>OU343053.1:10788875-15700709 GCA_910593695.2 Ocypus olens | reverse complement strand
GTTGATAGTGACTCGAGTATTTCAGAATTCGTTCGTAAGTTGCATGTTTCGGTTGAGAAGGATCCGTTTATAAGCGTTGTGTTTGCCTACAAAATCGTATTTTATGTTTTTGAGACATGTATTCAAATCTTGTATCCTACCATATTTCAATAAAATCTGGATGCATTATTCCCAATAAGTTATACAAACAATTATGTTTCAATACAGATAGAGAACTATAGTAAAAACTTATAAATCAACTAAATAACAAAACAATTTAACTACATAAGTATATAAAATGAAAAATAACAAAACAATTTAATAACATAAGTATATAAAATGAAAAATAACAATTTAAAGAAGTTTACAACATGTTTTCAAAATTTCGACTGTTCTGATTTAAACAAATTCTGAGACGTTCAACGAACGATTTGTGAACTGCAACTAAAACTTGTGGCGTTACTGCAGAAAAAGCATTCCTAATTCGTATTCGCATATCTTCTGCTGTAGTCGGTGGTATACGGAACACCATGTCCTTGATATAGCCCCATAGAAAAAAATCTAATTTCGTGAGGTTCGGCGACCTAGGTGGCCATAGTACAGGTCCGCCGCGACCTATCCACTTATTAGGGTAACGGTCATTCAAAAATTGTCGTACACTGCGAGCAAAATGTGGTGCTGCACCATCCAACTGGATCCACATATCTCTTACTACGTTACGTGGTACGTCAAGTAGGTACTCATCTAAATGATTCCTAAGAAATTCTTCAAACATTTCTCCATTCAGGCTGCCTTCAAAGAAGTGTGGTCCTATGACGCGAGTTCTTAGAATACCACCCCATACATTCAGGCTCCATCGATTTTGATTATTTACTGTCCTTGTGAAATGAGGATTGTGGTCCGAATAATAATGAAGGTTGTGTCTGTTTACCTTGCCATTATTGTGAAATGAAGCCTCATCAGTAAACAACACAAAATCAAAAAAATGTTCATTGTTTCCCAGAATATTAAGGGCCCAGTTACAGAATGCTGTTCTAGCGGGAAAATCTGCTTCTCCAAGCTGTTGTTCTAAGTGGATGTGGTAAGGGTGAAATTT
The DNA here is from genome assembly GCA_910593695.2 of Ocypus olens. Lineage (NCBI taxonomy): Eukaryota > Metazoa > Arthropoda > Insecta > Coleoptera > Staphylinidae > Ocypus > Ocypus olens. The sequence continues at coordinate 15,699,634 of OU343053.1, read as the reverse complement.
GTGTTTCTTCAAAATTCTATGCGCTGAGGGCCGACTAATATCCAACTGATTATTTAATTCGGATAAACTTAATTTAAGGTTTCCAACTATCGATGCCAATACCAGGAATTCGCTATCTCCGTTAATTACAGGTTTGCTTTGCACAGGTTTTGAATAATTAACGTTACCTGTAGTCTCAAATCGCTTTTGCACTCTTCTAAGTGCTCCTTGTCGTGGACACCGCCTCTCGGGATACCGCTGTCCATACACTCGTGAAGCCAAAAGACAATTTTTATGACATTCGCCAAGAATGAAAATCATGTCAACCAATTCTTCTTGTGAGAAATTCATAACTATAAACTAAGATCACAACTTAAATGGTTCGATCTATTTTTGAGACTAATATAATAATTACTGTCACCTGTATTTTTTTGTTTGTTTATTTGAAATGATTGGTAACTAGATTTTAAAACTAATAATAAAAAACATGCAAATTACCAATGAATTTTAAAATATTAGAGTAACCATCAACTTCAGATATACGAAACCTGATATGAAACGAAAGCTTACTCAATGGACTTTTAAATTATGAAAAAATATATAGGGTGTTCCATTTGAAAAGAAATAAGATTTTGTGCAGTTTGCGAATAACTATCACCCTGTATAATACGCTGAGTTATGTTTTGGATGATATAGTAATTTTGAAGACTAAAGTTCAACTAAACTTTACCACTAAGTTAGAATGAATTATCTTTATTAGTTTCAGGGCAGTACTTTAACAATTTTGTTCAAATTTTTATATAAACAACTGAATAACACAAAAACGGCTCGGTTTCAATCGCCGAAACCTAAGTCATTTTAATCTCCAAGTAACGAGGAATCCAAAAATGCTAAAATATACAGGGCGTTCCATTAAAAAAAAAAACATAAGTTTGGTCTGTAACTTTGTTATGAGACACCCTGTATAAATTTAAATATTTTTAGGGCATGCAGATCACTATTCTGCACAACTTTTATATAAAACATTTTTCAAAATTTTGACAAATAAGCACGTGATTGACCGTTCCCAGAGCTCTGAAACACCCTGTATATACATATGACTGTTATGTTATGCCTACTCAGAAACGATGCAGAGATTTCACAATGTTTTTCTATTGATATACTATTTATGTATTCCAAATTTTTAAAAGTATTCAAATCTTATGGGCAAGCTGCATCGTGCCCCCGTGTTGAAATTCAAGTCGTGCAAAATAAGAAGTCACATAATACTTCCCTATCTTAAAAAAAACAATTACAGGTTTCTTAAGCCGGTGTTCAGTTAAACAAATATTATCAAAATCAACACCGCTGCTTATTATAAAAGACTCGTTTACTTTATTTCTAGCGCACTGGACATTTAAAAAATACAGATTTAACTGTAACACTATCAGATATTAACTTGTTCGCGGCCAGCCCGTTTAAAAAAATAGCGACTGATTACAATTCTTTCTGACCAATTTTTAGGATCCGTTAGTTTTTCATAGTGAATAAAATCAGCACCAATTTTATAAAATTTTTTTGATAAGTTAATTATTACCTGTTCACATATAAAATCGGAGGAGTTAATAATGCGTTTTATATGTTCCTTCATATCTTCTGTAGATACTTCTTCACAAACCCGCTTCACAAATAACCATGTCTTCTTGCGCTCAGCTTGAATAATCGTTGATTGCGGTTTGGCTGTGCCTACAATATGGTTTGACTTCCTATTTCCTTTGTTGTTATTTGCTATTTTGTTCTTGTTACTTGGAATATTGGTATTAGGAGGGGAGTAACACTTTTCTTAGATGTTGTTTCGGTTGATTGTACACTCTGGCTGTAAGTTTTATCCTGTTTAGTCTGCTCCTTGAGGATGGATGCATTTTCTTTTTTATTTCCACGTTTTGTTACCTCCGGGACCCAGATTGATAGTATTGTACCTGTATGTTGCGCGGCATGTTCGGATGCCTTTGTGTTGTCACCGTGAGTATTTGGTTCCATATCCTGTGCGGGAGACGTACATTTCACGATTTGCGCAGAGAAGTTTTGCCGAACATGGCAATTAATTGTATTTTCCTTCTGGTTAATAGGTGTCGCCGAGAGTGGTAAATTCGATTTAGCAGATTTCTCCATTAGATTTTTGTGCTGTTTTAAAATTACGATTTTATCTTGAAACTCGTTTATGATTACATCCTTACGGACTAGTAATTCTTTCAGATATTTAATTTCAACCATACCTTCCAGGGATTCAATTTCTTCGGTGTTTCCATCATGGTCGGAAATTAGGTTATGACAGCCATCGGTATTTGCGGGATCACAACAAATCATAGTATTCGCGTTTACGATTTTCATATGCTTTCTCTTTTTGTTTTTAAAGCATCCTTTATGGGCTACTTTTTCACTATAAGCACAAGCGGTTTTAGTACTTTCGTTCACTATTATTACATTACAAAATAAACAGGCGTCCGCCTGGTCCGCCATATTTATTTAATAAATCCTTACGCCACTGGCAACAAGCGACCGTTGAAATCACGCGCAACCTGGGGATATTTTCTATTAAAACGACCTCTACATCGCCGTACGTAGCAATTTATATTTTTTCAAGTCAACAAAATTATTACAATTTTTCATAAATTTACACTGTGCTCGCATGAACCATCCCAAAAGCTATTGACGGAATGTTTTGTAATTTTTCACAAAATCAATTTTTAATTAATATTGAGTGATAATGTGTTTCAAGTGAGTAGCAATTGTATTTATATATGTATTTTTTTACTCCTTACCGTGTTTTGATTAATTCCCTAACAATAAACTGTACGGATATAAGCTATTTTTCGATTAGGTGTACGGATATGATATCCAGGTTACAGATAATAACAACAAATAGAACGTTGCGGCGTAGCGGCGGCGGCGACGGAAGAACGTCACATCAAACGTCAAATGATTAATTTACATTTTTATATAATCGAAAATCATCATGGGAAGTGAATGTGATTCGAATAATTGTACGCCACCTGAAATTATTAAATCTGCTCAAGATATCCAGCAGGGATTACTGCCGATCAGATCCCGTCCAAAATATGACTTCGCATACAAACAATACATGGATTGGTGTACAAGTAAGAAAAGTGAAAACTATCAATGAGAACGTTATGATTTCGTGTATAGAAAACATTTCCAAAATTGTAGACCACATGTTACAGTAACTTTTTTGTAACGGAGACGTGACCGCGCTGATGCGAAAACATCACACATCAAACGTCAGATAAATTAATTTACATATTTGTATTTGGTATTTTTCTTAATGCGAAACATAATAATATGACATGCCACTTTTCTTTCTAAGTTTTTTTCATCAAAACTCTCCCCTGCGTTTTTTTTTCATACTTTAAGATTGTAAACGTTAATATATGCGCTAGTTTATTAATAAAATATGCAATTTACACATTTTTTAAAACTTCAAAGCTCGTTTTCTCAATAAAATGATTTTGTGGTTTGTCACATTTTTCTAATAAGCCCTTCAATTGTATTGCAGTGTTTTTATTATAACTCGAATTTCAGAAATTCTTGCGGCAATGAGTTATAAATAATTTCTATTGTTTTGACTTTCTCCTTATAAAGTGAAATTTTTTCCCTAAAGACGATTCCGACCATTTTTAGAAAAAAATAATTAAGCAAAATAAACGGTACTTGCTGATAAATAATTAGGTTGATTGACCATAAATAATAAACATGTGAATACATCCCTGTTTTGATATCTATAATCAATTTGAAAAATCGCCCGTTTTCAATGATTGTTATGGAGTAACGTTGTGTGTATTGCGTCATTAAAATGTTCACGCCTTTCATTGATATTCTTCGTGTAAACCAAATTGTAAAAGGCCATGCACATGTATGTATAGTTAGTGATTTTGCGATTTGATTGTATAGCCTGAAGTAATGGCGACAAAGAATGTTACGTGAATTGTTTGTATAAAATACATTTATTTCACTGGTGAATCTATGTCGTGCAATTACGAATAGTTTTCATGTTAAATTACACGAGTGAGTCTGGTTTGACAGTTTATTGAAGTAATTCGCCGTTATAACTATAATTATTATGGAAAAATACACATTATGATTTTGTAAATATACTATTCTGATTGATTAAAACACTTTTTTATTATCTCCGAGAGAGAAAAGTATTAAAAAACAGTGAAACGAAATCAAGCACTTTAATCAATCAATATCAATATAATACAGAAATGTTTTACCACGGGTTAAGTGAGAAACTAATCAATCATATTCTAAATGCACCATGATTTTAGTTACGTAAAACATGATGACACAGCAGAAAATTGCGGTACGTAAAAATAAAGTGAAAAGAAAAAAGAGTAATCAGCTAAAGTGAAACCGGCTTTCAATGTAATAATTACAACAAAAATAATTCAGCTAACGGTCTTTTTTCACTTTCTCCCTGTATAAAATTAAGAACACCAAACGACTCTCATTATTATGCGAATAGTTATGGCCATTGCATAAGACATTTTTTAGTATCGAACGCATCTGAAATTAAATATTAAAAATTATGACTATATTTAAATTAATTAGGTTAATTGCCATACATTTTTAATTTAACAGTCCAATGTCTATATCGTAATACTATTCTTAAAAAAAAAGATTGACGTAGCAACTATGTTATTTTCTTCGATTTATTTTCAGGAGAATTTTCTAAATCATTTTAAAAAGAATATACGATATTTCCATGTATACAATCCACAATAGCCAGGGATCAATTTCACACCAGACTGAACAGTTAACCGTTACGCAGGCACAACTTATAAAAAAAAGTATTTCAGTTCCACACAATGCAATCACTTATTTCCATCCATAAGCGATCTGCAAAGTAACAACAATAAAAAATCCGTTCCACCCATTCGATCACCAGCTGTATGCGTTTTGTTAGAGTAAACTTTCCTCCTCTTCGTTCGAAATGGCCAGGAAGTGACTCCGAGCCGTTTTATTATAGTAATCAATGGCACGTTTGGTACCATTTCAGTGTTACGTAATGAAAAATCGGTTTCCTTTTCCGCATTTTAACTATTTCACCACAAAAATTACATTCAGCGTTTGTGGGTTAATGCAAGGAGTGAAATTGTGATTAGGAGAAAAGATGATTATTTGATTGCTTCATGGCAATTTAAAACAGTTTAACCTTCAATTGGATGTTTTAAATGTGATTTTGGTTGAGTCGGTGAGCATCTGTGTTGTCCTCTGTGTTTAATTTTAAATGTAGGTAGCGTTGTGAAAGACGGTGTAATTAACATTGAATGAGTGGGGTGTGCACATTCATCGATGTGTTGTAATTTTATTTGCAGTGTATTTGTTACAATCTTTCATATTTTTCTTTTCGATTCCTTATTATTGCATAGTAAATATAACTGAAGCACCGACCGTTACTACGTGGTACTTCAATTTTAGGGATAAATGAAAAACAATTTTCTATGTTTTGTATAATATTTTTTTTACTTTATCCGTTCCGAAGTACGGCAAGTACTTCGATCGAGAATATTGTTTATTATATTATATTGAGAACACAACTCATGAGTCACATAGTACATTTCCGACTAATTTGATTGGGTAAAATGGCAAAATAAAAACACATAAGAGACTACCAAATCGATGATAGACAGTGTCACCGCATGTTACTTCTAAATTGTAATCAAGTAATCAAATTTAGTGGAAACGTCAGTGTAAAGTTTACAATTTTTCTCACCGATACATATTACAAATTTAATAACGAGATTTTGTTTATCAAATATATATAATTGCAGTCGATGAGGAGAGGTTACAGTCGACGAAGTACGAGAATTAATTGACGGTAGAGCACTCATATATTTGATCAAAATCGTTATTTTATTTTTCAAAAATTATAAACGTCAAAACTGACATTTACCATCTTTAAGGGGGAAAAAATAGTTCATTTTCGTATTTTATTTTCAGCATGAAAACAAGTCAGGAGGGCAAATCGTTTATGATGGTTTTATTTAGTAATAAACCGACTTCCAAACTATTTTTTTTCGCACTGATCGCGCCCACCTTGAGGCCGCTGCACCAGGTGGCGCAGACGTCCTTTTGCGCGAGATCGCCCCACTGCGAGGAGATTCCTGGTCCCCCAAGTCATCCTGCAATAAAAATCGGTGCGCAATATTATTCTGCATAATATTTTGCAACGAAACACGGGAGCTTTTTTGAAAAAGTTGATTTTTACGAAAATGGTGGCCTTCCCAACAAAAAAACTCATTGTCAGCCCCAAAACGTCACAAAAACGTGCACCAAAAATCGAATTTTCAGAAAATCGAAAATCCGGTCCGAATTTCGTTAGACAATTCAATTCTTAATACAGTCGGTAATACCGCATCGAAATCGGATGTAAACTTTCCGAGAATGTTCCCCCGCAGTTTTGAAAAATACTGTTTCGAGATAAACGCGTTTAAAGTTTTGGGAAAGTTTAACTTGGCATAACTTTCTCGTTTGTTCAGTTTGCACGACGACTATCAGGTATTACACGTTTTCGGCATCGGTGAACACAAATCTGAGGTTAAATTTGTCAAAAGTTCAAGATGGCGGATCCAATATGGCGGACAAAAGAAATTTTCATCCACCAATTTTGACCAAAATTTGGATATAAGGGGTTTCGCGGTCACCGAATGTGAATTTATTATCAGATTAGTCAAATTCAAGATGGCGGACTAAACAAACGAATTGTTTTATTTGAATTATTCAAAATGTATTTACTAAATTTAAAGTTGTCGAAACTGCCGATACAAAAGGTGAAACAATAAGGTGATCCCAACAAAGTTAATGGTTTTATTTGAATTATTTCAAATTAGTTTCACTTTTTTTGACGATTAAAGCGAAAATTAAAAAAATATTTTCCTATTAAAAAAAATTGGAAAATTATTTTGAACAGAGTGATTTTTGAGACTAATTTAAACCATTTTCTAACTAGAATATTCTGCATTTTTTATTATTAAGACTGTATTTTCGATTTTTGTTTCTTTATTTTGATGTAAATTTTCGATTTCATTGTTAAAATTTTCGCATTTTTTATTTCTCCCGACGAATTTTTAGTTTTGAAATTTTTGACCTGTACTTCGATATTTTTGGTCAAAATATTTTACCTTTTCGCCTAAACATCCTTTATTTTGACCTTTTGCGATTTAATTGTTTAAATTTTCGATTGTTTGGCCCGCATTTTTTATTTTCCCGGCGAATTTTTGATTTTTAGATTTTTGACCAGTATTTTCGATTCTTTTGTGACTAAATTTTCGATCTGTTGACCTAAATATTCTTTATTTTAACATAAATTTTCGATGTAATTGTTAAAATGTTCTTTTTTTAGGTCCGTATTTTTGATTTTTCGAGCCGAATTTTTAATTTTTAGATTTTTGAAATGTATTTTCGATTTTTTTTTGGTCTAAATTTTTGATCATTTGCTCTAAATATTCTTTATTTTGACCTATATTTCCGATTTAATTGTTAAAATTTTCGATTTTTTGGCCCCATTCTTGATATTTCGTTTAGTCTGAATTTACTATCTTTAGGGCCGAGTTTTCGATGTTTTGTTTAAATTTTCGACTTTTTGATGAAGACTGTGGATTTTTTTAAATCTTTTGCTCTAATTTATAAAAAAAAATTTTTTTATTTGTTTGCTAAAATTTTTCTTTCCTTGGTCCACTATTTTTATTTATTTATATATTTTATTTTATTTACTTATGTTTTATTTTTAGGCCAGAATTTTAGATTTTTGGTCTCAATTTTTTATCGTATATTTTAGATTTTTAGTCTAATTTTTATCTTATATTTTAGATTTTTTAACTTGGATTATTGATTTTTTATTTTTTGCTATTATTTTCGAATTTCTGGTCGGAAACTTATTTTTGGCGGCTGAAATTGGCAAATTATTTTGCTTCTACCAAAGTTTTCGATGTTTTGTCTGCGTTTTTACTTTCTTCGTTACGAAGTACGAGAAAGTATTGTGATCGTGATTTTTTTTCAAATTGTTTTTACGGAAATATCCGTTTTGGGGTCCCTAGATGTCATTTCAACAATTTTTGGAAAAAAAAAATTGTGCTGTGTGGTGTGTCTGTGTGTGTCTGCCTGTGTGCGCTGTATCTCAAAAACTAATAGATTTGAATTGATATGAAAGTTTGAACATACATCTTATTTGATAATCTTTGCTTTTGGTGAAATTTCGTACACCGGAAGTGGGTGTTTAACTTAGCTGTTTTTTGTTTTTTGCCAATATTTTCTTAAATATGAAAATATCACAAAAACATTTAAACAAACATTGAAGACCAGACCACAAAGAAATGAACATCTTTTGCTTGAAAACATTTTTCATAAAATCATTTTTACACGAGAAAAAAATTGATTATTTTTTTTAAATTTTTGGTTTATAATTATAAAACGATAATAGTTACAGCAAATTTATGTAAATAATAATTGTAGAGGATGCGAGGATGCTAAAATGAACATCTTATAAAGAATAAGTTTTTTCAAAATCCCTTTAGTTTTTAGGTAAACTGAGTTTTTGAATTTGAAGTATAATTTTTGAATCTTTCATAATTTTGACGTTTTAAACGTCAGTTTCATCCGAGTTTACACAACGCTCGATGTATGATTTCAATTGAAAATAAACCATAAAAACGTAAATATAAATGCCTATGATACCATCAAGTCGGAGAAAGTAACATGATGGCCACATCACCATTTTTTATTTATAGTGCTATACAGGGTGTCAACATACGCAAAATAATGGATAACTATTTTTTTTCAAACAGAACACCCTATATAATCTATGGAATTTTTAATAAGCTTTCCAATGATATAAAGTTTGTATAACAAAATATTAAGGATTCTTGAGATTTATCAATAAAAACATATTTCTTTTGCCACCTTCTGCTGATTTTTGGATTTTCAGCCAAAACTATGCATTTTCAGGAAAAATTATATGAGACCAAAGTTGTAGAGCGAAAAATTTTCGATCGACATAGGTCTTTCAACTTTTAAGATAATGCGTGCATTGTCCCCCAGAGCGCGCAAAATCGTGACCGTATATGCATTTTAACTTTTTCAAATTTTTTAATAATAAATTGTACTACACTTTATTTTCCGCACCCTCTAGCGGGAAAACGGGAAATTATAGGGAAATTAAAATGGCCCATATCGATTGAAAATGTTCCGCTCTACAACTCTTAATAGAAGCAATTTTTACCAAAAATGCATAGTTTTCCCTAAAAATACAAATTGAAAATGTATGTATCAATTTTTGCGTTTTTCAACTGTTTTTTGCATTTTTAGCGAAAACTATACATTTAGGGCAAAAATTGCTTCTATTAAGAGTTGTAGAGCGGAATATTTTCAATCGATGTAGGTCATTTGAATAATTCTATAATTACCCGTTTTTCTGCTAGAGGACGTGGAAAATAAAGTATAGTGCAATTAATTAACAACAAAATTGAGAAAAACGCTAAAATGTATATACGGTCACGATTTTGCGCACTCTGGCGGGCAATGCATGAATTATTGGAAAAGTTGAAAGACCCACATCGATCGAAAATTTTCCGGTCTACAACTTTGGTCTCTTATAATTTTTTCAGAAAATGCATAGTTTTGGCTGAAAATCCAAAAATTAACAGGTGACAAAAAAAATGTTTTTATGGATAAATCTCAAGAATCCTTAATATTTCATTATACAAATTGTACATCATTAGAAAGCTTATTAAAAATTTCATGCATTGGTGGCAAGATATATAGGGTGTTCCATTTGAAAAAAAATAGTTATCCAATATTTTGCGTATGTTGACACCCTGTATAGCAGTATGAACAAAAAAGAACCAAAGCCGATTTGTATTATTCTTTATGATGTGAAAAAATTTCTAGTGTATAAAAATTGATGCTATCCTAGCTAGGAACGGTTCTGAAATTTTTTCAATGTGTACATGTTTTTGCCACAAATTTGCCCATAACTAAGCAATCGTCCATAATAGACCCATAGTATCTTATACTATTTTTATCAGCTTCTCAAGAGGGTTGAAAATAAAGTATAAAATATAGGGTGCAAATTTTGTTTGTCCGCCGTTTTAAATGCACCTTTTTATACATGAGTTGAATTATCACCGATATTTTTGATTTTTACCATGGCGGTGATACACATGCTGCTCTGCATTTCCTTGCATCTGATTGGCTGAAAATATATTCTAGTAGGCCATGAGTTGTATTCTCAGCTTTTTATCACTTCCGGTTCGGAAGTAGGACTAAACAGTATGGAAAATAATATCCGCCACAACAGCAATAATTTTTGGAAATTTGTTCGGGATCACAAAGAATCGACTGGGTGTCCTCCGACAATGTATTTAAATGATATCAAAAGTAACAATTTAAAAGATTCCGCAGATTTATTTGCCCAGTATTTTTCGAGCGTATATTGTAATAATATGGTCGCAGGAAATGTTATGAATGACTGCTCTCATCAATGCATTGATCCTTCCTACTCGTTTAAAATTGATTTTATGAGCATTTTCAATGAAATTGTCAATTTAAAAGCAACTCTTTCATGCGGACCGGACAACATACCGAACGTTTTTTTAAAACAATGTGCATATACAATCTGCTTTCCACTCACTATGCTGTATAATCTTTCCCTAGAACAAGAATGTGTTCCAGCCATTACTCCAATATTTAAAGGGGGCAACCGCTCCAATATAAACAATTATCGCGGGGTATAGAATCCACAATCCCAAAATTACTTGATTGTACGGTAAGTAAACAATTAAGATGGTCATTAAAGAATATAATAATTGATGAACAGCATGGGTTCTCTGTAGGCAAATCTACAACAACAAATTTAATGGTATACCAAAATTATATACTGGAGGCTTTGGAGAAGGGATGTCAGGTTGATGCTATCTACACTGACTTTGATAAGGTTTTGATAAGCTTTTGATAAGGTTTGTCTTAATTTACTGATACACAAATTGCACTGTTTTGGATTCTCGGATAGTGTTGTAAATTAGATTGAAAGTTTCCTTTCAGATAGGGTCCAAATGGTTCGATTGAGTAATTGTTTTATCAGTTGAAGTTAATGCTACTTCCGGTGTTCCTCAGGGATCTCACGTTGGTCCAATTCTGTTTAATGTTTTCATGAATGACCTACCGATTGTCTTGAAGCATAGTGAGTTCTCATTGTATGCAGACGATTTAAAGATATTCCACATTGTACGGTGTCAGATGCAGCTAATATTCAGAAGGATTTGGATCACCTCTACGATTGGTGTTTAAAAACAATTTATTTTAGAATATTAGCAAATGTAAATCCATCACTTTCACTCAAAGCAAAATTTCCATTCTAAGTATCTACCATTTGAATAATATTGTGCTGGAAAGGGTTTCTAAGATAAATGATCTGTGTTTTGTTTGATAAATCCTTATCCTTTAAGGGTCATATAATACAAAAAGTGAATAAAGCCTATAAAATGTTGGGTTTTATAATTCGCATTTCCCCGGACTTGTCTGTTAGTACCTTAAAGATTCTTTATTGCACTCTAGTTCGACCGATTCTTGAATATGGTGCATTAATTTGGTACCCCCACCAGCTTTATTTGACTAATGCATTGGAGAAGGTTCAGAATAAATTCCTGCGAATTATTGCATATAAATTAAATATTAGGATTGCTACTGTCAATTATAGTCTTATGTTAGTAAACTAATTCTAAGACATGTTGACATTACTTTTTCGCAGGAATTTGTTTGATATGTGCTTTCTTTATAAACTTTTAAATGGTAATATTATTTGTCCCTCTTTGTTAAGATTGATAGATTTTTGGCATCAATCAGGAGGATCCTCAACCAGGTTGAAAAAACTCTTCTATCTAGGCTACACACTGCTAATTGCCTCTTGCCTTCGCCGAATTTCGTTTTATTCTTAAAAAATCATAGCTTGTTCCGTAAATCATCATGTGTTATTAATTTGAATATGACTTTTTCATAATTCATATTTTTTATAATTTTTAGTTTTAGTTTCTGGCTATTATGTTTCAATTTGGTTTTTTTTTATTATGTATATGTGTACGCTAAATTTAATTTAATTTCATTTCAAGTAATTTATGCATTTTTCTTTGTATTATTATTTTATATAGAGATTTCGTTAAATAAATAAATAAATATGTTATTTTAAATGGAACACCCTATAAATTATTATATTTCTGGATTTCTCATTTAAATTTCAACATATTTTGTAGGAACGTTTATACACTTATCTCTTTTAGTTTTCAAGAAAATTATTTATATCTAAAATTTTTGACCTCAAAAAGGCAACTTGAAATTTGCCTGTAACTTCTCTTAAGATTAAGATAAAAATATGATTTATATCTCTAATTGTACCTAGAGGATGCCTCTATGGCAGGTAAATTTACTACAAAAAAGTTTTATACAATCATACTGCTAAAGCAAGTAGTTTTAGAATTATTTCGAAGATTCGTTTTTCCTCGAATTTCTGCAGGGTATAATTGCACAAAAGTTATCAATGTATTCTTTATGCATAGATATAGATATTTATTTCCCAACAGACATATATCTAATTACAGGGAAATGTAACTTTTCTTAAGACATTAATTAACAAAAATTAAATTAGGATAATATAGAAAAAAAAATATAACTAAAATATAAATATTGCAAATGAACAAATTTGACAAGATATTATGTCCTCCCATACACTATAATAAGTCTGCCAATATACATGATAACTGCAAATTGTTGCTCGAATATGTAGATTGTAGAGTATTCAATGAAATTTCTCCACATTTGCTGCCTATGAATAAAACAAGATTTAGAATATTGGAATCAAATTTTGTTCAATTTGGACAAATGCATGCAAAAAGACATCGACAAAAGCCAGTTATGGAAAGTGAGGAAATGAAGGTGTTGGCCTATTTTCAAGCTCATCTACAAGCATATATCCACTGTGCGCAAAAGGATTTAGGCGTTGATAAATCTACAGTATATAAAATTTTGAAAATCATGGCATGCGCAATTATATTGTGCAGAAATGCGACGAAAAAAAAATTAATTCTAAAACTATTTACTTTGAGCGTATGGTTGCATTATACTATTTTATAGTAAATTTTCCTCCCAATTGTTTTATGTACTAAAGAATGGGTTATTCCATTAAAAAAATGAATTACGACATATTTAAGAGGGCGCTTAGATATTGACTTTTAAGAATACTTGTTGTCAAAATTCACAGTTTCCAATTATTTTACTCATAGAGGCATCCTCTAGGTACAATTAGAGCTGTAACTCATAATTTTATCTTATTATTGAGAGAAGTTACAGGCAGATTTCAAGTTGACTTTTTGAGGTTAAAATTTTAGAAATAATTAGTTTTTTTAAAAACTAAAAGAGATAGATGTACAAAGGTTCCTACAAAATATGTTGCAATTTGAACGAGGAATCCAAAAATATAATAATAAAGGGGTTTTCAATAGCAACTTAACACTTTTGTTTTCTTATTGTGAACGCACCCTTAAACAAATTAGTGCGCTGTCACTGTCAAAATACGCAGTAACTCAAACATTTTCATCATGATAAGTGTTACGAACGAAGAACGTTTACAAGTACTTAAAAATTACTACGGAAATGCAGAGTCAGTGATTGCAACTTTAAGAGCGCTTACGCCAATTTTGGGTCGCCATTCTCTCCTGAGTAGACAAGCAATTCACAATTTGGTGAGTACATTTGAGTCAACATATTCACTGTTGAATGTTCCCGTGCCAGTGAGACAACGTAGCGGGCGCGGCGCCGAGAATATTGCTGCCGTTGAAGCGTCCATCGCAAACGATCCAAATCAGTCGATTCCACGACGTTCTCAGAAATTGGGCATCAGTCAGACCACACTATGGCGTATTTTGCGAAAGAATCTTGGCCTGCACCCTTACAGGATCAAGTTAACTCAAGAACTAAAGCCACTTGACCATATGAAGCGACGCACGTTCTCAGAATGGGCTCTAGAAAATGACGACTTTCATCGCAAAATCATCTTCAGTTATGAAGCGCATTTTTGGTTGAATGGCTTCGTCAACAAACAAAACATGCGTTATTGGAGTGCTGAAAACCCTCATGTGCTTCATGAAACATCACTTCATCCACAAAAAGTGACTGTATGGTGCGGTTTCCATGCCGGTGGCGTCATTTGGCCATATTTCTTCGTCGATGAAAATGACCGTCACGTTACAGTCAATGGTAAACGCTATAGAGACATGTTGCAGCATTATTTCTTCAATCAATTGCATGGGATGGACATCAGTGATATGTGATTTCAGCAAGACGGTGCCACATTCCACTCGGCTGGAGAAACAATCGACTTATTGAAGTCCAAGTTCGGTGAACGTGTTATATCGAGAAGAGGTCCTGTCGATTGGCCGCCGAGATTTTGTGATTTAACACCTCTAGACTTTTTTTTGTGGGGCTACGTTAAATCGAAGGTCTATGTCAACAAGCCGGCGGCGTTAGAAGACCTAAGAGCCAACATCGAACGAGAAATAGCGGCCATTTCCGTCGAATTGTGTGGCCGAGTCATCGAAAATTGGCTTCAACGAATCGACCGCTGCAATCGTGCCCTTGGTGGACATATGGCCGAAGTCGAGTTCCATTCATAATTGCATTGATTGTACTTTAAGCCAATAATACAAGTTTTGATATATCCTAAATGGTTTGCGAGATATTTAAAAAAAAAGTTGTCAAGTTCTTATTGAAAAACCCATTATATAGGGCGTTTATCGTAGACACCCTGTATGTGTAATAGTACATGGTCTGCTGATTGCAAACATATTTTTAGTTATATGAAAATTACTTACGATGTGCTTAACTATTAAATGAATAATTAATAATGCCCGTGGTGGACAAACTTGGGAAAGCTAATTATAAAAAACAATGCAACAGTCATTAAAAACGTTTAGGAAACAATCACAATCATAAATTGCTGATTCAACATCTTTTAATCTAGGAAGAACATCCGTTGGAAGAATTGCGTAAATACACATACACACATTTGTTACTGTCCTTGGCGAAATTAATTTGTTGTTATTATTTAAATTAAGGAACAAGGATGCGGACACCCCTTGGGTGTTGCCACGCAGCATAATCAATCAGTTATATTATGTATTGTTTGGTGGGTGTATTAAGGTAGAATCCATTATTTGGTTGTAATTTTATGAAATATTTGATAATGTACTTTTTTTAACGTGGGAAAATATGACTTTTTTTTAACTTTGTGGTGAAATTTTAGTTCATTCAAAGTACTGTAAAATGAGGAACAAATATTGTAATTCATTCCAGTGTCATTCATTAGCAATTGCACTAACTCAACATCTTCCTTACTTTCAGTCAACATGTTTCCTTTTAGCATCCATTACATTTGCATTATTGAATTAACATTCCTCTTTGCATTTAAGTACACTCGCAATTATACTCAGGAAATGAATGAATGTACTCCGTACTTTGTATTGAAAGTAGACAATATTATATTCTAGTGAAAAGGAATAATTGTGATAAAAATGAAACAAAATGAATTTTATTTATTAGACTATACACTTTCCCGACTTACATTAGAGTTACTGTAAATTATAGAGCAATATGTAATCTGTCTTGCGATCTATAATTAATTTATCGAGGGAAAGCTGGGCAGCATCTGTTCGAGACGTAGGCACATAAATAAACCTGTATTCAAAACAATTTGTTTGAAAAGAGTACAATTGTAATGAATAAACATATGTAGTTACTTGCTATGAGTAGATTTGATTAAATATGCATTAAATATATATACAGTGAGTGTAAAAAGTACTCGTACAGAGGAGATTAATTTGAAAAAGTCCTCTTTTTCAGAAATTAACTTTAAAATTTTATTACCAGTGAATGTAATATATAATATATTTCTCGTCGGTATTATAACAAAAATAATGAAATAATTTGAAAACATTGTCAAATCAACAAAAATGAAAACATATATTAATTCAGCGCACAGAAAGTATTCGTACACTCGATTTTTATTGAGATACCTTATTAATTAATATATACTTTGTGGTTATCCTTCAGAACTGATCACAGATCGTAGTCTTCAGTTCATCAATTGCACCAACTTTTGCGTGAGCGTTTGTGAGATGGAGTTCCATTCTTCTTGAAGAGCAATTTTTAATCTTTTTACAGTTTGTCTTTTCCTAATAGGTTAGATGTATGCAATTGTTTGCGAACATTATGTACATTTTATATACTGGATACTTTGGATCACTGTCCAGTTGAAAAATATATTTGTCAGCAATTCCCAATTTCTCTGCACTTATTATTCTTTATGAATAAAAATGTCGTTCGATAATTCAGAAAAGCGTGATATGTTACGTATTTTTTATTCAGTAAATAGAAATGCGGTATTAGCTAGTGAAAAATATTTACAAATGTATCCAGAAAGAAGGCAACCTCATCGAACATTTTTTCTACGGATGGACAGAAATTTAGGAAAGTTTGGATCATTGATTCTACATCGCAAAGCATACGGTAATAAAATTACCCAAGAAGATAGCAATCATATTTTGGAAATGGTAATATTAAATGTATCTTAATTCTTTAATTGTACGTTTACTTACAAAACATATTTTAGCTAAATCAAAATCCCATCAACCTCTTGCCGCGAAGTAGCAGCTGAATTAAATTTGCCACCAACGCAAGTATTGAGAATTTTGAATAAATTCAATTATAAGCAATATAAAATTCATTTGGGCCACACACTTGTGCCTGGTGATAATTTAAGACGTCTCGGATTTTATAATTGGTTGCTTTAAAACTGCAGTGATTAAGATGATTAAAAAAAAACCGTATTTGGACCGATGAATGCAAATTCACAAATAGTGCCGTATTTAATCGCAACAATGAATATTATAGGACAACAGAAAATCCCAGACAAGTCCGAAGTGTTAGGCCACAGCATCGTTTTGGAGTAAATGTTTGGGCAGATATTTATGATAAAAATATAAGTGAATGATATTTACATCTTCTTCAAACAAACATTTCTAATTATTTGGACAATGTTCCTCTAATTCAACTTCAGAAGTTCTGGTGGCAGCAAGATGGTGCACCAGCGCACAATGCCAGAAATGTTCGCAATTATTTAAATCAAATGTATCCAAATCAGTGGATTGGGAACTGCGGAATTGTAGCTTGGCCAGCTAGATCGCCCGATTTGAGTGTCTTGGATTATTTTTTCTGGGGTTTTATTAAAAACACAGTCTACCATCATACTTACGAGAATGTTGAACAACTTAGAGATGGTATTACCAATGCCTTTAATACGATTCCCAGAAGAAGTGTTTATAGGGCAATAAAAAATGTTAAGAAACGCGCTCAATTGTGTATTACTGAAAACGGTTTTTTATTTGAACATTATATAATTAATAATCTCCATATTTGTCTTATAGATATTAGTATTGTATATTATTTTATTTATTAAGAACTTTTAATTTTGTATCGTCTATATCGTCCAAAATAATTGTTCATTTGCAAAAAAAAATTGTTCGATGCAGTTGCCTTCTTTCTGTATACATTTGTAAATATTTTTGACTAGCAAATTCTGTATTTCTGTTTACTGAATAAAAAAATACATAACATCTCGCTTTTCTGAATTATCGAACATTTTTATTCATACAAAATAATAATGTTTGATAAACAAAGAGGTATTCAGATTTCAAATCGTTTTTAATTCCATGGCGCGGATGATTTTTAGTAGGCGCTACAGAGATTTCCAATAAAAGTGTTTTAAACGATTATATGTCGATTTATGAAATTAAATATACAGGGTGTTTCAAAATTCATGCACCAAAAATTTTCTGCGTACTCCTCGTAGATAAAAAGAAAAAGAACCCTTATGACAAATCTCGATTTTCCACAAAATAACATGGATTAAACCCCCTCGCAGAAATATTTAAGAGACGCCACTGTTCATCTATCAATGAATACTTTCGTTTGCTTGTATAAAAACACACGGTGCCGATTTTAAGTGTGGACGCATGAATGAATGGTGACCTAATTTCGAGCGGGCTGTTGAAATTTGATCTTAACATAAACAGTACGGTGAGGCTTAATAAAACCGACGCACAAATTTCAAGTTCATCTTATTTATTATGCATTTTTTTTATTGTTCCTGGCGGCTTCCTACACTTGTGCATTTTTATTGCTGTACAATTGTATCCCTTGCAGTCCTATTACTTAAAATCACGGGGGGTAGGTGCTGTAAAATGATATTCCTTTATTACCCAAGGCCAAGACCCTATTTGGAATAACACATTTTTAGAAAGTCCGTAAAAACATGTGTGTTTCCTCGAAGATACAAATCGGTTTTAAAAATTCCAAGGGCGATGATGGGGCTGCACAGTTTGACCAATCAATGCCCTCTACAAATTCACCCCCATCAATTGAAGACGGTGAAAAACCGAAAAAGAATTCAGTTAGTTTCTGCTTGTAAACTGAGTTGGTAATAATGGCGTTAATACCGTTTGATAATCACGAAAATTTGTACTGACTGACACGACATTTACTTCTAAATAACTCGATGGTACATTGACCTAATTTGCGTGCTGCATAAACACTAAAATCCACACCGTTTGTTTATCTAATGCCGGCAGTACAAGCTCGAGACGAAGACCCGAGACCAGGCGAGCGCGAACGTGTACGGCGGTGTTCTCGCCTTTCTACGCGCGAACGAAACTATTCATGAATGGGAGCATTGGCGTCTCTTTAATATTTCTGCAAAGGGATTTAATCCATGTTATTTTGTGGAAAATCGAGATTTGTCATAAGGGTTTTTTTTCTTTTTATCTACAAGGAGTACGCAGAAAATTTTTGGTGCATGAATTTTGAAACACCCTGTATGTTGTGTTATATTGTTGTCATCACAAAAAATGAAGCATTCAGATGTGACAAAAAATAAATATGGCATCTATAAGAAATAAGAAAGTTGATGATGGTTCAAAAGAAACGAAACATGTTACAACTCAAAATCTTATGCCATCTATTAGATAATAAAAAAGTGCTATAAGAACGTTTTTACAATTTTTAAATATATCCTCAAATAACGGAGATATAAAGAAAAAAACGAAAATCAGCGTTTTAAGTTTTTTTGACTTTACTCGAAAACAAAAGAAATTAAGTATTTTTTTCAGTGGATTATTAATCAGCATAAAATTCTGCAAAAGTGCCAAATTTAAATATACCCTCTACCTCTTCTAATAAGCGAGATCCCCATGGTGAGCATCGAATTTGAAACACCCTGTATACTTATATACAGCAATTTCTATAATTTGTTGGTCCAAACTCAACAAAAACTTGAAAGTGTTTGAGCAATGTTTATTCTTTAATTGAGAATTAAATGTAAGAATTAAAGTTAAAATTAAGATAAGACTGGTCTGCAAAAAAAGAAAAAAAAATCACACCATTCCTGCAGATTCTTAATGACTTCCTGAATCTGTTTTCCCCCATCACCCACCATTTTCGGGGGACGCCCCCCAACCTGTTTTGATGACTTTTCGATTATTTGGAAGGATGAACAGGATTCTTTTAACCTTTTCATTACTTCTTAGGGGCTAGAGAGGTAAAAAGTTCTCAAACATGAACATGCATAGCAAGGAGATAGAGCCCCCCAGCAACCTGTCAGAGCCTAATTCTTGACCTGAACGCGAACTTGGCAATCAAAGTAAAATTTGTAAGCAGTTTTAAGAAGCGGAGAAAGGGATTTCTTTGCGCTTTTAAGTCAATTTCCTGCGAACATAGAAGAAGCTATCGGGATGATTCTTCCACACTGTGGCATAATTAAACAGTAAATAAATGCTCGATATCACTCAGTAAAAAATGTCTACCACTTCACACAAGTTAAACAAATTTAAAACAGAATCCCCGCCTTAAGCACCAAGTTGACTCTACGATGGTTAGAGATGTACTGAGGGAAGATAAGGATTACTGTGTATGACTATAGTGATAAGAGCAATGCAAGTTTAAACTTGTCAAAGTATAAAAATTGTGCAAAACTGTGCACGCGAGGTTATTTTATTTTTCTAGATAATAAATACATAAAATAATATTGTACATGAAACTCGAAATTCCGGATTATCGGTAGACCAATACCGTAAAATTGTCGAACTTACCACCCCATTAGTGGTGAAAGTGGATTCGTCAGAGAAAATTATATTTCTGCCAAAATTTTGATTTTCAAGATACTTGTCACCGTACCACAAACAAAAATCTAATCGTTTTGCCTCATCATTTTCTTTTAAAGTATGTATAAACTTAGCTTTAAATGGTTTCACCTTGTTAATATTATAAATTTTTTGCAAATGCGATTTACCAATATTGCCAATTTCTATTGCCCTCCTTCTTAATGACAATTGTGGAAAGCGCCTTACAGAATTCATAGCTAATGCAGCTGCAGCATTACCTTCTTCATTTAGGTCGGATTTTGTCTTCTTAACATTATTCACACTCCCAGTGACCATAAATTTTGACACAATCTTTTTTACACCGTTAATCGACACCGAACAATTTGGCCAGCGTTCACGGAATTGTCTTGTTATTCCGTGATACGAATACTGGTCATCCAAACCGTAGCACTGCACAATAAAAACTTTTTGTTCTGTTGTTAACATTTTGAAATCAGTAAATCACGTCTTAGACATAGCTTGACAGATATGGAAGACTTTAATTTTTCATACAAATCAGTCTGCTTTGATTTTTTTTAAAAACATGAGTTCAAAAGTATTGGATACTGAGGAAAAAAATCAAAGTAGGCTGATTTGTATAAAAATTGAAAGTCTTCCATAACTTTTAATTCTAAACAACTTTTTCAAATACATTTTTGTTATATCTGTTAAAATAAAGACAGTTTACTCGACTAATTTTTAGAATTCGGCCAAAAAAACCCCTGTATATTAATTGAGTTGGCTCATTTTTTCAAAATCTTTGTTTTAGACTAAGCCGGAGCGATCCTCAGAACATCCAGATCCAACTCTAAACAAAATTGTCACCTTATATGCACTCAATCCGTGGACAGTTTTTATTATTTGTACCCACTGCAATCAATTTGTATGTTTTGAACATTTTCTAAATCACACACGTTACCATTAATTTAAAATGAAATTCGAACTTTAAAATGCAGAAACCACAAATTTAAAAATCTAAAAAAAGTAAAAATTTAACAAAAAAGAAAAGAAATAAAAAAACACTAAAATTAAATAAAAAAGTACTAAAAGTTGAAAAAAATTTAAAATAAAACTAAAAAAATTCTCTCATTTATTGACGACCTTAATGACATTGGCTGTTTCAAAATAATTTGAGACAAAATAGTGTAAAACAGTCATAACTTGAATATCTCAAAAAATATAAGACAAATAAAAAAATGTAGAAGATAGTGCAATAAAAAATGCAGTTTCTATTAAAACAAAAAAGTTGACCTTGGCTTGACTTTGATATTGTTCTCTACGGTGACTCAAATACCGCCACTGAATCCGCCTTCTCAAACCTTTAAACTTTTGTCTGAAACACTTTTTTTCTATGTACTGTTCATGAAATATTTGACCGGTTGCTGGTCTGCTTAGGACATCTTAAACAGTGGTGTATTGGAGGGGGAACGTGGAGGAACGACGTTCAGCCACCTTTTTTCAGAAACGGAACGCGTTTGTATTTGTTTATATTTTGTATAGTAAGAATAAAAAAAAATAAAAAGCTTACAAGGAAAACAATAGTTTTCTTAAAATAAGATGATCTCCAAAAAACTTTCAGCAAGCTGCTTGTAGAAAGTCGCGGACTATTTTGCTCTCACCATGCGTTCCCTTACTTCTTTGCTCTCACTATGCGTTCCCTTACTTTTTATTTTACCAATACACCACTGATCTTAAATCATGCGCCATTTTGTTTTAACGCAAAGGTGGGGGCTATAACTTTCAGAATGTCTTACTGGCATCACCTACAACATTTCTGCATAGAGCTTGAATTGAAAACGGTGAATCACCAGGGGAGTTTCCCTGGTTAGAGAGAAATATCTAATGTAAAATTAAGATATAATATAAACAAAACTAACTTTACCTAAAAACTAATCCTAAAGTATACAATAAGAGAATAGTAGAAAATTAGTATATAACACTAATTCACTCAAATTAAATTTATATACAATAAAACCTAAAAGAAATGGAAATAAAAATAATAATAAAATACTGAGAAATAAAGTTATCATAGTATTTAAAAACGTTCGATTTTTGTATAATTTTAATGACCGGTGAATTTCCATAATGATTTAAACGAGTACAATAATTAAATGTAAAAGCATTTTCTATTGGTTGATGGGATTAAAATGATGCTACAGGATCTAGTAAATACAGCTCAATCTATCCCAGATCTAATTAATTGATTAAATTGAAGATAAATGTAAGATCTCTTTATTCAACCCAATTAGTTCTTAATTAGCGGGTAATAATGTGAGAATCAGAATTATGCCAATCAAAATTCCTAATCAATTATCGCCGTATAATAATAAATGGTATCTGGGTTAATTTCCTTCTCTTTCTCTCTTCGACTGCAAAAATGCAAATCGGTATTGCACGAAAACCCATAATAATGAGGAGTAATGATTCATGAAATATCCATATATTTCAATTAAAATGGAATAGATGCGGTATCTACGAATCTACGATGCATCATGTCAGTATTAGCTTCTTGAGGTGCATTTTTTGAGGTATATTTACAACTTTATTGCGGAAACATTATTAACACACATGACTCTCTTTAGCCTATCGACCCTACGTCTTTCCGCCTCTTTATTTATTTATTATACTTTATTACTTATAAAAACATGTTGCAATTTAAACGAGGAATCCAAAAACATAATAATATATAGGGTGTTCTACATAATATTTGTATTTTTTTTTATAAAGATGTTTAGCTGAACATTATTTTAGTAATAAATCGTCCTTTCTATTTTACGAAACCACATTAGAAATGTGGGTTAGCCATATATTGGAAATCGATGGAAATATTTATCATCTTGGGGCGACTTTCATCTGTTCTAGAAAACTGTATTGCTCATGCGAGGAAAACACATTACATTACGTGCTGAAGTATGTGTATCATTAAATCAATGAAACATATGTGTTATTAAAACCATTGGTGTGAATCTATTCGTGATATGAAATGACCTTATTTATATTATGTAAATTTTATTGTTATGTTATACTACTACTATTGTTAATAAGTAATTTCATATATCGTTAATTAATAACTTTGATTTCTAACAGTTAATTATTTGACGAATTCACCTTTTTTACAGATTTATTACATATGTATTATGTAATTAATATAGATTGCTGACATTGTATGAAATTAAATAAATAAAAAATATAATAAAAACATAATAGAAAACAATGTACGACTTAATAATTAACTTAAAACTAATATAAAATAAAAAAAACTTGGCCTGACGTGAATTTAAATGATGTCGACGGACTTATTCGTTGAGTTGAGAATTCAATGTTCACATTGCAATAAAACATACTAAATATTAAATAAATACGTTAATGTAAACTAAAGTTGAAGAAATTTCAATAAAAACAAATAAATAAAAGCCTAATTATTATAATATCACAGTACAAGATCACTATAGATGGTGTATAAATATCACAGAATTTATAAATAAAATTGTAAATGACGATGTACTCACACTAATTGACAAACAAGTTGCAAAATAATAAATAACAAATAGATAAGATTGATTAAAATAGTAAATAACAATAGCAAATAGATAAAAAAATAATAAAAATAATAAATAGAGATCAATAAATAGATAAAATTGATTACATTAATAAATAAGAAACACAACTAATTCAAACTAAAATAAATTAATGTTGACAAACGATAATGGACAAGTCGATACGTTTCAAATGTAATTTAAAATGAAGAAATGACGATTGAAATAATATAAAATTGCTGTCGTTATTAAGTTGGTTACAGAAGCGCATTATCCTACATATTGGGTTGAACATGCCATACCTTGTTATATGCAAACGTATTCTTCTTGGATCTATAAGGACCTCTTCGTGGCACATAAAATTGTAGGAGATTTACCTACTGTAAGTACTGGCAATATATTCCACCATTTATTATTTTATATATAATACACAAATCACTAAAGTTTCTTCTGCCCTCCAACGACTCAAGACCTAGCAAAGTTAGCATTCCACTGTGGCTGAACTGCAGTCTACTATTTCCGAGCATTCTAGAGGATGAGAGCAAAAATTTGCCTTGCACCCCTTCTAATTCAGCTACGAGCGTTCGTGCATAGGGTGATCACACACAGGACGCATACTCCAAATGGGGTCTTACCAAGGAGACATACCGGGTGACCCAGGGATCTGTAAAAGTCCCATAACTTATTTGCTATTTGAGATATCGACTTCTAGTTTTCTTGAACTGGTACCCACACTTATTCTACATATTTTAAAAATATGTATGTTTTTGTACAGGGTGTCCCAATATACATAACAGGACAAAGTTATGTTTTTTTAAATGGAACACCCTATATTTTATACTTTATTTTCAACCCTCTTGAGAAGCTGATAAAAATAGTATAAGATAGTATGGGTCTATTATGGACGGTTGGTTAATTATGGGCAAATTTGTGGCAAAAACATGCGCACATTGAAAAAATTGCAGAAGCGATCCTAGCAAAGATAGCATCAATATTTATACACTAGAAAATCTCCCACATCATAAAAAATAATACACATCGGCTTTGGTTCTCTTTTATCCATAGTGGTATACAGGGTGTCCACATACGCAAAACAATGGATAACTATTTTTTTTCAAATAGAACACCCTATATATCTTGCCACCAATCTATGGGATTTTTAATAAGCTTTCCAATGATATACAGTTTGTATAACAAAATATAAAGGATTCTTGAGATTTATCAATAAAAACATATTTCTTTTGCCACCTTCTGCTGATTTTTGGATTTTCAGCCAAAACTATGCTTTTTCAGGAAAAATTATAAGAGACCAAAGTTGTAGAGCGAAGAATTTCCGATCGACATAAGTCTTTCAACTTTTAAGATAATGCGTCCATTGCCCGCCAGACCGCGCAAAATCGTGACCGTATATGCATTTTAGCGTTTTCTTTTCAAATTTTTTATTAATAAATTGCACTATACTTTATTTTTCGCACCCTCTAGCGGAAAACGGGAAATTATTGGGAAATTATCGATTGAAAATGTTCCGCTCTACAACTCTTAAAAGAATAGCGAACACTATGCATTTTGGGCAAAAATTGCTTCTTTTAAGAGTTGTAGAGCGGAATATTTTCAATCGATGTAGGTCATTTGAATAATTCTTTAATTACCCGTTTTTCTGCTAGAGGACGTGGAAAATAAAGTATAGTGCAATTAATTAACAAAAAAATTGAGAAAAACGCTAAAATGCATATACGGTCACGATTTTGCGCACTCTGGTGGACAATGCACGCATTATTGGAAAAGTTGAAAGACCTATATCGATCGAAAATTTTTCGCTCTACAACTTTGTTTTTTTATTATTTTTTCAGAAAATGCATAGTTTTGGCTGAAAATCCAAAAATAAGCAGGAGGTGACAAAAGATAAATGTTTTTATGGATAAATCTCAAGAATCCTTAATATTTCGTTATACAAAATGTACATCATTGAAAAGCTTACTAAGAATTCCATGCATTGGTATCAAGATATATAGGGTGTTCCATTTGAAAAAAAAATAGTTATCCAATATTTTGCGTATGTTGACACCCTGTATAGCAGTATGAACAAAAAGGAACCAAAGCCGATTTGTATTATTCTTCACGATGTGGAAAATTCTTTAGTGAATAAATGAAATGACGCTAGCTTTACTAGGAGCGCTTCTGCAATTTTTTCAATGTGCACATGTTTTTGCCACAAATTTGCCCATAACTAACCAATCGTTCATAATAGACTCATAGTATCGTATACTATTTTTATCAGCTTCTCAAGAGGGTTGAAAATAAAGTATAAAATATAGGGTGTTCCATTTAAAAAAACATAACTTTCTTCTGTTATGTATATTGGGACACCCTGTACAAAAACATACATATTTTTAAAATACGTAGAATAAGTGTGGGTATCAGTTTAAGAAAACTAGGAGTCGATATCTCAAATAGCAAATAAGTTATAAGGCTTTTACAGATCCCTGGGTCACCCGGTATAGCGACCGCAGAGTAGGTACCTTAAAGTCACTAGAAAATCCACCTATAAAACCTAGAATCTGCAATGTTTTGCTGCATATCATTCTGATATGTCCACTAAAATTTAATTTTAATTTAAAATTAAAGGTTAGTTGCATATACTATATTGGTATTCCAATTCCTTGCCGCGATGAAATAATATAGAACTGCATTTCTTTAAATTGAAAAAATATGATTCGAATCACACCACTCAGCCAACTTACTTAGATCGCATTGTGTTCCTGGTCATTGATTGTTTTTATTTGCGCAAATATCTTTAAGTCGTCAGCGAACAGAATAAACTTACTAAATTCTAAACTTTGTCCAATATCATTAATAAACAACAAAAATAAAATAGGTCCACACTGTGAGCCCTCAGGAACACCAGATGTAACTTGAATCTCTGAAGAGCAAACATTACCAATCTTAACGCGCTGTGATCTACCTAACCATTTAATTACGCTACCACCCAACCCAATGGAATCTAATTTCCTTAGTAAAATATCGTGATCAACTCGGTCAAAGGCCTTGGAGAAATCAGTATACACAGCGTCCACTTGATATCCATTTTCCAAGGCCTCAGACAAATAAGAATGGTATGAGAGTAGATTGGAAATAGTAGACCTATTTCTTAAAAATCCATGCTGCTCATTGATGATGATATTCTTACAATTCCATATTAACTGTTCTGAAACGGCAATGCGGATTGTAAGCAAACACCCCTGTAATTTTCAACATCATCATTCTGGCCATTTTTAAAAATTGATGTTATATAGCTGCTCTTCTAGCAATTCGGAAATATCCCTGATGATAATGATAAATTGAATATATCATAGATTGGTTTAGCAAGAGAGAATTTACAGTTTTTAAGAAAGTAAGCTGGAATTCCATCAGGACACATACTGCTGGATTCCTGTAAGTTGGATAACGCATTAAAACCATCTGTAAGAGTAACATTTACTTTACATAACTCAACTGATCTATCAGATTGAAATCGGCATTGTCTTAAGATTTCTCCCTACGTATGCATTCGAGAAGTAATCGGCAAATAGCTCTGCAGCACCGGCCAATGAATCTGTCGACTTCTCCCCAAATGTAAATTTTTAGGAAGATCGCTTGATTTTCGAGACTTATTGATGTATTTCCAGAAGCACTTTGGATTAACATATATATTTGCCTCAGTTCTCTGAATGTAGAATGTATACAATTCATTATTTAGTAGTTCACAATCTGAACGCAGCATACTGAATATATTATAATCAAAATGTGAGATGTGAGCCCGATCTTTTGTATTTTGCATGTGCACTCTTCTTTTGTTTAGTTAACTGAATTAAATCTGAATTAAACCAGTTTGGGTACTTAAACTGCCTTAACAATTTCAACGGCACAAACATATTAAAAACAGTATAAACGACATTGTTAAAATTACTTACTATTCTATCGACATAGTTCTCATTGAGTACTTGGCCCCAGTCAACAGAAGAGAGATAGTTATTAATGGCGCAATAATCTGCAGATTAAAAATCATAAATACAGACCTCAGGTACAGTAATATATTCAAAATTTTGAGTATTAATTTTGTTATGTAGGGGCAATGGTGAATGTCAGACCGACACAGTGCATCAATTGCTAGACTAATATCGGCGTTGCATATTAGAAAAACATAAGTCCAAATATCGACCTCTTTTATTAGAAATTTTATTAATTTGAGTAATGCCGTGATATTCAAACACATTCGCTAATATATGAGCAGGATACGATTTGTTGTTATCCGATAAGACTTTTTTAACACTCGTACTCCAAGTCGCGTTTGGCAAATTGTAATCACCCCAGAATATGTAATTGTGGTTATTGTAAATTTCATCAATAGCCAAGGCATGATTTGCATAATAACATATATTAGCTCCTGGTGGAATATATGTAGAGCCAATAATAAATTTATTTGACACAATAACAAATAATATTTTTATATTTTTTAATTGACACACTTCTTCAACAATTACAATGATATAGGGTAGGTGTGTTTTGTTTTACTTTCTCCGTTACGAAGTACGAGAAAGTATTGTGATCGTGAATTTTTTTTTACGGAAATATACGTTTTGGGGTCCCTAGATGCAATCAACAATTTCTGGAAAAAAAATTGTGTCTGTGCGCGCCGTATCTCAAAAACTTATAAAGCAATGAAAATACGCCTTATTTGATAATCCGAAGAATTGAAATGTTTTTGGTAAAATTTCGTACACCGGAAGTGGGAGTTCACCTTAACTGTTTTTTAAATTTTTTGCCAATATTTTCTTAAATACGAAAAATATCACAAAAACATTTAAATAAATATTGAAGACAACAAAGAAATGAATATCTTTTGTTTGAAAATATTTTTAATAAAATTATTGTTATTTAAGAAAAAAATGTATTAATTTTTTTTTCATTTTCGGTTTATAATTATGAAACGATAATAGTTACAGCAAATTTATGTTAACAATAATTGTAGAAAATGCTAAAATGAACAACTTATAAAGAATAAGCTTTTTTCGAAATCTCTTTAGTTTTTTAGTAAACTGAGTTTTTGAATTTGAAGTATAATTTTTCCATCTTTCATAATTTTGACGTTTTAAACGTCAGTTTCATCCGAATTTACAAAACGCTTGAGGTACATTCAAAATATGATTTAAATTGAAAATAAACCATGAAAACGTAAATATAAATGACTATGCTACCATCAAGTCGGAGAAAGAAACATAATGGTCACATCACCATTTTTCAAATATTAATCAAGTAATAAAATGAAGAGTATTAAACAATCATTATTTATAGATAATGAAGTTTTTCGCGGATTGAAATGAAATGTAAGATTTTTCGGACTGCTTTTAGGCCGTGAAATATCACTTTTGCGGACTAGGCTTTAAAAATGCTTATTTATGCCTAGGCTGTAAAAGTAATGAGCCAATCAGGTGAGACTACGTCATGTTATTTCGCCAATCAGATGAGACACCGCGTCGACCAATAGAAGCCGCCCGGAAATTTGTTTGACATTACAATGTATTTTTCGCTTAATTGAGAGTTGCCTTCGAATTTCCCGTGCCAAGAGGGCTAAAAACAGGTTCCCCGAAGTTTTAATAACACCGCGTGTGTTTTCTCCGACCTCCATGAGAGTCCCTAACTTATCCACGCACAAAAATCGAGTCGCCGAGTGGCCCGGCATTTGACATTTAAACGTCGTCGGCCGTCGCACTTACTTCTCGGCACAGTAAAACGAGAGACTTTCCTTCATATATTGCCTGCGGAAGAAGCTCAATAACGGCTTCTGCGAAGTATTAACAACCCCGCGTTGGTTTTCCCGAGCACCGTGTGTTTGCCTAACTTTCCCACGTAATTGAACCCGAGCAGCAATCGGAAAAATGATCGAAAAGGATTTGGAGGTTACGTATTATGTAAGTTTTATTTCAATTTAATCATTGAACAATAATAATATAAACATAATGACTTTAACATTTTTAATCGTAAAGAAATGTGTGTGATACCAAGAAAGTGCACTTTCTTGAAAAGTTCCTGAATTCCTGAATCAAAATGTATCACTAAGTGATACCACCATCAACCATATCAGTAGAGAAATGTATTGAAGAGTTTTACTCGAAATAATTATATGGTCCATCCGTTTTAAATATTCATTGCATGTGACTTACGAAATCATGATCATTATGATTATAAATGATTACACCACACACACCGTCAAAATGCGAACACCGCAATGTCTATTATAAATGTCAATTTTTGTTTTACTTGGGTACCTACGTAATTTTTACAAAGCTACCTGCGATATGTTGATAGAATTAAATATATTGAAAATTGTTGCATTGCAAGTTATTAATTTCTCCCAAACAATCCGCGAAAAAATTATGTGTTTAACTCGGCAATAAAGCAGATTTCCTGACTTGGCTGGATTCACAGCCTCGCTCGCTCACTCGCTCGGCGGTGAAACTCCAGCCGCGCCCGTAAATCTGTCACTTTATTGCCTTGTTAAACAAATAACTATTGTTAGTGTTATAAATTTGGTAAATTTATTTTATATTATATTCATTTATATACTGTTGGTTACAGTGTAACTATCGGGTACCTTTGACTAAATAAACATGGATTGCTATTCTCCCTCCATTTCCCATATGATCACTGCTACAAAAGTTGTCCGCGAGCTGGAGCTCGATATAAGTCCCGCCCCTGAAAATGGAGGGTAATTTAAAAACCGGAAAGCAAAAAAAATATTTCTCGATGTATTCATCAGCAACATGGAGAATGCAAATGCGAGCATATTTCGGCAGCTCGGGTTCACTTTCCTGCCTGTTCTTCACAAGCAAAGCATCAACCCATAATTTGCGAAGTTCCGGATTTGATGGAAATCTAATACGTTTAAAATAAAGGAATAAACAGAATTTTAGGTTATAAGTCAAAAGTCAACTGACGTGTACATCGGCTGACGAGTATTATAACCGCGTTGGCACATATACGTGGACGTATTGCAGCCTTTCGCATAGCAATATTTTGACATAGTGTGAATATTTGACAATATAAATGTTTATACAGTGTGGAAATTAAGTAGCGGATAAATTCGGTAAACCCGAAATAAAATATTTTTGGAAAAAATCCTCGAACAGGTCGATTTTCAAAAATAAAACCACAAGAGGTTTATTTTTTCCGGAAAAACTTTGAAATTTTTCACGATAACTTTGTTGTTGTTAATTTCACGAGAGCAAAATCGCGAGACCGCAGGTCGAGCGATTTGGTGATTTTGCTCGAGTTAAATTTTAGAAAACAACAAAATTTGAGTGAAAAAGTTTTTCCTGGATAAAAATAAATCTTGAGTGGTTTTTGGCATGATTATTTCATGAAAAGCAATATCCTTACACATATCTTACAATTAAACAAGTCTTATTTCTTTAACACTTTTATTAATTTGACCGATCAAACCACCGATCAACAAAATAATAAACTGTTGCTTCAGAGCGTTGGTGGGTTCATTTGACGTTTAGTTATATGTTTGTATTCAGCATACTATGTCTATTCGGACTTGCCCAATCTGTCTGAAAATCTTTACATTTTGCAGTCGATCGGAGAGAGTTTATGCCGTTGGGATCGAAGCATAATTTCCACGTTAACGATAGTGCAATAATTATCATTGTATTATGTTACTATATGCGTTCAGCTATTAGACATTTTTAATAACAGAAACGTGACAGAGTCCAACTCTGCCTAGCATGGTGAAGTTTTTCCGGAAAAAATTCGTGGTACGATGCGGTTTTTCCGTTTATTAAAACAAGTCTAATCTTTGATTATTTCTTTCAAATCATTTAGAACCAATCAGAACCCCCAAATTGTAGCAGGTGACTTGTTTTAATAAACGGAAATACCGCATCGTACCACGAATTTTTTCCGGAAAAACATCACTATGCTAGGCAGAGTTGGACTATGTCACGTTTCTGTTATTAAAAATATTTAATAACTGAACGCATATAGTAAGATATACAGTGATAACAATTGCACTATCATTAACGAAGAAAATATGCTTCGATCCCAACAGCGGAAAATCTCTCTGACCGACTGCCAAATGAGACGATTTTCTAACAGATTGGGCAAGTCCGAACAGGCACAGTAAAAGTTTTTACTGTGTACCGTTGGTAACGCAAACTAGGAATACAATAGTTATTTAACCAACAAGTGTGTTAATGATAGCGATTAATGATCGAGACATTTTCACGCACGAGCGCTTGCGCGAGTGCGTTAATTGTTGAGATCATTAATCGCCAATTAACACACGAGTTGGTTACAAGATTTTTCCGTTGATCGTGATTGTTAGATTAGAAAAAATCCAATTTTATATTAACAAAAACATTTTTTTTAATATTTCTTTATTTGAAATAAGACATCTGAAATAAAACAAATATCTAATGTAGGTACAAGTTTAATAAATAACGTATTCATTTACAATTATTATACAATTTAATTGAAATATAAAACAACATTTAAAGTAAGTACAATTTTAATTTATAAGTAATTTTTAATCTGTGTTGTGTTTGTGAATATGTATGTTTACGTTAGCGATAGTACAAGAACTAAAATTGAAATTAGGTGTAGGTACATGATGAGTTGTATGATATTCCGAATTTAAATTTAAGTTTATATCGTTAATTTCGTTAGCATGTTGTTCAATGTTGGAAGTACTTGTGCAAGGA
Source organism: Ocypus olens (assembly GCA_910593695.2). NCBI lineage: Eukaryota > Metazoa > Arthropoda > Insecta > Coleoptera > Staphylinidae > Ocypus > Ocypus olens. The sequence continues at coordinate 15,667,084 of OU343053.1, read as the reverse complement.
ATGTTTGCAAAATTTTGAGAGAGAATTTTCTTTAAGTTTATATCGTTAATTTCGTTAGCATGTTGTTCAACGTTGGAAGTACTTGTGCAAGGAATGTTTACGATATTTTGAGAGAGAATTTTCTCAGCTGTGTCAACTTTATTTTGCATTGATGTTTCAATGTATCCTTCTGCTACACTTGTCGACTTCCAACCACCATGTCGTTTAATTGCTGCAAAGTCTGCACCAGCATCGGAAAGTATTGACGCAGAAGAACGGCGAAAGCAATGTCCAGTGTAGAGATGAGGATTATCTAATTTTAAAAAGGTTGCTATTTGCGATGGTAATTTAGAAAATGTATTTATTCCAATTGGTTGTGTTGAGCACTTATTATATTTACAGTAAATAAAAAACCGGTTGTGTGGAGTATGTGCTGGTCTCAATGAGATATAGTGGTTAATTATTTTTAAGAGGGTCTGATGTTCATTATCTACTACCGTAAATATTCTGTTTGTTTTTGTTTTGGTTCCCTTAATTGTAATTAAAAATTTGGTTCCCATATTTTGCACATTATTTGTTTCCAATTTCAATAGCTCATCCTTCCTCAATGCACCGGCCACTCCAAAAATAAGTGCAACCTATGAAATGCATATAATATGTAATTATATTTTTAACTTAGCTTTTGGCTATTTGCTTACCTTGGTCATTAGAAAGAGGTTATCAGGAGCATCAGATATAAATTTTTGAACTTGTTCTTTGTCGAGCACTTTTGACTTTTTCGGCGAATAATTTTCGTGTTTCCTCTTGATAAACATGGTCAATTTATTAAACTTGCTTATGTCTATATTTTCTTTTAAGCTTAAAGTTGCTTTAAGCATCGAATATTTAGGCCACAAACTTGCTATTAAGCCCTTTGCAGCAATATCGGCAAAAAAGGCTAACAGCGCCGATTCGGAATGACGCGTTACCTTTTTCTCCTCGCACCAGGAAATAAATTCGACGTATGTTTTTTCATAGAGATGCTTACTTTTTTCCGGAAGTAGACTTATTGTTGCGTTATGTGCATAGGCTCGTACTTCTGGCGGTGTTAGTGTAAACTCGTCACTATCCATAGTAGACATTCACTTAATACACGTTTTAGAAATTTGACGTTTAATGGTATATAAAAATCGAAGGCGGTTCGCTGCTAATTTGTTCTAGCGCAGAGAATTGACATGACCATTAAAATTTAAAAAAAAAGGGTGCCATGATATTATATATTGGATATATATTATACACATATTACGAACTGACATACAAAACGTCAGATCTTTCTAAAATTTGCAATTACTCCGTGGTTACAATGGTTTACAGCATCCAGCAAAAACGTTTTTAGTTTAAAGTTATTTCCGAAATGGGACGGAAATTGGGTGTATTCATTCGATGCACCTATGGCAGAGTTTCAGGAAGAATTCTCATTATTTATGATTAATTTAAAAATACCTTATCACGATCTGTCGTATTATTTAATGAAACGGGTAATATTCTTCGTAACCCAGGAATGGTAAACCAGTCAAACGTACTTAGGATGCTATTAACATAGCCCATGGAATTTCGGAAGGTGAACATACCGTCGTTTATCACAGCAAATTAATTTATCGGTAGGAACATACCGCAAGTAATATAACCATATGAAACAAATTATAAATCGTTTTCTCACTATTATAAGTTACATTTCCAGTAATTATAAGTAATTAGGCTCTCATGAATTAGCTATTTAATGCTTAACTAGAAATCGTTCTTTTTTTTGAGGAAATATAATTAATTGGAATTTGGGTTAGGGAATCGAGGATGATAGGGAATTGGCTTGGTCAGCCACTGCATTCAGCCACAACCGATGTATAGTATTTAATAATTCATTTAAATTAAATGAGGACACAGACTAGATATATCCACGGACCCGCACGGCCATTTTTCGTGTTAAAAAAGTGACCGCCCGGACGGGACTCGAACCCGCACCAGCGGGGTTCAATGCCGGACCTCTACCCACTAGACCACCGCGGCCCTAGAAATCGTTCATTAATGAAAAATCGTTTATTAATGAAAAATCGTTTATTAATGAAATATCGTTCATTAATATGGGTCATTAATGAACGATTTTTGATACATTTGGGTACATTAAAATTAGCCATTATCCAACGAGCAACGGAAATAGTATATTACGACACAAGTTCGGTAAGTGCTCTCTAACAGGTCGAGAAAATTTTAAAAATACGAGTCCCGTAGGGCCGAGTATTTTTAATTTTTGAGACCTGTTTGAATGCACTTAACGAACCGAGTGTTGTATAGTATTTTTTGCGCTACCGATTTAAAATAGTTATAAAAATAGTAAAAAAAAAATAGTTCAAAACGACTTTTATAATTAAAAATCGCTGCTCTTTTATCTAGTCCATAACGGTACTAGGACTGTCATGACTCAGAACAGGCTTGTTATTTTGTGAGTTTCCTAGCAACCGAAGTCAGTCCGGGAAAGCCATTCGAACGTGACTAAATACACACACAGTAAGCATAGCAATATAGAACGGTAGCGCAAAAACATATAAACGTCTAATTAACCCACCAACTTTTCAATTCATTATCTTGTGGATCAGTGAAATTAATTAAGGTAATTCGGGTTTCGATACAAAAAGGAATAGTGAAATAGACGATATAATAGCAGGTACCGTACCTAAAAAACTTCAAAAACACATAATCTTTAAAAATAATTGATGAACAAATAGTGTTTAACATTGGAAACTGTTCCATCTATCAAATTTTTCAAATACTAATAAAACCAATTAATAAAACCGTTTAAGAAATATGTCTTATTTATTTGTAAGAAATGTGTAAGGAAATTGCTTTTCATGAAATAATCATGCCAAAAACCACTCAAGTTTTATTTTTATCCAGGAGAAACTTCAAAATTTTTCACTCAAACTTTGTTGTTTTCTAAAATTCAACTCGAGCAAAATCACCAAATCGCTCGACCTGCGGTCTCGCGATTCAATTGTCGTTTACTCGAAAATTTTCTTACGTAAGATGGCGACATTTTTACACTGGCAGATCGACAATGAAAAGATCTCTGCAAATCAAAAACAAAAATAAGGGGTTGTCACTAAAAAATATATTGGATGACGTTATTACTCAAAAACAAATGACGACTGAAAATCGACTTTTATGCAAAAATGAGTATTTTTATCAAAGAAAATCGACCTGTTCGAGGATTTGTTCCAAAAATATTTAATTTCGGTTTTACCGAATTTATCCGCTACTTAATTTTCACACTGTATATTCAAAGGTGTGAATAAATTGCAGGTTATCACAATATGCAATGCGAGCTCATAGAGTCATATGTCATGACACAAAATAGCTACCAAATTACCAGGGTACCAGGATGAAGGTGACAAACATCAGTCGTAGTATAGCCTTGCTAACCTCCTAAATAGTTTAAATAACCACTTTAAGTTATCACAATCAGTACAAAATCTTGACACTTTGATATTAAGAAAGAAAAAATTAATAATACATGTTCAAACTGGAAACCTTCATCAACGTAATCGATCAACGAACATTCTTAAGAAGGTTTGAATAGCATGCTGTAATATTTCATGAACAGCCACCCTAATTCGATCTTCTAACGAATGAGGTTTGGCTGTATGGGGTGTTGCACCCTCTTGTTGGAAATCGATATTCCTTCGTATTCGAGGATAAATCAGCTGACTTATTTCCAAAGCAAGAGAATGTCGTAATGCAAAGCGCATTAATTTTTTCTCTAAAACGTTCAAAATTTTCTAATGTCTTGTCCTTACTGTGCCCAACTTGAGAAAACCATCTCTCTTTCTATTAACCAATTGCTCATCCAGTAACTTTATTATATTACGGACAAAATGAGCAGAAGCTGCGTCATATTAACTCGTAATTTCAACGACAACGCATTAATAATTAGTTTCAAAATATTAACATTAAGATGATTTGGTAAGTAAATTGGCTCTACAACAGTATGGTCATCCCAAAGAATACGTCTTGTGAATCTACCATTGCTTTTTAAAGTTGATTCGGTATATGATATAATTTTTATAGAGGGACAACTTTTTTGAGGTCCGCAGTCGCTTTCACTAAATAATGAAAACAAAGCAGATGCAATTAAAAATATCAATATTTATATTTTTCAGTAAAAAAGTTAGTGTAGGGGGCGAAGAGTCCGCGCCGGACCTCCAGTGTGTGTGTCAGAAGCAATCAAAGGAGCAAGAACCAGAAAAAAACAGTCGATTAACCACTACCCCATTAAGATAGGATGAAAAACTGTACACGGTATTCGAAAAACGAGTGTTGCCATTTCATGGCAAGAACCAACCCGCTTCTATTTGAGACAGGTCTTATTGCAGTCTTCTTGTGAAATAACACAAAGTACACAACTGTGGATAAAACAAATAAAACATAAATTCCCATAGTGTGCAATGTTCTGTTGAGAAACGTCCGCGTTTAACGATAAGATCGTATAATTGAGTGCCTGAATGTCTGCATTAACATAATCACCAAGTTATTGCACTCTCTTATTTATCATGCAAATTGTTATGTACTACTTTTATTTTACATATTCTATTAATTTCTACATTTAACTTACAAAATCATTTAAGAATATGCGTTTTATAGGGATATTGAAATTGACGCCATTTGAGGAATCGACAGTTAGTGGATATTCAAGGAGAATAGCTTTATATAGAGGGAAAGTGAAAAAAATCATTTTAAAGTGATTAGAAATAAATGATTTATTGAATTTATATTAAATCTTTTGGGCTGTGACAATATACCTCTCAAAATATACCTCTTACTTGTAACTAACTTTTTCTACTATTCTATTTAACTTACGAACGAGTTAATCAATTTTAATGATTTAATTTCCAAAATGTAAGGAATTTTGTGTTTTTTAAATATATATAAAAAAAAATCAAATTTGCAATTTTTAATGTTGGCGGCGTTTATTTCGTGGTACATCTTGATTGTAGATTGGAATAAAACACTTTAACTTTAACACTCATGTTTGAAAATGACCAGTGAATGGTCGAAACTAGTCACATAAATAAAATATAGTGGTATAAAAAAGTTGAAGTGTTTTATTCGAATCTCAAATTTGCAAGATTTTTTGATTTTAGCAAAGTTTAATAACATTTGGTTCTACTTTCGAAAGACATCTTGATCAAATTTTTAGGCGATTTGAGCCATCTCTGCAGGCGGGTATTCAAAATGCATTCGCCCCCACAAAATGATCATCGCGCTGACTGATGAAAGACTAGAGACATCCACGTTAATATCAGTTGAGAAAGAGTTGTAAGAAATAATCATCCTTAATGATATTTTACATAATTTAAAGGGCATTTCATTGGATATACACTCATAGCTTTTTATATTTAATTATGTTTGAATTTATTCTCTGTAAATAAAATGCATTTTTTTATAAACGTTTGTTTTACTTAACTACTACTATTAATCAACATATTTACATTAAAAAAACACCAGAAACAACAAAATTATAACTTATATTAATACCTAAATAAAGTCAATAAATGCAAAAAAAAACTAAATATGAAAATAATAATAATAATTAATATTATATAATTTGAATTATTATTATAATTTCTTCCGGGCGTCCGTAAATAGAGGCGAGTCCATAACCAGTGTTGCCAGATTGGGAGGTTTTTTCCCCAAAATGGGGGTAAATTATTGTCTTGGGATGTAGTTTGGGGAACTTCAATCAATGGAGTATTTTAGGGTGGGTATTTTATACGAGGGGTATTTTTGGGGAAATGAATGAACATTTTATTACATTTGCTATACTCGGCGCGCCGACCAGGTGGTATGATGACTTTGCGTTCACCCCGCGTCCTCGTGATAGTTCGTCGAGACGTTATAAAAAGTCTAATTCACACAGCCTTGCCACATTTTAGTTCTGTGCTGGAAATATAAATCTTTCTGCTTTTACCCACAAATACTAACTAGGTATTTACCACTTTCTAATTAATTGTAATTGAAAAAGGCTGATTTAAGGATAGAACGTAATCACTACATTTAAATAAGACAGAAAAAACGAGAACACATGTCATACAACGGGCCTGATTAAAAATTTCGGCTGCGTGACACACGCTTCACATGCGTTAGCGCTGACCAATCAGCGAACATCACGCGAAAATCACGCAAACCCATGATACCACCGATTCGGTACGCCGAGTAAAGAAATCATCATTACCATACAAAAGTCAGTCATTTTCCTCAGCAATGAGAAAAAAACTGTAATATCATTTATGGAAGTTGTCATAGGGATTCTGTTATTGCCGTAATTTTGTTACCACCAATGAGATGCTGCACTTTCATTTAAAAAATATGTATGTGTGCCGAAAAGAAGATGAAAAATTGAGGATGAAGATGAATAATAAATTTTAATAAATTCTATAATTATAATGCTTTAATTTTTGTATATTTTCCACTGTATTTACGTTTTATTTTCAAAATTTATTATTTTGGAGAGGGTCAGCGGCGTAATTTTGGGGGAGTTTTATTAAATATTTGGGAAATTAAAAATTGCTACAGGCAACACTCGTTGCCCGTAAATAAATTATTATTATTATATTAAATATTCAATCTTTTTGTTTGCATTTTTTATAGTTAGGCCTGGATTTAGATTTTTGTCCTGCAGTTTCTGTATAACTGAATAATTTTTCTTCATTTTGGTTTAAATTTGCGATTTGTTCGTTAAAATTTTCGATTTTTTGGTTGGCATTTGTTTCTTTTTAGGCCCGATTTTTTTATTTTCTGCCCTATATTTCAACCTGAAATATTCACTTTTTGCGTGATTTTTTTGCCGGTATTTTCAAGTTTTGGATTTTTTGTCCTTTATCTTTTTTTAAACCTTTTCGCGTTTCTTCGGTTGGCAATTTATTTTGATTGAGCCAGGGTTATTTTTGGGACTAAAAATGGCAAATTATTTTTCTTTTGCTTGATTTTTCATATTTTTATTTTTTTAGACCAGAAATTTTATTTTTATTTTTACTTATAGTTTAGATGTTTGGTCTGAATTTTTGATTTCTTTATTTGTTCTAACTTTTAGAGTTTTTGATTTTGGTCAACATTTTTTTGTTTATGGTTTGTTATACATGTTGTAAATATAATAAAACACTTTTACTTTGTATATGTATGCATAACACAAATTTTATTTTATGTTTTGTTAATGGCACGTTGAGTTGCCGAAACTATAGTCAACAATAAAATAAAATTTGTGTTATACCAACAAAGTAAAAGTGTTTTATTACAAAATTTTTTTAATAGTTTGTTGAAATGTTATTAATTTCAATGACCGAATTTTTGATTCGTCTACACTCTTGTTAATTTTTATGTGTGATTTTTTTTGTTTTGAGGGTATTTTCGAGTTTTTTGTACTAAGTTTTTGATTGTTTGTCTTTCATTTTAGATTTTTTTAACCTAAGTCATTGTTTTTATGGGCGAATTTTTTTAATTACTTTCGAGTTTTGAGTTTCGGCAATTTATTTTGGGATAAAGTTTCAATTTTTTAGCATTTTTTATTTTTTACATCAGGATATTTGGTTGTTTGCCTATATTTTAGATGTTTGGTCGGTGCTTTTTATTTCTTTGTTCCAAATTTTAGAGTTTTTGACCTATAAACCAAAATTTTCGAATATTTAGTTGAATTTTTTTTTCTGGTCTGCATTTTTTATTTTTGCTGAGAGTTTACGATTTTTGGTCTACATTTTTTGCCTATATTCTTAGTTTTTTTTTACCTTGATTATAAATTTTAACGAGCGAATTTTTGATTGGTCAATACTTTAGATTTTTAACCTGAATTGTTGATTTTTGTGTGCAAACTTTTGGCCGGTATTTTCGAGTTTCTTTGACCAAATTTTAGATGTTTTAATCTGAATTATTGTTTTTATGGGCGAACTTTTAAAATTATTATTGAGTTTAGAGTTTCGGCAATTTACTTTGAGGTAAAGAGTTTTGGGGCTGAAAATGGCAAATTATTTTACTTTTGCTTTAATTTTTAATTTTTAGCCTGCATTTTCAATGTTTTGACCAGAGTTTTTGTTTTTTTGGCCTATATTTTAGATGTTTTTGGCACCTAAACCAAACTTTTCGATTTAGTTGAAATTTTCTGTTTTTTGACTGCATTTTAATTTTTCAATTTTTTACCAATGTTTTTAGTTCTGTTACCCTAATTATTAATTTAAATGTTGTTTAATTGTAGATTTTAATAAGCGAATTTTTGGTCGATATTTTCGAGTTTTTTTGTCCAAGTTTATGATTTTTTTGCCCTATAATTTAGATTTTGCAGACTGAATTTTTGATAATTTTGGCCTGTACTTGATTTTTGTATTAATTTTAGGTTGTTTATTTCATTTGAAATTTTTTGTTTTAGTGGTTGTTTTAGGATAAAACTAATGTACTTAGATATTTAGATAAAAAATACAGACTGCGCGATTTGTGTTTAAGGAATTACTTATTTTTCAAATATTTCGATTCGATTTTTGATTTTTTTTTCGAAAATTTTTAAATCAAAAAAATAATTTTTGCAGACAATTTAGTTTTTTTAGTAATTGTTAAATATAATACTTTGGCCCGGAATGAAACTGATCACTCGGTGTAACTGGAACTGTTGAGAAATTATGAAAAAAAAATGCTAACTATTTTAAGTAGTTAATTAGCGATGATTTCCGAAAAATTAAAGAATTATTTTAATTATTTGGAGGATTCCACAGCACGATTAAATATTTTTCTAATTTTTTTAATGGCCTTTTTTATCTACCTACATATTTTCGGAAAAACGGAGTTATAAAACGTTTCTTTGTGCAAATTCCGAAATCTTATCAGCGCGCCTTCTCTAATCCCGGTGTTGTCAGATTGGGGGGTTTTCTCCAAAATGGGGGTAAATTGGTGTGTATTTTGGAGAACTTTAATCGATGGGGTATTTTTTGGGGTGGGTATTTTATGCGAGGAGTATTCTGGGGGGTTTTGATGAACTATTTGGGGAAAATTAAAAATTACTCCTGGCAACACTGTCCATAACAGGAACGACAGTTACTATTCTGGCTAACAGGCGACTCGGAACTGTTCCGAAATAACAGGTGTAGGTACTTTGTACCATCTCTATTAGTAATAAAACAATTAATGCCAGTGTATGAAATACTATGTTAAATAATTGCATTTTTAATAAACACTATTTGTGCTTTGATCTTGTAGTTAAATTACTACAAAATCAAAGCATGCGTAATGTAAAAATTGTAACTGTTGTAATAATGTAATGTATATAATTAAACATTCATAATTATAGAATTCATCGGTGCATAATCCAATCATCACCTCATGAATATTTAATCTGCATTAAATAATGCAATTATTAGCAATTATTATAAGTGAAACTATCATAAAGAAATTTATGGTCCGTGTCGTGAATTTTTAAATTTACATTTGTAATTAAAAGGCATTCACTTTCCCTCTTTGGATATCTATCTATAGTAAGGTATGCAACATATTATATTTCACGAATGAATTGTACAAAGTTAGAAAGTATAAGTATTTTTAAATATTCGAAAAATCCCATTAGCAATAATAAATAATAAAAAAAAAATACTCTTACGACTTAAGAATCTAAAATATTTATGAAATGGTAAGACTTAACTGCAGGTGCACTAATTATATTTAACCTGATTTAATCCTCTTGGTAAATCTACAAAAAGTTTTCTCTTCTGATTGTTAGTATATTAAATTCTTTTCTGCTTTTTCTGCCTGCAGGGTTTAGGTCATATATAATTTTAAAAAGTTCACACTAGTCCTGTTTTACCTCATTTTAATTCCACGAAAATTCACTTGATCGTGAATATTAATTTCTAATTAATCGCAAATATTATGTATGTATACTTTATATTAACACCTGTCTGTTCTCGGCTTGGATTTAAATAAATTAACATAACATTTCCAACACTTGATAGATCTAATGCCCGTCTAATAAAACATATTTTCATATTCATTTGATTTTACAAGCAATTAATCAAAACATGCAAATAAGCCACAAATAAGAAAGTGATAAACAAACAGGTGAACGCCTCAGATTCGGATTCGGATGAGAAAGTACATAAAATTCAAAGTTCAAGTTCAATTCACATTTACGGGAATCCGCGAAAGCACTCGATACATAAATGTCTCAAACAAGTGGAATTTCACGGTCAAGTCGATAATTTACCTTGAACGTGAAAACTGAATCCGATGATAACTGCAATTTAAATACCCACAAATACATATTATTATATTTTAATTTGGCTTGAACTGTTTTAATTTCCGTGGCTTTAATTAAACCATAAATTCAGTTTACTTTCACAGTGTACGAGAAAGTGGATTATTTTCGAATTAGAAATTTCAACGGATATTAGGGATGGCAACTTTCTTACAGGGCTGGCCTGAAGATCCTGCACGGGGGTGTATGATCGCACAACGTAATTAGCATCTCCTTTATAAGTCTTTACCGTTTTTATAATTTGCCCCCTTTCCGACTCCAGCACTGTGAGATTATTTCAACGACCGAATATTGTTTTAAATATTATATTATTAATGCACTGGAGAATTTATTATATGGGCCAGAGCACAGGGAAATATTAGTAAACGTGGAGCTTCCGATCCAAAAGCACACTGTTGGCAACACTAACGGAAATATTCATTTTGAGGCCCCGAGATGATTCCGACTATTTTTGAAAAATGTCTCTGTGCCTGCCTTTAAACTGTACACTTAAGCTTCATTAAACAATCCCAAAAACACAACTTTAAAAGCAATTTTAAAAATGGTGATGTGGCCATCATGTTACTTTCTCCGACTTTATATTTACGTTTTAATGGGTTTATTTTCAATGGAAATCATATTTTAAATGTACATCGAGCGTTGTGTAAACTCGGATGAAACTGACGTTTAAAACGTCAAAATCATGAAAGATAGAAAAATTATACTTCAAATTCAAAAACTCGGTTTACTCAAAAACTAACAAGATTTCGAAAAAAACTTATTCTTTAGAAGTTGTTCATTTTGGCATTCTCTACAATTATTATTCACATAAAATTGCTGTAACTATTATCGTTTCATAATTATAAACCAAAAATTAAAAAAAGTTAATAATTTTTTTTCTCAAATAGCAATGATTTTATGAAAAATATTTTCAAGCAAAAGCTATTCATTTCTTTGTTGTCTTCGATGTTTGTTTAAATGTTTTTGTGATATTTTTTATATTTAAGAAAATATTGCCAAAAAACAAAAAACAGTTAAGCTAAACACCCACTTCCGGTGTACGAAATTTTACCAAAAGCTTTTCAGTTCCTCGGATTATCAAATAAGACGTATATTCAAAGTTTCATATCAATTGCTTTATTAGTTTTTGAGATACAGCGCACACAGACAGACACACAGACACACACACACACACACACACACACACAGACACAATTTTTTTTTTCTAAAAATTGTTGAAATGGCATCTAGGGACCCCAAAACGGATATTTCCGTAAAAAAAATTTTTGAAAAAAAAATCACGATCACAATACTTTCTCGTACTTCGTAACGGAGAAAGTAAAAAGTGGGTAGTAACAATTTTAAATTTGTAAACAACTATAAAAATATTAATGTACATGTTGAAGGTAACAAAAAACTGCCTATCTTTTGTTAGTAAATATTAGAGATGGGCAAAACTGCTACTTTTGAATCACGTTGCTACCTGTGATTGCTACTTTCTAATATCAGTAATTTTAAATAACAAACAAACAAACAAAATATTTATTCAATAGATGTAGTACATTACTTTAAAAAGGATACATGTACCAGAATTATTGAAAAAGTCATAAAGGAAAACACATTGCATGATAACTTGCATAATAAAGGATTCTATACATATTATGAACACATAAAAAATGGTGATGTGGCCATCATGTTACTTTCTCCGACTTGATGGCATCATTTATATTTACGTTTTCATGGTTTATTTTCAATTGAAATCATATTTTAAATGTACATCGAGCGTTGCGTAAACTTGGATGAAACTGACGTTTAAAACGTCAAAATTATGAAACGGAAGAAATATACTTCAAATTCAAAAACTCGGTTTACTCAAAAACTAACGAGATTTCGAAAAAAACTTATTCTTAAGAAGTTGTTCATTTTGCTATTCTCTACAATTATTATTCACACAAATTTGCTGTAACTATCATCGTTTCATAATTATAAACCAAAAGTTAAAAAAAAAATAATAAATTTTTTTCTCGAATAGCAATGATTTTATGAAAAATATTTTCAAGCAAAAGATGTTAATTTCTTTGTTGTCTTCAATGTTTGTTTAAATGTTTTTGTGATATTTTTCATATTTAAGAAAATATTGGCAAAAAACAAAAAACAGTTAAGGTAAACATCCACTTCCGGTGTACGAAATTTTACCAAAAGCTTTTCAGTTCTTCAGATTATCAAATAAGACGTATGTTGAAAGTTTCATATCAATAGCTTTATTAGTTTTTGAGATACAGCGCACACAGACAGACAGACACACACACACACACACACACACACACACACACACACACACACACACACACACACACACAGACAGACAGACACACACACACACACACACAGACACAAATTTTTTTTTTCCAGAAATTGTTGAAATGGCATCTAGGGACCCCAAAACGGATATTTCCGTAAAAAAAAATTTTGAAAAAAAAATCACGATCACAATACTTTCTCGTACTTCGTAACGGAGAAAGTAAAAAGGTTAAATTTAAATGTTTTACAAACTCAATTTATATTTGATTAATCAATTCACTAATACTATACGGCTCAATTTTAAGTAAGAGTTCCTTCACACGTTTTTTAAATGTATTTAAATTTTTAATTTCTTTTATTTCTTGGGGTAACATATTGAAAAATCGACCACATTCATAAAAAGCACATTTTTCAGTCATAGCTAATTTATGTTTTGGGAAAAAGATATCTATATGTCTAACTGTGACTGTGATCACGGTTAACACCTTCTGAAATTGTTAATGGTTTCTCAAAAATGTATTACCAAATACCAAATAAATATACGACTAATGTTTGTCCAGTAAATTTGATAAGTTTTAGGTACGTGGCAAATGTTTTCCTATTTTGGTTTTACCTCTGAAAAACGCATCTTTCGAAAGATTATTTGCTCGAAGAATTATTTTGAAATAAAAGCATTAACCAATAGAGATTTGGATTTTTGAAAATTTTCGTTTTAATTTTTTGAGCACTTGAACAAAAACATCGCAGAAAAAAATATAAAAATGCAGGCAAAATTCCATATAAAATCATCCTCAATGGCCCAAGTATCGCTAATTCAAAATCGATTAGGTTTTTGTAAATCCAACAATTTTCAATAGAGATATGGATTTTTGAAGATTTTCGTTTTAATTTTTTGAGCACTTGAATGAAAACATCGCAGAAAAAAAAATATAAAACACGTAGAAAAAATTTCTTAAAAAATATCCTCAATGGTCGAAGTATCGCTTATTCAAAATCAATTTGGTTTTTGTTAATTCAACAATTTTTAATGGAAATATGAATTTTTGAAAATTTTAGTTTTATTTTTTTGAATACTTGAATGAAAACATCACAGAAAAAATTTAAAACGCGCAGACAAAATTCCATAAAAAATCACCCTCAATGGCCGAAGTATAGCTAATTCAAAATCAATTTGGTTTTTGTAAATTCAAGAATTTTCAATAGAGATATGGATTTTTGAGAATTTTCGTTTTAATTTTTTTTAGCACGATATGAATTTTTGAAAATTTTTGTTTTATTTTTTTTAATACTTGAATAAAAACATCGCAGAAAAAAATTTAAAACGCGCAAACAATATTCCATAAAAATCATCCTCAACTGCCCAAGTATAGCTAATTCAAAATTAATTTGTTTGTTGTAAATTCAAGAATTTTCTATAAAAATATGAATTTTTGAGGATTTTCGTTTTAATTTTTTGCGCACTTGAATGAAAACATCGTAGAAAAAAATATAAAACGCGTAGAAAAAATTTCTTGAAAAGATATCCTGAATGGTCGAAGTATCGCTTATTCAAAATCAATTTGGTTTTTGTAAATTCAACAATTTTTAATGGAGATATGAATTTTTGAAAATTTTAGTTTTATTTCTTTGAATACTTGAATGAAAACTTTGCAGAAAAAATATAAAACGCGCAGACAAAATTCCATAAAAAATCATCCTCAATGGCTGAAGTATAGCTAATTCAAAATCAATTTGGTTTTTGTAAATTCAAAAATTTTCAGCAGAGATATGGATTTTTGAGAATTTTCGTATTAATTGTTTGAGCACTTGAATAAAAACATCACAGAAAAAAATATAAAACGCGTACAAAAAATTCCTTCAAACAATATTTTCAATGGCCGAAGAATAGTTTATTCAAAATTAATTTGGTTTTTGTAAATTCAACAATTTTTAACGGAGATATGAATTTTTGAAAATTTTAGTTTTATTTTTTAAATACTTGAATGAAAACATCGCAGAAAAAATATAAAACGCGCAGACAAAATTCCTAAAAATCATCCTCAATCGCCGAAGTATAGCTAATTCAAAATCGATTTGGTTTTTGTAAATTCAAGAGTTTTCAATAGAGATATGGATTTTTGAGAATTTTCGTTTTAATTTTTTGAGCACTTGAATGATACATCATAGAAAAAAATATAAAACGCGTAGAAAAAATTCCTTAAAACAATATCTTCAATGGTCGAAGAATCGTTTATTCAAAATTAATTTGGTTTTTGTAAATTAAACAATTTTTAACGGAGATATGGATTTTTGAAAGTTTTAGTTTTATTTTGTTTTGAGTACTTGAATGAGAACATCGCAGAAAACAAATATAAAACGCGCCGACAAAATTCCATAAGAAATATCCTCAATGGTCAAAGTATCGCTCATTCAAAATCAATTTCGTTTGCAATTTTTGCAAATTTCACAGTTTTTAATAGAGATATGGATTTTTGAAAATTTTAGTTTTCATTTTTTGAGCACCTGAATGAAAACTTCGCAGAAAAAAAATAAAACGCGCAGACAAAATTATCCTCATCGCCCGAAGTATCGCTTATTCAAAATCAATTTGAATTCAATAATAGAGATATGGATTTTTGAAGATTTGTGTTTTAATTTTTTGAGCACCTGAACAAGGAGCATTTGGAGAATTTCGCAGTTTGGTAAATTGTTTTTTCTACTCCTACCTCTAAAACGTCATTTATTGCATATGTTTCCATGACGCTAAGTGATTCTTTAAATACACCTTGACAAACTGTGACTTTGTGCATTTTAGTCATGGGCTGAAGTTAGCTCCAGATATTTAAATCGCTAAAATCAATTGAAACTCAAAATCAAGTTAGTTGTCACTTATCAATAATCTGTCAAAATAAAAAATGAATAAATGAACCAAGGAATACTTTCAACTTAAATCAAATAAATAATACAAAACATAAAAGAAATTTAGGAGAATCAATGATTCCCTTTTGCAATTGCCATAATGTCTCTAACGTAACTGTTGATGTATATTTACCCAAGTAGACTAATTTAATAATAATGTACTATTACCATGTTCATGATTCAAGATAATAAAATGATTTCAAAATTTTATCAATTTAGTCGTAGAAAAAGTATAGTATGCAATTCGTGTTATAAACTTCTCTAGACACTCCACTCGTGCCTAATTAACTCGTGACTAAAATGCCGTTTATAACACTTGTTGCATAATATACTATTTATTTATTTTCAGTTCATGAAGTTTGCAATTTTAAAATTAGTTTCGAGGTATTATTTTAAAATGTATGTTTAGATATTTGCACTGAATCTTAAATTAAAATGAATTTAAAATCATTTTGGGTTTATTAAGTCGTCGGACTCATCACTTTCGATCACAGCGAGTTTGTGGTTCAATTCCATACCAGGCAAGATAATTTTTTCGTTTTTATAAAATCTCAATTAATTAATTAATAATTGTTAGTACATAAGTTGTAATTTATTTCATTTTATATGGTATATTATGGCATTTTATAAATATCTGTCTTTTTTAATAAATATTTATTCAAAATTTAAATATAAATACCCTGCAAAAATGGGAGAATAAAGTAATGAATATTAAATAACATATAGAAATGCCACCTTGTACTGTCTTCTTACAATTATGTTTTAAGTAACAGTCACAGTTTAAGAAGCAATCACAGTTTGTCACAGTTTAAATAGCAGTGATTTTAAGTAACAGTGGTTTAAAGTAGCAGTGATTTTAAGTAACAGTGAAATGAAGTAGTAGTGATTTTAAGTAGCAGTGATTTTAAGTAGCAGTTATTTTAAGTAGTAGTGATTTTAAGTAACAGTGATTTTAAGTAACAGTGATTTTAAGTAACAGTGATTTTAAGTAACAGTGATTTTAAGTAACAGTGATTTTAAGTAACAGTGATTTTAAGTAACAGGGATTTTAAGTAACAGTGATTTTAAGTAGCAGTGAAATTCGCCTATTAGCAACAGTAACGACCTGTGATTTTTCAATACCAGTGAAAAATCACAGATACGTGAAATATCGCCTATCCCGAGTAAATATATTGAATAACATAGATTTTCCAGAAGGAAATAATTTTTTTTGGAATTTTTACTTTGTAGGCTGCGAAGTACGAGGAAGTATTGTGATCTTGAAATTTTTTTCAAAATCCCTCGAGGCGACTTTATCGATTCCTGAAAAAAACAAATTTCGACTTTTTGACCAACATTGTGGATTTTGCCCTAAATTTTTCTTTATTTTTTTTTTTATTTGTCTGTTACAATTTTTCTTTCCTTAGTCCACAATTTTTTTAGGCCAGAATTTTAGATTTTTGGTCTGAATTTTTTATCGTATATTTTAGATTTTTGGTCAATTTTTTTATCCTATATTTTGGATTTTTTAACTTGGATTATTGATTTTATTTCGTGAATTTTTTATTTTTTGATATTATTTTCGAATTTCTGGTCAGAAACTTATTTTTGGCGGCTGAAAGTGGTAAATTATATATTTTGCTTCTATCTAAGTTTTCGAATTTTTGTCCGCGTTTTTAAATTTTAGATCAGGATTCTTGATTCTTTGGCCCATATTTCAGATTTCTGCATTTTAGATTTTTTTATTCCATTCTTTTTTGTTTTTCTTTATTTAGACCAAAATATTCCATTGGTTTGTAGAAATTTTCAATTTTTTTGTCTACAATTTTTAACTTTACGCTTGTTTTCGATGTTTTGTCTAAATTTTCACCGTTTTAGGCCCTGTAGATTTATACTTTTTTGGCCCAGGTAAATTTTTTTGTATTTTGGTATATTTGACTTAAATTTTCAATTCGTTTGTTAAAAATTTTGATTTTTTTGTCAACCACTTTGATTTTTGGGTACGAATTTTAGATTTTTGGTTTAATTTTTTATTTTTGTCCCATATTTTAGATTTTCTTAACTTGAATTATTGATTTTATAGTGCGAATTTTTTAAAAATTTTGTATTTCCTATTATTTTCGAATTTCTCGTTGGAACTAATTTTAAGCTAAAAAGAGTTATGAAAATGGCAAATTATTTTTCTTTGGCTTGTATTTTTTGGATTTTTATTTTTAAACCAGAACTTTTGATTTTTTGCCGATATTTTAGATCGTCGGCTGTTTTTTAAAAATTAAAATTTTTAAGTTTTTGGCCAAAATATTCGATTGGTCTATGAAGATAAATGGTTCTTTGTTTCTTCAAATGGGGGGGGGGGGTATATTGTATAAGTGGCTCTACCATCAACATGTTCCACGAGCCGCCACTGGTATCATATACTATTTTTATCAGCTTCTCAAGAGGACTAAAAATAAAATATAAAATATGGGGTGTTCCATTTAAAAAACATAACTTTGATCTGTTATTTATAGTGGGACACCCTGTACAAAAACATACATATTTTATAAATATGTAGAATAGGTGTGGGTACCAGTTAATGAAAATTAGAAGTCGATATCTCGAATAGCAAACAAGTTATGGGGCTTTTACAAATCCCTGGGTCACCCGGTATATATAAGCATCTTTATTGCAGACACTTTAACAATATAAAACAAAATATTTACAGTTTGTATGTTTAACAATTATGTTAGTACGTCATCTGCGCTATCGACCACAGGTCTTTTTTGAATTTAGAAGCTGATCTGTTGAACTGTCTTGATGAAACGAACTAATGAACTGATGAATTGTATTTATGGGATGTTTGAATGTTTAATACAATTTTTCTAGAATTTGTTTTCTTCGGTTTAGATTTTTAACGAACTGTTTTCACTGATACTTCCCAAATGTTCAACAACGCGAAAATGAGTTTCAAAAATTCGTAACTCGTTTGAAAATGGATACTTTTGAAAATAAAAGCGTGATATTTTGCCAATATAATTCCGGTAGAAATTATTCCTTACAATTCTTACTTCTTTAGAATTTTTTCTTGGATGCTTCACAAATGTTATATTTTAAAAAATTCGTACGTCGCCTAAAAATTGGTGTATTTTCAAAACCAAGCGTAGCTTTGAAACAATGGTATTTTGTATTTTATTTGGAACGAATTCTTTGCGGTTCGTACTTTTTCGAATTTTCTCAAATAAATCGAAAATTTCAACAAACAAAACTCGAAAATACCGGAAAAAAATAAAATAAATCTCGCATATAAATGAATAATTCAGGTTATAGATATTTTAACCAAAATCAAATCAAAAACTTGGAACTAGAATTAAAAATTCGGCCTGAAAAAAAAATGTGGACCGAAAAATCAACAATTTTAACAAGTAAATCGAAAATTTAGGTCAAAATAAAGAATATTTAGAGGAAATTATCAAAAATTTAGACCAAAGAAAATCGAAAATACTGTTCAAAAATCTAAAAATTAAAAATTCGGCTCGAAAAATCAAAAAAACGTCGAAAATTTAAATAATTAAATCGCAAAAGGTCAAAATAAAGGATATTTAGGCTAAAAGTTAAAATATTTTGACCAAAAGAAAACGAAAATTTTAACAACTATATCGAAAACGTATGTTAAAATAAAGAATATTTAGGTCAACATATCGAAAATTTAGTCCCAAAAGAAACGAAAATACAGGTCAAAAATCTAAAAATTAAAAATTCGGCGGGAAAATCAAAAATGGGGGCCAAAACGTCGAAAATTTAAACAATTAAATCGCAAAAGGTCAAAAGAAAGGATACTTAGGCTAAAGGTTAAAATATTTTGACCAAAAATATCGAAAATACAGGTCAAAAATTTAAAGACTAAACATTCGTCGGGAGTAATAAAAAATGCGAACCAAATAGTCGAAAATTTTAACAATGAAATCGAAAATTTATATCAAAATAAAGAATATTTATGCCAAATGATCAAAAATTTAGACAAAAAAAAATCGAAAATACAGTCTTAATAATAAAAAATGCAGAATATAATATTGTAAGAAAATGGTTTAAATTAGTCTCAAAAATCACTCTATTGTTCAAAATAGTTTTTTGGATTTTATTAATTGGAATTAATAAGGAAAAATCATTTCATTAAGTAAATAATGATTTTTGCTTATTAATTCCATTGTTTCGATGAAACCATGTCATCTTTTACCAGAAATAAAATAGTAGTTGTACTTTTTTAAACGCAATTTCTTCGAAAACTGCTGAATATCGACATGGAGTGCGCTACATAAAAAATACTCAGAATTTTACGTAGAATCCATAAATGCAACAAAAAATGGTGGTTCACATTTGAAAATTTTAACTTAGGGGTCGTATCTCGATTTTGGGACACCCTGTACATTTGAATTTTATCTCAAAAAAATGCACGATAAAAAATAATAATACACGTGTCCGAGCATTTTTCTAAAAGAAAATGCCCTGAATTTTAATCGAATTTATTCCTTCCTTTACGTACAGAGTGTATATTTTTGGAAATAAAATGCGTTATTAACTGTTTTTTGTTTTTTTGCAATAATTTTACGAAAAATATTAAACCTTTTTAAATCAATATTGGAGACATCAAAGAAATAAACATCTTTTGTTTGAAAATATTTTTCCTTAAATCATAGTTTTTCGAAAAAAAAAATTATAGTTATAAAACGATAATAGTTACATCAAGTTTATATTAATAATAATTGTAGAGAATGCTAAAATGAACAACTTATAAACAATACGTTTTTTTCAAAATCTCTTTAGTTTTTGGGTAAACTGACTATTAGAATTTGAAGTATAATTTTTCATTTCCATCTTCATTTTGACTTTCAAACGTCAGTATCATCCGATAAGCTATAAATCTATAAATACAAATAACTATATTATACCATTAAGTCGGAGAAAGTAACCTGATGGCCTCATATATTTAATATATTTGGATATTTTGAAGATAATTCGTAGGGTGATAATTGTTTAAGAACATTTCCAAATTTGAGATTCATGTTTCGCTTACTCTTATTCAAGTTTTGAGTGTTGCCATTGTGCTTCCAGATCAGGTATTCCGATCGTTTTTCAGGATGGTAAAAATACATTATATATTTCTTAATGTGAATTTAATAAAACGAAATATAGCCTGAATATGTAAATATTAAGTCTTGGTAAAACTTAATTTTGCACTGCAGAGTTACGAACAGGTTGAATATTCACAAATTCAGGCTATCGTTTGTTTTATTAAATTTATTTAATGCTTTTGCAACAAGTGAGGTTGACTCAAATTTATTTACTAGAAAATCAATTTTAATTTTTCTTATTTTTTTTAATACGGCTGAATTTTTAAACTTATTGCACATAACATTTGCTTATTCGGAATTTTGGAAAACGATACATTGGGCGCGTTCGTCAGAATTTTCAACTGTCAACAAGTTTATTTTCATTTACGTTGAATGTTGGTATTTGATGAACGCTACGCAGTGCTTTGTTTGTATATATTTAACATAACCTAGATTCTAGCGATGGATAATGCCCAATTATATTTTCTTTTATTTGATAGAAGCATAGAAGATTTAATTCCAATCCTCAATAATGCAGTGGATTTAGCATTGCTTATAGAAGATGTTTTTGGTGTGGAAAGACAACACCAATCAGTCTAATTTGTACGATTGGTAAAATGGCGACCGCTGGACGAACTTGTTCATGATCAACAGTGCGCTCATCAGAAAATTCCTCAACGGTTGGCAGTAAACACCCAACTGTTTAGTCTGACGAACGCGCCCATTGTTTTGGTTAGTAAATAGATGTAGAAGTTCATGTTATTATTTGCAAATTTAAGATGGTCACTGCGCAATCAGCCGCGACTCGATAGACGCACTATAACTGCAAAACGGTAGCACAACAATTTATTTTTTAATATTTGTTTTCCTTTTGCTTAAAACTTTAACAACTTTGAAAATTCATAACAGTTGTCTTAGTCAGAATTTTTGAAAGAGCTAAACTAGTGAGTATTTATTAGATGTAAACGTATGTTTTAATATTTGTAAACGAATAGCGAATGATTTCAATTTATTGAAAAAATTTAACATGATTGCTGGGACAATTCTGAAAATACATAATTTTTGTCGTAGTTGGAATTTTTTAAAGGGATCAACTATTTTGGTTATTTTTAAGACGTAAAAGTCCATGTTTAGCGCAACTAACTTTCCCCAAACAAAGTAGGAGAAAGTTATCGGTTACGTGATTTTTTCTCTCTATTAAAATACAAGAAGACAATCAATGCTACTCACCACCACCATATTCTTCAATACTATCCGGCTGAAACGCATTCCTTCCTGGTGGAGGTCCATAAACAAAACTCGACCTCCTCCTCCTTGACGTTTCCGGCAATCCATTCTTAACGGTCAATTCGTCGATGGCGACGTAATTCGCGGTTCCGTGGTCAGAAGTGGAAGTTGCGTCGAATCTTCCAGGTCCCTTTGCAGATGTTGGATGGTAATAATCGTCGTTTTTACCGTTGGTGTTGGGGAAATGTTCATGCGCGGGCATCTCGCGCGAATGTTGTTGGTAGCGCGGAAATTCCACCGGCTTCGTGGGGATGTAATAAAACGCGTTCGTTTCTTGCGGTTCTCCCAAACTGCTGGGGTCAGAGTTGAGGTCTACCGAATCCAAATGTTGGCGGATGTAGGCGTAGTTTTCCAGATCCCAAGGGTCGATGTATTGTTTGGGGTAGGGAATCGATTCGTCGCTGTCTAAATCCATTGGGTTCCAGTATAGCTCATCCGCCGGCATTATCTGAAAACTTAAAGAATAACACGCCATTATTAAATGGAAAAAGATTGATTAAGTTTCAGTTTTTTTACATGCACGGAAACTATTCCAGGGTCAAATTTATTCCGCATGCACTCAACGTTTATGCGTCGAATAGAGTTGAAATAAATTTAACCCCAGAATAATTCCTAGTTTTTAGCTTTATTCCGCGTAGGCAAAACCAGGAAAAAGAAAACATACAGGCTACAAAAGCTAAAAGGAATCATTTAAAAGGGGAAAGAGCGAAAAGAAAAAAAAAACAATATAATTTCTATAATCAGATTTAGAGCGGGGAATGATAATATTAAATAATATTAAGTTAGAGTGTTAGAACATTGATATATGACCCTGGTTAGAGATGGGAAAAACGGTTCACTGTCGGGAACGGATCCGAACCGGTTCACTCACTGGACTGAACCGGTTCTTTGGAGCGGTTCACGGGTCTTTTCTACAGTTATATATAATATTGTCAGAAATGGGTTCCAGGCTTCCAATTAATTAAAAAATATATAATATGGGTATTCCAA
The DNA here is from genome assembly GCA_910593695.2 of Ocypus olens. Taxonomy (NCBI): domain Eukaryota; kingdom Metazoa; phylum Arthropoda; class Insecta; order Coleoptera; family Staphylinidae; genus Ocypus; species Ocypus olens. The sequence continues at coordinate 15,644,269 of OU343053.1, read as the reverse complement.
GGGTGGCCACAACTGCAATATATTTTACCGACGAGAAGTTAGCCATACAAATTCCAGCCATAGATTTCTCCGCGCATCTACCAGAATGGGGTGCGATTTTTAAATTTTATCTGTGTAGTGCCTTTCTGCGGGTTTATTTAGCAAACAGAAACTGTCAAAAAGCCACGAAAATTAAAAAAAATATATCCAACAGCTCATTAATCCATGAGTGGTGTTAAACAAAATTGTAACTCAAAAAGGGCATTGCAAAAAAATATTTTATTTTCCCAATCCCTCCCTGCAATTACATTCAACAAGCGTCAAGAAAAATACTAATTTTGACTTAAGCCATTAAGTCTCTAGAAAAATGATAAATTTAATTAAAGTTAGAAAACTTTCTGACAAATTTAATGACAAGTGTCAAAATTTAGACTAATTTTGACTTAAACTCGTGAAGCCTCACGAAAAATGTCAACTTTGGGTAGAGTTAAGAGTGCAAATTAATATCGAAATTTGACTTAAAGTCGATAAGCGTTAAAAAAAGACTAATTTTGACTTTAAAGACGTTAATCCTCTAGAAAAAAAACGTCAAATTTAATTAAAGTGAAGAGACTTTATGTCCAAATTACTGACGAAAATTTGACTTAAAGTTGAGGAGCGTTAAGAAAGCAAGACTATTTTTGACTTAAACCCTTAAGCCTCTAGAAAAAATGTCAAATTTGGGTAGAATTAAGAGACTTTATATGCAAATTAATGTCGAAATTTGACAACAAACCTCAAGAAACGACAAATTTTGACTTTAAGTCGTTAAGTTTCTAGAAATAATGTCAAATTTAATTCACGTTAAAAGACTTTATGAGTAATTAATGCCAAAATTTGACTTAACGCCAACAAGCCTGAAGAAAAAAAAACTAATTTTGACTTAAAGCCATTAAGTCTTTAGAAAAAATGACAAATTTAATTCAAGTTAAAAGACTTTATGACAAATTAAAGACGAGCGTCAAAAGATAGACTAATTTTGACTTAAACTCGTTAAGCCTCTAGAAAAATGTCAAATTTGAGTAGAATTAAGAGACTTAATGTGCAAATTATTGCCGAAATTTGACTCCAAGAAAAGGACTAATTTTGACTTAAAGTCGTTAAATTTCTAGAAACAATGTCAAATTTAATTAAAGTTAATAGACTTTATGAGTAATTCATGTCGAAATTTGACAAAACGTCAAGAAGCGTTAAGAAAAACTATTAATTTTGACTTAAAGCCATTAAGTATTTAGAAAAAAAGACAAATTTAATTTAAGTTCGAAGACTTTATGATAACTGAATGTAGAAATTTTACCTAAAGTCGACAAGTGTTAAGAAAGAAGTCTAATTATGGCTTAAATCCGTTAAGCCTCTAGAAAATATGTCAAATTGAATTAATGTTATAAGACTTTACAGCAAATTAATGTCGAAATTTGACTTAAAGTCGACGAGCGTTAAGAAAACAGATTCATTTTAACTTAAATCTTTAACCCTCTCGAAAAAATGTCAAATTTAATTAAAGTTAAACGACTTTATGTTGAAATTAATGTGTAAATTTGACTTAAAGTCAACAAGCGTTAAGAAAAAAAGACTAATTTTGACTTAACGATAAGCCTCTAAAAAAAGTGTCAAATTTAATTAAAGTTAAAAGACTTCATGTCCAAATTAATGTGTAAATTTGACTTAAAGTCAACAAGCGTTAAGAAAAAAGACTAATTTTGACTTAAAACCTAAAGCCCCTGAAAAAAGTATCAAATTTAATTAAAGTTAAAACACTTTATGTCCAAATTAATGTGTAAATTTGACTTAAAGTCAGCAAGCGTCAAGAGAAAAGACTAATTTTGACTTAAAGTCGTTAAGGCTGTAGAAAATATGCCAAATTGAATTAAAGTTAAAAGACTTTATGTTCAAATTATCGAAATTTGACTTAAAATCGTCGAATGTCAAAAAACGACTCATTTTGACTTAAACCCGTTAAGCCTCTCAAAAGTGTCAAATTTAATATTAAAGCTAAAAGACTTTGACTAATGAAAGTCAAAATTTGACTTAAAGTGAGAAGCGTAAAAAACAAATTTTGACTTAAAGCCGTTAAGAACCTGGAAAAATGTTGTATTTAATTAAACGTTACCATATTTTCATTTAAAATTCCAAATGACTAAAAAAAATTCACGAGAACCGCGGTAAGTTTCTACAGATAACTTCAAGTGGTTTAGGCTGTACGATCTTCATGCGGTTCCTGAAATGAACCGCGGAAACTCCATGCGTTTCGAGGTGTGAACCTCTTGAAGTTACCTACGGAAACTTCAGGAACCGCATGAAGTTCGTGCAGATAATGGAGTGAACCGCATGAAATGAACTTCTTTTGAAACCGCATGAAGTTTCTGCGGGTGACTTCATACGGTTCTACAGGTAGGGGTACGCGTTTGGTTTTCATTTTTGAAGAAAAAGCCAAGTACATATTAAAGAGCAGAGGAACCGCGGTTTCCTTTGTGCGAACCGGTTCCTGAGCGCTCTTTGCCAAGAACCGGTTCATTGAACCGGTTCATGAACTGTCTGCCCACCTCTAACCCTGGTACTCAGTGCTCCAGTGTTATATGTGACTTTGTGGCGTAAACATCGGACTTGGTTTTATCTGGTCTTATCCGTCGATTGACCCGTTAGTGACCTCTCTTGCGTGATACCGTTATCCGCTTGTTGACCCCAGTCAGTGTTCCCTGCCTTGACGTGGTGCTGGGGCTCAAGTAAGTACAACAATTGTGAAACTGTTTAATCGATCCCCTGGGTGCCAACCGATTAGGTGCGTTGCCGTAAGCCCTTTTACAATCTGAAAATTTGTATTAATGTATCTACTTTAAGAAACCACTAAAAAAATATGGCGACTCCAATATGGCGGCTCCAAAACTCAAAAATAGCAAAAAAAACTTGTTGTGTCATTGTTTTCCGGGATAAATCAAATAATTGCCCAAATTTTGCTCATGGACATATGTTTTTAAAGTAGAAATACAAATCAAACAAAAAAATGCATGGTGATTCCAATATGACGGTTCATAACTTTTATCGTGTAAACTTTTTTTTGGAAAAACTAAACTGTTTTAGCTAGTAAATAGATACATAAGTTTCTGTTAACTATTGTAAAGCAATAGCAAAACGGTTTCAATTTTATGTAATTTCTTCATTCTGGATAAGATGTTAACCTTACTGCAGCGACAATTTTGAAAATTCATAACTTTTGTCTTGGTAGGATTTCTTTTGGAGTAGTAAACTGTTTTGGTTTTGTAAATAGATAATAAAACCTCTGTTAGCATTTGTAAAGCAATAGAGCAACATTTTCAATTTATTTACAACTTATTAATTCTAGCTAAAATGTTAATCGTGTTAACTGTTTTTAAAAACTAAACTCTTTTAGTTCATAAATAGATTTGTATCTGTTAGCATTTTTTAAGCAATAGAGCAAGGGTTTTAATTTTTTTCTTAATTCTAGTTAAAATGTGAACCTTAGCGCAAGGAAAATTTTGAAAATTTATAACTTTTGTCGTATTATTTTTATTTTTTGAAAAGCTAAACTGTTCTTGTTAGGGAATGAATTGCATGAATTTTTAGGTAATTTTATTTTTTTAGCAATATTTTAACTCTGTCAAAAATTTTAATACAATTTTGAAAGTTTAATTTTAGCCAAAATTTCTCCGAGAAAGAAACTGTTTTGATTGGTTAATATATGAAAGAAATTCTGTTGGTATGTCCAAAATAAAAAAAATATATATACAGGTTGTTTTATTTGAAATAGGAAAGGCTACCAAATTTCCATAATAAAATGAATACCCTGAATATTAAAAATATATTTAACCAATGGCTTCTAAGCCTGAGAAACTTTTGTTTGAAATATTTTTTGAATTTTTTTACGGCTTTAGAATTACTTAGGTGTTTCGATAATTTTGATTAACCTTGTATATCGGATATGTATAAATTGGAGGATAATCTACACGTGGTGATATTCTTCCTAAAATTCTGAATACAAAATGTCGATGCAAAAATGTTGTATCATGCCTCATAGGCCATCAGGAGCCATTTGAAAGAAATGTATATTTGACAACAGCATTCACGAGCGGTCCTGTTTTTTCAATAATCTTATGATTAATTATGTGGGTTGGGTAGAAGAGCAATAATGATAGAGCGGGGTTTAATTATTAAATATGCAAGGTAAAACAGATTGAGTAAATAGTGTCGAAAAAAGTCTATTTTGACACGTAGGAACTAATACAAACCGATACGAAGAAAGAAGAATTGTCACAAAATTGGAACTAGCAAATGTGTTGTGTCAAAAGTGACATAAGCGGGTGCCGACATTGCCGACTTTACTTTCTATGAAAATAAGCTGATTAAAAAGTGTTAAAAATACACCTTTGAGATAGAAAGATGATAGCACACACTGACAAATAATTTTCAAATTAGTTGAACTACCGAATTTGCAGGGTTTTCTGTAAATTATTATTGAATAATAACGCGTATTTAATGACTGAATGTTAAAACTTTTGAGGACCTCGTGAAGGCTCAGGAAGCATGGTACAGCATTTTAGAATTAAGATATACTGCTTCGAATTTCTGGAAGAATTTCGTCACGTGTAGATTATCCGTCAGTTCATACACACCCGATGAGTGAAATTTTCTGGTATATTCTTTAAGGTATGTACCAAAATTATTGTTTGAGCAAAATCATGAATATCTCATTTTGAACTTTAGAAATGCACCCATAACTTGGTGCCAAATCGTCGTAGGAACTTCGTTCTTTGAGTCCTGCATAGGGATTTGATTAAATTTTAATGCCTTTATGGTGAATCGAATAGACCATTTTTTTCCAACTCCGTAGACATCGTCGAAGTTGGTTTCCTGAAAAAACATTTATTTCGCAGGGGTGCTAGAGGGGGTGGAAGGGGTTACGCTTGAGTTCGCATGCTTGACTTTAAAGAAGACACTTCAAAGTTTTTTGCCCTCAAAGCTTCATCAAAATCTATTGAAAATACGCCGAGTTATGGCGGTTTGAAAATAGTCGAAATTTCACGAATTTCAAGTGTTTATTTTTTCTTCTACTCGTATATATCCTTTCGTTATAATATTAAGTATGTAAGTGCTAAATTTTGTGACCCGTATGCGACAATGTAACTCAAATTATTGTGACTGTACGACTAAATAAAAAAAACTATAACAATAAATATCTGCATTTCGCGGGGGGTCGGCAACCTGAAGTTCCGCTACTGGAATTGTGTTACTCTAAAAGAAACTCTGCTTAATCACTTTAAGATGATTCTGTTTTGTGATCACGTCATCAGTTATACACAAAAGATGGCCAAATATGGTTAAAAATATCATGATCAAGATTCAGGGTTTCGCTTCCGTAATTTTGGTAAATTGGCCGTAAAGTGTTCACAATAGAATATCTTTAACAACGGTTCGCCGAAATGATACAAACGCTTAATTAGGTATGCATGACCAGGAAATTTTACTTTCTTTAAAAATTAACGGGGCAGCACGAAATATCATCTCTAAACTCTCGCTGAAAAATGAAATATAAACTATTTTACTCGAATTATTGGATAACATTATTTTTATTTTGATCCAAAAGAAATCAAAAATTTTAGAACATTTGCAATCATTTTTTTATCGGCATTTAACGGGATTACAGAATCGTTCAAATTTATTTACAGACAATAAAGTACCGTATTTCAATCCCTTTGGGATGTAGAAAAAAATATGTTTTTATTATTAACTTGTTTATTTATTAGAATGGGTTGTTCATCTTTGATATCAATATTAGTTCATGATAATTACAATATGTTATTTAAAACATTTAAATTTCATTATAACGCGTTTATTTAAAAACATACCGTGTGTTCGATAAAAAACGCCCAACGCCAAAACTCTGTTCTTATTGACCGATTTAATTGAACTAAAAAAGAAAGTCAATGGCTGTTTAAATACTATAAAATGACGGTAATTATATATTTTTTCAAAATCAACTTCATTGCCAAATGATAGTCAACTTTAAATTTTTAAATGGCTGCATATACTTTTCTAATTTTATAATATTAGACATTGTTTTTCTGAATCCAATTAAGCCCATTATGTTGGTTTTAAGTTAATATTTATGCCAGAAAAAGATAATAATAAATCTTGTTCACATGATTTTTTTGGTAATAAATGTAGTGTGCCTTGAAAACAATTTGAATCGACAATGTCATTTATTGTATAAGTAATGTCAACCATTTGTTATTAGTGTGCGTTTCAGACATAAACATGAAAAATGGCGAATTAACGGACATGTTACAAATTTATTTTCAATGTAATAGAAATCGACGAGTTGCGGCATCAAATTTATCATCTATGGTTTCCAAAGCGGCGAATACCAGAACCTAAATTTAGAAGGTTAGAAGGAAATTTGAGACGTTATGGAGCTTTTAAAAAGTCGAAGACAGTGGATCGACAATTTCGTGGACTTGCAGAGTAAGACGTTCTACTTAGTGTTAACAATAATTACAGAACATCTAAATCGCAAGTGAATTACTGCTTGCACTACTTATTTATTCTATTCTACATTGAGTTGTAATATAGGCACTTATTTATTGGGTCCTTATTATTAATGTTTGACATAACCTTACAACAAATGACATTTGTCATTATTTTCCAAGGCACGCTAATTAAAATTTTTGAAAAATATAATTTTAAATGGAAGATTTATTTAAATTTTTTTCGACCAAAATATTGAACGAAAAACAACATATTGGGCATTTATTCATAAAAATAATGTCGAATGTAAAAAAATTATTACATTATATGCTGCTATTTAAAAATGTTAAGTTGGCTATCATTTGACAATGAAGTCATTATTGAAAACAATCAATATTGATGTCATTTGTTAGTATTTAAACCACCATTGACTTTAATTTTTAGTTCATTCATATCGGTCCATAAATAACAGAGTTATGGCGTTGGGCGTTTTTTATCGAACACACGGTATAGGTTAGTAACGTGCGTTTATTTTAACAAAAAACATTCATAATTAAAATTAATTCCTGATGTACTACAATTCCCAAGAATGTTATATTGCATAGCTTAATGAATGTGACCTTACAAATCTCAAGTTCACAAAATTAAAGAAGCCATACGAACAATGCCGACTCTGCTTCCCTCTCATAAATTACGCGATTGACACTAGCAAAATTCCATGAACACATTTTCATTTAAGTGTAATTAATTTTAAATTTTCGTTAATTACCTTCCTCCATTTCAACACGTATTTGTATTGTGTACAAAAAGCATTATCTTTATTGGTATCTCTCATGTTGGTGTAATTAGCCTATGAATACGAAATTTTCATGAATATTCACAATAAATCTAATTAAAAGATAGGAAATACTGCTGTAGTATTGTATACTGCATTGCAAAATAATCAGAACACCAAGTATTTATTAAATGATCTTAAATGAACACGGTATGATGAATATATCGATGATCAAAAAGTCAATTATTTTTTCGTAATTTCATCTTTATGAAGAACTGATCCGGAAAAACGGAACAAAAACAAAATACCGAAATTAAATTAAATAATTTTCAAATATCGGTTTTTACCGTTTTAAAAGTGTCTCCGTTAAATACAAACACCTCGTAATTTATAGGGAAAGTAGGAAACTGAAAGTAAACGAAATCACGTAGTAATCTATCCCAAGTCATTATTGACTTGTTGGAATTGTTTTTCAATTTTTTTAACGAAATTTAAAATATACTACTTCGCAATGAACACTATGTCGTTTACGTGGAATTGTCTTGTAATTGAGGAAGGGGATATTTTATAATTTTTATGGAATCACATATTAGCATTTATTTGAAGTAACTTCAGAAAAATTTAATTTTACAGCAAATATTTTTCAATTTTTCAAAAATGATTATCTTGTAATTAAGGAAAGGGATATTTTCGGATTTTTATGAAATCACGTAGTAGCTTCTACTTTAAGAGGAACATCATCTTGACCTTTTAAAAAAATCGATTTTTTGTTTTTTTGGCTTAAAATATTCCTTGGGATGTGTACTTTCATTTAGCATTCATCCCAAGTCCGCCAGAAACATTTAAACCGACTAAGGAGTCGATTTTCTAAAAGAACGTCCCGGCGCGCTAAGCGAGCATCAGGTGCTCCTGGCAGAAGGCGAAAGCGACGGGTGTACTTCAGGGATATCGACACAAGCCAGCGACGTAGAAGGAGATTTTCGACGCTCTCCGTTCTGTACACAGAACTGAGCCGGGAAGACTTGCTGGAAAGGTGCCTAGGCGGGTTTACGCAAAATGGAAACGAAAGTTTTGACTAATCTAATAATAAATTCACGTTAGGCGACCGCGAAAGCCCTTATATCCAATTTTGGTCAAAATTGGTGGATACAAATTTCTTTTGGTCCGCCATATTGGATCCGCCATCTTGAACTTTACAAATTTGACCTCAGATTCATATTCACCGATGCCGAAAACATATAATACCTGATAGTCGTCGTGCAAACTGAACAAACGAGAAAGTTATCCCAAGTTAAACTTTCCCAAAACTTTAAACGCGTTTATCTCGAAACAGTATTTTTCAAAACTGCGGGGGAAAATTCTCGGAAAGTTTACATCCGATTTCGATGCGGTTTTGCCGATTGTATTAAGAATTGAATTGTCTAACGAAATACGGGCCGTGTTTCGTAGCGAAATATTATGTAGAATAATATTCCGTACCGATTTTTATTTCAGGACGACTTGGGGGACCAGGAATCTCCGCAGTGGGGCTATCTCGCGCAAGAGGACGTCTGCGCCACCTGGTGCAGCGGCCTCAAGGTTAAAAACATCAAAAACGATTTGCCCTCTTGACTTGTTTTCATACCGAAAATAAAATACGAAAATAACCTATTTTTTCAGCGCTCAAGGTGGTGTTCCTCCTTAAGTCATTATAAAAATTTTGTGCTTGTTGCCATTGTTTCCCAATTTTTTTTTTACAGAAATTTAAAAACTGTTACTTCGGAATGAACACTTTGGTGTCTAAGTGGGGTTATCTGGTAATTGAGGAAGGGGGTGTTTTAAGAACCTCATGGAATCAGATAGTAACATCTATTTGAAGTAACTCCTCATGGAATCAGAAAGTAACATCTATTTGAAGTAACTCTAGACAGTTTTGTACTTGTAGCAAAGATTTTTCATTTTTTTTAAGACGAACTTCATAAAATATAACTATGAAATTAATACAAGGATGTTCCAGCAGGATTATCTTGTAATTAAGGGAAGTGATATTTTGGCATCTGTATGAAATCACGTAGTAGCAACTATTCTAATGTAAGAAAGTGTCATGCTTATGGCCATTGTTTTTAATATTTCTTAACCGAATTAGAAGAAAATGTAACTACGGAATTAACACTATGGCGTTTAAGTGGGATTATCCTGTAATTGAGTGAGGAACTATTTTGTAATTTTTATGTAATCACGTAGTAGCATCTATTTGAAGTAACTTTAGAAAGTTCTATTTTTGTAGCAAACAGTTTTCATTTCTTAGCCAAATTTAGAAAAAAGTTACTTAAAAATGAACACAAGGATATTCCATTAAGATTGTCTTGTAGCTAAGGGAATGGATATTTTGGGATTTTTATGAAATCTCGTAGTAGCATCTATTCTAAAACATTAGTAAAAAGTTTTAAGCTTGTTGCCATTGTTTTTCAATATTTTCTAACGAAAATTAAAACTTGTTACTTTGGAATGAACACTAACTTCAGAAAGATTCCTTCTTGTAGCAAATATACTGAAGGAAACAAAATTAAACACTTGAAATTCGTGAAATTTCGACCATTTTCAAACCGCCAAAACTTCATTCCAATCTGAGTTTACCCTCTTAAAGTAGAGCCAAAATCGGATTTTTTCCCGAAAGAATCATCAAATTTGGTTAAAAAGTCACTGAGTTATATGCAAAAAACCTCAAAATTTACACCCATAACTTGGTGCCAAATTATCATAGGTACTTCGTTTTTTAAGTCCTGCACAGGGAATTGATAATTTTAATGCCTTTATGGTGAACTGGATCGACAAAAATTTTCCAACTCCGTAGACAGTTGGACATGGTTTCCTGAAAAAAACATTTTTTTACAGGGCGCTAGAGGGGGGCGGAAGGAGTTACGATTAAGTTCGCATACATGACTTTAAAGAAGACACTTCAAAGATTTCGCCCTCAAAGATTCATCACAATCGATTAAAAGTGCGCGAGTTATGGCGGTTTGAAAATGGTCGAAATTTCACGAATTTCAAGTGTTTCATTTTTTTTTCCACCAGTGTGTTTTTAATTTTTTACTTTCTCCGTTACGAAGTACGAGAAAGTATTGTGATCGTGATTTAAAAAAAAAAATTTTTTTACGGAAATATCCGTTTTGGGGTCCCTAGATGCCATTTCAAAAATTTCTGGATTTTTTTTTGTGTCTGTGTGTGTGTCTGTCTGTGCGCGTTGTATCTCAAGAACTAATAGAGCAATTGATATGAAACTTTGAACATCTTCTTATTTGATAATTCGAAGAACTGAAAAGCTTTTGGTTTTTTGTTTTTTGCCTATATTTTCTTAAATATGAAAAATATCACAAAAATATTTAAACAAACAGTGAAGACAACAAAGAAATGAACATCTTTTGCTTGAAAACATTTTTCATAAAATCATTTTTATTCAAGAAAAAAATTATTATTATTTTTTAAATTTTTGGTTTATAATTATAAAACGATAATAGTTACAGCAAATTTATATTAATAATAATTGTATAGAATGCTAAAATGAACAACTTTATAAAGACTAAGTTTTTTTCGAAATATCTTTAGTTTTTGAGTAAACTGAGTTTTTGAATTTGAAGTATAATTTTTCCATCTTTCATAAATTTGATGTTTTAAACGTCAGTTTCATCCGAGTTTACACAACGCTTGATGTACATTTAAAATATGATTTAAATTGAAAATAAACCATGAAAACGTAAATATAAATGGCCATGATACCATCAAGTCGGAGAAAGTAACATGATGGCTACATCACCATTTTTTTTTGTAGAGTTCAAAAAGATGTAACTTTGAAATTAACACTTTACAGTACTAATTGTAATTAGGCAAGAGAAGGAAAATTTTAGACTGTTTATGAAATTTATAGCATCTATTCTACAATATACAGGGTGTCTACGCTAAACCGTTCGTTAAAAGTTTACAGGGTTGACGTAAAAATTTGAATCGGTTCTCCTCATGCGAAATATTTTTATCTTTCTATCACAATTAGCACCAAATTTGTTATTCTAAATGGAACACCCTATATATTATTATTTGTTTGGATTCCTCTCAACATATTTTGTAGAGCGGCCTGGGTGCGAGGGCTCAGACGAATAACAGATCACTCTATCTAGCTAGTAACAGGCTAGAAGGTTGTGCACGATGACTACCCACGTGTTCGTGCCGTGCGTGGCGACCCGTGTCGGGGGATTATTTCTCATAGACGCGAGGTTGAGACTAACCTACGTCATTCAATGTTTCTTGGAACAACAGCTGCGTCGTTTCGTCAGAGGGCGGTAGGGTGAGCGCCTCTGGAGGGATGGGCCCGCAGGAGCCCAGTCCTTGCGGTCTGGATACTCCTCGCAAGCAACTCACTTCGGGGTACTTATACTCTTGGTAGCTTCGGCGATCGTTTATGTGATGCACCCGTTTTGTGAGCTCCGTGGTGGGTGAGGAGCCAAGAGGACGAAACAAATAACCAACATCATGGAAAACTTAACAAAAACAAGCAAACCCAAATCCTCTGATAAAGGTCCAACAGAGAAGTTCACCGCTATTGCGCTCCCTGTTTGATCTTACGCTTGCCAGTGCTGACATTACAAACTATGTCAACAACTGGCACATATCTCAAAAAATATCCTGGGACCCAACAGGCGGGCTCCTCACTGACGGGCTGGAGTCATCTATCAGGGACATCCTCAGATGTCTCTAAACAAACAAACCTTACTGCTGCTACCACAGGAGCCACTAGATAAGTTGGTGACACATGTAAGCAGCAGAAAAAGAAAATCCGCTGTGGACCGGAAATCGCAAGGCGAAGGGCAGCTCGTCTAGCTGAGGCAGGAGCCAAAGCTAGGGCGAGCATTGCAAAAGCCCAAAACAAACCAAACGGCAGTAAGCGGCCGAGATCTGTGGGATCAACCGGGCCTTCTCCTGGAAACAAGAAGAAGGCAAGAAGAAGACAAGGAAGATCACCGCAGCAAAGCCAAAGAAGGCGACATCCGGAGATCCCGCAACAAGACTAAGCGGGACACAGATGCCGTACAAACAAGCGGCTAGCAGTCACCTAAGGGTGGCAGTGATCAACCCAGGCAACCCTCTCGGGAAACTTTCTGAGGAGATGCCGGGGAAGATCAGGGCTGGCCTATGGTGCAGCCTAGACGAGCACATTCAGAGTGGAAGCGAAGTGGTTCCACTCTTCAGCGGCATCCACTTCTCGGTGGAGGTCCTCAGTGTCACCTGCGGCGATGAGGCAACATTAAACTGGCTTAAGCTACGCGCACACTTGTCGGAATCGGACGGACGGCACGCATCGGCAAAAATTGCTTAACACAGTAGTAAACGAGTCAACGCACATTTATTGGTACGGCATGGAACGGATAAATGTGCGTTGACTCGTTTACAACTGTGTTAAGCAATTTTTGCCGATGCGTGCCGTCCGTCCGATTCCGACAAGTGTGCTCGTAGCTTTAAAGCCGCGGTAGCTACCTCATCGGAAAAAAGGGATGGAAAACGCCTAATGACTGTCAATGTCGACCAGCTACCGACACTGACAAAAGCGACGTTCTAGATTCTGGGCAAACCTGAGGAACCAGAAATGGTCATAAGGAGGCTCGGTTTCCAGAACCGACATTTAAAGGTGGAACGGTGGTGCATCTTCCTGGCCCGCCCACAGGAAAAAAACAGAAGGACTTGTTCTGGCAATGGGGATGGACAAGGATGAGGCCATCGAAAAAAAGGGGATGAAGCTGAAATATAGGTTCAGTGACATCCCCGTTAAATTAAAGAAAGGGCGCCAAGAGTCCAAATGGAGGTCGAAGATACCCCGGGATCATTATCAGTGAACCCAGTTGGAACCGCAACTATCCCTATCGACGTAAATCTTCGATGTAAAAAACAACCCCTTCCCCCCTCCTCCTTGATGCGATGGCAGAGCACGGGAAACCAACTAAAAAAGGAACACCCACAGAGGTAATTCAGTGTAACCTGCATCACTGAGAGTCAGCGGTAGCTATGCTGAGGGCGGCCATGTACTACCCAAAGATTGAAATGCCGGTAGACACAATCCCTCGAAAATACATATTTAACATAAAGCTCCAAGTAAACTTGAAGCACGTCGACTCAGGCGAAGGCAGCAAACAGTATAACATCCATGTATATACGGATGGATAGTTAATGAAAACGGGGACAGGTTTTTGCAGTATATGCGAACGCATGTACTGCAAAAACCTATCCCTGAAAAAGAGTGCTGCACTTGGTGTATCAATGAGTACTCCCACTAAGGTGGAACTCGTAGGTATACTACACGCAGCAAGAGAAATCGCTGATAAAAATATCATAGGTAAAACTATACATATCATCACAGACTGCAAAACAGCAATATCAGCAATTAAGAACTACAAAATCACCTCAGCACTAACGTTGGAATGCTGCGTAGACCTAGAAAAAGTGACAAACGACAACAAGGTCACCTTGTGCTAGGTAAAAAGACACGATAAAAGTAAAGGGAACAAGTTAGCAGACGGGCTGACAAGAAAGGCTTCCAGACGCCCCACTTGCGGGCTGGAACCTGGACTGCCACTCTCTCTGTCTTTACTAAAAGATACATCGACTAAACATCACCAAGCCGATGGAACGACAAGCCTAGCTGCAGGGTGACGAAAGACTGTGGGACTGTTGACTGGACACTATTAACCAAGAATACACCTAAACAGAATGGGCCTCTACCCCAGTCCCATCTGTAGAGAGTGTGAAGCTGAAGAGAGACTGCTGAACACGTACTCTTGGAGTGTACGGCCATCTCCTCAATAAGACAATCCATAAAGGGAGAGGGATGTCTACAAACAGCAGACATCCAAAGAGTCCCTCTTGATGCAGTCCTGGCGTGGGTTGGTTGGACAACACCGGGAAGTGAGGACTCAGATGGGAGGACGTACAAAGGGCCCATCAGAATAATCTAGATCCAGATCCAAGTACTGCCAATCGCAACGACTTAAACTTTACCAAAAATAATTTAATAATGAGCAAAAACTGTAAAATAAAAAATCTTATTGTTTACCTGTTTGTGATATTATTAAACCAAAGTAGAATTTTTTTTTTTAAACATTTATATTCCAAAATGATTATCTCGAACATTGATTTATTACGTGTATTTAATATGAAATCGCTTGTTATACGTCGTAATATTTCACTACTCAAACATTTACACCAAATAGTTAATAATGAAATTGAGGACCCTATTTTAATATTTATGTACCTACATTATGTAGTTAGAAAATTTCTTATATAAAGCAAATATAGATAAAATTGAGAAATTTTATTCGACCTTCAGTTGTTTTTCATTTTTATTATTGTTTTCTTAATTTTTGCGAATTCGAAATTTCAACGCAAATATCCATTTTGAGTTCCCCCGACAATTTTTAAAAACGTTTATCCATCCGTTTTAATAAGGGTTATAATGAAGTATCGAGCAATAGTCTCAACAATCCAACATTTAACTATTACTATTACGAAAATACCGTAATGGTTTTATCTTGAAAAAATACAGCTTCTTGATCATTTACAGGAAGGTTCTGATTAACGAGCGAAAGTAAATTGAATTTGTTGAAAATAAAAATACAGGACAGTGGTAAGTAAAACTGGCATTTCCCCGAGAAAACCATTTATGGCCGTTTGTGCCAATTTACCAAATATGGTTAGATAATTATTATCCATACGTGATCTATAGTTTAATGCTCGTTTTCCTTATATTACATTTCGTCATGTACTAACTGAATTGGCAATTGCAAAAAATACTAAACGCACGTTTGTAAACTTTAGAAAAAGAAAATCAAAAATGCAAATTTATAAATATTTACCAAAAATTTCCTGTGGTTGAACGGTTTTTTTATTTCACTTTAATTATAAATGAGTACTTAGCAAGGATCGCAACTATAAAAAAAAATAGATACCAGAAAAGCGTAACAGTGGAAACATGCAACAAGCGCCACCTTACAAAGGAGAGGATAATTAAAACGAATTTGTTTCGTATGTGTTCTTAAAAACATGCATCAAAACCAATAATTAATAAATATTTGTATGAATAGTAATCTTCATATTAACAATATGAAATAACGAATACCTGAATATAATAACAATTAGTTAATTCATAGTCATTACCAATATTTACAATAATACATTGAAAAGGATTCCATAATTTAATACATCATGTATAATAAACAAAACACTTTCTACCAAATTACGTATTATAAAATCTAATTTTTAAACAAACTAGATAATAATAAATGGAGCATATTATTCCAACGCACATCCATTCAAGCTTCAGAAATGATTATATAGAAATTAAACTTTCAAAACTGTAACGCGCTTTAACAACTACCAGTCTTGTATAGAAAGTGAAGGGTTGTCGACACGAGGAAGAAACGAAATCGGCCGCCGGTCATTGCTGCACAACACACACACACACACACTTTTATCTCTTCTAAATTTAAAAGTGTCGAGTATAAATTACCTTAGCAGCAGCCTGCATTATTTCCATCCGCATGAAAGTGAAACCGAAGAAGAAAAAAATAGGTGTTTCTTATAATGGTCCCACGGTTGTGTGTAAGATTATGCACTCGCTCCACTTTGATTACAGTCCCAGGCAGTAACAATTAAAACTTGTGTTCTTAGACCTTATTGTTTCGCGTTATTATGTCATTCGATGTGTGTTTCAGTGCTATTAGAGTATGTGCATGTGAAATAATTGGTGTTAAAAGTAATCAAATATTACTTCGCTCGATGTATGTTTATGTGCATTCTTGCGATTTAGGATAAGTAATCTTAACTTAACAATGGTTTATTTATCCCAAAACTGCACTCTTTCTTCTTATTATGGTGTGTTCACATTAATAATAATTTATTTATTCCACAGACAGTACAGTGTACACTATATACATTTGCAGTATTGGATGCGTCAGAAATGTACACAAAACACAACAAAACAAAAAAGTAATCCTTATTATATAATTATATAACATCACATAGGGACTTTACTCTGGTTAATTCACAATAAAAATGATTCTATCGCATTAACTCTATACCATTATTTTTAAATTACATTGACAAAAGCAATTGCGCTGTATCTTAGCAAAAAGAACATAATTTAGATTTTTATAAAAAATAATTTACTTTTTAAATAATCTCTCCATCCAGATGTAAATTGTTGGAGGCGTTTACTTCGTAGTACATCTTGATTGTAATTTCGGATAAAACACTTTTATGCCACTACATTCAATTTGTGACTAGATTTTCGACTATTCGCTTGTCATTTTTGAACATTTCAAACACATATAATAACAAAGTTAAAAGTGTTTGCAAATTACTTCCCACATACTTTTGCCCAAAAATTGGCCATTGAGATTAATACGACTAAATTATTTCTTATTATAATTTTCTGAAGGACTATTTCACTTTCAAGCGAACGTTTTTCCTCTGAAACTGGGCATCTACTGAAAAAAACTCGCGCGTGCGCGTGAATATTGTAAACATTAATAATAGTGGATGCTTCGATGAACAACATCTGTCATTCATTCATATTGACAGTTAATGTAAATACAAAACGTGTTCAGAATTAATTGTGTTTTATTGTTCGTGAAAACTCTGGGTGCACGAGAAATCAAACAAAAATTTAACTCGTGTGTGTTGCTCTTCGGAAAAAGACTCATGTAATTTTTGTGAATTTCATCCATTTAATTTACGTTTCTACTAAAATCCACCTCAGAAATAATAAAAATAAGTTTAACCATTTACCATTTAATAAAAACCCTTGCCATGACTTTGACAAATGTCATGTAATGGTGAGAATCTTTGACTATATACTAATGGATTGCTATTCCCACTCCATTTCCCATATGATCACTGCTCCAAAAGTTGTCCACGAGCTGGAGCCCGATATAAGTCCCGCCCCGGAGCCGAAAATGGAGCGTAATTTAAAAACCGGAAAGCAAAAAAAAAATATTTCTCGATGTATTCATCAGCAACGTGGAGAATGCAAATGCGAGCATATTTCGGCAACTCGGGTCCACTTTGCTGCCTGCTCTTTACAAGCAAAGCATCAACCCATAATTTAGGAAGTTACGGATTTGATGGAAATCTAATACAGAATTTTAGGTTATAAGTCAAAAGTCAACTGACGTGTACATCAGCTGACGAGTATTATAACCATGTTGGCATATATACGTGGACATATTGCAGCCTTTCGCATAGCAATATTTTGATATAGTATGAATATTTGACAATATAAATGTTTATATTCAAAGGCGTGATTAAATTGCAGGGTATCACAATATGCAATGCGTGCTCATAGAGTTATATGTCATAGACACAAAATAACTACCAATTTAGGAACATACCGCAACCATTTAGGGTCCCGCCGCGCCACCGTTGCTTGGAGACACGCATGAAGTTGGCGCTAGCAGTCCATTAGTATATAGTCAAAGGTGAGAATAATTTTGCTAGTCAAATTTCAATTCACGCATTGTAATTACTATGAACAATAATCTGAGTTATTCCAATGAAGAGAGCGTATTCATTATCAAAACAATTGGCAGTGGCGTCAGTTTACTCAGAGTTCGTGACATTACATGCAAACGGAACAGAAGAAACAACGATGAATTGGAAGAAACAGTTTTGGGTTTGATAAATGCTGAACCAACAACTAGCATACGATGCATTGCTCGTGAGTGCAATGTGTCTAAATTCTCTGTACAGAAAATTCAGAAGAAGCATGGTTATCATTCCTACAAGCATCAATGCCATGAGGAGATACTGCCAGTGGATGATGAAACTATGCGTGTATTCTCTGAAATAATGCAGGATCGATCAAATACAGACCGAAACTTTTTGCAGATTAATGTTCACATTTAATATAAATAACGAGCCCAACGTTATTATTCATAGTAAGTACAATGCGTGAATTGATATCTGACTAGCAAAATTATTTTCACTGACATGACATTTGTCAAACTTATGGCAAGGGTTTCTATTAAATGGTACATTGTTCAACTTATTTTTATTATTTATGAGGTGTATTCTGATACAAACGTAAATTAAATGGATGGTACATTTACAATTTTTAATTCTCTAAAAAATATTCCTTTACGATTTTTCTCTAAAATGAATAGGGGAGCTAATAATTACACATATTTAATTTTACATGTTAAATCCCTATGTTCGTCCCTTATCCCAGACACTCGGTATAATGATATGTGAATAGATTATTGTCAATATTTTTCTGTGGCAATTTTGAATTTTACCCACCACTCCCACACTGTTCCCAATCATCGCGGGAGCTCCATCTGTAGCAACACCACTTAACTTTGTCCAGTTCACTAAAAACATGAACAATTTCTTCAAAAGTCCCTTCTCCCTTTGTTAAATTTGTTATTTAAAAATGTTGGTCGACTGCGCGAATAAAAATTGCTAGTTGCGCTGTAGCACTAATATCCTATGCTATGGAAAGTCACTCAAGAGACTCGGCAGTCTTTCATAAATTCTTCTAAGGGCGGCTTCGAATATTCCACCACTTTCTTACTAACAACATAACTTGCTCGAACGATATCTTCAATTTTGGTGGTATAATATCTTTGATTTGTTCTCTTTTAAAACTGCGTTGGATTCATTACATATGAGACAAATTGGCTTGGCCTTATAAATTACAAACAAATATTCTTGGGACAATTATGAAATGATATTACCTTAAATAGAAAACCTGGATTGCAGAATAAGGCCCACCCACTACCCTTTATTTCCAGTATAACGTAACCTATAGCCTGTTTTATATCTATTACATCTTTATTTACAGAACTACAGACAATATAATAGACTAACGAATACAGATATAAACAGTATACATATACAATATATATACAGGGTCTTCATTTCAAAAGGAGCCACCCTAAATAACTTTGGATCTGAAGTAGTTACGGTTTTAAGAAAAAATACGTCAATTTTGTTTTCGAGGGGGAACTTAAAAAACACCGTTTTTAGAATTTTATCTTTCACCCCCTCACCCCCAGCCACCCCATATTTATAATTTTAAATGGCACCCCCTATTGTGCGATACCTCATTTTAAAGGGCATAAAAAATACTATCTAGCAAAGCAAAAATAATTGAAATCGGTTCATTTGTTTTAAAGAGAGAGGGTATTTATTTCAAAATAAGCCACCCTGAATAACCCTGGTTCTGAAGTAGTCACGGTTACAGGAAAAAATATGTCAATTTTGTTTTTGAGGTGGAACTTGAAAACACTGTTTTTAGAATTTTGTCTTTTATCCCCTCACCCCCAGCCACCCCATCTTTATAATTTCAAATGGCACCCCCTATTGTGCAATACTTCATTTTAAAGTGCATAAAAAATACTATCCAGCAAAGCAAAAATAATTGATATCAGTTCATTTGTTTCAGAGATATTCATTTCAAAATATGCCACACCAAAGATTGTGTGGCTGGGGGTGAAAGAAAAAATTATAGAAACAGTGTTTTTCAAGTTCCCCCCTCTAAAATAAAATTGACGTATTTTTGCTTAAAACCGTAACTACTTCGGATCCAAAGTTATTTAGGGTGGCTTGTTTTGAAACAAAGACCCTCTCTCTTTAAAACAAATGAACTGATTACAAATATTTTTCATTTGCTGGATGGATAATATTTTGTATGGCCTTTAAAATGAGGTATCGCACAATAGGGAGTGCCATTCGAAATTTTAAAGTTGGGATGGTTGGGGGTGAGGGGGTGAAAGATAGAATTCTAAGAACAGTGTTTTTAAGTTCCCCCTCAAAAAAAAACTGGCGTTTTTTTTTAAACCGTGACTACTTCAGAACCAGAGTTATTCAGGGTGGCGTATTTTGAAATGAATACCCCTCTCTCTCTAAAACAAATGAACTGATTCCAATTATTTTTGCATTTCTAGATAGTATTTTTAAGCTCTTTAAAATAAGGTATCGCACAATAGGGGGTGCCATTTGAAATTATAAAGAAGGGGTGGCTGGAGGTGAGAGGTAAAATTATAAAATTAGTGTTTTTTAAGTTCCCCCTCGAAAACAAAATTGACGTATTTTTTCTTAAAACCGTAACTACTTCAGATCCAAAGTTATTCAGGGTGGCTCCTTTTGAAATGAAGACCCTGTATATATGTTACGGTAATTTTGATTAATTCTGAAATTATGCATAATCGCCAGTCATTATGTATAATTACTATTAATATTGGAGAATTTAATAAAGATGTAGCAATTTATTAAATATACTTTAAATATTCTTCAGGGCTCGCAGGTATATCTGATAATTATGAAAGATATAGAACATGCAACTTGCATCAAGGTTTACGATTTGTTCAATTGATGAAAATAGAGCATATCATCAAGGAATTAAATGCAGTCCCTTTGAAGCTATGTTTGGTTCTCCTATTAAAATTCGCTTAAAAACTTTATTCCTTCCCAAGTAAGTTGTTGTGAATTTAAAAAGCAAGGGAGAACTAGAAAACATAATGAATCAAAACATGATCAAATATCGATGATTCAGTCGATATCATAGGAGACACTGATGTAGATATTGAAATTAAAAAATGACAATATAATGGAAAATTCTGAAGAGAATTCGAAAAATTTTAAAGCAAGTAAGAAGGCGCAAATGCAAAGAAAACACAATATTGTAAATAAAAATTTTAAAATACAAGCTAAAAAATGGTGATGTGGTCATGTCACTTTCTCCGATTCGATGATATAAAAGTAATTTTTATGATATGTTGCATATGTATCAATTTATTCAAAAAATAAATTGATTTCGAAAACAGCTTACTCTTTATTAGTAGTTCATTGTTGCATTTTCTACAATTTTTGGTTAAATAAGTTTGAAATGACTAGCATAATTGAAGAACTTGGTGGAAGAAAGGGTTACCTCTATTTTTTCCAAAAATTATATAATGGCGTTATAACAGTCCCAGAGAGGGCCTCTATCATTAGGTTTGGCAGATTTCTCAACAGAATGCGCCCCTGCAGCACAACTGAGAAGTATCAGGAGTTAAATGGGTTTCATGTACTGATACCATATAAAAAGGGTTAATAATAATAATGGTTTATTCCTCAACAGATATACATCCAACGACAGAGACATATAAATAATCATAAACTTACTAATTATTTCGAATTTAAAAGAAACAAAAAATAAAGTTAAAGAGATAAAAACAAAGAAAAACAAAATTAAACAGAAAACACAATTAATAACACAATAAGATGAACTGAAATAAAATATATGCAGGTGACGCGGTATGTTGATGAATTAGCTACTAAATATTTGCCTTAAGTACTAATGATTTAATTACTGATGGATTAGTGTTAAATATATCGAGATCAGTAAAATCGTTACAGAGTTTAACCATCCTAACAAGGGGAGAGTAGTAAAAAATATTCGTCCTAGCAGTCGAATATACAAACGAACTGGAGCATCTAGAATTCAGTCTCGGGACATGAAAATTTATTTGAGGAAGTAAATTGATGTCATCTATATGATTGTTAATTAAGTTGTAAAGAAACAACAAAGATGTTAAGGACCTCCGCGCCTCCAGTGATGGTACATTGAATTCTAAGAGCAACAGTTCGTAGCCATAATTCTGAACGGGATATTTTTTATATTTCTTATAAAATAACAATTTTAAGAATTTGCGCTGGATGGCTTCAACTTGCTGTATGTACCTCGATACAAATGGGGACCATATGATCGAGCAATATTCAAGATTCGACCTGACGAATGCATAATACATACTTAACAATGTGAAGTTATCTAAAAATTCTCTGGAGTTTCGTGTAATGAAGCCTAACATTTTATAGCTGGAGCTACAAATTCCGTTAATGTGTGCTTGAAAAGTTAATTTGCTGTCAAGAAAAATGCCCAGATCTTTAACAACATTGCAGCTAGAAAGTTGATGGTTGCCGATAAAGTAGTTACACTTAATAGAATTGTCCTTTCTAGTAAAGATAATAGAGTTACATTTTTTTAAATTTAAATCTAAAACATTAGTTGCAAACCACTCTTCAATTGTTTATAGGTCCTGCCTTAATACCAAACAATCATCATGAGTACAAATTTCACGATACAATTTTATATCATCCGCGTAAAGTAATACATTCGACTTTATATTGCACACAATGTCGTTGATAAAACATATGAATATTAAAGGTCCTAGCGGAACACCACTGGTTGCGACAAATTCTGGTGATTTAAAGCCATTATATTCAACATACTGTGTCCTATTACTAAGGTAAGATGCAATAAGGGAGCACAATATTGGTTAAGTAACATTTTAATAACAAAAATATTGATGTGGCCATCATGTTACTTTCTCCGACTTTGATTATATAAAAATGCTCTACATTTATACTTTCATGATATATTTTTAATTCAAATGGTATTTTAATTGTACATCGAGCGTTTTGAAAGTACGTTTAAAATGATAAAAGCTAAAAATTATTTGTATCGTTAATTTACTCAAAAGGAGATTTCGAAAAAAATGTATTCTTGATAAGTAGCTCATTTCGGTATTCTCTACATTTATTATTCAAAAAATTTGAAAAGATTTTTACGAACTCAATACTTTCTCGTACATCGTAACGGAGAAAGTAAAAATGAAAAACTATAATAAAACTATAACTACGTGCAGGGTATTAACATTAGATTTAAAGGTACGTTAACACCTCCCAAGCATAAAACAGCATTTTTCTGTCGTTCTTTTTTTTTCAAATTAGTAAAATAATAAACCAATGCCCGACTTACATGTTAGAATTTGGAGTTAGTAAACAAAAAATTGTATTGCTTTATAAAAATTATTTATTGTATAAAGCTTGAATTAAAAAAATGTAATTTTTCTTTAAATGTAATGCATTATCCATCGCTTTTCAAACATAATAATGTTAAGTTTTTAATGTCTTAGGTTAAGTTGAAAAACAGCTAACATATGTAAAGCTGAACTTCGCCATATTTTTACACACATAAATATATAATTAAGTGTTTTTATTTTAGTTTTACTGCTACTCATGTAAGTATTATATATTATGTTTCTGTTGAAATAAAAGTCAAATATTATTAGTATTATTATTCTAACATAAAGTTGATGATACAGTGCTTGTAATAGTGACTGAAGTAGATCCAAGAAATTGGTTGGCAGTTATAATGAATATTGACAAAAATGGACTATAAAAATTAGGTAAAAAAGGGAAATTAGCGAATTTGTTCACCAGAAATCTTATGTAATGAAAAAAAATATAGGTGTCGCGGAATTTCCAGCCGCGGAACTATCTTTGCGGGAATGTGTTAGAAGTCTTCTTTATTTGCTGGCAACATTTCAAAAAGTGTAATTGTAAAGGTTAACGTAACAGTAATGAATGTAGTTGTAGGTTTAAAAACTAACTATGCAATTCAAAATGGCATTACAGTTCATCTTGTAACAGCAAATAATTTTGCCTTAAGAGTACTTCTTTATTTAAATCTATTGATAAATAATAATAAATAAATAATTCTTTCGTCCTCGATTAATTAAAAATTACAAGTATAGGGTGTTTATTGCTATAAAAAATGACGGGTGGATATTTTTCATTTATTATTTTTCTACTCAATAGCCCAAACATTGCTGTTAAATAGTGAAGACCTCTTCATTCATATGGCTGCCCTGGCTGCCTTTGCAGTAGCCCATTCTGTCGACCCAATTTTTCATGACATTTTCGATGGTGTGACTGCAATGGTGACTTCAATCTCGTGCTTTAGGTCGTCAATCGTCTCTGGATGGTTGGCGTAGCACTTATCATTGACGGCTCCCCACAAAAAATAGTCCAACGGGGTCAAATCGCAGCTGCGAGGCGGCCAGTTGACATCGCCCTTTCGGTTAATTATGCGATTTTCGAACGTACCGCGCAAAAGTTCGACTGTGACGTTGGCTGTGTGGCACGTGGCACCGTCCTGCTGGAACCAAATGCCGCCGATGTCTTCCTCTTCCATTAGGGAAAAGAAAAAAAAATCCAACATGCCGCGATAGCGCTCACCATTGACGGTTACGGCGGCTGCTGCTTCGTTTTCGAAGAAAAACGGACCAATGATAACGCCGGACCACCTACCGCACCAAACAGTCACTCGTTGTGGGTGCAATGACTTTTCCATGATTACGTGTGGATTTTCTGAGCCCCAGATGCGGCAGTTTTCCTTATTGACATAACCACCGAGGTGGAAATGAGCTTCATCTGAAAAGATGATTTTTCGATAAAAATGCTCATCTTCCATCAAGCGTTCTTCGGTCCATTGGGCGAACCGAAATCGCATCGGATGGTCGTGCGGCTTCAGCTTTTGCACCAATTGAATGTTGTACGGCTTCAAATCGAGGTCTTTCGTCAAAATTCCTTGAAGGGACGTGCGAGAAATGTTCAATTCCTGCGAGCGGTGTCGAGTTGATGTTGATGGATTGTCACTCACACTTTCGGTAACAACAGCAATATTTTCGATTGAACGCACTGGACGAGCACGGGAACGTGTTGCTTTGACCATTAACGAGCCACTTTCACGCACACGCTTCACATATTTATTCACAAACTGCCTGGAAGGCGCTTTATTTTTCCTGAATTTTGTACGCATTTTTCTTTCAGTTTCGGTTGAAGACTCACCATTTTGGAAGTAAGTTTTCAATATTTTCCAATTTTCTTCGAGCGTAAACTTAACCATTTCGTAAACCGCAAACCTTTTACTAAATATTTGACACATTGGCGAAGCCATTCGAGTTGTCAAAGCCGAAATAATCGATAGTTCAAAAAGGAACCGATAGATGGGCCACCCGTTATTAGACATTATTCATAATATCCAGTGTTTGATCATTGCCATCATTGCTAATGTCAGTATGAAGAGTTAAAATGAATGTCGAAGTATTTCGAATTGAGTGTTATTAAAGGGTTGCGAGGGATGCACATGTGGTTGTGATTGAGATTTTGGAGCTTATGGGGGTTATTGGAGAATTTTTAGGAAAGGTATTTCAGACGTTGTTAATTGGGAATTATGTTAGTTGATATAGGAGCGTATTAGATGAATTATGATTGGGATTAAGAGGATGCCCATCTTTTGTAAGAATGCGAAGGGCTGATTGCTCAGATACCTGGAGGTTTTCTAAGACGGAGGGTCGTGGATTGTGGAATAGGATGACAGAGTAATCAAGAACAGATCGAGAAATCATTTTATGAATGTGGACGGCTGTTTTTGTGGAAATGCCTTGGTTTTGTAATGTTAAAATTCTGAAGGTTTAAGGTTTTGCGTGTGGATTTGAAATGTTAGTCAGAGTAACCTTTTTTTTGGCTTTGGCTGTCGGAGAGCCACGCGGAAGCGAACGCCCGTTATCTGGATCGATGATGCATAGTTCAAATTAAGCCCTTACAATTGCGTTTATTGGACAACTGAGAACCCTTATGTAACCATCACCGAAGAGTTTAATGCTCCTCACATAACAATGAGGGCTAAAATAAGTTGGTCCATTTTTCTTTAAGGAAACGGCGAATGCAATCAATTCTCTGCCAATGCCCATGGATTTAAAGGGTAAGGAAGTACTTAAGGATACAAATGTTGGCACCACACCACGTGATATCCAATATTTGAGAACGAGGATTGAAGAGGAATTTGACGAAAATTATTTCGAAAAACCTGTTTTACCGTACTCAAGCGGTGCCGCAAGTGCATTGATGAAGACGGTTTGCTTTACACAACTAATAAGCTTCATTATTTTATGTTATTGATCAAGGTGTAACTAATAAGCTTCATCATTTTATGTTTTGTGTGCGTAATCCAGGTTTTCTTGTACAACAAACCACGTTTTTGCTTGCTGTCATTTTCGATTTTTACTCATATCTGGATCGGTTAACTGACTTTTGCCACACCCTGAATAATATTTGTTTGAATAATTTTCTAATATTTTTCATATTAAAAACAAAAAATAAAAAAAACGGTAAACACCCACTTCTGGTGTACGAAATTTTACCAAGACCTTTTCAGTTCTTCAGATTCACTTATGATGAAAGTTTTATGTTAATTGCTGCATTAGTTGTTGAGCTGTAGAGCGCCCAGGCACATACACACAATTTTGTAAAACACAATAAAAAAATCACGATAACATACTTTCCTGTACTTCATAGCGGAGAAAGTAAAAATTATACAATTTAATTTTTAATAGTTTTAAAGTCAGTTTTTGGGAATATTGAGCTATAATTTAGCACCCATATTGTTAAAATATTCATTCAATAAACATTTTCATCAGCAGAACCATTTTACATGGATTTTGTATTTCTTAGTTGAATCAGGGCCGATCCTAGACCCTTGGCCGCCCGCGTGCAAATGATGAGTTGGCCGCCTCCTCACGTGAAGTAAAACATTTCTTGGGGCGGAGGATTTTATTATTCAATTCAAAAAATTTTAAAATCCTCTGTAATCTTTTCACAAGGTTTTAAGGCAGAAAAATATTAAATCAGATCGCATATACACATATTTAAAATTTGTCTGCATTGATAGAAGAAATGACTAAAGAATTTGCAAGTAACCCGGGACTGCCAGTTGTGTTTTTGCTTTGTACTATTCTGGATACATTGACGGGGAGTATTCTTCTATTAAATCCAGGTGAATGGTGAGGGAAAAAAGTTATAGAACGGTTGATAGCTTAATTAATCAACTATGTTCGTATAAAATAGCCTTAAGGACCAATGGAGCTGGATACACCAAGCAGGAAGCTCTCACCTGCAATCATCGAAGAAGTCATCACACCAACGAAGTTCAGTCGATGCAAAGAAAAAGAAAAACTGCAACTACTGCAGGAAGCCCAATCACATGGTTAAAGTGTGCAGGAAATGGATTGCTGATAGCCGTCCTCCGAAGCCTAGTAAACTGGAGTCCGACACAAATATGATACTCGTCACTGTTAGCTTACCTGAAACAGATGCTGACTGATCAAGATGCAGGGATGACAATGGCGCGATAAGCTATATTTTAAATGATCAGATTTGCTTTAGAACGTTCGAGTCTTTTTCAACTGAACACACAGCGACCACAGCAAATCGAGAGCCATTGAAATACGTGAAGTCGAAGTTGGAGTAGCAATCCACGGAAAATAGTACAAAATTACCTTAGCTGATATTTTATCAATCAAGAGAAATCTGTTCTCCGCGCTTGCAGTCCAGGATAAGTACTCGGGCAGCCAACAATCGGAGGGAGCTCGTCGTGGAGGACTGTTCAATTTGGCGGTGACAAGTTCGAACCCTATCAGATGAGGTCAATGCAGTGAGTAAGGGAAACTTGATACAGTTGTACCATGAACGATTCGGAAGGAGCTTGACATGAAGGTAGAAATGCATAGTGAACTGTGTGAAGGTTACATTTATGATAAAGCTCATCGACTACCGTTCATCACGAGGTCCAGAACTACGGAAACGGGAGAGCGAATTCGCATGGATGTTTGTGGTCCATTTCAAGAATCGAGGTCTGGATATCGATATTTTGTGCTTTTGAAGGATGATTACAAAAACTCAGGACAGTTCATTTTCTGCGGCAAAAATCCGAAATTGCTGAAAAACTGAGCCAGTTCCTAGCTGAGGAAGAAACAGTCTGGAGCTCCTGAGTGATAACGGCAGGGAGGTTGACAAGAAACAGATCTGGACCAGTTTACACAAGAAAGGTATTATTCTGCCCTCCACTCCGGAACAAAACGGGTCCAGTGAGAGGGAAAATCGTACGGTGGTGGAAACTGCTAGCGAAATGATTCATGCGCATGGGAACATTCCTCAGGCACTTTGGGCCGAGATGATACGAACCGGTACCTGCATCCTTAATAGGACAGGACCTAGAAAACCAGGTTTAAAACATTGGTTCAAATTCATGTATATTCTATCGAAGGAGCAAAGGACGACAATAGATCCAAAGGCCATTAAAGGAATCCTCATCTGTTATGATAGCGACGACGGATACAGTATCTACAGTGAAGAGAAAAACAAGCTCTATTAGTCCAAAGACGTCATCTTTGAAGAAAAATTGTGGAAAACGGGGTTATTATACCCCCAGGAAGCAACGAAGCTGAAGAGACTGACCTGAATGACAGCAAATCCCGGATTGCCGAAAATCAATGAAGAAGAGAATGCTGGTGAGACTACGCGGAAACTTCGTAACCGAGTCGATCTTATAGCTCCACAAAAATTCCAGGATTATGTGATGGTCACCTCGATGACCTTCGAGGAACCAGACACCTACAACGACTCCACAAAGCCAGATTGGTGATCAAAGATTTTTCGCGAAGAAGAGGAGTAGATTATGATCAAACCTTCAGTTCAGTAATAAGAACATCGACTATTCGAACGCTAACCATTGTCAGTGTTGATCTAAATTCTAAAACAATACTTCTCGCGATTTTTTTTTTATGCAAATTCATCAATCACAGTTATCGGTATTGTTAAAAATATTTTTAGACTAATACTGAAATTTGGAAAACAAGGAACTAAGTCTTGGCTAAATAAATGATTTAAAATTTATAATGGTTTTAATTGGGAAGGATTAGGAAATAGTTCTCTAAAAAGATAACAATTCTTTTATGAGTTCGATTCCATCTAAATCTTTGGTCAATTTTCCGTTTTCGGTTACCTGTAATTTAATTTCTAACTCCATACAATATTTTGTTAAATATTCGGATTCTGCAGAATGAAATACCAACAAAAATTTAAACAAGGAGCAGTAATTTTCTAACAGCCCAGAACGTTAAGATATCAAATTAATAGCGATGCCCCAAATTTCAAAAGAAAAGTGAAATCAAAACTTTTCTCTAGGATCCAAAATACTTTCATCAGCGATTTTTTTTCTTATACGAACTTCAGATGCTTTGTGATACTCCTTCTGTTTGCTTGGCAAAGTTGTTACCCAGTTAGAAATCGGATATACTTCCGACAGGACTCCAGGCAACCGGCCGCTATTTCGGGGCACTCGGATTAAAATTTAGAGATTTCGGAAGCCGCGGACCCTCTATTGGTGGTCCCTTCGCAGGTTTCGCCGCCACCCTTACCGCCGCCCGTGTGCCATGTACGCTCTAGCCCCCCGGTAGGATCGGCCCTGAGTTGAATTTATATTTTTTCTGCAAATCGGGCATCGACCCGCGGTTCCCGTTTTTTCTGTTTGTCTGTATTAAAATGTTAGCTATATTCATTAAATAAATTCCACGAAAGTAAGAAGAAGAATTTTAATTATACCCTGAAGCGAAATAACTATACGTAATCAGGTAGGCATTGTTAAATTTCACTATTTAACCATAAATAAACGCTCTTTCTATTGATAATTAAAAACGAATTAAAAACCATTTATGGTTAACTGTTATTTGCAATTTAAATAAATACTATTTGTGTAGGTGCTAATTTTGCATAGAGTAATAATGATAAATATGGCAATTAATAAAATTACGTACTCCTAGAAAATAATACATAATTTATAAAACGGCACGCAATATTGGTGTATAAGCAATCGTTAAGTTTAAATTAATTACAATTAGCTGATCTATATTTTCTAATGAGATTTCTGTGCAAGGCGCAAAATTTATGCAGCTAATAAAATTAGCGTTAATAATTCAATATAACGACAAAGAAATTAAATGGAAACATGTAAAGCTCTATAATTTGTTGACTAATGGTGTTTTTGAATTTTGTTTTATTTGTATGTTATGTACAGGTTATGAAAATAAAGGCCTATTATTATTACTATATAAAATAAATGCTATAATTTTGAAGAAATCAACATGCGCATTGATATTTTTATTATATAATTTTCTATAAATTATTTTCTTAAAAACAAGTGTAAGTTATTTTTTTCGTATACAAATTAATATAAACAAACAATATTTAAATCGAAACTAGTCGGGAAAATAAAATAAATTTAATAATAACTATATCAAGACTAAACTAAATTGAAACCATGTTTTAAAACACAGTGAATTCTCCAATTCAGTTAAAGTAACGGTCGCAACCATCCACTTTGTTCATAATTCAAATTCAATACAAAAAATGGTGATGTGGCCATCATGTTACTTTCTCCGACTTTATATTTACGTTTTCATGGGTTTATTTTCAATTGAAATCATATTTTAAATGTACATCAAGCGTTGTGTAAACTCGGATGAAATTGACGTTTAAAACGTTAAAATTATAAAAGATGGAAAAATTATACTTCAAATTCAAAAACTAGGTTTACTCGAAAACTAACGAGATTTCGAAAAAAAACTTATTCTTTAGAAGTTGTTCATTTTAGCATTCTCTACAATTATTATTCACATAAAATTGCTGTAACTATTATCGTTTCATAATTATAAACCAAAAATTAAAAAATAACAATAAATTTTTTTCTCGAATAGCAATGATTTTATGAAAAATATTTTCAAGCAAAAGCTACTCATTTCTTTGTTGTCTTCGATGTTTGTTTAAATGTTTTTGTGATATTTTTTATATTTAAGAAAATATTGGCAAAAAACAAAAAACAGTTAAGGTAAACACCCACTTCTGGTGTACGAAATTTTACCAAAAGCTTTTCAGTTCTTCGGATTATCAAATAAGACGCACACACACACACACAGGGACCCCAAAACGGATATTTCCGTAAAAAAAATTTTTGAAAAAAAAATCACGATCACAATACTTTCTCGTACTTCGTAACGGAGAAAGTAAAAATTGTGATGTGGCCATTATGTTACTTTCTCCGACTTGATGGTATCATAGCCATTTATATTTACGTTTTCATGGTTTATTTTCAATTGAAATCATATTTTAAATGTACTTCGACCGTTGTGTAAACTCGGATGAAACTGACGTTTAAAACGTCAAAATTATGAAAGATGGAAAAATTATACTGCAAATTCAAAAACTCAGTTTACTCAAAAACTAAAGGGATTTAAAAAAAACTTATTCTTTATAACTTATTCGTTTTAGCATTCTCTACAATTAGTATTCACATAAATTTGCTGTAACTATTATCGTTTTATAATTATAAACCAAAAATTAAAAAAAATATAATAATTTTTTTCTCGAATAAAAATGATTGTATAAAAAATGTTTTCAAGCAAATGATGTTCATTTCTTTGTTGTCTTCAAAGTTTATCTAAATGTTTCTGTGATATTTTTCATATTTAAGAAAATATTGGCAAAAAACAAAAAACAGTTAAGGTAAAGGCCCACTTCCGGTGTATAAAATTCTTCAGATTATTAATTAACACGGATGTTCAAAGTTTCATATCAATTGCTCTATTAGTTTTTGAGGTACAGCGCGCACAGACACACACACACACACAGACACAATTTTTTTCCGGAAATTGTTGAAATGGCTATTATATAATCTAGGGACCCCAAAACGGATATTTCCGTAAAAAAATTTTTTGAAAAAAAAATCACGCTCACAATACTTTCTCGTACTTCGTAACGGAGAAAGTAAAAATGGTGATGTGGCCATCATGTTACTTTCTCCGATTTGATGATATCATAGCTATTTATATTTACGTTTTCATGGTTTATTTTCAATTGAAATCATATTTTAAATGTACATCAAGCGTTGGGTAAACTCGGATGAAACGGACGTTTAAAACGTCAAAATCATGAAAGATGGAAAAATTATACTTCAAATTCAAAAACTAGGTTTACTCGAAAACTAACGAGATTTCGAAAAAAACTTATTCTTTAGAAGTTGTTCATTTTAGCATTCTCTACAATTATTATTCACATAAAATTGCTGTAACTATTATCGTTTCATAATTATAAACCAAAAATTAAAAAAAAAAAAAATTTTTTTCTCGAATAGCAATGATTTTATGAAAAATATTTTCAAGCAAAAGCTACTCATTTCTTTGTTGACACACACACACACAGACACAAAAAAAATTCCAGAAATTGTTGAAATGGCATCTAGGGACCCCAAAATGTATATTTCCGTAAATTTTTTTTTTTTTTAAATCACGGTCACAATACTTTCTCGTACTTCGTAACGGAGAAAGTAAAAACACCCGAGTGAATAATTAAAAAAAAACTGTTGCAGAAGCATTAATTAAATAAAGGGAAGTAGTTGTTTTAATAAATCATTTGTTGTAGTTTTTGTAAGACTTAGTTGCGAACAGGTTGAATATACTTACTTTTCGACTTTAATTTATTGAGTGGCTGAACTTATTTATTTATTTATTTTTCACTCAAGTGTTAGTTAAGTTTAATAAAATAAAGGACGCTTTCTTTTGCTAAGTGTGATATTAACAAAGAAAGCGATCATTATTTCAATATTTATTGTTTGATGATTCACATACACTACTCATTAACTTTTATTGTAGACAAATACGGAATAGAAATTCCTACTCCAACTATAACTATTTTAACAGAGAAATAATATTGGCTTAGTGCATAGGCATAATTCATATTCACACTTTTTCCTTCATCTAGCAACATGGTGTTGACAATTTCACTGTTTTCTTTAATGCGTTAAAGATGTAAATAAATCTTGTTTCACATGGCCATTCAGCTCACACGCAATTAACTTTGTTAAAAACCGAAATGTTCGCAATTGTAAATTGTTTGTTAATAACCGGCTCGAGTGTTCCACATTCATTGTATTTTTAGTGTGTGCACGAACAATATAATAGCTCAGTAGTTGCCTACAAAATGCACGTAATCGTGTAGGATTTTGTGAACATACGTTGAATACACCAAACGTTTAACTACGATGATGATCTGTTTTTAGTTTATTACATTTTTAGATTTAGTGTATATTAAATTTAAATTTAAAGCAACATAAATTTGAACATTAAATATTGTTTCCCCATCAGAACACCTACAGACCGGTTTCGACCTTTCAGGTCTCATCAGTGTAGTTAGTTGCTGATGGGGAAACGGAGATTACTATTGGAATATAAATATTCCAAACACCGTGAAAGGTAGAAACACCAAAGTGGCGGAATCTAGTGCCTGAATGCTGTAGCGGTGTTTGGAATATTTATATTCCAATAGTAATCTCCGTTTCCCCATCAGCAACTAACTACACTGATGAGACCTGAAAGGTCGAAACCGGTCTGTAGGTGTTCTGATGGGGGAACAATATTTAATGTTCACATTAATATTGTTATATTTGCCGCCGCTGGCAATGTCCATATCTTGTCGGTGTTAAAGCTACCCGGATTTGGTTCAGTACAGCATTCAGGCAATAGATTCCGCCACTTTGGCGTTTCTACCTTCAACATAAATTTAATTAACGCTTCCTGTCTGTCATTAAATGTCAGACTGGACAGCAGATAAAAATGCTCATCTTCAGACGCTAGGGACGAGATGCCGGTAAAACATTTAATCAACCAACACCCAGTGTATTTATTATTAAACTCTTTTAAAAATAATTAAGTGTTATAAAATTATGGTTTATAACATAACATAACCGGAGAGAAAACCTGACTTGAATTTGAGAATGCGAAATTGGCATTTAAACATTATTCAAATCCAATAATGGTTTTGCAGTAATACAAATACTAATATGTTTGCTGTAAACTTTCTAGCCATAACGGCCGAGTTCGACCGGACAACCGGATAATCGGCTTACGTGATGACCAAGACCGGCCGGAAAAATATTGAGTCATTCTTATAAGGTGATTATAATCACTCGATCGTCCATGACTGAAATAAATAGAACATAAAGTAAGAGAAAATTTGTTAGACATCATCACTGGTTTTTAATTAACATGTAAAAACGTTTAAAATTATTCAAATCTTAATGATTAACTAATTTAAAGAAAAATAATACCGATAAATGCGATTTTGAGAAATATTGAAAATATTTTATGCCATTTTTCTGAAATACGGAAAAAATGGTTGATTATAGTATGTTCGTCCTAATTACAACACTCGCTCGCAAGTTTGCTCTAGTTGTAAACTTCGTACTCACGCATTAATAAGTCTCATAATGTGGTCGTGGCATACATTACTTTTTCTACGGCCATATAGGTTTTTATTTATTTTTTTCTGTTCTTGGGGTAAATCGTAAAAAAATGCAAGAGAATATATTTTTATGAAAATGTATAAACTAGTTTATTAAATAGATAAGCAATTAACAAGGATTGGCAATAGTAATATAAATAGACAATTAAATAGAATTTTTTTTTCAGGATTAACAAAATTAACAATAGTAATTCCTATACAATTGTAGAAATTGTTTTGTATTGCCAATCCGTCAATAATTTATATGCTTTTTCATAGTACTTCTTGAATTTTGTTGGAAGTAAATTATCGCAGGCTTCTTTTGCCTTTTCAAGTATATCAGGCGACTCACTCATTTTATAATTATACAGGAAATTATTTGACTTACGAGTATTATGTCAAAAGTGACAACTGACTGACCAATACTGACGCGATGATATTTAATTTTCGCAATTATTTGTAGCTCGTTGCATTATGAAAATTTGAATCATTATGATGGTCATAATGATTCAAATTTCTGAATCATTATGAATAAATTATAACATAGCCGTAGAAATTTTTTTTTTATAGCCAATTATGTCTCGGAAAATTTCGGTATCTGAGTGGGCAATATCTCAGTGGTGGACACCCGAGCATTTTCCCGATGCGCCAGGCATAAATAAGGCACGTGGGGCCGGTTGCATTGTCGGTGCTCCGAAAGAAATTTTAATTAAATTATGGGCAAAGCAAAATTTGATCCGTATATGAATGTCCATAAAAAGTGATTGGATGAGTATAATTCATTTATTAACCACTTTTTAAATTGCACTAAATTTTTCACATTATGACGCGAGACTCATCAAAATCGGATAACGTGTTTGGCAGTTGTGCAATTTAAAAAATCAAAATGTCGAGTTTAAAATCTTCGGACTTTGAAAATTTGAAAGTTCTAAAATTTAAAATATTTTAAAACAAAAACGAAGAATGCGTTGCGAAGTTGTGTAATTAAAAAAAAATCAAAATCGCAATTTTTAATATTTGGACTTTGAAAACGTGCAAAGATTATAGACCAGTTTATAAACTGCAGTAACTTCTTCACATTTTGTCGTTAAAATCATTCAAATTGGTTGGTAGTTGTGCAATTTCAAAAATCAAAATTTCGGTTTTCAAATCGTCTTACTTAAAAAAGTGAGATTTTTACATTTTGTGTTTATTTCACGAAAACATTTGTAATCTCTTTTAACGTTACACTAAATTCGTCACATTTTGCCGTTTGAATCAACAAATTTGAACGCGTGCAGTTGTGCGTTGTGTGTTGTGTGTTTTTCAAAAATCAAAATTGTGAATTTGAAATCTTTTAACGTTTTGATGTTTTGCGTTAATTTCACGAAATAAATTGAGAACCAGCTTTGAAAAAAAACTCACCACCTATTGGCTTTAGAGTCGTCAAAATCGGACAAGGCGGTCGGCAGTTGTACAATATATAAAAAAGAACAAAATCGCGATTTAAAAAAATATATTTTCTGTTGCATGAGATGTTTCAACTGATTCTGAGTATTTTGACAATGCTGATTTAAAATCTGAAATCAGTTTTCTTCTGCAAGCTACGGTTATCATGTAATTTGACATTCTGATTTGTCATTATTTTTGTGGTTTGGTGTTGAATTTATTTAATTGCTTGCCAATAAAAAACGTTATAGCGATGGGGTTGGCCTACTTTTGTAGCCAAATATTTTACAAATAACCTCCCGTTGTCGTTTTTTTTATATTTTGCACAGGTGCTGAGGAATATCTGCCCAATCGCGCGAATTTGGCCAATTTGAACAATTTTTGCTTCATTTTTCTGTTTTCTTAAAATGTAATTCATTATACTTTTGTAGCAAGATTTATCAAGGTTACTGTTCAAGAAATTGACCTTGATGCTCATTCACCACAGTTAGCGGAAAGATAACAACTCCCAGTAAACAAAAGCTAGTAGTTTACACACAAGTCACGGTTCGGTGATATATCCGCACAGGAAGACTGCTCACGCGAAAACTGCGCACAGCGAAAACTCCGTACACGAAAACTCCTCACACGGAATAATGCTCGCACGGAAAACACCGCACACAGAAAATAACGCACAGTGATGATTGCGCACACGAAAATTGCTCACACTGAAAAATGCTCACACGGAAAATGACTCACTTTTATCAATCCTCACAGGGTGCGCACAACAAATATTTTTGCTATAATGATGTGTACTGTGTTTTTTAAAGTATAAATGTCTAATATATTAATTTGAATAAAAAAAATTAATGATAATGCCGTCACAGGTATGTTAAATTTGTTTTCTTTTAGTTTTATTAAGGTTTGATCATTTAAGATCTAGATTATAATTTAATTTTACTGTATCTATATGCATGTGTTTGAAGATTATAATAGAGGGTTGTAACACTCCAAAGCTTATACTATATTTACGTTAAACGGTTGATTCTGCTGTTTCGTATATTTCAATTTTCATAACTTCTCCGCCTGATCAAATGATAGTATTTTAAAATCCGGTGAAGGGGTGTAAATGGATTTTCACGAAATCATAATCTAGAATGCATTTCCAGTTATTCTAGAAAGTTTAACGTCGATGGCTAT
The DNA here is from genome assembly GCA_910593695.2 of Ocypus olens. Taxonomy (NCBI): domain Eukaryota; kingdom Metazoa; phylum Arthropoda; class Insecta; order Coleoptera; family Staphylinidae; genus Ocypus; species Ocypus olens. Next base: position 15,607,374 of record OU343053.1, on the reverse strand, counting down.
TATTTTTCTATTTTTTTCGAGTCGGCGAAGTTGATAGAAATTTTCACAACTTCGCCGCCTGATCAAATGAAAGTATTTCAAATTCCAGTGAACTCAAAAATTAAAATTCAAGAATAACACTCCGTCGCGTTGTTAAAATCTAAAACACCGAACAAACTCACCGGTGGAATTGGAATCGCCGAATCATTTGACCTTTGCCCCGGAGGTAATTAGTATCCATCGTAGATGTTTGCAAAAAAACACATTCTTTTGTCGTCTGTTATTAATCCTTATCTACGATGCACGATGAACGTATTCCAGATTAAAACTCTTTTTAGTCATTGAAAACCGTTCGATTGGGCAGTTTACCTTCCACCGAGTGAGTGAGTGTTCGCGTGTTTTAGTGTGTGCAGAATATTCAAAATTACATTAATGTAACTGGATTATCAGTTATGAAGATAGTTCCTACTGTTGGTAAGCGATTAAATGAAATCAATTAAACTTTATTGAATAAATAATTTATTGTGAATTTTTCAATGCGATTTAATAAAATCTGAATACAAAAATAACGATAGTAGAGAGACCATCAGCTCAATAGCTCATTTATGTAAAATTTATTGAATGAATTATTCACAATAATGATTTTTTTAATGCGATTTAATAATAACGGTGTAGTAGAGACCATCAGGTCAATAGTTCGTTTATGTTATGCTACAATAATGTATACAAAAAATACGGTATTAGTAGAGAGACCATCAGGCCAATAGCTCATTGACAAATCGTACAGAATCTTATAATTACATTTACCTTCTTACCAAATACCACTTGCAGTTGGCTTTCTCACCATCGAATGAGTTTATTTTCTGGAGCCAACCAATAAAAAAAAAATATTCATTCAATGATTAATTTTTTAAATCGTACAATTTTCGATTTTGGTGTGTGTGTTGTTGGCACTCATTTTTATTCGAAATCAGAAATCTATAATTTTCTCAATTAATTTGAAACTCTTAAAACGAATTTCTCCTTTGATTATTTTTTTCTATCCTTCCATGCAATTTTTGTTTTCCCATTTTCAGTTTGGAAAATTGCTGTTTTGTTTTCACCTAAGAGGAGAAATCGAAAATGTTTATTTTTTTACATAGAAGTTGCACTTTTAATAATTTTTTTACAATTTTTAAATTCGTAGAATGCATATTTCGTTTCCACAGACAATGTTTAGAATGTTATCATTTGTTTTCAGCTATAATTTGGCAATTGTTTTAACGGAAAATCAAAAATGTATTGTTCTATTTATAGATCTTAATCTTTTAAAGCAAATTCGGCTCATCATTTCAATGATTAAACCAATGCAGAAATTTAATTTTGATTGGAATTTAAAACTCGGTACACTTGCAGAATTTTACAAATTTTACAGCAATTAAATATATTTTTACTTTCTCCGTTACGAAGTACGAGAAAGTATTGTGATCATGTTTTTTTTTTCAATTTTTTTTTTTAACAGAAATATCTGTTTTGGGGTCCCTAGACGCCATTTTAACAATTTCTGGAAAAAAAAAATTGTATCTGTGTGTGTGTGTGCGCGCTGTATCTCAAAAACTAATAGAGCAATTGATATGAAACTTTAAACATACATCTTATTTGATAATACGAAGAACTGAAAAGCTTTTGGTAAAGTTTCGTACACCGGAAGTGGGTGTTTACTTTAACTGTTTTTTGTTTTTTGACAATATTTTCTTAAATATGAAAAATATCACAAAAACATTTAAACAAATATTGAAGACAAAAAAGAAATGAGCTTATTTTGTTTTAAAAGATTTTTCATTAAATCATTGTTATTAGAGAATTTTTTTTTCATTTTTGGTTTATATCTATGTAACGATAATAGTTACAGCAAATTTATGAGAATAATTGTAGAGAGTGCCAAAATGAACAACTTATAAAGAATAAGTTTTTTTCGAAATCTCTTTAGTTTTTGAGTAAACTGAGTTTTTGAATTTAAAGTTTAATTTTTCTTTTAAAATTTTGACGTTTTGAACGTCAGTTTCATGCGAGTCTACAAAACGCTCGATGTACATTTAAAATATGATTTATGTAGAAAATAAACCATGAAAGTGTATATATAAATGATGATACCATCGGAGAAAGTAACATGATGGCTACATCACCATTTTTTCTAATTTTGTATCATAGAGTACAAATTTTAAAGTTTAAATGAATTTAAAATCCGTTACACTTGTAGTATTTTACAAATTTTATTACTTAACTTGAAATATTAATTTTCAAAAATTCATAACTCACCCAAAAATTGACTCGATTTCAAAAATCAATGTTAATTTCAAAGTTAAATGTATTATAATTGCATTAGAGTTTTTTTTAAGAATTCAATCATATCAGTTTTTTTTCTATTTTTCTTTAAAAAAAAATATCAAAAATTCACAACTCACGCAAAAATTGATACATTTTCAAAAATCGTAGTTAATTCTAAAGGCAGATGTTTCGTATCATATCAATATTTTTTTAAATATTAAGTTTTAAAAAGGGGCCGCGGTGGCCTAGTGAGTAGAGTTCCTGCTCACGGGTCTCGTGGTCTTGGGTTCGAATCCCATCCCTGCGGTCACTTTTTCGGAACGAAGAAGTGACCGCACGATCCCCACTATTAATTATGTAATATATGAATAATTGTATATAATAATAAAAATCTTGAAATCAATGTACTCACTTAATTGAAACTCTGGCGGAATGGACTAGTTTCCGATGCCATAGAAAAAAAAAAGTTTTAAAAATTTATTACATAAAAAAAAAACACATTTTCAAAAATTACAGTTAGTTTTAAGCAGTCGTTCTGTAGATTTATTATTAATATTTTGTTTACGATTTTTGTTTTAAGTGTTAACAAAAATTGACTCGTTTTCAAAAATCAAATTTAATTTTAAAGTTAAATGTATTATTGGATTGGAGTTTTTTTTAAGGAATTCAAGTATTATTTTTTTTGTATTTTTTTTGTTCAAATAATAATAATAATAATAATAATAATAATAACTTTATTAATGTCAGTACATCTACAGAGGATGTTTACACAGGTAAAGAAAAAATATAATAATACATTCAACTTATATCACTATTTCTATTATCTAACAATATAATAATTCTGAATTTATTGGCTCAAATATTCTTCCACTGAAAAATAAGCTTGCGCAATCAATATTTTTTTTATTTTCGACAACTTAAAAAAAATATCAAAAATTCATAACTCACGCAAAAATTGATGCATTTCCAAAAATCATAGGTAATTATGAAGGTGGATGTTTTGTATTATATCATTATTTAAAAAGAAAATAATTTTCAAAAATTTATTACACCCAAAAATAAACACTTTCACAAATTTCACACATTTTCAAAAATTACAGTAAAATCACAGTAAATTGTTGCTTGTAAATTAATGTGAAATGTAATAATTATAGCAAAAATATTTGTTGTGCGCATCCTGCGAGGATTGATAAGCGAGTAATTTTCCTTGTGGGCAATTTTCGTGTGCGCAATTATCACGGTGCGTTATTTTCTGTGTGCGGAGTTTTCCGTGTGAGTATTATTCCGTGTGGGGAGTTTTCGTGAGTGGAGTTTTCGCTGTGCGCAGTTTTCGCGTGAGCAGTCTTCCTGTGCGGATATGTCTGGTCACGACAAGTCACACGTCTAATGATTGTTTTCCTTTCAGCGCATTTGAGAAGAAATGTGTGTTTTCGGGTCGAAGAAGGTGCCTAATTTCGAGATATTTACGCGGCAACTAATGATGCACCCGTACACGCTGGTTCAACAAAATTCAAAATTTCAACAAAAGGAAAACACCAGATTATTCATGAGGTTTCTTGTTACAAAAGTATGCTGAACTAAATTTAAACAAAGCAGAAAAATGGGGTGAAAATTTTAGATGTCGAAATTGGCCGAACGCGCGATTGGACAGCTATTCCTCGGCACCTGGGTGAAATATAAAAAAAAAAACGGAAAACAGGAGGTTGTTCGTGAGGTTTCTTGCTACAAAATTATAGTGACTTAAATTTTAAGAAAACAGAAAAATGAGGCAAACATTTTAGATGTTCAAATTGACCAAACTCGCGCGATTGGGCAGATATTCCTCAGCACCTGTGCAAAATATAAAAAAAAAACGAAAAACGGGAGGTTATTTATGAAATATTTTGCTACAAAAGTAGGCCAACCCCATCGCTCTAACGTTTTTCATTGGCGAGCAATTAAATAAATTCAACACCAAATCACAAAAATAATAACAAATCAGAATGTCAAATTGCATGATAACCGTAGCTTGCAGAAGAAAACTGATTTCAGATTTGAAATCAGCATTGTCAAAATACTCAGAATCGGTTGAAACATCCCATGCAACAGAAAAAAAAAATTGTGCCCAGTGTAATCATCGTAGACCTTCATGTAATACCTTTCGATTTTTTCAGACTTTGAACGGCCGTAGCGGCTTAACGAAGAATCTAAATCGAACACGGTTTTCAAATCCGTGCTCCTTGCAAATTAGTCGGATTCAATTAAAATTGACAATTTTTAATTTTTGACGAAAACTTGAAAAACTACCCAAGGGTCCCCCTTTCTTACTTTTACCCAAAAATTGCATTTATAATGATTTCTTGAAGAAACCACAGTTTCGGGTTTTCTATACGTCACTGGAAAGATCCATTCAAGACTTGCCCAATCACAAATGTCTATGCCCGTGACGCGTCAGCAATGGAAACTCGAAAATGGAAAAAATCGAAAAAAATCTACTTTTTTAATAATCATCGTAGATCTTCTTGCAATACCTTTTTTTATCAGAAGAATTTGAAAGTGATATCTCAAATAATAAAAAAAATAGTGATGTGGCCATCATGTTATTTTCTCCGACTTGATGGTATCATTTACATTTACGCTTCCATGGTTTATTTCTAATTGAAATCATATCTTAAGTGTGCATCGAACGTTTCGTAAACTCGGATGAAACTGACGTTTAAAACGTCAAAATTATGAAAGATGGAAAAATGTTCTTCAAATTCAAAAACTCAGTTTACTCAAAAACTAAAGAGATTTCGAAAAAACTTATTCTTCTCTACAATTATTATTAACAAAAATTTGCTGTAACTATTAGCGTATTATATCAAAAATGAAAAAAAAATTATAATTTTTTTTCTGGAATAATAATGATTTTATGAAAAATATTTTCAAATCAAAGATGTTCATTTCTTTGTTGTCTTCAATATTTGCTTAAATATTTTTGTGATATTTTACATATTGAAGGAAATATTGGAAAAAAAACAGTTAAGGTAAACAGCCACTTCTGGTGTACGAAATTTTACCAAAAGCTTTTCAGTTCTTCGGATTATCAAATAAAACTAATGTTCAAAGTTTCATATCAATTGGTCTATTAGTTTTTGAGATACAGCACGCACAGACACACACACACACCTACACACACACAGACACAATTTTTTTTTCCAGAAATTGTTGAAATTGTATCTATGGACCCCAAAACGGATATTTCGGTAAAAAAAAAAATGGAAAAAAATCACGATCACTATACTTTCTCGTACTTCGTAACGGAGAAAGTAAAAACTGTAGGGTTGGGCCTGTTTTGTGTTACACCCTGTATGTACAGTGTGTTTCTAAATGGCCGCGAAGGGTTTTAAAGGGTGACTTTTCAGCAAAAGTTAAAGGAGGTCTTTCATATATTTTTTTGTTAAAAACCCCTTCCTCTCCAAGTTACAGCCCTCTAAAATTAAGGGAAGAAATTGTTTTTATTTCATATATCCACTAGGGAAGAATTAAGAAGAATGAAATTTGGCAGGTAATTGTTCCTAATAAAATCCCACTTTTTAACGATTTTTGTAACCCTAAAATGTTATTACAAGGGGGCGAAAAATTAACCCCTTTAACAGTTTGCATCAGAACTTTCTAATGCGTCTACATTTTCTATTTTAAAACTTGATTTAAATGAAGGAATTCAATCTGCAATTTTTTTGTCTCTTGACATTTTCTCCTAAAAATGTTGGTTTGATCACAAAAAAAATAATGCCCAGACCCATTTAATATAAATTCACAGATGGGTTATTATTTGTTAGGGTTACATAAATCGTCAAAAAGTGCCATTTTATTAGAAACAGTTATCTGCCAAATTTCATTCTTCTAAATTCTTCCATAGTGAATAAATGAAATAAAAACAATTTTTTCCCTTAACTTTGGAGGGCTGTAACTTGGAGAGGAAGGGGTTTTGAACAAAAAATTATATGAAAGACCTCTCTTAATTTTTGCTGAAAAATCACCCTTTAAAATCTTCCGCATTATTTTACAAACACCTTGTATATAATTAAAATAATAATATTTATTTTCACTAATTAACAGTATTTGCAAATACATGCATTACTTAAAATATATTTATAAAATAATGAATAACTGGAAATAAACAATAATAATTAATTTAGAGAAAAAGGAAATAAATTAGAAACAACCTCACTTGTTGCAGAAAGCATTAAATAAATTCAATAATTATTGAATTTATTTAGAGAAAAGGGGTTCAGCGTATCGGCTCATAGAGGTACTGCTAATCTACCACTCAACTTGTAGAAAAAGGGGAAAATATGTATTTATATTTACTATATTTAATTAAATCATCTATTTTCAAAAAGATAAAAAACTTAAAAACTACTCACCTTTTAATTATTTTTTAAGAACAGTTGCAATCACAAATAATGAAAATTTTCGAAAAGTGCACAAAAAAACCCAAGGGAAAACTGCGCGCGAGTACGCGTGTATTACCGGCGAATGGTAAACATGAGACTAACAACTGGCGGTTTGTTTGTTATTACCATTACCACCTGAAGAGAGAAAGCAGTCACCGGTTATCGCAGCAGTAGAATTCTACGGCCTTTCTCATATCTCATCGTTTATAAACCGATTAAAATATTTTCTCCGGACCGTACAAGATTCTAATCTTTATTATATACGCATTAATAATAGTGATAGAACTTGATCATCAGAGCGAAGGACGTTTATTACTATATCTTGGAGAAATGCGTTAATTTCATAGGTTAAATTATAGACTGTGTGGTTTTAAATAATCAACAGACATTTGGAAAACAAGTGATTGTTATTAATATTATTATGAATAAAACCTCTCATATATGCAACTAAAAAAAAGCTTTCTTAAAAAAATGGTGAATGGATAATGAAAGTATTTCAATACTTTCTGCGGTTTCTGTTTCTTATTTTTTTTTAATTGAAATCAATTTATTACAATCCATTGATGAGCAAGTTTTCCGTCTGCGTCATTGTGTAAATTTTGAAATTTCTCTTTTAAAAATAAAAAAAATTAACATAATGTTAGGATGTTATATATAATTAATTTTCCAAAAATTGGGAAATTATTAATGAGAACGTACTGAGCGTGATTTCGAAAGTGATGGCCTGTGAAATGAAAATGAAAGTGGACTAATGGATGGCTACAAACTCGTTCGTTATAACACATAACATTTCCATTCCAAATTCGTCGATTAAAGATTGTGCTGCTCCGATATATTCTGCATATTCCGTCGGTATGTTGTAACATATAATTGAAAAAAAATCAATCACTGGTTATTCAACTTTGATTTTTATAGAATCACCTACCTTCTAATCTCTACGGTATAAATTTAGATTGAATGCCACCGTGTAATAGATTTACAGCAACATGCATTGAAATATTTCAATGGTTATTACTCTCGTGATCTCATTTACAAATTACTTCGCATCAATCAGACATACAAGTGTATAGGCAATGATAAATTGTGGTAAAATAAAATGAAAACGCGCTTTTGTGTGTAATGATCGGGCATCGTAAATTATTTAAAAAAATTAGCGTTTTCGCATTTAATTGAAACCGGCCATACTTTCCAGGTAATCCATTTTACCAAATAGAGATCAAAATAGATTTACTCGAGTCTCTTGAAATAAATGAAGCAAAGCTTAATCCCGGAATTTCCCAAAAAGTAACTATCAATTTTTTACTTTCTCCGTTACGAAGTACGAGAAAGTATTGTGATCGTGATTTTTTTTTTCAAAATTTTTTTTTACGGAAATATCCGTTTTGGGGTCCCTAGATGCCATTTCAACAATTTCTGGAAAAAAATTTTTTGTGTCTGTGTGTGTGTGTGTGTGTGTGTGTGTGTCTGTGTGTGTGTGTGTGTGTGTGTGTGTGTCTGTCTGTGCGCGCTGTATCTCAAAAACTAATAGAGCAATTGAAATGAAACTTTGAACATACTTCTTATTTGATAATCCGAAGAACTGAAAAGCTTTTGGTAAAATTTCGTACACCGTAAGTGGGTGTTTACCTTAACTGTTTTTTGTTTTTTGCCAATATTTTCTTAAATATGAAAAATATCACAAAAATATTTAAACAAATATTGAAGACAATAAATAAATGAAATTATTTTGTTTGAACACATTTTTCATAAAATTATTGTTATTCGAGAAAAAAAATTATTATTATTTTTTTAATTTTTGGTTTATAATTATGAAACGATAATAGTTACAGCAAATTTATGTTAATAATAATTGTAGAGAATACCAAAATGAACAACTTATAAAGAATAAGTTTTTTTCGAAATCTCTTTGGTTTTTGAGTAAACTGAGTTTTTAAATTTGCAGTATAATTTTTCCATGTTTCATAATTTTGACGTTTTAAACGTCAGTTTCATGCGAGTCTACAAAACGCTCGATGTACATTTAAAATATGATTTAAATAGAAAATAAACCATAAGAGTGTAAATATAAATGATGATACCATCGGAGAAAGTACCATGATGGCCACATCACCATTTTTTTTTATTATCACTTTAAACCATACAAAGATTGCGGCAAGAATTTTTTAGATAAAGAAGATGTCAAATTGAAGGATCCAATGCAAGAAGTTGCTAAGTACTTTTTTCGTGTTTTGAGATAATCAATTTTAAAGATTTCAAAAGCAAATTTAAATATGATTAATTATCGATTGGAATAAAACACTTTAACTTTTTATACCACTATATTTTATTTATGTGACTAGTTTCGACCATTCAATGGTTATTTTCAAACATAAGTAAATTAAATTACGGCTTTACATTTCTTATATATTACAGGGCTTCAAACAGGGGCGAATACATTATGTCAACCTGGTCGTTAAGCACGGAAATTCCCGGATTAATTTTTGCTTTGTGTATTTCGAGTGCTTCCAGTAGATCCATTTTTCGGCCTTTATCCGCTAAATGAATCACTGAAAGTACATCAGTGCCGAAATTATGCCGATTTTCTGACAAATGGTTCGAGAAGGTGGATTTATTTTGGTTTAATTTGAATGCTCTCTCGTGCTCTTTTAGTCTTGTATTAAAGTTTCGACCAGATTGACCAATGTATTCGCCCCTGTTTGAAGCCCTGTAATATATAAGAAATGTAAAGCCGTAATTTAATTTACTAATGTTTGAAAATAACCAGTGAATGGTCGAAACTAGTCACATAAATAAAATATAGTGGTATAAAAAAGTTAAAGTGTATTATTCCAATCTACAATTAAGATGTACCACGAAGTAAACGCCGCCAACATTAAACATTTGATTAATTATCGTATTGCCCTAATATTTTTTGTAATGATTCTCTAAGGACAGTTTCAGGTACTTTAAATTTCCAATATGGCTCCTGGTAAGCTCCATATATTTTTTCAAAATGTTGACTTAACAACTTCTTGTGTTGGATTTCTCTTTAAAATCCTTATTCAACTTCTTTATTTATTCATAGGCGTCAAAATATACCTCTTCATGATCGGTATTAAGTGGAAACATGTTTAAAGAAAAAAATACATTGATTTTCAAAATTAAGTGCAATTTAGTAATAATTCACAGAACTAAGGTGAACAAAATATAAAAACTGCTTAACTTAAATTTCTATATTCATGGAACTATTATTCAAATTCATCAGCATCATCACCTCATCTTCGCGCAGTGAAGGTTGAGCTTTTCTGGTGGGGACATCTATGAGGGTGCGTCGAAAAAATTCAGTATCCAGTGACTTAACATTATTAACAAGATGCAAGACATTTTGATATTTACGTTGCTTTATTTCCAAAAATTCACTATCTCCTACTTTGTACAAAGGCATTGGTTCCAGATTCCCAGTCATGCTGCCTTTTCGCATTTGAGCACCAGATCCAGTGTTAAATTCGAGGTATCTAGCTTTAGAAATTCTTGTGATCCTTTTTTTGCTGCATTTATCAAAGCCTAGAAGTCTTTTATTTGGATTAAGGAATCGCCATCTTGAAGTTTGCCATTAGAGCGCAAAGAGTGCTCCACAAAGACACATTCAAAAGGGTTCTTCTTGTTGCATGATCTAATAATTTCAACGTAAGCCTGCGGGTTGTCTACTGACTCATACGTCAATCTTTTTTTTTCTAACATTGCAAAGTCCCTATCCACTGGCATCATACTATGGCCACGTATCGGATACAAAACTTCGATGTGCTGGAAAACCTTCTTAACACATAACTGATCCAGATAGAAATTTGTTTTTGTTTTGACTAAAACAGTTATCACAGTATATCTTCAAAGTGGTTTGCCTTGGAGTTTTCTTTCTTTTGATGTAGTCATCAAGGCAGTTGACTACCTCGTTTGGTTCCTTTTTTGCGATATTCTCTGCGTAAGTATACATTACACCTTTGTTAGTCTTAAGAAAGTGAATTCCAAAAACGTGAACCCATAACTGACGAAGGTAATATTCGTCCTGGATGTTAGTAACGGGAACAGGTAAGTTTTTTCGTAATCGAAGCATATCGTAAGCTTTTCAGAGTTCCCCACTGTCTTCTTCTGTGCGTCTGAAATGGCTTTTTTGAAGCGTTCGGCACTTCTAAGATGTAGCTCTTTTTGTGTACTCAAACTTATAACTTCCTCATCATTTTTCTCATTTTCAGCTTTTCGAAGAGCCACTATAAATTCGGTGCATTTGTTGCAAATATCTTTTCTTGGATAGCCGAACTTTATATTAAATTCTTCTGTAAAAACACGTCTAAACATTTCATATGAAACATGGAATTCTAGATATTTCCTTGTGAAAGTGCAATGAAGAGCTGATAATTGAGATTCGAATCGAGGTATTTTCGAAGCTTACTATCGGATCTTGTGTAATGTGATTCTCTAGCAGGTAGATTTTTGATAAAATTGACCGCTAGATTTAGGGATTCGACGGAAACTCTTTTGGGTCTCTCTGTGTGACGTCCTCTCATATCTCTATAAGATTCTTCAGGTTTTTGCACTTTTTTCATTAGTCTACTCCGTTGTATCCCGTGGATAGCTAGAAACGCAGCCTGACATAAAGATATTGTTTTGCTTTTACTTATCACTTCATAAGTGAAATATCTTCGACTCCTTGGGTTTGCCTTTTTTTTGGATGCTGGTCGGACCTTCACTTCGCAGGGTTTTGTGCAACCCTTAAGATACAGCGTTTGCTCATCGTGTGAAGAGAGCTTAAAATTCTTAAAAATCAAAGTTTGTTCCTTTCATTTTGTTTTGCAGCTGCAATGGCAGTTTGGAATTTGGTGCCTGACTATTTTTGATTCTGAACGTGAACGTTGCTGAATAGATCTTTTTCACGGTTTTGGATCAAACTTTCTTGTTCTTCCACGCGGCGTAGAAATTTGCTTATTGATTGGTTTTCTTGATTGCGATCAGATGTACTTTGAACGTCACCAGCAGCCTGTTGTTCACTCAGTTTTAATAAGCCAGAGGGCCCTGGCTCCGAAATTGATGATCCAGCTTCACAGTTGACGTCCAGATGTGAGATTATTCTATTCTTGATAGTTTGTTTTCCTTTCAAATTCTTAGGTTCCTGAACGATGCGAGTTTTTTCCTTGTTGTATTGAGTTAACTTCTTCTTCTAACTCTTATTTTTTCTTTTCGTACCTTCCACATCAGAGCTGTCAAAAGAAGTCTCTGTCGAGTATTCGCTTCCTAGAGGCGAAAAGTCAGCCTCTTCATCTGTATCTGCAATATTAAATTGGAATCGGTGATTCCAGAACAGTACAAAAAAAATTGAAATTTTTAGAAATTAAAAAAAAAACTGTCATTTAGTAAATATAAATTGTTCAATAATACTATTCTTTCACTCATTGTGTAGATCTATAAATACTGAACAAAATGGCTATCTCAGTTGAAAATTACATTTTTTGGACTTGTACTGTTGTTTAACTCGCCAATTTACTTTTGTCATTATTCAGATTATAATATTAAACCAAAAGCAAAATGATGCTCTTGTTAGAGCATGCCAGTAGTTATTGAATAGTAATACATTGAGATAACTTACCACTCATGATTATCCTCGTGATTATCTGTTGTTTATTAGGTAATGTTCGGTGCAAATAACGCGAGAGGAATTGATAGTTTATTTAAATGCATTTATTTGCCATTTCATTCCATCCTTTATTTCCATGCGCACTATTTTTCCCGTTTTTGTTAACCCTCACCCAGAATTAGCCGATTTGAACAATTGGTGCGAACAGAGAGAGTCGTCCAAGAAACCGCGCGACTAACACGTATTGTGCTTCGCTTATCACTTCAATTATTGCACGAAGTGTCGGGCATTTAATACTTCCCGGGAAGGAGATGGACGCCAAGGAACCACATCAACAGGTTAGTCGGCTAATTTGTCTTTAGTCCCAGTTTCCCGACATAAGTGCATTCCCAATTGATCACCATACGCTGTCGGTAGCTCTCGCGAAATTGTATACAGTCCACTGTTGCTACCGAAGCCACAGCACCCCAAACATTGGTCCTTCGAACCGGATTCGTGCCCTTTAAGGGCCCCCGTTTGTTTAAATTCAAAATTGTTAAAATTTCACATTTTTTTGACCGCCATTTTGCTTTCCACGTGGCTGTCTAGCGCTGGTCGTGCTGCTTAACAGTTCGACAACCATCGGGTGGATTCGAGTCTCGTGCCCTCTAGTCACGCCATCTGCGTTCGCTGCTTGCGCGATAATCAGAGAAGAAACGCTCTTCCACGGAACACATCTCGGCGTCACGCTGTATACACGCACAGCGCGCCGCTCTTATTCAGTACGCTACTCACCGTTTTGACTCTTTGCTATTGTAAACATTTATTTATTTCAATATGACTACGTCTGAACCAAACTCGAAAGACCTTCTGAGGTTTACTGTGCTTAACACAAAGAAGGAGCGGCTATGGAATATGGTTCAACTCTGTTTTGATTTAATTCAAGATTTGCCGGAAAAAGTCGATATTTTCTCGGTGCGCGTCTCGCAGATACATCAAGCCCGGTCTGATTTTATGGATATCCTCGATGAATTGTCTGCCTTATCAGTGAAACACGATGAATTTAAAATAGACACGGTGCCTCTCAGTTCTGCGTTTGATGAACTGTATTATTCAATAGTTGCGGTTCACTCGAAGTATGAACGCAAAGCAGCTGCTGACGCTGCCGCTGCTGCGGCAACCGCGAACGCTACTGCTACCATCGTGACTACTCCCACGCACACAAAATCTCGTACTAAGCTGCCGGAGATTAATATTTCCAAATTTGATGGTTCTGCAGAAAAATTCTCTGCATTTATTTCACTTTATAACACTTTGATCCATGATACTGATCTTTCAAACATCGAGAAATTCTCATATTTAATTAGCTACGTTGAAGGAAGTGCCTTACGTCTCGTTCAAACTGTTACATTTAGCGCAGATAATTATGAAATCGCATATGATTTGTTGGTTGAACGTTTTACAAACCGGAGACTAATAGCAAATCATTATTTTTCGACTATTTTAAATTTATCTCCATTAAAGAATGATCATCCTCGGTGTTTACGAGAATTAGTGGATATTTTACAGGCTACTATCACTTCTTTAAAATCTCTAGAGATAAACGATCTCGCTGATTACTTCTTACTTGAACTTTCACTTCGATTATTGGACTCTAAAACGAGGAAAAACTTTGAAACTCGTCATTTGGATAAGGAATTCCCTAGTTTTAATAACTTACTTGAATACTTGTGTGACCAGTGTTCAGTAAATGAACTTATGTCTGTTGCTCCGTCAAAATCTAATTCAAACTTAAATGCTACTAATAAAATAAATACACGAATGGCAATGATTGTACCAGAGGTAAATATAGCTCTGCAGAATAAACATTCAGTTATAATTTGCCCGAGTTGTAGAGGTGCTCACAAATTAATTAAATGTCCATCATTATTAGCAGCAACTCCAAGAACGCGCTATGAAATTGTCAAATCTCACAAACGATGTTATGCTTGCCTCGGACAGCATAATATTGTAAATTGTTTATCTACATACACATGTAAAACTTGTAACAGTAAAAAACATAACAGTCTCTTACACTTTGAAAATAATTTAGATTATAAAAGTGACATCCCTGCAGCTCAGACGACTGAAACCCCTGTCGGTACAACCATTGAAGTGGAATCTAGTCCCATTTCTGTATCTCTAACTAAGTCGTGTTTGCATAATACGGGTACTCACGCCATATTGGGCACAGCGCAAGCACAGATATTAAGTTCAACTGGACAATGGCACTTTTGTCGTTTAGTACTTGACTCAGGGAGCCAAGTTAACTTTATTACGGCATCACTTGCTACTCGATTGAATTTGTCTCGTTCCAAGTGTTATTACGATCTTAAAGGAGTGGGTCAGGCTTCTTTAGGAAAATCACAAGGACTTGTTAATTGCAACATTGCTCCGCTATCATCTCGGGCATCCCCAATTAGTTTCCAAGCAGTTGTCTTGCCTCGCATAACTTCAGATTTACCTACTCTCCCACTGTCTCAAGAGCTTAGAGACAAATTTTCGTCGTTAAGTTTGGTAGATCCTGATTTTTATAGGCCCGCGCCGATAGATATATTGCTCGGTGTAGGTTCTGTCCTTGATATCACCCCTTCGACACCTTCTCACATCAAGGGCAGCCCGAGTGCCATTCTTACCACATTAGGCTGGGTTATTATGGGCTCAATTCCCAATAGTAATCCTACATCTCTGGTTGCTTTGAACGCACACTTAGATTCTGAAATTTCCTTGAATGACACTCTTCGCTCATTTTGGGAAATTGAAGAAGTTGTTTGCTCTTCTCACTCTTCGCCCGAAGATATTGCTTGTGAAAAATACTTAAGCGACACAACGACTCGCACTGATACCGGTCGTTACATCATACGACTACCCTTCAAAGGTGGTGCTCGCCCTTGCATCGACACGAACAGGGAAATCGCTCTTAATCGATTCTTAAAACTAGAACGTCGGTTTGAACGAGATCCTGAATACTTCAATTTATATTCAGAAAATATCCAAAATTATATTTCCCAAGGACATTTAATTCCTGCTGTTCGCCAATCGCAATATATTCTTACACATCACGGAGTTGTAAAACAGGGCTCTAGCTCTACTAATATTAGAGTTGTGTTTAATCCTGCTGAGACAGATAAGAATGGGGTTAGTTTAAATGACACACTTTTAAGTGGACCAAAGCTTCAATCCGATATTGGACAAATTATCACTCGCTTTAGACTTTTCCAAATAGCACTCACCTGTGACATTCGACAAATGTTCAGGGAAATATTAGTTCATCCGGCTGACTGCAAATTTCAGCACATATTTTGGCGCTCTTCTCCTAATCAGCCCATATCAGAATGGGAACATACTCGTCTAATATTCGGTTCCACTAGTAGTCCATTTCTTGCTCAGCGAACTTTACAGCAATTGGTTGAAGATGAAGGTTCACGTTATCCTCTTGCAACTAAAGCCTTGAAATCTTCAATTTATGTCGACGACATTTTATGCGGAGCCGATTCAGAGGATGTTACGTTAGAATTAAAATCCCAATTAATTGAATGTTTGAAATTAGGGGGATTTGAACTGGGTAAATGGGCAAGCTCCAACGATAACGTTGTTTACATTGATGGCATAAAACCACATGAACTACCTATTTCAAACAGTATTATTAAGGTCTTGGGATTATGTTGGGATTCTAAAGCTGACACTTTTCGTTACTTAATTCGAAATTCTGATGAAGTTCCTACTAAAAGAGGTATTCTTTCTCGCATTGCGAGAACGTACGATGTAAACGGTTATCTTAGTCCTTTTGTTTATTCACTTAAAGTCTTGATGCAAAGGTTATGGCTGCTTAAAATTGGTTGGGACGATCAGTTGCCTGCTGATATTTTAATTCAGTGGAATCGCAGTATCACTGAAATACCTGTTTTAGAGAATATTTGTATTCCTCGTTGCATTATGCAACTTAACTATACTCACGCTGTTTTAGTTGGATTTTCGGATGCGAGCACGTTGGGAATGGCAGCTGTCATTTATTTAAGATTGGAAATAAATCAGTCGGTACTTATTAATTTAGTTGTCGCCAAGACCAGAGTTGCTCCTTTGAAAACCTGGACTATACCTCGTTTGGAACTTGGTGCTGCTCACTTGTTATCTAAACTAATGCACTCCACAGTTCCATGTTTTTCAACTATAAATTTGAACTCACCTATTTGTTTTACTGATTCATCCACCGCACTAGCGTGGATTCGAACTCCTCCTTACCGCTTGAAGACTTTTGTTGCAAATAGAGTTGTACAAATTCACGAGTACGCTACTGACGCCATTTGGAGATTTGTCCCAGGATTACAAAACCCAGCTGATCCTGCAAGTCGCGGTTTGTTTCCGTCCGAATTATTGGAATGCTCATTGTGGTGGAACGGGCCAGATTTTCTTTATAGTTCTCCAGGGGAATGGCCAGTTGATTTACTTGAATCTCAGTCGGCCAATCTTCCAGACATCAAAGAGTTGCCAATTCAGTCATATTTGACAAAATTTAACTCACAACCTATGCTAGAATTGTTTAATAAAATATCATCGTTATCTAAGTTGCAACGCATTCTCGCGTATGTTAGACGTTTTGCTCTTAATTTCATCGCTAAAATGCGAGGAAAACCTCGATCAACATGGGGCCTGGGGCCACTATCGGCGCAAGAATATAGAAGTGCTCTTCTATTGGCAATACGGGTAACCCAATATCAACATTTGAGCGAAGAAATTTACTCATTAGCTAAGGGAAGTTTATGTTCAAAACGTTTCCGAAGTCTATCACCATTTCTTACGCCCCATGGACTTGTAATGGTGGGGGGTCGACTCAAAGTGGCTATGATTCCGGAACATTCACGCCATCCATATTTGATACCACATAATAGTCGATTAGCAATTCTTTTGGTTGATCACTATCATTTGTATACGGGACATGGAGGACCAACCATTGTACAATCTCTTATTCATCGAAATTATTGGATCCCTTCGGCACGTAGCTTAATTCGTTCTCGTATTTTTCACTGTTTAATTTGTTACCGGTTCAAAGCTGAACCGAGTCACCCTCCAATGGCTGATCTTCCATCTTATCGTTTACAACCTGGAAGATGTTTCACGCATACTGGAATTGACTTCGCCGGTCCTTTCTACGTTAAAGCGTCCTTATTGAGGACAACCCGAACGGTCAAATGTTATATGGCACTATTCGTGTGCATGGTTACAAAAGCGCTTCACTTGGAGGCCGTAACCGATCTAACCACGGGCGGCTGTCTAGCAGCATTAGACAGATTCATTGCTCGTCGTGGTTTACCCGCTCGCATTTATTCCGATCAAGGAAGAAATTTCAAAGGTGCTGCCCGCGAAATCTCTGAAATCACTAAATATTTTGATGAAAATAATCCTGTTGTATCGCATTATTTTTCAAGCAGAAATATAGAGTGGTGTTTTAACCCTCCCTATGCTCCGCACTTCGGTGGTTTATGGGAAGCTGGGGTTAAATCAGTCAAACACCATCTTCGACGCACAATAGGTTCCCAAATTCTGTCATTTGAGGAATTTGCTACGATACTTGCTCGTATCGAGGGCATTTTAAACTCTCGACCACTTTGTGTTTTGTCGAATTCGCCAGACGATGGGGTCGATTATCTAACTCCGGGTCATTTCTTGATAGGAGGTCCTATTCTCGCACGACCAGAAGCGGATCTTTTAGATTTGCCTGTGAGTAGACTCGATCGGTGGCAGTTAGCTAGACAAACGGTTCAATCGTTTTGGAAGCGGTGGAGTCACGAATATCTCCACACGCAGTTACATCGTCCTAAATGGAATACTCCCTCGCGAACCCTCTCTGAAGGAGACGTCGTGTTTTGGTTCAGTCCGGGCGTTCCACATACTTCGTGGCCAGTTGGTCGAATTACACGATTAAAACCGGGCGCAGACGGGGTGACTAGGGTGGTCCATATTAAGACGGCCACGGGGGAAGTAGTGAGACCAGTCACTAAAGTGGTACCTCTTCCCTTAAATTAGTAGTCAAATCACATTTTCATTTTTTCTGTTTGTTTTATACGTATCACGATTTTTTTTTGGGTTTCATTATGGGATAGATATTTGATCTATACATTTTTTTTTATGGGTTTTTACAAAATCTCTCATTTTGGGTGGGGGGTATGTTCGGTGCAAATAACGCGAGAGGAATTGATAGTTTATTTATATGCATTTATTTGCCATTTCATTCCATCCTTTATTTCCATGCGCACTATTTTTCCCGTTTTTGTTAACCCTCACCCAGAATTAGCCGATTTGAACAATTGGTGCGAACAGAGAGAGTCGTCCAAGAAACCGCGCGACTAACACGTATTGTGCTTCGCTTATCACTTCAATTATTGCACGAAGTGTCGGGCATTTAATACTTCCCGGGAAGGAGACGGACGCCAAGGAACCACATCAACAGGTTAGTCGGCTAATTTGTCTTTAGTCCCAATTTCCCGACATAAGTGCATTCCCAATTGATCACCATACGCTGTCGGTAGCTCTCGCGAAATTGTATACAGTCCACTGTTGCTACCGAAGCCACAGCACCCCAAACAGGTAATTTAAAAGGCACGTTGGTAACACACACACTCACGATCGCGTATTGCCGTTTTGAGGTTAAAAATTGGTTACATTACGCCGCTGATCAGCTGATGACTTAGAAACTTTTTCCGTTGAAATTACACACTTTTCAAACTTAATAACTTCTTGCGTTGAAATGGCCACACCATCATAATAACCGCATACTTTTGAGATACTTAGAAATTTTTTACAGTCAAACTGGTTCAACCAGATAATAGAGCGTGAAACGCTGGATAGATGGCGCCACTTAGCTCAAAACACGAAAAAGTACTTAGTAACTTCTTGCATTGGATCCTTCAATTAGTTTAAAAATATCAAATAGAGTTTTCTTTTAATTATCTCTATATGGACTCTTTTTGCAAAAGAAATTTTTCAAAAATACTGGAAGAAAAAAACTCGACCTTGACTAAATACAAAACAATAAAAAAAAACAATAATAAAGCCTTAATGAGTTTTACATAAAATTTGACCGGATTTGGACACCTTTTTTGCCACTTTCAAAAACCTGTACAAAAGTTCCCACATGGATAACCTGTACAATTTATAAGTGATGTCAACAATTTTTATAGTAATTTACCCTTATTAAGTATACACACACGCACACGCAATGTGAAATTCATGGTTGAAACGAGCAAAAAAAATTGAAAAATTTACAAATGAAAGTCGTACCCTCTACTAATCATGACAATTTCAGCTCTTCTACTTTAAAAGTACAAATACGACCTAGAAAGAAGTATCAAGACACATTACAGGTTACGTTATTTCCAGTCAAATCAGAGGGTTAACGGCCGAGGTAGTAATACAGGGAGGTGCGTCAGCCGTCTCTATAACCGACCCTACCCATCTGTACCGCCACCTCAGCTACCTCGGCGTACAAATACGACCTTGAAAGAAGTACCAAGACACATTACAGGTTACGTTATTTCCAATCAAAGCAGCGTTAACGGCAGAGGTAGCAGAGGTAGTAATACAGAGAGGTGCACCAGCCGTCTCTACAACCGACCCTACCTATCTGTACTGCCATCTCAGCTACCTCGGCCATACTATGAGTCACCCAGCGAGCCGGTACAGCATTCCATACAGGGTTGGATGAAAATATAGCCGAAATAAAGGTTTATATCTAGTTTGGAGGCAAAGTAGAATATGAAAATTTAATTTACTCAATATTTCGCTAGAATTAATCAACCCATTCACCAACTAATACAGGGCGAGTCTCCAACTTGGAATAAATTCAGTAAATCAAAGAAAGTGTATTTTTCGGAAATATACTCGGTCGATTAGTATTTTAAATTGCGCTCTTCTTGATGTAATAAAATGTTACACAGCGTATCCTAAATTTGAGATATGACATCATCGATTATTTTTTTTAACGGCAACCCTAATTTTTTTATCACTATTCTTAAAGAGTATACCAAGTTACACATGTGTGCTAAATTTCAAATTTTTACTTCCTGTCATTTAGAAGATACAGGGTGGGCCAAATAAGACCTACTAATCTTAAACACGGATAACTCTTGTAATAATAATATATTTTGATTATTATTTTTTTAATACATTTAATATATTTTACGGAAATTATGCATGAAATATGGCATTAGACAAATGCCCACCATATTTCTCGATACAGAGATACGATCTTTTTAACGCGTTTTCCATTACACCACGTAATGTTTCTGGTTGAAAGCTCAGTATTTTATCTCGAATATTCTGTTTCAGCTGTCTAATAGTCTCTGGTTTATTAACTTCACGTTGTCTTTCAAATATCCCCTTAAAAAAAGTCGGGCGTAGTTAAATCTGGCGAACGAGGTGGCCAAGGGAAATCGGAATTTTTTGAAATCAGCCGTTTGCCAAAAATTTCACGCAGCAGGTCCATAGTTTGCCTAGCAGTGTGCGCAGTTGCTCCATCTTGTTGAAATCACAAATAAGGATTCTGCTCCGCCATTGGTCGCAAAAAGTTTCAATCATTGTTCTGTAAGAAGCTCCGGAAATTGTTTCCGGCGTTCCATCCTCATTCTCGAAGAAATATGGGCCGATTACTCTATTGGCCATTACACCGCATCAAACAGTACTACTGATGCTGGTGTGTTGCCCTTGGATTTTCAGAGCCCCAAAATCTACAGTTTTGTTTGTTGACATAACCATTTAAATAGAAATGCGCTTCATCCGACATCAAAACATTATTGAAAAAATCAATTTGTGTGGCTAATTGTGTAAAACGATTAGCGTATTGTAGTCGTTGTTGGTGGTTTGCATAATTTGAATTGTGTATGGATACATATTAAGATCTAAATTCTACGCAATTTCGTTCTGGAAATGCCCAATTGGCTGGAACGGCAGCGAGTTGAGCCTGTTGGATCATCTGGAACACTCTGCCGCACTGTGTCCACGTTGTCTTCAGTGTGAATATTTAGATGGTCACCTTTTCCATCCAGGACGGTCGGCCACTGAACTCAGTTCCTCAAAACGACCAACCAAACTCCTAATCATGAAGACTGTGGGAGCTGATCTTGAATTAAAATATTGCCGATATTTACGCTGCGCCTTAACAATTGATCGTTGACAAGAATAGAAAAACTCGATCATTTTAACGCGTTGTTTTGTACTGTATGGTTCCATAATACATTTCCAAGAATTCAATTATAACCTACAAAAAGAAAAAAAAATTATATCAATCGAATAACTTTAATATGTTTAAGTCAGCCATGATACATAAATTAGGTACTAATTAATTACTATTATGTTTTTGTTTGTTTTTGTTGTTGTTCCCCTTTCCCTACGGGTTGAGCGGTAGATCAGCAGTGCGTCTGTGGGCCGATAAGCTGAACTCCGAATTTTGTAATTATTGTTTATTTTACATGCATTTATGTTTGTATTTGTGTGTACTTTGTATCTTTGAGAAAATCAAAATTATTATTTTTATTATGATTATAAAAATAAAAAAGTTATTTGTGTTCAACAATGGTAGGTCTTATTTGGCCCACCCTGTATTTAACAAATATTATCAAATTTGAAAAATTAATTCAACTTAATAGTCTTTCTTCAATAAATGCTCAAAATGTTGTCCATTTTCTAACTGACAGTACCCTAAATGGAACTGAAACTCGTTTTGAACATTTCTAATTACTTCTGGGGAAATTAGCCTACACTCCTGTCTTATTCATTCTTTCAACTCCGCAATATTTGCAGGTTTGGTCTTAACGTTGCCATAAGAAAAAGTCCATAGGTGTTAAATTCGGAGACCTGGGTGGCAATCCATCTTCGTGGAAATACATTATCCAGGTACTCACGAACATGCTTTTCAAATGAGGAGGCGCACCGTACTGTTGAAATCAGATGTTTCTATTCGGGACGTCAGCTTCTACAGGTCAAGGGAACAACATAGTCAAACTCGGAATTAGCTCTTCCTCCAAGAATTGTAAATATCCCGCACCAGATTGCTTGGGAAGAAAATTGGTCCTATAACTCGATCATCAACAATCCCTGCCCAAACATTAATTTTTTCTGGATATTGAGTGTGGCCTTCCCTCATCCAGTGTGGGTTCTTGTCTGCCCAATAACGGCAATTATGACGATTTACCTCACCATTTAACATAAACGTTGATTCATCAGAAAACACGATGTGTTCTATGATTAGTATATTTCCATCTAGTAGATCCATATATTTTTCGCAAAACTGGAGTCTTCTATCATCGGCGAGTTCCTGGAGGATTGTCATTTTATAAGGATGGTATTTTTGCGCTCTACGGATCTGGCTAATTTTGGGTTCCCTAGCCATTTGCCCAGAGGAGACATGATGATTTTCCTGAACAGAGAGAAGTACATCAATTTTAACCTCTTCACTGAGCCCATTCTGAAGATGATTATTTGTTTCTTAAATGCCCATTTTCCCGAAACTGTCTTTTAATCTTGCTTATGGTACTTTGCGATATGGCTGGTAAATCAGGATACTTTTCTCTAAATAAATAAATAACTTCATTTTGTGTTCTTGTCCTATCTCCATAGCCAATCATCATTATAATTTCGATTTTGTGGGTTTCAGTTAAGTACGGCATAATACGGTAACTTCAAAATAATAAACGCCAGTTCGATAAAAAAAATGATAAACCAGCACCTTTTGGCATTCCACTTTTAAAATGCATAAAAATTGAATTAAGTTGACTTAGATTTCTTCATTCTTAGATGTTTGGTAAATATCTTCTAAATGACAGGAAGTAAAAATTTGAAATTTGGCACGCGTGTGTAACTTGATATACTCTTTAAGAATAGTGATAAAAAATTAGGGTTGCAATTAAAAAAATAGTCGATGACGTCATATCTCAAATTTGGGGCACGCTGTATTAAATTTTATTACATTAAAAAGAGCAAAATTTAAAATACTAATCGACCTATCCGAGCATATTTTCGAAAAATAAACTTTTATTTATTCCAAGTTATAAAAACGACTTGTCAAGAAATATTCTTCTTTCTGCTAATGATCTAATGTTCAGTGCAGTTTACATCCCACTGTGACCAAGTGCCACCCCCGCCCGTCCTAAAAGTTTTAGAAAGCTACCTTGTACTGTTTCTAGTTGTTGGGATGCCGAAATGGTATATGCAGACCATACGAGAGAAGCACGTTCTAGGTGAGATGTCGAGTACAGCGATTTTAAGGTAGAAGCTTTGAAATCCACTGAAAATTGACTAATAAACCCAAGAATCTTCAGCGATCTACTGCAAATATCTGAAATATGCTTTCCGAAATTTAATTTGCTAATAAAGGTCACCCCCAAGTCTTTGATATGAGATACTTGCACCAAAAGATGATCGTCAATTGAATATTCATAGCTACTACCGGATCTTCGAGGAAAACACGCGAAAACTTAAATTGAGATCTAAACTAGTTTATCTAAGCTAAAGTTATATTATTATTTAAAAAAATAAAATTTAATTTTCTTTTTATTTAATTTTTTTATTATTTTTCGAACTTTATTTTTATGCCCTCTTTCTGGAGTTGCATCTAATACCAACGTAAATATATCAAGACCATAATAATGGCCGCCCACTTATGTTTATTTGAGTCTAGTAGCAACTATATTAATTAATTAAGCAAATTAATTGGTGACGATCGACGATTCCGCTGCGCTCGCCGTCGATTTTTTTTTTTTTTTATTTATTTTTTTTAATTTGATTGTTTTTATGCCGTCTTTCTGGAGTTGCATCTAACACCAACGTAATAATATCGATACCATAATAATAAAATAAAACCATATTTTGGCCGCCTACTGATGTTTATTTGCGTCTAATATCAACTATAATTAGTTATTTAAGCAATAAGGAAGGTAAGGACGTATTAAAATTTGAGGTAGGCGAATACGAGCCGAGGCGGAGCTGAGGCTGGTCGTCTGCTGAAAATGTTGATTGTCATTACGTTCCCTGTTGCTTATTAATTTTTTTCCGCTACCGGAAATATAATACTTAAAAAGATCAGACAATATTCTAAAAAAGCCGTAAAATTTGGGATTAAAATGTTTTTCTGCAGCCGTCCCGAAAATAAAACTTTCGGAATGATTTATTAAATCGAAAGTGCCACTTTACATAAATCGTACCGAAAGTAGTTATTTTCCGGACGATTTTGTTTCACTTTCGGAACGATTTCTATACTTTCGGGATGCTTTTTGTTACTTTCGGGACGATTTTGCGTATATATGTGGCGGTCTTGACAAAAATAACAACTTCGTATTTAATTATAACAGCGCTTGTCATAACATGCGTGTGTGTTTTTGCTTCTTTAACATAAAAAAACGGCTGCAGAAAAAGATATTGTACGTAACTTGTTGCAAAAGTGATTTTACGGGCTCGTAGGATTCCAGGTCGAGCCGTATGCGAGTCCTGGAAACTTCCTCCTCATCCCGCAAAATATCAATATCAGTTGTATACTCTGCGAAAATTCACCCATTCATTGAAAATGGTCGAAATTTCACGAATTTCAAGTGTTTCATTTTTTTTCCTTCAGTATATTTAGTATATTATATATTAAAATTAAACTGAGCTAAACGATTAAGGTCATCCTGACGTTCGATCTAGTCAACACTAGAACTGATACTTCTATATATCTTTAGGTCATTAGCATACAGAAGAAAATGATTGTTTGGAAGGTACAATCCAATGTCATTTATAAAAAGTATAAATAAAATTGGTCCACAATAGGAGCCCTGTGGCACCCCAGTTGATACCCGCATGTAGTTTGAAAGGTAATTACTGACATGCACACTGTCACCAAAGCCCATGGATTATAATTTGTACAAAATGGCCAAAATTCGAAGTTTTCTATGGGGGATCTTGATAACTATAATATATGGAGAAAACCGGATGGCGTTTACTCGATCTCGTTTTTGGAGGAAAACTCAATGGTGTAAACTAAATTTATTTATAATCTTTTGTTTTCGAGTTATAGCCAAAAAGTTTTTTTTTTTCATTTTCGATATGTTACAATATAATTCTTTTCAGGAATGATGGCGTTCACGTCATTAATTCAAAAGTCCCGAATCAATCCGTTCAAGGTCATTACAGTGCGCATTGGCGCAACGTTAAATGGGATGTTTTTCTTTATTGAATTCTGCATTAAAACATCCCCAAGATTTTTGTCTGACATTCCAACACTCTTGTAAACGAGTCATACCGATGAACACCGTATTGGAAGGCACTAAATGATGTTTTAAATTTACATCGAGCATTTTGCAGGGTCGGATGATACTGACGTTTAAAACGTCAAAATTGTGAAAGATGGAAATGACAAATTATACTTTAAATTCTAATAATCTTTACCGTCAGTTCACTCAAAAACTAAAGGGACTTCTAAAAAAACTTATCCATTATAAGCTGTTTATTTCGGCATTTTCTACAATTGTTATTAATATAAATTTGATGTTACTATTATCGTTTCTCAATTATAAACTAAAAATTGACAAAAAAATGTACTTCATAAACTGCATTCAAAGGTAAAAGGGGATTTCCATTATGCTCTTCCTTAGTGAAGTACTCGTTTGCCTTCGGTACCATGTCTTGGGTTTTTGTGGTTATTTTTTTTAAGCAACTATTTCTGCACTTATTTACACTAAACGAAATCAATACACAATACGAAAAACACTGCGAAAATATGAAAAACACCCAGAACTAATGAAAAACTAAAACAAACAGAAGTACTCTAACAACTTGCAAATTAAAGACGATTCGTGAACGTTACTGGCGGATGACTGACAGTTTTCGTGCGCGTTGCGACAAGGTAGACATGCGCTATAACGGCGTCTTTGTCTAACCAATGCAACACGTTTTCGAGTGGTGGGCACTGCTATCGGTACTTGTATCAACGCTCAGAAGACATACGTTTCTATAATTGACCACGATGATGCTCATATAATAGTATAAAATGATAGAAATCCGCTTGTCTTTGATATGTTCAGAAACTGATGACGTGAACGCCAACATTCATGAAATGAACTTTATCTCAGTTATTTATCATTTGACAAAAATTAAAGTTATGTGCTGTTGCGGCACTTTTTTGAAAAGAATAAAATAAGCTAACAGAATTCCGATATCTTCATTAATATGAAAGTTATGACATAAAGTTGTATTTTTTAAAATGTAAGCTCTAAAAAAAATGGTGATGTGGCCATCATGTTACTTTCTCCGACTTGATGATAATAGCCATTTATATTTACGTTTACATGATTTATTTCCAATTTAAATCATATTTTAAATGTACATCTGGCGTAGACTCGGATGAAAGTGACGTTTAAAACGTCAAAATTATGAAAAATGGAAAAATTATATTTCAAATACAAAAACTCAGTTTACTCAAAAACTAAAAGAGATTTCGAAAAAAACTTATTCCTTATAAGTTGTTGATTTTGGAATTCTTTACAATTATAATTAACATAAATTTGCTGTAATCATTAGCGTTTCATAATTATATACCAAAAATGAAAAAAAAAATTTTTTTTTTCTCGAATAACAATGATTTTATGAAAAATATTTTCAAACCAAAGAAATTCATTTCTTTGCTGTCTTCAATATTTGCTTGAATATTTTTGTGATATTTTTCAAATTTGAGAAAATTTTGAAAAAAAAACGGTTAAGGTAAACACCCACTTCCGGTGTACGAAATTTTACCAAAAGCTTTTCAGTTGTTTGGATTGTCAAATAAGCCTTATGTTCAAAGTTTCATATCAATTGCTCTATTAGTTTTTGAGATACAGCGCGCACAGACACACACACGTACACACACACACGTCCCGCAATGCTTGTGGCAACCCATGAAATATCCTCAATTGTGGCGCTTTCGTTTAGATGCTGCCCTTTCGCTGCGCTTTTCCACGCTATTTCTGAATATGTGATTCATTTTGTTTTACCCTCCATATAAACAAAGTTATTGCAAAAAAACAATTGTGGCAACCGTGCCACAAGTATTGGGAAACGTGAAGTGTGTATCCAGGGTGCCACAAGTGTGGGGAAACATACCGTGTGTAAGAATGGGTTGCCACAAGTATTGCATAACCTACCAGTGTGTGAAAAGCAACGTTGCCGCTGCCAGCAACCTACAATAATTCATTGCATTCTACCTTTTGAACATCTTTTACCCTTAAATGCATGGTTATTTAACTAAAATTTGTTTTTATATTATCGATGTACATATTCAGAAAATAATTTATGACAAGCATTGAAAGAATTACTTCATTTTGTGAGTAGGGAATTTGCACAACGACAGCGAACCAGCAGTTCGCAACGCTACGAAATAAAAATAAAGGCACTTTTAATGCGTGTATCATTCACAACTTTTTCTATCGTAATAATAGTTATTTTTGTACGTGCGCAAAATTTGCGTTTTTATTGTTTCGCATGAGAATGTCATTCGAATGCGCCAATAATCATCGAACACGAAATACGAACAATATTTTTGTTAAAATTAGAATACTATACCTAAATATTGAGAATTTAGCGATGCGTCAATACACTTTTTTTCTGACGATTGTAGAAAATAATATTTGTACTTTTGTGATTTATTTTCAATTTAAATAATAAAATTTTACTTTATAATAATATGCTGACATAGTTTCATTGGTTCAAAACTTCGGATATAAAATGTTGTAAATCTTCTGAATCAATCCTAATGAATAGTTTTAATTAAAATAAGACACTAATATATAAAATTCGAAATTTTTGGTATTTAACTCTGATTTTGCATCAAAACCAATGAGTGTTCAGAAATACTCCAGAAATAAGTGTCATATTTTCGATTTTTTTTTAGTTTAGTGGTCATCCAAAAACCAGTTGCACTTTTGGTTTTACCGGAAGTTACATCAATTAATTTTTAGTAAATTTATAAAGTTTATATGAGAGACATTTTCAGGACATTTTTCATTTCATTTTTTTATTTGAATGGCAAAATATTGTTAGTTTCAAAAAACAACCGACCTTGTTGTGTATTTTTTAGATAGAGCATTTGTAACTACGATGCAATACTATTTTTTCTAGGGTCGCCTAAGGCATTTTTCAAGTAAATTTGACGAAAAATAAGTGGTAGCGTGTCTAAAATATATCGCATAATTTTATAATTAATTTTTTTAAATTAAATTTACCAGATTCAAAAATGCATTGAACTAAAGTTGACAAATACTTTGTTGCTATAACAATACACTTTTTTACTCTTTACAGATTTTTCTCTGATCCCATTTTTTAAAATTGTATTATTAGAAATTTTTTGAGTCATTTCGTTTAAAAAATAAAACAAACAATGCGTTGCCACAGCAACAAAATAATAAGTGGCAACAAATATCCAACATCATCACTAAATGCATTATTAAATTCCAAAGAACTTGTAAACAAAGATTTTAATAATAATTCATAAAATATTTTATTGGGAACGACATTTAATCGATGAAAATGATATTTTCTCATACCAGATTTACATCCCTTCCTTGCTATTAGTTCAGTGATTTTTTAATTAAATTACTTTACATAAATGGATATTTTACTGTTAATGTGTAAATGTTTTTATGTGCTATTGTGTGTTAGTTTGGACCGGATATTGGGATGTGACGCATTCATTCCACGAATTCGTTTTAAAATTTAAAGGGCGGTCGAAAACAGGTAGTTAACTTGGGGGGTGACGAATGCTAACATCTGCGAAAGATAAAAACATTTGAGGCATGGCATCCACTTCTATACAAATAGATTTTTACTATTGCTATTCAAATTAATAACTTTCTTTAAGTTTTTTGCGGTTTCAAACTGAATTTCATTGGCCATTGTAACGCATGGTAGAGAAATAAATCTTCGATTTTTTATTACGTCCATTTTCTCAATAATACTTTATTCATACATTTCTTGTAAATATTAATATAGAAATAAATACCAATCAATAATAATAACTTACGACAAAAAATAAGTTTTTCGAACAATTTTAAACTGAATATAACATTTACTAAATTATAAATTGGTGGTCAAACAATAGCCTAAATTATACTATTTCAAGTAACGTTTGATTTTGTAAACTTATTTTTGCCTGAGCTATAAATCTTTGAGATAATTTGTTGAGCTAAATTGCCGGAAATAAACAATGAATACCAATATAATATTTAATCAAATTTGTATTTGATTTTCAAAAGTAAAGTGATTTTTCTTGGAATAATTAATAATGCACAAATTACGGTATTAAACCTGTACTTGATAATATTAGTTGCATCCTCTTGTGCCGTAATAGAGAAAAGTTAGACAGAAAAAGATTCAATGGAAATTAATCACAATTTTTTTTTTTAATTTTAAAATTTAATTTGATGAAAATGATTGATTCATTACTTTTAGAATAATTTGCCCAATATTATAAACATAGTAAGACATCTGATATCCTATTATTTGAGAATAATTTTTATATGTGTGTAATTTCTTTTCGAATCAGTGACCTGTTTAGTACAAAGGGTGTAATTATAATAAGCCGTGCATGTGGAAACTGGTTGATCGAACACAAGATGAAAATGAAATAATTAAGAAATAGAATAATTTTCCTCATCATGGGTGTATTAATTCTCAGTAATATTTGATATTATACAGGTTGTTTCAAATTCGAGACTCATCATGGGGATCCCGCTTATTAGAAGAGATAGAGGTTATGGCACTTTTGCAGAATTTTATGCTGATTAATAATCCATTGAAAAAAATTACTTCATTTTTTTTTGTTTTTCGTTGTTTCTTTATATCTTAGTTAATTGAGGAGGTATTTAAGAATGGCAAAGACGTTCGTATCATAAACTTTCTTATTTCTTAAAGATGCTATATTTATTTTTTACCACATTCAATTTAATTTTTATTATATTTCAAACACTTTTTTTAATAATAATAATATTCAAAAGACAAAATGATTTTGAAAGATCGACGGCGTGTAAAGTGATTTGAATTTTTGTAGAATTTTTTTCTTGCGATTCACATTATTTTTTAAATTTTTTGCGCTCAAAAGTTTGACATTGAAGAAACCTTATTTTCAGAAATTCATAACGACTGAAAATTGCTGCACATTCAAAAACCAAAATTATTATTGAAAGATAGACGCCTTGTGAAGTAAACTGAATTTTTGTAGGATTTTATCCTTCTGTTTTATATTATTTTTTAATTTTTGCATTCCAGTGTGCGTCATTGAAAAAAATACATTTTAAAAAATTCATAACTCGACTGAAAATTGCTGCACATTTAAAAGCCAAAATTATTTTAGTTTTTAAATGTACTTAAAACATATAATAAATATCAATTTTGTTATCAAGTAATAAATATTATTACTTTGAAATATGTGCTACGTGTGTAAAAATAAGAAAATCCTCGAACGCGTCTGTTTTTAATTTTAAAAATAAAAATAGTATTGGACAAATAAAATATATGTAATAATTACTAAAATTTATATATACATAATCTCTATTAACCTTTTGACATGATTACATTATTTACATATTTTTTAAATAAACAAGACTGTCGCATGGGCTATTGACCTAAGGTCTTTCGGCCCTAGAATGCGTATATACTTGAATTAGATTAATTTATTGTATATTGGTTTGAATCGGACTTTTCGGAGCTACTGAACATAAATATAAATTCATTGAGCCATGTTACATTTAAAAGTAAAAGTTGAATTTGATAATTGCCGTTTAGATTGAAAAAGTACGAGTAATATAAATTAAATATGAGTTAGTTTTATTCAGCGTATGTTAGTTTGGAACGGATTTTGAGTTGTGTAGCATTCATTTAAACGAATTCCTTTTAAAATTTAAAGGGAAGGTCGAACGCAGGTACTAGGGATGAAGAATGGGAACATCTGGCAACATAAAAGCCAAGGTTGCCAGCCCTATAAATTTTCATAGTTACTTACATAATAAACAATTGGGCCGTTGAATGTTTACATCAAGGTTATCATTTTTTTTTTGAAATTAGATCGTCTGTAACTTTAAAAAATGGCTACTTATTTTTTTTCTATTATTTCGGATTTTTATAGACCTGTTGTTTCCCTTTATACGAAAGCATAACAATTATACTGTGTTATTAAACAGACACTGGCACTGTTTTAATGTACTTAACTAAAATTATTTCAAGCACCAGTGCAAAATGTAATTTTATACATTATGCACTTAAATTATTGCAAAGTTATTTCTCGATTAATTCTGCCAATAAAATCGCTGTATTTGTTTTTCTCTTCTAAATAATAACGGTTATATGGAATAAACTTGTAATACTTTGGTTTTCATTTAATTCTTATATATAGTGCACGCAGTACAGTATGGAATAAATTCAGTAAAATCAAAATAAAATATTTTTGGAAAAAATCCTCATGTCGATTTTCTTTGATAAAAATACACATTTTTCCATGAAAGTCGATTTTCAGCCATCATTTATTTTTGTGTAAAGACGTCATCGATTTTTTTTTAATAACAACTCATTCATTGCCCGAATTTTCAGGGCTAAACCTGCGCATTTCATCTCTTATGCAATGTTCAAGTTCAGCTAAATTTTGTGGTCTGTTAAAAATATTAAAGATGTTCTAGAAAGGCTTGTAATTATTCATTTTTTCCTCCTTTTATTCTGCAAATATTATAACCGTTAGTGGGTGAATGGCTTATAAGCCAAATCCAATAAAAAAAAGAAGGGCTTGCGAAATGTCTAGAAATCGATGGATTTCCATCAACCCTAATTTCATGAAATAAATATTCATTACTGTAATATTGTATACATTTTTATCTGGATGTTTGTTATTAAATATTTCATCTGCTTCCCGATACGTTTTATAATCTTCAATCACAATTAATACAATTTCTATTTTTTCTCCAAACTCAATGTCACCGGAATTACTATTCATTTATAATTTTCAAATATCTGACGTTCAATGACAGACCTGTCACTGTGATTGCAACATTTGAAATATCAATGTGCATGTACTATTGTAGAGAAAAAGAAAAATTACAAAATCTTATTTTTATCACTGGGTAGACATGACTGTATGTTTAAACCCAATTTTAAATTCTAAATAACTTTTCTTTATAACAGTTCTTGATATTGTCAATAATAAAGGTACTTTATTCTGGAACAAAATTCATATTTTCACACAAACTCCGTATATTACTGAAAAATTTGACATCTGATGATTTGCATTCTAGGTTTTGGACCATGCAGAACTTTTTATAAAGAATAACTTTTTTCCCTAAAAGTAACTTTCAAAGGGGATAGTTGAGAAGCTGCAAACAAACAGCATTCATTGCAATGCAGAAAAAATATTAAATATATTGATTGTATTTTTAATTGCGGACTTTTAAAGTTTTCATCTTAAGTTTTAAGTGGTACTATATTAAAATTTAATTATTTAACTGTTGATATGTTAACTTTGATAACCGAAATAAGAGAACAAGAAATTGTAATTAATGTCAATGTCATTTTACTAAAAATTAAGCTAAAACCTATGGATTACAATCTATTGTCTGTTATAATAATGTTCTAATAATAAGAACAATTAGTTCGCTGAAAAGAGATTTTAAATTTTAATATGGATTTTAAGCAAATATTTTCATTAAAACGTAAGTTAAAATATGGTCCAAAAGTTAATTGGCAAAATATTAACGGCTGTGGTAATACAATACACGGCATATTATAACATACCCCCGAAAGCAGAATCTATTAATAATATATCATCTAAACCAATAATTTAACTAAATTACAAAAAAAAAACATTTAATAGTAAAATATGTAAATTTAGAAAAACAAATTGAAATTGTATTAAATTACTATTAAAATATTTGATAGGATTAAAATTATTTACCATTTTGTGCCAGTTATTAAATTGAAATCACATAAATTCAATGGACAATTGACTCTTAGCTCGATTCATACTAGATGATATTTATAATAATCATAATACTGATAAAAAATTGGTGGTCAATTTTCTATGTTTTAAAATGTTCAAAAATGTTTAATAAAGAATATCTGAATATTATTTTATATTATGTTCTTAGTATTATTTTAGATATTTTTTACTCTTCGCCTTGTCATTGACAAAAACAGTTTTAATAAAATGTAAATTTAACCTATTCATGAACAAATTAAATTTGGAATTTGGAATTTTACAATCTTTTGAAAACAATTGAAATCCAGGCAGTCATACCAGAGAGACGGTAAAGGCATCGAAATGCACACCTGTGACTGATTTCCTCACTGAAGACGAGATTGCGTTAATGCACTAAATCCTATTCGTTTAAAATTGATGAAGCATTTTTTGAAACGTATACAATTGTGCATTTGTCCCTGAAGATGTTAAATAGAATTATAATACGACCGAATAACTATAAATAAGAGCCTCAAATTCAATTTAATAAACTTATAGGAAAGTAAACAAAAAATAAACTAAGCTAACAAAAATTATAAAAATATATTATATGTATGATCAATTGCTGAATATCTAACAATTAAATAATCTTTAAAATTATTTTATTTTATCTTTACTTTATTCAGTAATTAAGAAGAAATAATTATTGTTAATTATTAAATTAATTATTTATTTAACCAATATAATTACTTATTATTATTATAACAGATTAAAATATGATATGTATGCAACTAGAAAAACAATTCATAAGAGCAGAAATGATTTCTAGGATATTATCCGGCTCCAACCCAAATATATATGCGCCGAAGAAACTCTCAGTATCAAATTACTGGCAACGTAGCATTTTTTTGTAGAGGGCGCTACCAACTAAACACTACTGAAGTTGCCACAAATATGAGTGTGTGTACCACATGCAAGATCCTGAATAGTGGCGTCTTTTACACATTTTTAAAAAAAGTTGCATAACTTGTGTAAAAGGTACTTTTCGTAAATACTATGATAATGAATAAATGTATTTTGTTGATCATAATATTCAGTGTAAATATCGTTAGTCTAAGTTAACAAGAAACGGAGAAATCACCAGAGAAAATTGTGGCACAGTGTGTAAGTTGCCACAATTCCGTGCGTCCGCCACAGTTCAGGATGAGGCACACACAAGTTGCCACAAGTATAGAGGAACAGACACACACGTACACACACACACACACACACACACACACACACACACACACACACACACACACACACACACACACACACACGATATACTTTCTCGTCCTTCGTAACGGAGAAAGTAAAAATGATAAATAAATTTAGATTTCACCATTGAGTTTTCTCTAGCTTTTATAGTTATCGAGATCCCCCCTAGAAACATTTTGCCCACCCTATACTCTGTCGAACGCCCCAGAGATGTCAGTATATATCGTATCAACCTGCAAACCATTCTCTAATGTATATGACAGAAACATTTGGTACAATAATAAATTGGTAACTGTGGACCTTCCTTTAAAAAAGCATGTTGCCGGCTTACAATTGTATTAGCACATAAGTTGCTCATAAACTAAAAAAATGATATGCCTCTATAGTTCTGTATATTTCCTCTACATCCATTTTTGCACGCCTGAAACGTTTATATTTCGGACCAGAGCAGAGAGGTCTATTTGGTGAAAATTTCTGCCAAATCTATGCCGTGCGATTTTCAACAGTAATATAACGAGTGCCTATGATTTTGCCGGCAATTATTAGCGGCAGGATCACGATTGCTTGTTGCGACGAGAAGCAACAAGCAAGAGTGATCCAGACGCTAATAATTGCCTAGGAAAAATCAGTCACGTGTTAGATTCGGGAAGACAATTGGCCGAACAGAAAGTTCACACTTCTTAATTTGAAAAATTAAATTTAGTGACACCAAGTGTCAGACGTGTATTTATCTGCGCCACAATAATTGTAGTAAAAATGAGCTTACCAAGATTTTGAGAAATGCCTATGAATACTATTACTGATGAAAGCACTAACACTTCACCCGCAAATACAAACAGATCGAATTCAGGAGCAAACTGCTTAAAAGTCCGGCAATAACTGACGTTTTATACGCTATAGAAAATGAACCAACGCGTTGCTAGGCAATACCAACATGAGAGATTATCTGATTAGATACGACCCAGGGTAAATTGCCATGCATAACATAGAGCGTGGTCTGTTACGCATCGTAATTAGAATTTTATTGGATCATCTCATCAACGTTATTCGATTTCATTGGTTAGTAAGTAAATGAGGGCAATTGTCAAGTAATCTAACGAGTGTGCCTATGATTTTGCCGGCAATTATTAGCGTCAGCATCATAAATGCTTGTTGCGGCAGGTGCCGATTTTCTAGAAGCAACAAGCAATAGTTATCCAAACGCTAATAATTGCCTATGAAAAATCGGTCACGAGTTTCGAGAAGACAATTGGCCCAACAGAAAGTTTACACTTAATAATTTGACAAATTAAATTTAGTCAATCAAGTGTCAGACGTGTATCAACTGCGCTACAATAATTACTACAATTAGCTTACCAAGATTTTGAGAAATGCTTATGAATACTATGAATACTATTACTGATTAATGCAAACACATTACCCGAAGATACGAACAAATCGAATTCAGTGAGCAAACAATTTTATAAGTGCGACGATAATTGACGTTCTATACGTTATAGAAAATGTTACGCGATGCTAGGCAATACCAACATGATGTATTCTTATGATGAATTGCCACCCAGCGTGTATCAACATGCACCGTGGACTGTTACGCATTGTAGATCGAACTTTATTGGATCTTGTCATCAACATTATTCGATTTCATTGATTCAAAAGTAAGTGAGGGCAATTGCCACTTATAATCTCACAAGAGCATCAATTATTTCCGGAAATTTTTTGGAGTGCAAGAACGTATTAATCGAGCCCAAGCGGAACGCGAGGGCCCGATTACGTTCTTGAAATGCACGAGTGCAGATTCGCTGAAAAACGTAATGACACCTCCACAAAAGTAATTTATATTTTGCTTGAAATTATCTAGTTGTGTTAGGAATATATAAATGCCCATAACCACAAAAAAAAACAATTTCGTAAAATTTGAGAAATGCCATGTCACGAAGAAAAACATCGGTCTGGGTACAATTTATAAGCTTTTACCAAGAAAAGCTCAATAAATTTGAGGTAACCTCACTTGATGCAGAAGCAATAAACTTAATTAAACGAAATATAGCCTGAATATGTGAATATTCAACCTGTTCGTAACTCTGCAATGCAAAATTAAGTCTTACTAAGACTATAAACACATAACTTATTGAAACAACTGCTTCCCCGGCTAGTGCTACAAATAACATTAAGATCGTTTATTTCTACCCACAGTACTAACTTGAAAATAAAACTAAATTGAATTTGAAGACTTAATTTTACATTGCAGAGTTTCAAACAGGTTGAATTGTGATGGTATTTATATAGGGTTCTTTAGTATTGCCTGGGAACCGTGGGTTACTCCGCGATGCTGCCAGAGAGGGGTTACTTCTTCTGTTATTGTTAGTCGAAATTACTAAATCGGATTCTTTACGTTGGTTTTTATTTCTCGTTTATAACAATTTACAGACTTAACCGAAAAACTATCGTTGTTCTTCGACCGGAGCTTAGAAGAGAAGTGTTGTTAATGTAATGTGTTCGGTCGAAGTACAAAAATCGAGGCGGGCGCACGTGATCAGAGACTCGTTTAGCTGTGGTCAAAGTATTATTTATTGATGGTCAAAGTATTATTTATTGATTGATAATTGAATGGTCTTCATGATCGGTGCGTCCGTCTCGGGTACATATAGATAATACATTTTACACTATTAGAACCTTTATAACGGTAATAAATAATGCGGATTATTACATAGCAGTAGTAAGAGTAAATATAATCATGACTAACATAATTGGCATCCGCATGACTTCCTAAATTAAACATAGATATTAAAAATAGATTGGTGATTACAATTACTATGTAAATAATATTAATGGTTTATCTAAAACAGAAAGACATGAAAACATATAATAATAATGATAGAATAATTAAATGCATATTAAATGTATAGAACACTAATAGTAGAATAATTAAATATATATAAGAATAATAATAATGAATAAAGTGAGTGGAGTACGTTACACTCCCCCCCTTAGAGAGAAAAAAAATTATTTTATATAACTTTTTTTTTCAAAAATAAATGAAAAATCTTACTATAAAGGAACCATTAAAAATGTTATTAATCATTACGAAATCTGGCTATAATTCTTTGACTACGTCTAAGTTCTGGAGCGGCTTCGCCATTAAAAGCATTAGGTTCATTGTTTGCAATTTGGATTTGATCGGCAAGTTGGTTCAATGGTATAGCAGCAGGGGTTACATTGCGCGAAATTTTTTGTTTGTAAAACGTAGATAGTTTTTTGTAGCATTTGAATAAAAAGAAAATGAGAATCAGCAAGGATAATAGGTAAGCTAAATAGGAAGGTGAAGTCATAGAAAGTTGAGAGTCTTTCGAGATATTATCCGATAGTTTTACAATATCATCAAGTTTGTGACTAGCAGTGATCAAATTATTCTCATCGACCTGAGTTAATGGAATTGGAATCAGATGGCTGATATTTAGTTTCGGAATTTTGTCGCAACAATTGTCGACTAAAATGTTATACGAAGGCAAGGTAAATGTTAATTCACTCTCAAAGTAACTGGAGGACGAGGTTAAAGTGCTTGTACCTGTGTACGCTTTGCAGTTTGGAGCTAGGGTTAAAATTCCAGCATTACTCAATAGAATGTCGGTACTAACGGTGTTTTTACAGGTAAGGGTAACTAGTAATTCTTTGGGAAGGATAAAAAGCCATGAATTTCTTTGTTCAAGACCTTTCCAATAAGCAGAAATAAATTTGATGATTCTTGTATCACAACTTTTGGAGATTTTTGAGTTTAATAATATGTTTGATTCACAACTGGGTTGTAGTAAGTTAGATCGTAGTGGTTGATCTTGAAAGCATATATATTTTTCGGGTAACTTATGACAGTAACTTAAATCATGAAAAGAAATATAGTTCAATTTGTTTAAAGAAATTGCAATGAAATTGGAACTTGGTTGAATGAAAATGTATGACGAGTTGTCATGAGATGTAGGAAGTGGAGATAATTTATAGAATCTATAAGTTAATGGAGAAATTAGCGGGTTTGAAATTACAAAAATAATTTTGTTTTCCCGGAAATAAACTGCTAGAGAGGTTATTTGTAAAAGTTTAACAGCGTTTTCCCTAGTCAATGGAAGTGCATAAGATGTAGAGACCGGTAGATGTTGCAATGTGGAAGTGAGTTCTGTTAGGAATTGTTCCGGACTCAGTATAAAAGGGTGAAGGATGTTGGATTTAGCGAAAAGGATAGCATTAATTAATGTAGAATATTGTTGGCTTAATTCATTAGTCATTAAGGTTAACAAGGTCACGTGATCTTCGATCTCGTACTTCATTTGTAAGTGATGCAATTTTTCTGAGTTAGTTGAGGTGACGTTATACAATAATTCAAAGTTTTTATTAATTCGCTGTTCATTATGATTTAAATTGGCAATGGTTTCGTTAAAATTTGTAATTGTTGATTTAACAATTTTTGCTTGATCGTGAATAAGGTTTACTAAAGAGTGATCTTTGTTATTAATGTTGTTTATTATTGTGTTATAACGGTCGGCATCGTCTTGATCCAATGTACCGAATATAGTTTTGAAAATTGAACCACCAATGTTTAGCCAAGCCCGCTTCTGGGTGTTTCCTATTATTTGGCGGAGGTACTTGTCTTTCGCAAATAATGGGGGAATAAATTGTTTTAACATAATCAGTGTGCGATTGCAACTCGGATATGTATTAAAAACTTTACTATTCTGGCAGTAGTTTTCCGTTTTAGTGTGAATTTCGTGATGACCTAGGTCGGTCGATGTTAAAACATCTCCTTCCAGGTAAAATATGTGATTATATTCAAGACATAGTTCTGTCAAAGCGGTTTTTTCTTCTGAGTTAAGGTGGTCGCATTGTAAAGTATCCACTAGAGTTGTCAGCCGATTTTTATTTATATTAGGGAAATCAGTATCGGGAATTAGAGTAGGATTGAAAACTTCTGTCCTTCTTACATTTACAGGTTCGATTGTTGCATAAAAATGATCGATTATTACATCCTCAGGGGACATATTTAAAACAGTAGTGATCGCCTTGTTGTCTTTGACTACCACTAGACTACGACAAAAAATTACGTCTTGACAGATTTCCATATTATTTATAATTCCTTCATTTATTTCAGGGTTATTGATTGTTACTGACACGACCGTTTCGGATCGAGCTTTTAGAGTTATTTTATTTTTTAATTGGTTTGAGTTAGCGAAATGTTGATCATTGCAAGGAAGGCAGGGTTGGGAAATGTTTTCAATATTATTAATGGCTTCGTGTTTAAAAATAGTATTACTATCAGGATTAGGTAAGGTTAGGTTGGCATTCGTTAAAGGGTCAGGGTTAGTTATGTTATTATTATAGTTTGAGTTAATTAAATCATGAGGATTAGTGGGATTATTGTTAATAAGTGTTTTGTTGTTTCTGTGAGCAGGATTAAAATCAATTTCGTTAATTTGATTTGGGAAATTATTGAGTTTATCATGATGGTTAGGATTTATTTTAAAATTATTGTTAGAGTTAATTTTGTTCTGGAAATTAGTAAAATTATTTTTTATAAGTACTTGATGATTTTTGTTAGTTTTGTTAGTTTTGTTAGTTTCATTAATTGGAAAATCATCCTGTTGATTAGAAGAAATTTTACGTTCATTATGTTGACGGGAATTACTATTAATAGGTAAATAATTTTTATTATCATTAGGATTATAAACGATTTCATTATTATTGTTAGAGGAATTGTTAAATTCTCTATTAGGCATGGGATCCATTTTGTTATTATTATTAATATTAGTTGTATCGGAAGAATATGTAGGATTATCATTAATAGGTGGATGTGTATTGAGGTGATTAAGATCAATTTCGTTATTTGCGTAATTATCAGAAAATTTTATTCTATACTTTGGGATAGTTTTAATTTCTACAATTCGTTCTGAACTTACGAGTTCACTAGTTTTATTGTTATCTTTTGCATTGAAATTAGAAATAAAAAGATCATCACCCGAAAGGCGAGATGAATTCAGAAATTTACTTACAATATTTTTTCTATTTGTCCGCACAATTGTTTGTGGTGAAATGTTAGTTTTATTTTTATTGATCTTAATGTTGTGATCTCGTTGACAAGGGATAGGAATTTTAATATGATTATTATTTTGACTTGTGTTATAATCAATGTTAGTTTTATCGTCCTTCGAATGATCCGAATTACCTGATGATTGACTTAAAACCTTATGTATATTATCATTGATTTCGTTATTATTGCTACAGTTTTGAGCGATTTTGCTAGTTTTGTTAGGAGAATTTAGAAATTCAGAATTTTTATTACAAATAGGAATTTTAAGATGATTATTGCCATTATTTAGATCAAAATCAGGAACAGAACTATCATTACTCGAATGATCCGAGTCATTTAATGAAGTTAAGGATCTCTGGATAACATACAGAGGTAGGTAATTGTTCCCAATAAAAAGTTTTTTCTCTTGATAACAGATTTTGCTATTTACCTTGAGTAAGAAATCGTTACCAAGAATACCATCTTGTTTTATAGGGAATGAATCGGGAACTACATGAAAAATGTGAGAGATAACCTGATCGTTAATGATAACATTAAATGTACAATAACATTTTGTTTTATATGGTTCATTGGAATTATTTATACCTCGTAAGGTAATAAGATTGTCAAGGTGACAAGGTACGTGACGTTTCAACTTCGATAATTTTATTAACGAAACTTCTGAACCTGTGTCTAATAAAAATGAAGGGTCATTAATTAATTCGGGAATAGTTAATATAGTATAGGTTGATGCAGCTAATAAATTCAACGTATAAATTCGGCTTGTACTGTTGTCGACGACCGGGGTGTTGCCTCCGCCTCGGTCGATAACGAGTTTAAAGAAGCTTGTTGTTTGGACATTTGATAAGAAGTGTTTGGGGTGTTTGATCGATTAAATTGATCTGGAGAATTAACATAGCGTGAATTTTGCGGTTTATTATGATAATTTTGGAAGTTATTTCTGTTGTTTTGAGAAGGTGAGTTGTAATTTCGTGTGTTTTGGTCGTGGAAATCTGGGCGGTTTTGATTAAACCTCGGAATATTCGAATTTGAAAAATTACGATTAGAATTATGTTGGTTAGTCACATTGTTTGGGAATTGGGAATTTCTATTAGAATAATTTTGTAGCGAATCTTGATATTGTTTTTTTCGACATTCGTTTATAGAGTGTCCTCCCTTTTTGCAATAATGACACTGTATATTAAAATTAATAGGTCGTGACTTGTGGGTTTCAGGGTAATTTTGATTTGGTACATGATTTAAAGAATTGAATCTGCAATTTGATGTGACATGGGAGTTTTTGTTACAAATGTGACAAAATTTTGTTGAATTAATAAGATCAGGTGTAAGTTTTGTGTTAATATATTCCTCATTAGTTGCATAGCTAATTGCTTCTTCTAAAGTGGTGGGTTTCATCGCTCTTACCAAGAAATTTAACTGACCTTTTAGACCAGTAAGAAAAACACTAAGAACTTGTGCATTAACCATTTGAAGTTGCGCTTCACGCGCCTCTTGAGTTAAAGTTCTGGGTAGAGTGAGTATTAAATTTTGACGACATTTTTCAACACGTAATCCGAAATCAGAAACGATTTCGCTAGGTTTTTGAATACATAAATTTAAATCTGCTAAAACGGCACTGTAACTTCGTTTTATTGAAAAATTATCACGTAAAAATGTTTTTAAATCATCCCACGTGTCAATTTGTCTACTCCTAGTACAGCGGCCAGCGTCGCCAATTATTTTATTTTTTATAGCAATTAATAACTGTGGTTTTTGAGCGTCGGGAACTAACTGGATTGCGTCACTACATTGATTTATAAAATCTTCTAAATTATTATGAGGTGATAATTTAGAGTTGTCAAACCTGGTGTCAATTAGGATATTAAATGCAAAATTTAACATAGTCAGATCATTGTTTGCCATTGTAACGATAAAAAGTAATAATAAAAGTGAGAGAAAAAAAAAAAAAATATATATATATAGAAAGTAATTAAATGGTTGGTTCCGTAATAGTAAGAAAATTCGACTTACAAAAAATATATATATAATGGTGACATCATGCGTCTCTAGTTGTCGGTTTCGGCTGGTGGACTCGATCCTCTCGGACTCGACTTCGATGAGGCGTCTCGGTTCTCTCCTCAGTACCTGCACGTCTGCTCCAGGTGGTCTACTTCAGCTGGTGGCTTGGTCCTCTCGAACTCGTCTCTGACGGCGGTGTACATACACAGATTTCAATTTCCAGACAATCCTACCGTCGACTGCGCCAATTTTGTGATGGTATTTATATAGGGTTCTTTAGTATTGCCTGGGAACCGTGGGTTACTCCGCGATGCTGCCAGAGAGGGGTTACTTCTTCTGTTATTGTTAGTCGAAATTACTAAATCGGATTCTTTACGTTGGTTTTTATTTCTCGTTTATAACAATTTACAGACTTAACCGAAAAACTATCGTTGTTCTTCGACCGGAGCTTAGAAGAGAAGTGTTGTTAATGTAATGTGTTCGGTCGAAGTACAAAAATCGAGGCGGGCGCACGTGATCAGAGACTCGTTTAGCTGTGGTCAAAGTATTATTTATTGATGGTCAAAGTATTATTTATTGATTGATAATTGAATGGTCTTCATGATCGGTGCGTCCGTCTCGGGTACATATAGATAATACATTTTACACTATTAGAACCTTTATAACGGTAATAAATAATGCGGATTATTACATAGCAGTAGTAAGAGTAAATATAATCATGACTAACATAATTGGCATCCGCATGACTTCCTAAATTAAACATAGATATTAAAAATAGATTGGTGATTACAATTACTATGTAAATAATATTAATGGTTTATCTAAAACAGAAAGACATGAAAACATATAATAATAATGATAGAATAATTAAATGCATATTAAATGTATAGAACACTAATAGTAGAATAATTAAATATATATAAGAATAATAATAATGAATAAAGTGAGTGGAGTACGTTACAGAATATTCACATATTTAGGCTATATTTCCTTTTATTAAATTTAAGAAAAGCTATATAAACTGGTCGAGTCTAAAGTTAAACAATTTATCAAAATCGAAAACCTGATTTTGTTGATTTAGAACTTGGAAAATTTCGGATGTTAACAATTATTTTTAATACAATTTAAAACACACTGAATTCTCTATTTATAACCATATAAAATATCATAATACATAAATGCGTTTGTATTATTTTT
This sequence comes from Ocypus olens, assembly GCA_910593695.2. Classification (NCBI taxonomy): domain Eukaryota; kingdom Metazoa; phylum Arthropoda; class Insecta; order Coleoptera; family Staphylinidae; genus Ocypus; species Ocypus olens. The sequence continues at coordinate 15,563,584 of OU343053.1, read as the reverse complement.
AATACAATTTAAAACACACTGAATTCTCTATTTATAACCATATAAAATATCATAATACATAAATGCGTTTAACACCTTAGCAATTTTTAAAAAAATTTGAACTTGGAAAATTTCGGATTTTGGCAATTTTCGTAGATCTCTTAAAACTTTTTTCAAACACACTAAATTTGCTAAATTTTGGAATTTAAATCATCAAAATCAATTGAGGCGTTCGGAAGTTAAGCTATTTTTCAAAATAAAAAGCGCGATTTTGTTGACTTTGAACTTGGAAAACAACAGATTTTCGCAACTTTTTTGGAACGATATGTATATCTCTTTATATTTTTTTTAAAACATACTAAATTCGGTACATTTTGGAATTTAAATCATCAAAATCAAGTAAGGCGTTCGGAAGTTAAACTATTTTTTCAGAATCAAAAACGCGATTTTGTTGATATTGATCTTGAAAAATATCAGAGTTAGTCAATTTTCCTTACTTTGAAATAAATATTTTTTTATACTTTTAGAATACAAATTATCATTATTAAGAAACGCTTTTAACACCCAGCAATTTTTAAAAACCGAAATCGCGAAATTGTTGTCAAAGGCAACAATTTCGCGAGGATTGGAGGATTTTTACAATTTTCGTTAATCCATTATTGATAATAATACTTTTTAAAATAAAATCAATTCTTTACATTTTAATAAATTTCATCGTAATCATCAAAAACAATATCTTAGCAATTCTATAAAATAAAAATTTCAGATTTCGACATGAATATTTCTTAAAATCCTTTTAAACCATACTAAATTCTCTAAATTTTATCACACAAGTCATTATAATAAAAAAAAAACTTTAAACTGTATTTTAAGCTATTAAAATTTTAAGGGAGTGAATTAAAAAGCGGACCTGACAGAGTGGGCGTTTGGCCACAAAAGCCTGAGAAACACTGATATAAATGATCAACTCGAATTTTTCATATAAAAATTTCCAATTGTTAATCAACAAAATCTTTATTTTGGTATAACGCTTTAATTGAAATCTACAAATTGAAAGGATAATTTTTGATAACATTTAACCGATCTTGGAACATCATTATCAAATCTAAAGATGAGGTTAAAAATGAATTTAATGATTTGTAAAAAAAACTTTAATCAAATAGATCCTTCTATCATTACAAAATTTTTAACAGAATTGTAAAAGATTTACACTTTCTAATGTATTAGCAAAGCTTAACAACGCTAGATTGTTAGTTAAGATTTCAAAACAGGAACTTCGTTATTTGATCAGTAACATACACGAAATTAATTGTGCATTGTTGGGTTAAACGCTCAATTAAACATGTTCGCAGCAATTAAGTGCAGAGGACATGAGTTATAACATTTAATTCGCATTTGCTTTACAATAAGTTCAGTATTATTATTTTCGGAATTTGGAGTCTTAAATAGTGGCAATAATAAATATGCATAAAGAAAAGTGTTGGCGGGGCCATCGTGGAACTTTCTCCTTTTAGTGTAGAAGGAATTTCTATATTTTGCATATTTATCGATTTTGATCAAACGTATTCCTAATAAGCTGTTTATTATGGCATTTTCTACAATTGTTTATACAGGGTGTAGAATTGGTTTATGCACTATAGGCAGGGCCGCGCCAATGTATGTTGCCGCCAGGGTGCGAGGCAAAAATTGCAGCCCCCTTCAATGTGAAGTGGGGGTAGAGAAAATTAATACTACTATTCGTCGGCGCGTCTCTAAATTATTTAGAAAGAAAGAATTTTGATAAACAAAGAGATACGTTCATGTATTTCGCTCTTGCGTCCGTGCGCAAAAAATAAACAATCAACTATTTCACGAACGTACGTGTTACGAAAACAATATTTTAGGTGTGGATTGATTTTTTTACGAGCGCCGATTTTAAATAAATTGTTTGCAAATTTTTGTAAAAACCAATAAGATTTGGTGGGCGCCAAACTAAAAGGGCTCTTAGCATCGATGATTCGGGCTTATGACCGGCGCTTCTTAAGACCTGCGCCCGGGTGCTGGCCACCCCTAACCCCTCCTCTTGGCGCGGCCCTGACTATAGGGATTTCCGTGTTAAATTATTAATTATCATTTTAGAGAAAAAGTGTAAATAAGTTTCTTGTGAAGAAAAAAAATACTGTATATAACCATATGATTACTTATTTTTTACTTACCATACAAAGGGAAAATCGAGAAAATTAAAACCACTATTTTAGCCTTGGAATTGTTGAAACAAAAAACCGTTGAACGTTCTGATATCTGGGCATCATTCTATTAACAGTAATATGGTTTGGAATTGGTCGATTCGGATATTCTACACCAACCACCTACTGTGCACGTGCACCTTTATCAGAATAGTACCATTTTGCCATTAGCAACTTAACATTCAACGAATACATAATATTCACTTACAATTAGAATTACTTAATATACGTCTAAATTTGTGATTAAAACATTAACGTGACAGCTAACGTTCAACGGTAAATATTCATAACTATAAAATTTTATATTTTTGCGTATTTTGAAAGTTTGGCAAAAGTGATAACTGAAATCTTTGTTGTATGTTACCTCCGCGTTTCAAATTTTTACTTTCCCTGCATGAAATGAAATTCAGGAAGATATTTTTGTGGATTCACTCAAAATAGATCGCTTCAAAAGTCTACAATGCGCCGCGAAAGAATAAAAAACAGAGACGATGACAGTGCAGTGCTCCTACACAATACTAGCGTTAGTACCCGAGATAGACATTCTAACCGACCAAGATTGTTTCCGCGATAAAGATGCTTCAACGTGTTCCAGGACCTCTGGATATCGCTAGATTATCCGCTCTACTCACAACCACAACAGGATGCAACCTAGCTATGATCCCGATCACCATCGAAAACCGGAAGGTCCATTGCCTCCTTGACCTGGGAGTATTGCAGAATTATATTCGCCCACACCTTGCCCAGTGGAGCCAACCTGTCCACTGGAAGACAAGCCTCGCTGGAGCCGACACCGCTGACATCACTGGGGTCGACCAGGTTGTATTCCAGCTAGGAAACGCAGCTTACGATAAGGAGTTCCTACTCATGCCGGACCTTCGCTTGGACTTCTTTTACAAACACGACGCTATGATCAACAGCCGTAGGAAATGCGTCCACCTCGGAATGGTCTACCGGCAGACCGTGTTTTGGGCACATTAGCGAGAGGCCGCCTCTTTAGTTGGACCACGGGTTTACTGGCCGCAACACCCACCAATTTCAATAACTGATCGAACCTTCCAACCCGGGACCAGTTAGCCAATCACTTTCGCACCACAGATCCAGCTGAAGCACTAGCGTCCCATCCGCATCCACAACTACCGTGTGAATCACATGAGGAAGCAAGAGATCGACCTGCAGGAAGGCGTCGCTTGAGTACCTGGGTCATCAAGTGGACGTCGCTGTTACACGGCCACTGGAGAAACATCTCTCTCATATCCGCAACCATCCAACTCCAACAACCCGCCGTCAGCTACGAAAGTACCTGGGACTTGCCAATTGGGTTTGCCAGTACATCCAGGACTTCGCTAGCGTAGCTGCCCCACTCGAGGGGCTAACCGCTACGTCCAGGCCATTTAGATAGACCCCGGAAGCAACACAGGCCATACAACACCTTGGCGACGCCATCTCCAGACCTTTACAGCTTCACCGCCGCTCAGCAAACCTGCTGTTCACAGTACAGACGGATGCCTTCCAGCTTGGCATTGCATCGATTCTGTATCAAACCACCACCGATGCTTCGGTACGAAGCAGATAATAAGCTTCGATTCTGCCAAGCTAAATCTCACCGAAAGGCGGCACCACGTGAACGAACAGGAATATCTGGCGCTGGTGTGGGCCCCTCCTGGAAGGTCGTCACTTTAAAATACGGACCGACTCCAAGCCACTGACCTGGGTAAACAACTTTAAGAATCAGCGCTCTAAACTGGTCAAATGGGCTCTACTACATAAAGTCATTTGACTTTACCCTAGAACACTGCCCAGGTAAAGAAAACGAGCTGCCTGACCTACTCAGCTGGGACCCAGAGGAGGAAGACAGTGGCAGCCTCCCAGAACTCGAGATCGCACTGCCCCCTGCCCTCAACGTGCTTCAGACACCCATTTATACGATCGTGAAGGATGCCCAGCTGTTTGACCCGGAAACGCAGGAGAAGGTGAAGGTCTAGCCAGGGAGACAGAAAGAGGGTACCTTTACCATAAATCAATTGTCGATCAGGGGCACAGCCTATACGTCCCGGTGCCGGTTCGAGAGCGCGTCCTGCATTCTCTACACGACGAAGCATTCCATCCCGGACGAGATGAGACCTACCGCAGTATCAAGGCCAAATATTTCTGGCCCACGATTTCCTGTAACGTCCGGCAGTACGTACTGGACTGCCTTATCTACCGCGTCACAGAGGACATCCCCAAAAACCAGCGCCAATGAAAGGCCGAAATCCTCCACACTGTTGCCGTGGACATAATAGGACCATTACCGGTAACAATGACAAAGAAGAGGCATATCCTGGTCATCACTGACCTCTTCACCAAGTGGGTAGAAGCCTTCCCAATGAGGCACGCCAAATCTGGAGCTATCGCAAGATTCTGAAGGAGCAAGTTTTCCAAAGGTTCGGCTACCCGGTGGTGGTACTCAGCGATAATGGCCCACCATTCGTGTCCCATCACTGAAAGTTCTGATATCGGCGATGGGGAGCTGTGCCCGATTACACACCGGTATATCATCCACAGGCGAATCCCACGGAATGTTGGAACCAGAAGGTGAAGAAGTGCCTTCTCATCCGTATCCAAGCACAATCCATGAACAACTGGGCAAAGCATCTGAAACCAATTATATTCGAGCTATGAACCCGGGCCAACGCCGCCACCGGATACACTCCAGCCCGTGCCTTGCTAGGCTATGAACTGCCACCGCGCACCCCAATACGAGGACCGAGTCGTCAGGCTAGAGCTAATTCTGAAAAAACAGCTCCGCTATGTTCGCCGGTTTGACTAACCTGAAGAGCTTGCCGGATTCAAGGCCGGACAACCGGTCTTCATCCGGAGCCACCCTCAGTCCCATGGCAACGTGCGACACGGCGCGTTCGCTGCGAAATGGCTCGCCCACTACACCATTCAGGACATCCTCTCCAGCAGGGTATACATTATCAAGAAAGGTGGGACTACCGTGAGGGTATACGCGGATGATATACGTCCCTCCCATTGTTTCATAATCAAACACTGCCAGCCTCACTGGAACCCGTGCTAGACGATGAGGACGATGACTCCGATGGCCACCAACCGCGCTGTGATCAGTGAAACGGACACTTAAATTACCACTGTGCTTTCAGTGAAAGGACAGTCAGTTCCTGCGAAAGGACGCAATACATAGTGATGAGTGCCCCATGAACGCTACCGTGCATCAAAAACCCATCGGCGAGCAGGTATTCTCGTCGTGGCGCCCAAACAGTTCATTACCATTGGACACAACCATTTCAAGGACTGCCGCCAGACCGACTGCTCCGCCTAGCCCTCCTGCGACCAGCAGCCGCGCCGCCACCAGACGTCCCGCACCACCTACCGGCCTTCTGCGAGGATCACCCCTGCACCAAGGGATAATCACCTTCAGGCTTACCGCTCAATGAGTGCTCCGTCGACCAGGCGTCCCGCAGCACCTGGCGACGAAACCTGGAGGATGACTGCAGCCAAACTGCCACCCACCACTGGATCACACTTTCTGCCAGGTGTTCTGATTGGCTCACCTGCAGCCAGCCAACGTATCGCCGCCAGTTATCCAGAATCACCGGCCGCCCAGCAAGAAATCGTCACCGACATCAAAATCGTAACATCGCTCATTTTCCGGAGCCGTTTATCACCGGCGTTTAGTTTCGACGAAACGCAGGCTCGCAAATTTAATGATTTTTCAACTTCATACTTAAATTACTTTTCTTTTTATAAAATGAGCTATGTTTTGTCGCCAGTCAGAAGCTGTCACTGTCAGGTGGCGAGGCCCGGTGTTGCCTTTTTTTTTTTGATGTGTGGAGGAGATCTTTTATAGACACCCCCGTAGCGGGGTAGTGCTGGAGTCCCTGAAGGGTATACCAGCTAAAACTCCTTCACTTGTCGCTGTGCGAATAGACGTTCTCTTGGTGGTGTGCCGTGCGCCGCCTCGTCTCGGTGTGTGTTCGGTGTGTTGGAGTTCGGTGGCGGAAAAATTGGCACCGGGACTCGTGTTGGAGTTCGGTGGCGGAAAAATAGCCACCGTAACTCATTGTTGTCCTCGCTGCGGACTCACCTGCAACAAAAAGAGATGAATGTTGTCTAAACTCTTGTTCCCAAGATCGCCAGGACGATCTTGTGGATTGATGTGGCCACGATGGTTGCGTGGTCTGTCGGGCCTGGAGCATCCCTGCCACGATGGTGCCGACTTGCGCGTAGTCGGGCCCCGGGGAGGCCCTTGATACCGTCTTCTTCTGCTGGTTGAGCCCGCCGCGGCTGCGGCAAAGCTCTTCGTGAGAGGCTTCGTAGTGGAAGTACTCTTCTTCACGTGGGCGATGAAGCGAGTGCAGCCTCTGTAAGATGCAGGATGGGCCTCGGCGCAGTTTGCGCACTTCTCCGGGTCCGTCCTTGGCCTCTCGCAGTTGTGCGGCAAGTGTGCGCCTGCACACTTGACACATCGTGGGGGCATCATGCAGCAGCTCTGCGTGTGCCCTCGCTGCTGGCAACGGTAGTATTGTTATTTGGTGTTTCCGCTCGATTTTCACGTCGAGCCCCAGGACCATCTTGACGGCGAGGATGCGGTGTATGTCCACGCTACCGTCTAGCTGTATATACAGCATCCACAGGGCATGGGTTTGTCCGGTCACTGGGTCCCTGTGGGTCATCCGTTTCACGAGGAGTGTCGGGAAGCCTTGGTTCTGAAGATCCTCCGCGATCTCGGCCTCGGTACAGGTTGGGGCAATATTGCGTATTACCGCCTTGGTCGTCTTGTCCTCCGGGAGCTGGTACGTGTGGTACGGCGTCCCCTTGTCATCAAGGACCCTCGTGAGGGTGCGGAAGTCCCTGGGTGTCTCAGGGAAAATACGCAGACCGCGTGCTGCGTATTTGGCTTGGTGCACCTTGATGGAGTGTGATTCCATCAAGGCCCTGATAGCCGGCCAGTTTGTGTAGAACAACTGGAGGCGGTCTGTGTGCAGGGCGGACGAAGGGGAGTTTAGCTGTGTTGGACTGCACAGCTGGGGTAGACGTTGGTGCTGGTGGGGTCGTGATGTGGGAGGTGGTCGGAACCGCTGCGTTTGCGTTATTTGGCCTTCTTTGGTGGGGGCGCTGCCTTCTTGCTGGCGTTGGTGGTCGCAGGTGGTGGTGCGAGCCTTTTCTTGTTGCTCGGCCTCGGTGTTGGGGCCGGGTCATCATCGTCGGAGCCGTCCGTGTCCATGAGGACGGCAAAGCTGTTCCCGGTAGGGACAGTGGGCATCGGTGTGGCTGTAGGGGTGGCCTTCGGTGTCGGCGTCGGCGTCGGGGTCACTGTCCTGGACAGCTCCTCGATGCGCCTGCCATCTTTTCCAGTTTGGTTTGGAGTTCTAGGTTGACCGTCATTAGCTTGTCGTTTGTGATGGCTAGTGACGTCCGCTAGATTAGTTTCGCTTGGTACATCTCGTAGTAGTTCGGTGGAGTGCGCGTTGGGGCGTGCTCGGCCTGGGCCTTGGCGAACTGCTGGGCGTAGTTGCTGCTGGCCATGGTGTGGTGTGGAGCCTTAAAAACGGCTTTTCGATCTTAGAATTTGGTCGATCAGAATTTATGGGTCCGTTCGGCTGCCGTGGAAACGGCTTGGAGAACGGATTCGAATTCTGACGGACTGCTGCTGTGGTTGGTAGTTCCTTGGTGGTCTGCTCTGCTTGGCGTCCGGGCTGGAACTGCGAAACGGCCCCCGGTGTTGCCGAACTGCTGCATTTCCGTTCATATCCGACATCCAGGTAAAAATGAAACCAAACACTGAACCAGCCAATGGAATGTGTTCATTTCAGGTGGTTGGACATTCGGACTGCAGCAGGGAGGCATAAATACCGAGCCATTTCGGAAAATAGAGGAGATAAAAATTAATTTTTGACGGACACAGTCTCGCGTCCCTTCTTTGAATGAATTGTTTAATTGTTTAATTACGTGTTCACCGTGTATTTTTATTTTTGTTTTTTTTTTTGTAAAATATAATTTTCGAAGTGGAACATTGTTTTTGATTTTGGACAAAACCGTAATCGGAACATCGCCCACCGCCACTTAAATTCCTCAGCGACGCCGACTGCAAGGAGCTAGCCGGAGGTCTACGAGGGCAGGTTTCGTTCGTCCGAAGAACCCTCCCGTGACAACGTGTTTTTACAATTTATAGAAAAATCCAAGGGATCCCTGTCAGAGGATGCAGTACCATTTATAAGTTTTTCTGGAATAGTACAGAAGTAATTTTATACGATTTTGGATAAAATGCATTATAAAATGGGCCGACAAAAACCAGAAACTGTTTGTATTAAATTTCCAACAAAGTAACAACGTCTAATTTTCTAGATCTTTAAAACGATTGTTGTTGACTTGAATATACTTATCGTTTTTTTCAGGATAGTAATGAAAATACCTTTCCGCTACATTTGTTTATATATAAATGAGATACGTAGTAGCATTTTGCATTTTCCTTTGTTAGAAAAGCACACTTTTAAAAGAGCACATAATCTAATTTAGATCAAAGTTAAGAAACACTCATCTGTTGTCAAAGTTAAGACATACTTTCAAAGTTATGTTTCTACAATTTTTAAAAAAACTTCAAATAACTCTTATAGCACATAATTTTGTAACAACTATGACACATCATTCGTCTTAAGAGGTGAAAATCTACTCAAAAATGAAATTAAAAAATCCAGGTCCATTTTTATAAAAATAAAGTTGATATGGGTATCTAAATAAAAAACTCGTATTTGAAACTTTTCTTAATAATTTGAAATACTTCTGTAAATAGTAAAACTGAATTGGAAAATTCACCGTATATAACCACAACTAACTAGTTGTGGTTTTAATTCAGTTTAATTACGGATTACTACAGAGTAACGGTCGCAACCGTCCTCTTCATTAAATATTAGAACTGTTAAATAGCGTTTAAACTGCCCTCTTATTCAATAGTAAAGTTGTTTGTTATTTATCACTATTATAAATACTACGAACAATTAACACGTAACCATGAAAACTATTGCCATAAATTTTCATCAGGAGAAATAACGCGTATTATTTTTCATCGTTAAGATAACCTTCTAAGATGCCATTATTACATATGGTTTTCAATTTCGCAAGAAAGGAAGTCAATAATTTTGCGTAGTAGTGCGTCCTTAATAAAGCAATTATGGCGGCGGGAACAAATTATGGCTTTCCTATATGATTATACATATACGTATAGGTATTAAAATATTTCACAATAAAATCATTAATAGATTTTATTTATTAATTGCATATTGCTCAAAGTAATTAATCATTTCCCACTGGTGTAAATTAAATAAGGCACTTTTCATCTCATCTAAATATTCAACCTGTTCCTAAATCTGCAAAATTAAGTCTTACAATGACTAAATACAAATGACTTATTTAATTAATAGTTTTATTTTAAATACAAAATTGAATTTACGTAACGAACATATTGATTTAATTTTGTCGCGAGATTTTTATTCACGTCGTTGTCACCACTAATGTTTAGCGTCGGGATTTAATTAAAATCTTTTTCTGTGCAGGAACGGTAAACATTAAAAATAAAGATACCCTTTTGAGTAGAACTAATACTCTTAGTAAATGTATTAAAGAACAATTGTGGTTACAAATGTAGGACGTTGTGTTAATAAAAATTTAACATGTTTTTAAATTTATATCGCTTCCATAGTTACTTCTTTTATCTCCTCTCGCTGCCTTGATCCTCATCAGGACCGATCCTGTACCCTTGGCCGCCCACTTGCAAATGTTGAGTTGGCCGCCCCCTCAAGTGCATATCTTGGGGGTTGCGTGTTTACTATTTTAGTAATCGACACCAAAAAGTAACTTATTATCAAGAATATGTATAATTTCAATTACATATATCCTGGGGGGGATCCTGTAACCCCTACCAGGCGCGTCTCCCAGGTGGCGGATGGGGAACGCCGTCCGGAGAACGTCGGCCTTGCACCACAGCCGACCCGGACGGTAGGAGTTTACTCCCGTGGACCAACAGGCCTCCCACTACCCATAACCCTTCCCTCTCCTATCCCTCCCATTCAGAAGAGAAAAAATCTCCGGTGTGTTTGCCGTGCACCGCTCAGAGGAGGGTGGGGGAACGGAAGAATGAACATTTTAAATTCTTATGGATATCCCAACTAAAACCAAGGAGGCGTCCACCTCTCAAAAAATGGGCAACTGGTCAAATGATCAGAAGACGGCGGTGAGAACACCCCGGTTTTTAGTCATAAAAAAAATGGATGGTGAAAACTTTGACAAAACAAGTCCATTCGTCCTCCATAAAATTTTGTATGGGTTAATTGGAGATACATGTTCTGTGAGAAAAATTAAGGATGGGCTACTAGTAGAAACAAGTACGGACAAACAAGCAGAAAGATTAATCAAAGTCCAGCGATTTGGTGAAGATGCAGTTGAGGTTATAGCGCACAGTACCCTTAATTTCAGTAAAGGCGTAATATATCATCGGGACCTACTTAACTGTAGTGAGCAGGAGATTCTCGATGGACTTAGCAATGCTGGAGTGACAGAAGTACGTCGGATTAACAGAAATATTAATGGAATGTTAGTTCCTACACCAACGCTAATTGTGACATTTAACTCCCCTAAGGTGCCGAAGAACATAAAAGCCGCTTTTTACAACATCGAGGTGAGAGAATTCATTCCCAGCCCAATAAGATGTTTCAGGTGTCAAAGATTTGGACACACGAGCCAAAGATGTACGCAGGAAGCAAAGTGTCCATGCGGAGAGCCGACTCATGAAGGCACTCCTTGTAAAAATCCCCCGACCTGTGTGAATTGTTCAGGAGCTCACTCCAGTAGATTTAGGGATTGTCCTGAATATAAACTAGAGTCAGCAATCCAAGAACTAAAAACAAAAGAAAAAACAACATATAGAGAAGCTAAAAATCGTCTAACCATCCCCAAGTTTCCTACTCAGGGTCGATCGTTTGCCAACGCAGCTGCAAAGCCCAGCTATCAGACTAACGAGCTAGTTGCTGCGTCGATTCCTGTTATGCAGAAAATGATAACAGAATCATTGGCTGCGGTAATGAAAGGCAGCATTCAGCCAACAAAGCAGACCGCAAGTTCTGCAACGTCAATGCCACCGCCAAGCACAACACCTAAACCCTTTTCCAAGGTTATTAGTACCCCCCCTTCCGCCCACAAAAGCGGGGAAGCTAGTAAAATCGAAGAGGCCATTTTGGCATTTACGGAAATAGAAAAAAGGAAAAGAGAAGAAGGGTCCCAGTCTACAACTGAGGAAGAGGGTAGTATATCCGAAACTACCCAAGGCAGTTTATCTGAAACAGGACAGGGCCAGCAGGCAAAGTACCAAAGGGTCAAGAAGAGGGGCCCAGGTTGGCAAAAAGGTAGGCCCAGAAATGTGCAGCCTCAAAATATGGATGTTGTGGTAGTGGATAAAGACCAACAAAAAAGCAAATAAAAAAAAAATATCTGAACGCTTTCTATTTGTATATTTTATATTCTATCCGTTACGTTTATTTCTTATCGGTTTATATCCATCGTCTATTAACTCAATCTTTAAATTCGATTCGTCAATAATTCAATGGAACTGCAACGGTTGCAGAAGTCACTATTGTGAGCTAAAAATGCTACTGGTGGACCTTAAACCGTTTTGTGTTTGTCTCCAAGAGACGCATTTTAAGCCGGAAGAAATTTTTTTTTAATCTCCGGGGTTATATCTCAGTGCGTCATGACGTACCACCACGTCAAAGGGCTAGAGGTGGAGTGGCTATATTTCTCCGGGAAAATATTCCCTTTAGAGAGATACCACTTAGAACCCGACTACAGGCCGTAGCCTGTCAGATTGAAACGCCCTTTAAAGCCACAGTATGCAACCTTTATCTCCCAGATTCAGTCTGGGAGATAAATGACATAATTGATCTTTACATGCAGATGCCATCTCCAGTTTTATTGCTGGGCGATTTCAATGCACACAACACTCTGTGGGGTTCACGAACAACAAACTCGACAGGAAGATTGGTCGAGAACTTTCTTGACCAATCAAGTCTCGCTCTCCTGAACACGGGTCTCTCGACGCATTTAAATGTCGCATCTGGAACATTCTCAGCAATAGATCTGACTATGTCGTCCCCCTCGCTTGCGTCCAGGCTGGATTGGACGGTCCTTGAGGACCTGTCTGGTAGCGATCATTATCGATCGTGATAACCAGCTCGGGTTTGGAGGGTTGCCAGAGGGTCCCTGTTCGATGGCGTCTGGGGCAAGCTGATTGGGACAAGTTCCGTCTGAACGTATCACTGCCAGCAGCTAGTGATGACATAGAATCAGTCGTCAGAGACTGTACACTTAGCATTTCTCAGGCAGCAGAAATCAGTATACCAAAGACGAGTGGCAACCTTTCTGGTCCTCTTGTTCCTTGGTGGAATTCTGAGGTGAAAAGGGTTGTCTCCGAGAAAAAGCATACATTCAACCGTTTTAAAAGATATACTACCCAAGAAAATCTTATTGCGTTCAAAAGAGCTCGTGCTGTCGCGCGGCGCACAATCTTGAACAGCAAAAAGGCGTCATGGGAGAGCTATGTTTCGTCTATAGATGGCGACATATCCATCTCTGAGGTGTGGAGACGCGTGAAAGTCATATCTGGAAGACGATCGCCATTCTCGTCGCCCGTTCTTCGTGCAGGTGGCGACGTTATCGTGAGTCCAGCCGATGTAGCTGAAACTCTCGCTCACCAGTCCGCCTCAGCTAGTAGTTCAACAAACTATGATGCTGATTTTCTGCGTGGGAAGGGCGAGCTAGAAACTCCTCTATCATTTAATGCTAATTCAGATCTCGATTACAACACGTACTTTTCTCTTGATGAGCTAGAAGCGGCACTTCACACCGCTTGTAGCTCATCTCCAGGGCCGGACAATATCCCATACAAAATGCTGTAGCATTGCTTTTTGAAAATGAGTACGTTTGGTCACATACCATTCACGCTAGGAGAAGTGTTAACTTTTTGTGCTATCTGCGAGGTTTTTGTTTTCGGTCCGCGCTCGGGCGAGCATTTTTCGGCGAGGTGCGAATGCGAGCGTACGCGGGTGTCGATAAATTGCTGAGTAGATTTATTGATTTGTGGTTCGTAACGCGGGGTTCTTCTTTACGAAGGTGAGTTTTTGCTTTGGTTGCGACAGGTTCTAATTTCCTTTGAATAAAATAGGGCCCTTTAATTTCGCTGCCTAATCAGAAGAGTGACGAAGTTAGGAACGCGGCTCGAAAAGAAAAAAAAAAACGTTTTTGTCGACACGTGTGCTGGCCGAGAACTCTGCAGGCAGATTTGGTTTGGAGTTAATCGGAGAGCGTCCTCGAACTGACCTTTAAGGGATCATAGGATCCAGGCTAGCGGAGACGATTCCGACTGAACGGGGAGTACTTGCTGCAGGGACAGATAAGTCGTATATTTTTTTAATACCAGTCGGATATTTTATACCAGCACGTATTTTTGCGTTTGAAGAGCTACGACGAATAAAATTGTACATATTAATTAATAACGTCCCAGGACGTAATTCCTGTTGGTTCCCAACCCTCGCACCGAAGTAAAAGAGCAGTCGGGTGCCACAGTGGCGCACAACGTGGGGCCCAATTTTGTAAATTCATAAAAAGGGTGAAAACACAAATAATCCTTAACGTGAATTATAGATCCTTTACCGGCATACAGTAGTTCTTTAAACATGAACATCAATTACCTGCGAAAGAAAGAGATCATTTATGAGTTGTCAATACGGGATTTTATAGCCACAGAAAATATTGAGGTCTCGGACTTGAAGTTTATTTTGAGAAAGTTTCTTGCGGACGCCAAACCAATAATGCAGGATGCTCATTCGGTAATGAGCAGACAAGATAAAAAAGAGGTGTTAGAATCCCTGTCGGAACTAGATAAAAACGTTAATTCATTTCCGGGGAAGGACGCAAAAGTAACCGAAAAGAAAATACTTGCGCGATTAGCACACGTTAGGGAACGTATTAACCGTTATCTTAGTTCGGAGGTTGCAGATTTTTTTAACTTCAAAACCGAGTCATTAAATAATTATGATTTGTATGAGGCTAGATTATCACGTATAAAACGTGAGGTTACTAAAGCTATGTCAAGTACTTTCTTAGAAAATAATAATGCTCGTTTTATACCGCCCGAAAGTGATAATAGCGATGCGGAGGAAGGTACCATACCGCAAGGGAATTTAAGTACCATTACGAGTACTTCGGTCCCAGTTTATAAATGGGGATTAAAGTTTGATGATCAGTCGGATCCTGACGAATTGCTAGACTTTCTCGAAAAAATTGACGAGTTACGTGTAGCTAGGGGCGTTTCAAAAAACGATCTTTTTAGATCTGCTTTCGATTTTTTTTTTGGTTCGGCTATCCCTTGGTTCAGATCCGTTAGACAGAGGGTGAGTAATTGGGACGAGCTAGTCGACTGTTTAAAACGCGATTTCTTGCCTGAGGACTTTGATGATTTTATTTGGGAACAGTTACGTAATCGGAAGCAGGGTGATAGCGAACGCGTTACTATTTTCATTGCAGTTATGGAAAATTTATTTTCGCGTTTATCAACTCCTCCTAAAGAGGAAAGTAAAGTAAAGATTATCCGGAAGAATCTATTACCGTTATACGTGTCACAGTTAAGCTTAGTTGATGTACAGTCAATTCCGCAATTGCTCTCCATATGCCGTAAAATTGAAAATTGCAACATAACGCACCAAAAGTTGTCACAGCCATCCTTACTTGCGGTTAGGGCCGATAATAAAAACGATGACGTCTTAAATGCGGTGATGAACTTAACAAAAAAAATTAATGCCATTGAAACTAAGCTACTTGAATCGAACAATTCACCTTTGTCGACTATTAACGAACGCGTTGCTTTGCCCAATAAGCATGAAACATGTTGGAATTGCAATAAAACCGGACATCGCTTTAGTGACTGTACGTCTGCCAGGAGATTTCAATTCTGTTTTGGGTGCGGGAAAAAAGGTCTTAATAAAAGACAATGTCCGAAATGTTCAAAAAACAAGTAAGCAGAAAGGACAGTGGCCAACCCTTTCGTAGTTTTAAGTTACAGGCCGATGGTCGGAAAAATTCTGATTGGCAAGATTGGCTATTAACTGTGAATAAGTTTTGCGTACCGGGTGTTAAACTCAGCCCTTTAATTAATTTTGTCGAGGGTGATGAACGCCCGCATATTAAAATTACTATTTATGATTCAAAATTTACTGTACTTGTTGATACTGGGGCGAATAAATCAGTTATGGGTTCCAAAATGTTATATTTGATTCAAGAGAATAACTTGAGAATTTTACCATGTAATGTCCCGCACGTAGTCACTGCAGACGGGGTTCTACAAGAAGTAACCGGAGTTATTAATTTTCCTTTCGAAGCCGGTAATATAAAGGATTATTTTAACGTTTTAGTAGTACCGTCTCTAGAGATTGATTTGATCTTAGGTATAGATTTTATAAAAAGGTATGAAATAAATTTTAGTTTCCACCATAATGGATGGTTCTCTCGGAACAATCATATTCGAGATGATAAAGTAACGTATAAAATTCATGGCATTAACGACCGTATCTTACTTTCCAAAGTTCAGGAATCGGAATTAACAAATATCACGCATAAGTTTAGAGATCTTGGATCTCAGAAGTTAGGTAAAACTCAGTTAGCGGAACAAGTTCTTGATACTGGAGATGCACGCCCTTTTAAAGTAAGGCCATTCCCACTGTCACCCGCTATGCAGGTGCATCTTAACTCTGAAATCGATAAAATGCTGGATCTTAATGTAATTAAGCCAAGTAAGTCTCCATGGTCATCTCCAGTCTTATTAGTAAAAAAAAATCAGGAGAATTTAGATTCTGTTTTGACGGACGTAAGCTAAATTCCGTGACGAAAAAGGATGCATACCCTTTACCTAGACTTGATAGTATTCTAGATAAGTTACGGGATGCTCGGTATATATCTAGTATTGATTTGAAACATGCATTTTGGCAAATTCCACTCGAGGAATCGTCCAAAGAAAATACTGCTTTTTCGGTGTTAGGTCGTGGTTTATTCGAATTTAATACAATGCCGTTCGGCCTAAGCAATGCTGCCCAAACCCAGCAACGTTTAATGGATAGAGTTTTCGGGCCCGAGATGGAGCCTAATGTATTTGTGTATTTGGACGATATCGTGGTTGTAAATAGAAACTTTGATGAGCATATCGCAACGTTAAATGAAGTTTGTAGACGACTTAAAAGTGCATCCCTCACGGTCAATATAGAAAAGTGCGAATTTTGCAAAAAATCGTTAAAATACCTAGGTTACGTAGTGGATGCGTTAGGGTTGCGAACCGATCCGGAAAAGATATCGTCGGTGGTTAACTATCCCATTCCAAAATCAACTACAGAAATAAAGAGGTTCATGGGCATGTGTTCGTGGTATCGGCGGTTCGTACCAAATTTTTCAACCATTGTCGCACCAATTAATGAGTTGTTAAAGGGTAAAAAGAAGGGGAGTAAAGTATTTTGGGGCGGAGAAGCAGAAAAAGCTTTTATGGAAATTAAGTCGGCTCTCGTTTCTGCGCCAGTTCTCGTTTCGCCTGATTTTTCACACCCATTTATAGTGTAGTCTGATGCTTCTAATGTTGGGGTTGGGGCGCTATTAATACAAAACTGAAAAGAAAATTATTAATACTAAAATATTAGTAATAATTTTATATAAAATTACTCTTCAATTGATAAATATATAAAAAAAGTATCAAAATAACGTAAAAATTTTAGTAATTCGAATTTTTGAATATAAAAAAATCAGAGATATGGAATCCGTCACTCGATCACTTAGGGGCGAGAAGGGAACTAGGCTTGTAAATTTTATTACCTCATAATTGTATCTTAAGCAGGGGTTTGGTTTCGACCGAACTACTTAAGCACCGACATCCGGCAGCATTCCCTGGCAGAGCGAGTTTCGCATTTGTATTTTCTCTGACTGTACCTCGAGTAACGTTTGTATTATTACCATGTTTAGATGTATTAATCGGTAAAGATGGCGGTAAAACTGTAGCCTCGCTATGAAGCATTTCGTTTTCTTCTTCAAGATGATTATTTTTTTACCAGGTCTTTTAAATTTGTGTACGCCTCCATTTCAAAGTTGATGGGGTCCTCCATTTGATCTGCCGGCACTTGGGTGATGAGGTTAATCCCACAGCATAATTTCACCTTACGCACGCAACTACTGTGATAAAGTGTACCGCATGTTGCACATTGCAACTTTCGTATTCGCAAAATCACGACCGCCGTCACTCACGGTCGCCATTATTAATGTTGACCTGATGAGATCTAATAAGATTGAAGCGGGTGCTCGGTTGACGCACAGGGAAATAATATTTCAATGTTTATCAATGATATTGTTATAATTGTCGCTAGTTTATGGTTTTTGATTGTCTGTGGATTTCTCCACTCAGTCAAGGAAATTGTCCAATGTTAAGATAATAAATGTTGCACTGATGCTGTATCTAGCTATTACGGTTTTAAATTTTAATTATTTACATTGAAGTTAACACAATGCCACAATGAAGAAAGAAAGAACGATTTATCTTCCTAGACCAAAATAACTGGCGAAAAAGTGTTATAAGAGTTAATTAAAAATTCTTGCTAAGCTTGAAACTGCAGGTTCTTCTTGGCTCTATATAACGAGCCGCCCCTGTCCCCAACACTAAACTTATTGATAGTTGAATAGTTTTGTGGCTGATAATTGTTAATAAATTCATTATATTTAAGGATAGGTGATATTTCACGTACCTGTGATTTTTCACTGATATTAAAAAATCACAGGTCGTTACTGATTTTACCGTGACTGTGATTGCGACTGTTAGCCAAACTATGGCTACTAATTAAACAGTGATTGCTACTTCAAACGTGATTGCTACGTAAAATTGTAACTGAAATCCAAACTGTGATTGTTAGCAAAAATCGTAATTTTTTGACATTTTTCACCAATTATTTTCTTAACCATTTTTCGAAGCCCGTAAATTTTGGCACATTTTGGTTTTCAAATAATCGAGATCACCTGACACGTTTGGGTTTTATAAACCTTTAAGAAGTTACTTCATATACGTTTCAAAACTTCCGGACTCAGAAACCTTGTTTTTGGACATATTTTTACACATTTTACAAACAAGTTTCTTAATAATTTTTTGAGGATATTTTAGTTTTCAATCAATGGAGATCATCCAACGCGTTTGCAAGTCATAAACCTCGAAAAAATCACCTGAAAAACTATCTAATAACAAAAAATGTAAAAATCATTTATATTTTTCTTGAATAATTTTTTTCACATTTTAAAGCTTGCATTATTAAAATTGTCCAACATATTTGAAAGTGCTATTTTCAAAAATCGACAAACACCTTTTGCAAAAATTTAACACACACATGTCTCGATTTTGACGTTTCAATGATCAAAAGATATTCTCTAAAAGGAGAAAAAAGGATTAAAAAACATAATATGCAGTCTTTAACACGTTTGGTCGCTATCCATTTAAAAAAAAACATTGACGATTCAATTTTTAAAACGTATAACGACTACACTTGAAAATCTTGATTTTCTAATCTTTTCTTTTTAGAGAAATGTTTTTGAAAATCGTAAATTTGGCACTATTCTGCTTATCAGAATATGATCATAAACAAGATTTTATGAGTATTTTATTAACCTTTTCTCATTTTTTTTTATTTCGACTTGAAATCGAATGATCAAAATCAAGATTTGATTATCTTTTGATTAATTTATTCATTGGTGAAAAACAAGATATGGCCTACGTACCACGTAAAATAGCACCCACCCACCATCCACTCTACCAACTTTATTCTAACCTAAAATTCTGTATGGTTGAAGAAATTTAAAGAAATGAAAGTAATGCGAAACATGTTTTGTAAATCTAAAACGCTTTATTAATTACTTTATACTCCATTTTTTTCTACTCTCATGTTCAAATCACTATTTTCATGAACTGAAAAAATAAAAATAAAGACAAATACTGAAATACCCAAACGTATTCAAAATTTATTTAACTTTAATATTCGGTGCGAACAACTAGACATTCCTTTATTATCATTTTTGAAATAATATCACGAAACCAGCACTATAACAATTTTCAAATTACAAATTTCTAAACTAAAAAAAAAAAATTAACAATTCTCTCAAAACTCAAAATATATTAATGCTACATTAATTATTTCATATAAAAATAATCCCTTGAGAACAGAGCAAATCATCATTCTAAATATGTGCTTTTTCAGGGGCAAAAAAAAACGATTATCAAGTATTAGAATTGAAACTTTACAAAATGACTAAAAATTCATTCCATTTTACGATTCTGCAAAAATCTTTAAATGCTTCTCGTCTAGATTTTAAAACTACTCTCTGAGAACAGAGCAAATCGTTATTTCGAAGATGAGCTTTTTCAGAGACATAGAAAAACATTTGCAACATACTTTACTCAGAATACATTCCACTTTACGTTTCCGCAACAGTCTAGAAATGCTTCTTCACTAATTTTGAAATAATCACAATTTCAAAAGGTGTTACGATGTTTACTAACCGTGATCACTGTTTAAAATCACTGATATTAAAAATTAGCAATCACAGGTAGCAACGTGATTCAAAAGTAGCAGTTTTTCCCATCTCTAAATATATTTAAAAGTGTTATCGTGTGTTAATTAATTTCTATACTTAATCATTTGTGTAATTTCGATTATATTTCAGCGTCGACAATAACTGAGGACCGATTTGGACCTACATTGGTCTCACATCAGCACACTACGATGGAGAAACAGAATTCGACTATGCCCTTATAAACCAATCAAGTAACCGTTAGGATAGAAAAACAATTAGGGCGACATCAATCGCCTAAAATGTTACAATGTTCTGAAATTATAATATATCGGCGATAGATGTCGCCCTAATTGTTTTTCTATCCTGACGGTTACTTGTTTGGTTTGTAAGGGGCCAAAATTAAGAAAATTTGGTGTATTTTAAATTGATTAATGGTGTATTTAAGAAAAATATATTAAAAAAAAATATGTATATGCAGGTAGTGCCATGACTCCCTGGGTCTATATAACGATCCTCCCCTGCACATATTGCAGGATTTCTTCTTCGACTTCTCTTTAGATTTTTCAATTTTATTTAAATGATCTGACAATAAGGGGTTAAATTTAGCTAGCATTTTTTTTAGCTGCCTTTAAAAAAATCGTTATTTCTCCTATAGAGATTGGAACTACTTCGTCTAAAAGCAAGACATTGACTTGTTAAAAAGTGCACAATAGCAATCGTTCTTTCTATAATAGCCCTCCATCATTTTTTTTTCGAATTCAAGTTGTTGTTGTTGCTCTTTATCTATGATTTCTATTTATTTAAACGGATTTTTAACTCCCACCATTTTTGGAGACACTTAATATACTTTGCACTGTTCTCATGATTTACAAATTGGTCAGCACAATAGCGTAAGTCTTTAAAACCCGTAGTTAATTTTAATAATTTTAATATTTCCTTTTTTAAATAATTTACATAGGAAACAAAATCCGCAGCTTTGTCTTACGTTTCACGGGCTCCGCCGGTTTTGCCGCCCCTCTAATCGCCGCCCACGTGCCATGCACGCTCTAGCCCTCCAGTAGGATCGGCCCTGATCCTCATGTTCCTGTCACTCTATGTTCTAAGCGACCCTATAAATTAAACTCGAACCTTACAGATACGCTCAAAACGTTACCTAAATTAGATCATTTTTTCTTTGACCTGTGTAAAGCTATTACACTGCATGATCTTTATTCTTCGGTACATTTATATATCTTTATTTTAGAAAAGCCATCGACCATCGGTCTTTCTGCCACAAAACTATTATCAACACTTTATAAACAGTTTGGATGGTATGTTTGTATTTCTGATTGCCTCAGAGTGCTATATATTGAAATAATTAGTGATGTTTGATACTTCGTTTGTATTCTATAATTCAATAGCTAATATAATATAACATTACGCAATGAAGGATCGCCACAGATATAATTTTCTATTTGGTAACGGCTGTAAATTAGTATGCATGCCGGAGTTTAACGCAATACAAATTATCAATAGATTAGTCATACAAAATAACAGCTACAGCAATGTGTGTACTGTTACCGGTTCATTTATGGATTTATTGCAATGATGGTGGTTTACTTTCTATGGAGTGAAATCGATTTAAATGATTATACTTCCCAATACTATCGATTATTTAAATAATACAAATATTAAAATGCATCAATAATAAATAAATAAAAATGTTATTTTTGCGGTAAATTGACTTTCTCATTGTAATTTAATTACTTAGAATATTATGCAGTAATGTAGGGATAAAAATAAGATTCATGGTCAAGGATCAAATATTTTGCCATTTATTCTTATGGTCCAGTAAATTTTCTGTCCGTGCACCGAAAATATTTTACTAAATATCCTGTTACGCTTTTCTCAGTGTATTTAAATTAGTATGAAGAGTAGAGTATGATGGTGAACTTTTTTCAATTTTTTTTCAATTATTCGGCACAAAAAAAAACTGAAAAACGGTTATATTCTATGAGAGTACTTTAAATTTAGTTTCTATTTTGTAGTCTTACTTACAAGGAAACATAGGGAATCTGAAACATTGTGTGGAAGTAAAGTAGTTCATCCTCTGCACAAAACTATTTTCTGTTTCTCCGGAATTACTGTCTGAGGAGGTGAAACCACTCAGACAAAAAATATTGTTTTTAAGCAAATTTCACAACTATTATGTTATAGAGTTATGGTACAAGTTAAAGCTACTACTTATTTTCTCCAAAGTTTAATTTGGTTTTTGTACAAGAGGATTTTCGTGTATGTATACAGGGTGTTTCAGAGCTCTGGGAACGGTCAGTCACGTGCTTATTTGTCAAAATTTCGAAAAATGTTTTACACAAAAGTTGTGTATAATAGTGAACTGCACGCCCTAAAAATATTTAAATTTATACAGGGTGTCTCATAACGAAGTTACAGATCAAACTTATGTTTTTTTTTAAATGGAACACCCTGTAGTTTTTGTCATTTTTGAATTAGATGGAGCAAACAAAGGTGAGTTATTTCAATACTCCCTATACCTATTGTTTGCCGTTTTCGAAATATTTGAAGATTTGTTGAAATGCATGGTCTGGGTGATATTTTATTTTTGCCCCAGTGATTGACGTTGAACGATTAAAATCATTTCTATTATTTGGTTGAAGGTTTGAACTATAGAGCCAACCATGATTTCATACAAAAAATTATACAGGGTGATAAAAAAAATGCGGTAGAAAAAACGAAGCATGGTGAGAAGTTTATTGTTACGGTTAGTATTATAACCAATATTTTGTAATCTGAGATTTAAATATCACTTTAATTTTTAAAGACGGACAGATGTATTTGACGTATGTACTGCCCCTTCCTGTCCTTCTCTGTCCCTTCCTGTTAACATCTTGTTCCATCCTATATTACCCTGTCGCATCCTGAACGGACCAATGAAGGGGGACTCAGCTGAAGTTAATTATAATTAACCAATAAGTACCTACATATTGCATAATGTGCTAACTAATGTTTAAAATTATGGTATCAAGTATTTAGGATTAATACCAAATAAAAACAACAATAGTAAAATTTCTATGAAAAGCGACAAAAGCGAAACCAAGTAGCAGCAACACATTTTCATCTTCACTATCAGTGAGCAGCGTGTTCAAAGTTAATAAACTTTTATTTGACCTATTTTTATAATAAACCGTTATTGTAGAAAAAGGACCACACGTGTGATCTGCAAATTATTCCCAAATTAATATTAACATTAATTTTTATAAAAATATCTTTGTACAGTCTGCAACTATTTTTTTTCGTGTGCAGTAAAAGTTGCCGATGAAATGTTTCATTTAGTTTGATTTCATTTGTCGATAGCATATGATGTTTTCTTTTACAATTCGAACGGATTTTGTTTCGAAAGATGTTTACCCATTTCTTCGTAGATTTCTTCGAATTTTATTTTCGAATATTTGTTTACCATTTTTAAGCTATAGATATTTTATATAAAACTAAAGCGACAATAATACTACTAGGTACAGGAATCATTCTGATTTTATTCTGACCTTTTAATTTCAATAATAGAGATACAAACTGAAATTAAAAATTTTACATGGGAATTCCCTATGATGCGCCTTGAAACGGGATACGCGTTATAAAGGGTGGGGCAACCCATACGACGCGGTCCTTTTATGGAAAACCATGTAACTTCGTGTTATTCCTTTCAAATGAATAGACGTAGGATCATTGTATGCACAATTTAAAATTATTACCAGTTATACAGGGTGTCCCATAAAAAAAGATACACATCAAAGTTATGTTTTTTTAATGGAACACCCTGTATTTTTTGTCATTTTTTAATTCTATTGATTAAATAAAGGTGAGTTACTTCAATATTCCCTATACCTATCGTTTACCGTTTTCGAAATATTTAACGATTTGTTGAAATGAATGGTTCACGTGAAATTTTATTTTTGCCGTAGTGCTTGACGCTAAACCTCAATAATCATTTCTATTGTTTGGTGGAAGATCTGAACTACAGGGCCAATCATGATTTCATTAAAAAAATTTATACAGGGTGATAAAAAAATGTGGTAGAAAATCCTAACTTATTAAGTTGAATAACTTCGTTTTTTTAAATGGTACACCCTATATTTAGTAACATATCCTTGCGTAGAATGTTATTATCTTTCAGATTCTATTAGGGTTTCCTATACCTAATCTTAATAGTTTTCTTGTATTCGGCGATTTTCATATCAGAAAATATTATTTAGCAATTTTTTTATTTTACCTAGCATTAACATTGCGCAATTTATATTAGGACCATTAATCAAATTAAGTTCAAGAAAAATACAAACTCAACCATCGTTTTCATTAATAATTTTAATGCAATAACATTCAGAAAGTGAACAAAAAACAACGCAGAAAACAATGCAAAACAACACAAAAACAACGAAAAAAAAAAACAACACAAAACGAAAGAGATGTTAAAAAGTGTATTGAAAACGGAATTCGTTTATTACGGTAAGGTTGCATATTAAGCTTTTAGTCATTACTTACCTTTATACCTGCTGCCTCCGTTCGGGTTCACTGGCATCTCGGTGTCGGCGCAAATTCGTTTACTCACAGTTAACGTTTCGTAGGAGTAATGGGATCGGAAGATTAATGAAATACTATACAAAATGACAACGACGGCAATTGATATGACAAACGTGATATATTAATGAAATAAAGAATTTAACAAACATTACTCTTGACATACATTTATGCTCGGTTGCACCAACATATCAAGTTAAATTAATTAACTCAAGTTAGATAACTCGCATTAAAATTTTAATCTGAATTAAATTCATTCCAGTTGCACCAACGTATTTTTAATGAGTGTTAGCAAACTTGTGATAACACTTGACAACATCGCATTTTTTACTAGCTGTCTGCTTCAGGTTGGTTCACCGGCGAGTTTCACATCGACAGGTATATTCATCTATTCAGTAAAGTGTCTGTTAGTTACGTGTGCAGTAAATTTATAGGTCACCTGTAAGGCATTTAGGTATATTCATCCGAATTTATGTGTCACTACGGGGCACTTACGACGTTTTAATTTAGTTGGTACAGTTGAGAAGACAAGGTAAGGTATACATATTTCTATAAGGGAGAAAGAGATATTATGAATTTTTAGTGAAATACGGTTGGGAACATTGTTTTATTGTTGTTTAATGCTCGTTTTCCCGCCCATGTTTAATTTTTTATCGTCTTTTAATTGTGTTGTTTTTGTTATTAGTTAGGTTACATTGTGTTATAGTTTTTTTCGCATCTTATTAAATAATATTAACGTTGTTATATCGTTTTTGATTGAGAAAGTTGTCCATTATTCGGCCGAATCATTTTCTCCACAGGTGACGTGCAATCAAATGATAGCAATTTCATTGCCCAACAGGTAACGTCCAATAAAATGATAGCGGTTTCATTGCCCAACAGTTTAGTTGTTACTATGGTTACGATTCGTTTTTTGTCAGCGAACTGCCGCAATTTTCAAATAGAAAAATTATTCGTCATAATTTAATACAAACAGAAACATCTTTAGGTAATTATTTAATTTGATGCGAAAAAGTATAGTATTAAACTCGTGAATAAGTTGGCCATTGCCACTCGGGTCAATTGCAACACTCGCCTACGGCTCGTGTTGCAAACTTCATCCTCGTAGCAATGGCCAACTTTCTCACTCGTTTAATAATATACTATTATTTGTTAGTTTTAATTGTTAATTTCCGTGTTAGTATAGGTTATAATAGGTTATAGTTGTGTAGTGTTTTTACGTTAGGCTTACATTCCCACGTTTTTTTTTAATTGTGTTATAGTTGTTATTAGTTAGTTTACATTGTGTTATAGTTTTTATTTGTTAGTTTCAATTTTTAATTCTCTTAGTATAGCTCAGTACCCTTTTCGTAAAATATAGTAAAGAAAGGTGTAAATTAGAAACATTGAACTTTGAAATTATGAAACTATTTATTGAACTCGGAATAGGATGTTATACAAAAATAGTTAAAACATTCGAAATCATCTTAATAAGAAGGATGAACCTGGTGTGCAGCTACCAGTTTAGTAATCCTCGGCTCTATTTTCGTCAGCAGTAATCTTGAATCACCAAAATTGACTATTTCCAATTCGTTTCTTTTTTTTAGTTAATACATTGATTACCGCACTGAACCCAAAAATTGGAGAAACTGAGGCTCATTTAATAAGCCTACTTAAACCGCAGTTGGAGCTAGTCCGATGTAAGTATCAGTGACGGTTCGCGGAGTGTCTTCTGGTACGGCCGAGGAACAAGAGGGGGTAATACAGATTGGTTGGGTCAGTTGCAGAGACGGCTGGCTGCGTGACCGCAACTATCTGCATTACCACCTCTTGTTCCTCGGCCGTACCAGAAAAAAACCCCGCGAACCGTCACTGGTATGATTCGGCTGCAAATTACATAATTGATGGTGAGTTATAATTTAAAAAATTAAACAATAAAAAGACACACAGTTTATTGGAAAGCAGTTAACACAGATATCTTACAGATTTTTCTTTTGCGAACAATATAAACACTGTCGATCTGGGCGGTCTAACAGAGGTGGAGGTAACGGTTGATGTCGACTCACCATGTGTCACTGAGCCACAGTCATGTGATCCTGGTCCTTCCACTTCTACTGGCTTTGGAAAACGAAAACGGACAATAAGTAATATATATGAAGATGTCCACAAATACACAAAAGAAAAAATTAAGAAAGACAATAGTATAACAAATAAGACAGATGTGGAAGTAGACATTCTACAAATGAAGAAGAAAGAAATCGAGGCAAGGCATGTAGCTCAATTGAGAACGATATTTTTCTGAAAAAATTAGCCAGGAGAAATTATGGACAAAACAAGAGGAAATAAATCTTAAAATTAAAGTGTTAGAGGTGGAAAAAAACATATAATTTATAAATAAATTTTTACTTACTTATTAAAAAATGTATTAATTAATGATATTCTGGCTGAAGCATTTATGTCTTCATTTATTTCTATATTAAGTATGGCTTCATCTGGAAGTTCTTCATTAAAGGTAGGTTGTATTTCTTTATAATCAATTGCTAAATTGTGTAGAACAGCTGTTGCTACAATAATGTCTACAATTTTCTCTGGCTTCAAACGTAGTCCCATTGACAAACAGGGAAATCTTCTCTTCCACACACCAAATGCCCTTTCAACTGTATTTCATGTATGGATATGAGCGGAATTGTATCGCTCTTCTGCTGCTGAAGTTGGGTTCAAAAGTGGTGTTAATAAATAATTTCTGCAGTCATAACCACTATCACCTAAGAGCCGACAATGTTGATTTTAAAATGAGATATCGATTTAGTAAAGCTGCTGTGCAAGACATTCTAAATATTTTTGAAATCAGTAATTTACAGCACAACACTAATCGAAATATACCGGTATCACCATTAAATCAACTTTTAATATCATTACGATTTTATGCCACCGGCAGCTTTCAGTAAGTTTTGGCTGACCATATAAATATTAACAAATCAACCGTATGTAGAATCATTCCACGAATAACAGAGTTAATTGCATCTAAGGCAAATGAATTTATATGTATGCCAGATTCTGTGGAAGCTAGGAGAGCTGTAATGTCCAAATTTTTTTAAATACACCAATTTCCCAGAGTAATTGGTGCAATTGATTGCACCCACATAAACATTTTATCTAAGGATGGTTTTCAATAAATACACAGGCAACATGTGATGCTAATTTGAACATTATGGACATAGTTGCTCGATGGCATGGTTCTGTACATGACAGTACTATATTTAATTCATGTCCACTTCGGGCAAAATTTGAAAATGGAGAGTATACAAATTGTTGGCTCTTAGGTGATAGTGGTTATAGCTGCAGAAATTATTTATTAACACCACTTTTGAACCCAACTTCAGCAGCAGAAGAGCGATACAATTCCGCTCATATCCATACACGAAATACAGTTGAAAGGGCATTTGGTGTGTGGAAGAGAAGATTTCCCTGTTTGCCAATGGGAATACGCTTGAAGCCAGAGAAAATTGTAGACATTATTGTAGCAACAGCTGTTCTACACAATTTAGCAATTGATTATAAAGAAATACGACCTACCTTTAATGAAGATCTTCCAGATGAAACCATACTTAACATAGAAATAAATGAAGACATAAATGCTTCAGCCAGAACATCATTAATTAATACATTTTTTAATAAGTAAGTAAACATTTATTTATAAATTATTTTTTGGTTTAACATTGCATCCAACTCAAACTCTTTAATTCTAAGATTTATTTCTTCTTGTTTCGTGCGTAACTTCTCCTGGCTTAATTTTTCCCGTAAAATATCGTTCTCAATTGTTTGAGCTATATGCCTTGCCTCAATTTCTTTTTTCTTCATTTGTAGAATTTCTACTTCCACATCTGTCTTATTTTTTATACTATTATCTTTCTTCATTTTTTCTTTTGTGTATTTGTGGACATCTTCATAAATGTTGCTAATTGTACGTTTCCGTTTTCCGAAGCCAGTAGACGTGGAAGGACCAGGATCACATGACTGTGGCCCAGTGACACATGGTGAGTCGACATCAACTGTTACATCCTCTGTTGGACCGTCCAGATCGACAGTGTTTATGTTGTCCGCAATAGAAAAATCTGTAAGATATCTGTGTTAACTGCTTTCCAATAAACTGTGTGTCTTTTTATTGTTAAATTTTTTAAATGATCATAACTCACCATCAATTATGTAATCTGCAGCCGAATCATACCTACATCGGACTGGCTCCAACTGAGGTTTAAGTAGGCTTATCAAATGAGCCTCAGTTTCTCCAACTTTTGGTGGAACTCGTGGTCCTCCTCCAGTTTTATACATTTCCAACTGCAACAGACCAAGTAGCAAAAATGAATAAAATAAAGAAATGTGTAATAGTATATTATTAAACGAGTGAGAAAGTTGACCATTGCCACGAGCGTGACACGAGCCAGACGAGTGTTGCAATTCACCCGAGTGGCAATGGCCAACTTGTTCACGAGTTTAATACTATACTTTTTCGCATCATATTAAATAATTACCTAAAGATTTTTCTGTTTGTATTAAATTATAACGAATAATTTTTCTATTTGGAAATTGCGGCAGTTCGCTGACAAAAAACGAACCGTAACCATAGTAACTAAACTGTTGGGCAATGATTTGATTGGACGTCACCTGTGGAGAAAATGATTCCGCCGAATAATGGACAACTTTCTCAATCAAAAACAATTTAACAGCGTTTATATTATTTAATAAGATACGAAAAACATGTATTCATAAACGTCATACTGTCTCGAGCAACTCTGCTGCAGACGCAATTTAACGAAATGAAGACAAGACGACGATACAATTTAATATAAACAGAAACATTTTTAGGTAATTATTTAATATGATGTGAAAAAGGATAGTATTAAACTCGTGAACAAGTTGGCCATTGCCACGAGGGTCAATTGCAACACTCGGCTACGACTAGTGTTGCAAACTTCACCCTCTTGGCAATGGCCAACTTTCTCACTCGTTTAATAATATACTATTATTATAGCTTTGTTATTTTAATATACGGTTAATTAAAAAATAACATTATTTTCCTGAAAGATTAGATCACATGGTAACGGTAGCAACAAATTAGCAATCTCTTTTACCTTGTCATTGGCACTGTCCACTTTTAACTTCTTCTTAATGTTATTATAAGCAGTCTTTAACTGGTATGGCAGTCGCTGTACATTATTCGAAGAAGCGTTGAATGCTGTAGCGACACTTTCCCATGCTTCTGCTTTTTTTTTACCGTAGCCCCATCCGTTTTTTTATTTTCTAAGACATTGAAATATTTTGTTACTAGCTCCAGTAACAATTCCTTTTCACTTTCAGTGAAATTGGAGGATCTGTCCCGTTTTTCCATTATAATTATCAAAAACTATCAAAAACCTAACCTAAATACGCTACACTGAACTATAAGCTAGACTAAGAAGAGAATTAAAAATTGAAAGTAACAAATAAAAACTATAACACAATGTAAACTAACTAATAACAATTCAAAATAAAAAAAAAACGTGGGAATGTTAACCTAACCTAAAAACACTACACTGAACTATAACCTATTACAACCTATACTAACACGGAAATGAACAATTCAAACTAACAAATAAAAACTATAACACAATATAAACTAACTAATAACAACTATAACACAATTTAAAATAAAAAAAAAACGTGGAAATGTGAACCTAACCTAAAAAAATACACTGAACTATAATCTATTATAACCTATACTAACACGGAAATGAACAACTTAAACTAACAAATAAAAACTATAACACAATGTAAACTAACTAATAACAAAAACAACACAATTAAAAGACGATCAAAATAAAGCATGGGCGGGCAAACGAGCATTAAACAAGAATAAAACAATGTTCCCAACCGTATTTCACTAAAAATTAATAATATCTCTTTCTCCCTTATAGAAATATGTATACCTCACCTTGTCTTCTCAACTGTACCAACAGAATTAAAACGTCGTAAGTACCCTGTAGTAACACATAAATTCGGATGAATATACCTAAATGCCTTACAGGTGACCTATAAATTTACTGAACACGTGTAACTAACAGACACTGTACTGAACAGATGAATATACCCGTCGATGTGAAACTCGCCGGTGAACCAACCTGAAGCGGACAGCGAGTAGAAAATGCGATGTTGTCAAGTCTAATCACAAGTTAGCTAACACACATTAAAAATACGTTGGTGCAACTGGAATTAATTTAATTCAGATTAAAATTTTAACGTGAGTTATCTAACTTGAGTTAATTAATTTAACTTGAGATGTTGGTGCAACCGGGCATTAGTCGTTTACGACGTCTTCACATTCACGATCACCTTCACATAAGTGTAAGTTTATTATTTAACATTCAATTTAAATGCGAAGCTGCACTGATGAGAGATAAATCTCGAAACACGTCTGCAGATGGCTAGTTACTTAATTTTCATATATTTTTTAATTCAGTGGTATTTTTAGTTATTATCAAATTTGTTTCATCTAGTAACACTGGATAAGTTTAGCACTGTATGTCGTTGTCAAAATGTTTTCTGGTTTTTTCATTCTAATAATAACATTTACAGTTTAAAGTTTCACATTTAATTTTAGAATAATTTTCTAAGTTAGTCTTGAATGTAGAAATAAACGATCTTAAACCAATGTTATTATCTAGTAGTACTAGTAATAATATGCAAATTTCTTTTGTATCATTCAATATCCGGCGTGGCACTAGCCAGGGAAGTAGTTGTTTCAATAAGTTATTTGTTTATAGTCTAATGCCCGGTTGCACCAACATCTCAAGTTAAATTAATTAACTCAAGTTAGATAACTCACGTTAAAATTTTAATCTGAATTAAATTAATTCCAGTTGCACCAACGTATTTTTAATGTGTGTTAGCTAACTTGTGATTAGACTTGACAACATCGCATTTTTTATTCGCTGTCCGCTTCAGGTTGGTTCCAGTGGCGTAGCGTGGGTTAAAGGGCTGGGGGGGGGGGGGGCAAACTTTACAAGGGCGCCGGCACTCATTGAAAAGTGTATTTCAATATAGGTGTGTATTATAGAGGGATTTCTATGTTTTTTTTTAAATCATGATTATTTGCACCCCGTGTTGTTTTATCGTAAAATCATAAGGGTGGTTTCTTGTAAAGTTTAAAAAAACTCGATCTAATTAACCCATTATAAATACACTGGCGAGCAAAAAATAGAGGTCACTTAAAAATTATGACTTATTTTTGGATTTTTTTGTTTTAACTTTATGTTTGCAAATTGTAAACCAAAGTAGGCATTTAATAATACATTTCCTGATAAATATTATCTATCTGTCAGTTACTATCACCGTGTTACAAACTTTTATGAAACAACATTCATTTCGCTCTAATTGAAAACCTACGTTTCGTTGTGGTTTTCTTACTTAGTGTTGACTTTTCTCTGCGAAACTTGTCATTCACATGGTGTACTGTACTTGACAAGTCATAATACCTTTAGGCCCTATTGTTGTGGCAAGAATTATAGGGTCGATTGAAGATGGGCGAGGAAAACGTGAAACTGCAAGGATTGTTGGCAAAAGCCTTTGTGCTATACAAAAAGTGTATCAGCGTTACTTGGATACTGATAACCAGAAGACCAGGATCCGGGCGAAAAAAAGTCACCACGATCAGAGATGACCGTTTTTTGGTGTCTACAAGTTTGCGGAATAGAACAGCTTCTGCAGTTTATCTACGAAATCAACTCCATGAAGTTTGAGATGTAAATTTTAGTGAATGGACCGTTAGGAGAAGGCTTCGGGCTGTTGAATTGTCTTGTAAAGATGGCTACAGGTCCACCTTTACAACGCCGACATCGTGTTGCAAGATTGGCTTTTGCCCGAAATCAAAGGGCATGGACTAATGAGGACTGAAGCAGGGTACTGTTTTCAGATGAGTCGCGGTTTTGCCTCAATGGATCAGACGGACGTCGGAAAGTGTGGAGAAGACGCGGAGAAAGATACGCTTCAGTTTGTATTGATAAGCGACTTCCATTTGGCGATGGGTCGGTTATGGCTTGGGCAGGAATTTCTACCGAAGCACGCACAGAGTTGATCTTTATAGAGAATGGCTCCCTGACAGCTCACAGATATATTACGGAGGTTCTCGAAGATCATGTTATGCCCTTTATGACAGCTATGGGCGAGCGCGGCATTTTCATGCAAGATAATGCTAGACCTCACATAGCCAGAGTTGTCAGAGATTATCTGGATGAAGTGGGAATTTCGCGGTTCGATTGGCCAGCTCTCAGCCCTGACATGAATCCCATAGAACATGTATGGGATGAGTTGGGACGACGTATCAGAAAGCATACACCTGCTCCAAGAACTGCTCAGGAGCTAAGACAGTTGCTATTGCAGGAATGGAATAATATCGACCAAAATGTGATCGTTAATTTCATTCAAAGTGTTCCTCGTCGACTTCAAGCAGTCATTAATGCAAGAGGGGGTAATACTCCTTATTAGCGATAAGTTTTTTTTCATTATTTTTTGTTCCATATTAGTCCTAGGAACAAAAATTCGAACTTCGTCTAAACTGTAAATTTGTGATATTTCCAAAATAGGCAATAAAAACAATAAATATGCTTTACGATTCAACATTGCTTTTTTAATATATCATTATCAAAATTTCGATAAAACTTCTATAATCAATTTGATCGGCCGAAGGGGCTCGATGAACTAGGGGGCGGGTGGGGCAATCGCCCCCCTGCCCCCCTATACGCTACGCCACTGGTTGGTTCACCGGCGAGTTTGATATTGACAGGTACATTCATCTATTCAGTAAAGCGTCGTGTCGTTAGGTGTTCAGTAAATTTACAGGTCACTGTAAGGCATTTGGTTATATTCATCCGAATTTATGTGTCACTACGGGACACTTATGACGTTTTAATTCCAATTAAATATAGTACTGTCATGTATGTACAGAACCATGCCATCGAGCAACTATGTCTATAACTTTCAATTAAGCATCACATGTTGCCTGTGTATTTATTGAAAACCATCCTTTCCTATTACGGTATAGTTCGGCAAATTCACCACCAGGAGATAAAATTTAATTCAACTTTAATTCAATACAGGAAGAAATATACATACTTGTACTTTGTAATACTATTGATAATAAACGTAATTCATGCAATTTATTTACTAACAATCGTATATTTTTAATATAAGCGTCGGAACTTAACCTGCAATTAAATTTTAACTAGCGGGATTTCGGTAGTTTGTTAACTCGAATTAAGGCTAATATAGGTTGATGCAACTGAAAACGCGCTAACTACAGAATATTTAATATGAGTTACCTAACTCGTCACTAACAAAGGTCGGTGCAACCGGGCATAGTGGAACAACACAATCATTACATTAAAATCTAATTCAACGAACATGGCAATTAACTGACGTTACATCTTACAAATAAATAAATACAACACAGTGAAACTTAACCTTTACACATTATAAATGACTCTCATTGTCACCTTACATTTACCGTACGCAGACTACTACTCAAAAGACTAACATCTACATTTAAGACTAAGACACGAAAAATACTACTAACCGCGACTTACTGAACTAAAAGAACTGAAAACTATTAACTTAAAAAGCTCATAACTGTTAACTCAAAAACCGACAACTGAAAACTCCCTACTTGAAACTGAAAATCTACATGTTACTGTCTGCGAACCCTCTGTGTCCCCCGCTTGCTTTTGAAATTTTCCTGCAAGACAAAGGGAATCCAGAGTTCAATTTGACATCGCTTTTATCGTATTTAGGTGTTTACTTCGCCCAAATAATTCAATTATTTATTTAATTGAAAACTCTGTGAGTTTGATTAAAAACGAAATTAATTTATAGACATAATCACTTAATTGACTATTTACAGGTGTTGGCTATGAATTCACACCTTAGTTACTACAGGTAAAACCGCTTAAATACACATTCTTCGATAGTGCACTAAATACATAATGGGCTGGTGCAATGTAAACTTTTCTGAAAGACGGACGCAAGTATTAATGGAATTTTATGATAATGAACGAAATTTGATTAGTCGGACATCGCTAATACCTCTTACACCTTTGATTAATTACACGTATATTTTTTACACTCTTCACAATCTTATTCGAATGTAAAAAAAATGTATCTAAAAGCAGGTGCTTACATGGGAGTGCGTTGAGTGGCATATATTACACCGTTACAATATAGAAGTTATTTAAAACTAAATCATTTTAATGAAAATCTATCCTATTATTTATTATTGTAAAAATAGAACTGTTACATTTCATTTTTTCCACAACGGGTATTTTATTTAATATTCATTTTATTTTCATTAATTGAATTTATCAATTAATTAAGTATACATTTTTACCTAGTCCCACTTTGTAATTGATGAATTACCGAACTGTTTTCACCAATCGTAAGCGACCCATTACGAATATATAGAGCATATATAAATGTTAAATGTCGTACATAAATGTGTAACATGTACTATTACCGCTTATGCACTTCGGTATATTATATACTTATTAGCCAATTACAATTAACGTCCGCCGAGTCCCCTGCATTCGTCTGTTCATTAAATATTAAAAATGACAGTGACATTTAAACGTCAGATTGCAACTTATTGGTTAAAAGAATAACCGACACAATAAACTCCACGCTATGCCTTATTGGTACTTCCATCGCAATGGTATCTTAGTAGATTAACATTTCAGAGTGAGTACAACCATCCGTATCCCTAAATTTGCACAATAAATGTATTGGACAATATATTATTCGACGGAAAATTTTCGAACGGTAATTCGTTTGTTTAGTTAGTAGTCGTCCTACATAGCCATTACCGGACAATTGCATGCAAATTTAAACGTCACCCTGACGAGATTCAGTTTCAATATGTCTTTAGTTTAAGCGAATAAATGTTAGGTCGAAGGTAAAGTATAGTACATAACGCGAGTTGTAACGCAATTACGCGCTCGTGAAATTACGTTACTCGCCGCTACGCGGCTCGTACGCAATATCTTTCCTTGCGCGTAATTTGCTACTTACAACTCTAGTTATGTAATATACTATTACGCATGCTTATTTTTTTGTCTTTCGGAACGTCCGTTCTGGCCATTTTCGTCTTTGAGTGCGAAAGAGTATACACGGAGTATTATATATAAACTAAATGAGTAAGAAAAGTTTGGTCGCCCAGAAAAAAACGCTACAAAGGGGCCCCGGCCGACTCGCACAAAAAATTCGCCTAAAAATATGAGGAGGATTTTGAAAATTGCGTCCCCCGAAAGTCGCCCTTAAAACGGGGGGTAGGGTTAAACCTCCCCCTTATCGCGCCCAAAATAACCGGCAACCTTTTAAAACCGGTCTCGTCGTTCCGTTTCACCCCCACCCCCGGAGAGGACTCTTCAAACGCAAATTTTCGATTTTTGCACGTTTCCAAAAAACAAAAATATCTCCTCCGTAACCGCCTGAGCTGGACGATCCCGGTATATCTTAAAATAATCTTAAAGAAAATATGTAAAATTGATCGGGCCACTTTTCTGATTTTTAAAAAAACCGGCTAAAAAAATGTTTTTCTTCTTTTAAGGACGTATTTGTACTTTCTCCGTTACGAGAAAGTATTGTGATCGTGATTTTTTTTTTAATTTTTTTACGAAATATCCGTTTTGAAGTCCCTAGGTACCATTTCAACAATTTCTGGAAAAAAAATTGTGTGGGTGTGTGTGTCTGTGTGTGTGTGTCTGTGCGCGGTGTATCTCAAAAACTAATAGAGAAACTGATATGAAACTTTGAACATACGTCTTACTTGATAATCTGAAGAATCGAAAAGCTTTTGGTAAAATTTCGTACACCGGAAGTGGGTGTTTACCTTAACTGTTTTTTGTTTTTTGCCAATATTTTCTTAAATATGAAAAATATCACAAAAACATTTAAACAAATATTGAAGACACAAAGAAATGAGCGTATTTTGTTTGAAAACATTTTTCATAAAATCATTGTTATTCGAGAAAAAAAAAATATTTTTTTTCATAATTTCAATTTTGGTTTCACGATTACAATACTTTCTCGTACTTCGTAACGGAGAAAATCGATTTTGGGTTTTGACATTTTCACATTTTCTGAAAGTACAGAATTTGGAGAATATTCCTTCAAAAGTTGGAATTAGTCTGATTAAAATTGACGGAGTTAAGACGTTCAAAGTACGACCGTACATTTTCAAACTCGGTGGCCTCGATACCTCGAACTACTGTACTTTTTTCTAACTTGGCACGTTTATTTGAGATATAATGGAGTAAAGAAGTATAGTTTTCTTTTTCTTGGCGAAAAACTAGCGATATTATCATGCAAAAGCGAAGCTTTAGCTTTGAACGTCCGCCATTTTGTTCAACATTAATATTTCGACAAACTGTTCGTTCAATCACTAGATACTTTAATATATTAAAGGTCTTTGTGGGGACCGACGCTAGACAACCATATATACGCATACACACCACCTAGCGACCACGAGTAAACGCGAGACCAGCGAACGAGCCGACGCGCCACCCCGGCAAGGGATGGGCACGCCACCAGCAAGGGCTAACGTACCACTCGCCGACGGGGGAGGACGCGCCTAGAGTATTCCTAGGGCAAAGACGCGACGACCCTTCATAACGCGCTGCGGACGAAGCAGAGGCAAGCTCTCCTCCGACAAACCGTCAGGAGGTACCACAGCTAGGACACTCGCATTAGCTAGTACAGTAATGCCTAAAGCGTCGAGCTTTCATCTAAATCTAAAATGCCGAGTGTGACGATTAATAAAAGTCCCAGCAGCTTTTTCACCGATCTCGACACCCAAGAGGAGGATTCGGTCAGACCCGCTGGCAACGCTGCCGAGGCAGACGACAGACCACCAGCAACGGACGATGCCCCGGGCCCTCTTCAGATCGGACCAGAACCACTCGACTCCAGACCCAGTGTCACCATTGCCTCCGACGCCAAGAAGGAAACGGGCAGCTAAACCATATCCTCGCCTACATCGCATCGCATCGACCGCGACACTCTACGTCGGACTGAATCCTTGGAGGGTTCGTCTCCACGACACCAGAAGACATTCAGTGCAGAGACAATATTGCCGTTCACAAGAGGGAAGACCCTCACACTGTATTAAATGTAAATACACTTGTAAATAAATTGAAATAAAACGACTTAAAGACCACCTCTATTTGATCATCAAATAAACCGAACACGAACAACTCTAAATTGGTGACCCCGACGTGATCAAAAACAGAGGTCAGGTTGAACCAGCAAAACAACCCGCGATAAGTGGAAACTTACGAACATAAAATTACGGATAAAGAAGTAAGCAGGATTCAAGTACGGATTCCACCATTCTGGAATGGTCATCCACAGATGACAAGAAATATAGCCACGTGGTTGGAAGCCTGGAACCCCGTTACGCCAAGGAGATACGAGACATCCTAACAGCACCGCCAGCAACAGGAAAATACGACACAACCAAAACCGAACTCATCAGACGTCTCGGCGTAAGCCAGGAAAACAGAACACGGCAGTTACTAGAACGCGAAGAGCTAGGTGACAGGAAGCCATCGCAATTCCTGGGACACCTACAACATTTAGCAGGAACGGCAGTACCGAACGCGCTGCTAAGGTCACTATGGATGGGAAGACTCCCGAATAATGTAGAGGTGATCCTGACAACGCAAAAAAAGGCCAGCCTAAACGACGTAGCAGAGGTTGCCGACTCAATAGTAAACGCAACTTCCACACCAATAGTAAACGAAGTAACAGAGAGCGAGCTAATGAAAACACGACTGACCGAAATCGAACAAATAAAAATATAGCTGCAGGAAAAAGAGAACACCCGACCCGCAACACTATTCCGAGGCCGGAGCCGATCTCGAGACGCGCAGCAGAACAGAAAAAAATCAAAAAACCGCACATATGACACATGTTCGTTTCACTATAAATTTGGAGAAAACGCCAGGAACTGCCGACCACCATGTACATTCAGCAAAACGGGAAACGGGAAAGGCAGTCAGTAGAGGCGGCCACCGACTGCACACCCAGCCCATCGCACCGCCTATACATCACAGATCCACAGACGAAAATACAGTACCTAATTGACACCGGAGCAGATGTGTGCGTTTTTCCCCGACTTGTTGTACAAAAATTGCAGAAAACCAGCTACAATTAGTACGCAGCGAATGGATCGACTATACACACATACGGCACAATCAACCTCAACGTGAATTTAAAACTAAGAAGAAATTACATAGAAAGTACATAAAACAATCATAGGCGCCGATTTCTTGTCATTTTACGAGTTACTCCCGGATGTGAGACACAAGAAACTGCAGAACGGCAGGATCAACCTCGAAGTGTTTGGACAGGTAGACATAGCAAAGGAGAGCGGAATAAGCACACTCTGCAAAGAAAAGAAGCACTACCCGATTTTACAAAATTTCCACGAATTTGTAAACCTCCAAGACTACATAACTTACCACAACTTGACACGGAGCATTTCATTCAGACAATCCCTGGTCCATCAGTATCCAGTAGGCCCAGACGACTCGCACCCGACAAGTTGAAAATAGCGAAACACGAGTTTAAAATAATGTGCCAGATGGGGATCGCAAGACCTTCAAAAAGCTCGTGGGCCGCACCATTGCATTTGGTAGCGAAGAAGAATACCGAATAGCGACCATGTGGGGATTACAGAGCGCTAAACGCAAGAACGGTACCCGACAAATACCCAGTTCCACACATAGAAGATTTCGCACAACAGTTGCATGGATGTAAGATATTTTCAACCATCGATCTAGTGAGAGCGTACCACCAAACCCCAATAGCGAGAGAGGATATTCCAAAAACCGCGATCATCACACCGTTTGGATTATTCGAATTCTTGTACATAACATTTGGACTACGCAACGCAGCACAAACGTTTCAAAGGTTCATGGACGGAATTTTACGAGACCTTGATTTTTGTTATGTTTACATCGACGACATACTAGTCGCATCGAAAACGAAAGACGACCACAACAGGCATCTCAACCAACTATTCCAACGACTGGAGGAAAATGGAATCGTTAGTAATCCAGAGAAATGCCGATTCGAAGTACACGAAATTCCATTCTTAGGATATACGGTATCCGAGAAGGGAACGATACCACTTGACTAGAAAGTCAAGGCCATAAAAGAATTTCCACTGCCACAAAAAGCGAAGAAGCTACGACAAATGCTTGGAATGATTAACTACTACAGACGTTTCATCCCAAACGCAGCAAAGACACAAGCATCGCTAAACGAGTTGCTGAAAGGCAAGAAAAAAGGCAACCAGCCCATCATTTGGACCGAAGAGGCGCGGGAAGCATTTAACAGATGCAAGGAAGAAATCAGCACCACAGCACTGTTGTCACACCCAAAAT
The DNA here is from genome assembly GCA_910593695.2 of Ocypus olens. NCBI lineage: Eukaryota > Metazoa > Arthropoda > Insecta > Coleoptera > Staphylinidae > Ocypus > Ocypus olens. The sequence continues at coordinate 15,523,731 of OU343053.1, read as the reverse complement.
CCGACGTCAAATTAGCAGTCACAACAGACGCCTCAGACCAAGCGATAGGCGGAGTAATCTAGCAAAAGCAAGAAGACGGTTGGAAACCACTAGCATTTCTATCAAGAAAGCTATCGACAGCTGAGCAAAAGTAAGCAGCGTACGATATGGAATTGCTGGCGATATACACGACGATCAAACATTACCAGCACAACTTGGAAGGATGAAATTTCACCATCTTCACAGATCACAAGCCAATTACATACGCGTTCGCACAGAAGTTAGAGAAATGCTCACCAAGACAATTCAGATACCTCGACTACGTAGGACAATTTTCCACCGACATTTAACATATCAAAGGAAAAGAAAACGTAGTCGCCGATGCACTAAGCAGAGTCGAACAAATAACAACGGTAATTGAATTCGCAACGATGGGTGACAATAAAAACAAGGAACCGAACTAAAAAGATCCTGGGCGAAAATAATTCGAACCTGAAGATGAAAAAGTATACCTCCCAGAGTATAAAACGGACGTATACTGTGACGTCACCACCCACACAGTCCGACCATATATCCCAAGCAGGCAAAGGAGACAAGCATTCAACAGCATGCATCAGTTGTCGCACCTCGGAGCAAGAGCCACAACCAAGCTAGTGACGCAATGGTTCGTGTGGCCTAGAATCCGAGCCGACTGCAAGAAATGCCCAAGATTGCCCACACAAAAATTTAACCACATACACATGGACATCGTTGGCCCACTACAAGAATCAAACGGAAAGAAATACATACTCACATGTATCGACCGATTCACGAGGTGGCCTGAAGCTATACCAATGGCGAACATAGAAGCAACCACTGTAGCTAAACTACTTGTCACGCATTGGATAGCCAGATATAGCATGCCACTATAAATAACGACGGACCAAAGCCGATAATTCGAGTCGCAGCTTTTCCAGCAGTTAGAAGAAATGCTTGGTTTCAAGCGAACGAGGATGACAGCATACCATCCTCAAGCGAACGGCTTGGAAGAAAGGTTCCACAGATAGCTAAAAGCATCACTAATGTGCCACAAGAGCGAACCCTGGACCGACGCATTACCGATAATATTTTTAGGACTTCGAACGGCCTGGAAAGAGGATATCGAGGCAACGATAGCAGAAATGGTATACGGAGAGACACTACAACTCCCAGGAGAACTACTATCCACGGTTCCACAGAGGCCACCGATAGAACCAGAGAATTATGCGACACGAATGCAGAACATCATGAAAGCAAGCAAACCAACACCAACATCGAACCACAGCAAGACAAAACCGTTTATCTTTAGAGACCTAGCGAAAGCTAGGTACGTATTCGTACGGAGAGACACCGTGCGAAGATCACTCCAACCACCGTACGAAGGTCCATACCCAGTGATCTCACGGAAGACGAACACAATCGTAATAAGGAAGGACGGACAATCAACGACAGTCTCCATGGAACGAGTTAAGCCAGCGTTTGTAGAGAATGAGCTCGAAGACACGTACAAAAACCCGGCAGAAGAAACGAAAACGCATACACACCACCTAGCGACCACAAGCAAACGCGAGACCAGTGAACGAGCCGATGCGTCACCCCGGCAAGGGATGGGCGCGCCACCAGCAAGGGCTAACGTACCACCCACCGACGAGAGAGGACGCGCCTAGAGTATTCCTGGGGCAAAGACACGACGACCCTTCATAACACGCTGTGGATGAAGCAGAGGCAAGCTCTCCTCCGACAAACCGTCAGGAGGTACCACAGCTAGGACACTCGCATTAGCTAGTACAGTAATGCGGAAAGCGTCGAGCTTTCATCTAAATCTAAAACGCCGAGTGCGACGATTAATAAAACTCCCAGCAGCTTTATCACCGATCTCGACACCCAAGAGGGGGATTCGGTCAGACCCGCTGGCAACGCTGCCGAGGCAGACGACAGACCACCAGCAACGGACAGCAACGGACAGACCACCAGCAACGGACGACGCCCCGGGCCCTCTTCAGACTCCAGTCACCATTGCCTCCGATATTATATTACACTCATGTGGAATTATTCGTCACTTGCGAAAATTACCTTTGCTTTTTCTTGCTTGATTAATATCGTACATTCCACTCTCGTATGATAAATAACTATTATTGTTTATTATTATATAATAATCAATGGATCTTTGCGTGCACGTCATTACTGACAGTTGTCCGGTACAATCAATGCTGGGGATTTCACCAGTGGCGTAGTGGAAACAAGTTGCGCACAGGACAAATAAACAACAAACTGAAATTAGTCTAAGAGCCCGCTACGTAAACCATTAAAACAGCAGTGTATGAGATGTATAGGCGAATATGCCTTTGTAATGACCGAATTTGAAACTCTTAGTCTGTCGAGCCGCATTTGGCTGGAAGGTAAACAAATCAAATTCTTTATGAGCCCAACATTCCTTCATAATTTTGACGTTTTCAACGTCAGTAAATTTCGGTCGGTGCGTAAGGCTAGGCCTCCACATGCGATTTTTAGTCGCAGCGACTAAAAAATCGCTGTCGCAGAAAATCTGGAGGGTGCCTCCTGCGATTTATAAATAGCTGCATTACATGAGTTTTCCAATGGATGACATTGAAACCACTTGTGTGGTCGCTCTTTTGCTTTTGCGAGAAGAAAACGGCGAACGCATCGTTATTGGATACATCCATTAACAAATCATAGATTTTTTAAAGGACAGTTTTACGTGTTATTTGAAGATTTATGTGAGCACCCTTTTCAAAACTACCGCATGTCAAAAAGTAGTTTTGATGAATTATTGAGAATAATTGGTCCATTAATAACATATAGTGACACAAAGTGGAGAAAATGCATACCACCTGAAGAACGTTTGTCAGTGACTTTGAGGTAACTACAAAATTATTACGAGACAATGCAATATTTTTATTATTAAATACACAGAATTGTAAAAAACTGTATATTTTACTGTAACTGTATATTATTGGTTAGACATATCAAACAAATCACTCCCGCTTGCAGATCACATCACATAACAGCTACCTAAGCAATATCTGGGGACACTAATAAAAAAAATATCTCAAAACTACAAATACAACAAAACAAAATACTAAAAATTCTATATAACCTAGACAAATCAACAAAACTAAACTAAATAAACAAATACACAATTATAAAACAAGAAGAAGATCAGACCTAAGAACAGAAAAATTTACCACAACGAAATACAAACAATCATTAACAACGGAAACCATTAAACAATACAACAACCTACCGGAATATATAACGACACTCAATTATACACCTTTCAAATTAAAACTAAAAAACCTAATCCTAAACAACAAACTACAGTAGAAAGCAATATATTATAGAGAAGAATATATATATATATATATATATCCCTTAACACCGTTAGCCCGAGATGGAATCAACTCCACTACATCCCGAGGTGAGGACAAAGGGAAGAATAAAAAAAAGGACCTGCACAAAAATTGCAGCATTCCGCATAACGTTTATAATTTCAATTTTATCGTAATGCTTTTGTTCGTTATTTAATCGTCCCATCATAGGAACCAACATCAAGGCAAAATGTTTATCTTCATTAATTTCATCATTTTGTTTTGCTTTTAGTGTCTCGAGTAGTGATGCTTCATATGACGAAACAGACTTCTTGCTCTTATTACCAGGTCGTGCAGGCGTGGCCAGTTCATCAACATTACTAGGGGCCATATTCCTTGTGTTACTGGATACGGGAGCAGAATGTTGGTCTCCATCATTTTCATTTTGGGAAACGTTGGTACTGGTCTCTCTACCCTGGAAAAAGGGAACTTTTACGTTGAGCTGTCATCTCCCTTTGAAAACAATCTTTTAAATTCTTCCATTTCTTTTGGACCTCTGCTCCTGAAATATCAATTAAAATAAAATTAAATGTGTGCTATACAGTAATTAATATTTGCAGTTATTTAAATAAATCAACTTCCTAAATTAATTTTCAACTTTATTTACAGGTACCTTGGAACCGGAAACAGTTTCAACGCATTGCACTTTGAATACCATTTGGGTGCCAGTATAATTGAACACATTGTAAAACATACATGTGCACAGTTACGGAAATGTTTACAAATTTTTCTCTTATATTACTTGCTGTAGTAGATGCTGATTACTGCTTTACATCGATTGATGTAGGGTCATATGGTGGTAATACTGATTCAAATATATTGAAAAATTCACCACTTGGTGAGATGTTAAGTGCAGGTAAATTAAATATCCCAAACGCACAAACTCTTCCATTTGATGACGATGAGAAGCCAATGCCTTTTATCATCGTAGGTGACAAAGCATTTGCCTAATCCAAACAGATAATGAGACCATACTCTAGAAGGAACTTAAGTACGAAACAACGTGTATGCAACTACATAATATGTCGTGCTCGAAGAATGGTGAAATGTGCTTTTGGTGTTTTAGGAAATAAATGGCGCATTTTTCACTGGGCATTAGATGTGGAAACAAAATTGGCAGATGACATTATAAAATCTTGATGTGTTTTACACAATTTTGTTAGGAGAAAAGATGGAATACGAGTCGAAGAAGAATGCTATGAGAGCCCATTAAATGACATATCTCGCATTGGTTTGCAGTCCGACACTGGAGGTACGGAAATAAGAGACTATTTTGCAGACTACTTTGTTTCACCAGAGGGCTCGTTACCTTGGCAATATGATAAAATATAGTCATGTAAAAGTGAATTGGCAATTTTTTTTTAGTCAAGATGCGTCAGATAACAGAAAATTACACGTTAAAAATTTACAATAAATAAATGAATTTATTTTAACTTACCTATTTTTTTATCTTTTGCAGCAAGTTGGGCCCAGTTTGGGACAACAAGAACACAAACTTCAGCCCACATTTTTTCCTTCATATTTCTGTCGCTGTACTCTTTCAGCCGTTTATTATAGAGAGCTGGCCTTTTTTCGACTTCTTTTATCAACTGCTCTGAATCAATATTAGTCAAAATGGCGCTAACAGCTTCAGCATATTCTTCTTTGTCGGAGATATTTACAAAATTATCGAATTGTTGAACGACACACCCGGCTAGACGGCTTCAGAATCGCGACTAAATACTCGCAAGTGGATCAGCGTTGCCAACTGGTTACAAGATACTTCCGCCAGGTAGCCAACCTAATTCCACTAGAATTCCGCCAGAAAATATACGAAAATAAATAAAAGTATCATATCGATGTTACAAAACTCAACAAACATTCGTAAACATTCTTCAATGATCATTATTCATTATATTCAGGCCTTTGACTGTATGTATACAGTCAAAGCTTCGAGGCATGTCTGAATCTCGATTTTTCAATGTATTTAAAATTGAATCTGTTACCTTGAATTTATGGCAACAAATGTTTTGTCTATACAATCACTTCTTTAATTGTAATCAATTAACATTTTAACGCTAATTCTGCAACGGAATTATTTTTTTATTAAATCCACTTTTAAATTAATCTGTCGCTACAGATTTTTACCGTTTTTCAAATATTTTCCACTGAAAACATATATTTATTTTTAGAACACCTATATTCAGATAATACATTAATTTAATGTTAAAATTTACTAATTTGAAATATAATAAGCTATCTCTTATTTTAACATAACGTTCAGCAGTTAACATTCAACGTTCGCGTACGAATTAGGACTGAATATTATTAGGTATGAAAAATTCCTTAAAAATTTGAGTGTATTCAATTTTTATGTGAGTTAAGAAATTTGAAAAGTAATATTTAGTTCTTGACGACTAAATAAATAAATACCGCTATAATTTTAATATCGTCACAAAACATCTAACTTTAATTTTTGAAAATCTGCCAATTTCTCCGAGTTATGAATTTTAGAAAATTAGCGTTTTAAGTAAGAATTGAACAAAAACAATTTAAAGAAAATAAATACTTACGATGGGATTGCTCAAATTTTTTTATATGTTCACAAGATATCTACTTTTAACATTAACTTTTATTGTTGAAAATATGTCAATTTCTGCGTGAGTTATAAAATTTTACAAATGATTTTTGTTAAGTTGTCAAAAATTTGAACAACAAAAAAATTGAAAACAATACTGAAATCTTTGTTAAAAACAGATGAATTTTTGAAAATTAATTTAAACACTTAAACAAAACAAAAATCGCAAACAAAATTGAACTCATATATTTTAATGCATCCACAGAATGACTACCTTTAAAACTAACTTTGATTTTTGAAAATGTGTTCATTTTGCGTGAGTTATAAATTTTTTAAAATTATTTTTTTAAGTTGCCGAATATTTGAACAAAAACAAAAAAAAAATAATACTGATATGACTGAATTTCATAAAGAAAAACTCGAATGCAACCATAATAAATTTAACTTTAAAATTAACTATGATTTATGACAAGTCCATTTTTGTGCGAGTTATGAATTTTTTTAAATAATTTTTTTAAGTTGCCGAATATTTGAACAAAGAAGATAGAAAAACGAATTAATACTGATATGGCTGAATTCCTTAAAAATACATTTATCTTTAAAATTGACTATGATTTTTGAAAATGAGTCAATTTTTGCGTGATTTGTGAATTTTTGAAAATTAATATTTTAAGTTATCGAACATTTTAACAAAACAAAAATTGAGTTACTCAAATATTTTAATAAAACGATTAAAAATGTTTTTCTTTCAAATTTAAAAAAAATCTTTATTCAAGTCTAATAGCTGAAACACTACTCTGAACACTACTTTCTCAAAAAATGTGGGTACTTAATATTTTTACAAAATATCTGCCTTCAGAATTAACCAAGATTTTTCAAAATGTGTCAATTTTTGCGTGTTATGAATTTTTGGAAATAATTTTTTAAGTTATGGAATATTTGAACAAAGAAAAAAATAGAAAACAAATAATACTGAAATAATTGAACTTAATAATAATAATAATAATCCAATCGTAACACTTTTATCTTTAAATTGAACTACGATTTTTGAAAATGAGTCAATTTTGTGTGAGTTATAAGTTCTTGAAAATTAATATTTTGTTTTTGAACACTTAAACCAAACAAAATTGAGGTAGTCAAATATTTTAATATAGCCACAGAACGACCACCTTTAAACCAACTTTCATTTTTGAAAATGTGTTAATTTCTGGGTTTATTTCTGAAAAAATAAATATTGATATGATAGAATTTCACAAAACTTTTAGTATATTCACAAAACATCTGGCTTTAGAATTAACTTCTATTTTTGGAATTTGTCAATTTTTGCCCGAATTATGAATTTTTAAAAATCGATATTAAAAGTTGAACTTGAACAAAAATATCTAAATTTTTACTTTCTCCGTTACGAAGTACGAGAAAGTATTGTGATCGTGATTTTTTTTTCAAAAATTTTTTTTACGGAAATATCCGTTTTGGGGTCCCTAGATGCCATTTCAACAATTTCTGGAAAAAAAAAATTGTGTCTGTGTGTGTGTGTGTGTGTGTGTGTATGTGTGTGTCTGTCTGTGTGCGCTGTATCTCAAAAACTAATAGAGCAATTGATATGAAACTTTAAACATACGTCTTATTTGATAATCCAAAGAACTGAAAAGCTTTTGGTAAAATTTCGTACACCGGAAGTGGGTGTTAACCTTGACTGCTTTTTGTTTTTTGTCAATATTTTCTTAAATATGAAAAATATCACAAAAACTTTAAAACAAACATCGAAGACAACAAAGAAATGAACATCTTTTCCTTAAAAATATTTTTCATAGAATCATTTTTATTCGAGAAAAAAATTTATTAATTTTTTTTAAATTTTTGCTTTATAATTATGAAACGATAATAGTTACAGCAAATTTATGTCAATAATAGTTATAGAGAATACCAAAATGAACAACTTTTAAAGAATAAGTTTTTTTCGAAATCTCGTTAGTTTTTGAGTAAACCGAGTTTTTGAATTTGAAGTATAATTTTTCCATATTTCATGATTTTGACGTTTTAAACGTCAGTTTCACCCGAGTTTACGCAACGCTCGCTATACATTTAAAATATGATTTCAATTGAAAATAAACCCATGAAAACGTAAATATAAAGTCGGAGAAAGTAACATGATGGCCACATCACCATTTTTTTAATATATTTACAAAACATCTACCTTTAAAACTTACTTTAATCTTTGAAAATGTGTCATTTTTTCCGTAAGTTATGATGATTTTTTTAAAATTATTGTTTTATGTTTCTGCTTTTTCTCTTACACCTTTTGAAAGTAAAGATTAAATTTAAATTACGCTAGTTTTTTCAACAATCCAACATAATTCCGCTAGAAAATTCGCCAGCCGCTAAAACGAAAATTATTCCGCAATTCGGATCCAAAACCCGCCAGATCTGGCGTATTTTCCGCTGACTTGGTAACTCTGAAAGGGATGCATGTCTCTGCTTGTCCGTATGATTCATTGTGGTGGGGCGACTATCGTGTCGCGGTAGAAATAGAACAGGTTGCGTTTTTTAATCGCTGTGATTATTTAGTATTATTTAAGGAGTGACAGATCTCAACAAAGAAGCGAGAAGCGCAACCTACAACGTGATGTTCTTAGAAACCTGTAACGGCGGCTTCATAACAACCCGAGAACGGTAACGAAAATATACCAAGCTTTTCCCGTTACCGGAAATGAGTTATAAGTTGTGTATGTCAACATGCGAATCATATTATTTAACTTTTGGTTCCCGGTTTGACACCCTCGTTGAGTTTTTAATTTCTTACGGGGTCCAGATTTTCCAGGGGTAGAAAGCGACTGATTTCTCTCACTTGCAATTTTAATACTGGAGATTGCTATGAAAGTTCTAAAAAGAACTGTTTTTTATATATCACGAAGTGTTTATGTTACGACTCAAAATGTACTGTACAGGTTGTAAAATCGAACAAATATGCAAAAATGAACACAAAACAGAAAATACTGCTTATAGCGCCGCCACTGCAGTTACGACTTACGGACCAAGGTTTTGTATTGATCATGGTATTACCGAGTGCCGTACGTCCTCGCCTTGGACGACATACGTAGGTACACATATTATTGCATCTAATTTAACTCTTATCGTGTAGAGAGTAAACACATGAAAATCAGATTCGGCTATCTATGATGTGCACGCAAAGATCCATTTATCAGACTCTAATAAACAAATATAACAAAGTAGAAACTCCCTATATAACAAGAATTAGATATTTCTTTTTACTAAAAAAAGGCCTTTATCAAACAATAGTCGACATTTAGTAATTTTGTCTTAAATTCCATAGAGACTCTGAAAGTTTATCATACTCCTTCTCTTGCACGATCTCATACATAGATTCTTGTAATATTCCCAGAATTTCCTTGACCAATTTGTCATAATCAATCAGCTGAAAAAGAGTTAATAAATATGAAATCCTAAAAAGTGTCAATTTTGAAAAACCAGCAATAATGAATAACACTTACGTGTGGTAAATAATTAAAAGTTTCCGCATCTCCTTCCGCCGGCGGGCGACGTCTCATTAATGTTGACAAACATTTATCAATGCTTGCTCGAGTGAAAGATTCACCTTACAAATAATTAAATTAGTGCATTTATGTGTGTGCGCAACCAGACTAGTTCAAATATCTATTTACGATCGTTGAAAAGTTAATAAATATTTACAATGACTGTACAAATTTTGATTTTATCTGCATTCTAATGCCAGTGTCAATCAATATCTGTGATTTTTGATTTATGAATAATATTTCTAATGCATACTTGATATTCAGTATAAGGTGAACAAAAATTCGTAATAAAACTAACTGCTGCCTATATTGAATGAGTTTAATACTTCGAAATTCGGAGCAACGTAAAACCATTGTATATACATATCTAGTAGTGCAACGCTTATGGGAGAAAAAGAGGCAAGTTTTGGAAGCCTGTGAGCCCTACTTTGGAAGCCGTATGAGGCGCTCCCGCTGCGATATAAAATAGATATTAAATTGATTTTACTATGCCCTCATAGATGGCTATGAAAATAATATGTCCACTGAGTTACCTGAATTTAATATGAAATTATTTGTTTTTGTGGAGAATGACTAATAACACGCGTCCTAATTTACATTTTCGGTCGTACAGTGTTAAGAGATTTACTGTTGATAAATGCTCTGGGTTTGTTTAATTTTTTTATACCTACTCGGTGTTTTACGATACCTTTTTATAATGTTTGGTGTTCCACTACACCCGCTGATCTTGATTATATTTTCGGATGCATGAATTCTTTCTAAATAAAATTAAATAGACTATTTTTCCTATAAATGTTAAACCGGCCATTCCATAAATAAATGCACATTTTTTGGGGGCACATCAGGGATTTTAGCGAATTTCATATATATTATAAAGGCTATCAAGAAATGGCTTATGGTCTTTACTGGAGGCTCAGAAAATTATTGTGTCAAAAGTTACAACAATATAAACTTTTAGTACACTTTTATTTTGAACTCAAAAATATCGTAAACTGTTACGGGTACGAAAAAAGTTCTTCTATACTTTTTTATGCTTAAATGTTTAGTTTAAAAAAAATCCAAAACAAAACAAAAGTTAGTTTTTAATAAATAAAATATATTTTAAAGAATAATCAATTACTCATGTTTTAATTTTCCTAAAAATAAGAATGTTTCTTTTTTCAAAAGTATGGGCACTTTAAAATTTTTGAGATATGATTTTTTATAAAATATTTCAAAACAGAATAATTCATTTGTTTTATTATAAATTTTAAATAATAGCAAATAAAGATCCGGAACGGGCCAGGCCGAGCTTTGAATATTCACTAGCGGGCCGGGCTGGGCCGGGCCGACAAAACATTTTATTTCTTCGGGCTAGGCCGGGCCGGGCCTCTGAATATTCACTACCGGGCTGGGTCTTTAAAAGACGGCCTGTGCAGGACTCTAGCCCATGCACTTTGAGAGCTATTCAAAAGCTGGTAGCTAAATTTGAAGAAAGTGGTTTTGTTATGGATAAAAGGAAATCAGGAAGACTTCCTGTTACAACAGATGTTGTTGTTGCTGAAGTTTTATAAGAAACGCAAAATTTAGCAAATGAAAACAAATATGGAACATCTAGTGTCAATAAAATAGCAGGCCGTTTGGAGATTGGTAACACCACAGTATGGCGCATTCTTCAAAGGCAACCTAAAATGTATCCATAACCCCATTTCATTCTTCACATATGGGCATTTTTAATTTTAAAATTTCTCAATGATGATACAAATATCAGTATTTCAATACACGACTTACTTTTGAAAAACCCTATATAAAAGGGAATTTAGTGAGCTGCAGGCTTATTGTTTTTAGAAAGGTACTCCGGCGATTTCGGTTATCTTAAGACAGGGGTCTCCAAACTACGGCCCGAGGGCCGACAGATTTTGTCCGGCCCACGGAGAGCTAGCATACTTGAAAACTCCTTTTAGAGAACATATTTTTTATAGCAAATTAAATTTAGTTTACTGAAGTATTCTAATTTTATGTTGAATAATTATTAATATGACATCTACATTGATATGGTCATGGGCTAACTACTTATAACATTGTTGTAGGCTTATTGTTATTGTTTTTGTGATAAGTTGGATAAAGAAACACAGAATTGTAATGAGTAAAGACATGTATAATATGCAGAAAATTTAACTTCAGTATATAATAACTAACAAATTATGTAAATGAATCCAACTAACATTTTATACATTTTAAATAAAAACATAACTTATAACAAGCATAATGACATATGAAATACTAATGAGATTTATGTAATTGAGATTTTGTAGTTGTGGACTAATTTTACTTGTACCAATTATTAAAAGAGATTTAAGATGCTCATCAGTTAATTTAGATCTGTAAACATTTTTTGTGTACTTCATTTTGGAGAAGGTCTTCTCACACAAATAAGTAGTACCAAAAACAGAAAACAGCCCACGAGCAAATTTATGCAAATTATCAAATTGTGTCAGTGGAAGACTCTTATAAAATTCCAACAAAGATGAGTTTTGATATTTGTTCTTAATTATATCACTGCACTGTAGATCAATCATTTCCATTTGAAGTTCCGGGGCTAGGGTTTCAATGTCAGTATCAAAAGGATTCTGAAAAATCTTAATTTGATTCGCAATGGCATCAGTCCGCAATGGCATCAGTCCGAGAAACGAGTATCAAAATTTATTTTCAAAGAACTCAAAGTTTCGATTGCAAAATCGATAGGAAACTCAGTCTCAGTGGTGTGGCTGAATATTTCACATGTTTTAAAATGTGAAAAACATTTACTTCGTAGTTGTGATTGAAACAGTATCAATTTCTTCCGGAATGATTTGATATTAGTGTATAAATCAGGAAGATGCTGGTTTTCTCCTTGCAATCTCAAATTCAGTTCGTTCACATGTTTTGTCAAATCAACATAGAATGCTAACTTCCACAGCCATGCGTTGTTTTGTAATTCAGAAAGAGGGCGATGCTTTTCATTCAAAAAAATTTCGATCACTGCTCGAAGTTCAAAAAAGCGCTGAAGGACTTTCCCAAAACTAAGCCAACGTACGGCAGTATGATAAGGTAAGTCATTTTCTCCAATCTCTTCAATAAATTGTCGAAATTGTCGGTGATGCAGCCCAAAAGATCTGATAAAATTAACAGTTGATATGACTTGTTTCAGAACTTCAGACATATCCAAACATTTTCCGCACAAAGACTGTTGATGAATGATACAATGTAAGACTAATGGTTTTAAACCACCGTCATTTTCTACAGCCTTTGACACAAGAGCGACCACTCCTTTATCTTTCCCACTCATGTTTTTGCCTCCATCAGTTGTAATACATTTCAAGTTTTTTGAAATTGTTTTGATTAATGGCCATTTCAACTCCTTTAAAAATATCTGTACCAGCAGTTGTGCCATGAATACTATACATACCAAGAAGTTCTTCATGCACTTCATAGCTTTTATCTACTCCTCGAATATAAATCAACACCTGAGCAGAATCTGACACATCCGTTGACTCATCCAAGGCCAAAGAAAACCACTCAACATGTCCATTTTTGTCGAACAGTTGAGAGGATATATTTTCAGCGATGTTTTCTACCCTTCGAGCCACAGTGTTTGCTGACATACTGACAGTTTTTAATAAATTTACCTTTTTAGGGCACATTTCTTCGGCTGCTGCAATTATGCATTCTTTGATCATTTCTCCATCGGTGAATGGTTTTCCACGTTTTGCAATTTCAAGAGCCACAAGAAAGCTGGCACGAGTTGCAGCCTCTTGTTCGGTTTTGAGTTTTGTAAATGAAGATTGCTGCGATTTCAACCGCGCTTCATAGCTTCGAATTTTTCTGTCCGCAAACTTCCTGTATATTTTGAGTAATTTTGAAAATGTTTTGTTTCATAATGACGTTTAATGTTATATTCCTTGAGAACGGCTATGCTTTCATTGCAAATCAAACATAGCGCCTTGTTACTGGACTCAATTACGAAATACTGAATGTTCCACTGATCTTTGAATTTTCTGCATTCACTATCAATTTTTTCGCTTCTTTTCCATACTAAATCACACACAAAAGCAACAATTCAAATCAAAATACTGTTACAAAGATGTCTTAAACTTAAACACGCACAAACACGTTTTAAGGAGGTACGCTAGTGCGTACCTCCTTATTGTGAAATAAAATAGTTTTTATTTCACAACAGTGTCATAGGAACTGACTTGTGGTTACGCCACTAGCCTTCTAATATATTCCAATTACTGCCATCTAGAAGTGAGTGGAAGACACCAGAACTTTCTCGAACCAACGAGATTATTATGTACGTGCTATTAGCGCCATCTGTTAGCGATAGAAGGTACTACCTATTTCCGCTTGTGTCCACCAGATGTCGTGTCACGTTACTCCACATGGCTCGTACTCTACGACTAATCTAGAAATTACAGATAATGACAGGAAAATTAATAATATGCAGTGTTGCCGTTTTGCGGACTTTAGTCCGATTTGCGGCCTTTTTTAAACGTTGCGTACTTTTTCGGACTTTTTTTTTCATCAGTGGAACTATTTCACTTTTTACCACCGGCAACAATGATAATATGGTTTTGGCCCTCGGAACTTACTGATGTAATCAGTATGGCCCTAAGGCTGGAAAGTTTGGAGACCCCTGTCTTAAGAGATACAAAGTTTAATAGGGCAAATTTATGTATTATAACGCGGAATAATCAGTTGAAAATTTCTCAAAAGAAAAGAAATTTTCAATTTTTGTCATTATTTTCTCTGTACGAAGTACGGGAAAGTATGGTGATCGTCAAACTGTTTTCATTTTTTATGTCCGTTTTGAACTACGTTGAATGGTTGAATTTTTACATTACATTGCATTATAAAATTATGCACTATAAGTTTTTATATACAGTTTCAAAAGTTAAAAACCATTTTTAGTCTAAATTTCAACGCAAATGTGCATTTTCGAGACCATTTTCCACACATTTATTTGTTAGTCTGGCGGTATGGTGGTTCAAATTTGATTTAATTTTGGAAAAAAATGAAATAACTACAAATATTTGTTATATTTTGTTCATAATCATGAAACTATGAGAGTTACATGAAATTATAATTATTACTATCTATAGATAATGTCAAAAATAATAATTTATAAAACATGTTATTTTTGAACTTCTCACTAGTTTTTGAGAAAATACGTTAAATATGAAAAATATCATAAAAAGCGTTTATATTATCAAAACTTTACTTCAAAATATGGAAGTTATAATCTTTAAAAATTTTAAATAATTGCTTATTTGTAATGTTCAGAATGGAAAACAAAATTTCATTGAAAGCTAATAACAGCAGGACCAGTTGTTCAATAGTTCCTTAAACCAAGTTTAACCGTAAACTGGTTATAAAGTTACTCATGGTTAAACGATAATCTTAACTTTACGTAGAACGGCAGATAAAAACTTTTAATTATTGTATAAAGGGTATTTCAAATTCGAGCCTCGCCATGGGCATAGCGCTTATTATAGAACAAAAGGGGTAAATAAAATATAATGATAGTAGGGTTTATGGTGATATTTTTCCTATTCATTATTTTTTTCAAAAACTCGTAAGATTTCGAAATATTCCTATTCTAAATTGTTAGTTTTGGTATTATCTATATCTAACTAAATTTGATGTAACGTTTATGATTTAATAATTATTGACAAAACTTACGATCTGCTGTGGCTTATCATGAAAATGCCGTGGTTAATTTATAAATTTTTTTCATAAATCAAAAAGTTTACAAAAACTATTTATAATGAAAGATTTCAATTTTTTTTTGTTACCTTCTGTATTTCTCAAAATGATTTTCTAGTATTTTTCATGCAGGGTGTAGAATTGGTTCACGCACCACAGGGATTTCCATGTTAAATTCTTAATGTTCAAATATTGGCTCCCCAAATGATTTTGGAAGAAAAGCCAGTTGAACGTTCCGAAATTTGCGGACCATTCTGTTAACAGTAGTGTGGTTTGCAGCACGTGCACTATTAGCAGAATAGTTCGATATTACCATTAGGATCTTTTCATTTAACAAATCCATAATATTATTTCAGAATTACTTAAGATACGCCTAAATTTGTGATTAAAACATTAAGGTGACCGCTAACGTTCAACGGTTTATTGTTTCAGAAATTCCAGGACACCACCTATTTTTGCTAAAGCAGTAGTTTTAATTTCCTCGATTTCCTCTTTCTATGGAAAGTAAAAAAATAAGTAAGGAGACGGTTGTGTAGAGTTTCTTTGCCAGAAACACATTTTCTCTAAAGATAAATGCCCACTTCCGGTGAATGAAAATTTGCCAAAATATATTCAGTTCAACACCGAAACAATTTTTCCAGGGATTTCAAAGAGGAAATTTTTTACTATTTTTTTAAAATATTTTCACGATCACAATACTTTTGCGTACTTTATACGGAGAAAGTAAATATTATTTTTTCTTTCCTCTAATTAATTCTATCTACATACATTTCAATATTGTAGTTTATCTGAATGAAGAATATTTTCAATATTATCGTCTTTATGTTAAAATATATTATGCGGTGCGGTTTTTATTTATGTTTCTCGATGTTTGTTTACATTACAGATACGCGTGCACAGAATAGTTTCGGCTCAGACGGTGGCGACCACCGCAAAGTGTCTAAAATTTCGGTCGTTGCATCAGGGACTGGTCGGTCCCTCCAAATGTAAATTTTGTTAAGAGAGACACCCTCTTCAAGCTGGAGAGAAATAATGGAAGAAAAGAAACCGCAATTTATGCGAGTTATTGGGGGTGTTTCAGTGGTTCGTCAGGATTGTTTACATGGGTCGTGCCCATAAATTATAAGAAGGATGAAGAGGCTGACCAGGTATATTTTCAGAAAGCATTTTGAACGGCAGTTCGTATTTATTGCGCAATCAGTTACAATCAATTTAATTTAATTTAAATAATGGGAATAATTCTGATTTATTTGAGGCTATTGTTCCAATTGACGATCTTGAAAAAACTATTTTAAAACGGATAAACTGATATTTATGGTGAAGAGTAGTGATGGGAATTATCAAGAAATCATTATCGAACTAGTGTATTATTAAAATATCTCGATATATTCGATTATTGTACACCGATGAACAGAAAGATTTTATTTGTATGTATCATGTTTTTTAAACGGAAATATATAAATTGTAAATTAGTAATTACAAAGTACAAAAACGGTAGATGTGATCAGAAAGGGGGTTAGATGTTATGAAATATTAAATAATTGTTCAGAATAAAGATTGGCACATCAATATAAAACAATCAGTTCGTATACCAGGAATTAACAAGTCACTCGTTTTGATTACTGATTTGAGTCCATGTTTATATATGTGTGCGTTTGTTGCACAATTGACTTGTAACAGTCTTACAAATAGATTGACTGTCTCTTTTCGAATACTCCCACACAACTGATAAATGACAGAATTCAGAGATGATCAGTAACAAAAAACGTGTTATATTTATAAATGGAACCATTCATATTCAGCATAATAAAAATCAATGCGCTTACTCGTCAATCAGTAGTGGAAAAAACGATTATTACATCGATAAAATATCGATATACTAATCGATTATTATATCGATGATTAAAATATCTCAGTCCAAATAATCGATTATTAAAATGTCTCCAATATTCCCATTACTAGCATCACCGTTGATTTTAAATGAAAACATGATCTAAATCAATTCATTTAAATCGCCACAGCCCTCATAGAAATACACGAACTGCACGTTAATACGGGAATTTACCTAGGTTATTTAGTGTATCAGAGGATATTTAAGCAATATATTTAATTTTTTGAAGTTGCATTATAATATATTTGAGTTAATTCGATTTGAAAATAAAAGAAACAGTCGGTTGTCATAGCAACAAAATAATAAGTGCCAACGAATATCCAACTTCATAGCTTGTTATATTATAACATACCAAGGAACTTTTATAAAAATCAATTTTAGATTCGGTAAATAAAATAATAATAAAGTCATTATGCGATACCGACCGCTTATTTTCAAGTCGAATTTCCTCGAAATTTTCTTATGCGACACTATCCAAAAAGTAAAAAAAAACTTGGTGGTTTTCCATTAAAAAAAATGTTTCATACCATACCAACAAAACAATGCATGCTAAAAGCTATTTATTGTCCTCACTAGTAGGTGTTCTTTTAAATAACGAACAATTTTTGTTTGAATTGTTTTTTGATCTGGTTCATAATTAAAAAAAATTAGCAATGCGATATTATATTTGTTGAAACTATATGTAGAGTCAGAAAATAGTCATTAAAGTTATTTAAAACAAAGATTTTGATATATGTATATAATTCATAAATTATTTTATTTGCTACGATATTTAATCGATTGAAATATTATTTGCTCATTCCCGATTTACACTTCCTCCTTATTTCAGTAATTTTTTTAATGAAATTACGTTCATAAAATGGATATAAAATAAGCCCCAATTATGTATCTAATGTTCCTTTCATGGTTTATTTTATCCGTTCTCATTTCACCTTAAATGTGTTAATGCTTTTATGTGTTAATTGCAATTTGTAACTTGAAAATACGTGTAATATGAAATAAATGTGAATTAAGTTTATTTAATGAATGTTAGTTTGGACCGGATGTTGAGATGTTGCATTCATTCCAACAAATTCCTTTTAAAATTTAAAGGGATGGTCGAAAACAGGTAGAAAACTCGGGGTGAATCATGCGAACATGTGGCTACCATAAGGCATCTAAATGCATAATTTTAGCAAAAGCTGCATTCTTCACCCCAAATAGGTACCTGCTTCAGACCCTCCCTTTAAAACTCAAAAGGAATTCGACGAAATAAAATTAGGCCATCATACCAAAATCCGGTTAAAACTAATTAAACGAAACCATAATAACAGTACTAATAAAACTGACACTGTTTTAAAGTAACTTTAATATTAATAAAATATTTTAAGCACCCGTAGAAAATCTAACCCTATTGACGCTTTCTGTAAATAGATTATTTTAAATTTTATCATAAAATCACGAATTGACGAATTTCAACCGGATATTGGGATTGTGTGTAAATCATTTTTTACACTAGTAGGAATTACCACACTCGCCTTTGGCTCGCACTTGTAGAAAAAGTATTTCTTTACTCACTTATTGCATAAATAACCATTAACTAATCTCATATTGTTGCATATTTAACTTATTAGAAAATACTGACAGTCATTACTCTTTGGGTCAATTCATTAGTGCAGTTTACATACTTAATCATCAGTAGTAATACAACAAGTGTATTAACAATTGGCGAAATACAAATTCATTCGATTTTGAGAAATAAATGATGTTTGGAAACTACACGATTACAACGGCAGGAGTGTAGTTTCCAAACATCACTTATTTCGAAAAAGAGAAAGAATTTGCGACAATATTATTTTTTTGTATTCTAAATATTAAGACAGTTACAACTTCAAGTCTCGGTTGAAACAACCTGTACGTAAATGCGAACGCGTTTAGAAAACAGAAATAATCAAAAATTAAGAAAGCAACTTTTATGAAGGGTGTCGTCGAGAAATATCTACGAATTAAATCTCGGTTAATAAAGCCGTGATTTGGAAAAACCATAATTTTTGGATTCCATTTGATGTAATCAAATTTCCTTTTAAGTGAATTTTAACTGTATCTATTTTAAGTTTCATATTATGAGTTACCTAATTATTGCAGGTAGTTGTGTATATTTCTGAATGGGTTGTATTAGCATAACTTTAGATATTATCTGCTACTGTTTAATTGAAATAAAGGATCATGAAAGAATTGATATGTTGAAATTATTTAATTGAATGCACAAAAGATTATAAAGACTTCACCTCTCATAATCCTTTATTACGGTTAGATTTATTATTATTTATTATTTATTGTTATGTGAATATAAATGTATGCTATAAATTGTATAAAATATTCAGGTAATAAGTATGAAAAAACTGGGGCTTTTCAAATGTGTTTACTCAAGGAACCAGATGTATCTCCACGTGCGGAACGCCCGGCAGAAAGATTAATTACTGTTTACCACAAAACTAGTGTTCGACCCTTGAGCCGCCAAGTGCTGTCTGTTTCTTCCCCTTACCCTCCCAAATCTTAAGAATGAGATAAATACCCGAAAATTTTGGAGGAGACGGGGTGATCGCCTCGTGCCGTTGTAATCGTGTAGTTTCCAAACATCATTTATTTCTCAAAATCGAATGAATTTGTATTTCGCCACCAATTGTTAATACACTTGTTGTATTACTACTGATGATTAAGTATGTAAACTGCACTAATGAATTGACCCAAAGAGTAATGACCAGGGCCGTGCGAAGAGAAAACTGCGCCCGGGGCGAAAGTAAAATTGGCGCCCTTCTATCCCAAAAAAAAAAAAAAAATGTTGCGGAAAGTGTTACTTATATTGCTGCAAAAAAAAACAATTATTCTAATTCTAAAATTGTCTAGAGCTTCGGAGATTCTATCGATTCCTTGACTTGTATGATTTAAAAAAAATAGGCTACGGAAATCTGGAAAATATGAAGTCAGATTGACGATCAGCCGACCTGACCGCGCGTAGCTTGGAATAGCCAACCGGGCAATCAGTTCGGACAAAAAATGTCACAGCATCTGGATTATAGGTATGTCTTGTCGACGGAGTGTTAATTAACGATATTTTCACAAAAGAACATTTCTAAGAATATTATATAACATTTTAGTATGTGACAAGGGAGCCATTAGAAATAATTTAGTTTTATTTATTTATTCCCCTTTAGTATGTAATCAAGAAATTTAAGGTAAAATAAGAAGAAATTTTAGATATGCTGACGTGTGATAAATAATAAAAATACATTAATTAACACGTTTATGAATTTTCCGTCATTCCGATGTAATAGCGATTTTGGCGCCCCTAATTTTGGCGCCCGGGGCGGGCGCCCCCTTCGCCCCCCCCTTCGCACGGCCCTGGTAATGACTGTCAGTATTTTCTAATAAGTTAAATATGCAACAATATGAGATTAGTTAATGGTTATTTATGCAATAAGTGAGTAAAGAAATACTTTTTCCACAAGTGCGAGCCAAAGACGAGTGTGGTAATTCCTACTAGTGTAAAAAATGATTTACACACAATCCCAATATCCGGTTGAAATTCGTCAATTCGTGATTTTATGATAAAATTTAAAATAATCTATGTACAGAAAGCGTCAATAGGGTTAGATTTTCTACGGGTGCTTCAAATATTTTATTCAAATTAAAGTTACTTTAAAACAGTGTCAGTTTTATTAGTACTGTTATTATGGTTTCGTTTAATTAGTTTTAACCGGATTTTGGTATGATGGCCTACTTTTATTTCGTCGAATTCCTTTTGAGTTTTAAAGGGAGGGTCTGAAGCAGGTACCTATTTGGGGTGAAGAATGCAGCTTTTGCTAAAATTATGCATTTAGATGCCTTATGGTAGCCACATGTTTGCATGATTCACCCCGAGTTTTCTACCTGTTTTCGACCATCCCTTTAAATTTTAAAAGGAATTCGTTGGAATGAATGCAACATCTCAACATCCGGTCCAAACGAACATTCATTAAATAAACTTAATTCACATTTATTTCATATTACACGTATTTTCAAGTTACAAATTGCAATTAACACATAAAAGCATTAACACATTTAAGGTGAAATGAGAACGGATGAAAGGAACATTAGATACATAATTGGGGCTTATTTTATATCCATTTTATGAACTTAATTTCATTAAAAAAATTACTGAAATAAGGAGGAAGTGTAAATCGGGAATGAGCAAATATTATTTCAATCGATTAAATGTCGTAGCAAATAAAATAATTTATGAATTATATACATATATCAAAATCTTTGTTTTAAATAACTTTCATGACTATTTTCTGACTCTACATATAGTTTCAACAAATCGCATTGCTATATTTTTTTAATTATGAACAAGATCAAAAAACAATTCAAATAAAAGTTGTTCGATATTTAAAAGAACACCTACTAGTGAGGACAATAAATAGCTTTTAGCATGCATTGTTTTGTTGCTATGGTATGAAACATTTTTTTTAATGGAAAACCACCAAGTTTTTTTTTACTTTTTGGATAGTGTCGCATAAGAACATTTCGAGGAAATTCGACTTGAAAATTAACGGTCGGTATCGCATAATGACTTTATTATTATTTTATTTACCGAATCTAAAATTGATTTTTATAAAAGTTCTTTGATATGTTATAATATAACAAGCTATGAAGTTGGATATTCGTTGGCACTTATTATTTTGTTGCTATGACAACCGACTGTTTCTTTTATTTTCAAATCGAATTCACTCAAATATATTATAATGCAACTTCAAAAAATTAAATATATTGCTTAAATATCCTCTAATACACTAAATAACCTAGGTAGATTCCAGTATTAACGTGCAGTTCGTGTATTTCTATCAGGGCTGTGCCGATTTAAATGAATTGATTTAGATCATGTTTTAATTTAAAATCAACGGTGATGCTAGTGATGGGAATATTGGAGAAATTTTAATAATCGATTATTTGGACTGAGATATTTTAATCATCGATATAATAATCGATTAGTATATCGATATTTTATCGATGTAATAATCGTTTTTTTCCACTACTGATTGACGAGTAAGCGCATTGATTTTTATTATGCTGAATATGAATGGTTCCATTTATAAATATAACACGTTTCTTGTTACTGATCATCTCTGAATTCTGTAATTTATCAGTTGTGTGGGAGTATTCGAAAAGAGACAGTCAATCTATTTGTAAGACTGTTACAAGTCAATTGAGCAACAAACGCACACACATATAAACATGCACTCAAATCAGTAATCAAAACGAGTGACTTGTTAATTCCTGGTATACGAATTGATTGTTTTATATTGACGTGCCAATCTTTATTCTAAACAATTATTTAATATTTCATAACATCTAACCCCCTTTCTGATCACATCTACCGTTTTTTTACTTTGTAATTACTAATTTACAATTTATATATTTCCGTTTAAAAAACATGATACATACAAATAAAATCTTTCTGTTCATCGGTGTACAATAATTCAATATATCGAGATATTTTAATAATACACTAGTTCGATAATGATTTCTTGATAATTCCCATCACTACTCTTCACCATAAATATCAGTTTATCCGTTTTAAAATAGTTTTTTCAAGATCGTCAATTGGAACAATAGCCTCAAATAAATCAGAATTATTCCCATTATTTAAATTAAATTAAATTGATTGTAACTGATTACTCAATAAATACGAACTGCCGTTCAAAATGCTTTCTGAAAATATACCTGGTCAGCCTCTTCATCCTTCTTATAATTTATGGGCACGACCCATGTAAACAACCCTGACGAACCACTGAAACACCCCCAATAACACGCATAAATTGCGGTTTCTTTTCTTCCATTATTTCTCTCCAGCTTGAAGAGGGTGTCTCTCTTAACAAAATTTACATTTGGAGGGACCGACCAGTCCCTCACGGCAGGACCGGGACATTCCATCCACATGGAATTTTAATTGTGGGATGGTTTGTTGGGGTAAGTGATAATCACCACTGGCTCATAAAAATGTCAGGGCAATTGCCGATCGGCACGAGGCCCCCGACGACATTTCATACTTTACGGTCAAGGCCATGCAGCCCCTTTTTCGGGTATGGCGAAGCGCAGGTAGTCCCAAAAAAAGGGATGTATCACAATACGTCGAGTATTTCTGTTACGAATTAGAACTCATAGGCGGAAAAAATTAACCATATGTCATAGATTTTGAAATTATTTTTAATAAAATAAAGTGCATTTTCAATTTCGTTCGATTTAGAAAAAATAGTAACTTGTTAAATATGTCATAGATGAAAACAATCATTTTGAATGGACATTTATTCACTTTAATTTAACAACATTTATCGTTTATAGAAACTTTTTTTTTCGATTCATTAAACTCATCGACATATTGAAACGCTCAATACTTATTAAAATTAATATTTTAAAAATTGAAATAAAGAATACTATCTTTGTTAATATCACACTTATTTATCATATAGTAATTATATTTTGAACTATGTACTGATCACTTTCAAACTTGAAGTAAATAGAGAAACAAGTATTTATATTATATCAAATTAGATAATGAAGAAAAAACGAAGTGGAACTGCTCATTAATTATGGAAAACTTAAGATTATGCTTCACTTTTTCAAGTAAGCAATTTGCGAATGAGAAATTGGTTTGATTCAATAAGGGAAGATATATTTCTAATTCTAATTTGTCTTAATGTTTCTGTAATATTTTTCATATTTAAAAAAATTATGGAAAAGAAACTAAAAACAGTTAAGGCAAACACCCAGTTTCGGTGTACGAAATTTTACTAAAAGCTGTTTTATTTTTGGGATTATCAAATAAGACTTATGTTCAAAGTTTCATGTTATTTCCTGTATTAGTTTTTGATATACAACTCACATATTGATTTGCACCTGACCTTACATAGATATCATAAGGTCAAATCAAGGTCACTACCGTATGTTCCCCTCCAAACCGTTTATTTTTTATCTAAAACATTTTTCTTAATCATTGATAGTTTTAGAGAAAATCGATTTAATCCACCCTGAATTGTGTATCTTACCCGTTGCGGCGTTAGGTAATAAAACGGTTTTTTTTACATTCTCCTTTAAAAAGAAATTATACCACTATTACACGATGAATTATTGAACATTAACTTTGAACATTTTATGTTATTGTGACTTATGTGACTTTTCCTGTTACTTTTAGTGTATAGTGTATATATTTTTTTTCTTTGAACATTTAATTTTTGTGCCGTGTAAATATTTCTGTCTTGTAAATAATAGCGATTGTTATCGCGCCAATCTGCTTTTTTATGCCTCTTATCCCTTTCTTTGCATTCTGTGGTAATCTCATCACGATACCGGCTCCGTAAGCTAGCCGGAGGTCAACGAGGTGCGGCTCGCCCATTCTATGAAAATGTTTTTCCTAGAGAAAATAGTTTTGCATATAACCATATCATTACTTTTCTTTACTTTCTATACTAAGGGGAAATCGAGAAAATTTAAACTATTATGAAAATAGGTGGTGTCCTGGAATTTTTGAAATAAAAACCCCTGTTAGCTATCATTACCATTGTAATGTTTTAATTGCAAATTTAGAAAAAAACGTTATTAATACATACATTTAAACAAAAGGCATGTTGTTTAAACTGATTTTTCACGCATAATTACTTGTCAGATAATATAATAATTTAATTTAAATTATTTCTTACAATTGATAACCTTATTAAATTAAATTACCGAGTAACAGCAATTACATCTTATGGTTTGTTTTTTCATCGTATTGTGCTCTTGGCTCACCCTAGGCCAGGACTACCTGCACCGGGTAGCCCGTAAAGTATCAAATGTCGTCGGGTGGCACGTGTCGGTCATAAATTTCAATTTCTTCACGGTTTGGTCTTGAAAAGGATCACTAAAGGCGGCCATCCACTGTCGTACATGTCGGACGGTTTTGCACGACGTACACGTCTGCCCGTGCATGTACGATAGTGGATGGGCAAATTTGCAGGACGGACCAAAGTTCTGCCGCCGCTTGAATTTTGGTCCGTCCTACCGTCGTGCCGGATACACGTACCACGTTCCACGTTTTTTTCCAGCGACGTTCGTCAGAAATATATAATTGAAAATTTCTAGTCTATTTACATGGCAAATAAATTACCAAATTTGTTTTAAAAATCGGTGTTTACAAAATTATAATATTTACACTTTTTCGTAATAATTTTACACGATATGAAGAAAAAGAAAATAGAAAAAAGAAATATGTTTGTTTTAATAGCGCTAACCGCCGCCACTGCTCACATTTGTTTTTGATCCATTGCGAGCAAATGCTAGTAGTGTTTGCGTTGCACGTTCTCTTTTGCCCGAACGTGCCCATACACTATTCGTTCAAGTAGGACGGGCATGTACGTCGTGGTCCGTCCAACATGTACGACAGTGGATGGGCCCCTTAATGGTTGGTAGTAAACAAACCGCAAGTGGGACCCTTTGTTGCTGCCGATGTGGCAAAAATGTCCTCACGGCGGATCGCTTGCCCGACAGAAACGAGAGGTAGAAACTCGATACTGCTATTATAAACACCGCCCCAATTGACGCGGCAGACACATTACGACTTCCTTGAAAACTTGGAAAAGCATTTTTCATACACTGGACCAGGCGACAACCGATACAATGCTATGTGGTGTAAACGGAAGTTTCAATCTGAATCGGGTGCCTGTTTATCTGTAATCCGATAATTAAAAATCATAATAAAAATGATTACGCATTAGAAAAAGTAGTCAAAGTCGAGTGCCAATCAATCTGGTGTTGGATGGCTGACAATTATTTAATTACTACCTTTTAGTACATTAACTTTTTTTTCAGACAACCTTTTTTTATAACAATCCAGATTGACACCTTCAGAAAGAAAATCGCTAGAATTGTTTATTTCCAGAAATATCTTGGTCCTAGCATATCTTTACTCCGTTTGTTGTATTTGGGTTTGTGATAATATTCTCTACCCTTTATAAAACCTGATGGGAACTCTCATAGAATGTATAATGTAAAAACATTTATTCAAATGACGAGGCAAACTTACCATACAGGCAATAGAATTACGTTTGTCTATTAGAGTAGGATACATACATAAGCTAATTTTTCTATTATTATTATCAAATACATAAACAATGTGGAACTCAAGAAATATAACTCCAGTTTTTTTCACTGAGAAGACAAATTCATATAAAAAACCACACCCCAGAATCAACGAAAAATTCACAGCCATTCCTCCAAAACTCTTTCTTTATTAATATCACGAGATTTAATAATATTTTGTGACTATATTGTATTACAAGGGGGCGAAAAAAATTAACCCTTATAATAGTTTGCATCAGAACTTTTTTGTCTCTTGACATTTTTTCCTAAAATTGTTAGTTTGATCACAAGAAAATAAAATAATGTTTAGACCATTAATATTTATTATTTGCAATAACATTTTAGGGTTAAAAAATACCTTAAAATGTATCATTTTATTAGGGACAGTTATCTGCCAACTTTCATTCTTCTAAATTCTTCCATACTGGATATATGAAATAAAAATATTTTTTCCCTTAACTTTAACTTGGGTTGTAACTTGGAGAGGAAGGGGTTTTGTACAAAAATTTTTGAAAGACCTACCTTAATTTTTGCTGAAAAATCACTTCAAAATCTGCCGCATCAATTTAGAAGCACCCTGTATATTCTGAAAATTACAACTGAGCAACATTTCTTATTTTCATTGACTTTTGAATTTTTAATTTTTAATTTTTAATTTTTAATTTTTAATTTTTAATTTTTAATTTTTAATTTTTAATTTTTAATTTTTAATTTTTAATTTTTAATTTTTAATTTTTAATTTTTAATTTTTAATTTTTAATTTTTAATTTTTAATTTTTAATTTTTAATTTTTAATTTTTAATTTTTAATTTTTAATTTTTAATTTTTAATTTTTAATTTTTAATTTTTAATTTTTAATTTTTAATTTTTAATTTTTAATTTTTAATTTTTAATTTTTAATTTTTAATTTTTAATTTTTAATTTTTAATTTTTAATTTTTAATTTTTAATTTTTAATTTTTAATTTTTAATTTTTAATTTTTAATTTTTAATTTTTAATTTTTAATTTTTAATTTTTAATTTTTAATTTTTAATTTTTAATTTTTAATTTTTAATTTTTAATTTTTAATTTTTAATTTTTAATTTTTAATTTTTAATTTTTAATTTTTAATTTTTAATTTTTAATTTTTAATTTTTAATTTTTAATTTTTAATTTTTAATTTTCAATTTTTAATTTTTAATTTTTAATTTTTAATTTTTAATTTTTAATTTTTAAATTATTATTATTATTATTATTATTACTAATAAATAAAAAAGCAGATGAAAAGGACCGACCGCTGTAAAACTACCCCATTAAAATTCCGATCCGGCCCAGTGTTGCGGTAAACACAGTCATGTATTTTTTCCGTTTTCCGTGCCGATGCGTTTTTAGGTGATCTCGATTATTCGTTCCGTCTATCCCCACTGATAATAGTCTCCAGATGTATTTTGCCAGATGTATTATTCGGCCGATGTCGGGGCGAAAGCGTAAATTGTGTCTATCTTTCTCTACTGCAGTCCTAGTAATACCGAAAAAAACGAAAATTTGTATGTTTATTATTGCTCTTATTAAGTAATAAGAGCAATAATAAACATACAAATTTTCGTGCATAAGTATGCAATTTTCATGAACTTGGTCTCAGAAAAAAGCTGGTAATATTTTCAACGGGTCCCTCACATTTTTACTTTCTCCGTTACGAAGTACGAGAAAGTATTGTGATCGTGATTTTTTTTCCAAAATTTTTTTTTACGGAAATATCCGTTTTGGGGTCCCTAGATGCCATTTCAACAATTTCTGGAAAAAAATTTTTTGTGTCTGTGTGTGTGTGTGTGTGTGTGTGTGTCTGTGTGTGTGTGTGTGTGTGTGTGTGTGTGTCTGTCTGTCTGTGTGCGCTGTATCTCCAAAACTAATAGAGCAATTGATATGAAACTTTCAACATACGTCTTATTTGATAATCTGAAGAACTGAAAAGCTTTTGGTAAAATTTTGTACACCGGAAGTGGGTGTTTACCTGAACTGTTTTTTGTTTTTTGCCAATATTTTCTTAAATATGAAAAATATCACAAAAATATTTAAACTAATATTGAAGACAATAAAGAAATGAACAACTTTTGCTTGAAAATATTTTTCATAAAATCATTGCTATTCGAGAAAAAAAATTATTATTTTTTTTTCAATTTTTGGTTTATAATTATGAAACGATAATAGTTACAGCAAATTTGTGTGAATAATAATTGTAGAGAATACCAAAATGAACAACTTCTAAAGAATAAGTTTTTTTCGAAATCTCGTTAGTTTTTGAGTAAACCGAGTTTTTGAATTTGAAGTATAATTTTTCCATCTTTCATAATTTTGACGTTTTAAACGTCAGTTTCATCCGAGTTTACACAACGCTCGATGTACATTTAAAATATGATTTCACTTGAAAATAAACCATGAAAACGTAAATATAAATGATACCATCAAGTCGGAGAAAGTAACATGATGGCCACATCACCATTTTTTTTTGATATTCTGATGAAGATAATAGCAAAAATGAGAAATGATACATTTATTTCCATACATTGCAACACATAACACTGTATTTCTCTTATATTTTTCACTCAATATTCATGAAAATATACAACAACATATGAAATACTATGACAATTACCTATTGAAAAAAAAAACTATACTTTTTCTGATTACTAACATAAATCTAACTTTTTTATTAATGGACAAAAAAAAATTTTTTAAACATATATATATTGTTCATACATTTCAGAGTAACATACATTTACGACGTAAATAAATTTAAATAGCAAATGACTAAAAATTACGTTTTCCCAACAACAGAATAGAGCCTATACCCTACCGTTAAGAGGACGGGCATTTATGTAATAATTCAAATCAGACGCCGAAAAGTAAATCTGAAGATTTAATTGTCTCACAATATAAAATAATTATTAGTTGTTACCCGCTTTTAAATTTAGTTAGATTACCGGATGGAATAAATGAAGTAAAGGCAGATTTCGCAATAAAGTTAAATAATAATAATTTATGATATAAGTAACATAATGAAGCTTTTTACATAACGAGAGAAAAGTTTGAAAGCACGAGCGACATAGGAGCGAGTGTTTTTAAATTATCCGTAGTAATATACCTAGATCGAGGTTAATTATCAAAAAATCGTTTTTCGAGTACCTTGTTACCTAGTAATTTAACGAGACAATAACATTTGTTGACAACAAATGTTATGTCGAGATGAATTACTAAAAGGTAACACGTACGAAAAAAATGTTTTTTGATAATTCATCCAAGCTCGCAGTATATTTGGGTATGTTTAATGAAAACGGTCAGAAAGCGAAATATTGTTTGTATGCCAATAACTCCTTAGCAACGAGTTGCGTAAAGATGCATTTAATAAAACTAGTGTTGTTAAGAATTTCTAACAATAGTGTTGTTAAAGTTATCTTAAAGTAACTCGTTGCTAAAGAGTCATTGGCATGTTAACATTATAGGATAAAATAAATTACTTAAACGCACCGTTCTGTTTTCAATTTACAAGTTATTGTATGTTATAGTATAAGGGGTGTAAGTTAATGACTGAATTAGTTTTTAAATTAACATATCAATTTCATTTATATTTGTTATAATTATAATAAATGGTTAATATTATATATTAATTAATGTTATTATTTCTAAATATGTTTTTTAAAACAGTTCGGTCGAACAATAAATCAGATTTCAAAACAAGGAAAATTTACTACTAAAAATAGAAGCATGATTCTTCATGCTATTGAGGGGTTAATCATTTTTTTCCTGCCTGGTGAAGTAAGAGCTCAATTAAATTATACAATGACTAAATCTAAGAGGTAAAGGAACAAAGAATATCATGAGTATTTCATTTAAATTAAAACTCTAAAACGCACACTGGATTAGTTTCAATCCGCAAAATACTTAGAGAAAATTATTAATTTAAATAGCTTTAATAAAAATCTATTTCGAAATAAGGAGCCATGCCTTCGAAAATGTATCTTATACAGATGTTTGCATGATTCACCCCCAAGTTTTCTACCTGTTTTCGACCGTCCCTTTAAATTTTGAGAGGAATTCGTTCGAATGAATGCGTTGCATCTCAATATCCGGTCCAAACAAACATTCATGAAATAAACTTAATTCATATTTATTTCATATTACACGTATTTTTAAGTTTTAAATGGCAATTATTAACACATAAAAGCATTAACACATGTAAAGTGAAATGAGAAAGAATAAAATAAACCATGCAATGAACATTAGATACATAATTGGGGCTTATTTGATAGTGCAATATACACAAAATATCCATTTATATGAATTTTATTAACGTAATTTCATTTAAAAAAATCACTGAAATAAGGAAGAAGTGTAAATCTGGAATGAGCAAATATTATTTCTTTCGATTAAATGTTGTTGCAAATAGAATAATTTATTAAT
This sequence comes from Ocypus olens, assembly GCA_910593695.2. NCBI lineage: Eukaryota > Metazoa > Arthropoda > Insecta > Coleoptera > Staphylinidae > Ocypus > Ocypus olens. The sequence goes on along the minus strand of OU343053.1, from coordinate 15,493,050 downwards.
TATATAACTATATCAAAATCTTTGTTTTAATTAATTCTATCGACTATGGTTTCAACAAATCGCATTGCTATATTTTTTTAATTATAAACCAGATCAAAAAATAATTTAAATAAAAGTTGTGTAACCCTTAATCGGTCGTTAATTGTGGGACCCTAGATTGGCGTAGAATTTACAGGTATGTATTTATGTGACGATTTAAATCAATACATTTAAATCATGATCATCATCAAGTTTCTATCAACAAATAAAACATTGTTTTTTTTTAGTTTAATGTCATAAGTACATAGAAACGATGTTCTTAAAAATACTTGATTATAAAATTTACACAGAAATATTGATTTTGCTGCTATTTCTGTGGCTCAGCCATTAAAAATACTTTAACAATGAATCAAATACTCGATAGAGGTACACATATTGTGGTTATTGTCTTATTACAATTACATGCATTCTTGCCTTAATCAAATTACATTATATATTAAATTTATAACCAAATTGACCTATGTATGCCCCTTTAAATACAGCATCTACCATATACAATATAAAATACAACACTAGCTCAGTTTAATATTCCCGATTTTAACAATAGAACAGGTAAATAATATTTTTTCTAAGTATGTTTTTCACTTTCTCCGTTACGAAGTACGAGAAAGTATTGTGATCGTGATTTTTTTTTGTCAAAAATTTTTTTTACGGAAATATCCGTTTTGGGGTCCCTAGATGCCATTTCAACAATTTCTGGAAAAAAAAAATTGTGTGTGTGTGTGTGTGTGTGTGTGTCTGTCTGTGCGCGCTGTATCTCAAAAACTAATAGAGCAATTGATATGAAACTTTGAATATCCGTCTTATTTAATAATCTGAAGAACTGAAAAGCTTTTGGTAAAATTTCGTACACCGGAAGTGGGCGTTTACCTTAACTGTTTTTTTTTTTGCCAATATTTTCTTAAATATGAAATGTATCACAAAAACATTTAAACAAAGATTGAAGACAACAAAGAAATTAACATCTTTGGCTTGAAAACATTTTTCATAAAATCATTTTTATTCGAGAAAAAAAATTATTTTTATTTTTCTAATTTTTGGTTTATAATTATAAAACGATAATAGTTACAGCAAATTTATGTTGATAATATTTGCAGAAAATGCTAAAATGAACAACTTATAAATAATAATTTTTTTTCGAAATCCCTTTACTTTTTGAGTAAACTGAGTTTTTGAATTTGAAGTATAATTTTTCCATCTTTTATAATTTTGACGTTTTAAACGTCAGTTTCATTCGAGTTTACACAACGCTCGATGTACATTTAAAATATGATTTAAATTGAAAATAAACCATGAATGCGTAAATATAAATGATACCATCAAGTCGGAGAAAGTAACATGATGGCCACATCACCATTTTTGGTCTAAATTTTTGATATTTTGCCCATTATTTCAGTTTGTAAACTGCATATTGTTCTTTCTTCGTATTTTTATTTTATTTTGTGGCCATTGTTGTCGAGTGTCGGGTCGAAAACTTAATTTAACATATTTTAGACTAAAGAGTTATTTTTGGGGCTACAAATTTTTCTTATACTTGAATTTTCAATTTTTTGGTCTGCATATTTTTTGTATTATATTTAAGATCTTTGGCCTATTTTTTTTTAGATTTTTGACTAATTTTTTTGGCCTTTTGTGATCATTCTTTATTTTGGCCTAAATTTTCGATTTCTTTGTTAGAATCTTCGATTATTTGGTTCGTATTTTAAATTTTTAAGCTCGAATTTCTTATTTTTGGTCCTATTTTTTGAATTTTTAACCTGAATGATTGATTATTATGCCTGCATTTTGTATTTTTAAATCCGAGTTTTCGATTTTTCGTCAAATTTTTTGATTTCTTTTTGTGGATTTTTTTTAGTATATATTTTAGATTTTTTCTAAATTCTTGACCTTGTGTCGTACATTTCCTTTATTTTGGTAGATATTTTCGATTTGTTTGTTGAAATTTTCGATTTGTTTGTTGATTTTTCGATTTGTTTGTTGAAATTTTCGATTTTTTGGTGTGCGTTTTTTTTTAATTTCTATTCCCGAGTTTACGATTTTGGGTCAAAATGTTTGATTTTTTGATCACGATTCTTTTTTTTTCATTTTTTGGCCTATATTTTAGATTTGTTACTTGCATGTTCCACTTTTGCGGACTAAATTTTTGATATTCTGTCCTAAATTTTCTTTTTCTTGGCCGAAATTTTGTTCAATTTTTTTAATCTGACTTTTTGATTTCGGTCATATTTTTTAGATTTAGATTTAGAACTTGAATTATTGATTTTTTTAATTTTTTTATCGAAAAAAATAATTTTGTTTTCCATTTTTGGTTCATAATTATGATACTGTAATAGTTACATCAAATTTATTTATATAAAAAATTGTAGAGAATGCCAAAATGAACAACTTATAAATAAGTATTTTTCAAAATCTCTTCAGTTTTTGAGTAAATTAACTTTTATCATTTTCATCTTTCATAATTTGACGTTGATCCTACAAAACACTCACGTACATTTAAAATATGATTTAAATTATTTATATAAATAACTATACCATCAAATCGGAGAAAGTAACATGATGGCTACGTCACAATTTTTTTTAATAGTTCGGCCGAACAATAACCCCAATAAATCAGTAATTTGCATTTGTGATAAAGGGTTTAAAATAGTAATCGAAAATAGTATAATCTCAAGTGGATTTTGGGAAAACGAGATTCATTCAAATAGAATTTTTGTCATTGGTGCAGGAAAGGAATACGGCTCGAGGATTGGCGCATTGCATTAGGGACTGCTCGGTCCCTCCAAATGTAAATTTTGTAAAGAGAGACACCCTCTTCAAGCTGGAGAGAAATAATAGAAGAAAAGAAACCGCAATTTATGTGTGTTATTGGGGGTGTTTCAGTGGTTCGTCAGGGTTGTTTACATGGGTCGTGCCCATAAATTATAAGAAGGATGAAGAGGCTGATATATTTTCAGAAAGCATTTTGAACGGCAGTTCGTATTTATTGTGCAATCAGTTAGAATCAATTTGATTTAATTTAAATAATGGGATTAATTCTGATTTATTTGAGGCTATTGTTCGACTTGACGATTTTGAAAAAAATATGTTAAAACTGATAAACTGATATTTATGGTGAAGAGTAGTGATGGGAATTATCAAGAAATCATTATCGAACTAGTATATTATTAAAATATCTCGATATACTCGATTATTGTACATCGATGAACAGAAAGGTTTTATTTGTATCATGTTAAACGGACATATATAAATTGTAAATTAGTAATTACAAAGTACAAAAACGGTAGATGTGATCAGAAAGGGGGTTAGATGTTATGGAATATTAAATAATTGTTTAGAATAAAGATTGGCACATCAATATAAAACAACCAGTTCGTATACCAGGAATTAACAAGTCACTCGTTTTGCTTACTGATTTGAGTACATGTTTATATGTGTGTGCGTTTGTTGCACAATTGGCATGTAACAGTCTTATAAATAGATTGACTATCTCTTTTCGAATACTCCCACACAACTGACAAATGACAGAATTCAGAGATGATCAGTAACAAGAAACGTGTTATATTTATAAATGGAACCATAACATATTCAGCATAATGAGAATCAATGCGCTTACTCGTCAATCAGTAGTGGAGAAAACAATTATTACATCAATAAAATATCGATATACTAATCGATTATTAAAATATTTTAGTCCAAATAATCGATTATTAAAATGTCTCCTTTATTCCCATCACTACCATCACAGTTGATTTTAAGTTAAAACATGATCTAAATCAATTCATTTAAATCGCCACCGCCCTGATATAAATACATGAACTGTACGTTAATACGGGAATTTACCTAGGTTATTTAGTGTATTGGAGAATATTTAAGCAATATATTTAATTTTTTGAAGTTGCATTATAATATTTCTGAGTGAATTTGATTTGAAAATAAAATAAATAGTCGGTTGTCATAGCAACAAAATAATAAGTGCCCACGAATATCCAACTTCATGGCTTGTTGTATTATAACATACCAAAGAACTTTTATAAAAATCAATTTTAGATTCCGTAAATAAAATAATAATAAAGTCATTATGCGATACTGACCGCTTATTTTCAAGTCGAATATCCTCGAAATTTTCTTATGCGACACTATCCAAAAAGTAAAAAAAAACTTGGTGGTTTTCCGTTAAAAAAAATATTAAAAACTATTTATTGACGTCACTAGTAGGTGTTCTTTTATATATCGAACAACTTTTATTTGAATTGTTTTTTGATCTTGTTCATAATTAAAAAAATATAGCAATGCGATTTCTTGAAACTATATGTAGAGTCAGAAAATAGTCATTAATAGTATATTACGTAACAAGAGTTGTAAATAGCAAATTACGCGCAAGTGAAAAAATTGCGTACGAGCCGCGTAGCGGCGAGTAACGCAATTTCACGAGCGCGTAATTGCTTTACAACTCGCGTTATGTAGTATACTTTATCTACGACCACTCTCACCTTAATTTATATTTGATTCTCCAGTCCATAAATGTTCCTTAAACATTTTTGTATCGCGAGGCGTAGCAGGGAGAAACTTGTTGGCCGCTTATTTAATCATTTTCGTTGTTGCTGTTACTGGACATTATTTATCTTGCAAGAATTGAAAAGAGTTTCATTAACAATGGTTACATACCTCATTATTTGGTACTTACTTCTGGATATCATTGCATTTGAATGAGAATGTGCGGAATAGCGAAGTGACAGCTTCGGGGTGCGTGATGTGACGTTTAACAATCGCGGACTACTATATTTAATAAAAACGAACAAACGCGCAACTCTCAACCAATCAAAAGTTCGTAAACGAAACTCACTAGTATGTTATGGCAAACACACACGTACCTTTAATTTACAAGCGGGCTCTAACATACGTGGGTGTTTTGGTGTATTTACGCAGTACGCGCATTGTACGATAATGGGCATTTACAGTAGTGGTCGTAGATAAAGTTATTTAAAACAAAGATTTTGATATATGTATATAATTCATAAATTATTTTATTTGCTACGACATATAATCGATTGAAATAATATTTGCTCATTCCCGATTTACACTTCCTCCTTATAATAAGCCCCAATTATGTATCTAATGTTCCTTTCATGGTTTATTTTATCCGTTCTCATTTCACCTTAAATGTGTTAATGCTTTTATGTGTTAATTGCAATTTGTAACTTGAAAATACGTGTAATATGAAATAAATGTGAATTAAGTTTATTTAATGAATGTTAGTTTGGACCGGATGTTGAGATGTTGCATTCATTCCAACGAATTCCTTTTAAAATTTAAAGGGATGGTCGAAAACAGGTAGAAAACTCGGGGTGAATCATGCGAACATGTGGCTACCATAAGGCATCTAAATGCATAATTTTAGCAAAAGCTGCATTCTTCACCCCAAATAGGTACCTGCTTCAGACCCTCCCTTTAAAACTCAAAAGGAATTCGACGAAATAAAAGTAGGCCATCATACCAAAATCCGGTTAAAACTAATTAAACGAAACCTTAATAATAGTACTATAATAATAAAACTGACACTGTTTTAAAGTAACTTTAATTTTAATAAAATATTTGAAGCACCTGTAGAAAATCTAACCCTATTTCTGTACATAGATTATTTTAAATTTTATCATAAAATCACGAATTGACGAATTTCAACCGGATATTGGGATTGTGTGTAAATCATTTTTTACACTAGTAGGAATTACCACACTCGCCTTTGGCTCGCACTTGTGGAAAAAGTATTTCTTTACTCACTTATTGCATAAATAACCATTAACTAATCTCATATTGTTGCATATTTAACTTATTAGAAAATACTGACAGTCATTACTCTTTGGGTCAATTCATTAGTGCAGTTTACATACTTAATCATCAGTAGTAATACAACAAGTGTATTAACAATTGGTGGCGAAATACAAATTCATTCGATTTTGAGAAATAAATGATGTTTGGAAACTACACGATTACAACGGCACGAGTGTAGTTTCCAAACATCACTTATTTCGAAAAAGAGAAAGAATTTGCGACAATATTATTTTTTTGTATTCTAAATATTAGGACAGTTACAACTTTAAGTCTCGGTTGAAACAACCTGTACGTAAATGCGAACGCGTTTAGAAAACAGAAATAATCAAAAATTAAGAAAGCAACTTTTACGAAGGGTGTCGTCGAGAAATATCTACGAATTAAATCTCGGTCAATAAAGCCGTGATTTGGAAAAACCTTAATTTTTGGATTCCATTTGATGTAATCAAATTTCCTTTTAAGTGAATTTTAACTGTATCTATTTTAAGTTTCATATTATGAGTTACCTAATTATTGCAGGTAGTTGTGTATGTTTCCGAATGAGTTATATTAGCATAACTTTAGATATTATCTGCTACTGTTTAATTGTAATAAAGAATCATGAAAGAATTGATATGTTGAAATTATTTAATTGTATGCCCAAAAGATTATAACCGCGTTTTCCGTTTTTTGCTTTATTTTTCAGACTTCACCTCTCATAATCCTTTATTACGGTTAGATTTATTATTATTTATTATTTATTGTTATGTGAATATAAATGTATGCTAGAAATTGTATAAAATATTCAGGTAATAAGCATGAAAAAACTGGGGTTTTTCAAATGTGTTTACTCAAGGAACCAGATGTATCTCCACGTGCGGAACGCCCGGCAGAAAGATTAATTACTGTTTACCACAAAACTAGTGTTCGACCCTTGAGCCGCCAAGTGCGGTCTGTTTCTTCCCCTTACCCTCCCAAATCTTAAGAATGAGATAAATACCCGAAAATTTTGGAGGAGACGGGGTGATCGCATTGTATTCATTGGGTATTAGTCCACGTTGACTTGATACCAGTTTACGAAAACGTCTCGCCTGTTCATCCTTTTTATAATTTATGGACGCGACGCATGTAAACAACCCTGACGAACCGCTTAAACACCCTCAACAACACGCCATAAATTGTGGTTTCTTTTCTTCCATTATGCCGCCCGCTTGAAGAGGGTATCTCTCTTTAAAATTCCCAATTTTAGACTCTTCACAGAGGCCCTATTACAGTATCATAATTATGAACCAAAAATGGAAAATGGCCTCGTATTTCCGATACCGATCGATAATTCAAAAATTAATTCTAAAACGAGTAATAATTTTCAAGTATGCAACACATATCACACGCTACTCAAGTTTTTCAATGTGTGAATGCTTACGCGCTCTCTTGGTGTATTTCGAAACCCAATTTTTAGCATCAAAAATTTACATTGCGTTGGCATACTAGATATATAAATACAATGGTAAAACAGCACAGCAATGTATGCATTAATTAACCTGAAATGATTATTTTAGTAAAACGTTGCGATCGTAGATAAATTATTACCTTTTGAAAAAGCCTCATTATTAAACTGGCTCGTCTTAATTAACCCACTCATGCAAAAAGAAGAGCAATTTTGAATTTGCTTGAGTATCTATTAAAGTTTCTGAGAAATAAAAAAAAACTACCTACCGCTTTCACACAAGACTTGAACGAACTTGTCTCTCGGTATGGCTTTTCGAAATACATTACCAGTATGCACCATTAACATCTTAAAATTCTGTTTGAATTCATCGTTTGTAGTACCTTTTGCGGATTTGTGGTTCACGTACAGTTTCACAAATTCGGAGAATTTAATTTCCTGCCTGAGGACGCCGGTGGTATCGTAATCTGTATATTTAATGTCGTTCATTATGTCTTGAATCTAGAAAAAAATGTAATTTGTTACAGAGATGGATCGAAGGTTAGGTGCGAATGACGCGAGAGGGCGTAGAAATAGATTGAATATATTGTTGGGTCACCCTTAAGGGGATACCACCTTTTTTCGTCGGAGCCGATTTTTAATTTTCGGATAAAATACTCTACACGTCATCATTTGTGTGGTAAAAATTATTTGAGCTAGAAATATCTTTGTCTGGTCCATTAGAAAATAAATATGTCTATCCTTCAAGTGTACCCATATGAAATTGTATAGGCCCCAACATGTGCATCACATCCATTCTTCATCTGTGCAATCGAGGAACCGACCGAACGCTTATGGTGGGTTGACACGGTGCTAGTGTGCTCGGCCAAGTCTGTTCGGCGCGAGTGAACTAGCGTACGAGTTCTGTTTACACACACAATTTTACTAGCTTGGTTTTAGTATAATGCAAAATGGCGGAAATTGTGCGTGCAGGTATTGCTATTGTTGCACAGTTACTAATCGACGAATTAAATAATTTGCATGCTATAAAAAAACGACGTCCTAGACGAATGTGGATTCGAGAGTGGATAAAACGACGAAATACGTTTGGTGCTTCTGCATCGTTTCTAAGAGAAGTGGCATTAGAGGATCCAGAGACGTTCAGAAACCACAACAAATCAATTTGAAGAACTATTGTCAATGATGGGACATTTCATTAAAAAACAAGATACTTTGATGAGAGCTGCTTTACAGCCAAGAATAAAATTACAAATTACTCTTCGTTACTTGGCGACTGGAGATTCATTCGGCACTTTGGAACATATGTATAGAATACCAAAGAGCACCATGTCGAAGTTCTTACCAGAAATCTTAAAAGCTATATATGAGGGATTGAAAGATTATATAAAGGTAAGTAAATCAACTTTATTTCTAGCAAGTAACAGAAAAAACAAACAACTGAAAATACATAATATATTAATTGGTGTTGCATACATTTAATCGAGGTCAAAGTACACATTATTAGTTTAATGCATCAAAGCCACCAATACTTCTGATAGCAGCAGTTATAGTATCTGGTCCTTGAGAATGTTGGTAATAGTTCCTATCGCTATATTGATATTGCCCACCAGAATCTGTACTATTTGTATAACATGATTGTGGACTCGCAGGGGTTTCGGAGGACCTAGAGTATCGTGGAATGGGTGTTTCTGCACGTCCAGAATGCAATTGTGAGTGACTGACAAATGACTGAGACCTCTGCAACGATTTATGACGTTTGTTTGTTAACAGTGTCATAATTTCGGACTGGCAATACAAAGCAAGGTCTAGTGGAAGTTGCCTCAATTGGCTGGCTACATTATTTCCGAAATGGGAAAATTCATCTTCAGTCTTATCAGTAGATCGTTGTAGATCCTGCAGTGACTGGATGGCACTTGCGATATATTGGGGAGTTGTCTCCTTTGAGATAGACGCCTTCTGTTTTGCGTTTCGTGAACTGCTTGGTGTCGTTGATCGTTCATGCTGAAGTTGTCATGTGAAGTTGCTAGCATATTTGTTGTACTGTCGGTTATGTGACGCTTCCTGGTTAAATCTCTGAATGGTGAAGACAATGTGGCGTGAAGGGTGTTTGCTGCTTGAGTATTAGATTCTTGAATGTTCGTCTCTTGAGTATTCAATTCTTGAGAATTTGATTCTTGAGAATTCAATTCTTGAGTACTCGATTCTTGAGTATTCAATTGACTAACATTCAATTCACTTCTATTAGATGCCGCATCTACTTCAGTTTCATGGTCCTCTTGCTCTAATTGCGAGGCTGTAGAGTTAGCAATTTCTTCAGACTGGAAAGAAATAAAATGTTAATTAGTACAATTATTAAACAAGTAAATTTTCTGTTTTCAGATGCCTTCATCTACAAACGATTGGGCAGCAATAGCAAAAGGTTTTGAGGAGCGATGGTAGTTTCCTAACTGCTGCGGCGCACTAGATGGCAAGCATATCAACATACAGTGTCCCAACAATAGTCATAGTGACTTCTACAACTACAAAGGATTTTTCAGCACCATACTTTTTGCCTTAGTTGATCACAATTACTGTTTAACTTATATTGATATTGGATCTAATGGACGTGTAAATGACAGCACGGTTTTTAGGATTTGTTCATTGAAGGCAGCAATAGAAAATGGATCAGAAGGATTTCCAAAGTGGGGAGTTATTGTGGGAGATGATGCCTTTCCACTGAAAGATTACTTGATGAAACCGTATTCTAGGCATAGCCGCTTATCAAACTCTGAAAAAGTATTCAATTATAGACTCTCTAGAGCAAGGAGAATCATAGAAAACGCATTTGGCATATTGGCAATGCGTTTCAGAATTTTCAGAGCACATATATTAATAAATCCTGAAAAAGTGGATGAGGTCGTCAAAGCTACATGTGTCATTCACAATTGGCTACGACAAACATCGCCTACTTCTTACATGCCACCTTCATCTGTTGACAGGGAAAATGAAAATGGACAAATTATATTAGGCTCATGGAGAAACAAAGGTGCATGTTTGGGATTACAAGATATAGTGTGTGGGATTTGTAGTAACAACTTCACTACTTCGGCTGCAAATTGCAGAAAAAAATATACCGATTATTTTATGGCAGAAGGAGCAGTTCAATGGCAGTGGAATATGATACACAAGCGAACTAATTTTGATTAGCCTGTGACTCATAATGTGTTTAAGCTTGAAATAAAATTTGATTTGTATACTTTCTACTTACATGATTTGAAAAATGTTCCCTGGTATTAACCACTTCCTTGAAAAATCTGTGAGCGGTTTTAAACCACGGCAAATGCGAAACATACGCCTCATCAGCTGACATTCCGGATTTAGTTGCACGCTTTATTTTATTTACTTCCTGGACGTACTTCCTTACTCCTTATGTTCTTGATTTTATTCTTCAGATCGTTGTTATCAAAATTCGGTATATTCATTTGGGAAATGAAATTTCTTGAGGCTGTGTCCCTTGCGTCTTTATTTTTATAAAGGGCATGTCGAAAATTCCAAAGACATTCTGCTTCTTCATACAATTCCACAAATTTCAAAGTTTGCGCTTCCGTAAATCTTTTGTTATTCGCCATGTTTAAGACTACTAGCACGAAACTCGCACGCCGAAAGTTGGAAGACGACCGACTAACTCGTACGAGAATAAACAACTAGCAAGTGTGCTCGCTTGTCTGTTTATACAGTACGAGTTTCATGCGAGTACCGGCCGAGTAGACATGCTAGTCGTCTCGGCCGAGCATACTAGCACCGTGTCAACGCACCATTATCGCCAGCTTGTTTACATTATTAAAATTTATGGTTTTCATACAGAGTCGGACTTTTTTCACGCTGAATAGTTAAAAGTTGTAAAATCCTGAATACTAACGGGATTTTATTCCTTCCGATATTTCCGAAAATCTGAAATGGAGAAACCGACGTCCCTCATACAATGGTTAACCTTTTTAGATGTTATGCCCTCTTGAAAAATGTGCTTTCAGTTAGTCATGCCCCAAGTCGTAATACCGTTTTTGCTATTCCACGAAATTATATTACAACCTATTTTTCGCGGTACTCGTTACACCCCTACCCTAGAAGTTCAGTAAATATACTTACAAAATTTTGAATAGTCTGTTTTCAGTATTTGAGGTGCTAGTTTAGCCGAGATAAAAAAATTGTGTTTTAGTGTTATTTTTATTATTTACAATTATATTTCGTAAAATATTCTACAATATATTAACCTTTTTCAAGTGATAAGTTTTGGTGTCCGTACATTTTGTTATCAGAATGGATATTGCACGAGGAAATAAGACTGGGCTGCGCTTATCTGCAAAGCGAAAGAAATGTAAAAATCTCACAATTTGGCGAAAGTAAGTTAAAATTTGTATTTGGCGAAAGGAAGTTCAACATAATCACTTTATATATTTTTTCCAAAAGTATACTGCGTTATATCATTAAAAATTAAATTAAAATTAATTTAAAAGCGGGCAGCGTTGTCTCAAAATAACTAAAAGTCTTGGATGATAAGTTTGAGTCATAAAAAATTAGTCTAAGAATGTTTTTTGTTCACGAAAATGTTATAATGTGCGCATTGTTTAATTGTATGGGCAGCGTTAATGGGGTACATTTAACACTCAATTTCTTAAACACGCATTTGCGTGTTTAATATGATTATTAAACACGCTAATTTCCGCATTAATTCACAGAACGCGATTTATGATAATATTTTGTTTACCCTGTTTAATACTGATTTTTTTTTTCAATTGTAATTGTAATTACAACCTTAATTTCGATTTTAATTTCGATTTTGTTTTTTTTTTTTAATTTTGATTTTGATTTTAATTTTCGTGAACAAAGTATAGTGTACAACTCGCATATAATAGCTATTAATCACTCAAACGATTTGCTCCACTCGCCTACGGCTCGTTCCGCAAACATCGTTCTCGTGATTAATAGCCTTCATTATATGCTCGTTGTACGATATACTATTACAGATTCTAACGATGCATTTAAATAAATAAAAATTGTTACCGTTTTGAGGATAAATATATTTTTTTAGGAAATTGAATTTACTTATCTTATACAATTGATTACCCAAAACAACCAATGCTTTTGAGGGTTGCGATAATGGTATAAATATTAAACAAATTGTGTCAATCGTTATCCAATCTCTTCTTCAAAATCCATTACAGATTATGTAAAACAATATTGCCGTTTTCGGTTGCATTGGTTTTAAAAGCGAAAAGGGGAATTAATGTACATTTTTGATTCGCCCTCTTCTCAAAAAGAATTTAAAATGATACACTGTGTAGGTAGATCATAAATGTTAATTTGTAATAAAAACATACTTATTTCTACATAATCTCAAGTGGATTTTGCCAAAAATATACTGAGTGTCCCACCAGCTGTATGTCAAAAGAAAGAAAATGAAATTTTAAAACGAAAATGTCATATAAACGGTTATTTATGATTTCTTTTAATTTACAAACAGTCCATTTGTCTAAAAAATGGTGATGTGGCCATCATGTTACTTTCTCCGACTTGATGGTATCATTTATATTTACGCTTTCGTGGTTTATTTTCTATTTAAATCATATTTTAAGTGTGCATTGAACGTTTCGTAGACTCGGATCAAACTTAACGTTTAAAACGTCAAAATTATGAAACATGGAAAAATTATACTTCAAATTCAAAAACTCAGTTTACTCAAAAACTAAAGAGATTTCGAAAAAAACGTATTCTTCATAAATTGTTCAGTTTGGCATTCTCTACAATTATTATTATCATAAATTTGCTGTAACTATGACCGTTTCATAATTATATACCAAAAATGAAAAAAAAAATAAATTTTCTCGAATAACAATGATTATATGAAAAATATTTTCAAACCAAAGATGTTCATTTCTTTCTTGTCTTCAATATTTGCGCTTAAATATTTTTGTGATCTTTTTCATATTTAAGAAAATATCGGAAAAAAAACAAAAAACAGTTAAGGTAAACACCCACTTCCGGTGTACGAAATTTTACCAAAAGCTTTTCAGTTCTTTGGATTATCAAATAAGACTTATGTTCAAAGTTTCATATCAATTGGTCTATTAGTTTTGAAAATAAAGCGCGCACTGACACAAAAAAAATTCCAGAAATTGTTGAAATGGCGAATATTTCCGTAAAAAAAAATGTTGAAAAAAAAATCATGATCACAATACTTTCTCGTACTTCGTAACGGAGAAAGTAAAAATGAGTATTTAACCATTCAATCACTTCCATATGTCAAAGTTTGTCATAGAGTTAGCGGGACACTCGGTATTGGATAGCTTACCGGTTAGAACGCTAATAAGAAATAACCATATTACCGCTAAAGCCCTTCCTCATTTAGAATTGATAAACTGAGGCACTTGATTGGTTTCACATTTTTTTTATTTCGACTAGTTTCAATTTTTACATCATTATCTAGGAATACAATTTTAAATGTGTTAATATTGGCTCCTCTAATTATTTGACAATATCGGTCTTCCTGTTCTAAAATTGTACATTCAGGTAATTAGGTCGGTCATTATTGGGGAACTTCAAATGTCGTGGTTTTCTTTTACGATGTGCAATTTTCCCAATAGTAATTTTAATAGGAATTACACTTGTGAATGAAGTCCTCCACGTATCTCCAGAACCCGTAAAAAAGTTTGTTATCTTTAGAATACCATAAGTCAAGTAACAAAGTAAGTCTCAAATCTCGAATGCAATCGGATACCAGGCTGAAGAGAGAGGAGCGCGCTCGAGCGCTAGAAAAGGAACAGAGAAATAGGCGGCTGCCGGATAATACGACGAAAATGAAAATTAGTGTTTTAAATTAATTAAATACGACGAAATGAACAAGTATATTTTTATACTTCAACCGCTATATTAATCACAAAATTCTTCACTAGCCATTCTAATATTTAAAAATGTTAAAATGGATTTGAAATGCGGTTAAAATGTATAGGGAAACAGGCTTCATATTGAACATCTTTGTAATTATTTTAAACCATTTATAATACTATTTTCGAGAAAAATAAATAATAACAAGGCTAGCAACATTCTTTGGCTTTCTTGTGTTAAAATTTCAGCAATGTATTAAAAATATTGTAATTGTAAGATGAGCTGACGTACAAATTTCACTTCTTTTTTCAGCGAGTGATTCCCCCTTAACAATAAGGTCATTTTCTTAGTATTGCACAATGTTGTGAAATGCTTAGGTTAGCACAAATTATGTATAAATAGGTAGGGAAGCGACTAGGGCAGTCAGTCTTAATTAAACAGTCAATCTTGCCACATCTCTCAGACTATTGGTCTGTCAGTAGTCTCCGGTACGGTTTCGCGCTACTGTAGTTGTTCTTAACAGTAATAAACAAGTAGTGTTTTCAAATAACCATCGCTTCATTTATCGAACTCCTTTCACAAATCGTTATTAACTATGAGTGAAATAGTGACCATTTGGGATTACCTAAAGTGACTAGTGAACCTCATTTGGATTATCATAAATAATTGGCTGGGATCCATAACCAACTCACCCTGGTGTCAGAAGTTTCAATATATCAACTTATCCAACTCGGAAGCAACTCCCAAATTTGAAGAGCTGTATTTCGGGACGCGACATAAATTTTGGTGTCAGAAGTGGGATACAAGATACAACGTCGGATATATTAGTCCATCCCTGGAAGAAAAGGATTTGGCAACTCCTAATTGAGATTGGAAATTCTTGGTCGGCTGTACGAAACCCGTTCAGAAACCTGCTTCAAGTAATAAGTCCACCCTTGTAAATGGATTTGGCAGTTCCAATTTTTCGTTTCAACGATTAATCAGTTTATTCCTACACACACACACACATCCTGTACAGACTTTTCGAAAATGAACTCGATTAAGGCAGAATTAGACTCAAATTTAATTGTCTCACAAAATGATGATGATGATATAAAAAATACCATTATTACTTTTATTTAAATTAATAAAACCGTTCGATGGTAATAGAAAAGAAGTAAGTAGATTTATTCAAGATTGTAATTCCGCGTATAATTTAGCAGAAGTATTACAGAAACAATGTCTATTATTCTATATTGTATCTCAACTTTCAACTAATGTTGTCAATGAATTAGAATTATCAGATGTCAATTCTTGGTTAGAGCTCAAAAATAAATTAAAATTATACTATGGCTACACAAAATACATTGTTCAAGCTCACGAAGAATTAGAAACAATTAGACAGTTTCAAAATGAGGACGTAAATCAATGTTTTAAAAGGGTAGAAAATGCTAAACACTCTTGTATTCAAGTTGAAATACAAAATTGTCGAGCTCCAGATCAATTACCTGGTCTTAAAAACAGCAATTCAAAATACAGCGCTCCGTCGTTTTATCGTTCATTGTAAACCCGAAATAAGTCAAATGTTACGGGCTAGAGATATTTTAACATTAAACGAAGCTTACAATTTAGCACTTCAAGAAGAAAATATACTGAATTATAAAAATGAAAATATTAAACATTACCCAAATAATACACATCATTCTCATAATACTAATTTTAATAAAAATCAAACAAATAATTCGCATATTAAAAATAATTATAATGGTGCACAATCTAATAATAATAATAATTATAAGCAGTTTAATTCACAAAGAAACACTTATTCAAATCCAAATGCACAAAGACGCAACTACACAAATTATAATCAGTATAAGTATCACTTCAAGTTTTGTTCATTCAGTGTTGCCAGAAGTAATTTTTAATTTTCCCCAAATATTTCATAAAAAAACCCCCTGAATACCCCTCGCATAAAATACCCACCCCAAAAAATACCCCACCGATTGAAGTTCCCCAAAATGCACACCAAAACCTTAATTTACCCCCATTTTGGAGAAAACCCTCTCAATCTGACAACACTGGGATTAGAGAAGGCGCGCTGATAAGATTTCGGAATTTGCACAAAAAAAAAACTCCGTTTTTCCGAAAATATGTAGGTAGTACAAAAAGGCTATTTAAAAAATTATAAAAATATTTAATCGTGCTGTGGTATCCTCCAAATAATTAAAATAATTCTTTAAACTTTTCGGAAAGCATCGCCAATTAACATTTTTTTTTTCATAATTTCCAAACAGTTCCAATTATACCGTGTGATCAGTTTCATTCCGGGCCAAAGTATTATATTTAACAATTACTAAAAAAAAAACTAAATTGACTGCAAACATTTTTTTTTTGATTTAAAAATTTTGGAAAAAAAATAATAAAAAATCGAATCGAAATATTTGAAAATTAAGTAATTCCTTAAACACAAATCGCGCAGTCTGTATTTTCTATCTAAATATCACAGTACATTAGTTATATCCTAAAACAACCACTAAAACAAAAAAAATCAAATTAATTTAAATAACATAAAATTAATTCAAAAACCAAGTACAAGCCAAAAATATAAAAATTCAGTCTGCAAAATTTAAATTATAGGGCAAAAAATAAAAAAAACTCGAAAATATCGACCAAAAATTCGCTCATTAAAATCAACAATTAAATAACATTAAAATTAATAATTAGGGCGGCCCGTTGGTGTAGTCATACTAGACCATATAAACAAGAAAGTTTCACTAGAATAAATATATGGGTTGGTATAATTTTTTAATAAATGTTGTGGGTAAAATAATTTTAAATAAATTTATTTCTGAAAAAAAATATTTCTGGTTACTTTTCTGGTGATTTTTTCTAGTGTAAATGTGGCTTTCGTGTTTAGTCCACCTGGTTATTAAGTGAGGTATAGTTACTCGTGACAATTGGCAGTATTGAAGTCTTTGCAACGCTGAAATATTTGTTTCATTGGGAACGATGCGAGAATATTCATTCTGTAACAAGTGTGAGAATATGTACGTTCAGTGATCAAAATTGATTTTAGAATACTTAAATTCTGAAGTGGTCATGGAGAAAAGCTATTCTCCCTCGAAGAAATATTTTGTTTAACGAATATTTATTCCCGTTAACTGGCTGAATAATATAATTAAACTTACTTCGTCTTCACTTGGATAAAATCCACATGCTCTTAGAAGGTCCGGTAATTCCGATATATCTAAATATTGGCCGAAAGTTTGCGGTAGATAGAAATCTCCTTGATGGAGAATTTGCATGTAAACGAATAAATCCCTCATTTCCTTGAAATACCATCCATGTAAACCGCCCTCAATCAAACAGTAATAAGGTTCGAGTTCTGGTCCACCTAAACGATGAAGTATATCAACAGCACTGCAATAAAAATGGCTATATTTCATATTAAACTAAAGAGAAAACAAAAGTAAAACTTCAAAAAAAAACTTAGTGGGCAAAGGAATTATTCTAATTTTATTCTGCCCTTTTAATTTAAATAATAGAGATGCAAACTTAAATCGAAAATGTTACTTGGGAATTCCCTATAATGCGTCTTGAAACGGGACACACAGTATACTAGAGATGGGCAAAACTGCTACTTTTGAATCACGTTGCTACCTGTGATTGCTACTTTTTAATATCAGTGATTTTAAACTGTGACTATGATCACAAAAATATAAAAAAAAACGATGGAAAAATTCCATAAAAAATCATCCTCAATGACCAAAGTATTGCTTATTTAAAATCAATTTGGTTCTTGTAAATTCAACAATTTTCAATAGAGATAAGAATTTTTGGAAATTTTTGTTTTAATTTTTTGAGCACCTGAACAAAAACATCGAAGAAAAAAATATAAAAAACGCAGGAAAAATTCCATAATAAATCAATTCAAAATAAATTAGGTTTTTGTAAATTCAACAATTTTCAACAGAGATATGGATTTTTGAAAATTTTTGTTTTAATTTTTTGAGCACCTGAACAAAAACCTCGCAGAAAAAAACCATAAAAAACGCAGGAGAAATTCCATAAATAATCATCCTCAATGGTCGAAGTATCGGTTAGTCAAAATCAATTTGGTTTTTGTAAATTTCAACAATTTTCAACAGAGATATGGATTTTTGAAAAATTTTGTTTTAATTTTTTGAGCACCTGAACAAAAACCTCGCAGAAAAAACCATAAAAAACGCTGGAGAAATTCCATAAATAATCATCCTCAATGGTTGAAGTATGGGTTAGTCAAAATCAATTTGGTTTTTGTAAATTCAACAATTTTCAATAGAGATAAGGATTTTTTAAAATGTTTGTTTTAATTTTTTGAGCACCTGAACAAAAACCTCGCAGAAAAAAACATAAAAAACGCAGGAGAAATTCCATAAAAAATCATCCTCAATGGTCGAAGTATCGCTTATTCAAAATCAATTGGGTTTTTGTAAATTCAATAATTTTTTTTTTTTTTTTTATTTGTCCATTAAGCCATCAAATTACATGGATTGGGTACGTCAAAAAAATACATAATATAAGTATACACAAATATAAATAAATAAGTAAATATTTTAAAATCACATAGACACTAAGACCGATGCCCCTTTAGTTCCGATCGCAGTGTGGCAATCAAATTACATATAAGTTGTAACGAGAAACGGGCACTTCCCGTTGTTATTATTAGAATTAACACAAACAGCCTTATTAATAGATGTTAGTACACAGAATTAAGACCGTACTAAGAATGCTACTAACATGTCCGTATTAATAGAACATTTTAGTGGCTCACTAAATTTAGTATTCCACTAACTATTTAGTATCATTGTACTCCATGTTTAAACGCCAACAACACCATTAAACATAACCTATAATTCAAACCGCGTGACGTTTGAAATCGTTATTATAGTTATATTTGTGTATGTTGTGTATGTAAGTAATGGATACTAGCCAAAATGTTAGTATTGTGCTTAAACTTGTCTTGGAGTGCGTTTACAATGTTTTATAAATAAAAAATAATAATTTGCTTAGAGAAAATGTTGTAGATCCCAAAACTGGAATGAGTATGAAAAAGAATTAACAAATAAATTGAATCTATGAAAAAGAATTGCTATTGCATTCGGTCCGAGAGGAAATTAACATTACAGAAAACAAAAGAAAATTAACATCTTGCAATAAAGACAAGAGTGGTGCATGTAACTGTATCGCAGGAAAGTTGGATAATAATTACATAATTAAGCATTTGATTAATGTTATTAATGTTCACATACTTCTTACGTGCATTTAGTGTTAAATATCGCAAATTAAATTAATCAGACGTTTGTTTTGCACGCCTATTCAAGTTTAAAAAAAAAAACCTCTCAATGAAACAATTTATAGGTTAGATAAGACAAGTTGGCGCGCCAAAAGCGATGTTGCCACATGATTTTCCTTGTTAGCACGCAACTAACTAATGGCGTCTAAATATTGTTCTATTAATGTAGGACATTAGTGATATCTTAGTACGGTCTTAATGGCCACTAACTAGTGGCTTGTTAAAACTCTACTAAGGGTGATTCTATTAATAAGGCTGATAGTGTTTTGGAAATCAGCAATTGTATAAAAACTTCCATTAATGAGAATTTCTTTAAGTTTTGCCTTAAATTTGTTAATTGGAAAAATTTTAATCGAGTCTGGTAATAAATTATAATTTACTAGTCCAGAATGAACTGGTGATTTTTCATGATAAGTATGATTAAATTTTTCAATGTAGAAGTTAGAATTATGTCTTGTTGAGTATGAATGTATATCAGAAAGCTTTTTAAATTTTGATTTATTGGAGTGAATATAAGTTAATAATTTTAATAAATAAATGCTGGTTAAAGTTAATATTTTATTAGTTTTGAATGTGTGTTTGCAGGAATCACTTTGTTTCATATTAAAAAGTAACCTAATTATACGTTTCTGTGCGAGAAAAACTCTAGTGATATTTCTACATTTACCCCACGACACAATATTATAAGATAAGTGCGGATATACGTAAGCATAATAAATATTTAGAAGACAGTTTATATTTAACGAGTTTTTTAACGTTAATATTGCAAAGTATGCTTTATTTAATTTGGAACACAGTTCACTGATTTGATTATCCCAATTTATGTCTTTGTCAAGGTGAGATCCTAAAAATTTAGTAGTGTTGCTGACTTCTAAGGTAGCGTTGTTAAAATATATATTGTCTTGTATTAAATTTGTTTTATTTGGGCCGGTAAATTCTAAGCAGACTGTTTTATTTAAATTTACAATTAGTTTATTATTTTCGCACCAGTGGTGGAATTCTGAGATTACATTATTTACTTTATTTGATAGCTCATATTTATCTTTAGAATGGCATAAGATGGTCGTATCGTCTGCATATATGAATACTGTGCCACCGCTTATGAATTTGGGCAAATCATTTATGAATAAGAGGAATATGAGCGGACCAAGCACACTTCCCTGAGGTGTGCCTAAATCGACATCAAATTCCTTTGAGAATGCGTCTTCCACTTTAACAATTAGTCGGCGGTTTCTTACGAAAGAAATTATCCAATCATTTATAACACCTCTTATACCCATGTTGTTCATTTTCTTAGATAAAATAGTAGCATCAATAGTATCGAACGCATTAGAGAGGTCAAAGAAAACCCCAACGACAGATCCCCCGCCATCCATTTTGTCATAAATAAACTGAGTAAGATCCGTCGTCGCAGTTTCCGTTAACCTCCCTTTCCGAAAGCCATGTTGGCAATTTGATAATAAATTGTTATGTTCTAGGAATGATGTTAGTCGGTTGTATATGGCTTTTTCAAATATTTTAGAAAATAGGCTAAGAGTTGCTATAGGCCGATAATTTTCTATCAATTCTGGATCGCCTTTTTTATAGACAGGCACAGTTTTTGAAATTTTCAGGAAACTAGGAAATTTTCCACATGTAATTGATAAATTTATTAATACTGTTAGATATGAGCTTATTTCAATAGCGCATTCCTTTATTAACTTCGTTGGAATTTCATCAATGCCTGTTGATTGTTTATTCTTTAATGATTTTATTATATTAATTATTTCTTTTTCTGTAAAAGGTTTCAGAAACATTGAAGTTACATGGTTGGAAGGTAGTGTGCATCCATTGTTAGAATTTGCAAAATGTAGACTGATAAAATTTTTTACCGAAGTTGAGAAATGGTTGCCAAATATATTCGCTATTTCCTCATTGTTATTTATAACATTATTATCTGTTTTTAAAGTTATATTGTTAGATTTATTAGATTTATTTAGCTTAGAATTTACAAGTTGCCATATTTTTTTCGTTTTATTATCAGAACTATTTATAATATTAGAAAAGAATTCTTTCCGCTCTGTTGCTTGTTTATTATGTAATTCTTTTTTAAGTTCTTTATATCTATTTTGAATGTCTGGATCACATGTTTGCTTTCTTAGCCAGTTTAGTTTTTTCAAATTATTTGAAAGATGTAAAATATGTTTTGATGGTCTATATTTGAATTTATCGGAATTATATTTATTACTACATTTTTTTATTTTTAATGGATGAGATAAACGGAAGCAGTATTCAAAATGATTCCAGAATAGAGAGAATGCGGAATCGATATCATCTATACCCACTAGATCTATCTTTTCCCTATTGAAATGCAACTTAAATTCATTTATTGAGTTTTTATTTATAATACGATATTGTTTATCTATTTGTTTGATACGTTGATTATGTTGTGACCACTGCATTAGTTGCGCGAGGTGATCGGATACTCCCGGATTTATAATTTTAACTTCAGTATCAGATTCAATATTTGTAATAATGTGGTCAAGAGCTGTAGCACTTGTACCTCTTATAATAGTGGCAATTCTGGTTGGTTTTTTTACTAACGATTGTAGTCTAAATGAATTCAATATATCGTGTAGTATTTTATAGTTTTTATGATCTTCATTTAAGTTATCTATATTTATATCACCAGTTATTATAATATAATGAAAATTTTTAAATGCAAATTTTAATGTTAATTCTAATTGCTTAAAGAAAATCTCATAATCACTCAATAGTTCATTTGGCGGTCTATATATAGTCAAAATACAGTACTTTTTGTCATAACTTATACCAGAGCACTCAAAATAATTTTGTAGAGAGAGGTTACTGATATAATTTATGTTTTTACACCTTGTCAGTAAGGAGTTTTTTACAAAAATTGCTGAGCCTCCGCCTCTTGCGTTTTCTCGACAGAAACTAGATATAAGCGTATAATTTTGAAAAGTTATAAATTTAATTTGATTGTCACACTGCCAGTGTTCGGTAAAAGTTAGAAAGTCGGGACTGTATTCATCAGTCAGCATGTCGATGTGATAAGTCTTATTAGCTATAGATTGAGTATTAAAATGTAAAATACTTTTTTTAGTTTGGTCAAATATATCATCCACATGGTCTAGTCTGTTTTGGTTACTATAAACGGTTGATGAAAATTTTTTCTTGGAAAATTGTATCTTCTTACACCAACTCCTGCGGGCCAAATTGACGGGTCGTAAACGTCCTTCAGATATTCAATGGAAATATGGATTTTTGAAAATGTTTGTTTTAATTTTTTGAGCACCTGAACAAAAACATCGCAGAAAAAAATATAAAAAAAACGCAGGAAACATTCCATTAAAAATCATCCTCAATAGTCGAAGTATCGCTTATTCAAAATCAATTGGGTTTTTGTAAATTCAAAAATTTTCAATAGAAATATGGATTTTTGAAAATTGTTGTTTTAATTTTTTGAGCACCTTAACAAAAACATAACAGAAAAAAAAGAAAAAACGCAAGAAAAATTTCATCAAAATCATCCTCAGTGGTCGAAGTATCGCTTATTTAAAATCAATTTGTTTTTGTAAATTCAACAATTTTCAATAGAGATAAGGATTTTTGAAATTTTTTGTTTTAATTTTTTGAGCACCTGAACAAAAACATCGCAGTAAAAAATATAAGAAACGCAGGAAACATTCCATTAAAAATTATCCTCAATGGCGGAAGTATCGCTTATTCAAAATTAATTTGGTTTTTGTAAATTCAATAATATTCAATAGAAATATGGATTTTTTAAAATGTTTGTTTTAATTTTTTGAGCACCTGAACAAAAACATCGCAGAAAAAAATATAAAAAATGCAGGAAAAATTTCATTAAAAATCATCTTCAATGGCCGAAGTATCGGTTAGTCAAAACCAATTGGGTTTTTGTAATATCAATAATTTTCAACAGAGATACGGATTTTTGAAAAATTTTGTTTTAATTTTTTGAGCACCTGAACAAAAACATCGCAGAAAAAAATATAAAAAACCAGGAAAAATTCCATTAAAAATCATCCTCAATGGCGGAAGTATCGCTTATTCAAAATTAATTTGGTTTTTATAAATTCAATAATTTTCAATAGAAATATGGATTTTTTAAAATGTTTTAATTTTTTGAGCCCCTGAACAAAAACATCGCAGAAAAAAATATAAAAAACTCAGGAAAAATTCCATAAAAAATCATCCTCAATGGTCGAAGTATCGGTTAGTCAAAACCAATTTGGTTTTTGTAAATTCAACAATTTTCAACAGAGATATGGATTTTTGAAAAATTTTGTTTTAATTTTTTGAGCACCTGAACAAAAACCTCGCAGAAAAAAAAACTAAGGAAAAATTTCATAAAAAATCATCCTCAATGGGCGAAATATAGCTTATTCAGAATCAATTTGTTTTTTTGTAAATTCAACAATTTTCCATAGACATGGATTTTTTTAAATGTTCGTTTTAATTTTTTGAGCACCTGAACAAAAACATCGCAGAAAAAAATATAAAAACGCAGAAAAAATTCCATAAAAAATCATCCTCAATCGCTTATTCAAAATTAATTGGGTTTTTGTAAATTCAATAATTTTCAATAGAAATATGGATTTTTGAAAATGTTTGTTTCAATTTTTTGAGCACCTGAACAAAAACATCGCAGAAAAAAATATAAAAAAAACGCCGGAAATTCCATAAAAAATCATCCTCAATAGTCAAAGTATCGCTTATTCAAAATCAATTGGGTTTTTGTAAATTCAAAAATTTTCAATAGAAATATGGATTTTTGAAAATTGTTGTTTTAATTTTTTGAGCACCTTAACAAAAACATCGCAGAAAAAAAATATAAAAACGCAGGAAAAATTCCATACAAAATCATCCTCAATGGTCGAAGTATCGGTTACTCAAAACCAATTTGGTTTTTGTATATTCAACAATTTTCAACAGAGATATGGATTTTTGAAAATTTTAATTTTAAATTTTTGAGCATTTTAACAAAAACATCGCATAAGAAAATATAAAACATGTAGGAAAAATTGTATCAAAAATTATCCTCGATGACCGAAGTACCGCTTATTCAAAATCAATTTGTTTTTTTTTTAATTCAACAATTTTCAATAGAGATATGGATTTTTGAAGATTTTTGTTTTAATTTTTTGAGCACCTGAACAAGGAGGAGCATTTGAAGATTTTCGCAGTTTGGTGAATTGTCTTTATTTTTAATTTTCAGTTAATGAAGTGGTATTATTTCAAAATGTATGTTTATATATTCGCACTTAAATTAAAATGAATTTTTAGTCATTTTTACTATTTGTAGAAATTGTTTTTATATATTTGTTTTTCAGTTGATGAAAATCGTAATTTGAACATGAGCGTAAGAGTAAATAGGAGTATACAGTAATGAATATAAAATAATATTTAGAAATGCACCATTGTCTTCTTACAATCACGTTTTTAGGTAACAGTTGTGATTTTAAGGAGCAATCACAGTTTTAGTCACAGTTTAAATACCAGTGATTTTAAGTAGCAGTGATTTTAAGTAGCAGTGATTTTAAGTAGCTGTGATTTAAAGTAGCAGTGATTTAAAGTAGCAGTGATTTTAAGTAGCAGTGATTTTAAGTAGCAGCGATTTTAACTAGTAGTGATTTTAAGTAGCAGTGATTTTAAGTAGCGGTGATTTTAAGTAGCAGTGATTTTAAGTAGCGGTGATTTTAAGTAGCAGTGATTTTATGTAGCAGTGAAATTCGCCTATTAGTAACAGTAATGACCTGTGATTTTTCAATACTAGTGAAAAATCACAGGTATGTGAAATATCGTCGATCCCTACGGTATACCCTTCAAACAATCCACTTCTCGAGGCAAAAAGAGATGTTACCCAGAACATTTCTTGCTGAAATAAGCATCCAATTAAATCGCTTAACTCTCAGTCAGGTGTGCAAAAATAACTAATCAACATATACCTACACTGAAATCACCTTATGAAAGCTTATCGCCACGCTATTATGACGTTGCTAAGCAAAATAAACATTTCAACATAATAATTCAGTATGGTTAGTAATCATTACATCGAAATGTCATGTTCACGGTTCGGATATGAAGATGCTCGAGAACCAACGACGCCTGGCACAAAAAGCGCGTTCCAACCCCTTCGGCCACGGAGCGCACCTAACTGGTAATAATTGTATTTTTAATAAATAATGTTGAATAATTTACTTGCAAGAAATATTCGAACTGAATATCCCTCAGGCATTGATAAATACTCATAATTATTAAAGTTTCCTCAAGCAAGATAACATTCAGGTAACAGAATCAGTGGTCACTATAATCACATTTAGAGCAAACCATGCGTAGTTTGCTTCTGGTTCAAGAGCAAGTTCTTTGCAGACTCCCAAAGATAGACAGGTCTAGGCTGACATTTCTCCTGAATTAGGGTTATAACGGGGCCACAGAATAAACAAAAGACCCAAGAGGGAGGATTTCTGCACACAGCTATTTTTTTTCACTTCTCCCATGCCACTACAACAGTTCTATGAAAAATGATAAAGAACATAGTTTGGCAAAACTTGCGTCCATCTTCGACTAGCTTTTGTAGGCCGATAAGGTTGCTGTTTAAGAAAGAAACTGTAGAACTCACGGAGAAAGAAGTCAAGTGCATCCAAGACCAAGCGGTCCTACAATTACTGAAATCAACGATAGCTCATTTGATGTCGATTTAAATCCGATTGAACTCTGATCACTCTAAAGCATGAGTGTGCAATTTTATCCATGGCTTCTAATGCTGCAATAAATTGTAGAACAACTAGAGATCCACTCACGTGTTATTGATCTCCGGGGTTAAAAATACATGATTCCTTAAGCAATTTTCTGCAGGCATTTCCTTCAAAATCACCTCCGTGGTAATCATACCGTTCAGTTGACCATGATAGATGGTAAAGTGTGAAATGCACTTACATCAACAAAAGTGTTACGTGTATGACACGGCTGTCTGAAAGGCTTTTAAAGTTTTCATACGATGACGACGTACAAACATGATAGAGAATCGTCAAGCAAGTTCCCAAAAAACAGAAAATCCTAACCTCCAAATCATAGCGGTTCCTAAACACTAGTTTTTCGAGTATTCGTAAATTTCAAGTAGTTTTTTATATTTTTGCAAACTTTCATTTAATGTTTGTATTAAAAAATTGTAGATGCTTAACTAATAGTAATAAAACATTAACACTTATTATCAGGCTTGCCAATTATACATTTTCAATTGATACAAGCAAGTTTTTCTTGATTAGAGTGGGATAAGATATTCGTAGGCTCAGGTAAGTAAGACTTTCTTCGATATGTTTTAATGCGATGTGAATTTTCAGAGATACGGAAACATCAATGGCGAGTAGAGCTGTCCTAAAATCTTCAATATGTCGATTTAAATCCGATTGAACTCTGATCACTCTAAAGCATGAGTGTGCAATTTTATCCATGGCTTCTAATGCTGCAATAAATGGCAGAACAACTAGAGATCCACCCACGTGATTATTGATCTCCAGGGTTAATAATACATCTGATTCCTTAAGCAATTTTCTGCAGGCATTTCCTTCAAAATCACCTCCATGGTAATTTTTAGAAACCAAATTCAATTTCCGAGGCCATAAGAGAGCCTTTTCTTCCCCGAGAAGAGACACAAGATCTTTCGAAAATAGATGGTTTACAAACCCCTGGAGACCCCCTCTAG
Source organism: Ocypus olens (assembly GCA_910593695.2). Classification (NCBI taxonomy): domain Eukaryota; kingdom Metazoa; phylum Arthropoda; class Insecta; order Coleoptera; family Staphylinidae; genus Ocypus; species Ocypus olens. Next base: position 15,465,852 of record OU343053.1, on the reverse strand, counting down.
GGAATGCTCCTTGACGTGGTGTGGGGGCAAGGTAGTGCTACTGTCAACGAGCATCCTACGGTTATTCGGCCAAACAACCGGATAACAGTGGGGAGTGAGACGGGGCTCTATCGCCAATGCATTCCGAGGCTATACACAAACTGTTATAGTGATGGCCTCCTTCGTAGAGTCGCTTCCCTCTTTGATCTGTCGGCCTCCCTTGGCCACCTCTTCGGTCACTCTGACCTTTTCGGCTCCCTATACTATTAGGCAATGAGGGCTAGGGAGCCAAACCACTTATCCTGCTCACCCCCGCCCGGCTGTAGTATCGTGGCTTAGGGCTTGCACGAGGGTAAACGACGCCGGGTCTGTTTGTGCCCATACAGCCATCAGACCTGACATATCGGGCTTGTTGCTGTTTGTGGACATGTCTCGCAGGTAACAAGCGTAGAGGATCTTGGCTTAGCCGCCCGGATCAATGTGGAAAGGAAACCACAAAAAACAAACACCTCAAACCAAGGTGGAACAGCATAGGCCGAGGGATGCATGGCTAAGGAGGAGCTTAGTCGTCTCTATGCGAACTCTGGGTACCAGGCGACCCCCAGTTTCACTAGCCTTATTATGGCATGCGGGGCCCTGCTGTAATGGACTTTTCCCCTTTCCCTAGCTACTCGTGGGACTCAAATGAACCAAGTTTTTCAAAAAACCAAAGGAGTGGACGACTCCCTGACATCCGTTGTTGCTGCAAAGGAGCCAAAAGATGTAGAGCCTATGGAAACTAGCAGCAGAACAGGTGAGGAGGAGCTGCTGAAAAGCAGCGATGAGGAGCTCATTGGCAGCCTTAAAGGTCTAAACACAAAAGACCAAAAGGTCAAAATGAGCAGTGCCGCAAGAAAGAGGATGAAGTTCCTCATCAAGAACGGCATGGAACCAGGGGAAGCTCGAGTAAAGGCATTAGTGCCCTTCAAGAGCAACCCCACGGCTGCTACCAAGAGACCTCGGTCAACAGGTTACACGCCGGACACAACCATGGTCAAACGGACGAAAAGGCAGCCTGTGCCTAGCGCCGAGGCCAAGGCTGTATCCTATAGCCAGGCTACGACGGGAGTGAAGGTAGGCGTATGCCTAGAAGGTTTTCCAGAAAACCTCATGTCGACGGAACAAATTGATGCCGCACGTGAGCCATTCTGGAGAAAATAATTGAGGATGGTAAGGAGGGAACCGTGAAGCCCAGATTCCATCAGCTTCATCAGAGGCCAGGACGGCTCGCACTGACGTGTGTAGACAGTGCCACAGCCAACTGGCTAAAGGGCGCAGCTGCCCATCTCAGGCTGTGGGAGGGAGCCAAGTGCTGGATGAGGAAGAAATGCCTCATTCTAAGATCCTGATAGGCTACTTCCCAAACAGCCTGGAATACACCAACGAGAAGGTAATTTCGTTAATTGAGGCCCAGAATAATCTATAGGCCTCCAGCTGGAGGGTTCTCAGGAGAGATCCAAAGGAACCCAAACGGGAGGTCATGCTGTGGGTGGACTCACATTCCGCCGACAGCCTGGAGAAGCTGGGCAACAAAATTTGCTACGGGTTTGGCTGGGTAGAGCTAAGACCCAAGGGCAAAAAAGTACCAAAGGGCGAAGGGCCAACAAGGGCCTATCCTGACCCTTCTTGCTCAAAGGAGCCTACCAGCGGACCCGTTGGCACTACTCCGCCACTAGCGGAAACAGGTGCCGATAAGGGACCCACCGTAGTAAGTGAGGTAAGGGAGAGCAATACCCTGAAAGGCAAAAAGCCCAAGGCCAAGGAGCCAAAGGCTGGTGCCACTGGGGTTTAGGCATCTCAATGGCGGGCCTGCGCTGCCTACAACTGAACCTCCACCACTCCAAGGCGGCAACAAGTGCCGTGCACTGGAGGTTCAAGAAATCCAAATTTGGGATAGGCTTCTTACAAGGGCCCTGGATTAACAAGGGGCAGGTAAGGGGTCTACCTAAAGAAAGTTGCAGGTTAGTATACAAAGCAGACTGCACTAAACCAAGAGCAGTCCTCATGCTCAGAAAGGACATCAATTTTACTTACATTCCAGAATTCACCACAGGGGACCTCGCGGCAGTGCTGGTAGAGGTCCCCACGAAGAAAGGAAAAAGGCACATAGTTATGGCCTCGGCCTACTTTCCGGGTGACAAGGATACACCGCCACCAGAGGAGGTAAGAAGACTTGTGGAATGGTGTAGAAAAGGCAACAAACACCTACTCCTGTGCTGTGATGCCAACGCACATAACATCCTGTGGGGCAGCATGGACACCAATAGTAGAGGTAAGGATCTACTTGAATTTATTATCTTCAACAATCTAGACATTGTTAATAGAGGTAGCGAGCCTACCTTTGTGAATGCAATCAGACAGGAGGTACTAGATATCACCCTGGCTGATGCCTTCACAACAAGTACAATTAAAAATTGGCGAGTTCTAGCAGAACCCTATTTATCAGACCATCAGCAGATTGGGTTTGATATTGAGGTCACTAAGGAAGCTGTTTTAGAGTGCAGGAATCCAAGGAATACAGACTGGGGCCTCTACAGAGAGTGCCTAGGTCTGGGAACCGAAGATGTATGCCTCGACATCCAAACTACAGGGGAGCTAGAAATAGCTGCGGCTCTCCTTAAAAATTTCATCTTAAAGGCATACGAATCCAGCTGTCCACATAAGAGGAGATCTCATTCCAGAGATATGCCCTGGTGGAATAAGGATTTAGATCGCCTGAAGACGCAATCCAGAAAAACCTTCAATAGTGCAAAGAAGACGGGCAACTGGGATGCCTACAGACAGGCACTATCAGGATACAACAAGGAGCTGAGGAAGGCGAAAAGGAAAACTTGGAGAGCTTTCTGTGAGGGAGTGAACGACACAGCCCCGACAGCAAGACTCCAAAAGGTCCTATCGAAATACCACTCCAATGGCATTGGTTTAATTAAAAAACCTGATGGGAGTCATGCAGAGAGCTTCAAAGAAAGTCTTAGTGTGCTCCTGAAGACACACTCTCCGGGCTCAACATCTGCGGACTCACTCGCAACAACTGCTTAATCTACGGAAGGAAGCACATTCCTACCAACCAGAGAGAGCAAAAGAAAGGCTGGTAAACTAATTACTAGAGGAAAAATTGAATGGGCAGTCAAAAGCTTCAAACCCTTCAAAACACCAGGGCCAGATGTCCTGGCCTGATATTTCCTGCATTGCTGCAATATGGGCTAGACATACTAGCCCCATACCTGCAAGCAATATACAAAGCCAGCTTCACACTGGGCTATATACCAATGGAATGGAAGGAGGCCAGGGCGATTTTCATCCTTAAAGCGGGCCGTAGGCCACCTGATGAGGCTAAGTCCTACCGCCCAATCAGCCTCACCTCCTTCCTCCTCAAAATTATGGAGATAATCGTGGACAACGACATTAGGTGCGGCGCCCTAAAAGCGAACCCGCTACATAGGCAGCAATTTGCCTATCAACCTGGCAAATCTACTGTAGATGCCTTGCACAGCCTTACAACAGGCATAGAGGCATTACTTCAATACAAAGAGATTGCACTAGGTATTTTCATGGATATTGAAGGGGCGTTTGACAATACGACCTTCAAAACCGTGGAAAAGGGAGCCATCAGGAAGGGCATTGACATACCCACTATCAGATGGATAAAAGCAGTACTTGAAAACCGCAAAATCACGGCAGGTATGGGGAGTGAGTCTGAAACGGTAACCACGGTGAAAGGGTGCACGCAAGGCGGGGTTCCATCATCCTTGCTCTGGTACATCGTGGTGGATGAGCTCCTCACGACCTTTGCAGATAAGGGCTATGCTATAGTACGCAAGTATCGTCCCTAGCCCAAGAGGCCCTTAACACCATATCAAAATGGTGTCTGAGGGAGGGTTTCAATGTCAACCCGGACAAAACTGTGATTGTACCTTTTACTAATCGCAGGAAACTCTCAATCAAAGCTCCCAAAGTAAAAGGTCAAGAAATTGCGCTTTCCGACCAAGTCAAATATTTAGGCTTAGTGCTTGATAGGAGGCTTAACTGGAACGCTCATCTGGAAAAAACGATCAGCAAAGCAACGGCGGCACTCTGGATAGGCCGATGGCTCTTTGGCAGATAATGAGGGCTGGAACCTAAAATGATACACTGGTTGTACATCATGGTGGTCAGACCCATCATTACATATGGCTCACTAATATGGTGGACCAAAATAAAACAAGTAACGGCACAAAAGAAGCTCCAAGCTCTTCAAAGACTGGCCTGTCTTGGCATCACGGGAGCTGCACATAGCACTCCCTCTGCAGCAATGGAAGCTTTACTAGACCTACTTCCTTTGCACGAACAAATCAGAAAGGAAGGTCTAATGAGTGCACTGAGACTAAACTGGACCAGTACAGGCCACAGAACCGGGCACTCAGAAATTCTGGGCCTCATCACAACCGAGTTCTTACAAACACCATCGGATATAATGCCGATCAATTATGACGTCGAATCAAGATTTGATGTGACTATTGATAGTCGCCAAAACAGTCTGAAACGAGTCACAGAACTAAAACACAACTCTGTACTCTGGTACACAGATGCATCCAAGACAGAGGTGGGCACCGGCATAGGCATATATGGGCCTAAGCATAAGGAATCAGTTCCCCTCGGACATGGCCCTTCTGTCTTACAGGCTGAAATAATAGCTTTAGAAAGATGTGTTCAGGTGTGCACAAAAAAGGGCTACAAAGGGGCACGCATATATCTAATCACGGATAGCCAGGCTGCCCTAAAGAGCCTTAAATCGTACAGCTTTAACTCCAAGACTACTTGGAACTGTAAACAGGCTCTGAACCAATTGGCAAAGGGCAACAAACTCACCCTAATGTGGGTACCCGGCCACGCAAGCATAAAAGGCAATGAGCATGCCGATATACTTGCTAAGGAAGGAGCCTCAACTACCATCATTGGACCAAAACCGACCTGCGGGCTACCGAAAGCACATAAAAAAGGCGTGATCCAAGAATGGGGAAAAAGTGCAAAACAGACTATTGGAAAAATGCACCAGGTCAAAGGCAATCCAAAATGTTTATTGACTTCTCGCCAAATAGAGCCAAACAGCTCTTACGCCTCACTAAAACCGAGATCAGACTAATCACCGGTCTCCTCACAGGACACTGCCCAGTGAAGTACCATCTTCACAATATGGGCAAAGTGGATAACACCACATGCAGATTATGTGAATCGGCAGAAGAAACGGCCGAACACATATTATGCGAGTGTGTAGCTCTAGCTACCACTAGGCAGGCCCTAACCGGAGGTATGGCGGTAACGCCAGAACGGATCAGGGTATTACCTCCCAGAAAATTAATTGACCTTGTCAGGGAAGTTGAATTTCTGGGAATCAAATAGCAGTAGGGTACTAGTACAAAAGATCTAAACGGGTCGCAGTACTGTAAGGTTCACCACAGCCAATCGACCCCGTCTAATCTAATCTAATCTAAACTCCTGGAGAATGTGTAATTCGGGAATTACACACTTTTGCAGTACTATAACATTAATATCCTCATCAAATAAAGGTACATGAATAGTACTCCTAGCCTGGCTTGCAAGCTTTGTATCAGAGATACAAATTCTTCATAATCTTTGCATAGATGACCATAGGTTTTTCTGGACAGAGGTTCATCAGAAATATCATCATCTTCCTCATTCTCGCAACTAACATTGATATCTATATCTACACGGCTTCTCAAACTTGCCAACTTAACGAAGCAATATGGGCAAGGAAATGAAGAGCTTGCCGTTTGTTGTCCGTTCACAAAAAGTACAAGTTTGAGGTCAGCAACAAATTTAAACGGAATGTCGTTGATTTTTACGAAATCAAATAATGTTTTTACATCATCATAAGTTTCCTTAATCGCGGGCACAATCGCTAACATAATTAATTTATGAACACTAGTTATTTTGTCTACTTTTCTCTTTTTTGCTGATGAATGATCTTCATTTGAATCTGCAATGGATTCAGATATGTAGTCTTCTGGAATAATGATCATGCATATTTTAAAAAAAACCCTGCCCACCGTCAGCCATTACTTTAACAAGGTAATTGCCAATGAGATTACGTTTATCAATGACTGTGTTCGGAATTTCTTCAGCATTAGCCCAAACAACAGGTCTTTTCTGTTTTACAATTGCTTTCTTGGCAACAGATCTTTTTTTTTCACAGGGTTTTTTTCTACAATAGATTGTTTCTGATTCAAAGTTTTGTTTTCTACGTCAAATTCTAAAGTACATACATTTTCCAAGATTTTTGCTTTTTGAGAGACTTTGAAATAATCAGTTGGTATGGATTTTCTTCCTGCAGTACCACGAATGAAAGTTATCATATCTTTCATTTGTTTACCTGAATTTCCAGACTTATTTTGATAGTTATTTAATCCTTCTGCCGAAAATATAACAGGTTCATCTGGTTTCTTCAGCCAAATAGTTTTAGGGTGTCCAGTCGTACTAATATTTATTAATGAATCCTGTGTTGTACATTTATCGATCTCCATCGCGTTTATCTTTTTTGGGATTAGAGATGAACAAATCTGCCCTTGTTGTTTTATCGGCAAGGAACTTGAAATCTTTAGAATATTTTCTCGTGCTCTTGCTTTAGAAGGTGTATTCTTTACACAGGGATGGCGTAAACCTTTGCCCACTTTTTGAAAGCACAAGTTACATATCTTCATATTGGACTTTTATTTCCCCGTTTTGTTCTTTTTTTAATTCAGACACAGTTGAATGTTGTGATGCATATACTTTATTATTGCCATCAATAACTATGGCCGGATCAAGGATTTCACCAAGAGCCAATTTTTTTTTCATTTTTATCTGATCTCTGTGTCTGCCTGTTATACAAATATAACAGTTACAAGGTGATTGACTTTGTATACAAGAACATCTTGTGTTTTTTTGGAGTACAATATCTTCATAATTTGGCATACTTTTAAATGGCCTACTAGTTATATTCTTCTCGTGCTGCTGAAGAATTAACCGACAAGTTGTACATATCCCTGTAGGAAAACGAGGATCATCTAGATCAGTGGTTTCCAAACTTTTTTGTCTTACTGCCCCCTTTCCAGAAAAAATATTGCTTAGCGCCCCCCTGGAATTTTTTTTTTTTTAATTTTAATAGCAATTAATAGGAAATATATAAATATATATGTATTAATGTTTCTACCCTTTTCGTAAAATATAGTAAAGAAAGGTGTAAATTAGAAACATTGAACTTTGAAATTATGAAACTATTTATTGAACTCAGAATAGGATGTTATACAAACATAGTTAAAACATTCAAACCAAAACCTGGTGTGCAGCTACCAATTTAGTAATCCTCGGCTCTATTTTCGTCAACAGTAATCTTGAATCACCAAAATTGACTATTCGCAATTCGTTTCTTTTACATAGATTACCGCACTGAACCCACGTTCCACTAAATCTTCTCTTCTTTCTTTTATACCATCACCACCGCCTTACAGGTATTCATTGCCCCCCCAAATTCACCTCTGGCCGTCAGTCCCCCCCCCCCTGAATCGCTGCAGCGCCCACCAGGGGGCGGTGGCGACCACTTTGGGAATCATCACTGATCTAGATTGAAGTTGCTATTGACAAATACTTTTATCAGCGATTCATGAGCAGCAGTAATATGAAAAGATTCCAAATCTTTAGAAACGAGGTTAATTTTTCTACCGTACGGCGGACTGATTTTTTCCTACTCTCATTATGATCGCAACGATGATTGATATGAGACGGCATTATGTTATATTAATAAATTCACAAAGTCTACAATTATTCACACAGATCACTAATACTATATTACTAGTACATTACACACATTCAGATTATTGCAGGTTAAGGGTCGCACTCTAAAGTTTCCGTGTTCCACACAAGGAGGCGCCCTCGGCGCAATGTGGTATGTAGATATATTAAGTATGAAATCCGATTCTACATGTTGACTACATGTAATTGGTCCGCTTTGTTGAACAGATTTTAGTATCAGGCTACTATTTAAACATTTAGAGCATGTTTTAAAACAAATAAATTAAGATTTATTAAAATACGAAGAACTAGGTTTTAGGTACCGCAATGATTTGAAGGTAAGGATTTTCTGTTTTTTTAGGACTTGGTTGACGATTCTGCATCATGTTTGTACGTCGTCATCGTATGAAAACTTTAAAAGCCTTCCAGACAGCTGTGATGAGCTGCTCAAAGCAGGAATAAAATCTGAAAATCTTGAAACGTTTCAGTTTGGGTTGTCAACTCTGCATGTTTGGATTCGTTTCATAGAATGGTTGCTCTGCGTTTCTTATAAGTTAGAGATAAAAGAATGGAAGGTGTGGGGAGGGGCTAAGTAAGAGGAAGAAGACGATCCAGAAAAAAATTAAAGACAGAACTAGGCCTTCTGGTGGATGAACCAAGGCAGGCTGGAAGCGGAACATCGAATGATGGAAATACGGCCCGCGGGCTTTTTGAAAATGCAGAAAATGTTGCGAAAATCACAGCCTAATACATTAATATGCGATTCTTCTGCAAGGTTTTTCATGTGGGCTGCATATCGACACTGATGAATTCGAAAAGTGGACCAAGGATACCCATGAATTATACACTGCTCAACATTTAAACTGGTACACTTACAAGAACATATATAAAAAACAATTTACTACTTTTTGAGCAACACCTTCTTGCTTAATTGATAGTATATGGTTCTGGAAACACTTTTAGGGCAATGAATTAAAACTTAAATTACGAATTTCAAATGTTCTAACAGAAAAAAAAAATAACAAAATCTTTATTTCAGTATTACAGAAAAGTTTGTTCTGGAAAGAAATGATAACAAATACTTAAAGATGAATGATGTGTGGGACCTCCTCTAGCTCTTATGACCTCTTGGAAACGTCTTGGCATGTTGGAAATCAAATCCCGAATGTAATGTTGAGGAATATTTAGCCATTCGAGAAATTCGCAAAAATTCTCTTAAAACTTGATTAAGTGTAAGCATTAGGCATTTGTTCGCATTCCGAAACAGAGCCCTGATCATTTAGGAAGTCATGCTAAATACCTAAAAATGGTTGTTTGCTTTTATTGCATTTTATATAAGTGTACCAGTTCAAATATTGAGCAGTGTATATTAGCCTTTATCTATGGTACTAGATGCCGACTACGCATAATTCTGGCGCATCCATAATTTATTCAGCCATATTACCGAATGGCCAAATGTCTAAAGAGGCACATCAACAACAAATTAAGCAATACAGGGAATTTCAAGCTCTTGACAAAACAGAATGAGGGATGTTATGCTACGAGTTTTCGCCACTTTACACCCCTTCATTTCAACATTGAGACGACCAATGGCTCAGCGTAACAAAAGAACATTATTCTCTAAATAATTTTTAGGCCTTTTAAAGCTCCCGTCGAGCCTTCAGCAGATAAAGATACTGATACAGAATAATACGTTTTATTGTATCTGTATGATTCCAAAATGCGTTGTTTGTCTAATTACATTTCAAGCTAGCAAACATAATGTTTTATTTTTAATTATAACATTTTTTGTTAATTCAAATGATTCTTTTAGGCTGGAAGTTGGTTGAATAGCGTTTGCGATCAAATATAACTACAGTGCGGGTCGAAACGGGTCCAAAAGCTGGCCAAAATGCAAAAAATCAAAGTTCTTATTTTGAATTTAGTACCCCCAATTCTTGTACAGAGGTCATCACTGAACTATTCTGCAGCATAGATATAAACCTACGACGTGACTATGATCTTTTATACCCATGCCAAGTTGCCCTTTCTTTACAGCGTTCGTTTCCCGCGTTTACGGTGCCTCAACATCTGCGTGGATAGCAGACGCTAGTGAATGTGTTTTTAGTTTTTATTTTTTACATCATGGAAAGGACATCAGAAGGTATGGAAAATGAGCCTTAATCTTTTTATTGTTACGAAATTTCATGTTTTTAATCCAATATAGTAGTATATATTTCGTTTTTCATAACACAATTTTTTTTATAAAAAAGTGTTGAAGTGAAAAGTACCACGTAGTACCGCTTTGCAACAAAGTGAAACGTGTTGTATATAGTGTCCACAAATTGATTAACAAAAAAACAGCTGCGCATACTTGCGCCTTTTTTACAGCGGCGTAAATGAGAAAATGCATAATATGATATATTGAAAAACATGTATAAATGTGTTCAATTATTTTATACCGGGTGACCCAGGCATCTGTAAAAGCCCCATAACTTATTTGCTATTTGAGATATCGACTTCTAGTTTTCTTGAACTGATACCCATACTTATTCTACATATTTTAAAAATATGTATGTTTTTGTACAGGGTGTCCCAATATACATAACAGAACAAAGTTATGTTTTTTTAAATGGAACACCCTATATTTTATACTTTATTTTCAACCCTCTTGAGAAGCTGATAAAAATAGTATAAGATAGTATGGGTCTATTATGGACGGTTGGTTAGTTATGGGCAAATTTGTGGCAAAAACATATACACATTGAAAACATGGCAGAAGCGTTTCTAGCAAAGATAGCATCATTATTTATATACTAGAAAATTTCTCACATCATAAAGAATAATACACATCGGCTTTGACTCTCTTTTATTCATAGTGCTATACAGGGTGTCAACATACGCAAAACAATGGATAACTATTTTTTTTCAAATGGAACACCCTATATAAGTTGCCACCAATCCATGGCATTTTTAATAAGCTTTCCAATTATATACAGTTTGTATAACAAAATCTTGAGATTTATCAATAAAAACATATTTCTTTTGCCACCTTCTGCTGATTTTTCGATTTTCAGCCAAAACTATGCATTTTCAGGAAAAATTATAGGAGATCAAAATTGTAGAGCGAAAAATTTCCGATCGATATAGGTCTTTTGACTTTTAAGATAATGCGTGCATTGCCTGCCAGAGCGCGCAAAATCGTGACCGTATATGTATTTTAGCGTTTTCTATTCAATTTTTTTATTAGTAAATTGTACTATACTTTATTTTCCGCACCCTCTAGCGGAGAAATTGGAAATTATAGGGAAATTAAAATGGCCCAATGGATTGAAGATGTTCCGCTCTACAACTCTTAATAGAAGCAATTTTTGCCAAAAATGCATAGTTTTCCCTTAAAATGCAAATTGAAAATGTATGTATCAATTTTTGCGTTTCTCAATGGTTTCTTACATTTTTAGCGAAAACTATGCATTTTGGGCAAAAATTGCATCTTTTAAGATTTGTAGAGCGGAATATTTTCAATCGACGAAGGTCATTTGAATAATTCCATAATTACTCGTTTTTCTGCTAGAGGACGTGGAATATAAAGTATAGTGCAATTAATTAACAAAAAATTTGAGAAAAACGCTAAAATGCATATACGGTCACTCTGGCGGGCAATGCACGCATTATTGGTAAAGTCTAAAGACCTATATCGATCGAAAATTTTCCGCTCTACAACTTTGGTCTCTTATTATTTTTTCAGAAAATGCATAGTTTTGGCTTAAAAATCCAAAAATGAGCAGGGGGTGACAAAAGAAAAATGTTTTTACGGATAAATCTCAAGAATCCTTAATATTTCATTATACAAATTGTATATCATTGGAAAGCTTATTAAAAATTGCATGCATAGGTGGCAATATATACAGGGTGTTCCATTTAAAAAAATAGTTATCCATAATTTTGCGTATGTTGACACCCTGTATAGCAGTATCAACAAAAAAGAACCAAAGCCGATTTGTATTATTCTTCATGATGTGGAAAATACTTTAGTGTATAAAAAATGACGCTAGCTTTGCTAAGAGCGCTTCTGCAATTTTTTCAATGTGTCCATGTTTTTGCCACAAATTTGCCCATAACTAACCAATCGTCCATAATGGATCTATACTATCTTGTACTATTTTGATCAGCTTTTCAAGAGGATTGAAAATAAAGTATAAAATACAAGGTGTTCCATTAAAAAAAAAAACATAACTTTGTTCTGTTATGTGTATTGGGACACCCTGTAGAAAAACATACATATTTTTAAAATATCTAGAATAAGTATGGGTACCAGTTCAAGAAAAGTAGAAGTCGATATCTCAAATAGCAAATAAGTAATGGGGCTTTTACAGATCCCTGGGTCACCCGGTATATGTTTTATTTCTTACGTAACACATATTTGATCGTTTTTGAACGTTTAAATTATTTATAAATGAAATGTTTATGCATAGATAATTATTTTTTTATAAATAAATAATTTTTATGATGTAAAAAAATGATTATAAGAATGTTTTTTTACGTAATACAGATTTTATCGTTTTTAAATGTTTATACATCAATAATTTTAATTTGTTTATGAATAAATTTATATTGCACAAAAATAATTATAAAATAGTTGTTTACATATATGAAATAACATGATTAATTTTTATTTGTAACTATTGTAAAAATTAATTCCTTGTAAATATTTTCTGTTTTTGCAGAAGTAAAGTTCACAAGAACAGAAATTTTTGAATTTATGAAAAAGGAAGGAAATCGAAAGGATTCGTTCACCTCACTGAATGGCAAGGAACAAATTAAAATTCTACAAAATGAAGCTTCCAGAAAACAAAATTGTCATTTCGAGTTTGATTCATCTACAATGGTGAAATTGAAAGCATTGCTCAGTAAGATGAAAACAAAATGGAAAGAATCAAATCGAAAAATGGACAGATTCAAGCAAAATAACGAGAGTTGGGTGAATGTAACAGAAACCCTTACAGTGAGTATTTAACATGTAATAAAATACATGAAATAATATATCTTAACAATATGCATATTGTTTGTGCATTAAAATGGTTTACATCTTTTACAGAATACTTGTGATTCTGAGAACCAGCCAAGTATCTCGACGGCGTCCACTAAACAACAGATGAAGGGTCAACATTCAGTAGAATTCGATGATGCTAGTGATCGAACGAAACGACGAAGAACAGAAGAACTGCGCTCATCTCACTGCACATCGGAACTGGTGTACGCCACACAGATGAGTCTTCGTTTATCTGGTGATTCTACATCATCATCTGTGTTAAAGGATATGACCGAAAATTCTCCTGAACGAGCTTCTAAGTACAAAACAGCATTTAATTTAGCACATATAAAGAAACCATCTGAGATATCTGCCGATGATGCTTTGAATCTGTTCATTTCTGGGAAAATATCGATAGCTACATATAAAATGTTGAGAAAAATTGACAAATTCGAATAACGGTACGTCATTGATGAAGTTGTAAAAAAAAGAAATTGATCCTGATAATCCTCGTTTCGGCATTGCATTATTGCATGGGTGGATTAGATTTATGGAATGGTTTCTAAATCTTGCATTTAAAACAGATGGAAACGATAATAACGATGAAGTTGACGAAAATAAAAGTACTAAGAAATGGCAGGCTCACTCTGCTGAGCAGAAAGCAAAAGTAGCAACTCGCAAAGCAGAAATCCAACAGAAATTTCTACAATTAAATGGCTTGCGGATTAGTTTTCCTAAACCCGGAGGCGGTTCAAGTAACGATGGAAACACAGCTAAGCGATTTTTTTAAATGTCCCAGAAACTGCGGAAATTTTGGGCTTGAAAGAAGATTTGATAGCGAAATGTAAAGTTATATTGCAAACAATGTCAAGTGGGTTCGGCATTGACCTGGCTAAATTTAAAAAATATTGTTTGGATGTTGCGAATCATTATGTTAAAGAATATGCCAACTTCTGTTCACATAATATTAATACATGGTCATGCTGTAATTGATGTTTCTCCTTTGCCTCTTCGTATGGTGTCCGAAGATGCACAAGAAGCGCGCAACAAGGATATCAAACGGTATAGAGAACATTTTTCACGATTGTTTTCGCGTGAAAAATCGATGAAAGACGTCTTCCATCGACTTCTGGTATCTTCGGACCCTATTATAACGAACTTGCATATTTCCAAAACAAAAGAAAGTAGACAGCTTCCACAGGAAGTTTTGGAACTTTTGATTCATAAACCCACGGACGAGGAAAACATGGATATTGTAAGCGACGATTATGACTTTGACCGAAATACAAAATTATCAAAACAATTGAACCTGTGACATTTATTAAAAACTTTCAATTACTTTAGTGTTATCTTAAACTCTTTTTAAAACACTTCACCACATGATAGGTATTATTGGCAAAGTTTAATGTCATTTTGGTGCGCCATATTTGATTCGCCATTTCTAATTATTACATAAAAATCCTGAACTGCGACACCAAAAACCTGTTAATAAGTATTTTTTACAACATTTATCGTCATTTTTGCAATTTTTGTCCGCCATATTGGATCCGTCATTTTGAAGTTTTATTTTTTGACATCAAATTCGTGATCAGCAACCCTAGAAACCCCATAATAAGTATTTTTTACAACATTTATCGTCATTTTTGCAATTTTGGTCCGCCATATTTGATCCGCCATTTTGAATTTTTACTTTTTGACATCAAATTCTTAATCAGCAACCCTAATAACCTATAAGTACAGATTATTTCACATTTTTTCACACATATTCCTATTTTGGCCAGCTTTTGGACCGGTTTCGAACACTGTGCTACGGTCCAAAACCCTCGTATAATAGTTTTCATCAAAACCTAAATACCCACATGTGCGGCAGTAATTTTGACTTGTAATCTGCGACCTCAAGTATCCAGATATTAATTTTCATCCATTTCTGATATCATTTCCACATATGTTGCTGCCCATTTTGTCTATACTAATTTTGGCTTTGGATTTGTATCTTTAAATACCAATTTCTGCTCAAATTGATTTTTTTTTATTTGGAATTTTGGCCAGCTTTTGAGTATGGCTTGACCATTTTGAAGTGTGGCGAAAGCGAAAGTGACCATTCATGTACTATGAAATGTGTATACATACCCTTTATTTATTTTCCACATCAAAACAGAGGAATCATTATTTCCACAAGTAAATATATAAGAGCCATCGGAGCTAACAGCAAAATCATTCATCTATAAAAAAAAAACAGTTTCTGCATTGTATACGTTTACACTAGATATTTGGTGACTTACATTTGGATTTCCGAGAACCCCTATGTATTTATAAGGGTTTCCATCGAGTGGAAGTTTCTGAATGCCGATGTGGCAGTTATTCATAAACAATAAATATTTGTCGTTAGATTGTGGTAAAAACTAAAAGAATGTTGATATATTAAGCCATGTTTAAATTTAAAAGAAAATAAGATAAATTAACTTAAAACTCACTTATTGCAGATTTATTGAATAAATGTAATAAAGACGTAAAATAGCCTGAATATATGAATATTCAGCCTGTTTGTGACTCTGCAACATTAAGTCTTACTAAGACTACACACAAATATCTTATTGAAACAACTACTTCCCTGGCTAGTGCCACGCCGGATATTGAATGACACAAAAGAAATTAAAGGGTGAAATAAACTTACGTGGACGTGAACAACTTGTGAACGACTGGCAGAATTATGGGATATTTGAACCCGTTTTAATTGAAGGGTAGTTAGTTAGTAAAAGTATAGGTGTGTAGAAAAAAATTATCTTGATTTCGGTTGGAAAACCGACTGATGATTTGAATAATAAATTAACTTAAGACAACCTCACTTATTGCAGATTTATTGAATTAATATAGTAGACGAAACATAAGTTATTTGTTTGTAGTCTTCGTAAGACTTAATATTGCAGAGTCTCGAACAGGATGAATATTCATATATTCAGGCTATTTTTCGTTTTTATTACATATATAAGTCAAATTGATATTAGAAACCTTTACTTGTTAGAGATACATACACTCGGCGTCAAAAAAAAGCGCAACTCGAAAAATCGCAAAAAAACTCGATTTTTCAAGCCGTCGTAACTTGGTTCAATTTGGTCGAAAATCGATGAATCTTTCAGTTTGGGAAAGATTTAAGTTTTATCTTTAAGAATGTGTAGTTGATTTTGACCCCAAGTCCAACCCACCCCCGTAACAACGCGATGAAAAAAAAAATGTTTTTTTATGTAAAAAAAAAATTGTCCAACTTTGACAAGCTTTACCGTGCGCAAAAAAAATCGGCGAGAAATTTCACCACAATGGCAGAAAAATTAATCAATTTCCTTCAAATGCAAAAATTCGAGTCGTTTCGATGATTTGGAGCAAAGTTATGAATGACATTTTTCACTTTTTACGCCATAACTTGAGTAATTTTACACCAAAATCGATGAACTTTTGCAGTCTGAACAGTTTCAAATTTTCTCTTCAACGTCATGTGAATTGTTTTGTTGCTAAAACGATTCCACCCCCTGCCACCCACTAAAGGAAAAAAAAATGTTTTTGAAGTTTAAATGTGCAAATTTGGTTTCTTGTACCGTGTGCAAAAAAAATCGTGGACTCAATCGGTCAGCATGGCAATAAAGTTCAATCATTTTCCTCCAAAATTCAAGTCGATGCGATGATTTGGCGCGAAGTTATGCAGTTTTGAAAAAAAAAATACATTTTGCGCCTTTTTGGCCATAACTAGGCGAATTTCGCACGAAACATGATGGAATTTTGCGATCTAAGAAGTTTTCGACTTTCGTGACCCCCTGAAAAGTGTTTTGGATTGACAAAAATTTTAAATTTTTACAACTTGTAAAAATTCCATTTCGGTCATAACTCGGTCAATTTTGCTCAGAAGCCGATGATTCTTTGCGATCTGAAAAGCATAAGTTTCATTCTACCCTCTGTCACCCCTAGTGTAAAAAAAGGTTTTCGACAGGGTGATAAAATTTGTTCATTTTAATTGAAATTTCAAACAAAAGACAATAACTCACGATGATTTTGCGATAAGTTATGCATTTTTGAATTGTATTGTGTTTTTGGCTCTTGTTATTTCGTAAGCAAACTTCAAAATGCACAACTTTTCCCAAATTCTTGTGAAGTTGATTTGCACATTTAAACTTCAAAAACATTTTTTTTTCTTTTGGGGGTGGCAGGGGGTGGAATCGTGTTAGCAGCAAAACAATTCACATGACGTTGAAGATAAAATTTAAAACTGTTGAGACCGCAAAAGTTCATCGATTTTGGTGCAAAATTACTCAAGTTACGGCCAAAAAAGTGAAAAATGTCTTTTTTTTCAAAAATTCATAACTTTGCTCCAAATCATCGAAACGACTCGAATTTTTAAAGCATTTGAAGGAAATTGATTAAATTTTTCTGCCATTGTGGTGAAATTTCCCGCCGATTTTTTTTTGCGCACGGTACAGCTTGTCAAAGTTGGACAATTTTTTACATAAAAAACATTTTTTTTTTCATCGCGTTGTTACGGGTGTGGGTTGGACTTGGGGTCAAAATCAACTACACATTCTTAAAGATAAAACTTGAATCTTTCCCAAACTGAAGGATTCATCGATTTTCGACCAAATTGAACCAAGTTACGACGGTTTGAAAAACCGAGTTTTTTCGCGATTTTTCTTGTGGCTCTTTTTTTTGATGCCGAGTGTATTTAATTACATAAAAATTGTAAACTGAAAAAATACCTTCTAACAACCATTACATTCCTCTAAAAGTTAAATTTTCGATGTATTTAAATACAGTGAATTTTCATATTTAAATTTGTATGCATGTTCTCTCACGAATTTCTGCATAATTTTTGACATCTTTTAAGTTTACACCTCCCTGAACAAAAACAAATACTTTTTAAGATGAAAAAAGGCGAAAGTATTGAAGAAATTAACGAAATTAATTGTGTATGCATGTAAGGTTGCCTAAAATGATCGTCTAAACGTTCGACTTTTCAGGCCATTGTTTGTGAGTTTGATGGAAAATGTATGTTTTTTTCTAACCCACACTCATAACAAAATTACCCAATTCGTTTTAAAGCAGTCTAAGCGGTTGTTATAAAGGGATTTAACTGAAATGAGTTCAAATAGTTAATTGAAAGCAAAATTTAAGGAAGTTTCGTTAACAATATTTTTCGTATCATTCGTATTCTATTACCCTTGGCAACCACTTATTTATGCGAACTTGGTTTTTTAAGGTAACCTGCGACAAAAACAAAATATAGAGATCCGAAAAAAAAGTTTCCTACAAAAAGATTGTAATACGATCCCGCAATAACAAATAGGAGGTTCCATTTGAAAAATCAAAGTTGATCTTTGTTTGACCTTCAAAATTGACCCCTTTCCATTTTCAAGGTTACCAGTATGTACCCCTCCGAACCCTATAACTTTAATCTGAAACATTTTTTGCCATGTTGTTCAGGTTCCGAGATATTTGGGGTGGCAATTTAAGATGGGACACCCTGTATTTACTGAGCAATTAAGAGGCCGACGTATTTATTAAAAAATCACCATAATTGTTATTATTTGTTATGTAGGAAGCTTCTACTTCGTTATACATGCTTTTTATATAGAATAAAACACTTTTTTACTTATAATGGCAAGCTGAGTTGCCGAAACTGCAGTCAAACAAAATAAACAAATAAGTGTTATACAAACAATGTAAAAAAGTGTTTTATTCTATATAATTGTTATTAATGATTAAATTTGCAAACGTGTATTGTACATAATTTACCTTCATTTTTTCCAGCGGCAATTCTCCATAACAACCATAGCATGGTCCCAAAACTACCCTCCGACACATTCTGTTCTCTTCTAGGATATATTTATATTTTTGCTAATAACAAAAATAATATTATTTAAAGAAATATCGATGCTTTTGTTTTTATAAATCATCGTAAGCACTAGATGGTTAACGCGCTGGGCTTCATTTGTAAAAATTGGTGTAAAAAAAGTTTTAAAACATGTTCAGATGATAATCTCTAGTATTTTTTGCTGATATTTATCATAAAAATGTTACACGTGTGACGTAAATCTATGCACACACGTTATTTATTTATATATTAAAATATATGCAATCAATTACCAGTGAATTTGCAACAATCAAATACTTCTGACCTTCTGGCGAAGAGTGATAAAGAAAGCAGCTTGGCGTGGCGGTTTGTTCAATTCGTTGTCTTGATTTTATTACTAATTCTTCAATGCTAAATAAATGAAAACATACTTTAAAAATTATAATTTGTAATCTCTTAAGCATTCAAATACCGAGAGCTGGACATGTATACCAGGCCAAAAAAAAAACAAGAAAACTATTACGATTATTAATTTAAGCATGTGCGAGGTTCAGTAAGAAAATGTCAAACCTAAAAGATGTTAAAAAGAACCCGAGTCAGTTTGACATCTCAAGCAACAACGAAAACTTCTTATGTATGGCAAAATAAGTGTTTGGATATACGAGGGCAATGCACAAAGTGTCAGACGTTTTGAAATAAAAAATAAACAAAGTGAAAAAACTAATTTTTATTATATACATTTTGAAGGTAAACAGGGTATTTTTCGACGTAATCGTCATATAAATTAAGGCATTTATCATAACGTTTTACAAGCTTTTCAATGCCCTCTTTGTAGAAATCTGCCGCCTGCGAGTTCAACCACTTGTTTACACCGGCATGGAGTTGAGCGTCAGTGTCAAAGCGTTGCGTACCGAGCCACGTCTTCATCGCTGGGAACAGATGGTAGTCGCTCGGGGCCAAATCCGGGCTGTATGGCGGATGACTGAAAATTTTCCATCCAAAATCACGAAAGGGCTCTTGAGTACGATTGGCTGTGTGTGGACGAGCGTTGTCATGGAAAAACATACGATACGATCGATAACATGGTTTCCACTTTTGTCGTACTCTTCCAGAAATGTCAGTGCTGCAGCAAGTCTTTTGTGTTTGTGGTCTTCCGTTAGGGTTTTCGGAATCCACCTGGCACAAAATTTGTGGTATCCAAGTTTACCAACTACGATTTCATGAACTAAACTCGGTGAAATTTAGGAAAAATGTTCCGAGAGTTCCGTTCGTGAGACGACGATTTTCAAGGATTTTTTCATTCATTTTCACCAACAATTCATCAGTCACAAGACTAGACCTACCATTGCGATCCTCATCGTGAACATTGGTTCGGCCATTTTTAAAGTCAATGCACCACACAGTCTAACCAGACCGCCAAGTGAATAGGGAAATTTGTCCGGATCTACTGTCTCTGTCTTCCATCAAAATTGTACATCGCTCTTTCTCTCTTCGATAAAACCTTTCACATTTGTAGAGGCGCCCGAGTAGACCATACAAAAAATGGAAGCTGTAAGATATTTTCCTTAGTTCGTTTAGATATTAATAGATGGACATATTTGTACAATTTAAAAATCGAAATTTCATTCCCAAGTTTGTCTATGACACTCGAATCAGCAGTGTTACCATGTCAGCGGAAAATCCGGTAGATCTGGCGGATTTTGATTCCGAATTGCGGAATATTTTTCGTTTTAGCGGCTGGCGGATTTTCTAGCGGAATAATTTTCTACTATCGAAAAAACTAGCGTAATTTGATTAAAATTTTTAAACATAGGTATTTTAAACAATATAGGTCAAATGAAACGGAATAATTAAAATTATTTTCATGTTTATCTTAACACAATATTCTTCTCAATATTATTAAATTCACGCGCAACTTCCCACAAGGGCAATAACGGATAACAGGCGATGCTCGGTTGGGAATAGAATAAATAAATAATTATTTGGAATTGTATAAATATAAAAATCACGTTTAGTCGAATTTCCTGTTTAGCTGCCAAGTGTAGATACTACTCAATTTGTAATAAAATGCGGATGATTAAAATATATTTTTTTAATATCCGCCTTGGCATTATCTTCAGTGGAACGATTATTTTCAAAAGTGAGAGTAAAAATAGTAATTAACGTCATAAGTCCCTCGTCTAGACATTCTATAATGTCTGACTCGTCCTGTTACAAGTAACCTACCGGATGTGTGTCGTAATAAATTTTATTTCATACTGTAAGTTTGTTCTGTTTAATTATTTTAATTCAAAAATTAAAATATGAGAGATTTTAAACCCGCGACTTTGATGTCATGTCAATGTCATTCAATCTAAAAATTGAGTGCAATCATAACCTTGTTCCAGATATGTCTGACGCACAGCTGATAAGTTCCTAACCTAAACCCGCGACTTTGATTTATAACAAAGAAACCGTTGCTATGCAACACTTACCGGCTCTGATGCTGTTATAACTCACCTACCGGACTTAAATTGACATTGTAAACGAACATCTACCGGACAGTATGAAATAAAATAAATTGCGCAACCGAATTAGTGTTGAAATGCAAAATGCAATTAGGTAAGGATTGAATAAACAAAGCACTTGTTGTCATCACTTCAAGTAACCAGATTCAATTTTAAATGGATTTAAATCTGCAAATATGTTTCAGGCATGGCCTGAAGATAACAAAAATATTCTTGAAGAATGTTTATAAATTCTTTAATTATTTGATTTTTTTTAAATTAATATAGCTAATTATTTCAGAAATATTTTGTGTTTGTATTTATTTCGTTCTTTTGATTATATATTTTTATTCACATATTTTCTGGCGGAATTCTAACGGAATTAGGTTGGCTTTCAGGCAGAAATATCATGTGGCCAGATGGCAACACTGCTCGAATGTTATCATTTCATATTTCGCTGAACTGAAACGTTGTGCTTTATGAAATTTTTGTGCTTAAACCTTAATTATTCAACTGCCAGTTACAATAATTAGAACAATGTTTTTTTTAATATGTGGCTGCTCAGAGGATGAGATGAAATGAAAAACTATTTTGTTTCCCAAGAAATTCCGACAGGTACGTACAATATTTTTTTTTAGTATTTACCAATATTTCTGTACATATGGGGGCCGCTACACCATGTAGATTACGGTTCCGATTAGCATTGCATTATTAATTATTAATTATACCAAATATCGCCTAATGCAATGTGCGAGACGCAACTCAAATGAAGGGGATTTCCCGAAATACGTGTCGCCGCGGTTCTCTAAAGCATCTGTTTTTTGTAATTAACAACATTTCAACATATTCAGTCAAACGTTAAACGTTTTTAATTCATGTTTAATTCCTTGGAAAGGGATAATTACAATTTAAAAATTTTATTTAACTAAAATGTTTTTGATATTTTCCAAGAAAATATATCACTAATTTGTGAAGTAATATTAGTAATGCACAGATTACAGGTATTTAATTCAAGAACAAAACGAAGTACGCATTTCAGTTGCTCATTAATGAAGTGAGGTATTGCAATGGTTTGCTTATGACAAAAAAAATCACTTTTGAATACACACTTTTAAAGTTTGTGCTTTAACTCCATGGCAACAAATCAAAATAACTCACTGTCTCAATTTTCAGACTTCATTTATAAAAATCTTATACATTTTTCATATTTTTTGGTTTAAAAAAATTATTCATTCTGGCATTTGTACAAATATTATTTATGTAACTGTCATACTATTATTATAGACATTACAAAAATATGCAATAATTTATTTTTGCAATTATTTAATTTTGTATGAAATCAAGCTTAAATTATATTTCGTTATTTTTGGTCATGCAACACTTACATATCCCTCATTCCATGTCAAACTGAACGGTTTTCGGTAAAAATTATGACGGATGATTTCGTTTTTTTTTTTTTAATTTTGCAGATGCATTCTGCACATGAAATAATGGAAGTTATGTTTCGCAAAAAAAACGATTTTTTTTTAAATAAGTTATGTATGACTTGTAAGTTGCAAGAGATCTCTGAAAACATCGGTCATGCGAACATTCAAATAACTGTATCTTCGAACACATTAGTCGCACAAAAAAAATATCATCAGGTTGATTTTGAAGATGTTCAGTCATTCTATGTAGTGATTTATTTAAAATTTGAATTTAACATTAATAAAATATTATTAATTTGTTTATACAATTCATTAGCATTTTTCATTATTAACTCACCAACTTCGGAAAACGTCATGTTCCCACTTCAATTTCAAAGAAACGCTGAAAATTTGAAGATGGAACTTAAAATTCAGTGTATGGTTTGTTGTGGATTGAGCGATATACACACTTTCTATCTTTGCATCAAGAAATTTTAGAGAGAAGGTTGGGGTGTACCCAATTTATGAAGAGTTAGACTTTTTCCTTGATTTGCCTTGTATTTCAGATGTGATTTGTGGAAAAAAAATCCTAAATATTAAGGACACATCCAACCTGTTTTCACAACGCAGAGTTTGTAACAATCATTTTTCTTCGCAATCTTTTATTCCACAAACTCTAACATTGACACTAAGAAGAGATGCTGTTCCAATTCGTTGGGTTTCATCTAAGAATGAGGATGTAAATACAGTGGACGGTTGTAGCAATGATCCCTCTACATGTCAATAGCACTGTATTTATTTTACCACAGGTGAGTTTATGATTCTTTTAAAAAGAAGGGACGACCAATTCACAATTGATAAATGAATATAACAATAACATGTTATCATACACGAATCATAAATCATGTACACATAGATTTGTACAAATTTTGTGTTGATTCTTTCTTGCGACTGCGCTGTAGTCGTAAGAATATACCACTCAATGTTTTTATTTGATTTTTTTATTTGGCTCTACTATCAAAATGCTCCACGAGCCACCACTGAATATAGATATTCATTGTTATTATTATTAGGGTATAAAAGTTTAAAGCATCATAAAATTTCTTGGGTTATAATCATCCCCTTTCAATCTGGTATTGAGATCTCCTGTTTATGATGCATGTTTTAGTTTGAATAGTTATATCTGAAATAGGGGTACTATACATTTAAAATGATACTCACATGAATGCATTAAGGTAATAATTGTATATTATATGAATCTAATCTTTACTTATTTTTTGTAGATTCATGACCAACCAAAGCCTTCTACTTCGCACGACGAAGTGCTTCCTCATGTGGAACCTTCCATCCCTATTCCCCCCAGGTCAAGGAAATCATTATTTCGTAATGTAGTCTCCAGTCAAACTAACCAGCAGAAATCACTCTACAAAATAATTAGTAAGAAAGAAGACCATATTAGGAAATTAAAGAGAATGTGCTCCCGTTAAAGACTTCACAAAAATTCAAAGTACTACACAGTATAAACGTATTTTTAAAGGTAACATGACTTTTTTTGTGAAGGTCTTTTATTGATATTTTTGGTTTTAAGGAATGTCGCACTCAACGGCGCAATTTATGATCGCCCAAATGCGATGCAGTACACACCCTCACATGAAAGAAGATGGACATTGGATGACAAGATTATGTCTTTGGCAATTTTTAAGAAGAGCCCAAGATGCTACAATTTGCTACGTCGGTTATTTGCTCTACCATCAAAAGGAACATTGGCATCACTGCTCAATAAGGTTCCATTTAATGTTGGAGTAAATAATCACATCTTTAGACATTTGGCGGAATGTCTAGCAAAATATCCCGAGAAAGAGCGTTTGTGTACAGTAGCCTTCGATGAGATGAGCATAAGAGAACATATTGAATATAATGCAAGTAAAGATTGCCTTGAAGGGTTAGAAGATTTTGGAACCTCAAGAAGTGACAAAGTAGCGAACTATGTTTTGGTTTTCATGGCGCAAGGAATAGTTAGTGCGTGGAAGCAGCCATTGGCGTTTTATTTTTTCAATGGTGGAGTAAATTCTTCAAAATTTCTGGAATTAATCACAGAAGTGCTTACTGCTCTTCATAATGTCAACATACCGGTGGTATCTACAATATGTGACATGGGAACAGCCAATGTGAAGGCACTCAAAAATAAGGGCTGTACAGAAGGGTCTCCTTTTTTTATATTTTTAGGTCGCACCATTTTTTCCGTATATGATGTACCCCATTTGGTGAAGTGTACAAGAAATTTCTTCAAGAAGTATAATGTAGAAATACCGGCATCCCAAATAATTACCACATCTGGAAGTGTAGAAGGGTTGCAGGCTAGGTGGTCAGATCTTGAAAAGGCTTACGAAGAAGACAAAAAAACCCTTGATATTTAGACTGCTGTACAATTTGAAGGATTATTATTTTGCACCCCTCGGGCAAAATGCAATGAAGGTGAAAATAGCAACACAAACCCTGAGCCGAAAAAGTTCTTGCGCAATATTTATGTATGTTAGGGAAGGTATAAATCAATTCTTTTAATTTGACAATTTAATAAAAGAATTTATTAATATATTCATTTTTAGAGAAAACCTTACCAGCAAGAGCAGTAGCGACGGCAACATTTATTGCTGACATTGACCAAGTTTTTGACAGTGTTAATGGCAGCGCAATGAAGGCTACAGATGGGAAACCTTACAGATGTGCTGTTACTGAAGAGACTGGGCACGTAGAATTCTGGCATGGAGCCATCGAGAGAATTCAACAGTGGCGGTTTATTAGAAAACCCACCAGAGTGGTAAACTTTTGGAAACCACCAAGCCAAAAAGGATGGATTCATACACTACAGGTATGTTCCTAAATGAA
This sequence comes from Ocypus olens, assembly GCA_910593695.2. Classification (NCBI taxonomy): domain Eukaryota; kingdom Metazoa; phylum Arthropoda; class Insecta; order Coleoptera; family Staphylinidae; genus Ocypus; species Ocypus olens. Next base: position 15,440,445 of record OU343053.1, on the reverse strand, counting down.
AATTGAATAAGATCCTTAGCGACTTATATTATTGTGAGAGGGGTAATTTTGATCTAGAAGACAAAGAAGCTATAGTAAAAAGCATATTTAATATTTTTGTTGCATTTTTGAGTTAATGAATGTGTGTTCTGCAAAATGTAACATGCTTTTCAACTATTATTTATTTCTTGTAAATAAATTATTCTTTCATGCCTTTATAATGATTTGGGAATATCTTCAATCGCAAGGAATTGATTGCTTCAAACCTAGACTTATAGACCAGGATGACTTGGAAAACACTTTTGGGGTCATACGCTCAGGTTGCGGTTGCAATGAGAACCCAACGGTGTCTCAGTTTATTGGATCCTTCAAAACCCAACTGATCAATGGTTTAACAAATCAGAGTTTGAAGAATACTAATTGTGAAGAGGATGCTAACAAGATATTGAGCGACTTACGGGCATTAATAGAAACCACTAATCAAGAGATTCCAACTGTTACGCTAAGTACCCTCACCCAAAGTAGTCCTAGAAATTTCAATAGATGTGGAGAAATTAGTTTCTTCAGGCAACATTGCAAGTTTGTCTGTAGCATATGTGTCGGGATATATTGTTAAGAGATTATTTTTAAAATTCAATTGCAACATTTGTTTGAGGTTGTTGAATTCAGATAATTTGGAGCCATTTAACCAATACATAGCAGTAAGAGAGTTTTCAGAAGATATAAGTAAATTGAATTATCCTTCCGAAAATCTTGTAATTGTGGTTGGAAAATCTATAACTGCAATTGAACAATTTATGAGTACCAATAAAAAGGAAACAAACTTAACAAAGAAGATTTTACCATATTTGGAACAAATGATTGATTTTAATTTTCTGGAAGAATGCTTAGAACATAATGACTACATAAGAGAATGTATCATAACAAGTGTTTGTAAAATAGGTAAGTCTGTATATAGAGGGTGTTGCTTAATTTGTAAGTCATTGGGGGATTGCATGTAAAATGTAACATTTACAATGTATCTGCAGCAGGATGGAAGTTGTTAGTTTGCATACTGTCCAAATACTGCTGCAGATTAATTCTAATATAATAATTGTACTTAATAGGATTACCATGGTATTGCAATAGGATGACAAGAGAAATGAAAGAGCAAAATAGAACGGACAGAAAACAGAAAAAAATGTTGCATATATATAGTTGGGTCAGGCAGATTACATGGTTTATATCCAAGTACTCTTGAGGGGCCTTGGAGCAGCCACAATTAAATTCGGCAAGTTAATTATGTTTGGGGTGTAGTGAACTTATTAATTAATATGATTATTTTTTTAAGCAGGAATTTGACGTTTGTTCTTTTTTCCAAGAAATATGGAAAGTGTGAAGTAAAGGACAATGGACAAACTACACAAGCAGCGCAGAGGTCCTTCAAAGGAATTTTATATCCAACAAATAAAATTAAGTTCTTCTAAAATTGTGATTATTAATGTAGGATTGCCTCAATCATTGGTTGAAATTGATGTGGTTAAGTATCTAATTATTAAATGAATTTGCATTGCGTCGTACATATTCTGGTGTAGTAAAAGAGGCAGTACGAGGAACTAAGTGTTATTACTTGATAAACACTGATCCAGTGTAAGGTTTCAAAATATTTGATTGCTCTACGACAATTGTCTCACCACACAGTGGCTTCATCAGATAGACGAAAAGTATGACAATTTACAACGTTTTATCAAGTGGTACCATGCAGTTTCAACGAGTAACAGCCTCATTGATCCAATGTAAGGATGTGTTATAATTCTGAAATAGTTCCTATTTAAATAAATAAAATAAAGATAAAAAGTAATCTAAATATATAAATATTGAACATATTCGTAATTCTGTAATGTTATTTCACCAATAGTACTATAACATGCAAATTTCTTTTGTATTTGTATTGCGTGGCACTAGCCAGGGAAGTAGTTGTTTTAATAAGTTATTTGCTTTTAATCATTGTAAGACTTAATTTTACTGAATTATTAACAGGTTGAATATTCATATATTCAGGCTACATACATGTTGTCTTTATCTAATTTATTTCATGCCACTGCAACAAGTAAGGTTTTTAATTTTAATTATGTTTCCTGTTTTATTTGATGTAAATTTGTTAAATCACAGTTCTGAGATTGGTTTTCCCACTGGGTTTTTCCTGTCTCTTGGTGTGACAAGAAATATCAAATTTATATTTTACGTTAATAAACATATAAGTAATTTCTTGGCATATCAAAGTAAATACCAGAATTTATAAATAAAACGAATAAACGTTCATAAATGTAATAAACAACCTCTTCTTTTATTTACCTAATGCAACATGCGACACTACTACAAATATATTAAAAAATGAATTTATCATAATGCAGGAAATTAATATTGTTAAAAGGTCACTAAATATTGCGTAACTTCAAATTCCTATTTTGCATTGTTCTTTTTTTAATAAATGTGTGAATTTATTGGTGATATACATTAACGAAGTTAATTTTGCATTATACCTGACAGATTCACTTTATTTAAAACTTAATTTATTGAGCATATTTATTATTATTAATGGTGCTTATATTACATTTGAATTTCCCACAATTTTCTACACTTTCGCCATCTACAAACGTGTGGAATTTTGCCGACAGAAAAATACATTGAGTTGGTCGTCTGGTTAGTCTGTGATGCACCATTGCCTCACTCGGCTTTCACTCAATATTCCGTTGCCGTACACGTCACAAATCTGGCGATAAATTTCAATCGGTTTGTAATTTTTCGCCAACAAAAACCTTATCACACCACGCACTTCATTTTAAAACGCCACTGTATAAAAAGTACAATATGCACGATGCTCTAGTCACCATAGGGGGGGTTATTTGAATAGGGAGAATTCACAGTCATCTGGCCCAACTAACGCAATGCAACGCTGCCAAATCTATGTACAAATCTTTGTAACCAAGCAAGATGGTCATATTTTTGTTGGTTAATTTTATTTTAGGTATTTAAGAACATCCAAATATCAGGTAATATTCAAAGTCCACTAGTGTTAATTGTTTGTTTAAGTCTATTTGATAAATTTTAAAGCAAAATAGACTTTTTAATAATTTCACAAATGAGATATTTCCCATCATATTGCCGGCCTTAAGAGACGTACATAACCTCATTAACGTCACAAGTTGAATTGTTATTCGGCCAGGTATTTATAATTCAAATTTAAATATTAATATTCTTAAACCTAAAAGAGTGTGCAATGGGTAAATTAAGTACTCTTAAGGCACCTTATTGCAGTAACCTTTATATCGAGTGACCGATTCCATATCTTCAAAAATTCGAATAACTAAAATTTTTACGTTTTTTTAATACTTTTTTTTATATATTTATCAATTGAAGAGTAATTTTATATTAAATTATTGCTAATATTTTAGAATTAATCATTTTCTTTTCAGTTTCGTATAAATAACCCCATTTTTGCGAAGATATGATCTTGAAACCCTCGAAAAATAATATTTTATATTTTTTTAACCAGTAAAAATTAATCTGAAATTATTATTATTTAATCAGTTATTTGAGGTGATATTTGAAAATTGCAAAGAAGTTCTTATAGCACTTTTATTATCTAATAGATGGCGTAAAAATTTTCTTTGTAACATGTTTCGTTTCTTTTCAACCATCATCAACTTTCTTATTTCTTATGGACGCCATATTTATTTTTTATCACATCTGAGAGCTCAATTTTTTGTGATGGCAACAATATAACACAATATACATTTAATTTCATAAATTGACATATAATCGTTTAAATAGTATATTATGCAACAAGTGTTATAAACTGCACTTTAGTCACGAGTTAATTAGGCACGAGCGGAGCGTAGCGGAGCGTAGCGGAGCGAGTGTTTAATAACGAGTGTCTAGAGAAGTTTATAACACGAATTGCATACTATACTTTTTCTACGACTAAATTATTAAAACTTTGAAATTATTTTATTATCTTAAATGAACATGGTAATAGTACAATATTATTAAATTGGTCTACTTGGGTAAATATACATTAACAATTAATTTAGAGACATTATGTCAATTACTACATAAAATCATTGATTCTCCTAAATTTCTTGAATGTTGTGTATTATTTATTTGATTTAAGTTAAAAGTATTCCTTCTTTCATTTATTTGTTTTATTTTGATAGATTGTTGATAAGTGACAACTAACTTGATTTTTAATTTCAATTGATTTAAGCGATTTAAAAATCTGGAGCTAACTTCAGCCCATGACTAAAATGCACAAAGTCACAGTTTGTCAAGGTGTATTTAAAGAATCACTTAGCGTCATGGAAACATATGCGATAAATGGCATTTTAGAGGTGGGAGTAGAAAAACACTTTTATTGGAAATTTCTGTAGCGCTTACTAAAAATTATTCGTGCCATGGAACTAAAAACGATTCAAAATCTGAATACATCTTTGTTTGTCAAACATTATTATTTTATATGTCGTTAATAAAAATGTATAACGATAATTCAGAAAAGCGAGATGTTACGTATTCAGTAAACAGAAATACTGAATTTGCTAGTCAAAAATTTACAAATGTATACAGAAAGAAGGCAACTGCATCGAACAATTTTTTATGCAAATGAACAATTATTTTGGACGATATAGACGATACAAAATTAAAAGTTCTTAATAAATAAAATAATATACAATACTAGTAACTATAAGACAAATATGGAGATTATTAATTATAATTTATATTCAATTAAAAAACCGTTTTCAGTAATACACTATTGAGCGTGTTTCTTAACATTATTTATTGCCCTATAAACACTTCTTCTAGTAATCGTATTAAAGGCATTCGTCCAAGATACTCAAATCGGGCGATCTAGCTGACCAAGCTACAATTCTGCCGTTCCCAATCTGCTGATTTGGATACATTTAATTTAAATAATTGCGAACATTTCTGGCATTGTGCGCTGGTGCACCATCTTGCTGCCACCAGAACTTCTGAAGTTAAATTAGAGGAACATTATCCAAATAATTAGAAATTTTTATTTGAAGAAGATGTAAATATCGTTCGCTGGTTAGAGACCCTTCGTACATAATTGGTCCTATTATATTTTCATCATAAATACCTGACCAAACATTTACTCCAAAACGATACTGTGGCTTCGGACTTGTCTGGGATTTTCTGTTGTCCAATAATGTTCATTGTTGCGATTAAATACGCCACTATTTGTGAATTTGCATTCATCGGTCTAAATGATGTTTTTAAAAAAATCATCATCTTCACTGCACTTTTAAAGCAACCAATTACAAAATCTAAGACGTCTTAAATTATCACCAGGCACAAGTGTGTGGCCCAAATGAATTTTATATGGCTTATAATTGAATTTATTCAAAATTCTCCATACTTGCGTTGCTGGCAAAATTAATTCAACTACTACTTCGCGGCAAGAGGTTGGTGGATTTTGATTTACCTAAAATATGTTTTTTAAGTAAACGTAATATTAAAGAATTAAGATATATTTAGTATTATTTCCAAAATATGCTTTGCGATGTTGAATCAATGATCCAAACTCTCCTAAATTTTTGTCCATCTATAGAACAAATATTCGATGAGGTCGCCTTTTTTCTGGATACATTTGTAAATATTTTTCACTAACTAATATCGTATTTCTATGTACTTTTCAATGGCTGTTTAAATACTAACAAATGGCATTAAAATTGATTTTTTTCAATAGTCCACTTACAATTTTTAAATGGCTGCCTATAATGGTTTAATTTTATTACATTAGACATTATTTTTCTAAATCCAATAATGCCCAATATGATGTTTTTCGTTTAATATTTTGGTCGAAAAAAATTAAAATAAATCTTTAATTTAAAATGATATTTTTCAAAAATTAAGTCCACGAATTTGTTGATCTACTCTCTTCGGCTTTTTAAAGGCTCCATATCATCTTAAATTTCCTTCTAACCTTCTAAATTTAATAATCGCCGCTTTGGAAACCGTAGATGATAAATCCGTGCTGCAGCTCTTCGATTTCAATTTCAAAGAAAATAAATTTGCAACATGTCTGTTAATTCGCTATTGTTCATGATTATGTCTAAAACACACTAATAACAAAAGTTTGACATTACTTAAACAATAAATGACTTTTGTCGATTTGAATTTTTAGGTAGGCACACTACATTTATTATCAAAAAAATCATGTTAACAAAATTTTATATTATCTTTTTCTGGCATAAATATAAACTTAAAACCACATGACGGGCATAATTGGATTCAGAAAAACAATGTCTAATATTATAAAATTAGAAAAGTATATGCAGCTATTTAAAAATTTAAAGTTGACTATCATTTGGCAATGAAGTTGATTTTGAAAAAAATATATAATTACCGTCATTTTATAGTATTTAAACAGCCATTGACATTTTTTGTAGTTCATTCAAAGCGGCAATAAATAACAGTTATGGCGTTGGGCGTTTTTTTTATCGAACACACGGTATACTAAAGTCAAAAACATGACGAGATTTTTTTTAACTAATCCTTTGATTACAAATCCAAAATGTTTATAAGAATTTCGGATTCTGTGATTAATATTTTGATGCTGAAAGAAACGATTTTCAAGAGGTCTATTTTTTGTAATATTTGTTTGAAATTATTGCATATTTGTTGCATAAATAAAAGAAAAAATATTTCGAATGATTGCCCATAGTTTCAGCAATTGTGGATTTTCTCTGAAAATATATGAAACTGTTTATGAACTAGTAGCATTCAATAAAAGTTTAATTTTTCCGACTGTAAAAATTAAAAAAATCATAAATTCGAAATTTCAGATATCACGTCAAATAAAAAAAATACGTGTCAATTATTTTTGTATCTAGTACTGAAAAAAGTATTCAAGGCAAATGCAAATGTGATACGGAATGACCTATATATTATATCGATTATATAGAATAAGGGGATTTCCCTGAAGCAAATTAAGGTAGTACGCCTATGCAGATCATACTCGATGCAACCGTACACGGTAATTGTGCTTGACTGGAAGCTGCTTTATTCTACGGCAATAATTTTGAAAAATTAAAGAATGTTTTTCTTAATTTTAATGATGAAGAATTAGCAGCACTTAAAAATGTAAATGTTGCACGTAGAAATATTACGTAACAATAGGCTTTTATTGCTCATTTTTGCAAATTAATAACCGCAATCAAGAATTTGGAAATTATTTGTGGAATTTTAAAAGGCGAGACTGAGGAGGACTTAATAAATTTTAACATGAACCCCATGGACTCATTTAATTTTACGATTGAAATTCTAAATCAAATTTTGGTCTTACATTGTAGCTACAATAAATAAATTATCATCAGTTGCTATTCGTATTTTTTAATCTTTCAGCATTATTTTTAATTAAACCGCATATAAAATCCGTATTTGAATCATATATTGGCTAATTTTAAGCGCATTTGAAATAATTATAATGCCTTTGTTTAGCACATATAAATCCAGACTTTACTGATAAACAACACCAATTTAAAATTGTCTTCGAATAATTTTTTTACCTGGTAACATTGTATTAACTATAAGTTGTAAATCTCTAAAACAGAACGGTGCGTTTAAGTAATTTTTCTGCAGCCGTCCCGAAAATAAAACTTTCGGTATGATTTATTAAATCGAAAGTACCACTTTACATAAATCGTACCGAAAGTAGTTATTTTCGGGACGATTTTGTTTCACTTTCGGAACGATTTCTTTACTTTCGGGACGCTTTTTGTTACTTTCGGGACGATTTTGCGTATATATGTAGGCGGCCTTGACAAAAACATCAATTACGTATTTTTTTGCGGGACCGATCTGTATTGCTATGCTTACTGTGTGTGTATTCAGTTACGTTCGAATGGCTTTCCCGGACTAATTTCGGTTGCTAGGAAACTCTCAAAATAACAAGCCTGTTCTGAATCGTAACAGTCCTAGTACCGTTATAGGCTAGTTAAAAGAGCAGGGATTTTTAATTATAAAATCGTTTTCAACTATTTTTTTTAACTTATTTCATAACTATTTAAATCGGTAGCGCAAACAACACTCGGTTCGTTAACTTGTGTCGTAATATACTAAATTATGACAACGCTTGTCATAACATTCGTGTGTGTTTTTGCTGTTATATACGCGTCGGGTGGAACCGTGCCCGTTCGTCGTTGTACGTCAACTTTTTTCGGATTCATCGAACATATAACGTGGAACGCACTTTTTGTACATTTACCGACTACATACAAGTTTAGTACCTATATAAAATATTTCTTTAATTTAATAAATTCATTTCAGGAGGGGGCAGCTGCCCCCCATTGCCCCGACCTGCGGCCGCCCATGCTCATTGGTAATGGTTGTGGGGCACAAAACAAAAACTCAATAGTTCTTACCATGTGGCTTTATTGGCTACAATATCACACCACTGACATTTTCATAAAGTTCACGACATATTTAAAAAATGTAGGCTCAAGTGGACAAGGGAGTTATTGCCCCATTATCCCCTCTTTGGATCCGTCAGTACGTTTTAACTAGGTAACTATAACAACGTAAATATAAACTTTATAAAATGACTGTTTCAGTGTCACTGAGAAATGTCTATTTTTTCCTTTGCTTGGTACACCATCGACAAAATGAATTCCCACATGTTGAAAGGTACATTTACCAAGCATGTGCTTTGTCGTAACTTTTACGGGATTTTACGGATAACAAAGTGGAGCTAGCCTGCTCTGCAACTATTCTGACGTCGTCGGTAAGTAAAATTTGAAATTACAACGTTCCACGCGCTCTTAATCATTGTTTTTCGATGAAAACATGTTTTAAATATCGACGAGATTTTACAAAAACCATTATACAGTACAGGTCCTTTAGAGCCATTGCAGTCTTGCCAGTTTATTCGACTCGGTCTAACGACTTTGTCTCACAAACTTTCTGGCTGTGGCCGTAAAGGCTATCCTAATGGACTTCCACTGTAAAACATTATTACAGGTTTCTTTTATTTATCTCAAAATAGGTTTAAGCGGACTTGTAGTGTTTTGCATCTGGACGACTGAAATAATAAAGCAATAATTTAACCAGTTAGCTATGTTTGACGAGTATACTCGTTATGAAAAATGGCAATATTTTGTGTTATGACGAATATACTCATCACACGTAAAAAGTAGTTACTGTTTGAGGTTTAAATTGCAATTTTAGTAGTAAACTTCAAGATGTTTGAAATCTTTGGAGGCCAGGACGAAATAAATTGAACAAATTAACATATATATGGGTAATTCCACTAGTTTTCACCGATGCAAAAAATCGAGGTCCTTGGATATTGTTCAAACATTAGGAGATGGATTGTAGTATCGAAAAACTAAGTTTTCTCAAATTTCAGCTTCCCAGATATTAAACTTACAATTTGAGGTGTGAATTACGATTTTTGAAAGATCAGCATTTTCACGAAATCTTATAATTTACAATTTTTAGACCGACGTAACTTTTTTCGTTCTGAAGATTTTGAGTTTGAATTTTGAGAGTGTACTTCGGAAATGTTTTTAAAGATTCTCTGTGAGTTTGATGTTGAAAAATTTAGAGGTAACAAAAATACAGCGGTTCAAAGTTCGTTATTTTGGGGAAATAGCCGAAATACCTTTTTTTGAATGCATATTTTCAGCTGAAATTCAATACGTATACTCTATGAATGTTTCTGAAAAACTTCTAAAAGTTTGGTGTCAAAAAATTGAGAGACACCCGAAATACAATGGTTCAAATATACGTATTTTATCGAAAATCGCTAAAATTGACATGTTCAAAACCACGTCATTTTTTTCTACCTAAATATTTTGAACTGAAATTTGGAGAAACTACTAATGAAATGTCCCGAAAGAACCTCTGAAATTTTTGTGCCTGGGAATTAAGGGATACCGGAGATACAGTGGTTCAAAGATTAGCAATTTGCTAAAAATGACCATTGCTAAAAGTTACTAAAATTTCCATGATTAAGCCTACGCAACATTTTTCTATCTGAATGTTTTAATCGGAAATTTAGAGGATATATTTCTCTAGTGTTCCCAAGGAATCCCTGAAAGTTTGGTACCAGGGGTTTTAGAGGTGGTAAAGATAGAGCAACGAGAATATCGATTGAATTTTTGTAAAAATAACATTCTACCTAATTCCCAAGAACCCTCGCAGAGAAAATTCATAACGTCTAATAATTGTGTATGTGATATTGAAAAAAGCAAATTCAAACTTTAACAAATAATATTTTTTTATAAAAAAAGTTCATCTCAAATTCAATTTTGAATTTGCAATTTTCATCGCCTTATTGTTAGATGACCATTATAATGTTTGTTGTTCGAGACAGCCTTCCAACAACAGAAATTTACTCCCCAACTCGTTCCGCTCCTCTCTCGCTTTTCTCTCAATACAAATTTTCCAATTTTTCTCGCAATAGAACTTTACTCATATCCATACAGGGTGTAGCGTAATAAAACGGATGTTAATTTCTTTATACTGGAATATTATCTTCCCTGGTCATTTTAGAGGAAACATGTAAATAAATGTTTTGTAGAATATAAATTCTTGCATGCAGTCATGCTATTTTTTATTTTTTAGCATTCATAAAAACTCTTAAAAAATGATAAAATAAAAAATGATCATTTTCACGAAAATAATTGTTGCCATGAAATTAAACAAAAACCGAGCGCTGTTGATTTATTGGCTTGTGTCAAATTTTTCATCTACGACTCGTAATTCGCAGTTATAATTATCAGTTGTAACTTACAATTAGTTACATAATAATTGTGATAGATTAGAGTGGATTAAAAATTGTGCGATTGTTTCAAGAACGGAAGTAGATATTGATAATTGTGATGTGCAGCAATGGACAAAAAATTAATGTCACCTGGGTACATTTTCAAAATTAAAAAAACTGCATAATATAGCAGATTTAGGTAACAGAGAGAAATTATTCCTAAAATTCAGAATTGATGGACTTCATGACACAACTACAGGAACAATTTGTCATCATCATTTACAGAAATACTTGACATTTTATAGTTTAATCAAAAAAGTTTGTTGTCAAGTCACATAAAACTAAAATCATGGCAGATTTGAGAATAATTAATATGGAGACATGTCAAGATTCATGGAAATATACTTTGATAAAATTAATACCAGGTGATAAATATTGTAAAACATGTCAAAACAAGATTTCATCCCCTATTGAACAACAAAAATATCAAGTAAGTTTAAATTATTATTATATTTTGACAAAATATTATTTAATTATCATGTGTTTGAATAGTGAAAAAATGCTCCCAAAATAACTGTTTTATTTTAAAAATCTTGATTTTTGGCCATACTCAATTTTTCTTTATCGATAAGAAAATTTTGTTGTTTTTCTATTCGAATGGTAAAAAAATGCTTCCCAAATTTCTATTTTATTTTCACAATTTTTACCATTGGCCATACTCAATTTTTTCTTCATCGATAAGAAAATTTGTTTTTTGTTTATTTGAATAGTGAAATAATGCTCAAAAAGATTCTTTCCTTCAAGATTAAAATTAAAATTTAAACATTTTGAAAATATATTTGATATACGATTATTATTTTTTTAAATACAACAAATCATTTTTAGGTGGATTCAATCCTGCTAAATGATCACGTAGATACCGATTTCCCTTTTGACAAAGTTACTAGTAGATCTCACGAGACTCGTCAATCAAATAATGCAATCGAAACCGCTTCCTCTGAATCATAATTTTCCCAAGGATCTAATATTTCGACTTTCAACTTCAACAGATTCTATATTTACTACTATGAGTCAAGATCAAATGCAAATTGAGAATGTCCTTCAAAGTTTAGGTACTTCGTTGCATAATTTTGATTCTCTTCAAGATAAAGAAAGTGCTGCCGCAAAAATTATGGAAGAAGTAATTGCCAAATTTGGAGAGAAGTTATCAGCACCACTACAAATAAGTTTACCAATAGCAAAAGATTAATATCAAAATTTATTGAAAAATAATAAATCTTTTCTGGAAATTATGCAAAATCTACAGAGAGAATTCAAAAAAGCAACAGTTTTGAAAAAAATAGAAATTTTATCATTGTTGCCTCAAAATTGGAAATATTCGACGATTTTTTCAAATGTTCAGAGTATATGTACAGGAAATTATTGAAATATAATCGGGATATTGGTTAGTTATTTATATTTGTTAAATTTGTTTATAGCTACTTGATTAAAAAAAAATTAATAGAAATTTATTAAAATTTTCAGATGCTACATAAACTTTTAAAAGAAAGCAATACACCAAAATACCCCCTGAAGTTCAAGATTCAATTAAAAAATATTATGTGGATGAAAATAATTGTCGTGTTTGCCCTGAAAAAAAGGAATACGTCAACATTGTTGAATCTTCGGGGAAGAAAATATGTGTTCAAAAAAAGTTACTACTTTATACTGTTCATGATCTCTACATTAATTTTACTGAGGATTACCATCATCGTTTCGATATTCTACCAAAATTTTCTTACTTTGCTGCTCTTAGACCTATGTAGACGAATGTATTGTAGCTGGAGATCCTAGAAGCTACAATTTGTGTTTGCGAAGAACATGAAAATATAAAATTAAAGCTATCTTCTTGGAATAAGGATTTCAAATACAGGGACCTTCTTGAAATCGCGTTCTGTAGCACTAATAATATTAAATGTATGCTACATAGATGTGAATGTCGCGGGCAAGAAAAATTGATGATAGCTGTAGTTATGAAAAAGAAAATATCACTTTTAAAAGCTGGATCAATGAGGTTAGTAGAGCGTGTCTTAGTAGTATCACAGAAAAGTTGGAAGATTTTAAAAAGACATTGGTAACTGAAATATGTAATTTGAGTATTCATCATTTTATAGCTGATTCACAGAAAAGTTTTTTTGAACAATGCAAAAAAAATAACCTTTGATACATGTACTATAGTCATGGATTTCTCAGAAAACTACTCATTCATCATTCAGAATTCAGTCCAAGCATTTTATGACAACAACGCGCAAGCAACAGTTCATCCATTCGTCATATATTACAAAAAGAAAAACTCCAATGAATTACAGAGCATGAGCTACTGTATTATAAGTGATACCAAAGATCACTTTGCTAACAAAGTTTATAGGAAAACCTCAAATGATGGTATTGGCGGAACTGTAAAAAGGGCTGTTATGCGCCATTGCTTAAGGTCTCCTCCAGAAAATTAAATTACTACACCACTGGAAATGTATGAATATTTATCAAAAGAGATGAAAACTATTAAGTGAAAAGAAACATTTTTTTAAAGTATGTTCTTTTTATAGAGAAATAATTAATTTATAGATCACTCAGGGTACCAGATGAGGATGTTAAACGTTGCCAAAAAGCACTGAGCCAAAGATTCTCTGATGTCAAGACCATTCCACAAACCAGGAAACACCATTGTTTTATACCAAGAGGAAATAATACTTTAGATATAAAAATTACTTCTATGGATGATGAGAGAAAGAGTGTAACCTTAAATATACGAGTATAATTGATTTGAAAACAATAAACAAAAAACATCCATAAATTAATAAAAAATAATTGTATGTTGTAATATTATTTTCACAAAAATTCAATCGATATTCTCGTTGCTCTATCTTTACCGCCTCTAAAACCCCTGATACCAAAGTTTCAGGGATTCCTTGGGAACACTAGAGAAATATATCCTCTAAATTTCAGATTAAAACATTCAGATAGAAAAATGTTATGTAGGTTTAATCATGGGAATTTTAGTCATTTTTAGCAATGATCGTTTTTGGCAAATTGCTAATCTTTGAACCACTGTATCTCCGGTATCCCTTAATTTCCTGGTACAAAAATTTTAGGAGTTCTTTCGGAACATTTCAAGAGTAGTTTCTCCAAATTTCAGTTCAAAATATTCAGGTAGAAAAAAGTTACGTGGTTTTGAACATGTCAGTTTTAGCGATTTTTGATAAAATACGTATATTTGAACCATTGTATTTCGGGTGTCTCTCAATTTTTTGGCACCAAACTTTCAGAAGTTTTTCAGAAACATTCATAGAGTATACCTATTGAATTTCAGCTGAAAATATGCATTCAAAAAAAGGTATGTAAGTTTAAAAATTGGGCTATTTTCCCCAAAATAACGAACTTTGAACCGCTGTATTTTTGTTACCTCTAAATTTTTCAACATCAAACTCCCAGAGAATCATTAAAAACATTGCCGAAGTACACTCTCAAAATTTGAACTCGTAATATTCAGAACGAAAAAAGTTACATAGGTCTAAAAATTGTAAATTATAAGATTTCGTGAAAATGCTGATCTTTCAAAAATCGTAATTCACACCTCAAATTGTAAGTTTAATATCTGGGAAGCTGAAATTTGAGAAAACTTAGTTTTTCGATACTACAATCCATCTCCCAATGTTTGAGAAAAATCCAAGCACCTCGATTTTTTTGCATCGGTAAAAACTAGTGGAATTACCCATAAATATTTATTTAGAAAAAATTGTATATACAGGGTATTTCAGAGCTCTGGGAATGGTCAATCACGTTCTTATTTTTCAAAATTTCGAAAAATGTTTTATACAAAAGTTGTGTATAATAGTGAGCTGCATGCCCTAAAAATATTAAAATTTATACAGGGTGTCTCATAACAAAGTTACAGGCCAAACTTATGTTTTTTTAAATGGAACACCCTGTATTTTTTGTCATTTCTGAATTATATGGAGCAAATAAAGGTGAGTTACATCAATACTCCCTATACTTATTATTTGCCATTTTCGAAATATTTGACGATTTGTTGAAATGCATGGTCTGGGTGAAATTTTATTTTTGCCCCAGTGATTAACGTTGAACGATTAAAATCATTAAAATCAAATTATCTTTCAGATTATTAATTATTCCTGATATGATAATCGCCGAATACAAGAAAACTATTGAGATTAGGAACAGAGAACCCTTATACAATCTGAAAGATAATTGGATTCTACTTAAGAATACGTTACTAACTACGGGGTGTGCCATTTGAAAAAACGAAGTTATTCAACTTTATAAGCTGGGTTTTTCTACCGCATTTTTTTTATCACCCTATATATTTTTTTGCATGAAATCATGGTTGGCTCTATAGTTCGAACCTTCAACCAAATAATTAAAATGATTTTAATCGTTCAACGTCAATCACATAAATTTTAATATTTTTAGGGCGTGCAACTCACTATTTTACACAATTTTTGTATTAAACATTTTTCGAAATTTTGAAAAATAAGCACGTGATTGACCGTTCCCAGAGCTCTGAAACACCCTGTATAGAGCAATTCAGCAGAGATGGCGGTCTTGGTGTCTTGTCCGTCCGAATCAAGTAGTGTCCGTTGCAATTTTCCACCACAGGCTATATCGCGCACGCCTATGAAGTAACCGGTAAGTAAGAGACGCCGTAAACTATTTCTTTCTCCTTCTACCACTCGGTCTAAGACCGAGCTACGCAGGCCGCGTGTGTGTTTTCTAGATACGGCCGACGAAATCGTACGTCTTGGGAATATCCGCTCGGTTATCAGGTAGTAGAAAAGGATACCAATATTATTTGAATGTTTAGTTCGTAAACCGCCCTTACTCATGAATAGGTCTATAGAATGATTTTTTTTTTAATGTATTGTTTTCTTTTAATAGTCATCACTGAAGTTATCACGGGTGTACGGGTTGTTTTAGCCCATGCAAATAAATAAATAAATTTATTTTTGCAAAGTATCGATGTGTACTGTACCTTTGTTTACTCAATACCATTCCACAACAGCAGACTGAAGTAATTGATTTTTCATGTTTTTTTCTCGTAAACAAGCAAACTATACTTGTTTAGGTTAAGCACATAAATAAATGTCACTAATAAGGGTAAAAAATAAAAATAGTTTCATTAAAACCTAATTTCATATTATAACAGCTACACATTATCCGTGTTTGATGAGTATACCCGTCATCGCTTAATTTTTGCGACGCAATTTAAGTGCACATTTTTTAAAGAGGTCGCCACAGCTAACTGGTTAAGAGAATACAAACATATTTTAAAATTATCTACAGAAGCGCTTACCTATCCTCGATAGAATATTCAATCAAATACCGATCCTCGCCGATTGTGAACAATTTAGGAGGTGTACTATTGACAAACATCATATCGCGAATCGGCTTCCCATGTGTTTTCATCTTCCCAATCAAATTCCATTTCGAATTTCCGTAATGTAAAAGGTACACTACATCGGTGGCGTCCTGAAATTTATGTCGAATGAATTTCCAAATTGAGAACGCTACGTATTTAACAAAACATACATAAAAAGCACAATACATTGAATCCTGACTGAAACAAAGTTCAAGAATCTCTCTACTGGTGATGCGATAAGGTTCTTTAGGGGTTGGCTCCAAAATCATATTCATAAACCATATTTCTCCCTTCGTCGTAGTAACAGCAAGAAACATCGCTAGAATGATACTCACAGGTATAAATTATATATATATATATATATATATATATATATATATATATATATATATATAGTCAAAGTGCTCAGCTATTTATATTAAATAATTTCATTTCTTACTGGAATAAAACATATTTAAGTTATTCTAATGCAGCGCATCATGTAGAGAAATAATTGATTTATTACTAATTACAATTACCTTCAACATTTTATGATAAAATATACATTAACATAAGGTATAATTTTTAGCATGTAAAATCCTATGGCCCACGATAAATAAAATATACTGTATATATATGTTTTCTTGAATTTCTATGTCTAGTTTTGAGATATAGCCGGTGGCCATCCTTAATAAACACCCGGTACATAGGTCAGTGGCGGCTCGTGGACCATGTTGACGGTAGAGCCACTTATACAATATACCCCCCCCCCCATTCATTTTTTGAAGAAAAAAGAACGATTTATCTTCCCAGGCCAAAGTAACTGGCGAAAAAGTGTTTAAGAATTAATTTAAAATTCTTGCTGAGCTTGAAACTACAGTTAGTGCCTTGGTTCTGTATAACGAGCCGCCCCTGATTTTGATGTAGATAGAAACATTGATTGATCAATTTAGAATTTTGAGCGCTAAGATGAGAAATTACATTGCAGCGAGAACAAAAGATTACGAATTTTGCCAAAATTACGGCAATTACAGATTTATTCAAAATTGATTGTAATTTTATGTTATTTAAAAAAATTAAAACATTCAATTTTCAAGAAATTTTAGCGTAAAGTTAATAAAACGCATTTATTTGCATCGAAACAAAAAAATACGAATTTTGCCAAAAGTATGGCAAGTGCAGACTTGTCTATTACAAAAATTATTCAAAATTTGTTGTATTCTGATGTTTTATGAAAAAATGGAAACACCAATTAATTAATTTTTGAACATTTTTAGAAAGGTGAGAACCGCATTTTTTTGTAGCGAGAACGAAAGATTATGTTTTTTGCCAAAACTATGGGAAGTGCAAGTTTGCCCATTATACAAATTATTTAAAATTGATTGGATTTTTACGTTATTTGAAAAAATTAAAACATTCTTTAATAAATTTCGAGAAATTTTAGCGTAAAGTTAATAAAACGCATTTATTTGCAACGAAAAGAAAGATTATGAATTTTGCCAAAACTATGGCAAGTGCAGACTCGCCCATTACAAAGATTATTCAAAACTTATCGTATTTTGATGTTCAATGAAAAACAGAAACATCGATTGATCAATTTTTGAGAAATTTTGGGCACTAAGATGAGAAATGACAGTTTTTGCAGCGAGAACAAAAGATTATGAATTTTGCCAAAACTATGGCAAGTGCAGACTCGCCCATTACAAAGATTATTTCAAAACTTATCGTATTTTGATGCTCTATGAAAAACAGAAACATCGATTGGTCAATTTTTGAGAATATTTGGGCGCCAAGATGAGAAATAATATTTTTTGCAGCGAGAACAAAAGATTATGAATTTTGCCAAAAACCATGGAAAATACAGGTTTTCCCGTTACAAAAATGATTCAAAATTGATTGGATTTTAATGTTCTTTGAAAAAAAAACATTCTTTGATAAATTTTCGAGAAACTTAAGCGCAAACTTAATTAAATGTATTATTTGCAACGAAAACAAGAGATTACGAATTTTCCCAAAATTATGGCCGGTGCAGGTTTCCCCCTTACAAAAATTATTCAAAATTTGTTGTATTCTGATGTTTTATGAAAAAATGGAAACACCGATTAATTATTTTTTGAACAATTTTAGAAAGGTGAGAAACCGCATTTTTTTTGTGGCGAGAACGAAAGATTACGAATTTTGCCAAAACTTCGGCAATTACAGATTTGCCCGTTGCAAAAATTATTCAAAATTGATTGAATTTTTATGTTATTTAAAAAAAATTAAAACATTCTTTAATAAATTTTCAAGAAATTTTAGCGTAAAGTTAATAAAACGCATTTATTTGCATCGAAACAAAAAAATACGAATTTTGCCAAAAGTATGGCAAGTGCAGTGCAGACTTGTCTATTACAAAAATTATTCAAAATTTGTTGTATTCTGATGTTTTATGAAAAAATGGAAACACCAATTAATTAATTTTTGAACATTTTTAGAAAGGTGAGAAACCGCATTTTTTGTAGCGAGAACGAAAGATTATGATTTTTGCCAAAACTATGGCAAGTGCAGGTTTGCCCATAATAAAAATTATTTAAAATTGATTAGATGTTTACATTATTTGAAAAACTTAAAACATTTTTTAATAAATTTCCGAGAAATTTTAGAGTAAAGTTAAAAAACGCATTTATTTGCAACGAAAAAGACTATGAATTTTGCCAAAACTATGGCAAGTGCAGTGTCGCCCATTACAAAGATTATTCAAAACTTATCGTATTTTGATGTTCTATGAAAAACAAAAACATCGGTTGATCAATTTTTGAGAAATTTTGGACGCTAAGAGGAGAAATAACATTTTTTGCAGCGAGAACAAAATATTATTAATTATGCCAACATTATGGCATAATACCGGTTTTCCCGTTACAAAGATGATTCAAAATTGATTGGATTTTAATGTTCTTTGAAAAAAATAAAACATTCTTTGATCAATTTTCGAGAAATTTAAGCACAAACTTAATAAAATGCATTATTTGTAGCGAAAACAAAAGATTACCAATTTTGCCAATACACTATGGTGCAGGTTTCCCCATTACAAACATTATTCAAAATTTGTTGTATTTTGATGTTCTATGAAAAAATAAAAACATAAATTTTTGAGAAATTTTCTCGTTTTAAAAATAATTTAAAATTGATTGTGTTTTGATATTATTTAAAGAAATAAAAACATTATTTGATCAATTTCCGGAAAAAAGTTAATAAAACGCATTATTTACAGCGAAAATAAAAAATTACTAATTTTGCCAAAACTATGGCAAGTGCAGACTTGCCCTTTGCAAAAATTATTCAAAATTTGTTGTATTTTGATATTCTATGAAAAAATAAAAACATCGATTGATCAACTTTTGAGAAATTTGAGCGCCAAGATGAGAAATAGTATTTTTTGCAGCGAGAACAAAAGATTATGAATAACAAATTTAAGCGCGAGTTTAATAAAACGCATTTTTTGCAACGAAAATAAAAGATTACGAATTTTGCCAAAATTATGACAAGTGCAGACTTGCCCATTGCAAAAATTATTTAAAATTTGTTGTATTTTAATGTTTTATGAAAAAATAGATTGATCAATTTTTGAGAAATTTAAGCGTCAAGATGAGATATCACATTTTCTTTGCAGCGAAAATAACAGATTACGAATTTTGCCAAAACTATGGCAAGTGCTGACTTGCCTATTGCAAAAATTATTCAAAATGTGTTATATTTTGATGTTTTCTAAAAAAATTTGAAATATCGTTGATCAATTTTTGAGGAATTTAAGCGCTAAGATGAGAAATAGCATTTTTTCTTTGCAGCGAGAACAAAAGATTATGAATTTTGCCAAAACTTGGCAAGAGCAGACCTGCCCGTTACAAAAATTATTCAAAACTTGTTCAGTGGCGGCTCGTGAAACATGTTGATGGACTTAAACAATAACCCCCCACGCGCTTTTTTAAGAAAGAACGATTTATCTTCCTAGGCGAAAGTAACTGGTGAAAAAGTGTTTAAGAATTATTTAAAAAATCTTGCTGAGCTTTAAACTACAGGTAGTGCCATGGCTCCTTGGCTCTATATAACGAGCCGCCCCTGACATAGGTATATGCGTGTCAAAAATAAAATTGTGGTAGGTAACAGAAAATAAATATTCGATTACCTTGAGGTGAAAACTTGACATGTGACAATGTAACTGTTTCTATATCAGATATATATGTAGAAGTTGTTATCAATTTGAACGTATCGAAGTTGTATAGCGAGATTCTTCCTGTTGAGTAAGCTATGACCAAGTAGTTTCTGGAATGAAATAAGAGGAACTGTACCATTTTACTCCACACGTGGCCAAGTAGTAATGTGAAGTAATTTAACAATGTAAAAAAAAAACGGATTACATCTGATTTTACTAATAATTCTAAGCAACTAAAATTTCAATAGTGCTGTAGTTAATGTAAGAGTAAATTTGTAGCAAATATTTATGTCTACAATTTATAAACTTCAAAATTACTGTTTTAAAACAAATTTTCAACTCTTATGTACGATCCGAAAAAAAAAATTATCCATGCTTGGACTATCAGCAAATTATTATACAAAGTTACCTCTATAACCAGGGATGGATAGAAGATAGTGCCGCCTATAGGTTATCAATTTGTATTGTATACTCACATAAACTAATATTTATAGATTTTTTATTCAAAAACTACTGGGATTTAAATTTTAGAAAAATTTTGACTTTTCAAGTCAATAATAATGAAATGACAATAGGTACATCAAATATACAGGGTTTCCCACTGAGATTGTACATTAAAAGTATATACTCTTCTAATTAATGTATTACACTGAGATTTCCAGCATTTATGTAATCTAGTATGCTCTTTTGTGTATAACCGGTCGTGTAATCTTGAAAATATTTTCATTTTCAAAACATTCGTTTACATAAATGCTGAAAATCTCAGTACACAACATTTAATTAGAGGCCCATAAACTTTAAATGTGCGGTTTCAGTGTAGCACCCTGTATATTAACAAAAATAGAGAGAATGCCAAAATGAACAACTTATGACGATAAGTTAATTTCGAAATCGCACTAGTTTGTGAGAAAAAATATCATAAAAGTCCGTTATATACCAAATATTTGTGTTCGCTCTGTATATAACGTGTTGTAAGAATGTATAAATGTAATACTTAATAATTACCTTTCGTCACTGCAGTCGATGGAAGACACGGATGAATCTGTTATACCAATAATTTGCCGATTATCTTTTCTGACTAGATCCGTAAGATATATCCTTCCATCGGTGCCCACTTAAAAAGTCAAAGCATTTCTTTAAATTAATTGCTCTTATGGATTAGAACCATTCATAACAAACAGTTGTATTACCGTTACGAATAGTTATCGATAATAAATTGTGTAAAGCAGGGGTTCTCAAACCTCTTAAGTTTTGTACCGCATAAATTAAAATCAACCAGAGGCGGCTGGTGGTGTAACTAATGGTGCGGCCACGGTAGGTGAGTGGGTCGACTCGTTCACTTGAATGTCAAATTCTGTCCAATCTCTACTTCCGCTGGCCGTACTATAAATCACGCCTCCAGCCGCTATTATATGTACTAATAATGTTACAATGGATTTTGATAAGAGGAAGGGGACCAGAAATAAAGTTTACTCACAATCGGTTAGTAATCTGTGTATTTGTACCAGTGATTTTATATCTAGTAGATACCAACTGCTGAATTAGTTAGGGTGTCAACATTACAACAGATGAAATGCATGGTACTTTTATTCACCATTTCACTCAGATAATGTACTTGGGCATAAATGTGTCTTTCTCGCGATCACGAATCCCATTAGCCAATAGCAGTACCGGGATACCCCTTCTCACATCAAACGAAATAAGGCGCTAAAATTAAAAGTTCCAATAAACGAAAGTACTGGAATGACATCGCCAATGAAATTTCTTGGGAAGCACCACAAACTATACACTTCCGGCCCATTTTGTTAGTATAAAGAGATATTTTTTTAGTATAAATGACAGCTGATCCAGGTTATGTAAGGTTACGTATGGGTACCCGCCTAACGTACGTCGTAGGCTTGCTCGCTCGCTTCGTGATCGCGAGAGAGATATCGTGGAGGAACTAACGTGCAATAGAACGACGAGTGAAGAAATCGGCACGTTGTACATGTTTGCTTCATAGGTGTACTAGGGCACGTATGTCTATATTGGTATCTACTTATACAAAATCACTGATTTGTACACTTCAAAACATCTAGGAAGTGACTCATTCACTTTCCCGGCTAGCGTGTGTCACTGTCATTTTGGTAAATCTAAATACACATTCTTCTTTTTCAAATATGCTTGCAAATTGGCATAATTACTCATGCTAACATCATGCCTAATATTTAATACTGCCCCCAACATATAATATATTGACCACAATGTGGATTACATTGTTTAGTTAATTCAGAAAAATAAGCAAGGCGTACCGTTTCAGAGGTTCAACAAAATAGTCATATTGCCTAACAACGGTCTCACAGATATCTTTGAAATAATTTATAGAAATTATGATAAAAATTACTATTATTTGCAACTTATCTGGAGTTACTAATAGATTGTGAGTAAAGTAGTATACATACCTCGGGGGAACTCACTCCAGCCTCACGTTTGTAGCTTAACGTTCGGCTGTAATAGAGTATTTCCCCGCTCGGTATGTAATATACTATTTCCCAGGTATAAAGACTGAATAACTTACAAATTGAACAATTCATAAAAAGGCGGCTTTATGTCAATTATACCACAATCGCACGAGCCAAATCGGAAAACAAAAAACAGGAAAGAAAAAGTAAATCTTGATTTTGCTGCTATTGAAAATTGGACAATTTGGAAACATCACTATTTTATGTTCAACTGGTTGGAGGGTAGAATGGGGCTCACCCAACACTAACCCGCACACCACTGTTAGTGCCCACCCATCACCATGTTTAACTTCGTATCAGGTTTAATATAAACCACAAACCTAAGGTTAAGCTGGTTAAATACCATGATTAATTTATCAGAAAACAAACAGTGTTTGTGGTTATCCCACAAACCAACTATCCGAATCAAAAACATTTCCCAGGGAAAAATCAAAGAAATGAAGAAGAAAATGTTGGCTTCGCTTCAATTGAAAATTGTACAATTTATAAAACTCTAGAGTAGACCCCGCCAAAAAGGGTATCTCTATGATATACAGACCGGTACTTATCTATGGAACTGAAACTTGGGTAATAGAACACTGAAGAGCCAAATACAAGCAACGGATATGAAATATTTAAGAGGAGTGAAGTGAATAACCAGAAGAGACGGGATAAAAAAGAACTGAACACAAACACCATAGATAAAATAAAGTAGTTAAAAAAAAGAAAAGAAAAGGAAAATAATCCACCTAAAAGGGTATTTTAATACATTATATAATTATAGTTTCTTTCGAAAATTTAGAGGTTTTGATGCTGATTCCTTGGTTGAAAAATTATTTACAAAATTTCAAATCTTTGAATACATTTTTCGTATTCGCAGTTCAAGTTTGGATTGCTGCGGTTTTGCAAATGTTTTTTTATTAAAAATTATACATGATTTTTTTATAAATCTCAAATTTTTTAATCAAATATCTTGATTGGTTAAATTCTTACAATTTTTAAAATCGTTGCATGCTGTTTTTGTTTTCTTTAGAATATTATTTTTAATGGTCCGTAGTTGTTGATGACGAGGAAGCCATAATTAAACTGCATTGAAATATAAACATTTGCTACATTCTAATAATAAAAATTTGTCGTAAAAATATTTTTTTATTCTTACGATGATTGTAAATTAAATTAAATTATTTAATTTAATTAATGCATGAGGGTTTTCAATTTTAATTAACCCGCTAACGTACACACTCGAGTTAATTCGAGCGCGCTAAAAAGGTGTGCGTTAAGGGGTTAATTAATGTTGTTAATTGCAAGCTGGTAATGATCATCTTGCACATTCCAGCAATTATTCACCTGAAATATAACGTCTAATGATGAAGGGATGCCGTTCCAAGGAAGAAATGGATGGCACGGTATTCCTGTATAAAATCTCATATTCCGGCACTCTGTCTTCCGGTTCCATTTCCAGATAATCAACAGGATTGGGCATAAAAAACATATCTACAAACGTCATCATTAAATTATTTAATAATTACACTTTTATTCAATTTTGACGTTATAAACTGACATTATCTAATTCTTGCTTTACTTTAAATAGTTGCTTATTCTGAAAGGTTTTTTTTCTACGTCCGTTATAAAATATATATATATTTTTTCATTAATTTACGTTAATAAAATGTGTTTTATGTTTGACTGTAAGAAAATAGTAACTTTGGCGGTTTCTTTTTAGGCCAATATAGCGTACATTTCGTACTAGTCCGTAATAATAAAGTAAATTGGACTCTTATGTCAGTGTCAAAAATGACAGATTTCAATTTTGGTTAGAACACCCAATACACACAATACAAGTTACTGATGAAAAAGAGAGATCAACTATAATAGTGGTTTATGGCGATAGTACTTACTATTATCCATTATATTTACTCCTGAAGAAGATTGCAACGTTTGGACGTTTATAGTGTGAGATATATTGTTTATTATGATAGGATGCTGATCATCCATTTGTATGAAATTTACAATGAATGACAGTGTGGCAGCAAATGCACACTTTGATTAAAATATATACCGGGTGACCCAGCGATCTGTAAAAGCCCCATAACTTATTTGCTATTTGAGATATCGACTTCCAGTTTTCTTGAACTGGTACCCACACTTATTCTACATATTTTAAAAATATGTGTGTTTTTGTACAGGGTGTCCTAATATACATAACAGAACAAAGTTATGTTTTTTTAAATGGAACACCCTATATTTTATACTTTATTTTCAACTCTCTTGAGAAGCTGATAAAAATAGTATAAGATACTATGGGTCTATTATGGACGGTTGATTAGTTATGGGCAAATTTGTGGCAAAAACATGTACACATTGAAATCATTATTTATACACTAGAAAATTTCCCACATCATAAAGAATAATACGCGTTGGTTCTCTTTTATTCATACTGCTATACAGGGTGTCAACATACGCAAAACAATGGATAACTATTTTTTTTCAAATGGAACACCCTATACAAAAGCTCTATGACAAACTTTGCCAGATGATAGCTCTCATAATTCTAAAAATTTTTTTGTTAATGAACAGCGGTCCGATTCGTTTTTGTTTAAAAGTTACAAGCATTTAAAGAATAATAATTTTTCCAGTCAACCAGCTTCAATCACAACTAGGCTGATAAATAAAAATGACAGTTGCTATGACAATAAACCTTTATTAACAATTAACAATAAAAATTTAACTTACATGAAAATCACAAAACTTAAGACTATAAAAATTGTTCGAAATGTACACCCTCCGCGTGAATGTAAGCCTCACATCAAATACAAATACAAAATCGTAAAACATATTTAAAATTTACACAATGAAATCTTGTAGAAATGATTTATAAAATACCTTTTGTCGAACCAATTCACGCTTTGTCGACATTTTATTAAAAATTATAATTCTTTAAATGCTTGTAACTTTGAAACAAAAACGAATCGGACCCCAGATTATTAACAAAATTTTTTTTAGAATTATTAGAGCTTATCATCTGGCAAAGTCTATCATAGAGCTTGTAGAACACCCTGTATACGTTGTCACCATTTTTAATAAGCTTTCTAATAATATACAGTTTGTATAACAAAATATTTAGTATTCTTGAGATTTATCAATAAAAACATATTTCTTTTGTCACCTTCTGCTGATTTTTGGATTTTCAGCCAAAACTATGCATTTTTTGGAAAAATTATAAATTATATCCGATCCATATAGGTCTTTCTACTTTTCAGATAATGCGTGCATTGTCCGCCAGGGCGCGCAAAATCGTGACCGGATATGCATTTTATCGTTTTCTTTTCAAATTTTTTATTAATAAATTGCACGGCCCTTTTTTCGCATCCTTTAGCGGAAAAACGGGAAATTATAGGCAAATTCAAATGACCAATATCGATTGAAAATGTTCCGCTCTACAACTCTTGATAGAAGCAATTTTTGCCCAAAATGCATAGTTTTCGCAAAAAATGCAAATTGAAAATGTTTGTATCAATTTTCGCGTTTTTTAATGATTTTTTGAATTTTCAGCGAAAACTATGCATTTAGAGCAAAGATTGCTTCTATTAGGATTTTGCGCACTCTGGCGGGCAATGCACGCATAATTGGAAAAGTCGAAAGACCAATATCGATTGAAAATTTTCCACTTTGGAAAAAACTTTGGTCTCCTATTATTTTTTCAGAAAATTGATAGTTTGGGCTGAAAATCCAAAAATGAGCAGGTGACACAAGAAAAATGTTTTTTTATGGATAAATCTCAAGAATACTTATTATTTCATTATACAAATTGTATTTAAATTGTATTTATTAAAAATACCATGCATTGGTATATAGATATATAGGGTGTTCCATTAAAAATAAAAATAGTTATCCCTTGTTTTGCGTATGTTAACTCCCTGTATAGCGGTATAAACAAAAAAGAACCAAAGCCGATTTGTATTATTCTTCATGATGTGGAAAATTCTTTAGAGTATAAAAAATGACGCTAGCTTTGCTAGGAGCGCTTCTGTAAATTTTTCAGTGTGTCCTTGTTTTTGCCACAAATTTTCCCATAACTAACCAACCGTCCATAATAGACCCATGGTATCTTATACTATTTTTATCAGCTTCTCAAAACTGTTGAAAATAAAGTATACAATGTAGGGTGTTCCATTTAAAAAAAACATAACTTTGTTCTGTTATGTATACTGGGACACCCTGTACAAAACATATATTTTTAAAATATGTAGAATAAGTGTGAATACCTGTTCAAGAAAACTAAAAGTCGATATCTCAAATAGCAAATAAGTTATAGGGCTTTTACAGATCGCTGGGTCACCCGGTATAAATAAATTGCATCAGTTTGTATTTAAAAAGTATTTCAAAAATGCTAAAAGCAGTCCAACATAAAGCTTTGTATGTAACTCGTCCACAATAGCACTTCATGGCTTCGCCTCCATTATTAGCCTCTCTTGCTTCGTTCGCTCGGCCATAAAACGTCTCGTCCAAGAAAGTGCTACATAAATTGCTATTCTGATACCTTCAAAAAGCCATAACGGATCATTTTTCCACTCTTACCGTAGCAGTTCATTTTTTAAAGCAACTATAAAATTGTTGGTGCAAAGTGTGTCATGAACGCGTCGCTTATGTTAAGGCCGGTTTCACCAACGTCAACATCAAAATGTTATTTAACGATTAAATTTATTCATCGAATAAATTTGTCAATTTTCGTTTCATGCACGTCAAATAGCGCTATTTATTGATTAAATCGATACATAAGTGAATCATCGATTTTTCTCCAGCTAAAATTTATTCAGAGTTTTCTGACCTTTTTGAACGTATTTTTAAACAAAAATTCGTAAAGTGCAAGTTAAATATATCGAGTCGACGATGAATAACAATTAATTAAGGATTTATCGAATTTATTTTAAGTTACGGACTTAGAAAAAAAAATATATATGAAACTCGAGAGTAAAACCATTTTTTTCACTTTTAGGAATTGCAATCTTTCCTACTCGTGAAAAAATATACTACTTTACTCACTTATTGCATAAATAACTATATAAGTCACAAAGTTCACTTAATTTTGATAAAATAAAATTATTTGTCAGGCGTGACGGTGACATGTACAGTCAGAGAAAATACAAATGCGAAACTCACTCGGCGAGGGAATGCTGCCGCATGTCGGTGCTTGGTTCGGTCGAAACCCGTCCCCACTTAAAATGCAATTATAAGGTAATAAAATTTACAAGCCTAGTTCATTTCTCGCCCTTAAGTGATCGACTGACGGAAAATTTTATTTCGTTATATGATTTCTATCAGTTAATGCCATATTTGTGATTTTTTCATCTTCCAATTTTTGGTGCGTCATCTTCAAAAATTCGAATAACTAAAATGTTTATTTTGATATTTTTTAAAACATATTTATCAACAATTGAACAGTAATTTTATATAAAATTATTGTTAATATTTTAGTAGTAATTTTCTTTTCAGTTTCGTATAAATATGTTACCCCATTTTTGCCAAGATATGACCTTGAAACGCTCGAAAAATAAGATTTTATTTTTTTAATCACTTAAAATTATTATAATAATCTGAAAAATTCACATATATTTTTTACCCAAATAAAAGTTTATTTAGGGTATTATTTTTTTTTAATTTACTTAATTTGGTATTATATTGGGATAAAAATATTTATGATTTTTTTCAGATTTTTATAGTGGTTAAAAACAAAAACCCATTTTTCGAGGGTTTCATGGTCATATCTTGACAAAAAATTGGGTTGTTTATACGAAACTGAAAAAAAATTAATACTGAAATACTAATAATAATTTTACATGAAATGACTGTTCAACTGTTGATAAATATACAAAACATATCGTAAAAATATTAGTTATTCGAATTTTTGAAGTTGTCTAACAAACGTTGGAAGATGAAAAAAGTCACATAGATGGTATTTATTGATAGCAATCATATGATGAAATAAAATTTTAAATTACACATTTTCAAGACTTTTAAGCATTTTTTTCGGGCCAATTTTTTTAGTACTCTTAAAACTCTTTGTCATTTTTTTCAAGAAATTTTTTCTAGTACTCTATTTGGCATTTTTTCAGTTCATTTTTTCAAGACTTTTTATCATTTTTTTGGGACAATTTTTTTTAGTACTCTTAAGACTCTTTGGCATTTTTTCCAAGACAATTTTTTTCAGTACTCTTTTTGACATTTTATTCAGGACAATTTTTTCCAGTACTCTTTTTGGCATTTTTTTAGTTCACTTTTTCAAGACTT
Source organism: Ocypus olens (assembly GCA_910593695.2). Taxonomy (NCBI): domain Eukaryota; kingdom Metazoa; phylum Arthropoda; class Insecta; order Coleoptera; family Staphylinidae; genus Ocypus; species Ocypus olens. The sequence continues at coordinate 15,411,352 of OU343053.1, read as the reverse complement.
TTTAGCATTTTTTCCAAGACAATTTTTTCCAGTACTTTTTTTGGAATTTTATTTAGGACAATTTTTTCCAGTACTCTTTTTGGCATTTTATTCAGGACAATTTTTTCCAGTACTCTTTTTGGCATTTTTTTTTAGTTCACTTTTTCAAGACTTTTTAGCGTTTTTTGGGGACCATTTTTTTTAGTACTCTTAAGAAAGACTCTTTGGCATTTTTTCCAAGACAATTTTTTCCAGTACTCTTTTTGGCATTTTATTCAGGACAATTTTTTCCAGTACTCTTTTTGGCATTTTTTTAGTTCACTTTTTTAAGACTTTTTAGCATTTTTTTGAGACAATTTTTTGTATGGACTCTTGAGACTGGCATTTTTTCCAAGACAATTTTTTCCAGTACTTTTTTTGGAATCTGATTCAGGACAATTTTTTCCAATACTCTTTTTGGCATTTTATTCAGGACAATTTTTTCCAGTACTCTTTTTGGCATTTTTTTTTAGTTTACTTTTTCAAGACTTTTTAGCATTTTTTGGAGACAATTTTTTTTGTACTCTTAAGACTCTTTGGCATTTTTTCCTAGACAATTTTTTCCAGTACTCTTTTTGGCATTTTGTTCGGTACAATTTTTTCCAGTACTCTTTTTGGCTTTTTTTTTCAAGACAATTTTTTCAGTACTCTTTTTGGCATTTTTTTTAAACAAATTTTTTTCAGTGCTCAATTGGCATTTTTTTCAGGACAATTTTTTCAGTACTCTTTTTCAAGACTACTATGGAATTTCTTTTGTCAAGACAATTTTCTTCAGTATTCTTTTCCAAAACTCTTGTTGGCATTTTTTTCAAGACAATCTTTTTAGTACTCTTTCTCAAGACAAAATCGTTACCTCTACAGCAGGCTTTCTATAGCAAAACATAATTCAAAAATTATATAATTACGTAACACCAAGTTATTTTAAGTTGTTTCGTGAATACATGTCTGAATTTAACTTTATGTATTTTATACCTGACGTGTCCAATATTGTAAAGGCAATATAATGATCTAATAAAATTGTATTTTCTTCTATTCTATTCTTAAGACTCTTTTAGGCATTTTTTAGACAATTTTTTTCGGTACTCTTTTTGGCATTTATTTTCAGTACTCTTTCAAGACTACTTTTGGCATTTTTTTTCAGGACAATTTTTTTTCAGTACAATTTTTTGAGTACTCTTTTTGGTTTTTTTTAGACAATTTTTTCCAGTACAATTTTTTTCGGTACTTTTTTTTCAAGACTCTTTTTGGCATTTTTACTTTCTCCGTTACGAAGTACGAGAAAGTATTGTGATCGTGAAAAAAATTTCAAACATTTTTTTACGGAAATATCCGTTTTGGGGCCCCTAGATGCCATTTTAACAATTTCTGGAAACAAAAATTGTGCTGTATGTCTGTGTGTGTGCGTGTGTCTGGCTGTGCGCGCTGTATTTTAAAAACTAATAGAACAATTGATATGAAACTTTAAACATAAGCCTTATTTGAGAATCTGAATAACTGAAAAGCTTTTGGTAAAATTAAAAAAAAAACCTCAACTGTTTTTTGTTGTTTCCCAATATTTTTTGAAATATGAAAAATGTCACAAAATCATTTAAACAAATATTGAAGACAACAAATAAATTAACATCTTTTGTTGGAAAATATTTTTTTAAAATCATTGTTATTTCCAAAAAAAATTATTAATTTGTTTTTCATTTTTGGTTTATAATTATGAAACGATAATAATTACAGTAAATTTATGAATAATAAAATGAACAACTTATGAAGAATAAGTTGTTTTCAAAATCTCGTTGGTTTTTAAGTAAACTGAGTTTTTGAATTTGAAGTATCATTTTTCCATCTTTCATAACTTTGAAGTTTTTAACGTCAGTTTGATCCAAGTCGACAAAACGCTCGATGCACATTTAAATTGAAAATAAACCATGAAAGCGTAAATATAAATTATATTTCCAAGTCGGAGAAAGTAACTTGATAGGCACATCACCATTTTTTTTCAGGACAATTTTTTCAGTACTCTTTTTGGTATTTTTTTTTCAAGACAATTTTTTGCAGTATTCTTTTTGCCATTTTTTTCGGGACATTTTTTTTCAGTACTCTTTTTCAAGACTACTTTTGGCATTTTTGGGGGCAAATTTTCTTTTTTTATTTTCATACATTTTTTTAATATTGTAAATAACGTTCAATGACCTTGAAAAAATTCACCTTATTTGGCATTTGGGTCAATAATATCTGTGATTTTTTCAGATTTTTAAAATAATTTTTTAGTGGTTAAAAAATTATATTTGAAAGAATCTTATTTTGGGGCTTCCCGCGTCATGTAGGTTTTTTTTTGATATAGGGCTACTTTGGTTTAAGGGCACAACTAATGATATTTTCATATTTATTTAAAAATCTGTGTCGGGTGGCATTTTGACCATCTTATCTCGGATACCCTTTTATTGCCTCATAAATGGATTTTAAGCAGGAACGGGATTCGATCGAACTAAGCACCGACATGCGGCAGCATCCCTCGCCGATCGAGTTTCGCATTTGTATTTTCTCTGACTGTACATATTAACTGAAATTAATTCATTAATGTTATTCCGTCAAAATTGGATAAAATATTGTATAAACCATTCGCCCATTCCAGGCTCGTGACAAAAATTTCTTCACGTGAATAAACATTTATAAACTCAGTGTATACATATCTTTTATCCAAAATCGTGTGTAATAAGCGAATTACTGTGGTCGTTTGAGGGTAATTATGTTTATTATCCACTAGTAAGAAACATTCACGGAATAATTAGGTCCTTTGTAAGATTTTCGAAATAATTCAAATCGATACCACGTAAGTCAAAATATTATTTCAATATTTAATTCAATTACAGACGATTTTGTATAAAATTCATAATTTTGTTTTATGATCCTTTTGATATTCAATATTAGAAAAACCTGTAAAAACATTTGATAAATTTTTACGAGATGTAATAATTACCGTTTTGAATACTGTATGGGTCGTCGAAAATATAGTTTCTGGGCGATAGACTGAAGGAGAGGTGTCTAGTCACAGACGTCCTGTGGTAATGGGGAATCCAAAACAGCAACTTTATACCCGTATCAAAAAACTGAACGTAACCGCTTTCATCTATTACCACTAAAATCCTAGAAAAATGTTTTTTTTTTAATTAAAAACGACAATAAATGAAACATTATTTCCTATATTGCTATGGTTTTAAGTTAAGGCACAAATTTCACTAATTGATTTAAATTATTTACTGACATCTAGAAGTGCTTGGATCTATACTAGAGTTTTTTCAAGGATCACGAACGGATAATAAAAAGATATCGAAAACTTTTCGAGCAACGTGTTCTTATCAAGTAGATGTCGGTGCGATCAAAAATACGTCCTTGAAAAAATAAACAGGTAGTACTGTATTGATCAAATTTTAAAAAATTATACTACCTCTGTTCCATAATAAGTAAGCCATTATCGATTTTTATTTTTTCCATAATATGTGAGCGATTACCGTTTTATATTTTTTTCATAATGATTGAGCCATTGCCGAATCTAACGACCGCAATGTCCTTCTTCTTTTGTGATCAACTAATCGAATGTTGGCAATTTTTTTCCGACACGACCCCGACAAAAAAAGGAATTTCTTTTCAGAATCAACATTCATAGGCGTATTCTCATCCAAACCACAAACATAATTATTACCTTGTTTCCATATTCTTTTTATAATGGCTCTTGATGTTCTGAATTTTTCAATTGCCAAAATAACCACTCCGGTTTTCAGCCGTCCATTTTTCTGATGCTTCAGTAAAAACTGAATAATAGCCGTTTGTTTTTGGTTGATTAAATTTGGCCTTCTCATCGTTTGAAACTTCCTGCGTTAGAAGACTTTCGGTTAAAAATTCAAATGTTAATTGTTGCTTTTGAAAAGTTTAACTGTCAAATATTTTGACGTCCATGGCACATGTGATTAAGAATTTGGTGTATATTAAGAATATCAAAATATAAATTAAGAAAATGAGTGTCAATAAGTTTGAAAGAAAACTCAAATGGCTCACTTATTATGGAACAGAGGTAGTATGTCTTAAGGGGGCACTAAATAGAAAAATGTGCAAATAAAGGATGTCTTTGCAAGAACTTGAATTTCGAATTGTGCGCCAATTCGGTGTATCAATTGTTGAGTCAGCATTTTTACAGGTCTATTTTAGGTAACGATGTCGTTACCCATTAGTCCGCCTGGTTATTAAATGAGGTATAGTGGCAACATTAGAGTGGTCCTTATTTTTTTTGGGCTCCTACCCCTGGATCTATTCTTTGAGACAAAAAAATAGGGGGGTCCGGAATTTTTTGGAAAAGATTTACGGTTCTATTTTATAAACAATCGTTACAATACGATTCGTTAGCTAACTATAATCGTTCGGAACATCAGTTGCAATGTTGCGAACGATTTAGGTTAAAATGTTATTTTCTAACCAACATCGTTAGGCGTTGACCTTGAATGCTTATTCGTAACGATGAACTTGTGATTTTAGAACGAATAGTACACTTGTAGCTCAATTCATTTCTAATTTCGTCAGCGTCGTGACAGTTGACGTTTACTTTTCAAATCTAAACATTATGCTTATTTTTGCGGATACTTTTAAAAATCAAATTATAATTGAACTGAATTAATTTAATTAAATGATGAAGTGTTAATAATGACTGAAAGTGAAAGTCGAAGTAGTGTCGTGAAAAATCTTGCTCCAGAGATCACTGCACAGCAGTATAAAATATATCTAGAAGAGTAACAATGGAATGAAGCCCTTCGAAGGAATAAATAGTCCTAAAACCCGGATATTTTGGATTAATAATGGAGGTCATTAACCTTACAATTAAATGCAGCAGGAGGACCAATAAAAAAAGTTGAGCAGTGGATTATAGAAGTATTTCTTAGATTTGTCTATACATGTTTCTAAAGCTTTCTTCGAGAATAAAGAAGGACTTGTGTCTCATAAATACGAGTTCATATGCTGACTTCTTCCTAGGAAAATATATTTTCTAGATTTGTAAATAATTTTCTAGTAATATAGGAATAACAATTTTGCATTGTAACACAATGTATCATTTTTTATCACACTAAAGGGACAAACGTACACAGTAAGTTGTTATAATTAACTACTCGCTGAATGTATTTGATAACATGTATGTATGTATCTATATACCATATTATTTAAAATGTTCATTTTACCTAATGTGTTACTTTATTTTATTTTATTTTAATTATTTATTTACTATTATGTACTATTATTTTTAACCACTACATTTTACTTTATATGTATAATATGACGTTCACATCCACCGCAAAACATGTGCTCCTTTGATGTATCTTGTTCTGTATATGATTATTATTATTATTATTATTATCCGATAAAAATCATTACATGTATACCGAAGAAAATTGTCAAAATTTAAATGCAATATATTACTGTAACAAAAACAAACTCCAAAACTACCAAGACAAATCAGATTGTATTTTTCAAATACTACAAATGACCAACGATTACACTTCGTACTTATTGGTAAAAGTTTTAATTGACAACATCGTCACCATCGAGGTAATCGACTCATCAAACTACATTGGAATCTTCAAAGAAGAAACAAAAATCAAAACCAAGTGCGGTAGTGAAAGTTTATATAATTTAAAGGGCAGCTATTTAATACAATTACCCCAAGGATGTAACTTCTCCACGGCAAAAACAATTTATACAAATAACCCGACAATTTAAGTTTCCCCATTTTGCTGCCTCCCATAAACTCGCAATTTGAAAAGACAAATATTAGTGTTACCGCCCCATTAAAAATTAGTGAATTTAGCTTGGACAATTTACAAGAAGTGAAGAAACATGCAGCTAATATAAAATATGTAATTCCTGTCAATAATAATCATTTTTATTCTATTAACATTTTTAAAAATTTTATGTACTGTATTCTTATTTGTATTTGTATTGCAATAGTTTTGTATTATTATAACTTGTTTAGATGTAAGTTTTTAAACCCTGTAAAAAGGAAGGTACACAAATTCCAGAAGTAGTAAATTTGAAAACTTTAAATTTCTAAAAATTGTAAAGTTTTCTCTGAGAGAAGAGGTGTAATATGTGGAATTAGTTTATCTACTTTTAAATAAGCATTATTTTATCTTGTTTTGCGCCAGCTCTCGGCGAGCGTGGCGTCATTCCAACATTCGTAATTTAGCTTTAAGATAGTATAGTCGTCTTAAATAAAATATAACCTTGTAAACTACATAAGTGCCTAGCACATGTAGAGTCGTAATAAAAACATTTTTTTTTAAAACAACATTTCCATAATTGAGAATTTAACTCGCGAGTTCTTTTTATTTCTGGCGATAGATCTGAGTTGCCTGCTGAAGCTAAGCTACTGGACATTGTAGATTGTTGGATGGAAATTCCCGAATACGCACCGACAGTGCTCTGGCTAACGGGTTCAATATCCCCTGAAAAAAAGTTTTTTCGGTTAAATGATTTTAGTGATTTTTTAGTGTTTTGAGACTCAATATAGGGTTTTGTGTTAGAGGTAATTGTATTTTTAATGTCCTGAGGTATTTATCAAGCTTTTGCTAATGATATGACGTGACCGTTAGTGTTTTAAATGCCTGTTCAACTGTCCAAATTTTCAGATTGTTCCATGAATTTCATAGCAGATTTCACTGATTCTAATGTTGTGCTACCATCAGTGATAAACAAATACTTGGATTTGACATCAAATCCAAATCATAAAAATTATTTGACATCAAATCCTCGGCCAAATATTCAATTTGATATTTGAGTTTTCTGACGCAGAACAAAATTTTGGATAGGGATAGTCTTTGGGGCTACCGGATTTGCCAAAATGGACTTCCTGAAATCACTGGGGGCTCAGGATCCGGGAAAATTGGGCCCGGGAAAACAGTTTTCTGGGAGGAAACTACTCGGGGTGGATTGAGCTGGATTTGCCGAAATGGACATTGGCAGTATCAGAAAACTGCCTGGTGTAGTTTATTGGTAAGAACAATACCCGCTTCTTCACTGATTAATCCTGGGCCCTCAAACAGTTCTCTGAACCTGGCAGTGTCCATTTCGACAAGCCAGTTCAATCCGCTCCGAGTAGTTTTTTCCCCGAAAACTGTTTTGCCGGGCCCAATTTCTCCGGATCCTGGGCTCCAGCGTTTTCCGGGCACACTAAAAAATCTTGATATTTGCGCGGGTTAAATCTCAAGTACTTGACGAATATCAAATATATTTAATATTTGACAAATCCTTGTCAAATATCAAATCTCGCCAAATCGTGGATTTGCATTTGGATTTGGATTTGATCAAATATATTTGAAAAGTCAAGTATTAGTGCATTACTGGCTACCATGTCATGGTAGTTCGTCTGATGAAGTATTGTGTTTTTAGGATATTTTTCCACCACTTTGACAAGGTAGTATTTGTGTGTTAATCTTGAGGAGATTGAGTATTCTATTTACCCGATGCAAGTAAAATTGCTCGAGTTGAGTTCAAAGATCATACCTTGCTGTATCTCCATTTCAGGAGCCTCTTGTTCCTCAATACTTTCAGTGCCACTCGAGTTTCCCAAATCTTCGTTGGGAAGTTCGTGGATTAACCGAATAAGAATTATTGGGCGAATTTCAATTGTTCGAGATTGTTGTGGTCGTTGAAAATCGGTGAAAACCGAAAGAAGGCCATGGAAATCGCTCGAGATGGGCTTCAAGTATCGATTTCGAAGTGGTTTATCGAAAACATGTCCAAAGACACCAAAGTTCATGAACTAAACACAAATTAGGGGAAATTACAATTTTTTCCGATTTTCTGGTCGTTAAAAATCGGTTGAAAGTGGAAGGAGGTGATGGAAATCGATAGGGATGGGCTTAAAATATCGATTTAGAAGTTTTTTATCAAAAAGAAGTCCAAAATTATTGCCCAAATTTAATTTTTTTTGACAAAAATGGCGTTTTTGACCTAGAACGGTCAGTAAATCTTTTCCAAAAAATTTCGGACCACGTCCCCGCCCCTATTTTTTTGGCCCAAAGAATAGATCTAGGGGGTGGGAGCCAAAAAAATAAAAAATTAAGGACCACTCTAGGCAACATCTATATTTTTATTGCCTCCATTCTTGCATGTCAGCAATTACAGGGCACCCTTAATAGTGAGGATCAGTTCTAGAAATAAGTTCTAATGTTTAAAATATGCAAAATCGGCAGATGAAGGCACACAAAACTAGTTTTAAAACAAGTAACCTTAAAAAATCACAAGATGTCAAAATGTAGCCAATATAATTTTACTTGAATTATTATAGGGATTTTCAGAAAATGTGCTGCCAACTATTTCGACTTTAAATAAGCAGGTGAAACATATGTTTTTCCTCTTACGTGAACTAGAGATCACATTAAAATTTCATTCAATTTCAAACATCTATAAAGTGGTTGTAGTGAAACAATATCAACATGTAATTTATCATTTTATTGTTTCATATTATTGTTTCATTTGTATTGTCATCTCATCAATCTGTCGTTTTTTTATAATTTCTAAATTAGCCTTGTCTCGCCCTGTTTCGCTTTATGTAACATTTTACTGACTTGTGTTAAACTAGTTTATGTTATTGCACCAATAAAGATATTATTATTATTATTATTATCATGTTTGTTTTTTCAATAATATACCTAAATATTTGCAATTACAATTATTTCTATTAAACGAATCTGAAACTTACCCATCAATCGATTGTAAGTAGACTATGGGATATGCAGATATTTTAATCGATTTAACAAAATATTTATTCGTATTGACAGTGTGTTCGGAAAAATGCTCCGAATAAATAGCATTTCCAAACACTTGAATGTATCCATCAGATGTGCACGTAAAACATTCATGACAATTAAGCGCTAAAGCACAATCGGTTATCAATCCAATTTTCTTCTTCAATTTTGGTATCACCGGTGCCAAAAAAACCATGTTATCAGTATCCTAAAACAATAAATCAAGACTGTTACAGTTCTTGGGCAATCTTAACAACCGCCATGTATTTATTTCCCTTTTCTAACATGAAAAAAAAAACTCAAAAATAGTTATACCTATAAAAGTAATTAAAAGACAGTTTAGAGTCTGAATGTTTCACATTTTTCATTAATAGAAACACTTACCAATTTGAAAAAGAGCACTTGTTTTTCGAATGCTATCATGACGTATTCTTGATCGTTGGGATGGAAAACTATCCGTTTCGGAGATCCGCACACCCTTCTTCCGGCATACATGTATGTATCTATCAAATTGAAATGAATTAAATGGCAAATTAAAAATAGCAGCACTGAAGTGAGGTACCATTTGGCTGTTCATATCCGTACGTCCACATCCATAATTTGATGACAGGAATATCATTCGGATGGATGGATATCAGATACTTTCCATTTGGACTCATGCCCAGCAAGGTTGCGCCAAAATCTGGCGCTTCATTGTAAATTGTACGAATTGTTTGGCTGAAAATAAATATTTTTTATGTTAAAATTTAAAAGACCCGCGGGTATTAGCGGATTTTATAAGATAAGAACAAAACATCTAAAAGAACATAAATGAATCGATTATTTGGAAAAGGGCACAAACGACATTTTCGGCCATTTTCGTTTTATATTATTTTTCAACAAGTTTGGTGCGAAAAGGGAACAAAACATCACGCTAGAAACGCTCTAACATATACCCGCTCCACTGCGTTTGGTTCGAAAAAGTTACATGCGACGCACATGTGACCTTTTCGAAATAATCAAGCATGTGTTTTGTCACATCATGGCGCTGGTTCTCGCTGCCAGATTTCAGTTAGAATTTGACTGTCATTGAATCGGGTGTGAATTTTGGTGTTTGCAAAGATTAATAACAGATAAAGATTTTAAGCGAAATGAGTGAGTTAAGTGGAAGCGAATCTGATGGTAATAATTTACCAAAAAGCAAGAAAGGAGTTTTGAATACGGAAAACTATAAATCAAATGTTATAAAAAGGGCCAAAGTGAAAGGAATTGAACATCTTAATCATGTTGGGAAAGTCATTAGTGCCAGAATAACAGGTCCGGACTGCAGGTAGAAGTTTTGAAATTATAAAACATTAAGTATTTTTGACTTTTTTTTGGGTTTTTGTAGGTGCCAAATGAAATGTTTTAGTAACTTCAGTGAAGACCAAAGGAAGAATATTATAGATCGGGTAAATAGTTTTGATGACAAAGATGCACAAGATACATTTCTTCAAAGTCTCATCGAAAGTTGTTCCATCAAGAGAAAAAGTAAAGTTTCTGTCACCGAAAAACCCAAACCCAAGGCTCTTACTTTTTCATATCATATCTGCTTAGAAGGGCAACGCATTAAGGTGTGCAAACAGGCGTTTGTTAGTTTACATGGGATTACAATGAAAAAAGTAAGACGTCTCAGTTTACTATCAGCATCCGATACCACACCAAAAGATAGACGTGGGAAAGAAGTAGGATCAAGACATAATGCTGTTTCTGGAGAAATTTGTACCAAGATAAAAGAGTTTATCGAAAAATTCGATGTTAAAGAAGTCCACTACTCCAATACTATAACCAAAAAATACTTACCGGCTACACTTAATGTGAAAGTTATGCACAAGATGTTTATTGATGAAAATTTAGACCTAAAAGGAAAAGTAAAGTACGACTTTTTCTTAAAGTTTTTCCATGAAAATTTTAATTTGAGATTTGGTAGGCCGCAAGTGGATGTGTGTTCATACTGTGAGGAATACGGACAAAAGTTGAGAGATCCCAATCTAAATGATAACGCCAAGCGTGTTGCTGCTGCTTCACTTGTAGTTCATAAACGAAGAGCAAAAAAGTTCTTCTCAAAAAAAATTGAGATAAAAGAACTTTGCGCTGAGAAAGATAATGTCATGGGTCTAGTATTCGACTACATGCAGAATTTGCCGTTACCAAATATTCCTGTACAAGAATTTTTTTATCTGCGACAGCTGTGGGTATATGAATTTTGCATCCACAACTTGAAGACTGGAAAGGCAACATTCTATTCATACCACGAGGGGCAAGCATTAAAAGGCCCGAATGAAGTATGTACATTTTTAAATATGTACATTAATGAGCATGTTGATAAAAGTATAGATGAGCTCTACATATTTTCTGACGGTTGCCCGGGACAAAACAAAAATCATACTGTGGTAAGATTTTTAATGACGTTGGCGGCAAACAATAGGTTTAAGAAAATTATACACTATTTCCCCCTGAGAGGACATTCATTCAACGATTGTGATAGAGACTTTGGAACTGTCAAAAGAAAAATAAGAAGAGTCGATAGAATCTATACTCATCAAGAATATATGGAGCTCATCAAAAAGGCATCTGTATCCGGAAAATTTGATGTGAAAGAAATACAAAATTCTCAAATAATAGACTATAAAAAATGGTGGCCAACACACTATAAAAAACTACCGAGTCTATTGAAACACAAAAAAGGAAAGTCCCTAGAAATCAAAGAGTACATTTTCAGATTTCACATTACAATCACTTTAGATACGATTCAACAAATCCTGGAGTGCTTATTGTTTCCGAATATATAGATGGGCTCACCTCGTTCTCTTTTCAACTAGCAAAGCCTGCTGGCTCCAGGACTAATCTTCCTGCTGGGGAAGCGTATAAAGCCTATACTGACAAGGTTCCAATCAATAAAAAAAAAGCAGATAATTTGAAATCCTTAATCCAGTATATTCCCGAGGAAAACAAAGCATTTTACACTATGGTATTTGCCTGGCCAACAGGAGTTTCTGAAGAAATTCCCGAAGAAGACTTTTAATACCTATTGATATAAATCCTATTTTGCTTTTATAAACTTACTTAAGTTCTACCTATTATGTAAAAATATATTTTCTTTAATCAATAATGTAAATTGCCTTTATTTTTATGTTTCATTCTGAATAAGTTTGGAAAAGGGCACAAATGCAATAAATATAAAATAATTTTTATAATATAAAATTTTCAAATATCCACGAAAAATTACTTTGAATTGGCTTATTCGAATACCAGCGAACATACAATAACATGTATATGACTTTATGTATATGAACATTTAAATGAAAAAGTTTTTTCTTCCTACTGTAAAATTTACTCTGAAGTAGATGTGTCCTTTTCCAAATAACCAATTCAAATGTAGAGATCGTTTGAATACAGAAGAACCCCTGCCCACGAACGAAAAATTAGTTGGATGCCATTAGCCGACTTTATTAGGCTAAATTAGGGTATGGATTAGTTCTACATTAGTGTAGTTGATTCCAAGTATCGTTCTAATATTTATTGTTTTTTTTTTTACTTTTTGATTTTATGATTCGGAATGTTTCTACGGAACACCAAATAGTTCCCACAACATTTATTTATTATTTGGATGGAATTTTCTATACAGATAAATATATTGAATATAAGTTAACCGTTTTGGCATTGTTCTAGTTGCTTCAGAAAATAATTATTAGACTACAATCTTTGTAAGGCTAAAATTATAGAAAACGAGAAGTAACGTATTTTTTAATGTAATAACTGTAATAATTACCTATTGAAGATCATCTCACAAACAGAGTGATTATTATCTTGACTAAAATAGAAAATATATAGTAAAAAAAATAATAATTACCAAGTTGTTGTATCACTAATCATAATTATACTGTGTTCTCCTGAGTCCGCCGTTGCCAAATATTTCCCAGCGCTTTCAATTACAGCAGATGTTATTACATTATTCTGAAAGCATACAGGGCTTTTATTTTAACACTAGACATACTATTATTAACGCCATTATGTTCAATTGTAAAATAATCACTTAAACGCATAGCATTTAATTGAAATTGTATGTAACCAAGTACACAAATGTGACAGTGACACAGATTAACGCATTACAAATAAAGTTAGGTATCATCAACTTCCTTGATATCACTTTAACTAAAACTCACAATAAATTAGAGAATATACAGAAAAAATGGTGATGTGGCCATCATGTTACTTTCTCCGACTTTATATTTACGTTTTCAGGGGTTTATTTTCAATTGAAATCATATTTTAAATGTACATCGAGAGTTGCGTAAACTCGGATGAAACTAACGTTTAAAACGTCAAAATCATGAAAGATGGAAAAATTATACTTCAAATTCAAAAACTCGGTTTACTCAAAAACTAACGAGATTTCGAAAAAAACTTATTCTTTAGAAGTTGTTCATTTTGGCATTCTGTGCAATTATTATTAACATAATATTTCTGTAACTATTATCGTTTTATAATTATAAACCAAAATTTAAAAAAAAATAATGAATTTTTTTCTCGAATAAAAATGATTTTATGAAAAATGTTTTCAAGCAAAAGATGTTCATTTCTTTGTTGTCTTCACAGTTTGTTTGAATGTTTTTGTGATATTTTTCATATTTAAGAAAATATTGGCAAAAAACAAAAAACAGTTAAGGTAAACGCCCACTTCCGGTGTACGAAATTTTACCAAAAGCTTTTCAGTTCTTCAGATTATCAAATAAGACGAATGTTCAAAGTTTCATATCAATTGCTCTATTTGTTTTTGAGATACAGCGCACACAGACAGACACACACACACACAGACACACACACACAGGGCTTTTCTAACACCCTGTAAAATATGAAAATAGTTTAAAAAAATAACAATAATAGACCCCCTATATGCCAAAAGTGAAAATTTTTGAGTCACGTGTTTAAGCCACAATATTCTTTGCCATATAGCGTGAATACAATATATCGTCGTTTCGATTATCCGAAAGTAATGAGACTCGCCTTATCCGAAATGTGGTTTACAAGACAGTTCTTGGTTGCAAAATTCTATCATTGAATGAATAAAGGTTCGTCGTCGATCAGGCAGTAATAAAAATATTGTATTTAACACATAAATAGTTTAAAATCAGAAATACTATGATTGAGGTTGGCGGCACTTACTTCGTGATACATTTTTAATTAAATAAAACACACTTTTACTTAGTTAATATCACACTGTTTATTTTATTAGTGACTGCAGTTTCGATCAAACAATGATCATTATCAAACTATAAGTAAGAAATACTATACTTGTCGTCTTCTACAATTTAAGAGTCTACAATTAACAAATCATATACCGAAACAACTACTTTCCTGGCTAGTACCACGACGAATATTGAATGATACAGTAGATAATTGATGTGTTAAAAGTATCAAAGATATTAAATTAACATAAGGTTACATGAATTTATTACTGCACAAAAACACTAAATAAACAGAATTAATTAAGATTTAAGTTTGACAGAATTAAGTTGTTAATATTGCCCATCAAAGAAAATCGACTTGTTCGAGGATTTTTTCCAAATATATTTTATTTCGGTTTTACTGAATTTATTTCACTGAGTATAAAATAAATGACCTATTATCTAGTTACGCTATATGATATATTAACACAAACGGTGGTGGCAGATGACCTCGCTGTCGATACCAAAAACAACAAAAAAAAAATCTAGTTACGTCATATTCTATAACCAAGACTTTTTTTGTCTAGTATATACCACATACTTACGAATATAATTCGTTACAAAATTATATTATTCTAATTATCAATGAAAATCAAAACTCATGTGTATATATATAAAAATAATTTATTTTAACATATTAATAAATATTAGGAACATTGGTTGCAGTACTTATTATTAATTTAAATATCAATGCTGCCCCGAACACCAGCTTCCCATTGAGGATGTTGAGTTCCTTGAGGTCCATGAAAATGCCTGTTGTATTCACCATAGGCTCCAACTTTGGCTTTGCCATCCTGAGATTTGAAGAAGTTGTATTGACCAGATGCGGTGAGATCAGTGCCCTGGCCTCTGGTATTTGTGGTACCGAGTGAAAAAGTGCTTTCTGAAATACAGTTAGAAAAATGTTTAAATAGAGAAAGAAAACAAATTAAAAATTACCATTAAATTACACAAACACTAATCGTACCTGATGGTTTATAACTGTAATCAACTTGATTTCCTGTAGTTAACGGTCCTTTTGGTGCAAATTGTCGCTGTGCAAAAACGGAACCATCAACTTTATGATTGTCATTTTTGAATAATGTCTGCTTGTGACTAATATATCCGCCATTGGATCCATATCCGTAATCGGTGTCTCTATAAATAAAAAAAGAATAATTATTGTATATTGGTTCATTAACAGTTGTACCGCCATCTTGTATCTAATGGTCTGAAACCTGTCTGTTGTAGATGGAGAACGATAATTGGATACGGTAATTGTATTATTTGAAATTGTAAAAATATTTAATAAGACATTTTAAGGAATTTATTAACTTACCTTCTAACACGATGCTGCTCAATTTCACCAATTGGTACTACAAGGTATTGTTGGCCGGTTTCGTCTTCAAAAATATCATCAGCTGATAATGGGTAAGCCAATGAGCATGCCAAGCAAGCAACCGTTATTATTGCTACTTTGAACATTTTGTAATGTATTGAGTTGTTGGTTTGCAGTGATAGATGGGATCTGATGTCTGAAATATTGTTCCTCGATCTTATATAGTGCAAATGCAACGATTAAAGTACTAAGGAAATTCCAACGTGCAAATCAGTTTGTGAGCGGGGAAGTTTCGCATTCATCACGCAGAGGTCATTAATACGATGTTTATTTTTTGTTTTTATCAATGCGACGGGTACTTGCATATTTACATGGTGTAATAAGTGAACACGTAACTAACAGATAACAGTTTATTGCGCGAAATGTCAAAGTATTAATAATTTAAAATAACTTCCAAATTAATTGTATTATTCTTATATGTTATGACGTTACCATTCTTATATATTTCATTCAATATCATTAATAATACTGGCTCGGGAAATTTGTTTCACTAGTGTTTCAAAATTTACTGATCGAAATCGACACAGAAAGAGAGAGAGAGAGAGACGTGAATTCTTCTAGCTCCGTAATTAATGGTATTTTTTAAATATACGCAATTATTTTTTGCGTAGGAAGCTAGTCCATTCCGCCAGAGGTACCATTTAACTATAGGTATAATAAACTACCCCACCACATTATAAATACAAATGATAAGCACTTTAAAAGTATAATAAAAACGATTCTTATAAAAGGAGCACACTGTTCAAGAGTTTCTTGATTGCAGTATCCAAGATTTTATTTAGAGTGACTGTTGATATTTTGTAACTGTAAATCTAAAGTTAAGTTTTTGATGTTGATTTTAATTGTATGTTAATTTAATATTCATTTTCATGTTTTAAGTTCTGTTTATTATGATGATGACGTGATATATTTATATCTTACATTTGGCGGTATGACAATTGTATAACCTATGTAGGTTGATAAAAATAAATAAATATTATTATTATTATTAGATTATTAGCAATTACTTGAAACATTCCACAAGCATTCCTGTTGTTCATATACCTAAATCTATGAAGTGCTTTAATTTTTCGGTAGTCCAGGTTATTTTGGAGAGAGTATAAATAGTTGATTACTTCTGACTAAAATTAAACTATGGAGTGTGCACGTGCGTTTAATATCGGTGCTCAGACGAATTAACACTGTCAATTGCAGTAAAAACCACCCAGTCGATCAACCAAAAGTAGACGAATGGGCAACTTTCAGTCGATCGACTAAAAGTCGTTTCAACGTAGTTGAAAAACTGTTTATGTGGATGATTCTTGTCACCCATTGAAGTCGATCGATCAAAAGTCGCCACTTTAGTTGGCTTGTATTTTTGGGGTAGTATTAGTTGTTTGATTTATTGTAATACTTAATTTAAAAAATTGCAATAGATCAACAAAAATTAAACTAATAATGTTCTTAATAAATGTGCCCATTATTAAAAATGCAAAGGTCAATTATTTATAACACTTTTGCCAAGTTATAGAAGTACATTATACAGGGTTGGGAATATGTGTCGGAACACCTGATTTCTGGCTTAACGTCAGTTGTTTTCTTATTACTTTAAAAAGAAATGTGTATAGTTTTATTTATTCTATTCAGTGACTTATTTTGATTTTCTACAGCTACCCTATTTTTCGAGATATGACGTCATCGGCAATTTTTTTAAATGGATCACCCTGTATATTTTAACATTTTCAAATAGACACCTTTTCAACAATTACAATGATATAGGGTTTGGTGGGTATGCGCCTTATGTTTTTTTAAATAATAAATGAAATAATAAAAAATTAAATTTGTGAATTTCGTAAAAAATTTATTCAACCTTTGAAAATTTTGATTTATAAATATTAGAATTTCTCTCAGGGAATGTTGCATTAAAAATATTGGATGTATCTTGTAAAGATCTCTACCAATTTTCAAAACCATCATTAACAAAGTAATTTTTTCACGTTCAGTAAGTTCACCCAAAATTGAACAGCAATGTTAATATTTCACATGTATACTATCTGTCAGTTACAGAAAACATAAAAAGTTCGTTTTAAAGTAATAAGAAAACAACAGACGTTTAGCCAGAATACAGGTGTTCCGACACATATGCCCAACCCAGTATATATTTTTTAATACAAATACATCCTAAATTTAACCTAATTTGGAACTTATTATAAATTATTATTACTTTAAAATTTCGCGCAACTGTTATCTGTTAGTGTTTAATAAGTGTACACCATGTGTAATTAAAAATGCGAATACCAGTCACTCTGATAACAAACAAAAATAATCATCGTATTCATGACCTCTGCGTGATTAATGCGAAACTTCCCCGCTCACAAACTGACTTGTATGTTGGAATTTCCTTAGTACCTTGTTCGTTGCATTTGTACTATATAAGATCGAGGAACAACATTTCAGACATCAGATCCTATCTATCACTGCAAAGTAACAGCTCAATACAGAACAAAATGTTTAAAGTAGCAATAATGACGATTGCTTGCTTGGCATGCACATTAGCTTACCCATTATCAGCTGAAGATATTTTCGAAGACGAAACCGGTCAACAATACCTAGTGGTACCAATTGGTGAAATTGAACAGCATCGTGTTAGAAGGTAAGTTAATAAAATCCTTAAAATGTCTTATTAGATATTTTTACAATTTCAAATGATAGAATTATTGTTCACCATCTACTACAGACCGATTTCAGACCATTAGATACAAGATGGCGGTAAAACTCTTAATCAACCAATATACAATAATTATTATTTTTTTGATTTATAGACACACCGATTACGGATATGGATCCAATGGCGGATATATTAGTCACAAGCAGACATTATTCAACAATGACAATCATAAAGTTGATGGTTCCGTTTTTGCACAGCGACAATTTGCACCAAAAGGACCGTTAACCACAGGACAAAACGTTGATTACAGTTATAAACCATCAGGTACGATTAATGTTTGTGTAATTTAATAGTAATTTTTGATCTGTTTTCTTTCTCTATTTAACAATTTTCTACCTGCATTTCAGATAGCACTTTTTCACTCGGTACCACAAATACTAGAGGGCAGGGCACTGATCTCACCGCATCTGGTCAATACAACTTCTTCAAATCTCAGGATGGTAAAGCCAAAGTTGGAGCCTATGGTGAATACAATAGGCATTTCCATGGACCTCAAGGAACTCAACATCCTCAATGGGAAGCTGGCGTTCGCGCCAGCATTGATATTTAAATGATTAATAAGTACTGCAACCAATGTTCCTAATATTTATAAATATATTAAAATAAATTATTTTTATATGTAAATATGAGTTTTGATTTTCATTGATAATTATAATAGTATAATTTTGCAACGAATTATATTCATAAATTTGTGATATAATAATAATAATAATAATAATACTTTTATTTCCCAACAGATCGTGGAATCTAATTACAGGGAAAAAGTAATAAAGATAATAAAGATATCAAGATATAACATATAAAAAAGATATAACATATAAAATATATAACATATATAACATATAAAAAAATATATACTAGATATAAGTCGTTAGACTATGGTATAACTAGATAATAGATCATTTATTTTATATACAGTGCGCGCCTGAATTATGGAATTAATTCAGTAAAACCGAAATAAAATTTTTTTGGAAAAAATCCATGAACAGGCCGATTTTTTTTGATGGCCAATATTAACAATTCAATTCTGTCATGCTTAAACCTTAATTAATTCTGTTTATTTAGTGTTTTTGTACAGTAATAAATTCATTCAACCTTGTGTTAATTTGATATCTTTGATATTTTTAACACACAAATTATCTACTGTATCATTCAATATTCGTTGTGGTACTAGCCAGGAAAGTAGTTGTTTCGGCAGACGATTTGTTAATTGTAGTCTCTTAGAGACTCTTAAATTGTAGAAAACAAAAAGTATTGTATTTGTATATATTAGTTTCGTTCAAAATGCTTACAAAAATAAAAATACATACAAACAATTCACAATGAATGAATTATTATATCGCACTTGAATTAAGTAGCATTCATTTTAAGCTATTTATGTGTTTAATGCAATATTTTCATTACTGTCTGATCGACAACGAACCGTTACTCATTCATTGATAGAATTTTGCAGCCAAGAACTGTCTTGTAAACCACATTTCGGATAAGGCGAATCCCATTACTTTCGGATAATCGAAACGACGATAAATTGTATAAAGGGTTATTCACGCTATACGGCAAATAATATAATGGCTTTTAAAAAGTTTCCGTTTTGGCATATAGGGGGGTCTATTATGGTTACTTTTTAAAACTAATTTCATATTTTACAGGGTGTTACAAAAGACCAAAAAGTATTAAAGTTGTGTTTATTTTAAATGGAACCCCCTGTATTTTATTGAACCCCCTGTATTTACTGTTTAAAATTTTCGAAGATTATACCTTTGTATAAGAAAAAGGGAAAAACACACATAAAAAATTATAGACAAATCGCTTTGTTAAATTTTATTTAGAAAATAATGAAAGCCTGTCTTAAAGATCAAATTGTCTGCTTTTTGAGGACAACGCTCTATTTTGTGCTTCCCATCATGGGTTTAGAAAATCAAAATCAAGAACTACTGCCGTGGGTAAATAACTAACTAACTAAATAACGGGAATTTTATAGCAAGTCTAAATTATGATCTTACAATGGCTTTTGACATGGTTGATCATGAAATATTATTAAACAAATTAGAGCGTTACGGTATAAGGGGTTCTGTATTGAATATTTTGAGTAATTATTTAAAAAATCGCCCTTTACTAGTTGAGATAAGGGAAACGTTAGAGCAAAAGACAAGTAATTATAAATCAAATATAAGACTTAACCCTGCAGTGGTGACGCTCTTGACGCAACGCCAGAGTCGTGACGCCGGTGCTCTGGACTGTACTTTTTTTATTTATTTATTTTTTTAAATTTATTTATTTATTCACATACTTAGCTATCATTCAGAATGCACAGTACAGTATTGTACAGATACATTTGATAGATGTACAAGTCAATTGTTAAAAAATGGTGATGTGGCCATCATGTTACTTTCTCCGACTTGATGGTATTATTTATATTTACGCTTTCATGGTTTATTTTCAATTTAAATCATATTTTAAATGTACATCGAGAGGATGACACTGACGTTTAAAACGTCAAAATTATAAAAGATGGAAAAATTATACTTCAAATTCAAAAACTCAGTTTACTCAAAAACTAAAGGGATTTCGAAAAAAACTTATTCTTTAGAAATTGTTCATTTTAGCATTCTCTACAATTATTATTCACTTAAATTTGTTGTAATTATTATCGTTTCATAATTATAAACCAAAAATAAAAAAATTAACAATATTTTTTTTTCTCGAATAGCAATGATTTTATGAAAAATATTTTCAAGCAAAAGATATTCATTTCTTTGTTGTCTTTAATGTTTGTTTAAAAAACTTTGTGATATTTTTCATATTTAAGAAAATATTGGCAAAAAACAAAAAACAGTTAAGGTAAACACCCACTTCCGGTGTACGAAATTTTACCAAAAGCTTTTCAGTTCTTCAGATTATCAAATAAGCCGTATGTTCAAAGTTTCATATTAATTGCTCTGTTAGTTTTTGAGATACAGCGCACACAGACAGACACACACACAGACACACACCCAGACACAAAAAATGTTTTTCCAGAAATTGTTGAAATGGTATCTAGGGACCCCAAAACGGATACTTCCGCAAAAAAATTTTTGAAAAAAAAATCACGATCACAATACTTTCTCGTACTTCGTAACGGAGAAAGTAAAAACACTCAAACCGATACAATAATTCCATATTACTCAGTTCATCGCCACTCACATAAATACGCAACATTTTATTCTCTAATACAGTTACTCCCAAAAGTATTCATACACATGAATATTTTTTTGTAAAATATATATAATACTGTTTTTAAAACAGTGCAAGTTTCGAAATCTCTCTGAAGATGTTCATTTTAATCGAATAAAAAAGCAAGTGCGCAATATAATTTGAAAACGATACGATCATTTTTTAAATCAGGTAAGTTAAGGAACAGGTTAGAATGTTAACTCCCAAAGGTATTCATACACCGTGAAAAAATGGTGATGTGGCCATCATGTTACTTTCTCCGACTTTATATTTACGTTTTCATGGGTTTTTTTCAATTGAAATCATATTTTAAATGTACATCGAGCGTTGCGTAAACTCGGATGAAACTGACGTTTAAAACGTCAAAATCATGAAAGATGGAAAAATTATACTTCAAATTCAAAAACTAGATTTACTCGAAAACTAACGAGATTTCTAAAAAAACTTATTCTTTAGAAGTTGTTTATTTTGGCATTCTCTGCAATTCTTATTCATATAAAATTGCTGTAACTATTATCGTTTCATAATTATAAACCAAAAATTTAAAAAAATTACTAATTTTTTTTCTCGAATAGCAATGATTTTATGAAAAATATTTTCAAGCAAAAGCTATTCATTTATTTGTTGTCTTCGATGTTTGTTTAAATGTTTTTGTGATATTTTTTATATTTAAGAAAATATTGGGGAAAAAACAAAAAACAGTTAAGGTAAACACGCACTTCCTGTGTACGAAATTTTACCAAAAGCTTTTCAGTTCTTCGGATTATCAAATAAGACGTATGTTCAAAGTTTCATATCAATTGCTCTATTGGTTTTTGAGATACAGCGCACACAGACAGACACACACACACACACACACACACACACACACACAGACACAAAAAAAAAATTCCAGCAATTGTTGAAATGGCATCTAGGGACCCTAAAACGGATATTTCCGCAAAAAAAAATTTTGAAAAAAAAATCACGATCACAATACTTTCTCGTACTTCGTAACGGAGAAAGTAAAAATAGCAATAACAATATTCATTTCAGAGTTTACTCGATTAAACCGTAAACTCCATTGCAAAATCAGTGACAGATTTGACATTTGCGCGAAATTGTACATTTAATTATCAAAAATGCCGAAATCAAAAGAAACCACTGTAGAAGTGAGAAAAATTATAATAAACCTACATGGTGAAGGCAATTCCTACCGAAGTATTGGTAAAACCGTTGGACTAAGCTTTGCTACAATTCAAAGTATCATAAAAAAATATCGCAACACTAATTCTGTAGAAAACCAACCACGGAGTGGACGCCCACGAAAACTTACTGAGCGAGAGCGGAAGAGTATTTTAAGGAAAATATACCAGAATCCTCATTTATCAGCACCAACGTTGGCTGCACAAGTTGAAATTGAATTCGGAAAACGTGTGGGTGATGAGACTGTAAGAAGAGTTTTAAGAGACAATCATTTTCATGGCAGAGCAGCAAGAAAGAAATACTGGGTGTCGGAAGTAAACAGAAAAAAGAGGTTGGTATTTGCTCAAGAATATTTAAACAAGGCCGAATCGTTCTGGAATGAAGTTATATTTAGTGATGAGTCGAAATTTAACCTGTTTGGACCAGATGGTAAACGAATCGTATGGCGTAAATCAGGAGAAGCATTTAAAGCAGTAAATCTTGAAGCTACAGTTAAGCAGAGGTGGGACAGTATTAGTATGGGGTTGTATGTCAGCGGCTGGAGTAGGAAATTTAGTTTTTTATAGATGGCATAATGGATCGTAATGTATATTTAGACATTTTAAAAACTAATTTAATACCAAGTGCTACAAAATTACGTTTGAATGGAAAATTTAAGTTTCAACCAGATAATGATCCCAAGCATACAGCTTGGGTTGTAAAGAGTTGGCTACTTTATAATACACCAAAAATGCTTGTAACTCCCCCGCAGTCGCCTGATGTCAACCCCATTGAGCATTTGTGGGCTCATCTAGACCAAAAAATTCGTAAACACCAAATATCAAACAAGCCAGATCTAAAGCGAATACTATTGCAAGAATGGAATTCCATAGACCCGTCCTATTGCAATAAACTTGTTTGCTCGATGAAAAACCGGCCACAAGCTATAATATCAGCAAAAGGATACCCTACCAAATATTAATTAAATCGAACTTGGGAACTACATCATTATTTTATTTAATTGTGATTGTGAAAAACATAGTGTATTAATACTTTTGAGGCGTAATAAATTATCAATGTGTTGTGCATTAAGTTATATTTTTATTTAAAATTATTTTGTAAAGTTCTAGGTTAGTTTATACTGTTAAATTATGACTTAAATATATAAATATATACACAAATTAAACATTTTATATTTTTTGGAAACAAAAAATGGACTTTAAAATAAATTTAGTCGGTGTATGAATACTTTTGAGACCCACTGTATATAGACTTAAAAATACCTCAAGTAAAGAAGAATATCAATCTGAATATAATACTATAATGCCCGGTTGCACCGACTTAAGTTAAGAAGCGGTTAAGTAATGAGGCAGTAAGTTAAGGATCCGGCAAGGAAGAGTTAAGTACTGATTCGCTTGCACCACGACTCTGACAGCGTCCCTTTACTAAGGAACGGCAAAGGGACGATGTGACCACAGATCAGTGGCGGTTTCAAAGGGGGGGGTAATCGGGTAATTACCCCCCCTAAGAATTTTTCGCGTAACAATTTTTATTGTTAAAAATTACCGATATTCCATATTCCAAACAAATAATATAACCGGTAAATTTTTCCAACGCTTTAAAACGTTGGAAAAGGATAGGGAGATTTCATGGAACAGGTGTATGCAGTGGTGGCTCGTGGAACATTTGGATGGTAGAGCCACTTAACATATAATATAATAATGCACAGTGGGTCAAAAAAAAACGGTACAAATAGTTTTGTACTGTTATATCTTCGTGAGCTATTAGTATTTTAAAATAATTAATACAACAGTGAAAACCCCAATTTTTACAGATAAGATGAAGTACTTTTGCTCTAAAAAAATAATACTTAAACTTGTGCCCGGAGCAGTGGCGGCTCTAGGAAAATTTTGACGGTAGAGATACTTAGCACACACAATATATCTCACCGTCTCATTTTTTAGGAAAGAAAAATCGATCAGAAGAAGCACAAAAAAAAATAAAATAAAGACGAAAAATAGCCCGCATTAAATCTGTAATACCGTTCTTCGTCCACGGAAATCAATCAAACGACGAATTGTATTTTGTAACCTTATCTACATCTCCTTAACCTCTTAGGCACGGCTGAATTTTGCACGAGGCTGTTTCTCTGTACGGCAGAGTTCAATTTGAAAATCGCATCCGCGAAAGCCACTATAGTGGCGCATAGTGTAATACTTTAAGAATTTAAAATTTATTATTGCTTAAAAAACGGAAAATTATTTTTTATCTAATCTATATCTCTTTAATGACTACCGAAAGGAAAAAAATGAAAAATTAGAAGATTTAAAACGTTGAGTTGTGGTAAGTTATTTTTAAGTTATTTTATTTGAGTTTATTTTGTGTAATGGTTTGTTAGTTGACCTAAGTTACTCTTTATTTTGACGTGTCTCGCATTGTAAATACAACGCAAAAGACCAACTCTTATCTTATCTTAAAGAATTTGCAAAATCCTACTCTACCCAAATAACGGTTTTTGAAAATCCAGCAATTTTCAAGCGAGTTACAGATTTTTGAAATTTTTGATTTTCGCGACGTCAAACATTTGTATAGCGGTGAAAGAAAATGAAGAAAAAAATAGTAAACGTATCGGAAAAATTACACAAAAATTAATCCGAATTAATAAAATCTCACTCTACCCAAATAACTTCGGTTTTTGAAAATTCAATAATTTTCAAGCGAGTTACAGATTTTTGAAATTTTTGATTTTTGCGACGTCAAACTTTTGTATAGCGGTGAAAGAAAATGAAGAAAAAAATAGTAAACGTATCGGAAAAATTGCACAAAAATTAATCCTAATTAATAAAATTACACTCTACCCAAATAACTTCGGTTTTTTTAAAATCCAGCAATTTTCAAGCGAGTTACACAATTACACAAAAATTAATCCTAATTAATAAAATCTCACTCTACCCAAATAACTTCGGTTCTTGAAAATCCAATAATTTTCAAAGGAGTTACAGATTTTTGAAATTTTTGATTTTCGCGACGTCAAACATTTGTATAGCGAAGAAAGAAAATAAAGAAAAAAATAGTAAACGTATCGAGAAAATTACACAAAAATTAATCCTAATTAATAAAATCTCACTCTACCCAAATAACTTCGGTTTTTGAAAATCCAATAATTTTCAAAGGAGTTAAAGATTTTTGAAATTTTTGATTTTCGCGACGTCAAACATTTGTATAGCGAAGAAAGAAAATGAAGAAAAAAATAGTAAACGTATCGAGAAAATTACACAAAAATTAATCCTAATTAATAAAATCTCACTCTACCCAAATAACTTCGGTTTTTGAAAATCCAATAATTTTTCCTTTCGTTCAAGAATTATCCTCAAAAATCTACAAATTTATTTTTTCTGTCTTATCTGTATCTATTCGGGAAGTACAACACTTTGCTGAAAGAATTTGCCAAATTTGGTCATCCGTACATTTATTCGATGAGTAGAAATACTTTTCAGGAGGAATTTTTAAAATCGACCATTTTGTTCAAGAGCTTCTCAAACCACAGAAATATTGAGCAATTATTTTTTTTATATACACATACTTTACTGAAAGATTTTTCAATATAGGTTTATCCGTTCAAGAGTTGTCCTTAAAGACCAGAAAACAATTATATGACAAATTTAATTTTTTGGTCTTAACTGCATTCATTCGACGAGTACAACACTTTGCTGGAAGAATTTGCCAAATTTGGTCATACGTTGAAGAGTTATCCTGTGAAACCCGAAAAACAATTGAACAAATTTAATTTTTTGGTCCTTTTTTTATTTTATTCAAATTTAGATATAGTACATAACAAATTATAACAAAGTACATCACAACAAAATAAAATTCTACAGCTAATTGAATACGTCACAGAAAACAAGAACAAAATCCTTTGCAATTGATATAATCCTCTACTGAGTAATATTCTTTTTCCATCAGCCGAGACATTTTTTCTACATCTTCCGGACGAATATAAGACTTTGCCGATAGAATTTTACAAATCTCGTCCTCGGTTCAAAAGTTAAAATGTTGAAAATTAAAAAAAATCAATTTTTGCATTTTGTGTTAATGTCAAGAGAAAATTTCGTAACCCGTAATAAAATTACATAAAATTTGCCATATTTTGAAGTTTAAATCATCACAATTGAACAATGCGTGCGGCAGTAGTGCAATTTAAAAAAATCAAAATCTTGGAAATTTTGCATTTCGTGTTAATTTCACGAGAAAATATTGTAATCCGTTTTAAAGTAACAGTAAATTCGCCATATTTTGACGTTTAAATAATTAAAATCGGACTACGCATTCAGCAGGTGTAAAATTCCAAAAATTAAAATCGCGTTTTTTAAATTCTGGAAATTTAAAAAATTGCAAAATCAAAATTAGATGAGTTATCCTCAAAAAAAGAACGACGGGTAACACTTTGCTGGATGAATTTTAAAAATGTGGCCATCCTTTCAAACAATTGAACGACGAATTTATTTTTTGTTTTTATCTGCATCTATTCGATGAGTGAACAACACATTGCACCAAGAATTTTCAAAATCTGGTGATGTGTTCAAGAGTTTTGTTTTTGCATATAACATTTTTTGGTGGGACTTCCAGGAACGAAGATGTGCTAAATAACTTTAGTCGTAAATAGTACTTAGATCGACTGGAAACGCCTAAAAAACGAGGAAAAAAAATAGTTTTTAGCCACTCGGTGTATGAGAGCGGAAGCACCAGTTTATTTATTTTTTGTATTACCCCCCCTAGACTAGTTGGTTGGAAACGCCCTTGCCACAGATAATGCATGAAATCTAGAGAAATCCACTAGACGCTGCATTCATGTTAGTGGAAACATGGGAGAATTTATTGAAATAGTTTGTAAATTGCATATACTTATTAGAACCATAGAAAATTAGAACTAATACATACAGGGTGCGTAGAAAGTATCGCACCAAATGAAATTATATGGAAACGGTTTGACATTTAGATTTGACATTTAGTAGGTTTAAATTAGATATAAATACCCATATTTTAAGATGAGTTTCATTTGTTTCGCACGACTTGCTTTTTGCCAGAGGCCGCCATGTTGAATTTTTCTAAATAGCATCCTAGGTTTTTTTTGGTATTATTTGAAAGGTTATTTAATTAGAAGTACAACGTGGTATAACATTAGCATGTTTATTCTGAAATAACGTCGAAAATAAATAATAAACGTCAAACCGTTTCCATATAAACCCATTTGGTGCGATACTTTTTACGCACCCTGTATATGGTAAATTGTAACATCATGAGCACAACCTTGCCAATGTCCTACAACATTTAAAAATTCTTGGACATTGAATGAAAAATGTCCTTTTCTATTGCGAAACACTTCACCAGCATGAGATTAAATTTTAATGTGTTCCATCAATGGCTCCAATTACTCTTGAAAATGAAACACATCTGAAGAAGTCATTTTGAAGTGTTTTCCTCACTTCACCATCAGAAATGTTAATAAATTCAGGGTATAATTGAGTTATTG
Organism: Ocypus olens; assembly: GCA_910593695.2. NCBI lineage: Eukaryota > Metazoa > Arthropoda > Insecta > Coleoptera > Staphylinidae > Ocypus > Ocypus olens. The sequence goes on along the minus strand of OU343053.1, from coordinate 15,383,313 downwards.
CAAAATACACTCGTGATAATGCTCGAAGCAGTTGATATGTAGATTCCAGCCAAGTTGCCCACGCTAATCAAGAACTTGGTGTTATATATCTCAATGCTACTGTTATGTATTATCAATAGTATGATTGGAAGTGTTATAAATAAAAGCAATGTTCTCAGTAACACAACTCTATTCTGTTTTATATTTAACTGTGTAGATAAGTGCAGAGTTTTTTAGTGCCATCCTTATACGGCCACTTTAAAAAAATATGAAATGTATTTTAATAAAATGTATTACTACTACCAATACTACGGGGTACATTTTGCTGCAGAAAACAAATAGAGAGAGAGACTAGCAAGTGAAGCAATAGAGAGGGTGGCAAGGTACGAAGCGAAACTATGGGAAATAGAAGAGGAAAAATTGGTAAAGACAGCATGGGGGGCTTGTGGGAATGCAAAAGAAGGGAAATTGAGAGAGGAGAGGGTAGGTTTAGGGGAGCTGAAGGTAAAAGAGTGGTTTGGAAGAGGTGTTGATGTGGCGTCATGGGTGAAAGAGAAGGTGAAAGAAATAGACGCACAAGAGAGGCAGGGAAGAATAGATAGAAGTGAGTACATTGACATGTTCAGAAGATGGCAGGTGTTTGGGAGGACACCAAGTTACTTATGGGATGGGAGTTGGGGTAAAGAAGATAAGGTAATAATAGCGAGGGCAAGATGTGGTTCCGGAGAGAGAGGGAGGAAAAGTACATGAAATGTGGACTGTGTGAATGGGCAAGAGATACATGGTTGCATCTAGCAGAGGAATGTGAAGGGGTAAAAGAGGAGTGGGTGTGTATGAAAGGGAGCAGAAAGGTAACGGACTGGATGAGAAAGGATGGGACTGGGTTAAGGACACCGGAGAAAATCAGGCGAGCAAAGGAAAGCAGTAGAGGAAGGGAAAAGGGAAAGAGATGAGGGTGAAGCATGTAGTATAATATTAATAAAGTAGTCATTGTTTGAGCTTCTGCAGCGAAGTCTTACTTAATATAGTAAGAACAACCAATATCAATTAAAACAACTACTCCCCCTGCTAATGTTACATGTCTGAAATCGCATTCAGCACAATGTAAAATTTTGGGACTTATATTACCATTCGTCGCTCCGTCGAATTATTAGTAAAAGAACTTCCAGCAATCTGCAGACACGTGTTTCGGGGTTTCACCCCTCATCAGTGCAGCTATGCTGGGTTAAATGTGGGAACCTTCATGCTCGAAGGCCCGAATGCGAATAATTTATTTTAAATAAAATTAAACCATCGCAGGTGTTCGTTCTACTACAAAAAGCGATATCAGTCCCAGTATGTGGGGTGCAGGCGCATACCCAGAAATTTGGCTTGGGGGCTCATGCATACAGTGCGCGCCTAAAGTATGGAATATAGTCAGTAAAATCGAAATAAAATATTTTTTGAAAAAATCCTCGAACTCGTCAATTTTCTTTTATAAAAATACACATTTTAACATGAAAGTCGATTTTCAGTCGTCATTTGTTTTTGAGTAATGACGTCATCCATTTTGTTTTTAAATGGCAACCCCCTATTTTTATTCTTGAGTTTGAGAGATCTTTTCATTGTCGAACTGTATATATAAAAAAATGGCCATCTTACATAAGAAATTTTTCGAGTAAATGACAATTGAAGGTGAAAACCCGATATTTAGAATTTTTTCAAAATGACCTTGTTCCAGCGCTTGTAGCAATTTGTCCAAACAACAATGATTTTGACCTTCCATATAATACAATATGGTTTCAGCAAGACGGCGCATGCCCGCACTAGGCGCGTTTTTTTTTTTTTAATTTTTTTATTATTATTTTTTTAATCGAACATGTAGAAATTCTTCTTGAACATTTTTAATATTTTTCAGGCTAATTCTGCGCCTTCATCTCTTTCTATCGGTCTTCGCCTGCCAAACTACCTATTCGTAATGCAATTGTCAAAAAAGCACGCATAGTGCGGGGTTGCGCCGCCTTGCTGAAACTATATTATATGTATGGATAGTCAAGATCATTTTTGTTTGGAAAAAAAGCCAAAGGTCATTTTGCAAAAACTCTAGATATCAAGTTCTCACCTTCAATTGTCATTTACTCGAAAATTTTCCTATGTAAGATGGCAATATTTTTATACTGCCACTTCGACAATGAAAAGATCTCTCAAAATCAAGAACAAAAATAGGAGGTTGTCATTTAAAAACAAAATGGATGACGTCATTACTCAAAAACAAATGACGACTGAAAATCGACTTTCATGCAAAAATGTGTATTTTTCTAAAAGAAAATCGACTTGTTCGAGGATTTTTTCCAAAAATGTTTTATTTCGATTTTACTGACTATATTCCATACTTTAGGCGCGCACTGTATAATAACTCACACACAAACATATACCGGGTGACCCAGGGATCTGTAAAAGCCCCATAACTTATTTGCTGTTTGAGATATCGACTTCTAGTTTTCCTGAACTGGTACCCACACTCATTCTACATATTTTAAAAATATGTATGTTTTTGAACAGGGTGTCCCAATATACAAAACAGACCAAAGTTATGTTTTTTTAAATGGAACACCCTATATTTTATACTTTGTTTTCAACCCTCTTGAGAAGCTGATAAAAATAGTATGAGATAGTATGGGTCTTTTATGGACGATTGGTTAGGTATGGGCAAATTTGTGACAAAAACAAGACACATTGAAAAAGTTGCAGAAGTGCTCCTAGCAATGCTAGCGTCGTTTTTTATATACTAAAGAATTTTCCACATCATGAAGAATAATATAAATCGGCATTGGTTCTTTTTTGTTCATACTGCTATACAGGGTGTCAACATACGCAAAATAATGGATAACTATTTTTTTTCAAATGGAACACCCTATATTTCTTGCCACCAATACATTTTTAATAAGCTTTCCAATGATGTACAATTTGTATAATGAAATATTAAGGATTCTTAAGATTTATCCATAAAAACATTTTTCTTCTGTCACCTCCTGTTCATTTTTGGATTTTCAGCCAAAACTATGCATTTTCTGAAAAAATAATAAGAAACCAAAGTTGTAGAGCGAAAAATTTTCGATCGACATAGGTCTCTCGACTTTTCCAATAATGCGTGTATTGCCCGCCAGAGTGCGCAAAATCGTGAGCGTATATGCATTTCAGCGTTTTTCTAAAAATTTTTGTTAATTAATTGCACTATACTTTATTTTTCACGTCCTCTAGCAGAGAAACGGGTAATTATAGAATTATCTAAATGACCTACATCGATTGAAAATATTCCGCTCTACAACTCTTAAAAGAAGCAATTTTTGCATAGTTTTCGCTAGAAATGTAGAAAATCATTGAAAAACGCAAAAATTGATATATACATTTTCAATTTGCATTTTTAGGGAAAACCATTTTAATTTCCCTGCAATTTCCCGTTTTTCCGCTAGAGGGTGCAGAAAATATAGTACAGTGCAATTTATTAATAAAAAATTTGAAAAGAAAACGCTAAAATGCATATACGGTCACGATTTTGCGCGCTCTGGCGGGCAATGCACTCATTATCTTAAAAGTTGAAAGACCTATGTCGATCTGAAATTTTTCGCTCTACAACTTTAGTCTCCTATAATTTTTCCTGAAAATGCATAGTTTTGGCTGAAAATCCAAAAATCAGCATTAGGTGACAAAACAAATATGTTTCTATTGATAAATCTCAAGAACCCTTAATATTTTGTTATACAAACTGTATATCATTGGAAAGCTTATTTAAAATTCCATAGATTGGTCGCAACTTATATAGGGTGTTCCATTTGAAAAAAAATAGTTATCCATTGTTTTGCGTATGTTGACACCCTGTATAGCACTATGAATAAAAGAGAACCAAAGCCGATGTGTATTATTCTTTATGATGTGGGAAATTTTCTAGTGTATAAATAATGACGCTATCTTTACTAGGAACGCTTCTGCAATGTTTTCAATATGTACATGTTTTTGCCACAAATTTGCCCATAACTAACCAATCCTCCATAATAGACCCATACTATCTTATACTATTTTCATCAGCTTCTCAAGAGGGTTGAAAATAGAGTATAAAATACAGGGTGTTCCATTTAAAAAAACATAACTTTGTTCTGTTATGTATATTGGCACACCCTGTACAAAAACATACATATTTTTAAAATACGTGGAATAAGTGTAGGTACCAGTTCAAGAAAACTAGAAGTCGATATCTCAAATAGCAAATAAGTTATGGGGCTTTTACAGATCGCTGGGTCACCCGGTATGTAAACTGAAAATCATGAATATGACAATTAATAAAAGTGCAAGATAGCAATGGCGTTACGATTAAATAAAATTCCAAAAAGCACAATTTTGCTATAGCTACGTTTGGTGGATAACATTCGGTATGCTAATGTCTTGGGGGGAGGGCTCAAGCCCGTTAGCCACCCCCCTGGGTGCACGCCTGCCATGACAATCTGAGTTCGATTATTTCCAAAATATCGTCATTTTCAAAAAATTTCGCCATTTATCTTAAAAATGTAAACAACTACAAGTGTGAAGTTGTCTTTTTTATTACGCTGCTTACTTCAAGCGTTCCTAAAATTTAAGCCGCCAACTCTGGGCGGCTTAAAGTTAAGGAATCCTTAACCTCCAAATTATTACTTAAAGTAACGGTGCAAAGCAAACCGCCATTTTTAAGAAATCCTTAGTATTTAAGGATTCCTTAACTTACGGTGCAACCGAGCATAAAACAAATAGCAGCAAATAATAATTACGACCCACATCTAATTGACAAAATCATGAATAAAATCAATAAAACAGCCTATTTAAACAACATATTTAAAGAGAACCATACCACAACTGTTGAAAATAAACCACAATACAGAATTATCACTAATTACTACCATCTATCCGATAAAATAAACAAAATATTTCGAAAATTCAATATCACTCCCGTTTTTAAATGTGAAAAAACTATTAAAAACCTTCTTAGCCATCCTAAAGACACTACTGACCTCATGGACAAGAATGGGGTATATGCTTTAACTTGTGATCAATGCAAAGCCACATACATTGGTGAGACTGGACGAGCTCTAAAAACTAGATTCAAAGAACATATCACACAAAAACATATCTCAAATTTTGGCCGACACTTACACTTACACAATCATAGTTGTAAAGAACCAAATAATATAAAAATACTACATACTATTAACAAAAGCACACAACTCAATATACTAGAAACTTACGAAATTGATAAACTAACAAACACTCAAAATAATATTCACTGCCTTAACGAACAACTGTTAACTGCTACCAAACCACTATATTTATATTTACAAAACCCCTTTCTAATCAACACTCAATAATTACTATACATATAAAACTAGAAATATAATAAATAAAATAAAATAAATTAAATAATATATTAAAAGAACAGGTTTTCGCCACTGAACTCTATACATACTGGAAGGGAGGCTGGTACGCCTTTCCCTGAAAATATTGTGTCAGGCGCAGAAGAAAGAGAAGGAAGAAGCGTAAGGGCTTTGCATCGCGGTCTAACACGTTACCGTATACCTGAACTCATAGCACCACGCAAACAATATCATTTACCTGTTGCTTCTACCCGTGAAAGGACGCTGTCCGGACGAAATCTGTGTTTAATAATGTTTGTTCTGTAGAGTAAACGTGAAAATGATGGCTAATTATGTAGCATATGGATGTTAAACCGTTTATTCGAAGGGCCCAAATATTCAGTTTCACTAAGTTTTTAAGTTTAAGTTTTTATGTAGTATTTATTTTTGTTTCACACATTTGAATAGTACACGGGAATAATCATAGTTCATTTTACTCAAAAGCAAAGCGGCAGAGTTTACAGAAAAATAATTAGCATTTATATCTTTATATGATATATGTTCATTTGAACTTTTCTTCATAAAATGACCTTAGGAAAATTACACCCTGAAATATTATCACGTCATTAAGGAACACCATGTATTTTGTATTGTTGTTTTCACAAAATTATACTTGCGCGCTTTGTATATTTTGTATGTGTTCGCTAAATTGTACTTGCTGCATTTTTGTAATTCTATTGCATTTTAATATACATAAATGTGTGTCCTGATTTTGTAGTTGTAGTGTGACTTTATTTTCAAAATAATTACCTATCCAAATGAAATTCCATATAGACACAATTATCAGTAGGTATAACAAGGGTATCAAGCAGTACCTCATAAGATACAAATTTTACAGGAGACAAAAAATCTACATGAGCAGATATATTGCTACCACCTTATTAATATGTTTTTCAAATCAGTGGTTCACGATGCGAACGGCAGCTTTTCATTGGCGACATTTAGGCGTGGTTCGGTAAATTAATAATTTTTATCAAGTTTATTCATGGGCGCCACTCAGTCTGATTAATTATTAAAGGTTGTGAGACTGAGAAAACAAAAACCTTTAATCTTTTCCATATAAAGAAAATCAACTTTATTCCTTCTGACCCAATAAATCAAAAATTAAACAAATTTGTCTTATAATTAAATGATGATGAAAATGATCTTAATAACTAATTTTAATACATTCGCTATTGAATTTACTGTTAAATTATTACTATTAATACTATGACTTTATAACATACAAAAATTATTTATTTTCTGAAACTTCAAACGGGTTGCAAAAGTTGCATTTTTCAAACTTGTGTACACGATTACAGGAGAACAACTGAACGTATCGCGATAATTTTTATTTTATAATCCACTGTCAACACTTGGCAAGGTCCCGATCGATTTTTCGAAAATTCAATTTTGCTGATTTTTGACAGCTTCAAGGACAAAAAACATGGTAAAAAATGACTGTTGAAGTGAACGATCGGGACGTTGCTGACATAACAACAATTAAAAATCTTGTTGAAAATTATATTTCAGATCACTAGGGTTGACCCAATCCTGTACACCGTTTGACCCTTCACTTCTGACAGGGTCGCTGTGAATTCCATCTCCAGGTCTTCGAAGTCAATATTGACATGTAAAAAAAATCATGTGTGAAATTCAATTGATCTACAATAACCTAAAAAAAGTTTCGTATCGAAATCTTCTGTAGTTTTTTTACAATAAATTCTTGAAAATTGGCTCCAAAATTGTCCTACAAGGTGTAAGTCCCCCTTAAAGAAAAGGAGGGAAAAATAAGTGACTGTAAAAAGAATTAAGAACTCTTCAAAAGTTGTGTAATAAAAAAAAATTGAATCCGACGTAAAAAGTGTCAATGACGTCATAAGTAGAAGTCATAAAAGAAGATAAAGCCATTATCCAAAATTTTATGCTGGACAATGGACCTCGCTTCGACATGCTCAATTGTCAACAGCAAGAATTTCGCTCTCCGCTGAGGGAAAGCGCGTAAGTAATAAAACGCAGGCCTGTCCAAATGTGTAGTGTTTGGAAAAAATTCTCTTCTGTCCTCACTTATCTTGTGTCAATCGATCCCACTTTCTCTCTACACTTTGCACTGCCCTTAAATCTTCCTCCACTGGTCACATGGTTCCTTTTGTTTTCCTTTATGCATCTTCCCGTGTCCTCACACATTCTTAATCTAATTTCAACACGAGTAAGTAATCCAACTGTTCAACGTAAAACTTTGTAAATCCAACTTTGCTTATTTTTGATCTTTTAATTTAACTTGTAACTTTCTGTGTTCACTTTGCTCTGTATTCAATTATTTTCCTTTTTTGTTATTTGTTAACTATTCATTGTATTTTGGTTTATTTGTACATATTTTCGATGCACGTTTATTCAATAAATAATATTTTTGTTTATGATACGTGTTTATTTAATTTTAAATCAAATCGCTAAATACGAAAATATGGTGCTTTGAATCGGATTTTGAAATTCATTGAATCAATTAATTTATATTCATTTATATGCTAAATTAAAACTAGCGATTTTGAATTCTTTATAAATTAATCAACACAGTAAATTAATTTTTGCTCCCTTTTTTAATTAACGAGAGAAATATTTAAAATACGAGTGTATACTATTTTTACCAACGTCACAGTACCTAAATATAATTCATAGGATTTGTAAATATTCAATTAATTTTAAAGAAATATTATTCCGCCTAAATCATAGTTGCTGTGGTAATGAAAAACAAACAATGTGTTTTCCTCAGTAGTGGTGAAATGGATTTTGTCGCATATTATTAAATAATAGAAACGTTGTTAAATCGTTTTTGATTGAGAAAGTTGTCCATTATTCGGCCGAATCATTTTCTCCACAGGTGACGCCCAATCAAATGATAGCGGTTTCATTGCCCAACAAGTTTCAGCCAATGGCATGATGACGATTTTACTTTCTCAACAGTTTAGTTGTTACTATGGTTACGATTTGTTTTTTTTTCAGCGAACTGCCGCAATTTCCAAATTGAAAAATTATTCGTTATAATTCAATATAAACAGAAAAATCTTTAGGTAATTATTTAATATGATGCGAAAAAGTATAGTATTAAACTCTTGAGTAAGTTGGCCATTGCCACTCGGGTAAATTGCAATACTCGCCTAGAACTCGTAAGTTGGCCATTGTCACTCGGGTAAATTGCACCCTCGTGGCAATGGCTAACTTTCTCACTCGTTTAATAATATACTATACTTTCTCTTAAAAGTGATGCAGACGCCCATTTTCCTCTCTAAATTGAGTGATGAAAATGTCATTTTTAAAGACGGTGTTGGAAAAAATGTATTTTTTTAATTCATTCTTAAATTTTGAATAAAAAATTCTTTGTTATTTAAATTAAATAAAACTGTAAATATTGCTTCTGCAACTAGTAATGATTTTTAATTATTTTTTTTATTTATTCATTTAGTTAATTAAAAATGCTAATTATCTCGAAACTGCAGGTAAGCTATTGTTGCAGACAAGGGCGTTTCCAACCAACTAGTCTAGGGGGGGTAATAAAAAAAAGATAAATAAACTGGTGCTTCCGCTCTCATACACCCAGTGGCTAAAAAATATTTTTTACTCGTTTGTTAGGCGTTTCCAGTCGATCTAAGCACTATTTACGACTAAAGTCATTTAGCGTATCTTCGTTCCTGGAAGTCCCACAAAAATGTTGTATGCAAAAAAAAATTCTTGAACGCATCACCAGATTTTGAAAATTCTCGGTGCAATGTGTTGTTCACTCATCGAATAGATGCAGATAAAAGAAAAAATAAATTCGTCGTTCAATTGTTTGAAAGGATGGCCACATTTTAAAAATTCATCCAGCAAAGTGTTACCCGTCGTTCTTTTTTTGAGGATAACTCATGTAACGAATAATCTGATTTTGAAAATTCTTCCGGCACAGTATTGTGTTCACTGAATTGATGCAGATAAGATAAAACATTAAATTCGTCGTTCATTTTTTTGCAGTTTTCAAAGCATAGCTCTTGAAAAAAATGGCAGATATTAAAAACTCTTTCAGAAAAGTATCATTTTTGACAGTTGGAAATTGTGGTTTTTGGCAGTTGAAAATTGCCATTTTTAGCAGTTGAAAATATGTTTTTGGTTGTTGAAAATGATCAATTTTGGCATTTCACGATTGTAGTTTTTGGGGGTTGAAAATTGTCATTTTTGGTAGGTCAAATTATTTTTAGCAGTTGAAAATAGCCAAAAAAATTGTTATTTCTGCCAGTAAGCAGATGGTCATTGTAAGCAGATAAAAATTACAGTTTTTGACAGTTGAAACGGTAATTGATTGCAGTTGAAAATTTGTCATTTTTGACAGTTGGGAATTGTGGTTTTTGGCAGTTGAAAATTGCCATGTTTAGCAGTTGAAAATATAACTTTTTGGTTATTGAAATGATCAAGTTTGGCATTTCAAGATTGTAGTTTTTGGAGGTTGAAAATTATCATTTTTTGTAGCTCAAAATTATTATTTTTAACAGTTAAAAGTAGCCATCGTTAAATTTGTAATTTATGTCGCGATTTTTATATCTGAAATTGCACACCTGCCGAATGCGTCGTCCGATTTGGATGATTTAAACACGTCAAAATGTGGCAAATTTAGTGTAATGTTAAAACAGATTACAAAAGATTTTCGTGAAATTAACACAAAATGCAAAAATCTCACTTTTTAAAATCGAAATTTCGATTTTTTAAATTGCACACCTGCCGAACGCGTTATCCGATTATAATTATTTAAATTTCAAAATATGTCAAATTTAGTGTTATTTTAAAATGGATTCATATATTTTCTAGCGAAATTAACGCAAAATGTAAAAAATTGCAATTTTTTAAATTTCCAGAATTTAGAAAAACGCGATTTTAATTTTTGGAATTTTACACCTGCCGAATGCGTAGTCCGATTTTAATTATTTAAACGTCAAAATATGGCGAATTTACTGTTATTTTAAAACGGATTACAATATTTTCTCGTGAAATTAACACGAAATGCAAAATTGCAGTTTTTCAATTTACACGATTTTGATTTTTTTTTAAATTGCACTACTGCCGCACGCATTGTTCAATTGTGATGATTTAAACTTCAAAATATGGCAAATTTTATGTAATTTTATTACGGGTTACGAAATTTTCTCTTGACATTAACACAAAATGCAAAAATTGTTTTTTTTTAATTTTCAACATTTTAACTTTTGAACCGAGGACGAGATTTGTAAAATTCTTTCGACAAAGTCTTATATTCGTCCGGAAGATGTAGAAAAAATGTCTCGAGTGAATCTATGAACAAAAAAATTTTCTGATGGAAAAAGAATATTACTCAGTAGAGGATTATATCAATTGCAAATAATTTTGTTATTGTTTTCTGTGACGTATGTAGAATTTGATTTTGTTGTGATGTACTTTGTTATAATTTGTCATATACTATATCTAAATTTGAATAAAATTTAAAAAAAAACAAAAAATTAAATTTGTTCAATTGTTTTTCGGGTTTCACAAGGATAACTCTTCAATGTATGACCAAATTTGGCAAATTCTTCCAGCAAAGTGTTGTACTTGTCGAATGGATGCAGATAAGACCAAAAAATTAAATTTCTGGTTTTTGGGGATCGAATTTGGGAAATTCTTCCAGCAAAGTCGAATAGATGCAGTAAAGGCCAAAAAATTAAATTTGTCATATAATTGTTTTCTGGACTTTAAGGACAACTTTTGAACGAATAAACATATATTGAAAAATCTTTCAGCAAAGTTCTGTGGTTTTGAGAAGATAGCTCTTGAACAAAATGGCCGATTTTAAAAATTCCTCCTGAAAAGTATTTGTACTCATCGAATAAATGTACAGAACCAAAAAAAACATTTACTTAAGATAACTTGTGACCGGATGACCAAATTTGGCAAATTCTTTCAGCAAAATGTTATACTCGCCGAATAGATGCAGATAAGAAAAGAAAAAAAATTTGTAGTTTTTTGAGGACAATTCTTGAACGAAAGGGAAGAAATTCTTTAAGATAAGATAAGAGTTGGTCCTTTGCATTGTATTTACAATGTGAGACACGTCAAAATAAAGAGTAACCTAGGTCAACTAACAAACCATTACACAAAATAAACTCAAATAAAATAACTCAACGTTTTAAATCTTCTAATTTTTCATTTTTTTTCCTTTCGGTAGTCATTAAAGAGATATAGATAAGATAAAAAATAATTTTCCGTTTTCTAACCAAAAATAAGTTTTAAATTCTTAAAGTATTACACTATGCGCCACTATAGTGGCTTTCGCGGACGCGATTTTCAAATTGAACTCTGCCGTACAGAGAAACAGCCCCGTGCAAAATTCAGCCGTGCCTAAGAGGTTAAAGAGATGTAGATAAGGTTACAAAATATAATTCGTCGTTTGATTGATTTCCGTGGACGAAGAACGGTATTACAGATTTAATGCGGGCTATTTTTCGTCTTTTTTTTTAGCGCATTTGCAACAAGTGAAGGTTTTTACTGATCGATTTTTCATTCCTCAAAAATGAGACGGTGAGATATATTGTGTATGCTAAGTGGCTCTACCGTCAAAATTTTCCTAGAGCCGCCACTGCTCCGGGCACAAGTTTAAGCATTATTTTTTTAGAGCAAAAGTACTTCATCTTATCTGTAAAAATTGGGCTTTTCACTGTTATATTAATTATTTTAAAATACTAATAGCTCACGAAGATATAACAGTAGAAAACTATTTGTACCGTTTTTTTTTGGCCCACTGTGCATTATTATATTATATGTTAAGTGGCTCTACCATCCAAACGTTCCACGAGCCGCCATGAAATCTCATTTCCATGAAATCTCGCTATCATTTTCCAAAGTTTTAAAGCGTTGGAAAAATTTACCCGTTATATATATTATTTGTTTGGAATATGGAATATCGGTAATTTTTAACAATAAAAATTGTTAAGCGAAACATTCTTAGGGGGGTAATTACCCTTCTGTAATTCTGTGCAGGTCCCAGACTATTTTTTTTGCCTTTGTTTTTAAAATGTATACTCACTTAAACAATCTGGTACAAAAAAATTACTTACATGTCCATGAATAAATCTCATGTGGTCAGTTTCGTAATCGTATATAACACACTTATGGGAGCAAGCATAAAATATCTCGTGCCTATTTCCTGACGTCAGACAGATCGGCATCACAGAAATACCTATACCGAAATTCCTCTCGAGTATCTAAAAGAATAAACGTATTATTGATTGTTGAGATTTAAATCTAATTTAATAAAACGTTTTTATCCAAAATCGTGTGTAATAAGTGGATTACTATAGTGATTTGAGGCAAGTAATGTTGTTCATTACCCTCTAATGAGAGAATAACTCGGACTCGCGGAATTCATACATCCTTCGTTAGATTTTTGAAATAATTCAAACTGACACCTCGTACGTCAAAATTTCTTGTCAACATTTTATAAACATTATTTCAAAAATAATGCAATTACAGACGATTTTGGATGAAATGTTATATTATACTCATGTGGAATTACTCATTAGTCCCTTAAGAAAATTAATATTAATAAACTTTTTCTTGCGGGACTAATTACGTACATTCCACATTCGCATAATAAATAACTATTATTAATGTTTGCTTCTTGAATGCCGCAATATTAATACGCATTTTTATCTAATTGGCTTAATGGTTTCTTGTTTTAATCGCATTATCAATTGGAGAAGTTAATGCGTTTATTACTAATATAAAAATGTGCTTTTGTTGCTGGTGATAAACAATGACAACAAAGTATTAAATACAGGGCCGATCCTACCGGAGGGCTAGAGCGTGCATGGCACGTGGGCGGCGATTAGAAGGGCGGCGAAACCCGTAAAGCCCGCGAAACGAAGACAAAGTTGCGGATTTTGTTTCCCATCTAAATTATTTAGAAAAGGAAACATTCAAATTATAACTATGGGTTTTAAAGACTTACGCCATTGTGCTGATCAATTTGTAAAACATGAGAACAGTGCAAAGTATATTAAGTGTTTCCAAAAATGGCGGGAGTTAAAAATCCATTCAAATGAATAAAAATCATAGACAAAGAGCAACATCAACAAAATTGAATTGAATTCGAGAAAAAACGATGGAGGGCTGTTGTAGAAAGAATGATTGCTATTGTGCACTTTTTAACAAGTCAATGTCTTGCTTTTAGACGAAGTAGTTCCAATCTCTATAGGAGAAATAACGATTTTTTTAAAGGCAGCAGAAATGCTAGCTAAATTTGACCCCTTATTGACAGATCATTTAAATAAAATTGAAAAATCTAAAGAGAAGTCGAAGAAGAAATCCTGCATTGTATGCAGGTGAGGCTAATTATATAGAGCCAAGGAGTCATGGCACTACCTGCATATAAATATTTCTTTATATCTTTTTTAATACACCAATAATCAATCTAAAATACACCAAATTTTCTGAATTTTGGCCCCTTATAAATCAATCTAGTAACATTCAGGATAGAAAAACAATTAGGGCGACATCTATCGCCGATATATTATAATGTCAGAACGTTATAACATTTTTCGGCGATAGATGTCGCCCTAATTGTTTTTCTATTCTAACGGTTACTTGATTGGTTTATAAGGGCATGGTCGAATTCTGTTTCTCATCAACGACGATCGCAGTGTGCTGATGTGAGACTAATGTAGGTCCAAATCGGTCCTCAGTTATTGTCGACGGTGAAATATAATCGAAATTACACAAATGATTATGTATAGAAATAAATTAACAACACTTTTAAATATAATTAGAGATCGACAAAACTGCTACTTTTGAATCACGTTACTACCTGTGATTGGTACTTTTTAATATCAGTGATTTTAAACCGTGATCACGGTTAGTAAACATCGTAACACCTTTTGTGATTATTTCAAAATCAGTGAAGAAGCATTTCTAGACTGTTGCGGAAACGTAAAGTGGAATGTATTTTGAGTAAAGTATGTTGCAAATGTTTTTCTATGTCTCTGAAAAAGCTTATCTTCAAAATAACGATTTGCTCTGTTCTCGGGGAAATGTTTTAAAACCTAGACGAGAAGCATTTAAAGATTTTTGCAGAATCGTAAAATGGAATGAATTTTTAGTCATTTTGTAAAGTTTCAATTCCAATATTTGATAATCGTTTTTTTTACTTTCTCCGTTACGAAGTACGAGAAAGTATTGTGATCGTGATTTTTTTTCCAAAAATTTTTTTTACGGAAATATCCGTTTTGGGGTCCCTAGATGCCATTTCAACAATTTCTGGAAAAAATTTTTTTGTGTCTGTGTGTGTGTGTGTGTGTGTGTGTGTGTGTGTGTGTGTGTCTGTCTGTGTGCGCTGTATCTCAAAAACTAATAGAGCAATTGATATGAAACTTTCAACATACGTCTTATTTGATAATCTGAAGAACTGAAAAGCTTTTGGTAAAATTTCGTACACCGGAAGTGGGTGTTTACCTGAACTGTTTTTTGTTTTTTGCCAATATTTTCTTAAATATGAAAAATATCACAAAAGTATTTAAACTAATATTGAAGACAACAAAGAAATGAACAACTTTTGCTTGAAAATATTTTTCATAAAATCATTGCTATTCCAGAAAAAAAATTATTAATGTTTTTTTAATTTTTGGTTCATAATTATAAAACGATAATAGTTATGGCAAATTTATGTTAATAATAATTGCAGAGAATGCCAAAACTAACAACTTCTAAAGAATAAGTTTTTTTCGAAATCTCATTAGTTTTTGTGTAAACCGAGCTTTTTTTAATTTAAATTATAATTTTTCATCTTTCATAATTTTGACGTTTTAAACGTCAGTTTCATCTGAGCTTACGCAACGATCGATGTACATTTAATATATGATTTCAATTAAAAATAAGCCATGAAAGCGTAAATATAAATGATCTTATCTTGTCGGAGAAAGTAACATGATGGCCACATCACCATTTTTTAAATTTGTGTTTTGCTTCTGAGAAAGAGCATTATTTTTAAACTTTAATTTCTTCACATTTCTTCAACCATGCAGAATTTTTGGTTAGAATAAATTTGGTAGAGTGAATGGTGGGTGGGTGCTATTTTACGTGGTGAGTGAGCCATATCTGGTTGCCCACGCACCTAGTTTTTCACCAATGAATAAATTAATCAAAAGATAATAAAATGTTGATTTTGATCATTCGATTTCAAGTCGAAATAAAAAATATGAGAAAAGGTTAATAAAATACCTATAAAATCTTGATTATGATCATGCATAAGCAGAATAGTGCCAAATTTACGATTTTCAAAAAATTTCTCTACAAAGAAAAGATTAGAAAATCAAGATTTTCAAGTCTAGTCGTTATACGTTTTAAAAATCGAATCCTCAATGTTTGGCTCTTTAAAACGTAAAGACCAAACGTGTTAAAAACTGCAAATCTTGTTTTTTAACTCTTTTTTCTCGTTTTAGAGAATTTTTTTGATCATTGAAACGTCAAAATCGATAAATTTTTGCAAAAAGTGTTTGTCGATTTTTGAAAACAGCTCTTCCAAATATGTTGGACAATTTTAATAAAGCAAGCTTTAAAATGCTTTGAAAAAAATCATTCAAGAAAAATATAAATGATTTTTATATTATTTTTTTTGTTATTAGATAGTTTTTGCCGGTGATTTTTTCGTAGTTTATAACTTGCAAATGCGTTGGATGATCTCCATTGATTGAAAACTAAAATATCTACAAAAAATTGTTAAGAAACTTGTTTGTAAAATGTGTAAAAAAATGTCCAGAAGTTTAGAAACGTATATTAAGTAACTTTTTAAAGATTTATAATACCCAAACGTGTCGGGTGATCTCGATTATTTGAAAACCAAAATGTCCCAAAATTTACGGGCTTTGAAAAATGGTTAAGAAAATGTTCTATAAAATTGGTGAAAAATGTGAAAAAATTAGGATTTTCGCTAACAATCACAATTTGGGTATCAATTACAATTTTACGTAGCAATCACGTTTGAAGTAACAATCACTGTTTAATTAGCAGTCACAGTTTGGCTAACAGTCGCAATCATAGTCACGGTGAAATTCAGTAACGACCTGTGATTTTTCACTATCAGTGAAAAATCACAGGTACGTGAAATATCACCCATTCTTAAATATAATGAATTTATCAACAATTCTCAGCCACAAAACTATTCAATTATCAATAAGTTTAGTGCTGAGGACAGGGGCGGCTCGTTAAATAGAGCCAAGAAGAATCTGCAGTTTTAAATGACAACAAAACAGACTGCGTTTTATTCAAATGTACTGAACATATAAAGACTCCGTCACATGTACATTTTGGTAAAGATATTATTAAATTAAGTAAGCAATCGCGTTTCCTTGGAATAACTTTAGATGATAGGTTAAAATTTGATAACCATATAATTCAATTAAACATAAAATTAACCAAAGTTCTATATGCTCTCCGAGTACTAACCAAACAATGCAATGTGAGTGTAGTGAAAACCGCTTATTTTGCAAACTTTTATTCATTATTGAGGTATGGAATTATTTTCTGGGGTAGTAGTAATTCAGTTGATAGCGAATTTGTAATACAAAAAAAGGCTATTCGTATAGTTTTCCAAATGAACTATTTATCTAGTTGCAGGGGCGTTTAAAAAAATGCTTACTGTTACGGCATTATACCGAGTGTCTGAGATAAGGGGCGAACATAGGGATTTAACATGTAAAATTATATGTGTGTAATTATTAGCTCCCCTTTTCATTTTAGAGAAAAATCGTAAAGGAATATTTTTTTAGAGAATTAAATCATCGATTTAATTTACGTTTGTACTAGAATCCACCTCAGAAATAATAAAAATAAGTTTAAGCATATACCATTTAATAAAAACCCTTGCCATGACCTTGACAAATGTCATGTTATGGTGAGAAAATGTTTGCTAGTCAAATATCAATTCACGCATTGTAATTACTATGAACAATAATCTGAGTTATTTCAATGAAGAGGGCGTACTCATTATAAAAACATTTTGGAGTGGCGTCAGTTTACTCAGAGTTCGTGACATTTCATGCAAACGGAACAGAAGGAACAACGATGAATTGGAAGAAACAGTTTTGGGTTTGATAAATGCTGAACCAACAACTAGTATACGATGCATTGCTTGTGAGTGCAACGTGTCTAACTTCTCTGTACAGAAAATTCTGAAGGAGCATGGTTATCATTCTTAAAAACATCAATGCCATCAGGAGATACTGTTAGTGGATGAAGAAAGGAGGTGTGTATTCTGCGAAATAATGCAGGATCGATCAAATACAGACCATAATGAATGCTAATAATTTACTTCCATATAACAAGTAATAAAACAGTAATAATTCTATTTTTAATAGAAACACACCAATTGTTAATTTAAATCAGAGCACCAAATTTTTTGGGATTGCTGAGGACAAGCAACTTACCAGGTGTCAGCATGTTGACTATGTGTGTAGTAAATTAAATACTGCTTACTATGCAGTTCTTAAACTAAAACCAATTTTACCACCAGAGTCAATCGTAACTCTCTACTACTCATAGGTACATCCTTATCTCTCCTATAATATTCCAGCGTGGGAGAGAAGTCATATTCAAAGGATATTTATTCATAACCCAGAAAAGAATATTAAGATTAATATTTTACAAAATTATATTTGAGACTTGCCGTAGTTTATTTAAGGAGAACAACATACTTACAATAATATGAATTTACATATTTAAAATAGCTACATTTGCTGCGAATTAATAAACTAACTAAAAACTAAACTAAGTTTAACTTTTTGCAGTCTGTTTGTTTTACCGAAGAATGCTAGTTCACACTTTACAACGAGCCAAACGTTATTGTTCATAGTAATTACAATGCGTGAATTGATATCTGACTAGCAAACTTATTTTCGCCATGACATGACATTTGTCAAACTCATGGCAAGGGTTTTTTTTTAATGGTACATTGTTCAACTTATTTTTATTATTTCTGAGGTGTATTATGGTACAAACGTAAATTAAATGGATGATTCATTAACAATTTTTAATTCTCTAAAAAAATATTCCTTTACGATTTTCCTCTAAAATGAATAGGGGAGCTAATAATTACACATATTTAATTTTACATGTTAAATCCCTATGTTCGCCTCTTATCCCAGACACTCGGTATATATTTGAGTGTATCAAATTTGCTTTCAAACACCATAATAAATTTTCAGTAAACAGTAAACCTATATTTATTAACACCCGACACTGTCACGATTTTATCTTGCCGAAGCACCGAACAACGTCTTTTGAAAAAGGAGAACATTATGCCTCATTAAAGTTTTTTAATCATCTACCACAACGGATAAAAAATGTAAAAAGCTACAGAATAATGAAAAACGAAGTTCATGATTTACTCTATAAATTGGAGCCATACACTCTTTGTGAATTCTTTAACGCCAACTTATAATATACTGTTGTATATTATTAAAAATTACGCTTTCTTGGACGCTTTCTTTGTTGCTTGTATATAATATTTTATCATATGTAAGTATGTTTCAAGAAATAAATGCTTTATTATTATTATTATTATATAGAATATATATATATATATATATATATATATATATATATATATATATATATATATATATATATATATATATTAGTATGTTTCAAGAAATAAATGCTTTATTATTATTATTATTATTATTAAGCTTAGCAAGAATGTTTAATTAACTCTTAAAACACTTTCTCGCCAGTTATTTTGGTCTAGGAAGATAAATCGTTCTTTCTTTTTTTAAAAAAATGATGGGGGGAGGGTATATTGTATAAGTGGCTCTACCATCAACATGTTCCGGTGGCACTGTGTCAACTTGAATGTAAATAATTAAAATTTCAAACCGTAATAGCTACACCATCAGGGCAACATCTAGTATCTTAACATTCGACAATTTCCTTGACTGAGTGGAGAAATCCATAGACAATAAGAAACCATAAACTAGCGACAATTATAACAATATCATTGATAAACATTGAAATATTGTTTCCCCGTGCGACAACCGAGCACCAGTTTCAATCTTATTAGATCTCATCAGGTCAATATAGACGCTGATAGAGAAACGGTTTTTCACTATGGAGTTGTAACCCCAAGTATTCGTAATAGATAGATACATCATTAGGGCGAGTTCTATTGTCGTAACGTTGCACAAATTATTTAATTGAAACAATATTTAAAAAAATCGTAAATGCAAAAAATCGCGAATATTTCGTTTTGTAGCAAAAAGTTACGTATTATATGTAATTGAAATTATACATATTCTTGATAATAAGTTACTTTTTGGTGTCTTATTACTAAAATAGTAAACACGCAACCCCCAAGATATGCACGTGAGGGGGCGGCCAACTCATCATTTGCACGCAGGCGGCCAAGGGTACAGGATCGGCCCTGATTAAATACGTCAATGTTGATGTGTGTGGTTATACTTTCTTTCAATTAAGGTTATATATCATCATAATTTTTGCATGTGCTTGACTGCCCAGTAGACCAAGCTACGTGTAATAAATATTGATGTTTGGTGTATACAAATGTAGTAACCGTTCACGACCACACAACATACAAAGAGGAAAGGTTGTAATTTATTATATCATGTGAGCCACAAAATTTTGTTTCAGAGTTGGCTGTGAGATAAATGAGGTATGTCGCATATTATTACATCATGAGACTAGATTAGTTCAATTGAATTAGATTAAAATAGACACCGATTTGAGCCGATTTATTGTTCAATGCGCATTTTTCTGATAATGAAATACCTGGTTTGGGCAGACTATGCAAAATGCAACCATTAACAAATTTGTTGATTACAAAATTTCAAGAAGCTTTTGTTCCCAACAAAAATGTCTGTATAGACGAGACAATGATTCCCTTTCGAGGCAGACTGAGTTTCCGTCAGTACATACCAGAAAAAACGACACAAATACGGAATTAGTAATTAACGTCATAAGTCCGGTAGGTTACTTGTAACAGGACGAGTCAGACATTAATAATAATAATAATAATAATAAATCGTTTATTGACCAAGCCTTACAACCATAACATAAATTCTTACAAATACAAGTAATTACATCATGGTCAAATGGACTAGAATCAGTTTCGCTATCTGGTCTTTTATTTACCAGACAACGAAACTGATCTTCCTTCTAGCCCTTAATAATTAATCATTAGCTTATTAATATATACATACACATAAACATACGTAAACACATATTCATGTGCATGCATACACACGCACACATACATATACTTATACACACACTCATGCATAAACTATTTACATTAATATGTTTAAACTTTAGTCTACGTATTATGATATATTTGAGAGTCATACAGTGCCATGGAATATTTGAGTTTGAAAGCAATATAACTACCATAAGCGAATGTTACCGAATTCATGCATTTAGTTATGGCGTAAGAGAAGGATTTCTTATATAACTGTAATCTGTGTCTTGGAATCGTAAGAAGACCACGACTTCTAATATTAATATTATGTATGTCGCTTCTATATGAGATTTTATTATACAAGTAAGATGGGCATTTCGTACTTAGAATTTTGTAATAAAAGCAACCAGCATGTAGCACTCGTCGATTTTGCATGTTCACCATCTACACTCCTGCAGTTTATGAGAGATTCTGGCTCTCCGCTGAATTCCAAAAATCAGTCGCATATACGAGTTCTGCATCCTCTGTATTCTTTGTACATCTTGTTGATCTATGAAGTTATTGTAAAGAGTATCGCAATAATTAAAATTTGAGAGAACTAGAGTGTCGCACAAGAGCATCTTGGTATTTTTATTAAGAATGAGTCGGTTTAAATAGATACTTTTTAATGCAGCGTATGATCTTCGTAATAATTAACTAGTATTTTCTTTAAATTTAAGTTTACAGTCTAAGTAAAGCCCAAGGTTCTTTACAGAGTTGCTTACAGGGATGTGTTGACCATTTATTGTGATTTTCAGGTCTCTTGCTGCGATAGCTTGGCTTTTAGTAGGCCCAAATACCATTAATTTAGTTTTAGACTCATTAATGCAGAGTGAGTGAATAGTAGACTCCTTTACTAAAGTATGTAAGTCCATATTAAGTTTATCCTGTGCTTCTGCAATATCCTGTATGTTAAAAGAGATGTAAAGCTGCGTGTCGTCTGCGTAGAGGTGATATGACGAATGAGAGATGCCATAGCAAAGAGAAGAAGTATAAATTGAGTAAATGAGTGGTCCTAAAATAGTACCCTGACCTACACCACACGTTACATTGAGGGAAGATGATGTTTGATTATCAATAACCACCCTTTGTGTTCGATTACGAAAGTAACTGCTCAGTAGTTTAATTGCGTCTGGTCCAAATCCGACAAAATTAAGAATAGAAATTAGTGTTTGATGGTTTATCATATCGAAAGCCTTACTGTAGTCTAATAGAACAAGTGCAGTAACTTTACCACAGTCAGTGGCTCGAACAATGTCATCTACAATGTGAGTAAGGGCACTGCAGCAACTAAAACCAGGTCTAAAGCCGGATTGTAATTTGGGTAGAATGTCATAAGAGTCTAAATGATTACGTAATTGTTTCTCAAGTACTTTTTCAAGGATTTTTGAAAGCGCAGGTAATATATTTATTGGCCGTAAATCATTAGTTGATTGGGGGTTATTATTTTTAGATATAGGAACAACAAGTGATTCTTTCCATAAATCAGGAAAATAACTTTTATTTATACATTAATTGGTAATATGAGTCACATATTCCAATATAGCAGGACAGCACATTTTAATTAATTTAATGTTGACACCATCTACACCTGTAGCGTTGGACTTTACAGATTTTATAATGTTCAACACCTCCAAGTCGGAAACAGGCACGAATTTTAAAAGGTGCACGAGGCGACGTCAGGAGCCGAGTGCAGAATGTCTAGACGAGTACTGTTACAAGTACTACCGGATGTGTGTCGTAATAAATTTTATTTCATACTGTAAGTTGTAACGGTTCATTTTCTGAGTAGTAACTAATTATCGTAGGCAACCCAAATTACTTCATCTCTTTCTCATATCAATGGCTAGTTTAATAAATTATTTTGTTATCTTGAGAGGGAATAGATATTACACTCATTTTATGGAATCTTTTCAGGTTATCTATCGATTTTATGACATTTTAGTTGTTTATTAAAAGTCCGTCGAATTTATTCCTCGCGGTGATGTTTCGCGCTGCGAGAGCGAGATTCTCGGCGCGACGGTATTGGTCGCTGATTGATAATCGGGTTTTTGTTAGTAATAAATAAAGAGGTACATATATCTCTATCGGACGTTTCGGAAAAGCGAATAGTCCGACATTTTCGAACATTCTTCTTGTACGAGTGATGAAGAGAGCATTGTGGCTGCTTAGTAGACGAATTTATTTCGACAAGTATTTGGATCTTACTAGCGCCTATATTTCCACATTTGGTTTTGGAGTTTCTGAAGAATATTGGTAGATTATTTGTGGAATTTACTCTGCGGAGGATTATGATTTGCTACTCCACGTGGTCGTACGAGAGAATTAGACAAAAACTACGAGTTTCATATATAATTCGTGTCGATAATTGAGGGTAACCCTCTAAACGAGGTAAGTCTTCCTTTTTAAGGGTATTTTCTTTGTGCCGTCTCTTTTGTGTTCTCCGTTTTACATAAACGGTGAGTACACCAACTTTTTCTTAGGGTTTTTATGCTGGCCTCAGTCGTTACCAAGTCCATTGGGGTTCACGCTAAATTTACGTCTTCCGTGGATCGAGGATTTTTGGCGTTGGATTCGGTTGATCGAGGAACAGGACATTTTCTTCCTTCCTCCTCCCGATCGGAACTGGAAATTAGGAATTCATTGGAGGAGCGTGGTGTTCCCTAGATTCTGGATAAGTAAGGGATTCTGGAATAGACGGTGGAACAGCACTAAGACAGATTTTGGCCTCCAGATAAGTTTACGTTAATTTTTTTTTTTTGTTTCACGTGTCAGATAATATGTAATATAAAACGCTCGAATAATTTTGTCTGTTTCGGGTTTCTTTATTTTACAAATACGTAATTATTAATTTGCGGTAATTTAGATATAGATATTTTTTTTTTTTTTTTTTTTTGTTTGTCAACAATATTTCAGGGGTTTTGAATAGTTTGTTTTTTTTTTTTCCAGTTTCCAAAATTTATTATTAAGAATGCGAGTTGTCGGTTGAATATATAATTGTGATTATTATGAACAAATGGTTTTAATGTGAACCAAAAATGATCATTTCTGGGGAAAATTAATTAGATATTAATTCTGTAAATATATATATTTTTTTTTAATACGTCCGAAGAGTATTAATTTATATTTGGGCAATTGTCGTGCCTTTGTCATAATTAATTCAGAACTTATAATTAATTTAATTTTAATTGAGAATTAAAGTATATTTTTCTCTTGGTCAAATATAATATTTTCTTTTAATCATAACCTTTCTTTTGTTTGAATTACTTGATTAAATAATTGGTGGCAATAATCAAAGAAATATTTAGTAACCGAATATTTTAGTTCGGGAGGAACTGGGTCAGTTAATGGTTACTGGCGCCCTGAATAATATCACTAAGACTCACCCACGACCAAACTCTCCGACAGAGTAGTTAGCCTGGTTCCTTCGCTTTTGTGCCAACTTGTTGTGGCCCATTATTGATAGAGTGATCAAGATAAATTAAGTTGGTGGCAAAATTTGGCGCCCAACGTGGGGCCTCGAGAGTATTATCGAATTAGATTTAACGAATTAATTTGGAAAAAGGAAACTGTTCAAAACTTGACTGTGCTATTTGGACTTAGAATAATACTCTGAGAGAGTTAACTTTGTAATTTTTTTTATATTGCATTTTTGTTCGTGTGTATCATGGCTACGGGAAAAATTAAAGTTGACTTTGGACGGTTGTCTAGGGATGAACTTTTATATGAGTTAAATGTTCGAGGATTGGGAAACGGTGATAATTTGACGGTACAGGAATTAAGGTCTGCTTGTAGAAATACTGAAAGGCTAGATAGATCTCTTCTTTCAACTTCAAGCTCGAAATATCCTTTTTCTTTTGAACAAGATGCAACTTGTTTATTGGAGAATATTAAAAATATTGAATCTCTGATTGGTGAATTTTCGGGTGTTAAGCACGATAGTCGTTACAGAAGCATAATTTCCAAAATTGCTCACTCACTGGGTCGTGTAAATAAATCTAATCCTGGTAATGACCAGGATAAAATGCTCAAAAGCGAAATTAGTAGGAAATTATTAATGTTTTTAGATAAACTTAAAGCTAAGTGTAGTCGGGAGAGAGATTCTCGTGTGTTGGACTTATCCGTCTTGCGTGAGAGTCTGAAACCTGAAGTTCCACATAGTTCTTCTATAAGTACAGAGTCTGATTCAGATAGTGATGGTAGTTTTAAGGTACTCAAGTTGAAACCTATGCCAATTCGCGATTGGGGACTAAAATTTTCAGGTAAAAAGGGTGATATTTCTTTCAGTACATTTACTGAGCGTGTAGATGAATTAAGACGTACTAGAGGTATATCTCGTGCAATGTTATTTAGGGATGCAATCGAGTTATTTGAGGGAGATGCTAGAGTATGGTATAACATGGTAAAGGATTGGGCAACTGACTGGGAATCTTTAGTTGAGCTTATGGCTGATC
This sequence comes from Ocypus olens, assembly GCA_910593695.2. NCBI lineage: Eukaryota > Metazoa > Arthropoda > Insecta > Coleoptera > Staphylinidae > Ocypus > Ocypus olens. Next base: position 15,358,231 of record OU343053.1, on the reverse strand, counting down.
AGTTTTTACCGGAGAATTTCGATCGTGATTTGTTTGAGGAAATTAAGAAACGTTTTCAGGGCGAGAGTGAAAGTATTGGGTTGTACATTGCTTCAATGTCAAGTTTATTTAATAAATTGAGACAGCCAGTTTCGGATGAAACTCAAATGCAGATTATTATGGAAAGAATAGATCCTTATTACCAGCCGTTCTTAGCTTTTCAAGATGTTAAGTCAGTGACACAATTACTAACACTTTGTCGTCAATTAGATTCGAAACGAAATTTATCTAAAGCTTATAAACCACCTCCTCACAAAAGTAAAAGTATTATTCCCGAATTAGCATATGCAAGTTCTAGTACATCGGAAGTTAGTGATAGTAGTTTTAACAATGAAAAATTATCTCGTAATAAATATCAAGGAGATAGAAAATGTTGGAATTGCGGCAATTCAGGCCATTTGTCATCAAAGTGTACGATGCCGAAGAAAAGGTACTGTTATTCTTGCGGGTATCCCGAGGTTACTGTCCGCACTTGTCCTAAATGCTGTACAAATACGGGAAACGAATTAATGAGACGATAATCAGGGGTCATTCGTCGTCTCATAATATTTCTCCGACCCTTAATAAAACTTCAGATTCCTCTTTTCGTTGTGTGTTAGATTATGTACTGTCTCATGCTGATCAGGATGTTCGTCCGTTCATCACTGTTTCAATTTTTGGCAAAGAGATTTTAGGTTTACTAGACTCTGGTGCTAGTAGAACCATTATTGGACGTAAGGGATGGCAAATATTGAGAAATTTAGGTTTTATCAACCTAGAGCCGTGTAATGTTAAATCTATTTCGGTAGCAAATGGTGATGTGTGTGATTGTCTCGGACTTTTACGTGTACCAGTGAAGTTGAAAGATGTACAGAAAATAATTGATATTTTAGTATGTCCTTCGCTAAGTCATACCCTTCTTTTGGGGGTGGATTTTTGGAAGAGAATGGGAATCATTCCGGATTTAAGATCCAATGAATGGAAATTCGCAGGTCGTGAATCAAGTCATTTTGTGGATAGTGTTGAGGCCTTAACTTGTCAAAATTCGTTAGCACTAGACCAACTTGGAACGTTGAACAATTTAGTAGAAGAATATTTTAAGAGAATGGGTGACGGCTTGGGCTGCACTGGCCTAGTTGAACATAGAATTGAAGTTTTAAATGGGGTTCAACCTATTAAACAAAGATTTTATCCGGTTTCTCCAGCGCTGATGAAACATGTGGATAGCGAGCTAAGGGATATGCTAGAAAATGGGGTTATTGAACCATCAAATAGTCCTTGGAGTAGTCCTATTGTTATGGTTCGCAAGAAAGATAATTCTTATAGGTTTTGTGTGGATTATCGCAAGCTTAATAGCGTAACGAAACGTGATGCTTATCCATTACCATTCGTTTCCAATATCTTAGATAAACTTAGAGATGCACGTTACCTTTCTAGTCTCGATATTAAGTCTGCTTATTGGCAAGTACCGGTAGAAGATCAATCTCGTCAGTATACTGCATTCACGGTACCAGGCCGTGGACTTTTCCAATTTAAACGTCTTCCATTTGGTCTTCATAATGCACCGGCTACTTGGCAGCGGCTCATAGAACATGTACTTGGCGTAGATTTAGAACCATTTGTGTTCGTATATTTGGATGATATCGTTGTTGTTACGCAAACTTTCGAGCAACATATAGAAATTCTAACGAAAATATTTGATAGGATTATTTCTGCAGGATTAACTCTCAGCGAAGAAAAGTGTCAATTTTGTCGAAGTGAACTCCGATATCTCGGATACGTAGTCGATATTAATGGTCTTCATGTAGATCCAGAGAAGATCACTGCAATTTTAAAAATTCCCACTCCAACTAAAGTTTCGGAGGTTCGTAGTATTATAGGAACAGCTTCATGGTATAGGAGATTTATTCCTAACTTTTCGACGTTAACACAACCACTCACAGAACTTCTGAGGAAGAACACAAAATTTAGTTGGGGCTCGAGTCAAGAAGAATCTTTTAAATTAATTAAAGAGCGGCTGATCTCTGCACCAGTTCTGTCGTGTCCAAATTTCGAGCTACCGTTCACAATTCAAACTGATGCAAGCGCATTTGGTATTGGTGCCATCTTATCGCAATTACATCCCAACGGGGATGAAAAGGTCATATGTTATCTCTCAAGGTCACTTACAAGACAAGAACGCAAGTGGTCGACTACAGAACGAGAATGTTTTGCTGTGTTGTGGGCAATAGAAAAATTGCGACCTTATGTTGAAGGCACTAAGTTCACGGTTATAACCGACCATTGGTCGCTATGCTGGTTAAATAATCTAAAAGATCCGACTGGTAGGTTAGCAAGGTGGAGTATTAGGTTGCAACAATATGATTTTAACCTAGTCCATAGAAAGGGTAAAGATCATGTTGTACCTGATATGCTCTCTCGTTCAGTCCCTCTCATTGATGCAGTATCTGCTAAAACTGTTGAAAATAAACCGGATCGTTGGTATTCAAAAATGTTGGATGGCGTATTAAATTTTCCATTGCCATACCCGGCATGGCGCGTGGTGGGTTCGACCTTATACAAATATGTAGAACATATTGGTTTCCCTGGCTTATCTGATGAAAACGATAATTGGAAGCGAGTAGTTCCTAAGTGGGAACGTACTGATATTTTGCAGAAAAATCATGATAATCCTTGTGCTGGACATCCTGGTATTTTTAAAACTTTTAAACGTGTTAGTGCTCATTTCTATTGGCCTAAAATGAAGGCGGATATAACTAACTTTGTTAGGAAATGTCAAGTGTGCAATCAAAATAAACCGGAGCAGTTAAAACCAGCTGGTCTCTTAGCTCCCCATCGTGTCGTTGATAAACCATTTCAAGTTGTTTCTTGTGATCTAATTGGCCCTCTTCCAAGATCCAATAGGGGATTTAAGTATATTTTAGTTATATTGGATAGTTTCAGTAAATTTTCTTTAGTGATTCCTTTAAGGAATGCAACTTTTAAGCTTTTATGTTCAGCCGTCGAAGAAAAGTTCTTATTATTGTTTGGTCAGCCAGAAACTATGATTACCGATAACGGTACTAATTTCAGAAGTAAAGAATTTCGCAATCTACTCAACTCGTACCGAGTAAAACAGACATTTACGGCATATTATCACGCTCAAGCAAATCCTACAGAGAGAACTAATAGGACTCTTGGGACAATGCTTCGCTGCTATGTTAGAGAAAACCATAAAACATGGGACCAAAATCTCTTTAAGATTGGTTGTGCCTTGCGTACACAAGTACATGATATAAGTAAATTTACACCATATTATGTCGTTTTTGGCCGTGAAATGCCTACTAATACTAAAAAGTATGACGACTCACCGTCAGGATTCACAATTAATGAAGATTCTCTTTCCAAAGAGAGACATGAATCGTTTAAAAAATTGTACAGGCAGGTAAAAGATCGGTTGGAAAAGGCTGGTGAGAAGAACAGGCGCTATTATGATTTACGACATCGGGATGTTACTTATGAAACCGGGGCTCAGGTCTTTCGGAAGAACTATTGTCTTTCTGATGCAACTAAAAACTTCTCTGCAAAACTAGCACCGAAATATTTGGGTCCGTTCGTAATATCTAAAAAGATATCACCTTGGACATATGAGCTGGTTGACGTTGATGGTAGATTTAAAGGAACATGGCATGCTAAAGATTTGAAGAAAGTATACACGAATGATGTGTGACCGTTTATAGGTCTCCGTTTTCTTCTGGAGGAAAGGGGGGAATCTGTAACGGTTCATTTTCTGAGTAGTAACTAATTATCGTAGGCAACCCAAATTACTTCATCTCTTTCTCATATCAATGGCTAGTTTAATAAATTATTTTGTTATCTTGAGAGGGAATAGATATTACACTCATTTTATGGAATCTTTTCAGGTTATCTATCGATTTTATGACATTTTAGTTGTTTATTAAAAGTCCGTCGAATTTATTCCTCGCGGTGATGTTTCGCGCTGCGAGAGCGAGATTCTCGGCGCGACGGTATTGGTCGCTGATTGATAATCGGGTTTTTGTTAGTAATAAATAAAGAGATACATATATCTCTATCGGACGTTTCGGAAAAGCGAATAGTCCGACATTTTCGAACATTCTTCTTGTACGAGTGATGAAGAGAGCATTGTGGCTGCTTAGTAGACGAATTTATTTCGACAAGTATTTGGATCTTACTAGCGCCTATATTTCCACATTTGGTTTTGGAGTTTCTGAAGAATATTGGTAGATTATTTGTGGAATTTACTCTGCGGAGGATTATGATTTGCTACTCCACGTGGTCGTACGAGAGAATTAGACAAAAACTACGAGTTTCATATATAATTCGTGTCGATAATTGAGGGTAACCCTCTAAACGAGGTAAGTCTTCCTTTTTAAGGGTATTTTCTTTGTGCCGTCTCTTTTGTGTTCTCCGTTTTACATAAACGGTGAGTACACCAACTTTTTCTTAGGGTTTTTATGCTGGCCTCAGTCGTTACCAAGTCCATTGGGGTTCACGCTAAATTTACGTCTTCCGTGGATCGAGGATTTTTGGCGTTGGATTCGGTTGATCGAGGAACAGGACATTTTCTTCCTTCCTCCTCCCGATCGGAACTGGAAATTAGGAATTCATTGGAGGAGCGTGGTGTTCCCTAGATTCTGGATAAGTAAGGGATTCTGGAATAGACGGTGGAACAGCACTAAGACAGATTTTGGCCTCCAGATAAGTTTACGTTAATTTTTTTTTTTGTTTCACGTGTCAGATAATATGTAATATAAAACGCTCGAATAATTTTGTCTGTTTCGGGTTTCTTTATTTTACAAATACGTAATTATTAATTTGCGGTAATTTAGATATAGATATATTTTTTTTTTTTTTTTTTTTTTTGTCAACAATATTTCAGGGGTTTTGAATAGTTTGTTTTTTTTTTTTCCAGTTTCCAAAATTTATTATTAAGAATGCGAGTTGTCGGTTGAATATATAATTGTGATTATTATGAACAAATGGTTTTAATGTGAACCAAAAATGATCATTTCTGGGGAAAATTAATTAGATATTAATTCTGTAAATATATATATTTTTTTTTAATACGTCCGAAGAGTATTAATTTATATTTGGGCAATTGTCGTGCCTTTGTCATAATTAATTCAGAACTTATAATTAATTTAATTTTAATTGAGAATTAAAGTATATTTTTCTCTTGGTCAAATATAATATTTTCTTTTAATCATAACCTTTCTTTTGTTTGAATTACTTGATTAAATAATTGGTGGCAATAATCAAAGAAATATTTAGTAACCGAATATTTTAGTTCGGGAGGAACTGGGTCAGTTAATGGTTACTGGCGCCCTGAATAATATCACTAAGACTCACCCACGACCAAACTCTCCGACAGAGTAGTTAGCCTGGTTCCTTCGCTTTTGTGCCAACTTGTTGTGGCCCATTATTGATAGAGTGATCAAGATAAATTAAGTTGGTGGCAAAGTTTGTTCTGTTTTATTATTTTAATTCAAAAATTAAAATATGAGAGATTTTAAAAATCTCATTACCTTTTTTCCCGTGGCAACGGTTGTTGTTATTGTATTACATTCAATCATTGTCACTTTAAAATGGACGCCATGAACTTTGCTGGCTGTTCTTCTTCTCTTTCCTCGACTCTTCCAGACACAATAATGGCGAAATCGCATGAAGCAAATGAAAAATTAATTCCTTCGAAGTCTGCGGCAAGGTATGAAAAATAATACAAACTGTTTTGCCAGTGGAAGAGAGAACAAGGAGTGACACAAATAGAGGAAAATGTCATGTTGGCATACTTTCTAGATGCAGTAAGTTTTTTCATTGAAATCTTTCTTTGCGGGTAATCATGCTAACGTAATTATTCCAGTCTAAAAAAGGAAGCAGTTCCTCCTTATGGGCTAGATATTCTATGTTAAAATCGGTGCTTCTCGTGCAAGAAAATGTAAACATTGCCAAGTTTATGAAAGTAACGGCCTTTTTAAAAAAATGTAACGTTGGATATCAACCAGTACAGTCGAAAATCCTCACCAGAGAGGAAGTAAATCGTTTTCTAAAAGAAGCCCCGGACGAACAATATCTCTTGGCAAAGGTATGCATAATAATATTGATTCAAGAATTGAGTTTGATATTTTTTGTAGGTAGTCGCTATGCTTGGAATTGCAGGGGGTTGCAGACGAGAGGAATTATATTCGATGACTCTTGATGACATACAATATACTGGAACTCAGTTGATAATTACAATTCCTCAAACTAAAACCAATGTGAGAAGAATATTTTCTGTCATAAATGAAGCGGAGGGCATAAAGTTTTTGGAGATCGTTCAAAAATATATTGCCCTACGTCCAAAAAGTTTGAAAGAAAGGTTATTTGTTGGATACCGCCAAGGAAAGTGTATTTCGCAGAGGGTCGGAATTCACACCATTGGAGGCATACCAAAGAAGATTGCCGAATATTTAAATTTGGAACATGCTGCAAAATACACAGGACATTGTTTCCGCCGGACGTCTGCAACTCTACTTGCGAATGCAGGAGCAGATTTGTCGGTGTTAAAGCGCCACGGGGCATGGAAGAGCTCTTCAATTGCTGAAAAATACGTTGAAGATTCGGTTGAAGGTAAAATAAAGGTGGCCCGCATGATACAAGGGGGTAAAAATTTCGTAGAAGTTTTACAGCATAGGCAATTAAATGTTTCTAGCTCAACATCGAGCAACAAACCCGGAATTAGTGTTACGGGCAATACAAATTGTACAATTACGATAAATGTTAATATTCCCAATTCATAATTATTATAGATAATATATCCTTTCTAAATAAATCTTTGTCAACATGGGATTTGATTTATAACAAAGAAACCGTTGCTAAGCAGCACTTACCGGCTCTGATGCTGTTGTAACTCACCTACCGGACTTAAATTGACATTGTAAACGAACATCTACCGGACAGTATGAAATAAAAAATTATTCAAATTGTGTGGGGATAAAGGATATACCTATAATTTAAAAAAATATTTAAGGAGCAAAGAACCCCTCTTGAACGCAGGGCGAGTTTTGTGTACTGATAATTTTTATACAAGTATTAAATTAGCACACCAACTTCTTGACAAGAATACTCATTTGGTCGGGACCCTCCGGAAGAACAGAAAATGTAATCCAAAACCTGTTATTGACGCAAAACTGAAAAAGGGAGAAATGATATCAAGAGAAAGCAACACAAAGGTCATTGTAGGAAAGTGGAAAGATAAAAGGGATGTTTTGTTTCTTACAACAGAGTCAGTTCCAGAAATGATTACAGTTCAAACAAAAAGAGGAGAAATTCAGAAGCCCTCAATAATTGTATATATAATAATATGAAGTCTTTCATTGATGTCTCGGACCAAATGGCATCTTATTCCACAGCGGTTCGCTGTGGAGTGAAATGGTACAGGAAAGTGGTCTTTGAACTTTTGGCTAATACAGCAGTCGTGAATGCACATATAGCATATCAAAATATAACTGGAAAACCCAAATTTTCGTGAAAAAATTGTAAATGAAATATTTGAAGAAACGATAGCAGAGAGGAATAAAGAATTAGTAAATATTGGAAGAAATCATAAACTGGCTGACGCTGAAAATAGAGGAAGGTGCACCAGATGTTACAGAAAAACAGTGAAAGGAACGGAAGGGAATATGCAATCAAGAACACTCCACGAGTAAAAATGACGTGCCATGTATGTAATGAGAAGTACTTGTGCATGAAATGCTTTTTTGATACTCATAATTGTGCAGAAAAGAAATAAAGTCCGTGTCAAAAAATGGTACACACTTTTTAAAACAAATTAATTAGATTTTTTTTCCACAAACCGTATGTACCAAATTTTGACACGGGCTTTTTAACCGTTTTTTTACTTTCTCCGTTACAAAGTACGAAAAAGTATTGTGATCGTGATTTTTTTTCAAAATTTTTTTTGCGGAAATATCCGTTTTTGAGTACCTAGATGCCATTTCAACAATTTCTGGAAAAAAATTGTGTCTGCGTGTGTGTATCTGACTGTGTGCGCTGTATCTCAAAAACGAATAGAGCAATTGATATGAAACTTTGAACATAAGTCTTATTTGATAATCCGAAGAACTGAAAAGCTTTTGGTAAAATTTCGTATACCGAAAGTGCGTGTTTACCTTAAGTGTTTTTTTGTTTTTGTCAATATTTTCTTAAATATGAAAAATATCATAAAAACATTTAAACAAAATTGAAGACAACAATGAAATGAACATCATTTGCTTGAAAATATTTTTCATAAAATCATTGCTATTCGAGAAAATAATTTATAATTTTTTTTTTATTTTTGGTTTATAATTATGAAACGATACTAGTTATAGGAAATTTATGTTAATAATAATTGTAGAGAATTCCAAAATGAACAATTTATAACAAATACTTTTTCTCGAAATCTCTTTAGTTTTTGAGTAAACTGAGTTTTCGAATTTGAAGTATAATTTTCCATCTTTCATAATTTTGACTTAAACGTCAGTTTCATCTGATGTACATTTAAAATATGATTTAAATTGAAAATAAACCATGAAAGCGTAAATATAAATCATACCATCAAGTCGGAGAAAGTAACGTGATGGCCACATCACCATTTTTTATATATACTGGTTTGAATGAAAAATGCAACACCAAGAAGTTATGGTCAGATTTTAATGAAAATTTCACAGAAGTTGTGTTTGAATGTCTCAAGTAAACGATCAAAATTTCAGTTGAAAAACTTACTTACACAAGCATTTTTTTAATAATGAGTCGGTCCTCCGTTGTTTCTAATGCACTCATTTACGCGGTTCGGCATGCTTTGAATGAGGTGATCAATATCTTCTTGGGGTAGCTCATCCCAAGCTTCCTGAATCCGCAAACGAAGTTCGTCCAAAGTGTCTGGGACACGGGGTAAATTTCCTAGTCTGACGCCTATCATATCCCAAACATGTTCGATGGGCGAAAGGTCTGGTGAACGAGAAGGCCATGGAAGCACTACAACGTTAACTTCTTCTAAACACCCTATTGTTACCCTTGCTATATGTAGGCGAGCATTATCTTGCTGAAAGATAGGGTTTTGCAACCCTTGTAAGTACGGCAGTGCAACGGGATCTAGAATAGTCTGTACGTAGCGCCAAGCATTTAGGGTGCCAGGAATAAAAACTAGAGGGGACCTACCACCATAAGTGATGGCACCCCAAATCATCACCCCCTGCGTGAGAGCAGTATGCCGAGGAAGCGCGAAGTCCATATTTCTGCGTTCCCCGCGGAAACGTCTGACACGTCTACGTCCATCGTTGGCCCACAAACAAAATCTGGATTCGTCAGTGAACACAATTTGTTGCCATTCTTGTCTCCAATTTACCCGTTCTCTACACCATTCCAACCTAGAAGCTCTATAACGTGGAGTCAGGGGAAGGCAACAAAAAAGACGATAACTACGCATTTCAAAACTCCGTATTCGATGATATATCGATGCCATTGAGATTCTAACATTTAATGTATCCCTCCAAGTGTTTCCAATGGCCCGCATAGTGGATAATCTTTCTCTTATCGCCAAAAGTCTCAACCTGCGTTCTTCGCGGTCTGTCGTTCTTCGCTGTGGTCCAGATCCTCTCCGACGTCCATGAAAACCTTCCTCAGACCATCTTCGCCAGCACCTCATTACTGTGGTTGCGTCACGTTCCATTCTATTGGCAATTTCTCTAAACGAAAGACCACCCTCTCTCATGCCAATAATACGACCTCGCTCGAAATCACTTAGTTGTACAAAATTTCGACGGCTACGAACTTTGGGCATTTTAAATGATGTTCTTCGCACTATTATCACGAGAAAACTAATCCAAATTGTTCCATGTTCATAAAAACACCATTTGATATTGCTATTTTTCGTATATAAAATCATCCTAAAAAGAGGTTTGACGAAGGAGTTTTTTATTGAAATTTTAATGAGTTACTTTTTATACCGAAAGCCATCAATTGTAGAAAAATTAAATAAATTCTGGCTGTTTTTCTTGGTGTTGCATTTTTCATTCAAACCAGTATATAATATAATTTTATGTTCTTATATTGTATTTTTCAATAAATAATGTTTTTTTTTTTAATTTTTACTTCATTTATGTGTAAAAAATCTTCAATAATACATCCGGTCGTCAAAGTGTTAATTAGTAGGGCTGGGAATCGAATACGAATAGTACGAATAATTCGAATACTCGAATATTCGAATACGAATAAATCCACAATAGAATTATTCGAATATTCGAATTATTCAAATATTCGAGTATTCGAATTATTCGAATATTATTCGAATATTGAAATATTATTCAAATATTATTTGCGGAAGAAATGAGAAGAATTAAATTTATGGGAAATTTAATTCTAAAGATATTTGTATTCTTATCTTTTCTCATCAAAGTGATACTTTTTGAAAAAGAAAACAGGAAACACTTAGAGTGTACACACATTACCGTGTGCCCCAGCAAAAATGATATAGAAATAATTTATATAAAAATTAGTTCTAAACACATTTGTATTCTTATATTTTTCTCATAAAAATAATGAAATTTAAAACATTTTCCAAAAACAAAAAATAAAACACCAAGAGCGTATCGACACTACTGCATCTCTTACAAAGAAATGGTCATTTATAAGAAATTCAATTCTAAACATATGTATTTTATTCCTATGTTTTGCTTATAAAACAAATAATTTTTGAGATATTTGTAAAAAAAAAACAAAAGTAAGTGTACATTTTTCAAACATTACCGTGTGTCCTAGAAAAAATGCTATAAACATAATTTATTGAAAATTTAATTATGAACATTTGTAATCTTATAATTTTTTGAATATTTCAAACGTTATAACGTTTATTGGTAGTCTACTATTTGAATATTTATTATAATTGCCTGTAGATTTGTTCGTTTTCGATTCGCAGCCCTAGTATCATATGATTATCAAAAAATACGTATGCTGGAAATAAATACTCGAACTATTCGAATATTAGAATATATTTGAATATTCGAAATATTCGAATATTCTAACTATTCGAATACTCGAATATATGCGAATATTCGAATAATTCGAGTATTCGAATACTCGAATACTCGAATACTCGAATACTCGAATTATTCGAATATTCGAATAATTCGAGTATTCGAATAATTTCTTGAACGAATATTCGAATACTCAAATCATAAAAATTCCCAGCACTATTAATTAGCGTCGATCGATGCCTGACACGAGAAACGAGAAACAAATGTAAACATGTACAAATGTACGTTGCATTACTCTATAAGCTTAAATTGGTTACAGCTTACTTGGAAATAGTTTGTTTATCGCATCCTTAGCAACTTACCGTTATTTCTGGAGGTGTGTAATAGGGCAACCAAAAATATGTAATAGTTATTTATGCAACAAGTGAGTAAAGTAATAGTTTTTTTCACGAGTAGGAAAGATTGCCGCATGAGCCGAAGGCGAGTGCGGCAATTCCTACAAGTGAAAAAAAGTTGCTTTACTCTCGAGTTTCATACAAAATTTTTTCTACGTCCGTAACTTTAAATAAATTTATAAATTTGATAAAACCTTAATCAATTTTTATAAGTAATAATACTTGTTTTAAATAAAGAAAATAATAATAATCATCAAGTTTTCTTGATCGGAAACGAATCTTTGATTTTTATAGGCGAAACTCGCGGCGTGTTGCGATGCGTTCATGACACACTTTGCGCAAACAATTTCATAGTAGCGTTAAAAAATGAACCGCTACGGCACTTTTTTTCACGCAAAAGAGTGAAAAAATGAACCGTTATGGCACTTTTTTTCACGCTACTTGAGGGGTTCAGGAATCACATATTTTATGAACGCAGATTAATGAAAAAAACTGTACATTTTATACCGGACGTAGAAAAATACATATTTTTTTCATGCGTCTGATTAAAAAACGGATTGCACTCAAATGTGTTTCAAGTTATACTGTGAATTTTGAGCCCTATTTGTTAGGACATACTTGGCATAATTTGACAAAAAAACATATTTTTGCATATTTATGTTTTTTGCATATTTTAGCATATTTCTGCACGTTTTAGCATCTTTTCAAAAAGAAGAACCTTAATTGTTACTTACCAAGCAATTAAGTGTGGGTTTTTGAACTGAAAGTGGGTACGTATACGAATTTAATTAAAATTCAGTCAGCTTGAATGTTAAAACTGTTTTAAGATAATGCCGAAAGTAAACACGTCGATCACCGATCGATTGCCGCTGTTTGTGCGTCGATTTCCAGTTTTCAAAACCGATGGCAAAGTGCTTTTCTGCAAAGTATGCAACAGGTGTGTGTCGGCTGACAAAATGTTCACTGTTAAGCAGCACTTGACTACGGTAAAACACGTAGAACTTGCCGATAGAAATTTAGGGAAACAAACTACGCAGTGGCTTTTTGGCGAACGTTCTATCTCTGTGGTGAAAGATGCATTCGCGGAAGATTTGTGCAGTGCACTTATTTCCGCAGATATACCACTGTATAAAATGCGCAATAAAAAAATTGTGTCTTTCCTGGAAAAATATACAGACCATAAAGTGCCATCCGAAACCACTCTTCGGAATGTTCATGTGAAAAACATTTATAAAATGACGATCGACCAAATTAAAAATTGTGTAAAAAATTGTTTTTTTGTGGGTTTCGATCGATGAAACAACGGATGCAACTGGGAGGTATGTGGCTAATATGATTATTGGCATTTTGGATAACGACGCAGCTATCGCCAAACAAAAAAAATATTAAATACAGCAGTGCTAGAAAAGACTAATTACAGCACCATATCACGGTTTTTTGACGATTCCATTAAAATTCTCGGAGAAGGTTGTAATCGAAACAATATTTTACTTTTTGTATCCGATGCGGCACCATATATGGTAAAAGCGACCCAAAGTATACAAGTATTTTATCCAAAATTGACGCATCAGACATGTCTTGCTCATGTACTTCATCGGGTAAGTGAAGAAATTCGGGGCGATCGATTTATAGCCAACATAAAGAAATGTATTTTTGAAAGCACCCTCAAGAGTTACGGTTTTTAATGATGTGGCATCTGGTCTCGCACTTCCACCGCAACCAGTAACGACTCTCCCCATCGAGACCTGGATTGAGGCCGCAATGTATTATGCCACAAATTTGGAGAAAATTGTGGAAGTCTTTGATGCATTGGACGAAGAGGAAGCCACGTCGATAAAACTTTCCAAGGATATGTTAAGTGATAGATTTATAGCCAAAATTTGAGTTGGCCTTCATTGCCTCAAATTATGGATTCCTTGCAGCATCAATTAAGAAGCTTGAAGCATCTTGTTTACCACTTGCTACGCAGATTGAAGTAATAACTCGTACGCAGGCTGAAATTAATGTAGTCAACTGTAAAACAGCCACCTTGATAAAAACGAAACTTCAGAATGTAATTTCAAAATATCGTGGGTTTGCTCTTATCAAAAGCCTTTCGGCAACTTTGGCTGGAGATTCGAATGAAACAGTGGGCAGTTACAGCCTTGGCAATGCGCTGGCTTTTAAATTTGCGCCTGTAACATCGGTTGATGTGGAACGAACGAACTTTCTCTATGTATAAAAATGTTTTACGCGTCAACAGACATAGTTTTTTATTCGAAAATTTACACGAAATGTTTGTAATTTGTTGTAACCAAAATTTAAATTAAATGTTATTCGTGTTGATTAATGATATTATCTTATCTTTTATAATAAATTATCTTTATTTTTAATTTTGTTTTTTTTTCATTTTTAAAAACATATTTTTAATTTTTAAGAGCATATTTTTCGATTTTAATGGCATATTTTTCATTTTTAAGAGCATGTTTTTCGATTTTAATGGCATATTTTTCATTTTTAAGAGCATATTTTTCGATTTTAATGGCATATTTTTCATTTTTAAGAGCATATTATAAGCTCTTAAAACAGTTTTTTAGAGCATATTTTTGGTTGCCCTAGTCAAAAATATATCATATACAATTTCTCAAGAAAACTTTGCGTATGTTGCCACCCTCTATAGCAGTATAGACAAAAAAAGGACCAAATCCGATGTGTATTATTCATCATGATTCGGAAAATTCTCTAGTGTATAAAAAATGACTATCTTTGCTAGAAACTGCAATTTTTTCAATGTGTACACGTTGCCTATAACTAACTAACAATCCATAATAGACCTATAGTATCTTACTATATACTATTTTTAACAGCTTCTTAAGAGGAAAAATAAAGTATAAAATATGGGGTGTTCCATTAAAAAAAAAAACATAACTTTGTTCTGTTATTTATAGGGGAACACCATGTACAAAAACATACATATTTTTAAAATATGTAGAATGGGCGTGGGTACCAGTTTATGAAAAATAGAAGTCGATATCTCAAATAGCAAACAAGTTATGGGGCTTTTATAGATCCCTGGGTCACCTGGTATACCGGGTGAGGCATTTAACATGTTTTTTGAAAATATTTCAAAAACAGAACATTTTACGCAGAAATAACCTGGGTGAAAAATAATTGTACGGAAGGGGGCAATAATCATGTATTATTGTTTTTCTCCCAGGTGGCGCTGTTGTCGCTAAATCAAGGTCAACACAATTTTTTTCAATGGGAACCCCTATTTTTCATTGCAGATTCAGATTCCTCGTTAAAAAACAAGAACAATTTACTGAACTTATTTTTTGTCCACCTGATAGATGGCGCCGTAATCGCTTTTTTTAAGGTAATTTTGAAACATCATTGCGTAATTCGAATTTTTTTCAATTTACTACAAAAACTATTTTTTAGATAACCTGGAAAAATATTTTTATTTTTAAGTTTGAGTTTGAGACATTTTAGCAGAGAAAACAATAAAAGTACCGCAAAACAAACTTTTTTACCAAAGTTGTTTTTAGAGTTTCAGCGTCTAAATGACAAGCAGCATTAAAGATTTCGCAATTGAAAATTGCATCATTTTAGATTATTCAATTACGCCACAAATTTAATTATCGATTGATTAAAAAATTGTAATTCGCGTTTAGTTAAAAAAATAATATGGCATAAATCTGAAGTACGTTTCATTTCAGATGTTAATTCTTGAAACATCATCTGGCTTGTAAAAAACGTATTTGTTGTCAAAACATACAACCGGCAACGTTTCCATAAATTACAATTTAAAATTAAAAAATCACTGGAAATAAACCAACATTACTTGTTTTGTGGACAATTTCTTTCACTGAACAAAAATGAACAAAGATTTTGGTAATCAGTCGTCTCTCTGTTTTGACGGGAGACACGTTACAATGCCACTACTTACAACCGCGGAAAAAGTGGATATGATTTTTCTGTATGGTGAAGCTGGACGCAATGCAATTGCTGCGTGTGCTCTGTACCAGTGACGGTTCGCGGGTTTTTTTCTGGTACGGCCGAGGAACAAGAGGTGGAAATACAGATAGGTGCGTTCCCGCAACTGACCCTACCTATCTGTATTACCAATAGTAATTGTAAAAATTAATACTTAATGTCAGTGTCATAACATCATGTTTTTATAATTTTAAAAGCTTAGATTATGACAATGCAAAACATTGTTGTAATGTCAAGCTACTCCATTAATTATCGATTTTCTGTTATCGCATCTATTATTATGTGGTAAATTATCAAATTAAATCATATTTTAAATGTACATCGAACGTTTTGTAACCTCGGATGAAACTGACGTTTAAAACGTCAAAATTATGAAAGATGAAAATAACAAATTTACCTACTTCAAATCCTAATAGCCAGTTTACTCAAAAACCAAAGAGATTTAGAAAAAAACTATTCTTTATAAGTTGTTTATTTTGACATTCTCCACAATTATTATTAACATAAATTTGCTGTAACTATTATCGTTTCATGATTATAAACCAAAAATAAAAAAAATATATTACCAATTTTTTTTTCTCGAATAATAATGATTTAATGAAAAATACTTTCAAGCAAAAGATGTGCATTTCTTTGATGTCTTCAATATTTGTTTAAATATTTTTGCGATATTTTTCATATTTAAAAAAATATTGCAAAAAAACAAAAAACAGTTAAGGTAAACACCCACTTCCGGTGTACGAAATTTTACCAAAAGCTTTTCAGTTCCTCTGATTATCAAATAAGACGTATCTTCAAAGTTTCATATCAATTGCTATATTCGTTTTTGAGATACAACGCGCACAGACACACACGCAGACACACACACACACAATTTTTTTTTTCCAGAAATTGTTGAAATGGAAAAAAAATTGAAAAAAAACACGATCACAATACTTTCTCGTACTTCGTAGCGGAGAAAGTAAAAATAATCTCGTAAACTAATTGTTGGAGTTGTGACTCAGGTATCCGGATCGACATCATCCGTGTCACATGTCTTTTCTTCGGACTGTCAACTTATTTGCGGACACTGGCAGCGTAAAACCAACCAGGAATAGCAGACGTACTGTCACACATGAAGATGCTGAAGCGAATATTTTAGCTGCAATTGCAGTCAACCCCCACATGAGCTCCCGACAACTTGAGCGGAGTTCAGGAATCTCACAAAGAAGTGTTTTGCGGATTCTTCATCGCCATAAATTTCATTCTTATCACGTGTCATTGCATCAAGAACTGCATGGGGACGATTTTCAAAATCGAGTGCACTTTTGCAACTGGGCCGCAGAAGAGATCAACACGTTTCAACGATCCTGTTCTCCGATAAAGCAAGTTTCACAAATCGCGGCCAAATCAACCGGCACAACCTTCATTATTGGGCTGAAGAAAATCCCTATTGGATACGACAAGTGGATCATCAGCGACCGTGGAGCATCAATGTGTGGTGCGGCATTGTGGGAGATATTAGCCCATACTTCATCGACGGAAATCTGAATGCAGGAAAATACAGTCAATTTCTGACTACTCATCTCCCAGTTTTGCTCGAAGAAGTCCCTCTGCAAAACCGCTTGACAATGTGGTATCAACACGATGGATGCCCCGCACATTTTGCGTATGCAGTTCGAGACATTTTGAATCGTCTGTTTTTAAACAAGTGGATTAGGCGTGGAGGATCGGTGCCTTGGCCGGCACGTTCACCGGACTTGACTGTGCCAGACTTCGTCCTGTGGGGAATGCTGAAAGACAAGTATTATGCGGACATACCAACAACGCCAGATGACATGAAGCAACGTATTCGCGATGGTTGTGCCAACATCAGCAGGGACTCACTTCGTGAAGTTCAGGCAGCATTCACAAGAATAATCATAAAATGTCTGGAAGTGAATGGCCATCATTTTGAGCATCTGCTGTTGAGATGATTTCAAGTAAGTAAAATACAAGCGCAAGGCTTGACACAAATACACACAATCTGCCCGTTCTGACCAGCCTTCCTCTATTAGCTTCCTATAAGACGGCCTCCAGCTCGGACATCGAAGACATGGACCTGGTGGACCTAAAAAGAGGCTTCTACCCGTTTCGGGATCCTTATTGTTTTCTCTGCTAAAATGTCTCAAACTCAAACACTTTTTTTGTAGTGAATTAAAAATAAAAATATCTTTCTCCACGACCACTGTAGAATTTAGACATTCTGAAATCAATTTTGATCATAGAACGTTCACATTCTCACTCTTGTTATGGAACAAAACACTATGTGCTTATGCGTTTTGCATGTAATTCATTCCATAACAAGTAATAGAATGAATATTCTCACACCGTTCCGAATAAAACAATTAGCCTTGGATATCACAATTGTCAAAATACTATAAACATAACCACAAACGTAATAATAAAACGTAAGTTCCTTGTGTTCATTACTTTATTAGTCTATTTTTCTGGTCGAGGAGAAAGTATAGTCTGCTACTCGGTAAGATTCTGATGCTCGTGGTTCCTCACGCTCGCCTCGCGGCTCGCGCTCGAAATATTCCACTCGCATCGAATTTCCATTCTAACCTTGTTACAGAATATACTATTCCAGGTTATCTAAAAAATAGTTTTTGTAGTAAATTGAAAAAAAAATCGAATTACGCAATGATGTGTTTCAAAATTACCTTAAAAAAAGGTATTTTTACAAAATGTGATTAAAACACCTTTTACAGGCATACGCGGCAATTGAATGTACACGCAAAACTCGCAAGCATCCTAGCGAATTATCATTTTTAGCGATTACAGCGCCATCTATCAGGCGGACAAAAAATAAGTTCAGTAAATTGTTCTTGTTTTTTAACGAGGAATCTGAATCTGCAATGAAAAATAGGAGTTCCCATTAAAAAAAATTGTGTTGACCTTGATTTAGCGACAACAGCGCCACCTGGGAGAAAAACAATAATACATGATTATGGCCCCCTTCCGTACGATTATTTTTCACCCAGGTCATTTCTGCGTAAAATGTGCTGTTTTTGAAATATTTTCAAAAAACATGTTAAATGCCTCACCCGGTATACACTTGGCAAACGTATTAAAATACACAGTTAATATTTTCAGACTACGTCTCGGAAATCGCTCATCAAAAATGTGCGACCATAAAGTCCAATAAATTTACTGTTGTTTTAATAATGCATAGCGTGTTAAAGTGTAAAGTAGATAGTGTCAATTAAACTTACGAATGGTTCAATTTCGCTCCCAACATTGTCCCACGTCAAATTGTCAGCCATCGCACCTTCAGCGTCGTACAAATCGTCGTAATTTTGGTGATTTACCAACATGTCGAACAAGACGTCCGAAGCGGTCGCACCATCGCCCTCCGAACTGGTCGATGAATTGAACATGCATCCGCAGATCGAATCGGTTCTATCTTCGGCCAAATACTTTTCAATGTTCAAGGAGGGCCATTCGGGCATACCGCCACCCTCGCCGAGCGCAGAGAATCCGGAACTGCTGCACTGTTTTGTATCTGAAACCGACGGTCCTCCGTGGACGTAGTCAAGGATCTCGTCGAGGATCGCTGTAACGTTGTCTTTAGCGCTACTTTTTTTGTCAACATGGCCACTAAACTGTAAAATAATTGTTTTAAATTTCGGCCGCAAAAATAAATCGTGGTAACAAGAATTATTTACAGGGTATCCCAACAGAGCTACATCGGAGGATATCTAATTTAAAAAGACAAAAATAAAAAAAAGTTTCCAATTAAAGTTTTGTCATATCAAATGATAAACTTTTTAAAATTATTTTAAAATATGCAGGGTGTTCGATACAGAAAGGGATCAATAAAGTATTATTAGGTTAATTAAAAACCTTGTTTGGTTTCATATTCATATATTCAGTTACTTGACACATGTTTCGGTCAATGACGACCATTCTCAAAGGAATTACAAAAATAACTAATTAAAAATGGAAAGGATTGTACCTTTTATTCATTTGCATTAAATAGAATTCTATTTTCGCTTAGAGTTTTAAGGTTTATTTTATTATAAGGCCAGTACCTTAAGGCAGTCCCTATAATGATAAATGCAATCATTTGAAAATTATTACCACTCATCCGATTTTTACCAAAATTGAAATACTAAATCTACCTATCAATAGAAAAAGTTGGATGCATTTTTTGTTTATTTTAAATGAAATTGTAGGTTAAATACACATATCGAAAATGTTTATGGGTTGATCAAAAATTATCAGACCAAATAATCAGTTATTTAAATAATAATTATAATTTATATTGGGTCAAACCATTCGAAATCACCCAAATAGAATAAAATTTGTTGCTCAACATTTTTGATTTTACTAATATTTTTACTAGTTAATATTTAATTAATTTAATTTCATATACAGGGTGTCTCAGACATAACTCCCCAGACCTATAACTTTCTTATTTTTAAAGATAAATATAGAAAACCATATATATTTTTTAATGGGAGCAAATTCTCTTTAAAATTATAAGAATAAAATTTTCAAAAATTTCTGCTCATATTTCTTTTTTTTTCAAATAGCACTGGACTTGTTTTTTCCATATTATAATAGTATTTTTTATTCTCTTTACAATCATGTAAACCAATATGGTTATTACATTAGAAAAAAATTGAGAAAAATGAGATTAAAGGTTGATTTTTAAATTGATTTTTTTTTAGTTGGCTTTGAAATATTTGATTTACAGAATGACATATGTGACAATTGTTCTTTTCAAAACTTGTTGCACCTTGTCTAAAGTTATAAGAAAAATGAATTACAAAAACTCTCACAAACTTGACATGATCCTTCTTTATGGTTTGTGCAAGAAGAATGAGAAAAGCTGCAAGGTTGTATGCACGAAGATATCCGGAAAGACCACATCCGGATCATAAAATAATTATTAATTTGGCGAATAATCTTTCTGCGCATGGCTCATTCAAAAGGAACAAGAAAGTCGTAAACAAATGAGGAGATTATAGAAGGGTTGGACTGATTTTATACCTGAATTTAGGTGATTAGTGAAAGTACAGATGTGAAGAAATAAATGATCTTGTTTTCAGTTGGAAAAGGGTTGGACTGATTTTATACCTGAATTTAGGTGATTAGTGAAAGTACAGATGTGAAGAAATAAATTGATCTTCTATAATCTCCTCATTTGTTTACGACTCCTTCACGGTCACGGTCACCTTCACGTAAGTGTATTTTATTCTTTAACATTCAATTTAAATGCGAAGCTGCACTGATGAGAGATAAATCTCGAAACGCGTCTGCAGATGGCTATTTACTTAATTCTTACATATTTTTTTGGGTTCAGTTTTATAATTTAAAGTTTTCAAATTCAATTTAGTTTTAGTTTTCAAGTTAGTCCTGTGGGTAGAAATAAGGGATCTTAAACCAATGTTAGTTCACTTAGTACTTAGTACTAGTAATAACGCAAATTTCTTTTGTATCATTCAATATCCGGCGTGGCACTAGCCAGGGAAGTAGTTGTTTCAATAAGTTATTTGTTTATAGTCTTAGTAAGACTTAATTTTGCTTGCAGAGTTACGAACAGGTTGAATATTTATATATTCAGGCTATATTTCGTTTTTTGAATTTATTTAAATGTGAAACTATTCACATCTGAGTTATTACTCTGCCACGAAATGCAAAATCGTCGGAGAAAGAATGACTAACCTGAGTTAGCAGACATTATACTACGAATTACTTTCTCACAACCTCCAGACGCTTTGAGCGCTAGGACCATGGGTTGTGTAGAAAGGGGGTATCGCCAAGACGCTTTGAGCGCTAGGAAAAGAGCTTCCAAAATCTAATGTCTAATAACTTTAACTTGTCATTATTGAACGTATCGATTTCTTACGACCTCCAGACGCTTTGAGCGCTAGGACCATGGGTTGTATAGAAAGGGTGTATCGCCAAGACGCTTTGAGCGCTAGGAAAAGAGCACCCAATTTCTGATGGTAATCTTAAAATTTCTGATGGTAATCTTATTCATTTCTGATGGTAATCTTATTCTCCGAACGAAATAGTATAGTCAAGGTCACCGATTGTGTAAGTTATTCATTGAGATCTAGTTGAAAGTTTTATCGACATCAAGCAAAGAGGTCAATTGCCAAACCTCACGTCGTTACAAACGTATACGTATTCTGGTCTGGTCAAAGAAAAAGTACTACAGTCGTAAATCTCAAATTCTTGCAATATTCTTTTGTAAAATGTTCGACGATAGTTCTGAGACTGGTTTTCCCACAGGGTTTTCCCAGATCTATTGGTACAGCAAGGATATGTGTTCATAAATCAAATAACATACTCTTTGGTGTACCAATGCAAATGCCAGAACTAATAAATCAAATGAATAAACGTCCATTCGTTCAACAAACAAGCATTTTATTTACCTAAACCTAACCAACACGCATCGACACTCGTAACGAATCTGTTAAATAATTAAGGGTTACTACAAAAATTAAACACAACGTATATAAGTACAAAAAGGTCAGACTTGACGTACTACAGTCTTAGTAAGACTTAATTTTGCTTGCAGAGATACGAACAGGTTGAATATTTATATATTCAGGCTATATTTCGTTTTTTTGAATTTATTTAATGCTTTCTGCAACAAGTAAGGTTGTTTCTATTTTATTTATACCCTAATACCTCGCTCAGGACTGTTACATCTCAATGTGACATCAAAATGTTCGGTGAGTGGGATACTAAAGAGGAATTTATACCGACCTTTCAAATTTATTCGGGTACAAGCACTGCACCCAGGGGATAATGACCGTCGAATGGAATTTATTAGTTGGATAATGGCAACTTATCAAGAAGAACCTAACATTCTAAGTAGGATATTATGGACGGACGAAAGTAAATTTCATAATGCTGTGGTGACTACTCAGAATTCTAGATATTGGTCAACTGAGCAGCCGTACTGGATGAAGCATCGAAATTTTCAAAACGTATGGGGGATTAACGTTTGGTGTGGCATAATAGGAGGAAACTTAATAGGGCCATTTTCTACGAAGGTACTTTGACAGGTAATCGTTACTTATCATTTCTTCAAAATACTTTTCCACGACTCTTAGAAAACGTACCGCTTAATACAAGAATAAATATGATATTACAACAAGATGGTGCTCCAGCTCACAATAGCCTAATAGTTCGAGATCACTTAAATAATGTTTTTGGACATCACTGGTTCGGAACATATGGATCAGTGCGCTGGCCAGCCCGCTCACCCGATATTACACCGTTAGACTATTTCCTGTGGGGGTATTTAAAAGCTCGTGTCTTTTCATTAGAATTTGATAGTGTGGATGAATTGAAAGCAAATATTACAAGGGTCTGTCGAAATATTCTGCAAGAAGTATTATTAAATGCTACCAGCAGAGCATTAATGCAAAGACTTGAATGTTGCGCAACTGAAAATGGTGGGAATTTCGGAAAATTTTTGTAATCTTTTAAAGTTATTAATATGTTAAAGTTAAATCAAAAATATAATTTAATAAATACTGATTATTTACTATTCAAATGATTTCTTATTATAATTTTAAACAAGGTGCAATAAAATAATGATATTGAACAACTGTAATGACAATCTGTGAGTCAAATATTTCCATGGCCAACTAAAAAAAAAGAACTTAAAAATCAATCTTTAATCTCATTTTTCTCAATTTTTTTGTAATGTAACAATCATATTGGTTTACATAGTTGTAAAGAGATTAAAAAATACTATTTTAATAAGAAAAAAAACAAGTCCAGTACCATTTGAAGAAAAAAAGTTGAACATCACTGTCAAAATATGAGCAGATATTTTTGAAAATTTTATTCTTATAATTTTAAAGAGAATTTGCTCCCATTTAAAAATATATATGGTTTTCTATATTTTTCTTTAAAAATAAGAAAGTTATAACCCTGGGGAATCATGTCTGAGACACCCTGTATACTAAAAGCGTAAGGTCAAAATTACATTTTTTAAATATTTCAAAAACCCTTATAGATAGCAATTTGAAATTTTTATGAAAAATCTTAAATAATTCAAGACACCTACCATTAAAATTTCAACTTCCTCTGGCCACCCCTTTAAAAAAAGTGTTGCTAACCCCACAAAAACATTTTTTTTGCAATTTTTATTTTTTTCCTGAAAGCCGAAAATGTCCTCTAGGGGCCCGTAAAATTCGAAATTTTCCATCTCACCCAGTTACCCAGAGGTGAATTTTTGAAAATCGATTTTTCGCGATGCAGAGGCTCGCGCCAATGCCTAAGGCTTTTTAGGTTTTCGAGTTGGAACGTTCGGATAAGGCTCAAAAATCCACAATGCATGGGGGCACAACGGCCACGTATGTAGGGTTCGGTGCTCCTCTCCGTTCGCAAGCTGCGACCCTTTACAGTCGCGACTAGAATTTTCAATGAGTTTTGTAGAACGAGTCCGTCCCTACATTTCATGTCTCCTACGAATTTTTGATATCTCTTGAAGAGTTATTCAAAGAAAACTACCCCCGATTTCAATAAAAAAATTCTAGAACGGCCATTTTTAATCCGACGCAAAAAATTTAAACGGCGTGCCATTTGGAATTTCATTTTGCGTCGAAAAGGTTGGAACCATATTTTTCGTGGGGCCCACCGTTTACGACCTATGGCCAATTTTCGATTGTTTTCCGGGATTTTTTCGAAGAATTTTTCGATTTTTTTTTTCGAAAATCTGACGACGGCATATCAGTCGACTTAATCCACATCAAAGATCCCCATAAAGTTTTTCGATCCGATTTTTAGTTTTCGAGATATGACGTTGTATACGGAACGGGGAAGCGAAATTGACCAGCGGGGCACAACATTTTATTCTGATCTGAAATCTAATTACACCACCGGAAAGCCCTTCTCGGGCCCAACAGAAAATCCCAATAAAACTTCTCGATCCGACCCCTCCTTCTAATTTTAAAAATTCATTAAACTTTTATTTATTTTGCTGGTAAATATTTTCGATCGTTTCAAAATGAATTTTTCCATTCCTTCTTAAATCACGAATCCAACGACGGATTATCATTGCGGTATTGCGTGTACGTAAAACAAACTTTGAATTTTTAAAATCGCCCCGTTATTAACCGAGATATGGATATTTGAATTATTGTCATTTTTGAACGTTGAAATTTTTTCCCCGGAAAATCAATTGAGAAAAAAAATTTCCGGAGGGGTTAGAACAGTGATGGGGAAACTGCGGCCCGCGGGCCAAGTCCGGCCCGCGGAAAGGTTTAATCCGGCCCGTTTAAGAGTGCCGTCGTGAGAATGTTTGAACGCGTTCTTACTTCGTAATGTGACGACCCGCATAAAAACTACCTGCGGCGATATTCAAAACACAATAGTATTCTGGACAAATCCATCCGACCTAAACAGATGACTCATCTTCGCTCGAAACTTCCAGACACTCTCGCAGGTAGGTATAAATACAAGCGAGGCCGCCCGAAGATCAGTTAGTTAGCGACTTATTGTTAGTGAGTCATCTGCAACGACCCGCTGTGACTCGAGTAATTGTTTGTGTAATCCCCCAACCTCCCAGTGCCTCAACAAACTCCCGCGTAAGAGCATTAGTTAGCAGTAAGCTTTCGTCAATTGCGTTTCTGTGTGTTGTTCATCGTAGTAGGTAACGTCTAAAATGGATGTTAAAAAAAGAAAAGTGGATTCAGAATGTCGAGTTTTTAAAGAAGAATGGACGCGGAAATATTTCTTTACTTTATTTAAAGAAAAACCTGTGTGCTTACTTTGCAATACAACTGTTGCAGTTTTAAAAGAATATAGCATTCAGCGCCATTTCAAGAGCAAACATGAAAACCACTTCTACTCATCGTTAAGTGAAGAGGTGAAAAAAATGAAATCTAAAGATTTAATACAAAATTTATCAAGTCAACAACAATTATTTCAGAGAGCTAATCATTCTCAAAGATGCGCTACGAAAGCTTATAATATTGCTAAATCTAATAAAGCATTTTCAGATGGTGAATTTATAAAGCAGTGCATGATAGATGTGTGCGATATTATGTGCCCTGACAAGAAAAAGGATTTTCAGTCACTGTCTCTCTCAAGAAGAACAATCACCGAGAGAATTGAAAATATTGATAAAAATCTAATTTCACAACTGACTACAAAAACTCAAAAATTTATTTTTTATTCAATTACCATGGATGAAAGTACAGATATCAGCGATACTGCGCAGTTACTCATATTTGTAAGAGGAATCAACGCCCACTTTGAAATTACAGAAGAACTTGCAGGGCTGCAGTCAATGAAAGGAACAACGACTGGTGCCGATATATTTTGTGAATTTGAAAATTGCATCGATAAACTTCGTTTACCTATTGACAAGCTATGTAATGTAACTACAGATGGTGCTCCTAATATGGTTGGAATCAATCAAGGATTTGTTGGGAAATTTAATTCTAAGTATCCGGAAAATGATGTTGTTTTTTTGCATTGCCTTATACATCAGGATGCTCTCTGTAAATCGGCTTTAGATATTGACCATATACTTAATATTGTTGTAAAACTAGTAAATATGATTCGTTCCGGAGGATTATTACATCGCCAGTTTCAACAGTTTTTGGAGTCCGTACATGCTGAGCATTCCGATATCCTGTATTATTCAACAGTTCGTTGGTTAAGTGCTGGAAAAGTATTTGAAAGAATTTGGGATTTAAAAGACGATATTGTGAATTTTCTTCTTGATAAAGACATTTATAATCAATTTGACGTCTTAGAAAACGAAACGTGGCTTTCTGATTTCGCTTTTTTCACAAACCTCCTCGTACACATGAATAAACTTAATCAGTTTCTTCACGATATTTGGCAATACCTGAAAAGTTTCAAATTATCAGATCTCTAAATCTGATTTTTCTCATTTTCCTAGAATACAATCTTTAAAATTCACTATATCAAACAATAAGATTAAAAAATACGAAATTAATTTGAGAAAACTATCTACAGAATTTGAAAGGAGATTTCAGGACTTTAGAAAAATGGAACCAGAGTTTAGTATTTTTGCGACCCCATTCAATGTTAATTACGAAGAAGTTGATGCAAAATTTCAATTTGAGTTAATAGAACTGAACTGTAATACTCTCCTGAAACAAACTTTTCATACAGTACCATTACTAGAATTTTATAAAAATTTAAGTCCAGATAATTTCCCAAATCTAATTACTCATGCAATGAAGATAATGACAATGTTCGGCTCATCTTATATATGCGAACAAATGTTTTCAACAATGAAGCTTAGGAAAACTTCTTTAAGAAACAGAATTACAGATGAGCACCTTTCATCAATTTTAAGAATTTCTGCTTCGCAAATGGAACCGGACTATGATGAAATTTTGATGAAACAGTCTCAATTTCATTTTTCTCATGCACCATCAACCAGTAATGACACCAGAAAATAAAGTGATAATACTTCACATCAAGAACTACACTAAATTCATTTTATATTTTGTGCTTATAATTTTGTTACCTTTTGCTTTTTTACTATTAAAATAATAAGTGTATGTAATAATATATGTATATGTTTATAGAACACATAAATTAGTTAACGATTAAGCATTATTCTTTGGCCCGCTACGATTGTCTAGTTATTACAAATAGCCCGTCTTAAAAAAAGTTTCCCCACCACTGCCTTAAGGTATGAATACAAAAGATCTAACCAGGTGCCAATGCTGTACGGCTAACTTTATTCTAATTAAATCTAATCTGAACTAAGAATTAGACATAAAACTAGTAAATAGTTCAAGCAAATTTATCTCACCGATTTATTTTTTTTCGGTGAAGTTCGCCTTTTGCTTTTGCTATCGGTCGTCGTTTTTCTCGATGATACGTGTGATGATGATTGCTTTTTGCTTTTGGTATGGGATGATTTGCCCCCAAGGTGTTTCGTAGATATTTCCACTTCGGATAAAACCAATTCTGGATCGTCTTTCTTGGGTGCATCCTTCTGTTCTGGAGCTGTTTCGATTTCAACTTCTGCCATGTTGACGTTCACATAATGTTGTCGTTTTGTTTTTTATGCTTTGATATATCGATTATAATTTCAACTGCGATTGAAATTTCATTTAAATAATTTGTATGTATTTAATACAAATGAGGTGTGAGACCAAATGAAAAAAAACAAATAAGTAGTTCAATAAATATAAATAAATATTGGATCGATGAGGCTTTTACTTGTTGAAACTCCATGGTATCATTTAATAAAACACTAACACAGTGTATGATTTCAAATTAATTTTATTGTTCTACAACAATTTTTTCACCACACAGTGGCTTCATCAGGTAGATTATTTTTTTTTCATCTACCTGATGAAGCCACTGTGTGGTGAAACAATTTTTGTAGAAGAATAAAATTAATTTGAAACCATACACTGTGTTAGTGTTTTATTAAATGATATAAATAAATGTTTTTGAACATAATTCAGAAAAAATATTTTAAAACAATATAAAGCGCGAGGTAATAATGTAATTTCATCCATTTAATAATCCGGGTTCGGCACATTTTATAAACTCTAATTAACGGGTCAAATAACAATCTTATTATTTCTTTGTATCAATTTTGAAATTCGCTTGTAATTTAAAATTCATGACAAAAAAATTGAGCATTCAGATGTGATAAAAAAATAAATATAGCGTCCATAAGAAATAAGAAAGTTGATGATGGTTCAAAAGAAACGATATATATTGAAAAGAAACGATACATGTTAAAAATTTAAAAAAAAGCCATCTATTAGATAATAAAAAAGTACCGGCGTGGCACTAGCCAGGGAAGTAGTTGTTTCAATAAGTTATTCGTTTATAGTCTTAGTAAGACTTAATTTTGCTTGCAGAGTTACGAACAGGTTGAATATTCATATATTCAGGCTACGTAATATGTCTTTATATCTTCGTTACTTGAGGTGATATTTAAAAATGGCAAACCGTTCTTATAGTAAATTCAATACAACGAAATGTATTGAATTTATTGATTTTAATTTAAAGAACGGTTTGACATTTTTAAATATCACCTCAAGTAACAAAGATATAAAGAAAAAATGGTGATGTGGCCATCATGTTATTTTCTCCGACATGATGGTATCATAGCCATTTATATTTACGTTTTCATGGTTTGAAATAATATTTTAAATGTACATCGAGCGTTGCGTAAATTTGGATGAAACTGACGTTTAAAACGTCAAAATTATGAAACATGGAAAAATTATACTTCAAATTCAAAAACTCGGTTTACTCAAAAAGTAACGAGATTTCGAAAAAAACTTATTCTTTAGAAGTTGTTTATTTTGGTATTCTCTACAATTATTATTTACTCAAATGTGCTGTAACTATTATCGTTTCATAATTATAAACCAAAAATTGAAAAAAAAACTAATACATTTTTTTCTCGAATAGCAATGATTTTATGAAAAATATTTTCAAGCAAAAGATGTTCATTTCTTTATTATCTTCAACGTTTGTTTAAATGTTTTTGTGATATTTTTCATATTTAAGAAAATATTGGCAAAAAACAAAAAACAGTTAAGGTAAACACCCACTTCCGGTGTACGAAATTTTACCAAAAGCTTTTCAGTTCTTCAGATTAACAAATAAGACGTATGTTGAAAGTTTCATATTAATTGCTGTATTAGTTTTTGAGATACAGCGCACACAGACAGACAGGGCGTGAAGCTCAGCATTGCTGAAGAAAGAGATAAGCGATTGGCTGCCAAGTCGCACTAAAACTGTGTTAAATGGTATATCATTTACAATAAAACATAAAAGACACACGCACACACACACACACACACACACACACACACACACACACACACACACACACACACAGACAGACACACACACACACACAGACACAATTTTTTTTTCCAGAAATTCTTGAAATGGCATCTAGGGACCCCAAAACGGATATTTCCGTAAAAAAAAATTTTGAAAAAAAAATCACGATCACAATACTTTCTCGTACTTCGTAACGGAGAAAGTAAAAATGGTGATGTGGCCATCATGTTACTTTCTCCGATTTGATGGTATCATAGCCATTTATATTTACGTTTTCAAGGTTTATTTTCAATTGAAATAATATTTTAAATGTGGGGCATTCCACAAAAAGACGACCCAAAAAAAGTGGCATGTTCTCGGAATCGGTTTGTACTGTGTTTCGTGATAGTGTTTTTAATAAGCTTATTTAAGGCCATATTAGTTCCACATTTAATTCGGTTATTTCAGAGATATAGAGGATTTTATTTTCAGAAAAGTCGAAAATTCGAAGTTTAGAAAAAAATATCTCTGCGTAGGCTCATGCTACGATGAAAATTTCTGGACAAAACCTAATGACAATAAATTTAACTTTTTAGAAAAAAATAGTAGAATATGTTAAGTTCATACGTTGAGTGTATTTCTTCAATTTGAAAAATTAAAATTAAAATTGAAAGGTGAGTGCCACCTTCGATTTTCTTTAAAACATTTCAGAATGATCTCTGAAATATGCAGAATGTTAGGCGGGAGCCGCATCGCGGGATTCGGAAGGATCTCTGAGATATAATTTTTTTTCTGACTCAATGTACGTTAGAAACGGAACTCCGATGAGAACCAATTATTCAGATGAACGCTATTTCGGCGAGAATTGCAAAAAAATTAAATCTTATGTATTTTTAATCTTCTCATATGTAGAAACGTAATACTGGAAACCTTAAGTGCATTTTAATGTAGAACTGGTATTTACAATAAAATAAGTTGCGCCGGTCGAACAAAATGTATACACAACAAAGATTTGTATGCATCTTACAATCCAAAAACAAGTTCTAAAGTAAAGTGACAGTTCGGTTTTGACTATTCCGTTCGACGAGTTCGTAACACGAAGATGGGGAGACGAAAGGCACGACAACCGAAACGGAACCGTTGTTGTAACCTTTATAAACTGAAAAAAACATATAAACAATAAATAAAGTGGAGCTCTTATTCTGTATTTTGCAGTAAGAATTATGTAATTTCTTATTTTCAAGTATATTTCACCATTATTAGGCGGACACTTGTAAATCCCAAGTAACGGTTTCCATATTACGTTTTCATAACGGAGAGACGCTTAAAAATGTATAGATTTCATTTATAGAAATAGAGTTCATCAGAATAATTGGTTCTCATCGGAGTTCCGTTTCTACCGTACATTGAGTCAGAAACCTGAATTCCCATCAACCATCCGTCCTTTGAAAAAAATTTAAAAAAAAATTGAAGACTCAGTTTACTCAAAAACTAAAGAGATTTCGAAAAAATCTTATTCTTTATAAGTTGTTCATTATGGCATTCTCTACAATTGTTAAAAAATTAAATTTGCTGTAACTATTATCGTTTAATAATTATAAACCAAAAATTAAAAAAAATCATATTTTTTCTCTCGAATAACAATGATTTTTTGAAAAATATTTTCAAGCGAAAGATGTTAATTTTTTTTTGTTGTCTTTAATATTTGTTTAAATGTTTTTGTGATATTTTTCAAATTGAAGAAAATATTGAGAAAAAACAAAAAATTGTTGACAATTCGAAACTGTCATTTTTGACGATTCGAAATTTTATGTATAAAATTCCAGTCTATAATCATCTGATAAAGTTGGGTAACACAACAGGAATGACAAATCGAAATAAACTTGAACGTGTTTCAACATGCGATCTGCTGCTCCAGCGGCATAATAACCAACTTTTTTTATGAATTCCAAGAAATAAAGTTGCTAATTAGTCAATCTAAAAGATACAATTGCCATAAAATATCCCATGTTTCTTTACTCATCAGAAATAAATTATTCTCAGTTGACTGGGATATTTTACCTCATCCTTTATATTTTCTTTCCATTATTATTTCATTGAAATATTATTTCCGTAGGAAAAGATTGAATTCAATAAATGATATAAAAATGTATCCTGATCAATATTTTGCTAACAAACCTTGGAAGTTTTGAGAATTTGGGAAGATTCTGCTGCACAGATTCCAACTTTTAGAGAATGATAGGCACATGGTATAAAAATGATGATGTGGCCATCATGTTCCTTTCTCCGACTTAATGGTATCATTTATATTTACGTTTTCATGGTTTATTTTCAATTGAAATCATATTTTAAATGTACATCGAGCGTTGTGTAAACTCGGATGAAACTGACGTTTAAAACGTCAAAATTATGAAAGATGGAAAAATTATACTTCAAATTCAAAAACTAAAGGGATTTCGAAAAAAACTTATTCTTTACAAGTTGTTCATTTTAGCATTCTCTACAATTATTATTAACATAAATTTGCTGTAACTATTATCATTTTATAATTATAAACCAAAAATTAAAAAAATAATAATTTTTTTTCTCAAATAAAAATGATTTTATGAAAAATGTTTTCAAGCAAAAGATGTTCATTTCTTTGTTGTCTTCAATGTTTGTTTAAATGTTTTTGTGATATTTTTCATATTTAAGAAAATATTGGCAAAACACAAAAAACAGTTAAGGTAAACACCCAGTTCCGGTGTACGAAATTTTACCAAAAGCTTTTCAGTTCTTCAGATTATCAAATAAGACGTATGTTCAAAGTTTCATATCAATTGCTCTATTATTTTTTTGAGATACAGCGCGCACAGACACACACACAGACACACACCCAGACACAACAAAATGGTGATGTGGCCATCATGTTACTTTCTCCAATTTGGTAGTATCATCTATATTTACGCGTTCATTGTTTATTTTAAATTTAAATCATGTTTTAAATGTTCATACAGCGTTTTGTAGAATAGGATGAAACTGACATTTAAAACGTCAAATTTATGAAAACTAGAATTGACAAATTATACTTTAAATTCTAATAGTCAGTTTACTCAAAAACTAAAGAGATTTCGAAAAATACGTATTCCTTATAAGTTGTTCATTTTGGCATTCTCCGCAATTATTAAAATAAACTTGCTGTAACTATTATCGTTTCATAATTATAAACCAAAAATGACAACATCAAAATTAATAACGAAATTACATTCGTTACATTTTACGAAAAATATTTTCAAACAAAAGATGTTAATTTCTTTGTTGTCTTCAAGTTTTGTTCAAGTGCTTTTATAGTATTTTTCATATTTAAAAAAATATCGGAGAAAAACAAAAACGGTTAAGGTAAATACCCACTTCCGGTGTACGAAATTTTACCAAAAGCTTTTCAGTTCTTTGGATTATCAAATAAGACTCATGTTCAAAGTTTGATGTTAATTGATGTAGTAGTTTGCGCATTTTAATTTATATCGATCGTCTGCGACATAACCTAAACTTGTGGCACGTAAGTTCAGTTAAATAGTCAGTTTACTCAGAAACCAAAGAGATTTCGAAAAAACTTATTCTATATAAGTTGTTCGAATTGGCATTATTTACAATTATTAATCATGTTAATTTGCTGTAGCTATTATCGTTTCATAATTATAAACCAAAAATGAAAAAAAAATTAATAATTTTTTTTCTCCAATAAAAATGATTTTATGAAAAATATTTTCAAACAAAACATATTAATTTTTTCGTTGTCTTCAAAATTTATTTGAATGTTTTCGTAAAATTTTTCATATTTAAAAAAAATATTAGAAAAAAACAAAAAATGGTTAAGGTAAACACCCACTTCCGGCGTACAGAAGTTTACCAAAAGCTTTTCAATTCTTCGAATTGTCAAATAAAGCTTATGTTCAAAGTTTCATGTTAATTGTGCTATTAGTTTTTGAGATACACACAGACACACAGGCACAGACACACATTTTTTTCCAGAAATTGTTGAAATGGCATCTAGAGACCCCAAAACGGATATTTCCTTAAAAAAAAAATTGAAAAAAAAATCACGATCACAATACTTTCTCGTACTTCGTAACTGAGAAAGTAAAAAAGCTGTAGTACTATGATTTCGTATTCTAGTTTGCAATCCAGAATATTTACTAGAGACATGGAAAGTATAACCACAGCTTTGTACCCTAGAATTTTTAATATCCAAAGTTACTTCTGTTAATTTATTTAAAATTGGATATTACGAATTGTAAGGGACAAACTGTGATAACGTCTTCAATATGTCTGGTATTTTAGTTACTTCTGTTAATTTATTTAAAATTATATATTCTCAATGTTCTCCATCATATTGATCTATTTGCAGCAAACCAAAAACCTTTCCTTTAATTCATTATTTTTTTTGTACATATCTGATTATTAAAACTAATTGATCAATATGACTTATATCGGAAATTGAATCAACAATAATAGAAACGTATTTACCTTTTTTTTAACTCAGCACTTATATGTACAGGGTGGGCAAAATTCGATGTTTGAAAGTGTAAACATGGCATACGAAAACTATAAAAACTTTTCATGGTTTTCGTATGCCTTGTTTACACTTCCAGAAGAAAAACTGACCGAAAATTAGTTTGTTTAATATAAAACAATTAATTTGTCTATAAATAATACAAGCCAACTAAGATGAAAGTGAGAAAATATACGGAATGTTTGAAAAATAATACTTTTTAATAGATTTTAATAAAATTACGAATACAACCCCCGCATGCTATATATCGTTGAAAAGAGAAAAAATAACCTAATGAAATAGGTCTAAGCCAACTAAAGGTTGTATTAAAAAAAAACCTTTCTGTTATAACTTTAATATTAATGAATATATCGGAATTCTGTTAAGCTTATTTTATTCTTTCCAAAAAAGTGCCTGAAGAACATATAACTTTCATTATTGTCAAATGATAAACAACTGAGCTATTTCAATATATCGAAAATGGAAAAAATGACTTTTTGGCCATAACTCAAAAAAACGAACATAAATAAATTTAGTTTTCACCATCGAGTTTTTCTCGAAAAAAGAGATCGAGGTTGCGCCATCCGTTTTTCTCTATCTATTATAGTTATCGAGATCCCCTATACAAACATAGAATTTTGCCCACCCTGTACATAGATTTTTTAACCGTTAAATTTATAAAACCATCACTAGTTTTGTTTGATGGGTAATTTGTTATACCAGGGCCACAGTTAGTAAATTTTTGTAAATAGTTCTTTACAGCGGCGGCTCGTGGATGTTCGGCAAGGAGGCTGTGGAAGAACATTTGACTGAAACGGGAACGGAATATTTGCTTCCTCTATAGCAGGGGTCTCCAAACTACGGCCCGAGGGCCACATCCGGCCCGCGGACAGATTTTGTCCGGCCCGCGGAGAGCTAGCATACTTGAAAACTCCTTTCAGAGAACATATTTTTTATAGCAAATTAAATTTAGTTTACTGAAGTATTCCAATTTTATGTTGAATAATTATTAATATGACATCTACATTGATATGGTCATGGGCTAACTACTCATAACATTGTTGTAGGCGTATTGTTATTGTTTTTGTGATAAGTTGGATAAAGAAACACAGAATTGTAATGAGTAAAGACATGTATAATATGCAGAAAATTTAACTTCAGTATATAATAACTAACAAATTATGTAAATGAATCCAACTAACATTTTATACATTTTAAATAAAAACATAACTTATAACAAGCATAATGACATATGAAATACTAATGAGATTTATGTAATTGAGATTTTCCACTGACAATAGTTTGTAGTTGTGGACTAATTTTACTTGTACCAATTATTAAAAGAGATTTAAGATGCTCATCAGTTAATTTAGATCTGTAAACATTTTTTGTGTACTTCATTTTGGAGAAGGTCTTCTCACACAAATAAGTAGTACCAAAAACAGAAAACAGCCCACGAGCAAATTTATGCAAATTATCAAATTGTGTCAGTGGACTTAGACTCTTATAAAATTCCAACAAAGATGAGTTTTGATATGTGTTCTTAATCACTGCACTGTAGATCAATCATTTCCATTTGAAGTTCCGGGGCTAGGGTTTCAATGTCAGTATCAAAAGGATTCTGAAAAATCTTAATTTGATTCGCAATGGCATCAAAGTCCGAGAAACGAGTATCAAAATTTATTTTCAAAGCACTCAAAGTTTCGATTGCAAAATCGATAGGAAACTCAGTCTCAGTGGTGTGGCTGAATATTTCACATGTTTTAAAATTTGAAAAACATTTACTATGTGGTTGTGATTGAAACAGTATCAATTTCTTCCGGAATGATTTGATATTAGTGTATAAATCAGGAAGATGCTGGTTTTCTCCTTGCAATCTCAAATTCTGTTCGTTCACATGTTTTGTCAAATCAACATGGAATGCTAACTTCCACAGCCATGCGTTGTTTTGTAATTCAGTAAGAGGGCGATGCTTTTCATTCAAAAAAATTTCGATCACTGCTCGAAATTCAAAAAAGCGCTGAAGGACTTTCCCACAACTAACCCAACGTACGGCAGCATGATAAGGTAAGTCATTTTCTCCAATCTCTTAAATAAATTGTCGGAATTGTCGGTGATTCAGCCCAAAAGATCTGATAAAATTAACAGTTGATATGACTGGTTTCAGAACTTCAGACATATCCAAACATTTTTCGCACAAAGACTGTTGATGAATGATACAATGTAAGATGATTTTGAACCACCGTTATTTTCTACAGCCTTTAACACAAGAGCGACCACTCCTTTATCTTTCCCACTCATGTTTTTGCCTCCATCAGTTGTAATACATTTCAAGTTTTTCCATCGAAGGTTCTTTTGATTAATGGCCATTTCAACTCCTTTAAAAATATCTGTACCAGTAGTTGTGCCATGAATACTATACATATCAAGAAGTTCTTCATGCACTTCATAGCTTTTATCTACTCCTCGAATATAAAGAATATAAATCAACACCTAAGCAGTATCTGACACATCCGTTGACTCATCCAAGGCCAAAGAAAACCACTCAACATGTCCATTTTTGTCGAACAGTTGAGAGGATATATTTTCAGCGATGTTTTCTACCCTTCGAGCCACAGTGTTTGCTGACATACTGACAGTTTTTAATAAATTTACCTTTTCAGGGCACATTTCTTCGGCTGCTGCAATTATGCATTCTTTGATCATTTCTCCATCGGTGAATGGTTTTCCACGTTTTGCAATTTCAAGAGCCACACGAAAGCTGGCACGAGTTGCAGCCTCTTGTTCGGTTTTGAGTTTTGTAAATGAAGATTGCTGCGATTTCAATCCGCGCTTCATAGCTTCGAATTTTTCTGTCCGCAAACTATATTTTGAGTAATTTTGAAAATGTTTTGTTTCATAATGACGTTTAATTTTATATTCCTTGAGAACGGCTATGCTTTAATTGCAAATCAAACATAGCGCCTTGTTACTGGACTCAATTACGAAATACTGAATGTTCCACTGATCTTTGAATTTTCTGCATTCACTATCAATTTTTCGCTTCTTTTCCATACTACTAAATCACACACAAAAGCAACAATTCAAATCAAAATACTGTTACAAAGATGTCTTAAAACTTAAACACGCACAAACACGTTTTAAGGAGGTACGCACTATTTTATTTCACAACAGTGTCATAGGAACTGACTTGTGGTTGCGCCACTAGCCTTCTTATATATTCCAATTACTGCCATCTAGAAGTGAGTGGAAGACACCAGAACTTTCTCGAACCGACGAGATTATTCTGTACGTGCTATTAGCGCCATCTGTTAGCGATAGAAGGTACTACCTATTTCCGCTTGTGTCCACCAGATGTCATGTCACGTTACTCCTCATGGCTCGTACTCTACGACTAATCTAGAAATTACAGATAATGACAGGAAAATTAATAATATGCAGTGTTGCCATTTGCGGACTTTAGTCCGATTTGCAGCCTTTTTTAAATGTTGCGTACTTTTTCGGACTTTTTTTTTCATCAGTGGACTATTTCACTTTTTACCACCGGCAACAATGATAATATGGTTTTGGCCCTCGGAACTTACTGATGTAATCAGTATGGCCCTAAGACTGGAAAGTTTGGAGACCCCTGCTCTATAGGAATAAATAGTACAGTATGAGCAGGATCAGCATCTCTGACTTAGCCTCCGCTACGAAGATCCACTAGCCCCCGCTGGTTCTTCATAAATCAAACTGGCTAAGGTAATCTAAACAGCTTAAAAAATTACCTTTCCGTTCTTGCCCCAGTCATCTTCTGAAATGTACACGTGTTTCAAATAAAAACAACAATTCATTCCAAATAGCAAGTTAATTTTTTTGGAATTGTATGTGGGCCTCTGTTTACGGGCTTCTGGCGAGTCTCTCAGCTAGCGCCAACTTCTTATGCATAAGTACGGCTGAATAAGATACAAATATGATTTATATCTCCACTTGCACCTAGTGGATGCTTCTAGGACTAAAATAATTGAAAACGGTAAATTTTGACAATAAGTGTTCTTATAATGTCAATATCTACGTGCTCTCTTAGATATCTCGAAATTCATTTTTTTTTTTAATAGAATAGTCGATTTTTTTTATCACATAACGCGATTGGAAGGAAAATTACAAAAAAAGTATTATACAACCATTCTTCAAAAGCAAGTAGTTTTTGAATTATTCCGAAGATTCATTTTTCGTCGCATTTCTGTCGCACGTTTTTAACATAATTATTTTAAAATGTAGGAGAATTTTAACGACCGTAACATTTTGATGGTACAGCCACTTAGCATATAATATACTTTTTGAGAAAAAAAGGTTATTATTGCAAAATTATTCAGTAAATTAAATAAAGAGAAAAGTAGCCTTCATACCGGGTGTCCCATTTTAATCTTTCAGATGGAATATATCGAGACAAGTGCGCCCAATCGAAAAAGTTGTCTAATGCAAAGTTTAGTGGTTTGCAGGGGGACATTTGATTCTGTAATCAATTTTACCCCCCACCCCCCAGGGGGGTGAATAACAGGGGTAACTTCTGAATCTTAAATAGGAACCCCCATTTTTACTTTCTCCGTTACGAAGTACGAGAAAGTATTGTGATCGTGATTTTTTTTTCAAAATTTTTTTTTACGGAAATATCCGTTTTGGGGTTCCTAGATGCCATTTCAACAATTTTTGGAAAAAAAAAAATTGTGTCTGTGTGTGTGTGTGTCTGCGTGTGTGTGTGTGTGTGTGTGTGTGTGTGTGTGTCTGTGTGTGTGTCTGTCTGTGTGCGCTGTATCTCAAAAACTAATAGAGCAATTGATATGAAACTTTGAACATCCGTCTTATTTGATAATCTGAAGAACTGAAAAGCTTTTGGTAAAATTTCGTACACCGGAAGTGGGCGTTTACCTTAACTGTTTTTTGTTTTTTGCCAATATTTTCTTAAATATGAAAAATATCACAAAAACATTCAAACAAACTTTGAAGACAACAAAGAAATGAACAGCTTTTGCTTGAAAACATTTTTCATAAAATCATTTTTATCCGAGAAAAAAATTTATTATCATTTTTTTAATTTTTGGTTTATAATTATAAAACGATAATAGTTACAGAAAAATTATGTGAATAATAATTGTACAGAATGCCAAAATGAACAACTTCTAAAGAATAAGTTTTTTTAGAAATCTCGTTAGTTCTTGAGTAAACCGAGTTTTTGAATTTGAAGTATAATTTTTACATCTTTCATGATTTTGACGTTTTAAACGTCAGTTTCATCCGAGTTTACGCAACGCCCGATGTACATTTAAAATATGATTTCAATTGAAAATAAACCCATGAAAACGTAAATATAAAGTCGGAGAAAGTAACATGATGGCCACATCACCATTTTTCTCTACATAACAGTCTGTTTGTGCGCGCTGTTTCTCAAAAACTAATACAGAAATGACCATGAAACATAAGTGTTATTTCAGAATCCGACGAACTGGAATTTCCGAATATTTACCTTAACAGTTTTTTGTTCTTTTAGCCTTTTTGAGACTCCAGGACAATGTTTTCAGAACTTTTTTCAGGTCTTTTTTTTCTTTGAGAATTCTTCTTCAGGAGACTTAAGAAATTTTTTTCAAGACTTGTTTTTAGGACTTTTTCTTACAGGACGGACCTTTTTTTATCAGGTGTTCTTTTCAAAATTTTATCAACAGGATATTTTTCAGGAATTTTTTCTCCGGACGTTTTCGGGACTTTCTTAATAACTGTTTGTTAAGGATTCATTTTTGGGATTTTTTTCAGAAAAAAATTTTCAAAATTTTCTTCATGACATTTTTTACAATTTTTCCTTTTCATAACCTTAAGACTATTTTCAAAACTTTTTATTTCAGGATTCTTCTTAAGGATTTATTTTAGACCTTTTTGCATGACTTTTTTCAAGACTCAATTTCTCAATTTCTTCAGATCTTTTTAAGGACCATTTTAAGGACTTTTTACAATGCTTTTTTTCAGAGTTTTTTTTTGTTTATTTTGTTATTTTTAGGACAATTTTTTGAGATATTTCATCAGGACTCTTTGTCCGAATTTTTTCTCCGGACGTTTTCGGGACTTCCTTAAGAACTGTTTGTTAAGGATTAATTTTTGGGATTTTTTTCAGAAAAAAATTTTCAAAATTTTCTTCATGACATTTTTTACAATTTTTCCTTTTCATGACCTATTTTCAAAACTTTTTATTTCAGGATTCTTCTTAAGGATTTATTTTAGGCCTTTTTGCATGACTTTTTTCAAGACTCAATTTCTCAATTTCTTCAGATCTTTTTAAAGACTTTTTACAATGCTTTTTTCAGAGTTTTTTTTTTTGTTTATTTTTGGGACAATTTTTTGAGATATTTCATCAGGACTCTTTGTCCGAGCTTCCTTCAGGGACTCTTTTTCAGGACATTTATTTCTGGTATTTTGTATGAAGACTCTTTCTCACGACTTTATTTCCAGGACGGTTCCTCCGGGACAATTTTTACGGGACTTTTTTGAACTAGAGGTTCCTAATCTTGCTCAGGACTTCTTTTCAGGATTCTTTTCAAAATTTTCTTCATTGCTTTTTTCAGAATTTTTTTTCTTTCATCACAGGACTTTTTTCAGTACTATATTTCAGGACATTTTTGAAAGTAACAATTTTTTTCAGGACAATTTCTTCAGAACTTGTTCAGTTCTTTACAGGTTTTTTTTTTAGAAATGTTTTTTACGATTTTTTACGATGTTATTTTCATAACTTTTTTTCAAGACTGCTATTACAGGACATTTTTTCAGGATATTTTATTAGGACTCTCTTTTGGGTGTTTTTTCAAGACTTTTTTCAGGGCTTATTTTAGAATTTTCCTTCGGGACTTTTTTGGGACTCTTTTTCGGACTTCTTTTGGGATTTTTTTAAGGACATTTATTTCTGGTATTTATATGAAGAATTTTTCAGGATTCTTTTTGCAGTAATTTTCAGGACTTTTTTACAACTTTTTAACAGTACTCTTTTTCAAGACTTTATTTTCAAAACTGTTTCTCCAGGACTTTTTCTCAGGACCTTTTTGTGCCAGAACTCTTTTTTTAGGACTTTATTTCTGGTCTTTTTGAAGGACCTGTTTTTCAAGACATTTTTTCGTCAGGACTCTTTTTTCAGGACTTTTTTCAAGACTTGTTCAGGACTTTTTTCAAAACTTGTTCAGGACTTTTATTAGGCTTTTTTATGACTTGTTAATCAGGACTATTTTTAGAAATCATTTTCAAGACTTACTTGTTCAGGGTTTTTATTAGTTTTTTTAGGACTTTTTAATCAGAACTATTTTTAGAAATCTTTGCCAGTACTTTTTTTAGCATTTTTTTTTTAGTTTTTCAGTAAACCTACGGTAAAGATTAAAAAAATTATTGATCATTTTTAGAGTACGTTTGAATAGAGAAGAACCTTGCGCACGAACGAAAACTGTTTTTTAGCCGTTTAGCCGAGTCTATTATGAGAATAGGGTGTGGCAGTGTTTCATTAGCTTAGTTGGTTCCGAGTTTCGAGTGTCATTCTGCTCTTTATTGTTCGTTGTTTTGCTTTGATTCGTTTTTCCTGTGTTTATAAAAATCAGTTCT
Source organism: Ocypus olens (assembly GCA_910593695.2). Lineage (NCBI taxonomy): Eukaryota > Metazoa > Arthropoda > Insecta > Coleoptera > Staphylinidae > Ocypus > Ocypus olens. The sequence goes on along the minus strand of OU343053.1, from coordinate 15,316,907 downwards.
TTTCAGAACGTACTAGTTAGTGAACTGTACGATAGTGGTTTATATTAGTTGTTTCATTTTTGATTAAATCATTTATCGCTGCATTCCGATCGCCGCCGAAAGGAAGTGTTTGTTGGGGAAACGTGGACAAGTAATTCACTCTCAATTTTGTGAAATTATCTGTACAGAGTTTATGGAATACAAAGCAATATAGATGCTTTTGAAGGCGGCACCTATATAGGGATTTTCACGTATTATTTTCTGCCCTCCCGAATATATTTACTTAAATTGCGCACGCCACTGGTACAAGCGACCGCTGAAATCTCGCGCAACCTTGGGCTCTTCTCTATTCAAACGTACTCTACCTTTCATAATTTTTACATTTCAAACGTCATTACCACTCGATCATGTGAAACTCTCGATTTAAAATATGATTTAAATTAAAAATAATGAATGAATCTATAAATATAAATAACTATTATACCATCAAATAATCGGAGAAAGTAACATGATGGCCACATCACCATTTTTTATTGCAAATTCGGAAAGTGTGAAAAAAACTGTGTAGGTTTCACTCAGAAACTTTTTTCGTATGGGCAACAGGTGGCGCTGTAATCGTCAATATTAGATTATTTTACACTTAATCTAGAATTGATGTAAAAAAGTTTAAACAAATTGAATTGAAAAAGCGAATCTACTTACCACCACCACTCCACCACCACCACTTTGACGTCTGTAAAGGTACAAGGGTAATAGAAATTCGAAATGAAATTGTGCAGTTCAAAGAGAAAGATGTCAAAATTATTATTGTTTTTTGTACGGATCAGTTTTAGGTAAAATTTTCGTTGAGTAAGAAGACCATTTTAGGAGGTGTTCGATGTGACCACCGTGTTCTCGAATACAAAGATAGCGTTCCCCATCTTATTCTTGCGAGAATTTCATTTCGAATTTCTATTACCCTTGTACCTTTACAGACGTCAAAGTGGTGGTGGTGGTAAGTAGATTGGCTTTTTCAATTCAATTTGTTTAAACTTTTTTACATCAATTCTAGATTAAGTGTAAAATAATCTAATATTGACGATTACAGCGCCACCTGTTGCCCATACGAAAAAAGTTTCTGAGTAAAACCTACATAGTTTTTTTCACAATTTCCGAATTTGCAATAAAAAATGGGGGTTCCCATTTAAGATTCAGAAGTTACCCCTGTTATTCACCCCCCTGGGGGGTGGGGGGTGAAATTGATAACAGAATCAAATGTCCCCCTGCAAACCACTAAACTTTGCATTAGACAACTTTTTCGATTGGGCGCACTTGTCTCGATATATTCCACCTGAAAGATTAAAATGGGACACCCTGTATATAAATATTCAAGCAGTTCGTAATTCTTACAAAGGCTAACAAACAAATAACTTATTGAAACAAGTCACTAGAAAACAAAATGTTTACTGTTATCTGTATCTATTCGATGGACTTTTCTGGAAGAATTTGACTTTGGTCACCCGTTATCTTCTATAAACCAAACATAATTGAACAGCGAATTCAATTCTTTGGTCCTCTATATATCTTTCGGATGAATGAAAGACTTCGCTGAAAGAGTCTTAGAAATCCGATCATAAGTTCAAAAGTTAAAAAAAATAATTTTGCTAGCACTTTTTCTTTAAGAGTTATCCTCAATAATGATAAAATATTTTTTGATCTTATCTGTCCAATGAGCGCAACACTGCTGAAAACATTTTCGAAATCTCTCCTTTGACGTAGAAAATTCGAATACATTCCGTCGATTGCTTTGGCGATTTTCTACATTTCCGTAAAAATTAGAATATTTCAATGTGAACGAAGGTGAAATTTAAAAAAAATTGCAGTAAATTCGTCTACGCGAAAAAAATATAAAAAAAAATGGCCATCGACTTGAAACTTTCCAAAACAACTGACAACACATGTGATTCTACATTTCCGTAAAAAATAGAAAAGCATTGTTTCTAAATTTTAGAATATTTCAATGTGAACGGAGATGAAATTTAAAAAAAATTGCAGTAAATTCGTCGACGCGAAAAAAATAGATAAACCATTGCCATCGACTTGAAACTTTCCAAAACAACTGGCAACATATATGATTCTACATTTCCGTAAAAATTAGAAATGCATTGTTTCTAAATTTTAGAATATTTTAATGTGAACGGAGATGAAATTTAAAAAAAAAATGCAGTAAATTCATTGACGCAAAAAAATATAAAAACAATTGCCATCGACTTGAAACTTTCCAAAACAACTGACAACACATGTGATTCTACATTTCCGTAAAAATAGAAATGCATTGTTTCTAAATTTTAGAATATTTGAATGTAAACGGAGATGAAATTTAAAAAAAAATGCAGTAAATTCGTCGACGCGAAAAAAATATAAAAACAATTGCCATCGACTTGAAATTTTCCAAAACAACTGACAACACATGTGATTCTACATTTCCGTAAAAATTAGAAATGCATTGTTTCTAAATTTTAGAATATTTCAATGTGAACGGAGATAAAATTAAAAAAAAATGCAGTAAATTCGGCGACGCGAAAAAAAAATATAAAAACAATTGCCATCGACTTAAAACTTTCCAAAACAACTGACAACACATGTGATTCTACATTTCCGTAAAAATAGAAATGCATTGTTTCTAAATTTTAGAATATTTCAATGTGAACGGAGATGAAATTAAAAAAAAATTGCAGTAAATTCGTTGGCGCGAAAAAATATAAAAACAATTGCCATCGACTTGAAACTTTCCAAAACAACTGGCAACACATGTGATTCTACATTTCCGTAAAAGTTAGAAATGCATTGTTTCTAAATTTTAGAATATTTCAATGTGAACGGAGATGAAATTAAAAAGAAATGCAGTAAATTAGTCGACATGAAAAAATTATAAAAACAATTGCCATCGACTTGAAACTTTCCAAAACAACTGACAACATATATGATTCTACATTTCCGTAAAAATTAGAAATGCATTGTTTCTAAATTTTAGAATATTTTAATGTGAACGGAGATGAAATTTAAAAAAAAAATGCAGTAAATTCATTGACGCGAAAAAAATGTAAAAACAATTGCCATCGACTTGAAACTGTCCAAAACAACTGACAACACATGCGATTCTACATTTTCGTAAAAATTAGAAATGCATTGTTTCTAAATTTTAGAATATTTCAATGTGAACGGAGATGAAATTAAAAAGAAATGCAGTAAATTCGTCGACACGAAAAAATTATAAAAACAATTGCCATCGACTTGAAACTTTCCAAAACAACTGACAACACATGTAATTCTAAATTTCCGTAAAAAAATAGAAATGCATTGTTTCTAAATTTTAGAATATTTCAATGTGAACGGAGATGTAATTTAAAAAAATTGCAGTAAATTCGTTGACGCGAAAAAAATATAAAAACAATTGCCATCGACTTGAAACTTTCCAAAACAACTGGCAACACATGTGATTCTATATTTTCGTAAAAATTAGAAATGCATTGTTTCTAAAGTTTAGAATATTTTAATGTAAACGGAGATGAAATTTAAAAAAAAAATGCAATAAATTCGTCGACGCGAAAAAAATATAAAAACAATTGCCATCCACTTGAAACTTCGCAAAATCACTCAATATTAATTCAAGAGTGCTTTGGTACAAAATTCAAATACATTCTGTCGATTGCTTTGGCATTTTTTCATGTAAATTTATGAAAAATTATAATAATTATTTTGTTGACGCGAAAAAAACATAAAAACAATTGCAATCCACTTGAAACTTTAAAAAATCACTCAATATTAATTCAAGAGTGATTTCGTACAAAATTCAAATACATTCCGTCGATTGCCTTTGCGATTTTTCGTGTAAATTTATGAAAAATTATAATCATTTTTTGTTGACGCGAAAAAAATATAAAAACAGCTGTAAAATACTTGAAACTTTCTAAATTTACTTAAAAGACAATATTCTTAATAATCTTCTAAAAACTCAAAAAACTCCATCACAGGTTTTCAAGATAACCGACCGAGAACAGCGCTTCAGATTTTTTAATTTGCACGAGTGAAAAAAAATTATAAAAACAAATGCAACACACTTGAAATATTCCAAATTTACTCAAAATACACTAATCTTAACAATCCTCCAAAAATCACCCATCACTGGTTTTCGAGATTTTAAGTTTCACTTCTTCCGAGTGAAAAAAAAGTGCAACACACTTGAGACTCTAAATTTACTCAAAATACATTAATGATAATAAGCCTCTAAAACACCCATAATACCCCATCACAAGTTTTCAAGATAACCGACCGAGAGCAGCTCTTAAGATTTTTTAAGTTTCACTTCTTCAGAGTGAAAAAAAAATACTGTAACACAGTTGAAACTTTTGAGATTTACTTAAAATACATTAATCTTAATAAACCTCCAAAAAAACTCAAAATACCCCATCACTGGTTTTCAAGATAACAACACAAAACATAATTCTGGAAGAGTTTTTCAAATCTGCTAATTTGTTCAAGAGATATATTCTCAAATAAATGCATTGCCATTTTTCTCATCTCATGAAACTTTCGCAGGCACCGTTTTAACATTTAAAATGACAAATAAGTGTTTTTAGAATTAATAAAAAAAATCTTGTTTCGTTTGAAGTTAGAGGTAGTGCCATTGGCTCTACATAACGAGCCGCCCCTGGATAATGTGCTAACGAGATTCTCGGTCAGATGATATAAAAATTTGCAAATGTGTGAGGCGAAAGACAGAGACAGCTGTTTCATCTTTGTTAACAAATCATCATCTGACCGAGAATCTCGTCAGCACATTATCTACTATTTTAAAACGTTTACCTAAAAATTTAAAATGTGGCGAGTTTTTACATTTAGTGCAACACCGGTGTCTAGCCATTTTTGCATAAGGGCGACTATATGCCCATAATTGTGTGTACTGAGTACGACCATTAAGTAAGAAGTACTTCTTACTCAATGGTACGACACACATTTTTTTCAGCTCTATCACTAATTACGACACAAACCTACAACCTTGATTTTATATTAAATCAAACAGTATTAATTAACAATTGAAATTAATACACTTACAAAAATGCCAACAATGGCTGTTATTAATAAAACAAACCTTGATTTTATAACATTGAAAATTACATAAATATTCATAATTTCCATCAGACATGAATGACATTTTTCCACATTTCTTGCTTGGGTCAATATCCGATGTTGTGAAAAAATCCGGTTTTGAGGTGTGAGGTTAATGATAAACCATTTCCACGAAAGGACCGTTTCCTGATGATTAAAATGTGTAAAAGAAATTGACGCAACGTACAACTATTTCCTTGCAGGATGTGGTTTCATTGTGTACCATATTTTTTTATCCTTTCGCAAATTAAAATTGTCTAAACTTGGTATTCGTAAGTAGAAAGTAGTGATGAATCAGGTAATAGTAAGTACGCAATCAATTACTGCGGATGGCGGTAGTTAATCAACCAAAATAAGTAAGTACTCAGGATTTTTAAAATGAGGCACTTGGTTGGTTTCACAATTTTTTATTTTTGTTTCGACTAGTTTCGATTTTTAAATAATTATCTAGTAATGGCACGGAAAAGAAATGTTTTCGCTTGTATAGTAAAAATGGCATATTCAGGCAATTAGGGTGGTTGGTAACGAAATCGACTGCATCTGAAATTCAGCAATATTGACACAATATTTTCACCTTTATACAGAGTGGTCCATTTAACGTAACAAATCGAAATAACTGTTAAAATACGCATCTAACAAAAAATGTGCCGAGGCAAACTTTCATAGTACGAAGGGGGACATTCGATTATGCCAAAACAATTACCCCCCACCCCCCAAACGGCGGGGGAGGGGGGTAAAATTAAAATCTTAAATGTGAACCCCTATTTTTTATTTCAAATTCGGAAACAACATAAAAAATTGTTTCAGAAGTTAAAAATAGCGTTTGGCCTTGAATTAAATTTAAAATAATGGCTGTTTAAAAACAAATTCTCTCTTGTGAAATTGTTTACAAGTTGTGACGTTTCTCCAATTATCATAGATGGCGCTTCGGTCGAAAATGATAGAGAAAGAGTGATACAATTAGAAAAAAGGTGTTTTACGTAAAATACTTTTTTCAATAAAATTAATCTTGGCGTTGCGGTCAATAAATGTATTATTGTTTAGAAATTTAAACAATAATATTCATGAGTATACATAGAAAATATGGATACGTATAAGTAAATTTTATGCGATTAGTATTCAGTTTTAACGATTTGTATTTATGTTTTGGTGAATTTCTAAGAACGTTTGAAAAGAAAAATTGAGTCCAGTGCCTAATGAAAACCTAAACGATGTCCGTTTCTGCGAATTGCAGGTAAATAGAATTTGTTTTTAGTTTATTAAAAAAAAATTCAACTCAGTTTCAATTTGAAATTGAAAGAAGGAACATCAAATGTAGTTTTGCATCTACATAAAACATACTGGAGGACACTGTTGCCGAGAAAGTAGATATGGTGTTTTTTTCTGATTGAAACAATATTGAGTGATATTGCCTTAGTTACGATATGTCATAACGTACTTATATATGAAGCGCTCATATTTCCCTAATAACAAAATCGTAGCAACATACCAAATCTTCAAAATACGACGCCGACACCGTTCACCAAATTTTTCTTCCCTCTTTCAGTCTTTAAAATCTTCGTACACTTTGGTGTAAGCAGGTTTGGATTTTACCGGAACCAAACATTCACGGTCTTTCGCCGCTTGCGTTAACACATAGTTTGACATTCTTTGGTTTTCTATACATGTAACTAGCCAACCTCGGGAAATATACTATTCATATTTCCCTAGTTGTCATAATGACTATAATTTATGAGCAGTGTAATAAAAATACACTGAATGCATCTCGGGAGTACGCGAGACAATTTCCTGATCGAAATCAACCAAGTGTTTCGACGTATTACCGTCTTGTCAGAAGATTTACGGCGTAGGGAAATGTTCAGCCAGCAAAGAGGACCCGGTAACTTGAGAATAACAAGATGTGCTTAAATTTTTATGATATGTCAGTAATTTCACGAAAAAAAATCCTGCAAAATTTCAAAGCCATTCACAGCATCCGAAAAAATATGTATAGCAGGTTTAGCTGCTATAGAAGGTTTAACTGATTTATTATGTGTTCTTATGGAAAAGTGGCATTTTAAAATAAAAAGTGTTAAGAAAAACGTATAAAAAATAATAAGAAAATTCCGAATTTCGGTACAACAATTTTTAATATCAAAATTGAATTGCAATAATCATTTTCTAATTAAACATACTGAAATTTGTTTATTTACTGTCGGTTTCAATTAATTTTGGTGACCTAAACATATTAGACAAGGATAAAATGAATAGAACATCCTTAACACTTTATCGGGGAATGCGAACGAAACCGTATCGTTGTGAAAGAAGAGGGAGTTGACCTATCAGTTTGAATATGTTTACAAGTTTGTGTAAAATGTTGCGCGCGTCGCATGAAGTATTGTCTTCATTCGATGGTTCAAACCAAACATAACCTCTTAAAAACCCGCGAAATTCACATCAGCGGAGGGGATACACATTTTCTGAAAGAGGGTTACACAGTCTAAAGCTGGCAGAATTACAGCAGTTCATTTTTTTTAGCATAAATGGGTATTTACAAAAAAGTAGATACAACTTATTTCATTGTGTTTGATTCCATTAGAAGTAACACTGCGACGGGTGAAAATGCAGAGACCACGGTGTTGGCAGTCATCGCTCACAACCCTCACGTTAGTTCGAAACAAATTGAGCGAGAGGCAGCAATCTCGAAAACCAGCATTCTGCGCATCCTTAAACGTCACAAATACCATCTCTACCACGTGTCTCTACACCAACAACCATGAGTTGAAATCGATCACTGAGTCCATTAAAAAAAACACAAACAACGTCGGAAAGCAAAATCCAAAACAAAACAAACAAAAATTACTTCAAACCTATTATCGGGTCCAGCACTCATACTAACCACGTAAAAGCAGTTACAAAAAATGGCTACCTACACGTATATAGATTGAACGCAAACACCACTGCGGAAAATCTAATAGAACATCTTCTCCATACTGCGCCCAGTATCAAATTCTCGTGCGAAGAACTATGAAAGGATGATAACAGAGTATCGTTTAAAGTTTCATTTCCCATCTGTGACGTCAACAATGTATATGATCCAGACATTTGGCCCCAAGGAGCTGCAGTCCGACGTTTTCGATTTCCAAGAAGACTAAATTTTCAAAAAACGGCCTCAACTCATCCGCTTCAAGAACCGAGCCAGGAAATTACAAACAAGGAAACCTAATTTCCGAAAAAACATTAAACTCTTCTACATGTAAGATAGCTCACTTAAACGTCCAGTGCCTAACCAACAAAATAAACCAAATAGAATTATTTTTACATAGCCACTTACCAGAGGTGTTTTGTATTGGTGAGCACTGGATGTCTGAGGAGCAGATAAGAAATTGTAATATTTATGGATATTGTCTGATTTCATCGTCTTGCCGAAATGAGAATATACATGGTGGAACGGCAATATTCGTTAAGCAAAACATGTCGATATACTGTAAATCAATACAAAAATCTTCAATGGACTTACATTTTGAAAGTTCGGTAATATCCATTAGCAACGGTGAGAATATTGCTTGCGTCATATCCATGTACAGATCACCTAATGGTGATTTCGAAATTTTTATAAACGAACTCACTAAACTATTAAACTCATTATCCCAAAAATACTCATCAATAGTCTTATGTGGGGATCTTAATGTAAATAACTTAAAAAAATCCTATGAATCAAATACGCTACAAAACATTTTTGATTGTTTTCACCTTGTCTCATATAATGTAAGAAATGAACCAACTAGAATCTCTAATTACGGTGATAATGGATGCAGTAGTGAAATCGACTATATTGTAACTACAATAATAGACGACGTAACATTTAAAATAATAGAACCAAATGTATCAGATCATACGGCTCAATTTCTACGTGTAAAAGCATTTTTGGTAAACCTGATGTGAAACGAAACACCATCGTAAAACGTAGAGCATTTCGGGATGTAGATATAGAGACATTTAAAATTCTATATTGTACAACTGTACAAAATTTTTATAACACTCACTTTACTGATATTAATGATATGTACAAACAATTCTGGAACTGTTTTTCAAGCTGTTTCGAAAAGTGTTTTCCCATTAAAAAAACAAATATTAAAAGTGATCTGAAACCTAAAAAGCTATTACCATGGTACACAAATGAAATCAAAAACCAATCAAATAAATTGAAAGACCTAAATTGGTTACGTAAAATAGCCAATTCGGAAATGATTAACCGTAACTATATAAATCTTAAGGCTGACCATCGCAGGCTGATTACTTATTCAAAAAAGCAATACTATGCCAATATGATATCTAAATCTTCAAATATAGTAAAAACAACATGGAACATAGTAAACAAATACTATAAAAATAAAAAAGAAAAAACAAATAACGTTAATCAACATTACAAGACACTAATCAAATATCAAACGCGTTCGGAAAACATTTTTCGACAAATGCCACAACAGAAAAGAATAAGTACTTTAATGGAACCCTTGCAAATTCCTGCACTTTAAACCCAAATAACCAGTCCATGTATTTTAAACCTGTGACAGTAGACGAGGTTGTCCGTACAATACACGAATTTAAAAATAAAAAGTCAACTGGCCATGATGATGTACCAATCTCGTTAATAAAAAAATGCAGCGTGGAATTAGCACCTGCACTTGCCAACATTATTAATCAGTCAATAAAACTAGGACAGTTTCCAAATTTCTTAAAACTGGCAACTGTAATACCAATATTAAAAAAGGGGAATCCACAAAACATAGACAATTACAGGCCCATATCCCTGCTATGTACAATCTCAAAAATTATCGAGAAAATTGTTTGTCAAAGAATCATGTCATTTATTGATAAATTCAATACACTTACCGACGCGCAACACGGCTTTCGAAGAAATCACTCAACCGAAACGGCTACTACAAACTTTATCCAACATATCTACGATAAAATGGATAAAAACAACAAAATAGTGGGTGCATTTTTTGATCTATCTAAAGCCTTTGATAGTTTAGATTTCAACTTTATTTTGCAAAAATTACACCATCTAGGAATCCGTGGCCCGGTAAATGACTGGTTCAGATCTTACCTGGAAAACAGGAAAATAATTATCAAACTGGATGACATACTATCAGAGGCCCATGATGTAACTTTGGGGGTACCTCAGGGAAGCGTAGCGGTAACGGTAACCACTGTTATTTATATTGTTCATAAATGATCTTCCTCAGAATATATCGGACGCACATGTGTGTATGTACGCAGACGACACGTCTATTGTAGTGAGTGGGCCAGGCGCCGACATATGCAACACTCAACTTAATTCAATGATCAATGAATTCGTAACATGGTGTACAGCAAATAATCTAATGATAAACTTTTCAAAAACAGTATGTATTGAATTCCACAATATACACACTCAGCCTTCTGACTATTCAATCAATATTGGAAATGACTCCATCCCAATCAGCGAAAACACCTCATTTTTAGGCATACAAGTTGATAACAACTTATCATGGAAAAACCAGATTCACATACTAGTTGGCAAATTAAATAAATCCTACTTCGCGCTGTCTGAACTAAAGTGTATATTGGACGAACATGGCCTAAAAACCGCATACTTTGGAATAGTACATTCACTGCTAAACTATGGCATTGTGCTCTGGGGGCAGTCTACAGCAGCGAATAAGGTATTTATAGTGCAGAAGCGCATAATAAGATTAATTTTTAATTTAAAATACAGTGAGTCATGTAGACCAACATTTAAGTGCAAAAAAATCATGACCATGGCCTCAATATACATTTACAAATTGCTCAGACACATCCATAATACAAAAGATTCACTCATACGCCATAACAATATACATACTCATAATACACGAAACTCATCTGATATCATTATAAATAAATTTAATCACGAACAGCACAAAAAGTCTCCAATGCATGCAGGTATCACCTTATATAATAAACTACCCGGAAACATAAAATCGCTCGATATTACAACTTTCAAAACTAAGATTAAAACTCTGCTAATAACAAATGCAATTTACTCTGTCGCAGAATTTATTGATCTGTTACACAAATGGTAGCTATTTTATTTTATATGTTGTATTTTATTTTATGTGTTTAGTTTTTATTAATGACACACAACCTATTTTTAACTTGTTTTATGTATTGTATATTTTATTATTTATTTATTATATTATAAGTCAGGCACTATTTTAATACTCAAGTCTGATATATTATTTTATCGAAATTGACGAATGTATCTATAAAGTGTATAGAAATAACATAATAAAGATGATTGATTGATTGATTGAACTTCAAGGAGACGATTTTCGTAATCGTGCAGAACTTTGTCGTTGGGCCCTGGGTCGAGTAGAGGACAACCCCAGGTTTGTTTCGTCGATTCTGTTCAGCGATGAATCAACTTTCACGAATCGAGGACAAATAAATGTCCATAACATGCATTACTGGGCACTGGAAAACCCTCATTGGCTTCGCGAAGTTAACCATCAGCGACCATGGAGTGTCAACGTTTGGTGCGGGATTGCTGACAGACGTATTATTGGGCCATACTTTGTCGACGGCAATTTGAACGGAGCAAAGTATGAAAACTTCCTCAATAATATTTTGCCAGTATTGTTGGAAGACGTACCGCTTCGGCTAAGGACCGAAATGTGGTTTCAACATGATGGCTGTCCGGCTCACTTTTCCCGCGTTGCCCGACGAGTACTGGATCGCGACTATGAAGATCGTTGGATTGGACGCGGAGGTCCAGTTCCTTGGCCCGCTCGTTCTCCGAACCTTACGTCTCCAGATTTTTATTTATGCGCCAATAACTCCAGAAGATATTCGACAACGTATAACTGCCGCCTGTAGTCGGATCACCGCAGAGGAGTTGGAAGCAGCGGAATCTTCGTTCATAAAACGACTTCGAAAATGTCTGGAAGTCGATGGACACCACTTTGAGCACCTACTGTAATAATCTGTTCACGATGTACAACGAGTGGTTAAATAAGCTAATAGCTCAACATTGATTTATTAATTGTTTTGTTTATTGATTTATTTATTGATTTATTTTATTGTTTATTTATTAATTTATTCATTGATTTATTTATTGTTTTATTATTTTGGTTGGATTAATTATTTATTGTTTTATTGAAATAAGATTAATTTGATTGAAAAAAGAATTTTACGTAAAACACTTTTTTCTAATTGTATTAATTTTTCTTTTTAATTTTTGACCGGAGCGCCATCTAACAGTTATTTCGATTTGTCACGTTAAATGGACCACCCTGTATAAAGCTGATTTCACAACGCAGACCTCATGAAAACATAGCAAGTAAATATAATTAAATAATGATAAAATTACATAGCCATTCTAAGGGATCGGTATAAATAATATGAGCAATGATTTAAAGAATTGATCTAAATGTAGTTCAGTGTTATAAAACAAAAAAAAAATGTTTGATTGGTGTTATAACCAAACAAATTAAAATCTGAAATATATGAGACGTTCAGAGCTAAAGTAGATCAAGTCCATAAATTATAGTTTTGAGATAATTTGAGTTAAAGTTAAGTTACAATAGTTGATTCCCAAAAGAGAATTTTCTTTTTGATGTTGTGGTATCAAGACTAATTTAAATATTGCTCATGAATAAAAAAATCAAAAACAATCATTTAATGTGTAAATTTTCATTAAAATTTTCTGGACTTGATCTACTTTGGCCCCGAAATGTTTCTTACATAGGGTATGTCAAATAAAAGGCAGTGAAAAATTGCAACATTTATTATTTTTGACAGCAGTTTAGTCAGTATATTAAAAGTTAGAAACTAGGTTTCAATCAAAGAGTGCTTCGTCGTTATTTGATTCTACAATTTCCCCATTCAGGAAAATTTGGGTAGTTGCAATCTCTGTGCGTAGGGTCTTGAAATGGGCGTGTGTGTTTGGCGGAAGGAATGGTAAAAGAGAAAACATATCCTTTTTCATTGCCTCGGTTTTGAAGTTTGGTACGAGTCTCGTTTTTCAAGAAATTTAGAATTTTTCGTATACATAGTTACATTTTCGAAGTCAATAAAGTAATTTAACGTATTTTTAAACTGTAATGTCCAAGGTTTTTGTCGCTCAAACCGCATCCACCTCATCTCTAACTACTTGACGGGATGCCCTTCGTCAGTTTTTTTCCAGTTTTCCAGTTAAACAACTCTTCAAGTTTTTTGGTGAATAAAATTTCTGGTTTTGTTACTTTGGCAACCACGAAAGGCTTCTTAGTTTTTGTTTTCTTGACCACATGAATCGAGTCACCAGGTGTAAAAATTTGAATACACTTTCGTGAGGCTGGCTCAATGACTCCAAAATCTTGACCATTTGGCAGAAATGAGTGGCCTGTAATTGAAATTACGTTGAATTCTGGCCTTCATCTTTCGAACCATTTCTCGCGATGTTGCTGTTTTTGAATGTACACCTCCATGGCGTTTTTTATGCTGCCAGTATCATTGTAATGTGTAATGGTCCGATACACAAACATTTTGTTCACACGTAAATGTCGTAGCTCATTAACAATGGCTGGTTGTGATTTTCCAGCCAAATACAAAGCAATAACACTGCTGCGTTTGAATTCCATTTTGATAACTTTTTTTAACTGCGACGTAAAACAATATGTACGTAGGCTTGTAAACAACATAACTGACTAATAGTTGTCAACAAATGAGCGCGCTGTTTTTAGCCGCTTGGTTGCTACTGTAGCGTAAAGTTGGTAACACTTCGAGCGCCGACCCCTGTATATGCCAGAACACCTAGTAATAGATGTTGTCATCCAAAGGAAAGGATATTTCGTGCAAGTGGAGAATTTACTTCTGGCAGTGTTATCTGATGGTAGAAATCATATTCGAAAATTAGCTTGCGAAAGAGTTATTGTCGCCAGGAAAAGTAATAAAGATTGGTCACTTTCCAGAAAATTCCGTGTACCAGTAATAAATATGAAGCAGCTGATTATACTGAAATTATTTTTTGGAGTGATGATCATGAACGTGTACGGTTTAAGCCTCCAATTTTAAAACAAGTTTCCGATTAGGTTTTATCAAATGTGGATACTTCAGCGTAATTTTTTAATGTTCCTAGTTTCCCATGCCACACACAAGGGACTGATAGTTGTGAAAAACTGGTTACTGAGGCTGCGTCTCTTGTTTGTGGAGAAGAAAAAGATATGGATTTATAAGATCTCAGAAATCAGAATTTAGATTTAAAAAAAAAATCATTTCCAAGGGCTAAGTATAGATATTTTGCGATTATTTCGGTACTTCAGGTTTAGTTTTCTTAGTTCATTAGTTTACAAATACTTAAATTATTGTATGTAACTCGTCCACAATAGCACTTCATGGATTCGCCTCCGTTATTAGCCTCTTTCGCTTCGCTCGCTCGGCCATAAAACATCTCGTTCAAGAAAGTGCTATATTGTGGACTTGTTACATAAATAGCTATTTTTAGTTCATTTGTTATTTGTAACCTATTAACTTAATAAAAAATAAAAGAAAAAAAAGTTGTGTTTGAGGCTTCTAAAAAAATACTGCCGTCTTCAAATTTAATACATATACTTCTCAGAGATACCAGAAGAGTTTCAATCTAAGACCGAAAAGATATAAAAAAAAATCGCGGGCTTATTTTTTTATGAAAATACTCAATAATACATTTGGCAACTTTTGTCAACCAGGCCGTTATGAAATTAAAAAATTATAATTTTACGATATTTTTCGATCCATCGTTCATTATTACAATGGAAAATATTTTATAATGTCTCGTTCAAGCAGGTTGACTATAATTATATTCGAGGGTAATTACACGTTTGCCATTAATTACATCATTAATAGTGTTCAATAAACGATAAATTCTATTCATTTTAAACTTCTGAATAAACCAGCCGCAGGATATTATTAACTAAATAATAGGCATAGATAGTGCTTACTCCACGTTGGTGGAAAACATTATTTTATTAAACTGAATTTAATTAATTAATGAACAGGAAGTACGAAAGAGTATTGTGATGGTGAAAATAAAAAAAAATTGTGATGTGGCCATCATGTTACTTTATCCGACTTGATGGTATCATTTATATCTACGTTTTCATGGTTTATTTTTAATTTAAATCATATTTTAAATGTACATCGAGCGTTGTGTAATCTCGGGTGAAACTGACGTTTAAAACGTCAAAATTATGAAAGATGGAAAAATTATACTTTAAATTAAAAAACTCGGTTTACTCAGAAACTAATGATATTTCGAAAAAAACTTATTCTTTAGAAGTTGCTCATTTTGGCATTTTCTACAATTATTATTAACATAAATTTGCTGTAACTATTAACGTTTCATAATTATAAACCAAAAATTAAAAAAAAATAATAAATTTCTTTCTTGAATAGCAATGATTTTATGAAAAATATTTTCAAGCAAAAGATGTTCATTTCTTTGTTGTCTTCTTGTTTAAATGTTTTTGTGATATTTTTCGTTTTAAAAACTTACTTTGGGTGTACGAAATTTTACTAAAATCTTTTCCGTTCGTGGATTGCTTTTTGTTTTTTCTTTCCAATATTTTTTTAAATATGAATAATAAACTTGGCGTCAAAAAAAAGCGCCAATCAAAAAATTGCGAGAAAACTAGATTTTTCAAACCGTCGTAACTTGGTTCAATTTGGTCGAAAATCGATTAATCTTTCAATTTGGGAAAGATTCAAGTTTTATCTTTAAGAATGTGTAGTTGATTTTGACCCCAAGTTCAACCCACCCCCCGTAACAACGCGATGAAAAAAAAATGTTTTCTATGTAAAAAATTGTCCCACTTTGACAAGCTGTACCGTGCGCAAAAAAAATTGGCGGAAAATTTCGCCACAATGGCAGAAAAATTTAATCAAATTCCTTCAAACGCCTTAAAAATTAGACTCTTTTCGATGATTTGGAGCAAAGTTATTAATTTTTTTGAACAAAAAAAAATGACATGTCTCACTTTTTTAGCCATAACTTGAGTAATTTTGCACCAAAATCGATGAACTTTTGCAGTCTGAACAGTTTCAAATTTTCTCTTCAACGTCATGTGAATTGTTTTATTGCTAAAACGATTCCACCCCCTGCCGCCCCCTAAAGGAAAAAAAATGTTTTTGAAGTTTAAATGTGCAAATTTGGTTCCTCGTACCGTGTGCAAAAAAAAAATTCTTGGACTCAATCGGTTAGTTATGCAGTTTTGAAAAAAAAAATACATTTTGCGCCTTTTTGGCCATAACTAGGCGAATTTCGCACGAAACTCGATGGAATTTTACGATCTAAGAAGTTTTCGACTTTCGTGACCCCCTGAAAACCCCTGCAAAAAGTGTTTTGGTTTGACAAAAAATGTTCCATTTCAGAATTTTCTCAGAAGCCGATGATTCTTTGCGATCTGAAAAGCATAAGTTTCATTCTACCCTCTGTCACCCCTTGTGCTAAAAAGGCGCAAAATGTAATTTTTTTTCAAAACTGCAACTTCGCGCCAAATCATCGCATCGACTTGAATTTTGGAGGAAATTGGAGGAAAATGATTGAACTTTATTGCCATGCTGACCGATTGAGTCCACGAATGTTAAATTTTTACAACTTGTTTTCATTTTCAATGTAATTTTTTTCAAAAATTCACAACTTTGCTCCAAATCATCGAAACCACTAAGGCCATTAAAGAAAATTAATTAAATTTTTCTGACATTGTGGTGAAATTTCCCGCCGATTTTTTTTTTGCTTGTCAAAGTTGGACAATTTTTTACATAGAAACATTTTTTTCCATCGCGTTGTTACGGGGGAGGGGTGGGTTGGACTTGGGGTCAACTACACATTCTTAAAAATAAAACTTGAATCCTTCCCAAACTGAAAGATTCATCGATTTTCGACCAAATTGAACCAAGTTTCGACGGTTTGAAAAATTGAGTTTTTTGCGATTTTTCGAGTGGCGCTTTTTTGACGAGCGTATTTAATTTTAATTTTAAATTTTATTATATTTTTTATTTAAATTTAGCGTCCACTTTTTGTTTCAAGTCAAAATATGATTTACTTAAAAAAATAAACTCGAGAGAAAATTATTTTAAACAACTACATATTTCTTTGGCCTAAATTTATTTTCAGACCTAGATTTTTTATTTGAATTTTCTCCATTTTTTTTTTAATTTTTCGACCTAAATATTCTTTATTTACGCCAACATTTCAGGCTTAATTTTTCGATTTTCGGTCTGAATTTTCGATATTTTGGCCTATATCTCAAATTTTGTAACCTGGATGATTCATTTTCTGGCGCAAATTTTTGATTTTTTTTTAGCAAGTATTTTTTAGTTTTTATTTATAGACCTTTATTTCAGGTTTTCGAACCTACATGTTTTATATTGAATGATTTTTTAATTTTCCGGCTTTTATTTTCTGCAAGGTTTTAATTTAGATTTTAGGTTATTTGCTTAATTTTAATTTGGGCGTTGATTTATGGTTTCGAGTTAAAATTTAACATTTACTTAGTAAAATATAGTCGCAAGGAAGTGATTTGAACCAATTAATTCATTTTTGTTATTTTTTATCCTTTTTTTACATTTTTAATCCGGGATTTTTGATGTTGGACTATATTTTAGATCTTTGGCCTGTATTTTCCATTTTTTGGTCCAAATTTTTATTTTTGGGCCTAAATATTCTTTATTTTGGCCAAAATGTTAGATTTGCTCGTTGAAATTTTCGATTTTTTATGCATTTTTATGATTTTAGGCACACGTTTTTTATGTTTGGTCTAAATTTTTACTTTCTCCGTTACGAAGTACGAGAAATTATTGTGATCGTGATTTTTTTTCAAAATGTTGTTTACGGAAATATCCGTTTTGGGGTCCCTAGATACCATTTCAACAATTTCTGGAAAAAAAAAATGTGTCTGTATGTGTGTGTGTGTGTGTGTGATGGTGTGTGTGTGTGTGTGTGTGTGTGTGTGTGTGTGTGTGTGTGTGTGTGTGTGTGTGTGTGTGTGTGTGTGTGTGTGTGTGTGTGTGTGTGTGTGTGTGTGTGTGTGTGTGTGTGTGTGTGTGTGTGTGTGTGTCTGTGCGTGCTGTATCTCAAAAACTAATAGAGCAATTAATATAAAACTTTGAACATACGTCTTATTTCATAATCCGAAGAACTGAAAGGCTTTTGGTAAAATTTCGTACACCGGAAGTGGGTGTTTACCTTAACTGTTTTTTGTTTTTTTAACAATATTTTCTTAAATATGAAAAATATCACAAAAACGTTTTAACAAATTTGAAGACATCGAAGAAATAAACATCTTGAAAATATTTTTTCATAAAATCATTGTTATTCGTGAAAAAAATGTTTTTTTTTTCTTTTTTGGTTTATAATTATGAAACGATAATAGTTACAGCAGATTTATGTTAATAATAATTGGAGAGAATGTACAACTTATAAAGAATATGTTTTTCTCGAAATCTCTTTAGTTTTTGAGTAAACTGAGTTTTTGAATTTAAAGTATAATTTTTCCATCTTTTATAATTTTGACGTTTTAAACGTCAGTTTCATGCAAAACGCTCGATGCACATTTAAAATATGATTTCAATTGAAAATAAACCATGAAAGCGTAAATATAAATGATGCCATCAAGTCGGAGAAAGTAACATGATGGCCACATCACCATTTTTTTATTTTTTGGCCTGCATTTAAGATTTTTAACCAGAATTAATTTTAGGTTGATTTTATATATTTTGTTTTATTGGGTTTTAATTTAAATACTAATAATAATGTAGTCAAGGTTTGCTTAATTCTCGCTATCAAAGTATAAAATATAAAACTCAGGATAAGTTCAGACATTACTTAATAAATAACATTTACTCATCCAGTTTAGTTTTTAAAATATGTGGACTAAACAATATATTAAAAAAATGGCGATGTGACCATCGTGTTACTTTCTCCGACTTGATGATATTATTTATATTTACGCTTTCATGGTTTATTTTCAGTTTAAAAGTACATAGAACGTTTTGTAGACTCGGATGAAACTAACGTTTAAAACGTCAAAATTATGAAAGATGGAAAAATTATACTTCAAATTCAAAAACTCAGTTTACTCAAAAACTAAAGAGATTTCGAAAAAACTTATTGTTTATAAGTTGTTCATTTTGATTTTCTCTACAATTATTATTAACATAAATTTGCTATAACTATTATCGTTTCATAATTATAAACCAAAAATGAAAAAAAAATAATACATTTTTTTCACGAATAACAATGATTTTATGAAAAATATTTACTAACCAAAAATATTCATTTCTTTATTGCCTTCAATATTTATTCGAATGTTTTTGTGATATTTTTCATATTCAAAAAATATTGGAAAAAAAACAAAAAACAGTTGAGGTAAACACCCACAATTTCGGTGTACGAAATTTTACCAAAAGCTTTTCAGTTCTTCGGATTATCAAATAAGACTTATGTTGAAAGTTTCATATCAATTGCTCTATTGGTTTCTAAGATACAGCGCGCACAGAGTCACACACACAGGCACACACACACAGACACAATTTTTTTCCAGAAATTGTTGAAGTGGCATCTAGGGACCCGAAAACGGATATTTCCATAAAAAAAATTTTCACGATCACAATACTTTCTCGTACTCGGAGAAAGTAAAAATAAATATGTTAAAATAAATTTGCTGTAACTATTATCGTTTCATAACTATAAATCAAAAATGACAAAAAAAAATGGTGATGTGGCCATCATGTTAATTTCTCCGACTTGATGGTATCATTTATATTTACGTTTTCATGGTTTATTTTCAATTGAAATCATATTTTAAATGTATGTACATCGAGCGTTGTGTAAACTCGGATGAAACTGACGTTTAAAACGTCAAAATTATGAAAGATTGAAAAATTATACTTCAAATTCAAAAACTCAGTTTATTCAAAAACTAAAGGGATTATGAAAAAAACTTATTCCTTATAAGTTGTTCATTTTCCACAATTATTGTTAACATAAATTTGCTGTAACTATTATCGTTTTATAATTATAAACCAAAAATTAAAATAAAAAAAATTCTGGAATAAAAATGATTTAATGAAAAATGTTTTCAAACAAAAGATATTCATTTCTTTATTGTATTCAAAGTTTGTTTAAATGTTTTTGTGATATTTTTCATATTTAAGAAAATATTGTCAAAAAACAAAAAACAGTTGAGGTAAACGCCCACTTCCGGTGTACGAAATTTTACCAAAAGCTTTTCAGTTCTTCGGATTATCAAATAAGACGGATGTTCAAAGTTTCATATCAATGTCTCTATTAGTTTTTGAGATACAGCGCGCACAGATAGACACACACACACACACAGACACACACACAGCCACACACACAGATACAATTTTTTTTTCCAGAAATTGTTGAAATGGCTTCTAAAATAATACCTGTTAACCTAACCCTAACCTAAGCACGCTACTCGTTAGCAGTGCAACCGATTATAACAACATTTACTGGAAAGCCAAAGTTGAGGGCATCTCAAGTTATTGTTTATCGCTATGTCGCCTACTGATTGCCGAAATATAGGAATTAGGTACTAATACAGACCCTTGTTTTCTTATAAAAATATAAATCTATTGTTATAAATAATATAATTTCATTTCACTATTTTACTTGTACCGGATACTGGAAGAAAAGCATTATATTTTTATTATCAAATAAATTTCTTTGGATTTGACGACCCACAAATATTTTCCAGCGACCCCTCTGGGTGGTGCGACCCACGGTTTGCGGACTCTGGAGACGGTTCCGACAAATATTGGAAAAAAATTGTCCCTGCGTATGTGAGTCTGGCTGTGGGTGCTATCTCTCGAAAATACTAAATTATTTCCGAATGAAACTTCTCGAACATCGCACAGATAATGTAAAAAAAAAATGTCAAGTTTCAATGTGTATAAATCAAAATCGGTTTAGGCCCTCCTCTCAACCCTGTTCTGCAATATTTGCGAAGTGTAGGTCAGACTCGGCAGGATGAAAATGAAAAAAAGAATGCTCATGGTTAATAACGCATCTTTCTTGTTTAGAGAAAAATCTATTTTGGTTTTATAATTGTGAATTT
This sequence comes from Ocypus olens, assembly GCA_910593695.2. Lineage (NCBI taxonomy): Eukaryota > Metazoa > Arthropoda > Insecta > Coleoptera > Staphylinidae > Ocypus > Ocypus olens. The sequence continues at coordinate 15,295,674 of OU343053.1, read as the reverse complement.
AAAAAAATCAGATCAAATATAATAAATATAACGCAGACATGAAATTCTACAATAATTAAATTTAACTTATGAACATTGTTTTTTTTTTAATCTATTTGGTTTCAAAAATATTCAAGTTTCTGAGCTTGTGAAAATACATTGACATTAACCGCAGAGATAAGATTCCACAAATTGGCAATAATTTTGATACTCTCCCTTAAATGTACATATAATAATAATATAAATCGTTCGCGGCTGAATGTCCTAGCAAGCTAAACCAATTTCACTCAACCCGAATTTCTTCTTTCCTAAAAGAAAATGAATCACGAGTAATTGCCTCTAGCAATAAACAATTTTTACACAAATCAAGCATGACACTACAATTATTCTATTTAAAATACCATCACGACCAAAAAGCAAACTTTCTAAAACCTTACAAAGGCGGTGCAGTTCCGAGTTCAAAAGATCCCCAAAACACCACACGATCTTTTCGCTGTCTTCAATCGAAAAATACATCTCTCCTTTCTCGCATTGCGACACGCAAATTCTAAACACACTTTATACAAACGCGCCCGTGCAAAAATATATAATTAAGCGGATGAGCGAAAAGAGACGTTCAGATTGGTTCAAGTCATCAACAACCGCAGTTGCGTGCGTAAATTCCTCTTTGATAATAACAATAAACAGTTCCGCTTTGATTAAATTGAATCATTGAGAAAATTTGTAAAAGTACAATAGATTAGTCGGATTTCCTTATTTATGTTTAATTGTGATGACGGATTGTTTCGCGTAAAAGATGGTTTGGTGGTGAGTCGCGTCGATGATTTGATTATAAATTAATGTATTCTTTGGAAACTATGCCAACGATATTCCGCATTGTGTTCATTCAAAGACTATTTCGAGCAGACGAAGGCGCGATATGATTGGCTTCAACGACGTTATTGTGTTTTTGTTTACGTTGTCAGTGGTGGTTGTTGTAAGTGTCGAGTGTTATCCATGGGGTCGAAACGAGTTAACTCCGTCGCAAGGATTGCCTACTTTGGATGCTGTAAGTACAACTTAATTTAAATAGAAATTAATGGTGCTAACTTAAAAAAGGCTAAAATATGTGATAAGGATGAAAAATCGAAATCATCTTCAGAATTTTCGTATTCATTTTCAAGACATTGTATGAAGATTAAGAATTTTTTAAACTGAATTGAAAATTCGCAGCTAATTATTGTGAAAAATATTATTAAATGTGCGATAAATCTACCCAAAAAATTTTGATATGGCCATCATGTTACTTCCTCCTATTTGATGGTGTAATAATTATTTATATTTATACTTGGTATCGACTTAAGACTTTGCAAAATTAGTCAAAATTTGTTCAAGATTGCAATTTTGTGAAAATCTATCACAGAATTGTGTGGTAATTGTATGCCATTAGAGCATGAATTATTTGTAATAATTCATACGATTCTAAAGAAATGTTATTTATTTTATTTATTAGAATAATCGGCCTTGCCTTTAAACAATAAAATTATTAATATTAATATTAAAACAATATTACATAAAAATAAAAATTACAACTGAATGACGAGGTATTCAAAATATACACAAATTATGAACTATGTATGAATATAACATTACAACATTACAAAACCAATACACAAAAAACATTTGAATGATAATACATGTGTGGTGACCGCCTGGGTCATGGAACGGAGAAATGGAAACGAGGATCACGGGTAGCCCGGAAAAACGCGGTTACCAGGGAGGCGAGAAAAACAATAAATAATAAAAAGAAGAATTTTGCTGGAATACAGAAAACACACTCATTTTTGTAATTCCTACCAAAAATAAAGTAATCACCTTATTCGTCGACCTGCCTCTCTTTTTGAAGTTAAATTATATTGTATCAAGTCGATAACGACTGATCTACAAGTGTTGAATTGTTGGACCAACGAGAATCATCAACCACAACAGCTAGTTCACCCGACGTGATCCTTCAATTACAACATCTGGTGACCCCGACAGAAGACGCCCGAGAGCCACTGAGCGACACCTTCCAAACTCCACGAAAAACGCCGCGCGGAGCCGTTGTAATTGAAGGATCACGTCGGGTGAACTAGCTGTTGTGGTTGATGATTCTCGTTGGTCCAACAATTCAACACTTGTAGATCAGTCGTTATCGACTTGATACAATATAATTTAACTTCAAAAAGAGAGGCAGGTCGACGAATAAGGTGATTACTTTATTTTTGGTAGGAATTACAAAAATGAGTGTGTTTTCTGTATTCCAGCAAAATTCTTCTTTTTATTATTTATTGTTTTTCTCGCCTCCCTGGTAACCGCGTTTTTCCGGGCTACCCGTGATCCTCGTTTCCATTTCTCCGTTCCATGACCCAGGCGGTCACCACACCGGGCGGAGGCTGGACGTGGGACGGTCGACGTCGGGTGTGTGGTTCCAACGGCGTCGGTTGTACAGCGTCAAACGTCAAAAATGACAGTGGGGCTCCGCGCGGCGTTTTTCGTGGAGTTTGGAAGGTGTCGCTCAGTGGCTCTCGGGCGTCTTCTGTCGGGGTCACCAGATGTTGTAATTGAAGGATCACGTCGTGTGAACTAGCTGTTGTGGTTGATGATTCTCGTTGGTCCAACAATTCAACACTTGTAGATCAGTCGTTATCGACTTGATACAATATAATTTAACTTCAAAGAAACGCCGCTCAAACCTTTCAAAGGTTTATGGATTCGGTTTTACGCGGACTACCATTTTGTTTCGCGTACATTGACGACATACTCGTCTTCAGCAAAGACGAACGCGAACATGATCGTCACCTTTTCCAAATTTTTGAGCGGTTGACATCATTTGGTATTAAAATTAACCCTGAAAAATGCGTTTTCGGCCAACCTAAATTGAGCTTCTTAGGACACAGCATTAGTGGTGAAGGGATAAAACCTCTGCAGTGCAAGGTGAATGCCATCTTGTCTTTCCCTCAACCCGCTGACCTAAAAGCACTTCAACGTTTCCTCGGCATGATTAATTTTTATCACCGTTTCGTAAAATCATGCTCGAGCATATTGTCACCGCTAAATCAACTTGCTGCAACAACTCCACGCAACAAACCAGTGATCTGGAATCAATCTGCATTGCACGCGTTTTCGGCAGCTAAGGCCGCCTTGGCCAACTCTGCCATGCTCGCGCTTCCAGATCCTGTTGCGGAATTAAGCATAATGGTAGACGCAAGCTCCTCCTCTGCTGGTGCGGTTTTGCAGCAGAAGGATAAATTTGGCGTTCAACAACCGCTATATTTCTTTTCAAAATCTTTCACTCCGACAGAACGCAAATACAGCACGTTCGGCCGTGAATTGTTAGCCGTATATTTGGCAATTAAAAAGTTCAAATATTATCTCGAAGGTAGAGAATTTACTGTCTTTACAGACCATAAACCTTTGATATCTGCTATCTGTTCTCACTCAGATCGTTTTTCAGGACGAGAGCACAGACATTTGAACTACATCGGACAATTCACCACTGACATCAGGCACATCCCTGGAAAGGACAACAATGTGGCTGACACACTGTCGCGAGTCGAAATTAATGCTTTAGACCTCAACCAACTGGCAAAATTACAATCTGAAGATGTGGAACTCAAATCCCTTCTGGGTAGTGGCACTACAGCACTCAAACTGGAACAGTTCATTCCGGCCGGCTCCAACACGTCCATCTACGTAGACACGTCTCTAGCTGCACGACGACCCTATGTTCCTCCTGCAATGCGACAGGAAGTTCTTTGTTCGCTTCACGAACTTACACATCCGGGTACTCGTGCAATGAGACGTCTCGTAGCAGCACGGTACGTGTGGCCGCGGATGAACCATGACATTGCACTTTTCGTCAAGTCCTGTTTGAAGTGCCAGAAGAACAAAATTCATCGCCACACTGTGTCACCCATTGTGAAATTTCCAGACCCGGATGACCGATTCACCGACATCCACATCGACATAATCGGCCCTTTGCCTATTTGTGACAATTTCAGATACCTTCTGGTCTGCATTGATCGCTTTACGCGTTGGCCAGAAGTAATTCCTCTTACCGAAATTACTGCGGATTCCGTTGCACGAGCATTTCTGAGTGGTTGGATTGCACGTTTTGGAACTCCATCTACGGTCATTACTGACCGAGGTCGACAGTTCCAGTCCAACACTTGGAAGGAATTCTGCAGGACTTTCGGTATACAACACAAATCCACAACCGCCTACCATCCGCAATGTAACGGCCTGGTAGAGCGGCTCAATCGCCAAATAAAAGACTCAATCCGAATGAGCAACGATCCTAAGAACTGGGTAACCCAACTCCCTTTAATTCTCCTAGGGCTCCGGACAGTCTTCAAATCATCTCTTTTGGCAACGACTGCAGAGTTCGTCTACGGCAAGACATTACGCTTGCCGGGCGATTTCATATTTCCAAATTCCGCGCGTAAAAAAATTCCTTCTGGTTCAAAATTTCTCGACGACCTGAGGGACAATATGCAGACACTTGGTCCTGCAGCGGCGCGGCCATCCGTTCGCAGGAATTACGTTCCTGCCGACTTAAACACTTGCACGCATGTTTTCGTCCGTCGGGATTGCGTAAAAAACATTACACATCCATGCTACGACGGCCCATTCAAAATTTTAAGTCGAAATTCAAAATTTTACACAATTGAAATTGACGGTAAACAAGACAACGTTTCCATTGACCGACTGAAACCTGGATATTTTTCCACTATTTCAGCCACTTCAGTTAAAAACACACAAAACACCACCAACCTTTCTGTTTTTCCACGTTCAATTTTAAAATCTAACAAATCTTCTACAAAACCTTTTATTTCTCGCAAACACGTATCTTTCTCTTGTTCTGTTTCCTTCCCTAGCCTCTTTTAGACGGGGAGTGGTGTGGTGACCGCCTGGGTCATGGAACGGAGAAATGGAAACGAGGATCACGGGTAGCCCGGAAAAACGCGGTTACCAGGGAGGCGAGAAAAACAATAAATAATAAAAAGAAGAATTTTGCTGGAATACAGAAAACACACTCATTTTTGTAATTCCTACCAAAAATAAAGTAATCACCTTATTCGTCGACCTGCCTCTCTTTTTGAAGTTAAATTATATTGTATCAAGTCGATAACGACTGATCTACAAGTGTTGAATTGTTGGACCAACGAGAATCATCAACCACAACAGCTAGTTCACCCGACGTGATCCTTCAATTACAACACATGCGAAACTAATCATCTAAAACATGAACATGTATTCTATTTAAGTTTCTTTTGAACTGTACTACATTGTTATGAAAAACGTCAAACTGGATATGAAAACAATTGCCACGTCTTAAAACTCTCAAAAAGGTATTCAAGATTTTGATTTTGCAGAAATCTGCATAACATGGCATAACACAGGATTGTGAGATAATGTTACGTGATCCGATCGTAATGTTGTGAAAAATTGTAATAATTATGACGACTCAAAAAATATAGTAAAAACAACTGCAAGCGTTTATTTCTCAAATTATTTAATTTCTCAAATTATTCATAATTCATTTGAAATTAATAATCTACATATACTCGAGCACTAAATTCTGGGATAGTATTATGTGATTAGAACGTAAAGTTGAGAAACATCACCATTTTGAGTATTCGAAAAAACAATTGCCATCGACACTGGCGGCTCGTGGAATATATTGATGGTAGAGCCACTTCTCCAATACACCCTCTCACTTTTTGAAAAAATGGTGATGTGGCCATCATGTTGCTTTCTCCGATGGTATCATCATTTATATTTACACTTTCATGGTTTATTTTCTATTTAAATCATATTTTAAATGTAAATCGAGCGTTTTGAAGACTCGTATGAAACTGACGTTTAAAACGTCAAAATTATCAAAGATGGAAAAATTATAGTTTAAATTCAAAAACTCAGTTTACTCAAAAACTAAAGAGATTTCGAAAAAAACTTATTCTTTCTAAGTTGTTCATTTTGGCATTCTCTACAATTATTAATAACTTAAATTTGCTGTAACTGTTATCGTTTCATAATTATAAACCAAAAATTAAAAAAAAAAAATTCTGGAATAACAATGATCTTGTTTTTTTCAAACAAAATAATCTCATTTCTTTATTGTCTTCAATGTTTGTTTAAATGTTTTTGTGACATTTTTCATATTTAAGAAAATATTGGCAAAAAACAAAAAACAGTTAAGGTAAACACCCACTTCCGGTGTACGAAATTTTACCAAAAGCTTTTCAGTTCTTCGGATTATCAAATAAGACGTATGTTCAAAGTTTCATATCAATTGCTCTATTCGTTTTTGAGATACAGCGCGCACAGACACACACACACAAATACAGACACACACACACATACAGACACAATTTTTTTTTTTACAGAAATTGTTGAAATAGCATCTAGGGACCCCAAAACGGATATTTCCGTAAAAAAAAATTTTGAAAAAAAATCACGATCACTATACTTTCTCGTACTTTGTAACGGAGAAAGTAAAAACAAAGAACGATTTATCTTCCTAGACCAAAATAAGACTTAATTAAAAATTCTTGCTTAGTTTAAAACTACAGGTACCATGGCTCCTTGACTCTATATAACGAGCCGCCCCTGACGATTACTTTCTATTTGCAACACATTGTATAAACTAATCAATAATAAAGCTTCTGCATTGCTTACAATTGACTTTCCATTTTTTGTTTGATTTTTAAAGGATAATTCTTGAATGGATGACTAGATTTAGAAAAAGAAACAGGTTCGTTGTGGAAGAGATACAGAAATTAAATGCACCCTTGAGATGTTTTTCAATTGTTTGTTTTTATCGGATAACCCTTGAACCAGCGGCGGCTCGTGGATGTTCGGCGAGGAGGCCACGGAAGAAGATTTGATCAAAATAGCAGAGGAATATTTGCTTCCTCTATAAGAGTAAGTAGTGCAGCATGAGCCTCCTCTACGAAGATCCACGAGCCGCCGCTGCCTTGAACGAATGATGAATGAAGTCTAGTATTGTACTTAGCAAATGAGTTTAGATCAGATAAAAAAAAAACTAGGTTATACATTTTATTGTTTGATGCAAAAAAATTCAAAATTCCTGCAAATATTTGAAAATTAAATAATTCTCTAACATAAATCCCGCAGGCTATATTTTCCAAATGAATATCAAAGTAAATTAATTTTATCTAAAAATAAACCCCATTTTTAAATTAAAACCCACCACGAAGATAAAAAATATAAAATTAAATAAATAACCTAAAATGAATACAAAACCCTTGAAAATACAGGTCAAAAATTTCAAAAATGTAGGTGGCAAAATCTAAAGGACAAAAATCAAAAACTTCGACCACAAAACAAATCACAAATTTTTTTCCGGTATTTTCTTTTGTTTGTTGAAATTTTCGATTTTTAGGTCTACATTTTTATGTTTATTTTTATTTTAAATTTAGGACAAAAGGTCAAAAACTCAGGTCTAAAAATAAAAAATGCATACCGAGCAATCTAAAATTTCAACAAACGAATTGAATATTTTGGCCAAAAAATAAAAAAAATGGAACAAATCTAAAATATCGGCAAAAAATTTAAAAAAAACCTGATCTAAAAATAAAAATGCAGACCAAAAAATTGAGAACACAAGCAAAAGAAAAATAATTTGCCAGTTTCAACCCCAAAAATAACTCTGTTTACCTTAAAATAAGTTCCGACGAGAAATTCAAAAATAACAGCAATTTTTTTTTAAAAGATCGCACAATACAATCAATAATTCAGGTTAAGAAAATCTAAAATATGGGACAAAAAATAAAAAATCTAAAATTCGTACCTAAAAATCAAAGTGGTGCACCGAAAAATATTTTTTCTTAACAAACAAATCGAGAGTTGAAATAAGAATAATAAATAAACGTTTATTAACTGATAACCCCTTTTCTACAATATATACATTCATTACAGGAATGAGATTTAAATTATAATAATTGATTAATTAATAACTTAAATTATAATGTAAATGTGTAGAAACATTTAAATTAAATAAATTAAAATTAAATTAGTAGAGAAAAACAGAACAATTAAATGAAATTATGAAAATTTCGGCCAAAAGACCAAAAATTGAAGCGAAAATAATCGAAAATACAAAATATTGGCCAAAAAGTAAAAATCTACAATAGGGCCTAAAAAGATGAAAATTTAACAAAACATCGAAAACGGGCGTAAAGATAAAAATTGCAAACAAAAAAATCGAAAATTCCCACAAAGGAATATTTTGGTCAAAATAAAGAAAAATGAAACAAAAAAATCAAATCAAAAATACAGAAATCTAAAATATGAGACAGAGAATCGCAAAAAAACGCAGACTAAAAAATCGAAAATTTAGGTAGAAGCAAAATTATTGGCCACTTTCAGCCGCCAAAAATAAGAAGTTCGAAAATAATAACGAAATGAAATCAAAAATCCAAGATAAAAAATCTAAAATTTAGGATAAAAAAATAGACTAAAAATCTAAAATTCTGACAAATAAAAACAATAATTTTAGAGCAAAATATAAAAAATATAAATCGTCAATGTTGTCCAAAAAGTTGAAAATTTGGACAAAACATCAAAAACTCGAGCCTAAAGATAATAAATGCAGACTAAATGAAAACTCAAAAATGGTGATGTGGCCATCATGTTACTTTCTCCGACTTGATGGTATCATTTATATTTACGCTTTCATGGTTTTTACCTCGGATGAAACTGACGTTTAAGACGTCAAAATTATGAAAGAAGGAAAAATTATACTTCAAATTGAAAAACTCAGTTTACTCAAATACTAAAGAGATTTTGAAAAAAAAATCTTTATAAGTTGTTCATTTCGGTATTCTCTACAATTATTATTAACATAAATTTGCTATATATATAATAAACTATTATCGTTTCATAATTATAAACCAAAAATGAAAAAAAAATGGTGATGTGGCCATCATGTTACTTTCTCCGACCTGATCGTATCATAGTCATTTATATTTACGCTTTCATGGTTTATTTTCTATTTAAATCATCTTTTAAATGTACATCGAGCGTTGTGTAAACTCGGATGAAACTAACGTTTATAACGTCAAAATTATGAAAGATGGAAAAATAATACTTCAAACTCAAAAACTCAGTTTACTCAAAAACTAAAGGGATTTCGAAAAAACTTATTCTTTATTAAGTTGTTTATTTTAGCATTCTCTACAATTATTATTAACATAAATTTACTGTAGCTATTATCGTTTTATAATTATAAACCAAAAATTAAAAAAAATATATATTTCTCGAATAAAAATGATTTTATGAAAAATATTTTCAAGTAAAAGATATTCATTTCTTTGTGGTCTTTAATGTTTGTTTAAATGTTTTTGTAATATTTTTCATATTTAAGAAAATATTGGCAAAAAACAAAAAACAGTTAAGGTAAACACCCACTTCCAGTGTAAGAAATTTTACCAAAAGCTTTTTAGTTCTTCAGATTACCAAATAAGACGTATGTTCAAAGATTCATATCAATTGCTCTATTAGTTTTTGAGATACAGCGCACACAGCAGACACACACACACACACACACACACACACACACACACACACACACACACACACACACACACACACACACACACAATTTTTTTTTTCCAGAAATTGTTGAAATGGTATCTAGGGACCCCAAAACGGATATTTCCGTAAAAAAAAATTTAAAAAAAAATCACGATCACAATAGTTTCTCGTACTTCGTAACGGAGAAAGTAAAAATAATATTTTTTTTCTCGAATAACAATAATTTTATGAAAAATATTTCCAAACCATTTCCAAGATGTTCATTTTTTTATTGTCTTCAATATTTGTTTGTGATATTTTTCATATTTAAAAAATGTTTGGGAAAAAACAAAAAACAGTTAAGGTAAACACCCACTTCCCGCATACGAAATTTTACCAAAAGCTTTTCAGTTTTTCGGATTATTAAATAAGACTTATGTTCAATGTTTCGTATCAATTGCTCTATTAGTTTTTGAGAAACAGCGCGCACAGACTGACACACACACACACACACACACACACACACACACACACACACACACACACACACACACACACACACACAGACACGATTTTTTTTTCCAAAAATTGTTGAAATGGCATCTAGGGACCCCAAAACGGATACTTCCGTAAAAAAAAAAATTGAAAAAAAATCACGATCACAATACTTTCTCGTACTTCATATCGGAGAAAGTAAAAATGCGGACCAAAAAATCGAAAATTTTAACAATAAAATCGAAGTTAGGTCAATATAAAGAAACATTTAGGTCAAAAGATTGAAAAAAATAATAATAAAAATCTGTAATGTTAGTCAGAAAGTCGAAAATTTAGACAGTACATCGAAAACTCGGGCCTAAAGATAATAAATTCAGACTGAAAAATCGAAAATTTCAATAAACAAAAGTCGAAAATACCAGAAAAAAATCTCGCATATAAATCAATAATTCAGGTTATAGATAATTTAACCAAAATCCATTCAAAAATTTGGAACTAGAATTAAAAATTCAACCCCCAAAATCAAAAATTCGGGCCAAAACATAAAAGTCAAAATAAAGAATAGAAAAATTGAAAATACAGGTCAAAAATCTACAAATTATAAATACAGCAGGTAACATCAAAAATGCGGTCCAAAACTTCGAAGATTTTAACTATTAAATCGAAAATTTAGGTCAAAATAAAGAATATTTAGGCCAAATGATCAAAAATTTAGACTAAAAAAATCGAAAATACATGCTTATTAATAAAAAATGCAGAATATTTTAGTAAGAAAATTGTAAAACAAATAGCAAAAAATACTATTAATCGCGACAATTTAAATACAATCTATTATCAAAATTTATTTCCAACAAAAAACCACCAGACCCATTTTTAAGTTAAATAAACAAATTTATTTTGTTCACGAAAATGTTATAATGTCTGCATTATTTAATTCTACGGGCAGTATTAATGGGTACATTTAACACTCAATTTATTAAACACGCATTCGCGTGTTTAATATGTTTATTAAACACGCACATGCACTTGCGTGTTTAATATGGTTATTAAACACGCTAATTCGCGCCTTAATTCATAGAACGCGATTTATGATAATAATTGGTTTACCCTGTTTAATACTGATTTTATTTTTTTTTCAATTGTAATTGTAATTACAACTTTAATTTCGAGTTTAATTTTGATTTTGTTTTTGTTTCTTTTTATTTTATTTTGATTTTGATTTTAGTTTTCGTGAACAAAGTATAGTGTACAACTCGCATATAATAGCTATTAATCACTCAAACGATTTGCTCCACTCGCCTACGGCTCGTTCCGCAAACTTCGTTCTCGTGATTAATAGCCATCAATATATGCTCGTTGTACAATATACTATTGTTTTATTGTTAAAAAGCATAAATTAAAAAAAAACATGAACTATTAGTAATACGTTTCGAAAAATCTTCAGTAGAAAACCCCGGTGCGTGAATATCAACGATTTATGACAGACGATTTTATGTTAAATACAGTTTTGTTCACGAAAATGTTATAATGTGCGCATTATTTATTTGTATGGGCAGCATTAATGGGGTAAATTTAACACTCAATTTCGCAAATGCGTGTTTAATGTGGTTATTAAACACGCAAACGCATTTGCGTGTTTAATAAGGTTATTAAACACGCTAATTCGCGCTTTGATTCACAGAACGCGATTTATGATAATATTTTGTTTACCCTGTTTAATACTGATTTTAACTTTGATTTTAATTTTTTTTAATTGTAATTGTAATTACAACTTTAATTTCTATTTTAATTTTGATTTTGATTTTGTTTTTTTTTTATTTTGATTTTGATTTTAATTTTGATTTTAATTTTCGTGAACAAAGTATACTGTACAACTCGCATATAATGGCTATTAATAACACGAACGATTTGCTCCACTCGCCTACGGCTCGTTCCGCAAACATCGTTCTCGTGATTAATAGCTATCATTATATGCTCGTTGTACAAAATACTATTATCATCGAAAATCAATTGACTTCTATTTTTCCAAATTTATCAAAATTAATCAGTATATATTTAATCGTACCCATAAGTAACGCAAGCAAGATCATTTACATCTCTGAAAATAATTAAAAATTATCTCCGTAGTACAATAAATCAAGATAAACTTACAGATTTAGCTTTATTAAATATTGAAAAACAGTTATTCAACGAAATTACCCAAGAATCATTGATTGCCGATTTTCTAAACTCCAAAGTAAGAAAAGCACCAATTTGATTTTGTGTTACTTGTATTTGTGATTTTGTATTTCAATGTGTCATTGCGATTTGAATTTTTTTTGCAATAAAACTTTCGAAACCTTTATATCATATTTAATTAGTTTGGATTCATTCTTAGAAGGGGGCCCATAGATTTGCCTAGGGCCCCATTGTACCTTAATCCGGTCCTGCAGACAGATTACAATATCTAGTTCTATTAAAAAATAACATATCGGGTAGCCAACATTCGATATTTTTATAGGCTCAAGAGTTAGAAAAAATCTACACGTTATGACTTTTTTTCTGAAATAATAACAATATTATTAACAGATCATGGCCAACTTGATAGGTATCAGGCGTTATTAAATTTTTGGCTGTTTTGAAATACGTTTTTTTCTTAGTAACTGTAAGAAAAAACAGTTAAATAGTTATTTGTGTGGTCTTTTTCGTAAAATTCAGTGGCGTGTTTATTTTTTTATTTTTTTTATTTTGACACATACCGGGTGTTCGATAAAAAACGCCCAACGCCATAACTCTGTTATTTATTGACCGATATGAATGAACTAAAAAACAAAGTCAATGACCGCTTAAATACTAACAAATCGTATTAAAATGTATTTTTTCAATAATAATAATAATAATAATAATAGTTTATTCATGTTAAGACTGAAAAAAAGTTTACATAAGTCAGAAAGTAGAGAATAAGATTGTGTACATACAATTTATAATTTACGTTTAGATTGGAGGAGATGAGAACGCATTGAAAACAAAAGCGAATAAAAAAAACATTTAAAAATATTAAAAAAAAAAACTAAAAACAGAAATACAATACAATAGGTACATACGATCAAACAGGTTAAAAGTACAATACATAGACAAAAGCAACAGGAGTAAAAACATAGATGTGCATATTATATTTAAAAAAATCATCGTGCAAAAAATTCATCCCAGGAGTAAAACGCTCTATCAATTATGTAATCTTTCAGGTGTGGTTTAAATTCTTTTAGAGGCATTGTCTTTAAGGCTGGAGGTAGCGCATTAAAAAAATTGGGTGCCCAGTAATTTGCCCCATTATGTGACTTGCAAAGTCTGAATTGTTTAATGTTAATGTTATCTTTATATCTCGTATCATGATCGTGTAGTGAACCGGTTGTCTGATAGTTAGAGTTATTCTTTTTAAAATATAAGAGGCATTGATAAATTTACAATCCGAGTAATATCATTATGTGCAATTTACGGAATACAGATCTGCAATCAACACGGTAGCCTATTCCACCAACTATGCGCACCGCTCTTCTCTGCAGTCCAAATATCCGGTGGCGGTGGGCCATGTGCTCCCATGCCAGCAGACTGTAAGCAGGGATAGAGTGGCATGTAGCAAAATAGGTGGTCTTTAAGACAGTTGTTGATACCGACTGAGATAAATTTCGAAGTAGAAAAATACTATTAAACAACTTGCTGGCCAGTATATCACTATTTGGACTCCAGGTCATCAAAGGATCAAGATGAATCCCTAAAAACTTTGCAGACGCTGGATTGATCTGGTCGTGTTTTTTCAGCGTAAAGAGCATATGAATTGTCTTTTCTTTATTTAATAACAGCTTATTGCTACTACACCATTGTTCGCATTTCTCGTTTGACATATGGCTTCGATGGACTGCCTCATCAGCATTAGTCGCACTTTCAACCAAAGTGGTGTCATCGGCATGCATGACTTTGAAGTTGTGGTCGCAGTATGCTGGTAAATCGTTTATGTAAATAATAAATAATAGTGTCCCCAGGATAGAGCCCTGAGGGACACCATGCACAAAAGGCAGCATACTCGATTGAATACCACCATAGTTAACAGCCTGGGCTCTATTTGTAAGGTATTATTTGATTAATTTGGAGCTAGCTTTGTCAAAACCACAGCGTTCTAGTTTTGCGATCAGAATATCATGATCCAGACAATCAAAAGCCCTGCTTAGGTCCACGAAGGAGGTCATGCAAAAATCGCCATTTTCGTAGCCAGATAACAGCTCATTTACTAGTGATATAATGGCATCAGTTGTGGATTTTCCATTACAAAAACCAAATTATATATTACTTTTACCACTTTTTATGCTATAGATAGCATCTCTTACATTAGAACTGGATACCGTTTTAAAAGAGAAATTTAAATTCGAAAATGTGAGCATAAATGTTAGTGCGTTCAACTTGGGGTCCTGAATACAATTGGATATATTTTCTATATGCGATGTGAACTCTTGGTTACATTGCTCAGCATTGATATCACAAAGTTTATCACAGCTATGTTTTGATTTTCGAATGGAATTTATAATTTGCCACATGGACTTGACTTTGTTGACTTGTTGTTGGAATTCACAATGAAATTATCATTAGCTCTAATTTTAGCTAATTTTATTACTTGGTTATATTTCTTACGATATGATTTCAATATGTCGATAAGAGTGATGTCTGTTGTGTTGTATTGCTTCATGCATAAAGGATAGATTTTCCCTCATGATGTGGAGATCTTCAGCATACCAGTGTACATTGTTAATTATTGTTGATTTATTTTTTACTTCAATTTCTGGAAACGCTAATTGATAAGCAGACATAACTGCCTCGTGAAACAACTCATATTTCCAGTCAGTCTCCAGAACAATCGCATTCAGTGAGTACAATCTAATATATTAAAAAATGTGAATTTACCTGATTGAGTAATAGGTCTAATTAATAATAATAATAATAATAATAATATTTATTATACGGAAAACACCTGTTTACAGATATATTACAAATAAAATTGTCATAATGACACAACAGCACGTATATACTTGCGCAACGTAATACTATTACTAAACTATAATATTTGTAAACATAACTGCGTATAAGCTATAACCTAAAGAAAACTATAAATAACATGTACCTATTCCAATATATTTCAAATCAAACAATATGTTTTAACTTACGCTTAAAATTGCCAAGTTCGCTCCCAAAAATATCAAAGTGGTTCATTTGATTGTAGGCATTTATAGATCTCATAATTCGATTAAATGGACCATGATATGAATAATTATTCCTAGAAATTCCAACATGAAACAACATATTATTCCTACATTTCCTTGAATAGGAGTTTGTGTTAAAATTTAACATACTCAGTAATTGAAAACATTGGATATTACCCGATATTAATTTGTGAAAAAAAGAGACATCAAGTTCGATTCTCCTAGACTTTAACGAACTAAGGTTTAAATTGTTCAGCGTAGTGTTTACATTAAAATTTATTGAGGCAATCCCTAGTTTATAAGAGATGAATTTTAAAAATTTATTTTGCACTCTTTCGAGTTTTGTAATATACGTAATATAATATGGTGACCATATTATACTCGCATATTCTACCTGCAAACGCACTAAAGAACAATACAACAATTTTATAGTTGATACACTAAACATGTAACTATTTCTAAACACAAAACCAAGAATATTCATTGCCCTACGTGAAATGATCTCAATATGTTTGTCAAATTTTAATTTAGAGTCAAAAAGAACTCCTAGGTCTTTAATACAATTCACACTCTCCAAGTTAGAATCGTTTAATAAGTACGAGGATTCTAAATGAGTGTTATTTCTAGAAAAACGTATGTGTTTACACTTATTTATATTAAGATCCAAGTCATTGAGAACACACCAATTAGATAAATTATCAAGGTCTTCTTGAATCAGTTTAATATCGTTTGAACATTTTATAGATTTAAACAACTTCAAGTCGTCCGCGAAAAATAGATAATCACAACTATTGAATGACTTACTGAGATCATTTATGAACAATAGAAAGAGAATTGGTCCACAATGTGTTCCCTGTGAGACACCTGAGGGTATGTGTATGTACTCTGATGTAATATTTCCTATTCTAACCGTTTGAGTTCGATTGCTCAAGAACGATTGGATCCAGTTTACAACATCGGTGTGAAATTCGAAACATTTTAACTTATTCATTAGCAACACATGGTTCACTCTGTCAAATGCCTTGGAGAAATCCGTGTATATGGCATCAACTTGATGACCTTTCTCCAGGGCATTTAAGATATAAGATTGGTAAATTAACAAGTTTGTTACTGTAGAGCGTCCTGTACAAAATCCATGTTGCTCCTGAATAATTATATTTTTTGACATCCATATCAGTTGGCCAGAAATTAACTTGTCCAGTGCTTTCGGAATCGCTGACTGAAGAGCACTCTATAGTGATCTATTATGTTCTTCTTACCAGCTTTATGAATAGGTGCTATAAAACTATGTTTCCACAAATCAGGAAATATACTCTGCGATATTGATGCACGAAATAATAAATAAATAGGATTGCTAAGAGTACAGACGCATTTACTTAAAAAGTCTCCTGGAATGCCATCCGGACCACTACTGAAGTTATTAGACAAGGATGATAATTCACTATATATATCACTTACATTAACAATAAATTTTTCACAACTCGCCTTTTCATTACACATCAATAAATGTTCGGATAGTCTGTTTGAATCTATTTCACATATTTTATAATTAGAAGCAAAACTGTCCGCGAAGGAATTAACTATATCAACTGAATTGTCTAAAGTCACATTACCAGACAACATAACACTTGGAAAACCTTCCTCTTTCTTCAGCTTTTGAACATGTCGCCAAAATTTTTCCGGCTGGTTATTGATTTCGGCTTCCATTTTCTTAAAGTAGATGTCTTGTAGTTGATTGCTGAGTTGTTTACATTCTCGTCTAAGGTGGTTGAAAATTTGCCAGTCATCATCCAATCCTTGTTGTTTGTATCTTGCATGGGCAGACTTCTTATCTTTAGTTAATTTTATTAATGATGAATTGAACCAAACTGGATAAGTGTTACTGTGAATCACCTTCGTTGGAACGTATAAATCGATAATGTAATATAAATGTTCATAAAATAATTCTGTCATTCTATTAGCATCACAGTCATTAAATATGAATTCCCAGTCTATTAAACTTAGGTAGTTATTAATTTCAATATAGTTTGCTCTCTTGAAATCCCGAATTGAGTGTGTTGGATTAAATGATTTCATATCCTCAATATTCACTGAGAAAGCTACTGCTGTATAGTCACCACAAATAATCAATTTTGCTTTATCATATTGCATATTTATATATTCTAACGTATCACAATGATATCTATATTTATCCAAAGTGGAACAGGGAGGAATATAAACGCTTCCAATAACCAAAGTCATTCTGCCTAAGGTCAATAAGACGAAAAGTTGTTCTACTCGGTTTTCTAAAATAGTTATTTCCTGTGCACAAATGTTTTTCTTGATCCCTATAAGAATGCCACCTCCCCGTATTTTATTACTATTAAACTGGGATCTATCTAATCTGTAAATATTGTAATTATAGAAGTTAAGTTCAAGATTTGTTATTCCTTCACAGAGCCAAGTTTCAGTAAGAATAATGATGTCATAACAACATACACTCACATTTAATGCTATATCCTTAATTTTTGTACGCATACCACTAACATTTTGTAGGTAAATGCTTAGTTTTTTGTATTTTTGTTTTTCGCGGATTTTTTTGAGGTCTCACCATTTATATTCCCATCATTGTGTTTAATTATTCTTGGTATATTATTTGTATATTTAATAGATAGCCCAGTTTCTCCGTTGTTCCTCCTCTCTACTAAAATATTATAAAGATCTCTAATATTATTCCTTTGCATCACCGTTAAATCAGATTTAATCTTGATTTGCGTGTCTGTGGATAAAAATTTATTTAGCGATCGTAATATCTCCTTTGGAGTGGTAATATTCGTGAAAATAATTTTGATCGGACGGATTTTATTTTCAATCCTGTGACCGATTCTAATAACATTCTTATAGTGGTAACAATTTCTGGTTCATCATTAAACAGAGTATGAACTGCAGCCGTGTCTTCATTAATGCGTGTTTGAGTATTAGGGGAAATAGATTCTTTGACGTTAAAAATCATTAAATTTTTTGACCTAACATTTCGATCCTCAATTTCATTAATAATATTAACATTATTAATTTCAGGAGCGGCCCCATGATTGGCTTTAAGATTTGCAATATCCTCTTTTAATTGTTTATTTTCGGTGGCAAGATCATTCAATTTAATATTAATAGTATTCATTGTTGAAGTAAATTCACTCAAAGTTTTTTGAATGATTGCATTGAATTCAGAAAAACGACTATCCATTACTTTTTCAAACATATTTTGTATCGCGGATAAAGTTAATTCATTATTTGGAATATATTGTGAGCTGTCGATTGCCGCAGGTATTTGCATCTCTTCGTCTGGAGTGCATTTATTGCACATCCACCGATCGCCGTCTTCTTTACGTGCTTCCTCGACATAATAACTAATACGATCTATATCTAACCCTGTACAGGTCGCGTGATGCCAAGCTGAACAAGATTGACATTTCAAAGCGGGCAATCTCGGGCTAATTATTCTAATGCAAATGCAGCAATTCATCGGCATTTTAGCGAGTAATATTCGGCGTAAAGGTAGTGCAATACCGATAGAAAATATCAAGATGTAATGTAATATTTTGCAAATTGTAATAATAAAAACAGAGGAAAGTCACAAAGGGAAAGAGTGATATGATAGGGTAATTACAAAAGACACTCTTCACGCCACGCGGTCTGTCGTGGCGACTTAACTTTGAACGTCACTGGAGAGAATCGACCACGGACAAGAGGGATATCTGCACGCCGGCGCGGGGAGTTGGCGAGTTTATCGGTAATGGTGATATTATAGGTTATATTTATATGTATTCTTATTATACGATTACTAAGGTACTTACTGCGTAGGTATTTTGTGCAATAGATGACACTCTATATCAACACTGTGTTAACTAACGCAATTAGCTTACAAGTTATAGAATCGCAAGGGACCTCCTCTTGAAACTGGAGCTGGATGCCTTTATGATCTGAAGACATTGCAATTGGAAAAATCTCAAATCCATGTGGCATGTAGTTTACAAATACATTATCAAGCGTATTAACGCCTCTAGTTGGAAACTCCACAGTTTGCGTAAGACCGTAGGTTGTAAAAATATCACATAGATCTTTTACTTTTTGGTTTTCATTGTTAAAATGTACATTCAAATCTCCTCCAATCAGAACATGCTGATTTACTAGATCTAACATATCTAAGACAGAAACCATGATATCTAAAAATATATTAAAATTTCCACTGGGTGGGCGATAAACAGCAATTACAATTTTATTTTGAGAAATTAAATGTATTGCAGTTAATTCACACTGTGCTTCGACAGATAAGTTTTTTATATTGGCTAACACTTCAAACTTTGTGTTGCGTTTGATTAATATAAGAACACCTCCGTGACTTAAGTTTTCCCTCGAGAAATATGAAGCAGTTTCCATGTTATAAAATAATTTTCATATTAAACTGCTGAGTTTCGATGACACTACCGAATTCATTAAATTTGTTGCGCACCGATTGCATGTTCGCGAAAAGCGCCTTGAAGAGGGGTTATTATGGCTGGACACTGTTGTTAAAGGTAATTGCCTGCATGGTGTATTCTTTAAGGGGACTATGTGGTTCCTGGATTTCTGGCGATCTTCTTAAAAATATATCTGCTGATTTCAATTCCAAAAGGCCAGTTCGATGGATTTGTTAGCAGTTCGTGTTTTGTTAAGTTTGCGCTCAATTTGAAACAATTATAAGTTTCGGATCTAGTTTCAAATTTATCACATGAAAATTGCTTATCCCCGAGAATTTTCTTAATGTGCAATATCATATTCAATACTGTTACATCATGCTGAACTCTATTAATAAACAACCAAGTTTTCCTTGGCTCAGCTGAGATTATTCCCGATGTATTACTGCAAGTACTTATCACTTTATTCCTTTTATTTTTCCTTTTTCCTTTATAAAGTGTAAAGCTATCTTTGTCTTTATTGCCTGGTGTATGGTAATTGGTTTGGCTGCGGAGCATCGGCCGACTGGCTCTCAGGACACGGTGCAAGAAATTTTCCGCTGGCGCCTGGATTATGTGAGCTGTTGATTTTTTCGGATGGTGATTTCTGTTCACCGGCCGTTTTTTGTTGTAATATTATTTTAGAATGTTTTAATACTGCATTTGACACTTGTTGATTATCGATGGAACTCGCAGGTTTATTAATAGGTTTGAAGCCTTGCTTATTTTGAAGAAATTTGATTTTCTCTTTAAGAAGGCCATTCTTTTCCACTAGTATTAAGTTCTTACTCTCTAGTTCTTCCATAATTTTCCTCAGTAGTTTATTTTCTTCGGTGAGATAATAATAACTTCATTGCCAAATAATAGTCAACTTAAAATTTTTAAATGGCTACCTATAATGGTATAATTTTATTACATTAGACATTAATTTTCTGAATCCAATAATGCCCAATATGTTGTTTTTCGTTCAATATTTTGGTCAAAAAAATTAAAATAAATCTTCCATTTAAAATTATTTTTTCAAAAAATATAATTAGTGTGCCTTGGAAAAAAGTGAAAAATGTCATTTGTTGTAAAGTTATATCAAACATTAATAACGATGACGCTATAAATAAGTACTTATGTTATAACTCAACGTAGAATAGAATAAATAAGTAGTGCAAGTATTAATTCACTTGCGATTCAAATGTTCTGTGATTATTGTTAACACTAAGAAGAACGTCTAACTCTGCAAGTCCACGAAATTATCGATCCACTCTCTTCGGCTTTTTAAAGGCTCCATATCGTCTCAAATTTCCTTCCAACATTCTAAATTTAGTATTCCTCGCTCTGGAAACCGTGGAAGATAAATCTATGCTGCAGCTCTTCGATTTCTATCACATAGAAAATAATGTCTGTTAATTCGCTATTGTTCATGATTATGTCTGAAACACACACTAATAACAAATGGTTGACATTACTTAAACAATAAGGCACATTACATTTATTACCAAAAAAATCATGTGAGCAAGATTTATTACTATCTTTTTCTGGCATAAATATTAACTTAAAATCAACATAACGGGTATAATTGGATTTAGAAAAACAATGTCTAATATTATAAAATTAGAAAAGTACATGCAGCCATTTAAAGTTGACCATCATTTGGCAATGAAGTTGATTTTGAAAAAATATATAATTACCGTCATTTTATAGTATTTAAACAGCCATTGACTTTATTTTTTTAGTTCATGCAAATCGGTCAATAAATAACAGAGTTAAGGCGTTGGGCGTTTTTTTATCGAACACACGGTATATTAATATTTTCTTGTTGTTCTTAGAAGTCTGTGACTTATTTGGTTGTGCCCTCTGTCCTCATACAAATTACATTATAGTAATAATAAGCAAACGTAATTATTATTATTTGTGGTTTCGATTAATGGATAATTAATTATTGTGCGTGTGATAAAATGCTGGAAGTTTAATGAACGCTTGGTAAATTGATAAATTCCAAGTTTCTAATTAAATTTTTGTGTGGGGCAAGTGACCAGAAAAAACTGTAATAAGTCATCATTAATTAAGGAGAAAGTGAAAATACTTGTTGAAATTTTCAATATAGTCTATCATTAGCGTTTGAAAAAGTTCTAATGATAATAACGATGCTTTGGGCAAATTAAGAATAGATCGGTGAAAGCAAGCGGAATGACGTCGAAGACACTTTTAATACACTATAAAAACATTTATAATTTTATGATTTATTTTCAATTTAAATCATATTTCAAATGTACACTTCTGTGCAATAAAATTAAGCACACATCTTATGAGTATTTTTACTTTCTCCGTTACGAAGTACAAGAAAGTATTGTGATCGCGATTTTTTTTTCATTTTTTTTTTTACGGAAGTATCCGTTTTGGGGTCCCTAGATGCCATTTCAACAATTTCTGGAAAAAAAATTGTGTCTATGTGTGTGTGTGTGTGTGTTTGTGTGTGTGTGTGTTTATGTGTGTGTGTATGTGTCTGTGTGTGTGTGTCTGTGCTTTTGGTAAAATTTCGTACACCGGAAGTGGGCGTTTACCTCAACTGTTTTTTTTGTTTTTTGCCAATATTTTCTTAAATATAAAAAATATTACAAAAACATTTAAACAACAAAGAAATGAACATTTTTTTTCTAAATCCCTTTAGTTTTTGAGTAAACTGTGTTTTTGAATTTGAAGTATAATTTTTCCATCTTTCATAATTTTGACGTTTTAAACGTCAGTTTCATCCGAGTCGACAAAACGCTCGATGTACATTTAAAATATAATTTAAATTTAAAATAAACCATGAAAGCGTAAATATAAATGATACCATCAAGTCGGAGAAAGTAACATGATGACCATATCACCATATTTTCGTTTCAAAACTTTAAAAAATCCATAAATTTTGAAAAAAATCACAATTTTTCTGAATCCATCATTTTTTACTTTCTTGGTGCGAAGTACTAGAAAGTTCTGTAATCGTGAAAATTTCCAAAATTTTAGCTCTCTAGAGACGATTCCGACAATTTTTGGGAAAAACAAATCGTCTATATGATGAGGCTACATGTGGCCGCTGTATCTCAATAATCACGAAACATTTTCAAATGAATCTTTGATAGCAATCCAAAGGACTGAAAACCTTTTGGTAAAATTTCGTTCATCGTGTTTACCTTAACCGTTTTCTGTTTTTTTTTTGATAAATTTTAAATATGAAAAATATTAGAAAAATGTTTTAAAAAATATTGAAGGCAACCATAAAGTAAACATTTTTTGTTCATAAATATTTGTCGTAAACTTTTTGATTTTTGAAAAAGAAATTTTTGGCTATAATTATGAAATCATAAATGTTACATTAAATCACATTAACGATATAAAATTAACACTTTGTATGCTACACGCTTGATGAAACAAAATTGTAATAAGTGGTAATTTATTAATTAGACACTGGTTATGTTTCATGTTTATTTTTTTTAAATACATAACACGTTTCGCTTATATGCAGGGTTGGGCAAATGTGTCAGTTTTATAGACAAATAGTGTTCAGAATGAGCTCTTAGACTTGAAAAAAAAAACATTTTTTTGAAGAAACATTTTTTTAAATCATGAATTAGGTGTTTCCAGTCGATTTAAGCACTACGTACGAGAAAAGTCATTTTGCGCAACTCCGTTCCCGTCAAGTCCCACAAAATTTGTTTATAGACAAGTAGTGTTCAGAATGTGCTCTTAGCTTAAAAAAAAACTTTCATGTACCTTGTAGGACACTTAGATGAAGCGTTATGTTTTATAGCCCAATCCATAAAACTGATTATGGTAAAACTTACGGTGTTTCACGTCTAGTTTGAAATTGTAATCAGCTAGATGTGGATCTACTTAACATTAGTCTTCGCGACTTACATTTATTTTTAAATAACCATTAGGATAGCCTGCTTTAATCTTTGTGAGTTTTTAATTTGTAACTAGTTCTGATTTATTTTAAAATGTCTTGTATTGTATTTTTTTCGTATAATTTTATTTTATTACCATTTATTTTATTATGTTATGATTGTATCTATTGTAAGTTTGTATTTAATGGCCATCCGTATATAAATAAATAAATAAATAAATAAATAAATAAAGACATTTTTTATTTATTTATGCGTTTCCATTCGATTTAAGCACTATTTACGACAAAAGTCATATTACGTATATCCGTTCCCGGAAATCCCACAAAAAATTTAATAAAACAATATTGTTCAGAATGCGCTTTAGACTTGAAAAAAAAAACAAGAAACATTTTTTTAAGAATTTTCTTTAATCGTTATTTAGGCGTTTCCATTCGATTTAAGCACTATTTACGACAAAAGTCATATTACGTATCTCCGTTCCCGGAAATCCCACAAAAAAATGTAATACAAATATATAGTTCAGACTGTGCTCTTAGACTTGAAAAAAAAAATAAGAAACATTTTTTGAAGAATTTTTTTTTATCGTTATTTAGGCGTTTCCATCCGATTTAAGCACTATTTACGACAAAGGTCATATTACGTATCTCCGTTCCCGGAAATACCACAAAAAAATTTAATAAAAAAATATTGTTCAGACTGCGCTCTTAGACTTAAAAAAAAATAAGAAACATTTTTTGAAGAATTTTTTTTAATCGTTATTTAAGCGTTTCCATTCGATTTAAGCACAAAAAATTTAATAAAAAAATATTGTTCAGACTGCGCTCTTAGACTTGAAAAAAAAAATAAGAAACATTTTTTGAAGAATTTTTTTTATCGTTATTTAGGCGTTTCCATCCGATTTAAGCACTATTTACGACAAAGGTCATATTACGTATCTCCGTTCCCGGAAATACCACAAAAAAATTTAATAAAAAAATATTGTTCAGACTGCGCTCTTAGACGTGAAAAAAAATAAGAAACATTTTTTGAAGAATTTTTTTTTATCGTTATTTAGGCGTTTCCATCCGATTTAAGAACTATTTAGGACAAAAGTCATATTACGTATCTTCGTTCCCGGAAATACCACAAAAAATTTAATAAAAAAATATTGTTCAGACTGCGCTCTTGGACTTGAAAAAAAAATAAGAAACATTTTTTGAAGAAATTTTTTTTAATCGTTATTTAGGCGTTTCCATTCGATTTAAGCACTATTTAGGACAAAAGTCATATTACGTATATCCGTTCCCGGAAATCCCACAAAAAATTTAATAAAAAAATATTGTTCAGAATGCACTCTAGACTTGAAAAAAAAGTAACATTTTTTGAAGAAATTTTTTTTAAATCGTTATTTAGGCGTTTCCATTCGATGTAAGCACTATTTACGACAAAAGTCATATTACGTATATCCGTTCCCGGAAATCCCACAAAAAAATTTAACAAAAAAATATTGTTCAAAATGCGTGTCTTAGACTTGAAAAAAAAATAAGAAACATTTTTTGAAGAATTTTTTTTTTATCGTTATTTAGGCGTTTCTATTCGATTTAATAAGCACTATTTACGACAAAAGTCATATTACCTATCCTCGTTCCCGGAAATCCCACAAAAAAATTTAATAAAAAAATATTGTTCAGACTGCGCTCTTAGACTTGAAAAAAAAAATAAGAAACATTTTTTGAAGAAAATTTTTTTTTATAGTTATTTAGGCGTTTCCATTCGATTTAAGCACTATTTACGACAAAGGTCATATTACGTATCTTCGTTCTCGGAAATCCTACAAAAAAATTTAATAATTGTTATTTATGACACAAGTGTGTGAAGTGTAACTTTTGCACATAAGTTGCGAAGTTTAAGACACGAGCCGTAGGCGAGTGTCGTAATCGCAACGAGTGCGCAAAAGTACTTCACACACTGTTTCATACAATATTTTATCTACACCTATACTAAAATTTAAACAAGTAGATATTTTATTTGATATTTTAGTATTTTGCACATTAATATTGATTGTTAAATTATTAACAATTATTATTAATATTACTAATTACAATATTAGGATGATTTTTTTCTTCTCCATGAATTAGTACTTCTTTTGTAAGAGTATATACAGAGGAATTATGAAACGTAGACGGCTGAGCTTCGTTATTAGTTCCAAACATTTTCTTTGTAGTTTATTTTTTATTTTCTAATTAATTTTCCACTTATGATTCTGCAACGGTGGTGGATTTCCATCCTCCGTGGCGTTTAATTGCAGAAATATCGTCACCTAACTCTGCTAATAGGGAAGCAGATGATCGTCGGAAGCACTGTCGTGTATAAGTATTAGGATGTTGTAGATTTAAAAATGTGGCTATCAGAGATGGTATTTTGCCGAATTGATTACATTACCCAAGTCTTTTTAATTCAAAAAAGGGTAATTAGAATTATATTTGGAATCAAGTACCTTGACTCGTGTAGAGG
Source organism: Ocypus olens (assembly GCA_910593695.2). Classification (NCBI taxonomy): domain Eukaryota; kingdom Metazoa; phylum Arthropoda; class Insecta; order Coleoptera; family Staphylinidae; genus Ocypus; species Ocypus olens. Next base: position 15,269,568 of record OU343053.1, on the reverse strand, counting down.
CTACTTCAGGGATCATAACCTGTTAACAGTTCCTGGATTATATGTCTTTGAATGTCTGAAATTTTGTCACAAAAACAAACAGCTATTTGATGAGATGCGAAGAGATGCTTCAAGAAATAAAAGCAATTTAATTTATCCGTTACACAAACTCACACTCACTGAAAAAACGGCGTACTACACGTGTATAAAATTTTTTAACTGTTTACCGTCACGTTTGAAAAACATGACAAATTTTAAGACATTCAAATCTCAAGCCTTCAATTTAATTGTGGGCATTGAGCCATATACTACAAGAGAATGTATAGAGTCATTAGAATCTGCTAGGACCAATTAAGGATATTTTACTATAATGGTTTTGAGCATTTGGAAACATTTGAAGTACTATTTTTAATATGTTGTTTTGAGTTATATGTATATGTATCGCGTTGACTTTTTCAAATTTGGTCACATGTTTATTCTTTGTATGTACATGTAAATGTTGTGCCATTTTTTGAATAAAACTTATATTATTATTATTAATGCCTACTGGCTGCTTTGAACACTTATTATTTCTATAGACGACGAAAAATCTTTTATGGTCTGTTACGGGTAGTCGTAGCAAAGCATATTTTCGGTAAATTTGTATAAAACTCGGAGTATTATCCTTGCTATTAATAACTGTAAAAGTCCTGGGAATTTTATTTTTGCATTCTTTAATTAGTCATAATTGTAGCAGTTCCTACATCTTGAATATCATCCAGTAAAATATCGTACAATTCTTGCCGACGGCATGCACCCGATATTCCAAATATTGCTACATCCTAAACAAATAGTTAATGTTTGTAAATATAATGAATACATTTTTTTTGTTACCTTCATCATCAGAAATATATCATCAGGAGCTTCATTCATAAATTTCTCCACTTCTTGTAAAGTGAATATTTTAGATTTTTTGGGTGTATAATTTTCTGATGTACGTTTTAAAAATGAAATAAGTTTATTGATTTGCTTATATCAATGTTCTTATTTATATTAAAAGAAAGTGGCTTTAAGCATCGAATAGTGTGACCATAGGGTTGATGCTTTGAAGTTTTTGGATATTTCAGAAAAATATGCCACGAACACATTTTCTGTATATTTTGTTACATTCTTCTTACTACACCAATCCAAGAAAACGTTATAGGTGTTCGTATATAATTTCCTAGATTTGGCAGGTAATAAGTTTGATGTTACCTTATCGGCCGCCTTGGCCACTTCGGGAGGTGTACACATTTCTTCGTCACTATCGATTTCAATCGTAGGTATTATATAAACACAATTACACACACTATACAAATAATAGCTACGAAAATACCGTTATATAAAATTAATTAAAGAGAATATTACCTGTATGACTGAAAATTACCGATTTGACGTATGACATGACAGTTGCTATTGATTCCGTTGCCTACCACAAATCGTTTAGTAATGAAAGTCCTATTTAAATTGTATAGGATTTTGCGCACGATTTATTTAATGTGGCACTTTACATACGATAACTTTTATTTTAATGAATTTTAGTGTAAGTGTAGATAAAAAAATATTGTTCAGACTGCGCTCTTAGACTTGAAAAAAAAAATGGTGATGTGGCCATCATGTTACTTTCTCCGACTTGATGGTATCATAGCCATTTATATTTACGTTTTCATTGTTTATTTTCAATCGAAATCATATTTTAAATGTACATCCAACGTTTCGTAGACTCGGATAAAACTGACGTATAAAACGTCAAAATTATGAAAGATGGAAAAATGTACTTCAAATTCAAAAACTCAGTTTACTCAAAAACCAAAAAGATTTCGAAAAAACTTATTCTTCATAAATTGTTCATTTTGGCATTCTCTACAATTATTATTAACATAAATTTGCTGTAACTATTAGCGTTTCATAATTGTATACCAAAAATGAAAAAAAAAAAAAACTTTTTTCTCGAATAACAATGATTTTATAAAAAATGTTTTCAAACAAAATAATCGCATTTCTTTATTGTCTTCAATATTTGTTTAAATGTTTTTGTGATATTTTTCATATTTAAGGAAATATAGGCAAAAAACAAAAAACAGTTAAGGTAAACACCCACTTCCGGTGTACGAAATTTTACCAAAAGCTTTTCAGTTCTTCGGATTATGAAATAAAACTTATGTTCAAAGTTTCATATCAATTGGTCTATTAGTTTTTGAGATACAGCGCGCACAGATACACACACACCCACACACACACACACAGACACACTCACACACATACAGACACAAAAATTTGTTTTCCAGAAATTGTTGAAATGGCATCTAGGGACCCCAAAACGGATATTTCCGTAAAAAAAAAATTTGAAAAAAAAAATCACGATCACAATACTTTCTCGTACTTCGTAACGGAGAAAGTAATAAGAAACATTTTTTGAAGAGATTTTTACTTTCTCCGTTACGAAGTACGAGAAAGTATTGTGATCGTGATTTTTTTTTCAAAAATTTTTTTTACGGAAATATCCGTTTTGGGGTCCCTAGATGCCATTTCAACAATTTCTGGAAAAAAAAATTTTGTGTCTGTGTGTGTGTCTGTGTGTGTGTGTGTCTGTGTGTGTGTGTGTGTCTGTGTGTGTGTGTGTGTGTGTGTGTGTGTGTGTGTGTGTGTGTCTGTCTGTGTGCGCTGTATCTCAAAAACTAATACAGCAATTGATATAAAACTTTGAACATACGTCTTATTTGATAATCTGAAGAACTGAAAAGCTTTTGGTGAAATTTCGTACACCGGAAGTGGGTGTTTACCTTAACTGTTTTTTGTTTTTTGCCAATATTTTCTTAAATATGAAAAATATCAGAAAAACATTTAAACAAACATCAAAGACAACAAAGAAATGAACATCTTTTGCTTGAAAATATTTTTCATAAAATCATTGCTATTCGAGAAAAAAATTATTATTTTTCTTAAATTTTTGGTCTATAATTATGAAACGATAATAGTTACAACAAATGTACGTGAATAATAATTGTAGAGAATGCCAAAATGAACAACTTCTAAAGAGTAAGTTTTTTTCGAAATCTCGTTAGTTTTTGAGTAAACCGAGTTTTTGAATTTGAAGTATAATTTTTCCATATTTCATGATTTTGACGTTTTAAACGTCAGTTTCATTCGAGTTTACGCAACGCTCGATGTACATTTAAAATATGATTTCAATTGAAAATAAACCCATGAAAACGTAAATATAAAGTCGGAGAAAGTAACATGATGGCCATATCACCATTTTTTTTATCGTTATTTAGGCGTTTCCATTCGATTTAAGCACTATTTACGACAAAAGTCATATTACGTGTCTTCGTTCTCGGAAATCCCACAAAAAAATTTAATAAAAAAATGGTAATGTGGTCATCATGTTACTTTCTCCGACTTTATATTTACGTTTTCATGGGTTTATTTTCAATTGAAATCATATTTTAAATGTATCGAGCGTTGCGTAAACTCGGATGATACTGACGTTTAAAACGTCAAAATCATAAAAGATGTAAAACTTATACTTCAAATTCAAAAACTCGGTTTACTCAAGAACTAACGAGATTTCGAAAAAAACTTATTCTTTAGAAGTTGTTCATTACAATTATTATTCACATAATTTTTCTGTAACTATTATCGTTTTATAATTATAAACCAAAATTTAAAAAAATAATAATAAATTTTTTTCTCGAATAAAAATGATTTTATGAAAAATGTTTTCAAGCAAAAGCTGTTCATTTCTTTGTTGTCTTCAAAGTTTGTTTGAATGTTTTTGTGATATTTTTCATATTTAAGAAAATATTGGCAAAAAACAAAAAACAGTTGAGGTAAACGCCCACTTCCGGTGTACGAAATTTTACCAAAAGCTTTTCAGTTCTTCAGATTATCAAATAAGATGGATGTTCAAAGTTTCATATCAATTGCTCTATTAGTTTTTGAGATACAGCGCATACAGACAGACACACACACAGACACACACACACACACACACACACAGACACAAAAAAAAATTTTCCAAAAATTGTTGAAATGGCATCTAGGGACCCCAAAACGGATATTTCCGTAAAAAAAATTTTTGAAAAAAAATCACGATCACAATACTTTTTCGTACTTCGTAACGGAGAAAGTAAAAATATTGTTCAGACTGCGCTCTTGGACTTGAAAAAAAAATAAGAAATTTTTTTTGAAGATAATCAACTCATGTATAAAAAGATACATTTAAAACGGCGGACAAAAATATTTGCAAATGGTTAAAAATTTATTTACCTTCACCATGACAACGATCTTTATATTAACAATTTTAGTAAACAGCTGACTTCAGTTGTACTTTGGCAGTTAGTGTCAGTTCTGAATACCTCTGCGCTGAAATATAATTGAAATTCGTTTCGGACACGCTTCCACGTGAAAATTATTTCGCGATTTTCATTCCGATTCATGTATAAGTTGAGTAAGTATTGCCCGTTCACCAATAATACACATTTAGTTACATACATTTGCAATTTAAGCCTGACACAGATTTCGTACTTCGGCCTAGTGTCGTGAGATGTCGCAAGTGTACGGTAGCGCTGCCACAATGCGTAAAATGCAGAATTGGATTGCATTTAATATCCATCTTGTTCTATCATGTTCTAATAGTATGAAATAATAGTATATTGTACAACGAGCATATGAAAAATAGCCATTATATGCGAGTTGTACACTACACTTTGTTCACGAATATGAAAATTATAATCAAAATTAAATTTAAAATTACAATTACAATAAAAATTAAAATTAAAATCAAAATTAAAGTTGTAATTACAATTACAATTGAAAAAAATAAAAATAAAAAGCACAGTTAAAATCAGTATTAAACAGGGTAAACAAAATATTATCATAAATCGCGTTCTGTGAATAAAAGCGCGAATAAACACGCAAATGCGTTTGCGTGTTTAATAACCATATTAAACACGCAAATGCGTGTTTAATGAAATGAGTGCTAAATGTACCCCATTAATGCTGCCCATACAATTAAATAATGCGCACATTATAACATTTTCGTGAACAAACATTTTTATATTAGTGCACTTGACGTCTTCTCTTTTATGTGTCGGAAATAAGTGCACCGGAGATTAAACGATCAGCCGTTATTGGTCTCCTAACTTGTGTCGCTTGTAGTGTGTGTGTGCGTGTGTGAAAATTATAACCTATAATATAAGAAACGTCAGAAATGTATGGAATGTATACTAAATGTAAGTAATAATATTTCCTTATACAAAGCAATAATTATAAATAGCATTTTAACGGCTAGATCTCAGTGTTTGTACCACTCGCAAACGCGCAGGTGCGAATTTCGCTATTCCCGTGGCACTCAACCATTTTCATTTTACCCACACACGATTTTGACGATTGGTGCTTTATCCAATTCCATTATAAATAAACAATGATCTTTCGCCCATTGTACTTTTAATTAATATAAATTGCTAATATATATAGTTCTTATTCGTTAAATTATCTCAACAAATACCACTCGCGGTTATAATTTCGTCAGGATAAATTTTATTTTAAGCACTCGTCATTTCATCGCAAATTTATTGAATGAATTGAGATTAGGCAAAATCCACCCGCGCTAAAGCGCTCATGGATTTTTTCATCTCAATTCATTCTCGAAATTTGTATCGATTCAATGGATCGTGCAAACAAATAAAATTTATCCGGCCAAATTAAACCTCTTGTGGTATTACCCCCGAATTTTTTTTTTATCGTAATTTAGGCGTTTCCATTCGATTTAAGCACTATTTACAACAAAGGTCATATTACGTATCTCCGTTCCCGGAAATCCCACAAAAACATTTAATAAAAAAATATTGGTCAGACTGCGCTCTTAGACTTGAAAAAAAAATAAGAAACATTTTTTGAAGGCATTTTTTTTATCGTTATTTAGGCGTTTCCATTCGATTTAAGCACTATTTACGACAAAGGTCATATTACGTATCTCCGTTCCCCGAAATCCCACAAAAACATTTAATAAAAAAATATTGTTCAGACTGCGCTCTTAGACTTGAAAAAAAATAAGAAAATTTTTTTGAAAAAAAAAAAAAATTATCGTTGTTTAGGCGTTTCCATTTGATTTAAGCACTATTTACGACAAAGGTCATATTACGTATCTCCGTTCCCGGAAATCCCCATAAAAAATTGAATAAAAAAATATTGTTCAGGCTGCGCTCGAGACTTGAAAAAAAAATAAGGAACATTTTTTGAAGAAATTTTTTTTTTATCGTTATTTAGGAGTTTCCATTCGATTTAAGCACTATTTACGACCAAGGTTATATTACGTATCTCCATTCCCGGAAATCCCACAACAAAATTCAATAAAAATTTTGTTTAGACTGCGCTCTAGGACTTAAAATAAGAAACATTTTTTGAAGAATTTTTTTTATCGTTATTTAGGCGTTTCCATTCTATTTAAGCACTATTTACGACAAAAGTCATTTTGCGTATCTCTGTTACGAAGTGCGAGAAAGTATTGTGATCGTGAAAATTTTTTTACGGAAATATCCGTATTGTTATTTGCCGTTCAAACCCACGCAAAAATTGTTGGTTTAGTATATATGTAAGAATATTTTTCCCCGTCCGGTCGTTTTGTTGGCAACCAATAAGACATCAAACGAAAACACAGCTTGCTCTAAATAATATAAAAATCCGTTTTATCATTAGTCAAAATTTGCCTTTATATATTTGATTCTCAATCACCAAATTGACATTTTAGCCGTTGCTCCATCCTGACTATGCTCTCAAATGGAATAATTTATTTCTTATTATTAGGTTTTTTTAAATTGACCACAAATTGTGCTGTCAAAAGTATTACCAGTGTAAAATAATACTTTCTAGAATATGTTCGCTTCAGTGATAACGGTGGACGGGGCAAATCTATTCGTACGATTTTAGATTATGTTTTCCTATTATCCTATTACCTCTTATTACCATTCTCGCAAACTCTAGAGTGTTGCTATTAATAAAAAAAATTTAACGGAAAACAATGTCGTTATATTAATTCAAGTTAACCTATTTCGCCCTCACGTTTCGTAAAATATAAGTTAGCATGGCAGCAATTTAATTGCTGCCAACAATACTAGTGAGGGAAACATTTGCACGGTGAATACTCATTTCTGTTCTTCTTTATTAGCCATAAATTGTCCACTTCTGGACGTAGGCCTCTTTCATTTCTAAGTTTCTGTTCACTCGTTGCACACTAGATATTAGAGATGGGCGAAAAAAAAAAGTCCTCACATTGAAAATTTCAATGTACCCCGTACTTCTCAAATTTCATCACTCAGAATGAGTCAGGTAATTTACACAGGAATCTCTTGACTCTCGACTTATTTCTAAGAGTCGACTCATTTAATCGACTCACTCATGAGTTACCCATCTCTATTACACACTATACGATTTTCACATTTGAATAAATATAATACTGTACGAAAAAATTTTACCGTGTTTTGTAAACACTTAGATGACAGTGTTTATAAAACACGGTAAAAGTTTTTCGTACAGTGTCATATATTTATTCAAATGTGAATAATAGAGATGGGTAACTCATAAGTGAGTCGATTAAAAGAGTCATACAATAAATGAATATTTCAATTGATGGGATTATTTTATATTTGTCGTTAAAACATGCATTTTATATTCAATTCAAGATTTTTAATTAAGACTATGGCCTGATAGAAAATCAATCTGAAAGCTACATGTTTTAAGTGTTTAAAACATTGTAAATATTCCATTGATTCTTCCTATTATGGATGTACACGATGTAACGATCGCCAACATCCTGCTGAGTAATTGAATTACTTTATTAGCAACATTCCAATCGATACATCGTTATTTCTACATACAATTGAATAAATTCCTCTATTGTAAAAACAACACTTTTCATTAAATAAGACTTTTAACATGATGATCACCAGTGTTAATTAAATTCACAAGATTCCAACCATTCACAAGATATCCACAATCCACGTAATATACCGTGTGGTTGGTCATACATCTGAACATAGGGAATTAGCATGGGAAATCACGTTTTTGGAAATTCCTGCTCACCAAATTTATGCACAAGCATAAAAGTGGTACCATTGGAAAGATCCTGTTTGTGGGAATTTGTTGATGCCAAATACTTGCACATTGATGCATTATTTGATAATGAAATAGTATTTTAATTAATAAAATTTGTACTCGCAAAAATAAATGTAGGCAGTGAAACGTCAAAACAAAATATTTAGATTTTCATGTTTCCGCGCTTATTGACAATTGAAAATTTATCAGATTTGAAAATTAAGTAATTAATATTACAAAATGAATTCGGTTTATAGGAACGAAGAGAGAGTTTTCATCATTAAAACGTTTTATGCCGGCAACAGTTTACGGAGAGTTAGGGACATATCTTCCGTATAATTTAAAGGCAGGCCAATTCCAACAATTGGGACTATACAATTTTATGTGCGAAAATTTGAAACTACGGCGAGTGTCGCAGCTGAATCTAGAAAAGGTAATAGTAATTACATACAGTTTTGTATTTAATCGCCGATATTTAAAATAAGATTTTTCAGGCAATCGCTCTAGTCGAAACAATTTAGATTTAGAAGAAAGAGTTCTGGGACTAATCAATATAAATTCCAATTTGAGTGCAAGAACCATTGCTCGCGAGTGCAATATAAATCATGCATCAGTATTAGAAATACTAAAAAAACATAACTACCATCCGTATAAAATACAATGCCACCAGGAAGTTTTACCACTTGATGAAGAAAGTAGACGTATATTCTGCGAAGAAACGCAAGAAAGATCAAACCAGGATTGTAACTTTCTTTCATCTATTTGTTTTACGGATGAATCAACATTTACCCTAAACAATGAACCCAATGTTCAAAATACCAGATTTTGGTCTCAAGAAGATCCAAGAATAAAATTGTCTACCAGAACGCAGTACCCACAAAAAATTGATATTTGGGCTGGGATTTTTAATAATACAATAATTGGACCATTTGAAATAAGTGGAAATTTAAATTCGGAATCATATTTGGAGCTATTGGTAACTAAGATTGGCCCTGCATTAGACGAAGCAGCGCGACAAAGTCAGGAGGTTTGGTATCAGCACGACGGATGTCCAGCGCATTTTAGACTCGATGTAAGAACTTATTTAAACCAAGCATTTCCAAATCGTTGGATTTGTCGTGGTGGAGCAATTCACTAACCTGCGAGATCTCCAGATTTGGCACCGTGCGACTTCTTTTTGTGGGGTCATCTTAAAACTAAAATTTACCAAAGACGCCATCCAAACCTAAATTCTTTGAGGGCTGCAATAATAGCAGAATGTGCACTTATCACGAATAGACAGTTAGCAAATGTTAAAAATTCTTTCTACAATGGACTAGGGTATTGTTTAGTTGAAAACGGAGGATTGTCTGAATATCTGTTATAATGTATGTTGTTGTGAAATGAGTTTATTGTTTATTATTTCATTTTATGTATTTACATAAGTTCCTTGTTGCAATAAATACTCATTCGTTGTAAGAATAGATCATCGATTTCTTGTAAAATTCTATTTTGCAGTTTCTATTCGTCGTGGCTATTGACATTGACGTTTCACAGCCTACATTTATTTTTACGAGTACAAATTTTATTATTTAAAATACTAGTTTATCCTCAAAAAAAGGCATCAACGTGCAAGTATTTGGCATCAACAAATTCCCACAAATAGTATCTTTTGATTGATACCACTTTTATGCTTTTACATAAATTTGGTGAACAGGAATATCCAAAAACGTGATTTTCCATGCTATTTCCCTATGTTCAGATGTATGACCAACCACACGGTATGTCAAAAAACAAATTAATTAAAGAAATTGTTTTATTGATGAATCATCATCTTGATGGACTCAAAAATCCGAATTTGAAGTGAGTTTTTAATTATCTCCAACCGTTCTACGTATGTGTCAGAAAACAAATGAATCAGACACTGTTTTATTGTGTAATCAGAATTTGTATAAACTGCAAAATCCGAAAATGAAAGATTTTTTTTTTATTTATCTCCATCCAGTAGCGGATTCAGATAAACTTCAATCATCGTCATCAGAGTGGAAGCACGCCACTGCTGAAGGTAACTTTTCTGATTTTTCTTTATTCTTCTTACGCTACACAACATGGAACCATTGTTAGGATGAGGATACATATTCTACCTTCTCTTTTCTTCGCAAAATTCTTCAATATTTCGAATAATATTATCTTTGTCTAAGCTGTCGACGAGTCATCCGTCATCTCTGTGCGTTCTCAAGAGCGTGTTTTATCTTTCATAAAGAATTATAGTTCTTATAAAGGGAACAAGCTGGGCCCTGCTCCCTTCTATCTGTCCCGTCCTCTGTCTTGAGAGTTCATTTCTGATGTCAAATTCGGGTTTATCGCGTGTCGCCAAAAACATTTTGGCAGATGTATTTGCTTCAACATGAACTACAAGAAACGAAGTTCTCTAGATATATGTGGTTCTCAACGTGGGCCATATGCCCCTCTTGAGGGCCACAAAGGCGACCATAGTAATTTGGCCAGAGCGGCGGGATCAAGGGGTACCATTTGTGGGTTGTTTACTACCGACGATTAGGGATTCTATTCTCTACGTAATGGTGTAGAAATTGTAATTTATGACCATATTCGAACCTTTTCTGCCTGCTAGAGACGAGGTCTGGACAAGCTTCCAAAAAGATATGCCAGATGTTCCCATTCTTCACCCCTAGTACCTGCGTTCGACCTTCCCTTTAAATTTTAAAAGGAATTCGTTTAAATGAATGCAACGCAACTCAATATCCGTTCCAAACTAACGTACCCTGAATAAAACTAACTCATATTTAATACATTACAGGTACTTTTTCAATCTAAACGGCAATTATTAATTTTTACTTTTAAGTGTAACATGGATCAATGAAATTATATTTATGTTCATTTCAGTATTTTTGTGTATTTTTTTTCTCCAGTTAAATACAAACTACTAGCCTTATATAGTGCAAGAACACTAACTAGCCCCGAACATTACAAAAAATAAAGATTTTCAAATTTCAAACAATCATAAATTTGTCAGGGTTCTTGCTCTATATAAAGCTAGTAGTTTATGATATCTAGCTAGAGAAACAAATACACTGTGATAAATTTTGGTTGTTATTTTTGGGTCTAAAGTGGATTTTCTAAATTTTCAATACCAAACTTCCATTTTAATGGTTATTTTTAAATTTTGGATCTTTTGGGTAATAAACATTGTTGTAAAGGAGACTTTTCTGAAAACAATCATGTCAATTGCAATGTTGTAACTTAACATAGTACAGAGATATTCAAATTAACGCTAATGAAAATGAATTAACTTGAAAACACGTCGTGCGCTTACAAATATTGTAACGGTGCAAGGTATTTTTTTAAAACTTTTAAACTCAATTATAGGGTAATCGCATATAAAAAAATCAAAATATTTAAAAATGGTCACGCAACGAACTTAATTTTTATTCACTTGGATTGACCCAGTTGAGAATGTCGCCAGTCTGTTTCTAGTTTAGAAAGATCAATTGTTTTCTAGTATGTCTACTATATCTAAGTGGTCAATTTGAAGTCAATTGTACGAGTGATAATGTTTTTAGAAATTTTAAAATCCTTAGATGCAAATTTCGCTTTCTCGAATTCAAGTTTCGAATGTCTCCATTTTGTTTCTAACTTAAAAATATGAATTGTTTTCTAGAATGTCAAAAATGCTTTATTTTTTAATTAGTTTTAGAAATTTTTAAGAAAATTCCACGATTGATAATGTTTTTACTATATTTATAATCCCCAGATGTAAATTTCGCTTTCTCGAATTAAAGCTTCAAAAGTCGCCGTTTTATTTCTAGCTAAAATTTTTATCAATTGTTTCCTAATGTATTAAAAATGTATCATTACTAAGTAGTTTTGGAAATTTTGAAAATAATTCCAAAAGCGATTTTTTTTAGCATTTATTGTTTATGGTGGAGGCGTCTACTTTGTTATACATGTTGTAAATATAATAAAAACACTTTTACTTTATGTTTTGATAATGGCAAGTTGAGTTGCCGAAACTATAGTCAACAATAAAAATCCGTGTTATACCAACAAAGTAAAAGTGTTTTTATTATATTTTTAGAATTTTCCTTATTTCAAGCTGTAAATTTCGCTTCCGCATATTCAAGTTTCGACTGTCGCCATATTGTTTATAGCTTAAAAATATCAAAATAATTATCTAGTATGTAAAAAATGAATTATTTCTAAGCAGTTTTGAAAATTTTGAAGATAATTCCACGAGTAATAAAGCTTGTAGAATTATTCTAATCCCAACATGCAAATTTTTCTTACTCGAATTAATAATAATATTAATACATCGCCCTTGAAAAATACAAAATAACTGAAATATACATTTCTATGAAATAAAGTAATCTTAATCTTTTTGAAAATGTATTTTTTTCAATAACGAACACTCGAGTGTAAAAAATTAAAAATTAATATAAAACAGAAGGATAAAATCCTACAAAAATTCAGATTACTTCACAAGCCGTCGATCTTTTAACATAATTTTGGTTTTTGAATGTGCAGCAATTTTCAGTTGAGTTATGAATTTCTGAAAATGTATTTTCTTCAATGTCGAACTCTCGAGAGCAAAAATTAAAAATTAATATGAATCGCGGGAAAAAATTCTACAAAAAATTCAAATCACTCTACACGACGTTGACCTTTCAAAATAATGTTGGTTTTTGAATATGCAGCAATTTTTAGTCGAGTTATGAATTTTTGAAAATGTATTTTTTTCAATGTCGCAATTTCGAATGCAACATTAATATGAAAAATAACTACATAAAAAATATTACAAAAATTCAATTCACTTCACAAGACGGCGATCTTTCAAAATAATTTTGGCTTTTGAATCTGCAGCAATTTTCAGACGAGTTACGAATTTTTGAAAATGTATTTTTATCAATGACGAGCACTCGACAGCAAAAAATGAAAATGAATATGAAACGAATTTTTACAGCACCCTGTAAATTTATTAATAATTAACATATTTTTTGTATTACACAGTTTCACTAGTGCGTAATTACTTTATAACTCGAGTTATGTACTATACTTTATCTACAACCATACCTTTATTGGCTTAAAATAAGGACAATTTAATTTTCATCTATAATATCCCTAATGCGTTAAATATTACCGATCATTAAAAGGAAAAGTATTCTATTTCTTAATTATTTCATCTTCATCTTGGGGCGATCAACCAGTTAGACATGAATGCACGGCTTATTATAATACATCCCAAAAAAGGGCTCACTACCTGCTTGGGCCAAAAATTTAAAATTCGATCCGGTGGGCACGTGCCCGCAAGTTTGACATTTTTACGACCGCCTGGTGATTATTACCGACTGCAATAAACCCAAGGGCCATGCCGCCTACTCTGGACATTTTTAGCGGCTCCTCCACAAAGTACTTCTTGGGGGGCCACGAAAATTGTCCTCAACGAGTTGAATATTCACAGGCTATATTTGGTTATATTAAATTTATATAATGCATCTGCAACAAGTGAGGTTGCCTCAAATTTATTTATGATATCTTACATGGCACTGAATCGGTCGTTTTATCGATTCGGTTATTTTGCCGTCTTCTATAGTGGCACATATATTTCAATATGCGTGTTCACATGATACTGCCGTCGACCGTATACGGTATCGTGTGAACATGCACATTAAAACATATGCGCCACTATAGAAGATAGCATAATAAGCTAATCGGTAAAACGACCGATTCGGTGCCGTGTGAACGGGCCGTTAGAGTATGGCATTTAGATTTAAAAAATCTATACAGGGTTATGATAAAGTACGGAATCAAGTAAATATCTTTAAAACAAAAAGGGCTAAATTTATGAAAGTTTGCAGGCAAGTATAAGAACACATAACGCATCTGATGCCATATTTTTTGTTACTACTGTGCTACTGTACTTCCGGTTTCACCGGAAATACCGTCAACTTTTTTTAATTTATATGGGACACCCTGTATATTTTTACATTTTCGAATAGATACTTTTCCAACAATTGCAATGATGTATGATTCGGTGGGTATGTGACTTGTAGTTTTTTAAATATTAAATAAAATAATTCTACATCGAGTTGTCTTTTTACATCTTTTTACACTGTTTTCTGATAAAACAACTTCGTGTTTTTTACGTTTTCTGTAACTGACAGATAGTATCCATGTGAAATATTAACATTGCTGTTCAATTTTGGGTGAACTAACTGAACGTGAAAAAAATACTTTGTTAATGATGGTTAGTTTTGGAGATTGATAGAGATCTCTACAAGATGCATGCAATATTTTTAATACAACATTCCCTGAGAGCAATTCTAATATTTATAAATCAAAATTTTCAAGGGTTGAACAAAATTCACAAATTTCATTTGTTATTATTTTATTTATTATTTAAAAAAACACCCTATATCACTATAATAGTTGAAAAGGTGTCTATTTGAAAATGTAAAAATATACAGGGTGTCCATTTAAACTAAAACAGTTGAGGATATTTCCGGTGAAACCGGTAGTACAGTAGTAACAAAAAATATAGCATCAGATGCGTTATGTGTCATTATACTTACCTGCAAAGTTTCATAAATTTAGCCCTTTTTGTTTTAAAAATATTTACTTGGTTCCATACTTTATCCCAACCCTGTATATCTAGTAGTTTCGCGGAAAAAAAATATTGAAAATTAATTACACCCGATCTTATGAATATTTTAATTAAAACTAGCCTAGTTGAAGGACTACTATAGTACCAAGTTTTTGTGATTAATATAACAAGGATAGTTTTCCCTGCCTCTCCTGCATCTCCACCTCCATCACCTTCTCCTTCACCCATGCAGCCACGTCCATACCTCTCCCAGACCTACCCTCTCATACATTATCTTTCTCTCTTCTCTCCATTTCCCCCTTCCACCCCCGCACGTCCCCCACACCACCTTTGCCAGTTTTTCCTCTCCCATTTCCCACAGTCTCGTTTCATACCTTACCACTCTCTCTATTGCTTCACACGTCAATCTCTCCCTATTCTTCCCCTGTAACAAAATGTACCCCGGCGTCGATATTTCCACCCCCAGCATCCGTCTCAGGAACCATAGCTATTCCCTCTCAATACATTCATACATCCTCGTTTCCCATACCTCTATTCCAAACATTAATACCGACGTCACGCACGCATCCCACACCTTGCATGCCACCCATTATTTCCCTGTACCCATCTTAATTGCCCTTAATATCCGCCCGTCCCTTTAAACATAAACCCCAGATACCTAAACCTCTTCACCTCTCAATCACTGTCCCCTTCCACTCTAACTCTCTCACTGTCTCCTCTCGCCCTTTATTTCTGAACCTCATCCATTTCGTCTTCTCCACATTCAAGCACAGCCCTCTTTTATCCATGTATTTCTCAGCTCTTTTACCATACCTTTCATCCCTACCCAATCTTTTACCACTAATACCATATCATCTGCGTACGCTAACATCCATACCTTACATTTCCCGATCACCACACCCCCTCCTGCCCTTTCTTTAGCACCTCTTCAAGTTCACTGATGTATAGGTTGAACAGCACCTGACTCAATGGGCACCCCTGCATCAGCCCCCTCCACGTCCTAAACCTTTCCGACACCTCCTCACCTAGTTCCGCCTCGACCCACGTTTCCGCATATACGCCTCTCACATTCTACCAAACTCTCCCTTGGAATCGTATCGTATGCCGCTTTTAGGTCCAGGAACACCGCATACACACTTCCTTTCTCCTCTCTCACTCTCTCAGTCATCATCTCCAGGGTAACGATCCGATCTCTTGTACCTCTCCCCCTCCTGAAGCCACCCTACGACTCCGGTAACAACCCCTTTGTCTCCACCTCCTCCTCCAATCTGTCTTTTATCAGAGACATGGCTATTTTGTAGCCTACCCCTATCATCGTGATACCTCTGTAATTTTCAGCTTTTCTTTCATCTCCTCCTTTGTGTATAGGGCACATCCTGCCTACCTTCCAAGACGCTGGAATGTTCGACTACCCTCTCCATAATTGATTCATCAACTCCTCTTTCTACTTCCTCTTCCGAAAACTCTTCTTCCCTGTCTCCTCTCTTTCCTTCGTAATAGTGGAAGATTATCGTCTTCAGTCCAACCATCATCAAGAAGTGGTGTAAGAAATTTAGTTCAGGACTTTTGGATAAGTTCCGGCTTTACAACTTCCCATCCTCTTGATAGTCTAATAACAACATCTTTCAAATTAACTTTCTTCAATTCTGCAGATATATCTGCACCTTCGGAAGCAACATTTTTTTAAAGCCTCTTACGGTAATTTAACTTAATCAATTGAATCACATTTTGGTCCATCGGTTGCACTACGGAAGTTACATTTAGCGCCAAAAACATTATAATATTTTTTTTATCTTCAGAACACAAATATTATATAAATTCAATATTTATTTATTTAATGCTTTCTGCAACAAGTAAGGTTGTTTCTAATTTGTTTACAAATATTATATTTTGTCATGGAAAAAAATAATTCTTGAGTATAAAGAGTTTAAGTTAACAGTGCTTTAAACTTTTACATTACTCAAGTCAAAATAGTCTACTTTGTTAAATTTTAATGTCAATATACAGGGTGTCAACATACGCAAAACAATGGATAACTATTTTTTTTCAAATGGAACACCCTATATATCTTGCCAGCAATGCATGGAATTTTTAATAAGCTTTCCAATGATATACAATTTGTATAATGAAATATTAAGGATTCTTGAGATTTATCCATAAAAATATTTTTCTTTTGTCACCTCCTGCTCATTTTTGGATTTTCAGCCAAAACTATGCATTTTCTGAAAAAATAATAAGAGACTAAAGTTGTAGACCGGAAAATTTTAGATCGATATAGGTCTTTCCACTTTTCCAATAATGCGTGCATTGCCCGCCAGAGTGCGCAAAATCGTGACCGTATATGCATTTTATCATTTTTCTCAAATTGTTTGTTAATTAATTGCACTATACTTTATTTTCCACGTCCTCTAGCAGAAAAACGGGTAATTATAGAATTATTCAAATGATCTGCGTCGATTGAAAATATTCCGCTCTACAACTCTTAAAAGAAGCAATTTTTGCCCAAAATGCAAAGTTTTCGCTAAAAATGTAAAAAACCATTGAAAAACGTAAAAATTGATACATACATTTTCAATTTGCATTTTTAGGGAAAACTATGCATTTTTGGCAAAAATTGCTTCTATTAAGAGTTGTAGAGCGGAACATTTTCAATCGATATGGGCCATTTTAATTTCCCTATAATTTCCCGTTTTTCCGCTAGAGGGTGCGGAAAATAAAGTATAGTGCAATTTATTAATAAAAAATTTGAATATGCGGTCACGATTTTGCGCGCTCTGGCGGGCATTGCACGCATTGTCTTAAAAGTCGAAAGATCTATATCGATCAGAAATTTTTCGCTCTACAACTTTGATCTCCTATAATTTTTCCCGAAAATACATAGTTTTGGCTGAAAATCCAAAAATCAGCAGAAGGTGACAAAAGAAATATGTTTTTGTTGATAAATCTCAAGAATCCTTAATATTTTGTTATACAAACTGTATATCATTGGAAAGCTTATTAAAAATGCCATAGATTGGTGGCAACTTATATAGGGTGTTCCATTTGAAAAAAAATAGTTATCCATTGTTTTGCGTATTTTGACACCCTGTATAGCACTATAAATAAAAGAGAACCAAAGCCAATGTGTATTATTCTTTATGATGTGGGAATTTTTTTAGTGTATAAATAATGATGCTATTTTTGCTAGAAACGCTTCTGCCATGTTTTTAATGTGTACATGTTTTTGCCACAAATTTGCCCATAACTAACCAACCGTTCATAATAGACCCATACTATCTGATACTATTTTCATCAGCTTCTCAAGAGGGTTGAAAATAAAGTATAAAATATAGGGTGTTCCATTTAAGAAAACATAACTTTGTTCTGTCATGTATATTGGGACACCCTGTACAAAACATACATGTTTTTAAAATATGTAGAATAAGTGTGGGTACCAGTTCAAGAAAACTAGAAGTCGATATCTCAAATAGCAAATAAGTTATGGGGCTTTTACAGATCCCTGGGTCACCCGGTATATTCGTGAAATCAACGCAAAACGTCAAAATTGCACGTTTCAAAATTCAAAGATTTTGTTGTTATTTTAATTGTTCAGCCGCCAATTGTTTTGTTTGATTTTGATGATTCAAACGTCAAAATGTGAAAAAATTAGTGTAATTTTAAAACTGATAAAAATCTTTTTCTAGGAATGAACACAAACTGCAAAAATCGCACTTTTTTAAAGTTCGACGATGTAAAAATTGAAATTTTGATTTTTAAAACTACATGACTGCTAAACACATTGTCCGATTTTGGTGATTCTAACGGAAAAATGTGGAAAATTTTGTGCGATTTAAAAATTAGTTAATAAATATGTTCGTGAACTCCTCAAAACATCAAAATTGCTCTTTTAGAAAGTCCCAATATTTAAAATCGTGATTTTGATTTTTTTTTAATTGTTAAAAAGTGGACGAATTATGAAGCGGAGCTAACAAAGTGGGCGTTTGATTTAAAAAGGTTGAGAAACACTGGTCTAGAACATTGCAATTGTTTTTATGTGATACATAAATGCATTATATTAATGGATTTTACTTAATTTAATGAAAAAAAATTGTTCCGTTATATATTTTTTTTCGTTCTAACAGAAATTAACCGTTTTAAAATTTTGTTCCGATTTCGGTTTCGGTTTTTAAATTGAGCAATTTCACGTTCCGGTTACAGTTAGGGTTCTGTTAAAAAATTCCGATTCATTTCGGTTTCGGTTTCCGGTTCTATTCTGTGACCACCAGACTTAAAATATTAGGAAATACTGCAGTAGTCCAACGCGGCCTCTAAAAATAGTCGAAATAACAAACTCACTTATTTTTATCGACTCGAAAATGAGAAATTTTAAAGATATTCGCGGATTCATGAGATATCTATTACTATTATTATTTGCTAGCAAATAATGATTGAAATTCTTCGTACATCATTGGATCAAATGTGTAAACATGCCTTCGACATTTTTTATTGCTGAATTACTATCTCGATAAGTTGGGGAATAACAATTCGGAATCATTTTTTGATTATCTTTAACCGTTCCTGAGATAATTACCTACGTCAAAAACAAATTAAACCAAACACTGTTTTATTGTAAAATGGCTTTATTTATTATTACTAACTAATTTTACATTATTCAAGCGGTAGTCAATTTTTATTTTTAAATGGCTACACATATTTTTTTAAATTTAGAATGGTAGAGATATTTTTTCCAAATCAAATGATGCCTAAAGAGTTGAGGTTGATGTTAACATTTGGTTTGATTTTTTTATAAAATTTGCAAGTATGCCACGAAAAACAATAAAAACTAAATTACTGTCACTTAAACGTCAGTGTCATATTTCTTCGTACTTCAACTTAGTTTATCGTTAGATTACTCCAGTATTTTGTGTGATTAATAGAGCTCTACTATTACTACAGAACATTATTTTTACTTTCTCCATTACGAAGTACGAGAAAGTATTGTGATCGGGATTTTTTTTTCAAATTTTTTTTTTACGGAAATATGCGTTTTGTGGTCCCTAGATATTATTTCAATAATTTCTGGAAAAAAAAATTGTGTCTGTGTGTGCGTGTGTGTCTGTGTATGTGTCTGTGTCTGTCTGTGCGCACTGTATCTCAAAAACTAATAAAGCAATTGATATGAAACTTTGAACATCCGTCTGATTGATAATCTGAAGAATTGAAAAGCTTTTGGTAAAATTGCGTATACCGGAAGTGGGCGTTTACCTTAACTGTTTTTTTGTTTTTTGCCAATATTTTCTTAAATATAAAAAATATTACAAAAACATTTAAACAAACTTTGAATACTACAAAGAAATTAACATCTTTTGCTTGAAAAAATTTTTCATAAAATCATTTTTATACGAGAAAAAAATTTATTTATTTTTTTTAAATTTTTGGTTTATAATTCTAAAACGATAATAGTTACTGCAAATTTATGTTAATAATAATTGTAGAGAATGCTAAAATGAACAACCTATAAAGAATAAGTTTTTTGTCGAAACCCCTTTAGTTTTTGAGTAAACTGAGTTTTTGAATTTGAAGTATAATTTTTCCATCTTTCATAATTTTGACGTTTTAAACGTCAGTTTAATCCGAGTTTACACAACGCTCGATGAACATTTAAAATATGATTTCAATTGAAAATAAACTACGAAAAAGTAAATATGATACCATTAAGTGGGAGAAAGTAACAAGATGGCCACATCACCATTTTTTACTGTGATTTCACATTTCGAAATGAAAACAAGATTCTAGCGGCATTGATATAAATTAGGCAATGTATTCGTTCCTCAGATAACCGAGCCGCACCACAACGATCGATAGTTTTGATAATAGAATGCATTGTAATACGTATATTCATTTTGAAACACCCTGTATTTTGGTAAAACAAAGTTGTTGTGTAAATGATTATTTTTTCTTAAACTAAAGTGTTGATTAGTAATATTTGAGAGAAAATAATTTCCCACGATTGTCTCTTCTATCAAATGTATATATATACCGGGTGACCCAGCGATCTGTAAAAGCCCCATAACTTATTTGCTATTTGAGATATCGACTTCTAGTTTTCTTGAACTGGTACCCACACTTATTCTACATATTTTAAAAATATATATGTTTTTGTACAGGGTGTCCAAGTACACATAACAGAACAAAGTTATGTTTTTTTAAATGGAACACCCTATATTTTATACTTTATTTTCAACCCTCTTGAGAAGCTGATAAAAATAGTATAAGATACCATGGGTCTATTATGGACGGTTGGTTAGTTATGGGCAAATTTGCAGCAAAAACAAGGAATCATTGAAAAAATTGCAGAAGCGCTCCTGGCAAAGATAGCGTCATTTTTTATACACTAAAAAATTTTCCACATCATGAAGAATAATATAAATCGGCTTTGGTTCTTTTTTGTTCATCCCGCTATACAGGGTGTCAACATACGCAAAACAATGGATAACTATTTTTTTTTTAATGGAACACCCTATATATCTTGCCACCAATGCTTGGCATTTTTGATAAGCTTTCTAATGATGTACACTTTGTATAATGAAATATTAAGGATTCTTGAGATTTATCTATAAAAAACATTTTTCTTATGTCACCTCCTGCCTATTTTTGGATTTTCAGCCCAAACTATCCATTTTATAAAAAAATAATAAGAGACCAAAGTTGTAGAGCGGAAAATTTTCAATCGATATTGGTCTTTCGACTTTTCCAATAATGCGTGCATTGCTTGCCAGAATGCGCAAAATCGTGCGCGTTTTTTTTTTCAAATTGTTTATTAATTAATTGCACTATACTTTGTTTTCCACGCCCTCTAGCGGAAAAACGGGGCATTGTAGAATAATTCAAATGACCTACATCAATTGAAAATGTTCCGCTCTACAATTCTTAATAGAAGCAATTTTAGCTCTAAATGCATAGTTTTCGCTGAAAATTCAAAAAATCATTCAAAAACACGAAAATTTATACACACATTTTCAATTTGCATTTTTAGCGAAAACTATCCATTTTGGGCAAAAATTGCTGCTACTAAGAGTTGTAGAGCGGAACATTTTTAATCGATATTGGTCATTTGAATTTTCCCAAAATTTTCCGTTTTTCTGCTAGAGGGGTGCGAAAAATAAAGTGTAGTGCAATTTATTAATAAAAAATTGTAAAAAAACGCTAAAATGCATATACAGTCACGATTTTACGCGCTCTGGCAGGCAATGCACGCATTATCCGAAAAGTTGAAAGACTTATATCGATCGGAAATGTTTCGCTCTACAACTTTGGTCTCTTATAGTTTTTCCAGAAAATGCATAGTTTTGGCTGAAAATCCATAAATCATCAGAAGGTAACAAAATAAATATGTTTTTATTGATAAATCTCAAGGATTCTTAATATTTTGTTATACAAACTGTATATCATTGGAAAGCTTATCAAAAATGCCATAGATTGGTGCCAACGTATATAGGGTGTTCCATTTGAAAAAAAATAGTTATCCATTGTTTTGCGTATGTTGACACCCTGTATAGCAGTATGAACAAAAAAGGTCCAAAGCCGATGTGTATTATTTTTCATGATGTGGAAAATTTTGTAGTATATAAAAAATGATGCAATCTTTGCTGGGAACGCTTCTGCAAAGTTTTCAATGTGTACATGTTTTTGCTACAAATTTGCCCATAACTAACCAACCGTCCATAATAGACCCATAGTATATTATACTATTTTGATCAGCTTCTTAAGAGGATTAAAAATAAAGTATAAAATATGGGGTGTTCCATTTAAAAAAACATAACTTTGGTCTGTTACTTATACTGGGACACCCTGTACAAAAACATATATATTTTTAAAATATGTAGAATAGGTGTAGGTACCAGTTTATGAAAACTAGAAGTCGATATCTCAAATAGCAAATAAGTTACGGGGCTTTTACAGAACCCTGGGTCACCCGGTATATATATATATATATATATATATATATATATATATATATATATAAATATACATACTGCCACTTAATTTAAAAAAATGCATCTATAAAAAAAATCCAACTGATATGTGCTACATTCTAAAATCGTGACTTACAAATTATACCCGCCTATTTCGATAAATTATTCTTACTTTGTCGATGATACAACGCTCCTAATTGAATTGTAACACGCAATCCGTTCTTTTTATCCATTTCGATCCCTATTTACTGCAGTACTCTTGTTAATTATACAAATTGGCAATGGACGTTATTGAGTAACTAATGAGGAAATTTTAATTGCTGTACAAGAAGTCAAGGTGGATGTCATTAAGTTGCAACAATTCTGAAAAGCACGGAAATTATTTCAAGATTATGTAACGGATTTTAAGATCTATAAGAGAAAAAATCTTGATAGATGACTGTGCATATATTTCTAAAATAAATATTTTTTTAACTTTCAGTTAGTAATGATTAGCTTGTAGTGGAAACAATAGTTACAGGTGTATGAATGCTTAATAAAATAATATCGATAGATAAATTAAATTTAAAATAAAACATTATTACTATGTTTGTATAAATTTGAAAATTTATTATTTCAGTGACTTTCGGCAACTTTAAAGTGCCATCGAACTTACAGAGAGATCATAAAGTCGAAAATAGTTGGCAGCACATGTTTTGAAAACCCCTTTAATAATTCAAGTAAAATTATATTGTCCGTCTGAAATTCTCAGTGTACATTTTGTTAATTTTTAGATCTTGTGGTTTTGAAAGGTTGCTTTTTTTTAAATTGTTTTGTGTGTTTTCATCTGCCGATTTTGCCTACTTTAAAAATTAGCAGCTATTTCTAGAACTGATCATCACTATTAATAATACATTTCGGATTTATAATATAATCTAGCTGTTTTATTTCAATTTCGGGGTTTTCCATGCCAAAATTCCCATTCTGAGTGACTGAACGTCTGTTTGTTAGGTTATTTTTTAAGGGCTGCCAACTATTTTCGACTTTTTGATCTCACGGTATAGTTTTGCTTACAATTCAAATTAACATTATATTCTGTAGAATTGTCTGCAACAAAGATTTCAAAATCTTTTTTCTTTTCTTTACGATAAGAAAGCTAAAAGACATAATTTGTCAATTATTATTATCGTTGTCAATGAAACGTATAATATTCCGTCTTAAAACGTACTAGACACCTGCTATTATAATTAAGGATTTTGTGCTTCATCTAGAACTAAGCGGAACAAATAGCTTTATATAATAATATTGTGTATTAAGTATATCTTTATAAACTAATTGTGAAAGCACCAATAAAGTATTGCTATTATTATTATTATTAAATGAAATCAATCTCTAAAAGATTGGGATTTATATTATATTTACTGCTTCTATAAAAAAATATTTAACTCTTATTTAATTACATCCAATTACAACCACCAATAATCTCCAGAGGCCACATTTTTACACTCTCTCTCCGACACTCGGTGAAAACAACATACATTTAACACGAATTTACACTTTAATCAATATCACGTTTATTAATTAACTGCTACTTGTGATGAAGTCATTGGTTTCGTGTAAAATATTTTGTAAATCCACCACACCATTAATCAAGTCTTATCTTTTAAATTGAAAGTACATGCAGACTTTGCGAATTTTGTTGAATTTCTCTCCTGAACTTCACCTCTCCTAATTAATGGTTGGTAATATAATTAATGATGCGATAAAAGGTGTAAAGATTTAAAAACATATTTTATTAAAAAAAGATAGGTGTAATTACATAAAAAAAATTGCTTTCAAATTTATGCAAAATCATTAGATCTAGTTACCTAACAGTAATATTCCAGAAATTTGTTTTGACCTTTACGAAAAAAATGGCTATCCACACTTTAACTGGAAATATGAAAATTGCACGTTTTGGAAAATATAAAACAAATTTTTTTTGCTTCAAAAACTAAGGATCAACTAACAAAAAGTGACCTTCTATTTTCCAGTAAAAACAATTGTTATATTGTAAATAAAAACAAAACCGCAACAATTCAAACTTGAACTGGAAATATGAAAATTGCACTCAACGTTTTGGAAAATTGTAAAAAATTAATAAAACAAGATTTTTGCTTCAAAAACTAAAGATCAACTAACAAATAGTGCCCTTCTATTTCCAGTAAAAACAATTGTTATATTGTAAATAAAAACAAAACCGCAACAATTCAAACTTGAACTGGAAATATGAAAATTGCACTCAACGTTTTGGAAAATTGTAAAAAATTAATAAAACAAGATTTTTGCTTCAAAAACTTAAGATCAACTAACAAATAGTGCACTTCTGTTTTCCAGTAAAAACAATTGCTATATTCTAAATAAAATCAAAACCGCAACAGTTTTTGTTTGTTTGTCACACAAAGTTGTCGCAATTTTAAATTTTAAATTGTAATTTTAATTTTTGTATTTTCATATTTTATATTTATATTTTATTTTATATTTTGTTTTATATTCTAATTAATACTTTAATGTACAGGGTGAATCCCGTAAATATATTATTATTATTATTATAACAGTTCAAACTTGAACTGGAAATATGAAAATTGCACTAAACGTTTTGGAAAATTGTAAAAAAATAATAAAACAATATTTTTGCTTTAAAAACTTAAGATGAACTGACAGTGTACTTCTGTTTTCCAGTAAAAACAATTGCTATATTGTAAATAAAAACGAAACCGCAACAGTTTAAACTTGAACTGGAAATACGAAAATTGCACTCAACGTTTTGGAAAATTGTAAAAAAATAATGAAACAAGATTTTTGCTTTAAAAACTTAAGATCAACTGACAGTGCACTTCTGTTTCCAGTAAAAACAATTGATATATTGTAAATAAAAACAATACCGCAACAATTCAAACTTGAACTGGATATACGAAAATTGCACTCAACGTTTTGGAAAATTGTAAAAAAATAATTAAACAAGATTTTTGCTTTAAAAACTTAAGATGAACTGACAGTGTACTTCTGTTTTTCAGTAAAAACAATTGCTATATTGTAAATAAAAACAAAACCGCAACAGTTTAAACTTGAACTGGAAATATGAAAATTGAACTCAAAGTTTTGGAAAATTGTAAAAAATTAATAAAACAAGATTTTTGCTTCAAAAACTTAAGATCAACTAACAAATAGTGCACTTCTGTTTTCCAGTAAAAACAATTGCTATATTCTAAATAAAATCAAAACCGCAACAGTTTTTGTTTGTTTGTCACACAAAGTTGTCGCAATTTTAAATTTTAAATTGTAATTTTAATTTTTGTATTTTCATATTTTATATTTATATTTTATTTTATATTTTGTTTTATATTCTAATTAATACTTTAATGTACAGGGTGAATCCCGTAAATATATTATTATTATTATTATAACAGTTCAAACTTGAACTGGAAATATGAAAATTGCACACAACGTTTTGGAAAATTATAAAAAATTAATAAAACAATATTTTTGCTTTAAAAACTTAAGATGAACTGACAGTGTACTTCTGTTTTCCAGTAAAAACAATTGCTATATTGTGAATAAAAACGAAACCGCAACAGTTTAAACTTGAACTGGAAATACGAAAATTGCACTCAACGTTTTGGAAAATTGTAAAAAAATAATGAAACAAGATTTTTGCTTTAAAAACTTAAGATCAACTGACAGTGCACTTCTGTTTCCAGTAAAAACAATTGATATATTGTAAATAAAAACAATACCGCAACAATTCAAACTTGAACTGGATATACGAAAATTGCACTCAACGTTTTGGAAAATTGTAAAAAAATAATTAAACAAGATTTTTGCTTTAAAAACTTAAGATGAACTGACAGTGTACTTCTGTTTTTCAGTAAAAACAATTGCTATATTGTAAATAAAAACAAAACCGCAACAGTTTAAACTTGAACTGGAAATATGAAAATTGAACTCAACGTTTTGGAAAATTGTAAAAAATTAATAAAACAAGATTTTTGCTTCAAAAACTTAAGATCAACTAACAAATAGTGCACTTCTGTTTTCCAGTAAAAACAATTGCTATATTCTAAATAAAATCAAAACCGCAACAGTTTTTGTTTGTTTGTCACACAAAGTTGTCGCAATTTTAAATTTTAAATTGTAATTTTAATATTTGTATTTTCATATTTTATATTTATATTTTATTTTATATTTTGTTTTATATTCTAATTAATACTTTAATGTACAGGGTGAATCCCGTAAATATATTATTATTATTATTATAACAGTTCAAACTTGAACTGGAAATATGAAAATTGCACTAAACGTTTTGGAAAATTGTAAAAAAATAATAAAACAATATTTTTGCTTTAAAAACTTAAGATGAACTGACAGTGTACTTCTGTTTTTCAGTAAAAACAATTGCTATATTGTAAATAAAAACAAAACCGAAACAGTTCAAACTTGAACTGGAAATATGAAAATTGAACTCAACGTTTTGGAAAATTGTAAAAAAGTAATGAAACAAGATTTTTGCTTTAAAAACTTAAGATCAACTAACAGTGCGCTTCTGTTTTCCAGTAAAAATAATTGATATATTGTAAATAAAAACAAAAGCGCAACAATTCAAACTTGAACTGGAAATATGAAAATTGAACTCAACGTTTTGGAAAATTGTAAAAAAATAATAAAACAAGAAATTTTGCATCAAAAACTTAAGATCAACTAACAAATAGTGCACTTCTGTTTTCCAGTAAAAACACGTGCTATATTGTAAATAAAAACAAAACCAGAATATTTCAAACTTGAGCTGAAAATATGAAAATTGCACTCAACGTTTTGGAAAATTGTAAAAAATTAATGAAATAAATTTTCTTGCTTCAAAAACTTAAGATCAACTAACAAATACTGCACTTCTGTTTTTCAGTAAAAACAATTGCTATATTGTAAATAAAAACAAAACCGCAACAATACAAACTTGAACTGGAAATATGAAAATTGCACTCAACGTTTTGGAAAATTGTAAAAAATTAATAAAACAAGATTTTTGCTTCAAAAACTGAAGATCAACTAACAAATAGTGCACTTCTATTTTCCAGTAAAAACAATTGTTATATTGTAAATAAAAACAAAACCGCAACAGTTCAAACTTGAACTGGAAATATGAAAATTACACTTAATGTTTTGGAAAATTGTAAAAAATTAATAAAACAAGATTTTTGCTTTAAAAACTTAAGATCAACTAACAAATAGTGCACTTCTGTTTTCCAGTAAAAACAATTGCTATATTGTAAATGAAAACAAAACAACAATAATCCGAACTTGATCTGGAAAAATGAAAATTGCACTCAACGTTTTGGAGAATTCTAAAAAATTAATAATTCAAGATTTTTTGCTCTAAAAACTTAAGATCAACTAACAAATAGTGCACTTCCATTTTCCAATAAAAACAATTGCTATATTGTAAATAAAAACCAAACCGCAACAATTCAAACTTGAACTGGAAATATGAAAATTGCACTCAACGTTTTGGAAAATTGTAAAAAATTAATAAAATATTATTTTTTGCTTGAAAAACTTAAGATCAGCTAACAAATAGTGCATTTCTGTTTTCCAATAAAAACAATTGCTATATTGTAAATAAAAACAAAACCGCAACAATTCAAACTTGAACTGGAAATATGAAAATTGCACTCAACGTTTTGGAAAATTGTAAAAAATTAATAAAATATTATTTTTTGCTTGAAAAACTTAAGATCAGCTAACAAATAGTGCATTTCTGTTTTCCAATAAAAACAATTGCTATATTGTAAATAAAAACAAAACCGCAACAATTCAAACTTGAACTGGAAATATGAAAATTGCACTTAACGTTTGGAAAATTGTAAAAAATTAATAATACAAGATTTTTGCTTCAAAAACTTAAGATCAACTAATAAATAGTGCACTTCTATTTTTCAGTAAAAACAATTGTTATATTGTAAATAAAAACAAAACCGCGACAATTCAAACTTGATTTGGAAATATGAAAATTGCAGTCAACGTTTTGGAAAATTGTAAAAAATTAATGAATCAAGATTTTTTACTTCAAAATCTTAAGATCAACTAACAAATAGTGCACTTCTATTTTTCAGTAAAAACAATTGTTACAATTCAAACTTAAACTGGAAATTTGAAAATTGCACCAACGTTTTGGAAAATTGAAAAAAATTAATAAAACAAGATTTTTGCTTTAAAAATTTAAACCGCAACAATTCAAACTTGAACTGGAAATTTGAAAATTGCACCAACGTTTTGGAAAATTGTAAAAAATTAATAAATCAAGATTTTTTGCTTCAAACTCTTAACATCAACTAACAAATAGTGCACTTCTATTTTTCAGTAGAAACAATTGTTATATTGTAAATAAAAGCAAAACCGCAACAATTCAAACTTGAACTGGAAATATGAAAATTGCATTCATCGATTTAAAAAATTGCAAATCTACTTTAGGCGCGCACTCCTGACGTATGGAATAAATTCAGTAAAATCGAAAATAGTTTGGGTTGCCATTTAAAAATAATATGGATCACATCATTGCTCAAAAACTAGTGACGGTTGAAAATCAACTTTCATGCAGAAATGTGCATTTTTATCAAAGAAAACTGACCTGTACGAGGATTCTTTCCGAAAATATTTTATTTCGGTTTTACTGAATTTATTCCATACTTTAGGCGCGCACTGTATAACAAATGAATGAATTGGCTGCAAAAGCCTAAAAAAGCCTAAGAGCCACCAACAAATAGTGTATTTCGTAAAACAAGTAAACGCTTAAGATAAAATAATATATTTCTGATTTTCCAAGAAAATTATTGCATTTTCTTTTCGTTTTTGTTTAAATGAAAAATATGAAATGTTTGACATATCAGTGATGACTCAAACTGTTTTTAATTTTCAGTTGAAATTTATGAAACAATATGGTTATATCGAAGAAAGTGACAGCACTTCAGAAGCACTCTTCACCGAAGAGGGTCTCGAGGAGGTCATCAGAGCCATACAAAAATTCGGCGCAATCGAACAAACGGGAAGACTGGATAACGCAACAATGAATGTAATTACCTGAAATTTAATTTATTATCAAATAAAATAAAATGTTACGTCGTAATTTACTATCGTTTATAAAATTTCACTACTTCAGCTAATGTCAAGACCTAGATGCGGCAACCAGGATATAATCAGAGGTAAAAGAAGCAAACGTTTCATTTTGGGTCCATCTGGATGGAACAAGAGAAATATATCGTTCTTGTAAGTACTTAAATTAGATGTAAGGAGTTAGAAAAATTGCTTTTACCTACTCCCACTTTGTAATTGATGAATTACCGAACTGTTTTCACCAATCGTAAGCGACCCATTACGAATATATAGATCATATATAAATGTTAAATGTTGTACATAAATGTGTAACACGTACTATTACCACTTATGTACATCGCTATATTATATACTTATTAGC
The DNA here is from genome assembly GCA_910593695.2 of Ocypus olens. Taxonomy (NCBI): domain Eukaryota; kingdom Metazoa; phylum Arthropoda; class Insecta; order Coleoptera; family Staphylinidae; genus Ocypus; species Ocypus olens. The sequence goes on along the minus strand of OU343053.1, from coordinate 15,239,438 downwards.
CAATTACAATTGACGTCCACCGAGTCCCCCTGCATTTGTCTGTTCGTCTTTAAATATCAAAAGTGACAGTGACAGTTAAACGTCAGATTACAACTTATTGGTTAAAACAATAACCGACACAATAAATTTCACGCGATGCCGTATTGGTACTTCCATCGCAATGGTATCTTAGTAGATTAACACTTCAGAGTGAGTACAACGATCCTTATCCTTAAATTTGTTCAATGCATTGGATAATATATTATTCGACGCAAAATTGTTCGAACGGTAATTCGTTTCTTTAGTTGGTAGTCGTCCTACATTGCCATTACCGGCTACTTTAATACAAATTTAAACGTTACTCTGACAAGATTCAGTTTCAATATGTCTTTAGTTTAAGCGAATAAATGTAAGGTCGAAGGTAAAGCATAGTACATAACGCGAGTTGTAACGCAATTACGCGCTCGTGAAATTACGTTACTCGCCGCTACGCGGCTCGTACGCTACGCGTACTTTGCTACTTACAACTCTAGTTATGTAATATACTATTAGAATTCTTTTAGATGATCAAGTTTAGATTTAATAAATGCTGTCGAAAAGTAGTTGAATATTTATATATTCAGGCTATTTTTTCGTCTTCATTGAGTGCAATAAGTGAGAGTTTTCAATTTTAATTGCATCTATCTCTTTATTGTAAATGCCCACTGGTGATGACCATTTTTTTTTATTGATGCAATCTGTCCTGGAACATTGTGTATTACCAAAATAATAATTTCACGCTCTCATCTCAAAATCTAGGGTTACAAAACTTCAAAACATATGAGTCCAACAAAGATTACAACACTTACAGAAATTAATTTTACTATTTTGTAGCTACACTATATGCATAATAAAATACAGCAAAGATTTGCGAATCATTCTTTTGATCTTATCCGCAATTTGATTTATTATCTTATACATTCGCATGATCGCAATCAATAAATAAAAACTATATAAACAAATTTAGCAGTATAATAATTACAAACAATAAAGTCATCATAAACCAAATTTTATTACACAATGACATCATTATTTAACGAATTTATTACTGTTAGGATCACGTTTTGCGATTTTCACGTGTTAAAATTGGTATCGTAATATACAAACCTTTTTTTTTAAGCGTAATGAAATCAACGCTTTATAAAAGTGAAAGCTGCAAGAAGAAGTGCGTCATTATTGTATCAGTAAAGTAATGAAGCAAAAACTGCCAGCGAAGTAGCACCAAATTTGCACGTTAGAGCCATTGGCGATTTTTCATAATTTGACAGATACATTAATGCTAATTAAATTGTATTGCACTAAATATAATAATAATAATAATACCACCGATCGTAACCTTTCATTGATGAAAACTAGATCATACGTCTAATCCAAAGATGTCCGGATTAGACGTGTAGACTGGAGAGAATTCAAAAATTTAAGTTTCGACCGACGCCATTTTGTTTCCAGTGTAGGCTTTTGAGTAATGTTTTAAAAATATTAACGAATGATCATTTTTACTTTCTCCGTTACGAAGTACGAGAAAGTATTGTGATCGTGATTTTTTTTTTCAAATTTTTTTTTACGGAAATATCCGTTTTGGGGTCCCTAGATGCCATTTCAACAATTTCTGGAAAAAAAATTTGTGTGTGTGTGTGTGTTTGTGTGTGTGTGTGTGTGTGTGTGTGTGTGTCTGTGCGCGCTGTATCTCAAAAACTAATGGACCAATTGATATGAAACTTTGAACATTAGTTTTATTTGATAATCCGAAGAACTGAAAAGCTTTTGGTAAAATTTCGTACACCGGAAGTGGGTGTTTACCTTAACTGTTTTTTGTTTTTTGCCAATATTTTCTTAAATATGACAAATATCACAAAAACATTTAAACAAATATTGAAGACAATAAAGCAATGCGATTATTTTGTTTGAAAACATTTTTCATAAAATCACTGTTATTCGAGAAAAAAAATTATTATATTTTTTTTTTTCATTTTTGGTATACAATTATGAAACGCTAATAGTTACAGCAAATTTATGTGAATAATAATTGTAGAGAATGCCAAAATGAACAATTTATGAAGAATAAGATTTTTTCGAAATCTCTTTAGTTTTTGAATAAACTGAGTTTTTGAATTTGAAGTACATTTTTCGATCTTTTATAATTTTGACGTTTTAAACGTCAGTTTTATCCGAGTCTACGAAACGTTCGATGTACACTTAAATATGATTTAAATTGAAAATAAACCATGGAAGCGTAAATATAAATGATACCATCAAGTCGGAGAAAGTAACATGATGGCCACATCACCATTTTTTAAGTAATTTTTGTCATTGGAACTGCACGAAATGTAGTCTAATTTTTGTCATTGGAACTGCACGAAATGTAGTCTAATTTTGCAAAATATACAATTCAAGAAGTCGACTGCCGACCGACGTTATTTTATCTCCACCGATTGATTGATTCTTTCAAAACATTCATTCAAAATAACAACTCACTGCCCTTTCGTGTGAAAAAAAAAATGCGAAATCACTGCTTGCTTATTCAATAATAATCAACCGTTCACGATCGGCTGATTTTAATGTTTATGGCTATAATGAGCAATATTCTAGATAGGATTGATATGACCAAGAAAGTACCCTTTGGAGGTGATTGTAATGTTCAACACGCCATTTCACTCTGTGACTTAAGACATACGGCCTTATCAGTGGTGAAAACTTCTGCACTCGCTACAGTAATTGTCTTGATAATGTTTTCTATAATCTAGATCAATTTCAACTCAATAAACGATCTGTTAATGTCGGACCACGTTAACATCCACGTTAATATTTATACTGAACAAAAGAAGAACTGATTGGGAATTTGTCCATCTCTGTTTCAGTTAGGTTTTGTTCATTTTTATCAAGAATTCAAAGGTATATAGAGAAGTCATTTCAGGAAAAGCATGCAAACCACATAAAATCAATGGTATAATGATTAATTACGTACAATGCGTGCTATCCTAAATCTAATGAGGAAGATCAGCTCAGTGTTTCCTGATACGAAAGAAACCTAGCTGTATATCCTGTAAGACAAAATATAAATCAGCGCAACGGGCAGCTAAAATATCAACAAATGCTAACTTAAAAAAAAAACGCCGAATAGCCAAAAGGCTTTGTGGTCCGTGATAACAAGTCTAACAAACAGCAACAAAAGTAAAATATTGAGGCCCGTGCCTTTAACACGTACTTTACTAGTGTTGCTGAGCGTATGATCAATAACTTCTTAATATGTGGCCTAAAGGTGAAATCCTTTTTATTCCGCCTTCAAAACAATAATATATATTATTTCTTAATATACAGTCTCTTAGAAACAAAGTCAATCAATTATAAACACTACTAAATGAAAGTAAGCATCCTGTAATAGCAGTTTTCTAACAGAACATTGGATTAGTGAAACAGAATCTGATATTTTAAGGTTTAAAAACCATCATTTAAATTCTATATTTTGCAGATAATCGCCATATGGAGGTTCGCTCATATTAACATTTAACAATACTGATACTGAACAAATACCTAACAATTGCTCTGTAAAAAATGGTGATGTGGCCATCATGTTACTTTCTCCGATCTTAATCGCATAACAGTTATTTATATTTATACTACCATGGTTTATTTTCATTTTAGATCAGATGATACTGACGTTGAAAACGTCAAAGTTATGAAAGATAAAAATAACAAATTATACTTCCAATTCAAATAATCTTAAATTAGTTTATTAGAAAACCAAATAAAATCCTAATAAATTCTTGAAAAAAGTCCTAAAAACAAATCTTGCTAAATCCTGAAAAAAGCCCTGAAAAAGATTTCTGAAAACGCCCTGAAACAGTTCTGGTTATAAAATTCCAAAGAGAATACCAGAAAAAGTCTTGAATAAAATAGTCCTGAAAAAATCTGCTAAAAATCCTCATAAAGAAAAACAGGTTCTTGAAAAAGACCTAGAAAATGTCCCGAAAACAGAGTTGTCACAAAAAAAAATCGGAAAAAAGGTCTTAGCAAAAGACCTGATAAAAAAGACTGTAGAAAAGTACTGAAAATAGGCTTCTAAAAAATTCGAAAAAATACCTGTAAAATAGTCCAGAAAAAAGTCCTAAAAAAGTCATGCAAAGAATACTAAAAAGACCCGAAGTAATTCGAGAAAATCAGAAAAAAAAAACAGAAGTCAAGAAAAGAACTGATAAAAAGCATTTAAAAAGTCTTCATAAAATAATCCTGATAAAAAATCCTAAAAAACGTTTTGAAAAATAATCCTGATAAAAAGGTCCTAGAAAAAGTTCTAATAAAACGGCCAGAAGAAAAGTACTGAAAAAGCATACAAAAAGTTAGAATAAAAACCTTAAAAAGGCCTGTGAAGTCCCGAAAAAAGTTCTAAAAAAAGAATCCTGAAAGAAATTTCTGAAAAAGTTCTGCAAAGAGTGCTTAAGAAGGTTCCGAGGAAATTCCAGAAAATAGTCCTCACAAAAGCCTTAGATGATATCGGATAAAAAGTGTTAAAAAAGTCTTGAATAAATAACCCTGATAAAAAAGGCTCCAAAAAAGGTCCTGAACATATAGTTTTTAAATAATCTTTAAAAAAGGGCCCTGAAAAAAATTCGAAAAAGAAAGGATCCGAAACAAAAGTCCTGAATAAAACGTCGTGCAAAGGGCCTCAAAAAAGAGTTCTTGAAAAAAGTTCTGAAAAAAGTCGTAACAAAAATTTTGAACATTGTCCTGCAAAAAATCCCAAAAAAAATCTTGCAAAAAGACCTGAAAAAGGCATTAAAAAAGTTCCAGATTAAAAATCCTGAAAAAAAATTCCCAAAAAAGGCACCAAACAAAAACTTTTTAAAATAAAGTCTTGAAAAAAGAGTCCTGGAAAAAAATTCTGCAAAAGAAAAGTCCTGAAACAAAAGTCCTCAAAAAACGTCGTTAAAAAAGAGTCCTAAAAAAAGTCTTGAAGAAAGTTCTAAAAAAACTCGTCTTGCAAAAAACCCAAAAAGAGTCTTGCAAAAAGATCTGAAAAGGCATTAAAAAGTCGTGATAAAAGTTCCTGAAAAATAATCCTGATAAAAAAATCCTGAAGAGGAGTCTCAAAAATAAAAAGTTTTTAAAATAAAGTCTTGAAAAAAGAGTACTCGAAAAAGAAATTCTGAAAAGAAAAGTCCTGCAAATTAAGTTCTAGAGAAAGGTTCTTAAAAAAGACATGAAAGAAGAAATGAAAAAATCCTAAAAATAAGGTGTTACAAAAAAGTGATGAAAAAAGTCCTGAAATTTTAACTTTAAATATACATCGAACGTGTTGTAGTATTGGATGATTCTGACGTTTGAAACGTCAAAATTATGAAAGATGGAAATGAAAAATGATACTTCAAATTCTAATCTTTACCGACGATTTACTCAAAAAATAATAAGATTTCCAAAAGAACGTATTCTTTATAAGTTATTAATTTTAGCATACCTACCAATATTATTATTATCAATTTGATTAACTATTATCGTTTCCTAATTATAAACCAAAAATGACAAAAAATTTGATAATTTTTTTAAAAATTTGCAACAAAAGATTCATTTCTTTGTCTCCTTTTGTTATCTTCAAGATTTGTTTAGACATTTTTGCAATATTTTTCATTTTTAAAAAATCCGGAGAAAAACAGAAAACGGCCAAGGTTAACGCATACTTGAGGTTTATGAAATTTTACCAAAAGCTTTTCAGTTCTTCAGATTACCAAATAAGGCTTATGTTCACAATTCCATGTTAATTCATGTCGTAGTTTTTGAGATACGGCGCGCACAGACTGACAGACATTCATCTCAATAGGAATGCATATCGAAAAAATGGTGATGTGGCCATCATGTTACTTTCTCCGACTTGATGGTATCATTTATATTTACGCTTCCATGGTTTATTTTTAATTTAAATCATATTTTAAGTGTGCATCGAACGTTTCGTAGACTCGGATAAAACTGACGTTTAAAACGTCAAAATTATGAAAGATCGAAAAATGTACTTCAAATTCAAAAACTCAGTTTACTCAAAAACTAAAGAGATTTCGAAAAAATCTTATTCTTCATAAATTGTTCACTTTGGCATTTTCTACAATTATTATTAACATAAATTTGCTGTAACTATTAGCGTTTCATAATTGTATACCAAAAATGAAAAAAAATTAATACATTTTTTTCTCGAATAACAATGATTTTATGAAAAATGTTTTCAAATAAAATAATCGCATTTCTTTATTGTCTTCAATATTTGTTTAAATGTTTTTGTGATATTTTTCATATTTAAGAAAATATTGGCAAAAAACAAAAAACAGTTAAGGTAAACACTCACTTCCGGTGTACGAAATTTTACCAAAAGCTTTTCAGTTCTTCGGATTATCAAATAAAGCTTATGTTCAAAGTTTCATATCAATTGGTCTATTAGTTTTTGAGATACAGCGCGCACAGACACACACACACACAGACACACACACACACACACACACACAGACACAAAAATTTTTTTTCCAGAAATTGTTGAATTGGCATCTAGGGACTCCAAAACGGATATTTCCGTAAAAAAAATTTTTGAAAAAAAAATCACGATCACAATACTTTCTCGTACTTCGTAACGGAGAAAGTAAAAATGGTGATGTGGCCATCATGTTACTTTCTCCGACTTGATGGTATCATTTATATTTACATTTTCATGGTTTATTTTCAATTGAAATCATATTTTAAATGTACATCGAGCGTTGTGTAAACTCGGATGAAACTGACGTTTAAAACGTCAAAATTATGAAAGATGGAAAAATTATACGTTAAATACAAAAACTCAGTTTACTCAAAAACTAAAGAGATTTCGACAAAAACTTATTCTTTAAAAGTTGTTCATTTTGGCATTCTCTACAATTACTATTAACTTAAATTTGCTGTAACTATTAGCGTTTCATAATTGTATACCAAAAATGGAAAAAAATTAATAATTTTTTTTTCTCGAAATACAATGATTTTATGGAAAATATTTTCAAACCAAAGATGTTAATTTCTTTGTTGTCTTCAATATTTGCTTAAATATTTTTGTGATATTTTTAATATATAAGAAAATATTGGAAAAAAACAAAAAACGGTTAAGGTAAACACCCACTTCCGGTGTACGAAATTTTACCAAAAGCTTTTCAGTTCTTCGGATTATCAAATAAAACTTATGTTCAAAGTTTCATATCAATTGCTCTATTAGTTTTTGAGATACAGCGCGCACAGACAGACACACACACACACAGACACACACACACACACACACATACACACACACACACAGACACAAATTTTTTTTTTCCAGAAATTGTTGAAATGGCATCTAGGGACCCCAAAACGGATATTTCCGTAAAAAAAAATTTTGAAAAAAAAATCACGATCACAATACTTTCTCGTACTTCGTAACGGAGAAAGTAAAAAGGTTATAGAACTTTCATGCTCACATTTTTAGGATCTCAATATTAGTGTAATTAACATACACAGTGGACCAAAAAAAACGGTAGAAATTTTAAATATTGAAATATTGCTTTGAAAAACAAAATAGTTTCATTTTGTAGATTGCAAAAATAATTAATTGCATTTTTTTAAGTTTTTTTTTAATGATGGTGATGGTTGCGACCGTTACTACATGGTAATTTATTAGATAATCACGTGTAAGTGTTTTATTTTTATGGAGGATTTTTGCATTAATGAAGGCTCTGCAAAGAAGAGAGTTTATAATGCACCGCCGCGTAGAATTTATAGGTATCAAAATTAGTGGACCATGATTTGTTTTTGTTTCTAATTTGTTTCTAAGACTCCTAATAGTCATTTTAGTTGTTGTGAGAAAAATGGATTGCCTAAATAAAGAAGATAAGATATTCATTAAACATTTGTTTCAATATGACAATTTATCTGTACGAAAGATTGTGAACAATACGCATAAAAGGGTTACAAGTATTCAGTAATTAATAATTAAACTCAGAACTTACGACAACAATAATCGCAAACAATTAAGTGAAAGACCACGTACGGTACAAATTCCTGAAAGGACAAAAGAAGTTCATTCACGAAGATGCTCCGGGCACAAGTTTAAGTACTATTTTTTAGAGCAAAAGTGTTTATAAAAATTGCGCTTTTCAGTGTTATATTAATATTAATTATTTAAAAATATTAATAACTCGCGAAGATTTTACACAATGGCCTCTTTCTTTGACCTTAGTAAGGCTTTTGACTGCGTACCCCATGATGTACTCTTGCGGAAACTTTACTTTTATAATTTCTATCCAACAACGTGTCGGCTTATCAGCTCATACCCTCTTAACAGCGAGTACTATTTAATGGACTTTTATCCTCGGTGAGAAATGTAACATATGGTGTGCCTCAAGGGTCCATCCTTGGACCTTTACTATTCTTGTTATACACTAACGATCTCCCATTATATGTTGTTAATGCCAAAGTAGTACTATATGGTGATGATACCACCTGCATAAATAAAACACCAGACAAACAATCAATATTAACAATAATAATAATAATAAGTTTATTGATGCGTCCAAAAGGTACTACAGTTTGTTGCACAAGTCAAAATAAAAGATAAATAACATAAAATAAATATAAATGAAAAAATAAAGAGAACAAATCGTATAATTTGGCACAGCACAATAATAAAAATTACAAGTTATCCAAACTAAGCAGAAAGAAATCCTCTATTTTATAAATAGGATTCACAAGCAACAAGTTTTTAAGTTTCTTCTTAATAATATGAAGCGGCTGATGTTTGAGTTCTCCAGGAAGAGCGTTGAAAATTTTTGGACAAAAATAGTTGGTGCTATTTTGTGTTTTTGCAAGACGAGAGTATTTCGTTAACACATTCGATCTATTTCGTGTATTGTGGGTATGAATATCTTCATGATTGCAATAGTTTGCAGCATTAAAAGTGAAGTAATCTAAACAATTTAGTATAAAAATTGCAAGTAGTGACGATGCCAATGCCCTTGTATTTGAGTGGTTTACATCGAACAAATTAACTGTGAATAATAACAAAACAGTTAAAGTTCTGTTCAATTAAAAAATGAGGATACGGTATGTACCTCTACTAAATTCCTCGGCATAAACTTGGATACAAAATTAAATTGGCATTCTCATGGTGAATATATCTCCACTAAACTGTGTCGAATTGTATTTTTACTGAGAAGCCTCACAAACTCTTTACCACCTAAAGCAGTTAAAACAGCATATTACTCGCTATTTCATAGCCATATCTCTTATGGAATAATTATATGGGGTCACTCTAATATAATTAATTGCTTATTTGCTCTGCAACGGCGAGCTGTACGGGTAATAGCCAATCTGAAATATAGAGATGATTTTAGACAGACCTTTACAGATCTTAGTATTCTTACTTTACCATGTATTTTCACTATAGAGTGTCTCAAATATGTTCGTAAACACATTACAATCTATGCAACCCACGACAAAGTACATAATTATATTATTATTATACGAAATAACCACCTCATTTATCCGTCACTCCAACGGATTTATAAATGTCGCAATGCCACCAACTACTACGGGCCTAAATTATATAACGAGCTTCCCACAGAATTAAAATCATGCAGTGAAGTAGTTTTCAATAGATCCATGAAAAATTACCTCCATAGGAAGGCTTTCTATAGCATTGATGAATGCCTGTCCAACAGATTCCAAGATTTTAAACTGTAATTGTATAATTGTACCCTGTGCGTGTTTTTTAATCGCTTATGTGTTATTTTATAATTTATTGTCACATTTTTATTATTACACGACCAATGTCTTATTAACAATTGTAGATTATTCTATCTATGCATTTCTAACTATTCTGACTTATGTAAACCGATTGGTACTGACATGAATAAATTACTACTACTACTACTACTATAATTCCACAACTACTTGTATAGTTTTTTTTGGCCCACTGTGTATATCTACCGCCAAATGCAACAATTTCAACATTTTTATCTAAACTTAACGATTTATTATGTTCAATGGATACAATCAGAAATAATATAATTGTCGGTGGAGATTTTAGTATTAATTTTACCAATGCTGATTCCAGGGATCTCTTGATATATGTACGTAATCTCTTCAAAAGTTTCGGATTAAATGAAATGGTTCAATTCAATACTAGATTCGTTAATAAAAATCGATAATGTATTTAGTAATATGAATACGTTAATATACTGGCCTGTCAGATCATGTACAAATAAAAATTACTATAGACCACAAACCAGAAGATGTTACATTATCAAGACCAATTACATGCCGGGGTAAATTCAATCTATTTAATATTTTGAGCAATACTAACTGGTCATTCATGGGAAATGACGATTATTCTTTAGATGAGAAATTTAATATATGGGTCATTCCAGCCAGAGACAGTCAAACGCAGCCATGTCACCGATTTGGCTGAAACTTTTTCTATAAATACTAATATATAATAGAAGGTGTTCCCTCAAACGACCGATTTTTTAAAAAAATATTTATGTAATGAAACAAATTTTTGAAACAAAACGTACCTAAAAAATGAGCCTTTTTGAGGGTAAAAACGGTGTTTTTCGTAAAAACAGCAAACTTTGAAACGTTATAGCAAAAATATATATTTTTTTTGATTTTTGTAAATTTTGCCACAGATTTTACGTTTCAAGAACTTCATTTTAGGCAAGTTTCATCTTGCTTTTTTGAGTTTTGTCCGAGATATGATTTTTTTGTCCGCGATGTTTTTGGTAAAATTCAAAAGTGGTTAAATCGTCTATTATATATTAATATTTATAGAAAAAATTCGAAAATTACCTAAATTTTTACAAATTTCAAGCGTTTCATTTTTTCCGTCAGTGTAATTTGTTTGTTTTTATTGGAAAAATAGACGAAGGGTGGTGAGTTAGGTCCACTTTTTATTCTGACCCTACAGATCGTTAAAGTGAGTCTTTTTTGACCTAAAATTAAGTTTTTTGTTAATGGTACTAAGGTACAAAATGCGAAATTTGTGATTTCGCGTAAACAATGAATTTTCGTGCATACCTCAAAGAACATGCAAAGAAAAGTTCATTCGTAAAAACGAAAACAATTTCGTCAAAAAACCACAAAATTCGCTTTTTTCAAACACCCATAACTTTGTGCCAAATCATCGTAGGAACTTCGTTATTTGAGTACTGCGCAGGTAATTGAACACATTTCAATGCCCTTTTGGTGGATCTAGTCGACACATTTTTTTCAACTCGGTACACATTGCCAAAGTTGGACGTTTTTTTTGCCCAAAATGTGTTTTTCTTGTTCGGGGGTTGAAGGGTTCGAAAGAGGATAACTCCAATTTGAGTTTACTCCCTTAAAGTAGAGCCAAAATGGGATTTTTTTCCCGAAAGAATCATCAAATTTGGTTGAAAAGTCACTGAGTTATGTGCGAAAAACCTCAAAATGCAATTTTTTTCAAACACCCATAACTTGGAGCAAAATCGTCGTAGGAAATTCGTTGTTTGAGTCCTGCATAGGGAATTGATCACATTTTAATGCCTTTATGGTGGATCGAGTGGACAAAATGTTTCCAACTCCGTAGACATCGTCAAAGTTGGACATGGTTTTCAGAAAAAACTGATTTTTTTCACAGAGGCGCTAGAGGGGGGCGGAAGGGGTTACGGTTAGTTTTGCATGCATGACTTTAAAGAAGACACTTCAAAGTTTTTTTCCCTCAAAGACTCATCAAAATCGATTGAAAATACACCGAGTTATGGCGGTTTGAAAATGGTCGAAATTTCACGAATTTAAAGTGTTCCATTTTTTTTCCTTCAGTATATTAACGGTTTTTTCGATGGTTGATACTATCCGTAACGCCAGGAAAAACATTTTTTACAGCAGCAAATCTAATTTTGTAATTTGTAATTCAAACATTTTAATTCCGACCACATCCGATTGGAATGCTTTTTCGAAACATTATAGAATTACAATTTCTAAAGTAATTTTGGTAGTTGGAACCACACGCAACGCTAGCAAACATTTTTGACAGCAGGAAATTTAATTTTCATTAGTTTGTAATCAAAAAAATAGGTTTCCCAACGTCACCATTTTGATTCCAGCGCAGGTATTTGAATAATGATTTCGAAATATTGAAAACTAATTATTTAATGAAGTAAGTTGAAACCATGCGAAATGACGAAATCATTTTTTGACAGCAGAAAATCAAACTTTGTTTAATTTATAAGTTGGCGCCAATCTCTAGCGTAGTCATTTTACTGATTTTTTTAAATATTAATTTTCAAAATTTATTTGTTCAGTTTGAAACTAATTAGACGTAGGCGTAGCCAGTGGAAATATCTTTTCACCAACTAAAGGTCTGCGCTTTGTTCTGATTGCAGGCAGGACTAGGTGCGGTCAATGCAAACAAGCGAGAATTCAATTCGAAATATCTCAAAATCTAGGAAAGACGTGGTTGCCCTTTTTGACGCCACCTTGCAGAATGGCTTATTTTCAATCTAAAAACGAAATTTCACGTTTCAGTTTATCGGATTCAAAACGAAATTTTAATTTTCGAGTCTAAGAAGCGCAAATTCCACTCGAAATAATTCGAAAATTAGGGAAAGGGTGCTTTCACTTTTTGACACCACCTTGTAAAAGGACTTATTTTCAATCCTAAAACAAATTCTTACGACGATGTAGGTAAGGAATTTCAGATTATCGGATTAAAAACTGAAATTTTCGGGTCGAACAAACACGAATTCAACTCGAAATAACTAAAAATCTAGCAAGGGCGTGCTTTCACTTTTTAATGTCACCTTGTAAAACGACTTATTTCCAATACTTAAACAAATTTTGAGGACTATACATTGAAGGAATTTGGGTCAATGCAAAAGTTGAGTTTTTGAGACAAACATGGATTCAATTCGAAATATCTCCAAAACTACGAAATACGTTATTTTAATTTTTGACGCCACCTTATGGAATGACTTATTTTCAATTCTAGAACAAAATTTGACGGCGATCTACTTAAGATATCTTTTACTTTATCGGATTCAAAACGAAATTTGAATTTTCGCGACTAACAAGCGGAAATTCAATTAGAAATAACTCAAAAATTAGGGTAGGTGGGTTTTTACTTTTTGATGCCACCTTGTAGGACGACTTATTTTCAATCTTAAAACAAATTCTTACGATATAGTTAAGGAATTTCAGATTATCGGATTCAAAACTTAAATTTTCAGGTAGAACAAACACGAATTCAACTTGAAATAACTAAAAATCTAGCAAGGACGTGCTTTCACTTTTTAATGTCACCTTGTAAAACGACTTATTTTAAATCCTTAAACAAAATTTGACGACTATCCATTAAAGGAATTTGGCGTCATTTCAGTCAATGCAAAATTTGAATTTTTGAGTCACACAAACGCGGATTCAGTTCGAAATATTTCCAAATGTACGAAATACGTGATTTTACTTTTTATCTTGCGTTGTCTTGCAACTAAAATTATTGTCAGTTTTGTAAGATTATCTGTAAATTGTATTAGCAAGTTTTAACAGAATAAATAAATTAAATTATGCATTTTTGTAGTATTGCAAATTGGCCCACAACCCTTTCGGAAGCGGAAGTTTCGAAAAACATATTGGTGGCTTTGGATTCGTGGGGGAGGTACGGCAGACTGAGATTTACGCAAGTTTATGATGTCAGCGCAGATATAATCGTTGCTTTTGGCAGTGGTTATCATGGAGATCGGTATGTATTAATCCATCATAAATCAAATTTATTTTTTCTTTTAATCGATTTTGTTATATCTATAAACTGCATCAGCAGTAGCGTAGCAGCAAAAAAATTGTGGGCGGTAACTTTCATCCGCGCTCTCCATAGATTTCGTGAAGAGTTCGCGCGCCTGGTACATTCATTTTCAAAAGTGACAGTGCGATAACCATTTGTAATAATTTTCCGAAATATTTGGAAATAATGCGCTATCGTCAATTTTTTTCATTTATTACATTTTATGTCGAGTGTCTAGATTTGTTCTGCTATTTACAATACAATAAATCTCATCAAAGTCATTGCATACAGCCTGAAATTTATTCAGGTGATAGTTTGTAGTTTATATAACATGGCAATAATCGTCAGTCGGCATTAGAGTGGTGGAAAGTCCGTCAGCTGGACTGTAAAAGACGCCGCGCGCTCAGTGCTTTAAAACGGTGCCCTTCACTTCGGAGGCCCAACTGATGGTCTTTCCACTGTTCTGGTGGCGTCTGACGATTATTTTCATGTTATGTGAACCACAAACCATCACCTAAATGAATTCCAGCCTGCATGCTATGACTTCATTTTCACAGTTTACCAACAAGTTGATACGTGTAACTGACGCAGATTCCACCCCCAGACAAGTGTCTGACGAGTTTTTTTATGAATTATAGTTAATAAATATTTACCTCAACAATTTTCAGCGTGCATAAAATAACTATTCGGAAAAATTTTCTTGACAAGTTCCGCAGCCTACCACAACTACACCCTCCGCTAGTGGAGGGTCTGACGGTCGGATACCTCATGAACAATATAGGAACTACCAATGGTATAAAATCCAGCGTGCATAAAATGACTTGATTAAAAGTGACACCACCTCCCGGACTATAATGCGTTCAATGAAATTTATAAATTAACTAGCTGACCCGACAGACGTTGTCCTGTCTTAACTATGAATATTGAATTCGAATTGGTATAATTCATAAAAAGAAAATATTCAAAAACATAGTGTTTATTATTGTAATGCTCTATGATACACAACATTCGCTGCGCCGTCGTCCGTGCGTAGTCCTTTAAAATCAAGCAAGGTAACTGGTGACGAACGACGGCTCCGCTGCGCTGCGCTGTCGTCCTTGCATGGTCCATATATATTTATATATATTAAGGCAGATAACTGGTGACTGACGACGTCCGTGTGTGGCCCATTAAAATTAAGCAAATAAACTGGTGCGTAGACCTTAAAAATTAAGCAAGGGTGACGAACGACGGCTCCGCTACACTGCGCCGTCGACCGCGAATGGTCCATATATATTAAGGCAGATAACTGGTGACAGACGACGGCTTCGCTGCGCTGCGCCGTCGTTCGTGCGTAGCCTATTAAAATTGACCAAAGTAACTGGTGACGAACGACGGCTCCGCTGTGAAGCGCCGTCGTCAATATGTAGCTTATTACTGGTGACGCTCATTAAAATTAAGCAAATAAACTGGTGACGAACGACGGCTCCGCTGCGCTGCGCCGTCGTCCGTGCGTAACCCTTAAAAATTAAGAAAGGTAACTGGTGACGAACGACGGCTCCGCTGCGCTGCGTCGTCGTCAATACGTGGCTTATTACTGGTGACGAACGACAGCTCCACTGCCCTGCGCCGTCGTCCGTGTGTGGCCCATTGAAATTAAGCAAATAAAGTGGTGCCGATAGTGGCCGAAAACGGTTTAGGCTCTAATTTTTGAAATTCACGATCGCTTTAACGTGCAATTATTGCTTAAAAAATTCATTACTTTTTTAATAATCAACGGATTTGAACTAAATAACAAAATTATTCAAGCTTAAGAATGTAAGAAGTGTATTGTTAATACATACATTTTGAACTAAATAACAAAATCATTAAAGTTAAAGAATGTAAGAAGTGTATTGTTACTAATAAAAACATGTATCGCGAGTTGAAATATTTTTTTAGAATTTTTGAAATTCATAATCCCTTTAACGTGCAATTATTGCTTCAAAAATTCATAACTTTTTTAATAATCAACGGATTTGAACTAAATAACAAAATCATTAAAGTTAAAGAATGTAAGAAGTGTATTGTTACTAATAAAAACATGTATCGCCAGTTGAAATATTTTTTTTAGAATTTTTAAAATTCATGATCGCTTTAACGTGCAATTATTGTTTCAAAAATTCATAACTTTTTTAATAATCAACGGATTTGAACTAAATTACAAAATTATTAAAGTTAAAGAATGTAAAAACTGTATTGTTACTAATAAAAACATGTATCGGCAGTTCAAATTTTTTGTTTAGAATTTTTAAAATTCATGATCGCTTTAACGTGCAATTATTGTTTCAAAAATTCATAACTTTTTTAATAATCAACGGATTTGAACTAAATTACAAAATTATTAAAGCTAAAGAATGTAAGAAGTGTATTGTTACTAATAAAAACATGTATCGCGAGTTGAAATATTTTTTTAGAATTTTTGAAATTCATAATCGCTTTAACGTGCAATTATTGCTTCAAAAATTCATAACTTTTTTAATAATCAACGGATTTGAACTAAATAACAAAATCATTAAAGTTAAAGAATGTAAGAAGTGTATTGTTACTAATAAAAACATGTATCGCCAGTTGAAATATTTTTTTTAGAATTTTTAAAATTCATGATCGCTTTAACGTGCAATTATTGTTTCAAAAATTCATAACTTTTTTAATAACCAACGGATTTGAACTAAATTACAAAATTATTAAAGTTAAAGAATGTAAGAACTGTATTGTTACTAATAAAAACATGTATCGGCAGTACAAATTTTTTGTTTAGAATTTTTAAAATTCATGATCGCTTTAACGTGCAATTATTGTTTCAAAAATTCAAAACTTTTTTAATAATCAACGGATTTGAACTAAATAACAAAATTATTAAAGCTAAAGAATGTAAGAAGTGTATTGTTACTAATAAAAACATGTATCGCCAGTTGAAATATTTTTTTTTTAATTTTTGAAATTCATGATCGCTCTAACATGCAATTATTGCTTCAAAAATTCAAAACTTTTTTAATAATTAACGAATTTGAACTAAATGGCAAAATTATTAAAAAAATTCTCAACCGCGCACAGAATCTTCCGCAGAATATTTTAATTCGTAACACCACCGCGAGCGACATTCCAACCACCAAGAGATGGCGCGCGTATTATAAATCAATCGTTATCACCAATTTATGTATTTAAAGCCGACTTAATTGTTCATCGGATGCAAGTGTTGCAATTGAGCCTAGTGCAGCATTTGCTGTTAATATTTTGTTTATATTTTTTTTTATAATTTCAGCTACTTATTTATTTACATTTATCGATACGAATCTACAGGGTAAGCCCATTAAAACCCATCAATAACCGTCGGCGCAGACAATGGAAAAGGAATAACTGACCGAGCGGTCGATCGCCGAGAGTAGAAAATTATTAAAGTACTAAAATCGCTATTAAAAAATAGGGGTTGGTGGTAGAAGGGTGAAAATTTAGGGTTATATGTATTTTTTAATGCCGAATCATAAAAAAATAAAAATAAAAAATGTTGTCCAAAAAATAAAAATAAAAAATTTGCGGTGGACCACCCCTATCATTTAGGGGTATTAAAAATAGTTTACGTCCTATTCTCAGACCTGCTCAATATACACACAAAATTTCATAAGAATCGGTCACGCCGTTTCGAAGGAGTTTTGTTACAAACACTGTGACACGAAAATTTTATATATTGGATTATGTCATGTATATTTTTAGATAAATAGAAGTTGTTGATTCTCTCATTATTGAAGAGTAGAAAACCAACTTGAAAAGTATACAAGCTAATAAGAACAGTTCACATAATCGGGGAATTCCAGATATTTATTAGTAAATAATTTAAGACCGATACAGTGACGGCTCGCGAGGTGACTCATGGTACGGCCGAGGTAGCAATACAGATAGGTAGGGTCACCCCGCGAGCTGTCACTGGTCCGATAATTTATAAAGTATCAATTGGAAATTGTTTTTTTGTTTTGTTTGTTTTTGTTTACCGTTCGGCTGTTTATTATCTATTCCACTATTTTTTTTTATAGAATACATTTTTAGGTCTGTTTTTTCAAAAAGTATTTACCCACTGGTATCCCACTATATTGCCAATTAAATACCGGTACCCCCAGCACAGTGGTCCAGGTACCCTAAAAAGCTGGCCAAAATCCCAAATGAACTTAGATTCGTGCAGAAATTGGTACATAGGGATTTTTTACGACGCTGATTACAAGTCCTAATTCAAAATTACTATAAACACAACGGCGGATTCAATATGGCGGCAAAATATGTAAAAATGATATAAAAAGTGATGAAAATTAGTATACCGGGTGTGGCACTTAAGACGCCTCGGACCATAGCTCCTTTACGATAAAAGCTATCGAAAAAAATCTAAGAACAAAGTGGTGCATAGTTACCGTCGCTATGTTTCAAAAATATTTCTAATCATCAGTGGCGTGCCTTACTCCAGTGGCGTACCAAACTTATGTTTTTTTAAATAAAATGCCCTATTTTTTATTGCAGATTTGGAAAGTGCTCGACGAGTACTTATTTTTTTATCTAACATGTTATACCCTTCACTTTAGCGGTTTCGCTGTTATAACCCCTTCTTTCAAAATTGCGCCCCATTTTTGAGATTTTTTTGTAGAGAAACTAATTGACGCCGGCGCCTAAATTTTGAATTGAGGTACAGGTTAAGACCTCGTATACCTTCACATAATTTTTTTTCGGGTAATTTATGGAAAAAAAATAATTTTTGATTGATCTTCGCATGTTGTCATTTTTTCCGAAAATTTCAAATGGCACCCCCCTAAAAAAATTACGGCGTTTTACAGACAAAACTCTAAATTTTTCATTGGTGTAAAAAAAATTACACATTGCATAACAAAATTTCGGAGAAAAAAGGAATTTCATCGCAAATGTCGGGAAACGTTTTCCGTTCCCAAGTGTGCCATGAGAAAACAAAAGATTGGTAATTGTCAAAGTAAATTATTAGACGTCAGTAGCAGCCATAAGTCATTTTTGATAAACGTTCTAAAAATGTTCCGAACTCAAGAGGAAATGGTTGACATGATATTTATTCTTGGAGAATGTAACAAGAATTGTTTCTTGGCATCACGAGTGTACGCTGCGAGATATCCGCACAGGACACATCCAAATGAACGTGCGTTTCAAAAAGTGTTGGAGAGATTTACTACTACGGGAAGTGTGAAACGGCCAAGGAGAGTTAGAAAGAAGGCAGTTATTACCGAAAATAATGAACTGCAGGTTCTGGAGGCAGTTATTGAAGATCCTCATACCAGTATCCGTGATATTAGTAGGAATCACGATATTTCAACGCGATCCGTACATCGTGTTCTTAAAAAGTACAAATTCCGTCCATTTAAGATTCAACTGCACCAAGAATTGCAACCTCAAGATTTTCATGCGAGGCAAGATTTCTGCATGTGGGCTATCAACAAAATTGAGCAGGATGAATCATTTCTTATGCGCGTATTATTTTCTGATGAAGCAACGTTCCATAGAAATGGGCATGTCAATCGCCACAACTACCATTATTACGCCGATGAAAACCCACAAGCCATGCGAATGATAAACCACCAGCAAAGATGGTCCGCGCGGTTTTCCGCGGTATATCACCAGAAGTCCTTAGGGCAGTGTCTAGAGCCTGTGAGTCGAAGTTGCGGTTATGCCTCCAGCAGGAAGGTCGTCATTTCGAACATTTAGTTTAAGTTGTTAAATTTTCTTTATCTGCATTTTTCATATCATGTTGAATAAATAGGTACATACTATTATGTTGACCGTATTTGTGTATTTGTTTTCTCATGGCACACTTGGGAACGGAAAACGTTTCCCGACATTTGCGATGAAATTCCTTTTTTCTCAGAAATTTTGTTATGCAATGTGTAATTTTTTTTACACCAATGAAAAATTTAGAGTTTTGGCTGTACAACGCCGTAATTTTTTTAGGGGGGTGCCATTTGAAATTTTCGGAAAAAATGACAACATGCGAAGATCAATCAAAAATTATTTTTTTTCCATAAATTACCCGAAAAAAAATTATGTGAAGGTATACGAGGTCTTAACCTGTACCGCTATTCAAAATTTAGGCGCCGGCGTCAATTAGTTTCTCTACAAAAAAATCTCAAAAATGGGGCGCAATTTTGAAAGAAGGGGTTATAACAGCGAAACCGCTAAAGTGAAGGGTATAACATGTTAGATAAAAAAATAAGTACTCGTCGAGCACTTTCCAAATCTGCAATAAAAATTGGGCATTCCATTTAAAAAAACATAAGTTTGGTACGCCACTGGAGTACGGCACGCCACTGATGATTAGAAATATTTTTGAAACATAGCGACGGTAACTATGCACCACTTTGTTCTTAGATTTTTTTCGATAGCTTTTATCGTAAAGGAGCTATGGTCCGAGGCATCTTAAGTGCCACACCCGGTATAGTAGGTGTTTTCGAGGTCGCAGATTACGAATCTAAATCAAAATGAATTTAAACAAAATGGCTGATCTATTTTTCATTCAGCGCGTTTTTCAATTTTTTTTAAACTTCAAATAACTCCTATAGCAAACAGTTTAGTGTTAAGTGTGATATTTTATTAATTTCGGTAGGTGAAATGCTACTCAAAAATGAAATAAAAAATTATGATTATTGTGAGCATCTTAATAACGAAACGTAGTATTTTAGAAATAAAATTATTTTTTGGAAGAGCTGTTGTAGAAACATAATGCAATATAATTTTCCACATAGGCCTTCTGTATGCTTTTGTACACACATAAAAATATTATATTCGCAAGCCATATTATTATGCATTCAAAACACACTACATCTTACGATTTTAACGGCCCATTATGGACTATGGGGTACGACTTTATTTCAATTATTGATATTTTATAATGCTATCCACGTTTATCTTTCAAACTAGCTTGGTTTTGAAGCTTCTTTTCGACTTTGCAATTTAGGATTTTGGCCAGATTTTGAGTGCATCTGGACAGTGGCGCAACTGTAATGAGGCAGAGGAGGCAACTGCCTCCGGACCCCGGGTCTAGAGGGCCCTGGCCTGATTTCGGGGTATAATATCCCAGCCGGACTCTAGTTCATATTGAATTTCAATGCAGATGAGGTAATGTTATGTCGGCGAGGTTTTACTTTGCACACATTTTGTATTTTTTAGTTGATTATTAATTGGCTTGTAACTCAGGTACGATATTTTATTGCTAAGTCTCGTCTATAATAATTGTCGTAAGTATGCTGTTCTCTAATTGGAAATTTGAGTCATAAAAAGGGACATAATGGAGTGAATAACGTGTCTTTGTAATTGCCCAAAGAAAATTAATTTGACTTTGCACCAACATGAAGACAAAGCATGATGACCATATTTTGGCAAATAATTTGACTTAATGATTCAAAAATTCAAAAATGTTGATGTGGCTATCATAAAACGAACCTGTTTATTCAGGCTACCTTTCATCTTAATTTATTTAATGCTTCAGCAACAGGTAAGGGTTTGCAATTCCAATTAATTTGTTGAAAATATGAATAAGAAAAACAAAAACTCAATTTAATAACTCAATAGATCTTAGAATTGTCAAAGAAACCCAAAGTTTGCAGTTTCATTTAAAGATAGAATAGAATAGAATAGAATTTATTTTCGAGAACAGATACATTTATATGTACCGGGTGACCCAGGGATCTGTAAAAGCCCCATAACTCGTTTGCTATTTGAGATATCGACTTCTAGTTTTCTTGAACTGGTACTTACACTTATTCTACATATTTTAAAAATATGCATGTTTTTGTACAGGGTGTGCCAATATACATAACAGAACAAAGTTATGTTTTTTTAAATGGAACACCCTATATTTTATACTTTATTTTCAACCCTCTTGAGAAGCTGATAAAAACAGTATAAGATAGTATGGGTCTATTATGGACGGTTGGTTAGTTATGGACAAATTTGTGGCAAAAACATGTACACATTGAAAACATTGCAGAAGCGTTCCTAGCAAAGATAGCATCATTATTTATACACTAGAAAATTTCCCACATCATAAAGAATAATACACATCGGCTATGGTTATCTTTTATTCATAGTGATATACAGGGTGTGAACATACGCAAAACAATGGATAACTATTTTTTTTCAAATAGAACACCCTATATAAGTTGCCACCAATCTATGGCATTTTTAATCAGCTTTCTAATGATATATAGTTTGCATAACAAAATATTAAGGATTCTTGAGATTTATCAATAAAAACATATTTCTATTGCCACCTTTCCCTGATTTTTGGATTTTCAGCCAAAACTAAGCATTTTCAGGAAAAATTATAAGAGACCAAAGTTGTAGAGCGAAAACTTTTCGATCGATGTGGGTCTTTCAACTTTTAAGATAATGAGTGCATTGTCCACCAGAGCCCGCAAAATCGAGACCGCATATGCATTTTAGCGTTTTCTTTTCACATTTTTTTATTAATAAATTGCACTACTTTATTTTCCGCACCCTCTAGCGCAAAAACGGGAAATTATAGAGAAATTAAAATGGCCCATATCGATTGAAAATGTTCCGCTCTACAACTCTTAAAAGAAGCAATTTTTGCCAAAAATGCATAGTTTTCCCTAAAAATGCAAATTAAAAATGTATGTATCAATTTTTGCGTTTTTCAATGATTTTTTGTATTTTTAGCGAAAACTATGTATTTTGGGCAAAAATTGCTTCTTTTAAGAGTTGTAGAGCAGAATATTTTCAATCGATGTAGGTCATTTGAATAATTCTATAATTACCCATTTTTCTACTAGAGGACGTGGAAAATAAAGTATAGTGCAATTAATTAACAAAAAATTTGAGATAAACGCTAAAATGCATATACGGTCACGATTTTGCGCACTCTGGCGGGCAATGCACGCATTATTGGAAAAGTCGAAAGACCTATGTCGATCGAAAATTTTTCGCTCTACAACTTTGGTCTCTTATTATTTTTTCAGAAAATGCATAGTTTTGGCTGAAAATCCAAAAATGAGCAGGAGGTGACAAAAGAAAAATGTTTTTATGGATAAATCTCAAGAATCCTTAATATTTC
This sequence comes from Ocypus olens, assembly GCA_910593695.2. Taxonomy (NCBI): domain Eukaryota; kingdom Metazoa; phylum Arthropoda; class Insecta; order Coleoptera; family Staphylinidae; genus Ocypus; species Ocypus olens. The sequence continues at coordinate 15,216,558 of OU343053.1, read as the reverse complement.
ATTATACAAATTGTACATCATTGGAAAGCTTATTAAATATTCCATGCATTAGTGGCAAGATATATAGGGTGTTCCATTTGAAAAAAAATAGTTATCCAATATTTTGCGTATGTTGACACCCTGTACAGCAGTATGAACAAAAAAGAACCAAAGCCGATTTTTATTATTCTTCATGATGTGGAAATTTTTTCAATGTATAAAAAATGACGCTAGCTTTGCTAGGAGCGCTTCTGCAATTTTTTCAATGTGTCCTTGTTTTTGCCACAAATTTGCCCATAACTAACCAATCGTCGATAATAGACCCATGGTGTCTTATACTATTTTTATCAGCTTCTCAAGAGGTTTGAAAATAAAGTATAAAATATAGGGTGTTCCATTTAAAAAAACATAACTTTGTTCTGTTATGTATATTGGGACACCCTGTACAAAAACATACATATTTTTAAAATATGTAGAATAAGTGTGGGTACCAGCTCAAGAAAACTAGAAGTCGATATCTCAAATAGCAAATAACTTATGGGACTTTTACAGATCCCTGGGTCACCCGGTATATACTCATGTCAGAAATATAAATAATATATAATATAAAACAGGTAGTGACAAAAATAAATATAAATACATAATAAAAATACGGACATATTGTAAAATAACATACAGAATATACAGTGAAATTTATTACATTATGTTGCAGTCTAAAAATTCTCTAACACTGTAGAATGCTCTCTCAATCAATACCGATTTGACATTACTTTTAAATTTATTTTGGTTCAAAATTTTGTAGTTGTTAGGAAGATGATTGTACAGTTGTATACCAGAATAATAAGGTGATTTTTCAAAAAATGTGTGACGATGTCTTGGTGTCGGAAGCAAATTTCTATTTCGCGTGTAATATGCTAGTGAAGTATCTTTAATTGTCTCCGATTGTTTGTGAACCATACACAAAAGTTTATATATATAAATACAAGGTACGGTCAAGATGCGATTGTTAATGAATACTGGTCGGCACGAATTCCGCAAACCTATCTTAAAAATTAATCTAAGGACACGTTTCTGGGCTATGAAAATCCTGTTAGACCCTCGAGACATTCCCCAGCATTGGATGTTATAACTTATTTGCGAGTAAATAAGTCCATAGTACACTGATATTATATTTTTAGTTTTAAGCATTTTAATTAGATTAAATATCAGGTAATAATAGCTATTGATTTTGTTTAAAACTGATGTAATATGATTATCCCAGCTTAAATGATTATCAATATTTAAACCTAAAAATTTGGTGCTACTACTGTTAGCTAAAGTGTGGTTACCTGAGTTGTAAACACGATCAACAATTTTGTTATAAATGTTTGAAAATTCGCAAAGTACAGTTTTATCATGGTTAATTACTAATCCGTTTTGACTGCACCAATTCTGGAACTCTTTACTACACTTATTCATATTGTTTTGCAAAGCATCATTAGAATCTGCCGATAAGACTATAGTTGTGTCATCGGCATACATAAATACTTTGCCTTGCGTTATATGCGAGGGTAAATCATTTATGAAGATCAGGAATATCAATCGGCCCAATATACTTCCTTGGGGTGTTCCCGATTCAGTGAAGAATTCTTCGGATAGACTGTTTCTATATTTTACTCTAAATGAACGATCTTCCAGAAATGATTCAATCCACTTTCCAATTTCACCACGTACGCCAATGGCATTTAATTTATTTATTACAAATTTTATGTTAATTACGTCAAACGCACGCGTTAAATCAAAGAAGAGACCTACAACCTTTTTGTTGGTGTCAAGTTCACTATTAATATGTTGAATAAGACTGATTGACGCAGTTTCAGTTGATAGACCAGGCCTGAAACCGTGCTGCGCAGGACACAGGATATTGTTATTGGCAAGAAAGAGTATTAGCTGATTATAAATTGTTTTCTCAAAAATTTTTGAATAGCAACTTAGCAAGGATATTGCTCTGTAGCTTTTCACATTTTTTTTTGTTACCCTTTTTATAAACCGGGACCACTTGAGCTGATTTTATTTATGATGGAAATCTACCTTGAGCAACAGACGTATTAAATATGAAACTCAGTAGTGGTGAAATTAAATCCGAACATTTTTTTAGTAGAATGATGGAATTTCATCTGGTCCTGGTGACGGAACTTTGAGATCATGAATAACATTCATGATGTCTAAAGAAGTGGTTGGTGTGAAAATCATTGAATTCTGATTAAATGGAGAAAGTGTGCAATTTTGCTGAGGGTTGCAGTTAGAGTTGCTATGAATTAATTGTTTTATAGAGTCATTAAAATAGTTACCAAATGCGTTAGCAATCGCAATGTTATCAACGATTTTATCATCATCGTCGGTTTTTATTTCATTTGTGTAAGGTTTAGATTTCGCAAGTTGGCTAGCTCCCACAATTTTTTGCTTTTATTAGAAGCATCTGATATCACATTTTCATAATAATTAATTTTTTCAATTTGTATCTTGTTATTAATAATTTTCTTCTTTTGCTTATACACATCTCTTTGTAAAATACCGAGTGGACTATTTTGATGTATAAGTGATTTGTACTCGTTATATTCAATCTGAAGTTCTCTAGAAAATTTAATTTTCTTAGTTAATTTACCTTTTATATTCTTTTTTAATTTAGGAAAAGCGACCTCAAAACACCAGGAGCATGTAGTTATAAATTCGTTAAATATATCATCAACAGGTTGTTCATTTGAAATGGTAAAACTATAGCGTTTTAAAAATAGGGTACGAAACTCATGCAGACCAGATTCATTAATTTCTCGTTTGTACATTATTTTATCTAATTTAGTACTATTTTGAGAAATTAGAGGTAGTTTATAAAAAATCTCCTGTGCGTGGTGATCAGAGATTCCGGGATCAAAGTTCAGAGAATTCATCACAAGACTTGAATCGTTTACCAAAACATAGTCAATGGATGTACTTGTGGTTGAAATACGAGTGGGCTCATTTATTAACGAGGTTAAATTATATGACTGTAGAATATCACATAGAATTTTATATTTGCAGTTGGTATTGACTTTATTTATATTTAGATCTCCACATATGAAAATGTATGAAAAATTCTTGCTAAGTTTATTTATGAGTGATTCAAGCTCAGTAATGAATATATCAAAATTTCCGTTGTTAGGACGACGGTATATACAGATAATACATAATTGATTGAATATCGAGATACCACAGCATTCTAAACACGACTCAATTGCAAACTCAGATATGTAACTGATTGGTCTGCAGTGAACTGAGATTTCGTTTCTCACGTAAATAGCTGTACCGCCACACGATTGTTGCTTCCGACAAAAAGCATCGGCTAGTACAAAGTTCGGTATAAAAGTGTAATTAATTTTTGATTCATCTTGCCATGTTTCACTAAAACAAAGTATATTATAATTATAAATATTGGACACAAGTTGTATAATATCAGTTTTGTTTGAAATTGATTGAGTGTTGAGATGAAATATGTAAAGGATACATTTTCATTTACTATCCCGGTCTTGATCTGTAGTAGTTTTTGAGGATCAACATATTTCATACTCGAGAGTGAAAAAATACATAAGAGACTCTAAAATATTGGTTTGCCTTCGGGCCCACAATTTAAAGTTATGCCACATCTAAACATGTTGGAAAACTCTGTTCTAGACATGTGCGCCAAAGTCCATATTTCTGTTACGGTTTTTACATATTGAAAATACATGATGAAAATTATAAATTTTAAGTACTGTATCTACCAGCAAAAATATAGGTTTAGATACTCGACTGAGGACAGTTATGCCAAGTATAAAAGTAAGATGAACATAATATTTGTATTATAAAAGTAATGCGCATTTTCTGGGGAAAATATATTTATTGATCGTACCCGTACAAATGCTTAAATTTCTTCAAAATACTCTCCCCCAACATCAATACACTTGCGGGGACGGGTCTGCCATGCCTGGAAGGCACCCTGAAACTCCTCAGTGGGAATGTCTCTTAGGAACATTGTAACATACTTTTGGATATATTTCATGGACTCCTAACTGTCAACTCAGCCTTTTACCTGCAGGTGCTCAAGAGATTGAAACGCTGGGTCGTGCGCGTGATGGCTGACGTCAAAGACACAGTCAGGCTCCACCATGACAATGCCTCCAGCCACAGGGCCTTCATCGTTACCAATTTCCTGGCCCGGAGCAACACCCCGGTGGTCCTCCAGCCCCCTTACAGTCCCGACTTGGCTCCGTGCGACCTTTTTGTTTTCCCCACTGAAGAGAGAACTGATAGGAAAGCATTGGGAGTCCATGGAAAACATCCAAAAGCATGTTACAAAGAGAAATTCCCGTCGAGGAGTTTCAGGGTGCCTTCCAGGTATGGTAGACACGTCTCCGCAACTGTATTGATGCTGGGGGAGAGTATTTTGAAGAACTTGAAGCATTTGTACCGGTGCGATCAATAAATATATTTTTGCCAGAAAATGCGCATTACTCATATCTGTCGTTCATTGTAAAAGTGAATTATCTCCTTGTAATTGAATTTTTCAGTAACGAGCCTTTTGCAAATTAATGTGTAGAAAAAAAAAAACTATTAATTCAGTTTTTTTTATTCTTTATTGATTATTGCAAATCAAAGTTATAATATTTTTCAGCAACTTAGAAAATAAAACCAATACTAATTAAATAAATGAACTGAAACTTTTTTTTCTGGAGTTACTTCACTGTTATAGTGAAATGTTTTGTTTTAATCATATGAAATTTCATCATCAGACGAACGCTCATCAGCATTACGTGTGCTCGAACGAGTTGGTATATCTATGGGTAAGTTTTTGTAGTAATTGTGATAAATAGGCGGAATGTATGGTAAGAGATCAAGCATATCTTTCTTCTTTGCGTTAGTGACTGGTCTTCTTGATGGATAGAGTGGATCTTGTTGAATATTGTACAAGTGGGCCTGTCGTCCTTGCTTTTTTTTACATAAATCTACTTTATAAAAAGGTGTTTCAGAATTTAGTGTTTCTTTAAATTGAAATTGTAAAGGATGATTCTTTTCAAACCTCAGCCATCTAATATTGAGCCAGATAAATTCATAACCGCAAGTTGTTTTTTTTCTATTTGTAATAGAGTTTTCTAAGGCAGCCGTACTTAAAAAGTCGTCATTTTTCATTTCAGTAACCACAAAATAAGGTTTTTTGCGTTTTGCTCTCTTTATAATGTCGACCCATTGGTCTGGGCTATAAATTTATCCAAGGCGGCGACTAGCACTCTCTATTATTCTAAATTCCCCATCATTGGGAAGATAAGAATGTCCTGATACCAAGAACTTGTGATCTATGGTGTCAATTGTAGTTTCAGGTCTTGTACAAGCTTCAAAAGAGAAAGAGTTGTCTTGATATTTCGGTTTTGTCCAGTGCACGAATCGGAGTACATAATGACATGGTTTTGTAATGCGGCATAAGTTTTTAAGTGTTTAATAAGACATGCTGCAATGTCTTGAGAACCCCTTCCACCTTCAACCTCGTCTCAGACATTCATGTATCCTGTATTATTATTAAAGCAATGTATTCCTAGATTGTACAAATAAAGATTTCTTTTATAGTATGCTACTGAGGTAGTTAATTTTGGGTAGGGTAAAGCTTTCTGCAAATCAAAAGTTAGTATGTATGCTTCATCAACCTTTTTTTAATCTTTCTGAAGGTTTTCTCTTGCTGAATCTGCTTTTCGTTGATGAAGTTCTCTTTGGATCTCAAACTCCTTTTTAACATTTTCGTCATCAGCTCCTTGTATTTTCAAATTTAAATCATCACAAGTCTTACATGTGTCTTGCCGCGGTGGTTTAAAATGGAGATTAAACTTGGTGTTAAATATTTTAATGTAATATTTTAATTTCTTCGGTTCAGTCATTTCAATCTCACATTTTTCTTTATAAAGATCATACATCTTACGGATAGTTAGCCCAGGATTTAAATATTTTCTGTTGGGATTACTTTTTCGTGTATAATGGCTTTGGTATGCAGGAAAACTTTGGATGTGGGCAACAATATCAGAATCATCAAGTTTTCGGGAACTAGTTGTGCCACGTTTATCCTTACATTGTGAGACATCATCTTTTGAAAGACACCGATATAGCCTTCCATCACTTATTTGAAAAGTCCTCAGAAAATATTTTTTACACACTGATTGTGTCTTGATACTAGACTTCATGAAATACTTAAATGAAACGTTTTTTCCTGCACGTGACCGATCTTTTGGGCGTTTTCTATTAACTCTTGTTTTTTGCACTAATGCATACAGATATGCATTTTGCAAATTGAAGTTTTGTAAATTCCAAAATGAGTCAAATATTTCTTGTCTTTCATTTTCTGTAAATAACGTAATACACTTTTTAGGACATCCACAATCAACATTTTCGAATTTTTTTCCATCCTTCCTTACTCCTGTTTTAGTTAAATATTCTTTTCCACTGTTACGCAATAACTTCTTTTGATTAACTGCCCAATTGTCTTTGTTGAGTGACCTTTTTCTAGATTTAGACGGTCCGGGTTCAGGTTGAAGGTTTGGCTGGATATTATCTTCGTTAACATTTTCATCATTGCCTGTATCTGTTTCTGAAACAAGTATGGAATACAAAAGTTTAAGTTATGCAACACGTGTGTATTAAAACAACAAAACAAAATATAAAATGAAGAAAGAAAATGAGAAGAAAGTAAAATGTAAACAATATTTTGAGGTTAGAAAAATAATGAATTTATATAAGCTTACCAGATTCAGTACAACGTTCTTCAGAAGTAGGTTGATATTCATTCCCGGAATCACTAAAATATTCTGTATCCATCGAAATATATATATTCACAATAAAAATGAATCAATTCCTGAGTTACTTCACTATTAAAGTGACTTGTGACTTATTTCACTTTTATAATGAAAATTTGGTGAATTTAGAGCCCCGAGTAAACAAGTAACGCCATCTATGGGATTATAAAGCAATTATTGGAGTTACTTCAATGTTATAATGAAAAATATCACTAAATGTGATACCATGAAGCATAAAAAGCATATTTTAAAAATATGGAGTTACACCACTTTTATAATGAACGACACATATAATGGGCCCATACAAGAGATAACTACATTATAAAATCTATTGGTAGCTTTTGGAGATTTGTTGTATGACAATAATGAACATTTCAAGTTATAATCTCCAAGAGATTTCATGGGAATTACTTGCTTACGATTATGTCGACCTTCAACTGTGTTTGGACGACGCTCGCTAGACCGTGAAATGGTTGGGTTGGGCGGGGTTTGATGTAAACGCTACAGCAGAAGTGTTTTTTTGTAACTTCTCTCCCGCCACCGATGCGAAAAAAAATAACCACAATATTCTAATACGCTTCGCACGCTCGCGCTGTAGCGAGGTGCAGACGTATAATAGCCTCTCTCTTTTAGAATCGCAGGTGCAACCTTGAATGTATTAGATATATAGAAATAGCACTGAGTTAATTTACCCTCTTTGTAAGCTGGGTTGCCTACAGTCATACCAATTTGATTTAACCCCCTCTCGCGGGCGTTTACCGTACTTTTGATGGGTACCCTACCGTTAAGCGCGGGAAATTAAAAAAAAAAACATTGAAACATTCGGCAAGCAAAAGTACGCATCCTACAAAACTGTGATATCCTTTCTGCTTCTAGTTACTATGCCATCCGCCAGAAAAAAATATAGTTGTCATTATAGAATACAATAATTTATCCTTAAACTATGATTTCTAACATTATATAGAATTTAGAAAACCTGCCGAAAACTGGTTATTTAAGAAACAGGCTCGTACTTTTCAAAGTTTATTCTGCGTCGATTCGTGGATTCTTGGAAATGAATAATACAGATTCTCCTTTAATTCTACGGTCTTCAATTTTTATTTGCATCAATAAATTACATGTTTTTTTCTGTTTCTCACCTGAATCAATGAATGTTGAAATTCTAATTCATAATTATATGTTAGATATCCTTTCGATGGCCCTGGAAACGTTCTGGCCCACGCGTTTTTTCCTTATGAAATGGACAGCTATGGAGGGGACATACATTTCGATAACGATGAAAATTGGACGACTGATAGAGAAGCTGAGGGTGAGTAAAGCTAACCTAACCTAAAATATGAATATATTTTATCATGACATTTGATAGTTAGGGCAATGCCGTAATGAATGCACCCTGATGGTGGGTTAGCGGAAATATTCAATTTCAAGTTTAGTGTTAATATGAATTTAAACTAGCGCTGCTAGCTACTGACATTTATTTAAATACTAAATCTAATAAGAGTGGGCAACATCAGACTTTGCATCTTTACAGAGGTTTCGATTGACTTAATCCACCATATTTTTTTTTCTGTCAGACGCCATGAGTCACCTTCTAAGTATTTTATAATGGACATTTTTGATTGATAAACAATATTAAATGATCCACATATCTATTTTTTAATTACCTAGTTTGTAAGTTACGGGAAGATAATTTAATTAAAATAAAACATTAGTTAAATTCACATTCTTCACAATTTATTTTTTCGTTTTCTAAATGTACATTTCTCCTTACCTGTAATATTTTAGGCAGCTATTGACAATGAGCACATGGTGCTCGAAATGAACATTTGGAAAAACTAAATAAATTGTGATAAAAGTGAATCTAACAAGTGTTTTATTCCAATTTAAGTAATTTGCAAATGACGATTTTGAAACTTGTTTATTTTAAGAAAACAAAGTAATCACTAAATCAAAGAGAAAGTATCGAAGATGGAAATTCTTAAATTGGAAGCGTTGTTTTTGAATTTCAAATTTGAACAAAACTGTAGGTAGCATGCATTTTTCGGAGGTTCATTTATAGCAGAAATTTTACAACTTTTACAAGCATAAATTGTGTTTATTATATTTTAAACTGGGTTTTTATTTGGTACCAAAGATGTTTATAATTTTAGGTGTTGATTTTCTAACGGTTGCAATACACGAATTGGGCCATTCTTTGGGTATTGCTCATTCACATATACCCACGTCGGTCATGTTTCCTTATTACAAAGGCAGCGAAAAGTATACAGCTCTAGATTACGACGATATATTGGCTATGTATGAATTATACAGTAAGTATTTTATTATTTCTTAATATAATCTTTTAAATTGCACCTATTTTTTTGGATGCGTGTGCAAGATACCTATTATATCGAACTGCACTGTGTTTCACCCCACATATCGACTTAATGAATTAATTTATTATTAATCGAGTTCCACTGCATATTACATTTATAACATTGAAATAGAAATTCCATAATCAAACATAAATAACATTGGGAAACAGCTAAATTAAATTTATTAAATTTGTTTTCCACCAGAATGACGACTTTATCAGCTTTAGACATTGATTGTTCATTGATCTTGATAGCGGGCCATCCGCACCGCACGTCAATAATTGTTGACCCGATTACGCTCATGCAAACTTGTCGAATTGTTAATCGTTTTTACGATTCAAACAAAAATCTTCGTATTTCGAGTAATAAATCTTACAATTTATTACAACCTTCAGCAATAATCGTTAACAACAACCAACAATATTAAAGACTAAGTCGCAGTAACGAATTTGGTGTCACATAATCTTGGCTGAAAATCAAGGACTGAAGAGTAAATAACGAAATCACCCGAAATATTGACAAAAACGAAAACGGAAACGAAAACGGTATTTAAATTTTTCGTTCAAGATAAATAATTTGTAATACCGGTTTTTGCCGTTCTTGGCAATTTTTAAAAGGTTTTCGTTAAACACAAACACCTCGTAGTTTACTGAAAGTAAAAGAAATCACGCTGTAGCATTTATTCCAAATAATGATTGGCTTGTCATTGTTTTCAATTCTTTTTAACGGAATTTAGAAAATTTTACGTCGTCTCTAGTAATTGAGGAAGGGGGTATTTTGGTTTTGTAATGAAATTACGTAGTATCTATTTGAAGTAACTTTAAAAAGATTTATTCTTGTAGCAATTATTTTTTAATTATTTTAGCCGAATTTAAAAAATATATTACTTATAATTAACGAAACTGATATTTTGGGATTTTTATGAAATCACGTGCTTGTTACCCTTGTTTTATATTTTTTTTTTACTAGAATTTAAAACATGTTACTTCGGAGTGAACACTATGGCGTTTAGGTGATATCATCATGTAATCGAGGAAGAGGGTATCTTGAGATTCTTATAAAATCACGTATAGCCGTACCAAAATCTCGCGGCACGATGCACAGTAACCATCTTAAATTTCAAGAGAGGGATCGCTTATTCAATTCAGTAAGCAGAGTAAGAAAGTATTCTCTCACACTACAAAAAATTGCCACGAATTGTCGCCAGATTTTGGTAGGGCTCTAGTAGCATCTAGTTGAAGCAACTTCAGAAAGTTTCTTTCTTGTAACAAATATTTTTCAATATTTTCAGTCGAACTTAAAAAAGTATTACTTTGAAATTAACACAAGAATGTTCTCGTAAGATTATCTTGTAATAAAGGCAATGGATATTTCAGATTTTTTATGAAATCTCGAATTAGCATCTATTCTATGTCATTATAAAAAATTTAAGCTTGTTGCCTTTGTTTTTCATTTTTTTAACGGAAATTAAAACATGTTACTTCGTAATGAAAACTATGACGTTTAAGTGGGATTATTTTGATATTGGAAGAGAGGGTATTTTGGGTGATTCATGGAATCACGTAGTAGCATCTATTTGAAGTAACAAATATTTTTCAATTTTTTTAGTTCCAAAAATGTAACTTTGAAATGAACACAAGTACGTTCCAGTAGGATTATCTTGCAATTAAAGAAAAGGATGTTTTAGAGCAGGGATGAGCAAACCGCGGCCCGCGGGCCAATTGCGGCCCGCTGAACAAATTTGTGCGGCCCGCCAAGCATTTGCAAAATTGTTCCAAAATATTATTATTATTTTGTTGATATCCTAAATTTTTGCCGGTCACTTGATTATTGTTAACTTAAATATATATCATAATAATCGATACAACAATGAAATTACTTTTTGAGACGGCTGACCCACTTGCTTGTTCAAACATGCAATGCGAATGCGTAAAGCACGTACGTATTAGTATATTCGGTGGAATCTGGAGGTCGTAAAACGGTCGGTCCGCCCTGAGGATCGACGCACCCTCGAAGAAAAGGTATTGATGGTTCGTCTAATTGCTTCACTTTTACACCATGAAGGTGGGGAGGCGTGCTGTTCTATTTACGTATTTTTGCCTTCCTCTTCCTTTGCTTCTCATAATCGGTTCAATTGGCAAGCAGTAAACGATCAATTTTAAGAACTCCTTTATCGTGTGAGTGCAGTTTTATTATTAACAAATAGGTAATTTTTTTTATCATAATGCATTTCTTCAACAAATTATCTCAACTTTTAAATTTCTTATCAATAGCATGTCTGCAAAGCAAACAAAAAAATGAAAAGTTGCAGATAAGCATAGGTATTTTCAGGAAAAGTGGAAATTTGATTATTTTTTTTACTTCTGTCAAAGACAAAGCTGTTTGTTTAATATACAGAGAGTCTGTATCAACAATAAAAGAATATAATATTAAAAGACATTACGAAACAAAACACGAACCACAATATAAAGATTTACAACGACAAATGCAGAAAGATAAATTTAATGAAATGCACAAAAGCTTACTAAAGCAACAGACAATTAAAAAAAAATACTACTTCTTCGGACACGGCAGTAAATGCTAGTTTCGTTGTAAGTCAAATACTGGCAAAAAAAATGAAACTCTTTGCGGATGGGGAGTTGATAAAGGAATGCCTAACTGCAGTTGCCGAAATAGCATTTCCTAAAAAGACATATATTATTACAAATATTAGTTTGTCGAGATTTACAGTTGCCAGAAGAATCGAAGACTTGTCCGCAAACATAACAACAACATTATGCGAACGCATTGAAAAATTTGAGTATTGTTCTATAGCCCTTGATGAAAGTTGTGACATTAGCGATACGGCACAACTAGCTATATTTATACGAGGAATTGACTCCCAATTTAATATTGCCGAAGAATTGTGTTCACTGATTCCAATGAAAGGGACCACGACCGGTGAAGATCTTTACGGTGAACTAAAGTCAGTATTGGAAAATTTTTTCAATTCCAACATGGAGGTAGGAGTCTCAGGAAGTCTATTTAAAGACATTAAAAATCTGACAGGCCGGGAAATTTTCATTAGTCAGCTCGTAATTCACCAGGAAAATTGTTGTGCGAAAAGTTTGAGTTTGCCAAATGTCATGGCACCTATAATAAAATTGGTTAATTTTATAAAGTCGCGGGCATTAAATCACCGTGAATTTAAAGAATTTCTGAAGGATTTAGAAACTGAATATGGTGACGTGATTTTCAATACCGAAGTACGGTGACTTAGTAGAAGTGCAATGCTAAAAAGAGTATACAACTTAAATACAATTGTTTGCGGATGTGAAGGGATATCCCTTTCCTCAATTCGATGATAAAGATTGGATGTGCGATTTTGGGTTTCTTATCGATATAACTCAGCATCTCAATGATCTTAATGTAGAACTTCAAGGCAAAGGACAATTTACACAACTTGTATGATAAAATTAAAGGCTTTGAAAGCAAATTAAAATTGTGAAGAAAACATTTTTTGGAAAATAATATGTCCCATTTCCAATATTTAGGGAAAGAAAAGGCGTCTATTTGTCCAAAATATGTTGAATATCTTAATAAGCCAATTCCAAGCACGATTCAAAATGTTTAAAGTCGAAGGGACGTGGTTTCCATAAAAATATTTTCAACGCCATTCAACATAAACGTGGATACAGTTCCAGAACAACTGCAAATGGAATTAATAGACATGCAGAACAATACAGATTTAAAAAATAAATTTCTATCAGTGACCATCCATAATTTTTATAAATTTTATGTGAGCCTTAAAAAATTTCCACTTTTAACGGAAAATGCAAAGCAACTTATGTCTCTGTTTGGAAGTACATATGTTTGCGAACAACTATTTTCAACAATGAAGATAATTAAGAACGACTACCAATCAAGACTGAGCGATGCCCGATTGGAGAGCTGCGTTCGTGTAGCCGTGTCGGAAATAACGGCTAATATTGACCAACTTGTAGCGAAGAAACAGTGCCAAATTTCGCATTAAAATTTATATTAATTCCTATGTTTTTTTTTTATTTTTTGTTTTTTTATACTACATTTTATGGAGTGTTTTGTTTTTCTTAAAAAGGTTTTTATTAAAATTAAAAGTAATTTATTAATATGTGTTATTTTGTCTGCGGCCCGCCAACAAATTTCAAAATTTCGATTAGCCCATTGATAAAAAAGGTTGCTCACCCCTGTTTTAGAGTGTTTATAAAATCACATAGTAGCATATATTCTAAGTAATGTTAGAAAGCTCCAGACTTGTAGTCATTGTTTTTAATTTTTTTTTAATTTAAAAAATGTTATTTCAGAATGAACACTATGACGTTTAAGTGGGATTATCTTGTAATTGATGGAAATTTGGGGATGTTTATGTAATCACGTAGTAGCATCTATTTGAAGCAACTTCAAAAAGCTGTAATCTGCATTTTTTAAATTTTTAAACAAATTTCAAAAAGTTAAATTTGAAATTAATATACTGAATGGGAAAAAATGAAACACTTAAAATTCGTGAAATTTCGACCATTTTCAAACCGCCATAACTCGGCGTATTTATAATCGATTTTGATAAATCTTTGAGGGCGAAAAATTTTGACGTGTCTTCTTTAAAAGCATGCATGCGAACTTAAGCGTAACCCCTTCCGGCCCCCTCTAGCACCCCTGTGGAAAAAAAAGTTTTTTCTAGAAACCATATCCAACTTTGACGATGTCTATGGATTTGGAAAATTTTTATTGTCTCGATCCACCATAAAGGCATTAAATTTTGATCAATTCCATATGCAGGACTCGAAAAACGAAGTTCCCACAACGATTTGGCACCAAGACATAGATGTTTGAAAAAAAATTTGCATTTTGAGGTTTTTCGCACATAACTCAGTGACTTTTCAACCAAATTTGATGATTCTTTCGGGAAAAAATCCCATTTTGGCTTTACTCTAAGGGAGTAAACTTAGATTTGAATGATCCCTTTTCGAACCCTTCAACCCCCGAACAAAAAAATACGTTTTTGAACAAAAAAACGTTCAACTTTGGCAACGTGTACCGCGTTGGAAAAAATGTGCCGACTCGATCCACCAAAAGGGCATTGAAATGTGTTCAATTACCTGCGCAGGACTTAAATAACGGAGTTTCTACGACGATTTGGCACAAAGTTATGGGTGTTTGAAAAAAGCGAATTTTGTGTTATTTTGACTCATAAGTCCGATGTTTGACGAAATTGTTTTCGTTTTCATGAATGAAATTTTCTTTACATGTTCTTTGAGGTATTTACGAAATTTCATTTTGAGCGAAACCATGAATTTCGCATTTTGTACCTTAACAAAAAACTTTATGTTAGGTCAAAAAAGACTCACTTTAACGATCTCTGTAGGGTCGGAAGAAATGTGGCCCTAACTCACCACTATTCGTCTATTTTTCCATTCGTCCAATAAAACAAACAATTACACTCACGGAAAAAAATGAAACACTTGAGATTTGTAGAAATTTAGGTAATTTTCAAATGGCCATAACTCGGCTTCTATCCAACCGATTTCGACAATCTTTTAAGAAATCAAAAGCAAAATGTGTCCTCTGTTAGAGGATTTATCCTCCACTCTAAGAGAGGGCTCTACGCCCCTCCATACGATAAAATAAAAAGACTACAAAATGCACTTTTTTTAATCACCCATAACTTTGTTGCAAATCGCCGTAGGAACTTCATTTTTGAGTCCTGCACAGGCAATTGAGCACATTTTAATGCCCTTTTGGTGGATCGAGTCGACACATTTTATCCAAATCGGTACACGTTGCCAAAGTTGGACGTTTCTTTGCCCAAAAACGTGATTTTTTTTGTTCGGAGGTTGAAGGGTTCGAAAAGGGATCATTCCAATCTGAGTTTACTCCCTTAAAGTAGGGCCAAATGAGATTTTTTCCCGAAAGAATCGTCAAAACTCGAGTTATGTGCGTAAAACAATGCACTTTTTATTCAAACACCCATAACATGGTGCCAAATCGTCACTGGAACTTCGTTTTTCGAGTCCTGCATAGGGAATTGATCAAATTTTACTGCCTTTATGGTGGATCGAGTCGACAAAATTTTTCCAACTCCATAGATATTGTCAAAGTTGGACATTGAAAAAACATTTTTTTTTACAGGGGCACTAGAGGGGGGCCGAAGGAGCTACGCTTAAGTTCGCATGCATGACTTTTAAGAAGACAAGCTTTTCGCCCTCAAAGATTCATCAAAATCGATTGTAAATACGCCGTTATGGCGGTTTGAAAATAATCGAAATTTCACGATTTTTTTTTATCAAAAAAGGAAGGATGTTTGATGGGATTTCGGGTTAAGGAGAGTGAATGATATTAGGGAAATTGGCGTAAGCTACTTGGCTATTCTGCCACAACCGATTCTTTTGTAATAAATTCCTATATTGATATGAGAGGACAACCACTAGACAACCATGGACCCGTACGGCCATTTTTCATTCAGAAAAAGTGACCGTCCGGATGGGATTCGAACCCACGACCACGAGGCCCAGAAGCAGGAGCGCTACCCACTAGGCCACCGCGGCCCCTTCACGAATTTCAAGTGTCATTTTTTTTCCATCAGTGTAAATGGACGTTCCAGTGGGATTATCTTGTAATTCACGCAACGGATATTTTGGAGTTTATATTAAATCATGTGGTAACATTTATTATGAGTAATTTCATAATTGTAGCTATTGTTATTCAATCTATTTTAACCGAATTACAAAAATAAGGACGTTCAAGTGCGAATATCTTTTAATTTAGGGATGGAATGTTAGGGATGATTTTTATGGAATCACGTCATATGATGTATTTAAGGTAACTTCCGAAAATTTTATTCTATAGAGCTATTCAGCAGAGATGGCGGTCGGGGTGTCTTGTCCGTCCGAATCAAGTAGTGTCCGTTGCAATTTTCCACCATAGGCGTGTGCAAAAACGCCAAATATAAAAGTAAAACCGGAAATATCACAAATTAAAAAACAATTATAAGTTCATACCACATAAAATTACTTGATTTATAGCGGATATAATTGGCAACACGTTTTATAAAGGGATTAATATTAAACAAATTGGGAATAACCTTACTTGTTGCAGAAAGCATTAGATAAATACAATAAAACGAAATGTAGCCTGAATATATGAATATTCAACCTGTTCGTTAATCTGCAATAATAACATTTACAGTTTAAAGTTTCACATTTCATTTTAGAATAATTTTCTAAGTTAGTCTTGTATGTAGAAATAAACGATCTTAAACCAATGTTATTATCTAGAAGTACTAGTAATAACACGCAAATTTCTTTTGTATCATTCAATATCCGGCGTGGCACTAGCCAGGGAAGTAGTTGTTTCAATAAGTTATTTGTTTATAGTCTTAGGCCCGTATTCATAAACGTCCGTCAAACTATTTAACGATTGATTACACGTAACGGACCGTTAAAAGTATCAATTTGATATTCACAAACGATTGTAATGTTAAATCTCTGATTAAATCGTCCGTAAATTTAACAGGCCGTTTTCGAGTGATTAAAATTTAACGAGACGTCAAATAGTCATTTCTACAGGTTATGTTTCGCGGTAAAACAAGCCGATAAGAGATAAGGATGTACTTTAGGGAAAATCGAGAAAGGGGCAAAAAGAGACTTGACAGCATAGCGCACCAAGTCCGCCTTTGCACAATAGCGCCGAAAATTAAATAGAACATTCCCTAATTATTTAGGAGGTGTGTAATGTGCATATTTGATATTATTCTGACATGTCATCCAGTGAAGAGGATATAGAGTTTGTGGAGGAAATATTGGACGCCATGTCGAGGCCAAGGTTTATAAGAAATCGACAAATCTATTTGAATTTTTAGATTGTCAATTTTAAAATCCGATATCGTTTTGATAAGGCGACTGTACACGAAATAATAGAAATGATTGGTCGGCAATTAGATAGACCTACCAGAAGAAATAAAGCGGTTATAGTCAACTATCAAGTATTAATTTCTTTAAGATTTTACGCTTCTGGTAGCTGCCTTCTCCTTACTACTGACGGCGTCAGTTTTTTTTTTCCAATATTGTTAAATAACTTTCTACTATATCTAGTGGACCCATTTCTCTTTCGGTGAAATTCTTCCCTTTGGTACGTTTATTTTGCTCCATTTTTATGAATATCACTTAAATGTCGCCTGACGTTTGTTAATCACAGAAAATTTTCATGAAATTCCCTACATCTCATGTTACGAAATCATCCGTTAAATATCTCCTGTTATATTTATTAATACGATTTTATTTTTAACGATAGTTATATTTTAACGGCCCGTTACGTAATCAAGCGTTATATTAATCTTTATGAATACGGGCCTTAGTAAGACTTAAGTTTTGCTTGCAGATTAACGAACAGGTTGAATACTCATATATTCAGGCTACATTTCGTTTTATTGTATTTACCTAATGCTTTCTGCAATAAGTAAGGTTATTCCCAATTTGTCTATTTGAAGTTACTTCGGAACTTTTTATTCTTCGAATAAATGTTTTTCAATACAGTTCTTCTGCCGCGTAGCTTGTTTCAGGCTTCGGGGAAATCCTAGGTTTTTTCTCTTTCTCTATGGTTTCTCTTTCCAAAGTACAGTACGTGTAACGTGCGCTTACATTTATATCGGGTGTGTATAAATTGAATATTGCCACGTATAGATTCGTGGCAATATTCTTCCTAAAATTCTGAATAGAAAATGTCGATGCAAAAATATTGTATCATGCCTCATAGGCCTCATCAGGAGCCATTTAAAAGAAATGTACATTTGGCAAACATAGCATTCATGAGCTGTGCTTTTTTTTCAATAATCTAATGATTAATCAAGTGGGTTGGGTCAGAGTAGAAGAGTAATAACGATAGAGCGGAGTTTATTCACAGATAAATATGCAAGGTAAAACAGATTATGAGTAAATAGTGTCGAGAGAAGTCTATTTTGATACGCGGGAACTAATACAAACCGATAGTTACGAGGAAAGCAGAATTGACACAAAATTGGAACTAGCAAGTTTGAATGAATTTGTTGTGTCAAAAGTGACATAAGCGGATGTCGACGTTGCCGGCTCAACTTTCTATGAAAATAAGGTAATTAAGAAGTGTTAAAAATACACGCTTGAGATAGAAAGATAGCACACACTGACAAATAATTTTCAAGCTAGTTATACTACCGAAATTACGGGGTTTTCTGTAAATTATTATCGAGTAATAACGCATATTTAATGACTGGGTGTTTAAACTTTGAGGACCTCGTGAAGGCTCAGGAAGGATGGTACAACATTTTAGAATCAAGATATACTGCTTAGAATTTCTGAAAAAAAATCGTCACGTGTAGGTTATCTGCCAAGAAATTAACTTAATTTTTGTGCAATTGAGTGCAAGTAATTATACAAATAGAGATTTTTAAGGAAGAAATTTAAGTCTTATCTACAATTACAGTTGATTAGTTAATGTTTTAACAATTTTTCCTTTATTTAAAATTCAATTACATTTTACTTATTACTATTCAAAAAATCTGTATATTGTATCGTATTAAATTTAAATATAGTTATAACCGGCAATAACCATTATTTAATTTTATTTCACGAAAACGATCATTTTTGTGTGCGAATGTAAAGAACGAAAACGAAAAATTTTGTTTTCGTCCCGATCAGAAACAAACGAAATATTTTTCGTTCTTAGTCCCTGCTTAAAATTCCTTCCCTTTTAGCTGTTTTAAAATCCATCCCTATTCTTTTAATTAATATATTCCTCATTTTTCATAATGATTTCATAATCCTGACGTACATGCATAGTATTTTTTTATAGTTTATAACTTCCTTTTAGTATTTATTACAGAAATATTATATCAAATTAATTAAACACAAATACATACTTAAACTAATTTGGACTTAAAAATTATAAAAAAAAAAACACCTATTTATAGAGTACTATTTCAATTCTAGTTAAAAGAAGACTAGAAGGTGATGACGACGAACAGAACACAATACCAACAAGTACAAACAGATATCCATACACCGAAAATTATACGGAATATTACACACCTACAACACCTTCTACGACAACTACTTATAAAACTAGCACGTACCATACCGGAGAATCCAGTACAACAGATGTAACTTTATATACGCATCCGACAAGTCGCCATACATCGACAACAGCATCGAGTGACTCTACAGTGACCTATGAAGGCGATGTAGAAAGTGTCGACGATCACAAAAATCACGATCCGAAACATGGAATCCCTCCAACCAATTCACCAAGTTTACCAGATATCTGCCAAGGAAAATTCGATGCGGTTGTTACGATAAGGAACGAATTATTTATATTTAAAGATCAGGTGAGTGAAATATTGTCTGTGGGGGATGGGGATGAATTAAATTACATTTACCACTATACGTTTCAATTATACACTGTGTACATAAAGTAAGGAATCAATACCATGGTTGTGGCAGATGGCCTAGTAGCCGACGCCAGGAAACAAAAAAAAACAAAATTCGATTAAAATTCAGGGCATTTTCTGTCACAAAAATGCTCGGACACGTGTATTATTATTTTTTAACGCGCATTTTTTTAGATAAAATTCAAATATACAGGGTGTCCCAAAATTGAGATACGACCCCTAAGTTAAAATTTTCAAATGTGAACCTCCATTTTTTGTTGCATTTATGGATTCTACGTAAAATTCTGAGTATTTTTCATGTAGCATACCCCATTCGAATTTTAATCGAATTAATTCATTACTTTATGTACACAGTGTATAAAACACGGATTAGAATCAATTTCTTCACTAATTTTACTGATCATGCAAAAATGCAAAGGGTGTTCCAAATTAAACGTAAGGATTTGTTTCCTAAATAAAAAGCAAGATAATTTAAAAATTAAAGTTTTATTAAAGGTTTAATATTGGAGGCGTTTACTTCGTGGTGCATCTAAATTTAATTGTTCACAATAACGGTTAGGTATAAAATACTCTCTACTTGGAATCATATTTCAAACGATGGAAACTTCCCAAGCACTGATTACTGTACATATAAGTTTGTATTTCTTAAACAAATATTACGTTTAACACAGTTATCAATCTGTGCCGAAACATGGCTTTAAAGGACAAACGTTATTACCATATCATGGTTAAGCTCTACCAATATCTCGAGGCGTTGTGCAGTGAGAATCTTAAAATTCAAGTAATCTAACAGTTGTATAATTTTATAGTACGTTTGGCGATTAAAGAATGAATATGAGATAGTGCCAGGATATCCAATTTCGTTGCAACAAATGTTTCCCAAGTTACCAATGGCAATTAAAAGAATCGATGCAGCTTATGAAAGAACAGACGGAAAGATCATTCTATTCACTGGTAAAGATTTAATGGTAGTAGAGAATTAATAGATTAACAATAATAATTTTAGGAATGTTTTATTGGGTTTACGATGGTACATTTTTCATTGAGAACAGTCCTTTGTCTATTAAACGTTATGGATTTCCGAGTTATGTTGATAAAATCGACGCAGTGCAAGTTTGGGCCAAAAATGGTATGTATTACATTTAAGAATCGCAGTTGCATTATTTATTAACCCTTTGCGGGGCGGTGGGACATATACGTCCCACCTACATTCCCTCGCTCAGATACCATTATTTTGTACCCTAGGCCATGTCTCACGTGGACAATGGGTGTTGGGGGTTTTATGAGTTCCCTCAACTACCCAAACTAAAAATTTGGCATTATTGTTCACTGGGAATTTGTTATTAAGAAATAAAGTTGAAAAAATCGACTTTTTTTCAGAAAAAAATCGGTCACGTGAAATGTTTGCAGTTAATAATATGATTTTATTACCTAGATACATGTTTTTATTGTCGCTGGTTACGAATCCGGTAAAAAAATGACTTTTGACAGCTGTCAACTGTCAAAACAGCTGTCAAGATTCACAAAATATTTGAGATTCGCGAAAAACGCGCTGATTTCATTTTCTGGTGTGCTCTAGTCCTGACTTACGATAAGCTGATATATATATATATTGGCAATTGGCAGCTATCAATAGACTGTCAAAAGACGAGAATGGTAATTCAAATCTAATCTGACTAGCATTCAGGACATTATTGAGGAGCCTGATTTGAGATGGGGACTTCGGAGTGTATCGCTCATTCTACAACTTGTGAATTGCTCGATATGGCAATGGTACTTAACAGTTGTCAACGGACTGTCAATATGGTGCAAGTGTCACAGAAATAGAAGCTGCCACTCATTTTATAGGGTTTCGCGGTCACTGTTCGCGATTTCAGTGCCTAAAATATCTTTTGACAGCTGTTAATTGCCAAGTTAGATCATCTTCCGTTATTCTGTAAGAATAGTTTCTGTCTGGAAAACTTTTGTATTTTGAAATGAGGATTCAAGATTTTGAAGAGGATGAAATCCCAAGTGATAGCGAATCAGTAAATGACGATTTCGAGGATAGCGAAGACGAGGAGTCTCTCTGTCAGGATGATTTATCAAAAGAGTCATTTATCGGGCTCAGTCCTCTAGAGAGAGAGTCAGACGAGGCTAGTGACTCAGATGACGATACTCCTCTAAGCATTCGGCTATCTGGGATGGACGGAATCTGGGAGAGAAAGCATAGGGGTGCTACCAATAAACCTTTTGTCGAACATACTGGCCCTAAAAATCTACCAGAAAATGTCAAGAGCCCCGGAGATTTTTTTTTAATGTTTATTTTCTGAAACCAATATCAACTCCATTGCAGATCAATCTAATCTCTATTCTTGTCAACAGTAAAAAGAATTCACGGATATCATCCCCCAAGAAATCAAACAATTTCTCGGTCTGAACATAATGATAAGAGTTAAACGGTTACCGCCCTACCGCGATTATTGGTCTTCCAACGTCCAGCTTAATGATCATTATGTTAGTTCTACTATGAGCGTGAAGAGATTTTAATTTTTACTATCCACTTTCCATCTGAATGACAGTTCCAAAGAACCAAAGAAGAATGAAGCTGGGTACGATAAATTGTACAAAGTAAGACCCTTTCTTGACAACCTCTCAGACACATATTTGCGATTTTATGACCCAACTAGAAATCAAGCGGTGGATGAGAGCATGATCAAGTTCAAGAGCAGAAGCTCCATGAAGCAGTACGTACCCATGAAACCGGTCCCGAGAGGCTTCAAATCTTGGGTGAGATCTGATCATTATGGTTATGTTTGTGAGTTCCAAATGTATACCGGAAAGGTCCAGGGAAGACTAGAACTTTTCTTAGACGAAAGGGTAGTAAGAGATCTGACTCGAACCTTGGTCAACAAAAACTATTGTATTTATTTTGATATTTTTTTTACCACCGTGAACTTGATGTCAAGTTTGCTAGTTGACGGAATTTTGGCATGTGGAACGGTGCGGAAAAATAGGAAAGATTTACTCAAACTACAAACGAGAGATAAAGAAATGTCGCGCGGGGATAGCGAATTATGGACTTCTTATAAAGGCATACGGGTGAAGTAGATCGATAAGAAGCCGGTACATTTTCTAACCAATTTCCAAGATGCTTCTATCATCTCAGAAACCAGAAGAAAGCAGAAAGATGGAACTCTGCAGGTAGTTTCTTATCCGATTGTAGCCAAGGATTATAATGCCCATATGGGCTGCATTGACAAAGCGGATGGCATGAAAAATTGTTACCAAATATCTCGCAAGAGTAAGAAATGCTGGCATCGAATTTTTTGGCACTTCGTAGACGTGACTTTGAAGAATTATTTTATTTTATATAAACTGTCCTTTCCACAGAAAAATTTATCGCTCAAGGACTTCCGGCTTTCAGCGGTTGATCACCTATTAGGGTTTCCTGATCGTCCAAAAAAAGGAAGACCTTCGTCCAAGCTCCCTTCTAGAAATGTTGTGCTGCAAGTGCCTGATACTGTGAGAACAGCTCAGAGACCTCATTTCCCAGGTACTCGAGAAACTCGACACCGATGTGCATATTACAGTTCAAAGGCAAATGAAAAACGGACAACATTTTATTGCAAAACCTGCAATGTTTCCCTGTGCATAGATGAGAAGAGCAATTGTTATGAGAAATTCCATCTAGCTAAAACATCATGAAATCGTAACAAACGCCCGAAAAAATTCAAAACAATACGTGGTTGGTAGAATTTTTTTTTTTTTTAATTAAAAATAAACAAAAGAAAGATAAAAAAACTTACAATGATTGTGAAAAAAAAAACAAAAACAAATACAAAAAAACAAACAAAAAATAAAATACAAAAAAACAAACAAAAAAAAGCCGCCAAAACTCATTCTGGATGTGGTAACGTTACTTAGCGATATCAGAAAGCTATAGAATGACGTCAAATTCGTATTTTTATGTCTACTGCTCCATCCTGACAGGTCTATGTCGGCTGTCAACAGCCAAGATTTGCATTAGACAGCAAGCTTGGTTCTCAAATCTCCCAAAATATTCAATAAATGCTGATTTTTTGTATGATCTTTGCTGATTACATTATTTTACAGTTGGTTTGGCAGTTGCCAGCTGCCAATGTCCATCTCGGATATCGATATTCTGTCCGGTAAAACCATGCCAACCTATTTTGATTTCGTTCTCTTCACTGGGACAGTTATTTGACCGCTGTCAACTGCCAACATATTCTTCCCACTTTATTGTTAGTCACCAATTATATTCCCAGAGAGCCAATTAACGTCTGGCTACTGGGTTTGATTTTATAATACGTGACTTGACAGCTGGTTTGATAGTTGACAAGCTGTCAAAACTTTTTTCCGATATTGCAATCTTGTTCAGCGTACTTGGGAAGCAGGAAACGATACCCAACTTGTTTTTTCACTACATTCTGTCCATTTTGACAGTTTTTGACAGCTGTCAACTATCGGAAAATTCTTCCCACTTCATTATTGGTCTTTAACCTTTCTGAATCAGCCAATGAACGCCTATTTCCCGATTTTCATTGCATTTTCCGACACTTGACAGCCAATTTGACAGTTGACAGGTGTCAAAACTCATTTCTGACACCGAAATCGGAATCAGCGACCCAGAAAACCTTGGGTACCAAAGTGCCATTAGTTTCCCTGTTTCATCTCCTTCCCAAAAATGTGTCCCTCAAAGGGTTAATAAATGCATATCACGTGTTATACAACAATATTAGTTTAAGGTCCCCCTTTTGTGAAAAATGGGTTGCCTAATTTAAAAAAAATTTAAAACATAATCAACTCATTTAATACGAAATAAAAAATATAAATCTTTGCTAATATTAAATTATCAATTTATTGTCTAGTTTTATACGTTGCCCATTTTTTCTGTGACTACAGTTTTTTTTGCTAATTCAGTAAATAATGATAATTTCAAGAAAAACGCTTCATATACAAATCACAAAAATAACATTTAATTGACCTGAGTATTTGGATATCATGGAAAAGAATTAATAAAAAAACGGGGTATGCAAAAGAGAAATTTTAATAAATGAGACATAACCTAGAAAAATTTGAATTGAACCAACGAAAGTGCAAGCAGAAATGAGTAGCTCTAAGTTAAAAAAAAAATCAGCTGTTTTGGGTAAGATGGCGCCAGTCGCATTAATAATTACTATTACAATACTGATATTGCAAAATTAGTCGAATTTTTAGTATTGGCTGTCATTTTATTCACATTATCATTAAAAATAAAGGATTAAAAGCTGATTTTATTATTTTATTGTTGGTATTACACCCTCTTTTTCTTAGTTGAGTTACTTATCCATGATAACTTTTCTATTTTTCTGCAAAGTGACCGACTAATATTTAACCTACTATGTGAAGTGACCTAAAACTTTTATAAATAATACTGTAGTGCTTTCTTTCATACTCAATCCCAATAATGCGAATTATAAAAACCATGTGTATTGCTTCAGTGTTCTAAAATTGGTCCAATAATAGTTTTATTGACCTACCTAATCAACATAACCTTAAAATACTGATTGTATCCCAGACATTCGGTATGGTACAATCGCGCAGAGGTGACAGTGACTATGTTTTTTCGATCTAATCATCGCGTCGGGATAAATATCTATACTCGTCCGCATGCTTAAGAAAAACGAGATGAAATACGAAACGTATGTCGATATGTAAATTCAAGGGCTAAGTGCAACGTATGTCTTTTCTCATTCTATCTATTCTAACCTCAAAATTCAGGTGCTTGTATCTGGTTTTGGCCGTCTCCGATTTCGATTTAGTTAAAAGCAGAATTGTAGGTATCCATTTCATTTATAAAAAGATTAAAGTTAATGACAAATTTCCAGTTGTCTTTACCGATTCCCGAAAAATGCACTCGCAAAGTTTCGTCGGGAAAATATTTGCAAGCTCAAGAATTTTTAAATTTCCCGCCTAGACTGAATCGAATTCTTTTATGGACATACGTTTACTAGAAACTTAATTCACGCAACACAGAGCGATGAGTCACTGTCACCTCTGCGCGATTGTACTATACAATATAAGTGTGATATTGTATTATTCATTTACTTATTATTCTCATATTGTGCTTATGTATGTATTTGCCCTTATTGTATTGTATTGTAAGCTAGGATAGTTGGTGACGATAGAAATAGGTGATACCAGGGACCAGTTACAACTTTTATTCACAATCACTATAATAATATGCATATTTTTAACCTCGAAAAAGTTGGGATATTAGCGATTCCCTCTTCGAGATGGGTAATATTCTATTACTAACGTCTATTTCGAGGTACAGAAACATTTTGCGAACCTCTATTTCGAAATACAGAAACAGTCAATTGTCAGTTTACATAAACGTCAAATTGACATCAATCATGCGCTCGGTTCTCCAACGAATCTACTCTGAAGTGAATTTTACAATTCTGTTTAATTATGGATTACCACGCCATAACGGTCGCAACCATCCGCTTCATTAAGTACTTCTTATTTATAAGTGGATATTAATGATTTGTGCTCTTACACGAAACGGATTTATGCATATCTCAGGTTGGCAACATCCCAACAACCCATCAAGTGTCAAAACCGTAACCTCATAATAAATGCGCCTTCACAACAACCCGCGGACAGTAACGAGGACGGGAACGGAGGCGAAAATATAGCAAGCTTCTCGTTCCCGTTACCCGAAATTAGTTATTAGTTATGTCAACATGCGAATCATTTAACTTTTGGTTCCCGGAAGTTGTTGCGTTTACTTTTGTCCGTTACGTGAAATGCACGTTTACCCCATTTTATGTCAATTGCCGTAAGTCGTATTGAATTACATCATTATCTGCTGGTGGCTCGGGTTCTCCACGTAATCTAGCTGTATTATGTAATACACTACTTACCACAATTATAAAAAGTGTGGTACTGAGGTTTAAGTGACACACATACGTCAATTTTTTTACGAATTAAATATGTCCGACATTGAAATAAATATGTGTACCAAAATCAAACAATTTTACTTTTATCATTACATTTCGTGATTGTGAATAAAATAGTATACATACCTCGCGGGAACACAATTCCAGCCTCGCGCAATTGCAAACCTTGGCGCTTCGCGCCTCGGTTTGCAATCTATGCCCTCGGCTGTAATGATGTTTATCCCGACTCGGTACGTAATATACTATTCTATTATTGATTTCAGTTATTATTCCTGTTACAATGTTTTACCAATAGACTGTTGTTTTTTTTTCACAGTTAAAATCTGTTCTTTATTGATTTAATACAAAGTTATACTTCAAATAAAATAAATTATTTAGATAAGATACATAACGAAACACATTAGAAATAATAAATCAGTTAAGCAGTAAAGGGTAATAAGATAATTAAAGAATTAAGCGCCATTTATGCACTGATCAAACAGGCTGCTGATCATGCATCACAGATATCAAACAGGGTGGTTGACAGAGCCCATACTGAATGGCTACTACTATACTATGTTTTTATTGAAACAATACGAATTGGAAATAGAACAAAAATAATAATCAGAAATGATATTTTTTCAAATCACAAATACAGGTCTTGTCAAATTTAAGTGCGACCCCCCTGGTTGTAAGCTCGCTAGTCTTTCGGTAATCCAGCAGATATCGGATCTGAACACTGCCGGATTACCAAAAATACCGGATTTCTAGAAATCACTAATAACGAGGCATTAAAATGTTGGAGAAGTGAAGTGCCAGATTATAGAGGGAGTACTATATCTACTTTATAATTCTTGCCTTTTGCCCTCCATAACAAACCACACTTTAGCTATGGATTATAGTGCAATTTTAATAAATGAATAATTTACCATCAGTGAATGATCTTCAAATCTCCAATAAAATAAAGTATATAGCAATTGTGCGACTCTTGTGAAGAAACTTCTATCCAATTCAAAAATTGTAGGAAAAACATTATTTCATCTACTTCCCTAGTTTAATATTCCATAATTCTATATAACCAACACAAATCAAATTCAAATTCACAAAATGGGATGGAGATCACTGTGGTGTTATGCATTTCGTATTTTATTGCCGTTTCTCCTCATTACTATTACTAAATACTAATGCGCTAATTTATAAAATGAGCGATGTAACAGAGGGGGAGGAATCTATTCTAACTTATAATCTATTGTTGATTTTCTGGTAATAACGGTCATGTACTTATTGCATCTTATATCTGCATATATTATATAAATAGCATGCAATCGGACATATGGTTCTTCAACATATATATTTTCATTTAATACGAAATATTACTCGAAATATTTTTTTAACTTATATTTGCGGACCGGAACGCATGAAGAAATCAATCTATTCAGATGTGTACATTTTATGTTCCCGCTGTTCATTTCTACCAACTCGCAGTATATATGTGAGAGTGTGCTTACGTGTGGGTGATGAGATTGTGGTGGAAACCGACCGCAACTGACGGTAACCCTGATTTTATTTAGATAAGTGTATTGGAGCTACATTTTACCAGTGGCGACATCTATATTTTTATTTCCTCCATTCTTGCATGTCAGCAATTACAGGGGTCCCTTAACATTTGTGGATAACTCTAAAATCGAGCTTGAAATTGATTTCCGTAAAATTCGTTTATAATATGGGAACAGTGGAAAGTGAAGTATGTATTGCTTCAAATTTTATTTGAAAAAAAGTTATTTTCAACGGACGTGTATCAAACAAAATCCATTAAATTTAGAATATTGGTTTCGTTTTATTTATTGCAAAAATATTTGACTTGAATCTTTTAAGTAAGACAAAAGTCATGCAATCGAATTTATTCTAAATTACTAAATATCAATATTTTGGCCTTGCAATGGACGAATTATTGAGTTAAATTAGATCCGATTAACTTAGCTTAGATGTTTTTTTTTTTATAATTATTGGTCAGCATAAAAATACGCAACTTGCTCCCAATTTAACCGACACTGTATCTCTTAAGATAATCGAGAATGCCATGGGCTAAGTTCTAAAACCGGGAAACCTGTATTAGGGTGGGCCGAAAATGGCCAAAAAAATTCTTTTTGGGCTTGTTATACAATACACCACACAAAATTTCAAATTTTTAAAAAATATCTAGCCGGCCCTCATGGGGGGTCAAAATTTTTAATTTTTGGTTTTTAGAAAATTGACGGGAATTCATTATAAAATGAATATTTATTAATTTATATAGTTGTGCATAAATAAATATTGCAATATTTTAATAAGTAGTCAACGATATTTCATTTTTATTTTTTTAAATTTAATGTGTTATTAATTGTTATGTGCAATTGTGCCGCTCTTTGCTTAATTCAATATTCAATATTAGTGAGTTGAATATTAAACTAACCCAGAACTCACCACGAGGAGGTGGCCACACTACAGATATATTCATTGTTATGGAAGGTTCGGTCACAATACAGTTAATCCAGTCAATAAGATCGATATAGTCTTGTGCGTTGAAATTAATATTCGGAACTTTAAAAATTCGATATTTTAAATTGTCATGTCTGGTTTTAAGAATTCTTCTGATGGCCAGTTCTCTAATATGTTGCCTTGTATTAGTTAGCATCGCAATGAAAAGATTTTCAGGGTGTGCGAAATAAGCATTTCCTTGTATTACTTTGTCAATAATAATTTTGATATTATTTGGGAGTTCTCTTGATATATTAATTGTTTTCCACATAAGCATTGCGCCATTTTCCAATCCGGGCTGTGTTTTAATTTCAAACCACATTCGGGAATATACTTTTATGACAAATTTAGCCAGTATCAGCAAATTCTCGGAAGGATCTTTCGTTGCCACATACAATCTAAGAAGTCGGTTTGCAGTAGTTAGCCACCGGGAGTGTGCCATTTTACCAGGACTTTTTTCAGCTAATCCTGTTGGGCACGTTCCTATACCGATCGCTTGACACATCTTGAATAAATATTCTTGGTCACTGCTAAGATCGCTCTCCTCCACATCGGGTAAATCAGTTTTAATTGCTTTAAATTTAACAAGTGCCATTTTTTCGCAGGCTGTAAGGAGGGAACCAATTGGTCCTGAGTAGGTATAAGGGCCTCTTGTATGGCCATCTAGTATGTGTAATAAATGGCGTAATGGGAGCTCATTAGCATGCAGCATACAGATACTCCACTGCAGTGGTTTATTTAATTAGGTTTCTAGTAATCGAATCACCCCACCTTTCCAACCAGTATTGACATTAGTCCCATCACATCCTACAACCTTTAATTTTGATAGATCCACATTGCGACTTCCCATGTAACTTACAATTCCTTTCTCCCATCAAAACATAGTCCTTTAATCAACACACTTTCATTCTCTATTGCTTCTTGTAATTGACGTCTATTTTTGGTAACTTCTCTTCTGATCTTATTTTTATCAACGACTTTTGCTACATCATCTTTCGATATTAACTGCATGTCTTCCAATACGGCATTCGCAATTATTTTCGCGACAGTTCGACTCGACACACCTGTTAAATCTGCAGCTTTTGCAGTATATTTAAGCGGAAGCCTCATCTGGGGGTACATAATTTACATGGTCTTTTAATCTCGGTCGCTTTATAAGAGGGTAGGACCACTTAAAATCTGCATCATTTGCAACTGTATCACTGTCACTTTCACTGTCATTATATGTGACATTTTTATGACTTAATTTATTACAAAGTCCACTTGGAGCAGGTACAGTCTCATCAAAATTTGTGTTAGTACTCGTAGTTACAATGTTTTGTTTGGCATCTTTAATTTTTCGATCAATTTTTTTGTTTAGATTAGTCGTAACTTCCCTGTCAATTGTGCCAATCGCCATTATTCTTTTACCTCTTTGGTTGTCGATGAAATTCCATTCTATTTCTGGAATGTTTTAGACTTTTCACAGTTACACACTAGTTTATTTAAACATTTGCAGAAACAAATGTCGAACAATTGTTTAGCATCATTTTTAAATGTTTCCAATTTTTTTGTTAGGGTTACGGTCTTCCTAGATTTAATAGGCTTGATAGCCTTTTGATACTTAATATTATATTGAATAATTAAATCAATTATTGTTTTGCTGGACACAATTGGAAGAGATGCCCTGATCCAAACATCCTCTATTTTTTTAGCAACAATACGAGCAACTGCTCTTGTTTCTGGCTGTTTGCATCCATCCCCTTTAAGTATCAAACGAACACTTTGAAAATATCGTATCATATTCTCGTATGTTGGCAACACATTAGTTATTTCGGGTAAAATGTCTTTCTCACTTCCGAATAAATACATACTAACATTTGCACGAGTGCTTTGACATTATAAAATGTGCATAAACTGTTTAAGTGTTAATATATTTCACTTCAATAAAATACACACACAATACAAGTTCTCAATTTAGGCACTAATAAAAACACAACTGAACACATTTGTTTTGAAAGCCGGACTGATAAAATTAAATTGATTTTTGCAATATAAGCAACTATAATCAAAACAAATCGTTTGTTTACTGTTTATGTTACGTGGAAATACTGGAGCGATACATAAATAGTCTACACATTTAATATCTGCAGTCATGCACTGATTTACGTATTTTTTTATTATTTCCAAACAAAGTTAACAATAATTTGTTTTTCGAAAAAATAAAAATTTTAATTTTTGAAGCCGCGGGGGGGCTTTTTTTGTGTGATACATTGAGTCAAGGCCACGTTTCCCGGGTCCCCACATTTTAAATTCGTAAAAAAAAAATTCGGCCCACCCTAACCTATATGTATATGTATCAGACAACTAAATAATTTAGTATTCACGATATGAACAGCAATCATTTCATGGTGACCGTTTCTTTAATGTATTTTATATTGTAGAATGGTCACAAAATTTGCGTAATTGCCCGTTCCTCCATTTCATAACATAACATTTCATTATTATTTTTTCTTGGTAATTTTTCAATATTTTAAAATGATATTTTAAAAAAATTCTCGTGGCGCTCAATACTTTTATCAAAATACCGGATTCACACTCATTCTCAGACATTTTGATATCAGGGCGTTATAATATCGTAAGAAATGAAAAGCATCATTTAAATCCTCAAAGTTGTCGTTTGTTAACATTTTCATATTTATTTGGTCCTGTTGAACACGAAAACACCGAATTTATTACATAATAGGTGCGATGTTCCTCAGAAGTCAATCTTTAGGCCAGTTTATTCCTTATTTATGACAATAATGTTGCCGTGTGCAAATGATTCCGTTTCGATTAATCAATTATTTTTTGTTCCAGGCAAAACGTATTTTTATAGAGGGAACGAATTTTGGCGTTTCAACGAGACGAGTATGGCGATGGATGCAGGCTATCCGAAACATATGGAAAGATGGAGGGGCGTACCTATCTGCTTGGATGCAGCAACTACTTGGAAAGGTATTTACATACTCACTTATATACAGGATGTTCAATTTAAGTGAAGACATTGAAATATCTTGAAAACTACACATCGAATAAAAAAAAATATAATTAAAATTTGTTCGCCTCGGAGGGAGACTCAACCCACTACCCTCAACCCCCTAGGGGGTAGGGGGCTGAGAAATATAAAAGTTGAATAGGAACCCCCATTTTTTTGTACGGATTTGAATGCTCCGGGAAAAAATAAGAAAGTTTCATCTGAATTTTTTTTTTGTATTCGTGACAGACGACGCTATAATCGACAAAATTCAAAATTGGCAAAAATCGTTGAAAAATGGGGATTTCCTGAGAAATGGGGATTCGTAAAATAAGGTTCATATAATTTTTAATAGTAGACAGTTATATTTTTGTTCTTAGTGTTATATATAATTTTAAAACTTAAAACTTATGCTATTTTTCTATATACTCGCCGTTTCTGTTCAAACACTTTTGCAGACGATGCTCCAGTTTTTCTATCCCCATGTTATAGAATTCTGCCGGCAATCCTTTGAGGAATTGAGTAACCTCTTCCTTGACTTCATCATCGATATTGAAGCGTAAACCACCGAAGTGTTCCTTTACTTTAGGGAATAATTAGTGTTGGAAGTCTCAGAAATACGGAAAGCAACTTCGTTAATGGTGATCCTCCGATCTTCAGGCAATATTCTCTCAACTTTTTCGACAATTCCATCTGAAATTGAAGGCCTTCCGCTCCTGTCTTCATCGTGAATTTCCGTGAATTCTCCGCACCATTTGCGAACATGTTGAACAGATATGCAATTTTCCCCATAAACTTCGATTAACTGACGATGACTGTCAATAGGCGAAATACGTTTTGCACTTAAGAAACGTATCACAGCGCGAATTTTGCATCTGGTGGTAACAGCGATAGGAAGCTCCATATTCGAAGGCTGCTAGGCCGGCATTGAGCGATCTAGCGTGGCGAGAGAGGTGGGAATAGAGAGAGCGATATTTGACAGTGTAAGACAGTGTTTTACATTTCTCCCAGCACGTCGCATTATTTCTCAGCAACATAGGGAACCTTATTTTACGATTCCCCATTTTTCAACGATTTTTGCCAATTTTGAATTTTGTCGATTATAGCGTCATCTGTTACGAATACAAAAAAAACATTTCAGATAAAACTTTCTTATTTTTTTTCCCGGAGTATTCAAATCCGTACAAAAAAAATGGGGGTTCCTATTTAACTTTTCTATTTCTCACCCCCTACCCCCTAGGGGGTTGAGGGTAGTGGGTCGAGTTTCGTATCATTAGATGTCCCCCTCCGAGGCGAACAAATTTTAATTATAATTTTTTTTTATTCGATGCGTAGTTTTAGAGATATTTCAATGTGTTCACTTACATTGAACACCCTGTATAAACTTTTATATTTGATAT
The DNA here is from genome assembly GCA_910593695.2 of Ocypus olens. Taxonomy (NCBI): domain Eukaryota; kingdom Metazoa; phylum Arthropoda; class Insecta; order Coleoptera; family Staphylinidae; genus Ocypus; species Ocypus olens. Next base: position 15,183,128 of record OU343053.1, on the reverse strand, counting down.
TAAGATGCATTTCGCCCTCATCAAACATTTAAATTTAATATTTAAACATAACATCAAGAGGTTAAAACATATAATTACAATAATTATAAGTAATCTAATTTAAAATGAACTATAGTTTATTCAGATGCATTAAATGAATTGACTTAATATAATCTAAATATGTAAAGGAACATTTTTCAGCATAAGTTCCTTAAAACGCTTTTTGTAAATGTTCTTTCAATACATTTCATCAAACAGAGGAAGTTGTGAAAAAATATATAATTCTTGAATTATGTCGAATGGTGTAACCGTTTCATTATTAATCCGCAGGGCATCATAAAGGACTAAATTTAAATTTTTACTTTTGGGTATTTCTGAAATATTTGAGTTATGGTTATTCCGAACATTTCGTCGTAATCTACTGCTTTTAAGAAGTTGCTTTGAAATTATTTTTACCACATCTTAGATAAAATAGTTTTCAGAATATATTTGTTTTGTAAATAGGGCCACAGTGAGAACCCTGAGTCACCTCAGAAGTTATATGAATGCTTTTAGATGTAAAATTGTTAAGGCGTACCTTTTGTATACGATTTTCTAAAAAGGATTGAATCCAAGATAGTGTTGTATTATTAAAACCCAAGGCTTTGAATTTGTTTAATAGAATAGAGTGATCCACTCTATCTAACGCCTTGAAAAAATCAGTATATATTGAATCAATTTGGTAGCCCTTATCCAATGCGTTAGACAGGTATTGTTTTTAGCATAGCAGATTCGAGACTGTTGATCTTTTAGGAACAAATCCGTGCTGTTGTGGTACAATAATTTGACGTGACATCCATGCTATCTGATCCATGACTAATTTGTCTAGCATTTTAGGAATAATTGACTGCAGGCAAACGCCTCGATAATTATCCACTAAACTGCGTTGGCCAGATTTATGAATTGGTACGACATAACTAGTTTTCCATCTGCACGGAAATATACCTAGTTGCAACGATTTTGACATTAGGTCATAAATAGGTCCACACAGCGAATAAATGCAGTTTAGCAAAAGAAAACTCGATATACCATCAGGCCCCGGACATTTACTAATATTCTGATTTAAAATTAAGTTAAAAACATCTTTAGAAATAGTAAGTTTGCGGTCATTAATGGTATCACTGATGTATGCTAAACTAGAGGTGTATTGATTATTGTCTGCAGAATACACAGACGAAAAAAACTTGGCGAAAAGATTAACTATATCTTCACCCTTAGACTCCCTGCATTGTTCATATTCCATTACCATTGGGATGCCATTTTCATTCCTTTGCTCCCTGGCATATCTCCAACAACCACCTAAATCTATGGTGAGTTTCGCTTCGATCATGTTTAAATAATTTTGGTAGAGATTGACTTGCACTGTCGCCGAAGGTTAGAAAAAAGCTCATCCTGCGAACCGCTTACTTTAAAACGTTTGTGAGCTAATTTTTTATCGAGTAATAAATTTGTTAGCTCGATAGACATCCATTTAGGTTGAGTTTTACCAGTTAGACTAATTAGTTTTGAAGGGATGTAAGTATCGATACCAGATTGGACGACATCATAAAAATTGTCTGTTATTTTGTTTATATTTGAATCATTCATTAAGTTGGACCAATTTATGAAATGGAAATATGTGTTGAGTGCGGCAAAGTCTGCAAGGTGGTACATGCCAATCTTTTTCATTGTGTAAAGCTGTTGACAATGTGAAAAGGGTTGCAAAATGTCGTAGGCCGAATAATGTACACTTGAGTTTAATAAAGTATTATCTGAAAGAGTAACTCCGATACCTTGAAAGTTTGAAAAAAATAAATCCAAAAATACCCCCTCTCGAGTTAGGAATAGTATTTACTTGAGTTGTAGTCAAGTAATTGTAACAGTTAATAATACAATTAGCTTTTGTATCTGAATGATTCAGTGTGTGAATGACAAGACCATTGTCGTTCCAAACAAGAGATGGTAAATTATAGTCGCCACATATTAATGTTTTATCGATATTATAATTTTCATAAACTTGCTCCAGTGCCGTGCAGTGATCTAAATAGTTGTTAGCAGATGAATTTGGAGCAATATAAACTCCTCCGATAAGGATATTAACATTATTTATTGTCAATAAAACAAATATGTGCTCAATGTCTTGACTTCTACCTAATCTTAAGACCTTTTGGGGATTAATATTCAGACCGCGAGGTTCTAAGATCTTTTGGATACCAACGAAGTCCTCTTTGATTTTTGTTACGATATCAGTGGCTGCTGATTCAGGCAGATTGAAAAGTAGAACATTGCATAGTCTTTTACGTCTCTCGTCCATCTCTGTAATATTTTCAAAGTATTCGTCCTTCTTAGATGTGTGATCGAACTGTTCTCTTTCGGGCTGGTTACGGAGATCTTCTAATTTTTCAATACGGGACTCCTATTTATCCAAGCGTTGGGAAATCATGTTCCTTATTTCTGTTTTAAATTCTTCAAATTTCTCAGTGAGAATTTTATTAAGACTTTCCAGCGTAATCTCCCCTTTCAAAGAGCTGGAGTTGGAATTGAAACATTTTTGGCAAACCCAATTGTGTTTTGAATTATGAATAAACGTAATCTCAACTTCTTTATGGCCTGTGCAACGAATGTGGATTGATTTATTGCACTTCCTATTGCATTTAATAAATGGTGTGTTTGGGGTGACCCCCTGGTTGCATATTCCACATTTATTTACCATTGTAATTATAATGACTGGTTACAATCAAGAATAATCAATATACTAACTGACAAACAGATACAAAAAACAGGGATACACGCTTGACACCAACAAGAGGGCCACGGAGGGGTTAACATAGGGGTGTAAACAAGAGAATAAATTTAGAAAGTATGAGTACGGTACTGTCGAATTGAATTTTATATATCGATTATCGAAAGAAACTATCGAGTTTTTGCGCGGCAATGATAACGTGGCCACATTGATTGATTGATACGTGTATAAAAATTCCAATATATTGTAGGTTAATGGGAGATTCAGTTAAAATCGCCAAATTATATGTGATACAATCAGCATATAGATATTGTGTTTCTACAATTATAACAGCCTTATCTTAAATAATATACTCGCCAATTTTCATCAATGTTCACTAAGTATTTCCAAGGAAAAACAGTAATATCGAGGAGATCGATGACGCACACTCGTTTTAACTAATTTAACTAATATTAGATGCCATTCTCTCTAAATTTTATTTTATTATTTATATTATTATTATTATTTTACGCTCACATTTATTGTACAAAAATGAGTTATTATTTATTGTAATGTATTTTATGTGGTGAAGAAGAATATTTTCTTTGGCAATTTATTTCAACAAAATTAGACATTCTCTCAAAATCTACTGCATTTAATTTTTTTTTCAAAATCTTGCACAGAACATGGCACATATATAGTCTTGTCCACGGATATTTTGTACATCAAGCCTAAATGAAAAAAAAAAACAAGAAAATATTCGCTTTTTTTCAAACACCCATAACTTTGTGCCAAATCGTCGTAGGAATTTCGTTATTTGAGTCCTGCGTCATTGAACACATTTCAATGCCCTTTTGGTGAATCGAGTCGACACATTTTTTTCAACTCGGTACACGTTGCCAATGTTGGAAGTTTCTTTGCCCAAAAACGTGTTTTTTTTTTGTTCGGGGGCTGAAGGGTTCGAAAAGGACTAATTCCAATCTGAGTTTACCCCCTTAAAGTAGAGCCAAAATGGGATTTTTTCCGAAAAAATCATAAAATTTGGTTGAAAAGTCACGAGTTATGTCCGAAAAACCTCAAAATGCATTTTTTTCAAACACCCATAACTTGGTGCCAAAACGTCGTAGGAACTTCGTTCTTTGAGTCCTGCATAGGGAATTGATACATTTTCAATGCCTTTATGGTGGATCGAGTCGACAAAATTGTATATTCCGTATACATCGTCAAAGTTGGACATGGTTTCCAGAAAAAAAACTTTTTTTCACACGGGCGCTAGAGGGGTGGAAGGGGTTGCGCTTAAGTTCGCATGCAATACTTTAAAGAACACACTTCAAAGTTCTTCGCCCTCAAATATTCATCAAAATCGATTGAAAATACGCCGAGTTATGGCGGTTTGAAAATGATCGAAATTTTACGAATTTCAAGTGTTTCATTTTTTTCCACCGGTGTAGTTTCTATTATTAGGATGATACAACTCAGTGGAGTTTCCGCGAAGAACAACCAACACTGACCACTTAAAAAACAAGAATTCTCAATCTTTCGATAATAGCGTGCCATCGTATCGTCTCCATGTTATAAAACTTTTGAAGATCCTTATCTATTGTTCAGTTCATTTGAAGTCGCAGTTTTGATTCACAACGTGATGTGCACTGTTTTCATGTTGCACAAAATACGTTCCTACGTATCGCAAGTATGAACCACCAGTGGTCAAGTTAATGATATTTTTGCTGAATAGTTTGCATCAAAAAAATGCAGTTCAATTTGATAGAATAAATGAGACAATTTCTAGCGACTTTTTTGCCATTTTCTAGAGTTTTATAAAAATTTTGATGAAAATCTTTTAATAGTTTCATCTGAAGGGAGGCTAATATCATGAAGATATATGGGTCCTTTCTTTGTTTAATACTCAACAAGTTGAGGAGCAATTAAATCAGGCTATATCCCTGGATCGGCCAGCACAAGAGAAGAATTTGAGGGTTCCTTTTCAAAACTACCCTCTTCTCTAGGTTTTTCGATTTCGATAAAGATATTGTGCCAGCTTTTCTAGTGATGCTTCAGGTGCATTAAGTACAATTTCAGTAGTGGAATTAGCCGAAGCACGGGCCACAGGAGTTTTTGAAAAAACCAAAAACTTTGTCAGGGCTTCAATTAGCTTAGCAATTTCTTTCTTTTGTTTTTAACTCCGTTATTTTTCGGCAATAAGCACCACATTATCTTTTTTTTTCTTTCTAACATCTAAAGGGTAAGATTACATCTAAGGGGTAACAGATTGTAAATTAACTTACCTCGATTTAAAATAATATGATAAACACCTATAACTTATAACTCAGTCTAGTCAACAGTAATATAACGAGTGCCTATGATTTTGCCGGCAATTATTAGCGGCAGGATCACGATTTTCTAGAACCAACAAGCAAGAGTGATCCAGACGCTAATAATTGCCTAGGAAAAATCAGTCACGAGTTAGATTCGAGGAGACAATTGGCCGAACAGAAAGTTCACACTTCGTAATTTGAAAAGTTAAATTTAGTGACACCAAGTGTCAGACGTGTATTAATCTGCGCCACAATAATTGTAGTAAAAATGAGCTTACCAAGATTTTGAGAAATGCCTATGAATACTATTACTAATGAAAGCATTAACATTTCACCCGAAAATACTAACAGATCGAATTCAGGAGCAAACTGCTTAAAAGTTCGGCAATAACTGACGTTTTATATGTTATAGATAATGTACTAACGCGTTGCTAGGCAATACCAACATGAGAGATTATCTGATTAGATACCACCCAGGGTGAATTGCCATGCATGACATGGAGCGTGGTTTGTTACGCATCGTAATTAGAATTTCATTGGATCATGTTATCAACGTTATTCGATTTCATTGGTTAGTAAGTATATGAGGGCAATTGTCAGTCTAATCGCATGAACAAAATCAACTTTACACAAGTATCACTTTTGGGAATCGCAGAATAAGACCACTGTGCTGACGTTGCATGAATCATGGTATATATCGTGACCACGAGGAGCGGCTTCACCAATGAAACGATATTAGTTGCAAAAACGATTAGTTGCAAGAAAAACCTAGAGGCGGCCAAGCAGCCGCCCCTTGGATCGGCTGCCCTAGTACGAATGCATCCTTTGCACCCCCACCAGGTACTTCCCTGATTATATCTGCTGAAATAACATATTCCCTCAGCATCTCAAAATATTGTAGCCATCAGTTATCCTGATGGAGTTTACGTTCTTGTCTTCTTTGGTCATGGAAATATCATGTAAACCCATTACATAGATTCTTCCATTGTTGGAGAATCCTAGTGATATTCTCCGGTCTCATTACCTGTTATACATTTTCTAGAAGTCCTCGCAATCCGCTAAAGCGGCTAAGTTTTCTTCAAAAATTTCTCACCTAAACACCTTTTTCTCTGGTGTGGGCAATCTTGGATTCCAACGTGCAGTGACTTGATTCATGACCAAATTTTTAAGCAAAATTTTTAAGGTTTTTGAGATAAAATCTATTTTTTTTTAATTTACTTATAATACCTGCAGCAAATTCTCTTTTTTTAGGTTTTGATTGTTGAATAGTGGTTATGTTATTAAGGGCCCATCCACTACCCTTCAGTTTTAATTAAAGCCATAACTCACTGTTTGTGTTGAATAAGGTTTATTTTTTAATATACTAGAAAACTTGTGTTAATAAACACTGCTAAACCGTTTAAACTAAAACATTGTTTAAGTTTAAATTTGGCGAATTTGTAAATACAATTTTGAAACGCACTTTATGATCGCAATCTTCATTATCAATACTTTTTTTTTGTTTCAGGTGTTACGTACTTCTTCAAAGATAGATGCTATTGGAAATTCGACAACGATTGGGTAATAATAACAGAAACATCTCCGCTTCCAATAGCGCAAACTTTATTAGGTTGCCCGAAAGAAGAAGTCGAGGCTTGCGAACCAAACAACGAATTATACCTTAAGTTGGCTTTACAACGGTTAGGTTACTCGTAAACAGTGATGGAAGGATTAAGATCGTTAAAATTATTAGATAATAAAACAATTGGCTTGGATTTCAAACGGAAACGTAAATATATTTATCCAAAATCGTGTGTAATAAGTGAATTAGGGAAGTAATATTGTTCATTACCCACTAGTGAGAGAAAATCTCAGACTCACGGAGTACATAGATCCTTTGTAGGATTTTTGAAATAATTCAAATTGACACCACGTACGTCAAAATTTCTCTTTTATAAACATTATTTTAATATTTAATGCAATTACAGACGATTTTGGATAAAATGTTATATTATACTCATGTGGAATTCCTCATCAGTGCCTTAAGCTATACGAGCTCATGGGTAAACTTTTTCTTACGTGACTAATTACGTACATTCCACACTCGTATAATAAATAACTATTTTCGAAATTTTCAATGGAAAATTTTTATGAGACAAACATCCACCAGTGTTCTGCATCAAATGGGTTGAGTGATATTTTTATAGGAGTTAGAGAGGTAGCTTGTAGAAACTTTTACTAATAAAATGGTTTTGGAAAAAGTGGAAATATTTTGTTTTTTTTATTGCTGTAACAATTGTACTTATTGCATTGGACTTATATGCACCAAAATAAACATATAAATTTGCAGGAAAAATAGAGAAAATCTGCAAATTAATTAAAAAAGAAAACTTATTTTAATTAAGTACTTGATTAATAAATTCTAAAATAATTTTTTTTTCTTACATTCTGTCGGTAAAAATGTTCTTGCAAACATAAAAGCTGTAATCAGTGTAAATGACTTCCGAACCGAACGGGACCAAACCGAACTGAACGCATGGTGGCAGACAAGAGATCCAATCTGAAAGAGAAAGCTGCGATTGATATAATTATGCTAGGTGACAGAGGGACATGATGGTAACTGATAGCTGCACCAAAGTAGCCATCACATGAACAGGATCAGGGATCGATCCGAAGGGCCTTTTGTGGACACTCAGAGTTCTAGATTTTTCCCCTGCCGACAGAGACAAAGAGAAGTTACTAAAAATTTACAACCAGTGTTTGGAAACGGGCACGTTTCCTAAATGCTGGAAAACAGCAAACATTACGCTTGTACCCAAAAAGGATGATACACAAAGGCCCATTAGTATTTTACCTGCTCTGGGAAAAGTAATGGATAAATTAATAAACACTAGAATACAATATTATTTGGAAAGGGATGGCAGCCTATCAGAGGCGCAATTTGGTTTCCTTAAAGGCAGAGGGACGTTACAGGCAGTGGAACAGCTGGTGGACGAAATAAAGAAAAACAAAACGGAAAAAAGACATTCATTAATAATACTATTAGACCTCAAAAATGCATTTAACATGGCGTGGCCTGTGGCCATTGATAGACAGCTGGAAAAAACAAAAATCCCCGACAACTTGAGGAGAGTAGCACATAACTTCACATTAAATAGAACAATCAAAATAGGCAAAACCACGGTAGAGATAAACAGAGGCTGTCCACAAGGCTCCAGCTTAGGTCCCACCTTGTGGATTCTAATGATGGAAGCGTGGTTCGAAAAGATGGAAGACACAAAAGAAAATAGGAGCAGAAGACAAAACAAAGATATACCTGAAAAATACTGGGAAACCGAACGACATAAAGTGGTAGTACAAGCCTACGCCGACGATCAGACAATTATAATCAGTAGTAATTCAATTAAAGATCTAGAAAAGTTATGGGACGAGACATGGGGGATATGTAAGGAATTTGTGGAGGAATGTAAACTGAAATACAATAACAGTGAGACCGAAATCATGCTAATTACACATAGCAAAAGAGTCAGAGAACCCGTGATAAGAATGGACGGAGAGATAGTCGAAATAAAGACAAAAGTAAAATACTTAGGCATCAAAATTGACACTGGGCTAAACTTCATAGAGCATGTGAAAGACATCAGGGAAAAAGCTAATAACAGTGCAGGCAAATAAATAATAAGGGAAAAGTGGGGGGGGGGGACCGACATGATAAAAACAATATACGAAAGAATTTATAAACCAGCAATCATGTATACGAATGAAATTTGGGGAAGAAAAGCCCGAGACAGTAGGATAACAAAACTCTTACAAATAATACAAAGACCTTTCTTATTGTGCATCACAAGAGCGTACAGGATGGCACCCAATATAGCGCTACAAGTGATCGAGGGGCTAGCATCGCTACACCTAGAGATAGAGCAGGAGACAGAAGAGCATTTAAGAGACAGGAAAGAAAAAGAGGGCAACGCAAGAGCAAGAGCAAACAGACCACATCCTACGTGAGAAGCGGTAGAAGTAACAGAGAGTACAAATGGAATACAGATTAGTGTCGACGCCACAGTGCGAGAAGGAGGCAAGGCAAAACGGGGTGCAAAAGAATAAGAAATAATTCGGATATTCACGAGGCTGAATTGTTAGCAATTTTAGAGGGGACAAAGATAGCGAAAAATGAAGGGTACACAGACACGGATATAATAACTGATTCTAAGAACGCAATCAACATGATACAAAACTTACACACAATAAATAGCACGGCAATTAGAATTTAAACGACAGTGGAAGAAATAATAATAATAATAATAATAAATTTATTTGTGTCAATAAATAGATATACACACGTCAGGAATGATACAGAATACAAAGAATACAAAAGTAATTAAATATTTTATACAAAGTACATTTTTAAGAACTAAAACAGATCATCAAGGAATTCTTTATAATTATAGTAAGCTTTCTTGCACATTAATATTTTTAAATTCTCTTTGAATGCTGGCAAATCTAACGATCTCAGCTCTTTTGATAATTTATTATAGAATAATGGGCCAAAATAATTTAGTCCATTCCGAGATCTGTATATCCGTGTATAGTGAACTGGTATATCATATGATGACCGAGTACAATATGAGTGTTGTTCGGATAATACTGAATATTTTGGAAGATTCTTTTTTACATACATAATACAGTTAAAGATATATAAGGCCGGAGCAGTTAATATGCCATAATTTTTAAAGTGATCACTAACATCGCATCTATAATGGAGTTTAAACATGATTCTTAAACATCTGCGTTGAAGTTTAAACACTCGATTAATATGTGTTGAATGTCCCCAACATATAATGCCATAGTTAATTTGTGAAACAATTAAAGCATGATACACGGTTAGTACAGTTTCCATAGAGCAACATTTCACTAGGTTTTTAATTAAAGAAATATTTTTGGAGATTTTTTGACAAACTTTGTTAATGTGTTCTGACCATGTCAAACCGGGGTCGAGCATAACACCAAGGAATTGTATTGTATCATTTGTGTATATTGCGGACAAGTTTTTTAGTGAAAAGTACATTTGCGCTGTTTTCTCTTCGTTAAGTGTTAATGAATTTGCTGAGAACCACTGCTTAATCTGTATTTTTGATTCTTCTAACAATTGAGTCAGGATCTGCAAATTGTTATTACTTACACTACAAGTAGTATCATCAGCATATAGTGTGAATTTGATTGTATTATCACAGGTCACGATGTAGTTTATAAAAATGAGAAATAATAGGGGCCCAAGGACAGATCCTTGCGGAACACCAATTTTAATTAATTCTTGATTAGAAAAGGATCCATTAAATGTAGTTATTTGTAACCTGTTGGATAAATAAGACTGCAGTAATTTAATAGATTCTGTTTGAATGCCGCAATAAGACAATTTATCTAACAGTATGCTATGTGATACGCAGTCAAATGCCTTAGAAAGGTCGAAAAAAACGCTGGAAGAATAGTTGTTGTTTTCAAAAGCTTCTACAATAAATTGTGTTACATTATTAATTGCATCGCTGGTAGATTTATCTGATCTAAACCCAAATTGACAATTATTAAAAAGATTATTTGATTCAAAGAAATCCTGTAATTGTTGTTTAAGAATTATTTCAATAATCTTTCCAATAAAAGGTATAATACAAACGGGCCTGAAATTCCCAGGATTATTTGCATCTCCTTTTTTAAATAGCGGTATGACTTTGGATATTTTCAGCAGGGATGGGAATAGTATATTCTGTAACAAGGTTAGAATGGAAATTCGATGCGAGTGGAATATTTCGAGCGCGAGCCGCGAGGCGAGCGCGAGGAACCACGAGCATCTGAATTTCCATTCTTACCGAGTAGCAGACTATACTTTCTCCTCGACCAGATAAAATAGACTAATAAAGTAATGAACACAAGGAACTTACGTTTTATTATTACGTTTGTGGTTATGTTTATAGTATTTTGACAATTGTGATATCCAAGGCTAATTGTTTTATTCGGAACGGTGTGAGAATATTCATTATATCCCTTGTTATGGAATGAATTACATGCAAAACGCATAAGCGCATAGTGTTTTGTTCCATAACAAGAGTGAGAATGTGAACGTTCTATGATCAAAATTGATTGCAGAATGCATAAATTCTACAGTGGTCGTGGAGAAAGTACTTTCTCTAATACATTCATTTATCAAGTCGGTTAGCGGGATTAATATAATATTTAAAACAGTCATTATCAATTTTTTATTAATATCATAAATATCTTTACTATTTTTATTTTTCAGTTTAGTAACAGTATCACGGACTTGATTATAACTGACTTCTGAAAATTGGAAAGTGACATCATTATTATTCATATGTATGTATTCTAAATATTGTTTTTGATTATTATTGCTTTTTAACGAATTTATTAAAATAGAAGGAATTGAAGCGAAATAATGATTCAAATCATTAGAAGTTAGCGTTGAAGAAGGCAAGGGTGACTTATTTCTATTTTGATTTATTACATCCCACATTGCTCTGGGGCGATTACTGGCATTTAATATATAAGAATCATTGTTTGAATACTTTTTGAGTTTATAGTTAATTTATAGTCGTTCTTAAATTCATCTAGAATTAGTTTATTATTGACAGTTGGGTACTTTTTAAACCAATTGTTGACAAAAATTAGATGTTCCCTCATGCTTTTTAATTCACTATCGAACCAGTTGGGTGAGAAAGTACCATTGTTCTTAAAGTACTTGGTTTTTATTGGGAAAGCTAAATCAATGGCATTTGTTATTTTATCAATACATTTTTGACACTTGTTGTTCAGATCAAATTTTTGGGTCATAAACTCCCAAGATTGGGCAGAAATAATATTATAAAATTGAAATAACCCATATGAGGTTATAGACCGACATTGGGCTACAGAATTGCAATTGTGAGTATTTGTGAATTTAATTTCAACAGCAATTGCATTGTGATCAGAGAGTATAGGGTCAAAAACTGCACAATTAATGTCATCAGACTCCATATTAGATAAAATATTGTCGATGCATCTAGAACCGCGAGTATTCGTAGACACAAGGGCTTTGAAACCATTGCATGTATAAACATCTGCAAAGTTTAAATGGATGAAATTCTTATTATCAAAATTAATATTGAAATCACCAGTTATAACTATTCTTGAATTATTAAATGCAAATAGTTTTTCCATTGTGCATAGAAAATTATTGAGATTAGAAGATGGTGCTCTATAGACTGTAATAATAATAATATTGGGATCTAAACTTTGAATTGCTGATAGTTCACAATCATGTTCCACAGAAAGTTTTACTATATCTTCCCTGTTTAGACAAGGGATAGAATTATGTACATAAATAGCTGTTCCTCCATGTAACATATTAGATCTACAATAGAATGAAACACATTTGTAATTCATAATCTGAACATATTTTATATTGTCTGAGTTCAACCAGTGTTCTGTAAAACAGAGAAAATGATATGTATAATCGTTTTCTGCCGCTAAAAATGATTCAATTTCCCCAATTTTATTATTGAGTGATTGGATATTAATATAAAATATGCTAATAAAATTATTTTTATTTTTATCATTTTTTCTGTCTCTGGTACAGTTAAAATGCTGATAAGTATTACTATTATTTACGTTTCTGATTTCTTCTTTAGCAGCCAAGGAAAAAAATTATTCACACACTCTCCTGTCGGCCAAAGAGATGGTTCTTTTAAATCTGAGATTATATTGATCGAAGCTGATATTTTGTATGAACTGTAACTATCAGGATATTTGGATATTAATTTTTCAATATAGATATTACTAAAGTTATTTGTTTTTAAGTGCTCTCCAATATCGTTGATTGATACTGCTGGATCAACTCTGCTCACGTGTATGTGGCCCATTTTAGTTACCCCTTTAAATGTGGAGTTTTCTTTATTGCCGTGAATTGTGATTGACTTGTTTTTCCTAATGTTTCTTCTCCTCGTTACCAATTTGAAATCTGTTTCCGGATTTTCGCTTTTTCCATTTGATGAAATCGCCGTTAATCCGTTGCTCTCGGTTGTTTTTGCCATCACCTCCGAATGTGTTTTTTGCGTTGATATTTCTAATAATAGTAATAAACAGATCGCCATAATCGGGTCACAAAGTCGAAAACGCCGGAAATAACATAGCACATGAGATGGTGAAGAAAGGTGCAGAGGAAGAGAATGAGAATGGAATCACAGAAGGCAAAATTAGTAATAACCAAAAAAAGAAGGAGAAAAGAAGAAAAATTGTCAGAAAATGGCAAGAGGAATGGGACGAGGGCAACAAGGGCAGACAAGGGCTCAAGCTCTCTCAGGAGGTAGGGCTGGACAAGCTGAAACTAAGCTATAAAGCCCCACAATAGGTAACCAACAACGGCAATATAAATGCTTACATCGAGAGGTTCAAAAGACAAGAAATTTCCGGATTGTGCGACCGTCAAGAGGAGCTAGAAGACGCAAAACATATTATGATTACGTGTAAGCTGGAATCAAGAAGCACAGCAAGAATGGAAGTAATAAAAGTTTATGGTAACACAAACATACAGTTAAGATCAAATAACAAACAAGATTCAGAACAAATAGAGAAAATTAACATATGGGCTAATAAAACAGTACGAGAAGACTGGTACAGACAAAGACGCTATCTGCAATTCAAAGCTGTGGCCAGTAGGAATCAAGATAGCTCCGTTTAAGTTTTTTCATAAATCGAGAAACATCCAGCCACAACAGCGGAAAGAATTTACGAGGAGGCCTACAAAATCACGTGAACCCTATTAAATGTAAACAAGAAGTACGAATATTGCACCAAAATATAAGAAGCCTCCTCCGAAAAACTGATGAAGTCGAAGATGAAGACGGGGTGACCAAAATGTTAACAAACTTTAAATGGGATGCTTATGCTAAATGATTTCTCAAAGTTTCATTGTTCTAACCCTTACGAAAGGATCTTTGTTCGATATTGATTTTTAGGGGAAAGATTTTCAACATTCCCAAACAACAATAATTCATATCTCGGTTAATAACTGCGTGATTTCAAAACTTCAAAATGTTTTCTCCCAACATACAATAGCGTAATGATAATCGGTCGTTAGATCCGTGATTTAAAAAGAAAAAAAAAATGTTTCGAAGCTTCTTTTCGACTTTGCATTTTAGGATTTTGGACAGTTTTGAAATGTAGTTGGATGTGCAGTGGTGCAATTTTAGATCGGACAAAAAATATGTTGTTCCCCGCTGCTTAATTTCGCTTCCCCCTTTCGTTTACATCGTCATATCTCGAAAACTAAATATTGGATCGAAAAACTTTATGGGGATACGGATTAATTCGGCGACTGAAATGACGCCATCAGATTTCTAATTTTTGGAAAAAAAAATCTTCAAAACATCCTTAGAAAACAATTGAAAATCTACTGTAATAATGGACGAAAAACCCCATATTATATGTATAACGGAGACATGGAGCACGGAAAATAGTGTCAATTACATGAACATCAAAGGCTATCAAACAATAGCCCACTTCTCCAGAAAAACACAAGCCCATGGAGGGGTAATGATCCTTTCTTAGACATATACTTGTAAAGAAGAAAATATAATGAATCATCTCTGTGTAAAGTCACATATTGAATTTGCCGTATGCTCAATTGCAATAAATAATTTTAAAAAAATGTGGTTGCTTACCGACCACCAAGTGGGAACATAAACATTTTCTTTGAAAACATAAGTTCTTTGCTTATAGCACTCCATAGAAAATACGAAAACATTGTTCTCTGTGGTGATCTTAACATAAATTTTCTGACAAATTCCCCCGCAAAAAACATGCTCTCTGATCTCTTCAAATCGTTCAACTTGACCAACAACTTAAACGAACCAACCCAAATTCAAAAGTCAGAGAGAAGGCTATTGGAGTCGCAGATAGATTATATGGTCACTAATCTATCCAACTTTACATGTAAAAATATTAACTTTAATCTGTCCGATCACCTAGCCCAAATAATGTACATCAATGCTGGAATACAGGAAAGGACAGATGAACCAAAAATAAATAGCAAACCCAGAAGAATAATAAACCAATATAATATACAGGAATCAGCAGCGCGTCTTAAGAACGTAAATTGGAAATACATTAAAACAAACGACCTCGATTCTGCGTTCAATAGGTTTAACGATCAATATCAATCAATATCATTGCAATATTGCATGTCCAATAAAGCATACAATGTTCCGCCATAAAAAGAAGAAATAGGTCAATAACGAAATGAGGCAATCGAGCCAAAATCTAAAACAAGCATTTCATATAATGACGCGTACAGGATCAAATGATAAAAAATCAAAATATAACGCTGATAAAAAAGAACACAGAAAATTAATACAGTACACCAAAAGAAGATACTATGACCACGAAATTGCAACAGCCAAAAATATGGGAAATTATAAATGAAGAGCTGGGTACTATCAAAACCAGGGAACCCATAAAAATAGAGAATGAAGATGGACTCGTTTTAAGTGATCAGGTGGAAATAGTAGAACATTTTGGCAACTTCTACTCTACAGTAACTGTAAATCATTTCAGCCATAACCTATTTGAGGCATGTACCACTTCCAAAATTGTAGAGCAAACAATGTTCCTAGAGCCAACAACACCCACAAAAGTGCTGACGGTAAATTGATTACGTTGCTGGAAAACTGAATAGTGGATATTTCGCTATGTCAAAACTTATTAATAAGTTCTCGAGGTCAAATCTGATGAATATCTATTATGCCTTGGTATATCCTCACTTGGGATATAATGTGCTGGTATGGGGGAAACGAGATTTGAATAGAATATTTGTCTCGCAAAAACGAATCATACGATTAATATTTAACATTGAAAGAAGGGAGACATGCCGCGATATCTTCAAAAATAATAATATATTGGTCTCCATATATATCTATAAATGTTGTATATACGTCTGGGATAATAAAGCAAGCTTCACAAAAAATGGAGACCACCATTGCTACAACACAAGGCATAAAAGAGACTTCAGTATGACTTCACATAAAACAACCATGTACGAAAAATCTCCAAAATATTCTTGTGCACTAATATATAACAAGCTACCAAAAAACATCAAAGACAGTACTTATAAAAATACTTTTAAAAAATCCCTTAAAATTTCTTTGTGAATAAATGTTTCTACAGTTATTCCGAGTTTACACATGATTCTTCCAACTATTAATATATGTTTATGTATTCTTAACGGCTGTCGGAATTAAAATTTCTCTACAATACAGTATTTTAACATGTATGTGACGTTATTTTAATATTAACTACGAATCAATTATGATTGAATTTTAAAATGTAAGTTATGCAAGTAGCATATCTTTAATATTTATGAAACTATGTTTTAACGCATGTTCCGTAATCTAGATTATTATTTTAGTGTATTTATTAACAATATTTTAACATGTATGTGACGTCATTTTAATATTAAACTATATTTTAAGGCATGTGTGCTTAATCTAGAGTAGTTTTTTCAGTCTTCTATTTATTATAAATTAAAAAAAGATAAATAAACTAGTGCTTCTGCTCTCATACACCTGTTTCGTGAAATCTCCCTATCTTTTTCCAATGTTTTAAAGCGTTGGAAAATTTACATGGGTTATTTTATTTGTTTGGAATATGGAATATCGGTAAGATATATAGTAAGATGCTATTAACACAGCCCAAGGTATTTTTTCGGTAGGATCATGCCGCAAATAACATAACCTCAATTTGTGTTAACAGCTTAAATTTTTAAAAATAAAAAATCATGGCGCACTTGAGGTTTTTTTAAATGAACATACGATATTATGTCAATGTCACCGTAATGTACGCGGTCTAGATTTCAAGTGATGGTTACATTAGTATTGGTAATTCTCTATGATTATTAAATACTTCCGCACATGCCCGACAGAGGGAGAAGAAAAAAGAAGGTCATTGTCGTCGCTACGTCCTTCAAGCTGCACGTGCTCGCGGTAATTGTGACTACTTTTTGTAAACCGCAGAGTGTGTCCGTCGGACGTCAATCCGAAAACAAGTAACCATCCCATGATAAAATAGTATACAGTACACCACAAAACCAAAGACAAGGAACACGAGTACACGGCAAGTGTTCAAAATCGGAGCGGTGCCAAACCCATCTTATTTTACGGTTTCGATTTCGGGATTTTCGCGAGGATAGGGAACAGATCCACTGGGTCAGGCAAATTAATGGGGTAAACTTGAACATCGAGCCCAAGAGGGGCGCCGAAAAGGCTAAGGACCTGTTATGAACAGTATCTCAAGCAATCAGAAATAGGAGAGTAGACCTATTGGTGGAGGAGACGGCGGTCGAGATCAAGGTCCTTGTAAAGATGGCCATCAAGGAGGCTATTATGCAAGCAATACAAACATTTAGTCCTTCTGGCGAGATCTGGATTAGGTGTCCTGATCAGGATCGCACTGGTTGTGATAGGGAATGAGGCCGGAAAGGCCCTTCTCGAGGCGAGTTAGTTAGGTATAGGTCTAAACAGATGTTGGGTAAAGCCGACAGAAAAAGAGACCGTCAGGTGACGCAAGTGTCACTGCTAGAGATATTTCAGCAAAAAACCTGTAGCTGCAAAAGCTACAAGCGATACTTGCTGGCTAAAGCGGACGATTTTAATGCCCGGCACGAGGCCTGGGGCTCGAGAGTTCAGGATGGCGGAAGAAGACACTCTCAGTGAGCTCAAATACCTGTATGTGATCTTCTCCGATGAAGAGGTAGAGCGAGAAATCAGGCTCGGCGAAACCACATACCAGGGCTGAGGCAAGTTTAGAAAAAGTCCTAAAAGTGAAACTGGCTACGCAGGAGGGGAAAACGTACTTAAACCGGGCGAAGAAGGAACAAGAGAACAAAGAGCTTGCCCAACGGCCTGCAGGAAGGGGTTCCAAACAAGCGTCTGCAAGAAGAGGGGCAGAAAACGAGAACAAGACTGGAAAAGTAGCAGACGGTATTTGATGGACGACGAAGCAAAACCATATATCTATGCATACCTAGAAGCTGAGTCCACCGAGAAATTGGCGATGTCAAGAACTAAAACGAACGCTACCAGATGAGACCTTAGTATGCCGCGGAAGGCAATACGGACATTCTCGAGACGGCGACGTACCGGAAAGCAAAGAGAATTCTCTGAAATACTATTAACTAACTATCTAGTTCATAGGTAACGAAATAAACCTTTGACTATATACTAAGAGACTGCTATTCCCCCTCCATTTCCCATATGATCACTGCTCCAAAAGTTGTCTACGTCCTGGAGCCCGATATAACCCATAATTTGCGAAGTTCCGGATTTGATGGAAATCTAATACAGAATTTTAGGTTATAAGTCAAAAGTCAACTGACGTGTACCAATTTAGTAACATACCGCAACCATTTAGGGTTCCGCCGCGCCACCGTTGCTTCGAGACACACATGAAGCGGCGCTAGCAGTCCAATAGTATATAGTCAAAGAAATAAACAAATTCTGATAAATGCCCCCATTAAACGTCAACTTTACAATGACTGTAAATATAAATAAATACAGTAGTAGTGGTGTTTGTTTGGAAATTTGCCTATCTCGCCATCGATCGCGAGATCCATCAGCCGTGGGGTTTTATGTATGTAACTAAGCTTGGATCACTCCCGTCGCTCTAAAGCGCTATTAATTATATCCTAATGGCAAATGATACCGGTCAGCCATCCAGATTCAAGAAGTTTTGGGATATCCGGTGCACTAATAAAACCGTTACCATATTTTTATAAATATTTATTTGCAAATCAACATTTACAAATTATAAATATTTGTCTATAAACGTCAGTTTAAACTCATCAAAATGATTACGTCACTACCTGCGGATCCGTACAAAAATAGTATCTATTACCAATTATTACTTTCAGCTGTTGTGTAATCGTTACCATGGTAATTTCTTACCATCCCATTGAAGGAATCCGCCATTGTGGCTCTCATTTAAAGTGTATAACAAATCAATTATCGATGAAGCGCTCGAATCCACAGCCATTGGTGCTTTACTCCCACCCATGTCTGTTTTAACCCATCCGGGATGACATGCTATCGCTAAAATTTTGTCGTTTTTCAAATCTACACTTAATGTCTTTGTCGCCATATTTAATGCTGCCTAAAATCAAAAGAAATAAATTATTGTAAAATTAGTGAATAGTATTTCAGAGTAAATTTTAGTTTTCAAGTTACAATTTATTTGTTAAATTTTCGTTACTGAGGCGGTTTTAAAATTTCTTTATTCACCAATGAATAGGCAAAAAATTACAAAAAAAAAACATATTAATTTCTGGATACCCTGTATAATCTTTAAACATCATATGTAATCGTTATTTTTCAATATGCAACGTATTAAACTTTTTAAAATAGAAATTCAACATCTGAGAGAAATAATGAAGCAACATATTCCAATTATATAATTATTTTTCCTTTAAATTGCTGAGGAACAAATACTGCAATATAATGTATATAATACCTTGGAACACCTGTATGGATACAAACCACCATCAGTGTTCATTTGCACAGAAGCCAACACGGACGACATATTTATAATAGCTGCTCTTGATGCGCCCGCAGGCAAATTGGCGTTTTTCAATGAAGCTTGCTTTAACAAGGGAAGAAATGCCTGAAAATAAAAACATCATTAAGTTTCATCATTAGTATTCCACTATTAAGGCTAAGACATTCTTAGTTATTAAATATAACCACAACCTTGCCTTAGTAATTATTCTAGATCAAGGTTTCTCAACCTTTTTGGACCAAACGCCCACTTTGTCAGGTCCTCTTCTTAATTCGCCCCCTTTATTTTTTAACAGCTTACAATTACATGATAATCCCTTAAATAATGTAATGTAGTTTGGTGGATTTGTAGAGGGGGGCAAAATATTCCATACGTATTTTTTTTTAATTTCGGCTAGAAAACATGTTTAGGGGATGAACTCGTCCTTTGAAAAGCAGCCATATTTTTGTTTTTGACTATAACTTCTGAACAAATCATAATAGCGTATTCTTATAAATGTACGGAATTTCTAAGCCTATCCATTGGGGTAAAAAAATGTGTGTATTGACTACTTCGGGTCTAGACAAAAAAGTATTGATATTTATATCGACTTACTGTCAAATTCAATTGTAATCAATTTCAAGACCTTGTAATATCATATAATTGTCAATTCCTTGTAGAGAAACCAACACGCATATCATATCTAGATAATGTTCATTACAGAACATTTTGGACAACTTATCAACTAGGATTGGTGACAGTGACTGTAATGACTTTGTATTCCGCAGGAAATATAACGATAACACAATGATTTTAGTAAAGCATTAAAAAATATCTCTTGGGATAAATGCTACAGTGCAAACTCTGCAGAACAAAAATTTGATCACTAATGGATTATTTTATGTCATGTCATAATATTTGCTTTCCATTGTACAAAAAGCAATTTTTAGTACAAAAATCACCGTCAGCTCTCAACGGATGCACTATACTCCACTATGTCATATTATTACTTCAAGCTTGAGTGAAGGAGTTTTTCCAACAAAACTAAAATCAGCATCGGTCATATCTGTTTATAAAAAGGAAATGCTGATGATATTAATAATTATAGGCTCATTAGTAAGTTATCTACATTTTCAAAAATATTTGAAGAAGTAATCGAAAAACGTATTATTAAATTTATAAATCAATATAACATTTGTAATGATTGCCAACATGGTTTTAGAAAAGGCAATAATGTTAACACTGCTCTATTTCAATTGATAAACATCATAATAAACGATTTAGTAAATGGTAAAATAACTTGCGGCACATTTCTCTACTTATCAAAGGCCTTTGATAGTATTAACCACGAGCAATTATTACAAAAAATGCATCTGTACGGTATTCGTGGTACAGCTAAAATGGCGGCTAATGATCCCCTCTCTTAGCTTACTTAGCCCTCTCTCCATTGTTATCTCAGGGGTATAAATACAGGTAAAATACCAAACTACAAAACATATCTCACAAACACACGCCCACCCACACAATACAACCAACAACACGGCGGCACTGCTATTCTGATTAAGGCCTCAATAGATCACAAACACATACCACACATACAATCAACGACAGAAAACACCATAATACAAATCACGCACAACAACACCAACATCCAACCTGCTCGCCCAAACCTACCTAAACACATTCACACCAAATCCCCTAGACAATGAAACACTACACACAGTAAACAACGCAATCGAACAAATAAACTCCACTCCCATCACACCAACCGAAAACATTACAAAAACCGATATAATTTCCATCATAAAAACCCTCAAAAATAAAAAATCCCCAGGCATCCACAACATTCCAAACATAGCCCTAAAAAACCTACACCCCAATATCCTTAACAAACTAGCAGTAATATACACTAAATGTATAAACCACCACCTTCCCTGAAACCTGGAAAACCTCAGTAATCACACCTATCCACAAAAAAAAACAAAAATCCAGAAATACCCAATAATTATCGACCCATAAACCTCCTCCCCACCTTAGGCAAACACCTCGAAAAAATAATCAAAAAAAAGTCACTGACCACCTCCTAACAAACAATACCATCATCAACCAACAGTTCGGATTCCGAACTGAACACTCCACCACCCTTCAACTCCTTCGAGTCGTCGATAAAATTCAGCACGGCTGGGCAACGAAACACAACTCCGCCATGGTCACCATTGACCTGGAAAAAGCTTTTGACAAAGTGAGACATGACGTGCTGATTTATCGACTGAATCAAGTCCAAATTCCCATATACCTCATCAAAATCCTACAATCCTACCTAAAAAATCGCAAATTCACAGTCCGAGTAAACACATCACAGTCCAAAATCACACCACAATCCTGCGGGGTCCCCCAAGGCAGCACCCTAGGCCCTACCCTCTTTAACATATTCCTCAACAAAATTCCCATCAACAAAGATCCCAGAGTCACAACAGCCCTATTCGCCGACGACACAGCCATCCTAGCCACTTCCAAATCAACAAAAACCTTAAACATCCTCTTACAAGACACACTAGATACCATAACATACCACTTAGAACGCTGGGGTCTTAATCTGAATACAGATAAAACAGAAGGAATCATATTCCAAAAACCTAAAATACCCCACAAATACCACATACACGTAGACAACATTACACACAACAACACAAACATATCCTGGAATCAGGAAATCAAATACCTGGGAGTTACACTAGATGAGACACTCTCATTTAACACACACTCATAAAACAAAAGACAACAAGCATACACAACAACAAAAGACATAACATTAATCACAAAAAATCTAACACACAAAACAAACACACTACTTTACACATCCATAATAATAAATAAAATAGAAACAACCTTACTTATTGCAGAAAGTATTAAATAAATTCAAAAAACCAACACTCACATACGCATGCCAAGTCTGGTCTCTGTCCCGTCCCAGTATGCTAAAATTCCTACAAATAACAGAAAACAACATTCGAAAAATACATAGAACACTAACAACAACCCAAATATTGCATGAAACATCCCAACTAAAGGAAACAATCACGGAACATGTCACTAAATTAAATTCAAAATTCACAACCACAGCCGACCTCTCTGATAATCCCGAGATTAATATAACAATGTTAGAAAAATCAAACAAAAATACCACTGTAAATTTACTAACACTTAGCAAGTAAGAAGAACTGTCAAAACCAGAATGTAAACTAACACCAAATACAATAGGGGCCAGAAAAAAAACTGAGAAAACTATACTATAAAATAAAAAAAAAAGGCCAAACCAGAGGAAAAAAAAGCCCAAACCAGAGAAAAAAAAACATAGGTTAAGATTATTATGTAAATAAAACAAAAAAAACTGTAAATAAAATGTAAGCAAACACAAGAACAAGAAAACACAGCAGTAGGGTCGCTCCGCGACGAACTGCAGTTATCTCTCGGCCAACTACGGAGAGAACCAACACAACTGATCGTGAGAAGA
Organism: Ocypus olens; assembly: GCA_910593695.2. Classification (NCBI taxonomy): domain Eukaryota; kingdom Metazoa; phylum Arthropoda; class Insecta; order Coleoptera; family Staphylinidae; genus Ocypus; species Ocypus olens. The sequence continues at coordinate 15,160,036 of OU343053.1, read as the reverse complement.
CACTCCTGTGGTTATCGCGGAGTAGAACTCTTCTGTGGGTATCGCGAAGAGTTCAGAGTGAGGAGGCGGTGGGCCCCAGATTATTAAACATTGTGGTGAGAATTAATCCACATAAACTGGCGCTGTGCCGTATTACCGTTTGTAAATTTCATTTCCGTTCTATGTCACTATTTTATTATATTTTGTACTTAATTAATATTTATAAAATCCGTAAATACCCAGAGCAAGGAGACATTGTTGCCCCTTTTTCATTACCCCTGCCATCCGCCTGTTAATTTAAATCCGATTATTTTCAGTTTATGTTTTGATTTTAAATTTTATTTATTTTATTTGTAAATAGATTTTGAATTTGTTTTATTTTATTTTGTACATATTTGTAAATAGATTTTAATTTTGTAATAAGCAATAGTTAAACAAATGCGATATTTTCCGTCTACACATTTGTGTAGTGGCGCCCGAGAATCAATACCCTCACTCACTACCTTTCTCCACTGAGCAATAGATAAGAAGGTTACAAATTGGCACCCAAGCAGGGACGTAGAAAAAAAGCAGACCTAGAGTAGTGAGGAGAATTAGACATTGTAAAAATAAATTTATTTTATTAAATTGGCCGTAAGATGGGTAAGTCGTTTGTCCCGTCAGTTTCTGCCCTGGAGGAAATTAAGGATCTCGTGATCGAACTGAGGAGTTTCAACCTGTCCACAGCAGGCACGGTACAGGACCTAAAGGAACGCTTGCAGACATATTTACAGGCTCGCACACGACAATTGGATTCCCAGTCAACTCCGGGTCCGTCTGAGAATGAACCTGCTGAAGTCGAGAATAAAAATTCCACAACAACCACCGACGGGAGGATATGCGACAGAGTCCGTAAGTGGGGTTTAGACACGAAATGTCCGATTTCATTCACGGAACGCCTAGAGAAATTACGAACAGCGTACCGATTAACATCACCAGAGATTATGACTGCCCTGCCGGATTTTTTTAAATGGAGTGCATCATTATGGTACCGGAATAATAAAATAAATTGGGCTAACTTCGCCGATTTCATGACCGATTTCCGCACGTTTTATTTTCACAGTAGATTAAAAATACACTTGGAAAATGAAATTAGAACACGGACACAGGCCCCAAGCGAAGCGATGAAGGAGTATCTGATAGACATTCAGACACTCATTCGATGACATGGAGGATTTTGCTCGGAGGCCGCCCTGGAAAGGATATTCAACAACCTCCACCCCCGTTACAAGAGTTTCATACGCCGAAGGGATTTCAACACTCTCTCCGAATTAACTCACATGGCCCAGGAATTCGATAAGTTGGAATACGACACGCTAACGTACATTCCACCGGTCGGTAAAACAAACCCATCGTTACGTTCTACAGGGTTCGTTCCAAGCGCAATCCATGCTCAGTCCCGTCAGGCCGTTCTGCCACCCGCATCAGCTTATCGACAGGCCACGTATGCACGTGGGGACATCTGTTTGACATTTGGGGAATCCGGACACATGCGCCAGCAATGCAGAAACCTGCCTGGAATATTTTACTCTATTTGCAGAAAGCCAAACGGCTTGTTGCATAATTGTTGCCTCAAGAGGGAAACGAATATCTATCCGCTCCAGGGAAACGACCAATTGGCTGGGACACTACGAGGCGGTTCCAGCCAGAGAGAATAATTATACCAATGCGCCTCGACTCAGCAAAATGGCTAACCGACGCACAGTGGGGCCGATTGTATCTAAAGTTGGAAAAAACCCAAAATATTAAAATCTGTTATTTTACATTTATAACCTATATGTCATAAGCTCAGGGTACCTGCCCGCAATAAACCGTAAGTTTTTAGGTGGTGAGATTGCTACCCTTATAACTAGAACAGTGTAAAGTTGAGTAATATCGGATACTCAGTTCTACGACGCGTCGACGAATTAAAAGTATAATTTGTAAAAGACAAAGTTCGAAGTGGTTTAAAAAATGGATTCACAACCTGGAGGTATGTACAACATAATACTATCATTTGGCCAGCAGATTTGAAATGTAACAGTCTGTTTTGTATTTTTATTACATGCGCAAAAACAACATCCAACAAATACTAGTAAATCTGCACTCAAGTAGACATTAAGTGACGTTTCCGGAATTGTCGGGCAAAAACCTTTGCAAAACCTTTTAGCCCAATACCTCGGCTATTATAAACTGCGAAAAACATTTACCGCTTTTAACTGCCATCTTAAGATAATAATTTAAATATATTCCAATATCATTCGATGAATACCCGAACATAATCAATTGAATTTATTTAATGCTTTCTGCAACAAGTAAGGTTGTTTCTAATTTATTAATTATCTCCAAATATATATTCTTAACACTTGCCTTTATTACAAGATCGTTAGATGAGAATATTATTCTTACCAAAAAAACATTAGTGGATGTACTACTGCAATCGCCTTCGTCAAAAAATGATATTAGATGTATTTATACGCATATGTTCAAAAAATTACAAGATTCAAAAAAGACTCAAAGATTCAAATCAGAACGGGGACTTACAGTAGATAAGCCCAAATCTGAATGTGGTAGTAGTAATGTTGGGAATACAGCCAGGCGTTTCTTCCAGAATTCGGACATATCAGCGAATATTACCGGAATTGATGTAAATATTATCAAACGCCTTAGTATAATTTTGACTGCAATGGCTAGTGGTTATAATACTAATGTACGCTTTCAAAATATATACATTAGAAATTGCAAAGATTTTTGTAAACAAGTTCCCTTGGTATCCGATGCCTCCTACTGTTCACAAAGTCCTCATTCATGGACCAATTATAATTGAAAAGGCCTTCCAATAGGACAGCTTAATAAAGAAGCGCTAGAAGCAAGTAACAAAGTCTTTAAAAAATATAGAGAAGACCATTCCCACAAGTGTTCTCATGAAAAAACCAACGAAGTTATAATTCACTCTTTATTAATGTCTTCAGATCCCTTAATTTCAAGAATGCGACAAACAAAAATTAAAGCAAGTCAGTTAGACAAACACGTTCTACAGTTATTACAGCCTCCAAATATTGCTACTACTAGCTCTGACGTTCAAGGCAGTGACAGTGATGATTCCTTATTATAGATATATTTATTAATATGACGTATCTATCCTTATGATTTTTTGTTCTTGTTTTAAACTAGTTTCACACATTGTGCTTGTCATTTAATGTACATTGATTTTACATGTATGATAAAATTGTCAAAAATATTGCAATTACAAAATTAAAATGCTTAAACTTGGCGTTTTTTTAACACCCAGTATCAATAAATTATTAATTTTTATTAAAATGAATGTCATTTATCATATCCAACAACTAAATCAACGAAAATAATTTTTGCCAGTTTTTGATGTAATCGGCCCCACTGTGCGACGTCTATGTTCAAAAACATAAATACGGAGCTGTCATCGATACCGGATCCGCGTGTTCGTTCGTAAGTTGCAAGGTGGCCTATAGATGTCATAGAACCATACAGACTCCGATTATAGTTAACTTAGCCGACGGTAAAAACGTGAATATCAATAAGGATTGTCTTGTTGAAATAGAAATCGGCAAACTACGAGACCAATTCAATTTTTTGGTGTTTGACCACTTAATTGTTGATATCGTTATCGGTTTGGACTTATTAACAAAATGGAACGCCGAGTTAAATTTCCGAACAAAAACAATTTCCTGCTTTCCTGACCATTTACAGAAAACCATTCCATTCGGATTAACCACTTCGCCCATGTATCTTTGATTGGGCTATAGGATAATCCTAAAAAATAACTTTTTTTCTTATTGTTACCTTTTTATACGACATATTATTCCACTGTCACAAATTTACTCATTTATGCAAATAAATATGAAAAAATATTCCATAGATGGCGCTAAAAGTGTAATTTTTTTTTGTAAAATATTTTTGTTTTCATTTTTTTGTTTGTCGCCACATGTGGCGACCTAGGCCTGAAGAGGTTAATGGCGCCATCAAACGACGAACAAAAATTGAAATTAAATATATTTTTAAACGAGTTGAAATTAAATAATTCCCGAGTTAGAGGCCGAACAACATTAATAAAACACAAAATTCGTATACCACAGATTTTCCCATCAAACTGGCCCAGGAATCCAGCTGTAATGGCCCAGATCAACCAGGAAATAGAACGGATGCTGGAACAAGGAGTGATAGAAGTTTCAAATAGTTCTTGGAGTTCGCCTATCGTCCTGGTGAAGAAAAAGAATGGACAGAATCGATTGTGTATTGATTACCGAAAAGTTAACAAAGTCACCATTAAAGATGCGTATCCGCCCCCGTTTATCAATTCTATCCTGGACAAGTTATGCGAAGCAAAATACATCTCGTTCCAATTTATTGTTATTCCTTTTGGACTGCACTCCGCCCCCGCTACATTCCAAAGACTGCTAGACGAGATCATAGGGCCCGAAATGGAGCCAAAGGCTTTTGCTTACCTGGATGATATTGTTGTTCTAGGTTCTACCTTCGAGGAGCACATGGAAAATTGAAAGGTCTGCAACCGAATAGGGAGAGTCGGCCTCGAATTGAATCTTGAGAAGTGTCAATTCTGTAAGACCGAGATGAAGTACCTCGGACATGTTGTGTCCAAGGAATGGATAAGTACCGATCCAGAAAAGGTCAATGTAATCCGGGACCTGCCACCACCAACCAACGTCAAGAGCTTACGTCGCGTTCTTGGGATGGCGTCCTGGTACCGAAAATTCCTCCCATCATTTTCCGAAGTAGTGGCACCGTTAAACAATTTATTAAAGAAAGGCCTACATTTTACGTGGGATGTGCTCACCGAGGAATCATTTGGCAAACTGAAGAAGCTCCTTATAGAAGCTGCTGTTCAAACCTGTCCAAATTTTAATAAACATTTTTATTTACAAACAGATGCTTCCAACACGGGAATTGATGCAGTACTTTTTCAGCAAGAAGGCAGTTCCAAGCACGTGATTTGCTACGCCAGCCGATCACTAAATGAGGCGGAACGGAACTACACAACTACCGAAAGAGTATTTAGCCATTATTTGGGGAATTCGTAAACTCCGTCCGTATCTCGAAGGGTACAAATTTACCGTTATTACGGATCACCAAAGCCTGAAATGGCTCCAAAAGCACCAGAATTCAGCCGGTAGGATCGCAAGATGGATAATGGAACTCCAACAATTTTATATGGATATTAAATATCGGAAGGGGACGAAGAATCAACTTGCAGATGCCTTATCTCAAGATCCCATTCTTGAACCTGAAGCTGAATAAATTCTCCTGATTCAACAAAGGGATTGGTACTCAAGGATGATCCAGTGTGTTAAGGAATCCACGGATAAATATCCAGATTTCTGTATCAGAGATGAACGCCTATACCGCACATCCTGGATAGGTATACATATACTGAGCCGGAAATAATCAGTCCTTGGAAGCTATGTGTACCCACTCGTGCGAGACTCAAGTTATGCCAGGATTTCCATGACGCACCTACAGCCGGACATCTAGGAATAGCCAAAACTATAAATCGAATAGCTCGTGCATATTATTGGCCAGGAATGTTTCAGGAAATCTGGAAGTACGTCAGAAATTGAACCACGTGCACAAAATACAAACCGTCTACCCAGAAACCTCCCGGATTGATGAAACCGAGCACCATAAAATCACCCTGGTACGCAATCAGCGCAGATTTAATAGGCCCATTTCCCCGTTCAAAGAAGGGCAACATATACCTGTTGATGATACAAGACCGATTTACGAAATGGGTGGCATCGGCTCCATTACGTTCCGCAACATCCCCTGCCATAGTGGATGCTCTATACAAACAAATATTTTTAAAATTTGGAGCTCCGGAAACAATTATAACGGACAACCAGTTGTTGGTAAGGAATTCAAGAATTTATTAAAAGAATTCGGGGTAAATAAGATAGAAATTCCACCCTATACACCACAAGCTAATCCCGTGGAACGAGCTAACAAAACTATGAACACAATGATATATATACAGCGATATATTGTGAAAATGAGCACCGGCGATGGGACGAACATCTTAATGAATTATGCTTTGCTATTAAAACTGCAGTTTCAGAAACCACCAAATTTTCACTGGCGTTTCTCAACTTCGGCAGAGAGCTGAGAATTCCGCAGAAAATCAATCCGGAACTTCAGCCTGATCCACCGAAAGTAACTGTTACTGGTCGGCCGTCCTACCGCAAATGTATAGACAATCTGTTATGCAAGAAATGGTTAGAAGAAGCAGCTACCTCGCTTCCGTTCGCCAGAGTGTCTACTACAATTTGAGGAGGAGATTCAATTACAATTAAATAGGAAGTGGTAAATAGTTAGTATTTGTAGGTTAAAGTAGTAAGATTTATATTTCCGGCACAAAACTAAAATCTGTCAAGGCAGTGTGAATCAGACTTTTTATAACATCGAAGAACTATCACGAGGACGCAACGTGATCATACCACGAAATCAGCGCGCCGAGTATAGTGTTGTGATTAATGTTTAAAATGTATTAAGAAAATAAATGTCTATGCCTGCACAAAAACTTGATACATTCATAAATGTAGACAGCAGGAGCCAGTATCCCCAACTCCTTTGCAGCTGTCCATTTGCTCCAATTCACAGATTATTCTAATTGCACGCTTTTGAGCCATTAAAATTACATTGCTGTGCACACTACTGCCCCAAAATAAGATATCATATTTGGGGTTGACATTTGTGCGCCTTTTCACAAAAATTTTGATGATACCAGCAGTACTGAGTACCAGAATTTCGATTCATTCGTTTGCGAGAGCTCTAGCGACTTCTAATTTTGTGTTGTTTAGAAGCGTTTGTCAAATCTTTTATTTGACGCGACAGCTCCGCAATTTGGGCTTGAAGTTCCGAAATGACTGAATTTTGAAAGGTTAAATTTTGATGTGTAGTTGACCGAGAAGGAAAGGAGGTCGCACAAATGGTGTGTGGAGAAGAAATTTCTAAAATTTGGTCCGCCATATCAGCCAAATTTAAAAGGGATGTTGTGTGGGCCGAAACAAGAATTTGTTGGACTTCGGAGGGGATCCAGCTTAAGAAAATCTCTCGTAAGAGATTTTCATCAATTAAACGGTCTCCCAGAAGTTTCTGCAACTTCCTCAGGGGTTGAGACTGGGCTAGGTCTCCTAGCTCCTCCCGAGAAATAAGTTGCTGCAACCTCTTTTTCTGTTGTCCTTGAGGGTTTCATATGGCAGAACCTGGAATGGGCTGACAAGTAAGTCTCTCACGTCAAGGGCTGCAACTGCGGCAACAACGTCGTGATACTTCCGCATTGAATTTGTTACGCGGAAATTTTGAATAATGGCTTCTATTTGGATAAACCAAACAGTGGGATCTAAATGGAAAAAAATGTGGTAATTTATAGCCAAAAGTATTAACGGAAGTATCGTTTTCGTCTTCCATTACCGGTTAGAGGGAAAAAAATTAGAAAGGGTAAGAGTTTTCCTTTAAGTAGGTGGGGTGGGGCAACGTCACCTGAAATGCGACCGACGGATTTTGCAGGCGACTATCAGAGCAGAGCACGAGCCGCCTGCTCCGTGATCAGGGCGACGCCACACTATCATAACCACTACTTTTTTATTTTCCATATTGTTTACAATTTTTATAATTTCTGATTCGGTAACCGGTTCTAGTAACATCGTTTACTGGAATATTGCATACAAAGGAATCACTACTTTTAGGAAATTTGGTATTTAATATGTTAGGAGCAACATTTTTTAAATAAACATTAAAATCGTTTGTCTGTTGATTATTATCATTGGCTTTTGGTAGAATACATTTTCTTTTATTATTGATGTCTACTACATCATTTTTAATTTACCAAGCAGTTTTTGACTTATTTGACTTTATTTAGTAATTTCATATATTTAACAATTTCATTTTTTACCGCAGGTATGAACTCTATAATGTTGACATGTAATGAATTTAGTGCGTTTTAAAAAGTACTAACAAATATTCATGACGAGTCAACTACAATTGTCTACTACCGTGGATATACCACGATTCACGCCACCAGCCACCACTGTTGATAGAGCCGTCCCAAAATCTGGTCTTACGTTTCGCAGTGAACATTTAAAATTTCAAGGTAATTCATAATTACTCAGCGAGCGCCGCGTGAACATAATGTAAATATAGACACAGAATCGGTCGTGAATTGATGATTCATCTTCAACTCGGTGATGCGGCCACGCGTAGATATGTTATCGCGTTCTCTCTGAATACTTTCTCACTCTGCGCAAACTTTACCCCAAAGTGTCACGCATTTTGGGACGGCTCTACCCTTGATACGTAATATTTTTTTACAGGATATTACCTTGGCTAACATTATTGGTCCCACGGTGTTGGTGGTGAAAGTCTCAATTATTTGATCCGCTTTGGCAAACTGTATCCTGCTGTACTTCGGGGAAACTCCAGCATTGTTAAAGAGGACATTCAGGCCATCATCTTTAACAATATTCGATACGTTGGCAACTAATTTTTCATGGGCGTCAAAGTGCCTCACATCTGAAATATATAATTTTATTATCAGGCAAACACAAAAAAAACATTATGTTGGATAATAGACAGCGGCATTAAATTCGTATAATTCGAAGGTTTCAATCTCAATTTTTTTTTCAAATTTTACGGTAGCTACTAACGCGGGAGTTTTGAAAATCATTCTATATTTTTATATTTTAATTTAGATGTTTTAAAATTACGAATTTTTGGTATATCGAAATTAGGGTCTTTTTTTGTTTTTATTGTCTTCTAAAGCTACGCGCACACTTGTCGGAATTGGACGGACGGCACGCATCGGCAAAAATTGCTTAACACATTTATCCTTTCCATGCCGTACCGATAAATGTACGTTGACTCGTTTACAACTGTGTTAAGCAATTTTTGCCGATGCGTGCCGTCCGTCCAATTCCGACAAGTGTGCGCGTAGCTTAAGTCATTCAGCCACTAACGGTTAAAGTATTTGCAGCATAAAAGGAGGAATTATAAAAGGGAGAGTGTTACAGGTTCATAACCAGTAGTTGAAAGATTACTTAATAAATAGTTTATATTAATGGGATATTCTAATTGATGTCTTTGTAAATCCTTGTCTAGTTGCTTAATACTGGCTTCATTGTTTGTTCATTCGAAAAAAATCATCTTTTTGGGTTCTCCTTCATTTACATTAAAAAATGTAAAGATTCAAGAAAAATCTTTCTTACCCACCAGAAATTGGCGACATTAAACATTTTCAATATTACGCAATTGTTATTTTTTTCATAAAAAACTAAAGTTTAAAATGCATTGGACAATTATGACCATTAAAAATAATCAAAAATGTGGCAAAATGTACGATTTTCGAAAAACTTTTCTAGACATTCAATAGATAACGCCAAAAACATTGGTAATATTACGAGAACCTAAAAAACCACAACCTGCATCACTAAATTGATTTTTAAGAACGTCTATCATTTTAACATTTTTATAGTTCTATCTGCAAAATACGTATACATATAAGTTCAGTTCGGTTCGGTTCGGTTCAACTCAGAACTGAACCAAACTGAACAGAACTAAACCGAATTGAACCAAACTAAACTGAATGGAACCGAACCAAACTATACTGAACTAAACCAGTACCGAACTCAATTGAACCAAACTGAATCGAACTCAAATAATAATTATTATTATTATTTGACGGAAAATCAACTTTACAGAAATTACAAATTAAAACTAAATATTGCAATAATATTAAAAAAAAAACACAAAAATGAACGATCAAAAAAGCAGTTATAAAAAAGATACGCAACACTAACTTAATATTGAAAAATTGATATATATTAATGCACTTAAATTTTCACATAAATTGTAAGTAGGAGTTAACAAATCAATCAATAATGTGTTTGATTTTCGAACCGAACCGAACGAAACTACGAACTCAACTGAACCGAACCGACTCAAGTTAACGTGATGGATCTCAATTGAACTTAAATGAACTCATCTGGGCAAGCCAATGCAAGTCCAAATCAAATCAACAAAACCGAACTTAACTGAACCAAACTCTACTAAACTGAACTGAACCGAAATAAACTAAATCTATGGCCATATGAGCTATTCTGAGAGTTATAAAACCACTAATTTTAGAAGGAAACCTAAGAGGCCACATTAACAACGACGAACTAAACGATGTCAAAGAGAACGTTGCGAGGCAGATTACGAAATAAGCAACTCAAATCACATGCCGTAACAAGTCTACATGAACGAAACTGTAACTAAACAAGTTGAATAAAACTCAGATGAACTTTACTCAACTGTACTAAACTGAATTGAACCAAACTAAACTGACTGAACCTTATTTGACTAAACCGAACCGAACTGAAAAGAACTAAACTGAACCGAACCGAACTGAAACCGAACCTGGCGCCCCTCCTTGCCTATGTTCAAATATATATCCAATACAATTACTTTGTAATTACAGTCATTAGTTACAGTGTCTCCTCGCTGCCTCCGGGTCCTTCCCACCAAGGGCGTTCTTGGCGATTTTCGCCACCTCCTCCTACTTCTCTGCAGCATCTCCGCTACTAGCGACTCCACCGTACCGAGTATTCTCACCAGTATTCCCCAAGCCCCGCTCCACGAGCGTGTGCTCCGCCGAATCCTCGCCTCCCTGGAGGCAAAATTTGCATCAACCATCCTCGGCCTTACCAATTCTGGATAAGTAGGCACCGTGGCCCGTGGCCTGGGAGGATGTGGGTCAGGAAGTAGTAGACCTCTCCGTGCCTCCTCTCGACCCACAGGCGCAGGTCAGGGATGAACCTTCGAGTCTATGACCCTACCTCCGCTCACCTTCACTTCTCCTGTCACTGCTCCAGCAGCCACATCCACCCCGTCCGTTTAGCCTCCGCCTAGTCTCCCCCTTGCGCCACCAGTTTGTGTCTGGACTCGAAAAACCAATTGCAGGTGCGGCAGAGCTGTCGAAGCCAGGACCTCCGCCGCCACCGTCGAGATTGTTTGGTACACTCTGATTACCTTAAGAGTCACTGGCCTTAGCGCCCGATCCAGCCTCTTTGCCTTCCTCTGCGACTCTACGCACTGATGCCAGGCCGGCGCCGCATGCAATAACCTCGCCATCGCTACCCCATCAGTACCCTTCTTGTCAGCTCCGACGGTCCGCCCACGTTAGCAAGCAGGCGTGCCACCGCTCTGGCTGCCCTGGCCGCTCCAGCTGCTGCTTCTGTCACCTGGGAGTTGCACAGCGGGTTTGCCTCTATGACAAACTACAGGTATCACATGGGCTTGCCAATGATCACTTCCTGTCCCCTTCGCCGGAACTCCAGTCATCCTTCTGGAGAGCCACACAGCTCCAGTCCCACAGACGCCATCCACTGCCTGCTGAGCCGCCAACTTCAGGTCTGCAATTCCGCTACTGCTTACGAGGATAAGGATATTGTCTGCATATCCGACCATTTCAACCCCCTCTGGAAGTGGCAGATAAAAGTCTCCATCGTAGGCCATATTCCAGAGTAGTGGACCCATAATCGACCTGCGGTCAGCTCCATGTCCTGCTACCTCCCCCCTTCCTCTTATACTGCAGCTTCCTTCCCTTGAGATAGCTGTGGATTAACCTCAACAGGTATGACGGCACTCCTCTCCTTTCCAGCGCCTCCAGTATCACCGGCCACGAGAGAGAATTGAACGCATTCCTCACTTTCAACGCGATCGCGAGGCAATGTCTCCTCCCTCTTTATGGCACGGTGTTGGCGACGTCCGCGATTCGCCTGCTCTTCCAGAAGCCGTATTGCCGCTCCGAAAGACCCCCAATTTCCTCCACAACTTCGCTGATCCTGTCTACCAACAGCCGCTCCAGGTCCTTGCCCTCGCCGTTAATAATAAATACGGGGCGGCATGCCCTCGGGTCAATCTCCTTCCCTTTCTTTGCCGAATCCTCGTTTGCCTGGAAGCAGAATTTGCATGGGCCATCTTCGGCCTAACCAATTCTGGATATGTAGGCCCCAAATTCCCCGTGGCCAGAGAGGATCCGACACAGGAAGTAGTCGACCTCTCCGTGCCTCCTCTCGACCCACAGCCGCAGGTTGGAGATGAGCCTGCGAGTCCTTGGCCCTGCCTTCGCTCGCCTCCGCCTCTCCTGCTACTGCTCCAGCAGCCACGTCCACCCCGTCCTCTTCGCCTTCACCTTAGGCTACCAGCTTATGTGTCCGGGCTCGTCCTGTCCAACGCGATCGCGAGGCAATATCTCCTCCCTCTCAATGGTTTGGTGTTGGTCTCGTCCGCGGTTCACCGGACCTGGAGAAGCGCATCCACCGTCAACCTGCCCTTCCTGAAACTGTATTTTCACTCCGAAAGGCCTCCGGTTTCCTCCACAATTGCACTTATCCTGTCTGCCACCTTGCCCTAGCCGTCAATAATGAATACGGGGCGATTAGCCCTCGGGTCGATCTCCGGCTTCCCTTTCTTCGGGAGTAGAACCAAACTAGCTCGATTATATCTCGCCGGGAAGACCCCCTCCCTGAGGCATGCATTAAAAGTCGTGGTCAGTTCTTGCTTAACAGCAAGCCATGGCCGATGAGGCCATTAACCTCGTCGGTCGTAGCCGCCATCGCTGCCTCCGCCTCTCACCTAGAGAATAGCTGATTCTTCGTGGTCCCTCGTGCCAAGGCCCTAATAGGCTCATTGTTTCAGCCATAGGAAACAGGGTCCTAATTACTTCTTTCTTCCGTGCCCTCGTGTACTGGCGAACCTACGTTGGGGAGGCTCACCTCAAGTTTCTTGGGGCCGATCCTATACGACCGTTCCCATCTGTCGGCCTCCACTTCTTTCCTCAATTGACGCCATTTCTTCTTCTTACTTCGTTTAATAGCCAGCCTTAATACGTTCTTTGCCACAGTATCCTCCGGGATGCCCAAGTTCCTTCCTTTACGCCTGCGCCTAGTGAGGTGCCTACTTGCAGCGTTACCCCCCGCCATTGCCATTGCAATCTCCTTACACCACAGGTGACCCTCTGTTTACGCTACGGCTGCGTGACAGGTCGCGCTGAGCCTCCTGGAAAAACTCTTCAGCTGCCTCCTCTGCGCTTTTATTTTCCCTGCTTCGGCCCCTCATACATCGGATCAGCCTGTCTCCGTCCATTCTGCTAAGGCTCCACATGACAGCAGGCGTCGGTGCCGGGGCCACCACCCTGACCCCTCGATACCTCGAAAATGTGCCGGTGATCGCTAAAACTCTACCTTTCGGACTCCACCCTCCACCCGCTTATCTTCTTTATCGAACCCGGGGTAGCCAGGGTGATATCTATAACTGACTGGGCATTCCTCCTTATGAAGATTGGCTCCCTGCCCTCGTTAACCACATTCAAGTCCACCATCGCCGCCGTCTCCGGGAGTAGCTCCTTCTCTTCAGGACTCCTGCCCTTCCAACGCTGCTTGCCAGCTCCAGGCGACTCCTCGAAGTCAACCAATGTCCTGTTCGGTGGCGCGTAGCACGAGACCACTACCATTCCCGCTAGCCAAACCCACACTATCCTCCTCCTTAGACTACCCGAGGCCGAAGCCAGCCGTCCGCACTCCCCAGCTGTGGTATCGCCACGTCCCCTTCCTTCGAGCACCAGCACTACCTGCTTTCTGCTGGTAACCTCCAGGAGGTCGTGCGCAGCTTGACAACTGTTGAAGTTGGTCTGGATAAACTTGAACCTCTGCTGTACCTCCCGCTACTCACTCCCTTCCTGCAGGTGCCTGGCCTCCCCGCCTGTTATGCTTCGACCATCTCCTCCTCTGCTTGCAACTCCGTGCGTTTCGTGCCTAGCATCTCTATTGCCTTTTTGAAGACCTAGCAATTGGCGCTTCCCGTAAAGTGGTCGTACGTGTTACCCGCGTCCTTGCGAGGCCCGCAGCTGGGTTTATCGTTTTTACAGCTCGGCTCCAGATGCCCATCCTCTCCTTTTCTACACGCCTTGCTCCTATCCGTCCTGCCGCAGGACGCCGCTGGTTGCCCGGCATTTCCAGCATTGCGCAGGCGGCCCTATCCTGTATCTTACAGATAGACCACCAAATCTGAAGGCTCATGATGGGTTCTGCAGGACCTTCTACCAGCGCGATTATTAGATACCTGCCGTAACTCCTTATCCACTTTACCTCCACCTTTCCCTTTCTATCCGTGGCCTTCTCGATTTCCTCTCTCGTACTTTTGCCCCTGGTATCATTGCCCTGCCTTTTACCACTATGGTTGTGATGCTCCTCGCTGTTGGCTCCCCTAGAAACCTCAACCACTAGGTTCCCCGTGAGGCTTCTTTTTACTGATGATACTGACTGCGGAGTTAGACCTGTGCCTATGCTCCTCTTCAGCCTGCCCAGTACTTCCCTATTTAAGCTTCCGGACGTCTCCACTATAATCCTTGTGGTTCTCTTTCTCGGAGGCCCTGTTGCTTATCATTCCCCTTCTCTGCCACCCCCCCCATCTTAGTCGCCATAACCCTGGGCGTCCCTGTCCTATCCGGCTTACTCCACCCTGTTACTTGGCTCCATGACAGGCCTGGTTGCGGCTCGCCGTCTTCACCCTGCTCGCATTTTTCCTCGGTTCCCTGAGTGCCCATTGACCCCATCTCCACCGTCTGCCCTGCTTTCCGAGAGGGATCTGCTTTCCCAGTTGGTGCCTCCCTGCGGGCTGCTTGGGCTAAGCCTGGGCCTTACAACCTGGTTTGTTGATCAGATTCTATCAACCTTCATGTCCAGCTTTGCCAAGTCGTCCCTCAGCTCCGCTCCTACCTGTCCCAATGCCTGCCTGCCATGTTTCCGCCACCTTGTCCGCCTCATTTACTGTGGGAGCAACATTGTCGATCACCTTCTACAGGTAAATCACTGCCAGTTTCCTGGCCATAACCCTGGACGTCCCTGTCCTATCCGGCTTACTCCACCCTCTTACTTGGCTCCATGACAGGCCTGGTTGCGGCTCGCCATCTTCACCCTGCTCGCCTTTTTCCTCGGTTTCCTAAGTGCCCGTGGACCTCATCTCCACCGTCTGCCCTGCTTTCCGAGAGCGACCTGCTTTCCCAGGCGGTGATCCTATCAACCTTCATGTCCAGGTTTGCCAGGTCGTCCCTCAGGTCCGCTCCTACCTGTCCCAATGCCTGCCTGCCCTGTTTCCGCCACCTTGACCGCCTCAGTTGCTGTGGGAGCAACTTTGTCGACCATCTTCTACAGGTAAATCACTGTTTCCTGGCCAGCCCTTGTAGTCTGGTGGCTTCGTTCTTCATCTCGGTCTCTGTATTATTGGAGATACCCCTGTTTAGCGTTGTCACCGCCCTTATGATCTCCTCGTGCAGTTTATATAGCCTACTTAGGGCAGCAGTTTTCCCTGGTGTCTGTGCCGCTTCGTCCCGATTCTCGAAGCCAGCTTCTTCCCTCCTCCTTTTTCTAACCTGTTCCCGCGTATCGCTGCCTGACGAGCTGCAGACGCCTGGAGACTGAGCTCCGGGGATGGCTGGCAGCTGCCCGCCAGAGATGCCTGCTGGCTGGCTGCCGTAAACGCTTGCTGACCGGTGCCCATCACCGGCTTTGTCAATTTTCCCGCCTCCGCCTCCATATCCAACGGACTCCCGAGGCTGCCCGCGATGCTAGCGGCACTTGTGTTTGTGGGTCCCGTCAGCCGTAGACTAGACAGGTCCAACAACTTGGCCCCTGCGCTACGCCAGGTATACTCCGAAGCGTAATCGAGGTGGTCTTAGGCTGCGCGTCTGACCTGGAGTACTCCTTTGTCTTACCGGCAAGTAAGCTAGTCCCCTTTTCGCGAAGGGATTATACCCGGGCTCCAAACTCCCTTCATCTTGACAGGTCTTGCTTTGAATTGTTGCCTCCCTCAGAATCCAAAAAAGGCTATCCACCGAAGTGGATTCCCCAGCAATGGCGGAGCCCACCTGAGGTCGTTTATTTAGGACTTTTGGCATATTCATTGGCTCTCTAACAGGTGTTTATTGTGCTGGATTTCACGAAGGCGAGACTTAAAGACCCCTAGCCCTCGTTACCTAATAGCGTAGAGGTCAGAAAGAAACAAGAGTTAGCTCTGGATAGCAGATAGAGATAAAGAATAGGCAGGAGTGACCTCTTGCCCTCGGATAACCTAGAAGCATTACGGTCAGAAAGCAAAAGTTAGGGTTGTCCTAGTTAGGACGAAGAGAAGGATTATAGATGAGATACCACCCTAGACTAGTTGAGATAAAGTGTGATACCGTCTCCTTTTCCTGGTCTTAGGACCGGCATCAGGGGACTCCACTAGATCCTCGTGGCCATCCCCTGCGGCGAAGAACCTAGCTTAATTAAATCAAACTAAAATGAACCGAACTAAATTACAAACTCAACTGAACAGCATTAAGGGGATAGATCCTAATTAAACTGAACTGAGCTCAGCTAGGCAAGGCAAGTACAAATCAAGTCAACAGCACCGAACTTAACTGAACCTAACTCTGCTAAACTTAACTGAACCGAAATAAACTAAATCTATGGCCCCTTGAGAAGTTCTAAGAGCCATTGAACGACTAATTTTAGAAGGAAACCTAAAAGACTATATTACCAACAACGAAGTAAGAGGATGTACCAAGATGGAAGACATCAAAGAGAAAACCACGAAAAAGAAATGGAGATATGTAAAGCATATCGGACGGCAGGAGCAGTCCACATGTACGTAACTGAACAGTTCAGTTGAATAAAACTCAGAACAATTGAACTCCACTTGATCTGAACGGAACTCTACTAAACTGAACTGAACCAAACTGAGCTGAAAAGAACTAAACTTAACCGAACAAATTCGAATCAAACTAAACCGAACTTGACAGTTCAATTGAACGAAATTTAGATCAACTGATCTTATCTCAACTGAACGGAACACTACTAAACTGAACTAAAATGAACCCAACCAAACCTAATTTAACTTAACTCTAAAATCAATTAAACTCGGATCAACTGTGCTCCTGTACAAATTGAATAGTTTCGGTGAAATAGTGCATGGTAGGTTCCAATATCACCTGGCGGTGGTCTGTAAATAATAATCTTGAATTTCACACAGCCGAAACGTAACATTGCACTCGAGCACTCGGTAGGTGATCCACGTGTAATTGCGGTTAAATATGACGTTTTTGCTTAATAGCACTGAACTTCATTGAACAGAACTAAACTAAAAAGCAGCTCAACTGAACTCTACTAAACTTAACACAACTGAACCGACCTTTACTAAACTGAACTGAACCAAAGTCATTTGAACTTAACTAAACCGAAGTGATCTGAATCGAACTTAACTGAACCGAACAGACGCGAATTGAAAGAAAAGCATGTAATCTTAACTAAACTGAGTCAAAGGAAACCGAACCAAATCGAACTGAATCAAACTGAATCGAACTCAACTCAATGGATACTTGATTTTAGATATAGATATTTCAAAGCTGTTTTGTATTTTGTATTTTATTTTTTATCTTGGTAGATTAAGTTTATATTTTAATTTCCTTTATGTAAAATTATTATAATTATTAACTGCAAATAAATTATTATTATTATTGTTATTATTATTCAACTGAACTTAGATCAACTGAACTGAACTTAACAGAATTCAACTCAACTTCTAAAGTAAACTGAAACGAACTTAACTAAACTGAACTCAACTAAACCGAGCTAAAACCCGAATTGAAATAAACGGATGTAATTTGAACTGAACCGAGCCAAACTGAACCGATGCGAACAAAATCAAACTGAACCGAACTCAGCTGACCTGCACTTAACAGAATTCAATTCAACTGAACTGAATCGAGCCAAACTGAACCGCACGAAACATAACTGAATCGAAACCAAGCCAACTTAACTCAGCTGAATTTGGATCAACTGAACTAAACTAACCAGAATTCAACTCAACTGAATTCGACTGCTAAACTAGACTGAAACGAACTAAAGCAATCTGAACTTAACTAAACCGAACTGATCTGAACTCAAGTCAACTGAACCGAACTGAAGAAAACGCATGTAATCTGAACTGAATTGTGCTGAACTGAACCGAGCCAAACTGAATCGAACCAAAGCGAAATGAATAAAACTGAATAGAACTCAACTTAGATCAACCGAACTGAACTCAACATAATTCAAATCAACCGAATTGAACCGAACCAATCTGAACTGAATCGAAATCAACCCAACTCAACTCAGATGAATTTGGATCAACTGAACCGACTAAACAGAATTCAACTCAACTGCACTCAATTCAACTCAGCTTAACTGAACTCAGCTAAAGTGAACTAAACTCTACTGAACTGAACTCAACTGAAAAGAACTTCACTAACAAGTATAAGTCCAGTTGAAGTCAACTAAACGGAATCAAACGGAGCAGAACCGAATAAAAGTAGTAAAGATAATTAAATAAACCAAATTGAACTGAATCGAACTCAACTCAATTCAGCTGAACTTAGATCAATTGAACTGAACTCAACAGAAGAAACAGAACAGAATAAAAGTAGTAAAGACAATTAAATAAAGTATTCATAAAATAATTACTTACCCAATTCCAATATGTGTACATTCTTATTTTCCTTGGCTATCGTTGCCAATTCCTGGAAGAAAAAAATGTTTATGAAATGTTTGTTTTATTATCAACAACGCCCGTGGTACTTAAATAACTATTACGTACCAAGGGTATTAGGAAGATGTTTTGTGTGGATAAACATAAGGTGTGAGCCACACAATTTTGTTTCTGAGTTGGCCATGCCTGGGAGAGAGAGAAACCTAGCAGTCATGTCTGAGAATAATTCATTTTTTAAATCTTCAATAGTCTCATGACATAATAATATGCGACATACCTCATGTATCTCTCAGCCAACTCTGAAACAACATTTTGTGGCTTACACCACGAAATTATTATGAAAATAAAATATGAGATTCTACCAATATTACGCAAAAATCATGGCAACTAATAGTCGAAATAACTAATAATAAGGGCCCATATAAGAATATTACTTTATTACAAGATAATCAAATCATTTTAAAACTACTTAGTGTATCTAACACGTTCAATTGATTTTTAAAATTGAGCCAATCATTGAAACCCGTCCTCTATAAACAACACCAGTAAGTGGCCCATTTAATTAGAAGTAATCATTTGAAGAAAATGAGTTGATACTAATAAGTTACAGAAAACCCAATACCCCAGATTCCGATTTTTTTACTTAAATTATCAGCAATTTATATAATAAAAAAGTTAACTTATCTAATCAATATGTTGCTAGAACAAGGTATATTTCGAGATAGGATATTCGGTAAATATTCGTTGCATTTATAAAAAAGGAGGTTGTCAAAACCCCTTTAGTTTCTATGTTTTGTTTCTATATTAAAAAGCTACTAAAGTACCTTTATAATAATATTCTGTGATGTCTTGGGAGACTTATTAAAATGTCTCCCAAAATCCGTCAGAGCAGCACTAGTCTCTAAGTATTAATATTCACAGAAATGTGACTATTAAAACGTTGCGTTTACATATATTTAAAACATGTGCTACTAATAAGCCAGATTTATCTCTCACTCAAGGATAACCGAAGGTTATTTATTCAATTACCTATGCGAAATGAGCAATTATGTATCGCTTTTCGTGTAAATTTGTTCCGCATCATTACATACTCCACAATTTACGCAATGAGATTAAAGAATTTAAAAATTATTATCAATGTTGTGTTTCAGGGGACATTCATTCTAATTACGATACACTCAAACTAATTAATCCGCATTTCATATCAACACAATTATACTTTATGGAAATCGATACAGTAATTCTGGAATGGTGTGGCAACAATAACGTATTCGATTAATACACAAACGTACTTCTAAAAATAGCAGCGCTGTTGAAAAGCAGCCCAAACAATCGACGGTTTCATACGTCACGACCAAATTAGTCTTTTCATTTCATAAATTCGTGAGAATTCTGGGAAATTAATTAATACAACATGTTTGTAATCAAGTCCATAATTGAATAGTATACTTACAGATAAGAATAATAATGTATCTTTATTCCCATAAAAATATACAAAACCAATATATTTAGTATAGGAAATGGCGTCAGGGTAAAACAATATAAAATACATAATTAAATATGAGAAAATGAAATCATTATGATATAGACATGAAAAATTCATTCAAATCATATGGTTTAATTTTTAATTGGATAATTTATAATTTAATTCGTCTCTAAATTCTGAGTGGGTTGTTAGATTTGTTGTTTAAATTCAGTTTAATTTATACATCGTTTTGTAGACTCGCATGAAACTGACGTTTAAAACGTCAAAATTATAAGATGGAAAAATTATACAAATATACAAATTCAAAAACTCAGTTTACTCAAAACTAAAGAGATTTCGAAAGAAACTTATTCTTTATAAGTTGTTCATTTTGCCATCCTCTACAATTATTATTAAATAAGATTGCTGTAACTATTATCGTTTCATAATTATAAACCAAAAATGAAAAAAATAATAATAATTTTTTTTCTCAAATAACAATTATTTTATGAGAAATATTTTCAAACAAAATAAGCTCATTTCTTTGTTGTCTTCAATATTTGTTTAAATGTTTTTGTCATATTTTTCATATCTAAGAAAATATTGGCAAAAAACAAAAAACAGTTAAGGTAAACACCCACTTTCGGTGTACGAAATTTTACCAAAAGCTTTTCAGTTCTTAGGATTATCAAATAAGACGTATGTTCAAAGTTTCATATTAATTGCTCTATTAGTTTTTGAGATACAGCGCGCACAGACAGACACATACACACACACACAGACACAAAACAAAAATTCCAGAAATTGTTGAAATGGCACCTAGGGACCACAAAACGGATATTTCCGTAAAAAAAAAATTGAAAAAAAATCACGATCACAATACTTTCTCGTACTTCGTAACGGAGAAAAATAAATATGACAGACAGATACAAAGGCAGACACGCATTTTTTTACTTTCTCCGTTACGAAGTACGAGAAAGTATTGTGATCGTGATTTTTTTTTCAAAAATATTTTTTACGGAAATATCCGTTTTGGGGTCCCTAGATGCCATTTCAACAATTTCTGGAATTTTTTTTTTTGTGTCTGTGTGTGTGTGTGTGTGTGTGTGTGTGTGTGTGTGTGTGTCTGCTGTGTGTGTGTGTGTGTGTCTGGCTGTGTGCGCTGTATCTCAAAAACTAATAAAGCAATTGATATGAAACTTTCAACATACGTCTTATTTGATAATCTGAAGAACTGAAAAGCTTTTGGTATAATTTCGTACACCGGAAGTGGGTGTTTACCTTAACCGTTTTTTTGTTTTTTGCCAATATCTTCTTAAATATGAAAAATATCTCAAAAACATTTAAACAAATATTGAAGACAACAAATAAATGAACATCTTTTGTTTGAAAATATTTTTCATAAAATCATTGTTATTCGAGAAAAAAATTTATTAATTTTTTTTTCATTTCTGGTTCATAATTTTGAAACGATAATAGTTACAGCAAATTTATGTGAATAATACTTGTAGAGAATGCTAAAATGAACAACTTATAAAGAATAGGTTTTTTTCGAAATCCCTTCAGTTTTGGAGTAAACTAAGTTTTTGAATTTGAAGTATAATTTTTCCATTTCATTATTTTGACGTTTTAAACGTCAGTTTCATCCGAGTTTACACAACGCTCGAAGTACATTTAAAATAGGATTTCAATTGAAAATAAACCATGAAAACGTAAATATAAATGGCTATGATACCATCAAGTCGGAGAAAGTAACATGATGGCCACATCACCATTTTTTTAATAATTGTCGAAATCGACGATATCAATATTTTTACAAAAAAAAATATTTGCAAAATTTTTAACGATCACTATATTTTCTTTTAGTTTGTAAGAATAAAGTAAAAATAAATATGACAGACAGACACAAATGCAGACACACAGACACATTTTATCACAAAAAATGTCCGAATCAAGGGAATGGCTATTTCCGCAAAAAAAAATTGGAGATTATTTACGATCACAATACTTTCCCGTGGTTTGTACGGAGAAAGTAGAAAATAAATATGACAGACAGAGGCACATAAAGGCAGACACACATATTTTCTACAAAAATTGTCTGAATCGACGAAATAGATATTTCCGCAAGAAAAATATTTGGAAATTTGAAATCAACGAAACGGCTGTTCCGAAAAAATGGAATTTTTTACGATTCAAATATTTTCCCGTAGTTTGTACTGAGAAAGTAGAAACTAAATATGAGAGGCAGACAGACACAAAGACAGACACATATTTTTTACAAAAATTGTCAGAATCGAAGAAATTGATATTTCCGCAAAAAACATGGATTTTTTTTTACAATCACAACACTTTCCCTTAGTATGTACAGTAAGTAAAAAATCAATAGGAGAGACAGACAGAAAGGCAGACACACATTTTTTTAACAAAAATTGTCGAAATCGACGAAATTGATATTTCCGCAAAAAGAAATTTTTTACGATCACAATAGTTTTTCGTCAATTTGTACACACCCTGTAGAGTATAAGTTATGGTTATGGTTTTCGCCCGAGGGTGGAGATGCTCACCGACTCGAAGCCGAGGGCCAAAAATCATTTTACGGCCGTTGTGACTATTTGGTACATTATTTTTTTATTTTCATCAAGTTTTAATTTATAGAAAATTCAAATTACAATTTATACGAGAGATAATAATCGTAATTTACATGACACGTTTATTATGTACGTAACCATGGCAATAGGTGTAAATAAGAACGGATTTTCACTAATTTTTAAAATAATCATTAAATTGTTGTTAAAGTTGCGAATTTCTTCAGTGTGGCCAAATAAATGTAAAAATATTTGTGACCGACTTGAAATTTTTAAAATATGCTCAAAATTGATTCTGCTTTATAATTTAAGAAAAATCTAACAAGCCCCTTCACTAACTTTGGAAATAATCATGTGATGACAGAAGTTGCCAATTTCCCAGTGTAGCCAAATAAATAAAACAAATGATACACACTTGAAATTTTCAAAATTTACTAAAAATTGATTCTTATTTATGGTTTTAAAATAATCTCAAACACATCTTTACTAAATTTCAAAATAATCACCCGAGAACTGAGTTAATTGTAATACTGAGATTGCGCATTACTTCAACGCTGCCTAAAAAATATCAAAACAATTGTCATCGACTTAAAATTTTCAAAATTTACTCGAAATTTATACCATTTTATGGTATACCCTGGCTAAATTATAAAATAATCACCGGAGAGCTGGGATCATTGTTATTCTAAAATATTGGATTTCTCCAGCGCGGACAATAATAATTTTATCACTTATGTCCGTCATATTGGATCCGCCATTTTGAATTTTTCAATTTTGACATCAAATTAATAATCTGCGATTAATACCCATTTATGTCAAAATTTATCAAGATTTAGACTTTTGGCCAGCTTTTTCGAATTCTGAACCACTGTGCGTCGCCCTGGCCGCGGAGCAGGTGGCGGCAACGTTATATCAGGACAGCGTTGGAATGGGAAAATTAAGGACCATAACCAGGGAAACGAAATAAACAGAAAAAACATTATAAAAATTATACAAGTACGAAAATTCTCGGTACCCTAAAACCCAAATAAATTGGAGAATCAAGTAAAAGTAGCCTTAATTTATACCATAACGCTACATCCATTCCCTAACTAGTTAAAGGAAGACTTACTTTTCTCCTAGATCTAAATTTTTCCCTCTATCCGGCAATGGAAGTCGAAAACAATACTTTTCGCTATAAATTGCCACCTTTCTTCCGTTTCGATCCCACTATTTGGTTTGTCCAAATAGAAGCTGTTTTTCAAAATTCCCGCGTCACAAATTCAATGCGGAAGTATCACGACGTTGTTGCCGCATTGCCGTCGGAAGTAGCCCTTGACGTGAGGGACTTACTCGTCAGCCGACCCCAGGTTCTGCCATATGAAACCCTCAAGGCAGATATTATTAGAAGGACAACACTATCGGAGAAAAAGAGGTAGCAGCAACTTCTTTCTCGGGAGGAGCTAGGAGACCAAGCCCCGTCTCAACTCCTGAGAAAGTTGCAGCAACTTCTGGAAGACCGTGTAATTGATGAAAATCTTTTACGAGAGATTTCTTAAGCCGGCCTCCGAAGTCCATAAAATTCTTGTTTTGGCCCACAACATCCCTTCAAAATTTGGCGGATATGGCAGACCAGATTTTAGAAACTTCTTCTCCACACAGAATTTGTGCGACCTCCTTTCCTTCTCGGTCAACAACAAATCAAAATTTAATCTCTCAAAATTCAGTCATCTCAGAACGTCAGGCCCAAATTGCGAAGCTATCGCGTCAAATAAAATATTTGACGAATGCTTCTAAACAACACAAAATTAGAAGTCGTTCATGCTCTCGCAAACGTACAAATCAAAATTCTGATACTCAGTACTGCTGGCATCATCAAAATTTTCGTGAATAGGCGCACAAATGTCAACCTCCGTGCAAGTGGGGAAACGAGCAACAACAGGTCTAATGTCGGCCCATTGTCCTGCTGTTACTCCAGGCCTATTATTTTTCGTACGCGACACCAATTCTAGGATAAATTCTTAGTAGACAAGGGAGCCCAGGTTAGCATTTTGGTGGTAAACCAACTTTGCGCCAACACTCATTGTCGCGCGAAATTTTCACTAACCACCGTTACTGGTACTAATACCAACTTTCGGTAACACCAAATTAATTGTTAATATCGGCCTGGACGTAAATGTCACGTGGAATTTCGTGCTTGCACAAGTTAACCACTCAATTCTGGGCATCGACTTACTTTGGCATTTCAACATTGTTGTTGACATTGCCCGTGAGCGTCTCGTGAGGAAAGCATTCGGCCCGTCAGAACTAAATTCTTTGTTTACTCAAAATTCGCCGTATTTTAAATTATTACAACAATTTCCAGATTTAACCACTTCTTTCGATCTTAAACAAAATATTAAACATGATGTTCAACATGACATCACCACTTCTGGCCCTCCAATGTTTAGCAAGCCAAGTCCGAGTTTGACAAATTGTTAAATCTCGGTTTCATCAGACCCTCCTCCAGTCCATGGGCTACGCCACTGCATCTAGTCGCTAAATCAGATGGTTCATAGCGCCCATGTGGAGATTATCGGGGCCTCATGAGTTACGATTCCAGACCGGTATCCCTTGCCTTTCATTCACGATTTCGTAAATAACTGTTGTGGTTATGTTCCAAAATCGATCTCGTCAAGGTATACCACCAAATTCCCATTCATCCTGATGACATACCAAAAACTGCAATGACAACGCCTTTTGAACTTTGAATGTACCAGGGTGAGTTTTGGTTTACGGAATGCCGCCCAAAGCTGTCAGTTATGGACTCAATACTACGCGGACTACCATTTTATTTCGCGTACATTGACGACACACTCGTCTTCAGTAAAGACGAACATGAACATACTAGTCACCTTTTCGAAATTTTTAAGCGGTTGACTTCATTTGGAATCAAAATTAACCCCGATTAATGCGTTTTCGGCGTAACAAAATTGAACTTCTTGGGTCACAGTATCAGTGGTTCGGGAATAAAACCTCTGCTGTCCAAGATCGACGCGATCTTGTCATTCCCGCAACCTGCTGACTCAAATGCTGTTCCACGTTTTCTCGCCATGGTGCATTTTTATCATCGCTTTATCAAGTCATACTCGAGTATTTTAGCACCACTCAATTAACTCGCTGCTACAACTCCACGCAACAAACATCTTGCTGGTCATAACATGCTCAACAAGCATTTATGATAGTTAAGACTGCTTTGGCCGACTGTACTATGCTTGCACTACCAGACCCGGTTGCGGAGTTAAGCATTATGGTAGACGCATCAGACTCCGCTGAGGGTGCGGTCTTGCAACAGAAGGGGAGTTGTGGCGTTCTTCCACCGCTAGCTTTCTTTTCAAAATCATTTTCAAACACAGAACGCAAATACAAAGTTCAAATATTACCTGGATGGTCACGATTTATAGTTTTCACAGATCGCTGCTATAAACTCTAATTCAGATCGTTTCTCAGGACGTGAGCACAGACACTTGAACTACATCGCGCAATTTACCACTGACATTCGGCACATTCTTGGAAACGACAACAACGTGGCTGACACACTGTCGAGAATTTAAAAGCTTTAGACCTGAACACCCTAGCAAAATTACAATCTGAAGATGTGGAATTACAATCTCTTCTTGGTAGCACTACCACAGCACTCAAACTGGAAAAGTTCACCCCGGCCGACTATAACACGTTCATCTACGTATAGACACGTCTCTTGCATCACGATGACCCTACGTTCCCCTTGCCTTGCAGCATGAGGTTATGGGTTGTTTACATGAACTTACCCACCCGGGCGCAATGAGACGTCTCGTAGCAGCACGATACGTATGGCCGCGGATGAATCATGACATTGCACAGTTCGTCAAATCCTGAGTTGCCAGAAGAATAAAATCCACCGATACACAGTGTCACCCGTTGCGAAAAAAAGACCCGGATGACCGATTCACAGATGTCCACATCGATTTCATCGGCCCTTTGCCTATATGCAACACATTATTAGGTGGCAAAATGACATAATCATAATAATAACATTGGGCGTCAGTTTTTTAAGAGGCAGAAATCGAAAGCACCGGTTTGTAACGTTTAGAATAAAATATAATACGTTGTTGCCCTCAATCCTAAACCGTTTCTCCAATTCCAACGTACCAACGTTAAAACAGTTGCCTAAGGTGCAACTTATGCAGGTGGTCTAAGCAAACTACGAAGGATGTTACACTTACCGCTCCGGCCGACTAGGTCAAAGGCATCAGGGGTGGTTCTCTGAACAAAGCAAATAATAGGGCGCCACCTGCTTATAAAGGGCGGCAACGTAGTCTTACGGTAAAGCAGAAACCGATCATTCAACAGCACAAATACGGCGTGACACCAACAAATAAAACGAAGGACGGGTCCTGTTAAAGTCACTCTCAATCACACAAATATCATACGAATTTTAAGATTTTTTAGGTTGGCAGCCATTTTGTGCATACAGCGTTGCCATTTTTACCTCCGGTTTTCCGGGAATACTTCCGGGAAGACTTCCTGTTCCAGAATCAGCTGACTCTCTCTACCAATGTTGGTATCTGCTAGTGTGAAACTTACAGTTCACTCGCATGTGGCAATCTAGTAAAACGTCTTAATTCATTAAAAAGTCAATACCAACTCATTTCAATAAATGTCCAGAATTATTTTTAAATAGAACGCGATCAGAATGAATGAAATATACCACATGTACGAGGTGTGGCAATTAAGTCCCGAGATTGTTGTTATAACATCTTTATTTCGCAATTTTTTACAATTTTTCATTTTCCTCTTCAATATAATCTCCTTCCGCATCCCTACAGCGCTCCATACGAATCTTCTACTGTGCGAAGCAGTGCTGCAGGTCATCTTCCGACAGGCTCTTGAGTAGCTGCGCCGATTTTTGTTTTACGTTCTCCAATGACTCGTGGCGGGTTCCCTTCAAGCAAGATTTGATTTTTGGGAACAGGTAGAAGTTGCAGGGTGCTAAATCTGGCGAATAAGGTGCTCCATGACTGTATATACCGAAGAAAACAATCAACATCGCCTTGAATTTGGACTTGCTCATCCTGCTTTTTTGACTCTAGGAGAGTTTGGAGGCTTCCATTGCATGGATTGCCGCTTAGTTTTAGGGTCATATTGAAAAATCCATGTTTCGTCACAAGTTATAACTCTTGACAAGAAGTCTGAGTCCTTTTCGATGCATTCCAGGGTGTCAGAACAAATGTCTTCACAATGCATTTTCTGTTCTACCGTTAGGAGTCTGGGCACAAGTTTAGCCCCCACTTTCCTCATGTTTAGTTCCTCATGCAAAATTTGTCTCACGGTTTCTTTATTATATGTTCTATATTATGTTCACATATTCAGCAATGGCCCTAATACTTAATCGACGGTCTTTTTTGAACCATGTCGGTTACTTTTTGAACATTCAAGTCACTTTTTGAAGTCATAGGCCGCCCGGGGCGCTCTTCATCTTCAACATTCTCCCTCCCCTCCTAAAAACGTTTGTACCGCTCAAAAACTCTGGCACGGGATAGGCAATCATCCCCGTAAACCGTCTGCAAACTTTCATAGCTTTCCGTCACGGACTTTTAACAAAAACTTTAAATTCACACTGCAACATTTTTTCGGTGCGAGCAGTTTTTTCACCTTCGTTATTTGTCGATTACAACGAGACTGTTTGTTGCAGCTGCTTAAAATTTTTAACCAAGGTCAAGGGATATATACTGAAGGAAAAAAATGAAACACTTGAAATTCGTGAAATTTCGACTATTTTTAAACCGCCATAATTCAGCGTATTTTCAATCGATTTTGATGAATGTTTGAGGACGAAAAACTTTTAAGTGTCTTCTTTAAAGTCATGCATGCGAACAAGCGTAACCCCTTTCGCCCCCTCTAGCGCCTCTGTGAAAAAAAGTTTTTTCTTGAAACCGTGTCCAAGTTTGACGATGTCTACGGTATTGGAAACATTTTGTCGACTCGATCCACCATAAAGGCATTAAAATTTGATCAATTCCCTATACACGACTCGAAGAACGAAGTTCCTATGACGATTTGGCACCAAGTTATGGCTGTTTGAAATAAGTGCATTTTGAGATTTTTCACACATAACTCAGTGACTTTTCAACCAAATTTGATGATCTTTCGGAAAAAATCCCATTTCAGCTCTACTTTAAGGGAGTAAACTCAGATTGGAATGATCCCTTTTCGAACCCTTTAACCCCAGAACGAAAAAAAAAACACGTTTTTGGGCAAAAAACGTCCAACTTTGGAAACGTGTACCGAGTTGGAAAAATGTGTCAACACGATCCACCAAAACTCCCATAACTTGGTGCCAAATAGTCGTAGGAACTTCGTTCTTCGAGTCCTGCTTAGGGAATTGATCAAATTTTAATGCCTTTATGGTGGATCGAGTCGACAAAAAAGTTGGACATGGTTTCCTGAAAAACTTTTTTTTCACAAGGGTGCTAGAGGCAGGGGCGGAAGGGGTTACGCTTAAGTTTGCATGCATGACTTTAAAGAAGACACTTCAAAGTTTTTCGCCCTCAAAGATTCATCAAAATCGATTGAAAATACGCCGAGTTATGGCGGTTTGAAAATGGTCGAAATTTCACGGTCGAAGTGTTTCATTTTTTCCTTCAGTATATCTATAAACGTATCCTTAAAGTTGTTTTTTTTTGCTTTGCTGATCCGCGAAATTTAGAACCCAAAAATACCGGTCTGCCAAACAAAATAGTTTGCGGAGCACTGGTGTAGTTTAAAAGCCGCATATCGGAGCTCCACTGTTGCCATTTTGTTCCTTAGGAATTTGAATTTCCCGCCACGAAAATCCCTGATTTTGAGAGTTGGTGAACATTTTGAGTTGAATATTCCCCAAATTTGAATTGTTCTACCTTGAAATCCCCCAGATTTGAATTTTCGCACCGAAATCACTCAGATTTTAAATTTCCCACCGCTAAATTCCCCCAGATTTTTTTAAGTTGGCGGCCATTTTGTGCGTACAGCGTTGCCATTTTTACCTCCGGTTTTCCGGGAATACTTCCTGTTCCAGAATCAGCTAACTCTCTCTACTAATGTTGGTATCTGCCAGTGTGAAACTTACAGTTCGCTCGCATGTGGCAATCTAGTAAAATTACTTAATTCATTAAAAAGTCAATACCAACTCATTTCAATGTCCAGAATTATTTTTAAATGGAACGCGATCAGAATGAATGAAATATACCACATGTATAGTCTGAATATATCAATCACAGGTATTAGTTCTACTAGAAATTAGACCAACTAGGCAGCAGAGCTATAAAACAGGATAGACACAATGCACATATCGGTGTCGACAAGTTAACATGCAACTTTTAAATTTATGACCAACATCACATCTAAAATCTAATTTGAACATGATTTTAATACATCTGTGTTGGAGTTTAAAGACTCGGTTGATGTGTGTTGTGTGTCCCCGAGATATAATGGCATAATTAATTTTATGGAAAATGTATTAACAGCAATTAGTGAATGATTAGCTGTTAATACATTTTCCATAGAACAACACTTGGCTAATTTGTTTATTAAAAATATATTCTTGGAGATTTTTCCACAAATTTTGTTAAAATGTTTTGCATACGTTAAATAGGAATTACCAAGGAATTGTATTTCCTCTGCTGTATTGACTGTATCCAAGTTTCTTAAAGAAAAATACATTTGAGCTGTTTTGTCTTCATTAAGCGTCAAGAAATTTGCCGAGAACCACAATTTTATCCGAGTATTGGTATTTTTAATGACTGAGTCAGTAACAGTAAATTGTTATTAACTACAAGTAGTATTATCTGCATATAGAGTGAAATTAATTGTATGATCACAAGTTACAATGTCATTAATAAAAATAATAAATAACAATGGTCCGAGAACAGACTCTTGCGGAACACCATTGCTTATTAATGCAGGATCCATTCCATTTAGATATTTGCGATCTATTAACTAAATAAGACTCTAGTAATTTAATCGATTCTATTTTAATGCCGTAATAAAACAATTTATTTAATAGTACATCGAGTGACATGCAGTTAAATGCTTTGGATAGATCGAAGAAGATTCTGGAAGAATAATTGCTGTTTTCAAAGGCATCAACAATGAACGGTATTATATTATTAATCGCGTCTTTAGTAGATGCATTTGATCTAAAACCAAATTGTCGATTATTGAAAAGATTGTTTGATTTAAAAAAAATCCTGCAATTGATTTTTTGGAATTATTTCAAAAATCTTGCCAATAACGGGTATTTTTTATGAATGTTGCAGCAATAAATGCATTTATTGTCTATAAATCCAACAACCCTGATGGAGAGTTCAAAAGTGAAAGAAGGCTATTATTGAAGAATTTTGAAGATAAAATTAGTCGGAGAAAATATTCTACGACTATGGCACGCCTGACGAGAAAAATTCGTCAACTGGCGGTGAGATTTTCGGGGGTTACTGAGGTTCATGAAGACGCCTTGTCTAATAAAAGATTATTTTTATATGCTGCTATTTTTGTAACTGTTCAGTGTGGATAATTTTCTTTAATCAGCCGCCAAGACATTTTTATTATTCATGAATAACCTATTAAACTTTTAAGCATCTGTCGAATTTACAGAGTAATTTCTGGAAAAAGTGAATTTTTGGTCATCAAAATTTGTCATCTAACGCAGCCATTTTACTTCCTCCGTTATGAAGTATTGTGATCGTAAAAATGTTATTCAATCCGTATTCGAAATCCTTTGACTATATACATATGGAATGCTAACGCCAACTTCATGTTTTTAGTTGCGGTATGTTACTAAATTGGTAGCTATTTTGTGTCTATGACATATGACTCTATGAGCTCGCATTGCATATTGTGATACCCTGCAATTTATTCACACCTTTGAATATACAGGGTATTTTGTTTATCGTAGGCCATAGGATTTTACATGCTAAAAATTATATCTTGTATTAATGTATATTTTATCATAAAATTTTGAAGGAAATTTTAGTTAGTAATAAATCAATTATTTTTCTACATGATGCACTTAGTGAGAATAATTTAAACATGTTTTATTTCCTTAACAAATTAAATTATTTAAAATAAATAACAGCAAAAATAATCAAAGTACCTTGAATCTGAAATGTCAGATTGATTAGTGAATTAATTTTATTTTTTAATGAAATAAAACATGTTTAAATTAATCTAATTAAGCGCATCATGTGGAAAAGTAATTGATTTATTACTTACTAAAATTTGCTTTCAAATTATATGTTGAAATATACATAAACACAAGGTATAATTTTTAGCATGTAAAATCCTATGGCCCACGATAAAAAAAAACATACTGTATAAACATTTATATTGTCAAATATTCACACTATGTCAAAATATTACTATGCGAAAGGCTGCAATACGTCCACGTATATATGCCAACGTGGTTATAATACTCGTCAGCCGATTAACACGTCAGTTGATTTTTGACTTATAACCTAAAATTCTGTATTAGATTTCCATCAAATCCGGAACTTCGCAAATTATGGGTTGATGCTTTGCTTGTAAAGAACAGGCAGAAAAGTGGACCCGAGTTGCCGGAATATGCTCACACTTGCAGTCTCCACTTTGCTGATAAATACATCGAGAAATATTTTCTTTTTTGCTTTCCAGTTTTTAAATTACGCTCCATTTTCGGCTCCGGGGTGGGACTTATATCGGGCTCCAGCTCGCGGACAACTTTTGGAGCAGTGATCATATGGGAAATAGAGGGGGAATAGCAGTCCATATGTATATAGTCAAAGTTGAAATCTCATTAGTTTTTGAGTAAACTGACGGTAAACATGATTTGAATTTGTCATTGTCATCTTCCACAATTTTGACATTTCAAACGTCAGTACCATCGATCCTGCAAAACGCTCGATGTACATTTAAAATACGATTTAAATTGAATATAAACCATGAAAATATAAATATAAATAACTATTATACCACCAAATCGGAGAAAGTAACTTGATCACCATTTTTTATTTTGCAAAATGTACATTTCAGACCATTAAATTACAATAAAAAATCAATCATCAATCATCTGTACTGTCAGTAAAGGTTAAGTATTCAATAATAGGTAGTTTTTCCATAATAAAAATCCATATTTTTGAAAATGAAACGAAGGGATTCATTGGGACTGTTCCAGGCGGACTACCGGACATCGAAGGCATCATTAGTTCGCTTGCTCAGTCACGGATATCTTTTTAGTAAGTACAGTAATTGTAATTGAAGAAATGTAAACACAAATTAGATTAAGAATTTTAAACATTCGGACTCTAAACTGTCCATTGATTTGGTAGTATTAGTATCTAGTTTGTATGTATTACTATTTTTCATAACCACCGATACGTAAATATTAAACCTCTAACAAAGGTGGTAATAAATATCTCTGTCTTAAATTGACATAACACCGGTATAATAAATTCGACTCTGTAAACGATCTTTCAAATGGTAAACGGAATGAATAATTAGAGGTTAGGTGCTGCGATTACATTACACATATTTTAATTTATATTTACTCCTTCACAATGTTTATTGGCAAATTCTTTTCCATGTATTTTTACCTTAAATCCACTTCTGCGGCTTCATTTGTAATTTAAGCAGTAACGATTCAAAAATGTATTCGATGACTGGCAGTGACAGACAACGACGCATAAAGAACATTTACACAACTGAAAATATACCGACTTACAAAAAAACTGGCTTAACCCGCCAATGGTGACCTACTGGCCTTTGAAAAATTACAAAACCTTTAATCTCCGTTATTGTTTTTTGTTGCAATTTCGAGTAACTGCCGCATTGTAGAGCTTAAATTGATTAAATATCTCTGTTTTATTGTCAAAGAACATAGATTTAAAAAAAAACATGTACTATTAGTAACACGTTTCGAAAACTGCAGAAAGTGGTTTTTTGATCATAAAATTTCAGTTTTGACCAACGGCATTTTTCTTGCAGTGAAGTTGTCAAAGTTTTATTTAGCAAATTTTAAAGATATACTTTCTGGAAATAATTTGTCAGAGTTTCATGTAATTGTCGGATTGGATACGGAAAATTATAATCATGTTACTGCAGAAACTCGTTTTTTTGATCATAAAATTTCAGTTTTGACCAACGGCATTTTTCTTGCAGTAAAGTTGTCAAAGTTTTATTCAGCATATTTTAAAGATATACTTTCTAGGAATAATCTGTCTGTGTTTCATGTAATTATCATATTGGATACGGAAATTATAATCATGTTGCTGCAGAAAGTCGTTTTTTGATCATACAATTTCAGTTTTAGCCATCGCCATTTTTCTTGCAATGAAGTTGTGAAAGTTTTATTTATCAAATTTAAAAGGTATACTTTCTAGGAATAATCTGTCAAAGTTTCATGTAATTGCCACATTGGATACGGAAATTATAATCATATTACTACAGAAAGTCATTTTTTGATCATAAAATTTCAGTTTTGACCTCCGCCATTTTTCTTGCATTGACGTTGTCAAAGTTTTATTTAGCAAATTTTAAAGACATACTTTCTAGGAATAATCTGTCAGAGTTTTATGCAATTGCCATATTGGATACGAAAATTATAACCATATTACTGCAGAAAGTTGTTTTTTGATCATAAAATTTCAATTTTGGCCAACGCCATTTTTCTTGCAGTGAAGTTGTCAAAGTTTTATTTAGCAAATTTTAAAGATTTATTTTCTAGGAATAATCTGTCAGAGTTTCATGTACTTTTCATATTGAATACGGAAATTATAATCATGTTACGGCAAGAAGTCGTTTTTTTGATCATAAAATTTTAGTTTTAGCCAACGCCATTTTTCTTGCAGTGAAGGTGTCAAAGTTTTATTTAGCAAATTTTAAAGATATACTTTCTAGGAATAATCTGTCTGTTTCATGTAATTGTCATATTGGATACGGAAATTATAATCATATTACTGAAGAAAGTCAGTTTTTGATCATAAAATTTCAGTTTTGGCCAACGCCATTTTTCTTGCACTGAAGTTATCAAAGTTTTATTTATCAAATTTAAAATATACACTTTCTAGCAATAATCTGTCAGAGTTTTATGTAATTATCATATTGGATACGGAAATTATAATCATATTACTTCAGAAAGTCAGTTTTTGATCATAAACTTTCAGTTTTGGCCAACGCCATTTTTCTTGCAGTGAAGTTGTCTAAGTTTTATTTAGCAAATTTTAAAGATATACTTTCTAGGAATAATCTGTCTGTTTCATGTAATTGTCATATTGGATACGGAAATTATAATCATATTACTGAAGAAAGTCAGTTTTTGATCATAAAATTTCAGTTTTGGCCAACGCCATTTTTCTTGCACTGAAGTTATCAAAGTTTTATTTATCAAATTTAAAAGATATACTTTCTAGGAATAATCTGTCAGAGTTTCATGTAATTGTCATATTGGATACGGAAATTATAATCATATTACTAAAGAAAGTCAGTTTTTGATCATAAAATTTCAGTTTTGGCCAACGCCATTTTTCTTGCAGTAAAGTTGTCAAAGCTTTATTTAGCAAATTTTAAAGATATACTCTCTAGGAATAATCTGTCATGGTTTCATGTAATTGTCATATTGGATACGGAAATTATAATCATATTACTGCAGAAAGTCGTTTTTTGATCATATAATTTTAATTTTGGCCAACGCCATTTTTCTGGCAGTGAAGTTGTCAAAGGTTTATTTAGCAAATTTTAAAGATATACTTTCTAGGAATAATCTGTCAGAGTTTCATGTAATTGTCATATTGGATACGGAAATTATAATCATGTTACTGCAGAAAGTCGTTTTTTGATCATACAATTTCAGTTTTGGCCAACGCCATTTTTCTTGCAGTGAAGTTGTCTAAGTTTTATTTAGCAAATTTTAAAGATATACTTTCTAGGAATAATCTGTCTGTTTCATGTAATTGTCATATTGGATACGGAAATTATAATCATATTACTGAAGAAAGTCAGTTTGTGATCATGAAATTTCAGTTTTGACCAACGGCATTTTTCTTGCAGTGAAGTTGTAAAAGTTTTATTTAGCAAATTTTAAAGATATACTTTCTAGGAATAATCTGTCTGTGTTTCGTGTAATTGTCATATTGGATACGGAAATTATAATCATATTACTAAAGAAAGTTAGTTTTTGATCATAAAATTTCAGTTTTAGCCAACGCCATTTTTCTTGCAGTGAAGTTGTCAAAGTTTTATTTAGCAAATTTTAAAGATATACTTTCTAGGAATAATCTGTCTGTGTTTCATGTAATTGTCATATTGGATACGAAAATTATAATCATATTACTGAAGAAAGTCAGTTTTTGATCATAAAATTTCAGTTTTGGCCAACGCCATTTTTCTTGCACTGAAGTTATCAAAGTTTTATTTATCAAATTTAAAAGATATACTTTCTAGGAATAATCTGTCAGAGTTTCATGTAATTATCATATTGGATACGGAAATTATAATCATATTAATTCAGAAAGTCAGTTTTTGATCATAAAATTTCAGTTTTGGCCAACGCCATTTTTCTTGCAGTAAAGTTGTCAAAGTTTTATTTAGCAAATTTTAAAGATATACTCTCTAGGAATAATCTGTCATGGTTTCATGTAATTGTCATATTGGATACGGAAATTATAATCATATTACTGAAGAAAGTCAGTTTTTGATCATAAAATTTCAGTTTTAGCCAACGCCATTTTTCTTGCACTGAAGTTATCAAAGTTTTATTTATCAAATTTAAAAGATATACTTTCTAGAAATAATCTGTCAGAGTTTCATGTAATTGTCATATTGGATATGGAAGTTATAATCATATTACTACAGAAAGTAAGTTTTGTTGTTAAAATTTCAGTTTTGACGTTGTCAAAGTTTATTTAGCAAATTTAACGATCTATTTTTTTGGAATAATCTGTCGAGTTTCATGCAATTGGCATAGCAAGGGGCTGCACCATCCTGTTGCCACCACATCATTGCTCTATAATTTACAATAAAACTCACAAATGATATATCGCTGAATTTGTCTTCGAATCGCCTTTACAAAAATCCATAAATATATAGTGTCTCATTTAAAATAGTGAAGTTGATGTAATTTTTCCAGAAATGGAGAAACAGAAATTAAATCGAAGTATTCAGAAAAGATCATCATTATGAAATATTTAAATCCACCAAATTACATTTTCGTCCTACTACTACTACCGTTTTTGAGATATCGCTTGTCTACTTTGTGGAACACCCAGTATGTGAGCTAAAATTGAGTTTAGTGTCGAAAATCACGCCCAGGTCTTTAAATTCTGAGACTATATGAGCTATTGTTAGAAATAACGCAATTAAAATTAATTGTATTCACTTTTCTCGATAAAGTAAAAACACAGCTCTTGAAAATATTTAAGTTTAAGCCATTTTTACTGCTTTTTACTTATTTAAGTCTTCTTGCAGAATGTTATGCTGGGTTTATACGACGTTTAAGGTTTAAGGATAGCGTTTAAGCAAAGTAGAACTAACGTATTAGTGCTTATGCGTTCATACGAAGTTTTAAGGATTTTAACGTTTAACGTTTATGTCAGTGACGGTTCGCGGGGTTTTTTTCTGGTACGGCCGAGGAACAAGAGGTGACAATACAGATAGGTAGAGTCAGTTGCAGAGACGGCTGGCTGCGTGACCGCACCTATCTGTATTACCACCTCTTGTTCCTCGGCCGTACCAGAAAAAAACCCGCGAACCGTCACTAGTTTATGTTTAAGAATAGGCTACTTTCTACTTTTCCCTTAAAATCGTTAAACACAAATCGATGTGCGCATACTTTTAGCGCTGACAGCTTTTCAAACAACGAATCACAACGAATGTTTGGCACGCGGTATATTGTAGGAGGTTATGTTCACGGCTTGTGTTTGTAAACAACCAAAGATTAAAAAAGGACAGTATTGACGACTTTGTGGCATCTATTCATATTGAAGCATTCAATCAGTGTACATAAATTGTTGTAAATTAATCGTTTCCACAAACACAGCTGATACGTACAATGATGCCAGATTTACATATTCATCCTAAATCATTTGTTAAAATATGCGATTTAAGTAATTTGAATAATTTGTCGGGATTGTTAGCGATAAAGATGAAGAATTGAATATTATAAAAAATAATTTTATAGTTTGTTTTATATTCATTAGAAGAATTAGTTGCAAAAGAGTATTTTCCTAAAATTTGTGATAAAAGATCTGGCAAAGTCGACGCGCAAGCGCATTATCTAAGATTCTTAATAAGAATTAAGAAATTTTCGTGTGAACGGCATCTTTCCCTTAAACGTTAAACGCTAAACGTTAATCCTTAAACCTTAAACGTTAAACGTCGTATAAACCTACCATTTCAATCTGTAACATCAGTAAGTTTCTATTTATTTTAATGTTTGTCAATGAATCTTGGCAATGTATACAATGATTTTTCAAACATTGACTGAATTGATTTATACAAATTGAAAAACGTTGATGATGCCTGTAGTTTTCTGTATACCCAGTTATAAGCTATTTTAAATAAAAAAAATGTGCCTAAATGATCAACAGATGATCAAATATTAACATTCATTTTGCACCCTGGTTCACTGAGACGTGAAGTAAAAATAAAAATAAAATTAAGATCAAAATTTTTACGCAAAAAGAACAATACAAAAATTATGAAGATACAAGGAGATAGTTTAGGACTTCTTTAACAGCTAAAAAAAATGCGTTTGTACACTGCGCGGAGAATAACATGAACAAAGATCCTGCTAAATGTTGGAACTATATTCACGCAATTAAAAAGACAACACGTATTCCGGGAAATATGAAAAGCGAAGATTCGTTTGTTTCTAATCCTGTAGGTATTGT
The DNA here is from genome assembly GCA_910593695.2 of Ocypus olens. Taxonomy (NCBI): domain Eukaryota; kingdom Metazoa; phylum Arthropoda; class Insecta; order Coleoptera; family Staphylinidae; genus Ocypus; species Ocypus olens. The sequence goes on along the minus strand of OU343053.1, from coordinate 15,121,505 downwards.
CAAGGTGTTTGTAACCCAATTTAAATCCGTGTGTACAGATAATGGTGTAAATATTCAATCCGCATCCAATATTAGTCACAGCTTATTAGGTAATCTTTTAATTTCCGAAGAAGATGTACGTATAATAATTTACGATACAAATAACGTTATGAAGGTTTTTACATTACGAGAGAAAAGTTTTTTATTATAAAAATCCATTTTTCGCATTTTATTAAATAATATAAACGTTCTCAATCAAAAAAAATTTAAGTTTTTGATTGAGAAAGTTGTCCATTATTCGGCCGAATCATTTTCTCCACAGATGACGTCCAATCAAATGATAGTGGTTTCATTCCCCAACAGGTGACGTCCAATCAAATGATAACGATTTCATTGCCCTACGGTTTAATTGTTACTATGGTTACGATTCGTTTTTTTTGTCAGCGGACTGCCGCAATTTCCAAATAGAAACATTATTCGTTATAATTTAATGCAAACAGAAAAATATTTAGGTAATTATTTAATATGATGCAAAAAAAGTATAGTATTATTCCATCGAATCGAAGAAAGTTACACGATGGCTACATTTCTTAACAAATTTGAAAAACAAAAATTGCATGTTTAAAATCATTTCGTAAAACTGTATTTAGGCTAAGGCGGCAAATTTTTTTTTTGCTTGTAGCGGCGTAAATATTACCACGGTAATTCTTGATAGTCAACTTTGTACGGCGAAAGTAAAAATTGTAAAATTATTGAGAAAATCGCAAAATCAACTTCTCATTCAATTGTTACAAACAATTGACAACGAACAACTCGATTTTTGTTCCGAATCCAACAAAACAATTGAATTTGATTGACTCATTGTAACTAATCAATCATTAGTCACCGCTAAACCCGCGGCTATTCGCACTTTTTGAAAGTCACGGCCACTCAAAAGGCGCCGCGCCGCTGTAATAATCTCAGGAATTACGGAATATACGAATTATGCACTGGAGAAGTGTAGTGGGAACACGCATTCCAATCGAATCTAGAAGCAAATCCAAGTGCGCGCGCCGGCTCTTCGCTTGTTTCTAACCTTGCCAAACAGATGGCATCTCTCATAAACGTCGAAAACATAACCCCGTGAAACTACACACCAACCAGCAGACAACAGTGCATTCATAGAAAAGATATATCTATAGAAGGTCCACTCCCATATACTGGTCGAGACTGCGTTCAGCGCCTCTGAAGAGAGTTTCACCACCTAATCTTGGGAGCGCGTGCCTGGCGGGATTTACAAATAATTCAAATAAACTGTGCATTTTTGAACATTTCATGTTTCTTTATTACGACAATATTTTAAATTATCCAATATTTATTTTCAAGTAAATAATTTGAAAATAGTAATTGAATAATAAATACAGTCGCAATAAAAAAAGAAAAATTATATACAAATAGTCAATATAAAAAAAACAATATTTTTTCCAACAGTAAAATAGATTCATATGTATAAAAATTCAACAAAATAGATATAAATAACAATAATGAACTTACCGTATTACCCCAGGATATCACCACCAAGAGAAAAAACAATAGGAAAAATGGATGAATAGTAAAAAAAAAATAGTAACAATGTAATTCAGTTTTATACATTTATTAATAAAATAGCAGATTATCATATGTAATATGTGATGATACTTGCATTACCTATAAAACAATTACACTATAACGATAAAAGTAACACGAAACCACACAACTTATGCTATTACGATGTAATATAACAAAAAAAGACAATTAATAGCGACGTTAATGACCAACAACTATGTAATAATAATGTAATAATACTATAAACCAAGATGAATGTAATAACTAAAATTACTAACCTTTATTGACTCACGCCAAAGCAAATATCCTGGAAATTGCAATGAAGGCACACAATAAACGTTTAAAAATACTCTCAAACGAATATCATGCTAATGATCGCAAAAGAAAAGTATCGCAGTCTTTATAACAGATTCTAGCGTACAAAATGCAAGTACAATCTATCACAACAAAGACTGTGAACCATGCTGGATTGTGCGGGATTAAGCGGGAAAATGGCGGGATTTATGAAACTTGAAGTGAAAAGTAGCGGCGCCATCTAAAGAGAGTTTCACACACTTTTCTATATTATAAACAACTCCGTATGAGTGGACCGACCCTGAGTGCATTGTTAACCTTCGCCGAGTGAATACACGTTTCAATTATTCATACAATTAAATCCGGAAAGGTATAACTTAATCGAGGAAATTATGGCACCTATGGGTAAGTAAATTTCTGTAACTAACCTCAGCCTTTTGCAAATCCCTGCACGTAGTTATTATGTGTTCGGGGCGATTCTCGCGTTTCACCAAGTTTCTCACCAATCCCAGTCCTATTCCACGATTGCATCCCGTTATTACGATGCTTTTCATTACTGGATTTTCTTTATTGACTGGCACTGCCGTCGGTGAACCAAAGATGGGTTTATAGAGCGCTCAAGGACGGATAGTGTGGCAGTCGTCGCGCGATCGCCGTTAATCGTTGAATATAAGTTAGGTTAGAAATTACTGTTCGTAATATGGTTATCGCGGGTTTGTTAGCGCGTAACGTGGTGTTTCGCGGAAGTTGCCGGATATACCGTAGGCATTTCGCACTCTTCCAAACTAGATCTTACTCGGGGACGCAAAGTAGTAAGTGAAAGTCCATTTATCCTACAATTGGCCTTCAGATTAACGTCAATGTTAGCCGAATTAACGTCACGCATAGAGGGTTTACTATCCTTCTGCACTTTGAAGATTGTTTATGTACTGTACAGTTGTAATTCTTGGGTGTTGTTTGCATACATTAATGATTGTGCACAATTTCTTATAGTAATAGAAGTAGTTTTTATTAGCCTTGGGCTTTTCAATATTCATTTTGATGGATCATCTTGACACATAGAGCCCCGGGTGCTCACTGGTGGGTCATGTCAATTTTACATGAGCAGATCTGGTGCCCACCGGTGGCAACTCTGTGTGTGTATAAGTAGGCGCGATATACATTAATTTCACCTATACCAGTCAGATCTGTGGTCCTCGTAATTATATTTCATGTGGACTAGCCATTTTCCTCAACTATACACCAAAATAATGACTATATTTATGAACAAAAAAAAACCTTATTTATTTGGTAACATGATTTAGGGCCCGGTATATTCATCTGTTCAGTAAAGTTTCTGTTGTTACTTGTTCAGTAAATTTATAGGTCACCTGTAAGGCATTTGGGTATATTCATCCGAATTTGTGTCATGTAACTACGGGACACTTATGACATTTTAATTCGGGTAGTACAGTTGAGACGACAAGGTAAGGTATATACCAAGTGTCTGGAATAAGGGGCGAACATAGGGATTTAACATGTAAAATTAAATGTGTAATTATTAGGTCTATTCATTTTAGATAAAAATAGTAAAGGAATATTTTTTTGAGAATTAAAAATTGTAAATGTATCATCCATTTAATTTACTTTTGTACCAGAATACACCTGAGAAATAATAAAAATAAGTTGAACAATGTACCATTTAATAAAAACCCTCGCCATGAGTTTGGCAAATGTCATGTCATAGTGAAAATAATTTTGCTAGTCAGATATCAATTCACGCATTGTAATTACTATGAACAATAACGTTGGGCTCGTTGTTAAGTGTGAACTAACATTCATCTGCAAAAAGTTTCAGTCTGTATTTGATCGATTCTGCATTATTTCACAGAATACACGCCTAGTTTCATCATCCACTATCAGTATCTCCTCATGGCATTGATGCTTGTAGGAATGATAACCATGCTTCTTCGGAATTTTCTGTACAGAAAATTTAGGCACGTTGCACACACGAGCAATGCATCGTATGCTAATTGTTGGTTCAGCATTTATCAAACCCAAAACTGTTTCTTCCAATTCATCGTTGTTTCTTCTGTTCCGTTTGCATGCAATGTCGCGAACTCTGAGTAAACTTACGCCACTGCAAAATGTTTTGATAATTAATACGCTCTCTTCATTGGAATAACTCAGATTATTGTTCATAGTAATTGCAATGCGTGAATTGATATTTGACTAGCAAAATTATTCTTACCATAACATGACATTTGTCAAAGTCATGGCAAGGGTTTTTATTAAATAGGAAATGGTTAAACTTATTTTTATTATTTCCAAGTGTCAGACATGTATTAATCAGCGCCACAATAGTTGTAGTAAAAATGAGCTTACCAAGATTTTGAGAAATGCCCAAAGCAAACTTTAATGGTCCGACAATAACTGACATTTTATACATTATACCGAGTGTTTGGGATAAGGGGCGAACATAGGGATTTAACATGTAAAATTAAATATGTGTAATTATTTGCTCCCCTATTCATTTTAGAGAAAAATCGTAAAGGAATATTTTTTAGAGAATTAAAAACTGTAAATGTATCATCCATTTAATTTACGTTTGTACCAGCATACACCTCAGAAATAATAAAAATAAGTTTAACAATTTACCATTTAATAAAAACCCTTGCCATGACTTTGACAAATGTCATGTTTCATGTTATAGTGAAAATAATAATATTGCAAGTCAGATATCAATTCTAGTTATTACGATGAACAATAATCTGAGTTATTCCAATGAAGAGAGGGTATTCATTATTAAAACATTTTACAGTGGCGTCAGTTTACGCAGAGTTCGTGACTTATTTTCGGTTACATTTAACAATCGACCAATTCCGTCTGTATCAACAATTTCCAAATTTGTGAAAAAGTTCGAAAATACAGCAAGTGTAGCGGCAGATGATTCAAAAGGTATTTCAATAGACCAATTTTAACAAATATTATTTCAAAAACATTAACATTGCAGGCAAACGGAAGAGAAGAAGCAACGATGAATTGGAAGAAAGAGTTTTGGGGTTGATAAATGCTGATCCAACAACTAGCATACGATGCATTGCTCGTGAGTGCAGCGTGTCTACATTCTCAGTGTATAAGATTCTGAATAAGCATGGGTATTATCCCTACAAACATCAATGCCATCAGGAGATATTGCTAGTGGATGAAGAAAGCAGGCGTGTATTCTGCGAGATAATGCAGGATCGATCAAACATAGACAGAAACTTTTTGCAGTCTATCTGTTTTACGGATGAATGCACGTTCACACTTAACAACGAGCCCAACACTCAGAACACGCGATACTGGACCCAAGAAAATCCGCGGATATGCCTTAGAACTAGAACCCTGTTCCCACAAAAAATCAATATTTGGGCTGGTATTTTTAAAAATAATATTATTGGGCCGTTTGAAATATGTGGAAATTTAAATTCGAATTCTTATTTAGACCTTTTAATCAACCAGGTTGGCCCTGCGTTAGAAGAAGTTGCAATCAGGAGATATGGTATCAGCATGATGGATGTCCAGCCCATTATGGTTTAAATGTAAGGGAATATTTAAATGCTAATTTTCCCAATTGCTGGATTGGTCGCGGTGGCACTATCAACTGGCCACCAAGATCTCCTGATTTAGCACCATGTGATTTCTTTTTGTGGGGTCACTTGAAAAACAAAATTTACAAAAAACACCATCCAAATATTGAATCTTTGCGGGAAGCAATTTTTGCGGAATGCACATTGATTACAGATAGGCAGTTGGCTAATGTTAGACATGCATTTTATAACCGATTGGGTTATTGTTTACACCAGAACGAGAACTTTTTGAGTACTTGCTCTAAAATTTCCCGTTGACTGCTGGTTACAGTAAAACCAAAAATATATCACGAACTGTGTGTAATCTGACACCACTTTAATTCAATTCATCGTTGCTTCTTCTGTTCCGTTTGCCTTTAATTTTAATATGTTTGAAATAATATTTGTTGAAATTGGACTATTGAAATACCTTTTGAATCATCTGCCGCTACACTTGCTGTATTTTCGAACTTTTTCACAAATTTGGAAATTGTTGATACAGACGGAATTGGTCGATTGTTAAATGTAACCGAAAATAAGTCACGAACTCTGTGTAAACTGACGCCACTGTAAATATTTTGATAATAAATAATACCCTCTCTCCATTGGAATAACTCATATTATTGTTCATAGTAATAACAATGCGTGAATTGATATTTGGACGTGGATGGAACTGCGGGTTAAGGAGATTGAATGATTCGGGAAATTGGCGTCGGCTACGAGGCCATCTGCCATAATCATTGTATTGTAATATATCAGAAATTAAATGAATAACTGAATAATGAAAGACAAATGCAATGTCCATGGTCCCGAGCGAATATTCCGCGACCCTGAAATCGTTCGCCCGGGCTGGGATTCGAACCCTCGCGGCACGCGGTGCAACCGGCATAAGCGCTCGCTTGTACCCACTACACCAACGGGCCGCCCGAATTAATGTTTGACTAGTAAAATTATTCTCACCATAACATGACATTTGTCAAAGTCATGGCAAGGGTTTTTATTAAATGGTAAATTGTTAAACTTATTTTTATTATTTCTGAGGTGTATGCTGGTACAAACGTAAATTAAATGGATGATACATTTACAGTTTTTAATTCTCTAAAAAATATTCCTTTACGATTTTTCTCTAAAATGAATAGGGGAGCAAATAATTACACATATTTAATTTTACATGTTAAATCCCTATGTTCGCCCCTTATCCCAAACACTCGGTAGAACATGTACCAACGCGTTGCTAGGCAATACCAACATGAGAGATTATCTGATTAGATACCACCCAGGGTGAATTGCCATGCATAACATGCAGCGTGGTCTGTTACGCATCGTAATTAGAATTTTATTGGATCATGTCATCAACATTATTCGATTTTATGGGTTAATGAGTAAATGAGGGAAATTGTCTAAAAACTATTCCTGTACAATTTTTCTCTAAAATTAATAGGGGAGCTAATAATTACACATATTTAATTTTACATGTTAAATTCCTGTGTTTGCCCCATCCCAGACACTCGGTACATGTATCGGTTGTATACATATATATATATATATATATATATATATATATATATATATATAATTTTATTTTCAAGTTGGTCCTGTGGGTAGAAATGAGTGATCTTGAACCAATGTTATTTGGCTAGTAGTACTAGTAATAACATGCAAATTTCTTTTATATCATTCAATATCCAGCGTACTAGCCAGGGAAGTAGTTGTTTCAATAAGTTATTTGTTTATAGGCTTAGTAAGACTTAATTTTGCTTTGCAGAGTTACGAACAGGTTGAATATTCAAATATTCAGGCTATATTTCATTTTATTAAATGTATTTAATGCTTCTGCAACAAGTGAGGTTGCCTCTAATTTATTTACTATATTATTGTTTTCAATATATTCAATTATAAAAAAAACAATTTATGGACACTACGTTGCTAAATTATGAAAACTTGAAAATTACGAATAATGAGTGTTTTCATTCACACTATATTTGCATGTTTGTTCTGAAAACATTGAACACATATTGGAATGAGTAGGAGCATAGGCATTTGCCTGTTCTAAGTTCAATGATTTGTAACATATTGTGCATCGTTTTCTTATAACCCATTTTTGACCTTCTATTTCCTTTCAAACATGTCAGATGTCGAAGCTTGACATCTTGTAGATATTGAAGTTAGGCTGCTTACATGCTCTGTCATTATCATGTCCGACACTATCGCTTTTTTTAATTTTGTAATACTCATTTTTTTGTTATATGTATTTTATTGAACAGATGGAAAGCATTTACCATCATTGTAGCTGTAATGAAATGGAACAATAATCTCTTATACCATTTTAGTGTTCTCAAAAAAAAGGAACATACACCGCTATTTGATCCGACAAGTCAATGAAGGACTTGCCACTATTGTAATTGAGTACTACTACTGGTTTCCTGTATACTTCTCCTTTTTTCCAGAATTTTTGGAATGAGTCATCATGTTTTGTGCTCAACATTAAAATGTCTCATTTATCTTTCCATTTTATCTTCATTTTGCCTAGCTCCTTTCTCAAGCTTTGTTTTAATCCCATTGACTGGATTGTTTTTTTCTGTTTTTGCTTAGTGTACCGACTAAATGAGTATCTCTGTCTATGAACTTCTTACCTAGAGATAAGCTGGCATATCATTTATCGGCATCTAGCAATCCGTCCATTAACTGCATTACCACCTTTTTGGGGAATAGAAATTCCATCTTCTCTTGCTCAACCAGTATAAACCTTACAGGCCCATGTATACAGGGTGCTTCAGAGCTCTGGGAATGGTCAATCACGTGCTTATTTTTCAAAATTTCGAAAAATGTTTTATACAAAAGTTGTGTATAACAGTGAGCTTCACGCCCTAAAAATATTTAAATTTATACAGGGTGTCTCATAACAAAGTTACAGACCAAACTTATGTTTTTTTAAATGGAACACCCTATATTTTTTGTCATTTTTGAATTATATGGAGCAAATAAAGGTGAGTTATTTCAATACTCCCTATACCTATTGTTTGCCGTTTTCGAAATATTTGAAGATTTGTTGAAATGCATGGTCTGGGTGAATTTTATTTTTGCCCCAATGATTGACGTTGAACGATTAAAATCATTTCTATTATTTGGTTGACGGTTCGAACTATAGAACCAACCATGATTTCATACAAAAAATTATACAGGGTGATAAAAAAATGTGGTAGAAAAACCCAACTTATAAAGTTGAATAAGTTCGTTTTTTTTTCAAATGGCACACCCTGTACTTAGTAACGTATTCTCAAGTAGAATCCAATTATCTTTCAGATTATAATAATCATTCCTGATTTGATAATCGCCGAATACAAGAAAACTATTGAGATTAGGAATAGGGAACCCTTATACAATCTGAAAGATAATTGGATTGGAAGTTATTTAACTTTATAAGTTCGGTTTTTCTACCGCATTTTTTTTATCACCCTGTATAATTTATTGTATGAAATCATGGTTGGCTCTATAGTTCGAACCCTTAACCAAATAATAGAAATTATTTTAATCGTTCAACGTCAATCACTGGGGCAAAAATTAAATTTCACCCAGACCATGCATTTCAACAAATCTTCAAATATTTCGAAAACGGCAAACAATAGGTATAGGGAGTATTGAAGTAACTCACCTTTATTTGCTCCATATAATTCAAAAATGACAAAAAATACAGGGTGTTCCATTTAAAAAAAAAACATAAGTTCGGTCTGTAACGTTGTTATGAGACACCCTGTATAAATTTAAATATTTTTAGGGCGTGAAGCTCACTGTTATACACAACTTTTGTGTAAAACATTTTTCGAAATTTTGAAAAATAAGCACGTGATTGATCGTTCCCAGAGCTTTGAAACACCCTGTATACCCTCAAAGCTTTAATAATTTGATACCATATCTATGGCGCTTGTTGGGTATATACTGTCGAAAATATATTGAAGGAAAAAAAATGAAGCACATGAAATTCGTGAAATTTCGACCATTTTCAAACTGCCATAACTCGGCGTATTTTCAATCGATTTTGATGAATCTTTGTGGGTCAAAAACTTTAAAGTCATGCATGCGAACTTAAGCGTAACCTCTTCCGCCCCCTCAAGCACCCCTGTGAAAAAAAATGTTTTTTCAGGTAACCGTTTTTCCAAATTTGACCATGTGTACGGAGCTGGAAAAATTTTGTCGACTCGATCCACCATAAAGGCATTAAAATTTGATCGATTCCCTATGCAGGACTCAAAGAACGAAGTTCCTACGACGATTTGGCACCAAGTTATGGGTGTTTGAAAAAAAGTGCATTTTGAGGTTTTTCGCACATAATTTGATGATTCTTTCGGGAAAAAATCCCATTTTGGCTCTACTCCAAGGGGGTAAACTCAGATTGGAATGAGCTCTTTTCGAACCATTCAACCCCCAAACAAAAAAAACACGTTTTTGGACAAAAAACGCCCTACTTTGGCAACATGTACCGAGTTGGAAAAAATGTGTCGACTCAATCCACCAAAAGGGCATCGAAATGTGTTCAATTACCTGCGGAGGACTCAAAAAACGAAGTTCTTACGACGATTTGGCACAAAGTTATGGGTTAATAATAAGTTGGCAAGAGTTCATAGCTTTTAGGAGTTCTCTGCCTCTTGTTTATATTTTGCTTGATCCCTGCATTGTGTTTTTAGCATTGTAATCGCCTCCGGCCATGAAGCGATTGCCTAGTATATTGAAGTATTCTATAAAGTGGTTTACTTTGATCTTGTATTTGGGTGGGGCGTAGCTGGCGGATATTGTAACATATCCTTTTTCATCTTCTATTGCGACATTTGTTACTTGGGTGGGACTTTTGCTGAATTTAGGTAATTCATGATGTTTTATGGAATTCCTAATAATTATTACACTCCCTCTATGTCCCCCGCCGTCCGGATGGTTTGTTGTTTATGCTTGTGCAGTGAGTTTCTGAGATAAGTATATCAAGTTTGTGGTTGTCGATAAATGTTTTAAGCTCTTGCCGGTCATTATTACATTAATTAAAAATCCACACCGAATAAAAACACCGACAGAAGCGGCTTTTTTCGCCGCGAATAAAAATACATTGTAGTACCCTTGCTGTTTCTTCCATGCTATTCATTTTGCAAAGTGATAAGTGTATTTTGTATTGCCATAAAACGTCGTCACTGAGCGCTGGGTGTCATGCATCCGGCCGTTCTATTCTCACCGAGTTCCTACTTTTTCCTCTTCGGTAAAAAGTAAACAAAATTATGGCTCCGTTTTTTTAACCGTAGTGGTACTGATGGAGAACTCCGCAATATGCATTATCGAACATTTTCAGTATGTAACGCTTGATAAAAAAATTATTTATTAATTTTCATGACTTTTTGACAGTGTATGTGCTAAATACACCTGCAGAAAAGCACTGCACAAATAAAATTTAAAAATTGCACCCATTTCTGGTAGATTTCCCGGCAATCTATGGCTGGGATTTTATTACTAACTTCTCGTCGGTATTTTGCAATATGTCCAAAATTTCTCAGAATATTCTAATTGGTACATTTCAATTTACAATAATCTATACTCCCGTGGGAAAAAAAATGACACCCCTAATTTTTCACGTGTCTATTATTTCTTATTTTTTAGTGTTGTGAATTTGACTTATGTAACCTTAAATATTTGACAGTGACAGTAATAATTAGCAATACAGTAAATCTAGGCTTGGTAAATCGCAGAAGTATGCGTAGGACAGTTATCCTGTTGAAACCTTTGACTATATACTATTGGACTGCTAGTCCCCCTCCATTTCCCATATGATCACTGCTCCAAAAGTTGTCCACAAGCTGGAGCCCGATATAAGTCCCGCCCCGGAGCCGAAAATGGAGCGTAATTTAAAAACCGGAAAGCAAAAAAAATATTTCTCGATGTATTCATCAGCAACGTGGAGAATGCAAATGCGAGCATATTTCGGCAACTCGGGTCCACTTTCCTGCCTGTTCTTTACAAGCAAAGCATCAACCCATAATTTGCAAAGTTCCGGATTTGATGGAAATCTAATACAGAATTTTAGGTTATAAGTCAAAAGTCAACTGACGTGTACATCAGCTGACGAGTATTATAACCGCGTTGGCATATATACGTGGACGTATTGCAGCCTTTCGCATAGCAATATTTTGACAAAGTGTGAATATTTGACAATATAAATGTTTGTATATTCAAAGGTGTGAATAAATTGCAGGGTATCACAATATGCAATGCGAGCTCATAGAGTCATATGTCATAGACACAAAATAGCTACAAATTTAGTAACATACCTCAACCACTTAGAGTCCCGCCGCGCCACCGTTGCTTGGAGACACACATGAAGCGGCGCTAGCAGTCCAATAGTATATAGTCAAAGGTTGAAACACAGATAGGTATCATAATGTCTTCCAGTATAATATCTCTGTACACCACACCATTTAAAGTCTGGTCTAGACGACAAAGTATACCAACCCCTGCCGAAGAAATCCATCCCCATGTATGCACAGAGAACTTTCTTTGAAGTTTGTGGAAATAGGATTCTTCGAATCGTGTATTTTGCGGCCGGTATACTTTCGTTCTTCCTTGATAGGATGATTGAAACGTTTTTCATCTGAAAATATCACTTTACTCCAAAAGTCTTCTCGCCTCAGAAGATATTCCAGTGCAAAAGCAAAGCCAATTCTGCTGTCCTTATTAATTTAAGTCAGTAGAGGTTTTCTGGCTGTGGCATTACAAGATAACGCACTTAATTTTATACGTCTGCGAGCTGTTCGGGAACTTCCAGAAAAATTTGTTATGAATGTGGCATTTGTAGCATTTTCAAACGAATTTCCAATTAAACAGTTTATAACAGCATCATCTTTTTCATCAAACTTTTGGGCGGCCCGAACCTTTAATCCGCTCCTTTCATTTCTCCACATTTTTGAAATTCTTTGCACTGTTCTTTCTCATTAAATTCAGCTGCTACATCATTGATATTTTTGCCACATTTGACCTGCATAGCAATTTGTGCTTTCTGTGTGTTACTTAAGTGTGGCATATTCAATTTATGTTCATATATCTATACGATTAACACATATCTAACAAGATTGACATTTGTCGGTTTGTCAAATGAAAAGTCATATTTACATTAATAAAATTAGGGGTGTCATTTTTTTTGTCCACAGTAGTACATCGTTTCCAAATTACATTCAATTTATTAATTTCTATTTCTTTAGACGCTTAGTTGTAATTAAAACCGAAATTAACTAGATTGGTTTCTAGTAAAAAAAAAAAACACCTTTATTGGCATGTAACCTTACATATTTATATATATTATACTTTTCCTCATCCCCCCTTCCACCCCTCCTTTCCCTCCCTCTACCCTCCTTTTCCCAACCCACCTTCTCCATCGTCTTCACTCCCGCCCCATCCTCTCTCATCCATTCTCCTACCCATTCTTCTTTTACCCCCTCGCATTCCTCCGCCAGGTGCTTCCATGTATCCTTCCCCCACTCACACAACCCACATCTCACATACTCCTCCCCCATCCACCTCTTCCTCCATTTCTGACTTTGATGTTGTAGATCACACAGGTGGTATTTAATAACTTAAATTCTTAAATAAAACACACTTTTACTTACTTAATATCACACTGTTTATTTATTAGTGACTGCAGTTTCGATCAAACAATGCTGTCACTAATAAATAAACAGTGTGATATTAACTAAGTAAAAGTGTGTTTTATTTAATTAAAAATGAATCACGAAGTAAGTGCCGCCAACCTCAATCAGTTACTTAAATTCTTATTTTAATTACACCACTGATTGCACTAATGATTATTTCAATTAAAACAATTTTAAACCTAGGTAGTTTTTACTGAAATTATTTTTAATGCTTCGTGATCTGTTACTAGGCGCAACTTATTACCATATAAGTAGGGTCTAAAGAAATAGTCTGAAGGGTGTTTACCCTTCGATCTTTCTATCCACCCAATGTAGTTTTAAAATTGCACAATTCAATCGTACATGACTCACCGTGGAGTAATATCTGTAATATTTTAAATGTAAGAATTTATTTGTCCTGCCCCCGTGAGTTAACAATGAAACAACTGTTTCCAAGTAAAAGTTGCAGATACCATTTGAACTTTCCTCATTATGTACGACTTGTATCAAACATCGTCATGCACCACAGTTTTTAGATATTCTTTCTGCAGTCATCATTAATGGTATTCTAAATCTGCTCTATATTATAAACGTTGCCAAAACGTTAATCCTAACCTTCAGAATTTTTGAACAAATGATCTGGCAAATTAGAAAAAATTGGTTTTTCTTAATTGTTGTGTTTTATGAATATATTGCGCTATTTGCACTAACAGTTTTTGTGTTTACTGTTTCAAGGAAAATACTGGGTACTGTAATAATGGTGCATTGACTCAATTCTACATTGTCGAGAGTTACTTCGTGCCGATAGAAAGAATAACTGAAGATGTGTAATTTAGTGTAATTTATTTCATTACTTAAAATCTGCAAACCATTAATTAATTACTTATACTCCGACAGATCAAATAAATTTTGCCAAGATTCATACTTTCATACTTGTCAATATTATATGCAATTGGTATTTTCAAAAGCGATTGAATGTTTAATAATTGATTTTCGCATTCAAATAAACCTATAATGATGCTAGGTTGGCAATACCGATTTTTTTTTCATACTCTTGACAAGGTACCATTGAGTTAATGCACAGTTTTTACAGCACCCTATGTAGAAAATTATTAAAATTCACAACTTAATGCAATTGAATATGTTTTATTTTATATGTTTTAATTTCATGGAACAAACTCTCAGTTTATTAAGCGGCGCACACTGCACTCTCGGGCCATTACACCTATGGAGCTCCTCATGGTAATGCAGCGCTTGGGTAAAAAAATCATATCTCAAAAAGTTTTGCCCACACTTTCGAAAAAAGAAAAATTCTCAGCAAGGACCAGGGTATAACATATATTATTTTTAGGAAAATTAAAATATGAGTAATTGAGTACAAAATAAAAGTGTACTATAAGTTTATATTGTTATAACTTTTGACACAATAATTTTCTGAACCTCTAGTAAGGACCAAAAGCCTTGATAGCCTTTATAATATATGTGAAATTCGCTAAAATCTCTGATGTACCCCCAAAAAGTGTGCATTTATTTATGGAATGGCCGTACTGCATTTAATTTCTTAAATAAGAAATCGACACGCTCGTGGATTTTCTTGAAAAATCATATTTACAGAATTTGTACGCCAATTAACTTACTTAATTAATATTACTTATACAATTGAAATATAAACATTTCATTGTAATCTCATTTGAAACTGGTTGTAATATACTAAAGAATTTTATTTCAATTATACCCACAATAAACATTTTGTTGACAGGAAGAAATGCTTTTCACGTTTGATATCTTATCAGTTGTAAAACCAAATGTAGATAAAATATTTATCACATATCATTATATAACCATTGAATACAATGAATTTTCATTTTATGCACTAGAACTTGGAGATTTTATTTTTATATAGGTGGCCAGTTTAAAGTATCCATTTTACAATATTGTTTTTCATAGTAATTAGTCGATGACATTTCACAGAATCAATCCAAGTCGCTGCATTACATTAATTTTGTATTTGTATCATGTCTCCAGTGATTTGCATTTTTCAACGACAATTAACCCAATTGTATTATTATTTAACTCGAATTCTGAAATGCAATGAATTCTATAATAAAACACTTTTAACTTTGTTTTGTATAACTTGGATATTTATTTTTGTGACTTAAGTTTCGGTAAGTATGCTTACCATTTTCAAACATGTCGAAAATTCAGTAGTAGACTTATAGAACACTCACCGCCTCATGTAACATAATAAATTAACTTTTGCCACACACCTTCTAAAAGAAAACCATTATTTTGGCGCGGATGTACTTTCTGTTATGCATGTTGCAAAGAAAGGCCAAAAATGGATTTATTAGAGTCCCTAGAAATTCTCAGAATGCGCGCTAATCTGAAAATCCCAAAATTGAAGGACCAGCTTGACCTAATTTACACATCTATTTTAAATCCCTGGTATAATTAGTTTTTACCTGTAAATCACTTCATGTTTGAAAATGGTAAGCATACTTACCGAAACTTAAGTCAAGTTAAAAGTGTTTTATTATAGTATTCGAAATGTATTACGAAGTAGAAACCTCCAGCATAAACAATATGCAATGAATTGATTTATGTTTTGTTTTCAAATTTATTAGATTGTTCTTAGTCGAACAGTGGGCCATAAAAATGGGAAGATAGGTTATGATGTTTGGAATTTTAGGTTATAATTTCTGACATTGATAGTTGAGCGTAAATGGAGTTCTATTAAAAAAAAACATTCAACACTTCATAAATCAGTAAAAATTTCTTCTAGACTTCTTGTCTAGGAAAAGTATTTAACTTAGCATCCACGATGTTAAGAAAGATCAAACGTAGAATTTTAAGTGCTTAACGTATTTACCTAAGTTAACTGAATAGAAAATGTCGATGAAAAAATGTTCTACGAGGGTAGTTTGATAAGTCAGTGACTTTTTGAATTTCCTGCCTAGTAAGATTAAATACAATACTGCTCACGTCAACTACCATCTGTCAATAGACTTCTATCAAATTTTGAGCAAGCTGCGTCATTTAGATTGTGTTTGGTAGCTATTGAAAGCAGACAACCTCGTGAATTTCGATGAAAATGGAAAAACGTGAATTTCGTGTGCGCATTAAGCCCTATTTTTTGCTTAAAAAACTGTCACCGGAAACAAGGAAAGGCTTAATAAATACTATGTGGACTTTGCACCATCAATTTGAACGGTTAAGAAGTGGTTTACTGAATTCTGTTGTGGCCTTACCAGCACAGGTGAAGCTGAACGTTCAGGTCGACCAAAAGAGGTATTTATGCCAAAAATCCATGTAATGCTATTGGACGATCGGAGAATGAAAGTGCATGAGCTGGCTGAGGCTGTAATCATCTCAACGGAGCGGGTACATCAAATTTTACATGAATATTTGGACATGAAAAGGCTATCCATGGGGTGCCGCAATTGCTCGCAGTTGACCATAAGCGCAGGACCAAACATGAATCTACCACAATACACCGAAGACTAAACAATAGTTTTAAACCAAAGGTGGCCCGGTGGCTTTACACTGCAATTGTCAGACCAGCTCTGACATACAGAGCGATAACATGGTGGCCGAGAACTAACCAATCAGTAACCAGGAAGAAGCTAAACCACCTACAACAATTGGCGTGCCTGGCTATGACGGGTGCAATGCGCACAACACCCACGGCTGCAATCGAAACTCTACTGAATGTGACGCCCCTTCACATACATGTAAAGGAGGTGGCAGTAAGCACTGCTCTAAGACTAAAGGCAAATGGCACGTAGAGCCCGACAGCAAACGGTGTGAGACACGGGAAAATACTGAGAGAGGCGGGATCAACCATGCCTGAACTCAAAGAATCCTTCGACAGTGTCCCACCGAGACACCTGTTTAAACGGCAATACGAAATAAAAGATCAGATTGATGATAAACCAGAAATCACCGTTTATACCGACGGGGCTAAGAATCATGAAGGCGCAGGAGCAGGCATTTACTACCAGGAACTTGACCTCAGGGCACCCCCCTAGGTAGAAATGTGACGATTATTCAAAAGGAACTTTTCGGGATACTTGAAGGTGCTCGAAAACTATCGGAACTGGCAGTCTCGAACAAATCCATTTTGTTCCTCACTGACAACAAATCAAGCATAGCTGCGCTATCGAGACCAAGGGTGGCCAGCAGCATAACACTGGAGTGCAAGCAAGCTCTAGACAAACTCGCCGCAACCAACAGAGTCTCAATATCCTGGATTAAGGGACATTCAAATAATGAAGGGAACGACTGGGCCGATGGTCTAGCCAAAAGGGCTGCCCTGAAAAGGGAAGGCTCTAAGGCTTTGCCACTGGCACTACTCACTATCTCCCAAATACTTAAAGGAAACTCACTTGAAGAACACAAAAAGGAATGGCTACAAACTGACAAGTATGTGGTCGCCAAAAAATTCATCCACTCACCAACACCGAAGCTGAGCAGGAAATACATCGAATTACCAAGAAGTAGTTTGCGGCTGCTAATCGGTACCCTTACTGGGCACTGCAAACTAAACAAGCACCTCCATAACATAGGGGTGGTAAAAGATCCCCTATGTCGGAAATGCGAGCAAGAAGAGGAGACCCTAAGACACATCCTGTGTGAATGTGAGTCACTCAAACAACTCAGGTGGTCCGTATTCGGAGAGGAGTGGCCAGATTGGTCACAACTGGGCAACACTCCATATGGCCAACTACTTAACTTCACAAGAAGTTTGGGTTGGCTTGAGGAGTAGGGCTCAGGAGGTGGCACAAAGGACGAACTAATGGTGTAAGTGCTGCGACCATTTGATCACCCAAAGAAGTCCAAGGTGGGTCTGTCGGCCAACAAGGTCATGGCGGCAGTTTTCTAGGATGCACACGGTGTCCTTCAGATCGATTATTTTGAAAAGGGTAAAATGATCACTGGTAAATACTATTCAGAGCTGTTGGACAGATTTGACATTGATTTGAAGCAACAACGACCACATTTGGCAAAGAAGAAAGGGTTGTTTCACCAGGACAATTCACGGGTGCATACGTGTGTAGTCTCCCTGGCAAAAATCCATAACCTGAGCTAGGAACCATCCAGCAGATTCAGCCGATTTAGCCCCCCTGCGACTATTTCCTGTTCCCAAACCTAAAGAAATGGCTCGGCGTGAAGAAATTTGGGTCCAATGAAGAGGCCATTGCTGAAACCAACGCCTATATTGAAGCCCTTGCGCGAACTCGTTATTTGGAAGAGATAAAAAAAAATTAAAAAACGCTGGACTAAATGTATTGAGGTAAAAGGAGATTATGTAGAGAAATAAAATATTTTTTTGCCGAAAAAATATTCTTTTATTCAAAAAGTCACTGACTTATCCACCTACCCTCGTATCATGCCACATATGCCCCTTAAAAGAAATGTACATTAGGCATGGGCTGTTCTGTTTTTCAATCTCATGATTAATTATGTTCAGAGTAGAAGGTAATAAGTAGATACAGCAGGGTTATTTATACCGGGTGTGGCACTTAAGACGCCTCGGACCATAGCTCCTTTACAATAAAAGCTATCGAAAAAAATCTAAGAACAAAGTGGTGCATAGTTACCGTCGCTATGTTTTAAAAATATTTCTAATCATCAGTGGCGTGCCGTACTCCAGTGGCGTACCAAACTTATGTTTTTTTAAATGGAATGCCCTATTTTTTATTGCAGATTTGGAAAGTGCTCGACGAGTACTTATTTTTTTATCTAACATGTTATACCCTTCACTTTAGCGGTTTCGCTATTATAACCCCTTCTTTCAAAATTGCGCCCCATTTTTGAGATTTTTTTGTAGAGAAACTAATTGACGCCGGCGCCTAAATTTTGAATTGAGGTACAGGTTAAGACCTCGTATACCTTCACATAATTTTTTTTCGGGTAATTTATGGCAAAAAAATAATTTTTGATTGATCTTCGCATGTTGTCATTTTTTCCGAAAATTTCAAATGGCACCCCCCTAAAAAAATTACGGCGTTGTACAGCCAAAACTCTAAATTTTTCATTGGTGTAAAAAAAATTGCACATTGCATAACAAAATTTCGGAGAAAAAAGGAATTTCATCGCAAATGTCGGGAAACGTTTTCCGTTCCCAAGTGTGCCATGAGAAAACAAAAGATTGGTAATTGTCAAAGTAAATTATTAGACGTCAGTAGCAGCCATAAGTCATTTTTGATAAACGTTCTAAAAATGTTCCGAACTCAAGAGGAAATGGTTGACATGATATTTATTCTTGGAGAATGTAACAAGAATTGTTTCTTGGCATCACGAGTGTACGCTGCGAGATATCCGCACAGGGCACATCCAAATGAACGTGCGTTTCAAAAAGTGTTGGAGAGATTTACTACTACGGGAAGTGTGAAACGGCCAAGGGGAGTTAGAAAGAAGGCAGTTATTACCGAAAATAATGAACTGCGGTATATCACCAGAAGTTGCGGTTATGCCTCCAGCAGGAAGGTCGTCATTTCGAACATTTAGTTTAAGTTGTTAAATTTGCTTTATCTGCATTTTTCATATCATGTTGAATAAATAGGTACATACTATTATGTTGACCGTATTTGTGTATTTGTTTTGGTACTTTGACAATTACCAATCTTTTGTTTTCTCATGGCACACTTGGGAACGGAAAACGTTTCCCGACATTTGCGATGAAATTCCTTTTTTCTCCGAAATTTTGTTATGCAATGTGTAATTTTTTTTACTCCAATGAAAAATTTAGAATTTTGGCTGTACAACGCCGTAATTTTTTTAGGGGGGTGCCATTTGAAATTTTCGGAAAAAATGACAACATACGAAGATCAATCAAAAATTATTTTTTTTCCATAAATTACCCGAAGAAAAATTATGTGAAGGTGTACGAGGTCTTAACCTGTATCTCAATTCAAAATTTAGGCGCCGGCGTCAATTAGTTTCTCTACAAAAAAATCTCAAAAATGGGGCGCAATTTTGAAAGAAGGGGTTATAACAGCGAAACCGCTAAAGTGAAGGGTATAACATGTTAGATAAAAAAATAAGTACTCGTCGAGCACTTTCCAAATCTGCAATAAAAAATAGGGCATTCCATTTAAAAAAAACATAAGTTTGGTACGCCACTGGAGTACGGCACGCCACTGATGATTAGAAATATTTTTAAAATATAGCGACGGTAACTATGCACCACTTTGTTCTTAGATTTTTTTCGATAACTTTTATCGTAAAGGAGCTATGGTCCGAGGCGTCTTAAGTGCCACACCCGGTATATGTACCGTGAGATCAAAAAGTCAAAAATAGTTGGCAGCCCTTAAAACATAACCTAACTAACAGAAGTTCAGTGACGTCACTAAGAATGGGAATTTTTGGCATGGAAAACCCTGAAATTTAAATAAAACAGCTAGATTATGGTTCTTAAATACCATATGTATAAAATCTATTTAGATAAGGCATGGCCATGATAAACAAAATCACGGTCTTAAATTAGTTCAGTACGTTGTTGACTTTATGTCATATGAACAACTGGTGGCGAAGACGTGATGCGACGTATCAAACCTGCAACGTACGTTCCGAAATACAAAGCCACCCCTTATCTAAATAATTTTTATACATATGGTATATTATTAATAGTGATGATCGGTTCTAGAAATAACTGCTAATGTTTAAAATAGGCAAAATCGGCAGACAAAAAACACAATATTATTTTTAAACTTGAAAAGTCACAATCTGTCAAAATTAACAAAACACTGCATTGGAGAATTCCAGACAGACAGCCAATATAATTTTTCTCGAATTATTATAGGGATTTTCAGAAAATGTGGCGCCAACTATTTTTGACTTTCTGATCTCACTGTATATGCAAGGTAAAACAAATTATAAGTAAATAGTAAAATCCATTGTAATTGAACAAAACAAAACGAAAATAACACAGAAACACAAATATACTGAAACGTGGGCACTAATACAAACTGATAATGAGAAAATCAGAATTGGCACAAACTTGGAACTAGCAAGTTTGAATGAATTATTTGTGTCAATAGTGACGTTGCTAGCTAATTCAAAAGTGTTAAAAATACACATTTAAGATAGAAAAATAGCACACACTGACAAATAATTTTCAGGCTAGCCATAGTACTGAAATTGCAGAGTTTTCTGTAAATCAATATCAAATAATAATGCATATTTAACGACAGGATGTTCAAACTTTGAGAACCTCATGAAGGCTCAGGAAGCATGGTACAACATTTTAGAATTAACATATGCTGCTTAGAATTTTTGAAAGAATATCATCACGTGTAGTTTATCCGCCAATTTATACACTCCCGATATTTCTTTATCAGATCATTCTTGGTCTTCCTTTTGCTTTTTTTCATCGTTCTTGCTTCGGCCTTGCTACATGTCCAAACCACTTTATTTGCTAAGGCTTGTACTCTTAGGTTATCATCATTTCTAATCCGCATGATCCTGAGTAGATCTCTCATTTCTGTAGCTCGATTTTGTCTACGTCTTAGAAAACAATAAAATCACCGCCAACTTTGCTTAAAAAGGATCATCTTTGAATGATAATTACATAAACTGATGTGACATCGAATTTCTCAGTTAGTGTTTATATAAAATGTCAAGAACTGTCACCTTTCAAAATTCATATTCAAGCACTTATGTGTGAGCTCACCAAAAGAAAATGCCAATGCTTGGGGGTAAATGTGTTAAAATAGAATCTGTTAATATTTATTTTATTTGATATTATCCGCATTAGAGAGTTAATTATTAATTGCAGATATCTACACAAACAACTTTCAAAGTTGTTGGTTTTTTTTGCGGAAAATTCTGTGCCGTTGGGTCAGAAGGAAACTCTTCCAGCGATGTACTTGTGTCCCCTCAGGAGGGTAATTATGTTATCCGTTTTGTTGCAGGTGATGTGGAATTCGATTTGGTTGTCCTCGGTGGAGGTTCCGGCGGATTAGCGGCGGCCAAAGAGGCAGCCGCTTTGGGCGCGAAAGTGGCCGTTTTAGATTACGTCACCCCCAGCCCGAAGGGCTCGAAATGGGGTTTGGGTGGGACGTGCGTCAACGTCGGCTGTATTCCCAAGAAGCTTATGCACCAAGCTGCTCTGTTGGGTGAATCTGTACAAGTAAGTTTTCATTATTATTTTATTTATGTCAATGGTGTTTAAGACTCTAACAACTACGGCGGGCTTGTCTACCATCTGACAAGCAGGATTTTAGGCGTAAAAAGAATTGCTGGTCCCAGACAAAAGTTTTTTGAATGTATTGTGATCGTTTGAGTATTAAACCAGTTTTTTTTTCTGAACACTCAAAAGTAATTATTTCTGTGCTGATTTTTGATGGTGGACACGTTTGTACTATAGTATGAACTCATTTTTTATGACTTGCTGCCAGTTTTGCTGCGATTTTTGCAAAAAAATCTCGCGCACCCCCTTCGTTTTCCCCCGCATCACCCGTCGTTTTCGGGGGAGCCCCCCTATTTTTATCACTTTTCTATAATAATTTTATAGCCATGAATTTGATTTGGAGGGGTGAAAAGGATTATTTTAGCTGTAAAGAATAATAAATAGATTGTAAAATAAGGTTCTTTACCAAAGATAATTTACCACATAATAATAGATGCGATAACAGAAAATCGATAATTAATGGGGTAGCTTGACATTACAACAATGTTTTGCATAACAGAAAAACGGTAATTAGGTGAGTACCTTTTAAGGTTATAAAAACATGATGTTCATGACGTTACGTCACTGTCATTAAGTTTTAATTTTTACAATTAATCTTGTAGCAAACCAAACTATTCAGCTTGTAATAAACCATAACTTTTCCTGATCCTTATTATTATTTCATTCGATAAATTATCTACCCAAATATACCGCGAGCTTGGATGAATTATCAAAAACACATTTTTTTTCGTACCTTTTACCTTTTAGTAATTCATCTCGACATAACATTTGTTGTCAACTGGTTATTAACCTCGAGCTGAAGCTCTCGGTTAATAACCAGACAACAAATGTTATTGTCTCGTTAAATTACTAGGTAACAAGGTACTCAAAAAATTATTTTTTGATAATTAACCTCGATCTAGGTATATTACTACCGATTATTAAATAAATAAGATAAGTACCTTCATTTGGTGCTTGCTTTCCTTTTGCACCCTTGGGTAAAAGTCTCTCGTACCAAAACTAGCAGTATTCTGCTAACATGCTCACATTCTACTTTCCTGAAAGTCTCCTATCGAACTTGGTAATGTCTTGATGGAACCGTTGCCCGTTTTCATCCGAAACTGCTCCTAAATTTTCAGGGAAGAAGTCCAGGTGTGAGCGAACGTAGTGCACTTTAAGAGACATGGCCTTGTACGCTGACAACAATTTCTCTACATGAGCGACTTAATCATCACACGTTTTGGATTGCAAGCCAACCTCATTTTCCTTTTTGATTCAGATGTTCAATAAACGTCGAATCTTGGAAAAGTCGTCTAATCTAGAGGCCCACGAAAACTCCTTTGAAATGCATCACCTGTCTTATCCATTGCTTTCACAAACTGTTTGATCAATCTGAGTCTGATGTGCAAAGGCGACAAGAAAATATTTTCCTTCGGGACCGGAGGATCGTGAGTGACAATTTTCTGACCGGCAGTAAAACTTTCTTGCAGAGATGTGATATTTGTCTCGCATAGGAAGCAGCAGTATTTTGTGAAGCCTGTGAGTGGAGCAACAACTTTTAAGTCAGCACAAAATTTACAATTATAACCATGATAACTGATTTTATCAAGGATTCGGCTGATGTTTTTATACATCTCCTTCACATTCAGTATGCAACCGAGACTGATGGTAACTTATTCGCATTGGCCCACAGGACAACTTTCAATCTTGCCTTTGATGAGTCAACAAAGTGGGCCAAAAAAACGGTACAAATTTTAAATATTCATACTTTCAATAACAATAAACGCATTAAATATTGCAATGAAAAACAAAATATTTACACTTTGTAGATGAAAAAAATAATAATTTGGATTTTTGAAAAGTTTTCTTATCGACGATATTTCACATTAATGAAGGCGCTGCGAAGACAGGAGTTTATAATGCACCTCCGCGTCGCATTTGTAGGTATCAAAATCAGTGGGCTATGATTTGTTTTTGTTCTCAAATGAATCTTAGACATTAGCTGTCACTTCTATCAGTCATTTTAATTGTTTGCCTAAGTAAAGAAGATAAAATATTCATTAAACATTTGTGTCACTATGACAATTTATCTGCACGAATGATTGTAAACAAATACCCACAAAAGGGTTGGTCGGTTACAGGTATTCAGTGATTAATAATTAAACTCGGAACTTACGGTAACAATAATCGCAAACAAATAAGTGGAAGACCACGTACAGTACAAATTCCTGAAAGGTGCATTATAAACTCCCATTTTTGCCGAGCCTTCATTAATGTGAAATATCCTCGATACAAAAACTTTTTAAAAATGCAATTAATCATTTTTGCAATCCACAAAGTGTAGATATTTTGTTTTCAAAGCAATATTTAATGCGTTAAATTGAAAATGTGAATATTTACCCACTGTGTATAAACAGTCTCCATTTGTCTGGTTCACATGACATCTTCAGTTCTATCAACAATGCATTTGAATTAGGGCAGAACACTAAGCTTTGACTGGGGCCTGCCCAAAGTGCCGAATCGGTATTTTGCCCAAATTGCCGAACGACGCCAACCGACGTCACATCGTTTGTAAATAAGGCGTCGGAGCCGAACGATGCGTCAGAGCCGAATGCGAATGCGTTCGGCACTTTGAGCATGGTCGGTAGTATGAAATTCGGCACTTTGAACCAAATACTGATTCGGCACTTTGGTCATTCGACACTTTGTCCCGGACCCCTTTGACTGCCTGGTCCTGTAAGAAGAGTATTTTACGCCCCTTTCTAAGAGATTCCACTGCTGAAGTTAAGATCCAAAAAGTCAGGATTTACTCTTAGGTAACTCCACAGAGCATTAAGGATAAAGAGGGACAGTTCAATGTTAACTTTTGGAAACGCCATCAGCGCCGTCTGCGAGTCATCTGGCCAAACACATCGAGCCAGCGGGAAATTTAAAATTGCGACTATACAATTCATTTTTGCTTTCGAACTTTTTGGTTCTCATCAGTGCGACGCATCCAAATAAAAGCGAAAATCGCAGACACTTGCTTTATAAAGAGCTTAGACTTGATCAAATGCAAAAAGTAAAGCTCTAAATGATGTTGAAGGGTACGCTTAAAATTTTTTCCAAACGAATTCTTTTTGGGGCAGTTAAATCATGAAGTGAGCAACATTCTTGAAGGGGCCGTTTTAAAAAAGATTTTGCAGGAATTGTACTGGAAGAAGTACTACAAGAAAGTATATTAAAAATTGTCGGAATTGTATTCCAATTTAAATATTTTCTACAGGAATTAATAAATACTTAAAAAGCGGTCCTCACAAATGTGCATAACTTTTGAAAGTGGAATTTTTTTAAAGTAATACATTCAATGGAATTAACCCATTCATCTCTGCGATTAGGACACTCTTTTAGGTTTAACAATATTAATTTAAATTTGAATTATAAATACCTGGCCGAATAACAATTCAACTCCTGATGTTAATGAGGTTATGTACGAGGCCGGCAATATGATGGGGAAATAGATGTTGTCATATCTCACAGAGGACTTAAAACAATATAAATTTGTGAAATTATTTAAAAGTCTATTTTGCTTTAAAATTTATCAGACTTACACAAACAATTAATACCAGTGGAATTTGAATATTACCAGATATTTGGATGTTCTTAAATACCTAAAATATATTTAACCAACAAAAATATGACCATATTGCTTGCTTACAAAGATTTGGCAGCGTTGCGTTAGTTGGGCCAGATGACTCGTGGGGTGACTCATGGTACGGCCGACGTAGCAGAGGTGGTATTACAAATAGGTGTGGTCATGCCACCAGCGTTCTCTGCAACCAACCCTACCTATATGTATTGCCAATTCTGCTACCTCGGCCGTGCCATGAGTCACCCCGCGAGCCGTCACTGGTTGTTAGAATACTGAGTTGTATGCTTACTTTTCCTAAATAACCCGGCAGTGGAAGTCATACAAAAGGAACATGATAGCGAGGTTCTTGCCAAACCATGGCATTGGTATCTTTGAGCCATTTGGTCAAGCTACTTAAACAAGTAGTGCAGTAAATTGTTGTAGCCCAATTCTTGTCCTAATTTTCACCTAATTTCACCTTAGCAAGTAAAATTTATAAGCAGTTTTAAGAAGCGGAGAAAGGAGTTTTCGTTGCGCGTTTAAAGTCAATTTCCCACAAATATAGCAGAAGCTATCGGTTTGATTCTTACACTCACTTAAAAAATGCTCAATATTAATCACAACTCACATTCTGTAAATCACTTGGAAAAACCCAGAGTAAAAAAGTGTATACCATTTTACACAATTTAATTAAACAACTCGGAAACATAGAATCCCTGCAAGTTTATTCTACGATCGCTAGAGATGCACTGAGAGAAGATAAGGATTACAGTGCGGGACTATAGTGACAAGATCAATGCGACTTTTTTCATGTCGCTTAAGTGTGTATAAAGGCCCCCCCAATGAGGTCCACCGGCGCAGCAGACATTTCAGCCTACACACTTCGTTGTTTTCCCGCACATATAATTGGTTTGCTAGCACGTTGGGATGCACTAACACTAAACACTAAAATAATGTCGTATTTTGCATTAAAACGATGAATGACTTCTTCGTTGATGGAGACATCATCTTGAATCACTTGTGTGTCGACAATGACCCACCAAACCTTGTATTGGAACCTTTGCAGGATGTCTATGTTGGAGCCGCTTGCAGTACCTGAAAGTAGGCTTAAGAATATACTTGTAGAGTAATATCTTGTTGTTCATAGAGGGGCCTGCCCAAAGTGCCGAATGTCCAAAGTGTCGAATCGGTATTTTGCCCAAAGTGCCGAATTTCATACTACCGACCATGCCCAAAGTGCCGAACGACGCTAAGCGACGTCGCATCGTTCGTAAACAAGGCGTCGGAGCCGAATGCGAATCGGCACTTTGGTCATTCGTCAGAACGTCTTCGAACGCACCTACGAGGAGGCCCAAAATGCCGAATGCACACCCTCATGTATGTTAGTAATGTGCGAAAATAATTTTTGATAATACAAATTTATCAATGGTAGGTAGATGGTTTCAGACTTGGAGAATGTTTTTTTTTTATTTAAATTAAAACAAATTGTATTTTTGTTTTAAACTTTTTTAAACGTGTTATAGCATAAATATTCGGCATTTTGGGCCTTACTCGTAGGTACGTGCGAGGACGTTGTGCCGAATCGGCGTGCATTCGGCAGTTTGGGCCTTACTTATAGGTCGGTGCGAGGACAAAGTGCCGAATAACCAAACTGCCGATTCGCATTCGGATCCGACGCCTTGTTGACGAACGATGAGGCGTTGCTTGGCGTCGTTCGGCACTTTGGGCAAGGTCGGTAGTATGGAATTCGGCACTTTGGGCCAAATACCGATTCGGCACTTTGGGCATTCGGCACTTTGTCCCGGACCCTTCATAGATAGTTTTGACTAGCTGCCGATGAGCCAATATATTTGTCTGAACTTAAGCCCTAGCTGCTTGCGTTTGGTGAAGATATGTTTTTCCATGTTAGTCGCCGGTCTATATGAATGCCGAGGTATTTAGCATCATCAGCTTTCTTGAAGGTCACAGGGGTAGACTTTAGTTCATTAGCTTTGATTCGCCATTTTTTAACCAGTTTTGGATTTTGTTGAGGTGTATCTGAAGATCATTTAATAAAACACTAACACAGTGTATGGTTTCAAATTAATTTGATTGTTCTACGACAATTGTTTCACCACACAGTGGCTTCATCAGATAGATGACAAATTATGGTTTTACATTTTACAATTACCGCTTATACAGGGTGTCAATTTGAAAACTTTCAATGCGAATATCTGTGAAAATAAAAGAGTTAGAAAAATGTAATTTGGTACAAATGTTATACAGGAAGGGGGAACTAGAACCACCATATTTTGGTTATGGGGTGAGTGACCCCTTGGGCCCCATTCACCCTAACCCCAAAATTTTAAATGGTATTAACCTTTTTGTGATTCCTTAAGTTAAACGTTTTTTTGAGTAGTATTCACCAGCACAAGAATTTTTTTTTAAATTTAATACAGGGCCGAATAAAAAAGTATAATTAAAATAAAATAAATTCTGTTTCTATGAATTGCTATTTTATTTAATTCATTCCATTTTGGGCTACAAAAAAGGATAATAAAATTTTTTGCTCCAAATACCCGAAGCAGTGGGTCAGGTTTCAACAAATAACAATCACCTATTTCAGTCAGGTGTCTAAATCGAAATTCTTTCAGCCATACTGTAAACCGCATCTAATACCAGATAAAAAGAAAATTAAATAGTGAATTCGTCTGAAATTATTTCACTTCGATCGTTTTTGAATTTGACGTACAATCTAACACACCTGACTGCAATAGGTGCTTGTTATTTGTTGAAACCTGACCCACTGGTTCGAGTATTTTGAGAAAAAAATTTATTATCCTTTTTTGTAGCCCAAAATGGAATGCATTATAAGAATCTAATTAAATAAAATAGCAATTCATAGAATCGGATTTTATTTTATTTATACTTTTTGTTCGGCCCTGTATTCAATTTTAAAAACATTCTTGTACTGGTGAATACTACTCGACAAAACGTTTAATTTAACGGATTACAAAAGGGGTGATGCCATTTAAAATTTTGGGGTTAGGGTGAATGGGGCCCAAGGGGTCACTCACCCCACAACCAAAATATAGTGGTTCTAGTTCCCCCTACCTGTATAACATTTGTACCAAATTGCGCTTTTCTAACTCCTTTATTTTCAGAATTGAAAGTTTTCAAATTGACACCATGTATACTTAAAATTGGGAACAAACGTTGAGGTTGGGGGGGAGGGGGTTGTTATTAATGTGTTGAAAATTAGAATTGAAATTAAAATTTGCGTTATAATAAATTAATGAATTATTGTAGAGATGACTTAACAAACATGATACAAAATGGGAACTAAACTAAAAGTACACACCTACATACATACATACCGGGTGTCCCATTTTAATCCGCCAGTAGCGATAATTCTGAAACATTGCATTGAATCAAAAAGTGTTCCAAATGAAAAGTTAATGGTTCTGAGGGGGACATCTGATGCCGTAGACTTTGCCCCCCAGCCCCCCAAGGGGGGCGGGAACAGGGGGCAACTTTAAAATCTTAAATGGAAACTCCTATTTTTTATTGCAGATTCTGATAGAGGGTTAAAAAGTATGTAAGTTTTATCCGAAACATTTTTTTATTGGTCGAGAGATGGCGCTGCAAATGTAAAAATTAGGTTTTTTGTCAATTAAATTGCGAAAATCGGAGCCGGACCGACTCCGACCCTAAATATTCAACGACTCCACCTCTCCCGACTCCGACTCCACACCCATGAGTATTTTCTCAAATACTTTGGAAATGATGGGTAGGAGACTAATAGGCCTGTAGGATGAAACATCTCCTGTTTTTTCTCCTGGCTGTTCATGATTACACGACCAACTTTCCATGTACTGGGGAAATAATTTAGTCACAGCATTGCGTGAAATATGTAAGTTAACAATTTGTAACATTTTTCTGGTAGTTCTTGTAGGACTTCGTCACTTATCAGGTCAAATCCTGGAGCTTTTTTGCGCTTATCTCTTTTATGATCAGTTGCTTTACCTCTGCAATTTTTACCTTAATATGGGGCAAATGGAATGGCACCTCCGGAAAGTCTGTAATTTCGTTTTCTTGTTCTGTAGCTGCACTATAAAGGAATGGTTCAAATACATTCTCCGGGTGCGCAGAGAAAGCGTCAGCTTTTTCTCTATCGCTTCTGGACCAGGTATTATCAGCATTTTTAATAGGTGGATTGTGCTGTTGAGGTCCCTTAAATTGTCTTGTGGCTTTCCAGAGTGAATAATCCGTAACCTCAGTTGGACTAAGATTCGTAAGATATTCTTGGATACTTTGGTTTTGTTCTTCCTGAATTAGGTGTTTCAGTTCTTTTGTGGCTTTGTTAAATTTTCTTTTGTTACTTTCTGACCTTATTTGTTGCCATTGTTTTCGAAGCTGTCTTTTTTTGCTGCAATTTTCTGTTATATTGTTAGTGGAATGTGATCTGTGCTGCAAAACTATGCTGCATCTTGAATACTTTTAGTTAAGTTCACTACTGCTGTTTCTATTAGGTTGATGTAAAAATAATCTCGGTTTTTAACCTTTAACTTTAAAAACCCATAACTTTTCTTTATAATAAACTTTATTAATCGAAATAAAAACCATTTTAAGCACACGCGATAGCGAAAGTAAAAGAAGAATTAAGAAAATAGGTAAGCAGAAAAATTGAATTAAAAGTGCAAAGATAAGTAGCAGGACACTCATCCGAAGGGTTGACCTGTGAGTAACCTCTAGCGGGGAACGTGGACACGTGCGCGTTAAATGCGACGTTGCCGGAGTGAACAAAAATAACTGAATACAGAGAACTTACACAAAGTCGATTAATACAAATAACAGAAAAGTGTAAAGAGCAGTGCGATAGGCAAAATCAAATAAGAATAAGAGAACGCGCAATCAGAGAAATGCAGACAGACAACGAAAGCACAGAAGATGAATATAAACGGAAGAGACAAGAAATAGGAGAACTATTTAGTAGAAACAAGAAAACTAGAAGAACACCAACAAAGAAAAAGACAGAAGACGAAGAGGACACAGAGAATACAATGATTACCATGATGAGAGAGTTAATGAACAAAAACACAGAACTAGTAGAAGAAATGAAAGAGTTGGGAAAAGAGTTAAAAAAGATGAGAGACGAACAAAAACAAAACCACGAGTGCATAATAAAGATAAAAACAGAAAATGATCAAATGAAAAAAGAAATTAAGCACCTGAATAACAAGATGGAACAGTTAGAAAAAGAAGGAAAGAAGAAAAATATAATAATAAAAGGACTGGATGCAGGTGCAGGAAATGACAAAATAATTAAAGAGACAGTAGAAAATTTTATAGAACAAAAATTGGGGATTAATATTAAAATAAACAATGCAGAAAAGATCACAGAAAGAGTATACAGAGCAGAAATGCATAACATTTCAGACAAAATAGCAGTATTAAAGAACAAAAACAAATTAAAGGAATTGCAGGAAAGAATATACATTGACTCAGACCTAACAAAAAAAGAAGCAGAGATTCAAAGAGAAATAAGAAAAATAGCCAAGGAGGAAAGAGGTAAAGGAAATCGCACTAAAATAGGATACAAGAAGTTAACTATAGAGAACAAAGAAATGTGGTGGGATGAGGAAAAGAGAACATTAATTAACAAAAACGAAAGATCAAAAAACTAAATAAACAAAAAGAAAAGGACAAAGGAATAAAGACTCGGGCAATGAAAAAGGAAGTGAGTATTGAAATAAGCCAAAACACAGAGAAAAACACCGGAAAAGGATATAAGGAAAAACATGAAAGACAGAAGAGAGAAAAAGAAGAAAGAAAATTAACAAAATCAAACAAGAAAAGCACACAAAAAGAAAACAAGGACGAGACATCAAATATGATGAGAAATACAAACACAGAAACATCAAAGATACAGAATACACAAAGTGAGAAAGCAAAAATATTAAAAATGGGAGTATGGAACACAAGAAGCATAGGAAATAAAGAACAAGAACTTATATATGAATTTGAAAAGGCCGACTTAGATATAATTGTAATTCCAGAAACGAAAAAGAAGGGAAATGGAACAGAAACACTAGACAATGAGCACGAATTATTCTGGAGCGGAGTTCAACAAAACGAAAGAGCGGCAATGGGAATAGGGTGTATACTGCACAAAAAACACAAAGATTATGTAAACAAGTGGGAACCTATATCAGAAAGAATTATATCAATAGAATTGAAAGAAGAAAATAAGATAAATACAATAATAGGTGTCTACGGGCCAAATGAAAACGAATTGGTGATAAATAAAGACAAATTTTGGAATGATTTAACACTCACCGTGGAAAAAGCTAAAGGAAAGTTGTATGTATTAGGCGATTTTAATGGGATGGTAGGAGTAAGGGATAATATATATACAACAGTAGTAGGCAAATATGGAGATGCGAGAAGAAACAGGAATGGAGAAAAACTATTAGAATTTTGTATAGAACACTTTTTATGAACATAAAAATATACACAAATACACAAGAGAAGAACCAAGCAGAAATGAAAAGTCGATAATAGACTTCGTGTTAGTAGAGAAAGAAAATAAGAAAACAGTACTAGACGTAAGAGTTAAGAGAGGAAGTGAAATAGGAAGCGATCACTACCTAGTAGTAGCTAAAATAAGAGAACTCTTTGAAAGAACCAGAAATGTCAAAAGTACGGAAAAACAAAAACACGAAAGCATTAGAACATATAAGCTAAAAAATAAAGAAACTGCTGAAAAATACAAAAATATGTTAAATAAGGCGTGGCAAGAAACAAATACCAAAGGACACAAGAGAAAACTAGAAGAGATGTGGCGAGAGTTTAAAGAAACAATAACAAAAATCACAAAAAGTGTATGTGGAGCTTACAAACAAATAGAAGGCAAAAGACAAACAGCATGGTGGGATGAAAACATAAGACAAGAAGTAAAACAGAAAAAGAAACTATGGCAAAAATATCTGAAAATTAAAACCAGCAGAAACTTTGTACTATACAAAGAACAAAGAACAAAGGTTAAAAGAACAATAATAGAAGCAAAAAAAAAGAAATGGATAGAATTTGGAGAAAAACTGGAAAAGGACAGTAAAAGCAATCAAAAATTATTCTACAAGGTACTCAAAAACCTAAAAAACAAGAAGAAGGAGACCAACACAAGAATAAAAGAGGAAAATGGGGAAATAATAAAAGATGAAAACAGGGTAATTGAAAGGTGGAAGGAATATTTTGAAAAACTACTAGAAACAGAAAATACAATAAATAACAACATAAATAGAGAAGACGAACAAGAAGAAATAGGCGAAGAAAATGAAGAAAGTAATGAAGGAATACAACTACAAGAATTGAAAGAGGCAATAAAAGCTCTAAAAAATGGCAAATCACCAGGTGAAGATGGAATAACAGCAGAAATGATAAAGAATATAGATGATAAAGGTCTAGAAATTCTACATGAAATCATGAACAAAATGTGGACAGAAGAGAACATACCGGAAGACTTAAAAATAGGGCTGATTGTCCCAATTTATAAAAAAGGGGATAGGAGAGACTGTAATAACTACAGAGGAATAACACTGCTAAGTACAATAATAAAAATCTATGAAAAAATTTTAGAAACAAAACTAAGGAACAAAATAGAGAAGGAATTAAACGAAGTGCAGAGTGGCTATAGGAAAGGAAGAAGTACACATGATCATATATTCACAATAAAAGAAATAACGAACAAAAGATTAAAAATTGGAAAGAAAGTATACTGTGCATTTATGGACATGGAAAAAGCATTCGACAGAGTAAACAGACAAACAGTATGGAAGATCCTAGAAAGAAGAAAAATAAATAAAAAGCTAATAAGAGTGATTAAGAGCATATACAATGAAACAAAAAACCGAATAATAAAAAATAACAAAAAATCAGATACCTACACAAGGACTGCGACAAGGAGGAGGGCTTAGCCCATTACTATTTATTATATTTATGGATGAAATAATAAGAGAAGCAGAAAGAAAAACGAAACCATTAATATTAGGACACACAAAGTTAAAAAGAGTGCAAATACAGGAATGTGCATTCGCAGATGATGTGGTACTGGTAGCAGGAAGTGAGAAAGACTTAAATGAAAATCTAAAAACATGGAATGAAATTATGAAAGAAAATGGTATGAAAATGAACAAGGAAAAAACTAAAGTGATGGTCATATCAAACGAACCAGAACGAATAAATATAGAGATAGAAGGAGTGATGATAGAACAGGTAAAGGACTTTCAATATTTAGGAGTAAAGTTTGATGAAAGAGGAAGACAGGAAATAGATCTAAATCATAGAATTGAAAAAGCGAACAATCTATACTATGCAATAAACAACTCGTTCGTAGGAAAAAGAGAAGTGACAAAAGAAACAAAGATAAAGGTATATAAAACCATATTCAGGCCTATACTAACATACGGTTGTGAGACATGGATACTAAACCAAAAACAAAAAAGTAGAATACAAGCGATTGAGATGAAATACCTTAGAAGGGTAAAAGGGGTAACTAGAAGGGACAGAATTAGAAATGAATCCATAAGAACAGATTTGAACATCGACGCAATTGAAAAATATATAGAAGAAAGACAGCTAGGATGGTGGGGACATATGCAAAGAATGGATGACAACACACCAGTAAAGAAAATATGGGAAGTACGAGTAGCAGGTAAAAACAAAAGAGGAAGGCCAAAAGAAACGTGGAATAAAATAATACAAAACAACTTAACAAGAAAAGGTAAAACATGGATGGAGGCCAAAAAACTAGCAAGTAATAGAAAGGACTGGAAGCAGTTTATACAAGAAACATAGGAGAGGACAAAGACAATCCCTACACCTTAAGGGTTCAAAAGGGAATTCGATTATATATATATATATATATATATATATATATATATATATATATATATATATATATATATATAAACCATTAGAATCAACACATTTTTACCAACGAGATACGAGTTTATTTATTCCGGTAGCAGAGAAATCCGTGCTTCTGGAGGCGATGAAGTCGGCGAAGGCATTTTTTGCATCCTCTTGGTTTTTGAAGCATTTCTCGCGCAGGAAGTTGTCGAGGTGCTTGAAAAAGTCGTAGTCGGTGGACGAGAGGTCTGGTGAGTATGGCGGATGGTCCAGTGTTTCATAGCCCAACTCATGCAGCTTTTGTCGCGTCATCATTGAAACGTGCGGCCGAGCGTTGTCGTGGAGGAGAATTGGCCCCTTCATATTGACCAACCTCGGGCACATGCGTTGAAGTTTATCGTCGATTTGTTGGCAATACTTCTCCGCCGTAATCATTTCGCCCAGATTCAGGAAGCTGTGGTGGATGAGACCTGCTTTAGACCACCAAACAGTCACCATAACCTTCTTTTGGTGTTTTGGCTTAGGGAAGTGTGAGCTTCGTTGTGATCCAACCATTAGGCTGAACGTTGTCGGTTGTCGTAGAGGATCCACTTCTCATCACACGTCACAATACGGTCGAGAAACGGGTCGTTTTTGTTCCGCAGAAGAAGGGCAGATGACACCTCAAAACGGCGATTTTTTTGGTTTTCCTTCAATTCGTGCGGCACCCACTTATCGAGGTTTTTTTACTTTCCTATTTGCTTCAGATGGCGAACAACTGTTGAACGTTGAGTTCTTTAGCAACTTCTCGTGTGGTTTTGGGAGGATCGGCTTCGATTAAGACAGTCAATTGGTCGTTATCAACTTCGGACGGGCGGCCGCGGCCCTCTTCATCTTCAAGGCTCTCGTCACCACTGCGGAATTTCTTAAACCACCATTGTGCCATACGTTCGTTAGTGGTTCCTGAACCAAACGCATCGTTGATATCGCGAGCTGTCTCGGCAGCTTTTCGGCATAGTTTGAATTGGAACAAGAAAATCGTGCGAATTTGCATTTTTTCCATGTCGTATTTGTCCTGAAAAAAGTAGCGAAGATATTCAAAAAGAAAACTCATGAAAACTACGCTTAAAAACGACATATAGGATGACTACATTTATTGAAAAATGTATTCAGAAATCATACATAAGAGCAAACAATATGAAAACCGAGATTATTTTTGCATCAACCTAATATGTTCAGCTGAGATTTTAAAGGCAAGTTTAGAGAAGTCATTGTGCCTAGTTTTTCTCTAAATAATGACCAATGAGCCCTGTTTACGGCGACGGCCGTTTTTCTTTGCAGATGATTTGTGAGTGAATTGTAACTAACACCACTGAGTGGTCTGATGACAAATCAAAGCAACACTCTGCCTTGCATTTTTTGGCGTTAGGGATTTTGTATATCGGGTGTGTATAAATTGGCGGATAATCTACACGTGGCGATGTTCTTCCTAAAATTCTGAATAGAAAACCTTGATGAAAAAATGTTCTATCATGTCTCATAGGCCATCAGGAGCCATTTAAAAGAAATGTACATTTGGCAACATAGCACTCACGAGCTGCCCTGTTTATCAATAATCTCATGGTTCAGAGTAGAAGGGAATAGATAGATAGAGCGGGGTTTATTTACAGATGCAAGGTAAAACAGATTATGAGTAAATAGTAAAATCCATTGGCACAAACTTGGAACAAGCAAGTTTGAATGAACTATTTGTGTCAAAGTGACATAAGCGGGTGTCACGTTGCCGAACGTATTTTTTATAAAAATAAGCTAATTAAGAAGTCTTGAAAATACAAGTTTGAGATGGAAAGATAGCACACACTGACAAATCATTTTCAAACTAGTCATACTATCGAAATTGCAGGGTTCTCTGTAAATTAATAACGCATATTTAACGACTGGATATTCTAACTTTGAGGACCTCATGAAGACCCAGGAAGCATAGTACAACATTTTAGAATTAAGGTAAGCTGCTTACAATCTCTGAAAGAATATCGTCACGTGTAGATTATCCGCCAGTTTATACACACCCGATATATCTGATAGCCAGTATGTTGGTGGACCAGATATTAGTTGTAAATTGTTTGCTGACATTGCTTTTGCTAGTTCTCTATCCTTTGCTGTTGTCAATCCGGAGCCCCATGTTAGATGTCTAGAGCTATAGACACCCCCGGCAATAAATTTATTACCGGGAGTGTTGAACAATCCCTCAAAATGTTCTTTTTTGTTGTTATGCTTGGGTGGACTCTAAATGGCAGACATTGTTATTTGTCCATGTTCTTCTTCAATAGTTACATTTGTGCCCTATAGGTAGACCCTAGTGAATTTCTCCCTTTCGTGATGTTTAACCACTTTGCGCCCATGCTACTTTGATTGGATTACAGCATAATCTAGGGTTTATTGAAAAATTACTTTTTTGTTGTTGTTACGGTTTTCTGCGAAATATTATTCCACTGTCATAAACTCATTTTTGCAAAAAAATATGAAAAAATATTCCATAGATGGCGCTAAAGCGGTAATTTTATTTTATTTGTAAAATATCTTTTTTCCACATGTGGCGACCTGGTCGTGAAGAGGTTAAGGGTATCCCAAATGAGTATGACTGTTCCTACAAGTGCCCTATTGTCCGGGTTATTTGATTGGTATAGTTTAAATTTAGGAATCGTCAAGTAATGTTTGTCTGTAAAATGTGTTACAGAGATCATCAATTTTTTTAAGATCTCAAGCATGTTGATGGAGGCCATAGGCATTCCAGATGGCTATTTTGTGTTTCGATTGTGGTTGTTTTGCCATTAAGCTAATTTACTGACAGTTGTAAGCAAAATATGCATTGTGCCCATTTGTTCCATGAGTTTGCTAAGGTTGATTAATTGTTTGTGCGGTTTGATTATCGGCATTCATTTCTTCTGCTCCCTTGTGCTTAGTTATTTGTGCGAATGTCAAATCCGGTTGGATTTGTTGGGTTTCGATTGGTTGGGTTTGTAACACGTTTCTTTTCTGCTTAGATCAGGATACAACTTTTATTGTAATTGTATGTGCACTAGACACCCCCTGTAATTAGCAGGGTGATCACCTTTACAGTTGGCACATTTTACTTTATCATCACGTGTTTTCCGAGTGCATTCCTTTGTTTCATGTTGGCCTGCACATTTGACGCACCTGAAAGTCTTACGTCGGCAAGTTTTTGTGTGTCCATACGCCGGCATCTGGTACATTGCGGCACTATGCTGTTGGTGTGAGGTGATTCACATTTGATAATACTTTTCTCGATATTTTGTACTTTGTAGACCTGTTTGTTGTTTTCCTTAGGTGTGATGTCAACAAAAAACATTGATAGCAGTTTTTTTGTTGCCCGATATTTTATATTGTAGATGTTTACTACTTCGTGGCCTTGTTTAGCTAGACTTGCCTTTATGGTTTCGGTGTCTGTCCACCACAACGCGGAGGCCTCTTAATACAAATCTAAATGTTTTTTCACTTTTAGGTCTAAATGTGTGGTATCTGTATTTTTATTGTCAAGCTCCTTATAAGTGTTTTGAAGTGATCAGCTTCAAATACTTGGACTTTAATTGTCTTGTAGCTGATAGTTTTTACAGTGCACTTATTACTTGTAATTTGTTGAAGCAAGTCATGGATGTGTTGAATTATCCCTACTATGTATATTAGAGTGGTTTTAGCATATATGGTGGAGTTACGAAGTATGTGAAAATCAATGGGACAACCCGGAAACTTGTTCGTATAGATAAAAAACTAATAACTGTAAATTTTGAGCCATATCGAACATTGCGTAACCGGGCCCTAGCCCTCTAAAATTTGAAAAAGTCAATTTTTTATTTTAATTTTATTTTGGTCCCTCCTAAAATTAAACAGTCCACCCTTATGGTGAAATTATATATTGTGTCGACAGAGGAGGTTAATACGAATCCAAAATTAATTTATTTTTTGAAATCGGACTAAAATTAATAGAGTTATGATTTTTTAGTTACATCGTACTTGTATATTTCGATATTTCATGTTTTTAGATATTACCAATTAATGCATTTTCATTAAAATCTCTTGTGATACTCTTCAAAGTTTAATAATGAAAACTTTTTTCTTCCTTGTAATTGGTTAATAGAGTATTACATTCTTCGATTAATTTGACTTTTCATTCTAAAATGTCATTCACAACAAGAATTTTGTTAAGAATCTCACTGCCGGCAATATAATCCTGACAATGGGGCCAAATGTTGGATTCAAATTTCATAGCCCGCACTGATGAATAATATGTAATAATAATTAAATCATTTACATTGTGACCTAATTCTTCAGAGATGGTAATCAGAAGATGAACGGCATTTATGTCACTTATTTTACACTTGTCTAAAGCAGATGAGAACCTTTTATTGATAAATGCAATTTTTCCTCGTTGTGGTTGTGGTTCTATGTTCTGATCCAGATCTGAGGTACGATTAATATTCAAATCAGCTGGACTGATCAGATTTTCTCTTCCTTCTCTACTTCTAACCGCTTCAAATGTCTTTCCACTTGCACTGCTAAACTTTCAATGCCATTGATTGATCCTTATCTTCCATTCTCTCTCTGCAATAATAGAAATGGTTTATCTTCTTCAATTGTCATTGTTTGCAATGCATTTTCAGAAGCAAAAACGAACAAATAATTGAAACTTTTAACAAATTATTTTTCTTTATTTATATCTGCTGCAGTTTCTCGAGAAGAACGCTTACTAAGATTTTGCCAATTTTTATGCCATAACTACATTTAATCGATGCGACATTGTTTGCGTTGAATCGGAATATGAGCCTTTGACCAACAGACAATAGTTCCACAACTAGCGTTTCACTGAAGCGTAAATTTATTAAATGCTCGCTGATTGGAGAAAAACAATGATACCACTTGCTTCCTAGATGATAGTTTTGAGCAAAGTATTTGGCTATGCGGTATTCCGATCAAATAAATTGCATCTGCAAATATGGTTCTTCCACTCATTTTGAAAGCAACTAACTATATTATCGTTACAAAATGCCACCGAAAACATCAAACCAGATTAACCAGGTGTTAATCTGCGCCACAGGCCTCAAGAAAATCACCCAAAATTACGCAAAAGGACACGCACGGATTATCTCTTGCGAGCTGTAGTGCATCAAACTAATAATACCAAATGTCAAAAGATAAAAATAAGATGGGGTTACCAATTAAAGTGAAACGTCTGGTTCACTTAGTCATGGCTTTCTTATAGTGCAATTTCAATTTCAATGAATAGAGGGGCATTAAAAAATTCATAACTTCGTCAATTTTTGTCCAATTTCAACAAATAAATACTTTTTGGATACATATCCACAAAATATATATTTTGGCCATTTAGGTGGACCGTTTAATATTAGGATGAACCAAAATAAAATAAAAATAAAAAAACAACTTTTTCAAATTTTAGAGGGCCAGGGCCCGGTTACGCAATGTTTGATATGGCTCAAAATTTACAGTTATTAGTTTTTTATCTATACGAACAAGTTTCCGGGTTGTCCCGTTGATTTTCACATACTTCCAAAATAAGAACCACTCTAATGTATATGGTTATTGGTGGTGGTTTAGGCACAACTGATCCGTTGCTTTGTTCTACGTTGTCCTTATTTTCTTCTGATAAGCTGCTATATCTGTTTTTTTTTGTTTCTAGTTGTGTTTACAACCAGTAATCCCTAATTTTTGTTTGTTTACTAGAGGCCAGTTGTTCGGGACTTCTTAGACATTTTTTGTTTAATATGAGGTTCCCTTCTAGCTGAGCCTGCTGATTAGGTACTTGAGAATCTTAATTGTGTTCTATATCAGACATTCATTCAGGTCGTAGTCCTAAACCAGGCTGTTGTTCTAAGCCATCAGTCAATTCAACATTTTTTTTAGTAGTTACTTCACTTACCGAGCCGGATGGGGGGTGCATTGTTGAACATGCTCCTATGAAAGTTTTTTTGAGTTGCGGTGTTTTTATAATTTACGCCTTCCTTGAGCATTTGTTCGCGGTTGAGGTTGTGTTTGATGGACGACACTTCGCAGCGCTAGCAGTCCAGTTCTTTATTTGTGTTCATCTCGTAGAACCTTTCATTGGGAACACTTGTGCATTTTAAATGAAAAATCATGTTGCACTTCAATTTACACTGTATTCGGTCTTCATACGTCATAAGTACTGTTTTACACGTTCCACATGACAGCTCCATTTTTGGTAATGCTTGGTAAACTTGTCAAAGCATGAAAGTTCCTGTGCAAACCTGTGCGTGCGAAGTATTGAGGGCACCAGCATGCTACAGTGAATCTTCCGTTCCGATCTGTTGCTATATATCGGGTGTGTATAAATTGGCGGATAATCTACACGTGGCGATGTTCTTTCTCAAATTCTGAATAGAAAATGTCAATGAAAAAATGTTCTACCATACCTCATAGGCCATCAGGAGCCATTTAAAAGAAATGTACATTTGGCAACATGGCATTCACGAGCTATCCTGTTTATCAATAATCTCGTGGTTCAGAGTAGAAGGTAATAGATGGATAGAGCGGGGTTTATTTACAGATGCAAGCTAAAACAGATTATGAGTAAATAGTAAAATCCATTGTAATTGAACAAAACAAAACGAAAATAATAGAGAAACACAAATAAACTGAAACGCGGGCACTAATACAAACTGATGATATTGTGAAAAGCAGAATTGGAGCAAACCTGGAACTAGCAAGTTTGAAGCTAATTAAGAAGTGTTGAAAATACAAGTTTGAGGTAGAAAGACAGCACACGCTGACAAATAATTTTCAAACTAGTCATACTATCGAAATTGCAGGTTTTTTTTTGTAAATTAATAACGAATAATAACGCATATTTAACAACTCGATGTTCAAGCTTTGAGGACCTCATGAAGGCTTACGAAGCATGGTACAACATTTTAGAATTAAGATAAACTGCTTAGAATTTTTGAAAGAATATCGTCTCGTGTAGATTATCCGCCAATTTATACACACCCGATATTATTGTTGCTATACATTTTTATTATTGGGGATGTCTGGGGGGGGGGGATGAGGGGGGTTGGAAGCTGGAATATGTAGAAAATAAGTGAAACAATTGCCAAAATTCCCCTCAAATCTACTTCCTTGCTACCAATGTTTTGTTTTAGAACTCTACACCTTTAGCCCCTCAGAAGAAATGTAAAAGCTAAAATAATCCTTTTCATCCCTCCAAATTATCGAAACGTGATAAAAATAAGTGGGGGGCTTCCCTGAAAACTGTGGGTGATGGGGTAAAACGGGGGACATGTTTGGATTCAGGAAGTCATTTCACGTAAGAATTAGCAAGACTGGTGTCAGGGCTCGAAAGATTTTTTTTTGCAGACCAGTGATATCAATGAATACTTTCTCTATGGATAGTAACCAGGTGTACACTTAATCTCCTTAAGTGCCATTCTGTTTCAGATTACAGGCACGCACATCCTATATTGTTGCTGTTTATAAACAATACTGCACATTATCAAATACATCCACAGAGGAATAACATTAACCAAAAAGGCTATTATGTTTTAAATTTAGTTATGTTATTTATAAGTAAGATATT
This sequence comes from Ocypus olens, assembly GCA_910593695.2. Taxonomy (NCBI): domain Eukaryota; kingdom Metazoa; phylum Arthropoda; class Insecta; order Coleoptera; family Staphylinidae; genus Ocypus; species Ocypus olens. The sequence continues at coordinate 15,079,129 of OU343053.1, read as the reverse complement.
AACAAAGTTTAAAAAAATTGGAGGAAAGTCTGTGGATTTGACCACAAAATTATCACTCTAGGCAGTCTGAAGTATTTACATTAAAAATATTAATTATCTTCCTTTGTTATAATGCCAAAAAAAATTCTAAATAACATAAATAATTATGCCATCTTACAAGCCTAGTGTACATCATAGATGATCTTCCACTCTGACCTAAGTTGCAGCTCTTTCAAGTAGAGTTTCCTTTGATGACTTCCTTCATGGTCGGCATATTCTTTGGCTAATTTGCCAATTTTAGCTTCTAGTATAAGCTATATTTATCCTTAATGGTAATGCTTGTAAATATAATGGAATCATTGATGGTCAATCTTGAGTGAATAATGTATAACCCTTTAAAAGTGAAAATATGTTCATATACATTGGTTCTGTTGCAGGACGCGCGTGCTTATGGGTGGCAGTTGCCAGCAGGAGACAATATTAAACATGACTGGGCCACACTCAGAGAGGCTGTTCAAAACCACATAAAATCCGTCAATTGGGTAACCAGGGTCGAACTTAGAGATAGGTACGTTGTAAATATAAAAAGCAAATATTTGCAATTGCATTGATGTACTTTCCTTATAGAAAAGTGGAGTATATAAATGGTTTAGGTATTTTCAAAGACCCCTACACGGTACACACCGTCACGAAAGTTGGAGAACGCACTCTGACATCAAAATACTTTTTGATCGCCGTCGGAGGGCGTCCGCGCTACAACGATATTCCCGGTGCAAGAGAATTTGGTATTACCAGTGATGACATCTTCAGTTTGACCAAGGAACCCGGAAGAACTCTTATCGTCGGTGCTGGATGTATCCTTTTTATATTAATTATTAGGGTTACTACTTATTATTTTACACGGTGTCTGGGAATGTTTTGCATTTTTATTTGTTCAACGCGATAACAATTGGTTGTGGGTATGCAAAGATGGTCTTTGGAAAACGAATAATTTTCGTTTGTGTCAGCTTCACGATTTAAAGTTCCATCAGTAAATTAAATTAAGTCTTTGTTTAAAGTCGAAAACACTGATCGGTAAGAAAAGAGACAGCGGCGATAAATTTATCAAAAACTATAGTCTGTTCACGGAAAAGATGCAGTCGCTGCAAACAACACCAGCTGCGTGAGAGTCATGTGATCACTTCATTAGATGCATACCATTGATCCATTCAGATTCAGTTTGTATTTTGTGCCCGACGATTGCATTTTTTACATACCGATTGTAAGAGGGCGCGTGTAGCGACCCTGCGCAATCACAGCGCTCACTTGCTTGTGTTTACACTGCATTTTTCACAACAGACTACAGTGCATACTAGAGGTGGGTGAAATAACTCTCACTGGAAAGAGTGGACTGAAAAAGTTGACTCCAGGAGTCGGCTCATGACTCTTGCAAAACAATCCTCGATATAAGTATCACATACTTTTACACACCACCAAAATGACTGAAGTCTGGCAGTTACAGTTACATCTCCTCGATATAAGGCAATGTTGAATGTTTTTCTTCAACCACAACTGGCTAAATCAGGTCGCACCATCAATGAGACTTGTTTCCAGCAGGATTGGGAAAGGCATCACTGGAATTTACATAATCAAGACTCTCGTAACCCTAGTTCTGCAGGACCAGAGCAGACAAGTTAACATATAGATGTGTAACCATATGGCCCAGAGAAACTAGTAAAGTTAGAATGTAGGAGCAGACACTGAAGTCTGTTATGGCGCTGAAGCTAAAGAAACAGTTTTATTGTTTAAGTGAATGTTGATCCGGATGCTAAAATGTAGATTATCAATAATAAGCTAGATATTATCAAAGATCAAAATTGAGTTGCAAAGACCCCACATTTAAAAATTGTCATTAAGTGTTGTGTTTAAAACAATTGTGTCTTTTAATAATGAAAAAGAAAACTATTTCCTTAAGTATAAAATTAGACATTGGATTAGAGTGTGCCGGTTTCTTGAATGGACTAGGTTATGAAGCCACGATAATGGTTAGATCCGTCGTTCTCAGGGAATTCGATCAGCAAATGGCGAACCTTATTCAAGATTCATTGATTCAACGTGGTGTCATATTTTTAAACAGGTGAGTACCACTTTCTTTTATTTAACACCTTTAATTATTAGCAATCTGCCCATGGGCATTAATGGTTTAATATACAATACAATACAATTATTATTTAATGCATCTGCAACAAGCGAGGTTGTCTCAAGTTTAATTATTATTATAATCATCAATCGGTCAAACCTGTATCTTTCACCATTTGAGACGTTTCTTCGTATTTCACCCTGAAGTATCTATCACTCGGGTACGATTTTAGTAGTTGATGAAATGGGTCTCATTTCAGTTTGTAGAATAGTCCAGAATTAGTCAGAAGCTTGACTCACTTCCAGGAAAGCCTCTGAACAAAGCTTTTTGTTTTCTAAGCTGTTTCTGACAATTTCAACTACACGGTGTACTTCTTCAACTGTGGCATATTTGTTGTGAAACCCAAACTAGTGTTCAGGGCAGGGCTCGGCGTTTACTCCGTTTTTTTGTTTAAACGTGTAAATGTTTACAGTTTATTTGTAACGAATAAAACACGTTTAGCTTAATAAATGTTTACAACACATTTAGGTTAATAAAAGTTTACAACACGTTTAGCCTCTAAAATTAATAATGTGCGTCTTACATGGGTTAACTATAAGGTTATTCATATCTAACCAGGCACACATTTCATTTATTACATTATTTGCTGCTATATTTAGTTCGCTAAAACATGGGCCTGCTAAGTTTAACGTTGTGTCATCAGCAAACATTATTATATATGCATTTATTGTAAGTGGTATATCATTAGCAAAGAGTAGAAATAGTAATGGCCCGAAAATGCTTCCTTGTGGGACACCAACTGTTGGATAGGCATAATTTGATATATAATATTCTTTTTTGCCCAATCGGTCATTTTCTTTAATTTACAAGCTTTGCTTGTTTGATCAACTTACGGCCCGTGGCTCCGTTGTAAAGTATGTTCATTAAAAAAAAACATCAAGGGTGCCATGATTTTTTATTTTTTTTAAATTTAAGTTTGTAACACATATTGAGGTTATGTTACTTATGTTATGTCCCTATCGATAAATTCATTCACAAACGACGCGGAGAAATCGTAAGTTCATCTTCCAAAATTTCTTGGGCTGTGTTAATAGCATCCTGAGTATATTTGACTGGTCCATCACTTCCTGGTTTACGGATATATAACAGATCATGATAAGGTATTTTTAAATTCATCATAAATAATGGGAATGTTAGGAAATTCTCCATGAAACTCAGCCAAAGGTACGTCAAATGAATACACGCAATTTCCGTCCACTTTAATCCTATTTCGGAAATAACTTTCAACTAGTAACTTTTTTTGCTGATTGCTGTAAACTATTGTGACCATGGAATAATTGTGACTTTTAGAAAGATCTAACGTTTTGTAAGTCAATTCCTAACTTAAATTTAAAAAAATAAAAAATTATGGCACACCAGAGCGCATTAGCCGACTTGACAGAATTCACATTTTCGGAGTGTCATTTAAAAAATATTTTATTTAATTAACCAATCGATCGGGCAAAAAATAGTATAAGCATCTCGGGCGTTGGTGCTACGCTAATGCGTCGGTCCCCACACTATTACCCTCCACCGTTATAACGCACTTGCCGCCCTTGATACTTAATATACTATTTTTATATACATGGTTATTACGTGCTTCCTCTCTGACATACATGATGCTAAAAATCGATGACAGTTTCCCCTAATAACATATCTGGCTAATTTATTAAGCAGTAATTCATGGGGTACACAGTCAAATGCTTTTGACAGATCTAATAATATAGAATAAACATGGACATTTTTATCTAAGGGCTGCTTTTACAATCGTCGGATAAATGATGGTTAACTTATACCCTCTTTAACTAATCCCATCGTTTATCTCTCAGTTAACGCACGCTGCCTTTTACAAACGCTTAGATAGATTTTCTCCCAAAACGACAACGTTGGCAGCATTGCGGATATATGCGTTTGCGCAGTTTATACAATTGGCATTTTTCGTTTTGCTTCCGGAAAGGTAGGTTAGAAAGTTGTGTTTGTAATCATGTTTGCGACCCTTGACCCCCCTCGAGCTTCTTTTCAATATTCCACCTAGAAATATGCCAGAATGCATGTTTCTTAGACACTAGTTTGTCGCCCTCTAAACGCCCCTGTATGTAATACCGATTGCAGATCGCTATAATGCCGGTATGGTGTGTGTGCTTGTGAATGCGCACATTGCCTGCGAATGAACCGAGATTTATCTGCTGCTCCAAGCACCGGATAAGATAACTGCGAATTATCTGCTTCTTAGCCCTAACCCTGCTTTAACTAGGCATTGTAAAAGCCTATTTTCGCATTTAGTCTAGAGATAGTATTAACCTTAATTTAACCGACTATAGTAAAAGCGGCCCTTAGTGATCATAACTGTAATTTAAAGAAATAGTAAACGACATGTATTGTTGTAAAACCTTTTCTAAACCCAAACTGTTCAGCACACAAAGTTTTATTACACTCAATAAAGTCTAGTATTCTGTTAAGCCCGTTTGACACGATGTAAAATTTTATACAAAATAGACATGTCATTTTCACAAATATATTAAACACAGTTGCATACAGGGAATTGTGCAGTAAATTCTCACTTGAATTTTCGTGTAAATTATTTAGAACTGATTTTAATTCGGAGGTAAATCTGCGTGAAAAAGTGCTCACGAGTTGCATAAAAATTCTTCTCGCAGACCTCCCGAGGGAAAGGAAATCGTAAAATACACGACACGATGTAAGGATGGTTAACGTTGAAGGGAAATACCGGAAAAGGAAAGATGAAATGGAAGTGATAGATGGAACAGTTTTAAATGTCCTTAAAACGTGTATTAATATGCAAGCGCCTAAGCTTAATTTCACAACTAAATATTCAGAAGTGACAAATAGGAAAATATTTTCTGCATAATTTACGGAGCTAATTTACCAAAGAATTTATAAAAAAAATCGTCATGTCAATTTTGTATAAAATTATACATAGTCAATCAGGCTTAAGATATTATTTTTTCAAATATTTTCGAGAAAACGGGTAATATCTAAATTGCCCTGTAGTTGCCCATTTCATGTGTACCTCCCTTTTTCTGTATGTTCACATTTTTGCCTATTTTTAGAATGGATGGAAATGCACCTTCGATCATCAACATTAATGACATGTGTTAATGGCTGAATAATAGAATTTAATGTGTGTTTGATCAGTTTTACAGATAGATCATCAATGTCATTAGTGGTGGTGGTCTTTATATTACATACAATTTTTTTTTTCTGATTCAGATGCAGGCATGTTTAAGTGACTTATACAAGTTGTTCTCCAAGCTCTATGACAGACTTTGCCAGATGATAGCTCTCGTAATTCTAAAAAAAAAATTGTTGATGAACAGGGGTCCCATTCGTTTTTGTTTAAAAGTTACAAGCATTTAAAGAATCATAATTTTTCCAGTCAACCAGCTTCAATCACAACTAGGCTGATAAATAAAAATTACAGTTGCTATGACAATAAACCTTTATTAACAATTAACAATAAAAATTTAACTTGAAAAAAACATGAAAATCACAAAACTTAAGACTATAAAAATTGTTCGAAATGTACACCCTCCGCTTGAATGCAAGCCTCACATCAACGAACTAAAGATTCGGTCACTCGACGAATGAGATTTGGATCATTTCTTATTTGGTTAGCTGCATCTTGAATTCTTTCAAGTAACTGAGGATGGGTAGTGATTTCAACATGGTAGACCAGCTGTTTCATGTGTCCCCAAAAATAGAAATCCAGAGGATTGAGATCGGGGCTACGAGGTGGCCATGATATTGGACCTCCTTGACCTATCCATTTATTTGCATCGACATTAATGACATGTGTTAACCAAGCATCAACTTGTCTTCCTCTATGTGGTGGTGCGCCGCCGTGCTGATACCACATATTCTGGATAATATTAAGTGGTACGTCATCAATAAACTCAAAAAGGTCGTGTTCTAAGAAATGTTTATACAGATCTGCATTTAAATTATGATTTAGAACATGCACAGGTAATAGATTATTGTTGAAAATGCCACCCCAAACTTTGACACTGAATCATTTCTGAAATCGTCTTGATCTAATTGCATGTGGATTCTGCAATGCCCATACATGTTCATTATGATTATTATTTATGCCGTCCCTAGTAAAGCACGCTTCATCAGACCACATGACGAGCGTAATGAATCTATCATTGTGTGCTTGTTGTTGAAGTAACCAGCGACAAAATTCTAATCGCTGATGGGCATATCCAGCATGCAACGCCTGTACATTTTGGCGATGAAACGGATGTAACATTTCTCTGTTCAATACACGCCATGCAAAATTCGGTGATACATGAACGTTACTAGATATACGCCGAACACTAATTGAAGGGTTATCAAGGACAGCATCTATTACATTTTCTTCAGTAAGACAAATGGCCTTCATTGGAGCAGGGTTACCTGCTTCTCGAAGTCTACGAAATGATGCACTAAACACCGTGTGGGTAGGTTGGTGCCTATTTGGATATCTGCGCCGAGCTGCTTCTCTGGCGTTCCCATTGGAATACCCATATACAAACAAAATATCTGCATATTCCTCAGTTGTGAATAAATGCATTGTTTATTTAGAACTTTTACACGAAGTACCAAAGCTGTATTCCATAAGCACCACGGATCACTTACTCATGACATCCATCTAATTGTAAGCATTGTCAACTTCACATGAGTAACATAATCTCGAACTATTAACATTAAAGTATCTTCATCCGATGAAACACAGATATTGTCACTGCTGCTACAGCTACTACTACTTTCCTATTCATTATTAGGTACCGTCAAATACAAAATCGTAAAACATATTTAAAATTTACAAAATGAAATCTTGTAGAAATAATTTATAAAATACCTTTTGTCGAATCAATTCACCATTTGTCGACATTTTATTAAAAATTACGATTCTTTAAATGCTTGTAACTTTTAAACAAAAACGAATCGGACCCCTGTTCATTAACAAAAAAAATTTTAGAATTATGAGAGCTATCATCTGGCAAAGTCTGTCATAGAGCTTGTAGAACATCCTGCAGATCTTATTTACCTCGTAACTTTTTGTTTGTTGATAGAAAAAATGCATTTCATTTCTAAGACTTTTTAAAGTATCTGTATAACAGGGGTCTTTATGTTTGAAATTATTTTTGGATTTGGTAATAATTGGGCAATATTTATTGAAAAATGTCAAGAAGAGCTTGTGGAATTCTTTAAAATATGTCTCACAGTCGAGATAATGCACTTTTAAATCGTCCCAGTTTATGGTACTTAATGCATTGTTTAGTTCCGACAGAGTGTCGGTATTTACCAATCATGATTTTATTGTTGGCTGATTTTTTTCGAGGCTGCATTTAAATTTTAAGGCCTGTCCTTTATGGTCAGATAAGTGAGTGTCGTCTACATTGGCACTTATGTAATTGATATTTGTTATAATGTTATCGATACATGTTTGGTTGGTGTTGGTTACATGAGTATGAGATTTTATAGAAGTTTGTAACTTATAACAATGTAAAAAATCGATGAACAAAGATGTTTTGTGAACAGTAGTATTGAGAATATCAATGTTAAAATCCCCACCAATTATAAAATTTTCGCTAATTATTATTTAGTATAAAATATTTTATATAATCATTAAAATTTCCATCAGATGGGTGCTAAATGCATACAATATCTATTTCGTTACCTGGAGCCTTCTTGGGATTCAAATTATTTTTGATGGTGTTTTTTAGTTCTTTAATCTGTATTGTATTAATGGGAAATGCTAGCTGGTTTGGAGATTCCAAAAACTGGATTATTTAATTATCTTCCTCCTGATTTCTCTAGGGTGAGGTTGGAATACATGTATTATAGTCGGATTTGGGATTTATTTTTCTTAAGATCTCTGATTATTTGGGTTTCCCCTACAGTTTATCATGTAATAACATTGTGCGCCTTTATCAGAATTTTCAACTGTCAACATGTTTGTTTTCATTTACGCTAAATGTTGGTGTTTCTTCTCGAAGGACCCTAAATAATTTGCAGTTTTAATAATAATGTATACTTACTGTACTACTGTTTACATTAACGGTTGGTGTTAAAATGACAACTGTTTCCAAAAATGCCATTCCTTTGGTGGTGGGGAATCTTGTACTCGGGGGGGTGGAGTTCTGGTTGGCCAGCTAGGCCGCGATTTCTCCTTCTCATGCCAGGGGTGGCCTCTAAACCAGCCAATACCCGCCTCTGGGAATCTGCGAAATCTGCATTCTCAGCGGTTTATGGTAGGTCATTTTTCAAAATTTTGACAAATAAGCACGTGATTGACCGTTCCCAGAGCTCTGAAACACCCTGTATATGCAAATGCAATGATAGGTTTGATACTATTTTTAATTATTGAGCCAAATTTTAATTCCGGATTTACTTGATCCCATGACTTAGTTTCATCGAGTTTCTGTTTTCCGCATTCTACATTTTGTTTCTCCAAAATTAAATCGACTAGGCTAATGATCTTGTACTCGGGGGGGTGGAGTTCTGGTTGGCCAGCTAGGCCGCGATTTCTCCTTCTCATGCCAGGGGTGGCCTCTAAACCAGCCAATACCCGCCTCTGGGAATCTGCGAAATCTGCATTCTCAGCGGTTTATGGTAGGTCCATAAATGTGATTGATCGGCTTAATTATCCTGGCACTACCGACGTATTACACTCGTAAATACTAATAAATATGCAAATGAGGGAGCGGCTGCAACATCCTCCCTCTTGAAATTACCAAGTTTCAAAATAAGAAAAGCAATACATTCCCACGAAATACAACAAAAATAGAAAAATATACGTAATATGACTAATACTAAAAACAATCAAACGAACTTAGTAAATATAGGGACAGCAAAAGTCGTTGGGGTTCTGAGTCTATCTTTACTATTGGGAAATGCACACAATTTTACACACGGTGTCACTATGAGGACACTAGCGGTTTGTACAGTTGCTGATCGCACTATTCCGTCTTTTACATGATGGGTTACCTCAACCCTACCAGTGCGCCATCGACAGGGAGGAATGTTGTCCTCTCGTATGAGCACCAATTGCTAGTCCTTTGCTCGGATTTCCGCTCGATCGCTTCCATTTTAGTTTCCCCTGCAGCTGCCAGCGTGGCCAGAAGTGCAGCTGAAGCAACTGCAGATGATGCCATCGTGACATCAGTTTTGTGTATCCTAGTCCTGGTGTCGAAAATGCCCATAGACTATTTCTCCTGAGGAGGTTGCCCGGTGATGGAAAAGGTGATTTGGGATCGATGGGCAAAGGACATGAAGGTTTAGGAATAATGATGCCAATAATCTGTGTCAATGAACAAATACATCCCTTCGTATGTCAAAACCGAACCTTTATATTTTGATCAACGGATCTTTGCGTTTGCGTCATTACCGGAAACTGAGTGTTTTCGCCTTGGACGACATAGGAAACACGTTATTGCGTCTAATTTAACTTATCGTAAAGGGAGTGAACGCATGAAAGTCATGTCGGAACTAGGTTCGACTGTCCATGACGTGCACGCAAAGATCCATTGATCAAAGTATATTAACTATACAGGGTGTTTCAAAGCTCTGGGAAAGGTCAATCACGTGCTTATTTTACAAAATAATAATAATAATTTTACTAATAATAAAAATAATAATTTTGAAATGTTAGAGTAATCATCAACTTCAGATATACGAAACCTTATATGAAATGCAAGCTTACTTAATGAACTTTCAAATTATGAAATAATATATAGGGTGTGCCGTTTGAAAAAAATTAGAAATTGTGCAGTTTGCGAATGGCTATCACCCTGTATAATACGCTGAGTTATGTTTTGGTTGATAGAGTAATTTTGAAGACTAAAGTTCAACTAAACTTTACCACTAAATTAGAATGAATTATCTTTATTAGTTTCAGGGGAGCACTTTAACAATGTTGTTCAAATTTTTGTATAAAAAGTGAATAACACGAAAACAGCCCAGTTTCAACCCCCACATTCTAGGTCATTTTAACCTCCAAGTAACGAGGAATCCAAAAATGCTAAAATATGCAGGGTGTTCCATTTAAAAAACATAAGTTTGGTCTGTAACTTTGTTAAATATTTTTAGGGCGTGCATCTCACTATTCTGCACAACTTTTGTATAAAACATTTTTCAAAATTTTGACAAATAAGCACGTGATTGACCGTTCCCAGAGCTCTGAAACACCCTGTATATGCAAATGCAATGATAGGTTTGATACTATTTTTAATTATTGAGCCAAATTTTAATTCCGGATTTACTTGATCCCATGACTTAGTTTCATCGAGTTTCTGTTTTCCGCATTCTACATTTTGTTTCTCCAAAATTAAATCGACTAGGCTAATGATAGGTTGTAATAAACCTAATGTATCGAGAAAACTAAATATATTTGACATCATGTTAGTATATTTTGATAGATCACATCCAAATAAGTGATACTTAATATTCCCACTAAACGACTGCCATTTGACATATGCCAAACAATCATCATTAATAATTAATCATTAGGTTAATTAATTTCAAAAAAATTAATTAACCTAAATAATAATATTTAATTTTTTGAACTCCCTTAAATAAAAATAACCCTTTGTAAATGTAGTTATTAAAGTACGAGTACAAATAAAACAATCTAATATCTAGAACAACATTTATATATTTTAAATTTAGCTAACTTGAGACCTATATTATTTTCGATTGTGGGTTCACACAAGAGTATTTATTTTGCAATTTCTCATTATTGGTTTTTGTGGTGACAATAAAATTAACTTGCGATTTTGGGGTTGAACCGGTCTACTTGAAAACCGAATAATGTGGCAAGAAACATTTAAATTTGTATTAAATACGTGTTTAATGTGCCCTAACTTGATGTACTCATCCAAAAATAATTGGCATTGTGCATTCATATCTATGTTGTCTTTTAACTTCGGCTCAAGATGTTCAATAATTTTTGCGACATTATGATTGAATTCTAAATTTGTAAAATGTTGTTCAAATTAGAAGGCGACATTAAATTGACCCCTTTTGTCTCTAAAAAAGGAGTGACTACACTGGTTTTCACTATCACGATTTTCGTTTGATTTCGGTGTAATATCGGTATAATGATTTTCCGTTTCCCAAATAGTCTTTACGTTTTTTGTTTGACTCAGTGAATTTAGGAATATTAATATCTATATTTGAAGAACTTGATAATTTGTACTCAGTTTTTAAATCTAATTTGCACTTTAACGTGGCATACTGATTAATTAACTCATTACTACGTGTAACTTGTTCCGCGCAACTAAAATCAAAATCCATTTCAATCTGTTCATAATCCTTAATTAGTGGTAGTATAAGTTGTATTGTCGTTAACAATACACGATTATTGTGAATTGATTCAAAATCCTTGGTCAAGGCTGTTAACTTACCACTAATGTATAAATATTTGTTGTTTAACACACGAAGAGACTTTACGGTCTCCTTTGACACAGATTCTGGTTAATTGGTTAATTCACAGAAAAGTAATAATCAAGTGCCGAAAGTAATTTTCAATACTGTTAAGAAATATATAAAAGGATCTTATATCTTACAAAATTCAACCTGCAAAGGCAATAATGCAGACAACAACGAAAAAATTCCTTATATTTAAGATATACAGGGTATTTTTTTTATCGTGGGCCATAGGATTTTATATGCTAAAAAGTATACTTTGTATTAATGTATATTTTATCATAAAATTTTGAAGGAAATTTTAGTTAGTAATATAAATCAATTATTTTTCTACATGATGCGCTAGTCAGAATAATTTAAACATGTTTTATTCCATTAAAAAATGAAATTGTTTAAAATAAATAACTGAGCAAACATAATCAAAGTACCATGAATTTCTGAAATGTCAGATTGATTAGTGAATTAATTTAATTTTTTAATGGAATAAAACATGTTTAAGGTAATCTAATTAAGCGCATCATGTGGAAAAGTAATTGATTTATTACTAACTAAAATTTGCTTTAAAATTATATGTTGAAATATGCATTAAAACAAGGTATAATTTTTAACATGTAAAATCCTATGGCCCAAGATAAAAAAAAACGTACTGTATAATATAATATTTTTGAATTATTTTGGTTGTATTTTTTTTGCAATTTTCAATATGACTCCACCTATAATTTAAAACAATCCTCCTGTTCTGCCACTTAATTAATCTTTATGATATGGTAATTAAGCACATGGCAATGATGTGGAAAACGTAACCTCAAATTTAGTTTGAAGGCAAAACTTAGAATATCGAGCCAAATATCCAACATTATAAAAAAATCACCAAATCTGGTTAGCCAATAAAAAAAACAAGTATAGCTGTTTTGCAAAATTATCTGCTTTGTCCTTATCATCCCTGGCCCACCTGCTGTCGGGTTTTCTTATTGGTGGGATATTTACTTGAAATGGTTTGAGTTTCCTCGTAGCTTTCCATAGTGAATAGTCTGTCCCTTCCGAGGGCGATAGTATTTCCAGATAATTTTTCACTTAAGAAATAGATATACAAGGTGTCTAAAAAAGACACCACCAAAATGATATGGTGTATTCCTGAGACAAAAAAAGAGCAAATTAACTAAATTTATCTATATGAAAAATTTCATACCTTCCAAGATACAGCAAGTCAAAGTTTAAGATTTTTAAAATATTTTAATCTATATCTCGAAAATGGCAGATGAGAATGATTTGTTTATTTTTTTCTGACAACTACATTAGGTGTACTACATTGTTTAAAAATTTCAAGAAATTTCTTCAAGTACAAAGGTGCTCCAGAGGACATGCTGTTTACATTATTACATAGAACTTTTTTGTTCTTCATATTTTTTACGATTTAATATTTTTTTCAATGCAACTCATCACTTTTAAAGAATTTATAACTCTAAAAGTTTTTTTGTTTACGCCTTATTTTTAACAAAAATAAATAAAAAAGAACTTATTGTTCATTGTTTAATTGCGCTCGTCCTGCAAGAAAAGTCTTAAAAATAACTATAATCCAAAAACTGCTTTTATTTTAACATATTAAATTATTTAATAAATTACAAAAAATTCAAAATGACCCTCATAAAAAAAAATCACAGTACACATTGTATGCGCGTGCGCGCGTCGCCTCGATGCGCTTCAGCCACCGGCGGTACTTCGGTCACCACCACTCAACGGGTTAACCAGTTTTACTTAAATTGAAAGTTTTAATTGTACTGACACACGTTTTCAACGAATTGACACCCTACTTAGATTATTTTATTTTTTAACACGAAATTTTTCAAAAACAATAAGTTCTTTTTTATTTTTTTTTGTTAAAAATAAGGCGTAAACAAAAAAACTTTAAGAGTTATAAATTCCTTAAAAGTGACGAGTTGCATTGAAAAAAATATTGAATCGTAAAAAATGTGAAGAACAAAAAAGTTCTATGTAATAATGTAAACAGCATGTCCTCTGGAGCACCTTTGTGCTTGAAGAAATTTCTTGAAATTTTTAAACAATGCAGTACACCTAATGTAGTTGTCAGAAAAAAATAAACAAATCATTCTCATCTGCCATTTTCGAGATATAGATTAAAACATTTAAAAAATCTAAAACTTTGACTTGCTGTATCTTGGAAAGTATGTAATTTTTCATATAGATAAATTTAGATAATTTGCTTGTTTTTTGTCTCAGGAATACACCATATCATTTTGGTGGTGTCTTTTTTAGACACCTTGTATATATAGAAAAATAACCCATATTCTTAATTTTTGTTTAAATGAAGAATATGTGTCATTTTTGATCACTTAATATTATTAATAAGGCCTGTTAGAACATTTGTGGCGGAAAATATAAAACCTAAACTAGGCCCAACGATGACTTTTGATTTTTTGAAAATTGACCATATCTCATAAGAATGATAAGTTAAAAAATTATTTAAAGGAAAATGAAAAATATATGTCTTTTTTTGTTACTTAATATTGTTATTAAAGCCCTTTCGTACATTTATGGCCGAAAATATCAAACCTAAACTATGCCTTACGATAACTTTCGATTTTTTGAAAATTGATCATACTTCATAAAAGCGTTAAAACATTATTTAAACAAAAATGAAGAATACGTGTCATTTTTTTATCACTTAATATTATTAATAAAACCCGTTTGACATTTGTGGCCGAAAATATCGAATCTAAACTAGGCCTAACGATGACTTTTTTTTTTTTTTAATTGATCAAATTTCATAACAGTGTCAAGTTAAAAAATTATTTCAAAGAAAATGAAAAATATGTGTCATTGTTTTGTTACTTAATATTATTAATAAAGTCCTTTAGAACATTTGTGGCTGAATATACACTGACAAGCGTACTGTCAATTATAGTCTTATGTTAGTAAACTTAGACATGGTGACTTTTTCGCAGGAATTTGTTTGACATGTGCTTTTTGTATAAACTTTTAAATGGTAATATTATTTGTCCCTCTTTGTTAAGATTGATAGATTTTTGGCATCAATCTGGAGGATCCTCAACCAGATTGAAAAAGCTCTTTAGAGAGAAAACCAGTCGGGTTAACTATGGTCTTAATAAACCTCTATCTAGGCTATCACACACTGCTAATTGCCTCTTGCCATCATCAAATTTCGATTTATTCTTAAAAAATTATAGCTTGTTCCGTAAATCATTATGTGTCATTAATTTGAATATGACTTTTTCATAATTCATATTTTTTTATAATTCTTAGTTTTAGTTTCTAACTATTATGTTTCAATTTGGTTTCATTTATTATGTATGTATGTACGCTAAATTTATTTTTTTTCATTTCATGTAATTTATGCATTTTTCTTTGTATTACTATTTTTATATAGAGATTTCGTTAAATAAATAAATAAATAAATAAATATATCGAACCTTACCTAGGCCTAACTATGACTTGATTTTTTTGAAAATTGACCATGTTTCGGTAGATGTCTTATGGAAAAATCCCGCTAAATCCTAAGTTAAAAACTTACTGTTATTACTATAGCATCACATCTATTGATTAATTACGATTTTTTATTTGCAAAAATGGTGGAAGCGCCGGATTCGTATCTGAAATTTAAGACTAACTTCCAATCAGTACAAGGCGGAATTTAAGGCATAACTTAAGGCTGACTTTTCTGTAAATAACCATTTTCTTGTCATGCAAATGACGTTATGAAACTTAAATGTAAAATGTGTTTACCAGGTGTACACCAATATCACTGGAACAAGGTAGTGATGGTAAGATATTGTCAAAATGGAAAAATAACGAGGGGCAGGAATTTTCCGGCCTCTACGACACCGTGCTGTTCGCCATCGGGCGTAGGGCTCTGACCAGGGAATTAAACGTAGACAAGGCTGGAGTTATCGTCGCCGGAGACGGTGAAAAAATTGACGCCGTCAATGAACAAACAAGCGTGCCTCACATTTACGCCGTTGGTGATGTCCTTTACGTAAGTTTATCATCTTTATGGATTAACCGGGTACATTCATAAATGTAATGAATTAAACTTTTTGAAAAAAAACAATACTGAGTAATTATGGAACAACAATAACCTGGTGCTGTGACTCGTGACACAGCTACTGTGGTAGAAGTGGTAAACTGGATGGGTCGGTTTACTCATTCACTGAGTGAGTTGAATTCTATTAGTGCTGTAGAGATGCATTGTTTGGGCAAACCCTATGGTTGGCAGCCCTTAAAACATAACCTAACTTACAGAAGTTCAGTTAACAAAATGTACACTGCACTGCATTCATGGTGCAAAGATTACATGGTGTGCCTATAACTCCCGCACCACGCCCCTTTTGATCTTTTTTGGTGCCGCAATTACCAACCATGAACAATGAAACTAAAATACAAAACTCGTTAAAATTCCATTTCGAAATAAAAACACGATAAAACATGGAGTTTATAACTTCACAATGATATATTGAAATATCACGAGCATTAAAAAATTTTAAAGTATTTAAAGCAATTAGGTTGGTAAGAAAATAATTAAATGTGGTTTTAGATGTTTAATTTGCTATGCACACTAAACAGTACGAAAAAATATGATAAAATGTAAATAAAGTACGTGCGACAGACATTTAAATTAGGTATAACGACTTTTCAAAGCTAAGCAAGCAATTTTACAAGGTTGTATCACTGTGCATCAACCAAATGACAGAGGGGAATATTTTAGAGGGAGAACACGGCCGTCTAGGCACACCATGTAATCTTTGCACCATGACTGCATTGGAGATTTCCAGACAGCCAATATAATTTTACTTGAATGATTATAATGATTATAGGGATTTTCAGAAAATGTGCTGCCAACTATTTTCGACTTTCTGATCTCACTGTATGTGCCAACTACGAGCCGATGATAAGTGGTCTTGGTTATGGCTGAATACAGTGTCCAAACCAAACTCAATACCCTTCCAAAATAATGTCTCCCCAGTGCACATAATAGGTTGTTGGGTTTCTTGTTCAACACATTAACATCATCTATTGTTGGGATATATTCACCATTATAGCTGCTTCTGCTGCTTTAGGTGGCTTCCATATATGATGTCACAGGTTGTTCATTAAATTTTAATCCCTCCCATATCACAAGATTTCCCTCCATGCACCTTTGAATTTAGTATTAGGTAAACAGGCTGTAACAATTTCGCTGATCCCTCGTAAACCTGTGTCGACATTTAAGGAAGATGCCTTAAGCGTTGCACAAATTTCCCTAATAGCGTGGAGCCAACAAGATGTTGAAATAACACACGTAACACTTGGTTTGTGTCACATTATATAAAAAATTAGCCAAATGTTAAATGTGTTTTTTTTTTTCTGATTGAAACAATATTGAGTGATATTGCCTTAGTTACGATATGTCATAACACACTTATATTACCCTAGGGAAATATGAAGTGCTCGCACGAATTGTTTTAATTGCTCTCGGGACAACACCTCCGATTTCTTGGGAAGGTATCCTTTATGGATTTTACAGCTTTGGATTTTACGGGAACCAAACATTCACGGTCTTTCGTCGCTTGCGTTAACACATAGTTTGACATTTCACCATTTATGAAACAACGCAACTACCAAAACAAGTCAACCATGATATTTACAAACAAGGCCCTTAGCAACGTTTCCAATCTGATAAATTAAAAATTTACAATCCAATATTTTCCCATTTACAGAACGATATTCTTTCAATCAGAAAAAAACTATTGATTACAACACAGGAAATATACTATTCATATTTCCCTTGGTGTAATAATAGCTATATTTCTATGTGTGTCCTTTATCAATTAGAGAAAGCCCGAACTCACACCGGTCGCAATCCAAGCTGGAAAATTGTTGGCCCGTCGGCTGTTTGCCAACTCTACCGAAACTATGGATTACCAAAACGTGGCCACCACGATTTTCTCGCCCATGGAGTATGGCTGTGTCGGTCTGAGTGAGGAGGCGGCGATTCGGAATTATGGCGCTGATAAGGTCGAAATTTACCATGCCTACTATAAACCAACAGAATTTTTCATTCCGCAAAAAGCTGTCTCCCATTGCTACATTAAAGTCGTCGCCCTATTGGAGGGAGATCAGAAGGTCTTGGGCATGCACTTCCTCGGACCCCAAGCCGGAGAGGTTATACAAGGATTTGCTGTCGCTGTAAAGTAAGTCGTGTTTTTCCAATTTGTTTCATTATCTGTATACGAAACGCAAATTTTATACATCAACTTTAAAAACCAATCAGGGATTTTTTATAGCAGAGTCGAAGTTGGAATAAATAATTTTGTGGTGGTGAAATAATATCCTTGTAAAAATTTAGCAATGTTTAGCCTAGGAAAATTATTGAACTGCAGAGGGCAATAACAACAATGTCAAGGAAGATCAGTGACGTTCGATAGCCCGCCCGGGGTATGGAAAACAGATCCTTACATTACGTAAAATTGTTTTAGGTGTGGCAAACTATTAGTTTAGAGGGTGCATAGAGAGAAGTGAATATAATGATGGGTATGGGATTTGGCAAATGTATGGAAGAGTACCGGGATACTTGATAGAGAGGGGATGGAGTAGAGAGAATAGGATGATTGTGGCAAGGGAGGAAGGAAGGTATGGATGGGGGAAGAATACGGAAGGTGTGTATTGTGTGAGAATGGGAAGGATATGTGGGGCCACTTGGCGGAAGAGTGTGAGGGGGTAAAGGAGGAATGGATGGGAGCGAAACGGAGTAGAAGGGTTATGGAGTGGATGGGGGAGGATGGGGCATGGGTAAAGATACTGGAGATGTTGGGAAGGGAGAGGGGAAACAGAAGAGGAGGGAGGAGGTGGAATGGAGAGGGGTAATAGTATAGTGTTTTTGAGTTTTTGGAGATTGTAAATAGTTTTCTGGATATGTCAATAAAGGTCAACAATTAAAATTGTGTTTTGGGTTAAAATATTTAAATCAACTAGAAACGCCAAAGTGGCGGAATCTATTGCCTGAATGCTGTACTGAACCAAATCCGGGTAACTTGAACTCCTACAAGATATTGGACATTGCCAGCGGCGTTTCTACCTATAACGGTGTTTGGAATACTTATATTCCAATAGTAATCTCCGTTTCGCCATCAGCAACTAACTACACTGATGAGACCTGAAAGATGGAAACCGGTCTGTAGGTGTTCTGATGGGGGAACAATATTTAATGTTTAAATTAATACTTTTAATTCGCATGTTATAGGTGCAATTTAACAATGGCCATCTTGAAGAACACCGTAGGTATACATCCCACTGTTGCTGAAGAATTTACAAGAATAAATGTCACGAAGAGGTCAGGAAAGGATCCCAATCCACAGTCTTGTTGCAGTTAAATTAAGTAACAATTTAATTTCACTCTAAATTATATATCATATGTTTTATTATACGTATACACACAGGTTGGTTTTTTGTTCTTAAACTGTAAATGATATTACGTTTTTATTCACGATTTTTTTATCAATGCCAACAGTAGAAAGTAAAGCACAAGTATTAGAAGAATTGTATTTAAAAATATAATTTGAGACTTTGAATAAAAATTACTGGTTTAAAATTATAACAATTTTTTTCATTAGATATATTTAACACATGGCATATCTCTTCATGTCATTTGTTTCAATTTCTTTTTCCCCTAAAGAAAATAATGCTGTGTCAACTAAATAAAATCAATATTACCAACAATGTTGTACCTGAGTGGTACCCGAGTCGCTGAAAGAACTCCAACAGAAAATGCATTTATAGTGCGAGCATTTAACATTTACAGTGGCTGTAAATAGTGCGCATTTAACTAAATGGCTTAACGGGTCCGGCGAATTCTGGACGCTAGTGAAAGTAACGCGACCAATAATAGGGCCATAAACCTTGCCATCTGGAGGCCAGACCTTGGAGCGTGTCCAACAAAGGGTGCAGTAAACCTCAAGCTGACTACCTTGCCATCTGAAGGTCAGGTGAAGGAGCGTGTCCAACAATAGTGCCGAGTTACCTCGCCATCGGTGATCTGAAGCTGCCCAATTCTGAACCGGCCACATTGCAAGGGTGGAAGTTATTTTGTGAAATGAATAACCAATTAACGTAAGGTTACCATCATCACGTATCACCACTCACCCCTAAGCTCCACCCTCACTTCCATGCAGGATTGCAGGAGTAGAATAGAAGACCAGAGATCTGTTTAAGACAGCAGAGAGTAAACATCGGCTATGTTAACCTAAGATTGTGTAAAATTGTAAATTAGTTAAATGTAGAAACGCCAAAGTGGCGGAATTTATTGCCTGAATGCTGTACTAAACCAAATCCGGGTGGCTTTAACACCGACAAGATATGGGCATTGCCAGCGGCGGCAAATATAACAATATTAATGTGAACATTAAATATTGTTCCGCCATCAGAACACCTACAGACCGGTTTCGACCTCATCAGCAACTAACTACACTGATGAGACCTGAAAGGTCGAAACCGGTCTGTAGGTGTTCTGATGGGAGAACAATATTTAATGTTCACATTAATATTTAATGTTCACATTAATATTGTTATATTTGCCGCCGCTGGCAATGTCCATATCTTGTCGGTGTTAAAGCCACCCGGATTTGGTTCAGTACAGCATTCAGGCAATAGATTCCGCCACTTTGGCGTTTCTACCTTTAACGGTGTTTAGAATATTTATATTCCAATAGTAATCTCCATTTCCCCATCAGCAACTAACTACACTGATGAGACCTGAAAGGTCGAAACCGGTCTGTAGGTGTTCTGATGGGGGAACAATATTTAATGTTGTAAATTAGTATTTATTTTTCAAAAACAGTTAGCGGAAGTAATAACAAGCTTTATAGTAATATTTTCAGATGTGAAAATGTTTATCATGAATGAAATGTGCAAATGCAATTGTTTATTATGGATACAGTATGTGTGTCCTGCAGGTGATTTGTGATAGAATGTCCAAACAGCTCAATTCCTTGCCGCAGGCTATTGTAAGTGTGTACAAACAATTAAACCAAGAGTTGTAACTAAAGGTACAGGACGGCAAATGTAAGTTGGCCAGACGTGCAGAGAGCAAGCAAAGCTCTCTCTTTACAGCCGGCCGAGTACAGTCTCTGTAATAAGCAAGCACATATTCTTCGCGTGCGCTATTTATTTACAACTCTATCGGGCGCTCTCCTCCACATAATTAATGCACTGTCACTTTTGAAAATGAATGTAACAGGAGCGCGAACTCTTCACGAAATCTATCGAGAGCACCCTTCGAAGGTTCCGCCCACAATTTTGCCACTACGCAACAGCAAGTTACGTTTGCCGTCCTGTATTCCCCGAAATAATTGTGTTCATTGCATTGACTTTAAAATTTTGTATGCATTAACAAACATATTTATTCGTTGAATACGGTGTAGTTTTAATCGGACTTCGAAAGTCATAGTACAATTGGTAAGTGGTCAAATACAGCAAGCTGTTGCCCAAGTGTTTGTAATTTGTCAATCAACACCAAGGTATGATCACTACTTCTCGCAACTTCACGTGGAAGCTTACCTCTTAATGCAAGCTAGCTTTAAAATGAGTATTCTGCTGGCTCTGGAAGACTTGTCATCACAAATAATAAGAGTCCACCTTCTTGTCATGGATAGGATGTTCTGGAAGACCGCAGGGACGGACTGTCCGTCTTCCAACACACTGCGATCTCCATGAAAATAAAGCATTTGTTAAATGTCAAAAAGTTGTTTTTATTACTCGGTTATCTCTTTAGATTAAGTAAGTACCCTTTTAATAATAATCGCTAATGTTAATCACCATGGATCACATACCCAGCTAACACAGTAACATAACATTTACCTCTCGGCAACATGTCATTGTTTATATGTAATGTTACACAGAAGTTACAATAAAATCTCACACTTGTACCAATGCCGGCTAACTTGCTCTTCAATTATTACGTATTTGATACCTTTATTTCTTATATATCGGCTACAGAAGATGTGTAATATAGCATACGTTACAAGAAAAGCATACATTTGTACCAACAGCAGCTTACTTGTTTAATTGTAGCATATAAGGTATGTTCATTAAAAAAAAACCTCGTGCCATGATTTTTTATTTTTGAAAATTTAAGTTGGTAACACATATTGAGGTTATGTTCCTACCGATAAATTAATTTGCTGTGATAGACGACGCACATAAGAATATTTGTTTGAAAAAACCGGTCAAAACTATTTAATTGATTTAATTGGAACATAATATAACAAAAAATAATAATAAATAAGAAAATACAGAAAACTACCATAATTTTCTGTATTTTCAAAAAAATATGCAAATATAATATTCGCAAGCTTTTAATTTTATTCACTAATAAAATTATTGTCTTCGTCATCATCTTTGTCTTCCTCCATGGCCTTGTTATTTTTTTTTCATTTGGAGTTAAAGACGAAGTACTTGCCATCAACAGACACATTGCCTCTTTTGAAAATGGCTTACTTTTTTTTATTTTGCCTCGGTCTATTACTACTTATGTAAGGGTCCGAAAATTATTATTACGTCTCTATTGCACTCCACTCGTGAAAATTTTCTGGCGAAATTCAATCTATATTGTCGGAAATGTTTCTTCCGTGCCTCAGCTGCCTCTTCCGACAACTGGCCTATAGGTAGTATCGCATGTGATATGACTTCAGAACCATGCATTAAAATTTTATACATTGTGGGTGACATGGGATGCCACCCATATAATTCTACATACAATTTTGCAGTTTCATGTGCATATACTGCATACTTATCAGTATCTATGTTGTAGCCACTTGAAATTACCTCCAGTATTACCCTAAACCTTTTAATTTGGTCCACATTAAGGCCTGTGATTCGGGAAGATGTTTCTGGATCCGCGAAGAATCTTCTTGAGGTATTTCCATTGTTGGTATTCCCGAAGCCTGGTTTTGGAATATCAACTAGAAGTCCAATTTCCAAGTCTCTTTGTATTTTTTCTTTTGTTTCTTTTGCAATTTTCTTGTCTTCCAAACTTTGAGCTTGCCATTTTCTCATTGGCATTTTATACGGTAAGTGTAGTAATGACAGAAGAAGTATTGACAGGCCAAAGTGGAGTACTTCAACATTAATGGTTTCTGTTTTTTTTTAAACTGTTAAAATCTTTTGATGTCTGTCCACAAATATAGCATCTCATAGTAGATGCCGTATTAGTCGCAGCGTCGCTTTCACCGGTATTTTCAAATTTTTGCTTAAATTGAGACTGCTGCGATCCGTCACAGCCCCATTTTGTTATTAATTTCAAATTTAGTTTCTCTTCCTCTACAAGTTTCTATAACCTCTGCTACATATTTATACAGACGCAATGATGCGTGGTCAAGTAGTGCTTGTAGCTGAATCTCGGCGCACGTTTCGGTCACTAGTATCTGCTCCTCTTTGGAGTACATTCCTTTTTTGCTTGTATTTGTGAATAGCAGGGATAAATGCTTTTGTTAGCACCTTGTATTATTTCCCACTGTTTCCTCCTGAAGTTGCCTTCTACAAATATTGCTAACGCTTCTTGAGGAGTATGTTTTTTACAGTAATTTGTTTTTTAATAGAAGCAATAGTTTTTCGCATTTTTGTAGCTCTCGTTGGCGTGGATGTAATTACTTGAATTACTTTTGACAAGTCTGAATTTCCCGCAGCACGTTGGCTTACGCCAGCTGCGTAGGTTAACTCTTCGGGAAGTACCTGCTCTCGTAATTCTTCTGTTTTCCGGCGCTTACTACGGTCACTTAATTAATTAAAAAGTTTAGATGGCTGTCCTCCCTCTTTTTGTGTACACCAGGTTGGCAATTTTATAGATGATGTGAGCCAATGATGATTATTTTTTAAGAAACGTGCTTCTTTATAACTGGCGGCCACCCATTTCTTCTTGAAATCGCTCTTAAAATTCTTTAAGGCACGACTTAAAACAATTCTTTTATCATTTGGGCATTTCGTTTTCTTCAAAAGTTCTTCTTGCATAATATGAAATTTTTCGTCCAGCTTTTTTTCTTTAAATTTTTGCATGACGTCATATAAGATAGTACGTTCTACTTCCAAAAACGAATCTGAAAAAAAAATGTTTTGGGTTTTTGATATAATTTTCTCAGATGTAAGTTTTTTTTTTAATAATTCACTTATTGACATTTCAAATTTAAACTAATAGTACACAATGGCGGAAGTAAGCGGACGATTTTTTTGCGAAATATATTCGAGAATGATTTGAATTTTATGTGTGTACAAAGAAAATAACTCGACAATACCCGACAGATACTTAAAAACACTTTTTTCTAAAAGTTTGATGCAAAAATTATTACACATTTATACGACTTACAAACATTGTTCTTGAACTTGTTGATTAAACTGGAAATTAATAAAATACTGTTCTAAAGTAAAATACATACCGTCTTCTTCCATATCCAGAAGGTTTTTTTCAAAACTCGTTCCAGCAACAAACACAAATTATACAATAAATATGTCCCACAAATAAAAGCGTCAGAAACAAGCACACGCGTTTCATATAACGACTGAGTTCTGACCTATTTTACTAAACAAATGAACGCATAGAGCATTTATTTAGCTGGTACTTGATGGACCACTTAATAATCAATAAAAAACGCGGACTGACTTGTATATTTACTAGATTTGTGATTTCAAGTTTTAACCGGATTTTTCCTGCAAATACTCCTACGTGCGTCGGAAGAAGATGTAGGTTCACCTTTCAAAATTCCTTGGGCTGTGTTAATAGCATCCTAACAGTGACGGTTCGCGGGTTTTTTTCTGGTACGGCCGAGGAACAAGAGGTGGTAATACAGATAGGTGCGGTCACGCAGCCAGCCGGCTCTGCAACTGGCCCTACTTATCTGTATTACCACCTCTTGTTCCTCGGCCGTACCAGAAAAAAACCCCGCGAACCGTCACTGCATCCCAACGTTCGTTTGACTGGTCTACCACTTCCTGGTTTACGGAGAATACTACCCGTTTCATTAAATAATACAACAGATCGCGATAAGGTATTTTTAAATCCATCATAAATATTGAGAATGTTAGGAAATTCTTCCAGAAACTCTGCCATAGGTGCGTCGAATGAAAAAACCCAATTTCCGTCCACTTTAGTGCCATTTCGGAAATAACTTTCAACTAGAAACGTTTTTGCTGGTTGCTGTAAACCATTGTGACCACGGAATAATTGTGACTTTTAGAACTACGTTTTCTTTGTCAATTCCTAACATGTGTGCCAACTTAAATTAAAAAAAAAATCATGGCACACTTGAAGTTTTTTTTTTATGAACATACGATACAACATTATATAATTTTCCGCTACCGACAACGTAAATAAGCATTGCATCCATAGTTACAAGTATTTTTACTTACGGACCTAGAAAAATAATAAACAGAAACGTAACGCTCCAACATATAAGCGAGCAACACATGTTCGTCTATACCTATAGCATCGGCATCTTTTTTACATAACCACTGCTTAAAAGGGTCGTAACAGGGCACATACCTTTTTCGATTTTATCGGTAACAGGTTCTACACGCAATATTCGCAGCTTCGTTTGCATCCATGCCCGCAGAAAGTTTCACTGGATTGACACAAACCAACAAAATTCGACATTGTTTTCTCGGTTGCTGGGTTGCCATAGGACGCATAGGTGACAATAGAAATTTTAATCCCAAATGTTACAAGCCGTATTTTAGAATATTTTCTTATCTTTTTTAAGTATTAAATTTCCGGTAGCGGAAAAAAATTAATAAGCAACACGGAACGTAATGACAATTAACATTTTAGGCAGGCGACAGCCTCGGCTCCGCCTCGGCTAATACGTCCTTACGTTCCTTGTTGCTTAAATAACTATTATCTGATATTTTACAATATGCACAACACACATCCCAGTTAGCACACTTGGATCAGTAACATATCTGAGCAAGCTCAAACTGAGAACAAGCGAAATATTGTAAAATGATGTTACATCTACATTAATGTTCTTAAATTCCATTATATTTTAAATATGTAGTTTACCTACGTGGCGATCGGCGCCCTGGCGCACGAAATACGCTCGCCACTAAGGGCGCGCTCTACGCTCGCACGACCCACTTAAATAGGGTATGTGCCCCCTCATCTCGTCACTTCGATCAGCGCACTGCAATCGAACAGTCAGTACAGTCGGTAAGATAGTCTGACAAGCGAGCTCACCAAGGCACGTATCTAAACACACGAGCTCACCAAGGCACGTGAATCAAAGCAAGCTCACCGAGGCACGCTACGACAAGCTCCCCACGGCATCCGATGCTACGCCTTCCGGTCCGGCAGCATCAGACCCGGAGCACATCACGCCGGAGTCGACTCCACGCCAATAGAAGAGTACGACGCTACTGCGTGGACCACCCGAGGCTATTATCACCAATCCCATCGACACCACGGAGGCGAGGCCCGTGTCACCGCTGCCACCATCGCCGACGAGGACCCCCACGTATAGGACACCACGACGACTGAACCTGACCGAGTTCCTGTACACCGGAGTGAACCCGACGACCGTGCACCCACAGGACCCGCGCCGATTTTCAGTCCGCGGCAGCGCCCGCGGAATCCGCGTCGCGATACCGACACCGCGCTAACCTTAATTATCTGTACCTGTATATAATCGTATTCTGTAAATAAACTGTTACGACCACATCGAATTCTCTTGGATCCAACGAACTACGCAACCCCCACAATCTACATAGTCGATACATACCGTTATTTACCGTTAATGTAAAATTTATGTAGTCTTCATTATATTACAAATACAAACATATTTTACAGATATATTACATCACAGATTGTATGTAATTTAATTGTGTATACATAATAGATATATTACAAATACTACGTTACATTTATATTTGAAAAGATACATGCCTGGGCCTTCATAATGCCATAATGCCCTCTGACCCATTCTTAATTTATCTGGTTTCATTCGGCATGTGTTGGAGCTATGCCATTACGTGTGTGATTGTGAGAAAAGTTATAAATTACCCAAACCCACCACTAACAAAATTAGCTGCGTTAGAGGATATATTCTGTTTTTGAAAAATTCCACATTCATTATTTTAAAAAGTTCTTGAAATTTGGGCAGATTAAACTTGTATCTACAATTCCTCAAGATAATGCAGTGCAGAAATGGTTGCGTTTTTACTACAGAGGAAAGTAAAAAACATTTAATTATATTTTCTTTATTTACTACATAGTACATATATACATATATTAATTTATTCAGACTGTATGTTTATTTATAAATAATTTGTATATAAAACTGGCTATTAAGATATTGAGTATTTTATACAGAGTGTTCACACAGAGTCCTTCATTTAGTTCTCCATTATTCACCATTCCGCAGAGTTCTTAATCGACAATAAATACATTTTAATCATTAATTCAACAAACTGTTTCAACTTTTATTTTTTTAAACATCACAGTAATTCGACCTTGTCTGTATACAGGGTGTCCCACTGAGACCGCACATTTAACGTATATGGACTTCTAATTGATGCATTGTAATGAGATTTTCAGCATTTATGTAATCGGGTGCGCTCTTTTCAGTGAAAATATTTTCAAGATTATACGATTTCCGGTTATACCGGAAATCAACACCAACTTCCTTCTATTAAACTTTTTATTGCAAATTTGAATGCTACATAAAATTCTGTGAAAAAAATCATTAAGTAACATAACCTATAAATTTAAGCATTTTCGAGATATCTGACTTTTTTTTAATTTAGTGTTTTTGCATAATTCACTTTAAAAATACGTATCTCCGAACGAAAAAAAATCGAAGGGTTGTAACGTTGGCTACAAAAATCCAATACCTGAAGGTGCCCAGTGGTGATTTATTTTTGGAATTATAAAATACAAAATGTTTAAAATTTCATACCACATTTAGTCAACTTTAAAAATACATCAATATTATATGCAATAGAAAAACAATAGGAATGTAATTTATCAAGCGGACATTACACTTTTTAAGGTCGAACATAATCCATTGTTCGCCAATGTCATACTTGCATTCGAGTCGAAGGACATTTTGAACAACTCTTATAGGAAATACATATTTTTCTTACATAACCATTTGTGTGTTCTAGTTATTTTTCTGTAACTAATCTTTTCTACAACTATCAGAAAAGGGGACATTACACTTTTTAAGGTCGAACATAATCCATTGTTCGCCAATGTCATACTTGCATTCGAGTCGAATGACACATTCGAATGACTTTTTTTCTCGACCTTACGGTCACATTTTCATGCAAAATAAAAGCACCTAATACAAAAATAATTATTAATGCAAGAAAATGAAAAAAATTCTTTTAGCTTAGAATATGGTTCTGACAACTTATTTTTTGTTTTCTAGGCCTGCTTGATAAATTTCATTTTTCTAATACAGAATATTGACGTATTTTTACAAACATGCTAATATCTTGAAAATGAAAAAAAAAATAGTTGTAGGGAATGCTAGTATACATCAATGCAGAATTGAATTATGCGTCAGAATATGTAAAAATATACAGGGTGTTCCATTTAAAAAAAAATCGAAATTTAATGGTTTCAAATCGACTAAATGTGGTGAGAAATTTTGAACACTATGTATTTTAGAATTCCAGAAATAATATACTACTGGGTACCTTCGGATAGGATATTGTTTTTTTATAGCCAACATAACATCTCTTAGATTTTATTTTGTTCGGAGATACGTATTTTTAATGTGAATTATGAAGAAGCACCAAATTTAAAAAGAGATATTCCGAACAAATATCTCGAAAACTGGTGTTTTTTTTTTACAAAATTTCATGTAGAATTAAAATTGCATTAAAAATATAGCATTCTATTTAAAATTAGGAAGTAGGTGTTGATTTCCGGTATAACTGGAAATCGTATAATTTTGAAAATATTTTCATTAGAAAGAGCCAGGGGCGGCTCCTTATATGTATAGAGCCACGGAGCTATGGCACTACCTGTAGTTTCAAGCTCAGCAAGAATTTTTAATTAATTCTTAAAACACTTTCTTCCTTTTGTTCTCAAAAATTGTATTTTTTAGCTGACAATAATTGTCAATAATGATTTGTTGCAGTTGTCAAAAATGATATTGTTACCTGTTAAGAATTGATTCAGCTGTCAAAAGCAGCACTTTTCGATTTTTTAATTGTCAAAAATGACATTTTTTAGCTGCCAAAAATTGTACTTTTTGTTGCAGAAAATTGTATTTTAGCTAACAATAATGGTTTGTTGCAGTTGTCAAGAATGGTAGTTTTCAGCTGTTAAGAAATGTATTATTCAACTGTCGAAAATTATATTTTTCAGTTGTCAAAAATTATTTTTTTCAGCTGTCAAAAAAGGTATTTCTCACCTATTAAAATGGTATTTTTCAGCTATCAAAAAAAAGTATTTTTCGACATTTTTTATTTGTCAAAAATAGCATATTTCGGCTGTTAAAAATTACACTTTTTGTTGTCAAAAATTATATTTTTTAGCTGACAATAATGGTTTGTTACTGTTGTCAATAATGGTTTGTTCTAATTGTCAAGAGTGGAATTTTTCAGCTGTTAAGAAGTGTATTATTTAAATGTAAAAAATGATATTTTTCAGTTGTCAAAAATGTTTTTTTAATGTCAAAAAAGGTTTTTATCACCTATTAAAATGTTATTTTTCAGCTTTCAAAAACAGCATTTGACATTTTTTTTTAATTGGCAAAAATGGCATTTTCAGCTGTCAAAAATTGTCTTTTTGTAGTCAAAAATTGTATTTTTAGCAGGCAATAATGATATGTTACAGTTGTCAATAATGGGTTGTCAACAATGGTATTTTTCAGCTGTTGAAAATGGTAGTTTTCAGCTGTTAAGAAGTGTATTATTCAACTGTTACAAATGATATTTCTCAGCTGTCAAAAATGCGATTTCCCACCTATAAAAATGCTATTTTTCAGCTATCAAAAGCAGCATTTTTCGACATTTTTCTTAATTGTCAAAAATGGCATTTTTCAGCTGTCAAAACTTGTATTTTTTTGTGTTGTCAAAAATTGTATTTTTTTAGCCAGCAATAATGGTTTGTCACAGTTGTCAATAATGGTTTGTTGCAGTTGTCAAGAATGGTATTTTTCAGCTGTTAAAAATGGTATGTTTCAGCTCTTGAGAAGAGTATTATTCAACTCTTAAAAATAATATTTTTCAGTTGTCAAAAATGGTACTATTCACCTGTCAAAAAGGTATTTCTCACTATAAAATGGTATTGTTCAGCTATTAAAAGTAGCATTTTTTGTCATTTTTTAATTGTCAAAAATGGTATTTTATAGCTGTCAAAAATTGTATTTTTTGCGTTGTCGAAAATTGTATTTTCTAGCTGACAATAATGGTATGTTAGAGTTGTCAAAAATTGTTTGTTGCGAATGTCAAGAATGGTATTTTTCAGATGTTGAAAATGGCAGTTTTCAGCTGTTATTAATGTATTATTCAACTGTCGAAAATGATATTTTTCAGCTGTCAAAAATGTTATTTTTCAGCTGCTAAAAAGGTGAGAAATACCTTTTTAGCAGCTGAAAAATATCATAAATATCTATAAAAATCGTATTTTTCAGCTATCAAATGCAGCATTTTTGGTCATTTTTTTATTGTCAAAGTTTTGTTGTCAAAAATTGTATTTTTAGCTAACAATAATGGTATGTTACAGTTGTCAATAATGGTTTGTTGTAGTTGTTAATAATGGTGTGTTTTAGCTGTTAAAAATGGCATTTTCAGCTGCTAAGAACTATATTATTCAACTGTCAAAAATGATATTTTTCAGCTGTCAAAACCGATATTTTTTAGCTGTCAAAAATGATGTTTTTCAGCTGTCAAAATTGATGTTTTTCAGCTGTCAAAAAATATTTTTTCAGCTGTCAAAAATGATATTTTTCAGCTGCCAAAAATGATATTTTTCAGCTGTCAAATATTATATTTTTCAGTTGTCAAAAATGATATTTTTCAGCTGTCAACAATGGTATTTCCCACGTATAAAAATAGTATTTTTCAGCTAACAGAAGCAGCATTTTTCGACATTTTTTTAATTGTCATAAATAGCATTTTTCAGCTTTCAAAAATTGTATTTTTAGCTGACAATAATGGTATGATACAGTTCTCAATAATAGTGTGTTGCTGTTATCAAGCATGAAAAAAAATGGCATCTCCCACCTATATAAATACTATTTTTCAGCTATCAAAAGCAGCATTTTTTGACATTTTTAAACTGTCAAAAATGGCATTTTTCAGCTGTCAAAAATTGATTTTGTTTTTGTTGTCAAAAATTGTATTTTTTAGCTGCCAATAACGGTATGTTTCGGCTGTCGGGAATGGTATTTTTCGGCTGTCAAGAATGGTAATCCCCAGATGTTGAAAATAGTATTTTTCAGCTGTCTCAAGTTGTATTTTACAATTGTAAAAAATGGTATTCTTCAGCTACCAAATATGCTATGTTCAGCTGACAAAAACAGTATTTTTCAGCTAATAAAAATAGTTTTTTTCGACATTTTTGAATTGTCAAAAATTGTATTTTTCATCTGTCGAAAGTAGTATATTTTGCTGTCGAAGCATGGGCGGCTCGTTATATAGAGCCAAGGAGCCATGGCACTACCTGTTACAAAGAAGGAGGGGGAAGGGGAGTATATTGTATTGTGGCTCTACCATCAACATGTTTCACGAGCCGCCACTGGAAAGAGCACCCTCGATTACATACATGCTAAAAATCTCATTGCTATGCATCAATTAGAAGATCATATACTTGTAATGTGCGGTTTCGGTGGGATACCCTGTATAGCACAATAAAGAACAATTTTCATTAGGTTTTAACGCACGCAAAACAACGAGTGCGAAATTAATTATGAAACAAGTGCTTTTTAATGCGATACTGTTGCGGCGGCTTCTGGATCGTAGAGGAGGCTAAGAGAGAGATGCCGCTCCTGTTGCACTACTTACCGGAGGAAGTATTCCGCCGCTGTATTGGTCAAATTTTATTCCGTAGCCTCCTCGCCGAACCTCCACGAGCCGCCGCTGGCTTGAGGGCCTTGTCAATTGCAATTTCAATTTTTTTTTGTGGTTGGTAACACGGATGCGATATGTAATACTATATACCTAGTACAATCGCCCAGAGGTGACAGTGACTCATCACTCCATGTTGCTTGAATTAAGTTTCTAGTAAACGTATGTCCATAAAATAATTCGATTCAGTCTAGGCGGGAAATTTAAAAATTCTCGAGCGTGCAAATATTTTCCCGACGAAGTATATTTTTCGGCAATCGGCAAGGACACCTGGAAATTTGTCATTTAACCTTTTAATAAATGAAATGGATACAATCAATTCTGCCTTAACTATATCGAAATCGGAGACGGTCAAAATCAGATACAAGCACGTGAATTTTGAGGTTAGAATAGATAGAATGAGAAAAGACATACGTTGCACTTAGCCTTTGAATTTACATATCGACATACGTTTCGTATTTCATTTTGTTTTTCTTAAGCCTGCGAACGAGTATAGATATTTATCCAGACGCGATTATTAGATCGAAAAAGCATGAGTCACTGTCGCCTCTGCGCGATTGTACTATAAATTCACCGCTGTTCAATATCCTGGTTGGCAATGTTTTCATACCCGCAGATCTTCCATGTAATGGTAGAACCTTTACACCTACACCATCACCTCATCTACCTTGATTTCGTCTTGTCACCCGGAATATTCTAGCGAATATTTCTCCCCAGTCGAATTCAGCTCCGACGTATTACTCAGCTTGATAACCTTCAACGCGTTACAAATACCAACAGTTTTAACATTCCTAGCGTCGACGGTAACTTTTCTACAAAAATCACACCCGGTGAACATTTGCACCAGCGCCCCCCTAAACTCTTTACTGCAAAAGAAGTACACGTAAAAGTTGAGCGCGAAATTCGCCAACTCCAAATTATTAGCCGTCGCCCTGAAAACTTGAAAACCGAACGCGGGCTCTTTCAATTCGGAATACAACAACGACAGTATAGCCGAGGGCGTCATCGTCACGAAGAACAACACCACTATCGATCTTAGCAAGACCATCAGACGTTTCTCCTCTTGATATTTTTTATTCCTCAGCGCCTTCTTGAGTTTCGTGTTGTTGGCCGTGTCGAATAAATCGCGGTTGCGGGTTTTGATCAACGCCTCCCTGAAGATCTTGCGCTTTGCCGTTATCTTCCGAAACTTTTTGATAATGAGCACGTTGAGGACCGCCAGCACCAAACAGGGCCCTATTCTCACGATAAATTCAGAACACCAGAGGTAAACCGTCCAGTAGACCGTATCGGTGATGGCGTTGTTTTCCTGAAAATCCCATTCCTGGTCCACTTTTAAACAAACGATTTTCAGCACCGTTAAAGGTGCTGATACAATCAGAGCCGTCGCGTAACAACCCAGTATGGCCATTTTTGCTATTTTAATTGTGTGCACGCTGCGGAACATAGTTGGTTGGCACACGGAGAAATAGCGTTCTATTGTTAAACAAACGACGATGAAGATACTTCCCGCTATGAACATGTTGTTTAGGAATAATTCGATATGAGCGTGGAAATAAGCAGTCTGGTAGGTTTTCCATTGGGAACGGTTCCATCTGATGACCATTGGGATTACTGTTAGCATCACTGTAAGGTCGGATAGGGCTAGTGCTGTTAGGTATACGCGGGTGCCTCCTTTGATGAATGGCTTGGTTATTAATACTAGTAGGTTTAGGATGTTGCCCAAAATTCCGATTGCCACCGTTATCGGTGCTACAATTTGATAGGCGATCCATCGGATTTCTTCGGTGGAATCTTGGAATTCCGTTTGGTTGTAGGTTGACTCGTTGTCCCACACGAATTCATCGCCGCCGCAGAAGTCTGACGATCTGAAATAAAATGTTTAGTATAGAATCGATAAAGAAGTAGTTGCAGCAGTTTAATAAACCACTGATAAGTCACACTGCAAATTGTAATTATTCGATATAAAGGATGTAATAAATGTATCAACTAAAAGCTGCAATTGTTTTAACTTGAAATGTCGGAATTAATGTTAAATTTACACTCGCTTGCTAGTCGCCACACCGTGCAGACGTACGCTCCAGAGTTCAGATTAATAGTGTTTTTTAAATCGTGTAAACGAAAAGTATTATATATTAATAGTGGTAATTCCCACCAATCCAACAACTGCCCTTCACGATGGCTCCGGCCTCCGACTAGGAGGAGGCATTTAAAACCCCAACCACCAAAAAGCGAGGTAGAGGACGACCCCGTAAAAACACGGACACACCGGACACATCTTCTAGAGAGGTAACACAACAAAGTAAACGTCACCTTACATCCGACACCCCTCGAAAATCCACTAACACAAACACCAACACAAAAACACAAGACTACAAACATACATTCCATTTCACCACAACAAACGATATTGGCCGTATACAAATGGTTCTAGTATGGTTAAACCATGACTTCGACAATAAGGCAGTGATTATTAAAACTAAACATGGATTTATTGTAAAATCCAACTGCGAAAAGCAAAGACTTATTAACGATTTAAACACACTGCAAGCAGAAAAACTGATAACAAAACACGCGGCAGCATCTCCGGCGACCTCACAAAAACGCCAACTCGGGCCATCATTGTCGTACAGCTGTATAATAAAATCGGTGGAACTGGAAATAAACGAAACAAACATTAGCGACCATTTAAACGCTATGGGAATAACCCATCGTTATTGCAAAAGAATTATTTCCAAGAAAACGAATGAAAAAACATCATTAATTCTGATTATCACCGCCTCACACGAATCCTACAGTCGATTGCTACACAACAAATTCGCATACATGTGTAAAATTTACCCCGTAGTAGAAAGTAGCGCCCCGAACCGATTCCAACACCATGTAGTAAATGCAACAAA
The DNA here is from genome assembly GCA_910593695.2 of Ocypus olens. NCBI lineage: Eukaryota > Metazoa > Arthropoda > Insecta > Coleoptera > Staphylinidae > Ocypus > Ocypus olens. The sequence goes on along the minus strand of OU343053.1, from coordinate 15,044,587 downwards.
TTTACTCATAAAACTGCCGATTGCACTAATGAAATAAAATGTGCAAAATGCGGAGGAAGTCACAATACATTTTCGTGTACCACATCGCTCCCAGAGAAGTGCAAGTCGTGCAATGAAGAGGGACACGCAGCATGGTCCCAGAAATGTAAACAACGTCCCACCAAACCAATCGAGGGAATTCCCAACGTGAAGATACATCTTACTCACCAAAAAACCGCTGACATTGACAAATCACTAATCAAATACATTCGCGTTCATGAGCCATTCTCATTACAAGACCATATCCTCGACACTTACGCCACGGAAGTAAATAGACCTTCAGCCACAGACCGAAACGAATTATTAAAAAAACTAAGAAGAAGATTCATTGAATCATTTGATATTGATTGTCACGTATCCTTCTCGGGTAATCGCATGTTCATCGTCATGTTCGACCTTAGATTTCCCGATAACATCCCTCCAGTCTTTCCCACTGCCGGGGTACACATAGGAAATTTACCGGTCATCGATGGCTAGTATACGCATCCTTTATACCAACATCAATTCCCTGCGTACTAAATCCCACCTACTTTCCCATTACTTGTCCAATAATCCGATCCATGTAAACCTCCTCGTTGAAACGAAAACTAAGGATCATTTTAATTTCAATAACTGGAAAAGTTTACAAATTCCTTCCACAATCGCTAATGACAATCAACGAGGAGGTGTCATTGCCTCCTTCCACCCATCCTTATCATGTGGTAAATCCAATACCCCCCGCATAAATAATCCTTTAAATGAATGTCTCCATTTTATCCTTCCAATGAGCCGCTTTACTCTTCATGTTTTCCTGGTCTACATCCATCCACATACCTCTATTGACGATACAATTTTCATAAAAGCGATCCTTTACGATCACTCACTTATAATTGGTGACTTTAACGTCAATAGTAGGAAATCCCGTCAAATCCAAAATTTCTTGTCCAATTCCAACTTCATAAAAATCCCAACTCCTCCTACTTTCATCATGAGCGAAAGTCAGTCCTCTACCCCTGATTTAATACTGTGTACATCCAACATCCGACACCTCATCCATAGTATAAAATTAATCCCAGACCTTTGCTCCGATCATTTATCGATACAATTTGATTTTAATACCCAATTCCAACCAATCCCATCCCCCCTGAATATGTTTTACACTACCAGAGTTGCAACATAGATAAAGTCATAACATAACATTAACAATAGATATTACGCAAGACATAAATCCTACCATTATTTCCCTGTTCAATTCATCCTTGTCAAAATCTATCTCACTCCATACTCCGAAAATAAAAAAAACAATATTACAAATATCCCCTACCCAAATACATCTTTAGACTTTTAAAATATAAGAGACAACTTTATAGAGACAGTAAATTCTACGAGGACAGTTCAATTAAAACTAAATTCAATAGACTGAATAAAGAAATTAAAAATTTGATTCTTAAATATAAAAAACATAAATGGTCCGAGACTTGTCAAGAAATTAATGAAAAACAAGGAAAAACTTACTGGACAGAAATTAAAAAACTTGCAAGATATAAAAAATCCGATTACATTGCCAACATTAAAGACCCAACGGACGGTTCAATAATGACGGACGATACATTAATCGTGAAAGCATTTACAGGACAGTTAGAAAAGACATTTCAAATATCAGATAACAACTACTATGACAATGATTTTTTAAAATTTAGTAAATGACTGGTTCAGTTCTTTTGACAAAACACCCCTTCCCCCTCCAACAGACGATTCAATAGACGAGACAGATTATTATACACAGCTGCACTCTGGTAAAAATTCCTCCCCCGGCCTAGATAAAATTCCTCGCCTAATCCTTAAGAAACTCTCCCACGAAATCCACATGTTTATTCTAAGAATATTTAATTACTGCTATTCACAACAACACTTTCCTTCCGAATGGAAACAAGGTGTTATAGTCTGCATCCCCAAACCTGATTCTGATCCCACACTAGTTTCCAGCTCCCGTCCCATTACACTCCTCCCGGTTATAGGTAAACTTTTTGAATCCCTCATCAAACAAAAACTCCTTCAAATTTCCAGCAAACATATCCCGGAATACCAGTTTGGCTTCCTTCCCAAAAAATCTACTATGCTTCCCCTATCTATTCTAACCTCCAATATCCAAACCAATCATCTCGAAGGACATAAGTCAACAATACTGTTTCTGGACATTCAGAAAGCTTTTGATTCGGTTTGGCATATTGGCCTCCTGTATAAATTATTCCTCATGAATATCCCACGTCATTTAATCATACTCATCCATAACTTTCTCTCCAATAGGTCATGCCAGGTTAGAATCAGACAAACCCTTTCCGACTCATTCCAAATCCTACAAGGTGTACCTCAAGGTTCTCCCTTATCACACCTTCTTTATAACCTATACTGTCATGACTTATATAATCCCAATCCCATGTATTTTAATCCATCGCAATATTCCCTACTTTTCGCCGACGACACCGCTCTTGTCACCCATGCCCCTACGCTGTAAGTTGACCAATTATCCCTCCAATCCTCATTCGACGCTATTTAATCCTGGTGCCCCAAGTGGCGTATGAAAGTCAACCCTTCCAAATCAAAACTATTTATTCCCTACCATAAAATCACACCTCACTCCCCCTCTATCAATATTAACAATACCATAATTCATCCCACCTCCACTTGTAAATACCTAGGCATCCTATTCGACTCCAAACTCTCCTTCTCACCCCATGCACTTTCTGTAAATAACAAAGTCAAAACTAGATCCCGACATTTTCGATCTTTGACTTATAAAAATCAAGGCATATCAACCCTAACAGCCGTCAATATATACAAGTCGATATGTCGGCCTCTTATAGACTACGGTGCAATCGTCTTTAACCAAATCCGTCGTGCCACTCTCCACCACTTCAACGTCACCGAAAGGTCAGCCCTACGAACCCTCACCAAATTAAGACATCCCATCAACCCACTCCACAATCCTTCGAACGAACTCCTTTATCAAACCACCCAAGTCACACCTATAGCCCAGCGTATACATAGCCTTGGTATAAAATTTGCCAACAACCCCTTTAACCTAACCCTACTTAACAAATTCTGCATTCCCCGAAACCCTAACATCCCACCTAAATATAAACACCCTTCAGTCACATTACATCAATTCATTAATTCGAATCATGTAGACAGTTCAGCTAGCTAGCAATTTATTTTTTTTATTTTTCATAAATTAGATTCAAGACAGGGCAGAAAGACCGATGGTCGATAGCCCAAACGGACATACTAACACCCACACTTAAATGTTTCTCTTTTTTAATATTTGGAAATATTCAATGTTTTGTCTGAATAAAAATGTTCTCTCTCTCTCTGTTAAATTAAAAAAAATCGTTTGTCCCGATGCATACTATAACGTCCATGGTTTGTTCGTGTCTTACTTTGTTTTGTTGCTGTTGCTATAAAATCTCGAGAAGAAGCAGATTAACCTGGGCAAGGATCGAAAAACTAAAACAAGCACTGTTGAAAAAAAAATCGTTTCCGTTAGAATTCCCTTGAAAACTACTATTTATCCACCATGAACACATCCTAGAAATCCCAGTAAAACAATTGGCAAATGACAGCTGGAAACAAAATGGCAATGCTCAACACGTGAATCGAAGAGAGGAAAATTGCATTTGCCAATTGTAAAAAATGAATCTCTGCTATAATTAGCTTGAATGTTTTAAAATCCATTCAGAATGAACACATCTTTAACATCCCAGTAAAACAATTGACAACTGACGGCTGAAAACAAAATGGCAACAGTCAAAACGTAAATTAAATTGTAAAGAACTGAATCTCTGCTATAATTAGCTTAAAAATTTTAAAATCCATCCAAAATGAACACATTTTTGACATCTCAGTAAAACAATGGACAAGAGACAGTTGGAAACAAAATGGCAACACTAAAAACGCAAATTGAAAAAAGAAAAATGGCATTCACCGATTAGAAAAATTGTAAAAAGTTCATCTCTGCTATAATTAGCTTGAACATTTTAAAATCTATCCAGAGTGAACACATCTTTGACATCCCAATAAAACAATTGACAAGTAACAGCTGGAAACAAAATGGCAACACAAATTGAAAAAAGGAAAATAGCATTGTAAAAAATTAACCTCTGCTATGTTTGAAGGAATGTTTTCTACGCGTTTTATATTTTTTTCTGCGATGTTTTTTTTTCAAGTGGTCGAAAAAAAAAATTAAACGAAAATCTTCAAAAATCCATTTCTCTATTGAAAATTGTTGAATTTACAAAAACCAAAAAGATTTTGAATAAGCGATAGTTCGATGATTAAGGATATTTTTGAAGGAATTTTTTCTACGTGTTTTATATTTTTTTCTGCGATGTTTTCATTCAAGTGCTCAAAAAAATTAAACGAAAATCTTCAAAAATCCATATCTCTATTGAAAATTGTTGAATTTACAAAAACCTAATTGATTTTGAATTAGCTATACTTCGGCCATTCAGGATGATTTTTTATGGAATTTTGTCTGCGTGTTTTATATTTTTTCTGCGATGTTTCCATGCAAGTGCTCAAAAAAATAAAACTAAAATTTTCAAAAATCCATATCTCCATTAAAAATTGTTGAATTTACACAAACTAAAATATTTTTGAATAAGCGATACTTTGACCATTAAGGATATTGTTTTAAGGATTTTTTTCTACGCGTTTTATATTTTTCATTCAAGTGCTCAAAAAATTAAACGAAAATCTTCAAAAATCCATTTCTCTATTGAAAATTGTTGAATTTACAAAAACCAAAGAGATTTTGAATTAGCTATAATTCGGCCATTGAGTATGATTTTTGTATGGAATTTTGTCTGCGCGGTTTATATTTTTTCTACGATGTTTTCATTCAAGTGCTCAAAAAAATAAAACTAAAATTTTCAAAAACCCATATCTCCATTAAAAATTGTTAAATTTACACAAACTAAATTATTTTTGAATAAGCGATACTTCGACCATTAAGGATATTGTTTTAAGGAATTTTTTCTACGCGTTTTATATTTTTTTCTGCGATGTTTTTTTTTTCAAGTGGTCGAAAAAAAAAATTAAACGAAAATCTTCAAAAATCCATTTCTCTATTGAAAATTGTTGAATTTACAAAAACCAAAAAGATTTTGAATAAGCGATAGTTCGATGATTAAGGATATTTTTGAAGGAATTTTTTCTACGTGTTTTATATTTTTTTCTGCGATGTTTTCATTCAAGTGCTCAAAAAAATTAAACGAAAATCTTCAAAAATCCATATCTCTATTGAAAATTGTTGAATTTACAAAAACCTAATTGATTTTGAATTAGCTATACTTCGGCCATTCAGGATGATTTTTTATGGAATTTTGTCTGCGTGTTTTATATTTTTTCTGCGATGTTTCCATGCAAGTGCTCAAAAAAATAAAACTAAAATTTTCAAAAATCCATATCTCCATTAAAAATTGTTGAATTTACACAAACTAAAATATTTTTGAATAAGCGATACTTTGACCATTAAGGATATTGTTTTAAGGATTTTTTTCTACGCGTTTTATATTTTTCATTCAAGTGCTCAAGAAATTAAACGAAAATCTTCAAAAATCCATTTCTCTATTGAAAATTGTTGAATTTACAAAAACCAAAGAGATTTTGAATTAGCTATAATTCGGCCATTGAGTATGATTTTTGTATGGAATTTTGTCTGCGCGGTTTATATTTTTTCTACGATGTTTTCATTCAAGTGCTCAAAAAAATAAAACTAAAATTTTCAAAAACCCATATCTCCATTAAAAATTGTTAAATTTACACAAACTAAATTATTTTTGAATAAGCGATACTTCGACCATTAAGGATATTGTTTTAAGGAATTTTTTCTACGCGTTTTATATTTTTTTCTGCGATGTTTTCATGTAAGTGCTCAAAAAATAAATTTGATAAAACTCAAATTTTCAAAAATCAATATCTCCATTAAAAATTGTTGAATTTACACAAACTAAAAAAATTTTGAATAAGCGATACTTCGACCATTAAGGATATTGTTTTAAGGAATTGTTTCTACGCGTTTTATATTTTTTCTGCGATGTTTTCATTCAAATGCTCAAAAAAATTAAACGAAAATCTTAAAAATCCATATCTCTATTGAAAATTGTTGAATTTACAAAAACCAAAAAACCAAAGAGATTTCGAATTAGCTATACTTCGGCCATTGAGGATGATTTTTTATGTAATTTTGTCTGCGCGTTTTATATTTTTTCTGCGATGTTTCCATTCAAGTGCTCAAAAAGTAAAACTAAAATTTTCAAAAATTCATATCTACATTAAAAATTGTTGAATTTACAAAATCCAAATTGATTTTGAATAAGCGATACTTCGATGATTAAGGATATTTTTTAAAGGAATTTTGCTACGTGTTTTATATTTTTTTTGCGACGTTTTCATTCAAGTGCTCAAAAAATAAAAACGAAACTCTTCAAAAATCCATATCTCTATTGAGAATTGTTAGATTTACGAAAACCGAATTGATTTTGAATTAGCGATACTTTGGCCATTGAGGATGATTTCATATGGAAATTTGCTTGCATTTTTATATTTTTTTCTGCGATGTTTTAAAATTAAAACCAAAATTTTCAAAAATTCATATCTTTTTTGGTTAATGATTTTATTTAAAAATAATCCTTCGAGAACAGAGCAAATAATTTTTAAAAAGATGCGTTTTTTTCAGAGGTAAAACCAAAATAGGAAAACATTTGCCACACACCTAAAACTTTCCAACTTTTCAAATTTACTGAACAAACATTCTGTTTTTCTAGAAAAATCTCCAAATACTTCGCGAATTTTGAACTCAATCAAGGATAGTCGTATTTTTATTTGGTATAGCAATAATATAACCAAAATATTTCACAGGTATAATATCAAAAGGAACAACAAATGGACAAATATTAGCAGAATCATATCAAAAACTTTTTTGAGAAACCGTTAAAAATTTCAGAAGGTGTTACGACGTTTACTAACCGTATAAATACCAGTCCATGTTAATTTTGTACATATCTCCTTGAGAATGACCTAAGGTCGAAACTAGTCGGAGAGAAAAATAAAATCAGTGAAACAAAACCAAGTGTTTTAATTAATCAAATTCAGTTTTTAAATTTGAAGTATAATTTTTCCATCTTTCGTAATTTTGACATTTTAAACGTCAGTTTCATCCGAGTTTACACAACGCTCGATGTACATTTAAAATATTATTTAAATTGAAAATAAACCATGGAAGCGTAAATATAAATGATACCATCAAGTCGGAGAAAGTAACATGATGGCCACATCACCATTTTTTAATATAAATAACTCGAAAAATGTTCATATATTTTTCATGCCATAATTCTGAATCTAATTCATATTTTTTTAATTCCTCGGCCATAAATGCTTATTTTGGAGGTAAGAACATGTGTGCAAAATTTCAGAGAAATCGGTCCAGTAGTTTTCTAGAAAAGTGTACCTAAAAATCACGTTTTTCTAATGGAAAACGATCGAGGGAGTGACCCCCTTAACACCCCCTGATAGAATTGTTTTATTTCTCGTTTTAAAAAGCGTTCATACAATGAATTTTACGTGCACTTTGTATATTTGAAAAGGAAAATGCGATTAATTCGCGTTTACATTGCAATTATGCAATTGACGTGTAAGATAAATGTTCTAAGAAGTTGCAATAAAGACTCAATTAACCTTGGAAGTATTTATAGAGATGTTGATAGATCGCCATAACAAAAACGAAAATTAAAATTGTCTGGGTGACTTTGTGACGTTCATCAAATTCATATCGTTCTCGATAATGGCATACTAGACGTCGTAATGTTTAATATTGTAATCCAATTTTAAAATATAATAGGTTTGATACAATTATCAAGACTTTATATTAATAATAACAGTACAACGTAAGTTATACAATATAATTTAAAATTTATTTTTCGTTATTGGAGTCGAGGTGAATAAATATTTACCGTGGTCAATTGCATTAATATTTGAGAAATATCAATTTTTATTACTATAAAAGTTATGACCAGGAAATCACATATAGGTATATCTTAGATACATTACTTGATTGATTCGTGTCCAACCAAAAACATATTGACCGATCTACTTTTAGCTTTACGATGATGTAAAAGTTCAACAAACATCTCTTTATACTTCGCGTCTATTATAAAGCTATAACGTCACCTTAAAAAGTATCGTAATAGCTCATTGTTATGAACAATAATGGCTTTCAGATAAAATGCGATGCCCGGGGCAACTAGTATTATAGAGCCCTTCAAAATTGAAATTGGTTGCCCCATATCTTTTCGAGACAAACTTAGCTATCGTTTTTTGTTTTTGAATTACAAAAATATGTTTTTCTTCATTTTGAAATCTCGGCTGCTTCCCAAACTGTAACAAAAATAGTATTCACCACAAGGGCCTATAAGAGAGGGGACAGGAGGCGCTGCTGCATTCGGCCTAAACTTGATAACTCAATATATTAGACTAAAATACAGGGTGATTTCAAATGTCACTTATGGGTATGTGCTGCTCTATAGACAGTAGCGTCCAAGTGGGTATGTGTGAACAATAAGTTGCCTAACTCAAAGTATAGTAAATAAATATCTAATTAATATTTAGTTTATGTATATCTCAAATTATATTAAAAAGTAAAATAAGGTAATTTATTGTAAAAAAAATGGTGATGTGGCCATCATGTTACTTTCTCCGACTTGATGGTATCATTTACATTTACGTTTATATGGTATATTTTCAATTGAAATCATATTTTAAATGTACATCGAGCATTGTGTAAACTCGGATGAAACTGACGTCAAATTATGAAAGATGTAAAAAATTATACTTCAAATTCATAAACTCAGTTTACTCAAAAACTAAAGGGATTTCGAAAAAAATGTATTCTTTATAAGTTGTTCATTTTAGCATTCTCTACAATTATTATTAACATAAATTTGCTGTAACTATTATCGTTTTATAATTATAAACCAAAAATTAAAAAGAAATAATAATTTTTTTTCTCGAATAAAAAAGATTTTATGTAAAATATTTTTAAACCAAAGATGTTGCTTAAATATTTTTGTGATATTTTTGATATTCAAGAAAAAAAAACAAAAAAACAGTTAAGGTTAACACCCACTTCCGGCGTACGAAATTTTACCAAAAGCTTTTCAGTTCTTCAGATTATCAAATAAGACGGATGTATAAAGTTTCATATCAATTGCTCTATTAGTTTTTAAGATACAGCGCGCACAGACAGACACTCACACACACAGACACAAAAAAAATGTCTCCAGAAATTGTTGAAATGGCATCTAGGGAACCCAAAACGGATATTTCCGTAAAATAAAATTTTGAAAAAAAAATCACGATCGCAATACTTTCTCGTACTTTTTCTCGTAACGGAGAAAGTAAAAACATGTTTTAGTGATATATTGCATATTTATTTTGTTCAAAAACGCACGTAGAAAGAGGTAAACCGCTAATGAGCCTAATGACATTTAATACAATACAATTTGGTGGACGAAATGAAGCTTTTTCGCAAAGCTAACCTTGAATTCGGTCAGGAAATAAAATTCACTCTGTATAAGGAAAGCAGAGAACTATTTAAGCTAAAGAAAGCATCGGCAGATGTGGAGCAAGAAATTTTACAGAAGCTTTGCGCGCTTTAACATTTGAAAATTCACTGATTATTTCATAATAGTCTGCAATATGCGGTATCTAGTATACAGAGCTTTCATTTTAACTCTGAACATATGATTGTTAATGCCTATGTTCAATAGTGAAATAATCACATCAACGCAATAATAGGTAGGCAACCATACTCACTCAGTTTTATTTAATTGTCAAAATTGTTTTAATAAAAATGTATTACACCGCCGAAGAAAGAATACAAATAATTAATTGGCATAAGAGCACTCGATGTCTTAAAGATTTGTTCCGTATTCAAGCATACAACTTCCATCCATCGGAATAATTTTTAATATTGTCCATATATTGTCCATAATTGTGACAATACTGGCTCAGCGGCGGCTCGTGGATTTCCGTTGGTGAGGCAAAGACAAAGATGCCGCTCGTGCTGCAATACTTACTCTAATCGAGGAAAAAATTTAAAGTCGGTAACAATTGTTTTAATATTTTTTTGGTGGCATTGAAGTAATGCCCAATCTCAGCATTGCGATTAACTCAGTTCTCGGATAATTATTTTGAAATTTAGTATAGATGTGTTTGGGATTATTAAGTCATAAAGAAGAATCAATTTTAAGTAGATTTTGAAAATTTCAAGTTTGTATCATTTGTTTTTACATTTATTTGGCTACACTGGAGAAATTGGCAACTTCAGCATAACAATTTACTCGGTTATCCCATGATTATTTCCAAAGTTAGTGAAGAGACTTGTTAGATTTTTCTTAACCCTTTCAGCCCTGGATTTTTAAATTTGAAAAAAAAATGTTTTGTTAATTATTATTGATGGGGAGCTTCTTAAGACCATAAATACCAAACTGATTTGATTAATTAGTATAGGAATTAATTAGTGAGGCTTTGTTGAAGTGACATCTAGTGATAAACAACAAAAATATGGAGGAGGCATGTAAATGTTGCGGTGCCACCACCAGGGTCGAAAGGATTAAATCATAAAGAAAAATAAATGTTGAGCACATTTTAAAAATTCCAAGTTGGTCACAATTGTTTTTACATTTATTTGGTCACACTGAAGAAATTCGCAACAACAATTTAATGATTATTTTCAAAATTAGTGAAAAACTTCAGTTCTTATTTACACCTATTACCATGGTTACGTTCAGAATAAACGTGTCGTGTAAATTACGATTATTTCTATTCTCTCGAATAAATTGTAATTTGAATTTTTTATAAATGAAAATTTAATGACAATATAAAAATAATGTACCAAATAATCACCACGGCAGTAAAATGGCTTTTGGCCCGCAGCTTCGAGTCGGTGAGCACTCTCCACCCTCGGGTCAAAACCATAACCATAATTTATACTATGTACAAATTGACGGGAAACTATTGTGATCGTAAAAAATTTCCAAACATTTCTTTTTGCGGAAATATCCATTTTGTCGATTCCGACAATTTTTGTAAAAAATGTGTGTCTGCCTTTGTGTCCGTCTGTCATATTGATTTTTTACTTTCTCCGTACAAACTAAGGGAAAGTGTTGTGATTGTAAAAAATTTCCAAATATTTTTTTGCGGAAATATCAATTTCCTCGATTCTAAAATTTTTTGTAAAAAATATGTGTGTCTGCCTTTGTGTCTGTCTGTCATATTTAGTTTCCACTTTCTCCGTAGAAACTGCGGGAATATATTGTGATCGTAAAAAAAATCCTTTTTTTTGCGGAACAGCCGTTTCGTTGATTCCGACAATTTTGTGAAAAAGGAAGTGTCTGTGTGTCCGCCTTTGTGTCTGTCTGTCTGTCATCTTTATTTTTTATTTTCTCCTTACAAACTAAGTGAAAATATTGTGATCGTAACAATTTTTTTTTTGCGGAAATATCCATTTCGTCGATTCAGACAATTTTTCTAGAAAATATGTGTCTGCCTTTGTATTTGTCTGTCATATTTATTTTTACTTTCTCCCTACAAACTGAGGGAAAAAATGTGATCGTAAAAAAATTCCAAATAATTTTTTTGCGAAAATATCAATTTCATCGATTCCGACAATTTTTGTAAAAAAATGTGTGTCAGCCTTTGTACCCGTCTGTCTGTCATATTTATTTTTTACTTTCTCCATACTAACTACGGGAAACTATTGTGATCGTAAAAAGAATCCAAACATTTTTTTTTGTGGTAAAATCCATTTCCAATAATTTTTGTAAAAAAAATGTTTTTCTGTGTGTCTGCCTGTTTGTCATATTTATTTTTTTACTTTCTCCGTGCAAACTACGAGAAAGTATGGTGATCGAAAAGAATTTTCAAACATTTTTTTTGCGGAAATATCAATTTCGTCGATTCCGACAATATTTGTAAAATTGTGTGAGTGTCTGCCTTTGTGTCTATCTGTCTGTCATTTTTATGTTTCACTTTCTCCGTACAAACTTCTTTCAAATTCCTTATTTGTTCTTTTTTTACTAATTTGACTAGGAGGAGATATTTCCTCTAAAATGATCAGGGAAGATAATATTCCAATATAAAAAAAATAACATTGAAAATCCTATGTTCTGTTTTGTTCATCTACACCCTGTATACATATACAGATCAAAAATACAAGATAAAGTCGAATTTTTCAAAGATATTGCACATAAAAATGTTCCTTCTCTGATGAAGACAAGTGAATGCAGCTAATTGTTGTTTATCGGACAACTAAAATAAATATTTGTATTGCTATAGGAACACTGGCATAAACAGGCAAAAAAATATTTCCATGAATGTTTAAAATGTATCTACCTATTTTTAACGCAAATTCCTATAATTGCTAAAAAAAATTTTGTATGCATATTAAATGTAATAACCATTAATTTACCTTCAGGAAGATCCATAATAACAAGGGAAAAAATCCCATCACATAAAGATTAGTATTTATAGTGAAAAACCAACGTCAAACTTTCACCTCGTCCGAACGTCTCCCAAGTGTCTAACAAAGTAATAAGTTTGACCGCGGATTACGAGGCATTTTGTAGTAGATGCAATCATATTCTTCCATTGTGGCATCCAGTGGAACCCTCTGGACACGACTATATTGTAATAAACTCAAAATATTGACTTTCATTTTTTTACTTTTGGCCAACTTTTTTGAATTCTGAACCACTGTGTGACGCCACTAAACTTATTTTAGTTAGGTTATGTTTTAATGGCTAACTATTTTCAACTTTTTGATCTTACAGTACTCGTTTCATAAGCCGTTTTATCGTCATGAAACTTCTGTTTAAGTGCACTATTTTACAATCGTTATGATCTGTCACACAATTGGTAATTAACTCAGATTTTTAGCGGTTTTGCATCTGGTGTATATTTTTACTTTCTCCGTTACGAAGTACGAGAAAGTATTGTGATCTTGATTTTTTTTTCAAAAATTTTTTTTACGGAAATATCCGTTTTGGGGTCCCTAGATGCCATTTCAACAATTTCTGGAAAAAAACTTTTTGTGTCTGTGTGTGTGTGTGTGTTGTGTGTGTGCGCTGTATCTCAAAAACTAATAGAGAAATTGATATGAAACTTTCAACATACGTCTTATTTGATAATCTGAAGAACTGAAAAGCTTTTGGTAAAATTTCGTACACCGGAAGTGGGTGTTTACCTTAACTGTTTTTTGTTTTTTGCCAATATTTTCTTAAATATGAAAAATATCACAAAAACATTCAGACAAACATTGAAGACAACAAAGGAATGAACATCTTTTGCTTAAAAATATTGTTCATAAAATCATTGCTATTCGAGAAAAAAATTTATCAATTTTTTTTCAATTTTTGGTTTATAATTATGAAACGATAATACTTACAGCAAATTTTTGTGAATAATAATTGTAGAGAATACAAAAATGAATAACTTCTAAAGAATAAGTTTTTTTCGAAATCTCGTTAGTTTTTGAGCAAACCGAGTTTTTGAATTTGAAGTATAATTTTTCCATCTTTCATAATTTTGACGTTTTAAACGTCAGTTTCATCCGAGTTTACGCAACGCTCGATGTACATTTAAAATATGATTTCAATAAACCATGAAAACGTAAATATAAATGGCTATACCATCAAGTCGGAGAAAGTAACATGATGGCCACATCACCATTTTTCATATTATTTGTATATGTGATTTCCGCAAAATATATTATAATTATTACTACGTACATTATCATTGATTACGCTTACACGTAGAATGTAATAAAATCAATTTAATTAGGAAAGAATGCTACTTATCGTGTTTACACTGTCGTATAACAAACGAGAATTCCTTCAGTTCCTTTGGTAATTGTTGTCATAGTTACCCGATATAATTGATTGCTCGCTCCCTCGTCGAACAAAAGAAACAAACGATATCGAATTCGTATTTAATTGCTTCGTTTCATTACTTCATTTTATTCAGTGGCGACTCATGCGAAACGGCTCTGGGGATCGTAAAATGAACAAACCTAATTGCTTAGGAAGGCTAGCATTCTTCCGGGAATTCAATACGAAATATTTCGTGATTTGCAACAACCAAATTACTTATTAAATTTGATAACAATGAAAAAATATTATTTTCTTAAACAATAATAGTTACTATTTGTTATAGGTATAGGAAGCTACATGTTTTTATATGATCAATTAAAAATGGTGATGGCCACATGATACCATCAAGTCGGAGAAAGTAACATGATGACCACATCACCATTTTTTGTGGGGACAGCCGAAATCCGGCAATTTCCAATTAGCGCTTGAGCTTGAACAGTTTGTCGGAGAAAACAACCTAAATAGTAAAATGTGTATTTTTGTTTTAAATCGGAAGGTTATTTGCGAAAAGTTGGTAGTTTCTGAGTTATAAGCAAAAAACCTTCTAAAAATGAGATTTTTTATATTTTTTTGCATTTCGATTTTGTACGAAATTTTGTTGGCAAACCTCAGATTCGCATTCAACACCCCAAAAAGTGTGTAGAATGGAAAAATCAAAACCACCCCACAACTTTCCCGCTAGAGGCATTTTTGAGCACAAATTGACTGTATTAAGTAGGATATTTGAGTCTAAACCCATTCAATCCCCATTGTTTGGAAGTGGGCGTTTACCTTAACTGTTTTTTGTTTTTTGCCAATATTTTCTTAAATATGAAAAATATCACAAAAACATTTGAACAAATATTGAAGACAATAAAGAAATGAGATTATTTTGTTTGAAAACATTTTCCATAAAATCATTGTTATTCGAGAAAAAAATGTATTTATTTTTTTTCATTTTTGGTTTATAATTATGAAACGATAATAGTTACAGCAAATTTATGTTAATAATAATTGCAGAGAATGCTAAAATGAACAACTTATAAAGAATAAGTTTTTTTCCGAAATCCCTTTAGTTTTTGAGTAAACTGAGTTTTTGAATTTGAAGTATAATTTTTCCATCTTTCATAATTTTGACGTTTTAAACGTCAGTTTCATCCGAGTATACACAACGCTCGATGTACATTTAAAATATGATTTCAATTGAAAATAAACCCATGAAAACGTAAATATAAAGTCGGAGAAAGTAACATGATGGCCACATCACCATTTTTTTATTTTATTTTAGCGGTAGAATGTAAGTGAAAAAAGCGGTAGATGGCGGTAGCAATTATTATCAAAGCAGTAGATGGGAGAAACAAGTAGTAATAATGATTTAAAAGGGCAGACATCGAGTAAACCATATTAACCTGATAATTATTATGCCTGGAATAAGTCGTGTTGTAAAAAAAAACTGTTGTACAAACGTAAATAGAAATGTATTTAGGCCAAAAATATATAAATTCTAAATATTCTATTATAGAACAAACAAAAAACACGGTTACCTATGAACTTAAATGAGAAGAATGTATTAGCATAAAAAAAATAATATTGTTTATGCTGGAGGCTTTTACTTCGTTATACATTTTAAATATTATAATAAAACACTTTTAACTTTGTTTTGTATAACTTATATATATTTATTTTTATGACTTAAGTTTCGGTAATACAATTACCATTTTTAAACAAGAAGAAAAATAATATACGGAGCCAATATTACAAGAAAAATTTATTGCAAATACATATCTTTGAATATGGCTTTGATATTATAGAAAAGTTCATGCAGGCTAAGCAACTAGTTTTCTAGATAATCTAGATAATCACCACCAAACACAAGAATCGCCTTTTTCAACGTTCGAAAATCGAAAAAGTGTTGATTTCTCAAAACCTGAAATAATTGGAGACTTACAACTTTCACGAGCTTATTGAGAAACGATTTGGACTTAATATGACAGAAAAGTCCATGCAGGTTAATCAACTTGTTTTCTAGATAATCACCACCAAACACAAGAATGGTCATTTTCAACGTTCGAAAATCAAAAGTGTTGATTTCTCAAAACCTGAAACAATTGCAGACTTACAACTTTCACATGATTATTGAGAAACGATTTGGATTTACTATTATAGAAAAGTCCATGCAGGTTAATCAACTAGTTTTCCAGTTAATCACCACCAAATACAAGAATGGCAATTTTCAACGTTTGAAAATCGAAAATGCGTTGATTTCTCAAAACCTGAAACAATTGCAGACTCCCAACATTCACAGACTTATTGAGAAACGATTCGGATTTAATATGATAAAAAGGTCTATGTAGGTTAATCAACTACTTTTCCAGATAATCACCACCAAACACAAGAATGGCCATTTTCAACGTTCGAAAATCGAAAAAACGTTGATTTCTCAAAACCCGAAACATATACAGACTTCCAACTTTCACCCGCTTATTAAGAAATTATTTGTATTTGATATTATAGAAAAGTCCATGCAGGTTAATCAACTTGTTTTCCAGATAATCACCACTAACCACAAGAATGACCATTTTTAACGTTCGAAAATCGAAAAAGCGTTGATTTCTCAAAACCTGAAACAATTGCAGACTTCCAACTTTCACCCGCTTATTGAGAAATGATTTGTATTTGATATTATAGAAAAGTCCATGCAGGTTAATCAACAAGTTTTCTAGATAATCAACAACAAACGTAAGAATGGCTATTTTCAGCGTTCGAAAATTGTAAAAGCGTTGATTTCTCAAAACCTGAAACAATTGCAGACTTCCAACTTTCACCCGCTTATTAAGAAATGATTTGGATTCTATATTATAGAAAAGTCCGTGCAGGTTAATCAACTAGTTTTTCAGATAATCACCACCAATCACAAGAATTGCCATTTTCAACGTTCGAAAATCGAAAAAGCGTTGATTTCCCAAAACCTGAAACAATTACAGACTTCCAACTTTCACCCGCTTATTAAGAAATTATTTGTATTTGATATTATAGAAAAGTCCATGCAGGTTAATCAACAAGTTTTCTAGATAATCAACAACAAACGTAAGAATGGCTATTTTCAGCGTTCGAAAATCGAAAAAGCGTTGATTTCTCAAAACCTGAAATAATTGCAGACTTCCAACTTTCACCCGCTTATTAAGAAATGATTTGGATTCTATATTATAGAAAAGTCCATCCAGGTTAATCAACTAGTTTTCTAGATAATCACCACCAAATACACGAATGGCCATTTCCAACGTTCGCAAATCGAAAAAGCGTTGATTTCTCAAAACCTGAAACAATTGCAGACTTCCAACTTTCACGAGCTTATTGAGAAACGATTTGGATTTAATACGATAGAAAAGTCCATGCAGGTTAATCAACTAGTTTTCCAGATAATCACCACCAAACACAAGAATTGCCATTTTCAACGTTCGAAAATCGAAAAAGCGTTGATTTC
Source organism: Ocypus olens (assembly GCA_910593695.2). Classification (NCBI taxonomy): domain Eukaryota; kingdom Metazoa; phylum Arthropoda; class Insecta; order Coleoptera; family Staphylinidae; genus Ocypus; species Ocypus olens. Next base: position 15,027,121 of record OU343053.1, on the reverse strand, counting down.
TCAAAACCTGAAACAATTGCAGACTTCCAACTTTCACCCGCTTATTAAGAAACGATTTGGATTGGACATTATAGAAAAGTCCACGCAGGTTAATCAACCAGTTTTCTAGATAATCACCAACAAACATAAGAATGGCTATGTTTAGCGTTCGAAAATTGAAAAAGCGTTGATTTCTCAAAACCTGAAACAATTGCAGACTTCCAACATTCACAGACTTATTGAAAAACGATTTGGATTTGACATTATGAAAAAGTCCACGCAGGTTAATTAACTAGTTTTCTAGATAATCACCAACAAACATAAGATTGGCCATTTTCAGTGTTCGAAAATTAAAAAAGCGTTGATTTCTCAAAACCTGAAACAATTGCAGACTTCCAACATTCACAGACTTATTGAAAAACGATTTGGATTTGACATTATGGAAAAGTCCACGCAGGTTAATCAACCAGTTTTCTAGATAATTACCAACAAACATAAGAATGGCTATTTTCAGCGTTCGAAAATCGAAAAAGCGTTGATTCCTCAAAACCTGAAACAATTGCGGACTTCCAACTTTCACCTGCTTATTAAGAAATGATTTAGATTTGATATTATAGAAAAGTCCATGCTGGTTAATCAACTGTTTTTTCAGATAATCACCACCAAACACAAGAATGGCCAAGTTGAACGTTCGAAAATCGAAAAAGCGTTGATTTCTCAAAACCTGAAACAATTGCAGACTTTCAACTTTCTCCCGCTTATTAAGAAATGATTTGGATTTAATATTATAGAAAAGTCCATCCAGATTAATCAACTCGTTTTCTAGATAATCACCACCAAATACACGAATGGCCATTTCCAACGTTCGCAAATCGAAAAAGCGTTGATTCCTCAAAACCTGAAACAATTGCAGACTTCCAACTTTCACCTGCTGATTAAGAAACGATTTGGATTTGATATTATAGAAAAGTCCATGCAGGTTAATCAACTGGTTTTTCAGATAATCACCACCAACACACAAGAATGGCCAATTTGAACGTTCGAAAATCGAAAAAGCGTTGATTTCTCAAAACCTGAAACAATTGCAGACTTTCAACTTTCTCCCGCTTATTAAGAAATGATTTGGATTTAATATTATAGAAAAGTCCATCCAGATTAATCAACTCGTTTTAATAATAATAATTCTTTATTTACGGAAGGCCATTTGATAGTGATATAAATATAAGATAAATACAACATATTAAAATATAATCCTAAATCTAAGTCTAAGTTTCCTTAGCAAAAAGTTTTAAATGTAAAAAAAAAACATATATGCCCAACATCCATAGGCATGTTGGAATAATTAAAAAATATAATAAATATTAATACAAGTAGTGATACAGTTACAAATAGTTTACGGTACTTATAATGAGAGATAACAATCGCTACAAGGCCGTTAAACTAAATTAAACATTAAAATTTGAAGTTACAGTCTAAGCAGGTACTCACGTAATTTAGGAAAACTAACATGAAATAAATCCATATTAACCGAGTTGCAATTGCGAAGTAAACGCGGTATACCAAATTGTTTTGCATAATCAGTTCTTTTTTTTGGCACAGAGAACAACCGATTTGTTCTAAGCGGCCTGGGCGGTACATGTATATCGATGCAGCTCACTAGGTAAGCCGAATTTATGACGCCATTTAATAATTTATGGATAAAAATTACATTGCAACTGAAACGTCTTTGCTCGAGTGTTTGTAAATTGAACATACCCAATATTATTGGATACGAATGTTCCAATGTAAACTTAAATGACATAAACTTGATAAATTTTCTCTGTACACGCTCAATAGATATTATATCACGAGATGTATAAGGGCACCAAATAACGGAGCAGTACTCCAGATGGGGGCGAACTAGGGCGACGTATAATTTGATTATTGTGTTTGCATTTAGGAAATCATGAGAATTTCTTTTTATAAAACCGAGCATTTGGGATACTTTGGAGGTAATTCTAGAGATGTGTTCAGTGAAACTCCAAGTACTGGTAAAAATTACACCTAAGTCCTTTATTAAATTCACTGATGTTAGGACTTTATTATTTATAACGTAGTGATTTGGTGCCGGAAACCTTATTTTATAAAAAGATATTACCCGACATTTTTCGACATTCAGCTGCATTTTGTTTGACGAGCACCAGTCATTAAATCTATCAAGATCTTGCTGCAGAAGTTGAGAGGAAAAACTGTTTGTTATTTGACTAAAAATTTTCATGTCGTCTGCGAACAAAAGGCATTTTGAATGTTTAAAACATGAAACGACATCGTTGATAAAGATATTAAAAAGGAGTGGACCAAGGTGAGACCCTTGCGGTACACCGGACGAGACGGGTATGGTGGAAGACAAGTAACCACCTAGAGATACCCTTTGCGTTCTACAGCTTAAATAAGATTCCAGCCACTTGAGAAGAAGTCCACGAATGCCAATTTTGCGAATTTTGGACGACAACAGACCATGATCGACGGTGTCAAACGCTTTAGCGAAATCTGTGTACACAGAATCGACCTGGTAATTGTTCTCCAGCGCACTAGTTATGAAATTACCATAGGTGATCAGATTTGTTGCCGTTGATAACCCCCGCCTAAACCCATGCTGCTCATCCGAAATCAACCCATCTACCCTAGAGGAAATATAACAAGTGATGAGTTTTTCGAAGATCTTAGGGATGTGGGATAAAAGTGAAATGGGCCTATAATTCTCGACCTTGTTCTAGATAATCACCACCAAATACACGAATGGCCATTTCCAACGTTCGCAAATCGAAAAAGCGTTGATTTCTCAAAACCTGAAACAATTGCAGACTTCCAACTTTCACCCACTTATTAAGAAATGATTTTGATTTAACATTATAGAAAAGTCCATGCAGGTTAATCAAGTACTTTTCTAGATAATCACCACCAAACACGAGAATGGCCATTTTCATCGTTCGAAAATCGAAAAAGCGTTGATTTCTCAAAACCTGAAACAATTGCACACTTCCAACTTTTACAGGCTTATTGAAAAACGATTTGGATTTGATATTAAAGAAAAGTCTATGCAGGTTAATCAGCTAGTTTTCTAGTTAATCACCACCAAACACAAGAATGGCCATTTTCAACGTTCGAAAATCAAAAATGCGTTGATATCTCAAAACTTGAAACAATTGCAGACTTCCAACTTTCACCTGCTTATTACAGAATGATTAGGCTTTAATATTATAGATAATCGTAAATTAATGTTGCTTTAAAGAATGTAGCACGTATCATTTCTTTTGTAACATCTTTGATATGCAATATGCCCAAAACCGTATTAGTATTTAATTTATTTCTCTGTTTTCTTTTGAACTTTATTGCTGAAATAGATATTTATGCATCAGGGGAGATATGGAATGTTTTTTCCCAAGGTTGACAGAGCAGTGGCGGCTCGTCAGGGGAGGCAGGTGAGGCACTGCCTCACCATTAATTTTCAGGCACTGCCTCACCATTAATTTTCTATTTTATAAAAATATAAATCTATTCAATAAATTTCTTCCGTGTTGGCTTTAATATTGATAATTAATTATACAGTAATTATAAATGGATGTATTAACGGAAAATTCCCGATTTTTAATGATCAGAATTAGCGCGCCCATCCAGGCCGAACTTGCGGCAGAAATGAACCAGAGCGGTAGGAATTTATGCAACTTAATATGCCTCCACACAGTTTACCCATATCACATTCGAAGTAATGTGCAGATTTATTTCGATATCGGAGGCGAGCCTCACAGGCTTCTCATTGGTCGGAAATCACCCGCGTGATAGAGAGAGAGAACCTCGCGGCACTCGCAATTGTCAGCTGTGTTATAGTCGCGTCAACCCTTGCGAACCCCTGGGAAAGTGGTGGCAAAGGTCGGATCGGGATGCGGTTTTCTGCATTCTCTTCCAAAACGATTATCTCGGAATGTGCCTGGGTAGAATTTCCCCGGGGACCGAAAATTGCATCGCTGCAGGCCAAAGTACACGCCCCTCCCCCCCCCCCCCCCAGATCTCCAAAGCATGCCGAGCGGGCCTTTCACTTTCTCACGAAGCGTAGATCGAGTAGCTGCCGGCATCCACAGTCAGGAGAAACACGTGTTCATTTTTGGAGCATTTATGTTGCCACGAGATATATTTAATAATAACAAATAGTTCTGTGAGTGATATTTTTTGTGCATATCAGTGAGGGACATTTTTCGTGCATATCTGTGAATGCTTATTTATTTATCATCTATATCTCAGTCAACGATAACTCGTAGCTGTGCATCTCTCTTGATTAGAGAGGTAATTTATCAGTGGAAGTCTCATATAGAAACATATTGATAATCAGGGTGAGTTCTCACTGGAAATTTGGTTTAATAAATTGGATATAATTTAACGTTTATAACCTGTAATGATTCCTGTAAATCAGTAAAGTACGTTGTGCTGCTTCTCCAGGGGGTCAGGACACGGGCGCCCAATGCCATTACAGTTCTTTCACAATGTCTCACAAATTTCTTACAATCTTCAAATTTACTATTTTTGCATTTCTAGGATCATGGATAATGCTGAATCGTGCGTTATTTGCGACCACGTGGAAGGTTGGGTGAATTATTCCCCAGACAAATCGATCACCAAAGTGCAGGTCAGAGGGATCGCTAACATGGTCTACTTTTCACGTACAATACGGGAAGATGGTTTGCATAATGTTATTGAACATCTTGATTCCATTTACGTGCACGAAAAGTGTCGTGCCAGATATATTAAGGCTGTGAATCCATTCTCAGAGCCCGATGCCAAGAAATCAAGAGTAGCCAACAATTCAGATGATGTTCAACCTGTTGAGGACCAGGCTGACTTTGATGTTTCGAAACGTTGTGTTATATGCACCAAAAACCTTGAACGTTACGGTCCATACTCAAAATGTACTACCGAGGGTGCAAAACAAAAGATCATCAACTATCTCGAGACAGAACAGTCAAATTTGCAATTATCTACGCGAGATGAAATTTTAGACAAGCTCTCGGACCCCAATTATTTAAATGAAAAGGATGGGGCTATAAAATATCATCGAGCTTGTTATTTTCAACTACGTCCTCCCCGCAATTCTAAAGTGGGTGGCACTTATGAAAAAATTCAAGAGTCTATGAAACAGATATTCGATCACATAGATGCAAATCCAGAGTTGGAGTTCAACACTAATGATTTTCGTAAGCTGTTGCAGGAAAAAGATATGCTCGTACCAACAGAAAAGACTATTTGGCGCCATATAAGAGGTCACTATCAACAAGAATTAGTTTATGAAAGTAAGAAGGGGTCAGGGACATTCTGCTGCTCAAAAAATCAGGCGTTTAATGTTCTGAAGCGAAACAGTAACCAGCGGAATGATAATGAGAGTACAGATTTTGACCTTCTTGCTAAAGCAGCGAAAATTCTTGTAGAAGACATTCGCGGGTATCAGTCGAGTAACGAGTTTTATCCTGCAAGTGATTGCATGTTAGAAAAAGCTAAAGTTATCCCAGATAAACTAAAATTTCTCTTACAACAGGTTTTTCTCAATCACCATGAAAAAAAAATTGAAAATTGTGAGTCCGAAATTATTGCAATTGCTCATGCCATAATGTGTGCGACGTTCCCCAACAAGATATTCTCTCCACTCCAGATCGCTTTCGGGGTGACTTTACATCGGAAGTTCGGTTCGCGAGAGTTAGTGGATATGTGCAACGCCATGGGATTCTGTTGCTCTTATAGCGAAGTTCAGAATTACGAGATGTCAGCTACTATGCAGGGACAACTTGAGGTCGAAGAAAATTCTTTCATTCAATTTGTTCACGATAACGCGGATTGGAACGTAGAGACTTTGGACGGAAAAGGGACATTTCATAGCTTAGGTGGCTGTGAAATTATCACACCTGCATCGTCTTTGGTGCCCAGAAAGCCTCTGCCTCGCCGCACACGCATAAGTCGTCAGGAAATCACTGAAGAAAGTACAATCACAATCATGGATTACCCACACCACCCAATGGATGGGATGAACTTTTTTAAATTCCCCCAGCCGAATCCACGTTTAAACCTAAAACTTACAGACTCTTCAAAAATTAATTGCTGTTGGATGTTTCACAAGTACGTTAACCCCAGTTTCGAAAAAGGTTGGAATGGGTACCTAGAAACCTTGACAAAAAATAACAAACAATACGAAGTGTCACTGATAAATTTCCTGCCTTTCATACATGCTTATCCAAGTGACTACAGTACACTATACACAGCGATAAATAACTCAATCTCTGAAGCCCAGCGGTTGAAGATGGCCACGTGTATCATAACATTCGATCAACCTTTATACTTAAAGGCTCGGGACATAATAGGCGCAGCAAACTTGTCAGACGAAACAGCTGTTTTCGTTCGACTCGGTGGGTTCCACACACTGCTGTCGTTCCTTGGGAGCATTGGCTTCGTTATGAAGGACAGTGGGCTGGCCGAAGTTTTATCGTCTGTATATGGAGAAAATACGGTTAAGCAAATTTTCAGCGGGCACCAATATGCTCGCGCGGTCCGGGCACATACCTTGGTTCTATTGGCCTTATCAAAAATCATATTTAAAAGAGCAGAAAATACATCAGATGAGATCAAAAATTGCGTTCAATTTGTAACGGAGTATTCCTTCATGTCGCCTAAAGACATTGAAGAGCTCCAAAGGGATGAGGATTACCAAACACTAACAGCAGAGTTTGAAAAAGAACTCGAAAGAATAAAAGGACTCAATCCAACATGCAAACTATGGGTTCAATATTGTCGAATGGTATTCATAGTAAAAGATTTCATTCACGCCGAAAAAAGTGGAGATTGGGCACTACATTTAGATACTATTGAACGCATGTTGCCTTTTTTTCACGCAACTGGGCATTTTCCATATGCGAAATCTGCTCAAATTTATTTAGAAGACATGAAAGCTCTCGAGAAGAATATGATTGAGTCGGACTACAAAAAATTTACCATGGAGGGGTACTGGACAGTTCGCAGGAGCAACAAATTTTTTAGTGGGATCTTTACGGATCAAACTATTGAGCAATCACTTATGAGGTTGTTAAAGTTTGAAGGAGGCTTATTTCGGAGAGGTGTAACTGAAAGTGTAGCGCATCAATGGATTAAAAGTTTTTTGTTCTCAAAAGATCTTATCGAGGGCATGGAAGAGTTCACCAAATGTGCATCCACAAGAAGTCACCAACACAAAGATTCAACAGATTCCAGGATCCGGACAGATTTGAAATCATTGAAACTGATTGAGAACTTCTTCCAGCAATATGATCCATTCCCTGAATCCATAGACTGCCTCATAAACATAGCTAATGGAATGAGTGCGGGCATCGAGAGCAATTGCCACAATGCTTTTGAAGAAGGTGTGAAGGTTATGCAAGATATTGCGGGAACAAATTTCAAGGATCTTAAATTAACTCGAGCAAAAATCGTCAAAACTATCGCCTCCTGTGAGAGTAAACTTAAAGTCAACAACAAAGTTATAGAAATTGACCCCGACGTCCTCTTTCACAGAATATGGGCGTTAAGAAAAGGTGATGAAGAAGTGATGAAGTACCTTAAGTTCGAGTTGTCTCCATTTCCTCAGGCATACTTTAATAATTTCGGAATGCTGAAGAATACAAAGTCCGAATTGTATTCACAGTTCACGAGAACTTCCGAGAGTATTCGTGATCCTGAAAAGACATTTTTTTGTCCTGGACGGAGGATTACTGATTCACAAAGTCAGATGGACAATTGGACAAAAATTCTCGGTGATTATGGAAAATTACGTGAAGTATATTTTGAACCATTACGGCCGACGCGTGATAGTTATTTTTGATGGTTACCAATCACCCACTACTAAAGAATCTGAAAGGAACCGTCGCGCCAATCGGGGAAGTTCAGCAGACGTGCGTTTTACCGAAAGAATGGCGTTACAAATACAACAAGATAAATTTTTACAAAATAAAAATAATAAAAATAACATTATTAAAATGCTCCGGGCCAAACTTACCACATCCGGGATAGTTTCTGAGCAATGTGTAGCGGACGCTGATCGTACGATTGTAACGACAGCTCTGAAAGAATCCACGGACGTTACAAAAAAGGTCGTTATAGTCGCGGAAGATATAGACGTTGCCGTAATATTAACCGCACTCTGCCCGGCAGATAATGAAATATTTCTCCAGAAACCTCCGAAGGCCAATAAACCGGAAGCAGTATACTCTTCACGTAGCTTGTCTCATGTGCCACGATCGGCGGATAATATTTTGTTGCTTCATGCAATAACGGGTTGCGATACGGTATCCGCAACGTACTACCAGGGAAAAATGAAATTTTTCAACACCTTCGAAAACTTCCCAGACCTCGAAGCTCATGCCGCGAAGTTCAAGGAACCTGGTTTGTCAACCGAGGAAATTTTAGAAAATGGGGCGCAGTTGATCCTGGCAATGTATGGTGCCCCACTCTCATTCAGGAAGCCGAATATACCTGATGAGTACAAGCTAACATGGGAGAACTTACTCCACACGTACAGGCAGAGAATGTATCTAAAAAGCGCTGTAAAGGGGAGAGTAAATTTAGGGAAAATTCTCCCCACACTAGACGCCATCCAACAGCATCTAAAGAGGGTCTATTTGCAAGTCCAAAATTGGCTGCACGGAGACCAGGTGACCATGGACCCATCAGAATGGGGGTGGATGAGAACGAAGGACGACACACTGGTCCCTGTACAAATGACACAAAAACCTGCACCTGATGATATTTGATACTCTAGCTGCACCAACACTGACAAATATTCAGTAGAAACACTTATAGTGGCGGAGAGAGAGGCCTTAGATGAAGAAGACTGTCTCCTTCAGAATATGTCAGTTGTTGAGGAAGAAAATGAGAGTTCTGATGTGTCATTTGATGCTGGAGTTGATATTCAGCAACGTATATAAACATTGATGATATTAATTTATGAGGTGAGAGAAAGTTTGAGTTGGGTTGAATTTGATCTGAGTTAAATAAAAAGTTTTTAATCCGCAATTGTATAAATATTGACTTCTTTATTTACTTTTTATTAATTTCTCTCCTCCTCGCATTATTTAAGTAGAATCAACAATTCCACAAGATGTAAAGATAAAAATCCCAGCGCGGCAGGCGTCGAGAAGGTTGGTTTGGACGTGAAATTCGGAACCACCGCCCCACAAAACTGCCCTATTATGATTTTCGGGTTGTTTTTGTCACTCTTCTCAAGAAAACTCTCGAAGACGACGTTCTAGCCCGGGTTTCGGTGCACCAGGTGCCAGTGGGGTGCTCGCCGATGCCAGATTTGGATTCAGCGGGCCAAAAAACCCCCCAGAATGATTTTTGATTGACCTTCTTTGATTGTGTCAGGAAAACTCCCGGAGATGACGTTTAGGGTCAGGTTCTGGTGCACCAGGTGTTCGGAGGTCAATTTGAACATTATATTCGTGATCAGCGGCCTCGAAAACCCCCGAGTACCCGATCCGGGCGAGTTCTGACCCTTATTTATCAAATTTTAAAATCTTCCAAAAGGCCTCCCAGATAATGCATTTTTCGCGTGCACTTTGGCCTGCAGCGATGCAATTTTCGGTCCCCGGGAAAATTCTACCCAGGCACATTCCGAGATAATCGTTTTGGAAGAGAATGCAGAAAACCGCATCCCGATCTGACCTTTGGCACCACTTTCCCAGCATGGTACCCACTTCCGCAAGGGTTGACGCGACTATTAGTAATCTATTCATTTCACTCCGCCGTCCGTTGATCAGCGTTAGTTATTAAAGGTAATCTTATTGATATTTATTAGTAAATAGTATTTATTCCTATATTATAATGGATGACGGAAATAGCACTCTTACAGTGAGAAATTGTAAAGACATCGTAAATTTCTTGCTTGATAATCCATTTAGCCGGTTGTCGTACGATGATAAAGTTTATGTAAAAGGTATCAAAAGGCCTTGCCCTGATCTTAGTTTATTATTGATTCAAAAACATCGATCATTTAAAAGTGCATGGTTTGACAAATGTAGTTGGTTGACAGGTACAATGATTAGAAATAAACTATTTTGTTGGCCTTGCATATTGTTTTCAAATAGCAATGAGTCGGTATGGCATAAAACAGGTTATGACGATTTAAAAAATTTAGCGCGTTCTATTGATAAGCATTCCAAAAGTAGAGATCATATATCATCAAATTGTAAATTTCACATTTTAGGTAAACAAAATATAGTTAATGTTTTAAGTACGGCTCGGCAAATTGAAATCGAAACGTACAATAACAACGTGAAAGAAAATAGGGGGATTTTAAAAAGATTAATCGATGTGACAATATTTTTGTGCAGTCAGGAATTGTCATTTAGGGGGCATGACGAATCAGAAACCTCAAATAATAAGGGGAATTTTCGAGAATTAGTTTTGTTAATGAGTAAAACGGATGGGATTTAAAAAAAAAAATAGATGATGCTTCAATTTTTTCGGGGCTTTCAAAAACAATTCAAAATGAGTTAATTGATTCAATCAGTTACACACTGAAGAATCAAATAGAAAGTGAAATTTTAAATTCCAATTTTTTTTCATGGCAAGTGGACGAAACTACTGATATCACTTGTATTTCTCAATTATCAGTTATATTTAGATACGTCATCCAGGGAACACTTGTTGAAAGGTTTATGGGATTTTATGATGTAAATTCTCAACGAACGTCAGAAGACCTTGTTAACAGAAACATTTGGAAAATTTAATATCAAAGAAAAATTAATTGCTCAAACTTATGATGGTGCTGCTGTTATGGCTGGTCATTTGAATGGTTTACAAACCAAAGTAAAATCAGTAGCTCCACAAGCAATTTTTACTCATTGCCATGCTCACGTTCTAAATTTAGTGCTAAGTAAATCGTGCAACTCAATAAAAAAAGTACGAATATTTTTTTCAAATCTAACAGGATTTTCTGCTTTCTTTTCAAAATCAACAAAACGAACCGCAGTATTGGATGAAATTTGTAATGCAAGAATACCATCTAATGCACAAACACGTTGGAATTTTACAACTCGGGTTATTTTTACAATTCATGAAAATAAAAATAAATTAATTGAAGTATTCAATTTTATAATTAATTCAGACAAATTTGATAATATATCTATCAGAGAGGCATACGGCTTAAAATCATTGTTAGAAGACAACCATTTCTGTTTCTTATTAGATTCCTTCTAACTTATTTTTGAACAAACAAGTGTTGTATTTTTAATTCTTCAACACAAACTAACTGACATCACGTATGCAAGAGGGCATTTAACTTCACTTATTTTAAAATTAAAGGAATTTAGAACCAATGAAACATATTTTAATCATATATACGAAAAACATTTTTCTGACATAGAAAATCCTCCGAAAAAGCGAAAGCGCTCTGATGATGCAGATGATACGGGATTACAATATAAACAGATATTTTACGAAATTTTAGATACAGTGGTAGGACAAATCGAAACAAGATTTTTTGATCTAAGTAAATTAAAATTCTTTGATTTAATTTCTGTTAGTAAGTTTGAACTGTATTCAAAAACGTTTCCATTGCAGTTGTTTGAAGAATTAATTAAGCAATATCCATTTTTTGACAAAATACAATTACGAAATGAACTGTGGGTTCTATATTCAGATAAGCTTCTTGGTGAGTCTAAAATGCCAATGGATATGTTAGAATATATAAAGAATAATGACTTGCAAGTATGTATGCCTGAATTGTACAAACTAATTTCTTTAATAGTAACCATACCGGTAACATCTGCATCTGTGGAAAGAAGTTTTTCCGTATTAAAACGAATAAAAACATGCACAAGAAATCAAATAGGCCAAAATAGGTTGTCAAATATGTCACTCATTGCTATTGAAAAGGAATTTGTGAAAACACTTTGTAAAAATGAACATTTTTACGATCAAATTATAGATTATTTTGCTGAAAATAAGAGCAGAAGAATACCATTAATATATAAAAACCATTAAATTTTTTGATTACATTTTTCTTGAAACACTTTTGTGCAATCTCTTTAAATAAATAGGATCCGTTTTCTTTAATATTCAATATACACATTTCTAGTTTTGTTTAAGAATTTATTTATTTTCAAATGAATAGTTTTATGTTGTATTTTATATTTAATATTTATTAGAGTATTTTTAAGTTTGTTGTCCCATTTATTTCCATAACACATTCCATTATTTATTATAAACCTACGTAGAGTTTTATTTTTGTTATAGAATTTAAATATTTATTTATTTTTATTTAATAGTTCAACCTTATTATTTCCTTTCCAATTTTCCCATTCCGGCAAGAAAATCTTCACACCTTCTCGTCGTTCTTGCTGAACAATAGAATATCTTAAAGATATACCGGGTGACCCAGGGTTCCGTAAAAACCCCATAACTTATTTGCTATTTAAGATACCGACTTCTATTTTTCATAAACTAGTACCCACACCTATTCTATATATTTTAAAAATATGTATGTTTTTGTACAGGGTGTCTCAGTATAAGTAACAGATCAAAGTTATGTTTTTTTAAATGGAACACCCCATATTTTATACTTTATTTTTAATCCTCTTAAGAAGCTGATAAAAATAGTATAAGATAGTATGGACGGTATTACAGACTAAGATTATGGACGGTTGGTTAGTTATGGGCAAATTTGTGGCAAAAACATGTTCACATTGAAAACATTGCAGAAGCGTTCCTAGCAAAGATTGCTTCATTTTTTATACACTAGAAAATTTTCCAAATCAAGAAGAATAATGCACATCGGCTTTAGTCCTTTTTTGTTCATACTGCTATACAGGGTGTCAACATACGCAAAATAATGGATAACTATTTTTTTCAAATGGAACACCCTATATATCAACCTTCTGTTGATTTTTGGATTTTCAGCCTAAACTATGCATTTTCTGAAAGAATAATAAGAGACCAAAGTTGTAGAGCGGAATTTTTCCAGAAAATGCATAGTTTTGGCTGAAAATCCATAAATCATCAGAAGGTAATAAAAGAAATATGTTTTTATTGATAAATCTCAAGAATCCTTAATATTTTCTTATGCAAACTGTATATCATTGGAAAGCTTATCAAAAATGCCATAGATTGGTGGCAACGTGGTGGTGTTTTATTTGAAAAAAATAGTTATCCGTTGTTTTGCGTATGTTGACACCCTGTATAGCAGTATTAACAAAAAAGGACTAAAGCCGATGTGTATTATTCTTCATGATGTGGAAAATGTTCTAATGTATAAAAAATGAAGCAATCTTTGCTAGGAATGCTTCTGCAATATTTTCAATGTGTACATGTTTTTGCCACAAATTTGCCCATAACTAACTAACCGTCCATAATAGACCCATAGTATCTTATACTATTTTTATCAGCTTCTTAAGAGGATTAAAAATTAAGTATAAAATATGGGGTGTTCCATTTAAAAAAAACATAACTTTGATCTGTTACTTATACTAGGACACCCTGTACAAAAACATACATATTTTTAAAATATGTAGAATAAGTGTGGGTACCAGTTTATGAAAAATAGAAGTCGATATCTCAAATAGCAAATAAGTTATGGGGCTTTTACAGAACCCTGGGTCACCCGGTATATACACAGATGTTTTATTGGCCGAGTGAAGTGTCGACAATATTAAATCTGTGCCTCACCAAACCAAAAGTTGACGAGCCGCCACTGTGACAGGGTTATAAACCGAGGGCCTCCGGCCCGAGGTTTGTAAGTCAACCGAGGGCGAAGAACATGAATATCTCCCGCGGTGCATACAATATTTTATTTTTTAGTAATTCGTAAAAATATTCAGTATATCGATCTGCAATATGTATTTGTATGGTTGCTATGAGTTTGTTTTAAATCAAATCGCCCGCATCTCATGAACTGACGTTTATTTAATTTTATTTGATTTGACGTTAATGCTTTAACAACAAATCATCATCTTGAGCGGAGAATTTGGAAAGTGTACATACTATTTGTCAGGTAAACAGGAGCAGACCTCACAACTCCCTCGGCAGATATAACTCATATCTCCCGTGGGAGTTATGAGTACCGTTTCTTGCCTTGTATCCATGACGATAATAGTAAATATCATACTACTAAAAAATAAACAAATTATTTATTGAAACAACTTTATTTCTTCTAGTCTTGCAAAAACTCAAATTATAGATTACAAAAAGTATCGTATTTTTCATTGTTATTGTATTTATTTATAATCAAGACAATTTTATATTAATTTATTGAATTAGTAGTAATTTTAATTGATTCAAAATATACGCATTATTAGATTATTTTAATACTCGTCGGATTAATTGATAAATACAAAAAACTGTTATCTGTCGGTCGTTAATCGTTGGTTATACGAGTGCATATTGACATTGATTTTGTGTGTCATGATAGATTATAGGTATTTTTAGCAATTTTTATGAGAGGCCCTGGAATGTAATGCTTACAACAAAGTATGAAGTTAACTAACAGTACAATAAACGTACACGCGCACATCAACACATACGTACCCACTTAATATACGCGCTATCATTCTCGAATAATCTGCAATAAAGAAAATACAATTAATTTTATCATAATTGAACACACATTATTAACAGACAATTAAAGATTGGGTTTTAATTAGCAGTAATAAAATACGATTAATTAGTAACACTTTAAGTATTCTTTTTGTAAGTGGTGTATTTAAAATGAAACTATTATGATTCTACAGGGAGGAGTGGATAGGCACCGAATGCGGTTTCTACCTACGCAGGTAGAACCCGAAGCCACTCAGGTCGTTCTAAATATGGTTCCAAAAATCGTGGTGGTTCACGAAGGGCCTCTGAGATGAGCCTAAAGTTGGGAATTTTAAAAAGAAACACCCTCTTCAAGCGGGCGGTATAATGGAAGAAAAGAAACTACAATTTATGGCGTGCTATTGGGGGTGTTTAAGTCGAGGAGACGCAAACTCAGAACTGCCTTAGAGAGGTTCTGCATTAATAACATGAAAACATTTCTTAATCCGTTATTTGCACCAAATTAAAAAATCAAAATCACAATTTTAAGTCCTTTGACTTTAAAAACGTGAAATATTGACCTTTTACGTAGATTCCACGAAAGCAGAAATACCCGATTTTAAATTGCACTAAATTCGCCACATTTTGACGCCAGAATCTCCAAAATCGGACCACGCGTTTGGTAGTTGTATAATTCAAAAAAATTCAAAATAGCGATTTTAAAACTTTTGACTTTGAAAACGAGCAACTTTGACCTTTTACGTTAATTTCACGAAAGCATTTCTTAACCTGTTTTTAAATTGCACTACATTCGCCACATTTTGACGCTAGAATCATCTTGTCTTTGCGCCATCCGAATTTTCGGCTCACATGAACCTCTCCGAGTCGTTATCTCCAATTTTACCATGTGATACTCACCACCCTCCCTTAGATTTAAGCTTAGAGTTTGAAATTCCATCTGAGAACACATGGCACGACAAGGAAGAAGAACTTGTTTACGATTTTAAGCGAGCGGATTATACATCTCTGAATGACGCTCTTCTCAATATAGGTTAATATGCAAACGTTAAACACGCGTGAGTGTGGTCTCCGGTTTTTCTTTAAATTTAGTGGTTAATTGTTACACAATTTAGCTGTAACTTCTCCACTTCGTGTGTTGTACTCGTGCCCTTGTTATACTGTAATTGCAGATCATTTCACAAAAGGGTTCATTAAAAATTAATAGATTTTTAGAATCAGTGTAAATCCAATAGCGACAAATCTCGTTCCATATTGCCTGTTTTTGTGAACGGTAAGTTTTTGCAGTTTGAGTATTTTTCCACCGTGCATCTGCAATTTAACGACTTTTTCCTATCAGTTAAAATCTTTGTTCTCTTGTGTATTACCCATCCGTGGTCTACCAACCCGTGTTTTTGTTTTTTTTAAGTCGTCACTACCGACCCAGTGGCGTGAAAGTAGTCTTTTGTTTTTTCCCTAATTTCTAATATCCATTAAGTATTAATTATAACAAATAAAATGTCTCGTTCGTGCGGGAGATGCAATTACAAAATTGGAACACGCGCTAAAGCACTTAAATGTGGGGGATGCAAACAGCGCTACCATGTTGACTGCCTAGAAGAACTATCATTACAAGACATCGCATTTTATATCGATGAATCCTCAAAAAACGGCGACGTGGAATGGTTTTGTAGCGAATGCGTTCAACAGAGGAATGCGGCCTCAGAGCAGCGTACATTAAAAATGCGCGCATCTTTAAATGCTAACTCAACTTTGCTCCCGGACTTACCAGCCACAGAAGACTTACATTATAATCAGAATACATTATTCGACTCATTTCGAACACTGTTAAGAGACGAATTTATTCCATTATTAAAGACAGAAATTCAAAGTGCTGTCAGAGAATTAAAAAATGAAATTAACCTAAAATTGATTTTAATCAATGAAAAATATACATCGCTTGAAGCTCGTTTTGCTCGCTTGGAACAGAATTACTCAAAAAGTAATCATTTATCAACTGCTAGCCCCAAATCCGATGACATTAACATATTTAGTGAAATGGAAGAACGCAGAAAGCGTAGTAATAATATAATGATATATAATGTTCCCGATTCTCAAGGAGCAACTGTTGAAGAAAAACAACAGTATGAAATTTCTGCAATAAAAGATATGCTAACACCACTCAACATTGACTTTAAACCTGTCAAATTATTCCGGATAGGATCAAAAAATACAAAATCAAGACCCTTAAAAGCGATTCTGGATAACAATGAATTAGTGAAATCAATTATAAGAAAAACGAAGCACTTGAAAGATAATACAATTAAATTTGGTTTTGATCGAACAATAATGCAGAGAGATGAATTTAACGCTTGTAAGAAGGAATTTGATGAAAGAAGAAAAAATGGCGAAGAAGATCTGGTCATCAAATATATTCACGGACGTCCCAAAGTGGTTCAATTGTCAACAAATTCACATTCAGAGAAGACTAATAAATCAAAAAACTGAATATATTCTTCCAAAACGCAGCCGGCATACGCACTAAATTAGATTTTTTGATGCAAAATGTTAACAGTTGCATGTTTGATATAATTATTATAATTGAAACCTGGCTGGACAGCAATATTCAGAATTTTGAATTAAAATTTCATAATTTTAATATTTTTAGGACAGATCGTAATAATATTAACAGCAGTAAATCGCGGGGTGGTGGTGTTTTAATTGCCGTCAAAAAACAATTCGGGAGTAGTATTATTAATATTGACAATAATATTGTTGAGCAGTTGTTTGTTCATATTTCCATTAATAGTGCTAAATTTGTAATAGGAGCAGTCTATTTTCCACCTAATTCGCCTATGGATAAATTTGCATTTCATTGTGATACAGTTGATAATATAGCAGACACTTATAATACCAGTAAACTGATTATATGTGGGGATTATAACTTACCCAAGGTGATATGGTATAATAACAACTGTGATCAAGAACTGGACACTACGTCCTCGCCGGAAGCTCAGCTTTTAATTAACCGATACAGCTATCATAATCTCTCGCAAATTTGTAATATTTCTAATGAAAATAATGTATTTTTAGATTTGATATTTGCAGACGAAGGATTTTCAGTACAACATGCCGTTGATCTTTTACTTGAAATCAAACATCATCATATTCCTTATCTTATAACTTATAACATTAATGAATCATCCAGTCAGCTTACATACGAGGAATTTGTTTATGATTTTGATCGTGCCAATTACGATGCTATCAATTATTATTTAGGCTCTTTAGACTGGTGGTCTATTTTGGATACGAATGTTATACATATAGATACTCTTGTTGATACGTTTTATTCACTATTATATGATGCTATAGATCGGTATATTCCTGTTAAACGTAAAAAGTGTTCTAAATTTCCTCACTGGTTCAATAAAGAACTTATTCAAGTAATTCATCTTAAAAAAATTGCGCATAAAAAGTATAAAGAATGCAAAAATTCTAATAATTATCAGCAATTTCAAGTATTGAGAACTAAATGTAATAACATAAGAGATTCACTTTACAAGCATTATATCGACTCTGTTAATAATAGCATAACTAGCAACCCAAATTGTTTTTGGAATTTTGTAAAAACTAATAACCGCGATGTAAACTTTCCCGAAGTGATGCATTATAATAGTATTATGAGTAGCAATGGCGCAGAATGTGTGAATTTATTTGCCAATTTCTTTTCAACTGTTTATAATAATGATACAACAACTCAAATGCCAAATTTTAACTCTCACCAAGAAGTTACACATAGGCCACTTAATATATCTCTGTCTGAAATATTTAACTCTATTCTCTCTTTAAAAAATAGTAATAGTGCTGGACCTGACGGTATTCCCAATAACTTTCTAATAAACTGTATATATTCCATTTCATTACCATTATTTATTATTTTTAATTATTCTTTAAATTCCACTTCGTTTCCGTCATTATGGAAACGGAGCTATATTACACCAATTTTTAAATCTGGAGAGAAAGATGTTATTCCAAATTATCGTAGCGTTTCAATTCAGTCAGCAATACCTAAGCTATTCGACAAACTTGTAACTGTGCAGTTAAATTGGATGAGTAAGAATATTTTAATTAATGAGCAACATGGATTCAGAAGCAGGAAATCAACGACGTCTAATTTATTAATTTTCGAATCATTTATTTCTAACAGCTTGGAGAATAAAAATGCAGTGGATGCGATCTATACTGATTTTTCGAAGGCATTCGATAAAGTAAATCATGCCATTCTGTTATTTAAATTAAGTAATTTAGGTTTTCATGACTCAGTGTGTAAATGGTTAGAAAGTTTTTTAAAAGGCCGCAGCCAGTGTGTAAAGATTAAGAACCATCTTTCTGACGTTATTCAAGTCCCCTCTGGTGTGCCTCAGGGATCACATTGTGGGCCATTGTTATTCCTTTTATTTATTAATGATATAGCAGCTGCAATTAAACACTCAATTTTTTTACTCTTCGCGGATGATTTAAAATTATTTAAAGAAATTCAATCCATCAATGATTGCTTCTTACTTCAAGAAGATCTCGATTCAGTTTATGTTTGGTGTTGTCAAAATCAACTATTTTTTAATACTGAAAAATGTAAATCAATCACTTTTTCACGTAAACGGTCAGATATTAACTGGAATTATAAAATTGATAACACTGATTTATTGAAATTATGCGAAATAAACGATCTTGGGATTTTGTTCGATGCAAAACTGACATTCGCTGGTCATATTAATTATGTTTGCAATAAAGCAGCTAAAATGTTAGGGTACATTAAGAGAATGTCAAGTAAACTAAACCCACTATCATTCAAGATTATCTATGTTGCTTTTGTACGTTCTCATTTAGAATATGCCACATGTATTTGGTCACCACATCAGTCAATATACATAAATCAAATTGAAAATGTGCAGAAAAGATTCTTAAAATCTCTATTGTTTAAAATGGGTAACAACAACATTACAGACATCGAAACTCTTAGGGATAGTTTCGGTCTTGATCATTTGTGCTGTAGAAGACTTTATTTCAATGTATTATTCCTTCAAAAAATTATCAATGGAAATGTTCAGTGTCCTGATATCCAGTCTCAAATTAATTTTTATTTTAAGGCAGATAATAAGTTAACTCGCCAACGCCCATTATTTCGAATACCTTTCCATAGAACCAATTATGGTGTAAATAGCAGCTTATCTCGTTTTATGCGTTATTCAAATTGCCTTTACGCTAATTTTAATTTAATTTCTTCGCAATGTCGCACAAAGAAATATTATGAAATTTAAAACGCGTCGATTGTCAGAAACTTAAAACTAATCAGGTTAAATAGTTAATGCGTAATCAATCAATATTTTAGTTTTAAGAAATAATTAATTATGTATTTTTTTGTAATGGAGAATCCGTAAATAAACCTTATTTATATTTATTTATTTAATATAAGATGGGATGCTTTATTCGAAGGGCGTAATATTAATGACGCCTGTTATCAATTCTACGCTACTATATCTCGTTTATTAGATCTCTACATCCCAAAAGTAAGCACGGCCCGCAAGAAAATCTCCAATTTTCCCAAATGGTTTAGTAAAGAACTTAAACAGCTGGTTTTCTTGAAGAAAAAATTACATAAAGCTTACATGCTATCTCGTTCTTCTTCAGATTATATGAAGTTCAGTACTACACGCGATAAATGCAAAACATTAGCAAACGATTGTTATTCAAAACATATCCAAGCAGTCGAAAGTTCCATTAAACACAATCCAAAATCTTTTTGGGGCTTCGTTAAGTCTAAGCGTACATGTAATCAAATACCGACGACTTTCGTACAGGGCGACACATTGATCACTGACACCGAAGACATAGTGGGTAATTTTGCTCAATTTTTTGGATCTGTTTACCGCCCATCAAGCATATCGAGCCAAACATATCGTAACTCAAATTCAGTAATTGTTGACACTCACATAAACGAGAACAGTCCGCCTGTTTTAAAAATATCGGATGTATTAAACGAACTCCAGTCATTAAAATCCATTAACTCACCTGGACCTGATGGTTTGCCAGCATCATTTCTAAAGAACTGTGCATTTGCACTTAGTCGTCCTCTCTGGCTCTTATATAATCTGTCCCTTGTTACAGGTATATTTCCCGATTGTTGGAAGAGTGCTTATATTACACCAATATATAAATCCGGCAACCAAAAACAAGTTCAAAATTATAGGCCCATATCCCTGTTATCGGTGGTGCCCAAGATTTTTGAAAAATTGCTTACCATACACCTAACAGCTATTTTACAATCTTCGATCTCCATGTGCCAACATGGCTTCAGAGCTGGTAAATCGACATCAATTAACCTATTAGTTTATGAATCTTATATTATTGATGCTTTCGCGGAGAGAAGTCAGGTGGATTCTATCTACACTGACTTCTCGAAAGCATTTGATACTGTTGATCACACAATTTTAATGAATAAATTAAGTAATTTTGGTGTTAATGGTACTCTTTTGCAATGGGTCAAATCATATTTATCTGGTCGAACTCAATATGTTCGAATAGGTCAATGTGTGTCTCGACCAATTAATGTAACTTCTGGTGTTCCTCAAGGATCCCACCTAGGACCCCTGTTATTTAACATTTTTATTAATGATGCTGTACGCTGCTTTCCGAATGCTAAATGTTTACTATTTGCTGACGATATGAAAATATTCATGAAAGTTCGAACATTGGATGATGCAATGTTGCTTCAAAACGACTTGCAATCGTTTGGTGAATGGTGCCGTGATAACAAGCTTTCACTTAATCTTAAAAAATGCAATATAATTACCTTCTCCAGATGTTTGTCCACCGTGTTGTATGGGTACTCCTTACTAGGCGAACCCTTATCACGAGTGAATTGTATAAAGGATCTGGGTATTGCATTCAGTTCGAATTTAAGTTTCACCACTCATGTAACCAACATAGTTGCTAAATCGTACCAGCTTTTGGGGTTCATTAAACGTCACGCGAAAGATTTTCGTGATCATCGCACATTAATCCTTCTTTTTAATGCCCTAGTTCGCCCTCATCTAGAATATTGTTCTTGTGTATGGTCTCCGTACACCACTTTAGATAAGGAAAAGCTTGAACAAGTTCAAAAAAAGTTTGTACGATTCTTAGCATTTAAATGTAACGTAGTTGGCAGTTACACTGACTTACTATCAATTTTTAATATTGTAAGTCTTGATACAAGACGGTTCAATTCTGACGTGGTACTTGTTTTTAAACTGCTTCGTGGTATCGTGGACTGTCCTGACCTGCTCAGTTTGATAGGTATTCATGTTCCTTCTCGTGCTCTGCGTACTAATGTCCCCTTCCATATTCCGTTTAATCGGACGGATTACGCCCAACAATCTGCGGCTACACGGGTCCTAAGACACGCCAACCGTACCGACCCAAAATTTGATTTTTTTGCGGGATCGCTTAAAGTTTTACGTCGGGTACTTTCTTAATATTTTAATCTGTTGTAATGTCTTGAACTGTTTATACATTTTAATCTGTCTTGTCATGTCTTAAACTGTATATATATTTTTATATTTTACATTTTATTCTGTCTTGCTATGTCTAAACTGTTTATATATATTTATATTTTAATCTGTCTCGTAACATCTTATATTGTATATATGTTTTATTTTATTTAATTTATTACTGTATTGAAATGGCTTCCGTTAATAAATACCAAATACCAAATATCAAAATCTGACAATGCGTTTGGCAGTTGTACAATTAAAAAAAAATCGCAATTGTAGATTCTACAAAAAATATTTGTTGGCCTGTTTTTAAATTGCACTAAATTCGCCACATTAACACGACAGAATCAAGATTGGACAACGCGTTTGTCAGTTGTATAATTAAAAAAATCAAAATGGCAATTTTAAATCTTTTGACTTCAAAAACGAGAAATTTTGATCTTTTACGTAGATTCCACGTAGATTTAAACACATTTAAACACGAGTACTCGTGGTTGTAGGTCAAAGGGTTAAGCTGGTTTAACCGTGGTATTCGTTTTGTAAATAAAGTGATAGTATAATAAATTACAAACTTTTTGCCAGAGTATGAAACCAGAGCCGTGAAACGTCGCCTAGCGCTTTGGTGAATTCATGCGCCCGCTCGTTCGATTGTCACAGTTGCCAGGGGCGGCTCGTTATATAGAGCCATGGAGCCATGGCACTACCTGTAGGCTCAAGTTCAGCAAGAATTTTTAACTAATTCTTAAAAAACTTTTTAAATGTTAAACAACACCTGTAACACCGCATGGAAATTTCACATTAATTTCAACAGATGGTTAAAATTTTGACAGACCATTTCTGAATAATGTGTTTTTACAAATTTCAAAGAAAGCAATCGCAAGTTTACCACAACAAAATTGGTTGCACTAAAAAGAAAATGTTGATGACCAAAAAGGCGCATTTTTCATAAATTCGCGTGGGGATTGCACATTTATTTTAACAAATGGTTGAAACTTCGACAGGCTAATTCTGAATAATGCGTGTTTTCGAATTTAAAAAAAATAATTGCAAGTTCCCCACAACAAAAATGGTAGCATTAAAAGGCACATTTTGATGACCAAAAAAGCGAATTTTTCAAAAATACACATGTAAATTCTACATTTATTGCACCAGATGGTTGAAATTTTGACAGTAATTTTTGAAAAATGTGTCTTTCTAAAGAAAATTATCGCAAGTTTACCACAACAAAAATGTTTGCACTAAAAAGCAAATTTTTAGAAATTTGCATGGGAATCCCACATTTATTGCAATAGATGGTTGAAATTTTGACAGGCCAATTTTGAATAATGCCCCTTTACAAATTTCTACAAAACTAATCATAAGTTGACCACAATAAAAATGGTTGCACTAGAAAAGCATATTTTGATGACCAATAAAAGCGTATTTTTTAGAAATTCACATATAAATTCTACATTTATTGCACCATATAGTTTGAATTTCGACAGAGTAATTTTTAACAATGTGTCTTTACAAATTTCCAAAGAAAATAGTTTTCTTCTAAATTTTCGATTTTTTTCGAATTTTTGGTCCGCAATTTTGATTTTTAGGATCGAATTTTTGAATTTTTTATCCTATATTTTAGATTTTTTTAACCTAAATGATTGCTTCACAATGATGCTAATTCGCGAAAATCCTTCGTCCCGCTACAAATTTCCCGAAGCAACATTATTTGAACATCTCATAGCTTCGAGAGAAAGTATAGATCACTAATACCATCATACATGCCAAATATGTATTTTTTTGTTTTTTTTTTTTGTTCCAAACTCATTGTTCGTTTACATAATTACTGATTATTCCATTATACAGTGTAATTCTTGGCTGAAGGACTCCGGCCGATGGCCATTGTATTTATTATTTATGTATTTAGTAAGTACAATAAACGTTTATTATTATTGATTGCTTTTTATACGCAACTTTTTTATTTTTTTGCCGATATTTTCAAGTACACATTATGATTCATTGCCCTTCATTTTAGATTTTTAAACTTGAATTATTATTTGTTACTTTTTGGTTACTTTTTGACTACCGTTTTCGAGTTTCTGGTCGGCAACTAATTTTGAACTAAAGAGTTATTTTGGGAGCTGAAAATGGCAAATTATTTTCGTTTTAATGATTTTTCAATTTTTTGGTTTGTATTTTTTATTTTTAGGCCTATATTTTAGATATTTGATCTGTATTTTTCATTTCTTCGTTCAAAATTTTAGAGTTTTTGCCCGAAATATTCTTTATTTTTTTTTTAACCACGAATTTTCGATATTTGTCTAAATTTTCGATTTTTTGTACTTATGTTTTATTTTTTTACCGTAATTAAGATCTAATTCTGTAAGTGATAATTTTTTTTACGATTTTTGAAAACATTGAGTGCAATTTCCGTTCCCTCCAGTGCAGTTTTGAGTCTATTCCTATTGTTTTCAGTAGCAATATTGCAATTATGTTTACAAGTAATCAAAAGTACACTCTTTCTGCATAGTTTTAGTAATTTTGGAGCTAATTCTACAAGTGATTAATTTTTTACAATTTTTCCAAACATTGAGTGCAAATTTTCTTCACTACAGAGCAAATTTTGAGTTTATTCCCTTGTTTTCTGCAGGAGCATGTCGTTGTTTTCAGGAAATCAAAAGTGAATAATTGAAGTTTATTTGAAGCGAAACCTTCAAGTAATAATTTTTTTAAATTTTTCAAATCGTCAAGTGCAAATTTCCTTCGTTACAGAGCAAATTTTGAGTTTTTTTTCTATGCTTTCTGTGGCTAATCACCCCGAGTGCTGAAAATGGCAATTTTCGTACTTGAATTTTCAATCTTTTTGTTTTCATTTTTATCGTTAGGCCCGGATTTTAATATTTTGGTCTAAATTTTTAATCTCTTAGCCTAAATTTTCGATTTGTTTGTTCAAATTTTCGATTTTTTGGTCCGCAATTTTGATTTTTAGAATCGAATTTTTGAATTTTTTATCCTATATTTTATATATATATATTTTTTTTTGACTTAGGCTTTCGCCATTCTGTCACACACGGCTATTTTTATATTTTATTTTGTATGAATATGAATATGAATAATGTAAGACGTATACAACAACCACGGACCCAAGCGAATATTTCTCGATCGCCGAAAAATCTTCCGCCTGGGATGGGAATCGAACCCACATGGCCGCGGTGCAGCCGGCACAAGCGCTCGCCGACTTTTTTATTTTTTTGCCGATATTTTCAAGTTTTTTTTATGGTTTTTGATTTCTTGCCCTTGATTTTAGATTTTTTAACTTGAATTATGATTTTTTATGGGCGATTTTTTTTTGGTTAATTTTTGACTAAAATCGATTTATTTTTTTTCAAAAATTTATTTTTTATTTGTTTCCAAACGGAGACCCATTCTGAACACTGTTTGTCCATAAAATTTTGTTGTGGGACTTGCAGGAACTGAGGTTTTCAAGTTTCTGGTCGGCAACTTATTTTGAGCTAGAGTTATTTTGGGGGCTGAAAATGGCGATTTGTTTTTTAGACCAGCATTTGTTATTTTTTGGTCTATATTTTAGATCTATGGCCTGTTTCATTTCTTCGTTCCAATTTTTTTTGTTGAAATTTTCTGCATTTTTTTAACCGCGAATTTTCGATATTTGTCTAAATTTTCGATCTTTTTGGCGTATATTTTAGTTTTTTACTTTAATTAAGAGCGTATTTTTTATTGGTCTATACTTTAGATTTTTAACGTGTGTGATTGATTTTTATGTGCAAATTTTTGATTTTTTGCCGGAATTTAATTTGTATAATTTGTCATTTCCATGTTTCATAATTTTGATATTTCAAACGTCAGTATCATCCGATCCAATTGTAAAAGTGGCTCTACCATCAATATGTTCCACGAGCCGCCGCGCCGGCGCCGCTGACAGTTACTACACGCCGGTAAAAAGTGAACAATATTACGCCTCCGTTTTAGTGGTACTGGTGGCGTTGGAGGGTTCCAATTATCTTGTGAAATATAGTTAACGGCAATCGCGACAACTAAAATTTCACCAAGAATAGTAAATCAATTAGGAACAACTATAAAGTACAAAATCTCATTGTTTTACTGTTTTTGATATAATATGATATTGAATAAGTCGATTATTCATTCAAAGTAGAAAAATAATATTTTTATAGTTATTTCTTAAAATAATATGAAAAGCATAAATATGTAAACTTTATATAAATTATTTAATGCTACAATTGAATCGAATAAAAAGAGTCTGGTATTTATCATTTCCAAAAATATTTCTTCCTATTTCAGATGTGAATTTAACGGCACCATAACACTTTTGTCTTATACGACTACAATGCACAAAAGTTATTTCTTTGCACGCGTAGCTAAATTATAAACTAATTTCAGCTTTAATCTCATACTTTTTAGTGTTTTAATGATCGCGTTGAGATATGATAAGCGAATAATCACGAAAAGAATAATGCGTTGATAGGTATTTGTGTTGGTGAATCAATCTTCTGGCATGGGTACGCTTGTTAAAATTTATATACGACGTATTATAGGATTTATTGTTTGGATCTAACA
Source organism: Ocypus olens (assembly GCA_910593695.2). NCBI lineage: Eukaryota > Metazoa > Arthropoda > Insecta > Coleoptera > Staphylinidae > Ocypus > Ocypus olens. The sequence continues at coordinate 15,000,479 of OU343053.1, read as the reverse complement.
CGTACACCTGAATGTAATAAAACAGATTCTTAATATACACGTTTCGTATACGACGATTATAAATAGAAATTTAAATTATGTGAAATAATTATGTATATGAAAAGATTGATAATAAGGAATAGTGATATGAAATAGATATTAATACTACTAAATAAAATTATGCACCGTGTAGAATTTGAATGTTTAAAATGCGTTTGAGGAATGACCTTATAAATCGAAACTAGACAAGAATTTTAATAATTTACAGCCATATGCATTATGCATTTAGTAGATACTAAGTAGTTTTTCAAGCTTTAGTTGCTGTGTGTGAAATTGTGTTCTTTATGTGAAATAGTGAAATATAAAATTAAGAAAATTAACAGGTGACGAACGACGGCTCCGCTGCGTTGCGCCATCGTCCGTGCGTACTCCATTAAAATTGAGCAAAGAAACCGGTGATGAACGACGGCTCCGCTGCGCTGCGCCGTCGTCTGTGCGTATCTCATTAAAATTGAGCAAAGTAACCCTCGACGAACGACGACTCCGCTGCGCTGCGCCGTCGTCTGTGCGTATCCCATTAAAATTGACCAAAGTAACTGGTGACGAACGACGGCTCCGCTGCGCTGCGCCGCCGTCCGTGCTAAGCCTATTAGAATTGAGCAAAAAAACCGGCGACGAGCGACAGCTCCGCTGCGCTGCGCCGTCGTTAGTGCGTGGCCTATTAAAATTAAGCAATTAAACTGTGCGCAGCCTATTACAATTGAAGAAGGTAACAGGTGACGAACGAATTTAAGGAAAAATAAAAATGAACTTTCACAAACCACACGCGTCGACGAACTTCGCAAATGCAATCTGGTGGTAACCCCAGTTTCTGAATCTGACATCTGTCAAACATGACAATGCACTATCAATGCATTTCTTAATTTGCTGTTTGGAAAGCACTCGGACGTTAATAGGAAGAAGCTTTTTTTTATCAACTTTGGGCCTCTAAAAATTATTTGGTGAGCGTCTGAGAAGCGTGTACACATTCCAAACCAACATACAAATAAAATTTAGTCCGCTACTGATAGGGGTTGTTTTGGTCTTTGGCACCCCGTTGTGGCTAGTGGGGCTGACGAAAATGACCGAAATTTTACCAAACTTTGGTGGTCTGCTTCAAATGGAACGCTTAATGATTTCCCAAAGTTTCACTGTTCTAACCTTCCCGGAAATGATTTTTTTTTCGAAATTGATTTTCAGGGGAAAAATGTTCAACGTTCAAAAACGACAATAATTCAAATATCCATATCTCGGTTAATAACCGGGCGATTTTAAAAATTCAAAGTTTGTTTTACGTACGCACAACACCGCAATGAAAATCCGTCGTTAGATTCGTGACTTCAAAAGGAACAGAAAAATTCATTTTAAAACGATCGAAAATATTTACCGGCAAAATAAATAAAAGTTGAATGAATTTTTAAAATTAGAAGGAGGGGTCGGATCGAGAAATTTTATTTGGATTTTCTGTTGGGCTTGAGAAGGGCTTTCCGGTGGTGTAATCAGATTTCCTATCGGAGAAAAAAAAATGTGCCCCGCTGCTAAATTTCGCTTCCCCATTCCGTATACAACGTCATATCTCGAAAACCACAAATCGGATCGAAAAACTTTACGGGGATCTTTGATACGGATCGGTGACTGATGTGCTGTCGTCAGATTTTGAATTTTCGAAAAAAAAAATTCTTCGAAAAATTCCCACAAAACAATCAAAAATCGGCCGTAGATCGTAAACGGTGCGCCCCACGAAAAATATAGCTCCTACCTTTTCGACGCAAAATGAAATTCCAAAATGCATGCCGTTTAAATTTCTCGCGTGAGATAAAAAATCGCCGCTGTAGAATTTTTTTATTGAAATCGGGGGGATTTTCTTTGAATAACTCCTCAAGGGTTGGAGATATCAAAAATTCGTAAGAGATATAAAATGTAGAGGGGAGTTAGTTCTACAAAACTCTATGAAATTCAGAGTCGTGACCATAAGGGGAAGCGCGCCCTTTTTTCCGGAAGCGTCCGAAATGTGATTTTTTAGAAAAACGCTTGAGGGGTTGCAACGGATTTTTTTACGGGAACGTGTGACAGCAAACATTATGTCCTGATGTATTGGGGATTTTTTGAGCCATATTTGAATCCCCCAACTCAAAAATCCTGGGAGGAGATAGATTTGGCGTGAACCTCTGCATCGCGAAAAATCGATTTTCAAAAATTCACCCCCGATTCTAGGGGTGAGTTGGAAAATCGCAGTTTTTACGGGACCCTAGAGGGCATTTCCGGCTTTCGGGAAAAAATAAAATTTATCGTTTTTTTAAGGGGTTGGGAACCCTTTTTTGAAAGGGGTGCTTCTGGAGGGTTGGAATATTAATGGTATATTTCTTGAATTATTTGCGATTTTTCATGAAAATTTCAAGTCGCCATCTGTAAGCGTTTTGAAAATATTAAAGTAAGTAAAAAAATGTGATTTTGGGGCTTTAGTATACCGTGTGTTCGATCAAAAACGCCCAACGCCATAACTCTGTTATTTATTGACCGATATGAATGAACTAAAAACCAAAGTCAATGGTGGTTTAAATACTAACAAATGACATCAATATTGATTTTTTTCAATAATAACTTCATTGTCAAATGATGGCCAACTTAAAATTTTTAAATGGCAGCATATAATGTTTTAATTTTTTTACATTAGACATTATTTTTCTGAATCCAATAATGCCCAATATGTTGTTTTTCATTCAATACTTTGGTCGAAAAAATTTTAAATAAATCTTCCATTTAAAATTATATTTTTCAAAAATTATAATTAGCGTGCCTTGGAAAAAAGTGACAAATTTCATTTATTGTAAGGTTATGTCAAACATGAATAATAAGGACCCAATAAATAAGTACCTTTGTTACAACTCAATGTAGAATAAAATAAATAAGTAGTGCAAGTATTAATTCACTTGCGATTTAGATGTTCTGCGATTATTGTAAACAGTAGACCGTCGAGCTCTGCAAGTCCACGAAATTGTCGATCCACTCTCTTCGACTTTTTAAAGGCTCCATATCGTCTCAAATTTTCTTCTTACCTTCTAAATTTAGGTTCTGGTATTCGCCGCTCTGGAAACCGTAGATGATCAATCTGTGCCGCAGCTCTTCGATTTCTATTACATAGAAAATAAATTTGCAGCATGTCTGTTAATTCGCTATTGTTCATGATTATGTCTGAAACACACACTAATAACAAATGGTTGACATTACTTATACAATAAATGACATTTGTCGATTAGAATTTTTTTCAAGGCACACTACATTTATTACCAAAAAAATCATGCGAACAAGATTTATTATAATCTTTTTCTGGCATAAATATTAAGTTAAAACCAACATAACGGGCATAATTGGATTCAGAAAAACAATGTCTAATATTATAAAAGTATATGCAGCCATTTAAAAATTCAAAGTTGACAATCATTTGGCAATGAACTTGATTTTGAAAAAAATATATAATTACCGTCATTTTATAGTATTTAAACAGCCATTGACTTTCTTTTTTAGTTCATTAAAATCGGTCAATAAATAACAGAGTTATGGCGTTGGGCGTTTTTTTATCGAACACACGGTATATTAATAATTAATTAACATGTTTCTATTGTTTTAACGTGTTCAAACATTAGTTAGATACATGTTAATAGCTACCAACTGCACCCTGCATATGGCTGTTAGACTCTATAGTCTGTTCACGGAGAAGATGCTGTCGGTGTAAACATAAGCCCGTGGGCGGTGCGGTTGCACAGAGTCGTCACGTGCAGCTACCAACTATTGGCATGTACAAAATGCACGGCGAGCTCTACACCGAACGGACCAATCGTATGAGTCTAATGAAGTGATCACACGGCTCTCGCACAGCTGGCGTTGTTTCCACCGACTACATCTCAGCCGTGAACAGACTATAAACCATCTTTCGACTTACTTAAGTACCTAGTTCACAATGCTATTCTTAATATTTAAATATTAAAGCAATTACAACTTTTAAAAAATTAACAATACAGCTAGTATTATTCTATTAAAATATCTGGAAATACAACGACATCATTCAAAATAATTTACAAATATCTCCGTTAGGAATAAATATAACCTTACTAGAAAAAAAACTTGGATAAAAGAACAGTCGACAAAGATCAGTAAAAAGCATACTTTATTATTAACTCCACCCGTTACTAAGTTATTGCATAATTTTTGTAATGGTATTTATACATTATTACACCAATGCAACAAAGTAAACTAATTTTATAAATATTCGATGATTTCCCGAATTACGGAGTATTAATATAAATAAATAATGGACGAAGATTCTCCATATATAGGGTGTATTTGAAATAACGAACAGGCATTTAAGGGCACATACACAAAATATTTGTGAATCCATTTCCGTCAAAATTTATTCGAAATTTTTTTTTGAATTTTCTTGTTTTTTCGAGGTTTTTTAAACATTTTGAGAACCGATGCTTTTCTCATTTAATTAGGTCTGCATGGAATGTGTGTTTGTTTATTTAAAACGCGAGATACGATTTCTTGCCTCCGAAATTTGAAGTGTTATCGTTAACGTTTTTTTTTTTGTAAAAGATAAACAGTCCTCAAGTTCACTGATGCTTAAAGAGCACTCAGATATTTCCTACGCGCTTGTTGTAATTCGATATCTAAAGCCGATGCCGTTTAAAAATTAGGTCACATTACCTCTGCCCCCAAACATGTTGCGTATTTTCACTCATTAACTTTAATAATTAATTGCGGGCTTTTATTTACAGTTATAAACAAAATAATTGCGAATATTGTTTAAAAATAATATAATCTCTTTGTGGTTACGAGCCTGATTATTATTTCAAATACACCCTGTATAGCTGAATTTATAAAGTTTGAATTTATCAAATCAATGAAAATTACGCTAAGAGTAAAATAAAACACTTTCTATATTTGAAGCATTTATTTGTTTAGTATTTGTATCTTCATTGTTGTTTTAATAAGAAGTAATACTTTTGAAAATATTTCAGATTGTAAACATTTTGACGTTGGAGAATGGGAAAAATTATAAGTTTTGCCGTCACATAAATTTCTCTTTTTGGCACCGAACAAACTCACTTTCTGCAAGTAATAAACATACTTGTTGTTTCCATGTATTGAATCTATGAATGCGATAACGTATTTATTGTGATGTACTTATTTCTGTAATGAATTCATTACTCACCATTTACATTGTATGTTATATTACCAATAATAATAACATACGAGTATTTAATTGTTTTAATATTTACAGTTATATACCAAATTGTCAGAAATGAGTTCCAGGCTTCCAATTAATTAAAAAAATATATAATAAGGATTCATAGTGTGGCCACAACTGCAATATATAAGTTAGCCATAAAAATTCCAGCAGCTAGATTTCTCGGCGCATCTACCAAAATGGAGTGCGATTTCTAAATTTTATTCATGCAGTCCCTTTCTGCGGGTGTATTTAATAAACACAAACTGTCAAAAAGCCACGAAAATAAAAAAAAACCATCTAACAGCTCAAATCCACGGGTGGTGTATCGGTGTAACTCAAAAAGGGCATTGCAAAAAAATATGTTATTTTCACAATGCCTTCCTGCAATTACAGTTAACAATTACAAGCTGTCAAAAAGCCGTGACGATTTTTTCTTATATTTATTATTTAACATTTAACGGAAATCCGTAGCTGGCCCATAAAATGAGGGCATTGGAAAAAAAATGTCGAAATTTGACTTAAAGTTAATAAACATCAAGAAAAACGACTAATTTTGTAATTTTTGTAGTTTGTAACAATATCAAATTTAATTCAAGTTAAAAGACTTTATGAGTAATTATTGTCGAAATTTCACCTAACGTCAACAAGCGTTAAGCCTCTAGAAAAATGTCAAATTTGGGTAGAGTTAAAAGACGTTATGTATAATATCTAAATTTGACTTAAAGTCGATAAGCATCAAAAAAAGACTTACTTTGACTTTAAAGACGTTAAGCCTCTAGAAAAAAACGTCAAATTTGGGTAAAGTTAAGAGACTTTATGCCCAAATTACTGTCGAAATTTGACTGAAAGTTGAGAAGCGTTAAGAAAGCAAGTCTAATTTTGACTTGAAACCCTAAGCTTCTAGAAAAAATGTCAAATTTGGGTAGAATTAAGAGACGTTATGTGCAAATTAATGTCGAAATTTGACTTGGTCAACAAACTTCAAGAAAAACGACTAATTTTGACTTAAAGTCGTTAAGTTTCTAGAAACAATGTAAAATTTGATTCAAATTAAAAGACTTTATGAGTAAATAATGTCGAAATTTGACTTAACGTCAACAAGCGTTAAGAAAAATTACTAATTTTGACTTAAAGCCAGCCTCAAGAAAAAATGACAAATTTAATTCAAGTTAAAAAATGACAAGTGTCAAAATATAGACTAATTTTGACTTAAACTCGTTAAGCCTCTAGAAAAATGTCAAATTTGGGTGGAATTTGACTTAAAGTCGATAAGCGTCAAAAAAGACTAATTTTGACTTTAAATGCGTTAAGCCTCTCTCATATATTTCGTCTTTATTATTTGTATTTAATAAATCTGCAATAAGTGAAGTTGTCTCAAGTTAATTTTTTAAGCCTCTAGAAAAAATGTCAAATTTAATTAAAATTAAGAGACTTTATGTCCAAATTACTGTCGAAATTTGACTTAAAGTTGAGAAGCGTTAAGAAAACAAGACCAATTTTGACTTAAACCCTTAAGCCTCTAGAAAAAATGTCAAATTTGGGTAGAATTAACAGACTTTATGTGCAAATTAATATCGAAATTTGACTTAGTCAATAAACATCAAGGAAAGCGTATAATCTTGACTTAAAGTCGTTGAGTTTCTAGAAGTTTCTCTAAAGTCAAACGATTTTATGTTCAAATTATTTTATAAATTTGACTTAAAGTCAACAAGCGTTAAGAAAAAAGACTAATTTTGATTTAAAGCCATTAAGCCTCCAAAAAAGTGTCAAATTTAATTAAAGTTAAAAGACTTTATGTCCAAATTAATGTGTAAATTTGACTTAAAGTCTGCAAACGTCAAGAGAATAGTCTAATTTTGACTTAAAGTCGTTAAGCTTCTAGAAAATATGCCAAATTTAATTAAAGTTACAAAACTTTATGTTCAAACTAATGTCGAAATTTGACTTAAAATCGTCAAACGTCAAAAAATTAACTAATTTTGACTTAAAGTCGTTAAGTTTCTCAAAACAATTTAAAATTTAATTAGAAATTTGACTTAGTGACAATATAAGAAAAACCAATTTTGACTTAAAGCCGTTAAGACCTTGGAAAAAATGTTGCATTTCATTAAACATTTCCGCATTTTCATTTAAAATTCAAAATTTAATTCTGCACTAGAAGAAATTCACGAGACCCGCATGAAGTTTCCGCAGATAACTTCAAGCGGTTCTCATCGGGAATGCCACCTGCACGAACTTCGTGAAGTTACCGCGCAAACTCCATGCGTTTCGAGGTGTGAACCTCTTGAAGTTATCTACGGAAACTTCATACGGTTCATACCAGGAACCGCATGAAGCTCCTGCAGATAGTGGAGTGAACCGCATGAAATTTTCGCAGGTGACTACAACGGGGCGCGTCTACAGGTAAGGGTACGCGTCCGGTTTTCACTCTTGAAGAAAAAGCCAATTATACCGGGTGACCCAGGGATCTGTAAAAGCCCCATAACTTATTTGCTATTTGAGATATCGACTTCTAGTTTTCATGAACTGGTACCGACACTTATTCTACATATTTTAAAAATATGTATGTTTTTGTACAGGGTGTCCCAATATACTTAACAGACCAAAGTTATGTTTTTTTTTAATGGAACACCCTATATTTTATTCTTTATTTTCAACCCTCTTGAGAAGCTGATAAGAATAGTATAAGATAGTATGGGTCTATTATGGACGATTGGTTAGTTATGGGCAAATTTTTGGCAAAAACAAGGACACATTGAAAAAGTTGCAGAAACGCTCCTAGCAATGATAGCGTCGTTTTTTATACACTAAAGAATTTTCCACATCATGAAGAATAATACAAATCGGCTTTGGTTCTTTTTTGTTCATACTGCTATACAGGGTGTCAACATACGCAAAATAATGGATAACTATTTTTTTTCAAATGGAACACCCTATATACCTTGCCACCAACGCATGGAATTTTTAATAAGCTTTCCAATGATGTACAATTTGTATAATGAAATATTAAGGATTCTTGAGATTTATCCATAAAAACATTTTTCTTTTGTCACCTCCTGATCATTTTTGGATTTTTAGCCAAAACTATGCATTTTCTGAAAAAATAATAAGAGACCAAAGTTGTATAGCGGAAAATTTTCGATCGATATGGGTCTTTCGACTTTTCCAATAATGTGTGCATTGCCCGCCAGAGTGCGCAAAACCGAGACCATATATGCATTTTAGAGTTTTTCTCAATTTTTTTTGTTAATTAATTGCACTATACTTTATTTTCCACGTCCTCTAGCAGAAAAACGGGTAATTATAGAATTATTTAAATGACCTACATCGATTGAAAATAATAATAATAATAATAATAATACAATTTATTTCAGTGTTCATACAATATATACATAAATAAATATCATAATCACATGAAACATCGTCAAAAGGAAAAATAATGGGATACTATAATAGAATGTATTAATTAATGGAATCATAGAATTCTTGCATGCTATAAGGCTCAATTTCCAGGAGTTTTTTAAATATTCCGCTCTACAACTCTTAAAAGAAGCAATTTTTTCCCAAAATGCATGGTTTTCGCTAAAAATGCAAAAAACCATTTAAAAACGCAAAAATTGATATATTCGTTTTCAATTTGCATTTTTAGGGAAAACTATGCATTTTTGGCAAAAATTGCTATTAAGAGTTGTAGAGCGGAACGTTTTCAATAGATATGGGCCATTTTAATTTCCCTATAATTTTCCGTTTTTCCGCTAGAGGGTGCGGAAAATAAAGTATAATGCAATTTATTAATAAAAAATTTGAAAAAAAACCGCTAAAATGCATATACGGTCACAATTTTGCGTGCTCTGGCGGGCAATGCACGCATTATCCTAAAAGTAGAAAGACCTATGTCGATCGAAAATTTTTCGTTCTACAACTTTGGTCTCTCATAATTTTTCCTGAAAATGCATAGTTTTGGCTAAAAATCCAAAAATCAGCAGAAGGTGACAAAACAAATATGTTTTTATTGATAAATATCAAGAATCCTTAACATTTTGTTATACAAACTGTATATCATTGGAAAGCTTATTAAAAATGCCATAGATTGGTGGCAACTTATATAGGGTGTTCCATTTGAAAAAAAAAAGTTATCCATTGTTTTGCGTATGTTGACACCCTGTATAGCACTATGAATAAAAGAGAACCAAAGCCAATGTGCATTATTCTTTATGATGTGGGGAATTTTCTAGTGTATAAATAATGATGCTATCTTTGCTAGGAACGCTTCTGCAATGTTTTCAATGTGTACTTGTTTTTGCCACAAATTTGCCCATAACTAACCAACCGTCCATAAAAGACCCATAGTATCTTATACTATTTTTATCAGCTTCTCAGGAGGGTTGGAAATAAAGTATAAAATATAGGGTGTTCCATTAAAAAAAAACATAACTTTGTTCTGTTATGTATATTGGGACACCCTGTACAAAAACATACATATTTTTAACATATGTAGAATAAGTGTGGGCACCAGTTCAAGAAAACTAGAAGTCGATACCTCAAATAGCAAATAAGTTATGGGGCTTTTACAGATCCCTGGGTCACCCGGTATATTAAAAAGCATAGTAACCGCGGTTCCTTTTGTTCGAACCGGTTCCTGAGCGCTCTTTGCTAAGATCCGGTTCATTGAACCGGTTCCTGAACTGTCTGCTCACCTCTAATCAACATCATATAATTATCCAATTTTCAAATTACGATTTTGAAGGATTGTTCACATTATTTTGACAAGAAAATTTGTCTCGTTCGTGAATTATACCAATTACCGATATTTTATCATTTTTAGTTTTTAATATTTGATTTGTACTTCTTTCGGCGATAGCCAAAATTGTTTATTTTTTATGTTATAGCTTTCGTAAGATTCTAAATTGCGAAAAGTTGCGTATTTTTTAATTATTATTTTTAAGCGGGCCGCAGTGGCCTAATAGGCCGGTGCAGGTTCGAGTCCTACTCGGTCGATCAAGTTTTCAAACGGAGAATATCCGTGCGGGTCCATGGATGTCTTGTTCCTCCCATTTTTATTAAAATATAAATGAATTATAATACATATCGGTTGTGGCTGAATAATAGATGGCAAAACCAATTTCCAATCATCCGGGTTTCCCAAACTCAAATTCTTATCAACCATACTTCTTAAAAAAAAATATATATTTTCATTAAAACCCTTATATTACTAGCCAACAAAATTGGACTTTTTCTCTGTCCTTGGGACTAGACCGGAATTTTTCGATTGCTTGGGTGTAACAATGTACCGAAATCGCGATGAAACCCCCGAGACTTTGGTTTTTAGGTTAGGATTCGTAAAAAACCTCTTTTTTTACTTTTTTCACTATAACTTTGGAACAAGTTTCAAATTATTTTGATTCTTCTATAACAATTGTTTTTACCAAACAGTGGCTTCATCAGGTAAATCACAAATACGTATAGTTAGTATTTTGATTCATTTATTTATTTATTTATTTATTTAATTAATTAACGGTAGCACCTTTTATACAAAACAAACTTACACTTAAAAATAATCATAACCTAAATCTAATAACTAATATAAACTAACACAAATTATCTAAATTTACTTCAAACAGAGTCTGTTTAAACTTATTAAAAGACCGTACAAATAAATCAAAATTAGGATTAGCGTTAAGTATGTTTGCAAATCTCCTATTCTACGGATTACTAATTATTGTTTATATATAAAAACATCAATCGGCCCATGATATATACATTTACGTTAAAGAACGATGCATCAAACAACGTGTTATGTACTTGTGCCAATCCACGCCTAAAAATATTTACACGGACGTAAGGTGCATTTGCAGTTATATCTGAACGATACCGCATAAATTCTAATCATTATTGCCCAAATAACAATTTGGAAACGATCCAATTCGAAAATATCATTATAATTTTACTTGATTTATAAAGACATTGAAATACCAACTGCACCGCCCGACCGAATTTTGGGAGATTAGGCCTGATATAACACCTTTCGCTCTTTATTTGTGGTTGAAGTAATCAAATGGGGTTTGCAAATGCAGTTATACTTACTAATAATCATTTATTGCTCGTATAAACTGGTAATACAGTAATAATTAGGAAACTGGCTAAGTGTTATTGATGATGTATTTATTTTTATTTTTACAACTTATTCGATTGATGTCAGAAGTAACACTCTCCTAACCTGGTGTGTTCTCTCCCTGCAAAAGATCTGGAGACGAGACCTCCACTGCACGCATTTCCGTAATATTCGTTGCTAATTGGTTAAGACAATCAAAATGCCAAAGACCGTTGTTTGGCACGACACACATGGCTTTGCGTCATTTAAATTAAAGAATTGAATAGATTAAAATAGAATAACTGCTTACTTTACGTCATAAAAGCGACGTTCAATGTTTACTTAATAGTATATTATGCAACAAGTGTTATAAACGGCACTTTAGTCACGAGTTAATTAGGCACGAGCGAAGCGTAGCGGAGCGAGTGTTTAATAACGAGTGTCTATAGAAGTTTATAACACGAATTGCATACTATACTTTTTCTACGACTAAATTGGTAAAATTTTGAATTTATTTTATTAACTTAAATGAACATGGTAATAATACAATATTATTAAATTAGTCTACTTGGGTAAACATACATTAACAATTACGTTAGAGACATTATGGCAATTGCTAAAGAAAATCATGAACTCTCCTAAATTTCTTTGATGTTTTGTATTATTTATTTGATTTAAGTTTAAAGAATTCCTTGTTTCATTTATTATTATTTTTATTTTGACAGATTGTTGATAGGTGACAACTTACTTGATTTTGGGTTTCAATTGATTTTATCGATTTTTTCTACTCCCACCTCTAAAATGCCATTTATCGCATATGTTTCCATGACGCTAAATGATTCTTTAAATACACCTTGACAAACTGTGACTTTGTGCATTTTAGTCATGGGCTGAAGTTAGCTCCAGATTTTTAAATCGCTAAAATCAATTGAAACTCAAAATCAAGTTAGTTGTCACTTATCAACAATCTGTCAAAATAAAAAGTAAATAAATGAAACAAGGAATACTTTCAACTTAAATCAAATAAATAATACAAAACATCAAAGAAATTTAGGAGAATCAATGATTTCCTTTAGCAATTGCCATAATGTCTCTAACGTGACTGTTAATGTATATTTAGCCAAGTAGACCAATTTAATAATAATGTACTATTACCGTGTTCATTTAAGATAATAAAATAATTTCAAAATTTTCCTAATTTAGTCGTAGAAAAAGTATAGTATGCAATTCGTGTTATAAACTGCTCTAGACACTCTTATTAAACATTCGCTCCGCTGCGCTCCGCTCGTGCCTAATTAACTCGTGACTAAAGTGCCGTCTATAACACTTGTTGCATAATATACTAATAAAAATCTGAAGCTAACTTCAGCCTATGACTAAAATGGACAAAGTCACAGTTTGTCAAGGTGTATTTAAAGAATCACTTAGCGTCATGGAAACATATGCGATAAATGACATTTTAGAGGTGGGAGTAGAAAAATATTTTTATGCGCTTGATTGACTATTTGCAGTTCCCAATTAGTCCAGTCAAATTAGACATTTGATCCGGAAAATGAATATGCATTCTCGATTTCTTTTTAGTGGTGTGGGGGGACGTAAGAATAGCTTATTTTAAAGTTGTCGTATAATTTTGGATCGAACTTTTTTTTTGTAATAACTCAGTTCCCGTTAACGGTACATTGACTAACAACCCATCTTTTTGTAGTTCTTTTTAAGCCCTATAATTCATTTTCAAAGTACTCTGACCTATAATTAATACTTTTTGAGTTATCGAAGAAAGAAGGGGAAAAATTCCGGTTCAGCGCGGTCCTTTTACGTTTAGCTTGTTACTGGTAATAGCTATCAAAATACCACCAGTTATAGAAATTAAAAATACCTATAATTTGAGATGTAATACGTTTTTATCGGTTAAAAAGTGGGCCATTTCTGTGGACCCACCACCGGCGAGTCGAGTCCACATTATCCTGCGTGATATTTCGCTTTCTACTCTCTTATAGCCATTGCCATCGAAAAATGGCCAATATAAAACTAGTTAAGATGAAAAATAGATCAAAATTGCGACTGGCGTTCGTCTCAATAAATATGTAAAGTGACAGTGACATTTAGATGTCAGATTACAAAATATTGGTTATAACAGCAAATAGTTGTACATTTGAACATTAAACGCATGCTGAAATTAAATTAATTGTATTCATAAATCAGTTCCAAATTTTCGTTATGGTCCACGAACTTGGCACTATGAAGGTCGTCCAAATCTAATTCATCGGCGTCTTCGAGGCTCTTAGCATTTTCATACGTCTGTCCACCTTTTGTTCAAATTCAATATTTTAGTATATGGGGATTACCTGAGTAGTTTACCAAAGAAGGACCCGTTTGACAGGTAAAAAGGAGGGTGCATCTAATTTCTATTTAGGGATGGTGATTTTACTTCAGCGTACAACCGACCTTTTATTTATTCAGTTTAGTTTCTAAAGTGCCTTTGAGCTGGTTAGATCGAACAATTATCCAGTGAAGATATTTTAACGTTTTTTTTTTTTTTCTAGTGTGTGTTATTGTTTTTATAAGTATTATGGTATTATTTTAAAAGACATTTGAAAACATTTTATTGAAATTAAAGTTTGTAACATATTTTGTTTCATTTTTCAAATTAACTGTTATATACTTATTGGACTCTGAAATGGCATCCACATCAGGTGTACAAAGCCGGACCAAGGATAAAATATTTCTTGTGGGCTATCCCATTCACCAGATCACCGGTTGTAAACTACCCTCAAATCGTCAAGTTTTGTGTGCTTTATTTTATAATTTACGTACTGTGAAATTAACTGTAAGAGAATCAGCAAATCTTACCATACAAGAAGTGTTCATTTTTTGGGAGGAAGCAAGAATCCCGACTAAACATGAGCAAGATGCAATTACTAAGCTGGAAAAACTTCACGCCGAGTGGATAACTCTTCAAAAAGACCGGAAGAAAACATCGGAAACGGCCAAGAACAAATTTAAACAGTTTGTTAAAAAGTTGGATAATCTCTTTGATATTGCTCAACAAGATGCCTTGGCTCTGATTAAATCGGAAGAAGATAAGGCGTGAGGCAGAAGGGCCGCCCAGGTTCCATGACTGGAGTGGATCTCGAGTTGTCTCGAGCTGAAGAAATCAAGGCGCAAAAGGAACTTGCAAAAATGAACCGACAAATCCAAGAAGAAACTTTTGATATTGGTGACTTTTTTTTATTATTATTATTCTAAAAAATAGGTAAACAAATAAGTAAATAGTTTTATTATAATTGAAAGAAAATTGTACATGAGAGCATCATTTGGCATCTTTATGAGTGAGTTTATATTTTTTAAATAATACCTATTGATAATTAGAAGTAGGTAATTTAGTACCTATGTATTATTACTATTCTGCTAAATCGACAAGTTTTTATAGTATGTTTTTTCTCATTCTTTTCTTGCTTCTTAGATACGGATGATGAAAACAAGTTCGAAGAAGGAGAACAAGAAGAAGACACTGAAGAGGACAGCATCCACCAGGAACTTGAGAGCTTGGAGGAAATGGACATCCCTGAAGAAGCTGCAGAAGATCCAGGACCATCTGAGAGCAAGAGGATGAAAGTTTCATTTGCAAGGGGCGTCAAAGAGATTTTAAACATAAAATTGTCCATTTTGTTAGATAGATCTAAGGTATTCGACAGAAATGCCACGAGAATTGCCTCTAGAAGCACTAAACCTTGACCCTCTTGAGTACAAAGTCTCGAAAACTTTATTACATTCTAGAAGACAAATGTTCATAGAACAATATACTAATTTTTTTTTAGATAAAGTATACATTCCTGAAAAAGAGCCCGTGGTTGTCCATTGGGACGGTAAACTTTTACCGGGTGTTTTAAAAAATGAACAATGTGAGCGAATAGGTATTGCTGTTATATGTCGAAAAGGAACAGCTGCTGGGAGTTCCTGTAACAGCAAACAGCTCTGGAGAGGAGGTCTTCCCAACACCGTCAAGGTGATGTGCTTCGGCACTACAGCATCCAGCACGGGAAGACTCAAAGGAGCATGCGTCATATTGGAGCAAATGTTAGGAAGAGAATTGGTATACCTAGCTTGCCGTCACCATATCTTGGAAATACTGTTAAGAGGCGTATTCAACACAAAAATGGGATCAACCACTGGACCTCATCCAGACATTTTCAAGAGATTCCTCACTGCGTGACCCAAGATAGACAAAGGAAAATGCGACACAGTGACAATCTAATACAAAAGCAGCTAACTCCACAAGTAATTGCAAATGTTACTGCTGAATTCTGAATTCTGAGCTGTTGCAGTTGGTTCTCGTATTTGTTGGATCACTAGACGGCAATATTGTGGGTTTTAGAACTCCAGGAGCCATCACGCTAGGTGGATGGCAAAGGCTATTTACTGCTTAAAAATGTTCATTTTTCGTCGTCAATTTAAGATGTCTAAAGAAGAAGAAAGTTCTGTGCGTGCCATTTCTGTTTTCCTATTTAAAATTTATTGTAAAGCTTGGTTCAATGCTCCAAAAGCTCATCTTACACCAAAGCAAGATTTAGGTATTTTGCATAGTCTGTTAGACTATAAAGAATGTGACAACGAAATAGCAGAAATAGCCCTGACCAAATTTTCGAATCATTTGTGGTATTTGAATGCAGAGTTGGTGGGATTATCGTTTTTTGATCCCACCATTACAGACGATGAAAAGTTGTAAATGGCTAATAAATTGCTCAGTAGCACAGATGAACCATCATAGCACGCTAGGGTTGTAAATCGAAAAGCAAGGAAAGAAAAATTAAAAGAGGTAGTTGATGGAGGATTGGTAAATTTTCTTACCAAAGAAACGTTTGCATTCTTTGACCGATTTAATATAAAAACAGATTTCAACAACATCCAAACACCTGGCCTCAAAATAATAACTTCCAAGAAGGATTGAAAATTGTCAAAACATTAAAGGTAGTTAATAATATGGCTGAGCGTGGTGTTAAATTAATAACCGACTTTAACGACCTTCTGACAAAAGATGAAGACCAAAAGCAATACGTCCTGCAAGTTGTAACCAAATGCCGAGCATTATATCCTGACGTTTCAAAAACTACTTTAACAAAAGCTCTAGAATAGATTAGATAACTATGTAAAATTATCAACTCATGTAGGTACTACGTCTGTATCTTTTCTGTGTCTGTATTATATACCTGATTTTTATATTTTAAAATAAAAAATGTCATTAGACTTATCAGTATTACTTATTTTTTTATTATATTTCTACTTTAAACTCAAAAATATACCAAAAACAAGCAAAATTTATCACTTAATAACAAAATATACGAAGTATGCTCCTAGTGGCACCAGGTCACGTTTTTTAGGCTAAAGGCTGTTGTAACTCGGTTTGACTTAAAATAACAACAATTATGTATACAGGGTGTCCTAAATAGAGTAGGATTGCATGGGTATCTTTCCTATTCTTAAAGCTAGAGATCTGTTTAAATGGGCAATGTTGTGCAGTTTTCTATGCTGATTCAGGTTATGTTGAGAAATTTTGAAAATTCCGAGCAGTTTAGGAAATATTAAAAAAAAACTGAAAATCGCGATTTTCAAAAAAATCATATATCTCAATAATTATTAAAGATGCGAAAAAAAGTTTTAAATAAAAGTTACTTGGTTTAATTAGGCGAACATAAAAATCAAGTCAAAATAAAATTCAAGATGGCGGTTTCCGAGATATTAATACCAACTTTCTTATTTCAAATAGCCGCCATATTTGATTTTTACACGCATAAATAGACTTTTTTTTCTCTTTTCAACGATGTACAACAACCTATGTCAAAATAAAAAATAATGGAAATATTAATTGTTTAAATTTTAATTTGAATTTTTTAAATTATTTTTAAAGCAAATGTAACAAAACAAAAAGAGGTAATACAACCAAGTAGTAAAATAACAATAAATTATAAAAAAATGCTCAAAATGTTGACCGTTATTGGCCAAACACAATTGACAGCGTTTTACAACACTGCCAGTTACTTTTCGCAATGTGTTGCGATTAATGTCGTTTATTGCCTCTGTCACTGCTTCGCGAAGTTCATCCACATTGTTACAATTGAAGTTACTTCCATAAACTTTGTTCTTTTAAGTGCCCCACAAATAAAAGTCAAGAGGCGTCAAGTCTGCAGATCTGGCTGGCCACTGTACAGGTGTATTAGTCGCTATTACTTTATTATTAAAACGTCCATTTAGATAAATAATAACATCTCTGGCATTGTGTGCTGGAGCGCCATCTTGCTGGTACCGTATTTGCATATTTTGTGCCAAAGGTAAATCATCCAATAAATCTTCTAAGGTTGTTTGAAGAATTTCCAAATAACGTTGTGCAGTTAGAGTTCCATCAAAAATTATAGGACCAAGTAAACGATTTCCCATCATGCCACAAAAAACACTAAAGCCGAACCGTAATTGGTTTCGCCGTGGAATAACTATGTGTGGATTTTCTTGAGCCCAATAGTGCTCGTTATGACGATTAAATAATCCACAATTAGAAAAGTAAGATTCGTCAGTCCATAAAATTGTGTTTATAAAATCACCATTTTCCGTAATTTTGTTGATTAACCACCTGCAAAATGTTAATCTACGGATGTTATCATTTGGTTGTAAAGTCTGAGATAGGTGCAATTTATAAGGGTGAAACTTGTGCTTTTTTTAAATTGTTGATGCTCTAGACTTAGATACGTTAACTTCATTTTCTATCTGCCGACATGAAATGTTCAGATTAGCTGCCACACAAGCCAATGTTAATTCTTCATCATCAACGATCATATTTCTATTTCTCTTAGGTTTTTTTAAACTTCCATACAATTGTATATATTCATCCAATCTTTTAAATACCTTAATGTCCGGCTGCCTTCTTTCAGGAAAGTTTGCTTAGTATGTTTGTGCTGCAAGATGGGGGTTTTTGTAACACTTGATGTAATTACAAAACATATCGTATTGTTCAGATATTGAATAATTCGCCATTTCAAGTAATTAATATTTATCGATATTACAACAACTTAAGACAATACACATGTATGAATGATTAATACAACTGATAAACTAATGTAAGATGACAGTTAGTCGTTATAACAAATTTTGTTTTATTTTTATTTATGCTTACTTGTTTGAAACTTACAACAATTAATATTTCCATTATTTTTTATTTTGACATAGGTTGTTGTACATCGTTGAAAAGAGAAAAAAAGTCTATTTATGCGTGTAAAAATCAAATATGGCGGCCATTTGAAATAAGAAAGTTGGTATTAATATCTCGGAAACCGCCATCTTGAATTTTATTTTGACTTGATTTCTATGTTTGCCTAATTAAACCAAGTAACTTTTATTTAAAACTTTTTTTCGCATCTTCAATAATTATTGAGATATTTGATTTTTTTGAAAATCGCGATTTTCAGTTTTTTTTAAATATTTTCTAAACTGCTCGGAATTTTCAAAATTTCTCAAGATAATCTGAATCAGCATAGAAAACTGCACAACATTGCCCATTTAACCAGATCTCTAGCTTTAAGAATAAGAAATATACCCATGCAATCCTACTCTATTTAGGACACACCGTAGAATATAAATTTTGAAGAACAACATTACCTTTCTTTTGAGATATTTAGCGTGTTTTTATTTTTTACCGTTCTGAAGTTATGGCTCTATATGTCAGCTTTTTGGCCAAAAATTTACATTATTTCAAACTTTGAGCAACGAGCGGCACGGGTTAACGTCTTTTAATCGAGCTAAAATTTCGGCTATCTCAATATCTGGAAGGGGGAATCGTTTTGTGGGGTCCAGACGACCAAAATTCCGACATCATTTTTGTGGTCACACTAATGCATATTCATTTTCCACCTAAGGCTCATTTTTCGTCTAATTTGACTGAACTAAATGTTATCTGTGTTTGATAATGAATTATCTAATACAATTTTATAAATTGTAACAGTTCAGCGCCTCGCAAATATTCTGCGAACGCGATGCTGCTACTAACCAACCTTAAAATAACTAATTTTATTATTAATGGTTACTCGGTGCATCGTTGAAACAGTATGATGCAATTCATTATTAATAAATGAATAAAACTCACGGAAAGGTGAAAGAGATTACAATCTAATTATGAATGGAATCAAACAGAATACCAGATAATATAATACAATCAATATTAAATTGGATACCTGATTATCCACATTACGTGGATGAAAGTGTCAAACCATCCCCTCCTCACCTTACGTATATTACGACCTCACCACCTCATATTAATTATTAATTAACAAAATTGATTCAACATGTAATGTTATGATACACAACTAACACAACCCACGGTCTTAATAATACGAATCGCAAAACAAACACATAATTTTAGTGCGTGGTTCTTTTATTGTTTACCCGCTGCGTGCACGTGGTACAATAATAAGAGACAATATTAATTCAGCTTATGAAAATAAGGTCGAACCGAATTCATGATATCGAGATAATATTTATTTCCGACTTGGTAACCAGATTTTCCCTAGGCGACACACACACACACACACACACACGAATTGTAATCCAACACTCTTTTTCCGATACTCGTACGTCACATATTTTCAGCTCTGCTGTTGCTGCTCCCTCCCCCGCCATGTGTACTGATTTGCATGCTCTATTACGATATTAAAAAATACATTCTTCGGCAAATATTTTGGTTGCATTCATTCAAATTGAATTTCTCGAGACGTGTGTTTCGCATAAATTAACTTGACGTTTTAACGATGTTGCTTAAAGAATGTTACTGCCGCATCTGTAAGTTTCGATGAAATGTGGCATATAACTTAAAACTAACACGAGTATTTCGTGAAAGATTTACTAGACACGATGGTTCCTTATTCAAATTTATACTTTTTGAGAGCAATTTTTACTAAATATGTGTAAAGATGCGAGTGTGCAGAATTATGCAAAATTTAATATTACGAAAATGAGAATATGTGTTTAGGTTACACCATTGAAGTGTTGCAATTAAACAATTGTGATGTGGCCATCATATAACTTTCTTCGATTTGATAGGATACTAGTTATATGCAGGGAGTCGAACCGGAACCGAACCCTAAACCAAAAACCGAAATAACCGGTATTTTTAACAGAACCCTAAGTGTAACCGGAACGCAAATATTTCTCTATTTAAAAACCGAAACCGGAACGAAATTTTGCTAACGATTAACCTCGGTTAGAACGAAAAAAATGGTAATTTCAGTTCATTTTTTTTACTAAATTAATTCAGTAATCGCTTTATTTCATTTATTTTTGTAAATACACTGGTGGAAAAAAATGAAACACTTGAAATTCGTGAAATTTCGACCATTTTCAAATCGCCATAACTCGGCGTATTGTCAATCGATTGTGATGAATCCCTGAGGGCGAAAAATGCAAAAACCAAAGCCAAAGCTTAATGGAATTTAGTTCATTATAAAAACAAAAAGCAATGCACCTTACAAACTTATGACAGTAATTATGGAGCTTCCAATGCTTTTGCAAGTTATTTTGAACAATCCATCATAGATTTAATCACACCCTTGTGTAATATTAATAACATAAAAATTCCGTTAAACCCTCATTCCTTTTGTTTCACACCTATACTGAGGCGGATGTAATCTTAGCTATAAACGATTTACGCAACACGAACTCGACCGGCCCAGATGATATCCCAGTCAAATTAATTAAAGCATGTGCAGATCTTATTGCTGCATTTTTGGCTAATTTAATAAATATTTCAGTTACATAAGGACCTCAAAATCTCACAGATCACCTCCGTAAAAAAGGTGACGATACAGATATTACAAATCATCGCCCAGCTGCTCTTCTAGGCGTATTCTCAAAAATCATCGAGATAACCATTTCCAAAAGAATATTCTCATTTCTGGACAAATATAATATACTGAACAATAAGCAATATGGGTTTCGACATGGTCGATCTACTGAAACCGCTTATACAGGGTGTCCCATTTTAAATTACCACCCCAAATATCTCGAAACCTGAGCAGCATGACAAAAAATGTTTTAGATAAAAGTTGTAGGGTTCGGAGAGGGACATATGCTGGTGACCTTGAAAACTACATTGGGGTTAATTTTCAAGGTTAAACGAAGATCAACTTTGATTTTTCAAATAGAACCCTCTATTATTTATTGCGAGCTCGTATTCTACGGGAAAAAATACAAACTTTTTGTAGGAAACGTTTTTTTTTTAATGCTTTTTTCGAAAAGGGTAGATGATTTCAGTCGCTGAAAGCTCTCGTTCTTCGATCAAATCCTCGATTAAGTGTCCATCCTCGTCAATGCACTTCTGTACCCGCTGGCGAAAGTTTACTTGAACATTTCGAAGAGTTTGGATGAAAATTGCTCGAAATGCAGCCCTAATCCTCTCCTTCGAACGAGATCGAACCTCCAGCCACTGAAACCATCGGCCCTTTTCAGGACCAAAGATGTGCAAAATCCGATCGGCAACCTCCACATGGTGCACATCAGGTGACGCTAAAGCCGAGGGTAATGCATGAATCACGGACAAAATTCGTGAAGAAACTAATTTAAAAAATGGTGATGTGGCCATCATGTTACTTTCTCCGGCATGATGGTAATATTTATATTTACGCTTTCATGGTTTATTTTCAATTTAAATCATATTTTAAATGTACATCGAGCGTTGTGTAGACTCTGATGAAACTGACGTTCAAAACGTCAAAATTATGAAAGACGGCAAAATTATACTTCAAATTCAAAAACTCAGTTTACTCAAAAACTAAAGAGATTTCGAAAAAAACTTATTCTTTATAAGTTGTTCATTTTGGTATTCTTTACAATGATTATTAACATAAATTTGGTGTAACTATTATCGTTTCATAATTATAAACCAAAGATGAAAAAAAAAAATCTCGAATAACATTTCATTTTTTCTTTGTTACCTTGAATATTTGTTAAAATGCTTTTGTAATATTTTTCATATTTACAAAAATATTGGAGAAAAAAAACAAAAAACAGTTAAGGTAAACACCCACTTCCGGTGTACGAAATTTTCCCAAAAGCTTTTCAGTTCTCCGGATTATCAAATAAGACGTATGTTCAAAGTTTCATACCAATTGCTTTATTAGTTTTTGAGATACGGCGCGCACATACGCACACACACAGACACAATTTTTTTTTTACAGAAATTGTTGAAATGTCATCTAGGGACCCCAAAACGGATACTTCCGTAAAAAAATGGTGATGTAGCCATCATGTTACTTTCTCCGACTTGATGGTATCATTTATATTTACGTTTTCATGGTTTATTTTCAATTGAAATCCTATTTCAAATGTACTTCGAGCGTTGAGTAAACTCGGATGAAACTGATGTTTAAAACGTCAAAATTATGAAACATGGAAAAATTATACTTCAAATTCAAAAACTCGGTTTACTCAAAAACTAACGAGATTTCGAAAATAACTTATTCTTTAGAAGTTGTTTATTTTGGTATTCTCTACAATTATTATTCACACAAATTTGCTGTAACTATTATCGTTTCATAATTATAAATCAAAAATTGAAAAAAAAATAATAATTTTTTTTCTCGAATAGCAATGATTTTATGAAAAATATTTTCAAGCAAAAGATGTTCATTTCTTTGTTATCTTCAATGTTTGTTTAAATGTTTTTGTGATATTTTTCATATTTAAGAAAATATTGTCAAAAAACAAAAAACAGTTAAGGTAAGAACCCACTTCCGGTGTACGAAATTTTACCGAAAGCTTTTCAGTTCTTCAGATTATCAAATAAGACGTATGTTAAAAGTTTCATATCAATTGCTCTATTAGTTTTTGAGATACAGCGCACAGGCAGACACACACACACACACAATTTTTTTTTCCAGAAATTGTTGAAATGGCATCTAGGGCAGTGTTGGGCATAATTGATTAGTAAAAGTAATTAACTAAAATTGCAATTACTTTAATTGCAATTACAGTGTAATTACAATTACATGTAATTGCAATTACACTGTAGTTGTAACACAACAATTACTGTAGTTGTGTCGTTTAGTTCAATTACAATTACAATTGTAATTGCATACATTACTTTTACAATTATAGTAGTCAAAATGCTGATTTCACAGCACCCGTGCCTTAATATATGTTTTGTTCAATGAGTTCGAGATTCAAACGGTCATGTAATCCGATTCTAGAATATTTGAAAACCCGCGAATTTTATGCACCAAGCGCGTAATACAAGTTTAAGCACAATCACAGGAAATCGTCGTGTCAAACGACGAAAGCTCAGGCTAAAGCGAGGGAGCGAATAATCTAGAGGCCGTGAATCGAAAAACATCATACGTCTATGCTCATATGTCAGTCGAGGCTCTCAGCAAAAATACGCGTTCAATCGCTCTCAGTGCTATCTAAAAGTTCGAAATCGTCTGCTAATGCTAAGACAGGACACAAGGCAGCACGTAAGCAACATCTCGTTATCGTCGCAGTCGCGCAGTACCCCATGTGGTGACGGATAATGTGGTGACATTGCAACCAGATCTGGTGATGGTGTCTGGAGGTTGTTGGAGTACGGCCATTTTTCCTGTAAGTAATATGGTTCAGCATCCAGTGTACTTGATGTCTGCCTATTCATGTCTCACACTACTTATCAAAACCTCTCAGCTTTCAGGCAGCTACCTGTAAGACGCTCCCCAAGTGACTTGCTTCTCGCGCCGCGTGTTCAAAACACAGTGAATAGAAAGCTACATTGTGTTAGGTTTAAGTAAAGCCCTCAGTCTTTCCCAGAAAGGTACAAAGAGAGAGAGGGAATCAAATAAACATTAATTAGACGCACACATAAATATGAATTTGAGTTTGCTTGATGGGATTTTTTTTAAACTTGTACCTGATAAATCAACATCAACAAATATTGTTGCAACGTGTATAAAGTGTTTACCAGATAATGTTGAAGTTAAAGGTTATCGGAATTGCACATCAAATTTTGTAGTTCATTTAAAAAGAAAACACGGAAACGACGTCGTAGAAGAATATAGAACGCACATGAAGAGAAAGAAAACCATGAACATTAGGTCTACAGAATCTATATTGAGTACATATTCAAAAGAAAATTTTGATAGTGACATGGTAAAGTTTTTTGCACATTCAATGATTTCCTTAAGATGCATAGAAAATCCTTACTTTGTGAAAATTCTTCAAAATGTTCATAATGATAAATCTAATTTAAATATAATGAGCCGCCGAACATTAGGACGCCGCTTATCAGAATATTACGTTTCTCAAAAATCAAAAATCGAAACAGAATTAAGGACGATTGATTATGTATCTACCACAATAGATATTTGGTCTAGTCGCAAAAGGAGTTTTTTGGGTGTAACGGCACACTGGATAATACCTGAAGATTTAAAAAGAAGCTCGAGAGCTCTGGCCTGCCGCAGATTTTATGGTACACACGACTTTGAGCAGATTACTCAGTTAGTTAATGAAATACATACAGAATATGGCTTGAATAACAGTAAAATCGTTTCTTCAATAACTGATAATGGTAGTAATTTCGTCAAGGCTTTTAAAACATTTGGTGTCCATCCTGAATGTATTACAGCGGAAGACAACCCTGAAGATAATGTAGAATTTTTGAAAACAGTAGCTGAGAATAGTTCCGATGAAGAAGAATCTTTATCAACAGATGACGAGCAGGAAAATGTTGTAGACATTGATAAAATCCGTTTACCGTTACATTTGCGATGCTGTTCTCATACATTAAATTTAATTGCTACTGCTGATGCCTGTAGGATCTTGAAAAAAGAAGCGAATACTCCATTGTCGACAATACACCAAAGCGTTTTAAATAAATGCAATGTACTATGGAAAAAAAGTAATCGACCAAAGACCGATGAAATTATTAAAAGCACATTGGGTTTTTCATTGACCAAACCTGTGGAAACACGCTGGAACAGTTTATATGATAGTTTAAAACAAATTTTGAACTGTAGGGAAAAAAGTGCAATACTTCATAAAGCATTTGGCCTAAAAAACTCCTTATATGACAATGAATTTGAATATATTGAAGAATACCTATGTTGTGCAAAACCAATAGCTGAAGCATTAGACATCCTTCAAGGTGAACAAAATACATATTATGGTATTTTGTTGCCTACATTGCTAGCTCTAAGAAAGAATCTGCAAAAACTTACTCGATATTTTTTCTTATTTTGTGAGCCACTTCGGGATATTTACATCAAAAGTGTAGAAGCACGATTTACAAATTTCTTTAGCTTTTCTGGACCCCTGGCTTTATTTCTACTCCATTCTATCCGCGGCAATTAAAATCTAATCTAAAGAAATAATCTACGATTACCAATTATTTACAATTACAATAATTGTAATTGTCTGCAATTACAATTAATAATTGTAATTGTCTACAATTACTTTTTGCAATTACTAATTGTAATTGAAAATTCAAGCAATGACAATTACTTATGGATTGTAATTGCAGAACAATTACAATTACTCTTCAATGTAATTGTAATTAAAATTCAATTACAATCTGCCCAACACTGATCTAGGGACCCCAAAACGAAAATTACCGTAAAAAAAATTTTTGAAAAAAAATCACGATCACAATACTTTCTCGTACTTCGTAACGGAGAAAGTAAAAATTGAAAAAAAAAACCGTTAACAATACTTTCTCGTTCTTCGTAATGAAGAAAGTAAAAATCATTTTAATTAGTGAAATGAACAGTCCGTGATTTTGCTTTTTGCCAAACGCATTGTTAGATGTTTATGATTTCAACTTAAAAAATGGTGATGTGGCCATCATGTTACTTTCTTCGACTTGATTGTATCATAGCCATTTATATTTACGTTTTCATGGTTTATTTTCAATTGAAATCATATTTTAAATGTACATCGAGAAATCATATTTTAAATGTACATCGAGCGTTATGTAAACTCGGATGAAACTAACGTTTAAAACGTCAAAATTATGAAAGATGAAAAAATTATAGTTTAAATTCAAAAACTCAGTTTACTCAAAAACTAAAGATATTTGGAAAAAATCTTATTCTTTATAAGTTGTTTATTTTGGCATTCTCTACAATTATTATTAACATGAATTTGCTTTAACTAATATAGTTTCATATTTATAAACCAAAAAAGAAAAAAAAAATTTCTCGAATAAAAATGATTTTATGAAAAATATTTTCAAATCAAAGATGTTCATTTCTTTATTGCCTTCAATATTTCTTTAAAGTGATATTTTTAATATTTAAGAAAATATTTGAAAAAAAACAAAAAACAGTTAAGGTAAACACCCACTTCCGGTGTACGAATTTTTACCAAAAGGTTTTCAGTTCTTCGGATTATCAAATAAGAGGTATGTTCAAAGTTTCATATCAATTGCTCTATTAGTTTTTGAGATACAGCGCGCAGACACAAACACACAGCACAAAAAAAAATTCCAGAAATTGTTGAAATGGCATATCGGGACCCCGAAACGGATATTTTCGTAAACAAAAATTTTGAAAAAAATCACGATCACAATACTTTCTCGTACTTCGTAACGGAGAAAGTAAAAACGCATGAAAAAAATGGTGATGTGGCCATCATGTTACTTCCTCCGATGGTATCATCATTTATATTTACACTTTAATGGTTTATTTTCTATTTAAATCATATTTTAAATGTACTTCGACCATTGTATAAACTCGGATGAAACGTCAAAACTATGGAAGATTATACTTCAAATTCAAAAACTCAGTTTTCTCAAAAATTAAAGGGATTTAAATAGTACATTATTATACAAGTTTAATAAGAGGGTATATTGTGGCACGAGTGGGATTGGAGCATGACTCGCGCAGCGAGGAGTGCTCCAATGTAACGAGTGCCCCACAATGCCTCTTATTAAACAAGTGTAATATACTATTTTTTCTACTTTGGTTTTAGTTAAGGGTTTATTTCTGAAATAAAATATATACTTAAACCTAGTGAGTTTTATCTTTTAACATTTGGCAGCACTAAAAACATTTGATCCTTTCGAACGAATTTCATATTTGACATACGTATTTCTACGGCGGTTTCAATAGTTAATTTTTAAACATATTAAATCAAGAATATTACTTACACACCTCCAAAAATAAGGGAGGTTGCCAAGGGTGCGATAAACAAACTATTTCCACGCAAGTTGTGACCAATTTAAGCTTATAAAATAATGCAACGCCTAAATGATCATCGAAATTTAAGGTTATGTTTACATTTGTTTCTCGTTCCTCGTGTCAAACAAGCATTATACTCTCGCTGTTTCTTCCGTGATGTTCGTTTTGCAATCAAAGTGATAATACATATAATAAATTACAAGCTTTCCTCTGTGTATGTTGTGTTGCCTAAACGTCGTCACCGAGAGCCAAGTGAATTCATGCGTCCGGCCATTGTCTCGAGTTCCTACATTTTCCACGCGGATAAAAAGTGAACAATATGACGCCTCCGTTTTCTTTAACCTTAGTGGTACTGGTGGCGAACTCCCCAATATGCATTATCGAACATATTCAGTGTGTAACGCATTGGACGGTTCCAATTATCCTATGAATTAACGGCAATTATACATTTTGATATCGACATATGTCATGTTTAAGTACTGCCAATCGTAACAACTAAAGTGTTACCACAAATAGTTTAATAATAAGCAAAACTGTAAAATAAAAAATCTCATTATTAAAGAATTTTTGGTATAACAAAAGGTCGATTGTTAAACCAAAGTAGAAAAAAAAACATATTCTTTATAAATTGTTCATTTTAGCATTCTAACATAAATTTGCTGTAACTATTATCGTTTTATAATTATAAACTAAAAATTTAAAAAAAAATGGTGATGTGGCCATCATGTTACTTTCTCCGACTTGATGATATCATAGCCATTTATATTTACGTTTTCATTGTTTATTTTCAATTGAAATCATATTTTAAATATACATCGAGCGTTGTGTAAACTTGGATGAAACTGACGTTTAAAACGTCAAAATTATGAAAGATGGAAAAATTATACTTCAAATACAAAAACTCCGTTTACTCAAAAACCTGAGAGATTTCGGAAAAAACTTATTCTTTATAAGTTGTTAATTTTGGCAATCTCTACAATTATTATTCACATAAATTTGCTGTAACTATTATCGTTTCATAATTATAAACCAAAAATTAAAAAAAAAATTATAAATTTTTTTCTCGAATAGCAATGATTTTATGAAAAATACTTTCAAGCAAAAGATGTTGGTTTCTTTGTTGTCTTTAATGTTTGTTTAAATGTTTTTGTGATATTTTTCATATTTAAGAAAATATTGGCAAAAAACAAAAAACAGTTAAGGTAAACACCCACTTCCGCTGTACGAAATTTTACCAAAAGCTTTTCAGTTCTTCGGATTATCAAATAAGACGTATGTTAAAAGTTTTATATCAATTGCTCTATTAGTTTTTGAGATACAGCGCACACAGACAGACAGACACACACACACACAGACACAAATTTTTTTTTCCAGAAATTGTTGAAATGGCATCTAGGGACCCCAAAACGGATATTTCCGTAAAAAAAAAATTTGGAAAAAAAAATCACGATCACAATACTTTCTCGTACTTCGTAATGGAGAAAGTAAAAATACATTTTTTTCTCAAATAAAAATGATTTAATGAAAAATGTTTTCAAGCAAAAGATGTTCATTTCTTTGTTGTCTTCAATGTTTGTTTAAATGTTTTTGTGATATTTTTCATATTTAGAAAATATTGGCAAAAAACAAAAAAACAGTAAAGGTAAACACCCACTTCCGGTATACGAAATTTTACCAAAAGCTTCTCAGTTCTTCGGATTATCAAATAAGACGTACGTTCACAGTTTCATATCAATTGCTTTATTAGTTTTTGAGATACAGCGCACACAGACAGACGCACACGCACACATATGCACAGACACACAACACACACACAGACACATTTTTTTTTTTCTAGAAATTGTTGAAATGGCATTTAGGGACCCCAAAACGGATATTTCCGTAAAAAAAATTTTGAAAAAAAAATTACGATCACAATACTTTCTCGTACTTCGTAACGGAGAAAGTAAAAATAGGGGGTTCCATTTGAAAAATCAAAGTTAACCTTCGTTTGACCTTGAAAATTAACGCCAATGTCATTTTAAAGGTCACCAGCATATGTCCCCCTCCGAAGCCTACAACTTTTATCTGAAACATTTTTTGCCACGTTGCTCAGGTTTCGAGATATTTTGGGTGGCAATTTAAAATGGGACCCCTGTATATATTTTGAAAACATTATATTTCATTCATTGTAACAAAGGGAACTTTGAAAAACACAGCAATTTCCATGATTATCAAACTCGAAATAACAACAAAATTGTCGAATACAAATGTAAACATACGTATGCGAAAAAATCTCCTCATAATTCCGGAATTAATAAGCTTCCGAATGAAATAACATCGTTATCGAATAAAAAATTCAAATCAATATTAAAAACATTAATCTCCGAACATGCATTTTACGATATTAATGAATTTATTCATTGCGTTCAAGATTTGAAAGCATTTGAACACTAAGGTAAACATTTTAATTAAGTGCACGTACTATTTCGTTATCTTTTAAAATTTTGTTAAATTATTATGTTTATTTATATTAATGACTTGTCTTATATTGTAATTAACAATGAGAAATACCAATACAATTCTAATTATAATAATTGTAATAAAATATACAGTCTCCTATAAAACAGGTTAAGGGTTCACTTCCTCAAAAATGAACAAAATAGTCGTTTTTTATCGTCAATTCTGATTCGACACTCAATTCTGCGTAAAAAATAGTTATTTATGCAACAAGTGAGTAAAGTAATACTTTTCTTCACGAGTAGGAAAGATTGCCTATTTCCTACAAGTGAAAAAAGTATTACTTTACTCGCGAGTTTCATACAAAATTTTTTCTACGTCCGTAACTTTAAATAAATTCGATAAAATCTCAATCAATTTTTATAAGTAATAATACTTTTAAATGAAGAAAATAATAATAATCATCAAGTATTCTTGATCGGAAACGAATGTTTAACTTTTATCGGCAGAACTTGCGGCGTGTTGCGAAGCGTTCATGACACCCTTTGCGCAAACGATTTTTTAGTTGCGTTAAAAAATGAACCGCTACGGCACTTTTTTTCACGCAAGGCTTCAGAAAACACATATTTTATGAACGCAAATTAATGAAAAAAACGGTACATTTTTTAACGGACGTAGAAAAAATGTTTTACATTTTTCTGATTAGTAGTAGTAATCGAAATTTATAAGCAAAGTGAGGGAGGCGATCTCTTGTACGGACTATATTTAAGTTTTTTGACTCTCCTAAAAAATGTACTTTACACTTTTTTTCAAAACTATGAAAGCTATAAATACGTTTTTGTTTTGTTTTAAGGTGGTATCGATATTTACCAGTATGGCTGAGAATATTTCCATATGTTGGGTAGAGGATTTTTTTTAAATAAAAAGATCTTGAAAAAGTTTCATTTTTTTTTTCATTCTGAATCCAATTAATATTTTTTTAATTCCTCCGCCATAAATGCTTATTTTGGAGGAACATGTGTGCAAAATTTCAGAGAAATTGATCCGGTCGTATTCTAGAAAAGTATATCTAAAAATCACGTTTTTTTTTAATGGTAAACGGCTGAGGAAGTGACCCCCTTAAATGTAAAGTATTAATAAAATAATTTAATATTTCTGAAGGAACTGGAAAGAGGACTAGCAATTTAGAATGTTTATATTCCTCTCCATAAAAGCATTAAGTACTCGATGTGAGAAGACATTTTTCTTAGCAGGATATTTTGTAATATTGTTATAAAATTAAGAAATAGACTTTTAGGCGAGTCCTTAGATACATTTACGTATTTAAAAGCATGTTTGTTAAATACAAATTTTAATATATACGTATACTATATTACTATGGTTTTTATGTCTAATAAATATTTAATTTAATATTTGTTATATTGCCAATTATTATAATTATTTGTATATTTGTATACCAATAGAATAATACCAGCTTATTTTTGTATTTTGTACAATGTAAAATAATATATAGAATAAATAAATTGGTTATAAAATAATACATTTTATTTTATTTTTTTTTTACATTTCTCTAGTTCCGAGGATTCCCGGGAATGTCGGTTACACTTGTCTCGTGTTCCAGGAATCAAAAAATGTCGAGACTGAGCAACCCTATTTGGCAACGCATTGTACAGCTGCAGCCTAGTGTAATTCATGGCATTTTTTGATTTGGACAAACGCAAATAATCCGGACATATTAGAATCTGGTGTGATAGGCACGATTGTCATTATGTCTATTATATTTAACTTCGTTCTTTTGCAAGTAGAGTAAGTATTCTAAAATATACAGACAAGGCAGTATAAGTATATTCAGCCTTTTCAAGGCTGGACGACAGATTTCTCGGTAAGCAACATATGCTAACTCTAACTGTTCGTTTAAATGTGTGTGTGTAATATTTTTCTTATCTAAAAAAAATATTGGATAAAAACAAAAATACTTCCTGTGAACGAAATTTTACCAAAAGCTTTTCAGTTTTCGGGTTGGCAAATAATGTTCAAAGTTTTATCCAAAAATGTTTAATGGTTTTCGAGATACAGCGCCCACAGAACCGCAGACATAAATTTATTTTACCAAAAATTGTTGGAATCGTCTCTAGTTTTTAATTATTATTATTAATAATCAACATCACAATAATCTCCCTTACTTTGTACGGAGAAAGTAACAAATAACGTGTTTTATAATTAATTACATTAATTGTAAAACACGTTCTAACATCATATAAATAAAAACCTCAATAAAATTATTAATAAATCATGCGTTTTCTTTATGAATGCGACTATTTATTTTTATCGGTCTATATTAAAATTTTAAAATAACAAAATCGTTGCATACGTAATTAAATGAATGGCATTTTTGAAGTACCTTACCTTAATCGAAACTAAAATTCAGTTGTTGTTTATACCCGATTACAAGTTTATCACAAATTATCCCAAACTTATATTTCGGCGGAATGGGAAGAAAAACAAGAGCATATTCACATTTGCAAACACACCGCGCGCGGCTTGGAACGGAAATAAAACAAACTCGAAATGCGCGGTGCGCCGCCGCGCCGTTCGCAGAAACGTTTGCTCGTCAGGGGACGCTTACAGTCGGAAAGCTGTGCAGAATTCTGTTTCGGAATTATTAGGCCATCAATCATTATAAATGAACACGAAGTGGCGAACGGCGTAGATGAAGAAGAATACAAGTAATTGAATTTGCCACAAAAAAGCTCTTAAATTTTCAAGGATAATAATATGAAATAGATATTAATTTTACCAAACTCAGTTTAAATTCTGAACGTTTAAAAATTGGTGGAATTAATATCTATTTCATTTTACTATCCTAAATAATAATAATATGAACCAGCAATACGTAAATATTAATGTTAAATTTTTAATTAGAAACGTTTGTTTAATTTTGTTTATTTCTAATGCAAACATTTTTAAAAACTGATTTTTTTTCTATTACACTACCAATCTCTATTTTATTTGAGTCGTCACTTTCACAGAATATATTTCCTGACTTCTGGAAGAAAAATCACACCTTTGTTTAAGTCTAAAAAATAATATTAAAGATTATATCAATCAGTGGCGGCACGTGGAATATGTTGATGGTAGAGCCACTTATACAATACATACCGGGTGACCCAGGGTTCTGTAAAAGCCCCACAACTTATTTGCTATTTGAGATATCGACTTCAATTTTTATAAACTGGTACCCACG
This sequence comes from Ocypus olens, assembly GCA_910593695.2. NCBI lineage: Eukaryota > Metazoa > Arthropoda > Insecta > Coleoptera > Staphylinidae > Ocypus > Ocypus olens. The sequence goes on along the minus strand of OU343053.1, from coordinate 14,967,279 downwards.
CTCATTCTACATATTTTAAAAGTATGTATGTTTTTATACAGGGTGTCCCAGTATAAATAACGGAACAAAGTTATGTTTTTTTTAATGGAACACCCTATATTTTATACTTTATTTTTAACCCTCTTGAGATGCTAATAAAAATAATATCAGATCTATTATGGACGGTTGGTTAGTTATGGGCAATTTTGTGGCAAAAACGTGTATACATTGAAAAAATTGCAAAAGCATGCCTAGCAAAGATAGTGTCATTTTTTATATACTAGAGAATTTTCCACATCATGAAGAATAATACATATCGGTTTTGGCCCTATTTTGTTCATACTGCTATACAGGGTGTCAACATACGCAAAACAATGGATAACTAATTTTCTTTCAATGGAACACCCTATATATGTTGTCACCAATGCATAGCATTTTTGATAAGCTTTCCAATCATATTCAGTTTTCATAATGAAATAATAAGGACTCTTGAGATTTATCCATAGAAACGTTTTTCTTTTGTCTTTCTTCTGCTGATTTTTGGATTTTCAGCCAAAACTATAATTTTCTTATAATTATCATTATTGCAATCATGTTCCGTCACATTAAACATCTGTGATGAACAGAAGGCAAGGCTTTTCGTCTTCAATCTGTTGCGGTGGATATGTATTGTTTCTGGGTCCCTCAGTGGATATGAATGAGCTCTTGGTTGACGAATGAAGCTCTTCTTTGCGTATGTATACAAACTAGTAGTTTGTATACATACGCTGAAAAGAGGGTATGTATTTTGTAATTTTTAAATAGTTGGTGCGGCTAAATACAAGCAATCGCACGGATTGTTTTTTTTTTCTGCATTAAAAAGACAGATCTGTAGCATGGCAAGAACCTCCCCAGAGTTCTAAGCTATATATCAGAGGCGTGCGGTGTAATGTAGGGAAGCAATCAAGGTGTTATCGGCGCTTTGTTTATCTACGCGTCTTAACAAATGCGTAATTATCTTAATTTGTTTTGAGCTAACCATTGCTCCTTTTCAATATTAACATAAATTCCGCATTATTGAAATTTCCAAACGAGATAATTTTCGAAGAAGTACAGCTGCCAGTAACAATACAATGAAGGGATAAGCCTCCACCGCGGTGCATCTTCCCATCGAGGACGTCGTTCGCAGAACTATTAGTGGAAATGTGCAGCTGCCAGTGCAAACACAATGGACTGTTGATCCGCCCCCCCACCCTCCCCCCACCAGCTGCCTGCGTACGTACCCAAATTGTTCTGAGAAGTGTAATTTGCCGGTTTGAACACGTATGTCGACCTCGATGCTCCCGTCGCACCGTACCACCACCAACACCCGCAACCCGGAGAAAAGTAGGGCATAGACCCCGGTAAAAGGCCGTGGAGAGCTTCCTAGACAATCAGATGAAATTCAACAATCAGTCAGCCAACACCATTTTCCGAACATCTACGACGCCACGCCGCCGCCGCCTTTGTATTCTTCGGATACTCCAGTGCCTCGTGAACATTGAGTGTTGGTATTGTTTTTGTGACTGTTTATTTTTCGTGACTTTATTGACTGTGTACATATTTTCATATTTTTGAACTTTGAACATTTTTTTTATGTCATTGTAATAACTTTCTCCGTGTGTAAATAATGGCGATTGTTATCGCGCCAATCAGACTATTTCTACCTCCATCCCATCCTTCGTGTTTCTTGTGCTGTGTCTCATAGCTATACCGACTCCAAGAGCTAGCTGGAGGTCAACGAGGGCGGTTTTCACCCCGCGCTGCGACAAGTGTCGCCCAACTCGTGGCCGAGTCCAGGCCCACGACCCGGAGAACGACAGCTACAACGACCCAGCGATGCAGTGGAACACCAGGATCAACCCCGTGATGCCAGACCCCACCGGGGCCACTCTGGTCCCCGCATCTGGAAGGGGCCGAGTGACGCCCTCACGATGAGCAGGAGGAGAAGAAACAGGAACAGCGCGGACGACCGTTATTACGCCAGCCTGTATGATGGCTACAATGCCGTCAACAGGAATGCAGCGGCGGCCCGAGCTCAAGCCTACACACCTCCATCTAGGAACCGCAGCTACGCCACCCACACCAGCGACGCTAGATACACCAGGGTGTATGTCGGCAGTATTTCACACAACCCCAGGACAATAATGGATGCAGCGCCCTGTATGACGCCACCATCTCGGCTCATGCCGACGCCTTGGAAGCCGGCTTCCCACGCTTCCATGGCAATGACGTGGAAGGATTCCTTGCAAGGATCAACTTCGCCTTCGCCACATGCCCAGTGATAGTCAAGTCCTGGGACAAACTCGCCTGGGCCCAGCACTACATGGACGGGGAAGCGAAACAGCGCTTTGCCATAGTCGTGGACACTCCAGCCACTCCATGGAAGCACGCAGAGGACCTCCTACGACGCTGGTTTTCCCGAAGGACGACGCCACGGAAGATGCCTACACCGCAACCAGCACTACCACCGTTGCGAGTGTGCACCGAACCTACATGCGCAGCCGAAGTCGGGTACGAGGAGGCGATTCCACTGGTTACTAAAACACCAGCGTTTTCTAAGGCAACCGTGGCCACCCAGGTCAAACCACCATCCGAATCGTGCACAACCACGATGCCAATTGTCCTGCCGCCAGCTCTTGCGGTAAATAACAGCCTCCGCCAGCATGGTTTACGAGGTCTGTTTCGAGATCGCGACGCCCCTGGCCATGGACTATTACGTGGTTACCACAGCCATGTTCACCATCATTCCAGAGCGAGCTCCACTGCCAATCGCGACGATGATGATGCCACTCGTCCAAGCCCCAGCCCTAGCAGTTTGCACCGCCACTGCTGGTGTACTTAGCGAAGATTATTTAGAAGAAGTAACACCTCTATTCGTGGACCATCCTGCCTTTGCCACTGCTATCGTCACCCTCGCCACTACGCCGTCATTGACGCCAGCCCAACCTCTGCCGAAGGAGGAAACACCGGGGCCGTACAACCTCGCAGCCGACGACGCACGGAAACATGTGTTCCGCTCAGACGTCCGAGGAAAACGACGCCCGAGGAAGCACCGTCCTCCGGTCCAGTTATTGCTGGCCGTCGCTCCAAGGCGCCGCAACGTACAAAGACATCTCCGCCGTCTCAAAGACATCCGCGCCGTCTCTCAAAGTCGTCCGCCGGACGATGCATGGCAGCCCGAAATCTACAATCGCCGCCCTCCTGACATCCGAAGACACCGCCGCTCCTTCGGACGACGCAAGCAGCGGAATGCAAACCCGGACGACCGCGACTACCATCACGATTATGGACCCGCGAGCCGTGACGCGAGTGATCGTTAGCGCGATCGCGACTAATGACAATATACTTAGTGTTAGTTCCCCGCGAAAAGACGCAATAACATAGTGTAAGTGCCCTCATGAACGCTTCAGTGCGCCATAAACGACAACCCGAACAATCCACGTCCGCCTGATGACACGCAGGCACCTACAAGGTACGTGTCGTGACGCCGCCCCCAAAAAGCTGTGTACTTGGAAAAGGTTCCAAAACATCAATGCGTCGGAATCATCACCGCCCATAACACCAGCCCAGTACACCACCGACAACCGCCCGCCTGCATGCGGTAACACATGCAGTGGCGCCTATCAAACCGATTGACGATATCAACATCTTCTACCAGACCACCTCCAGCTCCAACTGCCCCGTGCTCCGCCCCGGCGTCCGATGCACCAGCCACCCAAAGGACTGGAAAGACAGACCGTCACCAGGATGTCAGCTCATCCCCGGCCGGACCAGACGTGACTGCTCCTAGGATGCAGCCACCCATGGCATCCAGTGATGCCGAGATCCCGTGTGGGATACCTGAATCTCCTCACACCTCACCCTCGGAAGGATCTCCAAGGACAAGTGTCCCGGTCAGCATCCTAGGACACAGGCATCCAAAGATGTCGAGATCCGGTGTCGAGATGACCGAATCCCCTCGCACCACAACTGCGGAAGGATCTCCACAAGGGCCAGTGTCCTCACCAGCGTAGAGAGCAGCCAGTGCTACCTCCTGTAGACAGAAGTTCCCAGTGGAACTTGGATCCGGTGTAATTTGCCGGTTTGAACACGTGCGTCGACCTCGATGCTCCCGTCGCACCCTACAACCACCACCACCCGCAACCCGGAGGAGAGTAGGGCGTGGGCCCCGTAAAAGGCCGTGGAGAGCTTCCTAGACAATCAGATGAAATTCAACAATCAGTCAGCCAACACCATCGTCCGAACATCTAGGACATTCCAGTGCCTCGTGAACATTGAGTGTTGGTGACTATTGTTTTTGTGACTGTTTATTTTTCGTGACTTTATTGACCGTGTACATATTTTCATATTTTTGAACTTTGAACATTTTTTTAATGTCATTGTAATAACTTTCTCCGTGTGTAAATAATAGCGATTGTTATCGCGCCAATCAGACTATTTCTGCCTCCACCCCATCCTTCGTGTTTCTTGTGCTGTGTCTCATAGCTATACCGACTTCAAGAGCTAGCTGGAGGTCAACGAGGGCGGTGGTCACCCCGCGCTGCGATCCCCCGTGACAAAGGAAAGTGCGTTAAATTTACTTACCTATTTATAATGAAGTTCTATCCTTCTATTTTCTTTTGAAAATTCATCTAAACATCTTCATAAAATTTGGGGTTTTGAGATAGGTTCTTGACAAGATCCTTTTCTATCCATAATATAGCCAAATTTGAGAGTCTTTTTTTCTTCTTTCACCTGTACAATTTCTCATGAAGTTTGTGATGCGTTTTAAAACTGAAAAACTGCGTTCTACCGAAGCACTAATAGCTGGAATAATTAACACTAATTCACAAAGTCTAGTTACTTCAAAATGTGCTTTATCTAGTCCAGTTTCTTTTAAAAATTGTAACATTCCTAGAAGATTTTTTGTAGCTGCTTCAGGAGTTGTATATAAAATACAAAGTTGAGATCGTAAGTATGTATATCAAAAAAAATATATATATAATTAACTTGTAAGAAATGTAGGGCTTCTTCAGGAAAAGGCGAATCTCTATACTTATTAAAATTGCACAATTCCACGAATTTTAAATCACTAAAATTTTTCAATCTGTTTCGTAATATGATACTTCGATACGAAGTTGCAAGATCGCTAACTTTGTCAATTCGAAGACGTTTATTTTGAGGTTACGAATTTTCAGTCTTCGTTATATTCCAGACCAACTCAAATTTCTCTTGATGTCATGTATGTAACTCAAATACAAACAAATGTATAAACTGAAAATCCGTGAATATGACATTAAATAAAAATGTAACATAGCAATGGCATTACAATTAATAACAATTCTAAAAATGGTGATGTGGCCATCATGTTACTTTCTCCGACTTGATGGTATTATTTATATTTACGCTTTCATGGTTTATTTTCAATTTAAATCATATTTTAAATGTACATCGAGCGGATGAAACTGACGTTTAAAACGTCAAAATTATGAAAGATGGAAAAATTATACTTCAAATTCAAAAACTCAGTTTACTCAAAAACTAAAGGCATTTTGAAAAAAACTTATTCTTTAGAAATTGTTCATTTTGTAATTTTCTACAATTATTATTCACATAAATTTGCTGTAACTATTATCGTTTCATAATTATAAACCAAAAATTAAAAAAAAATTAATAATTTTTTTTCTCCAATAGCAATGATTTTATGAAAAATATTTTCAAACAAAAGATATTCATTTCTTTGTTGTCTTTAATGTTTGTTTAAAAATTTTTGTGATATTTTTCATATTTAAGAAAATATTGGCAAAAAACAAAAAACAGTTAAGGTAAACACCCACTTCCGGTGTACGAAATTTTACCAAAAGCTTTTCAGTTCTTCAGATTATCAAATAAGACGTATGTTCAAAGTTTCATATCAATTGCTCTGTTAGTTTTTGAGATACAGCGCACACACACACACACACACACACACAGACACACACGCACACACACACACACACACACACAGACACACACACACACACACACACACACACACACACACACACACACACACACACAGACACAAAAAAAAAATTTGAAAAAAAAATCACGATCACAATACTTTCTCGTACACTTCGTAACGGAGAAAGTAAAAAGGGCCTAGGGCCAGATTTGGTGGTCAACACGGGATATATATATATATATATATATAGATGCTGGAGGGAATACCAATATAGGTCACCCACTGAATTTTTGAATTTACCCGCCACCCGCCATCAGCGGACAGTAAATACGATTGGTACTACCGATCTCCCCACCACTTTTTCAGATATACGTTGGCAACATAACTGCAATTTAACCTATCCCATCTACCATGCAGTCATTGTTCAATAAGATGGCCGACGACGTTTACTCGTGTTTATCGTCCACCATGTGAATTTTTAAATCGTTTTAATCTGTTAACATCCACGTTTTGTGGAAAGTTTTTAATGTGTAACTTGTTCATCGTTCATGGCCACGCTTAGTCCCTTAAGTGCGGTAGTTTATTTTTAATCTTACATGTAAGTAATCAACTCTTCAGCCTTCAGCACATGTGCTCACATAACCTTTCACTTTTTTCTTTCACGCTAATTATACTTTTATTAATTGTAGCGTCACCCTGATGAAGCAAATAAAGATTTGCGAAAGCTCGGTATATGATAAATAGATGACTTATTAACACCCTTTTTGGTCGGATTCCCTGATACGAGGACTTTTCTTCGAAAAAATTTGTTACTATATATATATATATATATTTTATATATATAGGAGAATTTTTAAAAATTCTCCTATGTTCAATTAAAAATGAGAAAAATAATTAAATCTATCCACTGGTTGGCTGTCCACCGCCGCAATTTCTGTGGAAGCTTACAACCATATAAGCGAAACGGAATGTAGTAGCAAAAGTGACTTGTGCTCCACCCAGTGGTGAATAATATCAAGATACATTTCGGTTCTCGCCTACCGTTACCGGCATGTATCTACACTATAAATATTACTTCCGAAAAATTTGCAGATGTGTGTTGGGTTGAATATGGCAGACTGATGATTCTTAACAAAGATGAAACGGCTGTCTTTGTCTTTCGCCTCACACATTTGCAAATTTTTATCATCATCTGACCGAGAATCTCGTTAGCACTTTATCTACAGTTATATATATACAGTGCGAGTCTCCAACTTGGAATAAATTCAGTAAATCAAACAAAGTTTATTTTTCGGAAATATGCTCGGACACGTCGATTAGTATTTTAAATTGCGCTCTTTTTGTTGTAATAAAATTTTATACAGCGTGTCCCAAATTTGAGATATGACGTCATTGACTATTTTTTTAATAGCAACCCTAATTTTTTTATCACTATTCTTAAAGAGTATATCAATTTACACATGTGTGCCAAATTTCAAATTTTTTTTCCCTGTCATTTAGAAGATATTTAACAAACATTATCAAATTTGTAGAATGAAGAAATCAAGTCACCTTAATCGAATTTTTATGCATTTTAAAAGTGGAATGCCAAAACGTGCTGGTTTGTCATTTTTTTTCAAACTGACGTTTATCATTTTGACGTTTAGTTATAAAAACAAGTAAGAAGTGTAGCATCGCATTCCACACATATTCGAGTGAGGAGAGTATTAGTCGTTCCATTGTTGTGTTGACTGTTGCTCACCGTTGGTCGAAAAATTATACTAACATGCCGTACTTAACTGAAACCCACAAAATCGAAATTTTAATGATGATTGGCTATGGAGATAGGACAAGAACACAAAATGAAGTTATTTATTTATTTAGAGAGAAGTATCCTGACTTACCAGCCATATCTCAAAGTACCGTAAGCAAGATTGAAAGTCAGTTTCGGGAAAATGGGCATTTAAGAAAAACGAATAATCATCGTCAGAATGCGCTGAGTGAAGAGGTCAAAATTGATGTACTTCTCTCTGTTCAGGAAAATCATCATGTCTCCTCTAGGCAGATGGCTAGGGAACTCAAAATTAGCCAGTCTTCAGTGTCAAGAATCCTTAGAGAGCAAACATTTCATCCTTATAAAATGACAATCCTCCAGGAACTCACCGAAGATGATCCGGATAGAAGACTTCAGTTTTGCGAAAAAATGATGGATCTACTAGATAGAAATGTTCTAAAAATAGAAAATATATTGTTTTCCGATGAATCAACGTTTATGTTAAATGGTGAGGTAAATCGTCAAAATTGCCGTTATTGGGCAGACAAGAACCCACACTGGATGAGGGAAGGCCACACTCAATATCCAGAAAAAGTTAATGTTTGGGCAGGGATTGTTGGTGATCGAATTTTAGGACCAATTTTCTTTCCAAATAATCTCAATGGAGCGGGATATTTACAATACTTGGAGGAAGAGCTAATTCCGAGTTTGGCTATTTTGTTTCCTTGCCCTGTAGAAGCTGACGTCCCGAATAGAAACATCTGGTTTCAACAGGACGGTGCGCCTCCTCATTTTGCAAGGCGTGTCCGTGAGTACCTGGATAATGTATTTCCACGAAGATGGATTGGCAGAAGAGGACCAGTTGAATGGCCACCCAGGTCTCCGGATTTAACACCTATGGACTTTTTCTTATGGGGGTACTTGAAAAGCAAAGTTTTTAAGACCAAACCGCCAAATGTTGAGGAGTTGAAAGAACGAATAAGACAGGAGTGTAGACTAATTTCCCCCGAAGTAATTAGAAATGTTCAAAACGAGTTTCAGTTCCGTTTAGAGTATTGTCAGTTAGAAAATGGACAACATTTTGAGCATTTATTGAAGAAAGACTATTAAGTTGAATTCATTTTTCAAATTTGATACTGTTTGTTAAATATCTTCTAAATGACAGGAAATAAAAATTTGAAATTTGGCACACATGTGTAACTTGATATACTCTTTAAAAATAGTGATAAAAAAATTAGGGTTGCTATTAAAAAAAATAGTCGATGACGTCATATCTCAAATTTGGGACACGCTGTATAAAATTTTATTACAACAAAAAGAGCGCAATTTAAAATACTAATCGACATGTCCGAGCATATTTCCGAAAAATAAACTTTGTTTGATTTACTGAATTTATTCCAAGTTAGAGACTCGCACTGTATATATATACAGGGTCTTCATTTCAAAAGGAGCCACCCTGAATAACTTTGGATCTGAAGTAGTTACGGTTTTAAGAAAAAATACGTCAATTGTGTTTTCGAGGGGGAACTTAAAAAAAACTGTTTTTAAAATTTTATCTTTCACCCCCTCACCCCCAGCCACCCCATCTTTATAATTTCAAATAGCACCCCCTATTGTGCGATACCTCATTTTAAAGGGCATAGAAAATTCTATCCAGCAAAGTAAAAATAATTGAAATCGGTTCATTTGTTTTAGAGAGAGAGGGTATTAATTTCAAAATAAGCCACCCTGAATAACTCTGGTTCTGAAATAGTCAGTTACAGAAAAAAAAATTCCGTCAATTTTTTTTTTGATGAGGAACTTGAAGACACTGTTTTTAGAATTTTATCTTGCACCCCCTCACCCCCAGCCACCCCATATTTATAATTTCAAATGGCACCCCCCATTGTGCGATACCTCATTTTAAAGGGCATACAAAATACTATCCAGCAAAGTAAAAATAATTGAAATCGGATTATTTGTTTTAGAGAGAGAGAGGGTATTTATTTCAAAATAAGCCACCCTGAATAACTCTGGTCCTAGAAAAAACGTCAATTTTGTTGTTGAGGAGGAACTTAAAAAACACTGCTTTTAGAATTTTATCTTTCACCCAATTACCCCCAATAATTTTAAATTTCAGTGAAATACGAGGTCTTTATTTCAAAACAAGCCACTAATGATTTATTAAAACAAATTTGTTTTAGTGACGAATCGACATTTTTTTTTAAATGGATTTGTCAATAAACATAATTGTAGATACTGGGACAATGAAAATACACATGTGTTTCGAGAAGATCATACACAGTTTCCGGTAAAGATTAATGTGTAGGCCGGTATACTCGGAGATCAGATAACTGGTCCAATTTTTATTGAAGAAAACCTGACGGGAGAATTGTATTTAGACATTTTAGAGAATTTAATTGACCAACTCATTACCCAGTCATTAGAAAATCAAGTCGACGAAGATGGTAACATGATAATCGATGAAAATAATTTGCATTTTCAACAAGACGGGGCTCCTCCACATTATGCTGTTCCTGTGAGGAATTGGTTAAATGAACGATTTTCTGGAAAATGGATCGGAAGAAGAGGTGCTCTAAAATGGCCTCCAAGATCTCCGGATTTGACGCCGCTTGATTTTTTTCTGTGGGGTTACATAAAAAGGCAAGTTTACAACACTCGCCCAGAAAATATACTTGAGCTCGGAAATAGGATAACTCAAACTTGCAGACAAATTCCCAAAGAAATATTCAAGAAAGTCTGGCAAGAATTTGAAAATAGAATATATTATTGTTCAGCAAATAAGGGAGCATATTTTGAGCATTTAATAAAATAATTTTTTTCTTCATTGTTATTTGAAAAGAAAAAATCAACGTGTTTTATTTCTCAAAATTGTATGTTTGGATCAGGAGTTATTTGGAAGTATTATTTTTAACCCTATATCCTTGAAACAAGTGTTGATTTATATTATTTTTTGCTATCTCAATGGTATTTTCGTCCTATAAACTGAGATATTACACGATGAGGGGTGAAAGAAAAAATTCTAGAAACAGTGTTTTTCAAGTTTCCCCGCGAAAACAAAATTGATGTATTTTTGCTTAAAACAGTAACTTCTTCAGATCCAAAGTTCTCAAGGGTGGCTTGTTTTGAAATAAAGACCCTCTTTCTCTCTCTCTCTCTCTCTCTGAAACAAATGAATTGATTTAAATTATTTTTTATTTGCTAGATAGTATTTTGTATGCCCTTTAAAATGAGGTATCGCACAATAGGGGGTGCCATTTGAAATTATAAAAATGGGATGGTTGGGGATGAGGGGGTGAAAGATAAAATTCTAAAAACAGTGTTTTCAAGTTCCCCCTCAAAAACAAAATTGACGTATTTTTTTCCTGTAACTGTAACTATTTCAGAACCAGGGTTAATTAGGGTGGCTTATTTTTTAAATGAATACCCTCTCTCTCTAAAACAAATGAACCGATTTCAATTATTTTTGCTGTGCTGGATAGTATTTTTCATGCCCTTTAAAATGAGGTATCGCACAATGGGGGGTGCCATTTGAAATTATAAAGATGGGGTGGCTGGGGGTGAGGGGGTGAAAGATAAAATTCTAAAAATAGTGTTTTTTAAGTTCCCCCTCGAAAACAAAATGGACGTATTTTTTCTTAAAACCGTAACTACTTCAGATCCAAAATTATTCAGGGTGGCTCCTTTTGAAATGAAAACCCTGTATATATATATATATATATATATATATATATATATATATATATATATATATATATATAAATGGCTTGTGGGGCTCAAGCCCGATAGCCAACCCCCTGAGTGCGCGCCTGTATGAAAGTATATTAATTATTTTAAGCTAATACAATCTGCATCAACCTGTGTAGTCTTTAGGCCTAAATTATACTTTGAGTCCTGCATAGGGGATTGATCAAATTTTAATGCCTTTATGGTGAATCGAGTCGACAACATTTTTCCAACTCCGTAGACATCGTCAAAATTGGACATGATTTCCAGAGAAAACTTTTTTTTTCACAGGAGCGCTAGAGGGGGGAGGAAGGGGTTAGGCTTAAGTTCGCATGCATAACTTTAAATAAGACACTTCAAAGTTTTTCGCCCTCAAAGATTCATCAAAATCGATAGAAAATACACCGAGTTATAGCAGATTGAAAATGGTCGAAATTTCACGAATTTCAAGTGTTTAATTTTTTTCCATCAGTGTATAAGTGTAAATGGTCTGCGTTTCTGCCTTCACAATTATTTGCGATGAATGTATATTTTAAAAATATTTTAATGTGTGACTTCAATGCAATATTTTAAATAGTCTTAAATTGTTTCTTTTTAAGTATACTGTGTATATTGTTTTTAATTTGTGACATATTTGTAATATTTTAAATTGTATTCAAATTGTATTTTTAAGTATGTGTATATTGTTTTAAATTCGTCTTAATTTACTTATTCTGACATATACTTTTAGTTTGTAAGACTGGATTGTATTTTATTTACTTTAATTTCCCATGGGCTACCGTTAATAAATACATTAATAACTTACAGGCGTGAAGTTACTTCAAATAAATGCTGTCACCATCAAAAAATGACAATGAAGGCTTCGGAACATTTTTTTATTGTTATAAAAAGAAGAAAGAAAAAGAACTTCCATAACTTGTTCTTCATGTAATATTGCTTTGTGTTTAAATTGCTTCCAGAGTTTCCACACCTAAATTACATTAATATTATAAGTTTCAATCAACAATTTTGATCTATAAATGTAGTTTTTCTAAAATATTTCAAGGTTACGTGCCTAGTAGGACTAATTTATCCCAAAGCCCAAATTTGAAAACAAGAACCAAAAAATTTTTAAAACAAATCATTTTAAGTTCATTAACACAGAAATGTTAAATCATGACGAGAAAAAAGGGTTAAACGCAATATTGAGTGAATATTTCTATTACAATATTTGCGCCGATTCTGATGATACTATAAAATTTACATATAGCATATTCGGTGGAATGTGGCGGCCGAGGTCGTAAAACGGTCGGTCCGCCCTGAGGATCGACGCGCCCTCAAAGAAAAGGTATTGGTGGTTCGTCTAATTGCATCCCATACATTTATTACTGTCCTTCGCTCCGATTGGTATACGCACTTTTACACCAGTACTTCTCAACAAAGATTGGTTTGAGATAAAAAATATTACGTCCACTACTTACCGAACTCCGACCCTCTTTTACGACCACAGCCGTCAGATTCCGGAGAACGGACTATACCTATAAAGAATAGTTGATTTTTGAGATTTAACAATTAACAACAAATCTAGCGAACTAGGTATATTAAATGAGAAGAAAACAACGACCACTTTAACAAATGACAGTAATACGATACCCAATTCAATTTCATATTCTTATATCAAGGAAACAACATCGATTCAATTAATTAGATGAAACGGGCATGCAAGAAAAGTAGCAGACAAGGATAACATCTAAGGTTTCATCGTATTTCTCCCACACATTTTATAAGAAATAAGTAAGCAATAACAATCTAATTAAGTTGTATTGAGAGTAATTATTTTGCAATTTTTTTCATTGATAGAAAATCCACAAAAGCTAGATTGTTTTCCTTTTATTTCACAACTATACAGGGTGTTGACTTGGCGGACGCAACATAGGAAATCGCATGTTAATTTTGAAGTGTTCAAATATTGGCTCCCCTATTTATTTTAGAGGCTAAATGTATTTAACTTTTTTGTAGAGGGAAAAATTCTGAATTTATTAATGTTCACATTTAACACGTTATGTTTTACTAAGTTGAAATAATTGAGAAAGAGTAATGTGATTTTATAAAAATAATGACGTGCCATGGATTTGAAACAATTGTGGATATCAAAATGGCACAATATATTGCTGTCATTTGATTAAAGTAAACGTTTTCGAAATGATTTACTCTCTCTTAATTCTTGATGGCACTCATACTTAAAAGAAATACATTTGTGTTTCTTTAAAACCTTAAAACTATTTGTATGGTTTATATTCAACTGGACTCATATTTTTCTCGTATTCATATTCTTCGACAAACAGCAAAATATCTAATTCCTTTTGATTTTGTCTTTCTGGATTCTTATTTTCTTGTATGTCTTTATTTTCACACATGCAGTTATTCAAAACTGTTCCCCAAGCTTCAAACTTACTTACCAATCGTTGAACAGTGGATTCATCAGGTATCGGTCTGTCTGGAAACTGGATGTCGCAAATCGCAATCGCAAAGATCCTTAAAACTATGGCCTGCACAATGCCACTTAATTAGGAGGATTTTTTCTTGAGTAGTGTAAATAATTTCGAAAATATTTACCTTCCTCAAGCGACATGTTATGCCATTTTGATATCCGCAATTGTATCAATTCCATGGCATACCATTATTGTTTATAAAATCACATTGCTTTTTCTTAATTATGTCAACTTAGAGAAACGTAAAGTGCTAAGTGTGAACATTATTAAATTCAGAATTTTTCCCTCTACAAAAAAGTTAAATACATTTTGTCTCTAAAATAAATAGGGGAGCCAATATTTGAACACTTCAAAATTAACATGCGATTTCCTATGTTGCGTCCACCAAGTCAACACCCGGTATGTTTAAAATGTTTGAAATTTATTAAAAGAATTTTAAGAACATTTACGAAGGTGCGCATTTTAGCAAAGAAAATTATGGGAATACTAGTGATAACCATTTCTTCTATATTTTATAGCTACATACATTTGAGATTCATCTTAATATAGTGCTCCATGAGATTTTTTTTTTTTAATTAAATAAATACGAAAAGTAGCCTGAATCTTTAGGTATATTCGGGCTACCTTTGTCTTTGCAACAAATATGGGTTTTCAATATTAATCTTAACTTACCTTAATAATAATCAGCAACAGGTATCCACACGTGACATTTAATTTAACATCCTGAAAACATTACACTTAAAATGTTTTTAAATACAATAAATCGGGATAAAAAAATAAATTTAAATAACATAGTTTATTGAATTTAAAAATTTGATGGTATCTCAATCAATGAATAATAATAAATACCTAAAAATAACAGAAAACGAAAGATATACAAGAATTACAAAATTGGCCATATTGCATATTTATTTTAAATTAGGTATACAGTAAAACAGCCTGTTGTATATATGATACTATAATATATAATACAATCAATATTGATATAACTTATCTATACATATTAAATTAAATTAAAACGAAAAAAAAAATTACAAATATTAGAAGAAAATATGATGAGCTGCTCATTGTACTAGCGTCTACTATGAAACAGAAAAAAAATAACTATTACACAAAAAAGTAAATATATATTTCTTACACATAGTTATTACACACAAAAATTAATATATATAGCTAAAATATGATTATATAAAAAATAACGAGGGGAAAAAATAAATAAACAGCGTATTTTTTTATGAACAGCTATATATTAACTCCTAATATTTAAAGACAGCAATATTGTGTTTGGCAGAAGCATAAATGCAAGTCTTATTATAGCATTCCTTATAGAATCCCTATATTTCTGTTTTTTTCATTATTTTTCAAACGCTCAATATGAGCAAATATTTGGAACGACTAAACCCGATGAAAATTTTTATTAAAATCATACGAAAACAAATCGGGTGCTGGATATATATATCGGGTTTAGTTGTTCCGAATAAAAAGGAAGAGCAATAAATACATTGTATTTTCAACGGGGCACAAAGTGTAATTCAATTAATTATTATAAAGCTTGCTGCAAAAAGTGAATATATTATATTTATATTTAAATATATATATATAAAACTAAAACTTCATTCAAACAAAATCGTAATCTCTTGAGTCTACGGGAGCAGACTTTCGCTTTACAAAATATAATAATAATTATAATGAAAAAAAAATATGGACAAGTATATTGACTATCATTTAGAACGAACTCAAACATCCAGACTTTATCTTAACCTTTTGAGCGTAATATCACACGGGAGGTCCTCTAACATTCCCACCAGTATACAAAATTTATTTTCTTTTTAAAATACAAGCCTAATTTTTGTTTTTTTTTTTTTGGTGGAATTTTATAACTGTGAATGTCTTGTAATAGTTTTAACCTTAATTTATTCATACTTGTGATGTGGTAGTTTAACAACTTCTAGAATTTTAAAAGCCCCCTTGTAACTATTGTATAATGTATGAAATAACATTAAACATCACGTTTCGAAATCACCTTTTTTTTATGGAATTTTTCCTGATAATGATTAGTTTTTTTAAATGTAATACTTTCATGTAATTTTAGTTAAGTTTGGTGATAATTTTCATAAATGGGGAACTGGAACAGGATTAATAAATAACAGTTCAGAAATAATATGACTTTGGCTACATTTTCATTTGAAACAACTATTACTAATTGTAAGTGTTAATCCTTGATCATCGCCTTACACCTTACGGTAGGAAGGCATAAGATTTTAGAAGAATCCAGGATTAAAGTGAATGAAGTGAATTTTTTTTTCTGTCAAGTTACTTCATTTCTCAATTTCTATTACCACCAAACTATTAACTTGTATATTTTAGGTCGAATTAAAGAACAATCCTGCATTAATTTTTTGACCTACATTTAAATATCATCATGTAACCAGGAAAAATCCAAAATCTTGAATTACTAGTATTTAAAAAGTACGAAAATCTAAACAACATTTCCTTCCAATCGCCATCACGCCTATCTAATCCGAATCACTTGTATTTTAAAAAGTACAAACACCCGTCGACCAAACTTCATTTTCTAGTTTTGGTAAAAAACTATGTATCTACAATTTGTTTATGTTTTAGTTCTTTTCGTTTTTTTTTCATCTTCATTTAATTTCACTATGTACAATTTCACCTATACACAAAAATGTTTAGTATGTGTATGAAAAAAGGTTTACATCAATCATTTTCGTAACGAGTAAATATTTTTTTACCTAATTTTTTTTAAGTAATCGAAAAGATACATTTATATAGGCCTAATATTTAATGTTACTTTTTAAGGCGCTGCTATACCTTTCGTAGTTTAAATTAACTCCATCAATTGGTATGATTTAAATTTTATTTTAATGTAAATTTGTTTTTTTTAAATTAAGGTTCGATTTCAATAAATTTATTGGACAGAAAAAAGTGGAATAAACTAATCAAGGGTCACTAGACGACCACACTACCCTCACCCATTGGGTAGAAGGGAGTCTGATTATATATCTATAAAACGATCCTTGAAACCAGGATTTTCAGACTATGTTTCTAAAGTATGTTATTTTTTATAAATCTAGATAGTTTGTAGTGCAATATAGGTACGTTTTTATACCCAAATTATTTGTTTAATATTTAATTATTATCACGTCGATAATTTATTGCATGGGCCAGAGCATGAAGTAATGTTACTAAAGCCAAAGTCTTCGGTACAAAAGAACCCTGTGGGCCACCCTACACCATTCAGTAGCCTTTTGTTTTTTTGGTTGGTTAAAATTGAATATTACTATTACTGACTATTGATGTTAACAATCAGCTGAAGCTCGTGACAGTGTTAATTTTTGTATATTAAATTGAGATTTAACTACAACCCTATTTCGGAAATTGTTTGTTTGGATTATAACAACCTAACAACGTCAGCTTTGCAGAAAAGAACCCTTGAATTGCAGTAGATGTCACTGAAATGATGATTTTATGTATCAAGTAAAAAAGATTTAAGATTCCACCAATAATTTTTCTTCGATTATAAAATAAAAGCTATGAATTGGTTTGATGAAACTTTTATGGTAAATTGTCAGTTATCAATGGCAACTTCCACCTTGGTACTCTATGATGTCATGATGTTGATAAAATACAATTTGCTTTTGATTATTTAAAGATCCCTCGTGCATTTGGTAAGCAAACATTTCAACTGGTATTTTTGTTAGAATTAAAATTCCTAAAATGTTATTTTTTAATTACATGGGAAATACCAAAAAAAGAAACTGAAGTGCCTGATTGAAAATATCATAAAGTAATGGCTTCCCGCATTGACCAAATTAAAAAAAGTTAGCTCATGAATATTTGTAAGTAGGGATACCAATTTTACCTGCTCTGTGGTAATTTCTATCTCAATTTTTTCGATGTTTTGTACATTTGCTTCTATCCGTGCATTAACATAAGAAGTTGGTAGAGCAATATATTATTTTAAATAATTTATCCTTATGTGTCGGTGAACGTGCTGGAGAATTTATTATAAGAGCCGGAGCAGACAAATGTTAGTAAAACCGGCGTCTCCTATCCAAAAGGACACTGTTGGCAACCCTATTTCTAATTGTCAGGTGTGTACTAGAGATGGGTAACTCTTGAGTGAGTCGATGAGTCGACTCTTTAAAATAATTCAGATGATGTAGTAAAGCATGTAAAGATACATATTGGAGAAAATGTAAAGAAAGGATTTTTTTTTAGTCTATCACTGTACTTCGGGAACATCTAGAGATTATTTTAAAGCGAGAAAGCGAGGAGGACTATATTTTAGCTCTCCACTTTATGAGAAGCACATATTGGAAGTTTTTTGAAAGTGTGGACCCTTTTTGTCATGTCATTTATTCATGACTTGACTCTCTGAGTCGACTCTTTTTACTGAGTTAGACCTTGTGAAGCAGTTCACAGAAAAGAGTCATTTTGCCCATCTCTAGTGTGTACACAGTACTGCAGAACAAACATGCTGATATATTTGTCAACCAGTACGTCTTTAGCGATGTTTATCATTCAGCTTATTTGTTAACAACAAAAACAATGTAGAGATAGAATGAATAAACAAAAAATTAACATAAACAATCAAAATTGGTTTATAACCTTAAAAACTTTTCATTCCTCTAAATCATTTCATTTATAAATAGCATTTCAATTTTAAAATAGGTGGCCGCAGTGGTCTAGTGAGTAGAGGTCCGGCCTCTGGACCCCGTTGGTGCTGGTTCGAGTTCCGTCCGGACGGTCACTTTTTCAACACGAAAAATGGCCATACGGGTCCCTGGGTGTCTAGTGTTTGTCCCCATTTCATTTAAATATGAATATTATTATTACTATAAATTGGTTGTGGCTGAATGCCCTACCTGGCTAAGCCAATTCCCCATCATCCTCGATTCCCTAACCCAAACTCCTGTCAATCATCTTTCCTTTACAAAAAAAAAAAAAAAATTTGAAAATTCGGACAAACAATGGTCATCAAACAATGGGATATCAGTATATCAAATAAAAAATGGGGACCAATCTCAAAAATTCAGGTCATCTAGGTTTAACATGTTAGGAGGGTCATGGAGTCCATAACAACTCAACTAGCAAACATGGAATAAAACACATTTTATGAGAAAGAAACAACATGTCCATTACAAATATCCATCCGGAGATCCCAAAATGCTCATTTTATGTTTCTTACATTTTGGGGGACCGAGAGTCCAATGAAATGTTTTATGGTTGTTCCTTGGGTTTGTCTTAATAATAGATAAATTTGGAGTTTCGGGTAAATCACACTTTTTTTTCTTGGACATTCAAGCAGAAACTCTTACAATTGGAAATGTTACTTTCCAAATCCTCAGAGATAAAAAGTTCGCATTTCCAATTTAAGGAGTTTCTTCTCTTAATAAATCTCATAAAAGTAAACCAAAAAAGAGATTTTTATGAATCTTTGAATGACAAATTATTCTAAAGATTATTCTCTAAGAACAGTCTGCAGATGCAGAGAACAATTGAGGCTATGTCCGAAATTGTAGAAATCGACATTTTTGCGGCATCTGGTAGAGTATTTTGCAAGCTATCTGACGGTGGACATAGTTCATTTAAAAACCACACTGTACATGTGTGGTTACAATGCTTTAAATTCTAGCTCGTTTTGGCAAAAACATCATAAGTCCACATCGTTTTTGATAAAAACAGCACTTGTTCAGGTCATGAACATTCTTTTGATAGCAAAAGGAATAATAGCTGCTGGAATGGATAAAGACAGCCAGAAGTAAAGATGAATGTTGTTTGAGTCACTTAAACAGCTCAGGTGGTCCGTATTCGGAGAGGGGTGGCCAAATTGGTCACAACTGGGCAACACTCCACACAGCCAACAACTTGACTTCAGAAGAAGTTTAGATTGGCTTGAGGAGTAGGGCTCAGGAGGTGGCACAAGGACCAACGAATGGTCTAAGTGCTGCGACCAATTGGTGGCCCTCCACAAACCATCATCAAAGATGGATAATTGGTCATTTCAGAAGTTGTAACGGTTACCAAGAGAAACAGTTTTTTGTTCGATTTTCTCAAAACGTCATTTTTGGACAAATGCTGTTTATGAAATCAACGCCTCAATTCTTAGAACAAACTTTATAATAAAACAGCAGTGTGAATTTCTCTTGTTTATTGATAAAGACACTGCTACAATTATTTCATCATATACGGGCTTCATCGGACAGATCAACATTTTTCATGTGCTCGATGAAGCCGTTGTGGAGTGAAACAATTGTAGCTGTGTTTCTACAAATAAAGAAGTGAAATTCTAACATTCGTGTTTTATTATAAAGTTTATAATGGAATTTTACCAAGTAACAGCCTCAGCAATCCAATATTATTAGAATAATTTTGCACTCTATGTTTTGTAAAAAACAATTTTTTCTTTTACTTTTCAGAAGTTCCTCAGGGACTTGATCGGGAAGGGGATTTTTCTGAAATGTCGAATTCTAAGTATGTATGTAAAGAACAATTAAAAAGTGTGCAACATTGCCCTAAAACGGGCAAAAGTAGTGTGATGTCATAGTAACCAAATTGGTGATGGTTGTGACTGTTACTACGTAGTAATTCATTATAGAAACACTGAATAAAACACTTAAAACACACCAACTGTCATTATTAAGTGTTTCGACGTTTTACTGTCATTATCACTTGATAATGACAGTAAAACGTGGAAACTTAAGTCATGATATGTATGTATATGTAATATTTGTGCATACATCAAATAAATTGTGGTAAAAAACTTAGTAAGTGTTTTATTCAGTGTTTCAGTAACCAAATTATTCATTTTTTTAGGTAAGGGTTATCATTTATCACTTTGAGGTTAATTATAACTCAAATTGTTGCATTTATTTTGTACGCTACTGGTCTCAAGAAGGTGGGTGTCAAGAAAATACTTGGAATTTCGAATGGTTCTACAACAGAGTTGGTACTATAAGATTATTTGCTGCTGAGCTGGCCATGCCTGAGTGAGAGAAACTTAGCGGTCATGTCTGAGATTATTTAATTTTTTTTTAATGCAACCGAACTAGCCTCTAGTTATTTGCCAATGCTGTGGGTTGGCTGGACGGCACCGGGGAATGAGGACATACAAAGGGCCCATTGAGGCTTACGTGCAGCGGACTTCTCTGCCCTTCCATCGGAATAATCCAGAATCCAGATCTAGTTATTTATGACGTAAATTGTTATTTTAAAATCAAAGTGACAAGTCGAAACAATTTGTGTTATTAAATAATGGCTTTTGCATTTATTGAAGTTCAAAAGCGATACATAGCAGAAATCTAAGAAATGGCAGAAAAACCAATGGCGAATAGGTTTATGCGGTAAGAGATGCGTACGAAGATTTTTGAGAATTTCCGCATGAAGCTATTCCATAGGACACTCTGCATAGTAGAACATGAAACCCATCTTACTTAATAATTTTTTTACCTTTTTTTTAGATATTAGTTCCAATAGCCTGTAGGCTAAATCCTAATTTTTAATATGCGACATTCCTAATTTATCTCACAGCCAACTCTCAATAAAAATCTTGTGGCTCCCACGGTATAATAGCCATAATAAAGAAAATGTATTGAATTATTAGGAAGTCTAAACATTTCTTGCAACAGATAAATTATACACAGAAAAATTGAATATATAGATAATCCAAAAAAATCACAACACTTTAATAAATTCAGTACCATGGTGGTCACCGGTGTCTTGTTGCAAAATTTACACCAGGCCATGATGGACACAGGTGTCTGCTCATACATTCTTTTTATATTGTCCACTCCATAGTCTATTGGATAAATACAGAGAGCTATGGAATTTAAAGAATGTAAATAGTATGCGCCTTTAAAATGGTGAGCGCAGCGATGAAATAGAAAATAATATTTTTTTTGGCATGTTATTTTCAATGGGCCGCTCTATTCACCGTGTGTTCGAGGGTATAAGCTGTGGACCAATATATTTTTGTGATAGTTCATTCATATCTCGCTGAACACATGGCCCTACCGCCGTATCACTCAATCAAAAGTTATCGCTCGGCTTGTCCATGAACGTAGACGTCTTTCGAAACGGGAATTATAAAGTTTGTCGTTTATGTCCATTATTTACAAATAATTTAAACCATAAACATATTTAAATATGTTTTAAGTTTAATTACATATTGTGATATTCAAAAAAATACTTAAAGATATTTTATTAATAATTAAAATGATAATATTACTGAATTTATGCTGCGCCACTGGTAATGACCATCGGTATATTCCACGCGCATTCCATAGCTCTTCCTATTTCTCCAATAGGGTATAGCCCTGCAAGACATTACTACCTATAACGCAGGGTCATGACCAAGTGGTAAGTTGTAAAAAGTTGGCTCTGAACTTTTTAAGAAATATGAAAAAGATGGTACGACCATTATTATCTGGTAATCCATGATTAAACTGGATTGAAAAAATCACTATGTTTTAACCAAACTAAATTAGTTATGTTTAAGATGTAATGAATATTTCAATTTACTTTTTAGGAAACATTTCAAACGATCTTAAGAAAATGAACGACTAATGCAAATTATGTTGCATTGCAAGGCAAAACTTTTAAACTGAAGCGACTTTTATATAAATCAATGAAAAATTCGACGCTTATCAATTACTTTAACTTATTTAGAAGAAGCATTGCGAAAAGACCATGTTTTTTAACCTACACGCATAATCTAGAGATTGCAATTGGTATTATTGATTAATGAAAAAAAAAATCTAGTAAAAGGTTTCTATTAATAATGATAATAATAATGAATTAAATTAATGAAGTCTGGAATTATAAAATAAACAAAATTATTTTGATGCCCCCTAGACGATTTCGACCAGTTTTAAAAATGTCTATGTGCGTGTGTATGTGGGCGCTGTATCTCAAAAATGAATGCAGATTTTTAAATGAACCTTAATATCCTTTTGGCTAAACGAAGAACTGAAGAGCTTTTGGTAAAGTTTGGAAAACCAGTGCTTACTTTCAGCGTTTTTTTTTTTTTTGTTTTTCCAGGTATTTTTGTAAATATGAAAAATATCACAAAATCATTTAAATAAATGTTAAAGATAATGAAAAACTCAACACTTTTTGTAAATATATGTTTTTCATAAACTTTAAATAAAAAAAAAATTGTTTTCGTCTTTTGTCTATAATTGTAAAACTAAGAGTTAAATGAATTTGACATGAGCAATAATGGTAACGAATGCCAAAATGAACAACTTGTAAAGAATACATTTTTATCTTAAAACTATTAGTTTTGAGAAAATACGGTGGAAGTAAATGATTGGCCACATCATTTTTTATTCATGAATAGAAAGCTTTTACTAGTTTTTTTCATTAATCATTAATACCAATTGAGGAGCAGAAGTAACAAAGGGGCCAAGTGTCAAGTTGCCGAAAAGTGACATATTTCTATAGATACGTTCTATGTGCTATTGACTAAATCCTATCAAATGGGCAAAGTGCAAGGACTTCAAACTCCGTAAACAAACATAATACCAAATTAACAGCAGAAGTAACAAAGGGGCAAAATGCCAAGTTGCCGAAAAATTAGATATTTCTTCGTTCTATGTGCCATCGACTAAATCCTATCAAATGGGCAAAGTGCAAAGGCTTTCTGTAAGCGCTCGGTCATTTTTCCACATGAGAGAGGTCAAGTGCCGTAGGACACATTGTTGTGTTGCCCATTCATTTTGTTTAAATTTTAGATTTAAATATTAACCACCTTTATAAAACTTTCATGAGGAAATATCCCTGTAGCTTGGTCACTTATAGGTTTTACAGAAAAATATTAGACTTTCTAAATGTTTCATTTAGAGCACCTAGAACACACGAAATATGACTCGTTAAATTACGATAGAAGTCAAGCAGCGAATGTAGAGTTAGACTTGCACCATCGAAAGGCAGAAGCAGCTACTATGCTCATTAAAAGGGACTTCGCATGAGCCAGGAAGCACCACGAGTATGTTCTCATTCATATTCGTACCTACTTTGACATGATGCACTTGAGTCTACTTTCTATAACTTAGAAATCAGCTTTGGGGATAACAAGCATTCATACGTCTTTTAATAACATGAAGGAGTGGCAGGGTGTGGCACTAAAGAGATTGTGTCTTGCTTATTATGCTTTTTAAAAATGGGCATTAAAGAAAAAAAGAATGTTGCTATTTGGAACCGCTTACAATAAAAACAGAATGGCTGTGTTTATTTACGTGTTTTTGGTGACACCATTGAACATAGGTATCCTGTCAGTGGTCATAGCTTCCTTCAGTGCGACAGGGATTTCGCATTGATTGAGAAATCCCTGAAAGCGTAAGTGCGCTCCGATGGCGTTTGAGGACTTACATGATGTAATACAATCATACCGACACAGGTTAATTTGAAATATAAGATATGTCACAGAAAAAAAAATTTGATGTACAAGCGCAGCCGACAAGATCTTAAATCTCAAACAAGGGAATATTAGCAAAGTTGACTGCCAAGAACCTATTTTTTGTATATTAGTGAATCTTTTTCTGAAGTAGCACATTGGAAAGCAACTCCGATACCTAAAAGAAGAAAAACCATGGAAGATCTAAAAAATATCTCAATTAACCAACTACCAGACATTAATAAGGTCAGTAACAAGAAAAAACACCTAACCTAACCCAATCTAACCCAACCCTATCTAACCTAACCCAATGATTTTAAAGTACTTGTAAACACTTCCCTAATATAGCCAAACTCGTCAAGATTTGCTGGTTCGTCCGAGCGAAAAGGCCTCGAGTGCAAAGAGTTTATATCCATGATTTCATAGATACAACACTATAAACACCAAGCACTCTACGCTAATTTAACCAAATAATATACTTAGCCCTTTTCCCCATTTTTTTTTTATATTTCCATTTTTATGTTGTTTTTGTTATAGAATATTTAGGCGTAATGCACATATCATGTTAGATAATTATTTGAAAATAAAAAGGCTTTCGTTTTTGTACATGAAGGTTTTTTCTAAATTTTTGTAATAATTTTGGCACTTGGTCCCTTTGCTACTTCTGCTCCTCAATTGTAAACTATTATTCCTCAAGTAAAGGGTGTTATTCTGAACAAAAATGTTAGCGTTAACAGCGATGTTATTTACAAACATCGACAGATGTTATGAATATACGATTCTGTACACAATGTCTGTCAACTAACATCGATGTAACATTAACATTTTCGATGTTAAACAACACTTGTCAAAACGTTCGACCTTACGAGATTGTTAATGGTGATATACATATTTTGAGGTTATTTCGTGGTTTGTGATTTTCGTCAACAAGAAACTCAAATGAATAGTAATATTCCAATATTCATAAACGTGCTTAATCAAACACTTATTTTATTACTAAAAATATCCTCAAAAACGTATTATTAATCATCTATTATAATATATATACATGAAGTTGGTTGCGCTGCAGACGTTGCACTGTTGCCAATTTGTGTACATCGGATTGTGCAGAATGCAGTTTTTAACAGCGCTATTCAATTTCACATAACATTGCAATGTTAATAACATCGCTGTTAATAACAGTTGTTCAGAATAACACCATTATACGTCTAGGTTAAACTAAAAACACCTTGTATATATACAATTATTAATTTGTAAACGTTTTTCATAAATAAAATTTGTTTTACTTCATTAAAATTATTATATACAAGGGTCCCAGACCACCTGTATCAGCCTCTTTTTAAGAAAACGGCTAGTCATATGGAGTTGGGACAAAAAATGATTACAAATTTATTACTTTTTATCATTTGAAATGCAAACTTTTAAAATAAGTTAGCCAGGGAAAATTGAAATTTAATAACTTAATCAGATATTATTCAAAATGGGTGCCAGTAACAAAATTATGTTTCCTACGAAAGTTGCTTGTGTTTTTAAAGACCTTTTAAACGATACCATTTTCGACCTACCGTGCCATTTAAAAATCTGGATTCCTTAGCAAAATCTCAGGGATGCCTACCATTTCTGGAAATAACGACATCATCATTCGATTCTGGCTTTTGTAATACATTTTTTGTCCCAAGTCTGTCCGACTAGCCGCTTTCTCAAAAAAAAGGTCTGGGACACCCTGTATATGCATGGAAGAAAATAGAATTGAAATGTATATCATATTTTCGGATAGATAGTTTGTTTGATATATAAAAGTTCAAGAAACCTATTTTGGTTTGATCACTCACTTTAATTTGCATAATTAATTTGTTTCATAAGAACTTGAGATTTGTAAAGGCCAAACATTTTCTTTTCGGTATGATTCTTACCATGGAATTTGTTACTTGAATTGGTTTGATGAAGAGTGTCTGGTGATAATTTGGGGGGAATTTTCTTACAGATGTCTGTAATCCCTGTCCTCAGTGTATGTGGTAACTTTTCGTTAAAATTTAGGAGAATCCAAACAAAAATTGTTAATTAAGAATACATCATATATCTCTGCAACTTTTTTTATTTATCCAAAAATTGTTAGTGGCGTTTGAAAGGTTTAAAATGCCTTTGTAAAGAAGCACTTGCTTTACAATTTTTTAATAGTTATTTATGTATCAAGGGAATTATAAGGATGTTAATTATCGAGGGCAACGTGTTTATTATCTCGAGGGCCGTCAGGCCTCCCAGTTAGCACACTTGTATCACAAGCTCAAACTGAGAACAAGTACTTGTTCTCAGTTTGAGCTTGCTCAGATATGTTACTGATGCAAGTGTGCTAACTGGGCTGGGGGATAGTAAGTTGCTCGAGGTATTCACACCCTCATAATTCACGTGATACATAAATAATTTTATTTCTTGCAATAGCTTTTAAATTTAATTTATTTCTTTAATTAAGGTGGTTGACCCAGCATATAAAGGTATAGTCGTGGAAATACCCCTGTTCAAAACACTTAGATGTGACATTTTTTAGTAACTGTTCGTACGTGTATTCTTTCATTTTACACTTAATGTGTTACTGTGGAAACTTAATTCGTCAATGTCAGCTACTCTGACAGATTATTAAATTGTTATATCGGAAAAGGTTTACTATTATAAATATAAACAATAAAGAATATGGTAAGGAATGAAATATCTTTATTAAAGATGGATGCAGTTTCATTGTTTTACCAAACTCAAATTTGGTGTTTTTGATCTCATACACATAAATAAGATTGAAAAGAAAAAAAATTACCTGGGGTATTTCTACGACTATAGAAACCATATTACGTCAATTTTGAAGTATAGTTACCATTCATTTTTGTTAAATTTTATTGGCATTTAATAAACATTAGTCAATTTGTCTGCATGACAGATACCAGTAAAATGTTAAGTTAATGGAGTACACCAGATTTCAAAAGTGATTAAACAAGAATTGCAATGGAGGCAAACGCTTAGATGAAAGTGTGTTACCAGCTTATTTTCAATAGTTCAATATTTTTCTAATAGCTGAATTGTTTTAAATTTATTAGCCCTAATTCTTTATGGATTAAATATTGAAATCAAGGCATTGAAGGAAATAAAACATTCATAACTTCCCAAGGGGAATTATGAATAACTTAATAGTTATCAAAACTAAGGTAACATTATCCGTTATTTGTATTGCAAGAAATAATAGTAAATATCATACTACTAAAAAATAAAATCATTTTATTTCTTATGTTACAATATATCATAAATCTTCCAGCATCAATCAAGATTTTTTTGCTTATTTTACAACAAAATAAATTAACATTTGTAAAATATCATATAGATCACTGTTTCTCAAACCGAAAGGGAGCAGTGTGACGTGTAAGAAGTAATTACAACTCGACTCATAACAAGGAATAAAACACATTTTATTAGAAAGAAACAGCACATTCTTGGGGTAGCTAAGTGCTCATAATTTCTTTTTTCGGTTTTGGGTGGCCATTAAGCTTAAGTACTGATATAGATAATACTGTCTGATTACTACACCATCAAATGCGAGAGTACACAATCGGGAAAAATGAAGAATTGTCAAACAATTGATTATTAAAGGTCTTGAACTTTTCTACAGCGAGATTTGCATTTATCA
Source organism: Ocypus olens (assembly GCA_910593695.2). NCBI lineage: Eukaryota > Metazoa > Arthropoda > Insecta > Coleoptera > Staphylinidae > Ocypus > Ocypus olens. The sequence goes on along the minus strand of OU343053.1, from coordinate 14,939,319 downwards.
TCAAGTAATCGTTTATTAAGAGAATTGTCATTGCTTTATTTGAAGAACCCAAATTTCTGATTAAACAACCTAATAAGTAGGATGATGCTTTAGCTAATAACCTATCCTGGTTCAACACATTTGATGTTTATTTGAAAAAAACATCGTGAAGAGATATATTTCATAAATATGACAATTTTTATGTATTACTTCCTGTTAAATTTGTATTATGTAATTATTCACATTAGAATCGGTGACGTAGCGTAGGACCAACCCAAATAGGAGTCCGAATGTTGAAAACAATACATTCCCTAGTTTCTAACGTTGAAAGTAAAAATGTGGGGGCCGTTTTTAATTGTCAAAATTTGACGCTACGCTACTGTTTACAATGCTTGTAATTTTTCAGGTAATCGGGGCTTCCCGTTTATGAATAAAATAATAAAATAAAAATTTATTTTAGCTTGGCAGTCTGGGAGATAGTCGCTGAGTGGGAGAGCTTGCCATAAAAATTAGCCATATGTTTATAGGTGGAACCATGACTAACATTCTTTTACCCTTCATTCAGTCATTATCCCTCCTCCTAGTTTCGCAGCTCGCCCATAGGAGTTATAAGTTTAATAGTGTCGTGTTGGCCATTATTGCAATACTAGATTGTTTAAATTAGCGAAAGAATCTTTCTTCACAGAAATTTTATCCTCAAACGTACAGATGTGGTTGACAAGGTCAAAGTATGAAGGTCTTCGTATCATACACATCCATGTGCAAAGGTATATTTCAAGCATCATCAATAACTAACTCATTGTATCTATTCAGTTAGCTATTGATAATGGTTATATTGTACTCAAATCATAGATTTAATGTTTATAGCAAATGAACCTTCGAAGGCAAGGGCGTTTCCAGCCAACTAGTCTAGGGGGTAGTTAAAAAAAAGAAGATAAATAAACTGGTGTTTCCGCTCTCATACACCTGTTCCGTGAAATCTCTCTATCATTTTACTATAAAATTTACCGGTTATTTTATTTGTTTGGAATATGGAAAATGGAATATCAGTAATTTTTAACAATAAAAATTGATAAGCGAAAAATTCTTAGGGGGGTAATTACCCGATTATTAACTTAATACTTTTCTTACGACCACTTAGCACATATAATGCTGGTAGACCGGCGCCTATAATTTAAAAAACAGGTCGCCAGTAGTGATAAAAAATTAGGCCACCCCTGTTTTACACGTGGTGTTTGTAACTCGAATCAGAGCCTTGCAGGGATGAGTTTTTGAAAGCCCGACCCGGCCTGATGAAAAGAAAATGTGGTGTGTACCCTGCCAGGAGCTGAATATTCAAACCCCGAAAAATATTGAATTAAATAAATAAGATTACTGGACCCATGTACTCCTTACAATTCTTAGAATACATTTAATTCATGTTAGTGAAAGAACACATTTTTTTTTCAATTCACTTGGTTGTTACTTTCCAAACTATAATAAAATAAAATTTATCCAAGCCCGGTCCGGTCCATGTTATCCACTGGTAAGCCCGGCCCGGCCCAAATATTGAAAAATACGGCCCGGCCCATGCAGATCTCCGACTCGAATTCGAAAATTCCAATATTTTTCATTTGTATTGTTGTGAATTTCAAATTTTGTATGAAAGGAAAACAAACATTACATAAACAAATAAATAAAATACATAAAATAAAAACAAAATATAGTATTCAACCTATTAGTATAAACGCTCTAAGAAGCAAGGTGATTAACGCAAGGCCAGAAGGACCGTCCTCATCATAAGTAGAACCCAACCAAAATCTAGTGGCATGTTGCGCAGTGACTACCTTAAATTTCAAGAGATGGGAAGCCTATTTAATTCAGTGAGCAGAGTGAGAAAGTATTCTCTCAGAATACAATAGTTGATTCAATGAGTTAAGTCTTAATAAGACTTTACCTTGCAGAGTCACGAACAGGATGAATATACACATATTCAGGCTAGATTTCTTCTTTGTTAAATTTATTTAATGCTTCTGCAACAAGTGAATTTGTCTTAAATTTACCTTCTCGCTCTGCGCAAACTTTACATGCCGCCAGATTTTGATTGGGCTATAATCGGTATTTGGTTACTTTACACTCACAGAAGTTTCCAGCTTTACCTACTAGCTATTTGCGCACTATTCGCTTCTATGATACATCAGTAGTTCTTAAAAAGTACATTAGAAACCTTACTTGTTGCAGAAAGCATTAAACAAAAAATTTTAAAAAATTTCGTTTTATTGAATTTGCTCTTAAAAAAGTTAGAATACGCAATAAATATGCAAGCAACCCAACGCCCCATGTTTGCCTATTGAGAAACCTCAGGCATTCGAGTTGCACAAAATATCCAACCAATGCCTAGATGGGAGCGTTTCTTGTTAATCACCTTAGTTGGCTTCTTGAAGCATCTGGATTTATATTATTCACCGGGCAACACAGGTTTATTTAAATCATTTTTATCATCATTGAAATAATCAATAAATGGGTCTTTCACAAATATTCAAAACATGTTTTTTTAAACTTTTATTATTTATTCAAACAATTTAAAAAAATGCGTCTTTCACAGACCTATATAAACCGTTTGCAATGTTTTTTTCGCGAAACATAACGAAAGGTATAGCTAGTGCGCTCCTTATAAAAAAAAGAAAACATCTCCTTAATTATTACAAGTTTTAATCAGATATAAAAGACGACGACAACATCATGTATTTTTCTTCACCGTTAGAGGTTACCTCTTCTCTCTCGACCACAACACATCTTGGATGGTAAAACCGTAAGTCAAATACATTTGGTCCTGTCCTTCAATTTTTTGTTTCTACTAATATCTAATATGCCTACATTTTTTCTTTAAAATTACATCAGTCTCAAAGGGGCAAACAATATAATACATTTGCGACACGAGTATTGTTTTCACTTAACGGAAGCATAAAACGGAAACGGAAATAAATGAAATGTATAATTACTTTTAAAGAGGGTGGGGGGCGTGCGGTCATTTTTTTTCTCGCTCTTAACCTTAAATCACCACCAGCGATATTAGGAAATCAATAAACAATTTAAATTAGCAGTGATGATGGTATTCGTTATTAGGCAATCGATTTAAATTATTAATAAGTATTATCGAACGTTCAAATTTGGCGTGCTTTAAAAGTAAGGGATTTTAAAAGTTACCGTTGGCAACGACGGCGTCAACATTTTTTATTAGTTTGATTGGCAGTTTATTTTCTACAGAATTAAATTCTTCGTTATATTAGTTGTAAATGTGTTAATTATTGATTGGGTAAGTACAATTTGCATACAACACTTTGAGATAATCATAAGTTTTTAATTTACATGCGCGGGGCCTAAAAATGTCAACATGACTTTAAATGGTACCAACACGGAAAATTTAAATTGCCTAAATTTGCGGGAAATTTAAACATGCAAGAGTTAATATTGAACGACTCGCGGCTCTCTCATCATCTAATTTTATATTAACGAATTAGAAAATAGCGAAGACAATAATTTATTACTGTAACGAAATGGCTTCCGTAAATACCAAATTTATTTCGTAGTTAAATTGTATTTAAAAATCATTATTCTACTTTATTTGTATAAATAAAATCAAATAAAACTACCAATTACGGTAATAAAGGAGAAAGTTTTTAAAACGTTTTAAATAATTCTTTTTAAATCAATATATACTTGTAGGTAATATAAGTGTTTTTTTAATATCGATTAGTTTTTAAAATATACGGGAAGCTTAAAAAATGTACAGTAACTCAGTGGTGCGATTGTGAGGCACATGCTCAGCGAGTTTGGTAAAAATGAAACAAAACTAAAACAAAGTAAGTGACAATTTCGGTATCAGAATGGGTAATATCCCTCATAGTAAATTCAATTGTCCATCAGAGACTTTTCTGCACAGATCAGGACTAAAGTCTGAAACTCGTCTGTAGTTTGTCATCTGTTGGGGAATAATAATGCCTTTTTAATTGCTTAAAATCAAATTATTTTAAAAATCAGTGTGAAAAAATTTGATGGAATTCTTTCTATGCTATTAGAATCAACTGAAAGAACAAACAAGTTTTATTGTAAAAAAAGGCATTGATTTTTTTGATTAATCATAAAATATCAAATAAAATCTGAACTTTTCAATTTAAAGAGTTAGAACAAAGTTTTTAGTTTGTCCTGATGCATATTGTAGCGTTCTTGATTGTCCATATGTTCTTTTGATTTGTTTCGTTTCTATAAATTGCTCTCATGGGATTTCTCTTCATTCCTTTTTTCTATTTAGTAATGCTATTTTATCGATAACAAAATAAAAATTAAAGCTTTCATGTACAGGGCTTTGTCAAATTGGTTGAAAGACAATACAGGAATACCACACTAATACGACATTCATTTAACGATGATTTACAGGTAGTTACAATACTTGCCTTGTTAATATGACAGTGTGACAATAGAAGCAGCTGAGCCAGAAATTTCAATTCAGCAACAAAAATAAATTGAAAGCACTCACTCAGCATTTATTATCATTGTGGTACTTTAATTTTTACAACCATTACGTGTATGTCAACTTGGCTCCAAATCTATTGTAAGTTAAAAAAAAGTCAAAAGGCTGTTTCTTTAAATGAAAAGTTAGAAATGATTAAGCATGTCCAACACCACCAGAGCTCATAAGCTGGATCAGACTAGCCACTGTTATCATCATCATTGGAAAAAAAGAACAAGTTTTGCAAGAAATCAATGAATATGGAAGATGAACCAATTGCTGAATCGCGAGTAAGTGCTTTCATTATGGACTGAAGACCAGCCAGCTACAATGTGCCTGTAACTCAAGGCCTAATTCAAACAAAGCTCATAAATAAGCAATCACGATTGGCAAAGAAAAAAGACAATGCACTGGATCACACCTAAGAAATCGGAATGGCAAAAATACACTAATTGGGCTTCAAATCGGTTCCACATCTTCCCTACTCCCCAGATTTGGCTCTGTGTGACTTATCATTGTTCCCAACATGAAAACATGGCTTGGTGGGAAGAGATTCTCATCCAATGAAAAAGTCATTGATGGCTTGGAAATGTATTTTGCAGACCTTGAAAAATTATACTTCTGTGAAGGAATGACAAAATTTTAATCTCGCTGGACCAACTGTGTAGCCCTTGAAGGAGAAGATGAAAGATGAAATAATGGCTTTTTTACCAGACCAAACAGATCCCTTTTATGTATTCATAATTATACAATCTTAAATACACAAAATAATAAAATTAAGCTTTAATATTATGTTACATCATTGTACATGGTGACATGGTTTATGATAAAATCTGCTTTACGGCGTTGCCATGGTCCCTAACCTGTCGTATTAATGAAGTAAGTATTCCTGAAGTTAATTGCCCTTTAAAATCCTATTACTAAAAAAACATTTCATTTTAAGTTTTGGTAACTAAAAAAAAAATATTAATCAAACCAAAATGGGTTGTTTGCTTGGTGCTATTTTATTCTGTTGCCATAGCCACAAAATTGAAAAAGACATGGACAGATCGAGAAGCCACAACAAACAAACTCAACAAAACCTTTATTTCTAACTCTTCAAATAAAATAGTTATCATATTTGTATTATTTGTTTACAAATAATATCCACATAGTTACATTTGCATGTTTTATTAAAAATGGTCTTAATGCAACAAATTGAAAGGTAAAATAGTGCCCATAATTCATCTCTGGTTTCACTTTTACTTAACCACTTCGTGCCCATGCTGCTTTGATTGGGTTATAGCTAATTCCAGGTTTATTGAAAAATTACTTTTTTGTTGTTACGGCGACCTGGGCGTGAAGAGGTTAATCTACAAATTTTCGTTTGGGTTGATTTCTAAACTTATCGTCTCCAATCAACTGACGAAGAAATGTCTCCAATCAAACACAATTTTGTAGATTATAAAAAAGTTAAAGCGAGGAGCGGTGTGTAGATCCTACTCTAAAATCCAATCAGTTACAGACAAACCAGGCTTTCAATGAATAAATTTGCTTCATCAACGAAACTCAAAGATGTGTGCCTTTCTCTATCATACGATCAAATTCTTTTATGTTCTAGATGGCCATTAAATCATGTTGGCAGTGATAAGTAAATGTCAGATTTGACAGAATCAGTTATCACAGTTATCCTTAGGGAAAGCTACTTTGGAAATGGCACAAGGTTGAAAAATGATGAGACGAGTGGTGCTGTGTATGAAAAATGGAAGAACTCTCTTTTAATAAATAAAATAGAAACAACCTTACTTGTTGCAGAAAGTATTAAATAAATTCAAAAAACGATTTTTCATTTTTATTTAACTCTCTTTTAACATTTGCTGTAGTCATTTTTGTTATTAAAATTTATTCAAGAGAAATGTAACCTTGTGAATACTGATGACACATGTCTAGCAACTAAATATCAACATAAATAATTTCATTGCCTTCTAGAGGATAAAAGTAGTCGATCATATGGTATGTATTAATTAATCAATTGTGTTGAATTTAAGGGTGTGAGTGCCCAAACTTTCCCTTTTTGGTTTGACTGTTACTCAAACTACACCATTCTGTTACGTGAGGTTTTTAATTTTTCTTCAACTGAACAGAATTAGTAGGTTGAATTTAAATGGTGGTGGGTGGGCCCCATCCTTCCAATCTGTTGAACATTCTCAAGGGTTTCTACCCATGAATTATATTATCAATTAGACACAAAGCCTTTAATGCCTTTTTTTCATTTATTTATTGATTTCCACCTGTGAAATTCGTAAGCTGTTTGTGAAAGGAAAAACTGTGCCCACCCAACACAGCCTTAATTTTTGTTTATCTATTTAATAACAACATTTTTTAATCCAATATTTAATTGATTTTTGTTTGTAGATGCTATAAAATCATCAATACATTCGTTTTTCTATAAGAAAACAATGTTTTTCAGTTACATAATTCAATAGTTTTTTAACCAAATAAAAATGGAACATTTACAATAACTCGACCCGTTTTGTTTCATGGCATTGCAGCATCATCATCATCATCATCATCAACTGCGTTTACTTACTCCATATGAAATATGATTATTTAGAAATATAGATCAGGGATGTTTCCACATTTTCATAGATCCATTAAGCAGAATCTGTTTTGAGTAAATTTTGAAAGTTTTAAGATCGTGGCAATCATATTTTAATTTATTTGGCCGATTTTAAAAATGAGCAACTTCAAAATTGGAATTTAGTGTGTTCATGTTTCATTATTTAGATAGAATAGAGTTGTTTGCAGATTTTGATAGCTTTATAAAACAGAATTCATCATATTGGTTAAAGTTAATACACAAAAGCATTGTTAAAATAAAATTGATTTATTTCAATTGATTTAAGAAATAAAGCCAATTATTTTAATGTTTTTGGTTATGTATATGAATCCTATAGAATTAAAAAAATATACTATTTGATTTTTGCCTTTTTTCAAATCTAAAAACAATCCTAAAAACAATTTTATTTGTGCTTTTTAAGCCTATATAACGAAATATGAATAAATAGTAAATGCCTAGCCCCTTGGTTACATCTTATTAATTTTGAATTTATTGTATAAATTTTGTGGATTATTCTTAATAAAGGTTATTTGATTTATACTTGTGTCTTTCAGTCACAAAAATTTGACATACAAATAGCAATTTTTGAATTATATTATTTTTTGATTTATCCTTTCGTGATTCAGTCACAACAAATTTTTTGATATATCCTTTCGTGATTCAGTCACAACAAATGTTTTATTTATGTATAGTACTTTTAGAATTCCTAATGATATATCCACTGGGTGGTGTTTATTTTAAGTTGAGCGTGCACGTGAAAAATGACCGCATTTCAAAAGGCTCGCAGAATAAATTAAAAAAATATATGAAAACCACAACAACAACGATGCCGTTGACGATGATAGTAGTAATAATAATAATAATTACAGATCACATACATAACATGATACCTATAAGATATATATATATATAAATAAAAACAGTCCAGTGTCATCGAAGCTCTGATCACAGATAAACATATGGTCACATGACTAGCACATCTAATCTATCAATGTCCAGCATTTTTTTCTTTTCATTTCATTTTTATTATACAGTCTTCGATCCTAAAAGTCTATATATATCAGAGAATTACTCGGGTCTTAGGGCGATTCGGGGGTTAGATTTCAATGTTTCTAGTTATCATTTGGATCAAATTTGGGTGTACACTTATTCGATGCACTCAATTTAAAATTACGTTGTCGGGTAAAATAAATTCAACATCTAAATCTACTTTTTAAAAATTATACCTTACATAGTTAAGTAATAATCCACAAAAAAAAAAAATTAATGCAATCGTGGGTGCGAAATTAAAAAATTGTCATGCAACTAATGTTTATACTTAAAAAAAATAATTACTATTTGTTATGGATTTAAAACAAAGTTAAAAAATAATGTGCTTTACAATTTCCAGCTAAAACTTGGATCTACTTTCACTGAAAATTTCAGAAAAAAGGAAAATAGATTTTTAGAATTGATATACTTTTATTGTTATAATAAATTTTAGATGCACTAACAAAAATTTCTGGTGTTGAATTTACAATAATTAATGCAGAAAATAATTTAAAAATTGAAATCTAACCGCCGGACAACACACTTTTGACTAATTCATCACGACTACTCGAGGTTAAATCTGAACACTTATAACAATACTATTTGTTTTCTTTTTTTTATATATAAATATATACAATATGGATAATTATATCATTTTAAACTTACTAAATTTGAACAAAACTAACAAATTCTCCAATCGACCTAAAAAGCTTTTTCTTTAATAATTAATACGTAGGAATCAGTCGTATCTTTGTTTTTTTAAATTTACATAAACTAATTTTAACTATATCATGGGCCGAAACTCCTTAACTATCAATAGTAGTACTCAATCGAGGTAAAAACAATTGCAATTAATTATTTGTATACGTGAGTGTGTATGCGTGTGTAGTAAATTTAATTTACCTCAATTAGTCCTTGCAAGCTGTGTGAACCTTAATTTAATTATTATTCTGTATATATAAATCTAGTTTATTTTATTTATCACTCTCATTTAATCAACAATTCTTTTGTTTCTTTAATATATATATATATATATATATATATATATATATATATATATATATATATGTATATGTATGTAAAGGAACGGTTCAGATTTAACCTGTAAAAATAGTTCAGGAGACACTGTCTGCGATTAACTTATAATTAATTGTGGGGCGCGGGGGGGACAGGGGGTATTATTATTATAATAAAAAAAGGAATAAGTGGCAGTATCTACTAACTAGTGGAGTGCATGGGCACTTGCGTGGGGGTTGAGGTGACCGCCGTCGCCAGCGCAGAGGGCGTCGTCGTCATCTGGCACAGCTGAGGGGGCGGCGCCGCGTTCGCCGCCGCCGTTGTCGTCGACATTGGAAGTTGCGAGAAATTGTGTATCGGACTGCAGTGCCCCGAGCTGCGACTTATCGCGTCCTCTATTACACTCGCCACCTTCTCTTGGTCAAGCTGGAACAAAACAGACATATACATTAAAAAGGAAATGTATACAGGGTGCTCGTATTTGCGACTGTATGGGGAATTAATACATTATTTAAGAAAAAAAATATTTAGATGTATGTGGGAACCTTTCAGCTACAATGTTCTAACAAAAGGTGGCGATATGTGTTTAATAGATTCAGGTTCAGTGACACAGGTATGTGTTGATGTTTTCCTATAAAATGACACCTTGACTGGTATTTTAAATCTGTTTAAATACATTTTTATATGCCTCTGAAATTGTAAAGTCATTCCAGAAACCCCCTGTATATTTTTAGCGAAAATGAGCAGTACTGTTTCACTGTATATTTTAAATATACCCACTTTAAAAAAAAAATGAGAAAATCGTGTGTACTACAGTTGACATTGTAGATAATGACAAAAAGGAGGGGCGATATACAAAAAAAATGTTTTTCTGAAGACAACAGTACACAAAGAGACTTAAAAAATGTTATGTCAACATTTTTCGACTTTTTTTAGATTTAACCACTTTAAGTTGCTACATTATATAGGGTGGTTCAGCTTTTTTTTTGAAACCTAAACAGTGTACTAAACTCATCAAGAGGAAAAAAATCCTATAAACATGTTAAATGCTACTTAACGAAGATATTGCATCATAAAGTTTTTTATCTACGGCCATGTTATAATTCATTCATAACGATTCAGAAATTTGAATCATTATGACCATCATAATGATTCAAATTTTCATAGCAACGAGCTACAAATAATTGCGAAAATTAAATAGCATCGCATCAGCATTGGTCGGTCAGTTGTCACTTTGACATAATACCTTCGAGTCAAAATAATTTCCTGTATAATTATAAAATGAGTTAGTCACAGAGACAGCGAGAATAAGTTAACACCATCTGATATACTGGAAAAGGCAAAAGAAGCCTGCGATAATTTACTTCCAAAAAAATCCAGAAAGTTCTATGAAAAAGCATATAAATTATTGACGGATTGGCAATATAAAACAATTTCTACAATTGTACGGGAATTACTATTATTAATTTTGTTAATCCTGAGAAGAAAAATTCTATTTAATTGCCTATTTATATTACTATTGCGAATCCTTGTTAATTGCTTATCTATTTAATAAACTAAAAAAAAAAAAAAAAAAAAAAGAACCTTTATTGGCATAACCATATATACAAAACAAAACAAATTAATTCCTTACATCCCTCACCCCCCCCTTCCACCCCTCCCCTCCCTCCCTCTCCCCTCTTTCTCCCATCCCACCTTCTCCAGCGTCTTCACTCCTGCCCCATCCTCTCTCATCCATTCCGTCACCCTTCTATTCCCTCTCACTCCTACCCATTCTTCTTGCACCCCCTCACATTCTTCCGCCAAGTGCTTCTATGTATCCTTCCCCCACTCGCACAGCCCACATCTCATATAATCCTCCCCCATCCACCTCTTCCTCCCTTTCTCTCCTGACCCACATCTCGCCCTCGCCAACCTCACCCTCTCCTCCCTACTCCATCCTTCTTCCCCCCAATACTCTGGTATTCTCCCGTACACCTGCCACCTCCCATACATATCGTTATATTCACTCCTTTCTATCCGCCCCTGTCTCTCCTGCATATCCACCTCTCTCATTTTTTCCTTCACCCACCCCGCCACCTTCACCCCCCTCCCCATCCACTCTATCACCTTTGCCTCCGATAACCCCACCCTCTCATACATCCTCCTTCTCTCCCTTCTCCATTTCCCCTCTTCCCCATTCACACACCCCCACCATACTGCCTTTACCAATCTCTCCTCCCCTAAACCCCACAATTTCTCTTCGTATTTCACCACCCTCCTCATCGTTTCACACACCATTTTATCCCTGTTCGTCTCCTGCCTAAGTATATAACTCGGTGTCGACCTCTCCACTCCCAACATACATTTTATAAACCAACCCTGCTCCCTCTCCACCCATTCATACTCCCTCGTCCCCCATACCTCCACGCCATACATCATCACCGATCCCACACACGCATCCCATACCTTACACATCACTCTCATATTATTCTCTATCCATCTTCCCCATTTCCCCCATGCTATCCCCCATGCTCTCCTCGCTTTGCCTTGCACCCATCTTACATGCTCCTCATATCCACCCGTTTCCTTAAACACAAACCCCAAATACTTAAAACTCTTCACCCGTTCTATCAACTCTCCACTCTAATTCTTTCACTCCTCCCACTCTCCCTCTGTTCCTGAATCTCATCCATTTCGTTTTTTCTACATTCACACACATACCTCTTTTATCCATATACTTCTCTACCCTCCTCATCATTCCTTTCATACCCATCCAGTCCTTCGCCACCAAAACCATATCGTCCGCATATGCCAACATCCATACCTTTCTCGACCCACTTACCACCCCTCCCTCTTGACCTTTTTCCAACACCCCCTCTAACTCGCTCATATACAGGTTAAATAATAGCGGACTCAACGGGCACCCCTGCCTCAGTCCTACCCATGTCCTAAATTTCTCCGCTATCTTCCCCCCCACTTTCGCCTCCACCCATGTCTCCTCATACACCTCTCTCACCCATCCTATCATCCCCTCACTCAACCCTCTCCTCCTCAAACATTCTATCATCCCCTTCCTTGGCACCACATCATACGCTGCTTTTAGATCCAGGAACACCGCAAACATACCACCTTTCCCTTCCATCTCTCTCTCTATCATCCTCGCCAGAGTGAAGACCTGGTCCATCGTCCCCCTTCCTCTTCTAAATCCTCCTTGTGACTCTGGCAGTTATCCTCCTTTATCCTCCACCTCTGCTTCCATTCTATTTTTCACCATCACCATCATTATTTTATACCCTGTACTCATAACTGTTACCCCCCTATAATTCTTTATCTCCTCCCTCTTCCCACCCTTGTGCACCGGGCACATCCTGCCCACCCTCCATGTCTCCGGCATCCTCTCACTCCCCGTCCACATTTTATTTATTAGCTCCCTAAACTTCTTCTTCCCCTCCTCTCCTATCTCCTTCCACATCTCCGACCTCAGACCATCTCTACCCGGCGCCTTCCCTCGTTTAATCTCTTCAAATGCACTCTCCACCTCCTCCTCTGTGAACTCCTCCTCTATCACTCCTCTCCTCTCTTCCCCTACTTGCTCCGGCTCTCCTCCACCTTCTTTGCACTTCCTCACCCATTCCTCCAAAGACACTCCTATCCTCTCCCTCTCCTGTCCTCTCCTTAACACGTCCCACATCTCTCTCTCATTTCTGCACCCCCTTATCTCCTCTGCAGCCCGTTCCGCCACCTGTATCTTCTTCCGCTCACATATCCTCTCATATTTCCTTCTGGCCTCCACCACTCTTCTCTCTCCTCCACCATTCCTTATGCATTCCTTCACCGCCCTCCTCACTTCACCCTTCGCTACTCTGCATTCTTCATCAAACCACTCTCTACCTTTCCCCTTTGTTCCCTTCACCTTCCTTCCACATCCTATTATGGCCTTCTCCATCTCCATAAACTAGTTTATACATTTTCATAAAAATATATCCTCTTGCATTTTTATACGATTTACCCCAAGAACAGAAAAAATAAATGAAAATCTATATGGCCGTAGAAAAAGTAATGTATGCAACTCCCACATTATGACTTATTAGTGCATTCGTACGAATTACAACACTCGCTCGCAAGCTCGCTCGAGTTGTAAACTTCGTACTCATGCATTAATAAGTGTCATAATGTGGTCGTTGCATAATATACTATAAACTGAGTCCAACTAACAGAATTTATAGGATTACTTTATGATCATCACTCGAGCAAATTAATTATCTTTTCATGTATTCTTATGTAATGTACGTAGTACCTTAGATTTTGATAGTTAAAGTTTTTAAGTACAAAAGCTGCAGCATTGTCATCACAAAATCCATAATTAAAATGAATGTTTGCATATTCTTCATCTTGGTATGGTACAATACACATGTCAAAACACCGACTACACTTATGTGTATTATTGACAGATGCGTTACTAATTTATTTTTCCACAGCTTACTTTAATAGGCGACATTTTTTTATTTAATTGATAATTTACCACATAATAATAGGTGCGATGACAGAAAATCGATAATTAAGGGGGTAGCTTGACACTACAAGAATATTTTGCATTGTCATAAAGTTAAGTTCGATAACAGAAAAACGGTAATTAGGCGAGTAGCTATTAAAATTATAAAAACATGATGGTTATGACATTATGACACTGACGATGGGTGTTCATCAGATGAAACAGTTGAGAGTTTACCGCCAGCCATTGGGGATTTTACTGATGGACAAACTGTTGATCGTGAACAAGTTCGTCTAGCGGTTACCATTTTCCCAAGCGTACAAATAAGACCGATTGGTGTTGGAATTAAGCAAAGAAGTTGTCGAAGTCATGGAGATTACAAAGTCTTATGGATATAAATATAATTTATCACGTAACAGAAAGTGAGAAAATGCACGAATTGCGGATAGGTAAGAAAGTAAATGCTCTTGTGTAAATAGCTTAATTTAAGTTATTTTAAAAGTACACAAACAAAGCACTGCAATCAAAATGGCCGAAGTAACGTTCATCAAATCCCAACATTCAATGTAAATGAAAATGAACATTGACACTTGAAAATTCTGACGAACGTGCCCATTGAGTTTTAATTTTTACAATTACTTTTGTAGCAAACTATACAACTTGTAATAAACTTTTAAAATAAATAACTTTTCCTGTTCCTTATTATTATTAATTATTATTTAAAAAAAGTTAAATTACTAGGTAACAAGGTACTCAAAAAACGATTTTTTGATAATTAACCTCGATCTAGGTATATTACTAGCGATAATTTATCACATAATAATAGATGCGATAACAGAAAATCGATAATTAATGGGGTAGCTTGACATTACAACAATGTTTTGCATTGTTATAATCGATAACAGAAAAACGGTAATTAGGTGAGTAGCTTTTAAGGTTATAAAAACATGATGTTCATGACGTTACGTCACTGTCATTAAGTTTTAATTTTTACAATTACTCTTGTAGCAAACCAAACTATTCAGCTTGTAATAAACCATAACTTTTCCTGATCCTTATTATTATTTCATTCGATAAATTATCTACCCAAATATACCGCGAGCTTGGATGAATTATCAAAAACACATTTTTTTCGTACCTTTTACCTTTTAGTAATTCATCTCGACATAACATTTGTTGTCAACTGGTTATTAACCTTGAGCTGAAGCTCTCGGTTAATAACCAGACAACAAATGTTATTGTCTCGTTAAATTACTAGGTAACAAGGTACTCAAAAAACTATTTTTTGATAATTTACCACATAATAATAGATGCGATAACAGAAAATCGATAATTAATGGGGTAGCTTGACATTACAACAATATTTTGCATTGTCATAATCGATAACAAAAACGGTAATTAGGTGAGTAGCTTTTAAGGTTATAAAAACATGATGTTCATGACGCTACGTCACTGTCATTAAGTTTTAATTTTTACAATTACTGTTGTAGCAAACCAAACTATTCAACTTGTAATAAACCATAACTTTTCCTGATCCTTATTATTATTTCATTCGATAAATTATCTACCCAAATATACCGCGAGCTTGGATGAATTATCAAAAACACATTTTTTTCGTACCTTTTACCTTTTAGTAATTCATCTCAACATAACATTTGTTGTCAACTGGTTATTAACCGAGAGCTTCAGCTCTCGGTTAATAACCAGACAACAAATGTTATTGTCTCGTTAAATTACTAGGTAACAAGGTACTCAAAAAACTATTTTTTGATAATTAACCTCTATCTAGGTATATTACTACCGATAATTAACCTGGATCTAGGTATATTACTACCGATAATTCATTTGCCAACTAGAGTTATCACTAGAGTGAATAATAAAAGAATGCTATAAATTCTATTAGTTGGACTTGTAGTTTTAAAACTTTACCAAGCGATATCTTCGTTAGGAAGCATTTAAAGATATATGTTTCTAGGAACTATTTTCCTTTTGATGAGTTTGAATACACTACTTAAGTTTTCTAAAAATAAACTGAACCACCCCGTATATAAAAAAAACTTGGAGGTAAAAAGAAATGAATGAACTTTATTTTAGTTCTGACTGAAGGCATTATAGAAGAGTATGCAAAGAAAAACGATGTAAAAAAAAAACTTTCTCGGTTACTGGAAAGGAATTTTCCTTCACTAATACCAACCACAACAAAACAAAAGCCGACAAAAAGAGGTGTAATTGGCTATCAGAAGCACATACGTAAGAAATCAAGACATTGGTGCGAGGAATGTCATTGTGGACATGTGCAGCCCCATGTTTTAAGACTTATGAGAAGAATGGATACAATGATGAATCTTCTCACAGCCATGATTGCAAAAATGTGGTAATGTCTAAAATGCTTAAAATAGTAGTCTGGAACGCAAATGGCATCGCACAAAGGGCGCAAGTACTTCAAGCCTTCTTGATAAATGAAAATGTAGACATATTGTTATTATCTGAAACACAATTTACAAAAAAGTTATCTAAAGATACCTAGATATACAGTATACAGTATGCAGATGGAAACGCCCACGCAGGTACAGCCATCATAATTAAAACCACGGGAGTGAAGCCGAGATACGAATATCGGCAACACGAAAGTATGTGGGCCACCCCAGGGCAGTGGGGCGAGGGGGAATTTCAAATTTGCCGCTTTTGTAAAGATGGTTCCCCCGATGTTGCCAGATTTATCAAAGATCTTATTATGGGGATTACCGTTTTTAATAATCTTAAAATTTCACCACAAAGTAATAATTTTAACAATTAAAATTATGTTTTAAACATAATTAGAGTCATTATCGCTTATATTTGTCATAATAACTCATGAAAGTATAATAGTACTGTTTATTAAATATAATCATGTGCATTGTATATTTTATACTTCGATGTATATGCGGCAACGCTTAATGAGTCTCACCATTTTTATTAACCAACCTCAATAGTGCTGTGAGTGCTCGTAATTCATGTTTGAAGGTAAGTTATTATACATTCTGTCTTATAAACTCGTCAATTGTATTTATTAGTAATGGAAACATCAAATGGCCGTATTAAATATTCTTGTAAATATCCAGAATGTCAAGATTCTTTCTGTTCCGACACCTATAACTGATGTCGACTTCAAAAATAAACATTTCTATAAATTTCCCAAAAATGAAGAATATCTTAAAACATGGAAAACCATTTGTGGTATTGAACAGTCTTCATTCTTTAAATTTTCATTCATGTGAAGATCATTTTATTCATAAACATTTTGTTAACCATTTCCGCAAAAAATTGAATTACAATGCTGTTCCGACACCAAGAAGTAAGACAATATAACTACACTAATTTACTTTTTAACTATTTTAATGTCATGAATCCTGGATACGAGCAAATAACTGACCTGTTACGACGCCTGAAAGAAATATCCTAAGAACGAAGAGACCTGATGGAACATTGCACCTGGACAAGACCCTAATACCCGATTGTTGTGATATTTTTATATTTGATAATTTTGTTAATAATAATGTATATAATTATTCAGTTAAATATATTTTTTCCATGTAGGACTATTTTTATTTTAATTTTGTGAAATCCAATCTTTTTTCTTTTACCAAAACCAGTAACTTCTTCATTTATATACTATCTAAAAGTATAATCAATTATGTGCTCAAAAATCATAATTGATTATATTTTTAGTGTTATTAAATTGAAATATATCTTGTAGAGGAGTATAACATTTTTAAATTTTGGCGGAAATCGTAGTAATTTGCCACCCCGACACCAGACGGCGCCAAAAATCGTGTTTCCGAAATTTAACATGCAGGTTTCACTTCTAAAGGTATGTGTTCTGTGATTAAAACTACAATTAAGCATCACGAAAACGACAAAACAGAAAAAGACTACCTACAAGCTACGACAATTACTGTTGAAGACTGTCAGGCCCACTGGTTATCTCAGCAATCTGTAGTCCTCCAAAACACTCAATCAAACAAGAACAATATACAGACTTTTTCAAATCGCTAGGAAAACAATTCATAGCAGGTGGCGATTATAACGCCGAGCACCCATGGTAGGGATCTAGATCCAATACGCCCACATCCAAGGGCCGCCAGCTGTTTCCAGCCATGAAAAAGGACAACCTGAAACCGCTATCAACAGGAGAACCTGCATATTGGCCATCCGACCTCAAAAAAACACCTGACCTAGTCGATTTCTGTGTAGTAAAAGGTATAAATCAAAACTATTTAACAATTAAATCATGCCTAGACCTTTCCACAGACCACTCGCCTATAATTGCAACCGTCAACTCCCAAATCATAAAAAAACAAAAACCCACCTCATTACACAACGAAACCATAGACTGGAATAGATTCAGAAGCAATCTTATTGAGAAAATCAATTTCTACGTGTCAATCAAGTCAGAACTAGGATTAGAAACGGAGATCGTAAATTTCAACCAAATAATACAAGAATCAGCATGGGAAGCAACAACAAGAGAAGAAAATTCATACTGCTCTAGAAATGCCAAAATAAAGATTCAAGAAAAACGCAGACTGAGAAAAGAATGGCAAAGAATCGCGAAATAGAAGAATATCTAGGGAGTCTAACACCAACCGAAGCCACAGGCTACTCGCTATGGAAGGCAATGGGAAAAATCAAACAACCAATCCAACCGATCCCACCAATCAGGCAAAAAAATGAAAACTGGGCCAGGGATAATAAACAAAAAGCGAAAGTCTTTGCCGAACATTTGGAGAAAGTCTTCAAACCATACCCCTCGGCATTATCCACAGAAGAAGATAAGGAAATTAAAGAACTACTAGATGCCCCCTATCAAATGGACCTCCCACTCAAATGGTTTACCATCAAAGAAGTGACCCTCATAATTAGACACCTCAATATAAAAAAAACACCCGTATATGATCTGATTACTGAAAAGCTACTGCGCGTGAGCTACCAAAAGAAGCTGTACAATTCCTCACTATGCTATTCAATGCGGCGTTACATCTGGGTTACTTTCCTGCATAGTGGAAAGTTGCCCAAGTAATATTAATACCAAAACCCGGAAAAGACCCCAAAGACGTTACTTCATACAGACCAATAAGCCTACTGCCCATTCTTTCAAAAGTGCTGGAAAAACTTCTACTCAAGAGAGTAACACCAGTCCTACTAAGCAAAAACCTAATCCCACAACATCAATTCGGATTCAGGCAACAACATGGTACATGGAACAAATACACAGAATAGTAAGTAAAATAAATGAAGACTTTGAAGCAAAGAGAGAGAGCGGTATTTCTAGACATCGCGGAGGCATTTGACAAGGTATGGCATACTGGACTATTGTGCAAGATTAACCAAGAGCTACCATATCACATGTATGAGATGCTTAAGACATACCTAACTGACAGACACTTCCTAGTAAAATGCGAGGATGAGGTAACTGAGGTAAAACCAATACAATCTGGTGTGCCACAAGGAAGCGTACTCGGCCCAGTATTATATCTCCTATATACTGCAGACTTACCGAGCACAGAAAATACTAAAACAGCAACATACACAGATGACACAGCGATAATGGCATCCCACTCAAATCCAGTCGTGGCTTCAAGACACATCCAAACGCATCTAAACAAACTAGAAAAGTGGCTTCAGAAATGGAAAATCCGAGCAAATGAGTTGAAATCCGTTCAAGTGACCTTTTCACTCAGAAAGGAAATCTGCCCAGCTGTAAATCTGAATGGCCAGCAAATACCTCAAACAAATTCAGCAAAATACCTAAGAATGCTCTTAGATAAAAGGCTCACATGGCGGACTCATATTTGGACTAAACGAAAACAACTTAACTTGAAACTAAACAAAATGTACTGGCTGCTAGGTCAAAAATCAAAACTCTCATTAGAAAACAAACTCCTACTATACAATTCAGTGCTTAAACCGGTATAGAGCTACGGTGATCAGCTATGGGGCACAGCATCCAACTCAAATATCCAGATCATCAAGAGATTCCAGCCAAAAGTATTAAGGATTCGCTGCCACCACAATTGGGATTGCATTTACGCAAGTATAAAGTCGGGCGAACAAGCGCGCCATTGGCAGCGAACGTGTTAAAGAAGAGATTGAGCAATACACTGCAAAATACTCCCAGAGACTCGAAGCACACCCGAACAAACTCGCAACCAAACTCCTCACTGGATACAGAACTCGCAGATTGAAGCGCAAGTATCACTTTATTTGGCAAGATAAGTGCCAAATGATGAAGGGGTAGTGTGCCAATAGGCAACACCTACAAGCCAAGATGAACTGCTGCCACTAAAAATTTACTTATTGTTATTGACAGATTGTAAATCATCAAGGAGATAATAAAAAAAAAAATGTGCCTTTTAAAAGAACTTTTGTTTCTTTTTACCAAAGTTTGTTGTGAATAAAAATGATTTTAAGTTAAAGATTTATTATTTCACTGTCTATATACTTCTTAATTGTATTTCAGTTTAACCCTGTAGGTATCTGAAAATCATATTTGGCAGTGAACGTGACATGTACTTTATCCAATAAATATGACATACGTATGAATTTTGTATAATGGATATCTACAATAATTCTGTCAATGGATATAACGTATATGTAAGCCAGGGTCAAAAACTTTGACGCACAGCGGTTTATGCAAAGAACTATACAAGTTAACTCTTCAACGATAAAATAGTTTTTTTCTGGCGAGTAACTGAACACCACTCAGTGCTTGGCTGGAATGTTAGCACATACCGACCATTTTTTGAAAAAATGAAAATTATTATTTATTATGAACTGAAATTACCAATTAAATGCAATATATATACCGAGTGTCGGCGATAAGGGGTGAACACAGGGATTTAACATGTAAAATTAAATATGAGTAATTATTAGCTCCCCTATTCATTTTAGAGAAAAATCGTGAAGGAATATTTTTTAGAGAATTAAAAGTTGTAAATGTATCATCCATTTAATTTACATTTAGAGGTATAATTTTTAGCATGTAAAATCCTATGGCCCACGATAAAAAAAAAAACACAGGATATACATATTATTTAGTAAAAAAAAACAAAATATGTTCCAACTAGTTCGCGGGGCTTTTCTGGTACCACCTTTGCTACCTCGGCCGTACCAAAAAAAACCTCGCGAACCGTCACTGGTTCCGACTAGAGTAAATTACAAATTTAAATAATTTTATGTATGAAAAAAATAAGTATGAAGCTTTTCAAAACATGGCACCACACAAAGACCATGCTTCTTGCAAACAACACAATCTCGTTTAGATTTAACCATTATTTCGCTTTTACAAATTGATGGCTAATGTATCTCCACAAGTCGCAAAATATTTTCTCAAAATAAATAAATAAAAACAGACTTGAAATTACACTAATTATTTATTTTGACAATAAAATTCATAATAAAATAGGTTACTAAATAAATTAAATCTGAGCCACTCTAGTGGCTCATAGTATACAGATGCAAAAATATGAAAGCCACTATAGTGGCTCATTGTCGTTGGGGGTTAAGGGGTTATGAAAATTACGTGTTCACTCTTCGAGCTCACCGGTAAACTTTTTTTTTAAAACTAATTGCGTACATTCCACATGTTAATAAATATTACTTTATTCACTGGATATTCATACGGTCTATATCACTATTTTAGTTGAGATAAAGAAAAACTGGAATATGGGTGTCGCGTATGGGTCATTGTGACCTCTCTCACATTACACCGAGCTATGAAGAAGAGAATTTCCTGAATTACAATGAAGATTATTTCGAATTGTGACCTCAAATCCATTCTCTCCAAAGGGCCATCATAACCTAGTCTACCAGATGTAGCATGTAACTGTTTAGGGGCAACGAGCAGTAAATCCTAAGATTATATGTGGATAAAGTAACCTACAATGGGATTTGAATATACTTTCTGCACCTCATTTTGCAGGAGGGCGGAAGTTTAGTCTGTGAATTTAGTTAGTGTAATTAGAACAAGTCCTCACCTACCAAAAGCTTAACACTGTGCTAAATAAAATCGACAAAAAATAATTAAATATAAAACACTTAGGATTGTTCAACTGAACCCTAATCGGTGGAAAATACGCAACTAGATAAAATGCAACACAAGATTGACATATTATGCCTACTGGAGCACTGTATCACAGAGAATAGTATAGATTGTTTGCATATTGCAAGGGTACAAACTTGAAGCTAACTTTTACAGACGTACGTATATAAGAAGTGGAGCAGCAATTTATACAAGATATGTAATGCTTAATCACAGGAGAACGGAGCTACTACAAATCTCAAACATATCCCAGGAAATGAATATTGAATTTTGTGGCATTTTATTAGCTTTTAGTCAATGTAAATATTGTATTCTAAGCATATACAGATGACCAGAAGGAAATGAGAATGTTTTCTTTAATGTCTTAATAGATGTTCTAAATTTATGTAACTAGTGTGGCAAAATCATACTTTGCGGTGATTTAAATATGAATGTTTTAGTTGATTCTGCAATTAAGCAATCTCTATGTGATATACTGACTTGCTTTAAATTGGAATTAACTTCAAACGACCCAAGAATTCATATAAATAAAAATAACAGAATGGCAGTGTCTAAACTTGATTATTTACTAGTCAGTTTAGATACTGTATAACACAAACAAATGTTGGTGACCATTTACCGCTTGTTGGTTCAATAAATCACAACACTCATATGCAAAGTACAAATAATACTGATTGTGTATGGTATAAGGATTTTTAAGACAACGTTAGAATGCTTAAGGATATACTTGAGTAGTAATAATAGTATAATGGAAGTATTCAATATAAATGATATTAATGTCATGTTCAATAAATTTATAAATAATATACAGTGGTCCATAAATGTCGTTTGTCCTACAATTAAAAAAAGAGGAATTGAACATCAGAATCACAAATGGGTAACTGCAATGATTATTTCGGTAGGTAATGAACTGAAGGATTTGTTTTGGCTATCAAAACAGCTAAACCAGGTAACCAGGATATAAATATATTACACAATCAAAAGAAGATAGAATATAATGCCTTGATTTATAATACTAAGCAAAAATATTATAAAAACGTAATTGATGCTTCCACAAATAAACCGAAGACTGTGTGGAATCTAAGTGGCTAAAAAATTCACATTTTATAACCAAGGTTACCACAAAACTAAATGCTCATTTTGGAAAAAACTTTTCAAGTGAGTGCACAGTGTCACGTTTTGTTTCAGATAGTTGTTTTGTTGAACCTGTAGATCGTTCGGAAGTTCTGAGAGCCATTGCTGCATTAAGAAACAAAAGCAGTTGTGGTCCCGATGGTACTACCAGTGATTTTATATCTAGTAGATACCAACTGTCGAATTAGTTAGGATGCCAACATCACAACATATGAAATGCATGGTACTTTTATTCACCATTTCACTCAAATAATGTACTTGGGCAAAAATCTTTCTTTCTCGCGATCACGAATCCCATGCACCAATAGCAGTACCGGGATACCCCTTCTCAAATCAAACGATAAGGCGCTAAAATTAAAAGTTCCAATAAACGAAAGTACTGGAATGACATCGCCAATTAAATTTCTTGGGAAGCATCACAAACAAATACACTTCCGGCCCATTTTGTTAGTATAAAGAGATAATTCAGCTTAAAACTTACTGACAGAATAAACTGTAAATAAATGACAGCTGATGCAGGTTATGTAAGGTTACGTGTGGGTACCCGGCTAATGTACGTCGTAGGCTTGCTTGCTCGCTTCGTAATCGCGAGTGACATATCGTGCTAGGAAAAAAAAAAAAAAAAAAAAAAAAAGACCTTTATTGGCATATTAACCTATTACAAAAACAAAATAACTATTCTACATTCCCCAACAACTAAATCATAAATTTAACTCTCTCCTACATTCCTTCTCCCTCACCATTTTCTGCAATATCTTTACCCCGGCACCATCCTCTCTCATCCATTCCGCTACACCCTTGTTCCTTTTTCCCCCCATCCATCCTTCATTCACTCCCTCACACTCCTCCGCCAAATGCCTCCACGTATCCCTCCCATTTTCACACATTACACACCTCATATACTCTTCACCCATCCACTTCTTCCTCCCTCTCTCTTCTGATCCACACCTAGCCCTAGCTAATGTCACCCTCTCTTCTCTGTTCCACCCGTCCTCATCCAAATACTTCGGTCTCCTTCCATGTACCTGCCAACTCCCATACATGTCATTATATTCACTTTTTTCTATACTTCCCTGTCTCTCCTGTACATCCACTTCCTTCGCCCTCTCGCTCACCCACTTTGCCACATTTACCCCCCTCTCTAACCACTCCCTCACTTTCACCTCAGACAGTCCTACTCTCTCATACATTTTCATTCGTTCCTTCCTCCATTTACCCCCCCTTTCGTTCACGCATGTCTTCCATACCGCCTTTACCAACCTCTCTTCCCCTAACTCCCATAACCTCATCTCATACCTAACCATTCTCTCCATAGCCTCACATCCTAAGCTTCCTCTGTCAGTCTCCTGAAGCAGTATGTACCCGGGAGTCGACCTTTCCACTCCCAGCATACGCTTCAGAAACCAACACTGCTCCCTTTCCACGCACTCATACCCTTTCACGCCCCACACTTCTACTCCATACATTATTATCGACTTCACACATGCATCCCACACTTTACACGCCAATCTGACGCTGTTCTTCATCCATTCTCCCCATTTTTCCCACACGATACCCCACGCTTTCCTGGCCTTTCCTTGCACCCACCTTACATGCTCCTCATATCCCCCTGTCCCTTTAAACATAAACCCCAAATACTTAAATATTTTCACTCTCTCAATCACTTCTCCCTTCCATTCTAACACTTTCACGCTCCCCTCTCTTCCCTTATTCCTAAATCTCATCCATTTCGTCTTCTCCACATTCACACACAATCCCCTCTTGTCCATATACCTCTCCGTTCTCCTCAACATGTCTTTCATCCCTTCCCAATCTCTCGCCATCAACACCATGTCATCCGCATATGACAGCATCCACACCTTATCCTTCCCGATTACTACTCCTCCCGCCTGCCCTTTCCTCAGCACATCCTCCAGTTCGCTTAGGTATAAGTTAAATAACATCGGGCTTAACGGGCATCCCTGTCTCAATCCTACCCACGTCCTAAAACTCTCCGACACCTCCACTCCCACTCTTGCTACCACCCAGGTTTCCTTATATACTCCTCTTACCCACTCAATCATACTCTCATTCACTCCTTTTCTCCTCATACATTCTAGCAACTTCTCCCTCGGCACTGAGTCGTACGCCGCCTTTAGATCCATAAACACCGCATACATGCTTCCCTTCTCTTCAGTCACTCTCTCCGCCATTCTTGCCAGGGTAAAGATCTGCTCCCTTGTTCCCCTCCCCCTTCTAAATCCCCCCTGAGTCTCTGGTATTAAATCCTTCTCTTCCACCTCTTCTTCCAGCCGATTCTTTACCACCAGCATAGCGATTTTGTAGCCTGTGGGCATCACTGTGATCCCCCGGTAGTTCCCGGCCTCCTTCTCGTCCCCTCCTTTATGTACCGGGCACATCGTACCCCATCTCCAGGCCTCCGGTATGTTCTTTCTTCCCCTCCACATTTCGTTCAACAGCTCCCTGAATTTCTTCTTCCCCCCTTCTCCTATCTCCTTCCACATCTCTGCCTTCAGCCCATCCAACCCTGCCGCCTTTCCTTCTTTAACTTCCTCGAAAGCTCTTTCCACTTCCTCCTTAGAGAACTCCTCCGTCATCTCCATACACCTTCCTTGTCCCACTTCCTCTGGGTACCCACTTGTTTCTCTACATTTCCTTGTCCACTCCTCCAGTGTTATCCCTACCCGTCTCCTTCTTTCGCCTCTCTTCAGTACTTTCCATATTTCCGACTCGTTTCTACACTTCTTCAACTCTTCACTTGTTCTTTCCACCTCCTGCCGCTTCTTCCTCTCGCATATCCCCTCATATTTCCTTTTTGCTGCCGTTACCTTCCTCTCCTCCCCTCCACCTCTTATACATTCCCCCATTGCCTTCCTTAGTTCACTTTTTGCCTGCCTGCATTCTTCATCAAACCACCTACTCCCTTCTCCCGTCCTTCCTTTAGCTTTCCTTCCGCACCCCACAATTAGTTCCTCCATCTCCTCTATTGATTCGACGTCTTCCCACTGGATCCTCCTCATCTTCATCCTCATTTCTTCTATTGCCTTTGCCCCACATTCTAACTTTCCCATTTCTTGCTTCTCTTCAGTCACCTTCTCCTTCTCCATCCATACCTCCACTTTTAGTGGTAGATGATCGGAGCCCATCACTTCCTCCACCTCCATACTTTTTATTTTCCTTTTCGTCATCCCCTTTATCGCCACATAGTCGATCACCGACGATCCCCGCGGCCCACTATAAGTTTTCCTCCCTTCCCAGTCCCCCTCTGTGCATCCATTTAGAATTTCCCATCCCTCCTCCATCACCCACTCCTTCATTCTCTTACCCTCCCCGTTTATACATTTGTCCCTGGACTTTCTTTCTACCACAGATCCCTCTTCATTAATCCCTCCCCCCATTTCTCCCATTCTTGCATTAAAGTCTCCTCCTAGCACCCATTTTCCTCCTCCTTTCGTTCTCTCCTCTATCTCCTTTCTTATTATATTCCAATTTTTATTTACATATACCACCCCTACGTTTATCCTCTGTTTCCCTTGTCCATACTTTATCCATGCCACGTCTTCTCCTTCTCCGAATTGTCCCGTCACGTCCATCCCCATTTCCTTCTTCCATCCTACTATCATTCCACCCCTCGCCCTTCCTTTCGTTGCACACCTTATCGCATCCTTCCTCTCCCATATAAAGCTTCCCGGTAGCCATCTTTTCACTTCTCCCCACTCTTCCTTCCCCATCCATGTCTCTACTAGCCCCACTATGTCCTTCCCTACTAACCACTTCTCCCAGTCTCTCTTCCACTTGCCCTCCTTTATCTTCTCCTTAATTCCCGCTATGTTCCAAAACCCGATAGTTACTGACCCCTTCTTCCCTTCTCCCCCCCCTTTATCTCCTCGCCGCTTGCCTTTCCCGCTGTGCTTCTCTCCCAGTCCACTCTCTGCCCCTCTGTCCTTTTTTTTACAGCTCCTTCTCCCTTCTTCTCTCTCCTCTCCTCCTATCTCCTCCTCATTTCTTACTTACACTTAATTCGTGCTAGGAATTAATGTACAATAAAACGACGAGGGTATAAAATGGCATGTTGTACATATTTGCTTCATAGGTGTAGTAGGACAAGTACGTCTACATTGGTATCTACTTATACAAAATCACTGGGTATTACAGCTTGGTGCTGCCAATGAATTGTATGACTTTAGACCTATTGCACTGACAAATGTAATCAGTAATAATTTTGAGAAATTTATTGTTGAAAGTATGGTTGTGTTTTAGGAGAGGTATAATGATATCACAAAATCACAACACGGCTACTGTTCGGGGCGTTCCACATGACTTTCTAGAATTTATCAATTAACAGCTTGATGATGGAAAGTATGTATGCGGATTGTACTTCGGTATGTCCATTGCCTTCGATTGTTTACAACCCTCATTTATAAAAAGTAAAATATTTGCGAAGTTCTTTGACTTTATAATATCATACTTAACCAATCGAAAAATTGTGGTCCGAATTAACAGGAGTATCTCGCCAGAATATGACGTTTCTTTAGTGGTGCCCCAGGGATCTATTTTAGGACCACTGCTTTTCATTCTATTTACAAATGACTTATACGGTGATGTATTATGATGACACTTCTATTGCTATATCTTTACATCATATCAGGCTGAGTGATACTATTTCCAGCATATTTAAGGATATTAAAACTTGGTGTGATGCTAATAATATGATTCTGAATGAAAACAAAACAGTTTTAATGCATTTTCAAATACTAAAAGGTACCCCTAATGAAACGATTAATTTCTCAAATACTACACGATTCCTTCCTATCGATAGGAATTTTAATTGGAATGAACATGTTACACGGGTGTGTTCAATAATAAATAAAAGTTATTATGCAATTCTGAAGGTAAAAAGCACTCTTGGTACAATTGAACTAATCACAGTCTACTAATACCCTTGTATATATCTGGTAATGTTGTACTATGGGGAAACTCTGCTGCAAAAATTTGGATCGCATAAAAGCAAATTCTAAGGTTAATATTTAATTTGGGAAGTGTCTTGCAAGGAATATTTTGAAAAATATAAATTACTCACATTTCCTTGTCTGTATCTTTACCTATCTCTGATTTTAGTTTGGACAAATTTGGAATTTTATGAGAAAAATTCTTTTAACCATTCACACTTCACTAGAAATGCAAGTACGCCAAGGGTTACGGCACATAAAACAGCAAGATTCGAAAAAACTCTGTCATATTAAAGTACTAAATATTTTGTCAAATTACCATTACTATTTTTTTCACAAACGGGATATTTTGAGAATAAAACCCAACCTAGAAAAAAATCTGTCATACATGACAGTTAAAATAAATAATGGAAGCTCGCATGATAATTTCTCTCCCCAGCGAGAGAAATATTAGTTCTCTCACGATTTTGAAGGCTGAGAAATCGACTTTCTCTCCCGTTTTTTTTTTAAGAGATCAATTAGGTCCTTTTTGAGTAATAAAGCGTATTATTCTATTCTATTAGTGAATATCCGAATGATGATTTTAAAAACAGGCTTAAATATATTATAATTGGGCTGCTGTAATTGTAATTGTATAATTTGTGTTGAATAATTTGAGTAATAAAAGTATAATTTGGTTTTATATTGATGGATTACTGTAATTGTATAATTTATGTGATAAAATTTATGTAATAATAATGTAATCATTGTACTGTAATAGCAATGTAAATAATTATTGATGTGTGCACTCATTTCTCCATGATAAAAGTACTAATAAATCTATTTATCTATCTATGTTTATTAACCAGTTAGCTGTGTGACGAGTATACTTGTCATGAACAAATTGAATATTTTGTGTCATGTCGTGTGGGTACTTGTCATATTGCCATTTATTCCTGACGAGTATACTCGTCAAAAATAGCAAAAAAAGAAGAAATGGCAATATTTTGTGTTTACGTCAAGTAGGTACTCATAACTAGGGGTTATGGAAATGAATAATCGAATATTGATTATTTTTAATAACCCATTATATCGATAAATTAAAATAATCGATTAATCAAATAATCAAATGATCAATTAATCAAATGATCGATTAATCAAATGATCGATTAAGCAAATTATCGGTTAATGGATTCTATTTTTTTTATTTATGGCATATTTTAACTGTCAAAACTAGCATATTTTAACTGTCAAAACTGGCATGTCTTTAACTGTCAAAACTGGCATATTTTAACTGGCATATTTACCAGTCAAATAAATATGGATATGTTACAGTTAAAAATGTCATATTTAACCAGCCAAATATGGCATATTTTAACCATCAAAAATGGCATATTTTACCAGACAAAATTAGACAGTATATTTTAATAGTCCAAATGATATATTTACCAGTCAAAACTGGCATGTCTTAACTGTCAAATCTGGCATATTTACCAGTCAAATAAATATGGATATGTTAACAGCTAAAAGTGTCATATTTAACCAGTCAAAACTGGCATATTTTAACAGTCAAAATTGGCACATTTTACTAGTCAAAAATAGACAGCATATTTTAAAAGTCAAAATGATATATTGTACCAGTCAAAATTGGCATATTTTAACTGTCAAAATTGGCACATTTTACTAGTCAAAAATAGACAGCATATTTTAAAAGTCAAAATGATATATTGTACCAGTCAAAATTGGCATATTTTAACTGTCAAAACTGGCATATTTATTAGTCAAATATGGCATATTTTTCCAGTAAAAAAGAGATATATTTTAATAGTCAAAAGGGCATATTGTACCAGTCAAAATTGGCATTGTTTAACTGTCAAAACTTACCAGTCAAATATAGCATATTTCAACAGTAAAAATCGCATATTTTACCAGTCAAAACTGGCATATTTTAACTGTCAAAATTGGCAGGATAGAACGTAATCACTACATTTAAATAAGACAGAAAAACGAGAACACATGGCATGCAACGTGTGTGATTAAAAATTTCGGATGCGTGACATGCGCTTCACATGCGTTTGCATTGACCAATCAGCGAACATCACGCGAAAATCACGCAAACCCATAATACCACCGATTCGGTAACATAGCTGCACATAGGGGTCTTTCAGGACCCCACGTTAAAAATTCTTAAAAAATGCCTTCATTCATTATATGTGAATGCAGAACTGTGCATAAGTGTTCATTGGGTTATTATTGACCTAAAAAATCAATTATACTAGGGACTTTTGCAATTTTTTAGGATTGAAGAAATAAGCGGAGGAAATCGCATTTTCTTTTTTAAAATTCATAGAACTCTTATTTTGTTATATTGAGACTTAAAATTGTAGGTAATAGTTCATTTTATATTATATTTAAAGAAAATAACAACAGGACAGGGGTTACTTGAAAAAAATATATTTATTCTGACAAAAAAATACAGGTGAAATTGTAAAAAATCTCTTACATAAAAAATTGGTATTTTTACAAGAAGAAATTACATCCCACAGCAATGAGGACATAAATAGAAGCGATTTTCTTCGCAAATCGATCGTTTGCATGAGCAGCATCCATATTTTGATTTATTATTGCCTTGAATTGCCAATTTTATTGCGAATTCTATTTTTTGAAATTCTTTAAGATTAGTTGAGCCTCCGCATTGAAGTAATGATTGAAGATTTATTTTCAAATCTTTTTGGAGCAATTCTTTCTGTAATCTTCGCTTCAACACTGGAGAGATCAAATGGAGAATTACTTTCTTAACCCATCTTTGGCCAACGGTGCGTATACGCACCATTTCAGAATAAATAAAGAAATGCAACTATTTATTATTTTATTGTATCAATTGTTATTATTTCCATAAGCAGACATATTGAACTTAATTTAGAGATAGTTTAAATAATTGTTTTCTTTTTAATTACATTTGCAAACAATGCATAAAGTTGTCCAATTTTAGATATAACTTCATTGAGGTTGTTTAAATTTAATTTTTTGTTTCTAGACAATATTTTTTGATGTTTTTAATATTCAATTGCCTTGTTAACATTTCCAGGGTTATCATAAACTTTCTTTCAATGGATTACACATTTCCATAATTGAAATAATGATAGTTAAACCTTAGTGGTGCGTATACGCACCATTGGCCAAAAGGGAATATACCAGCTTCTAAAAAATAATTATCGTAAATCCACTTTTAACGGATTATAGATTTCTGAAATCGAAATATTAACCCTTAATCAATGTAATCTTGTTAACAATATTTATATTTGATTTTAAAGGATTAAAAATTTATGAAATTAAAGTAATGACCTTTAACCTTTATTATGCTTGTTTACAACAAGGGTTATATTTGTATGTTATAAATATTATATAAAGACCAATAATTGTAAATATTATTCCTTATTATTTGTATCGTTTCCGTGCAACGTAAACAACAATTACTTGTGATACAGTATGGGAAAAAAGCAACTTCCAAATATCAGCTATGCTAAACTCATCGAAGTGAATGATGTCTGGTATGTAACATTGTTGGAAAAACACCTTGGGAAGTGTTCTTCTTATTCTTGAATGAGAAATTATTGTTGTTAATGGTTGAGCATTTCAACAAATTTGCTACGGACAATTATCGCCACGATAGCCATTCAGTGACGAATTGAAGAAAAATATTGGTCCACGGAGGATGAGACAGTATACATTGTTAAAATAATGCATAAGCAGAAATTCATTGTGAAAAATTAAACAATATTTACTGCAATAAACTTGATATGAAATCGTATATTGTTGTTAGACTCATGGCAATAGAAGATCGAACCATAGCATCGTGATAGTACCGTCAGAAGCGTGGAAAAATATGTTTGGATATAATTATTTATTTATTGTTTATTCCTCGTATTTACATAACATGAAGCCAAGAAGTGGCTAATGTGTAAAGTGTGCAAATCTAATACTATTTACTGATGTATAAAATAAAATATACATCTGCACTCAGAATGTTTTAAACAGTATCACATTTAATTTTTATACCCCTATGCGCCAATGGTGCGTATACGCACCATTCAAATTTTAGTATAAACAATTTTTTTTGTTAAACATTTTATTATTTATTTCTTATTGAACACCTTTCTAACTAGTTTCATTTAACAAAAATATCAAATATTAATTATTTCAATGCTTGGCCAAAGATAAATAACGGCAGCAAACTTTGCCAAGCTTTAATTTGGACAGGATTCTAGCATTCATCCACCATTCTGTAGAACATTCGCATAGGCCATTTGTTGGTTCTTCTTGTGACGGTGTATGCATGACAAAATTGATTTCAACGTAACCTATTGTTTTTAACGTCGCACTTGATTGAACGTATATGCACTACTGGGGTCTTTGAGGACCCCATGCATTGTTTGAAGGTGCATAGATGCAAATTGTATACACGCAAGGTCATTAGAACACCTTCATTACTCAGTTCAAGCTGATAACTTCCAAATCAGTGCGTTACTTTTACGATATTTTAAAAAGTTTCTAATGATTAAAATTACTTTTGAAAAAGAGTGGGGTCCTCTGGGACCCCTAAGTGCAGCTAAGGATTAAAAGTCAAAAGTGACATTTTGTATAGTTATAATTGCTGTCATATTTTATATTTTACCATTCAAAAATGGCATAGTTTAATAGTAAAAAGTTGCATTTTACGTCATGAAATGTACCAATCGAAACTGGAAACATTTTAAAGTTGAAAATAGCACATTTTTAGAGGGAAACATTGCTCATTTGATTAGTAAAAAAGGCCTGTTTTGGTAGTCAAAAATATTTAAATAGTCAAAACTAGCATATTTACCAGTGAAATAAGGCATATGTTTACAGTCAAAAATAGCATATATTTAACTAGTTAAAACTGGGGCAGTTTAACTGTCAAAACTGGCATATTTTATCTGTCAAATATAGCATATTTTATAAGTTAAAAATCGATATCTTAAAAGTCAAAAGTGACAGCTAAAATGGCATATTTTACCAGTAAAAAACAGCATATTTTACCAGTCAAAAATGGGTAAAACTAGATTAGTTTAATAGTCAAAAGTGGCATATTCTACAGACCAGAATTGGCAGATTGTAAAAGAGAAAAAATAATATATTTCACCTGTTAAAAATGGCATAATCATCCAGCCAAAAATGGCATGTTTTACCAAAGGAAATTGGCATATTTTACCTGTTAAAAGTGGCATATTTTACATATTAATATCGGTTTTCCAACCTTAGTAAATCGTAGATATAACATTGACGTTATTTTTGGTTACCAACTTATAAATGGTCATATAAACTCTCCCAAACTTGTTCAAATGTTTGGTTTACATATACCTGTTCGAAATCTTCGAAGCACACGTTCAGTGTTCCATTAACGACGACGGACTACTGTAAAAATTTTGGCATCTGTAGAGTGGCAGGGAACGGCAATAATTGCGATTTCGATTTTTTTGGTGGAAAAATGACCGACTTATGTAACGCATCCATTTGGTCTTTGTTATGATCTAGTGGGAATTTTAAACCCCTCGTGTTTCATTACATTTATTTCTAAGCAATGTTTTTTTTTATATTATCATCTTTTATAAGGTTTCCTGTGTGTTATTACTGTTATTTAATTTTTATAAAAGAACAAGTGTCTATAATTTTAATGAATGAATTTATGTATAGCTTTAGTTATATCTCCCGTTTTAATTGGGTTATTTTGTTGCACAAAATTTGTGTACACAAGAGTATGAATATATTAGTTCTAGTTTTTTAGTTGTATTTTTGTTTGTTTTTTTTGTTCTATTTCCAATGTATTCAATGGTATTATCCTTGTATAAATAAATGTTAAAAAGGCATATTTGTCAGTGCATAAAATGTCAGCATTCAAGTCAAAAATTGCATATTTTACTATTTAAAAATGGCACAACAGATAATATCCGTATTAAAACATTTTTCCTATTTAAAAAATAAAAGATTCTTTGAATAATCAGATAATTTAATAATCAATTAATCATATGATAGATTATTAAATAATCAAATGATCGATTAATAAAATTATCAAATTATCGATTAATCAAATGATCGATTCATTGATTATTTTCGAGTAATAATCAAACAGCCGATTGATCGATTATTTATCGATTAATCAAATATTTTGCACTCATAACATAAAATATTGCCATTGAATAAAACACTTACTATGTTTTATTCAGTGATTATATAATGAATTACCACGTAGTAACGGTCGCAACCATTACCATGATTAAAATATTGCCATTTTTCATGACGAGTCAAACAGAGCTATCTAGTTAAATTATATTAATTCAAAAGTTGAATGTATGTACAAATGTGGTAATAAAACACAAATATTGAATTTCACTTTTATTTTGCAAATTTTTTCACCACACACTGGCTTCGTCAGACAGGTTCAGTTCATCTACGTGATGAAGTCATTGTGTATGGTGAAACTGTTGTAGAAGTGTCTGCAAAAATAAAAGTGGAATTCCAATATTCGTGTTTCCTCATAAAATTTATAATATAGTTTTACAAAGTAATAGCCACAACAATTCAATAAGTTAAATAAATTTAAATTCGTGAGTTTTAAGAAAAAAACAAATTATAAAACACGTACCTCGTTTATAAAACCATAATGAACAAGATCCTGTGCGAGTGTCGTAGGTGTATCCGCTCGGGACAGTATTGTTGTTAGTTCCCTGTTCATCTTGTCGTCCATCCTGAGTACTATCGATAACTGGAAAACACATCGAAAATACGCCGTATGAAATGAATGTTTCTCGTGTGTGCTGTCGACTAGTTTGAAGAGTTCTACTCTTACCGTTACTTCCTCATTTTCTTCCTTAGTTTTTAAGTCTGCTGGTTTAACATGGCAAATCATATTTACAATTTTCCTGCTCTCGACGTCCGTCGGTTCGGGCGTCACAGATTTCTCCGACTCGGCCATCTCGGGAGATATCGCCCGGGATCTTGGAGGTGGTGGATGTTTCGCGCCGAACGCCGTCAGTGGATAAATGCCATTTCTACAACAAAATTGCCTGATTTGAAAAATCACCCAACACACAAAACGATCAATTTCTTATACATTTTCCAAAAAAATCCCACAAAAGCGCAAACAACTGACCCTAAAACGTCTTTGTAATTACCAGGATGGTGAAATTATTTATTCTTAATTTATATCTAACATCGAGAGCTATCAGATGATGACAATAATTCAATCATTCACTTTCTCCATACGAAGTACGAGAAAGTATTGTTCCATATATTATGCTTTCTAACTACTCACAACAAAATAAGATTAAAAAAGCATCCATTTAAAAAAAAATTTAATGAATTTAGAGCACATGACTTCATTCTTCTGAAACCTTAAGACCGGAAGGTGCAGGAGATTAATAAATGATGAATAAATTTAGTAATACAAATTTTAAATATCTAAAATATGAAGATTAAGAATGTATAAACTTACTTGACATCCTCCACGAACTTCTCGAGCTTCTCAGAAACGGCAACGTCGCCCATTTTCATCTGCAAAACCGGCTTGTCCCTATAGTGTATCTCCGCTATGACCACGTCCGGCCCGTACACTCTCTGCATCAGTACATCTGTTATCGTCTCAGATATATTTGCTGCAAATACAAACGACATTACAACACAAACAGGTAGCGACGGGCGAACACCGAGAGGAAATACTTATCTATTCAGAACATCATAAAAGCAGAGAAAAAGTAAGCCGGTTCATTAAACGTATCGGGGCGATGATTAATGCCAATAGTTTTTTTTTTTAGATTAGATAAAAGATTCTCACCAGCACTTTTAACTAGGTAATGTGCAGCCAAGAGTTTTAAGGTGTGCACTTCGAAGAGCAGGGGATGGAAGAGCAATTCCCGTGCGGTAGGCCTCAGTGCTGGATTTTTGTTCAGACACGTCCTGATAAAGTCCTTCTGTTGCGTGTCTTCCAAGGAGTCTATGGTTCGATTGATATTTTCGTCGGTGACGATATTTCCGGAATCGCCGTTTCCCTGTATTTCGAGGGCCGCCATCTCCAGGGCACACATTCCGAACGAATATATGTCGATGGCAGGACCCATTATAGCTGAGGCGACAAGATAACCGCAATTAATTTAAACACGATTAAGGCATTTCGAGGCTCTACCATCCAATTAATCTATTTTAGTGTTTTTCAAACTGTCTAGAACGTAAACATGATTTTAAATCATGACCATAATATTAATGCCACAAAATAAGATGACCATATGCTGGAATACATTAACGGAAGACAAAAATCCAACTTGATGTGTAAAATCGCATTTACCCTTTACATCAATTCAAAGAAGGATTGGAAAATTTAAAACCCAATAATAATTTACATACTTTTGTTCGATATAAAATTCGATTTTATCTTTTAAGACAAGACAGTTCAATTTCTATTCACGCAATCGTCTAATCTTAATCGAAAATTTCCTATTACACGCCTTAACATGTTCTGGTGAAATGCTCGTAACTTCTTCGATTTTTCATTTAAGATAAAGGTAGGTATATACATTTAACTTTTAAGGAAACCCTAGACCCGAAAGAATAAGTTACATGATGACAAAACAGATGATCTTGCCGACTTAACAATACCTTTTGTAGAAATGATTTCGATGGAGCGGTTATAAACACTCCAACGGTATGGCTTGTTGACTCCATCTTGTTTGTTGAAAGTATGTAATTCACAGAAATATCAGGATCAGAACTGTTATTAACGCGATTCCTCAACATTATCGAAAAAATTGGTTTCATTTTATCGGGTAACAAAAGTTCACATTTGATATAATTTGGAATAATAATACAAGGTGTCTCGGGAGGAATCTGCCAAACTTTAGGGGAGTATTACTTACAAAAAAAGTTACAACAGCATTACATGTATGATTATATGTAAGGTGACTCTACTTCGAATGCCTTATTTTTCAGGGGTGTGGAGTCGTGACAAAAATGTAGCAACTCCGATTCCGGCTCCGACTCCTAATTTTTTTTTGTTTCGACTCCGACACCCACTGAGGCTGCAATTCCTGAATTTTTTTGTTCCGACTCCGACCCCTCAAATTTGCAGCCTCCAGACTCCGGCTCCGACTCTGACCCCAAATATTCACCAACTCCACCTCTCCCGACTCCGACTCCACAACCCTGTTATTTTTAAACCAGCCCCATAAACAATAATCCAATGGTGTCAGGTCTATGAGGCGAACTAATTACTAAACTAGGGTTGGAATTTTTCTTCGAAGGCTTCGAAGGTTTGCAGATTCATTGAAAATCTTCGAAGATTGAAGTTTAGAAGATTCGCGACTTCGATTCTTCGAATCTTCAAAAAGTTCTCTTCGTTTCTTCGGATTCTTCGAAGTTGCGAAGCTTCCAATTATTAGAACTACTTCAAAAACAAATTAAAATATTTTTATAAAAATTTGTACTAAACAATAGTTTTGTTTGAAGAAATTATTGTATAATTTTATTTAAAATGTAATATATAATTTCGCGAATATTCACAAATAAAAAAAGCTAATTTATATCAAATTATTTCAAAACTGATAAAATCTATTATTTTTGCAAGATATGACATTACTTTTACCTTGCCAATACATTAGTTTGATGTTAATTTATTATTATTCTAACTCAGCAAGTGCATCTTAATTTTTGCCTTGGGTTTTTGAGGTAAAAATCATGATATTACATAAAAGTTTAAATCCCTAACTGTTTTAGGATTTTGGAATTGAAAAAAAAAGTTCACAATTTCGGAACCACCGAAACTTCGCAACAAATTAGATATTCGAAGTTCTCTTCATTCCTTCAGATTCTTTGAAGCTTCGAATTATTAGGACCCTTACTTTCGACACGACTCAGAGTCATGGCCATCAGATATTAATAACAAAAAATAATTAAATAAATTAAAAATAATGTTTCCATTGATTTTATCGTTATTTATTCTTAAATCCCTAACTGTTAAGGTTTTGAGACTGAAAAATTCGAAAACTTCGAAAGTTCAAAACTTCGATTCTTCGAAAAATTCAATATTCGAAGTTTTCTTCGTTTCTTCGGATTCTTCCAACTATTAGGACCCCTATTTTCGATACAACACAGTCATGGCGGCCGGCTTGAGTCTCTGCTTGGCAACGTCGCACACGTCAGCTGACACAGGGATGAAATCATGTTTCCATTGTTTTTTCGTTATTTATTCTTAAATCCTTAACTGTTTAGGGTTTTAAGATTGAAAAATTCGAAAAGTTGGATATTCGAAGTTCTCTTCGTTTCTTCGAAGTTATGAAGCTTAGAATTATGAGGAGCCCAAATTAAGGAAATAAGGAAATATTTAAATTTTTTGAAATTGGCGTAGATTTTTTTTAAATTTAGATTTTATACTTTGCGTCTATAATAAAGCTATTGCAACACCTACAATCGTACCGAATAATAGTTGATTATTTTTACGATACAAGTGATTTAATAATACCTTTGGTGTAATTTAATTTCAAAAGTTGATCGCATTGAAATTTTAAATATCAAATGAGTCAACCAATTATAAACAGTATAAACATAACTTTTTGAATACAGGAGAAGCAACGATTATCAGCTACCATAATATTCCCTAAATGTTGATGTTTTAGCTAGAAAGGGCACAAAAGGCGTAAAATGTAAAGGGTGACCGACGGGAACCTGACAATTTTGAAATGAACAGTACTCATTTGTTTCTCACTGAAAAGACAATTCTATTACAGAAAACTCTTCGTAATTCCATGCCATTTGAAATGTATATTTTAAACGAAAGATAATGTCAGACATCATGTCCACTTTCTCGAATGCAGTTTTCACGCCTTCGCTGAAAATTGTTATGTAGGTGTTCCAATATCTTATGATCAATTGTTGCCACTTCCTGCCTCACTGCCTCCTTCAGGTCAGTCAAAGTGAGGGGTTTGTGAGTATAGTCACGTGATTTACGGTATCACCGCAAAAAGAAGTTAATTGGCCACGAGATGTCGCCGAAACGTGAAATGACCGGTCATATGACACTGGTTGATTGAACTGATTAGTGAATCGGGTGCATTTTTTCATGCTAAATTCAGATATATAGTCAGAATTTTTCCATCAGGCACAATTTCCTTGTGACAGCTACTTTTTAAAATTTGATTTTAGTATTCTCTTTGAGCTGTCGTAAGAACTTTTACCTTATATGTAGCGATTTTATTCAAGCTGTATTTAAGGAAATTATATGTAATATAATGCTAAAGCATGACAGTGCGCAAGGTAATTCATGTTTTGATATGCGCAACCTGTTAATCTGGCATTGTCCTGTGTCAGTATTGAGCTAACCGTGAGATTGTTAGCACGAATATCACTAGTAAAATAAAGTATGTTCATTAAAAAAAAACCTCATGTGTGCCATGATTTTTTAATTTTAAAAATTTAAGTTGGTAAAACATATTGAGGTTATGTTACTTGCGGCATGTTCCTATCGATAAATTAATTTGCTGTAATAAACGACAGAGAAGACGTAGATTCACCTTCCAAAATTCCTTGGGCTGTGTTAATAGCATCCTAAGTACATTTGACTGGACTACCACTTCCTGGTTTATGGAGAATACTACCCATTTCACGACGTAATACAACAGATCGTGATAAGGTATTTTTAAATTCATCATAAATAATGGGCACGTTTGGAAATTCTTCCTGAAACTCTGCTAAAAGTGCGTCGAATGAATACACCCTATTTCCGTCCACTAGTCCCATTTCGGAAATAACTTTCAATTAGAAACGTTTTTTGCTGGTTGCTGTAATGTAAACCATTGTGAGCACGGAATAATTGTAACTTCTAGAAAGATCTGACGTTTATATGTCAATTCTTAACAAGTGTGCCAACTTAAATTTTTAAAACGAAAAACTCATGGCACACTTGAGGTTTTTTTTAATGAACGTACGATATTTTCTTCCTTTCTATTTAGAAGTGTCTTGTGTATGTTGCATTTAAGAGTTTTCTTTTTTCATCATGCCACGAAAGTGTGTAAATCATGCAGATAATTTCTGCTATATTTGTGGTGAGCTGACCTTCAAGTCTCACAGGCGAAATTTCACTCGACTTCTGAAAGAATGTTATGAACTTTACTTTGCCTGTAAAGTGGGTGATTTTGATAAGAGCTGGGCTCTAAATATCTGTGTTTCATATGTTAAGATTATTGACTGGTTGGAAAATATTACACATCACATGCCATTTGCAGTTCCCATGATTTGGAGGAAACCCAAGGATCATCTAACTGATTGTTATTTTTGTTTAACAATTATTAAAAGAATTACATCTAAATCAAAATATACAGTTAAGCATCCGAATTTGCCATCTGCAATGAGGCCTGTTTTTCACGATGAAGAATTCCCTGTACCAGTATATGCAGATAAGACCTTGGCTAGTAACTCTGATTCTGGCCTAGCTCAAACTGAAAATTAATCAGATGAAAATAAATGAGCCTATATATGAGGGCAGTAGTTGTTCATCAGAACCATACTTTCCCAATCAACAAGACCTTAATGACCTGATTCAGGATTTAAACCTGTCTAAACAGCAAGCTGAAGTTTTAACTTCCAGAAAGGCAGGAATTTACTCTAAAAATATGTAGGAATATATAATTATCGTGATTTCAAAGACTGATTCTATGAAGAAAATGGTATTGTGTTTTGCAATGATATTTATTCTGTTATGGAAACTCTTGGGTATCAACACCTGCCAGATGAGTGGCGATTGTTCATGGATAGTTTGATGGATGAGCTACTACATATTAGCAATGAACTTCCATCAATACTAGTAGTGAATGCCGCTGATATGGAAGAGACATGAAAATATTTTAGAGAAAATCCAATATGAAAAATATAAATCTGTGGTGACTGAAAGGCCATTGTTTTATTGCATAGTTTGCAACTTGGGTTCACCAAATTTGGCTGCTTTTTGTACGAATGAGACAGCAGAGAAAGGAAGTCTCACTACGTTAAAAATGAATCTTTTATCTCAGGCCAGAAAAATGTATCACATCTCCCTCTAGTGAATTCTGAAAAGAAAAAATATATTTTTCCTATGACACCATAAGGAACCTGACAATAGAGCACAATTAAGTGGACTAGAAACATGACAATATCATTCATCTGTCAAAAATCCCATATCGTCACTTGTGTGATATCATTTCGTAACAGGTTGTATTTATCTAGCGTGCATACGAACTATCAAATGTTGACAGTTTCTGTCAGTCAGAATCGTTGTGTTTGTAATTATGTATTCAGGTAAGTTATTGAAAACTTTTGCTATTTGCTTCATTGTAATTTATAGTACTACTACCTTTAGAAAATATGAGTGCGGAGGAGATTGATTCGTCGATTGATTGTACACCACCCGAAGTGAGTAAACCAGCACGAAACAGGATATCCATCATGATATAAATATAGTGAATTAACGAACGAAATTAAGAGCACTGTTGAAGCGCAAATCAGAGGGTTATAAGCCGAATAAATCAAATACTTTGATATCACAGGAAATTATCCGATTTCTCCACGAAGCTCCTGATAACAAATATCTTTTCATAAAAGTATGTTTAGAATAGGCAAATCTTGAATTTAACACTAACGTTTATTTTATTAGGTGGCATTGATTGTTGGTGTAACAAAATAAAAATATTAATAAAACGTTGATAAAACAGATTTGTTTGGTGTCGTAGGAAAAATTATGTTCATAACTCGGGCAAAAGTGTGACATCTTATTGCTCGTGTGTTTTCCTCACTCGGCTACGCTGCGCTTCGCCTCGTTCGTCAAACTTCACACTCGCTAGATATTTGACACTTTCCGCCCTCGTTATGAAATATATTATTTCCTACGACACCATAAGAAACTTGTCAATAGCGCACAATTAAGTGGGCTAGAAACATGACAATATCATTCATTTGTCAAAAATCCCATATCACTACTTGTGTGATATCATTTCGTAAGAGGTTGCATTTATCAAGCGTGCATACGAACTATCAAATGTTGACAGTTTCTGTCAGTCAGAATTGTTGTGTTTGTAATTATATATATTTTCAGGTAAGTAAATGAAAACTTTTGCTATTAGCTTAATTGTAATTTATTTGCAAACAGTTACCGATCCATCAACAAGCGATCTTGTAACAAATCAGACTGCACCCTCACAAACTAACATTGCACAGCAGACAATGACACACAATCTCAATTCACTCAGTACACTCACACATCCTATTTTCTTTACAAATTGCACTAATAATCATTTTATATTTAATATTTACAATTCCATGTTCCATAAATTCCGACACATCCCATTAGTTTCTATGTTTTTATTTTTTTAATGTTTATTTTAAATGATGTTATACTTACAAATATTAATAAAACGTTGAAGAAATAGATTTGTTTAGTGTCGTAGGAAAAATTATGTTCATAACTTGGGCAAAAGTGTGACATCTTATTGCTCGTGTGTTTTCCTCACTCGGCTACGCTGCGCTTCGCCTCGTTCGTTACACTTCACACTCGCTAGATATTTGACACTTTCCGCCCTCGTTATGAAATATACTATACCTCCATTGCATAATAAATTAGGGAGTAATGAAAAATTTCGTCAACGCAATGAATAAACTTTCTGATGGATTCTTGTACTTGAATGATGCTAAACTGAAAGAATGAATTTTTATGGGACCATAAATACGGTTATTAATGGCTAATGAACATTTTGACCGACTGATAAATCCATTGGAGAAAGCAGCCAGGCAGTCTTTCAAAAATGTATGTTGCAATTTCCTTGGAAACCATAAAGCAGAAAACTCTGATGTAGTGATTGGTCTTCTACATTCTTATAAAGCTACGGGATGCAATATGTCCTTAAAAATTCTCTTCCTGGACTCTCAATTAGATTACTTGCCGGAAAATCTTGGGGCTGTCAGTGACGAGAACGGAGAGCGTTTTCATTAGCAAATTTCTGCAATGGAAAAGAGGCACCAAGGCAAGTGGAGTTCTAATATGCTGACTGACTACTGTTGGGTCCAGAAGAGATATGTTCCAGATGCAAAATATGCGCGAAAATCACTATCTACCACTTTCTAGGTAAGTCAGAATGAGTAGTATATCAGTTAGAGTTAGATACATAGTTAGTTACGGATTTTATTAAAAATTATGAAAAATTCAAATGAATATCACGCAAAACTACTGTCTGAAAACTGAAATGGTATTTGAATTCAGCATGAAAAATATTTCTTGAATCTCATATTTTTTTCTTGTGAAAGTAAAAAGATTCATTACAAAAATTAACCTTTTTACTTTCACAAGCCAGTGTGATCCGTACAATTTTTAAGATTCAAATTTAACAATTCATGTTCAATAAAAATATAGTTTATAACTGATTTGATTTTATATTAATTGCTAATTAATAATAAACCTGAAAGGGGATTTTCCTTTGGACAGCTTTTAAGCAAACAAGGCACGATTTTGCTATTTAAATTTTGAGACAATATTAATTTACATGATTTCCGTCAGATCTTGGCCAACTCCATAACCTCTTTAATAGTCGGATTGAGGAATCGTTTCTCATAAGACTCATGTTATAAATTATGAAATATTTCAAGTATCTAAAAAAAATCCATCTTTCCTCTTTCGTGATTTAATTCTCTATCCGCATTCTAGTCTCTAGTCATTCTAGACTTGTAGTTTT
Organism: Ocypus olens; assembly: GCA_910593695.2. NCBI lineage: Eukaryota > Metazoa > Arthropoda > Insecta > Coleoptera > Staphylinidae > Ocypus > Ocypus olens. The sequence goes on along the minus strand of OU343053.1, from coordinate 14,895,832 downwards.
AAATCTATCAATCTCTCACCGCTATTTAGATAAACAGTATGACAAAGTGCGAAAAGGATGTTGATTGATGAAGGTATGAAGGTAGAGATAGATGCGAGAGGATTGGTTGATCGCAGTTCGCATCACTTGCGTAGATGATTCAACGAAGACCTCTGGTGCTGTACTGATTTATTTCTCATTTCAGAGTATTTATTCACAGATCCTTTTCATGAATTATTATCTTATTATTATTATTATATTATCTGTTTCTGCGGGAGAAAAAAATCTAATTTCCAAATGGCTCACACTCTGCGAATGCCGTTAATCGGATTGGGTATTTTCCACGCCTAGGGGAACTTGTTCTTTTTTTCTAACAGCATCGCTTTTCCCCACTGTTGTTATTGGCCTATTGCCCGTTTCCTCAGTATACTCACAGTATTTTCTGTATGCGATAGAAGGTTCCCTTTTTGTGAATCAGTTCTTTTTAACCACTTCGCGCCCATGTAGCTTTGATTGGGCTATAGGATAATCCTGAAAAATCACTTTTTTCTTATTGTTACCTTTTTCTACGATATATTATTCCACTGTCACAAATTTACTCATTTATGCAAAGAAATATGAAAAAAATATTCCATAGATGGCGCTAAAGGTGTAATTTTTTTTTGTAAAATATGTTTGTTTTCATTTTTTTGTTTGTCGCCACATGTGGCGATCTGGGCGTGAAGACGTTAAGGGTTCATCGATTCAGTGCTCCAAACATATTTTCATTAACTACTAGTTAAAGGTGGGTTCGTTCAAGCTATTAGGCCTACTGTTATTAATTTATAATTTAATCTGGGATAAAATAACTATTAGCTTCATAATTTTAGCCGAATGTCAACAATCTTTCTTTTCAAACACAGAACAGGAAATAAAGCAGAGGAGCCCATGAACTGAGAGAGCAAAAATAATCGTGAACTACATACAGTAATGTATGGTTTGAAGATTATATTTTATGAATTATCAATCCGTATTGGGATTTGTGTGCTCAAACATTTTCAGCTTCTCTGATGGACAGCGGACAAGAGATAAAATGTACCCACAAAACAGGATGTTCTTCAATTCGAGAAGGTGTAATTCAGATGGTCAATCCCGAGAACATCCTAAAATCCAATAATGGCATTATAATTTTTAGAAGTAACATCAAGAACATAACACAAGAGTTGCACAGGGCAGAGCAAATTTCAGTAGTTCGTGTTGTTTAAGGTGACGACAATTCTGTAAACGATAATGTTGAATCCGCCCAACAGAATAAACCTGCCTAACAGGTTTTCAAATTTAGAGACGACATGTGCACAAGCTTGGAACGAGTTTGTAGATGGATTTTAGGTTTTCAGTATTTTTTATCAATGGCCATTTTTATTGTCCAAAAAATATGAGAATGGATGTCAAACGGAGAGGTATTTACAAATAATGGTGATAACCAATACCAATCCAACTCTTAATTATAATGTAAAAATTAGTTTCTGGAGTCCTGGATCAGTCGGTATGCTGGCAGTTTCTTGGAAACAATTGAGAACTACACCAAGTTTTTGGCCATTTATAATGTACCAAAAATATGAGAACGGACGTCAAATGGAGAGGTGTGTACAAATATTGGTGATAAAAATGAGTCTGTTTTCCGTAGAAATATTGATGGTCGCCTTATTTCACATATAAAATACAAAAACATCTTTAATATAAGTTTGAAAAACACTAAACTACACTACTCACTAGACAGGTATCAGCCCCCGAAAGGTTAAGTACTTACTGCCGTATTCTGGTGCAACAAAATGCATATTTTTGATGTTTTCCTGACAGGTTTTAACATGATGATGGATCGAATCAGGTGCAACTATGGGAAAAACGAAAAAAAAACGCACGTTATAAATTTTAATCGATCACTGCGTCTAACACAAGCCAATCGTGATCAGTTTCAAGTAGAAAGACTGTCGAACAGACCTCGACAGATATTTTCGATTGAAACGGCGCAAGCGCAAGTTAAAGAAAAAACAAAAACACTTGGTTATTCAGCAATTCTGTCGAAAAATGTTAAAGTTCAAGCAAGAAATCATCTTGTTTTACAGAATATCGATCCTGGCCCATTTTATATGAGGGTAAAACATGCAGCAAACGCCAGCGCGTTTTTAATTCGCTCCCCACGTCCTCCCACACCGCGCCTCGTTTTAACTTTAAACATCGGAGAAAGACGACGGATGTTTATAAACGTGTGGAGTGTTTTACCAACATTAAATGTTCCAAGAGGGATTAACAAGAAGTGTTCTATTTCGACCTTTGTCTGCCCAGATCAGAATCTTTCCTAAATGCTTCGTTTTAACGCACGCTCCTCAATCCATCAAGTTACCAACAAAAACAAACAAATAAACGTGCGTTAATCCGAGAATTGAGGAAGTCTGAAATGTGCGTAACAGTCTCCTTCGAAAAACTGAAACAGGATCAGCGCAAAAAATCAGCGAAAAATATTTTTTTTAAAAACCACCAATTCGTTTTATCTACAGGGATAATAAATATATATATAGAGAGAGATAGAGAGAGTACACAGACATTGATTTTATCAATTGGTAAAATAAATGTCGGGGTCGATTTTTTGTTGTTTTTTGTTTTTGTTTGTTTTTTACCTGATCCGATTTTGATGAGTCCATTGTGTTGAATAAATATGGTATCACAGGTCAGATTTCCGTGGATGATCGGCGGTGAACAGGAATGCAAATAACTGGAAAGAAAACACACTGCAGATCATAGTACTGACTCAGGCTGGCCAACTTGCTGCAAAGGTATTTTTCTTTTTCTCTTGCGCTAACCGATTGTGAATTCTCATTAGAACGTTTTCTATTAGAATTTAATTTTTTTTTCGAAATAAAGATTAAGAGAGAGAGAGATAACTTTGTTTTAAAAATCTAAGAAAAAAATTCTTTTTGGATTAACCTTTCTTTCTGAACAAGATTAAGGGAGTGACAGAGAAAAGTTTCTTTGTTATTTTTCTGGATAGCTAAAAATATGTTCTATGCAGGGCAACGGCAGCTCGTGGATGTTCGGCGAGGAAGCTACGGATTTTTTTTTATTTAACCAAAACTAGCGAAATATTGGTTTCCTCCATAAGAGTAAGTAGTGCAGTACGAGAGGCGTCACTGTCTTAGTCTCCTTTACGGAAATCCACGAGCCGCCGCTGATGCAAGGTGTGTATTATACCAAAAAAATAATATAGCAGGTTGGTGGAGTATTATTTTTTATTAGGTTTGCTTGATCGATTTCGTTTCTTTGTTAACAATCCAAAACTAATCATTTATGATTGAATGGAGGTACATCTGTTATGGTCCATCAAACGCCACTGAAAAAATTTAATAAATGAAAATATTAGTTATGGTTAACTGATGTATTTACAACGTGGTACATGCTGAAGATTTTGAAACAAAAATAATGTTTTTAAAACTTTGTTATACCACCATGTATTAAAGATTTGTGACCATAGTTTCAAGAATGGCAAGTGTATTGCCGAAATCCTAGTATAACAAAGTTTTAAAAAAGGTATAAAAATGAAAAAAAACCGATATATCAGTAACGAAGCAAAACCCACCACACAATCCAAATTGTTAAAACAATACTCTCATCTAATGTCCATGAAATCACCCTATTTATTTGTCGGTACAATTCGTAATGTATCCTGTACAAATTTTAACTTGAGGAAGTATATATTTCAGAAAGCAACGCCAGTTCAGAAATAAATTAGATGAAATAGATTCAGTAAGAGCCCCTCCCATAAGCCAGCGTTAAACACGGTACAGACTGCGCGAAAACCAGGTTCACAACGTATAAATTATGTATTTATGGTGCAGAATATATTACAACCTTACTAATTGGTAATTAATGTCTGCCAACATCAGAAAATTAAACGAAGAAAATAAATGATGTATCTCGGTTAGTTGAGCTTGTTAAAACCAGCATACCAATAGCAATACTTTGGTGCTCATTTGTGCGAAGGGCTCCTACCAAATCTGTTCAACGGATTTAATTTATTTTTGAAGTGTATTTGTTTAGAGAAATATATTATAACTCCTCAAGTTGAAGTTTGTACAGGATGTATTACGAATATTACCGAGACAAATGAATAAGGCGATTTCATGAGCATTCATAGTAGAATGGTTTCCAGCACCATCTAGTGTAACCTTCCTAATACCAAACATTGACTTGTAACTTGTTTTCACCATACATAATCGTTTGATAGCGCCAAGTCATAAGGTGTGAGCCACAGAATGTTGTTGCTGAGTTGGCCATGCCTGAAAGAGCAGTCATATCTGAGATTAATTCACTTTTTTAAATCCAATTCAATTGAACTAATCGTAATAATATGCGATATCCCTCATTTATCTCACAGCCAACTCTGAAACAAAATTTAGTGGCTCACACGATATAATTTTCACAATAATGAGATATGTAATATAGGATAGTTATAATTGAAACAGGAAGCAGATATACATCAAATATTGCAATAAAAACGAAAATAGCTGTCCGTAAATCTACAAAAATTAAGTCTAAAAAAGACTAAAAAACAAAAAAAAAACTTTTTCAAATAACTACTTTCCTGATTTTTGCCGAATATTAAATTATACAAAAAAAAATTGCACCCTATAAACTACAAAACTACAATATGTAGTTGTTTCAAGAAGTTTTTTGTATTATAAGTATTTTTAAGACTCAATTTTCCACTGAGAATAAAACACTTGTCATGTTTTATTATCGACAGTCACCACCAAACTGATAATGTAGATTGAATAATTCATATATACCGGATTTATTTAGTGTTTAATTAAATTTAGGTAATTTCTAACTTCACAAACCTCATTATTATAATTATTGAGCGCTATGAGGCGATTATGCTTAAAGTTTTTTCTTAATGAACTGGAAGTTTGTGTAGAACAGAGTAGCTAAGTTGATATTTTGATGTGTTCGTTGTAGAATTATCAAATTTATATTATATACACGGATGATATTAACTAACCAAATCCTGAACTTTAATCGTGGTTATTATGAAATGCAATTTAAATGCAATTTTATTGTCTTTCACTTTGTAAAGGTGAAAGTGTTGTAAGAGCCCTAATGATTTAATTTCGTAACTTTCTAATGCCATATGATCGAAAACTTTTATCCTCTAGAAGGCTATGATAATATTTATATTTTGTAATTTACGTTGGTAGTAAAAGGGACATGTGACATCAACATTATTTAAGGTAACATTTCTGTTGAATAAATTTTAGTAAAAAACTGACTGACAAGCAAATGTTCACAGTGAGTTCCTCCATTTTCTATACTAGTCTCTTTATTTTGCAACCATGCGCCATTTCCAAAGTACACTCGTGGACAAAAAATCACCGAAGTAAATGTCTCTTAGCATAATTTTTTTTATGTTTTTAACAGACGTGAAAAATAATCAATAAAATAAAAATTGGAAATAAAAAAGAGGTAGTTAACATTTTATTTATCAAGGCAACAACAAAAACAAAAATAATGCAAAACTCAAAAAACCTGGGTGTGCTGTTTATTCAGCTTTTATCAGTTGGCATGCTTGTGTTGAAAGAGTATTTGAACTGTCAGTGCTGGTACTTATCTTTTAACAAATGTAGCCAGAGCAGTAGCTTTGAACGAAGATGGACGCAGTATTCGATACATTACAACTGTCTTGAATATTTTCAGCCGTACTCAAAAAGGCAATACAGCGACATCGCCTTAATGGGGAATATACAAGAAGGCCAGGATCAGGCAGACCTCTCACCACAAACCAGCGAGAAGACCGTTTTATGATATTGTCTATACTACGCGATCGTGGTTTACCATCAACAATTTTGTCTCGCCAAGTAGAAGATGTTTATGGTACTGCAATTTCTGCACGAACTGTTCGCCGAAGAATGAAGGAATACGGATTGAAGTCAAGAAAACCTGCTGTTTGCCCACTTTTGCTCCCAGCTCATCGTATTGAGCGACTACGATTTGCTCGTGAACATTGGAACAATGGAGCTCCGTATTGTTCACAGATGAGTCTTGCGTCTTGCAGCTCGATTTCAACTCCAAAATATCATCGGTAATAATCATACCACTCGTATTACGGCTGAGAGTGCCATTTGGGGGTGGCAGTATAATGGTTTGGGCTGGTGTGTCACTGTACGCGAAAACTGAGCTTGTTCTCATTGAAAATGGTGCCATGACGGCTGTTAGATACATCAACGAGTGTTTAGCTGATCACATAGTACCATTTGCTTAATTCTTTACTTTAATGCACGATAACGCGCGACCACACATCACACGGCTGGTTGAGCAATATTTGGATGAGGTTAACATTCGTTGTTTGCAATGGTCAGCTAGAAGCCCAGATTTGAATCCTATCGAAAATTTATGGGATTCATTAGGACCACGTATTCGGCACCGACAACCTATACCAGTAACCATTCAGGATCTTCGAATAGCTCTTCGTAAGGAGTGCGAAAACATTACACAAGAAGAGGTCTCCAACTGCATTCAAAGTTTACCGAGCCGTATGGCAGAAGTCTTTAAAGTTCGCGGAGGTAGTACACACTATTAATCACTTAAATTATGTGACAACGTAGATGTAAAACCCAGCCAATAAGACCAAAGGAATTTTGCAATTTTCCATGACTCACTGTTTCCTGACTTTTTCTCATTGAATAAAATGTTTAGTACCTCTTTTTTTATTTTCAATTCTCAATTTATCGAGTATTTTTCACGTCTGTAAAAAAAACACATTTATTTCGGTGTCCGGATTTTTTGTCCACGAGTGTAGTTTTGCGTAAGGATGATTTTGTGTTCAGTATTATACAGAGTGGCGATAAAGTTCTGCACAAAATTCATAATCGCTCTATAAAATGTTTAAAAAAATCGCTCGGACAGGTCGAGTCTTGTTCATTGTTCCGCACTTTTTGGCGCGCTCAAAAATATCGTTAGTGCGTGACGTCATCGGCAATTGTTTTTAAATGGAATTAGTTTTTTTTAATCTGTAGAGTTTTAAACAGTGAAATTTTAACTAGTAGTTTTTTATCAATATTACTTGAAATTTTAACTAGTAGTTTTTTATCAATATTACTATCTAGAAAAAATCTACTCATTTTTACTTAAATAAATTTTTAAATCAAATCAGTTTATTTTGGGTACCTGTGTTAATTTCTTGTAATAATGGATAGATTGACCTAAATTAATGAAATATTTTTAAAGAAAAAAAAAAAGATTTTTTACAAAAAAATTAAGTGACTAAAGAGAATTAAGAGCACTACAACAGTTGACAAACAAAAAACAAAAACTTCAATTTTTTAAAAATTGCCGATGACATCACACGTCAAACACTAGTGGCATCACAGTATTTTTAAGCGCGCCAAAAAGTGCCCAATAATGAATTAAAATCGACCTAACCGTTCGATTTTCTTTTTAACATTTGATACAGTAATTATGTATCTTGTGCGAAACTTTATCACCACTTTGTATATTCTTTAACACTGATTCTATCAAAACTGTTATTTACTTATTACCACCAACATAAGTTTATCAAAACAATAACTTCATGGCTCATATGGTATATTGAATCAAGATATATACAGGGTGTGCCAGCAAAAATGAATAAATTCGATAAAGTCGCAAGCAATCTGTTTACCGAAACATGCTTGGAGTGGTCGCTTTTTTTTACAAATCAAATCAATAGCCAAATGTTTAGGCCACCTGGGCAGAACATGTGATTTATATACTGTTACATAATTTTCTACCTCATTATTATTAGGAGGCACATTACCAAAAAAGTACTTTTAGTTTTCGAATTTAATATCTACACCAATTTCTTTAAACACGTTTTGATACAGTAAAAACACCATAAAGGCGTTATCTACTATATAAAACGTTCACTAAATTCCCTAATTAGCTGGAGTTATTCAACAACAATTATAGGGAACCGCCAACAAACAACAATTGTAACCAATGAAATATTGAACATTAGATATTGTTATCCCATCAGAACACCTACGGACCGGTTTCGACCTTTCAGGTCTCATTAGTGTAGTTAGTTTGGTTCAGTACAGCATTCAGGCAATAGATTCCGCCACTTTGGCGTTTCTACCTTCAATGAAATATTATTAAACAAGGACAACTGTGATGATTGAAGTTAAAGTAAAAAAATCTGCGAATTTAAAAAATGAGAAATCAAACACTCCGTAGAATTGTAACCAGGAAGAATTTGAAATTAACCGAAATTTTTGGGAAATTTTATCTCGATATTTTTCTCCGACCGGCTGATTTGTGAGTTTTTAAAAATCCATAAGCCTATTCCAAATCAATATATTTTGAAAATAAGCAGCGATTTTGATGAAAATTTATAAATGACTCAAAATTTTTATCGGAGTTTATGTTTCCCCCAGTAGTGTTTAATAACAGGAGGAAACAATTTGATAACTCTCTGAATCAAATGTTTAGTTTAAATTAATTCCAAAAACTGATATTGATACCCCTAAATAATGCAAGTTTGATATAGCTTCACTACTTTTATTTTTGGAATTACATTTGACAAGGTTTCAAGATTAATAAAATCATTCGGTTTAAATTTTGAATCACTGGTGATTTTGAATGAGAATTTTTTTTATCCTACTCTATGCAAAAGTTCGATTTTACCGACTTTGCGACACTGGGAAAAAACAGAAAAATGCCTAGCGCGGGTGGCACCAGAGGGCACATTCGTATATCTGTTATTGCGACTGTCATTTTTTCAATTTTAATCGATTAATTTACTGGAAATGAATATGAATACATGTGGTGAATCCTATTTATCGCGTAACGTGGAAGTTGATGCAGTTTTCATCTGTTAATCTTATTAATATAAATTAAATTGTAGCCAATTGATATTGTTATATTAATGTGTTCATTTCATGTAAGCAACTGTATTTTACTTAATTTTATTTATATTTGTTGACGTATCACATCTGTAATTAGCAGCAACGTGAATAAAACTGTATTATTATTGTTATTATTATTATCTTTTAGAGACGGGCAAAATGACTCATTTTTGTGATCAGCTTCACAAGGTCTGACTCAGTGAAAAGAGTCGACTCGGAGAGTCAGGTCATATAAATTGATAAATTGCATGACAATAATAATTGTTATAATTCTTTTTTGAAAAACTAAAATATCTGTGACATGAAGTCGAAGAACAAAAAAAAATTGAAATTCGTTATTTTTTCAAAATGTCCCCAACATAAAGTACATTATAATTGTGCATTGTCTTATGTAAAGATGATAGAATCTATTAGCACAAATTAAATGATTTTATCTCATACGGGTGTCCCATTTTAAATTGCCACCCCAAATATCTCGAAACCTGAGCAACATGGCAAAAAATGTTTTGTAGTATAGTTGTAGGGTTCGGAGAGGACAAATGCTGGTGACCCTAAAAATGACCTTGGCGTTAATTTTCTAGGTCACACAAAAGTCAACTTTGATTTTTCAAATAGAACTCCCAATTCTTTATTGCGGGATCGTATTCTACGGGAAAAAATATAAACTTTTCGTAGGAAACTTTTCTTGGAAAAAGTTTTTTTAAAGAGTTTTTTTCCATCAAGTTATTTGAAATCTCAGATGAATCCAGGCTGTGATTCATGCATTACCCTCGGCATTAGCATCAAAGGTGCAAGCAGAGCAACGCCACGAGCGATGGGCAGTCCAGTCCATGAATGGCCAGCAAGATCCCCGGATCTTACTCCTTGACTTTTTCCTCTGGGGACTAGTTAAGGAGAAAGTATTTGCTGAAGCTCCGACAACAGTGCAGAACATGAAGGAGAGGATTAGGGCTGCATTTCGAGCAATTTCCATCCAAACCCTTCGAAATGTTCAAGTAAACTTTCGCCGGCGGGTACAGAAGTGCATTGATCGAGCATTTGATCTAAGAACGAGATCGAATAACTGAAACCATCGGCCTTTTTCAGGGCCAATGATGTGCAAAATCAAAATTTCAAACAACATGACGGACAAAATTCGTGAAAACCTCTTAAAAAAAAAACGTTTATCCAAAATCGGGTGTAATAATCGAATTAGAGTGGTCACTTGAGACATGTAATGTTGCTCATTACCCCCTAGTAAGAGAATAAGTTTCTCTCACGGAATGTATAGATCCTTCATAGGATTTTTAAAATATTTCAAATTGACACCACGTACGTCAAAATTTCTTGTCAAGATTTTATAAACATTATTTCAATATTTAACGCAATTAGAGGCGATTTTGGATAAAATGTTATATTATACTCATGTGGAATTCCTCATTAGTCCCTTAAGAAAATTACCCGTTCGCTCTGAGAGTTCACGGGTAAACTTTTTCTTGCGGGACTAATTATGTACATTCCACATTCGTATAATAAATCACTATTCCTACAAAAAGTTTGTATTTTTTCTCGGAGAATACGATCCCGTAATAAAAAATAGGGGGTACCATTTGAAAAATCAAAGTTGATCTTCGCTTGACCTTGAAAATTGACCCCAAGGTCATTTTGAAGGTCACCAGCATATGTCCCCCTCCGAACCCTACAACTTTTATCTGAAACATTTTTATAGCCTATTCGGTGGAATCTGGCGGCCGAGGTCCTTCGCTCCGATTGGTATACGCACTTTTACACCGGTACTTCTCAACATAGATTGGTTGAGATAAAAAATATTACGTCCCCTACTTACCGAGCTCCGACCCTCTTTTACGACCACAGCCGTCAGATTCCGGAGAACGGGCTATACTATATTGCTCAGGTTTTGAGATATTTGGGGTGGCCATTTAAAATGGGACACCCTGTATATCTGACTGCGGTTGTTTGACTCCTACTAATAATACATAAGTAGAAAAACACCATCCATTGCCACAATGTATTTGAAGCAATATTAAATGAAGTTAAACATTTTTTTTTATGTTGTATTATTTGATGTATACGATATTAACGATAGTATGTTCTACACCACGAAATTGCTTTTCCGGGCCTCCAGAAGTTGCTTCTATCGGCCCGGAAAACCTTAACTTTCGGCTCTTAGTACGTACTAAAGATGTGCGGAATGATTCCTTTTTTGTGAGTCGACTCGTAAAAAAAGACAACTGAACTCGGAGTAGAACATTTTTACACTGCACCACAAATTCACAATTTACTTATACAATAGCAAGACTAAATGAGTCAGAAGATTCACACATGAGTTACTTGACTCATTTATAAGAGTCGACTCTTTGAATCGAATCACTCATGCATTGCCCACGTCTAGTACGTACACAAATAACTATTTCCCAACCGGAAAACAACAAATTCTGTTGAATTGAAAAAGTTGAAAATAGGAAAAAATAAAATTTAAAACAATGAAATCTCTAAAACACATTAAAAACTTGACCAGTATCAATCCAGCGGGTTTTCAAAATAGATCGCAAGCACTTGATTGATTAAAAGTTATTTGTATATCAAGGCTGCGAAATCATTCTTTAGCGTGCCTACGCACAAAAATCGATTTATGTTCGGAAACCAATTGAATTGAATGTAATTTTTTATAAAACACTACATTGGCGTTGATTAAAAAAAATTCTCTTCCATATTTTGTCTCTTAAATGAACGACAACTCAAAATACTATTTTAAAAACCCTTCATTCGGGCAAAATTCGTTACATCTATAAAACCAAACATGAATTTGCAAGAATGATGAATCAACATTTTAAAAAATATGCAACTCGGCTAAAGGGGGCGATCCATTGTCGTACATGTAGGACGGACCACGACGTACATGCACGTCCAACATGAAGGAATAGTGGATGGGTACGTTCGGGCAAAATAGAACGTGCAATGCAAAAACTGCTAGCATTTGCTCAAAATGATCCTAAAACAAATGTTAGCAGTGGCGGCGGTTATCGTTATTAACACAAAAATATTTGTTTTGAATTTTCTTTTTCTTCATATCGTATAAAAGTGTTACGAAAAAGTGTAAATATTATAATTTTGTAAACACCGATTTTTAAAATAAATTTGGTAATTTATTTGCCCTGTAAATAGACTCGAAATTGTCACGGTACGGGCACGTGGTACGTGCACCACAGTGGATGGGCCCCTTAAGAAACGGCAAATAAAAAATAAAAAACTAGGTCCAAATAGGTCCGCCATTATCGTTTACAAGGAAACAATATTTTATGTTTACAGTATTAGTACTTTTATAATTGTTACTTGTTGACTTGTCTCTATAATTCAACTCAATTAGAGAATTGTGAGACGCTTAAGACGACAGATGTTGCCTCAATAATGTTATCCCAACGTAATATCGCGAGACCAAAAAGTCGAAAATAGTTGGCGGCACGTTTTATGAAAATTCTTATAACCATTTAAGTAAAATTATGTTGGCGGTCTGAAATTCTCCCATGCAGTGTAGTGTACATTTTGTTAATTTTGACGTCTTGTGGATTTTTAAGGTTTAAAAATAGTATTGTTTCTGCCTATTTTAAACATTAGCTGTTATTTTCAAAACTGATCATGACCATTAATAATACATTAATAGTATATTGTACAACGAGCATATAATGATGGCTATTAATCACGAGAACGATGTTTGCGGAACGAGCCGTAGGCGAGTGGAGCAAATCGTTTGAGAAAAAAATTAAAATCAGTATTAAACAGGGTAAACAAAATATTATCATAAATCGCGTTCTGTGAATTAAAACGCGAATTGGCGTGTTTAATAACCTTATTAAACACGCAAATGTGTGTGCGTGTTTAATAAGCATATTAAACACGCAAATGCGTGTTTAAGAAATTGAGTGTTAAATGTACCCCATTAATGTTGCCCATGGAATTGAATAATGCGCACATTGAAACATTTTCGTGAACAAATATCCATTATCTAACTGTTTTAATCAAATTTCAGAGTTTTCAATGCCAAAATTCTCATTCATAATGGCTCCACTGAACTTCTGTTAATTAGGTTATGTTTCATTGGCTGCCAACTATTTTCGACTTTTTGATCTCCACGGTATTTGTCTAAAACATTGGTAGAACTGTAATAATTCAGAATAAAACACGTTTTGAGCTTAATCTTCTTTAGGGGCAGCGGTAGGGGGTGATTTCGATCAAGCAATGTAACGAACTTTGAAAATGGAAGTGAGTGAAGTAATTCTTATAAAGTGACATTTAAAATTTAGTTTTAGTTTATTAATTTACAGGTATTAGATTTAAATTTGTCTTTAATTTTAAAGATAGGCTGGCTAGTTCAAAGAAATGACAACGACATAAAGGATTACTCTTCGTACCAAAGGTTAGGTTAGGTAATGTTAGTTTGTCGACTCCGGGCAACCAGATTATAAGTAGCCTGCTATCATTGCATCCTATGTATTGGATCCTACCGGCCACCTTCACGCGAGATTCTCTTAGGGTGTTATTCCGAACAAAAATGTTAGCGTTAACAGCGATGTTATTTACTAACATTGACTGAAGTTAAACGGTCGACGTTACGAGATTGTTAATGGTGATATACAAATTTTGAGGTTATTTCGTGGTTTGTGATTTTCGTCGACAAGAAACTCAAATGGATAGTAATATTTCAATATTCATAAAAAATGCTTAATGAAACACTTATTTTATTACTAAAAATATCCTCAAAAACGTAATATTAATCATCTATTATAATATAAAGTTTGTTGCACTGTTGCCAATTTGTGTACATCGGAAGAATACAGTTTTTAACAGCGCTGTTCAATTTCACATAACATTGCAATGTTAATAACAACGCTGTTAATAATAGTTGTTCAGAATAACACCACTAGCCTTAAATAAGCAATCAGGGGTGGGCGAAACACCGAGCCCGGGACACTATCCACCCCAATGCCCACTGGGGAGCAGCGACCGCCTGGTGGAGTGCTTGATGCCGAAAGATGGGTAAGCCTGGATTTTCAAATGTCAAACATCAGGTAAGGTTAGGTTAAGTTAGTAGTAGTACTATTATGATTACAGTAGAGATGATTCCCGTCAAGATGGCTGGGATCATGAGCAACTGCCTTCGAGAGGGATTCTTTCCGAAGTTGTGGAAAAAGCTCAGGCTGATGCTGCTCCACAGACAACTCGCCATTGATGGCGCGGGAGGACTGTCAGATATTCAATTTGGGTTTAGGAAGGGGCGCTCCATTATAGATGCAGTGCGAATAGGTCCCCTGCGGTTTATCACGGTCAAGGTTCGGTCTCCTTCCGCTCTACTCTGAGGAGAGTTTTTAGTTGGTATACTCCCGCCCTTCAGGGGGAGGACTCCAACACTGCCCCACTATAGGGGCGTCTATAAAAGATCTTCTCTCCTCTCTTAACAAAAAAAAGTGCGAATAGATCGCGGCCTAGGCAAACTCCGGATCGTGGAGGAGACGGCGCTTTTACATAATGGTGGAGAGGATCATGCGGGTCCTGTCAGAGTTAGACACGCCTCCCTTCGTAAAGAACATCGTTAGAAGATACCCCAGGGAGAGAGAGATAGCGTACATGGAGAACGGCATTGGCAAATCATTTTCCTTCCACAAGTGTCAGTGCTTGGTCATCTACTGTGGTACTGTTGATCGAGTTGCCCCTAGGAGTGAAAACTGTGGCCTTCGCAGGTGACTTGGCGGAGGCAGTATGCTTCTCCACAAAAATGTCGGGTCTACGGCTAAATGAACCCTTACCGGTGAGGAGCGTAGAGGTATTTTGCTTCAATCTCAAGTTGGCTAGTTGCGCCGTAATAAATGGGCAGGCGTGGGGTGGGAACATGTCGTTGGTATAATAATGGACTGCGTTCGTGCGTTTGGGACGTTCATTGACAAAACCAAGTATGATGTATCATGATCTGTTGAATACGGTAAACGTTCCCTCCGGGAGGCTTGTACTTGCGGACGACTTTCTCTACTCTGGTAATAAACCGCCCAATTTTTGCACTCGGGCAATTGTAGGTTCTTCTCGCTTGAATTCTCCCCAATGGACAGCTTGACTTTGGAGGATAGTACAGAACAAGAAGACGATTAAGTACCTCGAGGGTGTGAATGGAGGCAAACCGATACCACTCCATCCACATCCTCAAGGCAGCAAGAACAGATGCGGCAGTTGCTCCAAAACTTCGCCGGACCCGGATAAATCAAGAGGCGTCTGCTGAATGGCGTGGCCGGATCAAGGCTGCTGTACGCCACGCCTGCATGGGCCTCTGAGACCTGGGTAAAGCGAGGAGGAAAAAAGATATTTAATCAAAATCGGGTGTAATAATCGTGGTCATTTGAGCCATGTAATGTGGCTCATTACCCCCTAGTGAGAGAATAAGTTTCTCTCACGGAATGCATAGATCCTTCATAGGATTTTTGAAATATTTCAAATTGACATCACGTACTATTAAACTTCCGCACTTATTTTCCTCTTTTCCCTCAATTTTTGAGACGATTAGCAAAAGAAAGTCCTCGCTTTCCAAACTTAAACTTCTGCAGTCATTTTCCTTTTCCCTTTAAAGAAAGAGCGATTCCTTCCAAAAATTTTAATTGATTGAACCCCTAACGTCCACCTTCAAAGACCTACCGCCCACTAGAGGTACGGACCTCTGCATTAGATGATGCATCTTTCTTCCGGACACGACCCCTCCCAGGCCTACCTGGCCACATGCAAGAGGGCGGGAAATAACAACTACATGCACTCGGAACTTGTTAAGGATAAAGTGGAGCACATGTTCTTGGATTGCCCAGGGAGGCGCAGAGGTAGGTGCTAGCGAACAAACTGGGATCCTGGACGAGCGTAGACACGGTGGTGGGCATTACTTTGAAGGGCCAAAGCAAATGGGAGGTGGTAGCGTTCTTTGCGCAAAAAGTCATTGAGCGTAAGTTCGCGGATAGCTTGCAAACGCGAGTTGCAACCGACGAATAAAGGATAAGTGGAGAACCGGAAGACTGTTCATAGCTGATATGATGTAAATATTGGTTAATCCTGACAATCCATGTGTAAGATGTAATGCCAGTAAATGCCGCCATGGTGTTGTTTCTAAGCAGAACTCCTAGCGCCAAAGACAACGGGGGGTAAATAGCCCCAGCAGTGGCAATGAGGTCGTGAACCCTTGGGAGGGACAAACACTTGAAACAAAAATAACAGTATTAGTCACTATTTTTTGGATCTGTCAACATTTCTTATTTTAGTTATCAAACATCAATTAGGTAATTTAAAACGGAACAATTTTTGATGTTTTATACCATCGTTTGGCTTCTGGAATTTGAACGAGTGCAAGCAGAATAATAGTATATTATTAAACGAGTGAGAAAGTTGGCCATTGCCACGAAGGTGAAGTTTGCAATTCTCCAGAGTGGCAATGGCCAACTTGCTCACGAGTTTAATATTATACTTTTACGCATCATATTAAATAATTACCTAAAAATGTTTCTGTTTGTATTAAATTGTATCGTCCTCTTGTTTTCAAGAGCTGGAGACGTATGACGTTTATGAATACGTGTTTACACAAACAAATGGTAACCGTAGTAACAACAACAACGAAATTGTTGAGAAAGTAAAATCGTCGTCATTTCATTGTCTGAAATCTGTTGGGGAATGAAACAGCTATTATTTGATTGGACGTCACCTGTGGAGAAAATTCGGCCGAATAATGGACAGCTTTCTCAATCAAAAACGATTCAACAACGTTTATATTATTTAATAAGATGCGAAAAAGTCTATTGTTTTGTTCAACTGTTCCTATACTTTTTAAAATCTCTTGAAAATTCCTACAATTTGAAAACCAAAGTAGGTTTGAAAGAGCAACAGTTAGATAGACAAACACATTTATTCGTAATAAGGGGGAGATCCAAATTTGAACTTTAGAGGTTTTGAGCAAAACACATGGCAAATTTTACAAGACAAATCGTGATCTAGTGCAAAACTAGTGGTATGGTTACTGACAAACCTAAGGTACTCATTCATGTCAATCATGTCAATTCGTCGTCGTTCACAATAATCCTCTTCATTATCATTATTAATAAATGTTTTACATCACTACCCTCACACTGCTTGATCGTAATTACTCCTACCTATCACGTCTAAAGAAGTAGGATGTGCATTTACTTTTTTTAGTTTTACTACATATGATCCATTCACGATCAACTTTTAGTAAGGTGAGCCACATATTTGTTGGCACGATTTAGTTACGCATCGAAACATTTGTTGTGAGGTTATAATTTATGAAGGATAGTCATGCGCGGTTGACAGAAATTTTTCTATAATAGTCGCTTTGCTGTTGAATATTTTTCGCACACCAAGATTGTGATAATCATACGAAACATTTTTATAAAGAATGTTGTTATTTAATATTGAATGTTATTTATTTTAACTCTTAAGTAATGTAAGCAAAGTTATTTATTGTTTTATAAATATACTTGTCAAATTTCGTTCTTGCTTGTTTTAATAAAAGTTGATCGTGAATATATACTACACAACTTGTAATAACTGTAAAAGAAACTTTTCTCTGTCGTAAGTATGAGTTAAGAAGTTAATGAAACCGAATAAATTCACAATCAGCACAAGTGAAAAGTAGAAAGCAGATTAATCATTAAAACTTCATTTGTCCACCATCTTTTCAGTAATCCACTTACCTTTGTGACGTTGCTGTGAACACAGGGTTACTGTACAAATCGGATACAAGTTCAACATCTACATGATTATTATACTTTCGCACACGCACGCCATTCACTGATCATATTATATATATATAAAAAAAAACCTAATCATGTAGATGCATGACATTCATTTGTTTTTCTTTGGTGCGACTTAAGACTAGATACTTATATAAATATAAAAAATGGCACTTACTAAATATATAAAAGTGAGATAAAGAGAGAGATATATAGAAAGGTGGAGAGAGAGAAAGAGAGGAGAGAAGAGGGGAGGGGAATTCGATTTTGCAAGATGATAAGTGATGCAAAATCAAAGTCCGCCGCTCGCTCTTTCTCGCCCTCCCTCTCTCTCTCTCGCGGTATACAAAATAACAATGGCGAATCAAAAGTTTTGCGTCATAATAATCATCATCATTAGAGAGAGTTTTCGGTGAAATAAAAAAATCGAGAGATGCGTGTGCACGTGGACACGACGGTCGGCTTAGAAATTGGCGGAGCGGTAATTACCTTAAAGCTGATAATATTTGTGTGCACCATCTGCGCCAGGCGAGGAGGGGCAGCCGCTTCACGTTGCGCTTAGTGCGTTTCAGGAACTGTTTCAGGGAACCAGAGGACATGTATTCCGTTATGAATATCACCTGAAACAAAAAGGTACGTATATAATTTGGAAAAAACAAGGATATTTTATACAGGGTCCGGCACTGGAATGTGACACATTTTAACGCGCCACTGCCTGACACATGAATGGGTGGGGGGAGTTCTGTTTATGACTGATGTGTTTGTTATTGTATGCAGTTTAGTAGCTATGGAGAATTGGCCGGTAAATCAACGCGTGTTCGCTGTGATGGCTTACATTGAAACGAAGTCTGTTATTACGGTCCAAAGACGATTTCGGGCTGAGTTTAATATCCCAAGACGTGGTCGCATTACATCGCGGAACATTATTTTGCAAAGGTTTAAGAAGTGGAATACGCATGGAACTGTCTGTGATAGGTTTGCTGGTTCTTCCCGTACTATGCGAACGCCTGAAAGTATTCGAAGGTTTGAGGAAGCAGTAACAACCAGTTCAACACGTTCAGCGAATAAACATGCAAGGGCTCTAAACCTATCAGATCGTACAGTGCTCCGTATTTTGCATGATGATCTTAAGTTTAATCCTTATAAAATACAGATTGTTCATCAATTATCCCCACAAGATCCACCTAACAGACTTGCATTTTGCAGGGAATTTGTAAGATTGTTGGGTGAAAGACCAGATCTGATGAATAATTTAATTATGTCGGATGAAGCTCATTTTCATTTATCGGGTTTTGTTAATAAACAAAACTATCGATAGTAGTGTGCAGAACAACCAATCCAGTTGCATGAGAAACCTTTACATGCTGAAAAAATTACGGTTTGGTGCGGTATTGCAACCTTTGGGATTATTGGACCGTATTTTTTTGAAGAGAATATCGAACTGTAACCGTTACCTCGGAGCGATATTTGCAAATGCTACAAACATTTCTTACTGCCGAATTACGTAGATTGAGAGTTGAAGATCACGAACTATGGTTTCAGAAGGATGGGGCAGCTAGTCATACCGCTAGAATAGTTATGCAGTTTTTAAGTAATAAGTTTCCTGGGAGATTATTTTCCCGAAATGGAGACCTTGCCTGGCCAGCACGTTCTCCTGACTTAACGGCTCCAGATTGTTTCTCATGGGCGTACTTAAAGTCTAAAGTGTATCTAAACAAGCCCCGCACACTGGATGAGCTTAAGTACAACATAACTGAGAAGATAAGAAGAATTGATGGAAGACTTCGAGGCGCAGTTATGAACCACGTCCGAGAAAATATTGAAAAATGTATAGAGTTTAATGGTGGACATTTAAATTCTGTAATTTTTTTAAAATAATAAAACTGTTAAAAACTGCATTCAATGAGTATTATTTTTCAGATTTTTACTTTTTACAACAAAATATCTAATCACAATAGTGTAGCGAAAAACGTCACATTCCGCTGCCGGACCCTGTATATACATACAGGCATCTTTAATATATTATACACAGTTTATTGAGTATTTCCTGTAGATACATAAGCTTTTTGTAAATGGACAATCGAGCCATCGTTATAGGGACCAATGTATACTGAAGCAAAAAAAATGAAACAATTCGTGAAATTTCGACCATTTTTAAACCGCCATAACGGCGTATTTGGATAAAAAAAAACAACTTTGAAGTGTCTTCGTTAAAGTCATACATGCGAACTTAAGCGTAACCCCTTCCGCCCCCCTCTAGCGCCCCTGTGAAGAAGCGGAAGGGGTTACGATTAAGTTCACATGCATGAATTTAAAGGAGGCACTTCAAAGTTTTTCGCCCTCAAAGATTCATCAAAATCGATTGAAAATACGCCGAGTTATGGCGGTTTGAAAATGGTCGAAATTTCACGAATTTCAAGTGTTTCATTTTATTTCCTAGTACGCTAAATGATCATTTGGCCACCATTCTAGGTTGCTCAAAACTGTGCGGGTACAAAATTATGATTGTGCGGGTGCTTAGTAAATTATGGGCATATCATAACAATTTCCCAGAATATAAAACTGTGTGTAGAATGTTCGCCACTGTGCAACAGAAAGAGATAGAGAGAGAGAGAGACGGTTACAGTAACCGTCGATCGATATATCAACCTGATGCAAAACTTTTCGAAGTCAAAACTTCCTGCGGCAAACAATGAATGATTTATGAAATGTTTCCGGGATAATATCATTGCATGGCCTGCACGTTTAAGTCTTTGAACTAGGGCTGGAAATTTTCATCGAAGATTTCCAATTTTGAATATTCGAAGAGTGGAAGAAAATCTTAAAATTTAAGTTTTAAATTTTTTAATTCTGATTTGTCAGAAAGCTAGCCTTAAGAGCACCGAGCACAGGAAATATGGTTGTTGCAAAATTTGATATCAAATGAAAGAAAGAACACACATTTTTTTACACAGCATGTGTGATTCGTGACATGTATCAATGCTAAAAATGCTTAGTAAGGATTGCCATTTCACCATGAATAGACTTACAAATGAACAGCACTTACAAATAATTGAATTATATTATCAAAATTCGTACTCTGTAAAAAATGTGTTTTGCAAATTTCGTCCATTTTATGGTCGTCATAATCGACCCACCGAAAAGGGTATTCAAGCTATTGTGACAAAATTTCGCACCAGTTTCACTTTATTGAACATGAATCCACCAACCCGTATGCGGCGAGTGCGTACCGAGGAGAAAATTGCTGCTGTATCGGCCAGTGTTAATGAAGATCGCGATATGTCAATTCGTCGACGTTCTCAACAATTGGGCTTGTTGACCAACTGGAAGATTTTACGTAAGGGCCTCGGTTTGAAACCATACAAAATACAGCTGCTGCAAGAACTGAAGCCGGGCAACCTACCACAACGTCGTTTTTTTGCTGAATGGGCCTTAGAAAAGTTGGATGAAGATCCACTTTTTTTATCGAAAAATTATCTATATTCAGCGACGAAGCTCATTTTTGGCTCAATGGGTACGTCAACAAACAGAACTACCGAATTTGGTCTAACGAGCAACCAGAAGCAATTCAAGAGCTGCCACAATGCACCCTGCAAAATCTACTGTTTGGTGCGGTTTGTGGGCCGGCGGCATCATTGGCCCGTACTTTTTTAAAATAATGAAAATCGCAGCATTACAGTCAATGGAGTAAGGTACCGTGCGATGCTTACCGACTATTTTTTTTCCCAAACTGGAAGAATTGGACTTGGTTGACATGTGGTATCAACAGGACGGTGCACCTTCCACACGGCACGCGATACCATGGACCAATTGAGAGGCGAGTTCGGTGAGCAATTAATCTCACGTTTTGGAGCAGGACTATTTTTTGTGGGGCTACGTGAAGTCTCTCGTGTACAGAAACAAGCCAGCCACAATTGCAGCCCTGGAAGATAACATTACAGCCGCCGTTGGTGAGATACCAGCCGAAATGCTGGAAAAAGTATGCCAAAATTGGAGCTTACGGATGGACCACCTCAGGCGTAGCCGCGGGCAACATTTACATGAAATAATATTTAAAAAGTAAATGGCAGACATTGATGTATCGCTACAAATAAATATTTCATTAATTATTGAAAATTTTCTGCTTTTTTTTAAATTTTAAAAACCAAACGCTTAAAAAAATCACCCATTATTAGTTTGATGTTAATTTATTATTACAGCAACTCAGCACGCGCATCTTAAGTTTCGTCTTGGGTTTTAGAGGTAACATTTTTGAAACTACATAAAAGTTTTAATCGCCAACTGTTTAGAGTTTTGGGAACTCCGTGTGTAAATAATAGCGATTGTTATCGCGCCAATCAGACTATTTCTGCCTCCACCCCATCCTTCGTGTTTCTTGTGCTGTGTCTCATAGCTACACCGACTCCAAGAGCTAGCTGCAGGTCAACGAGGACGGTTTTTACCCCGCGCAGCGCCCCCCGTGACAAGTGTCGCCCAACTCGAGGCTGTGTCAAAGCCTACGACCCGAGGACGCCTGCTACAAGGACCTAAGGAGATGCAGAGATGGACTTTGACGAAGCGATCGCCTCCATGAAGCAGAGCTTTGAAGAGCAGATGCGTCAACTCTTGGTCAAGAGTGAAATTCTCCTGATCCGGGCGGGCACAGAAGCCATCAGATGCCAGCGCGACGAAATTAAACGACAGCGCGACGAAATTCGCCGCGCATGTGATGAGCTCCGGAAGGAACGTCTTCGTCTCGGCTTGTCCGATTGGACCTCGCCACCGAAGAAGCCAGCATCACAATTGCAGGTGTGCACCGCCTCCACAGAAGTACTCGATGGAGCGAAGTACGAGGAAGTGACGCCCCTCGCCGCGGACCATCCCCTTGTTGCCGCCGCAACGGACACCATCAAACCGAAACCGACGCAACTGCCAATCGCAGAACAAACGACGTCGGTTGTTCAGCCGCCAGCCATCGTGACGAGGACCGTCACCACCACCACCACCACAGTCGTCACCATCGTGACTGTGCCGCCACCGACGCAGCATCTAGCAGCCCAGCCTCCACCAAAGGAGGAATCGCCGGGGCCGTGCAGCCACGTGGCGATATCAAGGAAGACGCCTCCGCCAAAGAGAGCCGCACCGGGGCCGTCCGACCTGAATATCGCTGTCTTCGGAGCCATATGAAAGCCCGATATCGTTGCCAGCAGATGACGCCTGAAGAAGCGTCGCCCTCTGATCCAATACGACGCTCACAGACACCGCGTCCAAAGATGCCGCACCAGTCGTCCAAATCCGAGACGCCGCAGCTCCTTCAGACGCCGCAAGCAGCGACCGCCCCGCCTACGAAAGGCAAACCCGGGCAACCGCGACCACCACCACGATTATGGACCCGTGAATCGTTACCGCGAGTGACCGTGACCGCGACCTATGACAATTTAGACATTTTAGAATTTTGTTAGTTCCCCGCGAAAAGACGCATCTAGTGTAAGTGACCTCATGAACGCTTCAGTGCGCCATGAACATTCGAACAATCCACGTCCACCTGAGACACGCAGGCACCACCCAAGGTACGTATCGTGACGCCGCCCCCGACCAGCTGAGTGTACACGTGAAAAACCGTTCCAAAATACGAAGGCGTCGGATCCAGCACCGCCCACAACACCAGCCCAGAAAATCACCTACAACCACCCGCCTGCATGCGGGAACACATGCAAACTAGAACATCTCCAGCTTCAGTCACCCCGTGCACTGCCCCGGCCAATGCACCAGCCGCCCCAAGGACCGGAGAGACAAACCGAATATCTTGGTACCCGCCGTGCCAGTGCACATCAGGATGAAAGCTCATCCCTGGCCGGACCAGGCATGACTGCTCCTAGGATGCCGCCACCCCTGGAATCCAGTGATGCCGAGATCCGGTGTAGGATGTCCGAATCTCCTCACAACTCACCCTCGGAAGGATCTCCAAGGACCAGTGTCCCGGCCAGCATCCTAGGACCCAGGCATCCAGCGATGCTGAGATCCGGTGTCGAGATGTCCGAATCACCTCGCACCACAACCGCGGAAGGATCTCCACAAGGACCAGAGTCTTGACCAGCGTAGAGAGCAGCCAGTGCTGCCTCCCGTAGACGCCCAACAGCAGTTCCCAGTGGAACTTGGATCCGGTATACGACGCCCAAATCTCCTTCACACCTAAACATCGAAAGGATCCACCCCAGTAATGACATACCCACGATGACGACTTCAACTGGCAGCCATCATTTGTACATACTTTCTACGCTCTCTCTATTCTCTCGTTTTCCGAGGCCGTTTGTTATCGGCGCTTAGTTTATCTACGCATCGTAACAAATGCGTAATTATCTTAATTTGCATTTTATGAGCTAACCATTTGCTCCTTTTCAATATTAACATAAATCCCGCATTATTGAAATTTCCAAACGAGATAATTTTAGAAGAAGTACAGCTGCCAGTAACAACACAACGAAGATGAGCCTGTACCCGCTGTGCACCGATTTACCGAGGGACATCGTTAGAACATTTCGCAGAACAATTAGTGAAAATGTGCAGCTGCTAGTGTGACAAAATCGGTTCGAACCCAAATTGTTCTTGGAAGAGCAATTTTCCGGTTAGAACACGTGCGCCGACCTCGACGCTCTCGTCACACCCTACCACCACCACCACCCGCAACCCGGAGAAGAGTAGAGCGTGGAACCCGTAGAAGGCCGTGGAGAGCTCCCCAGACAGGCAGATGAAATTCAACAATCAGTCATTATTCATCACTCAAACTTCTACAACAATCAGTCAGACAACACCACCTTCGGAACATCAACGACGCCACGCCGCCGCCGCTGCCTTCTTCGTCGCCGCCGCCGCCTTCTTCGCCGCCGCCGCCGTATTCTTCGGACATTCCGGTGCTTCGTGAACATTGAGCGTTGGTGATTATTGTTTTTGTGACATTTTCCGTGTACATATTTTATTTTTTTTTAACTTTTTTTTTCTGTAACTCCGTGTGTAAATAATAGCGATTGTTATCGCGCCAATCAGACTATTTCTGCCTCCACCCCATCCTTCGTGTTTCTTGTGCTGTGTCTCATAGCTACACCGACTCCAAGAGCTAGCTAGAGGTGAACGAGGGCGGTTTACACTCCGCGCTGCGAGCCCCCCGTGACAGCCTTCAAAAATCAAATGGTCACAACTTGCGACAATGTAATTTTTAAGACTAAATTTTTGCAAATCTGTTCCTCCGATACTACATTATCCATAAGTAGGTACGCACAATTTATATTATTACTAAAATTTAAGGTTGTTGAACACTACTAATTTTATTTACGGAACTACTACTACCACTACTATATGCACTTATAGAAGCGTTTTCTTGTATCTGTCCCTCGACTTCACTGGCAACTGTAGCTACACTCGAGGCCTCTTTTATGTCTGGGGGAGTACCAGTCCACTTGTCGTCGTTGTTGCTCAGGCTGCTTATTCACGAATAACAACTTTGCACTACCAGCAAAAAATGAATATAATTCAAATTGACATGACATGGTAATTCTTATGTTTATCAAATGCTTTAATTGATAATATTGAAGGTAGTAAAATTATTCCCCAAAAATTTTAATATCGATTTTTTTTATCGTCCGTACAGAAAATAGTTTTTCTACCTCGTGTAAAAGAGCGTTTACGGCTGCGCCTCAATCTGCACATCATGTGGCAAACAAGCACTTTTCACACTTGGTAGAATAATAACATTTGTTTTTTGATTCCATCAAAAATGATGTCGTTTTCCACGCTGTTCGTAAAGAATACGTAAAATTCCATAATTATTTTCGATATTCAATGTGCACTTACCCTTGGCTTATCGTTGTGTGTATCGGTCCAGTATCTATGGAATTTGACGATGTTCGGATGTTCCAACTGGGTCAGGTTTTCGAAAACGAGCCGAATTTTCTCCTCTTGTGCTTTGAAATTTTTTCGTTCGGAGAACTGAACCTCGTTCCACACCACCTCCACGCCCTCTTCAGTGTCCATCGCCAGGTATGCGCAGTCGATTCCAGGAACATCCCTCTGTTCAACCTTTAACAAAATGATAAAAACATTAAATTTTGTACCAGATGTTTAAAACGAATAATAACTAAATGCTAACCACCATTTGACGAAATAAGTGACTGTAGACTGACGCGGGCCGCATGCGGCGCTCGAGATAATTTTTGTGGCCCTCGATGCTGAGAATAAATGAAAATAGAAAAGATTTTTATGAAGAAGATAGCGCGATAGATGAGTAAACACGTGCACATTTTTGTACCTGTAAAATATTTAATTCATCTATTAATCTAAAAGCAATTATATTATATTTTAATTATCCTATCCATATTCATATTCCTGAATCTTCAATTCAAAATATAAATTTCACAAAATTTAAAAATGTGATGTGGCCCGCGTAAATCTGACCTGGGCACCAAATGGCCCGTGTTTCAATTGAGTTTGACACCCCTGCTGTAGATTAATCCTGAAAAGAGATAGGCTAATTGATGCGTATGTGTTCAGCGACTAATGAAATCATCTATGTATCCGGTTTGTATGAAATTAAATGAATTAATGAATAATGAAAGACAAATACAACGACCACAGACCCGAGCGGATATTACTTGTTCAGAAAAATGTTCTGCCGGGGCGGGGAATCGAGACCACTCGACTTGGGATCCAGCGTGCAGATGATCGCGCACTAACCCGCTACACCACCAAGTCACCTTAATTGATTTACCAAGCATTAATTTATCATTTCTCATCAACAACTACAGACAGAAGTTGGTGAGGAATCGAAATCGGAATTACGAAATGCAATTCTCATTGTCGGAGAATTAGTATTAATTGCTGTATATGAACAAACTAATTTTGTTTTTTACTGTTTTTACACTGACAATATGCATTAAATCAATTCAAACGAAATTTCGTTTTATTGAATTTATTTAATGCTTTCTGCAACAAGTAAGGTTCTTTCTAATTTATTGACAATTTGCATGTTTAATTAATTTGCAAAAAAATTCAACGAGAAAATCAGTTTGAAATTAGCATACAACAAATCGCCGGATTGTACAAGTTCCAGAGTTTCGTTCTAATGGCACAAGTTGTTTGCGCAAATTAATTCAACATTTAAACTCAACACGATTATTGATTCACAAACATTTTTAAACAACATTGAAATTTTTCAATTCAGTTTGATTATAATATTAATGAAATTATAATCAGTGGTTTAAACCACGTAGCCTCGATATATTTAAACAGGGCTGGAAATTATGTTTTAATTGAAAAAAAAATTCTTGGCATGAGCCATTCAGTCACGACCAGGTTATTATTTATGTATTTCAATTTGGGATGAGTAAATGAACAAATGAATAATGTCAGACGTATATAACAACCATGGACCCGAGCGAATACTTCTCGATCCCGGAAAAATCTTTTGCCCGGGCTGGGATTCGAACCCACGCGGCACGCGGTGCAACCGGCACAAACGCGCTCGCCTGTACTCACAACACCAACGGGCCGCCCCTTTTTTTTTAATTGTAATTATATTATACTTTCCATATTTTATGTGCACCAACAAAAATGTTACTTCATCATCACCATCATAGCCTATTCTATTTAAAAAAATATCGTGGATGGATAATAAGGTTTATACAATTATTGTTTCTCCGCCATCGACAACTGCGGACCGGTTTCGACCTACGCTGCTCTCATCAGCACAGTAGGGAAAAATGGAATTTCAATTATAAAACAATCAAGTAACCGTTCGGATAGAAATATCAATAAGGCTTCTACTGTCCAAAACAATAATTTAAGTTTCATTTCATCATTATTGTAATAATTATCGCTTGTTTACTCAAAAAGAGCATCTTTTTAACAGTGGCGGCTCACTTTTTGAAAAAAACAAAGAACGATTTATCTTCCTAGACCAAAGTAAGAATTAATTGCTGAATAAAACACTTACATAGTACTGTTTTATTCAGTGATTCTATAATGAATTACCACGTAGTAACGGTCGCAACCATCACCATGATTAAGTATTAATTACAAATTCTTGCTTAGCTTAAAACTACAGGTAGTACCATGGCTCCTTGGCTCTATATAACGAGCCACCCCTGACTGCGATTACTTTCTATTTGAAACACATTGTATAAACTAATCAATAATAAAGCTTTCTTATTGCTTACAATTGACTTTCCATTGTTTGTTTGATTTTTAGAGGATAATTCTTGTATGGATGACTAGATTTCGAAAAAAAAAAAACAGGTTTGGTGTGGAAAAGATACAGAAATTAAATTCACCCATCAGATGTTTTTCAATTGTTTGTTCTTTTCGGATAACCCTTGAACCAGCGGCGACTCGTGGATGTTCGGCGAGGAGGCCACGGAAGAAAATTTGACCAAAATAGCAGAGGAATATTTGCTTGCTCTATAAGAGTAAGTAGTGCAGCACGAGCCTCCTCTACAAAGATCCACGAGCCGCCGCTGCCTTGAACGAATAATGAATGAAGTCTATTGTACTTAGCAAATAAGTTTAGATCAGATAAAAAAAAACTAGATTATACATTTCATTGTTTGATGCAAAAAAAATCCAAAATTCCTGCAAATATTTGAAAATTAAATAATTCTCAAACATAAATCCTGCAGACTATATTTTCCAAGTAAATATCAAAGTAAATTAATTTTATCTAAAAATAAACCCCATTTTTAAATTAAAACCCACCACGAATATAAAAAATATAAAATTAAATAAATAACCTAAAATGAATACAAAACTCTTGAAAATACAGATCAAAAAATTCAAAAATGTAGGTGGCAAAATCTAAAGGACAAAAATCAAAAACTTCGACCACAAAAAAAATCACAATTTTTTTCTCCGGTATTTCGTTTGTTTGTTGAAATTTTCGATTTTTTAGTCTACATTTTTTATGTTTATTTTTATTTTGTCTAAATTTAGGACAAAAGGTCAAAAACTCAGGTCTCAAAATAAAAAATGCAGACCGAGAAATCCAAAATTTCAACAAACGAATCGAATATTTTGGCCAAAAAATAAAAAAATTGGAACAAATCTAAAATATCGGCAAAAAATTTAAAAAAAAACCTGATCTAAAAATAAAAATGCAGACCAAAAAATTGAAAACACAAGCAAAAGAAAAATAATTTGCCACTTTCAACCCCAAAAATAACTTTCTTTACCTTAAAATAAGTTCCGACGAAAAATTCGAGAATAACAGCAAATTTTTTTAAAAAGATCAATAATTCAGGTTAAGAAAATCTAAAATATGGGACAAAAAAATAAAAAAAATGAAGACCAAAAATCTAAAATTCGTACCTAAAAATCAAAGTGGTGGACCAAAAAATATTTTTTCTTAACAAACAAATTGAAAGTTGAAATAAGATTAATAAATAAACGTTTATTAACTGGTAACCCCATTTTTACAATATATACATTAATTACAGGAATGAGATTTAAATTATAATAATTGATTAATTAATAACTTAAATTATAATGTAAATGTGTAGAAATGTATAAATTAAATAATTTAAAATTAAATTAGTAGAGAAAAACGGAACAATGAAATGAAATAAAGAAAATTTCGGCCAAAAGACCAAAAATTGAAACCAAAATAATCGAAAATATAAAATATAGGCCAAAAAGTAAAAATCTACAATAGGGCCTAAAAAGGTGAAAATTTAACAAAACACCGAAAATGGGCGTAAATATAAAAATTGCAAACAAAAAAATCGAAAATTCTCACAAACCAATCGAATATTTTGGTCAAAATAAAGAAAAATTAAAAAAAATGGAACAAAAAAATCGAAAATACAGAAATCTAAAATATGAGACAGAGAATTGCAAAAAAAAACGCAGACAAAAAATCGAAAATTTAGGTAGAAGCAAAATTATTGGCCACTTTCAGCCGCCAAAAATAAGAAGTTCGAAAATAATAGCCAAAAAAAAAAATACGAAATGAAATCAATAATCCAAATTAAAAAATCTAAAATTTAGGATACAAAAATAGGCTAAAAATCTAAAATTCTGACAAATAAAAAACAATAATTTTAGAGCAGAAGATAAAAAAATATAAATCTTCAATGTTGCCCAAAAAGTTGAAAATTTGAACAAAAAAAATCAAAAACCCGGGCCTAAAGATAATAAATGCAGACTAAATGAAAAATCAAAAATGGTGATATGTCTTCAATATTTGTTTAAATGTTTTTGTGATATTTTTCATATTTAAAAAATGTTTGTGATTTAACAAAAAACAGTTAAGGTAAACACCCACTTCCCGCATACGAAATTTTACCAAAAGCTTTTCAGTTCTTCGGATTATTAAATAAGACTTATGTTCAAAGTTTTGTATCAATTGCTCAATTAGTTTTTGAGAACAGCGCGCACAGACAGACACACACACAGACGCAGACACACACAGACACACACAGACACAATTTTTTTTTCAGAAATTGTTGAAATGGCATCTAGGAACCCCAATACGGATATTTCCGCAAAAAAAAATTTTGAAAAAAAATCACGATCACAATACTTTCTCGTACTTCGTATCGGAGAAAGTAAAAATGCGGACCAAAAAATCGAAAATTTTAACAATACACTCGAAGTTAGGTCAAAATAAAGAAACATTTAGGTCAAAAGATTAAAAAAAATAATAAAAATCTGTAATGTTAGTCAGAAAGTCGAAAATTTAGACAGTACATCGAAAACTCGAGACTAAAGATAATAAATGCAGACTAAATAATCGAAAATTTCAACAAACAAAACTCGAAAATACCGGAAAAAAAATCTCGCATATAAATCAATAATTGAGGTTATAGATATTTTAACCAAAATCAAATCAAAAATTTGGAACTAGAATTAAAAATTCGGCCTGCAAAATCAAAAATGCGGGCCAAAGCATACAAAATTTTAATAATTAATTCAAAAATTTAATTCAAAATAAAGAATAGTAGGGCAAATGATCAAAAAAATTAAAATACAGGTCAAAAAAAATTATAAATACGGCAGGTAAAATAAAAAATGCGGTCCAAAACGTCGAAGATTTTAACAATTAAATCGAAAATTTAGGTCAAAATAAAGAATATTTAGGCCAAATGATAAAAAATTTAGACTAAAAAATTGAAAATACATGCTTATTAATAAAAAAATGCAGAATATTTTAGTAAGAAAATTGTAAATTAGTTTGCTCAAAATAATTTTCCAAATTTTTTAATTGCAAAACATTTTTGAGCTTGAAACTACATACAGGTAGTTCCATGGCTCCGTGGCTCTATATAACGAGCTGCCCCTGCTTTTTAAACAGTAGATGTCGCTTATTGGTGATTTTATCCTAACTGTATTTATTCATTAAAAAAGAAGGTAATCGAATAACACAAAAAAAACCTTTCTTTGATAGTCAATTCTTAGGACTAAAACTAAAATATTAATTATTTATTTAATATATCAAAATTGAATTATACATTGGCCTGTCATTATATATTTTACTCAACAGCTTAATTATTGTCATTATGCAACTAGATAATACATTCAATTTACACATTAAAGTGAAACAAAGGAGACGGTGAGGAGTTCGAAAGTGCACCGGGAAAGGAAATTAACAACGATGTAGTTTTAAAGTCCATTTGGCCGTCCCAATTTTCTATTCGGAAACAAGGTGGTGTCGATGCAATTAACTTTTAGAAAGCAAAATCAATAGACTGTATCATCACACACTTCTCGTGCACACATTCAATAATAAATGCACCGTCAGAGCAGCACTACTAATTACTTCCACGAAATTAGGAACGTTTACCTAAAACAAAAATTAAAAAAAAAATGCACAATAATTTTGATGTTCATCAAAGACGACGCTAATTAAAAAAAGGTCGATGGAATCATATACACACATGCTTAATTGTGTTACATTTCATAAATGATAGAAATAATTTAATTAATTGAATGGCATGCGTTCGTTTTAATTAGAAATTAATGTATCCAATGTGGCTTTCGATTTTATAGAATTAATGATAATAATAATAATAACTCTACTTTTGATTTTTGTAGTAATTATATGCAAATTGATGCAATATCAATGTTTTTAAACGCCCTGTACAGGGTAATCAATATTCAATATTTTTTAATAAAATCTGATATGGAAATCTCATTTTTTTTCCTATAATGCTATTAACAAATAGTTCTTAGAAGCTTAACAATAATAAAAAAACAAAAAATATTTAAAGATTGGCAATTTTTTTTTACATCGTTATAGGAGCAACTAGCGTTAAATCAAACACTTTTGCATACTTATTCTTAAATTCTGAAAACCATCGTTACTATCTCGGTAAGTTTACATCGCACGTTAAGATTTTAAAGACTGTTCATTAGAAATGGACCGATATTAATTTTTCGGCCGATACCGATATTTCGGTGGCCGATACCGACATGTACCGATATGTATTCGGCTAAACGGCGGACCATCGGATGTAGTTAACATTTGTCAATTAACATGTTGAATGTCATGGAGGTCTCTGGTGACACCGAGATTGTCCGTAGCGCCCTGGAAGTCACCAGTGACCGGCGAAACAATAAGTCGAATACATTTCAATGCTTTTAATTTTTTCATTACCATCATCGTTACTAAAATGATGTGAAAAATGAATACAATATAGAACTCATTAAAATAGTTTTATTTATATACTGGGCGTAACACAAAACAGGCCAACCTCTACAGGTTTTTTTTATTATTTTGAAGTTTAGTAAAACCAAATTGGAGTTTACTGGTATTTCAAAAACTTATGCGTTATTTCTAAGTAGTTTTGGAAATTTTAAAGACAATTCCACGAATGATAATGTTTTTAGAATTTTTCTAATCCTTAGATGCAAATTTCGCTTCCTAGTATTCAATTCAATTCAATTCTTTATTTCACGTAAGCCACTAAACACAACATACAAATAGCCAAAGCAAAATGCGTTTGTAGTGGATGCAGTGTTGCCAACCTGTGTTTAGTAATTGTCGGTCTAACTTCCAACGAAATGTCGGTACATGTCGTTAGTTTTTAAAATAGACAGATTTTCTTTTTTTTTCTTCGACGCGAGGCCGGTGAATTCGCGTATGGTACGGATGGGACCGCGCTTGCACAGAGAACGAGGGGATTCACCGACTTACGGATTTGCGATTTTGTTTCGATTGGTGATAAGTAGAGAGAGGATTTTATGCATTGTAAAATGCTGAAATATGTGCATGTACAGTATGTTTTTTTATCGTGGGCCATAGGATTTTACATGCTAAAAATTATACCTTGTGTTAATGTATATTTTATCATATAATTTTGAAGCAAATTTTAGTTAGTAATACAAATTAATTATTTATGTACATGATGCGCCTAATTAGAATAATTTAAACATGTTTTATTCCGTTAAAAAGTGCGTTTGCTCGGAACCAAACGATCGGGATACGCTGCAGAAAAGTTGTCAAATATTTCCTTGAAATAAAAATTCCCTGACTTCTTGTAGAAAAATTCAACTATTTCCCTGCTGGACACACCTCTTATAATTGCCGTTACAAATTCCACCCGTTCTTCAACAGTATAAACAGACATTTTCTAGTATAAATTCGTTTGATTACTTGCCTCACTAATCAATCTGACATTTCGTAAATTCAAGGTACTTTGATTATTTTTGCTCAGTTATTTATATTAAACAATTTCATTTTTTAATGGGATAAAACATGTTTAAGTTATTCTAATGCAGCGCATCATGTAGAAAAATAATTGATTTATTACTAACTAAAATTTCCTTCAAAATTTTATGATAAAATATACATTAACACGCCCTACGGAAAATAAAGTATAGTGCAATTTATTCATAAAAAATTTGAAAAGAAAACGCTAAAATGCATATACGGTCACGATTTTGAGCGCTCTGGCGGGCAATGCACGTATTACCTAAAAAGTTGAAAGACCCATATCGATCGGAAATTTTCCGCTCTACAACTTTGGTCTCTTATAATTTTTCCAGAAAATGCATAGTTTTAGCTGAAAAGCCAAAAATCAGCAGAAGGTGACAAAAGAAATATGTTTTTATTGATAAATCTCAAGAATCCTTAATATTTTGTTATACAAACTGTATATCATTAGAAAGCTTATTCAAAATGCCATAAATTGGTGGCAACGTATATAGGGTGTTCCATTTGAAAAAAAATACTTATCCATTGTTTTGCGTATGTTGACACCCTGTATAGCAGGATGAACAAAAAAAGACCAAAGCCGATGTGTATTATTCTTCATGACGTGGAAAATTTTCTAGTGTATAAAAAATGATGCTATCTTTGCTAAGAACGCTTCTGCAATGTTTACAATGTGTATATGTTTTTGCCACAAATTTGCCCATAACTAACCAACCGTCCATAATAGACCCACACTATCTTATACTATTTTTATCAACTTCTCAAGAGGATTGAAAATAAAGTATAAAATATAGGGCGTTCCATTTGAAAAAAACATAACTTTGATCTGTTATTTATACTGGGACACCCTGTACAAAAACATACATATTTTTAAACTATGTAGAATAGGTGTGGGTACCAGGTTATGAAAAATATGTCGATATCTCAAATAGCATATAAGTTATGAGGCTTTTACAGATCGCTGGGTCACCCAGTATATTAGTTGTTCGCAAAACAAACATTTCAAAAATGTTTTACTCATTTAAAAGTAAATGGATTTTCAAAAACCAAAGTTATTTTAGAAGAGTGATATTTTCGTAATTAGGTATAATTTATATAAAATTTCTTCTACACGTTTCCTATTTTTTAAATTGTTTTCTTTTCTAACGTCCAAGTATAAGTTGTTCCAAAATCAAAAATTAAAAAAATTGTAACTCGTTTAAAAATAAATGGATTTTCAAAAAACCAAAGTTTGTTTAAAAGAGCGATATTTTCTTAATTAGGTTCAATTTATGTAAAATGTCTTCTACACGTTTCCTATTTTTTCCAATGTCCAAGTATTAGTTGTTCGAAAATCAAAAATTTCAAAAATTGGTAACTCGTTTATCGCAGGACGAATTGGCAATTATTCTGATAACATTTGGCAGGTACTAGATGTTGGTTCATGCCCGAAATCGAAAATTGCACTTGTTGCAATGTGCCGTTAAATATTACCATGATATGTTAAAATATGCATTAAAAGACGAAATTTGCATTATAGGGGTAAATATGCAAAATATGCAAAAATATGCATTTTGCATTCAATCCTCTCTCTAGTGATAAGTATGTGAAAGCAAATTCAAATTTTACCAATCAACATTTCCGGTTGATTTGTCAGTATATCTGAGTCAAAATCGGTAGATCGGTAGAATATCGTAGAAAGGTATAAATTGTCGACATATCGGTAGGGTTGGCAACACTGAATGGATGTGAGCGTGAGTTTTGAATGTCGTCATTTTGTTTCTAGCTTAAAAATATCAATTGTTTCCTTGTATGTCAAAAATGCATTATCTTTTGCAGTAATTTTAAAATTTTTGAATACAATTCCATGAGTGATTTTTAAATATTTCTAATCCCAAGATGTAATTTCGCTTACTCGAACTCAAATTTTGATTGTCGCCATATTGTTTTTAGCTTAAAAATATCAATTATTTTCTAGTATGCCAAAAATGCATTACAAATATTTAACTCAAGTTTCGATTGTTGCTATATTGTTTTCAGCTTAAAAATTTCAAATTATTGTCTAGCATGCATTCTTTCTAAGTAGTTTTAGAAATTTTGTAGACAATTCCACCTGAAATAAACCTTTTAGAATTTTTCTAATTCCAAGAAGGAAATTTTGTTTACTTGAATACATTTGAAAAAGATGTACTCGAAGTGATCCATTTTACCGAGGAGGGACTAAAAATGGACTTACTCGAGTCCATCGAAGTCTTCAAGGTTAAGCGTAATCCGGACATCCCAATCAAACGAATGTCGTCATTTTGTTTCTAGCATAAAAATATCAATTGTTTTCTAGTTTGTCAAAAATGCTAGCGCTTCGAGTGGCAATTGTCTATGTCAATCGACAAACATACACTTAATACATAAATAGCTATTTTAGCTTAGAAATGTCAATTGTATGTGAAAAAATACATTATTTCTGTTTTAGAAAACAGTTCAGTCGAATAAAACCAATTAATTTAAAGCTTTCAGAGCAAATATTATTTATATGGTCCCTACAGGTTAAACCACAATCAAATGTAATACCAAGATCTTTTAAAACAGAGCATTGTTTTAAGGAGACTCCATTTAACAAATAATTGTAATTAAACTGTGTTAATTTACGCGTAAATGATATCTGTTTACACTTGGTTATGTTTAAAGGAAGGTCGTAATGAAGACACCAGCGTTCTATTGTTAAAAGATCTTGTTGGAGAATAGCGCAGGACTGTTGTGATACAATGGTTCTGAATATTTTGACATCATCAGCATATACTAATATTTCTGAAGATATATTAACGGTAATATCATTAATAAAAGGCCAAGGTTTGAGCCTTGGGGTACCCCACTAGAAGCCATTTCAGGCACTTTTGTCAATTTGGCGATTTTTGGAAACAATTTCCATCTCCACAAGGAAATGCTATTGACAAATGGTTCTTGCAAAATAATGTTGGCATAAATTTTAGATATTTCAATTGGTTTGACTTTTTTTTAAGTAAATTAATTGATGAGGCTGTTTTATTCACTTTTTTAAAAGGTAAAGTAAAATACTTCTTTAAGTGTTGTTAACTTTGAAAAATCTCTTTATCTCATTAAATGTAAAAGATGGTAAAACATTTTCAAACGGCTATTTGTGCAGTTGTATCCATAAAACCCTGTGGCGTTTTGAATTGTTATTTTGTAAATTGTAGAGTTGTTAAAATTTTTTTTTTTAAGGAACAACTTGTATTCGTTTTCTCAATCATTAAAAAACTTTGTATACAATTAAATGCATTAAAATAGTTATTTGCGTGGTTTTCCACTTTACCATTTATCGCGTCCTATTTCCATTTTAATAGATACATTTTTCTTCAATTTTAACACATCTAGCCCCATAGCTGCCATCCATATATGTGAACAATTTTGTATTCTACTTAATTTGCGACAATAGTGGAATTGTCTGAAAAAAAATAAACATTACCAGTTTAGAGGCCGATGTCGCACTTCTGTAAAATTGGCGTCAGTCGCGTCAGTCTTCCCTTTCTTGTGCATGCGATTTTTCTACGTTAAAAACAATATAAACAGCACAACAACATACAAATGCAATATTTCTCGGGGTGTATAAATGAAAAATCAGAAACGTAATTTGCGGATACTCGCCGCCTTGTAAAGTGCAAAAAAAAACTGAATTTTTAGTATTCTGAATATTTGAATATACATTTTTAAATGTATTATTAAGAAAAGTCCGGATTTATATGCGCTAAAAAGGCTTTATAATTTTTTTATATGCCCTAAAAAGACATTATAATTTGTTTATATGCGCTTTAAATTAACCAATATATGCGACAAAATGATTCAAATATGGATTTTATATGCGGTTTAATCAAAAATAATGTTGCAAAATAAAAAAAATACGAACAGCAACTGATGATAATTCATTTATTGGAATTACAATGTAGAACCAAAATTTGATTTTGATTTTCATTTTAGGTAAAGTTAAATGACATGGAGTCGATGTTAAAATATATTATGTCCTCCTCAGTCTCGCCTTTCAAAATTCCACAAATCATTTTAATTTTTTCGTATTCCGGATTTCGATATAATACGCAAGTTAGGGAACTAATTTTAAATTTTCGTACAGTTCTTCAATAATTTTAAAAGCCTCAATTAAAGGCATTTGAGCTGTTTCCAAATTCTTGATTGCAGTTATCAAGAAGTAAAAATGAGCAATAAAAGCTAATTGTTGCAGAATATTTATACATGCAACACAATATTTACATATTTTAAGTACTGCCGATTCTTCATCATTAAAATTAAGAAGAATATTTTCTAATTTTTCAAAATTATTGGCGTAGAATAAAAGCAGCTTCCAGCCAAGCACAATTACCGAGTACAAAAGGTGGGCAGACAGTTCAGGAACCGGATCAATGAACCGGTTCTTAGCAAAGAGCGCTCAGGAACCGGTTCGCACAAAAGGAACCGCGGTTCCTCTGCTCTTTAATATGTACTTGGCTTTTTCTTCAAGAGTGAAAACCAGACGCGTACCCCTACCTGTAGAAGCGCCCCGGTAAAAGCGCATGAAATCACCTGCGGAAATTTCATGCGGTTCCAAGAGAGGTTAACTGCGAAAATTTCATACAGGTCAGTCCACTATCAAGTGAAGCACGAGCTTCATGCGGTTCCTGCTATGAACCGTAGATAACTTCAAGCGATTCACACCTCGAAACGCAAGGAATTTCCGCGGTAACTTTATGCGGTTCATACCAGGAACCGCATGAAGTTCTTGCAGGTAGCATTCCCGTTGAGAACCGCTTGAAGTTATCGCAAACTTATCGCAGAAATTTCATGCGGTTCTCGTGATTTTTTTTTAATGCAGACTTAAATTTTGACTTAAAGTTTTACATTTGGAATTTTAAATGAAAATGTGGAAACGTTTAATTAAATTCAACATTTTTTTCTTTAAGTAAAAATTTGTTTTTTTTGGCACTTGTCACTAAGTCAAATTTTGTCTTTTAACTTTAGTTAAATTTGACATTTGTAGAGGCTTAAAGGGGGTTAAGTAAAATTCGTCGTTTTTTGACGTTTGGCGATTTTAAGTTAAATTTCGACATTAATTTGAACATGGAGTCTTTTATTTTAAGTTTAATTTGATTTGGCATATTTTCTAGAGGCTTGACGACTTTAAGTCAAAATGAGTCCTTTCTCTTGATGCTTGCTGACTTTAAATCAAATTTACACATTAATTCGAACATAAAGTCGTTTAACTTTAATTCAATTTGACATTTTTTCTAGAGGATTAAAGATTTAAGTCAAAATTAGTCTTTTTTCTTAAAGCTCGTCAACTATAAGTCAAATTTCGACATTAATTTGTTATAAAGTTTTTTAACGTTAATTAAATTTTTACATATTTTCTAGAGGCTTAACGGATTTAATCCATAATTTGTCTTTTTCTTAACACTTGTCGACTTTAAGTCAAATTTCTACATTCAGTTGTCATAGAGTCTTTGAACTTTAAGTAAATTTGACATTTTTCCAGAGGCTTAACGAGTTTAAATCAAAATTATCTTTTGACGCTTTTCATTAATTTGTCATAAAGTTTTTTAACTTGAATTAAATTTTGACATTGTTTCTAGAAACTCGACTTTAAGTTAAAATTAGTCGTTTTTCTTGGGGTTTGTTGACTTTACGTCAAATTTCGACATTAATTTGCACATAAAGTCTCTTAATTCTATCAAAATTTGATACTTTTTCTAGGGGCTTAAGTGTTTAAGTCAAAATTAGTCTTACTTTCTTAACGCTTCTCAACTTTAAGTAAAATTTCTACTGTAAATTGGACATAAAGTCTCTTCTCTTTAATTCAAGTTGAGGTTTTTTCTAGTGGTTTAACGCCTTTAATGTCAAAATTTGTCTT
Source organism: Ocypus olens (assembly GCA_910593695.2). Taxonomy (NCBI): domain Eukaryota; kingdom Metazoa; phylum Arthropoda; class Insecta; order Coleoptera; family Staphylinidae; genus Ocypus; species Ocypus olens. Next base: position 14,856,607 of record OU343053.1, on the reverse strand, counting down.
TTGTTGACGCTTATCGACTTTAAGACAAATTTCGACATTAGTTTGCACATAAAGTCCCTTCACTTTATTTAAATTTGACATTTTTCTGGAGGCTTAAAGACTTTAAGTCAAAATTAATCGTTTTTCTTGATGTTTGTTGACTTTCAGTCAAATTTCGACATTAATTTGCACATAAAGTCTTTTAAACCTACACAATTTTTTTAGAGGCTTAAGCGTTTAAGTCAAATTTAGTCTTTTTTTCTTAACGCTTGTCGAATTTAAGTCAAATTTCGACATTAATTTGGACACACTCTTTTGCCTTTAATTAAATTTGACATTTTTTTAGTCGCATAACGACTTTAAGTCAAAATCAGTCGACTTTAGGTCAATTTTCTACAATAATTTATCATAAAGTCATTTGACTTTAGTTAAATTTGACATTTTTTAGAGGCTTAACGGCTTTAAGTCAAAATGAGTCTTTTTTTCTGTCGACTTTAAGTTAAATTTCTACAATAATTTATTATAAAGTCTCTTGACTTTAATTAAATTTGACATTTTTTTAGAGGCTTAACGGCTTTAAGTCAAAATGAGTCTTTTTTCTTTCGACTTTAAGTCAAATTTCTACAATAATTTATCGTCAAGTCTTTTGACTGGTTAGTTAAATTTGGTATTTCTTTCAGATTAAATAAATAAATGAAAAATTAATTAACCCGCAGCATAAAAAACAATATAATATTTTATAATTTCATAATAAAGAAATTATACAATTTTGAAATTATTTATTTCATTCTAAAAATTAAGAAGAGTATGATATACCGGGTATGCATTTTTCTGCTTTCCCGATTATTTTTGAGAACAGGAACAAGAGTAAATAAATGTTCAAAGTTTAAAAATCTACCAGATTTAATTTATATTTACAATCGATGTGCTACCAGAGAGGAGAAAATGTGTTATATGATAATGTAAAAATAGCAGAAGCCTAAAACTTGTAATTTTAAAAATCAATCGATTTAGAAATATCAGAAACGTGCAAAAAAAAAGAGTAAATATTTAAAGCCCACTTCCCGTTTACAAATATTTACCAGTAGCTTTTCAGTTCTTCATATTATCAAGTATAAAATACAGAAAAAGTTAAAATATATACCAACGAGAAGTTATCCATAAATAATACATTTCTCAGCGGTCAAAAAGCTTGGCGATTTTTTTTTTTGGGCATTTGCAATGCCCTTGTTTTATGGGCCAGCTACGGATTCCTGTTAAATAAAAAATATAAGAAAAAATCGTCGCTGTTTTTTGACACTTTGTAATTGTTAAATGTAATTGCAGGAAGGCATTGGGAAAATAAAATATTTGTTTTTGCAATGCCCTTTTTGATGCATCCAGTAACATCTGCATAGGCGTACTAGCTTAACTTGCTTATGGGGAAATCCCCTTATTTTATATAAATAATATAATGCATACATATCTACATGACACGAGGTTACGTTCGCTAGTTATGGGAATCCCGTAAATTTATCTTATACGATTTCATAAAAAAGATTTCTACACCCGCAAAATAAATCAATTTCAACAAAATCAATGACAATTAATGGGAATATTGACTTTTTTTCTGATTGAAACAATATCGAGTAATATTGCCTTAGTTACGATATGTCATAACGCACTCATATTTCCCTAATAACAAAATCGTAGCAACATACCAAATCTTCAAAATACGGTACCGACACCGTTCACCAAATTTTTGTTCCCTCCAGTCTTTAAAATTCAAAAATTTACAATCCAATATTTTCGTTTTATGCGAAATAAAACTTGGTACTTGGATTTATTTCCGAGAGAAACGTATAGATACAATTCGTCAGTTCCATAAGAAAGAGCAAATAAAACATGTAAAAAAATATAAATCCTTATAAGTCTAGGGTCTCCATTTGTAATTGAAATTTTACTTACAACTTTAAAAATAGCTAATCATTCATTGCATCATATTATAAATGCTATACAGTTTAATGTGCAGTATTCGTCTTAGCATAACCCGAAAAAAAAATTCCAGTCATTTCAAATTACAGTTTTCGAACAATCCATACCAATTAAGTGAAAATTTAAAAAATCTATCTATATTATTTGTATTGACATTAACCAAGATCTGCACGCTGTTCGTATACGATAAACCTTGCATTATGCAAAGGTGACTCCGAGAGGAGAAATTTACATACGGTATAATATCGAGTTATTTGATTTGAATGAAAATTCAGTATAATTTGATGTTTGTAAAATGTTAAACACAATGAAACACCTCATGTTTGTGTCGGCTTTAAATTACATTGTATATTTATACGTCTGTGCCATTGCCACGAAAGGAAATGGGCGTTCGATGACTCAAACCTACAGCTGTGGAATTATTAAATAATTTAAAAGCGAACACAACAAACACCTTTTTAAAAGCAGTCAATTTCATTGTTCCAAATTTAATAGTAGACATAGTTAGGTGGACAGCGCAGACACAGACATACTAACCTGGTTGTGTATATGGTAAATCAAATTTTATATGTATTGAAAATGTAAGTATCTGAAATAAAGATGTAGTGAAAATATACCAGCTGTCAATGTATTCAACCTTTGAAGTAGAAAATGCGTTATTTATTTATTTATTTGTATTCAACGTGTCCACGTAAGTATACAACGTATGGGAAACTTTTTTATTATTAATTTCTCAAATAATTCTTTATAAAAGTTGGTGCTTGATCTTAAACATACAAAAAAATACAAAATAAATGACATACGGTTTTAATCAACAAACAAAATAATTTCTTTTAAATTAACAACCTTAACGATACTATTCATTAAATAACAATCACTCGATGTGATCCCCTTCCCTCTCAATACATAAATTTGTTCTTCTGTTAAAATATCTGATTACGTTTTCAAGAATATTTAAAATTTTAAATATCTTACACCATTTCGAATTTTATTTTCCAAATCCTCTCAGAATAAACTTTTTAACCACCCGCATAAAAGTAATCAAGTGGATTTAGATCGGGTGAGCGAGCAGGCCATGAAAATCTTGAATGTTTTCCAATCAATTTCTCATTAAATTGTTCATTTAAATATTCAACTACGACACGAGCACTATGTGCAGGTGCCCCATCCTGCAAAAACCAAAGAGCATTGCTTGTAGCCAAAGGTAACATGTCAAATTAATTTTTTAATTCCATATTTACAAATTCTTAATATCTGTCTGAATTTAAACTCTTTTCTTTTCAAAATTCCACACCAAATATTTATTTTTCGAGAATATTGATTTTTGCAGATAATTGCAGAATTTTTCCGAAAAAATTCATAAAAAAAATTTATTGACAGAAATTAAACCTTTACAACTTGTATTTTAAGAATCGGTAATCCGAATATTGTCTGCAAATGTCTGTAGATGTCGGTTTCTTGGACTATGCTTTAATCATAATAATATTTAAACTTACTTTTCATATAAAAAAAAAACAAATTGGCATTTTTGGGGTTGTGGCCAAAGAAAACGTGGATTTGAATTATTGATTTTTATCTCAGACAACTGTATCGTTAGTTCAATGCAGTTAGAGGATGGCCAATATTATTTACAATTTAGATGTTTACGTTTAAAGATAAGCTGGCGCCAACAATCGCGTGTTTAAATAATGCATTTAAAAGTCTAAACATGTAAATTAGTGTTTACTGCTGGAAGCGTTTACTTTATGACATAAATGTGGAATAGAATCAGTGGTAAGCAAATGTTTAATGAAGGATGAGAGCACTGCGAGTTATATTAATAATAATAATAATACGTTTATTAACGGAATTCACCTTTTTTTTTACAATGTAATACATACATACAGGGTTGGGATAAAGTATGGAACCAAGTAAATATCTTTAAAACAAATACAAATACAAAAATAATACATTTCAAATTTTGGCTCAAATCTAATATTAAAACATAATGTGTGATATATCATCGTAAACAGAAAAAAATCTTGCATTAGAAAATGTAAAAATCCAATATGGCGCCAAAAGAAAAACAAAAGTTGTCTATTGTTTCTCCGCCATCTTGAAAGCTACAATAAATCTAATAACATATTTAGATCCTCCATTAAAAAGTGCTCCAATAATGTCTTAGTGCAAAATGCGTAATAGTAATAGTTTTTGAATAAAAAATTAAAAATGAAAATTGAAATTTTTTATTTTTTCACGATTTTTTTAAAACAAAAAAAGGTAACTCAAATTTCTCAACAGATTATTAATCAACGTTATAATACACAACTTTGCCCTAATTTAACCAACCTCGTATCTCTTAAGATAACTGAAATCCCTATGGTGGCGCTCGAAAAACGGGCACCCTGTATATCACGTCAAGTTGTCTCTTTTTTTCCGAGGCTGATAGAATGGAGAATGAAATTCCAGTAAATTGGTGATTGTAGATTTTCCTTGACAGAATCCACGATAGTTTCCTTAGCTAGCCATACTAATTGCTTAGAAATCATTTTGTCGAATATTTTTGGGATAAATGACTGCATTGCGACTCCTCTGTAATTTGTAATCAAATCCCTTCTGCCAGATTTATGAATCGGTATTATATAACTCTTCTTCCAAATGTTCAGAAATGTTTCTTCTTTGAGAGAGCAACAAAATAAAATGTGTAAGGGTTTCGATATCGTACACACACATTTTGACAGAAATATTGCTGGAACACCATCAGGGCCAGGGTTTGTGCTACTGCCTAGTGATTCTAACTCCTCATATACCTCATGTAAGGAAATTGAAAATTTTGAATTATTCACTTGCTTGTTGAAAATAAAATTACATGGTCTTGTTATCCATACGTTTATAGGTTTCGGAAAAATAGGTTGCAAAGCCTGCTGAGATGGTTTCACCATTATCGAGGATCTCGTTTTCCAACAACATTCTGTTTGGTATACCATCACATTTTTTACTTTCTCCGTTACGAAGTACGAGAAAGTATTGTGATCGTGATTTTTTTTCCAAAAATTTTTTTTACGGAAATATCCGTTTTGGGGTCCCTAGATGCCATTTCAACAATTTCTGGAAAAAAAAAATTTGTGTCTGTGTGTGTGTGTGTCTGTGTATGTGTGTGTGTGTCTGTGTGTGTGTGTGTCTGTGTGTGTGTGTGTCTGGCTGTGTGCGCTGTATCTCAAAAACTAATAGAGCAATTGATATAAAACTTTGAACATACGTCTTATTTGATAATCCGAAGAACTGAAAAGCTTTTGGTAAAATTTCGTACACCGGAAGTACACCATCGTACACCATCTTAAATATGAAAAATATCACAAAAATATTTAAACAAACATTGAAGACAATAAAGAAATGAACATCTTTTGCTTGAAAATATTTTTCATAAAATCATTGCTATTCGAGAAAAAAATTTATAAATTTTTTTAAATTATTGGTTTATAATTATGAAACGTTAATAGTTACAGCAAATGTATGTGAATAATAATTGTAGAGAATGCCAAAATGAACAACTTCTAAAGAAAAAGTTTTTTTCGAAATCTCGTTAGTTTTTGAGTAAACTGAGTTTTCTAATTTGAAGTGTAATTTTTCCATCTTTCATAATTTTGACGTTTTAAACGTCAGTTTCACCCGAGTTTACGCAACGCTCGATGTACATTTAAAATACGATTTCAATTGAAAATAAACCATGAAATCGTAAATATAAATGGCTATAATACCATCAAATCGGAGAAAGTAACATGATGGCCACATCACCATTTTTGAGTTTAGAAATGTGCTTTCAAATATTTCGTGGTTTTAGGCATATGCCGTTTTCAATTTTGTTCAAGAATAAGTTATGAAGCTCGGAACTTAATTGTTTACATTGATTGCGTATGTATTTAAATTTGTCATAATCAGAAGGTAGACGCGACTTCTTATAACTAACATGTGCTATTTTTTTCTCTTTAATTAGTCATATTAAATCCTTATTGAACCAAATAGGGTAGTTACTATTAAATATTCTTTTTGTAGGAACATATAAACGAATAGCTTCATCAATAAAATCATAGAATATGGCAAACATCTCATTAATGTTTATATTTATATTAATGTTTATATTATTATATATCCTAAACGCAAGACACGAACCTTTAATAACGGGCGAACGGAAAGAGGTAGAAGGGTAAAATTTTCAACAAACGTTCGGGATCACAAAAGGGGCCGGTTTTTGTACATTTCAACCCCCGAAATCAACCCCCCGCGAAAATGGAAAAAACACCTTTTTTGACCGCCGCGGCTAGAGTTTATCAAATTTCAAAAAAAAAATTATACTAAACTGTGCCTCTACCATTTACGCAACTATCCATATGCATAAATTCCTCTCAACTCACCCCCACCCCCCGGGGGGGCCCATTTAACACTTTTTTCCAGTCAAAATCTATCTTCTTTTACAGTTTTCGAGTTGGAGGATCGGTTTGTATCTCAAAATACTCGCAAATACTTCCTACACAAAACTTGCTTATTTTTATTTTGAAATTTTGCCCCGTTCTCGAGATATGATTTTTTCACCCCCAGGGTGCAAGCAAAATTTCTGGCAACGAAAAACTTTGGGCCGCCATAGCGCGCTCAGTTTTGAAGATATCGCAAAATCGTATGAATCTTTATTGTAGGGAATTCTTTTCTCTACAATTATCTATTACCGTTATTTTCATAACTATTGCCCTTAAGGAGTTATTGGGGGTAAAACACCCCATTTTTTACATATTAACCCCTACAACGTCAACCGTTATCTCTAGGAGAAAATGTTGCTATAAAAAATTGTAGATAAATATATTCTAGATAATTTTGGTAACCGGTATTTTATACGTACGGCAAACCGTTTATAATATATGACCGTTTTCCTTTAACCTTGCAGATTTTTTCATTTCAACCCTTCAAATAATTGAAAGTCAAGCGTCGAACGTGACATGTACGTCAAACGGGCCAATCGAAATTCGAGATTTCAGGTTATCATTGCTTGCTACCATCACTAATTCCAGGCAATTAATAAACGTCAGAATTCATAGTTCTCGGTTAGGAGTGCATGTAACGTGGATCAATCTTGACTTTTCCCGGCCTCTTTCGTTGGCATCTTTACGAAATTTTTTGCATTGGCTTCTCCTTTTGTTTTGAAATCGGGTGAGTACTTTCAGAGTAATGCTTTATTAATAATGTTTGGTGTGTCGATCGCTAATTACACCGCCGGAAATCCCTTCTCAAGCCCAACAGAAAATCCAAATAAATTTATTTGATCCGACCCCTCCTTCTAATTTAAAAATCAATTAAACTTTTATTTATTTTGCCGGTCAATATTTTCGATCGTTTTTAATATTTGTTTTATTTCTTCTTAAATCACGAATCCAACGACGAATTATCATTGCCGTATAGCGTGCACGCAAAACAAACTTTGAATTTTTAAAATCGCCCGGTTATTAACCGAGATATGAATATTTGAATTATTGTCGTTTTTGAACGTTGAAAATTTTTCACCGGAAAATCAATTTCGAAAAAAAATATATTTCCGGGAGGGTTAGAACAATTAAACTTTGGGAAATCATTGAGCGTTCCATTTGAAGCCGACCAACAAAGTTTGGTAACATTTCGGTCACCCCGTCAGCAGCCAAATACCAAAAACAACCCCCATCAGTACCGCCGCCCAAGTTTTGTTTGTTTGTCTGTCGGTCTGTAATGTGTATACGCTTCTCAGACGGCCCCTAAATAATTTTTAGAGGGCCAAAGTTGGTGAAAAAGAAATAACATCTTCCTGTTAACGTCCGAGTGCTCTCCAAACGGCAAATTAAGAAATGCATTGATGGTGCACCGTCACATCTGACAGATGTCAGATTCGGAAACTGGGGTTACCAGAAACTGGGGTTACCACCAGATTAGCATTCCCCGACGCGTGTGGTTTGAGCAAAACGATTTAAAATTATGTCTTTTTAATTTTTTTCACCCCCTTCTGCAAGGATGAGAGAGGTGGCGCTTTCGGGCAATGTGGTGCCTATCAATTGTCATCGAATGAGCAAATTTCATCGTCCCCATGATCCTCCCCGTGGCCGTGGGGGCCTTCTCAAGAAATTATACAAGAAAATTCGGCCCGGCCTTCCGGGTACATCCTGGATAATTTAAAACCACTCCATCCTCTCCACAAAAAACCCTTCTACAACATTTATTCTCATTATTTTTTTATTTTTCCAATCGTTTGCGTGTTATGAATTTTTTTATGTGTCAAGGCACCAAATTTTTTTATTTTTCATGAGTAAACCATTGGAAATTTGATTGAAAATCGCATTACACGGATTTGGCTGAAATTTTCACCAAAGATACCTTTCGCCTGAAGGGGCACCGCGTGAAAAGTATTTTACCTCTGGGGGCCCCCTTACGCCTTATTTTCACCCCCAGAGTTCGTTTTTTTTTTTCTTATGAGGACGTATTTTTTTTTATGGAAATTTAAGAGCTGAAACTTTTAGGGTGGGTGGGAGATGCGACCAGCCATGATCCGTAATTTTTTCAAAAATTTTCAAACACCCCCCACCTCTCCAGAGCGCGTTATTTGGCCCACCCCAGAATTTTTCTTTCAAGGACGTATTTTTTTCTTTTTAAATTGAAGAGTTGAAACTTTTAGGGTAGGTTCGGGGTATAACTGGCTTTTCCTCCGTAATTTTTTTTAAATTTTTGAAACACCCGCTACCCTTCCGTAATTTTTTAATTCGACATTCTCGAAATATCTCAGCAGGGGTGTGGAAGGGAAAAAATTGAATTCAACTCAAATGTCAGATTTTTCAATAACTATTGAAACCAAATCAAAAACATATACAAAATTTTTACATAAAGTGCATACTTTTCAAAATACCGATTTTCCCCAATTTCAAACTGCCTAAAGCGATTTAAAAACATATTTTATTTTTTTGTACCCTCTTCTGCACTGCCGATGGAGATGTCCTGTTTAGGCAATGTGGCAGCTATGACGGGGCACGGATTGAGCAAACTTGATCGTACCAAAGATCTTTCCTGTGGTCTTTAGGGCCTTCTTTAGAAACCTTTAGAAATTAGAAGAAAAAAAATCGCACAGCCTTCCCTGTATATCCTGGACAATTTAAAACTATCCAATCCTCTCCACAAAAGACCCCTCTACAACATTTATACTTTGAATATTTTCGATTTTTCTAATCGTTTGCGAGTTATGAATTTTTTTATGTGTCAAGGCACCAAATTTTTCATTTTTATTGAGTAAACCATCGGAAATTTGAGTGAAAATCGCATGACATGGATTCGGCTGAAATTTTCACCAAAGATACCTTTCGCCTGAAGGGGCACCGCGTGACAAGTATTTCATCTCTGGGGGCCCCCGTTCCGGGGCCCCTGCCTTAAAAGTGAGCGATTCAAGATTATTTTCAGGGAGCCTGTCAAAGCTTCAGTATATTTGCAAAGCTTTCCCCTACATTATTTATGTTGGAACATTTTCTGATTTGTAGCTCCCTTAACGGGATACGATTTTTTAAAGATTGACCTCATTGTTTTCACCTGTTTTCAAGTTTCTTTTATATAAAATGACAGTTTCTGTCAGATTGAAAATTTTCAGATTTAATGACATTGACATTGACGGGTTTAGGTTAGAAACCTATCAGCTGTGCGTCAGACATGACATTCACTGACATATCTGGAACAAGGTTATGATTGCACGCAATTTTCAGATTGAATGACATTGACATGATAAGCCAAAGTCGCGGGTGTAGGTTAGGAACCAATCAGCTGTGCATGACATTGACATGACATGCCAAAGTCGCGGGTTTAGGTTAGGAATCTATCAGCTGTGCGTCAGACATGACATTAACTGACATATCTGGAACAAGGTTATGATTGCACACAATTTTCACATTTAATGACATTGACATGACATGCCAAAGTCGCGGGTTTAGGTTAGGAACCTATCAGCTGTGCATGACATTGACATGACATGCCAAAGTCGCGGGTTTTGGTTAGGAACCTAACAGCTGTGCATGACATTGACATGACATGCCAAAGTCGCGGGTTTAGGTTAGGAACCTATCAGCTGTGCATGACATTGACATGACATGCCAAACTCGCGGGTTTAGGTTAGGAACCTATCAGCTGTGCGTCAGACATGACATTAACTGACGTATCTGGAACAAGGTTATGATTGCACACAATTTTCAGATTTAATGACATTGACATGACATGCCAAAGTCGCGGGTTTAGGTTAGGAACCTATCAGCTGTGCATGACATTGACATGACATGCCAAACTCGCGGGTTTAGGTTAGGAATCTATCAGCTGTGCGTCAGACATGACATTAACTGACATATCTGGAACAAGGTTATGATTGCACACAATTTTCACATTTAATGACATTGACATGACATGCTTAAAGTCGCGGGTTTCGATTAGGCACCTATGAGCCGCGTCCCGGGGCCCCGGTCTTAAAAGTGAGCGATTCAAGATTATTTTTCGGGAGACTTTATGCCTTCAGTTTTGACTTTGAAGAGTTTGTCGAAACTCCAGTATATTGACAAAGCTTACCCTACAATATTTATGTTTTTGTTTTCAAGTTTCTTTCAGGGGCGTATTTTTTCTATTTAAATTGAAGAGCTGATATGTTTAGAGTTTGTAAAGGTTACAACGATCTTTTATCTCTATTTTTTCAAAATTTTCAGAACCACCTCTTCACGCCATTTGCACCCCCAGGGTTCGTTTCTCTTCATTTAACGCCGATTTTTTTTTCTATTCAAGTCGGAAAGCTAAAATTTTTGGGGATCGCAGAGGATATAAGTGGCTTTCAAAAAAATAAACGAAACACAAATAAAAATAAACAATGAAGGATTAAAAATGAAAAATGAAAAATGAAAAACGAAAAATGAAAACAAAAAAATGAAAAACGAAAAATTAAAAATTAAAAATAATTTTAAAATGTTCATCAATGGCGCAGCGCAGCAGAGCCGTCGTGCGTCACCAGTAACTTTGGTTAATTTCAATAGGATATGCAAGGACGGCGGCGTTCGTCACCGGTTACTTTTGTCAATTTTAATGGGATACCCTCAGGCGACGGCGCAGCGCAGCGGAGCCGTCGTTCGTCATCAGTTACTTTGGTCAATTTTAATGGGATATGCTCAGGCGACGGCGCAGCCGTCGTTCGTCACCAATTAAAAAAATTAAAAATTAAAAATTGAAACTTAAAAATTAAAAATAAATAAAAATTGAAAATTAATTAAAATGAAAAAATAAAAAAATAAAATAAAAAAAATTAATTTTTTTTTTTTTTTTATTTAAAAATTTATTTAAGAAGACTATTTTATCAAAAGAATCTTTAGCTTGAAAAACTAGTTCTTTCCTAGAAATATGTTCTCCCACTGAATTTGTGCCAGGAAATTGTTAATGGCTTCATAATTAGTATTATAGTAGTCAGGAATATCATTAACCGACGAGAAGTTAGCCATAACTTTCCAGCCACGGATTTTGGCGCCTCCACCACCACCCGAATTATGATCACTCTCGATAAATTACCTTTTTGGACCTGGCCACAGTAGATTTAATTGCAAAAACATAATCAATGATCCCCAATAAATTATTTATAACTGTGTGTTTGCAATTTTTGTAAACATTGCTGACGTATTAAATGTTAATTTTCAAACACATATAATAAATTGTTGGGCCCCCGATGCAAATGAATTTTCCGGCCACAAACATACTCCGAACTATGTTATTCAATTTGGAACTGTCAAAAGACCGAGAAAATTGAATACCAACCCTTGGCGAATTTTTAAAATAACCGCTGTCTCCACTCTGACAGACGATTTTCAAACACATACAATAAATTGTTGGGCCCCCGATGCAAATGAATTTCCCGGCCACAAACATGCTCCGAAATATGTTATTCAATTTGGAACTGTCAAAAGACCGAGAAAATTGAATACCAACCCTTGGCGAATTTTTAAAATAACCGCTGTCTCCACTCTGACAGACGATTTTCAAACACATATAACAAATTGTTGGGCCCCCGATGCAAATGAATTTTCTGGCCACAAACATGCTCCGAAGTATGTTATTCAATTTGGAACTGTCAAAAGACCGAGAAAATTGAATACCAACCCTTGGCGAATTTTTAAAATAACCGCTGTCTCCACTCTGACAGACGATTTTCAAACACATATAACAAATTGTTGGGCCCCCGATGCAAATGAATTTTCCGGCCACAAACATGCTCCGAAGTATGTTATTCAATTTGGAACTGTCAAAAGACCGAGAAAATTGAATACCAACCCTTGGCGAATTTTTAAAATAACCGCTGTCTCCACTCTGACAGACGATTTTCAAACACATATAATAAATTGTTGGGCCCCCGATGCAAATGAATTTCCCGGCCACAAACATGCTACGAAGTACGGTATTTAATTTGGAACTGTCAAAAGACCGAGAAAATTGAATACCAACCCTTGGCAAATTTTTGAAATAACCGCTGTCTCCACTCTGACGGACAATTTTCAAAGACATATAACAAATTGTTGGGCCCCCGATGCAAATGAATTTTCCGGCCACAAACATACTCCGAAATATGTTATTCAATTTGGAACTGTCAAAAGACCGAGAAAATTGAATACCAACCCTTGGCGAATTTTTGAAATAACCGCTGTCTCCACTCGGACGGACAATTTTCAAAGACATATAACAAATCGTTGGGCCCCTGATGCAAATGAATTTTCCAGCCACAAACATACTCCGAAGTATGTTATTCAATTTGGAACTGTCAAAAGACCGAGAAAATTGAATACCAACCCTTGGCAAATTTTTGAAATAACCGCTGTCTCCACTCTGACGGACAATTTTCAAAGACATATAACAAATTGTTGGGCCCCCGATGCAAATGAATTTTCCGGCCACAAACATACTCCGAAGTATGTTATTCAATTTGGAACTGTCAAAAGACCGATAAAATGAGAGTAAGGTTTATGATTATGAACAAATTTATAAAGAGGTACAATCAGATAAAAACTCATCCACACTATAAAAAGGTTTTGCTAATAATACATTTTTAACGCGTGCTTTATACATTTTAAAATCAAGTTGTTTTACATCTGATGGAAATGTATTATAAAATTTTGGTGCGTAATATCTCGTACCATTCTAAGATAAGGATAGTCTGCTATGCTCAAGTCGGATGTCATTATGTTTGCTTGTTGGATAATTATGAAATATAATATTTGTGCAAAAGTTAAAATTATATTCCTTTGCCCATAATAAAGAACTTAATATGAATTGACTGGGCAAAGTTAATATTCTCATTTCTATTAACTTCTGTTTACAATTTTCCTTATATGATAAATTAGATATTATCCTTATCACCCTTCTTTGCAAAGAAAATATTCTTTTAGCGGCCGCCGAATGTCCCCAGATTAGTAGTCCATAAGAAAGTAAAGAATGACATAGTGAATAAGATGTTTTTAAATTATCTGTAGATTGTGACAAGGTTCTGATTACGAATATGTGTTTAGATAATTTATTTGCCAAGTTATTTACATGGACTTAGATTTTTTTCATCTATATACAAACCGAGAAATTTTGCTGAACCTTCCTCCAATTCTTCTTCGTGATCTTTTAAAGTAAATAACTGTCTGATTGTTTTTTATTCATTCATACTTAATTTATTTGAAATAAACCAGTCTTTGTAGTGATTGCGGGCTTCATTTTCCATACTATGTACATGTTTTACTTCAGTGTTTGTTTGAAATGGATGTATCATCTGCGAATTGTGTTACCTTGATACAAGTATTATTAAAAATATTCGGGAAGTCATTAGCATATATGAGAAACAATAATGGGCCTAGATGTGATCCCTGCGGTATACCATGATCAATAACCTTTTCTTGTGATAAGTTGTTTTCATATAAGACTACAGTCTATTGGAGAAATACAGAGAGCTATGGAATTTAAAGAATGTAAATAGTATGCGCCTTTAAAATGGTGAGCGCAGCGATGAAATAGATTTTTTTTTTGCATATTTTCAATGGGCCGCTCTGTTCACCGTGTCTTCGAGGGTATAGGCTGTGGACCAATATATTTTTTGTGATAGTTCTTTCATATCTCACTGAACACATGGCCCGACCGCTGTACCACTCAACCAAAAGTTATTGCTCGGCTCCATGAATGTAGACGTCTTTCGAACCGGTAATTAATGTTAATGTAGTTTATTGGTGCTAATATATAATAATATTTACACAGGTCTCTTAAATCTAGGTAAGTCAAGTTATAAATAAAAGAAGCTACATTAATCATTGATCAGCCATATTAAAATTAATATTAATTTGCGCTTATGCTAGACACAAAAAGTACATAAAAGAATAAATAGTACATACACAAATAGGCTTATAACATATACCGAGTGTTTGGGATAAGGGGCGAACATAGGGATTTAACATGTAAAATTAAATATGTGTAATTATTTGCTCCCCTATTCATTTTAGAGAAAAATCGTAAAGGAATATTTTTTAGAGAATTAAAAACTGTAAATATATCATCCATTTAATTTACGTTTGTACCAGCATACACCTCAGAAATAATAAAAATAAGTTTAACAATTTACCATTTAATAAAAACCCTTGCCATGACTTTGACAAATGTCATGTTATGGTGAGAATAATTTTACTAGTCAAACATTAATTCGGGCGGCCCGTTGGTGTAGTGGGTACAAGCGAGCGCTTATGCCGGTTGCACCGCGTGCCGCGAGGGTTCGAATCCCAGCCCGGGCGAACGATTTCGGGGTCGCGGAATATTCGCTCGGGACCATGGACATTGCATTTGTCTTTCATTATTCAGTTATTCATTTAATTTCTGATATATTACAATACAATGATTATGGCAGATGGCCTCGTAGCCGACGCCAATTTCCCGAATCATTCAATCTCCTTAACCCGCAGTTCCATCCACGTCCAAATATCAATTCACGCATTGTTATTACTATGAACAATAATATGAGTTATTCCAATGGAGAGAGGGTATTATTTATTATCAAAATATTTACAGTGGCGTCAGTTTACACAGAGTTCGTGACTTATTTTCGGTTACATTTAACAATCGACCAATTCCGTCTGTATCAACAATTTCCAAATTTGTGAAAAAGTTCGAAAATACAGCAAGTGTAGCGGCAGATGATTCAAAAGGTATTTCAATAGTCTAATTTCAACAAATATTATTTCAAACATATTAAAATTAAAGGCAAACGGAACAGAAGAAGCAACGATGAATTGAATTAAAGTGGTGTCAGATTACACACAGTTCGTGATATATTTTTGGTTTTACCGTAACCAGCGGTCAACGGGAAATTTTAGAGCAAGTACTCAAAAAGTTCTCCGTTCTGGTGTAAACAATAACCCAATCGGTTATAAAATGCATGTCTAACATTAGCCAACTGCCTATCTGTAATCAATGTGCATTCCGCAAAAAATGCTTCCCGCAAAGATTCAATATTTGGATGGTGTTTTTTGTAAATTTTGTTTTTCAAGTGACCCCACAAAAAGAAATCACATGGTGCTAAATCAGGAGATCTTGGTGGCCAGTTGATAGTGCCACCGCGACCAATCCAGCAATTGGGAAAATTAGCATTTAAATATTCCCTTACATTTAAACCATAATGGGCTGGACATCCATCATGCTGATACCATATCTCCTGATTGTCACGTGCAACTTCTTCTAACGCAGGGCCAACCTGGTTGATTAAAAGGTCTAAATAAGAATTCGAATTTAAATTTCCACATATTTCAAACGGCCCAATAATATTATTTTTAAAAATACCAACTCAAATATTGATTTTTTGCGGGAACTGGGTTCTAGTTCTAAGGCATATCCGCGGATTTTCTTGGGTCCAGTATCGCGTGTTCTGAGTGTTGGGCTCGTTGTTAAGTGTGAACGTGCATTCATCCGTAAAACAGATAGACTGCAAAAAGTTTCTGTCTATGTTTGATCGATCCTGCATTATCTCGCAGAATACACGCCTGCTTTCTTCATCCACTAGCAATATCTCCTGATGGCATTGATGTTTGTAGGGATAATACCCATGCTTATTCAGAATCTTATACACTGAGAATGTAGACACGCTGCACTCACGAGCAATGCATCGTATGCTAGTTGTTGGATCAGCATTTATCAACCCCAAAACTCTTTCTTCCAATTCATCGTTGCTTCTTCTCTTCCGTTTGCCTGCAATGTTAATGTTTTTGAAATAATATTTGTTAAAATTGGACTATTGAAATACCTTTTGAATCATCTGCCGCTACACTTGCTGTATTTTCGAACTTTTTCACAAATTTGGAAATTGTTGATACAGACGGAATTGGTCGATTGTTAAATGTAACCGAAAATAAGTCACGAACTCTGCGTAAACTGACGCCACTGTAAAATGTTTTAATAATTAATACCCTCTCTTCATTGGAATAACTCAGATTATTGTTCATCGTAATAACTAGAATTGATATCTGACTTGCAATATTATTATTTTTACTATAACATGAAACATGACATTTGTCAAAGTCATGGCAAGGGTTTTTATTAAATGGTAAATTGTTAAACTTATTTTTATTATTTCTGAGGTGTATGCTGGTACAAACGTAAATTAAATGGATGATACATTTACAGTTTTTAATTCTCTAAAAAATATTCCTTTACGATTTTTCTCTAAAATGAATAGGGGAGCAAATAATTACACATATTTAATTTTACATGTTAAATCCCTATGTTCGCCCCTTATCCCAAACACTCGGTATATCTAAAATTGACATTTAAAAATCATTGTAAAATATCTATAAGTAAAACTTAAAAATCATTGTAAAATATGTATAAATAAAAGTTGACATTTACAAATATGTTAATAAAATATACAAATAAATAAAATCTCACATTTACAATTATGTCGATAAAATTATATAAATAAAATAAAATTGGATAAAATAGACATACAAACATTTTAAAAATCATTTCCCATACTATTGAAGTCGAAATTGAGGTATTCTTCGAAACTATAAAATGCCTGCTCAATTAACACAGTTTTTATTCGATTTTTAAATGCATTTAAATTAAGATTTCGAAGATTCATTGGCAGAGCATTTAAAAATTTAATAGAATAATACCTCACACCACTCTGGGATTTAACTAGTCTGGTTGCACTTGGATATATATTACATTTGTTCCTTGTATTATGTTCGTGAATATCTGCATGACAGTTGTACAAGTGAGAATTGGTCTTGATGTGAACTAAGCATTCATATATCTATAAAGATGGCAGAGTTAAGATATTTTGTTCTTTGAATGCTTGTCTACAATCATCTCTGTAATTGTATTTAGAGATTATTCTCAAAGCTCTTCTTTGGAGCCCAAATATCCGATGTCTTATCGCGGAATGTCCCCATATAATTAATCCATATGATAAGTGGGGTTGAAAATAAGACATGTAAGCATGTTTTAACATTTGTTTGGATATGGAAAAGGATAATCTATGTAGGAGAAAAATATTACTGCTAAGTTTCTTAGCTAAAACTTCCCCATGGGAACCCCAAGTTAGCAGTCCATCCAAGTGCAAACCCAGAAACGTTACATCGTGAGTATTAGGCTGCGTATTCTTGGATAGTGTCGAAATTAGTGTTGCCGTTTTGTCATCGTTTATTTTAAGTCCATTACTTGAAAACCAGTCAAACGCTCTCGATCGTGACAGCAAACTTTTATTCCTGGCATCTTCCAGTGATTTGCCGTATTCGCTGATGGTCGTATCATCAGCATAGAGACACATTAATGATCCTGTCATATGTATCGG
Source organism: Ocypus olens (assembly GCA_910593695.2). Taxonomy (NCBI): domain Eukaryota; kingdom Metazoa; phylum Arthropoda; class Insecta; order Coleoptera; family Staphylinidae; genus Ocypus; species Ocypus olens. The sequence goes on along the minus strand of OU343053.1, from coordinate 14,838,801 downwards.
CAAGTCATTAATATATATCAGGAATAAAATGGGGCCTAGTATAGACCCCTGCGGAACACCATATTCTAATGTCGTAGAGTTTGACAAAATGTTATTATAAAATACTCGTTGGGTCCTGTTTGTCAAGTAGGAAAGAAGTAATCTGCAGCTGTTTGGGTGTATATTATAGCAGAAAAGTTTCCGCATCAAGATGCTATGCGAAACACAATCGAAAGCCTTTGACAGGTCCAGAAAGGTCGAAAAACATGTGGTACCCCTCTCAAAACAGTTTAAAGTGTTTTCGGTGAAGTCTAAAATAGCGGAAGTAGTTGATTGATTCTGTCTGAAACCAAATTTTCTATCTGTAAATAGCTGTTCTGATTCAAAATAGGAAACTAATTGCCTTTGTAATATTTTCTCCAATACTTTTGAAAATATTGGTAGGATAGAAATTGGCCTGTAGTTATGCACACAGTTTGGATCTCCCTTTTTGTGAACCGGGATAATTTTTGCTTGTTTAAAGGCGTCGGGAAAAATTTTGTTTCTAATGCATGTATTTATTAAAACTGTTAGAGGACCGATTATTTGATTTAAAACTTTTTTAATAACATCCACTCTTAGTCCATATATGTCTCTACTTCCGCTATTTCGAAGACTGTTTATTACTGAAGCAACCTCACATTCAGACACTTCCTTAAAATTAAAATATTTAGTACAATTTCTAGCCTGTTGGCAAGTCGGTAGCATGGGGTCAATGTCAGGTTTAGTTATTTGGCTTACAATAGTTTTAGCAATTGAACTAAAATAAACGCTAAATTCTTCGGCAGTTAAAGTACTATTTTGATGTATATTGGAATTGGGATTTTTCTTATTATTAATTACGTCTCACATAGCTTTCTGCTTGTTTTTTGCTTTCTGTATATATTTATCATTAGCTGCTATTTGTGCTCTCGTGATTTCTTGTCGATAGTAAAGTATCTATTCTTTATGCATTTTAATTCTTCCGTGTGATATTTATTGTAGGCATCGCAGATTAAATTTAAGTTATTTCTAATATCTTTTAGATCTTTGGTGAACCATTGAATTGTATTTGTGCTATTTCTTAGCGTAATGTATTTTAGTGGAAAAGCGGACTCAAATTTTTATAAAAAAAAATTATAAAGTTTGTCGTTTATGTCCATTATTTACAATTAATTTAAACCATAAAAACATATTTAAGTATGGTTATTGAAATTTTGTACTTCCTTAATATTATTTTATTTATATATAAATAAAATACAAAATTTCAATAACCCTATGAAAAACCTTAATACGACAATACATGATATTTAAATATGTTTTAAGTTTAATTATATATCGTGATATTCAAAAAAATACTTAAAGATATTTTATTAATAATTAAAATAATATTACTGAATTTATGCTGCGCCGTTGGTAACGACCATCGGCACATTCCACGCGCATTCCATAGCTCTTCATATTTCTCCAATAGGGTATACCTGCCTTCTGTTGGACAGATAAGACATAATCATCCGACAACTAGCTAATAATAATAATAAGTAAATTTATTTCCCAACAGAAAAACTTATACAGGAAAATTCATAATTTAAAATAATAGTATACATGTGCAACTTAAAAATAGCATATTATTCATGTGATATTTATGTGATATCGTTACAATGAATTATATTACGGCGAAATTCTGTAACCGATGTGAAAATGTCAGCATGCCATTGTAAGTTGTGACAGTTCATAGCCATCCTTATTAGTGGTGAATTTTGATGTCCACGTGTCCTGGATACTCCATAGTGAAAGCTGCGGTTACATCTTAATCCAGCAGGTGGTACATAAAATTGTATTTGACTAAGCAAGTCCATAGAGTCAATATTTCCATGAACAGGTAACAACCCATGACGACTTGATGATGTTTCTCCAGTGATGTAGTATTGAACTCATTCAGCAATAGATCATAACTGTATCCTCTTGCTGGATATTGCTTAGTTTCCTGAAAATGCAAGTACTTAAGAAACCTCCTATGCACGCTTTCGAGCATGTTTTTGTATTTCGAGTAGGCTGGATACCACACGGGAACGCAGAAGATGGTAAAAAGTTATAACAGTAAAGCTTATTTATTAGTAATTGATGAGATATGTAATCGAATGCCTTCGATAAGTCTATAAAATTTACTAAAATAAATGATTTTTCCTCCAGACCATTCATGATATTGTCGATCAGCTCTACCATAGCATTGACTGTTGATCTTCTTTCGGAAGTCATATTGTTTGTCGGAAAAGAGATTATTCGACTCAAAAAATTCTGATATTTGCTTAGAATAATAATAATAATAATAATAATTTTATTAATGCCAGAACTAAAAGTTTAACACAAGTCAAGATAAGATCAAATAAGAAGAACTACAGATATTATTTACAAGTTGTTTACATTTCTGGACTGAAATATTGAATTAAATTTAAAATTTAAAATATAAAAAACAGAAACAAGTTGACATATTAAAATAAGTGACTTAATACGGACGGGATACAGAACAGAAAACAGAAAAGGACAATACAAACTAACAGTAATAATTAACATGTTAAAAATGAGAATTACAAAAATCATCCCAACTATAAAAAGCGCCTTTAAGCAGAAGCTCTTTTACTTTTATTTTAAAACATTCGAATGGCAAAACCCTGATTGTTTTAGGCAGTTTATTAAAAAACTTAATACCACAAAAATTTGGCCCATACCTAGAGCGCTGTAGCCGTAGTGGAATAGAGCACTAGTTCGATAATTTTTACCATGACTGGAATTATCGAAACTGGTCTATAATTATTGCGATCAGTATGGACTCCTTTCTTGAGAATTGGTACACATTTGGATCATTTAAGGCAATCTGGAAATTTGTTTCCACGTATACACTGATTGATAAGTTTAGTGAGTGGCTAGATGACTTGTCTTTTACTGATTTTAGAATAATTGGTGATAGACCATAGACGTCTCTACTAGTTTAATTTTTAATTGATTCTACTAAATCTCTGACTTGCACCTCAGATACTTCCTTAAATTCAAAATACTGGCTACATGCAGGGATTATTTGTGGAGTTATATTTACATGAGTATGTGGTATGCTTTTAATGATATCATTTATAACTGTATAAAAAAAATATTAAAATCGTTTGCTGTTATATCTGTTTTTGGTTTTTGAGTTGACGTTTTCTTTCTTCCTAAATTTACTATTTTCCACATACACTCGGCGTCAAAAAAAGCGCCATTCGAAAAAAAAACTCGATTTTACAAACTGGGTTTATTTTGGTCGAAAATCGATTAATCTTTCAGTTTGGGAAAGATTCAAGTTTTATCTTTAAGAATGTGTAGTTGATTTTGACCCCAAGTCCAAACCAACCCCCCGTAACAACGTGATGGAAAAAACGTATTTTTTGCAACACCATATCCTTAAGTTGTCATTATTTGATAGTTTTCAGCCTCTAAAATATATCATTTTTTCATAGTGCAAAATAACTATGCAATAAAAAAATAACTATGAAATAAAAAAGTAACTATGAAATTAAAAAGTAACTATACAATAAAAAAGTAACCAAGTAAAAGTAACTAGAAAACCATTTATTTAATGAAATTGTATTTTAATACTACTATTGTGCACATTGCTTCCGCCGCTTCTCTTAACTCCGGTGTAGTTCCGCACATTTCTTCATCGCTACTAATCAAGTTTTCACTCATTGAACTGAACTGAACTGAACAAATTAAATTAGAAATAGTTTGACACAGAGACAAGTTTGACATAAAAAGCCGACTATGGCGTGTATATTGTTTCCGTGCCAACATAGATTTTGACGTTCCTACACACTCGATTAAATCTAAATTTATAATCGCAGCGTTTGCTAGCGACATTTCAAGGCCCGAGATAGAGAAATTCAACTTAAGAATATGGTGTTGCAAAAAATTATGTATACAACTGGTGGCTAAACAGTGCTTTATTTTACTCGTGAGCTTTAGAGTACTCGCTATCGCTCGTACTCTAAACGGCTCACGCGTAAAATAAAGCACTTGTTTAGCCACACGTTGTATAAAATACTATTATGTAAAAAATTGTCCAACTTTGACAAGCTGTACCGTGCGCAAAAAAATCGGCGGGAAATTTCACCACAATGGCAGAAAAATTTAATCAATTTCCTTCAAATGCCATAAAAATTCGAGTGGTTTCGATGATTTGGAGCAAAGTTATGAATTTTTGAAGAAAAAAAAATGACATTGAAAATGAAAACAAGTTGTAAAAATTTAACATTTTTTGTCAATCCAAAACACTTTTTGTAGGGGTTTTCAGGGGGTCAAAACAGTCGAAAACTTCTTATATCGCAAAACTCCATCGAGTTTCGTGCGAAATTCACCTAGTTATGGCCAAAAAGGCGCAAAATGTATTTTTTTTCAAAACTGCATAACTTCGCGCCAAATCATCGCATCGACTTGAATTTTGGAGGAAATTGGAGGAAAATGATTGAACTTTATTGCCATGCTGACCGATTGAGTCCACGATTTTTTTTTGTACACGGTACAAGAAACCAAATTTGCACATTTAAACTTCAAAAACATTTTTTTCCTTTAGGGGTAGTAGGGGGTGGAATCGCAACAAAACAATTTACATGACGTTAAAGAGAAAATTTGAAACTGTTCAGACTGAAAAAGTTCATCGATTTTGGTGCAAAATTACTCAAGTTATGGCCAAAAATGTGAAAAATGTCATTATTTTTTAATTGATAACTTTGCTCCAAATCATCGAAACGACTCGAATTTTAAAGGTATTTAAAGGAAATTGATTAAATTTTTCTGTCATTGTGGTGAAATTTTCCGCCGATTTTTTTTTGCGCACGGTACAGCTTGTCAAAGTTGGACAATTTTTTATATAAAAAACGTTTTTTTCCATCGCGTTGTTACGGAGGGTGGGTTGGACTTGGGGTCAAAATCAACTACACATTCTTAAAGACAAAATTTAAATCTTTCCCAAACTGAAAGATTCATCGATTTTCGACCAAATTGAACCAAGTTACGACGGTTTTAAAAATCGAGTTTTTTCGCGATTTTTCGAGTGGCGTTTTTTTTCCTATATTTTGAATTTAACTTGCCCCGTAAAGATTTTAATTTATTTGTAGGGTTCTTGTGATACAATTCGTTAACCAAATCTCGTATTTCTCGCATATTTTTTAAATCTTTATTATACCAATTTGTGGTAAATAACTTTTTTTTGTTTTAGAGTTCGCTCACTAAATGACATTTCGAAGTTAAATATTAACATCAATATGTTTTATAAGTCTTCAAAATAAAAATAAAATCATCTATAAATTAATTTAAAAATCGTATCCACAGTGCGAACGTTGGCTGTGGAACGCTCTAAATAAAAAAAATCCCCGATCATTTGCGGCCAAAATCCTCCGAAACGTCAACCTTATTTTTTGAACGTGCATCTTTTCTGATAGTTGTCAATTTTCCATACCCCCACCCCTTTGCGTAATGACATCATCGCCATTTTTTTATGGAAAGAATTTTTTTTCATTTCACTAAATTTGTAGTACTTTTTATTCTCTTTACGACTGTGTAAAAATATTTTGTTTTTTATTTCAGAAATTGAAAACAAATTTTTTTTTAAAACTTATTTAATGAATCAAATGTTCAAAATGCGCACCGTTACTCTCTTGGCAAAAATCCAATCGGTGATAAAACCCATCCCTTACATTTTGAAATATTTCTGGTGGAATTTGTCTCATTTCTTAAATAATAATTAATTCAATTAATTGAATTTCTTAAATAAAAAAACAAACAAAAACAAAATATTTTTACACAGTCGTAAAGAGAATAAAAAGGGCTACAAATTTAGTGAAATAAAAAAAAATGGTTTCCATTTAAAAAAAATGGCGATGACGTCATTACGCAAAGGGGTGGGTATGGAAAATACACAACTATCAGAAAAGATGCGCGTTCAAAAAATAAGGTGAAGTTTCGGAGGATTTTGGCCGCAGATGATCGGGGAATTTTTTATTTGGAGCGTTCCACAGCCAACGTTCGCACTGTATAACAAACCGTTGAAGATAAAGAAGTTTCAATTGTAAATCAAGTGGATTAAAAAAGCCCGTATATGTTCTTTTTTCGAAAAATAAAATAAAATTATGAAAAATATGTTTTCTTTGTTGTCTTTAATATTTGTTTAAATGTTTTTGTAATATTTTCCACATTTAAATAATTATCGGCGAAACAGAAAAAGGCTTAGGGTAAACACTCACTTCTGGTGCACGGAATTTTACCAAAAGTTTTTTTATTCTTAGGATTATGAAATAAGACGTATGTACGAAGTTTCCTGAGATACAGCGCGCCTTTTGACTTTCACCCGACCTTACGTAGATATCACAGGTCAAGCCAAGGTCACTACTGTATGTTCCTCTCCAAACCGTTCAACTGTTATCTGAAACATTTTTCTGAATCATTGATAGTTTCAGAGAAAATCGATATAGATTACCCTGAATTTTTTATCTTTGATAGAACCTCAAAAGTTTGCCCCAGACTTTTCCGCGGTTTAACTTACGTTTTTATCATATTAATTCGGCATTTTGGGCCTTACCCGTAGGTGCGTACGGGGAAGTTCTGGCGAATGACGAAAGTACCGAACCGGCGTGCATTCGGCATTTTGGTCCATACTCCTATGTCGGTGTTAGGACGAAGTGCCGAATGTCCAAACTGCCGGTTCGCATTCGGGTCCGACGCCTTGTTTACGAATGATGCGACGTCGCTTAGCGTCATTCGGCACTTTGGGCACGAGTTACGGATGAGATTCGGCACTTTGGGCATGGTCGGTAGTATGAAATTCGGCACTTTGGTCAAAATTCCGATTCGTCATTTTGGACATTCGGCACTTTGGGCAGGCCCCGCCCAGGCGCACGAACTACTCCAAAGTAGACACACCACTGGTAAACATTGTATACAATCGCCTTAGCAACGGAACTTTTATTAAAAGGTTTTGGATAAAAAAATAAATTTAACAACATATTTTATACAAACTTCCTACAAAATTACGAGTACATTGCACTAATTTAAGGGGTAACACCACTCTGGGATTTTGGAAAACTCGTTTTTTTTTGCTTAAACAATATTTTACGGTCTTAAAACAATATCCAGCTGATCCTATAGTGAGAAAATTTCTGAGGGTTCCTTAGGAGTCTACCAAAGTGTGCGAATGCTGTAATGATTCATGTGCTCGTAAAACTTTAAACGCGTTTTTCACGAAACCCATTTTTCAAACTGGGAGCACAGATTACTTGAACACCATCGTATGGATCGATTTCAAATTTTGACAGTAGCTTCACAATAATGTTCTCTATGAAAGTACATTGCCGTTTTTTTTATTTAATGCGTACTTTTTTATAAATAATTTACTACTTATTTTTTGGTCGAAAATAGATACATTTTTTCAAACGTGCATTATTCCTACAAAATTTGATTGTGAAAAAACCCCACATACTTCTATAGCCAATAGTACCGTAATTATATAAAAAAAAAATTGTTTTTTTGTCCCTGGTCTTATACGAGAAATCTGATTAAAAAAACTGCGATTTCAAAGATTGGCTCTGCCGCCGCCTTTTTGCACTAAAATGATAATACAAATGTTTTGTTTCATACCTCAATAAGTGTTAAATAAACTCTCTAAAAAGAAATCCCATTTCTTTTTCCATACTCACAAAATAAGTCGTTAAAGTTAGGCTTGTTTTTCGGCCGGTAGAGTGGTGTTACCCCTTAAGATAGTGCGAAAACGGCGGACGGTTAGATAATTTTACTACCAATTACTACCAACAAGGATAGAAATGTGGCTGATAGATTAAAAAGATTAACTACCCTCGATGTAGATCTTTGTATTTCCTACATTGAAAATCATTTCATCAGTTAAGAATAACTGGAAGCAAGAGCTTTTTACGATATAAATCTCCAGTAAATTGTTAAATACATCATTATAGCGGGCATTTATTATCTTAAAAGTATTTTGCACGAAAACGTTTAGAATTATGGTGTATCTACCGCACGCGTAACAATATTGCAATGGTATATTTGTATGTGTGTACAGTAACTAGAACCAAAACACGTTTCAAATCGGCTATTCAAGCTTTGTAAAATCACAAAGCAAACACCATAAAAGTGGGTAAACATTCGCCCACACAACAAACACGGCCGGCCGATGCGAAAGCAAATAAAGTAAGCGCGTTTGCGTTAATTTAAAAGAATTCAACGAACACCGCATGAATTGAAAATTGAAGGAAGACGTGGGGGCCATCACGTAGGCATCCATCCATTCCGCGGCTGAGCAACACCCCATTACAGACATTACTCAGCAATGTCTTATTATAATCCCTCGGGAGAAACGAGAAAAGAAGGGGGGAAAGCATAAATTAGTCATCACGCCCATTCCAAATAAAGAAACCGAAGAGGGCATTCATTCGCTATTTAATGCGCGATTGTGCCTTCCACGGAAAGTCGCCATTAAGTACAATAGTCTTTTATTGTATGGGAGGATTTAAACAGCATCATTGTTTGCAATAACGAACACAAAAAAAGAACTACCGAGCACAAATATTACCGATAAGAGTTGTACACATTTCGCAATATATACTCGGTTTTATTGACGTTCCCTTGCAACAAAGTAGTATTGTGTGTGTAAAAATTGCAGCATCTGACTATTAAATTGGACATTCCCTTGCTGCGTAATTTATTTATGAGCACATTTGCAACATAAGAGTATCAAGTGGTGGACAGGGTCATTTAAGTGAGGCACTTAAAATTTTAGTAAGTACGCGGTTATAATCTTTTACGGTTTAATCTGTTGGCGTTATTGGGCCTATAAAAGTGTTCAACTCTTGGCCTTCGTTTCTCAAGTAGGTAGATACATAAAATTAGGTTTGATCAAACAATTACCATACCTGATTGGAGATGGCAAAAGTTAAGCAGCGCTGATTGTTGTCGATGGACAAAATTAAATTGAATTGAAAAAATAATAGATACACCTTTAAGGCGACATCTAATGTCCAAACGTTGCACACGTCGTTTCCTAATTGAGTGAAGTAATCCACCGACAATACTTCCAGAGTTGGTCTCATAAGATCTCAGCTGCCGTGTGGACGGGGAAACAATATTTAATGTCTAAATAATAGTATATCAAATTTTCTTTCTCTATTAATATCACACGATTTGTGCTATTAACAAAGAGTTTGTTTTAAATTGTATTTCAAGTAAACGCCTCCAGTTAATGCAACATTATTGAAAGAGTATATTTTATGTATGTCAGAGGAGAATTTATGTTAATTAATCAACATACGAAAATACAATATTATTTTAAATCATTATTAGCCCCAACTGTTTCTAGTTTAAACAGATATTATAAATACCTAATAGAACATGTGCAGTTGCCCCGCGTATAGATGCGTACATGTGGTTGCATACGATATGACTTACTTAAGGAGTTTGAGACAGAAATTTATTTTTAAGCATTTATAGATCGCGTCACATACCCTGGGGGTAGCAATTAATGATTTCGGGGATTGTTTTCACCCTACAATACATACATCTTTATTCAGACTAATTTGTACATAGTAATTTGTTTGCGTGTATAATTAATTGGTTTGGTTAGTCTATCTGGGCTATCGACCATAGGTCTTTCTGCCCTCTCCTGAAGTTAAAACTTTAATAAACAAACAAAAATAAAACTGAGTTAGTTAACTGTCTTGATGATTCGCACAAATGAATTGATGTAGTGTAATGATAGGATACTTATATTTTGAGGGCATATTAGGATTACGGGGAATACAGAATTGGTTTAAAATGGATGCATTGTAAGGGTTAGCAGCAAATTTTCTGCTTAGGTCTAGTGTACGTTGAGGGAGGAGGGTAGAAGGACGGATTTGAGTGAATAGGATTGAGTCGTATTCCAACAGAGGACGGGCGACATATCGACTTGTAGATATTTGTGGCTGTTTCTATTGATATCCCTTGACTTTTATAAGCCAAAGAGCGAAAATGTCGCGCCCTTATTTTAATTTTGGTTTTTATAGTTTGGGACTGGGGTTTGAAGGAGAGTTTGGAGTCGAATAGGATGTCCAGGTATTTACAAGTGTAGACAGGGTGGATGACAGAATTATGGATTGTGACAGTAGGAGACATACGAGTGATTTTGTGGTACGGGATGAACAATTTAGATTTGGATGGGTTAATTTGGATGCCCCACTTGGCACACCACATATGTAGGGAGTTAATGGATTGTTGGAGCAATTGTTGAGCGGACTGGAGGGTTGGAGCGTGTGCAACTAGTGCTGTATCATCTGCGAATAGCAGGGAATATTGGTTTGGATTAAAATAGTCGGGATCTGGATTATGTATGTCATGGCAATATATTGTAGAGGAGCGGGGAGAGAGTGTGGATAGTGATTGTCGGACTTTTACTCGGGATGATCTGTTGGCAAGGAAGTTACGGATCAAGATAATTAGGTGACGTGGAAATTTCAAGAAATGACATTTGTAAAGGTGCCCTCGGTGCCATACTGAATCAAAAGCCTTTTGGATGTCTAAAAAGAGTATGGCTGATTTATGGCCTTCGAGGTGTTTGGTTTGGGTGTTGGATGTAAGGATGGTTAGAGGAAGTAAGGTTGATTTTTTGGGTAGGAAGCCAAATTGATATTGTGGGATAATATTGGTGGATATTTTAAGGAGTTTTTGTTTTAAAACTGATTCAAATAGCTTCCCTATTACTGAAAGGAGAGTTATAGGGCGGAAGTTTGATATAAGGGTGGGGTCTTGACCAGGTTTTGGGATACACGCAATTATGCCATGCTTCCATTCTGCCGGAAAATATTGGTTTTGATAACAGAAGTTAAACAATTTCAAAATTATACTGTGTACATTTCGGGTAATTTTTTGAGGATAGCTCGGGGGATGTTATCATGACCAGGAGAGGAATTTCTACCAGAGTGTAATATTGTATAATAGTCCGTTTCGTCTATTGAATCGTCTATCGGGGGAGGGTTGCAGTTTTTATCGTATGAGTCGTACTAATTGTTAACTGTGTCGTAGAAAGTTTTGTCCTAGTCATGTATATCTGAAGGAAGAAGGTAGTTTCTAAGTGTCCTGCGAATGCTTGTGCAATTTGTTTGTCATCTGTCAGCTCTGAGCCGTCCGTTGTGTCTCTTATGCTGTTTACATAGTCTGTCTTCTTGTATTTTGATATTTTTTTAAATTTCAGTCCAATATGTCTTTCCTTGCATACCATTGATTTTTTGGCAAGTCTCTGTCCACTTAAACGTTTTAAATTGCATAGTGAGATATCTAATGTCTCTGTTCAATTTGTTAAATTTTTCCCTAAGGGAACTGTCATTGTAAAATTTAATGTCTCTGTCAATTTGTCGTTTAAATTTTAACAGTCTGAGGATATATTTGGGCAAAGGATATTTATAGTGTTGTTTCTTAATTTTTGGGGTATAAGTACTATTGATTTTGAGAGGGTGGTATTGAAGAGGGAGATGGTGGCAGGATTGATGTCTTGTAGGTTTGTGCATGTTGTTGATATGTCCTCAGCTACTTTATCTACATCACACATCTGGTAGTGGAGGATATATTCTGGAGGAGGAAGTATTGGATGAGTTTGGACGTTGAGGTCAAATTGGATCGATAGATAGATCAGGAATTAATGCGATCGTATGGATAAGATGGCGGATATTGGAGGTACACATGATAGCATCAGGGGTAGTGGATTGATTCTCGCTCATAATAAATGTAGGAGGAGTTGGGGTTTTTACAAAATTGGAGTTTGAGCAGAATGTTGTGATTTGCTGGGATTTGCTTCTATTGACATTGAAATCGCCAATGATTATTGCATTGTCATATAGGGATGCCTTAGTAAATATAGTATCGTCAATAGAAGGATGAGGATGGATGTAGACGAGGAAAACATGTATTGTGAAGTTATTGATAATGAGGGTGAAATGCAGACAATCACTTGAAGGATTGTTGATGCGGGCGGGGGATTAGCTTTTTCATAGGTTAACGATGAATGGAAGGATGCTATGGAACCTCCTCGCTGATTTTCATTAATAACTGATGCTGGAATTTGAATGGTTTTACAGTTATTGAAATAAAAAGGTTCAGTGGTTTTTGTTTCAACGAGGAGGTTAAGATGTACTGGGTTATTACTAAGGTAATGAGAAAGGAGGTGGGATTTGTTACGTAAGGATGCGTGAGTGTCTGTTTCGTAGAATTCGATAAATCTGTTCCTAAGTTTTTTTAATAAAATTTTCCTGTCGGTTGCTGAAGGCGCGTTAATTTCAGTGGCGTACGTATCCAATATGAAGTCATGTAATGTAAATGGCTTGAGAACGCGAGAGTGTTTTGTTAGTGAACTGTTAATGTCCGCGGTTTTTTGTTAGTAATTCGTATCTTTATGTTTGGAATTCCCTCTATTGGTTTCTTCGGACGATTCTTGCATTTAGTCGACCAGGCTGTGTGCCTTTCTTCATTGCAGGACCTGCATTTTTCTGGAAGCGTTGAGGAGCAAGCTGCTATTTGGCGCGGTCCCGTGCATTTACCGCATTTTGGTTCAGTTTGGCAGTCTTCTGTCTGGTGGTTGAATAGATTACATTTGTTGCATGGTATAGGGATTAGTTCTGGTGCATGGCTTTCCACCACAGGGTATACTAGGCACATATACCGAAATTGTTCGTGAAGGATTTTAGTATAGGCTTCGTGGGATGCTGTGATTATCCGAATTAATCGTGATTTTTGCCCGGTTGTTCTCGAAATAATCCGCTTACAATAGCGGTGGTGTATGCCCCTGGAGTTTAATTCGTTGCTTATGCTGATTTTATCGATATCCAGTTCAACTCCTTGAATTATGCAGCTGTATGATATAGTGGGCTCGCGTTTTTCTCTTGCTGCTGCCGGGGTGGCAGGAGAGTGTCTAGTAATTATATTTGTCCGCTACCGACAACTTAAATAAGTATTGCATCCATTGTGCCGTAAGTGGCTGATAACATTCGTGGTGTTTGTTGTCCTTGGTGACGGAACTTAATTTTTACTTACGGACCTAGGAAAATAATAAACAGAAACGTAACGCTCCTACATATAGGCGAGCAACACATTTTCATCTATACCTATAGCATCGGCATCCTTTTTACATAACCACTGCTTAAAAGAGTCGTAATAGTGCACATACCTTTGTCGATTTTGACGGTAACAGGTTCTAACACGCAATATTCGCAGCTTCGTTTGCATCCATGCCCGCAAAAACTGTCACTGGGTTGACACAAACAAACAAAATTCGACATTGTTTTCTCGGTTACTGGGTTGTTATAGGACGCAAAGGTGACTATAAAAAATTGAATCCCAAATGTTACAAGCCGTATTTTAGGATATTTTTTGATCTTTTTTAAGTATTATATTTCCGGTAGCGGAAAAAAATTAATAAGCAACACGGAACGTAATGACAATTAACATTTTCGGCAGGCGACGTATGTGCCTACAGGATGGCAAACGTAACTTGCCGTTGCGCAGTGGCAAAATAGTGGGCAGGCAGAACCTTCGAAGGGCGCTCTCGATAGATTTCGTGAAGAGTTCGCGCGCCTGGTACATTCAATTATGTGGAGGAGAGCGCCCGATAGAGTTGTAAATGAATAGCGCACGCGAAGAATATGTGCTTGCTTATTACAGAGACTGTACTCGGCCGGCTGTAGAGAGAGAGCTTTCGCTTGCTCTCTGCGCGTATGGCCAACTTAAATTTGCCGTCCTGTACCTCAAATGTTAATACATCCTTACGTTCCTTGTTGCTTAAATAACTATTTCTGCATGCAGCGTATTTAATTCATTTATCACGCGTTGTCTCTCTGCGTTCGATTTTAAAATGAATCCGTGTTCTGTTTTTATTACGGCGTTTTTGTCGAAATTTCTCGTAAACCAAATCTGACCCATTTGTACCCTACTGAGGTCCTATGAGGTGGTGAAGGAGAACGTGCGTCTGTATTGTGCTTGTGGTTGAATGACTGTATTATTATTTTTAGTGGGTGTTTGTTTGTTTGTTGTTATAATACTGATATACTTGTTTGCGGGCGGGAGTGTGTAGTAGTTTGTTTAGGTTCGCTCGACTGTTGTTTTTCTGAGTTTTGTCCCTGTGTTTGTTGTTGAATAAATTGATCTTGTTGTGATTGAATTGATCGTAACATATTTGCCAGAGTTTTGTTAGTCGTTTTAGGAATATTTAAATTACCTTGTGTAGCGGTTTTTTTTAATTTTCTTCCTACGATCTTTTTTGGACGGCCTCGCTTTCTTTTTGTCTCCACTTAGGTGTATTCTTCGTCGTTGTCGTTGTCGTCCGTTGTTGAAGACCCAGACACTTCCAGTTCCATCTTGCGGATTATCACCCACTTACGGGTGCACCCACTTTGCCTGATCACGCGTTTGGCAACAGTTGATTTCGATTTTAGTCGACTTTTATTGTCGCACTCGCAATCAGTTTTATTTGTGTTTAATTCGGTCGCTCGCATCCGTTCACGACGGAGTATTGCTCACGAATGTCACCCTATGATTTTATTAGTTTTTCCGCAAACAAGTATCCAGGCGGTTTGATGTCTCTGGTTTAGGGGAGGGGTCAGCTAAATGGCGACAGTTTGAGTCTTTTAGTCACTGCGTAATTTGATTTTTTTTTTACATTTTTAGTTTTCTACGTGTTTTTTTCGGTTGTAACAACTCACTGACTGATTGCTTGAATAAAAAAAAAGTTTTTATTGTTCAAAGTTTTATTGGAAGTAATGAAAATGAACAATTTCAATTTGATATGCTAAGTAATTAATATGATCAAGTTTACTTTCATATGCTTTTGTTGACACAAATAAAGTTCAAGGACTTCAGTAGCGAGTATTCCCTTCTCTGGCAGTGATAACAGCTTGTAAACGACGAGGCTGTTCTGGATCAGATTTTGGATCATATTCTGCGGAAGATTGTCCCATTTCTGCACCAATATGTCGCGAAGCTCTCTAGAATTTCTGGGGGCCGGCACATGTCTCCGTAAACGTTTTCCCATCTCATCCCAAACATGCTCAATTGAATTTAAATCCGGACTGCGAGCAAGACAAACAAATCGCGTGATTTGACACTCATCAAGATACTCGGTAACTATCCGAGCAGTCTCCAGCCTTGCGTTATCATGCATAATTGTTGCGTCGTCACCAAGAACAACCATGAACGGTAAAACATAGTCTTCTAGAACCTCTGTCGCAGTCAATGTCCCATTCTCGGTAAAGACAAACTCCGTGCGAGTGTCAAAAGATATGCCATGCCATAACTGATCCTCCACCAAATGGAAGTCGCTCGGCAATACATGCTTGAGCATATCTCTCGGCTTGTCGTCGCCACACTCTTACACGTCTATCTGAGCCCCTAAGACAGAATCGCGATTCATCGGAAAACAATACGCGACTCCAATCCGCTATTGTCCAAGCCAAGTGTTCTCGTGCAAAATTCAACCTCGCAACCCGGTGTTCACGGGAAAGCGGCGGTCCACTAGCTCTTGTTCGAGAACATAATCCAGCAGCATAAAGTCGCGTCCTAGCTGTCCACTGACTTATGTCTACATTTCTCACTTCTTGCAGATGATTTCGAAGGGAAATTGCCGTGACCGTTCGGTTTCTCAAAGCACTAGAAACATGAAAGCGGTCATCTCTAGCTGTTGTAGTCTTGTCTCGCCCTGAACCAGGTCTTCGAGTGAGCAGACCAGTCTCTTCGTACCACCGCCATACTCGTTGCACACTCGAGAGACTTATATCGTTTCTCGCAGTTTTGCGCTGACCGCGGTCGTCTTCTAAAGCCGCCACAATTCGTACCGCAACAACAGGATTTATGCTCATTTCAAAACACTAACAATGACAACAATACACAAACAATTTGCAACAGATAGATGTCATCACAGAAACAAAAACTATTCTTATTTGTTTCAACAAAAGCGTATGAAAGTAAATTTGATCATTTTCATTACTTGGCATATCAAATTGAAATTGATCATTTTCATTACTTTCAATAAACTTTGAACAACAAAAAAATGTTTTTATTCAAGCAATTAGTTAGTAAAACACGTAAAAAACTAAACATTAAAAAAAAATTCAAATTACGGAGTGTATTTTCAATAGCTGCAATATTTAATAAAACAGTGTTAGTAATATTTTGATTGTTGCCATTGTAAAACGAAATCATGTTGGTTCTGTAACGTGACGTGGCGTACAGGGAGAGGGGAGATCTGTCATGGTGTTCACACCTTATGACATGGGGGTGGGTAGTTAAAATTTCACGAAAAAAACATTTATCGAAGCCGTCCTAGACATGAAATGGACAAATAGAATTTAATTCGGGAAACCATCGAATATAAACAGAATTTTAATTAATTATCATTCCCCATTCGACAAACCGGTGTGATGTCGCAATATAGGCCTCAGAGTCACCGATGGCCTTCCAACGTTAAATAGACCAATTTCGGTACAGAATTTCAATTTTATTTCCACACACCAATATGTAGAACATTTCAAATCTTTAGTTAAAACATTGTACGAATTGTGAAATAACGAAAGATCATTTAAATCTTCTATAAGTGATGTTTATTTATAAATAAGCGTAGATACACAAATGTCAATATTGGAAATGTCTGTATTTCCTGTCGAGATAAGAATACAATGTAGTGTGCAGTGTAAAGGTTAAGTTAATAAATATTGTCTCTGCAGATAATTACTGGAGAGATACGAGCTCTTAAAATAGAAGCATCCCGGCGCCAGAATCTAAATATGTTGGGGAATCTGTTATAAGAATGGAACGCTGTATTGTCGGTTCTCTTTGATTTTTTTACGAGTATTATTCGTTACCCTTGGATTCATTCGATTTAGATACCGTGATGTAATAATAATAATAATATTAATAATCGGTTTATCATCCAATACAAATATAACAATAAAGATAGATACTCGCATGAGGAAATTTATTATGAACATATCGGGACGGTTCAAGGTTCCATCTATTTCAAGAAAGAGAAAAATGCTGATGTGGCCGCCATATAACTTTCTCCGATTTGATCGTATGAAAGCGGTATTTTAAAAACAATACGTTTTTAAAAATAAAAATAGTGAACTTAAACTAATTCAATATGTTTCACCAAGTGCTATGATTCCTCAAAAGATTGATATACACAGTGGGCAAAAAACAAAAACGGTACAAGTAATTTTGTACTGTTATATCTTCGTGAGTTATTAGTATTTTTAAATACTTAAAATAACAGTGAAACGCCCAATTTTTATAGATAAGGTGAAGTACTTTTGCTCTAAAGTAGAGATGGGCAAAACGGTTCACTATCGGGAACGGTTCCGAACAGGTTCACTCAATGGAATGAGCCGGTTCCTTGGAGCGTTCACGGGTCCTTTTACAGTTATATATCAAATTGCCAGAAATGAATTCCCGGCTTCAAATAAATTTAAAAAAATATATATAAAATGGGTATTCATAATGTGGGCAGAACTGCAAGATATTTGAACTTTTTTGTATTTTACACTTGACAACATGAAGAACTGAAAAGCTATTGGTAAATATTTGTAACCGGGAAGTGGGCTTTAAATATTTACTCTGTTTTTTTGCTTCTTTCTAAAATTTCAAATCAATTAATATTTTAAATTGCAAGTTTTAGTTTTTCCCTGTCATGCTTTCTACTATTTTTACACGTATTTAACATCACTTCATTTTCACATTTTCTCCTCTATAAAAGCACATCGATAGTAAATATAAATCAAATATGGTTGATTTTTAAACTCTGGACATTTATTTACTCTTGTACTTTCTCTTTAATATAATCGGAAAAACAGGAAAATGCACATCCGGTATATCATACTCTTCTTACTTTTTGAATGAAATAAATTATATAATTTCTTTATTAAGGAATTATAAAATGTTATTGACTTTTTTATGTTGCGGGTTAATTTATTTTTCATTTATTTATTAATAAGCATCTATAAGAAATCTCAAATATAACTAAAGCTGAAAGACTTTATGATAAATTAATGTAGCAATTTGATTTAAAGTCGACAAGTGTCCAAAACAAGTCTAATTTTAACTTAAACTCTTAAGCCACAAGAAAAAATGTCAAATTTGAGTTAAATTAAGAGACTTTATGTCCAAAGTAATGTCAAAATGTGACTTAAAGTCGACAAACGTCAAGAAAAAAAAAACTAATTTTAACTTAGACGTTAATTAAGCCTCTAGAAAAATGTCAAATTTGTGTAGAATTAAGACATTTTAAGTGCAAATTAATGTCGAAATTTAACTTAAAGACGATAAGCGTCAAAAAAGACTAATTTTAACTTTCAAGCCTCTAGAAAAAATGTCAAATTTAATTAAAGTAGAGAAACTTTATGTCCAAATTACTGTCGAAATTTGGCTTAAAGTTGAGAAGCGTTAAGAAAGCAAGGCTAATTTTAACTGAAACCCTTAAGCCTCTGGAAAAATGTCAAATTTGGGTAGAATTAGTGGACTTTATGTGCAAATTAATCTCGAAATTTGACTTAAAGTCAACAAACTGAATTTTAACTTAAAGTTTCTAGCAACAATGTCAAATTTAATTCAAGTTAAAACACTTTATGGGAAATTAACATCGAAGCGTTAAGAAAAAAATACTAATTTTGACTCTACTGAGAAAAACTGACAAATTTAATTCACTTTAAAAGACTTTATGACAAATTAATAAGAAGCGTCAACAGATTTTGACTTAAACTTGTTAACACTCTAGAAGAAATGTCCAATTTAATTTAAGTTAAACGACTTTATATTCAAATTAATATATAAATTTGACTTAAAGTCAACAAGAGTTAAGAGAAAAAGACTAGTTTTGACCTTAAATCTAAAGTCACTAAAACAAGTGTCAAATTGAATTAAAGTTAAAAGACTAAGTCCAAATGAATGTAAAAATTTGACTTAAAGTCAACAAGCGTCAAGAGAAAAGACAAATTTTGACTTAAAGTCGTTAAGCTTCTAGAAAATATGTCAAATTGAATTAAAGTTAAAAGACTTTATGTTCAAATTAATGTCGAAATTTGACTTAAAATCGTCACATGTCAAAAAAACGATTAATTTTGACTTAAACTCGTTAAGCCTGTAAAAAATGTCAAATTTAATTAAAGTTAATTTATGACTAATGAATATCAAAATTTGACAAGCGCCAAGAAAAAAAGACTAATTTTGACTTAAAACCGTTAAGTCCCTACAAAAAATGTTGAATTTAATGGAACATTTTCACATTTTCATTTAAAATTCCAAATCTAAAACTTTAAGTCAAAATTTAAGTGTGGACTAAAAAAAATCACGAGAACCGCATGAAATTTCCGCAGGTAACTTCTACAGGTAGGAGTACGCGCATGGTGCGTCTGCTTAGACGGTCCAAATTATTATTAGAACCAAATTTTACTATCAAAATCCATCCATTGTGAAATTTCAGATTTTGGCCATGGTCGTTGCTTGGACATGAATATATTTTATATTTTTTAAAACACACTAAATTCGATATATTTTAGCAAATAGATTACCATAATCAAGAAATGTTATCAACTCCTCAGAAATGTTTAAAAATCGAAAACGCGAATTTGAGACCTTTGAACTTGGAGTTATATATCAAATAACGAGTTCTGAAGTTAGGCAATTTTGCAAAATCAAAAACACTATTTTGTTGACTTTGAATTTGGAGAATTTCGGAGTTTGGAAATTTTGGTTAATTAACCGTTGAATATTAAAACTTTCTCAAAATAAAATAAATTCTCTAGTTTTTTTATTAACTTGGTTTTGTTTCACTATAGAATAGTAAAACAAACTTGTGTTTTCATTAATCAAAATTATATAATAATATTTGTTCACGAAAATGTTATAATGTGCGCATTATTTAATTATATGGGCAGCATTAATGGGGTACATTTAACACTCAATTTCTTAAACACGCATTTGCGTGTTTAATATGCTTATTAAACACGCACACGCATTTGCGTGTTTAATATAGTTATTAAACACGCTAACTCGCGCTTTAAATCACAGAACGCGATTTATGATAATATTTGTTTACCCTGTTTAATACTGATTTTAATTATTTTTCAATAATTGTAATTGTAATTACAACTTTAATTTCAATTTAATTTTGGTTTTGTTTTTGTTTTTTTTTTTATTTTTATTTTTTTTTTCGTGAACAAAGTATATTGTACAACTCGCATATAATGGCTATTAATCACTCAAACTATTTGCTCCACTCGCCTACGGCTCGTTTCGCAAACATAGTTCTCGTGATTAATAGCCATCATTATATGCTCGTTGTACAATATACTATTCACCACGGGTTAAGTGAAAAATTAATTAATCATAAATTCTCTATATTTTAACAAACCAATCATCATAATCAAAAACACGTGCAATCCTTCAGCAATTTAGAAAAAATTTAAAACTCGCTATTGTTTACTTTAAACATGGAAAATTTTGAATTTTCGTAATTTTCGTTGACTTCACATGAATCTTTCGTAGTGTTTTTTTAAACACACCGCAATCTCTACATTTGGCATATAAATCATTATAATCAAAACGAAATCAACAGTTTCCGTAAAAATAAATAAATAAATAAACACCTCAGCAATTTTTAAAAATCAGAAACGGAATTTTGCTGCCTTTGGACGCAGAAAACTTGCGATATTGACAATTTGCGCTGATTTAAGATACAACTTTTTTCATTATTTTTTTAAATATACTAAATACCTCAACGTTCTCATTAAAACTTTAAATTTCATATAGAATATTATTTGTTGTGTTAAAATTATAGTAATTATTTTTTCGTTGTAACTTAAGTTCAAATAATAAGTAGCTGTTTTACTTTGTTCTTTTCAATTTTTTCTAGTTTTTATCTTACAAACACCTAACCTAAACCTAGGCTATATTATTTTAGGAATTATCATGTCATTTTAAGCCATTAAAAATTAAAGCTGGTGAGAGAGAAACATTGCATTAAATAAATTAAATATAGAGGAAAAATGATTTTAATATATAAATATTCAGTTCCTGCAAAATTAAGTCTTACAAATACTAAAAAGAAATGATTTATTGAAACAACTACCAACTAACTACTAGAGTTGTGCAAAACAATTGACTAATAGATTTTTTTTGATTATAACTCAACTAATCGATAGCTTGATTAATGGATAATTTGATTAAGCGATCATTTCATTATGTAATTAACCGATAATTAAAAATAATTAATAATCAATTATTCATTTCCATAACTGAACACCTCTAATTGCGAAGTCGCAAAAATTAAAAAAAAAACAATTGCAACTCCCAATTTTTAAAGTTACTTTAAACAGAATGCACTTCATGCTCCTAAATATTTTCCCAAATTTCAAAATAATGACACTCGAACATCTTGTTGAATTCTGCGTGATAAACCATCAAGAAAACAAAAAAAAATTTGCAAGAAATTCCAAATTTACCAAAAATAGATTGCGCTACCGCTAAGCTAAATTTTAAAATAATCACACTTGAACAAAATTGATTTCAGAATGCTTCAATTTTACAGTGGTTCGTCATCGTGGCAAGGGCCCATCTCGGGCATAATTTACACAGTACTCCAATTTCAATTTTTGCATGAATGCTCATTTCTTTCCGCACTCGGACGGCAAACTTCCACCAGACATGTCATTAGAAATAAGAAAACATAGCCATTTTAATCTTAATGGATATAGTTAGATCAAATAAGGTTTGCAGCTGTCTAAAACGATCTATTCGCAGATGTCTTTAGAGATCCGAGTGGGAAAACGATTGGCTTCTATTGTTCCATGCTCTCAAAACAGGAGAGTTTCTGAGAGAGGACTACGCTGAGGTGTAACATTTATGCCTTGGCTTTTTCGGAGAGTTTCCGAATAAATGCATTGACTTTAGAGTACCTGTAATTCTCCATAGTGCTAGATGGACGCTTAAGGCCATTTATTCGCTAAACTTCTACAACATTCGGGGTCAGATTAGACTTACCACTCGTGAACAGGAATGCCTGAACAGCATCTGTACGTTCGTCGCATTCATGTATTTCAAGTATCGGCACAAAGCACCCCTTGCTGCAGATGCTCCGCCGGATGAGCCTTCTGGAGTACTCTAACGGTGTTCCAGGACCGACCGCTCTCAAGGCTTCCAAGCGACATTTCAGGTACTTTGCGGAAGAACTTGCCGAGCTAGCAATGTTCGACGTCGAAACGAAATTCAGAATGCATAAAAATGTTCCTGCTTGCCGAAATCAAAAGACTTAGACGGGTGGGTAGGAAGTTGTTTGCCACTTCCGGTATCCTGGATTCCCATGCCAGAGAAAATGGCCAAGATCTTCGATGGCAGCAGGGAGTTTCTTGCTCAAGGAACCCAGTCAGTGAGCAGATAATGCAACGTATAAGCTGTTCCAGGAGAAAGCTACTCAAATTAAATTAAGGTACTAAAGGATTGCAACGAGAGGGCAGTCGCTTTGATCCAGCATTATAATCAAAGATTGGTAAAGGATGAGACTCAGAAGCAGTACCTTCTGCTCCAGATGAGATCCTTAGAAAAACGCACGTTTTAAAAGTAATCGAGAAGTGTTGTGTTTCTATGAAACTTATTTAATAATCATGAAGTTATTGACGATGATAATTTGTGAAGTGAATTCAGTTATAAAAACAATGATTTTTCGTATATTTATTTTTAAACGTACTCACAAAGTTGAATATGGTTGCGATCTCTAAATATAATCCGAATGACCTGAATTTTTTTGATTTATCCATTTTGTGTAAAGAAGAAGACAAGCATTGACGTGAAGCAAAGTAGTAATTTACACATTATTGGATCCTGCAGCTGCTACAAATCCTTCTCATGTACCTGAATTTTGTACGGGTAGAATCTTAATGAGACATCCAGAGAAATACGGACTGCTACAACGAAGAAATTCTTGTTGTTTATGCTGGAGGCTTCTACTTCGTTATACATTTTAAATATTATAATAAAACACTTTTAACTTTGTTTTGTATAACTTATATATTTGTTTTTGTGACTTAAGTTTCGGTAATACAATTACCATTTTCAAACAAGAAGTGTTTTAAAAACCGATTTACAAAGGTATATATACAGGTAAGATACAGATAAAAACTAATTACACAAGGGCTTTGAAAATAGGGGTGTAAATTAGGTCAAGCTGGTCGTTCAGTATAGAAATTTCCGGATTAGCGCGCATTTTGAGAATTTCTAGGGACTCTAGTAAATCCATTTTTTGACCTTTCTTTGTAACATGTATAACGGAAAGTATATCCGCGCCAAAAGAATGGTTTTCATTTAGAAGGTGTGTGGCAAAAGTTGATTTATCATGTTGCATGAGGCGGAAAGATCGTCGGTGTTCTTTAAGTCTAGTACTGAATTTTCGACCAGTTTGTTCAATATACACTCCTTTACAGTCTGTGCAGGTTAATTTATATATTCCTGACTTTTCAAAATTTGGTATGGGCGATTTATGGTTAAAAATACAATTATTTAATTTTGTAGATGGTTTAAATGCGATATTTACATTCAGTTTTCTTAATATGTTACCAATTTGTGAACTAACATTACCAAAAAATGTAAGAGATTTAAATTTTATGTTGGGTTGTATTGAATTTCCACCGTATAAATATTTTGAATATTTTTTCATTCTGTGTTTTTTAATGAGTTGATCAATAGTATTTGTAGTATATCCATTGGAGACGGCAATTTGTTTAATGATATTTAATTCATTTGTTAAGGAGTCATCAGCTATGGGTAAATTAAATGCTCTGTGAATCATTGAATTAAAGGCGGCCATTTTGTGTTTAATAGGATGTCGAGATGTACTGGGGATCACTGAGTCTGTGCAGGATGGTTTGCGAAAAATGTTGAAAGTTAATTTATTGTTAATTTTAGTAATGGACAGGTCTAGGAAGTTAATATTTTGGTTAGTTTCGGACTCGACGGTGAATTTAATTTTGGGGTGTAGGTTATTAATGAAGTCAAGGAATTGTTTGAGTTGTCTGTCTGATCCTACAAAACAAGCCAATATATCATCCACGTATCGATACCACATTTTAATATGTTTTTTACCTAATGAAGAGTTCAAAATTTTTAGTGTAAGGTTTTTCATGAAGATATCTGCTAGCAATGGGCTTAATGGGGAACCCATTGCTAGACCCTCCGTTCGTTTGTAGAATTTGTTGTCAAAAGAAAAATAGTTATTGTCTAAAATAAGTTTTAATATTTCTAAAAATTCCGTTTGAATCGTTATATTTACGTGATTTTTGTCAAAAGAATCTTGAATTATTTTTATGCAGTCCTCTGGAGGGATTTGTGCAAGAAGAAATTCTTGTTCAATTTGGATGGGACTGGGAAGAAGTGGGGATTTCTGCGCTAAAGAATCCAAAAAATTGGTTCGCTACAACTAAGGAGTTATTCCGTAATTCCGCGAACAAAGTAAAAATAGCTTTGAAGAAGGAAGAGTCGTGACAAAAATGTAGCGACTCCGACTCCGCCTCCAATTTTTTTTTCGACTCCGACTCCGGCTCCGATTCCTCATTTTTTTTATTCCGACTCCGATTCCAACGACTCCGGCTCCGGCTCCGGCTCCGACGTTAACAACGTCGCATTAGAATAACAATCAACATTCATTTTGCGTATCATATAAAAAAACAAGGGGAAGCACCATTCTCTGTCGAATATTTGCATCGTCGAATTTCTGAATATTTTTATTTTCGCTAATGCAAGTTTTGTGAGCAGTTCGACAATTGAATGCGTAATAGAATCTTCAAACTTGTAATCAAAGTTGTAGAGTTGTGAGAAAAATGTAGCGACTTCGACTCTGGCTTCGACTTCTTTTTTTTTGTTTCGACTCCGACTCCGGCTCCGATTCCTGAATTTTTTTGTTCCGACTCCGACCCCTCAAATTTGCAGCCTCCAGACTCCGCCTCTCCTGACTCCGACTCCACACCCCTGCTAGCACCCACGTCTTTAATTACAATTATGCCATTTAAAGTTACCTGAAAATGCAATATCACATGGTAATGAGCAGCATTCACGGCATCTCCAAGGAGCTAAACATCTATAAAAAAACAGCTTTAAACTATTTGGGGAAAGCTGTCTTTAAAAAAAGCTTAATGTTTGGGCGCCAGATGACTTGATGCAAAAAAATACCCGATGGAATTTTCATCTGTCAAAACTTAACGAAATCGAGCCTTTTCCGAAGCGATTGATCACGAGCATTAAAAAGTAGATGACAATGCGAGGAGAAGCTCCACAATCAAAGCCATGAATTGATCCTAGAAAAAGAGATTTGGTAGGATTGGAAGGGCATCGTACTAAATGAGCTGCTATCGCATTAGAAAACGATTGACGTGGACCTTTACTGTCGACAACAGGCAAGTTTATATCAACCGGCCGAAACTGGTCTTCCACCATGATGACGTTAAACCACATACATTTTTAACTACTTGGCAAAAATTAAAAGAACTTGGCAGGGAAGTTTCAAAGAATCCACTGAATTACCTTAATATTGGACCACCAAACTACCATTTATTTCGCTCATGTGAAAACCACTTGTCATGATTTTTTGCCCAGAAACCACAAAAACTCTATGGTGTTGCTAGAAAAATGGCAAGTTATCGAAGAAATAACGCATAGTTGGTTTAATAAACTTACTTTCAAAAAATTAACTTAAAAAGGATCAACACATTTTACGACCCGTTATATAACCTTGACAATTGCCCTCATTTACTTACTAACCAATGAAATCGAATAACGTTGATGAGATGATCCAATAAAATTCTAATTACGATGCGTAACAGACCACGCTCTATGTTATGCATGGCAATTTACCCTGGGTAGTATCTAATCAGATAATCTCTCATGTTGGTATTGCCTAGCAACGCGTTGGTTCATTTTCTATAGCGTATAAAACGTCAGTTATTGCCGGACTTTTAAGCAGTTTGCTCCTGAATTCGATCTGTTTGTATTTTCGGGTGAAGTGTTAGTGCTTTCATCAGTAATAGTATTCATAGGCATTTCTCAAAATCTTGGTAAGCTCATTTTTACTACAATTATTGTGGCGCAGATAAATACACGTCTGACACTTGGTGTCACTAAATTTAACTTTTCAAATTATGGAGTGTGAACTTTCTGTTCGGCCAATTGTCTTCCTGAATCTAACTCGTGACTGATTTTTCCTAGGCAATTATTAGCGTCTGGATCACTCTTGCTTGTTGCTTCTAGAAAATCGGCACTCCTGCTTCGCAGTCGTGCCGATTTTCGTCGCAACAAGCAATCGTGATCCTGCCGCTAATAATTGCCGGCAAAATCATAGGCACTCGTTATATTACTGTTGAATAATTTATATTAATATTAGAATGATTTTTAAAATTTTTTAAATTTTTTTTTAAATTTAAAAGAAAATTTTAAAATTAAAAAAAAAAATTAAAGCTTTGTCCCTTGAACTTTATTTTGTTATATATGTATTACAAACTGTATATATGTTTGAATGGCATGTCCGTTAAAAAAATATTATTATTATTATTGTTGTTGTAAACGATTCAAGTGAATAAAATACGAATGTGCATGCCAAGAAAAATGCACAGAACAACTGAGTAATTTAATAGTATTTTTAAGAGACGTTCGAAAGTCCTGTTATAAGGTCACAACTTCTGCCAATTCCAATTGTTTTGTTATTTCGGATTTTTATTTTTAAAATTCACACCGTCCTTGGGTGCACTAATATACGTCTTCTGCGTGTTAATAAACAATGAAAGCTTTGTTTCTGTGTTTTATACATTTTTCCAATATTTGAGTTTTGCTACCTGCGAGTATTCTCGTAGTTGGCAGTCAACGTGTTAAGAATTAATTATTATTATATTATATTATATTTATTTATTTATATTTATTTATATTTATTATATTATTATATTATATATCCTAAACGCAAGACACGAACCTTTAATAACAGGCGAACGGAAAGAGGTAGAAGGGTGAAATTTTCAACAAACGTTCGGGATCACCAAAGGGGCTGGTTTTTGTACATTTCAACCCCCGAAATCAACCCCCCGCGAAAATGGAAAAAACACCTTTTTTGACCGTCGCGGCTAGAGTTTATCAAATTTCAAAAAAAAAAATTATACTAAACTGTGCCTCTACCATTTACGCAACTATCCATATGCATAAATTCCTCTCAACTCACCCCCACCCCCCGGGGGGGCCCATTTAACACTTTTTTCCAGTCAAAATCTATCTTCTTTTACAGTTTTCGAGTTGGAGGATCGATTTGTATCTCAAAATACTCGCAAATACTTCCTACACAAAACTTGCTTATTTTTATTTTGAAATTTTGCCCCGTTCTCGAGATATGATTTTTTCACCCCCGGGGTGCAAGCAAAATTTCTTGCAACGAAAAACTTTGGGCCGCCATAGCGCGCTCAGTTTTGAAGATATCGCAAAATCGTATGAATGTTTATTGTAGGGAATTCTTTTCTCTACAATTATCTATTACCGTTATTTTCATAACTATTGCCCTTAAGGAGTTATTGGGGGTAAAACACCCCATTTTTTACATATTAACCCCTACAACGTCAACCGTTATCTCTAGGAGAAAATGTTGCTATAAAAAATTGTAGATAAATATATTCTAGATCATTTTGGTAACCGGTATTTTATACGTACGGCAAACCGTTTATAATATATGACCATTTTCCTTTAACCTTGCAGATTTTTTCATTTCAACCCTTCAAATAATTGAAAGTCAAGCGTCGAACGTGACATGTACGTCAAACGTGACCAATCAAAATTCGAGATTTCAGGTTATCATTGCTTGCTACCATCACTAATTCCAGGCAATTAATAAACGTCAGAATTCATAGTTCTCGGTTAGGAGTGCATGTAACGTGGATCAATCTTGACTTTTTCCGGCCTCTTTCGTTGGCATCTTTACCAAATTTTTTGCATTGGCTTCTCCTTTTGTTTTGAAATCGGGTGAGTACTTTCAGAGTAATGCTTTATTAATAATGTTTGGTGTGTCGATCGCTGATTACACCGCCGGAAATCTCTTCTCAAGACCAACAGAAAATTTCTTTTTAAATCACGAATCCAACGACGGATTCTCATTGCCGCATTGCGTGCACCCAAAACAAACTTTGAATTTTTAAAATCGCCCGGTTATTAACCGAGATATGAATATTTGAATTATTGTCGTTTTTGAACGTTGAAAATTGTTCCCCGGAAAATCAATTTCGAAAAAAAAAATATTTCCAGGAGGGTTAGAACAATGAATCTTTGGAAAATCATTGAGCGTTCCATTTGAAGCAGACCAACAAAGTTTGGTAACATTTCCCTGTCAGCCGCCAACGACCAAAACAACCAGTGACGGCTCGTCAGGGGCGGCAGGGTCGGCCGGGCCGTACCGTTAAATTCAATTAAAACAAATATTATAAATGTTTATTTTCTGAGAAAATAAATATTGCGAATTTTTTATAATAAATACATAATATGCTTATAGCCAGTAATATTAATAAGCACTCAGTATAAGGCCGATGAATGCGGGAGTTTATTTTCATTTAATATATGTCTACTACGCAAGTTCGTATCCGCAAAATCGGCCAGCCGTTGATTTTCAGAGTATTAAGATTAATGCAAGCGCTACGTCCGCATGAGTGTCAGTGCAGATTCTGTCGTCTCATTTCGCCTGCAGCGTGAACGTACGTTCACAAATGGTTTACTCCAGTACGGCAAATTCGCCGGGGCCGTACTCCGAACGCAATACTCCGATGCCCATGACTCGATGCACTCTTTAATTCGCTTGCGTTACAGGTCACAGATTTTTAATTTAGAACTTGTAAATTTATTTATTAACGTATTTCTGATTATTTTCATATTGTTCAATTTAAAAGTAATATATGTACTTACTCTAATACAAATTGGTCATTAAGGCCAACAATTGACCGGTATTAGAAAACACATTATTCCTTAAAAAAATATTTCAGAAATCACAATATATTTCGCGTTTTTAAAGAGAAGGCAAATCTTAATATAAGTAAATATCATTAAACAATAGATGTAATTTAAAATGCAAACAATAATTAAATGGTTACCTAATTGTAATTTACAAAATAATTACCATTCTAGGTAAATTTAAGGTAGTTTATGTGAAATATATCAGTGTATAATTAACCATATTATGTATATAACATGTTTAAAGATGTTATTGTTACTCCGACAACATTCTCTCACTGTTAAAAGTCGGGCGAAATTATTTAATGTGTATCGTTCTAACGGAGCAGTATGGGTACGGCTGGCCGTTTATCCACACTATCCACAGTGCGCGTGTGCCAGCAATCTTTTCCTTGGTCCCGTCCGCATGGTGCTCTTGTATGCCATTATTAATTATTGTATTATTTGTTGAAACTACGATGGCTAGTGTAAGGGATATTGTAAGTACTAACGCTGATTTGGTTCATTATTTTTTACACAATAAATTTAACCGATTGTCGTACGATGATAAAGTTTTCATTAAAAATGTGCCAGTTCCACACCCGTTGTTGACTAATCTCGTTCAAAGAAAACAAGATCACAATCGCACTTTTTCTGCAACACTCTACACAAAGTTTATTTGGCTAACTGGTAGTGAGATTTGTAATAAATTATTTTGTTGGTATTGTTTGTTGTTTTGTAAAAACAAAAACCCTTTTAATTCATGCGGTTACGACAATTTAAAAGAAGTTTATCGCGCTTAAGCGAAACATGAACTTTCAAAAGATCATACGTATTCTGCCTTAAAATATAAATTATTCGCGAAATATAATATTGTAAATGCACTTGATACCGTTAGACGAGAACTTATAAATAAACATAATGAAAACGTTCGGGAAAATCGAAAAATGGTCAAACATTTAATAAACATGGTCATTTATTTATCAACTCAAGAACTTGCATTCCGAGGTAACGACGAAACAGCAAATTCAGACAATCAAGGGAATTTCAAAGAATTAGCTCATTTTGCATCTAGTTTGGATGAAAATTTTAATAAATTAATTGATCCATCCATATCTTCAGTGTTTACCGGACTGTCAAAAATGATTCAAAACGATTTAATTGATTCCATAACTACGGTTTTAAAGCAGAATATTTACGACGAAATTAATAGAGCTTCTTGTTTTTAATGGGAAATAGACGAAAGTACAGATATACGCTGTTTTTCTCAGATGTCAGTGATTTTTCGTTACGTTTGTGAGGGGAAAGTAATAGAACGATTTTTGGGTTTCTTCAACCTTAGTGAAGGTCGAACTGCAAACGATATTTTTAATGTACTCCAACAAAACTTCAATCATTTCAATATCTAGCACAAATTAATCGGCCAAACGTATGATGGTGCTGCTGTAATGGCGGGAGAACTAAATGGATTGCAGCAAAAAGTTAAGGCAATTGCTCCTCAAGCACTTTTTACGCACTGTTAAGCGCACAAAATAAATTTAGTTTTACAAGATTCATGTAAAAAAATTAAAGAATGTTGGATAGTTTTCTCAAATCTCTCGGGCTTTTAATCTTTTTTCACAAAATCTACTAAACGCACTAATCTTCTGGATACAATTTGTCAGAAGAGAGTTCCGAGTAACTCAGAAACCCGCTGGAACTTTAAATCGCGCATTGTGAACACTATACATATATGTATAATAATAGAATTAATTTGATTGAAGTTTTCGATCATATCATCGCAGATTTGGACCAATGGGATGATATTTCAATACGAGAATCGACCGGGTTAAAAAAAATATTAACCGATTTTGATTTCCTGTTTCTTTTATATACTTTTCAGTTAATTTTTACACATCCTACGGATCCTATTTTTTCTATAATTCAACATAAATTATCTGACATCACATATTGTAACGAAAGAATTAAATCCCTTTTATCCACATTAAAAAATTCCGAAATGACAATTATTTTCTTAAAATATATTCTGATGTTAATCAAATTTTAGATGTTCAGCCTCCATGCGCTAAACGACGTAAAACGCACAGTAATAATGATGATTCGATATCTACGAAACGAATCTTTTTTGAAATTTTAGATATGCTTATAAATCAAATTGAAATACGTTTTAAAGATATTTTCTTACTTAACTTTCTGGAATTAACCAATCAAAATAAATTCGACATATTTAATAAAAAATTTCCGGAAAAACAATTTCAATCTTTGATTAATAACTACAAAACATTTTTTAATAATGAAACATTAAAAAGAGAATTGCAAGTTTTGTATGCTGACAAATTTATTTTCGGTAATTCCTCAACAGTGGGTAACATGACAGAATTTATTTATAATAATGATATTATTACAGACGTTCCGGAATTATATAAATTATTTTGTTTAATATTGTCTCTCCCACCAACATCTGCATTGGTAGAAAGAAGCTTTTCAGCATTGAAAAGAATAAAATTGTACAGTAGGAGGAATACAATATCCCAATCGCGATTAAGTAATGTATCTATTTTAGCAATAGAAAGAGGGTTGGTTAAAAGTTTAGTTAAGAATGATAGTTTTTATAATAAAATTATTGACGATTTCGCTACAAAAAAATCCCAGCGAATCGATTTAATATTTAAAAATGATTGAAATAATTCAAATATATATATTTAACTTTTTCACTGCACAAACAACCATATTGTTACATATAGCAAATGATTGGTTAATGTTTACCATTGTAAATAATACGCTTCCACGAAAATACAGTATATAAATGATACTTAATAACTACCAAAAAATTAAGTTGACTAACTGCAGCTTGCCTACATTCGGCCGACCCACTTCCGTAGGTCACGAGCCGTCACTGAAAACAACCCCCATCAGTACCGCCGCCCAAGTTGTGTTTGTTTGTCTGTCGGTCTGTAATGTGTATACGCTTCTCAGACGGCCCCTAAATAATTTTTAGAGGGCCAAAGTTGGTGAAAAAGAAATAACATCTTCCTATTAACGTCCGAGTGCTCTCCAAACGGCAAATTAAGAAATGCATTGATGGTGCACCGTCACATTTGACAGATGTCAGATTCGGAAACTGGGGTTACCAGAAACTGGGGTTACCACCAGATTAGCATTCCTCGACGCGTGTGGTTTGAGCAAAACGATTTAAAATAATGTCTTTTTAATTTTTTTCACCCCCTTCTGCACGGATGAGAGAGGTGGCGCTTTCGGGCAATGTGGTGCCTATCAATTGTCATCGAATGAGCAAATTTCATCGTCCCCATGATCATCCCCGTGGCCGTCGGGGCCTTCTCAAGAAATTATACAAGAAAATTCGTCCCGGCCTTCCGGGTACATCCTGGATAATTTAAAACTACTCTATCCTCTCCACAAAAAACCCCTCTACAACATTTATTGTCATTATTTTTTTATTTTTCCAATCGTTTACGTGTTATGAATTTTTTTATGTGTCAAGGCACCAAATTTTTCATTTTTCATGAGTAAACCATCGGAAATTTGAGTGAAAATCGCATTACATGGATTTGGCTGAAATTTTCACCAAAGATACCTTTCGCCTGAAGGGGCACCGCGTGACAAGTATTTTACCTCTGGGGGCCCCCTTATGCTTCATTTTCACCCCCCGAGTTCGTTTTTTTTTTCTTATGAGGACGTATTTTTTTTTTATGGAAATTTAAGAGCTGAAACTTTTAGGGTGGGTGGGAGATGCGACTAGCCATGATCCGTAATTTTTTCAAAAATTTTCAAACACCCCCCACTTCTCCAGAGCGCATTATTTGGCCCACCCCAGAATTTCTTTTTCAATTTCTTTCAAGGACGTATTTTTTTTCTATTTAAATTGAAGAGTTGAAACTTTTAGGGTAGGTTCGGGGTACAACTGGCATTGCTCCGTAATTTTTTGAAAAATTTTGAAACACCCGCTACCCTTTCGTAATTTTTTAATTCGACATTCTCGAAATACCTCAGAAGGGGTGTGGAAGGGAAAAAATTGAATTCAACTCAAATGTCAGATTTTTAAATAACTTTTAAAACTAAATCGAAAACATATAAAAATTTTGTTACATAAAGTGCATACTTTTCAAAATACTGATTTTCCCCAATTTCAAACTGCCTGAATCGATTTAAAAACATATTTTATTTTTTTGTACCCTCTTCTGCACTGCCGATGGAGATGTCCTGTTTGGGCAATGTGGCAACTATGACGGGGCACGGATTGAGCAAATTTGATCGTACCAAAGATCTTTCCTGTGGTCTTTAGGGCCTTCTTTAGAAACCTTTAGAAATTAGACGAAAAAAATTCGCACAGCCTTCCCTGTATATCCTGGACAGTTTAAAACTACTCTATCATCTTCACAAAAGACCCCTCTACAACATATATTCTTTGTATATTTTCGATTTTTTTAATCGTTTGCGAGTTATGAATTTTTTTATGTTTCAAGGCACCAAATTTTTCATTTTTCATGAGTAAACCATCGGAAATTTGAGTGAAAATCGCATGACACGGATTCGGCTGAAATTTTCACCAAAGATACCTTGCGCCTGAAGGGGCACCGCGTGACAAGTATTTCATCTCTGGGGGCCCCCGTTCCGGGGCTCCTGCCTTAAAAGTGAGCTATTCAAGATTATTTTCAGGGAGCCTGTCAAAGCTTCAGTATATTTGCAAAGCTTTCCCCTGCAATATTTATGTTGGAACATTTTCTGATTTGTAGCTCCCTTAACGGGATACGATTTTTTAAAGATTGACCTCATTGTTTCCACCTGTTTTCAAGTTTCTTTTATATGACAGTTTCTGTCAGATTGAAAATGTTCAGATTTAATGACATTGACATTGAAGGGTTTAGCTTAGAAACCTATCAGCTGTGCGTCAGACATGACATTCACTGACATATCTGGAACAAGGTTATGATTGCACGCAATTTTCAGATTTAATGACATTGACATGACAAGCCAAAGTCGCGGGTTTAGGTTAGGAACCTATCAGCTGTGCATGACATTGACATGACATACCAAAGTCGCGGGTTTAGGTTAGGAACCTATCAGCTGTGCGTCAGACATGACATTCACTGACATATCTGAAACAAGGTTATGATTGTACACAATTTTCAGAATTAATGACATTGACATGACATGCTTAAAGTCGCGGGTTTCGGTTAGGAACCTATGAGCCGCGTCCCGGGGCCCCGGTCTTAAAAGTGAGCGATTCAAGATTATTTTTCAGGAGTCTTTATGCCTTCAGTTTTGACTTTGAAGAGTTTGTCGAAACTCCAGTATATTGACAAAGCATTACCCTACAATATTTATGTTGGAACATTTTTTGTTTTGTTGTTGTTGTTCCCTTAACGGGATACAATTTTTCAAAGATTGACCACATTGTTTCTACCTGTTTTCAAGTTTCTTTCAGGGGCGTATTTTTTCTATTTAAATTGAAGAGCTGATATGTTTAGAGTTTGTAAAGGTTACAACGATCTTTTATCTCTATTTTTTTCAAAATTTTCGGAACCACCTCTTCGAGCCATTTGCATCCCCAGGGTTCGTTTCTCTTCATTTAATGCCGATTTGTTTTTCTTTTCAAGTCGGAAAGCCAATATTTTTAGGGATCGCAGAGGATATAAGTGGCTTCAAAAAAATAAACGACATAAAAATGAAAATAAAAAAAAAGATAAAAAATGAAAAATAAAAAATAAAAAATAAAAAATTCAAAACGAAAAATTAAAAATAATTTAAAAATTTTCATCAACGGC
The DNA here is from genome assembly GCA_910593695.2 of Ocypus olens. Lineage (NCBI taxonomy): Eukaryota > Metazoa > Arthropoda > Insecta > Coleoptera > Staphylinidae > Ocypus > Ocypus olens. The sequence continues at coordinate 14,803,984 of OU343053.1, read as the reverse complement.
GCAGAGCAGAGTCGTCGTGCGTCACCAGTAACTTTGGTTCAGCGCAGCGGAGCCGTCGTTCGTCACCGGTCACTTTGCTCTTTTTTATAGGTTACGCACGGACGACGGCGCATCGCAGCGGAACCGTCATTCGGCATCAGTCATTTTGGTCAATTTTAATGGAATACGCTCAGGCGACGGCGCAGCGGTCGTTCGTCACCAATTAAAAAAATTAAAAATCAAAAATTGAAACTTAAAAATTAAAAATAAATAAAAATTGAAAATTATTTAAAATTAAAAAATAAAAAAATAAATAAAAAAAAATTAAAAAAATATTTTTTTTTTTTTAATTTAAAAATTTATTTAAGAAGACAATTTTACCAAAAGAATCTTTAGCTTGAAAAACTAGTGATCAATACTAAAGCAGTGGAGGAGAAAGGTGGATTTTTATGGAGAAATTCGCTGATGCTAGACAGTTGATAAACGCATTACCACCTGTAACAAGAAAAGTTACACGCAGAATTGAACCAAATAAAGCCTTTTATAAATTTGTTTGAATTACAATAAATGGAAGATTATTTAAGATAATATTTTCTGATAATTAGTTAATAAAATAAAACATTAAATAAATTTAGTAAGTACGAAATATACCTCGAATATATAAATAAACAACCTGTTGTACGTAATTCTAAAACACTAAAGCAAAAAAATATTATTCATTCGTGCAAACATTGTGTTAATTAAATTTCGTAAACACGAAATATAACCTGAATATAGTACAAAGTCTTTGTAAAACTGAATTTTGTAGATTTGCGACCATATTTAGATTATATTTCATGTTTGCGAAATTTAATTAACACAATGTTTGCATGAATGAATAATATTTTTTTTGCTTTAGGGTTTTAGAATTAAGGGGGTAAGTGCCTCGCGCCAGAGTTAGACAAGAATGGTCTAATAGAAAATGAAAGTCGCCACAATCTTGGGCCTGAAATTTTATCGAGTACGTAAATTTGTTTGTACACGCCTCCAGGGTTGATGCAAAATGTTTCATGCAGGTGGCGTTCATTACAAGGGCGAAAATGAAGCAAATTCATGTTTGTAGAGGTGCAGCTCTTACGTTTTTGCGACTTTATTTGATAACTAATGACAATTTTATTACGTACATATTGTTTTCAAAGGTATAAACTATTTTTCTGTAGCATTACATTTTTAATTCTTTACAGAGAAAACCTTCACATATCCAACCAATATTGGTCATTTTCAGGATAAATTATACAGTTTGCCTGATGATTAAAAAAAAATCAAATTCTATAGACGAATAGTTAAACCCTTTCTCTCTAAATGTGCAAAATATAATTTCTTAATATTTGATATTAACTTCAGAATTATGTATATGCTGACCATCAAAAATACATCGATTTTCGACGCGGCACTTACCCCCTTAAGTATCAATAATACGTTGGAACTTATAATATTTACAGTTGTGCAATTTTATGTCATAACAATCCTGAATTAATACACAAATTGTAATGATTTATTATTTACAATAAAACACATGACTCACTTCTCAATTTACTTACTCATTAAGCATACCTATTGTACTGATATTTAATGTTAGAATAAATATACCTTTCGCAATAATCAAATTAGTCACCACCAGCAATCGGCGTACGTGCATGGCGATTCCCGTAATGTTACACGGCTAAAATTACCTGATTTCAGAGCAAAAAAAAAACAACTGTACACGACTTATTGCTTTCCAGCATTTATCACGTCTTTTTTTTCTGAGGTCGGATACAAATTGGATCGACATAAAAACCAAATCACTCGAGGGTTGTCCTTCGATCCCGTTCTAATCTCCCAACCCCCAACAGATATGTGATTTCCTCAATTTGCCTTGCAATCAATTCTTCAATACAAGAACGTACAGTCGAAAGCAATTATTGTGTGGCCGAACATGACCACACACCATTAATGACTACGTTTTAATAATGAAAAATACAACAAGACTACAAAATATAAACAAATTACTGATTAAAACAACTACGTTACTAATTACTTTTTGTTTATACGCATTAATAGATCTACGAATATTTCAAAATGTGGATGAGTTAATAAATTTCTGTGGAAAAATAAAATGTACCAGTTCAAATTTGGTTTTGTCTAGGTATTCAGGTATTAATATACTTGTTTTGTACTATTAACTGTTGCGCGACCCACACCGTAGCGTACATTTGGTTGCATACGATACTATGGCATGACAACCAAACAACAAAAATGTAATTACTATCCTAAATTTAATAAAGATATATGTAGAAACGCAAATGATATTTGGGGGCTATCAGCTTTCAGTTACATCCGGTATATTCTTTATATTTGTACAACATTTGTATAACAATCCTGAATTTGTTTGCAAAGTACGATAAAGTACTGTTTTCGAATTCGAAATTTCAATGGAAATATCCATCGCCAGAAAGAATAACCACAGTTTTTAAAAGACCATCAAAAACTAATAAATATTTTTAAACTAAACTTAAAGTATAAGCTTTATTCGACATTCCAAAGTATTGACAAGCATTTGGTGAAATTTCATGCACCGGAAGTGGGTGTTTACCTTAAGCGTTTTTTGTTTTTTTCCGATCTTTTTTGAACTAGAAAAATATCATAAAAACGTTTTTCGTAAATTTTTGATTTCCGCAAGAAAATTCAAAAATGATTTTTATTTTGTCTATAATTATGAAATTATTGTTGTGGTTCCTAAAATAAGGCCGTTTACACCGGAAGTCGTATAATCCGAAACGTATTTTCATCAAAAAGAAATTTAAGAAGAATCCAAATTTGCAATAATTTTTTTTTAAATCCACTGACCTTAACTTTTCTATTTCAAATGGAACACCCTGTATATTTTGACATAATTTAATTTGTCTCTAAATTCTGAGTTTAGAGATGTATCATAAGTGACCTTTTGATTGTTAGTTTCTTTGTTTAAATTCAATTTAAATTTATTTATTGTAATAAGACCTGTTACGATATCATAGACGTATTTTGAAGCATCGCAATAGTATTTCTTGAGCATTTCTTTCGACCAATCGACACGAACCTTTTATTGAGCGATTATTAAATTATGTGGGATCCAACACGAACAATTTTGTTTGACAGCCAAATATTCATGCAATATTGAATGTATGCTGGTCCCATTAATCCCTTAAGGATGCCTCAATCTCACGATAAGTCACATTACGATCTTGCAATATCAGTTCATGCACAGTAGAGATGACAAAACTGCTACTTTTGAATCACGTTGCTACCTGTGATTGCTACTTTCTAATATCACTGATTTTAAACTGTGAATGTGATCACGTAACACCTTACACCTTCTAAAATGATTTTAAAATAAAATCATTAAATCATTTTTGAAAATTTTCGTTTTAATTTTTTGAGCACTTGAACAAAAACATCGCATAAAAAATATAAAACGTGCAGGCAAAATTCCATAAAAAATATCCTTAATGGCCGAAGTACCGCTTATTCAAAATCAATTTGATTTTTGTAAATTCAACAATTTTCAATACAGATAAGGATTTTAGACGATTTTCGTTTTAATTTTTTTAACACTTGCACTAATACATCGCAAAAAAATATAAAATCTGCAGGCAAAATTCCATAAAAAATCATCTTCAACGGCCGAAGTATCGCTAATTCCAAATCAATTTGATTTTTGTAAATTCAACAATTTTCAATAGATATGAATTTTTGAAAATTTTAATTTTAATTTTTTGAGCATCTGGATGAAAACATCGCAGAAAAAAATAAAACGTGCAGACAAAATTCCATAAAAAAAATATCCTCAGCGGCCGAAGTATCGCTTATTCAAAATCAATTTGGTTTTTGTAAATTCAACAATTTTCAATGGATATGAATTTTTGAAAATTTTAATTTTAATTTTTTGAGCACCTGGATGAAAACATCGCAGAAAAAAAAATAAAACGCGCAAACAAAATTCCATAAAAAAAATATCCTCAGCGGCCGAAGTATCGCTTATTCAAAATTAATTTGGGGCTTGACAATTCAACAATTTTCAATAGAAATATGGATTTTTTAAGATTTTCGTTTTAATTTATTCAGCACTTGAACGAAAACACCGCAGAAAAAATACAAAACACGCAGGCAAAATTCCATAAAAATCATCCTTAATGGTCGAAGAACCGCTTATTCAAAATTAATTTGGTTTTTGTAAATTCAACAATTTTCAATGGATATGGATTTTTGAAATTTTTTGTTTTAATTTTTTGAGTACCCGTACAGAAACATCGCAGAAAAAAAATATAAAACGTGCAGGCAAAATTCCATAAAAAAAATCCTCAATGGCCGAAGTACCGCTTATTCAAAATCAATTTGATTTTTGTAAAGTCAACAATTTTCAGAGATATGGGTTTTGGAAGATTTTCGTTTTAATTTTTTGAGCACTTGAATGAAAACATCACAGAAAAAAATATAAAACGCAAAGACAAAATTCCGTAAGAAAATATTCTCAATGGCCGAAGTATCGCTTATTCAAAATCAATTTGGTTTTTGTAAATTCGACCATTTTTAATGGAGATATGGATTTTTGAAAATTTTAGTTTGAATTTTTTGAGCAACTGAATGAAATAATCGCAGAAAAAATATAAGACGCACAACAAAAATTCCATAAACAATTATCCTCAAATTATCAAAAATTTTTTACGCGTTTAAATATTCGCTTAAAAAAATCAATGTCCAAATTTAAATACAATAACGTGTAATTAGAACTTGTCTTACAGATAATGATATTGTCACATTTTTTTTTTAAATAATTAATTATAAATATTCTACAATCGTTTTGAATAAAGTTTTGATCATCTTCAAAATCTGAAAAAATTGTTGCTCGAACGATAAAAATTGGTTTAAGCGTAAGTGTTGCACTTAAAAAAATAAACTATTATTTTCGAAATAAGGGTGGAAATCCTTTTTGCGGAAGTATCGCTTATTCAAATCAATTTGGGGCTTGAAAATTCAACAATTTTCAATAGAGATATGGATTTTTGAAGATTTTGGTTTAAATTTTTTGAGCACCTGAACAAGGAGGAGCTTTTGAAGATGTTCTCAGTTTGGTAAATTGTTTTTATTTTATTTATTTTTTCAGTTCATGAAGTTTGCAATTTCAAAATTGGTTTCGTGGTATTATTTCAAAATGTATGTTCGCACTGAATCTTAAATTAAAATTAATTTTGAGTCATTTTGGGTTTATTAAGTCGTCGATTACAGCGAGTTTGCGGTTCAATTTCATGCCGAGCAAGATCATTTTTTCGTTCTTATAAAATCTCAATCAATTAATTGATAATTGTTAGTACATAAGTTGTAATTTATTTAATTTTATATGGTATACTATGACATTTTTATAATAAATATTTTATTTCATTAAATAAAAGAATAAAATAATGAATATTAAATAACATTTAGAAATGCCACCTTGTATGGTGAGTCACTGTTTAAATAGCAATTTAAAGTAGCAGTGACTTCAACAATGATTTAAAGTAGCAGTGATTTAAAGTATCAGTGATTTAAAGTAACAGTGATTTAAAGTAGCAGTTATTTTAAGTAGCAGTGATTTAAAGTAACAGTGATTTTAAGTAGCAGTGACTTTAAGTAGCAGTGAAATTCGTCTATTAGCAACAGTAACGACCTGTGATTTTTCAATATCAGTGAAAAATCACAGGTACGTGAAATATCGCCCATCCCTAATGCACAGCATCAATGTTTTCTGGAACCACAACCGATTTTGGACGACCTTCACGAAATTCATCACTAAGCGAATTACGGCCACGATTGAATTCCGTATATCATCGATATATAGTGGTTTATGATGGTGATTTATCGCCAAAAGTCGAAATAAGTTCATCGATGATGCAATGTTGTTGCGATAATCTACGTTGAAAGTTGTAAAAAAATAATCGCACGGAAATTTTCCATTCCATTTCTTGGCCGATATCAATTTTTCATGTCATTGTGAACAGCACAAATGGCGCGTGAATATCTCTACTGACAAAAAGTTGAACTTTACGTTAGGGACATCAGTTGTCAGATGGCAGCACCTGGACCGTCCATTCCCGAAATATAAAATGCAACCCTCGTATGTTCCGTAAGATCTACTAAGGCGGCAGTTGTAGATTTCCCTTCCCTAAACCCGAATTGCAGCGCTCACACAGTATATTATTATTTTCTATGTGAGTTTCAAGTTGAATGAGCATAATTTAATTACCTTAGAAAACATCGGAGGAAAACTTATGGGTCGGTAATCATTACAATTTCCATCTATAAATATACTTGACTGAATGACATTGAAATATAATTATAATTCAGATTAACCCACAAAATTTCTACACTTCCAACTTCTCGAATTAATAGACATTAGAGTGGTTCTTATTTTAGAAGTATGTGAAAATCAACGGGACAACCCGGAAACTTGTTCGTATAGACAAAAAACGAATAACTGTAAATTTTGAACCATATCGAATATTGCGTAACCGGGCCCTAGCCCTCTAAAATTTGAAAAAGTAGGTTTATTCCCTTTTTTCATTTTGGCTCACCCTAATATTAAACGATCCACCCTAATGGCCAAATTATATATTATGTCCATAGAGTACGTTAATTAATGTGAATCCAAAACGCGTTTATTTGTTGAAATTGGACGAAGTTATGAATGTTTTAACGCCCCTCTATTAATTGAAATTGGAATTACTTTATAAGAGAGCCACGAGTAAGTTAACCAGATGCTTGACGTCAATTGGTAACCCAATCTCGTTTTTTATCTTTTGACATTTGGTAATATTAGTTTGATGAAGAGGTTTTAGTCTGCGCCACAGTCCGCAAGAGAGTAGAGGGGTAATTTCCCTGTGACCTCTGGTTTGATGTTTTCGGTGGCATTTTTTAACGAAATTATAAAGTTACTTTCAAAATGAGTGAAAGAACCCCATCTACAGATGAACTTTATTTGATCAAAATCAAAAATTTGGAACAAAAAACGAAATTACAGGCCAAGGATCTAAAATATCGGCCACAAAAGCAAAAAATGCAGATTGAGAATTCAAGTAAAGGAAAATTAATTTGCCATTTTCACCCTTAGCTCAGAGTAACTTTCCGACCAGAAACTTGAAAATAATAGCCAAAAAATAAAAAAAAGGTCACACAAAAAAATCAAAAATATGATAGAAAATCATAAATTTAGACCAAAAATCGAATATTCGGGACTGAACATCAAAAACGCAGATTCAGAAATTGAGCAATATTTCGACCAAAATAAAGAAAACTTAGGACAGAAGATCAAAAATTTAGACCGCAAAGTCGAAAATGCAAGTAAAAAATCTAAAATATAGGCCAAAAAATTAAAACATTAAAACAAGGCATAATAATAACAAAATTCAGACCAAAAAAATAGAAAATTTCAACAGACAAATCGAAAATTTCTGTTAAAATAAAGGAAATGTAAGACAGAAGATCAAGAATTTAATCTACAAAATCGAAAATACAGGTCAAAAATCTAAAATATATACTTAAAAAATCCACAATCGGAACCAAGAAATCAAAAATCGAAAACCCGGGTTTATAAATAATCAATCATTCAGGTTAAAATTCAGACCAAAAATAAGAAATTCGAGCTTAGAAATAAAAAATACGGACAAAAAAATCGTAAATTCTAACAAACAAATCGAAAATGTAGGCCAAAATAAAGAATATTTGGGCGAATGAAAAAACCAAAAAATTAGTCAAAAACCGAAAAAAAAACAGGCCAAATATCTTAAATATGAGCCAAAAAAATTGAAAATTGAAGTAAAAGAAAAATTTATAGCCCCAAAAATAACTCGAAACCCGCCACAAAATAAAAAAAAATACGAAGAAAGAACAATATGCAGGTTACAAAATCTAAAATAAAGGGCAAAAAATCAAAAATTTAGACCAAAAAACTCAGAAATATCAACAAAAAATAAAAAAATACGTGCATTAATCATCATGGTCCAAATATAGGGCCAAAAATCAAAAATTCGAGCCCAAACGGAGCAAAAAATCGAAAATTTTAACAAACAAATCGAAAAATTAGGCCAAAATAAGCAATATTTAGGTAAAAAAAAAATAGTAAAAAATGGGGAAAACTGGCCCGAAAACCTAAAATCCCGGAAATAAAAATGCAGACCAAAAAAATTGAAAATTCAAGTAAAAGAAAAATTTGTAGCCCCAAAATTAAATTTTCAGCCTAAAATAAGTTTTCGACCCGTATATTTTTATATTGTGTTATTATGTAACATATTATTTAGCACTATATTGCATCTCATTGTACGATTTTTGTGACTTGTGTGAACCGTTTGGTAATGGTATGAATAAAGTATTATTATTATTATAAACTCGGAAATAATTGCCAAAAAATTAAAAAATGCATGCATAAAGAACAATATTCAGGTGACAAAATCTAAAATAAATTGAATTGAATTGAATTAAAATAAAGGACAGAAAATCAAAAATTAATACCAAAAAACTCGAAAATACCGGCAAAAAATAAAAAATGCACGCAATATAATCAATAGTTCAGTTTACAAAATCCAAAATATAGAGCCTAAAAATAAAAAAAAGTGTTGATATGGCATAAGGAATGGCAAAATTTTAGTAAGCATTCTTCTTGAAAAACTGCAGCACATGTAAATTTAAAAAAATATTAAAAAAAAAAGATTTGTTCGATGTTGCTCCTGAAAATGCATTGCAAACAGTGATAATTGAAGAAGGCAAACAATTTCTATTAATGCAGAGAGAGAATGGAAGGTGACAGATAAATCTCAAATAATGCACCTTTATAATTACCCAAAGAAAATTATTCTAACGAGAATAACAAAAATGGCTGCGTTTGAAAATAAATAAAGTGGACCAAAAATGCACTTTTTCCAGAAATTGTTCTATAAATTCCACATTTCTTTCCGCAAATGCTTGAAATATTGACAGATAAATCTCAAATAATGCGCATTTATAAATACTCAAAGAAAATTAATTAATTAACTTTAGAATAACACAAAACGAATTTAGTAGATCAAAAATTCACTTTTTCCTGAAAATGCCATGTAGTTCCACGAACGCTTGAAATTTTGATAGATAAATCTCAAATAATGCGCCTTTATAATTATCCAAAGAAAATTAATCTAACTTTAAAATAACACAAATGGCTGCGTTTGAAAACGAATTTATTGGACCAAAAGAGCACTTTTCCCTGAAATTGCTCTATAAATGTCACATTTCTTTCCGCAAATGCTTGAAATTTTGACAGATAAATCTCAAATAACGTGCCTTAAATTATTTTATCTACGACCACTACTGTAAATGCCCATTATCGTACAATGCGCGTACTGCGTAAATACACCAAAACACCCACGTATGTTAGAGCCCGCTTGTAAATTAAAGGTACTAGTGAGTTTCGTTTACGAACTTTTGATTGGTTGAGAGTTGCGCGTTTGTTCGTTTTTATTAAATATAGTAGTCCGCGATTGTTAAACGTCACATCACGCACCCCGAAGCTGTCACTTCGCTATTCCGCACATTCTCATTCAAATGCAATGATATCCAGAAGTAAGTACCAAATAATGAGGTATGTAACCATTGTTAATGAAACTCTTTTCAATTCTTGCAAGATAAATAATGTCCAGTAACAGCAACAACGAAAATGATTAAATAAGCGGCCAACAAGTTTCTCCCTGCTACGCCTCGCGATACAAAAATGTTTAAGGAACATTTATGGACTGGAGAATCAAATATAAATTAAGGTGAGAGTGGTCGTAGATAAAGTATACTACATAACGCGAGTTGTAAAGCAATTACGCGCTCGTGAAATTGCGTTACTCGCCGCTACGCGGCTCGTACGCAATTTTTTCACTTGCGCGTAATTTGCTATTTACAACTCTTGTTACGTAATATACTATTATAAACACATTACAAAAATCATTTTTGGCCAGATTTTGGTTCCATTGAGATGATACTAAGTTCCTTGCAAAATAATTTTGGGCCAGATTTTGGCAATGTATTTTGGTTTGCAACCTAATCTATATTTCCGTAAACTCGAAAAATTAGAAATTGATTCTATGAAAACATCACCTGCAGCAATGCCATAAGAAACTCGAAGACAAAAAAGTGACGTTTGAAGCGTTTAGAAGGGGCTAGAAGGAAGAGAAACTCTGATCAAGAAATGGCAGCGAAAATGGTAATAACAGCCCAGCTGATTTGAATAATAATACTGCCTTAGATCTGGATCAGGACATTGAATCACAACCGCAAGCACAACGAGGAAAAATTGCATTGCTGTTCATCTTCTGATTACCGTCGCTGAAGGATTAGGTCACAATGTAAACGATTTAATTATTATCAAATATTATTAATCGGTGCGGGCTATGCAATTTGAATCCTTCGTTTGCCCCCAATGTTAGGATTATATTGCCGGCCGTAAGATTGTTAGCAAAATTTTTGTTGTTTTAGACCGAAAAAAAAAAATTAATTGAAGAATTTAATACTCTATTAACCAACAAAGGAACAAAAGCAAATTTTATTATTAACCTTTGAAGAGTATCACAAGAAATGTTAGTAAAACTACATTAATTGTTAATATCTAAAAAAGGACGAAATCAAAATATACAAGTATGACATAACTAAAAAAAAACTCCGTCAATTTTAGTCCGATTTGAATTTTTTTTTTTTTGATTCGTATTAACATCCTCCATCGACAAAATATATAATTTGACCATTAGGGTGGACCGTTTAATATTAGGGGGGACCGAAATGAAAAAAAAGGTATAAACCGAGTTTTTCAAAATTTAGAGGGCTAGGGCTCGGTTATGTGATTTTCGATATAGCTCAAAATGTACAGTTGTTAGTTTTTTATCTATACGAACAAGTTTCCGGGTTGTCCCGTTGATTTTCACATACTTCGAAACTCCCTCATATGTGCTAAAACCACTCTAATAGACATAAATAATGAATCTGAGCCTTTTGGGTTAACTTAAGTGGTATACGGAGGGTGGTAAACAATCCAACAACTTTATGGTTTCTGAGAATAAATTAATTGATAAAATTGAATAAAGCTCTGCTGAGATAATCTTTTTCATCTGCCAACCTACTAACGAATTCTTCGATTAATAAGTTTGTATCATTGCTGTTTTCTTTTCGGCTAGAATATGGCAAATGATTTCAGAGCAAACGAGAAATGTATTGCTTTTAAATTATTCTTGAGCTTTTTGATTATATTTGTACGCAATTTTCGATTTCCCAGTTCAAATTTAATTGCTTATAAATTCAGCATTTTTTTTCGGCGGGAAATTTAAAATAATATCAAACATTCTTGATCACACTGCAGTAGCTGCATTTATTGTATTCTATAAACTACGCGGTCATTCGTTCATACGGTTTTATGTATAAATCCTGCTTTTTTGCGTTTCCACAGAAACTTTCCATCCAAGAAATATCGATATGCATGTATTATTAATAACCGCAACGTACATGAGTAATTGATAGCGTCCGCTCAATGAGTTGTCCATTGTATGGATATGAAGGTCCTTCGATAAAAGTGAAAAGTGCAATGACTGCCTGATTGACTGTGAGTGTGACTTGGCTTTCATGCATAACGATAAATCCTCCCGTTCTCTCGCGTTAAACGGAATAGAGTTTCTGTCGTGCGAAATTAATCTTTCTTAATGCTTTACGACGTCTACAAATTACTGCGACATCTAATATATTTCCACGCTCTTCCAAATAACCGAGGAGTGAAGATCGCAAATGAACAGCAACAACGGCCACAAGAAACGAGTAATATTTGCTTATTTACGGTAATGGAGTTAACAATGGCGGTAAATCTTCCGACTGTATTTTCCACGCTAACGATAATTATTGCTGGATTTATGTTGACTCGACACGATCTCTTCGTGAATTATGATTTCGTGGGTGAGTGTATTTCGAAATATATAATAAGGTCTGGACTTAATAGCAGGTACGAAAAATTGGAAATATGGAACGTGCAATGTCAAGTATTTCTGATTATTCGGTGGTAAATATTTTGAAAAAAAAAATGCAGCTATTGGGTTGGAAATAACAAATATAGTAGAAATCAAAACGAATTTAATGTTATTGCATCAACGAATACTTGCGTGAAAAAATGGTGATGTGGCCATCATGTTACTTTCTCCGATCTTGATTGCATAAGAGTTATTTATATTTATACTACCATGGTTTATTTTCATTTAAGATCAGATGAAACTGACGTTTAAAACGTCAAAGTTATGGAAGATAAAAATAACAAATTATACTTCCAATTCAAATAATCTTAAACTAGTTTATTAGAAAACCTAGTCCTAATAAATTCTTGAAAGTTCTGGTTATAAAGTTCCAAAGATAATACCCGAAAAAGTGTTGAATAAAACAGTACTGAAAAAATCTGATAAAAAAGTCCTGATAAAAAGTCCAGAAAGAGTCCGAAAAAAGTGCTCTCATAAAGAAATGTCTTGAAAAACAGGTTCTTGAAAAAGACCTGAAAAACGTCCTGAAAACACAGTCGCCACAAAAAAAATTCGGAAAAAGGTCCTAGAAAAAGACCTGATAAAAAAGACTGTAGATAAGTACTGAAAATAGGCTTAAAAAAAGTTCGAAAAAAGGCCTCGAAAAGTCCTGACAAAACCTGTAAAATAGTCCACAAAAAAATCTTCCAAAGAGTCCTAACAATAGTCCACAAAAAAATCTTCCAAAGAGTCCTAAAAAAGACCCGAAAAAAGTCGAGAAAATAGTCCTTACGGAAATCATGAAAAAAGCCTTAGAAAAGAACTGATAAAAAGCATTAAAAAAGTATTGGAAAAAACCCTGATAAAAAATGACCCAAAAAAAAAGGCACCAAACTCATACTTTTTAAAATATAGTCTTGAAAAACGGGTCCTGAAAAAAAATTCTGCAAAAGGAAAGTCCTGAAAAAAACGTCGTTAAAAAAGAGTCATAAAAAAAGTCTTGAAAAAAGTTCTAAAAAAATTCGTCCTACAAAAAAACCAAAAAGAGTCTTGCAAAAAGACCTGAAAAAGGCATTAAAAAGTCGTAAAAAAAGTTCCTGAAAAATAATCCTGATAAAAAATCCTGAAAAGAAGTCTCAAAAACAAAAAGTTTTTTAAATAAAGTCTTGAAAAAAGAGTCCTCGAAAAAAAATTCTGAAAAGAAAAATCCTGAAAAAATATCGTTAAAGATGATTCCTGAAAATATAGTCTTGAAGAAAAGTCCTGCAAAATGAGTTCCAGAGAAAGGTTCTTAAAAAGGGGTGAAAAAAGTCCTGAAATTTTGATTTATACTTTCATGGTATTTTTTTCGATTTAAATGTACATCGAACGTGTTGTAGTATTGAATGATTTTAACGTTTGAAACGTCAAAATTATGAAAGATGAAAATGACAAAATATACTTAGAATTCTAGTCATGTTTACCGTCAGTTTACTTAAAAACTAAAGACATATCAACAAAAACTTATTGGGCCAAGGTTGTTCATTTCGTCATTCCTCGCTGTTATTATTATTTGAAATTTGATGTAACTATTATCGTTTCCTAATTATAAACCAAACGTGACAAAAAAATGTAATCAATCCCAAAAAAACATGTTATGAAAAATATTTTCAAACGAAAGATGTTCATTTCTTTGTTGTCTTCAAGATTTGTTTAAATATTTTTCATATTTCAAAAATTGCTGAAAAACAAAAAAAACGATACAGGTAAGCACCCACTCCCACTTCCACTGTACCAAATTTTTTTAAGTATGAAAACTATCACAAAAACATTTAAACAAATATTGAAGACAAAGAAATGAACATATTTCGCTTGAAAATATTTTTCATAAAATCATTCGAGAAAAAAATTATTTCTTTTTCATTTTCGGTTTATAATTATGAAACGATAATAGTTACAGCAAATTTATGTTAATAATAATTGTAGAGAATGCCAAAATGAATAACTTATAAAGAATAAGTTTTTTTCGAAATCCCTTTATTTTTTGAGTAAACTGAGTTTTTGAAATTGAAGTATAATTTTTCCATCTTTCATAATTTTGACGTTTTAAACGTCAGTTTCATCCGAGTTTACACAACGCTCGATATACATTTAAAATATGATTTAAATTAAAAATAAACCATGAAAACGTAAATATAAATGGCTATACCATCAAGTCGGAGAAAGTAACATGATGGCCACATCACCATTTTTTCATTGTCAAAATGTGTCGCCAAAAATTGAACTTTGTTAATTCCGAAAATTGTGTTTTAAACTGTGAAAAATGGTTTTGCTTCTCTGTCAAAAATTATGATCCTTAACAAAAATGGATTTTATTCCCTGTTAAAAAATGTACGTTTCCACTATCAAACATGGCACTTCTGCACCGTCAAAATTGCAGGTCTCCATTGTCAAATCTTCAATTTCCTAAAAACAGTATTCTGCCACTGCCAAAAATCATGTTTTTCAACTGTCGAAAATTTTTTCACTGGAAGGGACGGTATTTTTCCACCGTCAAATATTGTCTGTTTTCTTTGTCAAAAAATCAATTTTATATCGCCAAAATGGTATATACTGTTAAAACTTTCCCAAAAACAGTATTTTGCCACTGCCAAAAATCATGTTTTTTAACTGTCGAATATTTTTTCACTGGAAGGGACGGTATTTTTCCACCGTCAAATATTGTCTGTTTTCTTTGTCAAAAAATCAATTTTATATCGCCAAAATAGTATATACTGTTAAAACTTGTATTTTTACACTGTCAAACATATTTTTTCTCCTCTGTCAAAAAATAGTATTTTAGCACCCTCAAATTGTATTATTCCATTGTTAAAAATAGTGTTTCACCAACCTCAAAATTGTATTTTTATATTCTGAAAAATTCGTTTTCTCTATCGCCAAAAGCAGTATTCTGCTATTGTCAAAAATCGCGTTTTTAACTGTTTAAAATGTTTTTTTTTCCACTGCGAAGAACGATATTTTTCCACCACAAAAATTATATTCTTCAATTATATTTTTACATCGCCAAAAATTGTAATTTTCCACTGTGAAAAATTCAATTTTGCCACTGTCGAAACTTGTGTTTTGTAATTGTCAAAATTGGTATTTTTTTCACTGGGAACAACGATATTTTTCCACCACAAAAATTGTATTCTTCGTTGTCAAAAATTAGATTTTTACCAATTTTTGCCAAAAATTGTATTCTGCCACTGTCAAAAATTGTATTTTCCCACTGTCAAAACTTGTGTTTTTAACTGTCAAACATGTTTTGTGTTTCACAGTAAAGACGAACGGTATTTTTTCACCACAAAAATTGTATTCTTCGTTGTCAAAACTTATATATTTTTACATCGCGAAAAATTGTATTTTACCCCTATCAAAAATTATTTATTTTTAACTGTCAAAAATGTTTTTTCTACTGGGAAGAAGGGTATTATTCCACCACAAAAATTGTATTCTTTGTTGTCAATAATTATATTTTTACATCTCGAAAAATTGTATTTTGTCACTGTTAAAAAATGTATTTTGGCATTGTCAAAAATTTTTAATTGTTAAAAATGTGTTTCTCTTTCACTGTGAAGAACGGTATTTTTCCACCACAAAAATTGTATTCTTCGTTGTCAAAAATTAGATTTTTACATTGCCAAAAATTGTATTTTGCCACTGTCAAAACATTATTTTACTAATAATTGCAGAAAATGCCAAAATTACCAACTTATATAGAATAAGTTTTTTTCGAAATCTCTTTGGTTTTCAAATAAACTGACAGAAAAGATGATTCGAACGTATAATTTGTCAATTTTATCTTTTATAATTTTGACGTTTCAAACATTAGTCATCCGATCCTCTCTTTGTACACTTCTGTGCAATAAAATTAAGCACACAAAATATGTTATAGTTTAAAGCGGACTTCCTGGTTACGAAAATATGTAAATTTGTCAATTTAAGCAAATTGCCTCGTCATTTAGACAACAATTTAAAAATTCGAATTATAACTAAAATAGAAGATGATTTTTAGTCTTAGTCTTAGTTTTGGCTTTTTAATAAAGGTGATTTTCAAGTTATGGTGTTTTATGATTTATTGAAAATATTGCAGACTTGAATTATACAACTGGAATATTGTAAAAAATACTCATAAGACACGTGCTTAATTTTATTGCACAGGAGTGTACATTTAAAATATCATTTAAATTGAAAATAAACCATGAAAGTGTTAATAAAAATAACTATGATACAATCAAATCGGAGAAAGTAACATGATGGCCACATCACCATTTTTTTATTATTGATTAACTTTCTCACTTGGTGAAACATTATGAAAATAATAGGAATACATCGAATAAAAACACATGGGCATGTAAGTTTTAAATATCCACTCAACTTTTTCAAGTCCATCATATTTAATGCAAAAATCATGTCCTGGCCTTGGTCCAACATTTAATGCACGGCCTGTACTTAACGGTGGGAAACAAGCGATAGCCGACATACATTGCCGGTGGGTTTATATTTATACATTTTTGCATTCATCTCTGGTGGATTTATGGCGTAAATAAATAAATATTGTAGCGTGGCTCTCTCATGCGGAAGCCAAAATCCTCTGCCAACATGCTAAATGCCTCCCCGGCTATTTTTACGCCGATTCTCGCGCCTTATTTCATTTTTTTATGGCTCGTAAAAGTTCGGCCGTGTTTGATGTTTATTTTTATGGTGTTTTGTAGATTGTTAAAAATTATTTACGATAATTGCATAATTATTACATATTAAGAATAGCAATACCAATATTCCCGCAAATTCGAAGATACCGGCGCATCCACCATAAAGTAAATTCATAAATGAGCTCATTTTTGTTGTCTATAAAGCGATTATTGCGACTTTTATCAACAAACACTTTAGCGAAGGATTAAATAAATAATAATATTACTAAATCAAAAGACCGTTAGAGTCTGTATGTTTAAAATTTTCGACAAGTTTCGCCTTATCACTGGAAATATAACAAGTGCATTAATGGTTGTCGAAATACAAATTTATTCGATTTTGAGAAATATTTTAAGAAACCAAGAAACAAAAAGCCATGCTGGAAAAACATGTTTGGCCAATTGTGTCCACCTTGGAAAACATCGTTGACCTCATCTTAATAATAATAATAATAATAATAAATTTATTTTCATAACCTGTACATAAAATATAATCATGCAAAATGGTGCCCCACCACACTTTGCGCTTAATGTTCGCGACTGGTTAGATAATCATTTTCCGGGGCGCTGGTTGGTGGAGTGGTCACCACGGAGCCCTGACATCACTCCATGCGACTTCTTCCTGTGGGGGTGGGCGAAGGAAGAAGCTTATCGCATCAAACCACGTACGCTGAATGAGTTGGAGGACCGCATTCAGCATGTTCTCTCCAATTTACATTCCTGCAGAAAAGTGTTGAGGATATCCCCAGACGATTGCAGATATTGGCAGAAAATGTTGGTACCTATGTGAAATTTTAATTGTGTACTGTAATTGTACCACTTCACTCTTCATAATAAAACTTTTTTCACAACAATCGACCGCATATTACGGACATAATGAATAAACAACAATAGGCACTTACTTCCCACCCACCCTGTATATTATACGTGCCAGACTTGTATTAATCTGCGCCACAATAATTGTAATAAAAATGAGCTTACCAAAATGTTGAGAAATGCCTATGAATACCATTATTGATGAAAGCATTACCAGAAAATTTGAACAGGTCGAATTCAGTGCGCAAATAATTTTAAAAGACCGGCGATAACGTTTTATAGAAAGTGTAAGACGTTGCTGGGTAATACCAGCATGAAGTGATTGCCATGAATAACACCCACCCAGGTGCGATTGCCGTGAATAACATGCACCGAGGTCTGATTCGCATCGTAATTAGAATTGCATTGGGTCATGTCATCAACATTATTTGATTTCATTGGTTAAAAAGTAAGTCTTTTTAACTTTTTTAATTTTTTTTTTCTGAGAGCTTTGAACCTGAAAATTTTATGTAAAATAAAAGAAAACATGTAGGTTCGGTCTTAATAATAATACGCTCTTAATTAAAGTAAAAAACTAAAATATACGCCCAAAAGATGGAAAATTTAGACAAATTTCGAAAATTCGCGGTCAAAAATAATCAAAAAAAAAAATGGAACAAAGAAATGAAAAATACAGGCCATAGATCTAAAATATAGGCCAAAAAAATTGGAACAAAGAAATGAAAAATACAGGCCATAGATCTAAAATATAGGCCAAAAAAATAAAAAATGCTGATCTAAAAATAAAAAAATTCAAACCAAAAAAATTGAAAAATCAACGAAAACGAAAATAATTCGCCATTTTCAGTCCCCAAAATAACTCTTTAGCTCAAAATAAGTTGCCGACCAGAAACTCGAAAACCTCAGTTACTGGAAGTCCCACAACAAAATTTTATAGACAAATGTTCAGAATGGTCTGTCTTGAAAAAAAAATATATATTAATCAATTTTAGTCAAAAAGTAACCAAAAAGTTAAAAAAAAACCGCCCATAAAATATAATAATTCAAGTTAAAAAATCTAAAATTAAGGGCAATAAATCAAAAACAATAAAAAAATATTGAAAATATCGACAAAAAATAAAAAAAATCGCGTATAAAAATCAATCATTTAGGTTAAAAAAATCTATAATATAGGATAAAAAATTCAAAACTTCGATCTTAAAAATCAAAATTGCGGACCAAAAAAAAGATTAAAAGATTAAAAACTTAGCCCAAAATATCAAAATCCGGGCTTAACGATAAAAAATGAAAAGAAGAAGATTGAAAATTCAAGTACGAAAATTGTCATTTTCAGCACTCGGGGTGGAAAAAACTCAAAATTTGCTCTGTAGCGAAGGAAATTTACACCCGACGATTTGAAAAATTAAAAAAAAATTATTACTTGAAGGTTTCGCTTCAAATAAACTCAATTATTCAAAAATAGTCTACTTTTAATTTCCAACGATATGTTTCTGCAGAAAACAAGGGAATAAACTCAAAATTTGCCCTGTAGTAAGGAAATTTGCACTGAATTTTTTGAAAAATTGTAAAAAAATTATCACATCGTAGAATTAGCTCCAAAATTACTAAAACTTTGCAGAGAGTGTACTTTTCATTACTTGTAAAAATATATGCAATATTGCTACTGAAAATAACAGGAAATGACTCAAAACTGCACTGGAGGGAACGGAAATTGCACTCAATGTTTTGAAAAATCGTAAAAAAATAATCACTTGCAGAATTAGCTCTTAATTAAGGTAAAAAACTAAAATATAAAAACAAAAAATCGAAAATTTAGAGAAATATCAAAAATTCGCGGTTAAAAAAATGCAGACCAAAAATCCGAAAATTTCAACAAAGAAAATCGAAAAGTTTAACCAAAATAAAGAATATTTCGGGCAAAAACTCTAAAATTTGGAACGAAGAAATGAAAAATACAGGTCAAATATCTACAATATAGGCCAAAAAAATCAAAAATGCAAACCAAATTATTAAAAAATCAAGGAAAACAAAATTAATTTGCAATTTTCAGTTCCTAAAATAACTCTTTAGCTCAAAATTAGTTGCCGACCAGAAACTCGAAAACGGTAGTCAAAAAGTAACCAAAAAGTAAAAAAAATCGCCAAAAAAAAACAATAATTCAAGTTAGAAAATCTAAAATAAAGGGCTAGAAATCAGAAACTGTAGTTAAAAATATCGGCAAAAAATAAAAAAAGCAATCATTTAGGTTAAAAAAATCTAAAATATAGGATATAAAATTAAAAACTCGATCCTAAAAATCAAAATTGTGGACCAAAATTCCGAAAATTTTAACAAAAAAAAATCTAAAATTTAGAAGAATTATCCAACTAGACAAGAAAACGATATACATATACGTAAAATGCGCTTAATCAAATCTCAAACTGGAACTAGATATTGGGGCCCAAAATTCTTTAATAAATTACCAGTTGCTATCAAATATTTACCTCTTAAAATGTTTAAAGTGTTTATAAAAAGACTTCTTTTGGAAAAAGCCTATTTCAGCTATGACGAACTTTTAATCGATAGCGACATTTGATACATATCCAGTGATTTAACCTCTACTTGTTTTTAATATGTCTTACCTTATGTTGTTTCTGCAATTTGTTGATTTGTTCTAATATATTTTTAATTTTATTCGTCTGTCAGTAATTTTATTTCTACATCTATTTTAACATGTTTGTATTGCCGTACCAAATTTAATTTTAATATGTTTGTAATAATTTTTTTAAATTTCACATTTTATTTCTTTGTTATTTATCTTATTTATACACTTAATTCATAGTATGTCTGTTAGTAATTTTATTTTTACATCTATTTTAACATGTTTGTATTGTCTTAAATTTCATATTTTATTTTTTAGTTATTTAATTGAATTTATAGTACGTACCACCTGACTTGTGTAAGCGATTAAGTAATCACACAAATATAGTATTATTATTATTATTATACTACTACTAATTATCTTTATTATTTAGTATTACATTATATGTTTACATTTTTATTTACAGCAATATAAATTCTAAAAGGCTATCGACCAGCGGTCTTTCTGCCAACTGCGTTACTTATGTATTTTATTTATATATTAATGGATGGTTTTGTGTTAGGATTTAGGATTATGGGGTGATTATTATTATATTATTAAAAAAAATATTTTCTTTCGAAATTTGTAAAGACACATTATTCAAAATTAGTCTGTCAAAATTTCAACCATCTGTTGCAATAAATGTGGAATTCCCATGCAAATTTCTGCAAAATGCGCCGTATTGGTTATCAAAATTTGCTTTTTAGTGCAACCATTTTTGTTGTGGTAAACTTGCGATTATTTTCTTTGTAAATTTGTAAAGACACATTATTCCGAATTAGTTTGTCAAAATTTCAACCATCTGTAGCAATAAATGTAGAATTGCCATGTGAATTTCTAATAAATCTGTTTTCTTGTTATCAAAATTTGCTTTTCTAGTGCAACCATTTTTGTTGTGGTAAACTTGTGATTATTTTTTGAAGAAATTTATAAAGGGACATTATTCAAAATTGGCCTGTCAAAATTTCAACCATCTGTTGAAAGAAATGTGGAATTCTCAAGTGAATTTCGCCTTTTGGTCATCAACATTTTCTTTTTAGTGCAACCATTTTCGTTGTGGTAAACTTGCGATTGCTTTCTTTGGAAATTTGTAAAAACACATTATTCAGAAATAGTCTCTCAAAATTTTAACCATCTGTTGAAACAAATGTGGTACTTTCAGGCGGTGTTTAACATTTAAAAAGTTTTTTTAAGAATCAGTTAAAAATTCTTGCAGAGCTTGAGTCTACAGGTAGTACCATAACTCCGTGGCTCTATATAACCAGCCGCCCCTGTTATTAAGTATTATTATTAAAACTAGAATGCAACGAAAAAGGAATAAAAAATGCAATTAAAAAATCAAACTTTTAAACCGATTCCGAATCGCAGCCCTTCGGACGTATGCGTCGTTAGTGGCATTGCGTAATTAAAAAAAAATCATGGTACAAACGGTGGCGTTTGGATACAACAAATCCAAATTACTCAATACTTGAGAAGTTCTTTTTTGTAGATCCAGTTGATCAAATTGCAGGTCCTACAGGTTTGTATATTTATACTTTATGCTTTATGTTGCTGGCTCTCAAACCTTAGCCACTGAATTTTGAGCCACTCCATCTTAACTTCGACCTTAGATATCCTTCTTCTGGTTATATTGCCCTCCAAACGCTTTGAAGAAAAGAAGTGTTCCTCCGTTTTTTTTCTTTTTGGCAGTTTTTATTACTTGTTTTTTTTTTTAATCTATATCCGAAGACCTGTTGACAAGGTAGGAGTGCATCATCACGCATTCCCTGCATTTTCCGCCTTCCAAAGATTCAGCTCATTCTGAACTGTTTTTTTTTTGCGTCAACACTACAGGCCTTTATTTTCTCTTCAAATTTATCACACCTACAGGAATGGGTAATGAGAGCATGGAAGTTTAGGTTGAAATTCTCATTAAATATTTTTCCGAACATACAGCTTTTTAAACAGCTCCTGTACAGATTATACAAGATTCTAATACGCAGGGATGGTGCAAGGCACTACCTATTAAGGCTTTTGTGCCTTAAGAAGATTCTATTTTTGGGAGTTTATTAATAAAAAAAAAACGTAATAAGATCATTTTGTTCTCTACAGTCTTCTTTGAATATTTGTCGATCACGTTGGTCTTTAGAGGATATCTCCTTTGGGCTTATTTTTAATACTCTGGAAATTCGCCCATCGGAAAACTCTTTACAGACCTCATGGCATATTCCTGAGGAATTAGTAAGGTAATAGAACCTTATTTTGCTCCGCCAGCAGTCTTTTTTCATTTTTATGTGGCAGCACTGATTAGTTCACATAAGTGGGCAGTTTATAAAATTTTCTATTTCGTAAAATGCAGTAAACATCTTTTTTTGTTCATCTACACTAAATTCTTGGTAGCTTAAATCCTTGCAACGTTTATCACTCTTAAGTCTGTTTTTTTGGCCTCAACTCATACGTTTCTTGCATTTCTTCTTCTATTTTGTTTTGGCGATTCAATCATGGAGGTTGTTGGCACATTATAGAGGTTGATAACATTGCTAGTGATGGAAATAGAGTACGTGTTCGAATCCACTTTTATTTAAAGATACAGTCTTCTAAAAAGTATTACGAATGCAGTTATATCTCACAACCAAACGGAATGCAGAGGTTGTTCATTTATTGAGGTTGTTCGGCTGCCCAGTACCGAAAATTTTCTGATAAGTGGTGATGTGCCTCATCAATCATCATTAAATGATTTAAATCGTTTGGAAAGCAAATCAAGAAATGTTCTATAAGAGATGAGTTGTATTATCATATTTCGCCATAATTTTGACTAAACCCCGAAAGTGCGTTGCTTAGCAAT
Organism: Ocypus olens; assembly: GCA_910593695.2. Lineage (NCBI taxonomy): Eukaryota > Metazoa > Arthropoda > Insecta > Coleoptera > Staphylinidae > Ocypus > Ocypus olens. The sequence goes on along the minus strand of OU343053.1, from coordinate 14,781,001 downwards.
TACTTAAAGCAACACACTTAGGGAACTAGTCAAAATTGATTTATCACTACCCGAGGTACATTCGGTAAGATAAGTTCTTGAATTATGTACAAACCTTGAAAAGCTATTCATTAAAAGTACAATTTTCAATTGGCATTTTCTTACCTCACAAAAATGCTGGAACAGTTTCCATACGTATTTTTTACTTTTCACCGTGTTTTTTGGTGTTGTAATTAAATTATTAATTGCTTCATCGAATTGTGCCCCGAAGCGTGATTCAGACATGTTTGTACGTTGACAGATCGATTGTAATTTTTTATTCAAGGGTATCTATGAATATGATATAAATCTGAATATCGACACAGACAGTGGGGGTGTTATCAACAGTAATATAACGAGTGCCTATGATTTTGCCGGCAATTATTAGCGGCAGGATCACGATTGCTTGTTGCGATGAAAATCGGCACGACTGCGAAGCAGGAGTGCCGATTTTCTAGAAGCAACAAGCAAGAGTGATCCAGACGCTAATAATTGCCTAGGAAAAATCAGTCACGAGTTAGATTCGAGAAGACAATTGGCCGAATAGAAAGTTCACACTTCATAATTTGAAAAGTTAAATTTAGTGACACCAAGTGTCAGACGTGTATTATTCTGCGCCACAATAATTGTAGTAAAAATTAGCTTACCACAATTTTGAGAAATGCCTATGAATACTATTACTGATGAAAGCACTAACACTTCACCCGAAAATATAAACCGATCGAATTCAGGAGCAAACTGCTTAAAAGTCCGGCAATAACTGACGTTTTATATGTTATAGAACATGTACTAACGCGTTGCTAGGCAATACCAACATGAGGGATTATCTGATTAGATACCACCCAGGGTGAATTGCCATGCATAATATGCAGCGTCCTCTGTTACGCATCGTAATTAGAATTTTATTGGATCATCTCATTAACGTTATTCGATTTTATTGGTTAGTAAGTAAATGAGGGCAATTGTCAGCCTAACTTTAACAAATCGCCCTGACGCGCGGGGTGTTACCGTTTTTTCAGTGACATTGACGTTCTAAGTTTCTGTAGCGTGCGGCGTTCGATAGAAATGGATCAATCTGATTGGTTGTTTATTTATGAAAGAACTTATCATTACAATTCCCAGAGAATATCGTCAGTTATGGTTTATATTATGCAAATTGCTATTGATCATTTTATTGACCCAGGAAGTGTTGCTGGAAGTAAACGATCTGGCTGGCCTAGAATAGTTACATTGCTGATGTAGAACAACGGATCACTTTTTCAAATGAGTGATAACCTCTCTTAAAGCTTAGAATATTGTGGTAATTAAGCAATTAGGAAAATCATTACATTATACTTATACTGCTTACAAGATTATAATTTTCTGTAACATATTTTTGTATGCAATTGCGTTGTACATTACCCAAAATTAATTCAGGAACTGGTCTCACCTGTAACAAAAAAAAATACATTAGTGATGCTACAACACAGTAGCTAATTTAGTATATTTCAAGAACATTTTTTTTCCATTTTCGTGAATAAATCTTGCTATTATTCAATTGAAATAAGTGACTTAAGTACTGCATTTAATCTCTAGACGTGAAATGTTCAACTCTCTACTGATATATGCACTGTTCACATTTTATTCTTGCCACAGGCATTTTTGTTCGTAGTAAAAAGTTACTAAGAATTTGGTTGTCATTGTATTTTCTTGGTTATGTGTAGTGCAATGTTGCATTTTATAATACCCCTCATTTACATGTAAAAATATTTTTTGACAACATTTTGTTGAATTGATATAACGGAACAGCATAATAAATTAACAGTCAAATTATAATAATATCGATTTAGTCATCGAAAACGAAATTATAAAAACATTTTTAGACAGACGTTTACACTAAAACGAAAGTTAACAAACAGTGCATATTTTTAACTTTAATATAATGTCGGATATATCGATGATTTCGATATATTTGGTTTGATATATCAATTATATCGTTATTGGGTTAATCCAAGTGAAGTGATCCAATAAAAATGAAGTTGGTTGCTTGACCATTTTTAAATATTTTGATTTTTTTATATGTGATTAGCCTATAATTGAGAAGTACATCACAGTTTTTGAACAAATTTTTATTTCAGGCCATTTTTATTTGTAAGAGCACGACGTTTTTTCAAGTTGGAGACATTAGCGTTAATTTGAATATATCTGTACTGGGTTAAGTTACAACATTGCAATTGATATGATTGGTTTTAGAAAAGTATCCTTTACAAAAATGTTTATAACCCAAAAGACTCCAAATTCAAAAATAATCAGTCAAAATTACCTCCAAAGTCTGGTATTGAAAATTTAGAAAATCCACTTTTTAGACCCAAAAATAACAACCAAGGAGTGATATATCACAGTGTTTTTTATTCTCTAGTTAGATGTCATAAACTATCAGCCTTATATAGAGCAAGAACACTGACAAATGTTTCCTTATTTTTTATAATTTTTTGAAATACTTTATTTTTTGTAGTTCGGGGCTAGTTATCTCTGGTGGGACTGAATATAAAAATTTGATTTTTTCTTAATAATAAAATATTAATCAATAGGAGCTTTTGCTTTAGTTCTATGTTAAAAAAAATGCCCATTTACATCTACGTTTATTCTCAGCCGTAATACAACAAGTAGTATGGTTATTACCGATGATATTTTGGAGTTGAAACCGAGCTGCAGATTCAACGAGCGCTAGCGCGAACAATTTTTCAGTTGCGTTAAAAAATGAACCGCTACGGCACTTTTTTTCAAGCTCTTTGAAACGATAACGATATTTTGAAATTTTTTGTCATCGCTAAAAACAGTTGCGCCCAGCCTAGCCTAGCCGTTTATATTTCCGGATAAAATACGTCTGCGTCTTGCACTCTATGTAATTAGAAAATTGCTAATAGAATCAGTAGAAAAAAATGTATCCTTTTAACATAAATGTGTTCTATACATGCGATAACATATGACTAAATTTTTTCTTTGTGAAAACGTGTTTCGTTTCGAAGAGATTAAGTGGAACAATGTGCCTCACTTGCGTCAGCGGAGATTAGGAAAAAGAACAATAAGCATTAGTCTAGTTAATATGGCCGATAGAACACTTGTTCGGTATTTGCGTATTTCCGGTGACTAACAGTCTGGAAACAATACCGAAAGAACGACGAGCCGCTGTCGGCTACGTCTATATAATATGTCGCTCATAAATATTTAATATTAATTAATATTGGCGCCGATCCTCCTCGGAAAGCGAAAGAAGTACAACAGCACAATGCGAACGCCATGACTAGAAAAAATTTGTAACCTTTCCGTTCCGAATGACGCTCGAATGTAATTTTAAAATGACATTAATATTTCTTGGATTCGCCACTCGTTTAGGCACTTGGTTAAACATTGCAATAATAATAAAACAATGATGATTGTACTAAACTTATTATATCAATATTTTACTGATCAAATCTTCATCGCTTCGTACATAAATATACAGTGGGCCAAAAAAAACGGTACAAATTGTAAATATTCATATTTTATATGTATCAAGACATATTTATATCAAGCCGCGGCATTTAGAAGAATCGATTTTTCAACTTTTTTAAGGGTTTTTGCTATTTTTCGTGAAATTGCCCATATACAACGTGTCCACGTAAGTATCCAACATATGGGAAACTTTTAAATTAGGAGTATTAATTTCTCAGAAAATTTTATTCTTTATAAAAGTTGGTGCTTGATCCTAAACATACAAAAAAGACCAAACAAATGACATTCGACGCTATACAGGGTGGGGAACCGCATACGACACGGTCGTTTTATGAAAAACCATGCAACTTCGTCTTATTCTTTTCAAATGGATAGATGTGGGATCGTTGTATGCACAATTTAAAATGATGACCAGTTATACAGGGTGTCCCATTAAAAAGATACACATCAAAGTTATGTTTGTTTTTTAATGGAACACCCTGTATTTTTTGTCATTTTTGAATTCTAGGGAACAAATAAAGGTGAGTTACTTTAATATTCCCTCTACCTATCGTTTACCGTTTTCGAAATATTTACAGATTTGTTGAAATGCATGGTACAGGTGAAATTTTATATTTGCCCCAGTGATTGACGTTAAATCATTACAGTCATTTCTATTGTTTGGTTCAAGGTTCGAACTACAGCGCCAACTATGCTTTAGTATAAATAATTATATTATTTGAAAAAATGAATGAAAGGTACAATCCTAAAAATATAATTATCTAGGAGGCCATGTTGAGACTTTTTTAAATATTTGCTTCATTTTAGTTATTCTATGTATTATTAATTTTGCTTGTGGCGCAATCAGTTTTCGAAAAATAATAACAACCTTAAATAACTGGAAATTGGAAAATTCACAAAAAATAAAGTGAAAATTGAAAAAACTCAAAATCGCACACTGGATAATTACTTTTTTTAGGCTTCTACCTTTCATTAATTTGCATTAAATAGAATTCCGTTTTTATTCTGAGTTTTAAGGTTGGTCATTTGAAAATGATTACCACTCATCCAATTCTTACCAAAATTGAAACACTAATTCTACCCAATTCTAATACAAAATAGTATGAATTTTTTGCTTTTTTTATATAAAATTATAGGTTAAATAGATATATCAAAAATGTTAAGTCAATCCATTTGAAATCACCCAAATAGAATAAAATTGCTTGCTCAACATTTTTGATTTTACTAATTTTTTTGCGAGTTACTCCCCAATATTAAGTGAGTTCAAAACTATAGTAAGAAAAAAATTTAGGCTTATACTTTTTTTTGGCGGACATTTTAAATTTGCTTCGTAACCGTTTTTCGGCCGAAAACAAGTTTTGCGTAAATGTATCTAACTCTGTTCATTTTATTTAACTTTTTTTTCTTGCATTGATTTATTATAGAACTACTTGCTGTAGAAGTTTCACGTTTGAGAACTTAATAATTTTTCAAAAATGCCCAAAATCGTATTTGGCAATATTTAAAGTAGAATATCTCAAGAGGGGTTGGGTGAAATATTAAAATTAATGCAGATAATACTTTTTTACGATGTAAACAAATGATAAAAATTTGGTAACTGAGTTATACTGCATCAGTTAGCCAAAATTGAAAAATTTAATAGTACTTAATGGTAAGAATCCTTTAAAAAGATTTAAATTCCTTTATTTTTGATAAAAACGCCTTATAAAACAGTAATTGGTGATCTTTTTTTAGCAAAAAACAAGTTTTTCATTGTTTTGATGCCCAAAAAGAAATGCTCCGAAAATTTCAAAATGTGATATCTCAACGAATATTTAACTTATAAAGATGAAATAAAAACCAAAATGTCCGTTTTTTAAGATAAAGATGTTGCCAGAAAAGGTTGACAAATATATGGGAAATTCCACAAAAAAATGTAAAAAACCCTTAAAAAATTGAAAAATCGATTTTTCAAAATGCCGCGGCATGATATAAATACGTCATGATGCATATTTTAGTGGATTTTTACGATTTTAAAAATGATGCTAGTGTCAAAAATCGGGTACAAGAGGGTCTTCCAGGTTACAAATTGGTTTAAAAACTTTTAGAATTTTTTTATGGATCTAAATGACCTTGAATGGCCTTGGAAAAATATGGTGAAATAGGCATTTGAGTATACTATTTTCATGAATTGTTTTAGAAATTTTCATTCAGTCGTTCGTTAGTAAAAAAATCATGTTAAAAAAAAACATTTTTCAACCACCAGACAGGGCGGAGGGGAATCTCGGTCGGCTGACCATGGGGACCTTGATTTTACACCCCAAAACACCTTCTTATCGAGTAAATTAAAAAAACCTAGGGATAGGGGCATTTTGGCTATATTAACCGTAGGTATCCTTTTCCCAAAGTTGCAGTTCTTCAATAATTTTAAAAGCCTCAATTAAAGGCATTTGAGCAGTTTCTAAATTCTTGATTGCCGTTATTAAGATACAAAAATGAGCAATAAAAGCTAATAACAACAAAATCAATTACAATTAATGGAAATATTGACTTTATATGTAGTTATATGCTAATATATGCGCAAATAAGTTTAATGTGACAAATCCTCGAAATATTGAGTTATATGCGAAATAAAACTTGATACTTTGATTTATTTCCGAGAGAAACGTATAGATACAATTCGCCAGTTCCATACGAAAGAGGAAATAAAACATGTAAAAAAATATGAATCCGGACTCTGATTATAAACTCCCGTCTTTGCAGCGCCATTAATGTGAAATATCCTCGATAATTCAACTCATGTATAAAAAGGTGCATTTAAAACGGCGGACAAAAAAATTTGCAAATGGTTAAAAATTTATTTACCTTCACCATGACAACGATCTCCATATTAACAATTTTAGCAAATGCTGACTTCAGTTGTACTCTGGCAGTTCGTGTCAGTTCTGAATATAATCTGCGGTGAAATATAATTGAAATCCGTTTCGGACACGATTCCACGTGTAAACTATTTTCATTCCGATCTATGTAAAAGTTGAGTAAGTATTGTCCGTTCACCAATAATACACATTTAGTTACGTACATTTGCAATTAAAGCCTGACACGGTATTTCGTACTTCGGCCTAGTGTCGTGAGATGTCGCAAGTGTACGGTAGCGCTGCCACAATGCGTGAAATGCAGAATTGGATTGCATTTAATATCCAACTTGTTCTATCACGTTCTAATAGTATGAAATGATAATTTTTTATTAGAGTACTTCGTCTTCTCTTTTATGTGTGTCGGAAATAAGTTCACTAGCGATTGAACGATCAGCCGTTATTGGTCTCCTAATTTGTGTCGTTTGTAGTGTGTGTGTGTGCGTGTGTGTGTGTGTGTGCGTGTGTGAGAAAATTATAACCTATAATATAATATAAGAAACGCCAGAAATGTATGGAATGTATACTAAATGTAAGTATTAATATTTACTTATACAAAGCAATCATTATAAATATCATTTTAACGGCTAGATCTCAGTGTTTGTAACACTCGCAAACGCGCAGGTGCGAATTTCGCTATTCCCGTGGCACTCAACCATTTTCATTTTACCCACACACGATTTTGACGATTGGTGCTTCATCCAATTCCATTACAAACAAACAATGCTCTTACATTCATTGTACTTTTAATTAACATAAATTGCAAATATAGTTCTTATTCGTTAAATTATCTTAACAAATACCACTCGCGGTTATAATTTCGGCAGGATAAGGCAAGGAGATTAGGCAATTTTTCCATTTCAATTCATTCTCGAAATTTGTATCGATTCAATGACTCGTGCAAACAAATCAAATTTATTCGGCCAAATTACACCTCTTGTGGTATTACCCCCGATAAGAAAACTTTTCAAAAATGCAATTAATTATTTTTGTCATCTACAAAGTGTAAATATTTTGTTTTTCAAAGCAATATTGAATGCGTTAATTATTATTGAAAATATGAACATTTAAAATTTATACCGTTTTTTTTTGCTCACTGTGTACATACATTTATTGGCAATTATTTACAATACATTATTTGGTATTACTGGAAGCAAATTTGGCTACCGACCTGTGGTCTTTCGGGCTTACCATTGTTTCATTTAACTTGTTCTCTATCATGTTCGAATACTATAGTTTGATCAACGGATCTTTGCGTGTGCGTCATTTCCGAAAACAGAGTATTCTCGCCTTGGTCGACATACGTACACACATGATTTCGTCTAATTTAACTTATTGCAGAGGGAGTGAAGTGAAATATTGTCGGAGCTAGCTTCAGTAATCTATGACGTGCACGCAAAGATCCATTGATCAAAATATATTCGCTAACGAATACTACATTACAAGTTAACTTTTGCATCTGTCTACATATAGTAAGAAAAAAGTTTACCAAATTAAAACAAGACTGCGGATTATACGATTGGCCAATGGCAAGGCCTACCAGTTTATTTATCGCACACTCGCCGGCAGATAAATTCAAACCGCGCACATGTTCGCGACATTTATCGCCATCTACTTGTAAATTGTTACACACGAGCATCAAGTACACATCATGGATTGTACTAATTAAGTGAATGTATTCTCCCCTCACCCCCCTCTGTCCTAACCGCAACAGGACTTTCGTGACTCCAAACTGTTATCGTAAAATTTCATTATTTTCGTTCCGTGTCGGGTTGTCGTTAATTTGGAAGGTTGACGTATTTGGTGGACGAGCTTTTACCATCAAACATAAAAAATGATGTATACAGGGAGGATCGCAATTACCGATATTAGTACATTGGCCGAAAGGTATTATTAAGACTGAAGTAGCTGGTGTACCTGAACTAGTAGAAGTTTTGAAGTGCTGTATGACTACAGGGTGTACTTTTAAACATTATTATTTTATGAATCATAACGCCTCTAATCGTTCGCGGATCTAAGAATGGGGTCTATTTGATCTCAATCTTTTAATTAAATCTGTCGTGAACGAAAATGTCGTGGCATTTAAAAAATAAATGTTAATTCCTTGTTATTTAATTTTTCATTAAATTCTTTTGATTATATTTGTTTGTGCCGGTTGCACCGCCTGCCGTGTGGGTTCGAATCCCAGCCCGGCCGAAAGATTTTTCGGGGATTGAGAAGTATTCGGTCGGGTCCGTGGTTGTTGTATACGTCTTTCCTCATTCATTTATTCATTTAACTCATAACTTATATATCTATAACATTAATGATGGCTAATGGTCACAGAACCAAAGCCAGGCGTAACGTCAAAAAAAAGTACCCCCTCTAGATTCGTCTCTGCTTCTGATGATTTTTCGGTGGAGAATTTTTAGAAACGAAAACGGAATAAAGTACATGCATCATAACTTGCAATCATTAAAATTTCGGCCAAAAATTTTCGGTAATTACGGAGTGGGTTCATGCATCATACATTTGGAAAATAATTGTATAAAGTAGATTTTGTTGGGCAACTATTTTTGCGCGGGAAATTTCAACGTTCAACATTCAATATTACATTCTACTCACCTGGTATTGTTCCAAAACAATATTTGTCTAGATATCAATATATCAATTACGCACCACTTTATATTGTTGACAATGACTAATCACTCAATGCATGAATAATTAAAATTATGTTTATTCACAAACTCTATTTATTCAATTTCTGCGACTGAAGTGCACGAAAAATATGAAATATTGATATTGGCAGCCGAGCTCGACCTTTGAGCCGGGAAGAATGTAGACGTACATTTACGACAATTATAAATAATTTCTTGTTTGTGTTCGTTTCGCAAATCTAAAATTTCGTAGTAAACAAGTAGTAATGATAATCACGTGCGGTGTATTAAAAATAATCTCGCATTTATTATCATTATCTGCGAGCGCAATGTTTATTTATTTGAATATATATTTATATACCGGGTGATTAATTTTGCTTCTTTTCGAGTCTACGATACGAAAAAAAAAACATATTAGGGCTACCTAGGCAGGGGCGGCTCGTTATATAGAGTCAATGAGCCATGGCACTACCTGTAGTTTCAAGCTCAGCAAAAAAATTTAATTACTTCCTAAAACACTTTTTCGCCAGTTTAAATGTTGAAGAACGCCTGCATGACTTGGAAAAAAATAGAGAAAAATCGCAATGCAGTTGGTTCCCAATGCAACGCCGCGGCGTGCCGTTAACGGCGCCAGCTTCCACCTGAAAGTGAATTGTTTTATTTGAATTCTCTTTAAAATTATTTTCACTATTTTGATCAATTAAAAAGAAAATTAAAAAAAAATGTTATATAAAAATATATATTTTGAGCAATAGAGTGATTTTTGCGACTAATTTAAACAATTTTCTTACTAGACTATTCTGCATGTTTTATTATTAATCCTGCATTTTCGATTCTTCTGGATCTAAATATTTTTTTTATTTTGACCTAAATTTTCGACTTCATTGCTAAATTTTTGACTTTTCACTCCGCGTTATTTAAATTTTTCGGACCGAATTATCAATTTTTAGATTTTTGACCTGTTTTTTTTTTTGATTTTTGGGTCTTAATTTGTTATCTTTTGGCCTAAATATCCTTTATTTTGACCTAAATTTTTGATTTAATTGTTTTAAATTTCCGATTTTTTTTGTCCACATTTTTGATGTTTAATTTTTAGATGTTTTGCCTATATTTTCGATTTTTTTTTGTCTAAATTATTGATCATTTGACCTAAATATTCTTTATTTTGACATAAATTTTCAATTTAATTGTTAAAATTTTCGACATTTTAGTCAGTTTTTTGGACCGAATTTTTAATTTCAGTTAAAAAATGTTCATTTCTTAAACATTTTTACTTTCTCCGTTACGAAGTACGAGAAAGTATTGTGAACGTGATTTTTTTTTCAAACATTTTTTTTTTACGTAAATATCCGTTTTGGGGTCCCTAGATGCCATTTCAACAATTTCTGGAAAAAAAAAAATTTGTGTCTTGGTGTGTGTCTGTCTGTGCGCGCTGTATCTCAAAAAGTAATAGAGCAATTGATATGAAACTTTGAACATCCATCTTATTTAATAATCTGAAGAACTGAAAAGCTTTTGGTAAAATTTCAATTCAATTCAATTCAATTCAATTTATTACACGTAAGCCACCATACACAAAAAATAGATTAGCTAAACAGATATACATAATTTGTAGTGGATGTGAAATGTCAGTGAAAATAAACAAATAAATAAATAAATAAATAAATAAAATATAGCCCTAGTCTAGTTATTAAATTTAAAATTGCTAATTATAAGTAATAATTTAATACACTTCGTACACCGGAAGTGGGTGTTTACCTTTGTTTTTTGCCAATATTTTCTTAAATATGAAAAATATCACAAAAACACTTAAACAAACTTTGAAGACAACAAAGAAATGAAAATCTTTTGCTTGAAAACATTTTTCATAAAATGACTTTTATTCGAGAAAAAAATGTATTAATTTTTATTTAATTTTTGGTTTATAATCATGAAACGATAATAGTTACAGCAAATTTTTGTGAATAATAATTGTAGAGAATGAACAACTTCTAAAGTATAAGTTTTTTCCGAAATCTCGTTAGTTTTTGAGTAAACCGAATTTTTGAATTAGTATAATTTTTCAATCTTTAAGAATTTTGACGTTTTAAACGTCAGTTTCATCCGAGTTTACGCACGCTCGATGTACATTTAAAATATGATTTCAATTGAAAATAAAACATGCACGAAATATAAATGGCTATGATACCATCAAGTCGGAGAAAGTAACATGATGGCCACATCACCATTTTTTTAACCTGAATTATTTATGCGAGAATTTCTTCTATTTTTGTTTGCTGAAATTTTAGATTTTTTGGTCACCATTTAATAATAATAATAATAATAATAATAATAATAATAATAAATAATTTATTCACGTTAGGAACAGTACATAATAAATGTAAATTTATTATTATTATTATTTTGTTTTGTTCGTTTGTTAATTTTTTTGTACTCTCGGACCACCATTTTTACTTTTAGGCCCGAATTTTAGATTTTTTGTCTAAATTTTGTATTTTTTGTCCTACGTTTTAGATTTTTTAACTTGAATGATTGATTTTATTTTTCAACTTTTTGGTTATTATTTTCAAATTTCTGGTTAGAAATTCATTTTTTTGGGCTGAAAGTGGTAAATTATTTTGCTTTCTTCCAAAATTTTCCATTTTTTTGTCTGCGTTTTTATCCTTGGATGCGGATTCTTGATTCTTTGGCCCATATTTTAGATTACCGTATTTTCCATTTTCTTAAATTTTTGGCCCAAATATTCTATATTTTGACAAAAACTTTCGATTTTTGTTGTCTGCATTTTTTATCTTTACGCCTTTTGGTCTTTTGGCCGAAATTTTCTTTATTTTGACTTCAATTTTCGATTTGTTAGTTGAAAATTTTTATTTTTTGGTCCACCACTTAGATTTTTGGGTACGAATTTTAAATTTTTGGTCTTAATTTTTTATTGTTTGCCACATATTTTAGATTTTATTAACTAGAATTAATGATTTAGATAAAGACGAAAGTAGCCTGAATATATGAATATTCAACCTGTTCGTAACTCTGCAAAATTCATAATAATAATAATTAAATGCTTTATTTTCCGTACGACAATCAATACAATTATTATTATTATTATTATTAGTCTTATTAGAACTACAAACAAATAACTTATTGAAACAACTACTTCCCTGGCTAGTGCCCCGCCGGATATTTAGAATTAATGATTTTATTGTGTGGCTTTGTAATTTTGTTTGCTATTATTTTCGAATTTCTCGTCGGAACTTATTTTAAGCTAAAAAGTATTATTTTTAGACCAGGATTTTTGATTTTTGGCCGATATTTTAAATCTTCGGCTGTTTTGTTCCAATTTTGTTAATTTTTTTGGTCAAAATAGAAACAGAAGGTGAAAAATGCAGACTAAAATAGCTAAAATTTCAATAAACAATTCGAATATTTTCGCCAAAAAAATCAAAAATTTGGAACAAAATAGCCGAAGATCTAAAATGTCGGCCAAAAATATCAAAAATCCCGGTCTAAAAATAAAAATGCATACCAAAAAACTGGAAAATACAGGCAAAAGGAAAATAATTCTCTCATATACATCAATAACTCTTTATATTGGACTACATTTTTGATTACAATTTTAAATATTTCCGCATTTTCAAGCCCGACGTTTTGGTTAAATTTTTTGATTTTGTTTGTCCTACATTTTAGATTTTTTAACTTGAATGATTGATTTTTTACGCGGTTTTTTTAAAAAAATTTTAGTATTTTTTTTTGTGAAAGTTTTTGGTTTCTGACCTTTGTTTTAGATTTTGCAACCTAAATTTTTGAATTTTTTGACCTGTATTTTCAAGGGTTTTAGTTTTTAATTTCAGGTTATTTATTTAATTTTATGTTGTTTGGTTTCGAGGGAAAAATAGTCTGCAGGATGTTTAAGGAATTATTTAACATTTAAATATTTGTGGGAATTTAGGATTTTTTGCATGAAACAATTAAACGTCTAATTTAGGTTTTTCGTCTGATCTAAATTTATTTGGCAAGTACAATACTAGACTTCATTCATTTAAAGTTGACGAAGTTTATTTGAATATGTTATTTTTATATTTGTTCGTATGATTTAATCTCGTGCAATATTTTTGGATTCTGTATAATTCTTTTTTCCGCTACCGACAACGTAAATAAGCATTGCATCCATAGTTACAGGTACCGTAAGTGGCTGATAATATTAGTATTTGTTGTCCTTGACAACGGAACTTAATTTTTTACTTACGGACCTAGGAAAATAATAAACAGAAACGTAACGCTCCAACATATAGGCGAGCAACACATTTTCGTCTATACCTATAGCATCGGCATCCTTTTTACATATCCACTGCTTAAAAGAGTCGTAACAGGGCACATACCTTTTTCGATTTTGTCGGTAACAGGTTCTAACATGCAATATTCGCAGCTTCGTTTGCAAAACTGTCACTGGATTGACACAAACAAACAAAATTCGACATTGTTTTCTCGGTTGCTGGGTTGCCATAGGACGCATAGGTGACTATAAAATTTGAATCCGTAATATTACAACCGTATTTTATAATATTTTCTGATCTTTTTTAAGTATTATATTTCCGGTAGCGGAAAAAAATTAATAAGCAACACGGAACGTAATGACAATTAACATTTTCGGCAGGCGACGAAATTTAAGGTAGGCGCTTAAATGTTAATACGTCCTTATGTTCCTTGTTGCTTAAATAACTATTAAATAAAAAATCATGGCACACTTTAGTTCTTTTTGTTAATGAACATACGATAGTTTTATGTAAAGATTATACAGAATACCAATGCTTAAAATATCAACAATTGTGTTGTCTTTTTAGCGCTTATCGTATTTGCAAATTAAATGATTAATTCATTTATTATTTTTTTAATAGATAAAGCTATGGCGACTGCAATGTTTACATGCGCTAATATTTACATACCATAACGTCAGACATTGGTAAATAATACTTGTATAAAAAACGTACATTTTTACGTCGCAGAAATATTCGGCCTTGCGTTCTTCATTAGTACGCAGCGAATTGTATTGATAGTATTACTCAATTCTTTGAATTCCTTCTAATAATTGTATTTACCAAATTCACTCAGCCCAATCGACTAACGATATCTCCTTCTAAATTTCAATGCAGTGCAAACCTGCATGCAGTGGCGCATTAAGGTATTTTGTAACCTCAGGTGCAGTAAAGTTTGGAGGCCCCTTAAGTTTTTACACAAATAGTTATTTATGTAGCAGGATGCGAAAGTTAAGTTTTTTTTAGGGACGACAGAAGCAATGGGCAGGCGAGGCGCGAGTACATTTGCGTTTCAGTGGATCTTGTATTTGCTTCATATGAGTGAAGAATAACCGCAGCCAGATAGACCAGAGCGAATACTTCTCGATCGCCGAAAAATCTTCCGCCCGAATGGGAATCGAACCCACACGGCTGCAGTGCAGCCGGCACAATCGAGTAAGTTAACATAATGAAATTGAAAATATGTCAGATATATAAATGCGCCATCTGGTGTCACCCTGGTGAATTTATTTTAGTGGCATAAACGCATACTTTCGCGTCCCAGTTGAGCCGGGAAAATAGAACTTTCATATAACGCATAATAAAATAATTATTCTTGAAATAAAAACAACAAATTTATTTGAAATTACTTTTAGCAGTTTGAAAAGTTATGCACAATTAATTACCCAATTAAAAAGATATAAAATTAGCAAAATCGACCAAGAATCTTGGATTTCCAAACGTAACTATTCACATACCTCTTCTGAAAACGAAACCATCATACTTAAAATATGAATCGAATTAACAAAAAATAACTTTCAACGGTTTGAAAAATTGAGCAAACACTCGACGAAAAAGTTTAAAATTACCAAATTCATTCATAAGTAATGCACCCTTAATTTCCAAACCAAACAATTGACATATCTAGCCAGAGAACAAGACAAAATGTGGATGTTTTCAGCGGCTTGAAAAACTGTGCAAAATGAATTATTTTTTAAGTATAGCTAGAAGTAATGCATCTTTATTTTGCCATTAAAAAGGAAAATTGCACTCAAATTAGATTAGAATAATCGGTTGCATCGCGTGCCGTGTGAGTTCGAATCCCAGCCCGGCCGAAAGATTTTTCGGGGATCGAGAAGTATTCGGTCGGGTCCACGGTTGTTGTGTATACGTCTGACATTATGCATTTATTCATTTGTTCATTTATTCATCCAAAAATTAAAAATACATAATTAAAATAGTCGATGTGACTAATGGCTCATGCCCAAGTAAAACAAAATGGAAAATATTATTCACTCAAGAAATTCGTTTAAAAATTATCAAATCCATCAAAAAAACAATTTTCTTTAGGCCTCGAATTATAATGTCCTGTTAAGATGTGACCCGAACGGGCCCGACGAAAACACGAATACTTTCACAGCTGTGTTCGGGCCCACCGCAAGTTGCACCACATTGCTCACAGTGATTCCAAAAATTGTGCAAAATTGATCCCTGGACAAATTTGCTATAAAATTATTAAACACATATAGAAATTACTAATGTTTAATGTGTTAACAAAACAATTGAGTTATCCTACAGTTGAAAGATGAACTGAAATAAAAAAAGTTGCACTCAACGAGCAAAAATAACTACTTCAAGAATTCCAGAAATTATGCAAAATGAATCACTCGACTAATTTGCTTAAAAATAATCAAATACATCCAGAAATATCTAATCTTCTACGAAAGAAGTGACTTACCCCATCCAAAAATTTCAAAAAACTTTCAAAAACAAAACCGCACTTAAAAAAAAAAACGAAAATCCCGTTCATTCGAGAAGAGAAATTCGTCATTGATGTTTAATATACAGTGCGCGCCTAAAGTATGGAGTGTATTCAGCAAAACCGAAATAAAATATTTTTGGAAAAAATCCTCGAATAGGTTTTTCTTTTATAAAAATACACATTTTTGAATGAAAGTCGATTTTCAGTGACTAGTTTTTGAGTTATGACGTCCACCATTTTGTTTTTAAATGGCAACCCCCTATTTTTGTTCTTGATTTTGAGAGATTTTTTCATTGTCGAACTGGCAGTATAAAAAAATTGCCATCTTACATAAGACATTTTTTGAGTAAATGACAATTGAAGGTGACAACTTCATATTAAGAGTTTTTGTAAAATGACCTTGTTCCAGGGGTTGTGTAGCAATTTTTCCAAACAACAATGATCTTGACCTTCCATATATGTAATACAATATGGTTTCAGCAAGACGGCGCATCCTCGCAATAGGTATTTTTTTGTTTTTTTTCGCGGACTATTCTATCGGTCCTCATCTGCCAATCCACCTATTCGTAAAGCAATTGTCAATAAACGCGCCTAGTGCGGGGATGCGCCGTCTTGCTGAAACCATATTGTATTATATGATCATTTGGAAGGTCAAGATTATTTTTGATTGGAAAAAAGCGCTGGAAAAAGGTTATTTTGCAAAAACTCTAAATATCAAGATTCACCTTCAATTGTCATTTACTCGAAAAATGTCTTATGTAAGATTTCAATATTTTTATACTGCCAGTTCGACAATGAAAAGATCTCTCAAAATCAAGAACAAAAATATGGGGTTGCCATTTAAAAACAAAATGGCGGACGTCATAACTCAAAAACAAATGGCGACTGAAAATCGACTTTCATGCAAAAATGAGTATTTTTATAAAAGAAAATCGACCTGTTCGTGGGTTTTTTCCAAAAATATTTTACTTCGGTTTTACTGAATATAATCCATACTTTAGGCGCGCACTGTATGTTCAAAATATGTAACCTTTGATTTAGAAAAAAACAAAGCTATACAATTTATAGCTGTAAATTCAGAAAATACTCTTATAATATACATTAATTATGTCATGTGTTGACATAATTAGAAATTTGTCACTAGAAAAAAAAAAATTCGCCATTTTCAGTGAAATCTACAAATAATCTGCAAACAACTTTCTTCCATTATATTTCGACATTTGATTAATTGAATATTTAGAACAATTTGATAATAAATTGGACACTACAAAAAAAAAAAACTTTTTTTCACAAACGGGAGGGAAAGTCGATTTCTCAGCCCTCGAAATCATGAGAGGAGTAACATTTCTCTCCATACGGAGAGAAATGATCATGCGAGGCTCCATTATTTATTTTAACTATCACGCCTGACAGAATTTTTTTCTAGGTTGGGTTTTACGAACCAATGTTTTAATCTTAAAATATGCCGTTTGTGAAAAAACTGTATATATATCTCTGGAGAGAATTCTATTTTTACATACAAATTTGCACTTCGGAAAAAATCACGCGTTTCTCTCCCTTGATATACACTCGGAGACCAAAAAAAAGCGCCACTCGAAAAATCGCGAAAAAACTCGATTTTTCAAACCGTCGTAACTTGGTTCAATTTGTTCGAAAATCGATGAATCTTTCAGTTTGGGAAAGATTCAAGTTTTATCTTTAAGAATGTGTAGTTGATTTTGACTCTAAGTCCAACCCACCCCCCGTAACAACGCGATGGAAAAAAAATGTTTTGTATGTAAAAAATTGTCCAACTTTGAGAAGCTGTACCGTGCGCAAAAAAAAATCGGTGGGAAATTTCACCACAATGGCAGAAAAATTTAATCAATCTCCTTCAAATCCTTTAAAAATTCGAGTCGTTTCGATGATTTGGAGCAAAGTTATGAATTTTTGAAAAAAAAATGACATTTTTCACTTTTTTGGCCATAACTTGAGTCATTTTGCACCAAAATCGATAAACTTTTGCAGTCTGAACAGTTTCAAATTTTCTCTTCAACGACAGGTGAATTGTTTTGTTGCTAATACGATTCCATCCCCTGCCACCCCCTTGAGGTCAAAATCAACTACACATTCTTAAAGATAAAACTTGAATCTTTCCCAAACTGAAAGATTCATCGATTTTCGACCAAATTGAACCAATTTACGATGGTTTGAAAAATCGAGTTTTTTCGCTATTTTTCGAGTGGCGCTTTCTTTTGACGCGAGTGTATAATCTACTATTTTCGCATTTTCTTGGAACTTCACAAATGATCTTCAAAACCTTTCTTATATTATATTTTTGTATTTAAATAATCGATAATGTCCAACGCATTTAGAAGTCACAGGAATTAAAATTTGATTGAAAACAATTGGACATTACAAAAAAAATATATAATTTTCGCCATATTCTGTAAAAGCAACTTTACATATTAAAATTTTGCACATTTTGGAATTTTTAATAACGGTTAAAGTTAATCAAATCAACTAACTGGAATTATAAACATCGAAAAATTATCATTTTCATGCAAGACCCAAATTAGAATTCAAAGGACGTGGTGCTCGAATACACATGAAAAACAATCACTAGTATCATTACAACTCAAGTTTTTTTTCTGCTCTGAATACCGTCATTTTATCATAATTCGATTTAAAAATGTAGACGTTGGTCATGATGCACAAGAAAATTATTTCACTTACAATTAGTTGAAAACTGAAACGTTTAGTAGTAGTAGTAATACAATTTATTGAAACTCAGTTTACAAAAGAGCTACAAATGGCCATTGACCGAAGTCTTTCAGCCTTTTTTGATACAATTCTGGCGTGTAACATCTTAGTGAATCTGAAATTAAATTAATTAAATGGTCTTAAAATTAGTGTAAACATAGATTCTGATTAATTTAAATTTAACAATCTTTGATGAAATGTGAAAAAAAAATATATATACATATGTACTAACATTCACTTAAAAATATATAGCAGATTATACATTGTTTAATGATGCTCCCTAGCGCTATCTTTTAAGTATTCATAAAGTGGTTTAACCGGGTACTTGTAAGTATTTTGCATAACCCTATCTCGTTTTATCACCATATTGTCTAACGATTCGTGGTCCATACCTAGTGCAAATTTTGCGATCAGTTTGTCTATTCGGGATTGATATTTTGGAACTTTTGTTAATTCGTAAAGAAGGATATTGGACGGGTTATGAAGAGGGTTAATAGGGTTTCTTATTCTGGTTAGGGTGCGTAAGCATGATGTTTCTGCAACGGATAGTTTCATTTTAACTGAGGGTCGAGCTGTGGAAAAGAGGATGTGGCCATAGTCCAACATAGGTCTGCATATCATTTTGTATATAGTGGCTGCTGTTTTAACATTGATTCCTTGTTTGCTGTAAGTCAGTTGTTTAAAGCATTTGGCCCTCTTCAAGGACTTCCTTTTCATATTGTTGCAGTGTTCTCGGAATGACAGTTTATTATCCAAAGTTATACCTAAATATTTCACGGTATTGGTTGGTTTGATTTCATGATTATTCATAACTATGGATGGGGAGTTTATGTTGATGCGATGATATGGTAAAAATAGCTGTGACTTTATCGGGTTCAGTTTGAGCCGCCATTTTTGGTACCAGTCGCTTATTTTATTTGTAAGTTCCTGTAATGCACCAATTGCATTTATTAGATTATTTCCATGCGCTATGAGACAGTTATCATCTGCGAATTGTAACAGATATGCCGAATTATCCAAAAACATGGGATCTTTATCATAAATATCATAACAGAAGATGTTAAAGAGGAGGGGAGAGAGCGGGGATCCTTGTGGTAAGCCTTGGGACGGAAATATCTCTTTAGAAATGGTTTTATTTACTTTAATGTTGAGGACTCGGTTAGATAGGAATTGTTGTATAAGGGAAATAAGGTAGGGTTCAACGCCAAGCTTATGCAATTTGAAGAGTAGACCTTTATGCCACACGGTATCGAATGCCTTGCTTATATCTGTTAATAACAGCGCTGATTTTCTATTTGTTAAATGGCATGCTTGCAGATTAGAAGTTAGTATGACCAATGGATATAGGGTTGAACGAAGAGGCATAAACCCAAACTGGTATGGGGGGATTTTTGACTGCACTTGCATGAGAAGTCGTTTTTTAATAATCGTTTCAAAAATCTTACCTAATACAGGCAATAACGTAATGGGTCGGTAGTTGCTTAATAGCTGAGAGTTTGTGTTTGATTTGGGAAATGAAATTATGTGCCCACGTTTCCATTCATTGGGAAAATAGTTGCTTTTTAGGCAGAAATTGTATATTTTTATAATATATTTGTGAACGTCGTGGTGTAGATTTCTGACAATATGTCTAGAAATGGAGTCATACCCCGGAGCGGTATTCTTCCCTTTAGAAATGGTTTCGTAGTATTCAGTTTCCTCTATACTATTGCTAATTAACGGATGTGTCGTAGATGTGAATGTTTCATACCAGTTGTTTACGTTATCCAACGTGGTGTCATCGTAGCTGCTATTATCTGAGAATGTATATATTTTATTATAGTGTTCGGCAAATTCCTCTGCTATATCGTTGTCATTTGTTAGTTGTTTGCCATTCTTATCTACTATATTTTTATTATCTATTGTGACTTTATATTTTGAGAGTTTCTTAATTTCATTCCAGAATGTCCTGCCCTTCTGTTCGTTTATGTTATGACAAGCCTCGATCCATTTATGGGTTTTGTACTGTAGTATTAAGTAGTGTACGTGATTATTTAGTTTATTGAATTCTCTCTTTAGTTCGGGACTGTGTGTAATTGTAAATTGCCTATAAAGTTTTCTTTTGTATTTTATCAAGCTTAGTATGAAAGGAGGCAGTGGATAATTATAGTATCGATTGACTTTTTTAGGAGAGTTATTTTGAACAGATTCGGAGAATGTATCTGAGAATTTGGTAATAATATCGGGGGTAATATTATTGTTGTTTCGTATAAAGCATTTTAGGTCGTTGTTAACTTTACTAATGTTGCATTTTGCAATATTGAAAGTTGGTAGAGTAGGAGTATCGCTAGGAGGAGAATTATAACTTAGGGTGAAAGAAATTGCAAGGTGATCGGAGCATAAGTCTGATACTAATTTTATGTTGGTAATTTGGGAAGTTATATTAGAAGTGACTAATATGATATCGGGAGTGGAACCTGGATTATTGGGTAGGATGAATGTGGGTGCAGTGGGAATTTTGCTAAAATTGGAGTTTTGAAGGAATCTGTTAACATGTCGAGTTTTGGCAGTGTTTAAATTAAAATCCCCAATGATTATTGCATATTCGTACAGTGAAGCTTTTACGAATATTGTGTCTTCTATGTTGGCAAATGGGTGAATATAGACAATAAAAATATGTAGTTTGGTATTTCTGAACGGTATCGCAAAATGAAGGCATTCATTGCGTGGATCAGCAATGTGCGGCGCGTTATCGCATACAGATTTTAGAGTGGGGTGGCACATAACAGCACTTCCGCCTCTCTTGTTGGTGTTGAGAATAGAAGCATTTTTTTGGATAATTCGCCAGTCGTGGTAACTGATTGGTTGATCTGTTTTTGTTTCAACAAACATGGCACAGCTAACATTATTTTGCGCTATATAGTTTTTAATTAGGTATGACTTTCGACTGAAGCTGTTTATGTTTGAATACAAAAAATTAAAGGTAGCCATGTTGAACATTGGTAATTATGGCTTGTTGACCTATGTTGGGGCGGGTGGCGGATAAGGGGTCATTTGCATCTAGGTCGAACATAAGGATATACATTCTGCTTCCTGAAAATGTGACTGTCGTGTCTATATTAAAACTATCTATAAACCTTCTTTTTAAATACTGAATAGTTTCAGTCCGGTTATTGCACGAGGGAGCATTTAAGGCGGTAGTATACATATCTATGATATAATCATGTATAGTTAGTGGATCGTGTACACGACTATTTTCGGTTATTTCATCGGCTAGTTCATGCGACTTTTTATTCAGCGATTTTATCTTAACGTTCGGAATTCCTGGTATAGGCGCATTGGGGTGATTTTTACATTTAGTGGACCAAGCATTGTGTCCCTCCTCGCGGCACGACGCGCATTTGATAGGCA
Source organism: Ocypus olens (assembly GCA_910593695.2). Taxonomy (NCBI): domain Eukaryota; kingdom Metazoa; phylum Arthropoda; class Insecta; order Coleoptera; family Staphylinidae; genus Ocypus; species Ocypus olens. The sequence continues at coordinate 14,759,076 of OU343053.1, read as the reverse complement.
ATGGCGAATTGCATTTGTGAGTTGGGTGGCTGCCGAAACATTTGTTGCAAATAATCGTATTTTGACAGTCTTCCGTTCGGTGGGTGAACAGAGAGCATTTTGCGCACGGTGTAGGGATCGGGTTTGGCGGGCGACTCTCAATTACGGGATAATGCTTGAATTTATAGTAGAAGCCTTCCTGTATTAGTTTCTGATGAGAGTTTGGGCATGCGGTTATTATACGTATTTTTTGCGTTGGTGTGTTTGAAATTTTTGAAATTATGCGTTTGCAGAAGTGATGTTTTATGTTTTTCTTGTTGAGTTCCGCACTGATAATTTCATCCTGAATGTCTAATTCGATCGTACATATTATGGTTGAGAATGTTACATTGGAGTGTTGCGTTCGAGGAGTGGGTGGTGTTGTAGTTTGTTTAAAGTTGTTAATTTTCTTGAGCGCCTCCAGGGACTGCAGTTTCAGAATAAGTTCTTCCCTCGGGGAGTTGGACTTAAGTAGAAATCCATATTTAGTGTGTAGTATAACGTCACTCTCGTTTGCGTGTTGGGCTGCCCAAACATCGGCAAGTTGCGTACGGGTCAATTGGCGCTCCGTACTCGGAGAAATATGGAATGTGTGCGAAAAATTTTTTTGTACAATCTGTCTCATGTGAGGAGACTGGATGGCGTGGAGCGGTTTGTTTGCGGCAGTGCCGGAATATTGTTGCTTGTTTTGTGTGTTATGTGTTGGGTGCGTTGTGGTTGATGTCGTGGGGATTGCGTGTTGGTTATGTTGGTCGTCTAGGGTGTAGGGCTCTGCTGGTAAGTTGATTTCAGCATTTGTACTTACACGGTCTCGGCTGTGGTCGGGTGTCTTCGAGTAATCCATTTCTTCCTCGGTCGCATGCCGTTTTGGTTCGCGTGCTTCTGCTTCCTTTTTAGGTCTTCCACGCTTTTTTTTACTGTTATTGCCTCTCATTGCTGGCCCAATGGGCTATTAATTGGGTTTGCACTATTTTATCGCTATCAACTTTTACTCGCGTAAAAATATAAAAAAACTTGGGTGCTCTACGTACACGTCTTTCTTGTACGAGTATTGCCAAGCGTCTGAAACGTTTATATTTATTATTTATTTTTAAACTCAATATAATTTGTTAGCGAAAACTTAAACCCTTTTTTCTTAACTATTGCGATATTTATTTTAAACAATTTTTAGGAGGCCGAAGGTAGGAACTTTCCCGTGGCGGTAAATGTTTTCCTGGTTCGACTAGATTCACTAAATTTGGACCATAAAATTTATAAATGCCAGATGTGGTCGGTGACACACGAGTTGAGGTTCGAGTAAGAAATTATTTGTATTGGGTGTTTCTTGAATCCCCTTTGAAGTTGAGGCCCGAGACGCGCGCATAGTAGATAATCCGCCACTGCGTGCATGTAAAACCGCAAAGCGATTTATCTCTTTTCCGAATACTAAAAAGATCTTATTAAGAAATAAGTTTTATATTAATTTAAGTCTTAAAAGAATAAGCTACCAGGCAAAAAAATGGCGACACGAATCTGAGGAAGCGAAATTTGCATCTCACGATTTGTATACATGGTATAAGCAAATGTGAAAAAGAAGGAATTCCAAGCACCCGGGCCCCATATCACCTTTGCAAGGTCTTAGCAACAAACGTTGAATTTCGCAACGTTGCACTGTGGGGAATTTCAGCCAATTCGTAGACATGTCGATTACAGATCTGATATCCAAATTTCAAAATTAGAAATAGCGGATTCAATATGGCGGACAATGCATATCTAATTATCACTATAGAGTGAAAATGAACAAAACGGAACATAGGATTTTCAATGTTAACTTCTTTATATTGGAATATTATCTTCCCTGCGCATTTTAGAGGAAACATGTAAATTTCTCCAAGCAGTCTTGCTATTATGTATTTTTTCTACGGCCATGTTATAATTCATTCATAACGATTCAGAAATTTGAATCATTATGACCATCATAATGATTCAAATTTTCATAATGCAAGAAGCTACAAATAATTGCGAAAATTAAATCGCGTCAGCATTGGTCGGTCAGTTGTCACTTTGACATAATACTCGAAACCAGTCAAAATAATTTCCTGTTTACTTATAAAATGAGTGAGAGTCCCAGCGACAGTGAGATTCAGTTCACACCACCTGATATATTGGAAAAGGCAAAAGAAGCCTGCGATAATTTTCTTCCAACAAAATCCAGGAAGTACTATGAAAAAGCATACAAATTATTGACGGGTTGGCAATATGAAAAGAAAACTAAATCCTTGTCTGAAAACGTTTTAATTGTATACTTCGAAGAGCTTGCGAACAAAATGAAGAGTTCGAGTTTATGGACCCATTATTCGATGTTAAAGTCGATGTTAAATATCAAACACAAAATCGACATAAAAACTTATACAAAATTACAAGCTCTATTAAAACGTAAATCAGAAGGCTTCAGGAGTAAAAAGTCGAAGACATTAACATCTGATGAAATAAAAACCTTTATTGACAAAGCCCCTGATAACGAATATCTTCTAGTAAAAGTAAGTAAGTTTAAGATTTTAAACGTTTAATAAAAATTAAATTCATATTTTTTATTAAAGATATCATTAATTTTTGGAATAATAGGGGGTGCATGTAGAAGACATAAATTACATAAGTTAAAAATTCAGGATGTAAAAGATCTACAATCAGTCTTTCTTATAACCTATATACGATACGAAAACAAGAACTGTACGTAAATTTACTGTCACTGGCACATACTATAATATTTGCAAAAAATATATTAATCTGCGTCCAAAGCACACCACTACAGATTCCTTCTTCATAAATTATCAACGTGGTAAATGTACTATCCAAAATGTTGGACTTAATAAGTTGGGCGGTATGTCAAGATTGCGTCATTTTTGAATATTCTAGAATCACATTTATACACAGGCCACTGCTTCCGCAGGACCTCTGCTACCCTGCTAATAGATGCTGATGGAGATATCACTTCTTTAAAACGCCACGGTGGATGGAAGTCAACATCTGTGGCCGAAAACTACATTGATCACTCGTTAAAAAATAAAATAAATGTGGGGAATAAAATACTAGATTCTATAGAAAATAATAACCCATCAACAAGTAGCAACGCACATTTCACTTCAACAACTTCGACGACATTATCCAATGTCCACACTACAGTGCCTCAAAACAATTTCTACAATTGTACAGGAATTACTGTTATTAATTTTGTTAATCTTGAAAATTAAAATTCTATTTAATTGTTAATTTATGTTAATTGCTTATCTATTCAATAAACTAGTTTATATATTTTCATAAAAATATATTCTCTTGCATTTTTTACGATATACCCAAAAAAAAAAAAAAAAAAAAATCTACATGGCCGTAGAAAAAGTAATGTATGCAACTCCCACATTATGACTTATTAATGCATTCGTACGAATTACAACACTCGCTCGCAAGCTCGCTCGAATTGTAAACTTCGTACTCATACTTTAATAAGTGTCATAATGTGGTCGTTGCATAATATACTATTTTTGCATTTACAAAAACCCGAAAAAATAATAAAACAGTCATCAAAAAATTATCATTTTCACGAAAATAATGGTTGCCATGAAATTAAAAAATTAATACATTCCAAATCTAAATTTCGTTTTTCGACTTTTGGCCAGCTTTTCGCTAAAATCCCCCACTGTGCGTTGTCTGAGTTCGTTAATTTTGCATATGCAGGTGATCTTAAAACATCATAATATTATCTGCCTAAACATATTATTACTGACAATTACAGTGCACACATACTGGCAACTGAGAGTTTTCGATTATGGAAATTAATAATCGATTATTGATTATTTATAGTAATCGATTACATCGATTAATCAAAATAATGAATTCATTAAATAATCGATTTATTATATATAATTATTTTTTTTAATATGCAGAAAAAGGTACTTCGAATTATTAAGGCTGGTAATATAAAATAGATATTTATTTTACCAAATAAATCGATATTTTTGAAGAAAAATGGTGATGTGGCCATCATGTTACTTTCTCAGACTTGATGATATCATTTATGTTCACGCTTTCATGGTTTATTTACTCAAAAACTGAAGAGAACTTATTCTTTATGACTTGTTCATTTTGACATTCTCTACCATTATTATTAACATACATTTGCTGTAACTATTATCGTTTCATAATTACAAACCAAAAACAAAAAATGAATAATTTTTTTCTCGAATAACATAGATTTTCTGAAAAATATTTTCAAACCAAAGATGTTCATTTCTTAGTTGTCTTCAATATTTATTTGAAAAAAAAACACAAAACGATTAAGGTGAACACCCACTTCCGGCGTATGTAAATTTACCAAAAGCTTTTCAGTTCTTCGGATTATAAAATAAAACTTATGTTCGAAGTTTCATATCAATTGATCTATTAGTTTTTGAGATACAGCGCGTACAGCACCCCTCCCCACACACACACACACATTTTTTTTTTCAAATATTGTTGAAAAGGCATCCAGGGATCTCAAAACGGATATTTCCGTAAAAAAAAAATTTGAAAAAATGTTCACGATCACAATACTTTCTCGTACTGAGAACTCTCATAGCGGAGAAAATAAAAAGAAAAAATGCCCTCATAAGGCAAAACTATACTCGGCGCACCGAATAGGTGGTATGGTCAAGTTGCGTTCAACCCGCGTCCTCGTGATAGTTCGTCGAGACGTTATGAAAAGCCTGATTCACACAGCCTAACCACATTTTAGTTCTGTGCCAGAAATATAAATCTTTCTACTTTAAGCCACAAAATTTAACCATTTACTACTTCCTAATTAAATGTAATTGAAAAAGGCTGATTTAAGGAAAGAACGTAATCACTACATTTAAATAAGACAGAAAAACGAGAACACATGGCATACAACGGGCGTGCTTAAAAATTTCGGTTGCGTGACATACGCTTCACATGCGTTTGCGCTGACCAATCAGCGAACATCACGCGAAAATCACGCAAACCCATAATACCACCGGTTCGGTGCGCCGATTATAGGAAAGTATTATAAACATTTAAAGTTGCATTAATATCTATTTTCATATCTTCAAATAATCGATTAATTGAATTCGATTAGGGAATTCGATTAGGGAGATCCTCAAAAGAGTGAAAAATAATTGAAAGTCAAATTTTTATTTTTTGAACGCATCGTTATCTAATCGACATTTAATCAGACATTTTTCACCAAGAATTTTTAAAATTTGGCGTGGTGTTCTAGAGATATTCTCAAAAGACAAACACATTTTTGCGCGAATTGTTATTTATTCAACTAGGACAACACAAAGTATTTTTTAAATTTGTTGAAGCGTTCAAAAGAAATTCTCAAATTAGGACTATATTTTGCACCAAGAATTTTCAAAATTTAGCGAGGCGGTCAAAAACAATTGGAAGTGAAATTAATGTTTTTGGGCGCATCGTTATCTATTCAATTAGCACAATATTTTGCACCACGTATTTTCAAAATTTGTTGAGATGTTCAAGAGATATTCTCAAAAGACTGAAGAACAATTGAAAGTAAAATTATATTTCGTTATCCACTCGATTAGGATAATGTTACTCATCCAGAATTTTCAAAATCTGAAGATGTGTTTAAGAGTCATTCTCAAAAACACGAAGAACAATTGAAAGTATGAGTTCATTTTAGAGCATATCGATATTATTGATTATTTTTTATTAAGCGATTATATCCATTGGTCAAAATAATTGGTTAATAAAAATAATTCATTAATCAAATATAATTCTTATTATTAATATAAGAAAATGGTAGTTCATGTAATTAAGGCTGGTTATATGAAATAGATATTGGTTTTACCAAATAAAAAGATAGTTTGTAAATAAAATAGAAACAACCTTACTTGTTGCAGAAAGTATTAAATAAATTTAAAAAAAACGAAATATAGCCTGAATATATAAATATTCAACCTGTTCGTAGCTCTGCAATCAAAATTAAGTCTTACTAAGACTATAAACAAATAACTTGTTGAAACAACTACTTCCCTGGCTAGTGCCACGCCGGATATTGAATGATACAAAAGATATTTGCGTTATTACTAGTACTAAGTACTTAGTGAAATAACATTGGTTTAAGATCCCTTATTTCTACCCACAGGACTAACTTGAAAAATAAAACTAACTTGAATTTGAATTTGTTTTCAAATAAAAAAGAAGAAAAACCTATATAGTGAAACTAGTCAAGTATTTTAAACATTCAAAGCATTTTTATTCTGTAGAATTAATAAATAAATTGAAGAATTTTCAAAGTGAGGACCTGTTTTTGTGCCAAATCGTCGTAAGAACTTCGTTATTTGAGTCCTGCGCAGGTAATTGAACACATTTCAATGCCCTTTTGGTGGATCGAGTCGACACATCTTTTCCAACTCGATACATGTTACCAAAGTTGGTCGTTTTTTGCCAAAAACTGTTTTTTGTGGTCGGGGGTTGAAGGGTTCGAAAAGGGATCATTCCGATCTGAGTTTACCCTCTTAAAGTAGAGCCGAAATGGGATTTTTTCCCGAAAGAATCATCAAATTTGGTTAACACCCGTAACTTGGTGCCTAATCGTTGGAACTTCGTTCTTTAAGCTCAGCATAGAGAATTGATCAAATTTTAATGCCTTTAGGGTGGATCTAGTCGACAAAATATTTAGAACTCCGTAGATATCGTCAATGTTGGACATAGTTTCCATAAAAAAAAAAAACATTTTTCTTTCACAGGGGCGCTAGAGGGAGGCGGAAGGGGTTACGCTTAAGTTCGCATGCATGGCTTTAAAGAAGACACTTCAAAGTTTTTCGCCCTCAAAGATTTATCAAAATCGATTGAAAATACGCCGAGTTATGGCGGTTTGAGAATGGTCGAAATTTCACGAATTTCAAGTGTTTCATTTTTTTTCCACCAGTGTATTCATGGATTTTTGTAAAGGTGAATTGAAGACAAATTCAGCGATACCATATTATTTGGAGTTTTATTGTAAAGTAAGGAAGTAGTAATGGAGTAATAACGAGTAGTAAATAAAACATTTCGCGTCAAAGGTTCGATGTTAAGTTGAGAATACATGGTGATTAAGTGTTAAAAATGTCTTCAATTTTTTTATAACGGGTAGAGTTGCACCGAGCTCTCGAGGCGCAAAATTTATCCCACACGTCTTGAGTGGTCAGTAATACTGTACATTGATATGATCCTTATCTATGGATAATGCCGCAAAACCGTAGACGCTCTCGAGATTTGTACGAAGTTAGATATCCAAATCGTGGAATACCTTCGTCAAGTTAGAAAAATGAAAAACTACGCAGAAGTTCTTTTCCAGTTGGAAAGCACGAAGCACCCCGAAAAAGCCAGTTCTAATCGAAGATAACGTCATAAATATTGTGGCATATACACAAGCGAACCCGCATGTATCTACCAGATTTCTTTCTCGAAAATCGAGATACTGGATGAAAGTTACCATTGCTGAACGATTAATCAAACTCTAAGATAATCCAAGCTTCTTAAATAAAATGTTATGGACTGATGAAAGTCGCTTTCACAATAATGCCACTGTTAACCGATATTACAGTCATTACTGGTTTCTTGATAATCTGCATTTTCAACAAATTTGGAGAGTAAATGGATGGTGTGCTTTAATCAACGGTCGTGTGGTTGGTCCTTACTGTTACCTAAACACAGTGTTATTTTGTTTATAAAATTGAATAATCAAATAACCATATGTTTTATATTTATAATCCAGTGTTAAATATCTTATAACTCGGTGTTATGTGACAATTTGGATTCCACAAAACATTGAATGTGTTTTAAATTTTAACACCGGCTTTCGTAACTCCGACTTAAATAAATGTTTGTGAAATTGACTGTTAATTTAATAATATATACCAAGACTCAAATAACCGTCTTGTCGGTCATTAGGGTCGTAATCTGGTCGGGTCATGTATGTCCTACTCAGGTAGACATTGTCAATACGATTAATAAAAATCGTCCAAATTGTGTCGTTAAGGGCGCATTTCAAACGAGAGCAGGCAAGACTTAATTCTCCGCGTGTACATTGACTGGTGCAGTATATTACTGGGAGAGATTCAGGTAAATGAGGGAGCGATGATGCAACAGGATGGTGCAGCACCTCACTGTTCTCGACAAGTTGTTGAATACAAATGGGTAAAGTTGACATCTTATATCCTGAGTCCTTGTCACTTATAACTTTTATTATTTGATTTATTGTTTGTTAATGTTGTTCCTTGTTTTTATATACATTATTTTCCTGTTATTCTAAGAATAATATAAAAATAATGTGTTATCGCTAAATTTGTCTTTCAATCACCTTCACAAAAATCCATAAATATATAGGGTATCTTTTTAAAATTGTAAAGTTGATGTCATTTTTCCGGAAATGCAGGAACGGGTATGAAATATAAGTAAACAGAAAGGGGCATCATTTTGAACCATTTAAGTCCACCAAATTTCATTTTCGTACTACAAACCGTTTATGAGATATTGCCTGTCTACCTCGTGCTGTATTAATTATATGTTTATATATTGTTACTGTACCTACACCGGAAATAAATTATGTTATTATTATTATTATTATTATTATTATTATATAGTTCAAAAACAATTTTTGTTTCAATTGTCATTAATCGATCAAGCAATGTCTAAGTAATAGACAACTCTAAAATTCATAATTTTGATTGATATTTACATATCCTTTCTACTTGTAGTTGATTACAATGTTGTTAATAAATTACTTCTGTACACTTTCATCACACTTTCTTATTATTGATTCTTTTTACAGTGGAAACGCAAATAATAATTTATTACTTTCATTATACGCTTCACGTCAAAAAGTGATGAATGAGACCCCAAAGATTTTTTAATAGAAACGGCCGTGACATTCTCGACCCTCCTCCCTCCTCCCTCCTCCCTCCAACAAACACACACACACATGCACGAAAAGCTTATGCATCGCAACGTTTCATACAAATTACAATTTGAATCGTTTCGACAATTACACTTTAATACATTAAATTTTGAATTCGTTGCACCTTGAAAGTGAAAACGGTCACACACGTTATGTACGACACGAATTGAGCCAACAAATATCCATCCCGACTTCCCCACTCCTGTACTCGTACACGTGTTTATGCAATTTTCAGGTAGTTATTTATAAATACATTTCCAATCCGTTTGAATGGTCGTAACCTTTCCTTTCCATTCCTCGTGTGACTATAAACCATTACGGGGGTTAGTCGGTCGATTTTTACGCCGCATTGTTGCCTTTGACGATCCATCGATTTTCTTATGTAATAATGGGAACGCCGTATTTAAGTTACGAACACATTTCCGAAATGTTTCGTTGTCAAGGTTCTGCTAATAAGGGGTTGTCGGTTATATTTTGCCGAGCCTTCTTGGGCCTCCGCCAAAACTTGTGCTATCGATTCGGTTTTGTTTCTCAATTACGGCGCCGCGGACTGTTATTAGCAGGAATAAAAGAAAATTGCATATTTTGAGGATGCGAAAAATAATGTACTATAAATAAGTACAATCACATAGATTTGGATTAAAAAAAATATATATGGGCTCAAACTAACATGTACTTTATTTATTAATTGCCCAACTTGGCAATTAGAACTGACATATATTTATTGGCCGTTTATTTTTCGCGACAACATAATATATGTACTTTACATAGACTAAGTATATTTTAAAATAGTCCTGCATAGAAATGTATAAGAAACTGCCAAACAGCTATTACATTGTTAAGTACTTCAATTACATTGTTAAATCATGAATGAAAAAAACACTTCTTCTTGACATCGAACCGTATAGTATGGAAGAATTCTATATTTCCATTAACTAATATATCGGGTGTGTATAAATTGGCGGATAATCTACACGTGGCGATATTCTTCCTAAAATTCGGAATAGAAAATGTCGATGAAAAAATGTTCTATCATGCCATTAGGAGCCACTTAAAAGAAATGTACATTAGGCAACATCACATTCATAAGCTGTCCTGTTTTTCAATAATCTCATGATTAATTATGTGGGTTAGTTCAGAGTAGAAGGTAATAGACAGATAGAACGGAGTTTATCCGATGTATATCCAAGGTAAAACACATGAGTAAATAGTAAAATGCATTGTAATTTAACAAAACAAAACGAAAATAACACAAATACACTGAAACGCGGGCACTAATATAAACTGATAATAGTGAGAAAAGCAGAATTGGCACAAAGTTGAAACTAGCAAATTTGAATGAATTTGTTGTGTCAAAAGTGACATAAGCGGGTATGATGTTGCCCGATGTATTTTTTATGAAAATATTTCATTAAGAAGTGTTAAAAATATACTTTTGAGGTAGAAAGATGGCAAACACTGACAAATAATTATGAACAAGCCATACTACCGAAATTGCAGTTTTCTGTAAATTACTATCGAATAATAACGCATATTTAACGACTGGGTGTTCAAAGGTTAAGGACCTCGTGAAGGCTCAGGATGCACGGTACAATATTTTAGAATAAAGATAAGCTGCTTAGGATTTTTGGAAGAATATCGTCACGTGTAAATATTCGCCAATTTATACACACCCGATATAGCATCTGCATTCTATCATATTACATTATTATTATTTTTATCATTTCATTACTTAAAATGTTTTATCAAGTGGTCAACGAGAAATCAATAAAACCTGTTATTGTTTTTCGTTTTAACGATATATTTATTTATGTATGTATAGTATGGACACAGAAATAAATGATTTATCATTAATATTAATAAGGCACGATATTTGTATTAAAAAGAATTGATCGTACTTACAAAACGCTGAATTTATTCTAATGACGATCTTTCACTTGTACCTACAGTTTATCTCTTAAAGCAAATGTTTTCTTCTTCTAGTCTTGATTTTAAGCATTTTTGCTTCGAGGGGAGTTTATTTGGCTTTAAATTCCAACTTGATAATTTCTAATAATACCTTGGTTGATAGCCCGTTCAGTAACAATATATTAAATCAAACTTTTTAGATACAAGAACATGAATGTACATATTTTTAGTTATTGAATAAATGTGTTCTCTCTCTCTCTCTATAAATGATATAATTTATTCTGGATCTAAGTTATAACTTCACTTCTTTTATGACTGCATTAATAAAACCATAAATTATTGTTTCCCATCAATAACAACTCTAGATATATTTCTGGCTACTGGTCGTCTTCTGTGAAGTGTTTACATTATTTGTTTGTTTAGTTTGTTTATTTTCGTTACGATGAATAACAGCGGAGCTGTATAGCCCCCAAGAAGGCCAAAATTGCGTACTTAATTTTGAGTTTTCTAACATTTAACTTCGTAACACTTCGTTTTAGCGTATAAGTTTTTATAATGAATCTTGTAGAGAATTTAATTACCTAAAAAAATACCATGTATGTTTTTTTTATATTCAATACAACGAAAAGTGGCCTTTTGAAAGTTAAGTGAGGAAAATCCCTTTGGTTTATTATTTTTAATTATACCAATCGAATTAAAAACGCAAACAATAAAACGAAAGAATTGTGGAATGTACTTAAAAACAAAAAAGAGGGCAACTTACCACAAAATAAATGTATTAAGCACATTGTTGACAACTTTAATACTAAAATTGACGACCCCAAACAATTGTTAACACCATGAACAATTACCTTAGCACTATTGGTAACACGAAAGGAACAGGGAATGTATGTAACTATGAAATCTCTAATGAAGTGTCAGGATCCATTTTTTTCTATAACCGAATTAGAAGTTACAAAAATAATTCATGATATGAAATGCACTAGCTCGAAAGACTGTGATGACTTATCAATGAATATTTTAAAATACATCCAAGATTCCATTACAAATCTCATTAATCAGGCGGTAACCAAAGGTGTATTTCCGTCGGCATTAAAAGTGGGGAAGATTATCCCAATTTTCAAAAAGGGAGACCCATACTTAATATGTAATTATAGGCCACTATGCATTTTGTCAGTATTCTCAAGGATATACGAACGAGTAATCTATCACCGAATCATAGGCTATTTGGAGTACAATAACTCACTATGTGATGAACAGTATGGTTTTAGGAAGGGCTTCACCACCACTCATGCTATATACAATTTCATCAATTTTGTCTTACATAATCTAGATAATAACAAACACGTCTATTCAGTATTCATTGATCTAACGAAAGCGTTTGACTGTGCTCCCCATGAACTACTACTGAATAAGTTAACAGCGTACGGACTAAGAGGCAACTGTTACAGTCTCTTATCGTCTTATCTGTCTGATAGGAAACATGTGACAACGGCGCCAATTAATAATGCTCATTGTACATCAACAGTCGCCACTCAAACAGTTGGTATACCACAGGGAAGTGTTTTAGGACAATTATTGTTCCTATTATTTATCAATGACATGCCCCTTACATCAATGGGCACATCATCACAACTTAATGACGCAACCAGTCAGATGCTTACGGAATTAGATACTTGGCTTACCAAGAACAATTTGATGGCTAACGTATCTAAGACTCATATAATTAACTATAAAGTGCCAGTAGGTCAAACTGATGTATGCATGAGCGGTGCGCATATAAAAGAAACCAACCAAGTATACAACAGATATGTTCAAAAATTTCCAAATTCTCATATTTGATATATTCCACACGCAAGGACGTACATGAGGAAGCTGCGAGAATTGTGTATTTGTCTTACTGTCAATCACAAATAACATACGGCATTATATTCTGGGGTTGTAAAACAGTTAACAACTTTCAAAAATTATTTATTGTACAAAAAAGATTAATACGGGCCATTGCAGCCGTTAAACCCAATACTAGTTGCCGATTGTTGTTCAAAAAGTTCAAATTAATGCCTCTTGCAGGATTGTACATATACGAAACCTTAAAATTCATTAAAAACAATATAGCCATTTTTGGAAATAATCAAACTTAACACGAACACATCAAGTCAACAACTCTAAGACTATCAAAACATTCTCACAGTTATTACCATAGTTCATGTGTGGTACAATGCATCAAATTATATAACGTTTTACCAAATTCTTTGAGGCAATTATCAAAAAAAGTTTTTCTCAAAAAGATACAACAAATAATTTTGCAAAACTGCTTTTATACGATCGATGAATACTTAACTTTCTGTAATAATATGTGAATTATATGCCTGCCATTTTACGATTTTTTTATGATTGTACAATTTTTACGATTTTAAGATATGATTTTAAGATGTATGTATGTATTTTCATAAATTATTTACTGCTATTTTAATTGTGTGCTCAGTTTTAAATATGTTTATTAACTGTAGTGAGTCTATGTATTATATATGTTTATTTATAGTTTATTCCATTTTAACTTTACTAATACTTAAGTTCACCTCTACCAACATTTAATTACACTTCTTGATCAACCCATGAATGTAACATTCGTTATTGGAAATAAATTTTATTATTATTATTATTATTATAAAAACATTACCTTGGATTTTTTAGTACCCTACCAAGGATCTTGAAAACGGTAAAAGATACAGGGTGGCTTAAATTAGGAAAAAGTTGCACTATTCAGAGTATGTTTACATGCCGATTGCATAAATTCAGGGTTGTTTAACGTTTTGGAAATTTTAAAAAAATGCTATTTTTAGGATTTTTTATTTTTCCAATTTTTGTATTTATTTTAAAAGATATTAAAAAAACTAATGGCACTTTCTCAATGTCACTTTTTAAGCTCTACAAAATGGGATCTTCAAATGTTTTATCCGATGTTTCATCTCTGAGAAATCATCATCAACTTCATTTTTTTTATATGGCCACAAAAGTAGAAACACCTTGTATCATTTTTTATTTATTACAAATTTAACGATGCATCACACATTATGCTTCTAAAGCCAAAAAACAGAGAAAAATAATTAATATATTGTGGGTTCTTAATCTAGTAGGCGTTGAAAAAGAAATCAAAGATTATTGCAAGTGTTCAAATAGGTTCCCATTATTATTATTATTTTCTTGGCACAAGTATGCTCTTTATACAGTTGAATTTAAAAGTTTGTCTAACATTTTTGAGGAGATTGTGTTAACTGCTGCTATAACCGATGCCAATAATTGTTCTTAATTTTCAAAATTTCACACTTGATTTTTTTACAAACCCCCACAGAAAAAGGTCTAACGGGCATGATAATTTCTCGGAGATGAAACATCGGATAAAAAATTTGAAGACGCCATTTTGCAGAGCTTAAAAAGTGACAATCACAAAGTGCCATTAGTTTTTTTTTTATATCTTTTAAAATAAACACAAAAATTGGAAAAATTGAATTTTTTTGAAAATTTCGAAAACGATCAACATTCCCGAATTTCTGCGATCGGCATGTAAATATACTCTGAACAGTGCAACTTTTTCCTTAATTAAGCCACCCTGTATCTTTTACCGATTTCAAGATCCGCATGCTGTACATTCTTATCATGGACACGGTGTATAACATATCAAAAATTTTGAACTACCCGACCTTTTCTATGGCAAAACTCGCTGTTCGACCTTCGTCCACTGGAGTACTAATTCACAGGCTAATTCCATTCCGCATATTGTATGATACAAAAGAAATGTATGCGTTATTAATAGTACTACTAATTAATATTTAATTTTGCAGAGTTACGAACAGATTGAATATTTATACACCGTGGCCAAAAAAACGGTACTAGCAGTTTTGTACTTATGTATCTTTGTGAGTTATTAATATTTTTAAATAATTAACACAACACTGAAAAGAGTTTAATTATTAATCACTGAATACTTGTAACAGACCATCTATTTTGTGGGTATTTGTTCACAATCTTTCGTGCAGATAAATTGTCATATTGAAAAAAATGATTGATTGATGATTGATGAATATCTCATCTTGTTTACTTAGGCAAACCAATTTTGTCACAACAACTAAAATGATTAAAGTCTGAAATTCATTGGAAAACAAAAATCATGGCCCACTAATTTTGATACCTACACATGCGTCGCGGCGGTGCATTTTAAACTCCCGTATTTGCAGCGCCTTCATTAATGTGAAATATCCTCGATAAGAACTTTTCAAAAATGCAATTAATTATTTTTGCAATCTACAAAGTGTACATATTTCGTTTCTCTAAGCAATATTTAATGCATTAATTATTATTGAAAATATGCATATTTACAATTTGTACCGTTTTTTTGGCCCACTGTGTATATTCAGGCCTCCTTTCGTATTTATTTAATTTAAACCGAAGTATGTTTTATCCACAAAACCATCCTCTATTTGTTTGCTTTTGTCTATATTGATATTTCTTGATTAAACGAGCTTCTGCACAAAACGTATTGTAAACTGTTGAAACATTATCGAAGCCAACCACTATCTAATTTCCCTCCGCACGAACCACCGTAGTCATCTAATTTACACAAGACTCCATCCCCGATATCGTATTGGTTCGTTCTGTTGAACATGAATAACACGAACTACAATCGAACACAAGAATAATAGTTACTGCATATAGATGAAGACCAATACACTTATCTCCAAATATACCGGGTGTACATAAATGAATACGTAGCTGTTCGTATGCTAGAATTTAAGAGCATGCTTTAGAATTTCAGTGCGTGCAGATAGTTTCCATTTTTCGGTTTGGCAGCGTCAGTAACAACGACCGCTGTCAGCGGCGGCTCGTAGATTTCCGTTGGTGAGGCAAAGACAAAGATGCCGCTCGTGCTGCACTACTTAATCTAATAGAGGAAGCAAATATTCCGTTGCTTTTTCGGTCAAATTTTCTTCCGTTGCCTCACCACCGAACATCCACGAGCGGCCGCTGACCGTGGTGTGTGTGCAGTTGGCGTTAGATTTGGTGGAAACTCATATTTTTAGAGTTCTAGGTTACTTTTGAATAGTTCTGTAGTTCTCCATAAATTAAATTAATAGTTCTGTCCGTTCAGACCCAAAAAAGACTTAGGTCAAAGTGAGACGCCAGGTTCACGCTGCGTCTCTCTTTCTTCTGGACGAGATTCTGTGATAGTTCTTGACATTTATTTAAAGATTTAAAGTTTTACAAAAGTTCTAAAAAGAGTCCTGGTAAAAAGCATTGATTTCGCATTTTTTTATTCGTTTTCATTTACCAAAAAACAGTGCGTTCGCGCGAATACATATGAGGTTGATTTTTGATAGTTCTCTCAGCTAAAATGCATTTTCTCTATAGTTCTGAAAGCGTTTCAAATAATTCCGAAGAGTTCTATACGGTGACATTATTTGTAATCTTTTTTTTCTGATTGAAACAATATCGAGTAATATTGCCTTAGTTACGATATGTCATAACACACTTATATTTCCCCAGGGAAATATGAAGTGCTCATATTTTCCTAGGAAAATATAAACATCAAAAAACATGTCATTAGGAGCTTCTCGCAAGAATTGTTTTAATTGCTCTCTGGACAACATTAAAGGTATCCTTTATGGATTTTACCGGAACCAAACATTCACGGTCTTTCGTCGCTTGCGTTGCCACATAGTTTGACATTTCACCAATTTATGAAACAACGCAAAAATCAAACCAGTCAACTATGATATTTACAAACAAGGCCCTTAGCAACGTTACCAATCCGATAAATTCAAAAATTTACAATCCAATATTTTCCCATTTACATATTCTTTCAATTAGAAAAATTGAATTTTTTTTTAAATTGATTACAACACGGGAAATATGAATACATTTCCCTTGGTTGTCTATACATCCCTCGTCCTGAATATTAGATGCGTTATAATGCCTTCGACAAAAGATACATATGCTGATTGTTAGCCTGCCCATTTTGATTATTGTTAAAGTGAATCAATAAAAATTGTTAAATACATTTCTTACAAAAATCTAATAACAACTGTAAGGTTTGAAATATACTTACATTTTTGCCACATTTTCCGCAATGAAAAAACGTAAATATTTGAGGTTTTGAACTAGAAACTGCAACAAATAGAATTAAATAAATTTAAAAAAATACGAAATATAGCCAGAATATATGAATATTCAACCTGTTCGTAACTCTGCAAGCAAAATTAAGTCTTACTAAGACTATTAACAAATAACTTATTGAAACAACTACTTCCCTGGCTAGTGCCACGCCGGATATTGAATGATACAAAAGAAATTTGCGTTATTACTAGTACTAAGTACTTAGTGAAATAACGTTGGTTTAAGATCCCTTATTTCTACCCATAGGACTAACTTGAAAAATAAAACTAAATTGAATTTGAAAACTTTAAATTATAAAACTGAACCCTAAAATATGTAAACCTTCAGTCCAAACCTTCTATAATCTCCTCATTTGTTTACGACCCCTTCACGGTCACGGTCACCTCCACGTAAGTGTATTTTATTCTTTAACATTCAATTTAAATGCGAAGCTGCACTGATGAGAGATAAATCTCGAAACGCGTCTGCAGATGACTATTTACTTAATTTTTACATATTTTAGGGTTTTTTATGGGAGATGGCGCACATTGATATATTTTGAGATTTATCCGACCGCGATCTGAGATTTGGAATTGATTTGAATTATTTTCTTTATGACCGAACGTTCGGCGTTCCGAATTTAATTTTCTTAAATAACAAGTATAATAATAGAATGTGTGTTGACTTAATGACTGTTTTAATTTTTTTAATTTGAAATTTAAGGGCGCGCTAAAAAAATATTAGGGGTTGAAAATTGGGGCGGTTTTATGGAAATTTATTAATTCAATGTGTTATTGTTAACACTCTAAAATAAAAATAATCGATTTTCTTTGAAAATATGTTGAAATAATGAGGTTTGAACTCTACGACTAACATTAAGTTTATTTAACAATTTTCGGCAAATATTAACAACCATCTTTAAATAACATCATATACAAGGTGGCGCAAAAGTAATGTCATAATTTGAATTGACCGCCATTTTTGCAGATGGCGCCAAATGTCACTGTGCTTTGATATTTATGATGTAGATATATAGTGAATTAGTTGTCAACAAGCCATGGAGCGATACACACCTCAAGAACGTGGATTTATTGTTACTGCTTATTTGACAAATTTTGTTTTTTTTTTAAGTGTTTTTTTAACGCTCGAACAATTAAGCGTTTGGCTGAGCGCCTCGTCAACAAAACGACGATGCACACAATTAGGTATCAGTAGACGTTCCTTGCAATGGATTTTGGCGAAAGATTTAAAAATGTTCCCCTACAAAGTGCAAACTCAACTGCCAAACTCTGTTGAACTTGGTGTAAGAAGAGGATGACTTCGTATTAAAAATCATAATGAGCAATGAAGCCCATTTCCACTTTAGTGGTTATGTTAACAAACAGAATTTGCGTTTCTGGGGCACAGAGAATCCACATGTAATGGAAGACAATCCATTGAATCCCCTCAAAGTGCCTGTTTGGTGCGGCATTCGGAGTGAAAAAGTGATTGGTCCTTATTTTTTTGAAGACGCCGATGGCGCTACCGTAACCGTAAATGGCGAGCGTTAAAGGCATATGCTAAACGAGTTTTTTTGTCGCAAGTTGCTGCATTGGGTCTCGATCATTGTTGGAGCAACCGCTCACACAACTCGGGAAACTATGGAGATTTTAAGACACCAATTTCCAGGTCGAGTGATCTCCCGTTTTGGAGATTTGAACTGGCCGTCCAGATCGCCAGATCTAACAGCACTAGACTTCTTCCTTTGGGGCTTTTTAAAATCTCGGGTTTACCACAACAAACCACGAACCTTGGAAGTCTTGAAAGCTAACATTGAAGAAGAAATCGCCAATTTGGAGCCAGATGTTTTGCGAGCAACAATTGAAAATGCCGTAAAACGAGTGCAATTATGCATCAACTCGGGAATTGGTCATTTGACCGATATAATTTTTTTCAAGTAATGACACCAATTTTATACTTTCAAATAAACTTTTGATGAAAACAGAGCTCTTTTTTTTCATTTATAACAAAATGGCAGCCAGTTCAAATTATGACATTACTTTTGCGTCACCTTGTACATTTGACATTTGCATGATCCACATTTGTCCTCGCGTTATGGAGTTATCTTCTGTCAAAGACCTAAATTGTGGGCATTTGCCATTTTATGTAACCTAAAAACGCAGATGTATTGTATTCAATACTTGAAATAACTACTATTCGCAAGACAATGAAAGTATCGTATATTAGATAAGTTTTTTATTGGTTATGGCGACCACCCCTATCAATGATATATATCGTAGGCAACTACACGTAGGTATCTGTGTGTAGGGCAACAGTACGCTTTCAAGAAAGTAATAATTAAGGGGAGGTTCTCATGTAAATAACAAAAAATTGGCAAATTTTGAAAAAAAAAATTTCGAGGCAATAAAAAGACATACGAAGGAACGGTTTAGGGATTACGGTTGACGATGTTTTCAACTTTGTCTTCTATTTTTTTTTGTTACGAAGAAAACAAATGGTGCCCGTTATTTACGGATATTTGATGGCATGTTCTGGGAATATGGTCCCACTGCGTGCATCCTAGTGCCCAAAAACCAATCTCGAATCAAAAATCGGCTACATCCAAGGCTGAAAGACCTCTGGTAAATTGCCTGTTGAGGTCATTTGTAAAAGTGTCTCAATAAATGTATTGTCTCTCTCCCTCTCTCGACTACATCATCTAAAACTACATTCAATTTGTGGGACTTTATACCTAAGCAAAATGAAATAAATTTAAATTTGACTTGAACTTTGAGTACGATTTTTGGTTTGTTTTCTTTTCCTTTGCAAGGCTCTAAAAAAATAGATCATATTGAATTGTTTTATATATTATAGGTATAAGGTCCCAGTAAAAGTATTTCATTTAAGAGGATCAAAATTATAAGTTAATGGGTGGAACCGTTTTCATTTTATCGTGTCCTCAGTTTGGAAAAATTATGTTTCGAGAAAAACGAATTTGAAGTTTTGGTAACACATTTATATGAATGATTGTGTTATTGCTCAAATTGCGCACTCAAAATGTGTTAAATTGCGTTTTTGGGGTCGCTGAACACGAATCTGAGGTTAGATTTGCCAAATTCAAAATGGCGGAGAAAAAAAAATGATGGATTGACCAATTTCAACCAAAATTTAGACATACGGGTTTTCAGGGTCGCTAAACAGTAATCTGAAGTAAGATTTATAAAATTCAAAATATCGGATCCAGTATGGCGGACCAAAAATGATGTATCGACCAATTTTGACCAAAATTTAGATAAGTGTTCTCCTAACTTACCATCTCATGACGGCGGTGAAAATACTTCGATTTATAGGCTCTAGAAAGTTTTGTAATGCGCGGATTAAAAAACGCTTTTACACCAACATTCTAACTTACAACTTGGTATTTGAGAAAAAAAGCGAAAAAATTTAAATTTTTATATGAGAACCTCCCCTTAAAGAGACGGTATAGTAAGTAATAAAACTGTTAGAATAGCGATGAAATGTATAGAAGGAATCTTCGAAATTGTTAATCATCACCATCACCTACTTAATTAGTTAAAGGGGAAGGTTTCAATTGGCATCGCATAAATTTCTCACGTAGGAACGAACATTACAGTCGAGATTAAACGTTTTCACGATGTGTTTAACGTTCTCGGGCCGAATTAACTGCATTTTACATGCCTCTGCACTCGTTTACGTGTTTATATTCCTCCACTGCACAATTTGACATTTATTGTCGTGAGCCAGAGATGCGTAATTACGCAGGTGTGTACGTTTGTTTCAATTAAACCGTGCGTTGCCGATTAATTAATTGCTTCAGTGTGTATGCGTGTTCCGGTCGCTTTTATTGATGATTCACTTAGAACTTGTGTCGATGTTTATTTATAATAATAATAATCCAACAGGATATACTCAATTGCAAAGGAAAATTAATACAACATAAATGTTCAATTAATTGTTTAATTTATCGACTATATTAGAATAGAAAATATCGGTGTGTTCGATTTAATATTGCATTCTATTTATTATACGAGGGCAATCCACAAAGTGACAGACGTTTTGAAATAAAAAATAAACAAAGTGAAAAAACTAATTTTTATTATATACATTTTGAAGGTAAACTCTTGGGCTATTCTTCGACGTAATCGCCATATAAATTAAGGCATTTATCACAACATTTTACAAGCTTTTCAATGCCCTCTTTGTAGAAATCTGCCGCCTGCGAGTTCAACCACTGGTTTACACCGGCATGGAGTTGAGCGTCAGTGTCATAGTGTTGCGTACCGAGCCACGTCTTCATCGTTGGGAACAGATGGTCGCTCGGGGCCAAATCCGGGCTGTATGGCGGATGACTGAAAATTTCCCATCCAAAATCACGCAAGAGCTCTTGAGTACGATTGGCAGTGTGTGGACAAGCGTTGTCATGGAAAAGCAAACTTTTATCGTTAAGTTTTCCCCGACGCCTGTTTTGTATCGAGCGTCTTAATTTTCGTGTTTCGCAATACCTCTGAATTGATTGTTTGACCACGTTCAAGAAAATCAACGAAAATCACTCCCTGAGCATTCCAAAACACAGTAGCCATGATTTTTCTAGCTGACAGCGTCTGCAGACACTTCCTCGGTTTCTTGGGCGAATGCATCGACTGCCGTTTTGTTTCACAGGTCACGTGCTGTACCCAAGTCTCGTCACCAGTTACGATACGATCGATAACATGGTTTCCACTTTTGTCGTACTCTTCCAGAAATGTCAGTGCTGTAGCAAGTCTTTTGTTTTTGTGGTCTTCCGTTAGGATTTTCGGAATCCACCTGGCACAAAATTTGTGGTATCCAAGTTTACCAACTACGATTTCATGAACTAAACTCCGTGAAATTTGGGGAAAATGTTCCGAGAGTTCCGTAATCGTGAAATTCACGGATTTTTTCATTCATTTTCACCAACAATTCATCAGTCACAAGACTAGGCCTACCACTGCGATCCTCATCGTGAACATTGGTTCGTTCATTTTTAAAGTCAATGCACCACTGCCTCGCTCGGCTTTCACTCATTATTCCGTTGCCGTACACGTCACAAATCTGGCGATAAATTTCAATCGGTTTGTAATTTTTCGCCAACAAAAACCTTATCACACCACGCACTTCACAACTGGCGGGATTTTCAATAGCAGCGCTCATTTTAAAACGCCACTGTATAAAAAGCACAATATGCACGATGCTCTAGTCACCACGGCTGGTTGCGTACTAGGTGTAGAAACATTCTGTAGCCACGATGTGGCGTCAGTGCCGCCAACTGCCGCGCCAGGCCAAAACGTCTGTCACTATCTGGATTGCCCTCGTATGATCCGTTTGTATTTGATAAAAGGAAGAATACAATATTTCTAATAAATGTGCATTGTGTCCATTATCAATAGTTAAACATTTAACCTGTTGATAATGGACATCCAAAAATAAATCATTTTGTAAAGAATTCTCATTTCTACTATTTATCATGTGTATTAATACCGACTGTTCAAAATTACTTAAGTGGTAAGATGACACTATATTTTTAAAGTCCTTCCAATATCCAGTTCTGCATTTCTTGCCGACTCATCGAAAGAGAATTTTCTCCGATTCAACTCTTCTAATTGTTGTCACAGATCTATCGCCTTTCCTTAGGAACCAGATTATTCAAAAAATTATTAACGAAGTGTTGGTGACATTTTTAAAGGTGATTGACTTCCTTAAAATTCTTACAAAACCTTTAATATTCATTCGTTATTTCTTGTCGATATACCGAGGAGATTCTCCTCCTCAATTTTTCTAATTCTTGCCGTAGACCTATCGCCTTTGTTTCCCAGATGATTCACAGGATTTTTAATGTTGGAGTGATTGTCCATGATAACACAGCACAAACATCTTAATACTCTTTTTGTATCACTTGCCGATTTACGAACAATCAACAATCATTAAAAACCTTTACTTGTTGCAGAAACATTAAAAAATTAAATAAACACGAAAAATAGCCCGCATTAAATCTGTAATACCGTTCTTCGACCGCAGAAATCAATTAAACAACGAATTGTATTTTGTAACCTTATCTACATCTTCTTAATAAGTGCAATACAATAAGAATTTGAAACTGATTTTTGGTTAAAAAAAAAGAAAATTATTCGTTGATCTTATCTACATCTCTTTAATGAGTACTAGTAATGAGCGTTATTTTCACCAACTGCTACGTTGGGACTGTTACTGAGAAATAATAACGGTAACCGTTATTGAAAAATCCCAGTAACGGTGATTTTCTCAAAAGTTATTTTATAAAAAGAACGCGATTAAATGACGAATCATTTCTTAGTAACAGTAACTCTTATAACCGATTCAATGATGAATCAGTTCTTAGTAACAGGACTCGATTCAATAACGAATCACGTCTAAAAAAAACTCGAAATATTGAAAAGAATTTGACATAAAATTGACGAACACAAAATAGCCAGTGATTTCATGAGAAAATATAATCCGTTTTAAAGTTACAAGAAATTCTTCAAATTTTGAAATTGAAATTCATAAAAGCCATTTTCTGACTTGTATAAACTCCTGGTATTGGCACGAATAAACTGTTATTATTATTATTATTAATCATCAAAATCGAACAACGCATTCGGCAGTTATACAATTTCAAAAATCGCGAAAATCTTGAAAATTTAAAAACTGCTACTTTTGCATTAATTTCAAGAGAAAATTTGGAAATCCGTTTTAAAATAACATTAAATTCACCATATTTTGATATTTGTATCATCAAAATCGGTCAACGTGTTGAGTAATTTAATAACCAAAATTGCAATTTAAATCTTTGGTATTCTTCTTTGGATTTTCGAAAAGTTCACGACGACCGACAAGAAACCTAGATTCAAGGAAGCAATTATTTGCTCCTCCCTAGGATCCGCCAGTGATGAAACCGTTTTGAATAATACTAAATTCGCAATACATTGACATTTAAATCATCAAAATCGAACAAATCATTCGGTAGTTGTTCGTTTTTACTTTCTCCATTAAGAAGTACGAGAAAGTATTGTGATCGTGATTTTTTTTCCAAAAATTTTTTTTACGGAAATATCCGTTTTGGGGTCCCTAGATGCCATTTCAACAATTTCTGGAATTTTTTTACTTTCTCCGTTACGAAGTACGAGAAAGTATTGTGATCGTGATTTTTTTTTCAAAAATTTTTTTTACGGAAATATCCGTTTTGGGGTCCCTAGATGCCATTTCAACAATTTCTGGAAAAAAAATTTTTGTGTCTGTGTGTGTGTGTGTCTGTCTGTGTGCGCTGTATCTCAAAAACTAATAGAGCAATTAATATGAAACTTTATACATCCGTCTTATTTGATAATCTGAAGAACTGAAAAGCTTTTGGTAAAATTTCGTACACCGGAAGTGGGCGTTTACCTTAACTGTTTTTTGTTTTTTGCCAATATTTTCTTAAATATGAAAAATATCACAAAAACATTTAAACAAACATTGAAGACAATAAAGAAATAAACATCTTTTGCTTGAAAACATTTTTCATAAAATCATTTTTATTCGAGAAAAAAATTTATTATTATTTTTTTAATTTTTGGTTTATAATTATAAAACGATAATAGTTACAGCAAATTTATGTGAATAATAATTGTAGAGAATGCCAAAATGAACAACTTCTAAAGAATAAGTTTTCTTCGAAATCTCGATAGTTTTTGAGTAAACCGAGTTTTTGAATTTGAAGTAAAATTTGCAGGGTATTTTTTACATCTTTCATAATTTTGACGTTTTAAACGTCAGTTTCATCCGAGTTTACGCAATGCTCGATGAACATTTAAAATATGATTTCAATTGAAAATAAACAATGAAAACGTAAATATAAATAGCTATGATAGCATCAAGTCGGAGAAAGTAACATGATGGCCACATCACCATTTTTTGTGTCTGTGTGTGTGTGTGTTTGTGTGTGTGTGTGTGTGTGTGTGTGTGTGTGTGTGTGTGTCTGTCTGTCTGTGTGCGCTGTATCTCAAAAACTAATGGAGCAATTGAAATGAAACTTTTAACAAACGTCTTATTTGATAATCCGAAGAACTGAAAAGCTTTTGGTAAAATTTCGTACACCGGAAGTGGGCGTTTACCTTAACAGTTTTTTGTTTTTTGCCAATATTTTCTTCAATATGAAAAATATCACAGAAATATTTAAACAAACATTGAAGACAACAAAGAAATGAACATCTTTTGCTTGAAAACATTTTTCATATAATCATTTTTATTCGAGAAAAAAAATGTATATATATATATTTTTTTTTGGTTTATAATTATAAAACGATAATAGTTACAGCAAATTTATGTTAATAATAATTGTAGAGAATGCTAAAATGAACAACTTATAAAGAATAAGTTTTTTTCGAAATCTCTTTAGTTTTTGAGTAAACTGAGTTTTTAAATTTGAAGTATAATTTTTCATCTTTCATAATTTTGACGTTTTAAACGTCAGTTTCATCCGAGTTTACACAACGCTCGATGTACATTTAAAATATGATTTCAATTGAAAATAAACCACGAAAGCGTAAATATAAATGATACCATCAAGTCGGAGAAAGTAACATGATGGCCACATCACCATTTTTTCATTGTATAGGTATTAATTTGATTAGTAGAACAAGTTGGACGAATAATTTTTAAAATCTGTTTTAGCGTTCAAGAGTTATCCTCGCAAAATCCGAAAAACAATAGAAACTCAAATTTGTTTTTTCATTGTACCAATATTTATATGATTAGTACAACATATTGCTCCAAGAATTTTCAAAATCCGGTGATGCGTTCAAGAGCTGTTGTTTTCAAACCGAAAAACGATTGAATGTCAAATTTTATATTTTTTTATTGTATCGATATTTATTTGATTGGTAAAACATATCGCTCCAAGATTTTTTTAAAATTTGCTGAAGCGTTCAAGAGATATCCTCACAAAAACCGAAAAACAATTGAAACAAATTTTATTTTTCATTCTATCGGCATTTATTTCATTAGTAGAAGAAATTGCACCAATATTTTTTTAATCTGCTGAACTGTTCAATAAGTTATCCTTCAAAAACCGAAAAACTATTGAAACCCAAATTTGATTTTTCATTCAATCGGTATTTATTTGATTAGTAATACAAGTTGCAACAATATGTTTTTTAAATGTGGTGTAGCGTTCAAAAGTTATCTTCCAAAAACCGAAAAACAATTAAAAGTCAAATTTGATTTTTCTTTGTATCAAAATTTATTTGATTAGTAGAAACGCGATTTTAAAATTTTGGATTGCAATTTTTGCATTTTGTGTTAATTTCACAGAAACATTTCGTAAACCTAAAAGTACACTAAATTTTCCGTATTTTGACGTTTGAATCGTCAAAATCTAGCAATGCATTCTACAGTTGTGTTTTTAAAAACCAATATTTTCTAAATTTGAAAACGTATGAGTTTGGCATTTTGCGTTGATTTCATGAAAAAGTAAAACTAATCCGGATTGTAAATTGCATGAAATTTACCACAATTTTGACCTTGGAATGACTAAAATCGGACAACGTATTTGGCAGTTGTGCAATTTCAAAAATCAAAATCGTAATTTTAATCTTCGGACTTTTAATCCGTGCAATTTTTACGGTTTGAGTGTTTCACAAAAATAGATTATTAACCTGTTTTTAGATTGCATTAAATTATCCAGATGGTTACGAAAGATTTATCAAAATCGGACAACGCGTTTAGCAGTTGTGCAATTTCCAAAATCAAAATTACGATTTTAAAATATTCGATTTTTGCATTTTGTGTTAATTGACCCCTAAGATTCACTTTATTACAAACTGTTACTGAGTAAAGTTATTTCTTGAAATTAAAAAGTGTTCACGGACGAATGTCGTTATGTATTTTATTTCATTCTGTGTCAAATTGCGTTTTAAAGAAATATTGAAATTAATTTAAAAATTACTATAACAGATGCTCCAAATCTAGTTACATTTTCGTAACATGATTAGCAACGGTTGTTTGGCAAATGTTTAATTTGTTTAAATAATTTGTTGTGTCAAAATGAATTCTTATGCAAATTGCCCAGAAATTGTAAATCCTCCAGTAATTGTAAGAAAATCTGAAGAAGCGTGTGCGAAATTAATACCCATTAAGTCTGGTGAAAGGTATCAAAAACAATTCAGTCATTTTTGTGAATGGAAAGCAAAAAATAATGTGATGAAAATTACGGAAGAAGTTATGTTGGCTTATTTTTTAGATTTGGTAAGAATTTAAATGATTACATTTATTATTTTATTTGTGAACTAATGTTTTTAGTCTAAGAAAATAGGTGCGTCTTCTTTGTGGCGGAAATATTCCATGATAAAATCAACATTAATTTTGTGTTTCCAATAGCAACACTTTATCGGACCGGCCGTTTTTTGTGTTTTCCCGGATTGAAACTGTTGACGTAAAGTATTGGAATTTGACACAGTATGAAATAAATTATTTTAAATAACTAGTTATTTCTAGTAACAGTAACTGTTATAACCGTTTCTGGAAAATAACCGTTTATCTCATCACTAATGAGTACCAAAAGAATTTACAAAATCTCTTCTTTCGCTCAAGAGTTATCCTCAAAAAAAAAAACAGGAAACAAACAACAAATTTAATTTTTACTTTCTCCGTTACGAAGTACGAGAAAGTATTGTGATCGTGATTTTTCTTTCAAAAATTTTTTTTACGGAAATATCCGTTTTGGGGTCCCTAGATGTCATTTCAACAATTTCTGAAAAAAAAAAAAATTGTGTCTGTGTGTGTGTGTGTGTATGTGTGTGTCTGTGTCTGTGTGTGTGTCTGTTTGTCTGTGTGCGCTGCATCTCAAAAACTAATAGAGCAATTGATATGAAACTTTAAACATAAGCTTTATTTGATAATCCGAAGAACTGAAAAGGTTTTGGTAAAATTTCGTACACCGGAAGTGGGTGTTTACCTTAACTGTTTTTTGTTTTTTGTCAATATTTTCCTAAATATAAAAAATATCACAAAAACATTTAAACAAACATCGAAGACAACAAAGAAATTAATCGCTTTTGCTTGAAATTATTTTTCATAAAATCATTGCTATTCGAGAAAAAAAAATATAATTTTTTTTTAATTTTTGGTTTATAATTATGAAACGATAATAGTTACAGCAATTTTATGTGAATAATAATTGTAGAGAATGCCAAAATGAACAACTTCTAAAGAATACGTTTTTTTCTAAATCTCGTTAGTTTTCGAGTAAACCTAGTTTTTGAATTTCATGATTTTGACGTTTTAAATGTCAGTTTCATCCGAGTTTACGCAACGCTCGATGTACATTTAAAATATGATTTCAATTGAAAAAAAAACCCACGAAAACGTAAATATAAAGTCGGAGAAAGTAACATGATGGCCACATCACCATTTTTTGTGTCTTATCTGCATCTATTCGGCGAGTAAAACACTTTGCTGAAAGAAGTTGATAAATTTGGTCATCCGTTCAGAAGTTGACCTTAAAAAAACAAATTATTTTTTGGTCCTGTACTCGATGAGTACAATACTTTTCAGGAGGAATTTTTTAAATCGGCCATTTTGTTCAAGAGTTAACTTCTCAAAACCACAAAACAATTGAGCCGTTAATTGATTTTTTTATATCGGGCTTGATAAAAAAATCTATGTTTAAGAGTTATCCTTAAAAAATCAAAAAATAATTTAACGTCGAATTTCCGTTTTTTTTTTCTCAATTGACATGTATTTAATAAATACATGACTTGCCTGTAAATTTTGTCAATAATACACGAGCAAAAAGGCTTATTCGGCGATGAATTAAATTTATTAATCGTGTGCTGTGCACTACAAGTGCATGTTGTCGCGTGCACGAGATGATTTGGCTCCAATTGCAGGTTCAGAACGCGTCCCTCCCCGAACTGCGCACCTCCCCGCCGCTGCCAACATTCTAATGAAATGCCGTACCAGAAGTAAGTTGGCTCCGTTTGCGTTGGGGAGCAAATGCATTGCGATTTTCCTCTACCTATTAAAGTTTCACAGGCATTGTTTAGAGTTGTTATTTTTAGAAATACAAAATTCTTGCAGAGTATAAAATTAGAGGTAGTGCCATGGCTCCTTGGCTTCTACTTATACAAAATCATTGGGCAATCTTATTTTTTTTTTAATTCTATCTAAAAGCGAACATATGTTAATATTGCCGGGCAACGTTTTCATTTTGACGTGGCCGTCAAAACGGTGTGCGCGTTTGGTTTTATCTTCTAACATTAAACTCCTGTGTTTATCAAACTGGGGGCCAGAGAGGATTGGCTCAATTTTTAGAGGTGCCTCGCGAAAGCGAAGAAGGAGGGTCCGCACCGCTCAATCGACTTCTCGAATTCTCGATAAGAGTCTGATGCTACTAGAAGGGTTCGAGGAAAAAAGGCAGCAACTAAGGGACTTCAGGCAAGAGAGGGCCGCCGGATTGAAAAATAAAGAATATAAGAAGGAAATTTAGATTGTCCGGAAGAACACTGCACATGATGATCTGGTAAAACGCGCGGAACTGCCACCCCGGTAGTCGGTGAATAAGTACGTGATGGGGATTCAGCGTGAAGAAATAGCAGGAAGTTTACGCGAAGACATGGTTTCATGTAGGAATTTAGTGTTGGTTTTGCTGAAGTTCGTCATTGGCGCATAATCATTAAATTGGTTGAACGTTTAAGTAGAAATTGCCTCTTTATAGAGGAGACCTAGAGAAGACGTAAAAAATAGGGAGCGTTTAAAAATGGGTCCAAAATTATGCAAAATATTTTAAAACAAACGAATGAACTGTAAGAATTTTTATTAATATCGACAACCACAGAAATTATGTATATGAAATAAAGAATTTATAAAGTCTATTTGCTAATGAATTGATAACGAATGTAAGTAGAAGTTTCATTTTACCATGATGATTCGGGCCCAAAGAAATTCAAACCGAATTTATAGGACTAGAATTTCTCACATGTTTAAGGTCACTGGAGCTGAGCTGAAATTCCATTCCTGAATCCTACCAGGACAGATTGGTTCTATATGCTGGCAGTGGCGCCTCGAGTAGAATATGTTTTTTAAAGCGTATATCTCGATTAAACTTTCCCGTTTGTATTATTCGAAATTAACACACTAGCTGGAAGCTATTGTCACACGTCTTTTATTTACGATAATCAAATCAAACAGACTGGCGAATTGTTTAATGTATTTCCTCGACAGTACCTATATGAGCAAAAAGCCTGATTCCGCAATGAACTAATTTTATTCATCATGTACGGCGCGGAAAATATGACTAAGTGTACGTCATCATTAGGGCTCGTAATACCGGGATTCCGGGATCCCGAATACCGGTTGTTTTTTTCCGGGTATTGCAAAATCGGTATAGATGCAAAAATTCCGGTATTACGGTATTTTTATAAAACTAGTTTCTTTCATGAAAATTACATAAGATACCATGAATAATATTAGAAAATACAAACGTGAAAATGAAAGAATTTCCCATTTCATTAAATTATGATTTATTAAATACATGTTTAAATTTCTACGGCGCCTTATAAACTTGATCATCACTAAATATCGTCTCTCGTTAACACACCGCAAAAAAGATCAATATAGAAATTAACTTGACGCCGTGTATGCACACTCTTAGATCCCGTGAATCCCCCGGTACTAGATTTCGTCGTTTCATGTATATACAGGGTGTCCTAAATAGAGTAGGATTGCATGGGTATCTTTCTTATTCTTAAAGCTAGAGATCTGGTTAAATGGGCAATGTTGTGCAATTTTCTATGCTGATTCAGATTATGTTGATAAATTTTCAAAATTCCGAGCAGTTTAGAAAATATTTAAAAAAAAACTGAAAATCGCAATTTTCAAAAAAATCAAATATCTCAATGATTATTAAAGATGCGAAAAAAAGTTTTAAATAAAAGTTACTTGGTTTAATTAGGCAAACATAGAAATCAAGTCAAAATAAAATTCAAGATGGCGGTTTCCGAGATATTAATACCAACTTTCTTATTTCAAATGGCCGCCATATTTGATTTTTACACGCATAAATAGACTTTTTTTTTCTCTTTTCAACGATGTACAACAACCCATGTCAAAATAAAAAATAATGGAAATATTAATTGTTGTAAGTTTAAAACAAGTAGGCATAAATAAAAATAAAACAAAATTTGTTATAACGACTAATTGTCATCTTACATTAGTTTATCAGTTGTATTAATCATTCATACATGTGTATTGTCTTAAGTTGTTGTAATATCGATAAATATTAATTACTTGAAATGGCGAATTATTCAATATCTGAACAATACGAAATGTTTTGTAATTACATCAAGTGTTACAAAAACCCCCATCTTGCAGCACAAACATACCAAGCAAACTTTCCTGAAAGAAGGCAGCCGGACATTAAGGTATTTAAAAGATTGGATGAAAATATGCAATTGTATGGAAGTTTAAAAAACCTAAGAGAAATAAAAATATGATCGTTGGTGATGAAGAATTAACATTGGCTTGTGTGGCAGCTAATCCGAACATTTCATGTCGGCAGATAGAAAATGAAGTTAACGTATCTAAGTCTAGAGCATCAACAATTTTAAAAAAGCACAAGTTTCACCCTTATAAATTGCACCTATCTCAGACTTTACAACCAAATGATAACATCCGTAGATTAACATGTTGCAGGTGGTTAATCAACAAAATTACGGAAAATGGTGATTTTATAAACACAATTTTATGGACTGACGAATCTTACTTTTCTAATTGTGGATTATTTAATCGTCATAACGAGCACTATTGGGCTCAAGAAAATCGACACATAGTTATTCCACGGCGAAACCAATTACGGTTCGGCTTTAGTGTTTTTTTGTGGCATAATGGGAAATCGTTTACTTGGTCCTGTAATTTTTGATGGAACTCTAACTGCACAACGTTATTTGGAAATTCTTTAAACAACCTTAGAAGGTTTATTGGATGATTTACCTTTGGCACAAAATATGCAAATATGGTACCAGCAAGATGGCGCTCCAGCACACAATGCCAGAGATGTTATTACTTATCTAAATGGACGTTTTAATAATAAAGTAATAGCGACAAATACACCTGTACCGTGGCCAGCCAGATCTGCAGACTTGACGCCTCTTGACTTTTATTTGTGGCGCACTTTAAAAAACAAAGTTTATGGAAGTAACTTCAATTATAACAATGTGGATGAACTTCGCGAAGCAGTGACAGAGGCAATAAACGGCATTAATCGCAACACATTGCGAAAAGTAACTGGCAGTGTTGTAAAACGCTGTCAATTGTGTTTGGCCAATAACGGTCAACATTTTGAGCATTTTTTATAATTTATTGTTATTTTACTACTTGGTTGTATTACCTCTTTGTGTTTACTTACATTTGCTTTAAAAATAATTTAAAAAATTTTAAAAAAATTAAAATTTAAACAATTAATATTTCCATTATTTTTTATTTTGACATAGGTTGTTGTACATCGTTGAAAAGAGAAAAAAAAAGTCTATTTATGCGTGTAAAAATTAAATATGGCGGCCATTTGAAATAAGAAAGTTGGTATTAATATCTCGGAAACCGCCATCTTGAATTTTATTTTGACTTGATTTCTATGTTTGCCTAATTAAACCAAGTAACTTTTATTTAAAACTTTTTTTCGTATCTTTAATAATTATTGAGATATTTAATTTTTTTGAAAATCGCGATTTTCAGTTTTTTTTAATATTTTCTAAATTGCTCGGAATTTTCAAAATTTCTCAACATAATCTGAATCAGCATAGAAAACTACACAACATTGCCCATTTAACCAGATCTCTAGCTTTAAGAATAAGAAAAATACCCATGCAATTCTACTCTATTTAGGACACCCTGTATAGTACGTCCAAGAGTTTTGGCAATATGTTAAAGACCTTGAAGTCCCAGCAATGTTGCCAAGAGTACATGTAATCATAATTGGCCTCGAAACATACCGATGGGGGCGTTGCGATCGCGGTTGATAGAAGACGAGTATACCGTCCGCATTCCTGTTTAACTGTGTGTAAAAATTTATCATTTTATTTTAAAAACTATCTTTGTCAACTCTTCTTAAACTAGTGGAATTGGTAGAGTGGTGTATTTACTTGATATTTAAGCAGGCAATTATATCACAATTGCTTTAAAAACGTGATCGCGATCGAACAGCTGACAATAATGTGATCAAGCGGCAATTCTGCAGGGTAGTACCAACATCACGCCTTTTTAAGGCTTGCTATTTAACATTGTGTTCAGGGAGTTTAGAGATGTTATACATGCAAGGAAAATAACTAGATATTACTTGCATTCTTGGATGAACTTTACAATAAATCTCTTCCACGAGTTTTTATTCGGCACCTATTATTTTACTTATATGTATGTCTTAATGTTGTGAAGTGAGTTTGTGTTTACTGATTGTTGTTGTTCCTCTATTGTGATTGACTTAGACGGGCCATAATAATTTAACTTTGTAAGTATTTTTTTGTATCTTCAAATTTTAATATTAATTTTAACTAGGCTTATTCGAGATGTCAACAAAAAGTAAATTTGGTGAACACAGAAAAGGCAATAATGAATCTTCCGTTTGGCATCATTTTCTTATTGAAAAAAATGGTCAACTAGACAAGTATAAACAGTGTTCAAGAGAAATAAGATGCGGAGGAGGATCTACCAGCGGTCTACATACACACTTAAAAACAATGCATGGAATAAATAAAAGAAAAATTAGTGAGATAACTTCAAATACAAGCAGTGGTCAAGATCAACGAAGTAAATCTAAAAATCCAATTTAATTACAAGTTTTTTTCAGAAAAGATAAAAATGAAAGCCTAGCTAAAGTTCTGGCTCGCATGACTGCTCGAAATGGCCCATCATTTAATATGTTTAATACTATTGATATTAGAGAAGGATTAATTGCTCGTGGGTTCAAAGAAATTCCGAAGTCAGCAAACACCATAAGAAATATGGTACTAGATTATGGAAAAAATATTCGTACCACCATAAGGGACGAAATAGCCCAGCTTAAATCTAAAGGCAAACGATTTAGTGTTACGTTTGATGAATGGACATCGATTAAATATAAATGTACATGCTACGGCAGGGCTTTTTTGGAATATTGGACTATTACGAGCGTTCGGAAGTATGCCAGCAGAGAGATGTTTAGTGTTGGTGAAAGAAAAGTTGAAAGAATTTAATCTTTGTATTTCTAAGGATATAGTCTGTGTAACCACTGATGGATGGGGCGTCGGTTATGGTCAAATTAGGAAAGCTTATAGATGCTGAACAACAGATCTGCTTGGCGCATGGTATCAATTTAGCAATAACCAATATACTTTATAAGTCAACACCAAACGAAGCACTTTACGAAATGCACGACGAAGAGGAAGATGATGATATGGATGAGGAAGAAAATGTTGGTGGTGTAGTTATAGAGTCCAATTTAGTAAGTAATATCAATATCAGGTCCTCTTGTTGAGAAAATACGAAAAGTTGCAAAGATGTTTCGTAAGTCACCTACTAAGAATGATATTTTTTTACAAAAATATATAAAGGAACAATTTGGTAAAGAGGTGGCTTTACATTTAGACTGTAAAACACGATGGAATAGCATGTTTTATATGCTGGAATTTTTTTATAAACTGAGATATTGCCTACAAAAAGCCCTTATAGACGTAAATTCAGCAATAAATTTCTGTGACGAAGAATTTACTTTATTGTCTGCAACCATTACTGCCCTAACACCAATTAAAATAGCAGTTGACGCATTATGTCGTCAAGACGCTAATCTAACTGCAGATGCGACGATAAAATTTATGATGGAAGCTCTTTCTAATCAAAATTGTGCAATAGCAAAAGAGCTTTACAATGCTTTAAAATTTCGAATTTCACAGCGACGAACAGATCTGCCACAATTGCTTTATTATTTGCAAAGTGGAGAACAAGATTTAGATCAAATTTTGTTTCCGCATTTAACTAAATCAGTTATGACGAGAATAATAATTTGATTCATTAAAAGACTCGTCCGAAAATGCAAACCAAGAAAAACAACCCACATCAGAAGAAGAAGTAATCGCAGGACCATCATCAACAAATTCGACAAATCCAGATATACCTACGCCAAACTCAATCTTTGATCACAACAACTTAAAACTTAAACTACAATTCACAATTCAACAAAAACTTTCAATTCAACCAATTCAATTGAACAAGAGTTCAAGGACTAGAACAAATTATTAAAGATGAAGTTGCAATTTTTGAGAAAACAGGAGCCAGAGGAAAACTTTTGCAATTAGTGTGTGATTATTTATGTACAATTACACCAACAAGTGTAGAATCAGAAAGAGCGTTTTCTGCTGCCAGTCAAATCTGCACGAAGATCCGATCCAGTTTGAGAGATGAAACCATTGATTGTTTATGTTTTTACGGGCATACTTCAATAAGTTAGATGGGAATCGTGAAACGAATTAATTTAGAAATAGTCAAAAAATGTAGAAATATTTTGTTAGATTTAGTGCCTCCTTTTGTTAAAATATTTTTAATAATTGTTTAGTTTAATTTACCAACGTATTTAGTTTGTAATGTTTTTTTTTGTTCTTGTGAAGTTTATAAACTTAATAAATATATTCTCTAATGTTCTTTTCACTCTAATAACATCATTATTATTCATAAGAATGTAGTTATAATAGATTTTTAGGAATACTGGTTTTAAAAATTAAAAATACCGAAATACCGGTATTCATTTTCTGTCCAGTATTGCGAGCCCTAGTCATCATCGCAAGTGAATTTATTTGACTCCAAATGCATGTTCAGAACACGTCCGTCCCCTATTCGCGCAGCCTACCAACCACGTCGCAGCCTACATTCTAACGAAATACCGTGCCAGAAGTAAGTTGGCACCGATAACGGCGCGCTGCCTTGAGTTGGGGAACATAAGCATTAGATTTTTCTATACTCATTAAACTTACGCAGGTAATGTTTTAAGATTTTAAATGACGAAATAGTTTTTACATTTAATTAAAAATTCTTGCCGAGCTCGAAACTAGAGGTAGTGCCATGGCTCCTTGGCTCTATATGACGAGCCGCCGCTGTTTACTACTACTACTACTTCAACTAAATAACACCTTCACCACTTATCTATGTTATGAATTATGAATATTTAGTATCCTCCTGGAACAATATTTTGAAATTATGAATTCATTGAAAAATTTCTTCTTAAAGTGAGGACACCTTTTTTGTACTCCAGATTGTTTTCGGGCTAAATTATGGGTACTGGTAGGAACATAACATAAGTAACATAACCTCAATATGTGTTACCAACTTAAATTTAAAAAAATAAAAAATCATGACACACGAGGATTTTTTTTAATGGACATACTTTACAACGAAGCCATGAGCCGTAAGTTGATCGAACCGTCCGGAGAACGAAGCTTGTAAATTAAAGAAAATATAAAAACCAATATTAAGTGAGTAAATGGGAATTCAACAAAACTCTTTTTCAAAAATATCGTACTATAGTACTAACCCAAATGCATCTTAAAACTAGTTCAGAACCTTTGACTATATACTAATGGACTGCTATTCCCCCTCCATTTCCCATATGATCACTGCTCCAAAAGTTGTCCACGAGCTGGAGCCCGATATAAGTCCCGCCCCGGAGCCGAAAATGGTGCGTAATTTAAAAACCGGAAAGCAAAAAAAATATTCCTCGATGTATTCATCAGCAACGTGGAGAATGCAAATGCGAGCACATTTCGGCAACTCGGGTCCACTTTCCTGCCTGTTTTTTACAAACAAAGCATCAACCCATAATTTGCGAAGTTCCGGACTTGACGGAAATCTAATACAGAATTTTAGGTTATAAGTCAAAAGTCAACTGACGTGTACATCAGCTGACGAGTATTATAACCGCGTTGGCATATATACGTGGACGTATTGCAGCCTTTCGCATAGCAATATTTTGACATAGAGTGAATATTTGACAATATAAATGTTTATATATTCAAAGGTGTTAATAAATTGCAGGGTACCACAATATGCAATGCGAGCTCATAGAGTCATATGTCATAAGACACAAAACAGCTACCAATTTAGTAACATTTAGCGCCACCGTTGCTTGGAGACACACATGAAGTGGCGCTAGCAGTCCAAAAGTCAAGTTCAGAACTATTCAATTACAATGTTGGGGTGCGGTGTCAAGTTGGCACCCCATTAAAAAAAAAAATCCTGACGGCTCAATTTTATAGAACTCTTTAAAAGTTGATAGTACTTCTAGATACATCATAATGAATTAAGAACTCTTCATTGGGGTGCCAACTGAACACATTCATTCGAACCTGTAAGTTCCAGCTTGTTGACGGATGTTCTCACTTTTGATCCAATTATATACGAATAATTTCGGAAATGATTTGCTTGCAAATAATAATAGATTTAATTTATTCTTCCTAAAAGTGGGAATCAATTCACAAATAAAATATTGGATTTTACTTCAATGAGTTGCGTTTTGCTACCCTTGACTTTCTGAACCATGATCAGTTAATTGCGGTACATTTGCACGTTTTATTTCCTTTATATGCTTCTATTCCTGTGAATTGCCGAACTAAAATATCACAACTGACGTTTCTTATGCAAGCCCACGCTCAATTAATGATGAATCCAAATTTGAAAGACCAACTCATCGTGTAGCAATGCAGCGACTTTTTTTTATTAATTTTAGCTTCGAAATGTTTCCTTTCCACGTGTGGTGAAAACGATGATAAATTTCGAATGCATGCACTAAAATACGTTTCCGCAATAATTTCCAAAGCTTGATTGTTTTGACACTAATTTATATATGGCAGATGATACAGATTTTTCGTTAAGCAGTTCCCATGTCGCAAGATTACTCACCATGTTCCTTTAAATTTAGCTTTAGGAAAAGAGACACACACAATTCCACTGACTCCCTCCCTTGCCTAAAATCGCGACATCATTTATGGAAGCTGCCGTTAGTCATCCAGTTTTTATCATTTAAAATCCTTTTAATTTAATTGTTTGGGTTATGGAACACCCACCATTTCTATTTTCTTCAATTCAAACTTCAATCCCTGTTAATTAAAATTTGAATTACGATGCTTTTCGTCTTCTACAATTTAAGAGCCTGGAAAAGACTACAATACCAAACAGTCCAATCCCTCTTATTAAGACATATTTGTAGTTTCAGTGTCAATTAAAACTTATTGAGATTTTTTTATTTACTATGGAAAATGTATTAAAAACAATTTAAGTATTATTAAATCTATATAAGTATAAAACGGCTCCAAAATGAGGAAAGTAATATGAAATAGATACTACCAAATAAAATCTTTGTTTATATTCTGAATGTTTAAAATATGATATTTGTAATACTTTGAGTAACTACTAATTTTAAGATAGACCGATTTCACAGCAGAATCAATCCGATTTGTCACCCCAAGACTGATTTAAACATTGATTGTGTTGGTGGTGGCGCCAGTGCTCGGGGAGGCTATAATGCTGTTAAGACGTCCCTGTTCCTATATCATCGGCACTTCCCCTACCAGAATGCTTGTCACCTTAACAACATCCTCTAGTATTTTATTTTGTATCTTTGCAGCAACTCTTTAGAGAGTTGCCCCGAGTTCCCAACTAGTTGAACTAGTTCGAAGTAGTACACTGGAAACTTTTAAGCATGGAAAAGTGCAGTGTCGAGTATAATACGGTGAATAGTTGGGGAATGTCGCGTAAATTATGTAAAATTAGATTCAGAAATGATCCATTATTAACTTCAGAAGTACAATATTCCAAGTTACATAAGTTTGTCACAACAGGGACGGATCCAGAAGGTGTAACAAATATTCAAAATAATTTAATAACACAAAATAAACATTTATTTCTGAAACGCTCCGCTGACATTTTCGTAAAGTTCAGTTTTAAATTGCTCCCGTTACCCTCTTGAGTGTCACAAGCAATTTTTCGCAGGGAATAATAACGTTAATAACCAGCACAAAATTGAAATTTAAGAAATACATGATGATACGTTTTTATTCGTATGAATTTTATAATAGTATATTTTTTTAACGAGCATATGTAATAGGGTGGACCGAATTAATACATTTTTGAATTCCAGAACATGCGATAACGGAAAAGTTGTGTCTTATCAAATCCAAGAAAATATTGTAATAAAGTATTTCTTTATTTTAATGTCCTGAATTGCCAGAAATCCTTTACAAATAAATCGGTTGATTTCATCTCTAAATATTAAGTATTAAAATGAACTGTGTAAAACACTGTAAAAGAAGCTTTAATAAAAGATTGTCTATGCAAAAATATTTATTTATTAACTCAAATTTATTTAAATTTATATTTTGTATTGTTTTAAAAGAAGGGATACATTTACGTTATTACGATCTGCTCTTATTACGTCATCTTGATTTACGCGACCATAAACTGTGGCTAAACCTTCCGTTGCCACTTTGACAGCCCGTTCTACCTCTTGAGTGTGGCACTACCTGTGGATTAAAGCTCAGCAAGAATGTTTAATTATTTTTTAAAACACTTTTTCGCCAGTTTAAATGTTTAACAACGCCTGCATAACAGTCGCAATGCATTTGTTTCCCAACGAAACGCTGCGGCGCGCATTAACGGTGCCAACTTTCATCTGCCACGGCAATGCGTTAGGATATACGTTACCGCAGGGTGGTGCGCGATTGGAGGGGTGCAGGAGACCTAGCTCACTGAGAGTGCACTTCGTGCCAAGTAAATTCTGGTTTATCTCGTGCGTGCGACGACGACGTATTGTATAAGTGACTCTACCATCAACATGTTCCACGAGCCGCCACTGGTAGTAAACAACCTTTATTATCGGTAGTAATATACCTAGTTCGAGGTTAATTATCAAAAAATCGTTTTTTGAGTACCTTGTTACCTAGTAATTTAACGAGACAATAACATTTGTTGACAACAAATGTTATGTCGAGATGAATTACTAAAAGGTAACAGGTACGAAAAAAATGTTTTTTGATAATTCATCCAAGCTCGCGGTATATTTGGGTAGATAATTTATCGAATGAAATAATAATAAGGATCAGGAAAAGTTATGGTTTGTTACAAGCTGAATATTTTGGTTTGCTACAAGAGTAATTGTAAAAATGAAAACTTAATGACAGTGACGTAATGTCTTGAACATCATGTTTTTATAATTTTAAAAGCTACTCATCTAATTACCGTTTTTCTGTTATGGATTTCGACAATGCAAACATTGTTGTAATGTCAAGCTATCCCATTAATTATCGTTTTTATGTCATCGCACCTATTATTATTAGGTACATTATCAGGTATACACAAATGAATTATTGTATACCTACACACTCCTAAAAACACCAAATAGTAACGGTCGCTACCAAACCTACGAGATGGGCGAAAAGACTCTTTTTAGTACTTTTGACTCTTCTTGAAGAAGTAATAAAGTATGTCAGGAAAAAATGATCAGCAAGATCAGGTCACCAGTTCCAAAAATGTTTAAGGGAGACTTACAACTTGTAGGACAATTTCGGAGCCAATTTTCAAGAATTGATTGTAAAAAAACTAGATTTCGACACGAAACCTTTTTTTTTATGTTATTGTAAACCAATTGAATTTCCACATGATTTTTTACTTTCTCCGTTTCTCCTAAGTACGAGAAAGTATTGTGATCGTGATTTTTTTTTTAATTTTTTTTTACGGAAATATCCGTTTTGGTGTCCCTAGATGCCATTTCAACAATTTCTGGAATTTTTTTTTTGTGTCTGTGTGTGTCAAGCAATTGATATGAAACTTTGAACATAAGTTTTATTTGATAATCCGAAGAACTGAAAAGCTTTTGATGAAATTTCGTACACCGGAAGTGGGCATTTACCTTAACTGTTTTTTGTTTTTTGCCAATATTTTCTTAAATATGAAAAATATCACAAAAACATTTAAACAAACATTGAAGACAACAAATAAATGAACATTTTTTGCTTGAAAACATTTTTAATAAAATCATTTTTATTCGAGAAAAAAATTTATGATTTTTTTTTAATTTTTGGTTTATAATTATAAAACGATAATAGTTACAGCAAATTTATAATAATTGTAGAGAATGTTAAAATGAACAACTTATAAAGAATAAGTTTTTTTCGAAATCCCTTCAGTTTTTGAGTAAACTGAGTTTTTGAATTTGAAGTATAATTTTTCCATCTTTCATAATTTTGACGTTTTAAACCGAGTTTACTCAACGCTCGATGTACATTTAAAATATGATTTCAATTGAAAATATACCATGAAAACGTAAATATAAATGGCGATGATACCATCAAGTCGGAGAAAGTAAAATGATGGCCACATCACCATTTTTTTTTACATGTCAATGAAGACCTGGAGATGGTATTGACAGCGCCCCTGTCAGAAGTGAAGGGTCAAACGGTGTACAGGATTGGGTCAACCCTAGTTATCTGAAATATAATTTTCAACAAGACTTTTAATTGTTATTATGTCAGCAAGGTTCCGATCGTTTACTTTTTCAAAATTCCGATTTTTCGCAAAATGGCGGACATTTCTCCAAAAAAGTAATTTTTTTACTATGCTTTTTGTCCTTCTTGAAGCTGTCAAAATTCAGCAAAATGGAATTTTCTAAAAATGAACGATCGGGACCTTGCCAAGTGTTGACTGTAGATTATAAAAAAATCGCAATACGTTCAGTTGTTCTCCCGTAATCGTGTACACCAGTTTGAAAAATGCAACTTTTGGGAAAACCCGTTTGAAGTTTCAGAACATTACAACGTGTAAATGACGGAATTAATCTGCAATGCCAGGTTCGTACAGTAAGCCTTCCTGATGAAGACGAAATTCACGATGGGTCACCTGCTCTTCTCATTGTTGAATTATTGCTCGTTTTGCCGCGTCGCTCACCTTTTGCTCGGCACGGTCGATTCAAAACGCGCTTAGTTGAGTGGCGCACGCCTCCACTTGCAGCCCCAATGTGATCCACAAGGTGTCCATTACTTTCAATATTCCCTTCTGTCGT
The DNA here is from genome assembly GCA_910593695.2 of Ocypus olens. Classification (NCBI taxonomy): domain Eukaryota; kingdom Metazoa; phylum Arthropoda; class Insecta; order Coleoptera; family Staphylinidae; genus Ocypus; species Ocypus olens. The sequence goes on along the minus strand of OU343053.1, from coordinate 14,716,987 downwards.
TCATTGAAAGTTAAAACAGCCAAATGAGTTATGATTTCAATCACGCTCTTCACGGAATGCAAATGCGATCTACCAAATGCAACTATTTAAAGACTCGTTACTGTTTCCGGTGTGAGCTCCTAAATATCGATCTAGCAAATCATCTGATGATAAGTGCTTATGATTTTCACAGGATTGGCAAAAATTAAATTTTACTTTCCTACTAAAATATCCAATGAGTGTACATACTCCAAACGATGAAAAACGTACCGTACCGTTTCTCTTGTGGAAAAATTGATGTTACTATGACACTCTTTGCAAACAACGAATTGAGAGATTGCAGTAAAAACTGAGACAAACTCTAGGATTCAGGTGTGATTTGGGCTTCTAGTAGATTCCTGTTCTTGAGCTTCTGCGCTAATGTGCTGACGCACGTCTTGCCTTCTTCAATAGTTTTTGGTTTTGTCGGCTTATGTTTTTACTTTCTCCGTTACGAAGTACGAGAAAGTATTGTGATCGTGATTTTTTTTTCAAAAATTTTTTTTACGGAAATATCCGTTTTGGGGTCCCTAGATGCCATTTCAACAATTTCTGGAAAAAATGTTTTTGTGTCTGTGTGTGTGTGTGTGTGTGTGTGTGTCTGTGTGTGTGTGTGTGTGTGTGTGTGTGTGTGTCTGTGCGCGCTGTATCTCAAAAACTAATAGACCAATTGATATGAAACTTTGAACATAAGTTTTATTTGATAATCCGAAGAACTGAAAAGCTTTTGGTAAAATTTTGTACACCGGAAGTGGATGTTTACCTTAACTGTTTTTTGTTTTTTTCCAATATTTTCTTAAATATGAAAAATATCACAAAAACATTTAAACAAATATTGAAGACAATAAAGAACTGCGATTATTTTGTTTAAAAACACTTTTCATAAAATCATTGTTATTCGAGAAAAAAATGTATTAATTTTTTTTCATTTTTGGTATACAATTATGAAACGCTAATAGTTACAGCAAATTTATGTTAATAATAATTGTAGAGAATGCCAAAATGAACAATTTATGAAGAATAAGTTTTTTTCTAAATCTCTTTAGTTTTTGAGTAAACTGAGTTTTTGAATTTTAAGTATATTTTTCAATCTTTCATAATTTTGACGTTTTAAACGTCACTTTCATCCGAGTCTACGAAACGTTCAATGCACACTTAAAATATGATTTAAATTGAAAATAAACCATGGAAGCGTAAATATAAATGATACCATCAAGTCGGAGAAAGTAACATGATGGCCACATCACCATTTTTTTGGTTAGAAACAAACGGTAATTACGTTCACGTGACACTTTACGGCCCATTTCACAACAAAAAACTCACAAACAAGCAGGCCCGACCCAGGAGCGCGCGAATCAGCCATGCGCCGTCATGTTTAACTAGCTAGAACTAAAGAGAAATCTGACAAACCCTTTTACAGGCTCATTTCTAAGAGCCTTCAGATCAGAAAAATGAAGAAAACAAAAATTCGATTTTTTGAAACCGACAATTATGTATACGTCTTAATATACACAACGAAGCCGAGATCAGTATGGGAATAAGAGAATTGACAATAAAAGAAAAAAATATATATATTTCGGCATCTATAGAAAAACTCTTTAGTTTTAAATTAATTTAGTGATACTGATATCTTTAACATATTGAGATAATTTGTTGAAGAATGCAATTGCGCAATATTCCGGTGAATATTCAAAAAGTGTTAATCTGTGTTTCCGCGTATTGTAGTCAGTGTTACCAAATCAACGGAAAATCCGCTAGATATGGCGGATTTTGAATCCGAATTGCAAAATAATGTTCGTTTTAGCGGCCGGCGGATTTTCTAACGGAATTATTTTGGATTGTTGAAAAGAACTAGCGTCATTTAATTTAAATTTAATCTTTATTTTCAAAAGATATATTTTACAAGGGAAAAAACAGAAACTTAAAACAGCAATTTAAAAAAAAATCGTAACAAGACACATTTTCAAAAATTAAAGTGAATTCTAAAGGCGGACGTTTTGTGACTATACCAAAATATTTGAAATTCTATCATATACGTATTTTTTAATTTTCAAAAACACCCAAAAATGAATTTAACTGCTGAACGTTATGTTAAAATAAGAGGTAGCTTATTGTAATTCCAATTACTGAAACAAGGTTCACGAATTTTAACATTGAATTAACGTTTTGCATAAGAAATAAAGCTAAAAATAATAATGTTTTCAGTAGAAAATATTTAGGTAAAAACGATGCGTCTGTAGCGACAGATTAATTTAAAAATGGATTTTATAAAAAAATATAATTCCGTAGCAGAATTAGCGATGAGATGTTAAATTATTGCAATTAGGGAATGATTGAATAGACTACAGATTTATTGCCATCTATTGAATGTAACAGACTCAATTTTAATACATTGAAAACTGTAATCGAATCTCAGGCGTGGCTTGAAGCTTTGACTATATAAATATAGTCAAACGCCTGAATATAATGAATAATGATAACACTGCCCACAAGAAGTTTTGGTGCCTCCGCTTTTTTAACTGTTTGTAGGTAATTTTAGGGTGCAGAATCCAAAATAGCCGTCAGATCAGCTCTAATTTTTGAGATACGCCATATTGGACTATTTTATAAAAGAATCATCTTATTTTTTAACTTACGTATATTTTACGTTATTACTATTCCCATTTGTTAACTGCCTTAAAAAAATACAAAAAACTACAAAGTAAGGTATTATTTCACAAAGAAGATACATATGCGAGGTATGAATTTCTCCGAAAGACGGAATAAATGTGTTTTTTTTTTGTATTGGTGATGAGAATATGAATTTTGATTTAGTTATGGCTGATTGCAAACTTTGTCAAAAATCGAGATTTATATTGCAAGGCTTACGGAAGAATTTTTTTCTGGGTTAAAATGGTGCCCGTGACGTTTTTTTGTTTTTGGCTCTTGATTATTAAAGTACTTGTATTAGTGAAGAGAACTAGTGTGCGAGGCTTAAGTTTAGGTATCTGAAATAGTGTTTTTATGTGAAATGGTAAAATAATTAATTAAGAAAAGTAACTGTTGGCGAACGACAGCTCCGCTGCGCTGCGCCGTCGTCCATGAGTGATCCATTAAAATTAAGCAGTTAAACTGATGACGGACGACGGAGCAGCGCAGCGGAGAGATAAAAATGGTTCAATACAAATATTATAAGGCAATACTTTGTAAATATACTGAAGCTTTGATAGGCTCTCCAATGTCAAAAATAAAAGCAGCAAGACTCTAGAGAGAAACGCATGTATCGTTCATTTTTCGAGCCAGGGCACAGTAACAGGGCCCCCCAAAGACAAAACGTTTGCCACATTTCAACCCTTCCGGTAAGAGGTATCTTTGGTCAAAATTTCAGCCGAATACATGTCATGCGATTTTCACTCAAATTTCCGATGGTTTACTCCTGAAAAATATGGTGCCTTGACACATAAAAAAATCATAACTCGCGAACGATAGAAAAATCGAAAAAATTAAAAGAATAAATTTTATAGAGCTGTCTCTTATACAGAGGATGAAAAAGATTTAAATCATCCAGGATGTACAGGGAAGGCTGTGCGAATGTTTTTCCTCTAATTTCTAAAGAAGGCCCTAAAGACCACAGAGAGGATCATTGGGATGATCAATTTTGTTGAATCCGTGCTACGTCATAGCTGCCACATTGCCTAAACAGGACATCTCCATCGGCAATGCAGAAGTGGGTGCAAAAGATTTAAACACGTTTTTAAATCGTTTTAGGCAGTTTGAAATTGGGGAAAATCGGTATTTTAAAAAGTTGCACTTTATGCCAGAATTTTGTATGTTTTCGATTTGGTTTCAATAGTCATTACAAAATCTGATATTTGGGTTGAATTAATTTTTTTCCCTTTTCCACCCCGCTGGGAAGTTTCGAGAATGTCGAGCTAAGAAATAACGAATCACCGTAATTTGTAGAGAAGACGGTCCAGCATATAACAGTTTGCGTTTAACATTTTTAATTTTTAATTTTCAATTTTCAATTTTCAATTTTTAATTTTTAATTTTTAATTTTTAATTTTTAATTTTTAATTTTTAATTTTTAATTTTTAATTTTTAATTTTTAATTTTTAATTTTTAATTTTTAATTTTTAATTTTTAATTTTTAATTTTAATTTTCAGTTTTGGTTTTTAATTTTTTTTATTTTTCTTGAAAGCCAGTTGTATCCTCTGCGATTACTAAAAGTTTAAGCTTTTCGACTTGAAAAGAAAAATTACATCCTTAAAAGAATAAAAACGAAGCCAGGGGATGCGAATGGGGCGTAGGGGTGGTTAGAAAAAACAATTTAAATGTTAAGTTTTTCGACTTGAAAAGAAAAAAATACATCCTTAAAAGAAGAAAAACGAACCTTGGGGCCCGGCCAAATAACGCGCTCTGGAAGGCGAGGGGGTGCTTTAAATTTTTTGAAAAAATTACCAATTAAAGCTCGCTATATTTTCCATCAACCCTAAAAGTTTCAACTCTTCAATTTAAATAGAAAAAAATACGTCCTCGAAAGAAGTAAAACGAACCCGGGGAATCCGTCGTTAGATTAGTGATTCAAAAAGAAAAAAAAATATTTTTCTACGTCCGTTATAAAATGTACAGTTTTTTTCATTAATCTGTGTTCATAAAATATGTGATTCCTGAACCCTTCAAGTAGCGTGAAAAAAAGTGCCATAACGGTTCATTTTTTCACTCTTTTGCGTGAAAAAAAGTGCCGTAGCGGTTCATTTTTTAACGCAACTAAAAAATTGTTTGCGCAAAGTGTGTCATGAACGCTTCGCAACACGCCGCGAGTTCCGCCGATAAATATCAAACATTCTTTTCCGATCAAGACAACTTGATGATTATTATTATTTTCTTTATTTAAAACAAGTATTGTTACTTATAAAAATTGATTAAGGTTTTATCAAATTTATAAATTGATTTAAAGTTACGGACGTAGAAAAAATTTTGTATGAAACTCGAGAGTAAAGCAACTTTTTTTTACTTGTAGGAATTGCCGCACTCGCCTTCGGCTCATGCGGCAATCTTTCCTACTCGTGAAAAAAAGTATTACTTTACTCACTTGTTGCATAAATAACTATTTTAGTTATGGCCTATTTCAAACTTCGAGATTTATAGTATTAAAAAGAAGATTTTTTTTGAAAGGGGTGACAAAATATAAAGGGTTAAAACGAGGGATTGATTCTTTTTGTGGTATTAATTTAGACCTTTCCTAATGGAATGGTTTACTTATTTTTCGATTCGCTTTTCTTTTTTCAGAGATATTATTTTTTCAAATGTATTGCTGAATCTATTGCTAACACCCGTGATAAAACTGGCTAATTAGATTCTAATTTTAGGTACAAAATTTTAATTATGGCTTATGATATAATAATAATAATCAAATAATATCATCGAATGATAATAATAATAGGATATTGTTTTATTATTTTTTTTGCCTTTTATGGGAAATAATTAAATTAGTCTGTATTTCAAATACAGCTGCTACGAAAAAACGAGGCTGTTTTGGAATCAGTACATCAAAAATATCCAAAATCAGTTCTTACTTTTCCGGCATCAAACCAAACATTTTTGTTGGGCTGTGTAATTGAATGTTTACTACGAATTCTGTAATTATTTTATTTTTTATCATTTATGCTGAGTTTTGTAAGATCGATATGTTTGTTTTATTTATTTTATTACTCATATATTTTCAAGGAATTTTGATATCATCCACAGTTATATCTGGATAAAGTAATCGAGAGTTTTTGGTTTGAAATTCTAATAAATTAGTTTTGGTTTATTTTTGTCCATCCACCCTTCCTATTTTATTAATTGCAGTTTAAGTGTGAAATTGAAATTTATTTGCGTAATGTCTTACCGTAATTATATTGGTATCATCTGCGTAGTTGACTAGTGCAGTATTTTTTGAGGGACGCTATTTGGCAGGTCATTCATATTGTAGAATAACAATGACACTTCCTTGTTGCACACCTAAGTTTCTGATATTTTATTGTTAATTTTAATTATTTGCCTGCGATTTTCCAGATAAGTTTTCAGTCATTTGTGATAAGTCCTAATCCCATAAAGATCGTTGTCTAGTAAAATATTATGGTCCATTGTATCGAATGCCTTGGAGAGATCAAGAAAATCTCCAACAGACATCTCACCCTTCTACAAAACATTCGTGACTGATTGTATGAAATCAAACAATGCCGTGAATGTGGACTCATGTTTTAAAACGCCATGTTGTGCACCATTAAATAGATCACATTCGTTAAAGAAATCGATTATTCGAGTTGCTATGAGTTTTTCGATAATTTTTGAAAATTTTCTTAAGGTGGCATATACGTTTAGAGCCCCCCAAAAAAGGCATTTTTAATTAATTTTTTTTCAGAACGAATTGACAAATGATAAAAAGGGCCTTTTTGCATTATAAAGCACAGCTTTTGTGCTTCGTATTCACATATTATTAGAAAGATTAAGTTATAAAATCCCCCTCTTTCAGCGTTGTGAATTCAGCTCCGCAGGATATGCTTGATTCCGCGGTTACAATGATTTCTCTTTGCCTGTTAATCTGACCCGCAAAATTTAAACGGCATTTCAAAGGAGAGTGTATTTCCTTGTCGTTCAAGGATCCGATTTTTTAAATTCTAATTTTTAACAAAATGGCGAACCTTCAAATTTAGAGTGTCGATTTTTTAAATTCGAATTTTTAACAAAATGGCGAACCTTCAAAGTTAGAGTGTCGATTTTCGATAAAAAAATTAACTTTTCTTTATTAAAAAAATAGAAGGAATTTAAATTTTCAAAATCGGATCCGTTAACGACAAGAGAATTGTATAAGCTATCAATTAAAAAAATAATAGGCAGATCGGTTAATCCGTCTTCAAGTTATCATTGTAACCGACTTGAAAAACACTGTTTTGAGAAAAACGCGTTTAAAATTTTAGAACACTTTTACTCTATTGTAAAACTGAATTTATTCAACTTCACGTCGTCCTCAATTCCTGGAGGAATACAAGATGCTCTCCTGATCGAGATTTTTGTCCATTTGTTGGTTTTTAGCAAGGAGGCTATCTGTAAATATATTTAAATATAACGGTAAACGCTAGGTATAGGAAATATTGAAGTAACTCACCCCTATTTGTTCCCTAGAATTCAAAAATGACAAAAAATACAAGGTGTTCCATTTAAAAAACATAACTCTGATGTGGATCTTTTTTATGGGACACCCTGATTTTGGCGCCTCCATCATCACCCGAATTATGATCACTCTCGATAAATTACCTTTTCGGACCTGACCACAGTGGATTTAATTGCAAAAACATAATCAATGATACCCAATAAATAATTTATAACTGTGTGTTTGCAATTGTCAAAAGACCGAGAAAATTGAATATCAACCCTTGGCGATTTTTTAAAATAACCGCTGTCCCTTCTCAGCACGGACGATTTTCAAAGACATATAATAAATTGTTGGGCCCCGATGGAAATGAATTTTCCGGCCACAAACATGCTACGAAGTATGTTAGTCATTTTGGAATTGTCAAAAGACCGAGAAAATTGAATATCAACCCTTGGCGAATTTTTAAGATAACCGCTGTCTCTACTCAGGACGGACGATTTTCAAAGACATATAATAAATTGTTGGGCTCCCGATGGAAATGAATTTTCCGGCCACAAACATGCTACGAAGTATGTTAGTCAATTTGGAATTGTCAAAAGACCAAAAAAATTGAATATCAACCCTTGGAGATTTTTTAAAATAACCGCTGTCCCTTCTCAGCACGGACGATTTTCAAAGACATATAATAAATTGTTGGGCCCCCGATGGACATGAATTTTCCGGCCACAAACATGCTACGAAGTATGTTAGTCATTTTGGAATTGTCAAAAGACCGAGAAAATTGAATATCAACCCTTGGCGAATTTTTAAGATAACCGCTGTCTCTACTCAGGACGGACGATTTTCAAAGACATATAATAAATTGTTGGGCTCCCGATGGAAATGAATTTTCCGGCCACAAACATGCTACGAAGTATGTTAGTCAATTTGGAATTGTCAAAAGACCAAAAAAATTGAATATCAACCCTTGGAGATTTTTTAAAATAACCGCTGTCCCTTCTCAGCACGGACGATTTTCAAAGACATATAATAAATTGTTGGGCCCCCGATGGACATGAATTTTCCGGCCACAAACATGCTACGAAGTTTGTTAGTCAATTTGGAATTGTCAAAAGACCGAGAAAATTGAATATCAACCCTTGGCGATTTTTTAAAATAACCGCTGTCCCTTCTCAGCACGGACGATTTTCAAAGACATATAATAAATTGTTGGGCCCCCGATGGACATGAATTTTCTGGCCACAAACATGCTACGAAGTATGTTAGTCATTTTGGAATTGTCAAAAGACCGAGAAAATTTAATATCAACCCTTGGCGAATTTTTAAAATAACCGCTGTCTCTACTCAGGACGGACGATTTTGAAAGACATATAGTGATCATAATTCGGATGATGGTGAAGGCGCCAAAATCCGTGGCTGGAAAGTTATGGCTAACTTCTTGTCGGTCACCCTGTATACTATTTTTTTCACAAACGGGATATTTTAAGAGTAACACGTTCGTTCCTAAAACCCAACCTAGAAAAAAGTTCTGTCAGACGTGACAGTTAAAATAAATAATGGAACCTCACATGATCATTTCTCTCCCTAGGGAGAGAAATGTTACTTCTCACACGGTTTTGAAGGCTGAGAAATCGACTTTCTCTCCCGTTTGTGAAAAAACACATTTATTATTATTCCAATGATTAATTACTGAGTACATCAACTTTATTACTTCGGGAATGTGCATCGTCACTATCAATCGCCGTTAATAGGGAGAGAAATGTTACTTCCCACACGGTTTTGAAGGCTGAGAAATCGATTTTTTCTCCCGTTTGTGAAAAAACACATTTATTATTATTCCAATGATTAATTACTCAGTACATCAACTTTATTACTTCGGGAATGTGCATTGTCACTATCAACGCCGTTAATTTTATACACCCCATGAAAAATCGTACCGACACACGCACTAATGAGGAATAATTATTGTATTAAAATAAATTTAAAATGTAAATTACGTATCTATTACAATAATTATTATAATGAGCGATATAAATTACTCACATATTAAAAAGATATCCGAAATTCGTCATTATGAATGAGTGATAATTTTATCAACATCAAAGAAAAAAATTACGATTCAAGTTATTTAAAGACCGATAAAACAGGAAACGGATTGAAAATGGGACAAACATGTGTTTATCAGTCGAGTCGGTTTTTATAGCCATCATACGTAATACATTTGAGTTATGCGAGTTTATTAATAAACTATATTACTTGTTATTGCATTTGTCTGTGCAGAGTATTCAAAAATAAGTTTAAAATATTTGAAGAGAATAAACAACAATCAAAATAACGTATATCGAGAAAAATACTATATTATTAAACGAGTGAGAAAGTTGGCCATTGACACGAGGGTGAAGTTTGCAACACGAGTCGTAGGCGAGTGTTGCAATTCACCCGGGTGGCAATGGCCAACTTGTTCACGAGTTTAATACTATACTTTTTCGCATGATATTAAATGTTTGTATTAAATTATAACGAATAATTTTTCTATTTGGAAATTGCGGCAGTTCGCTGACAAAAAACGAATTGTAACCATAGTAACAACTAAACTGTTGGGCAATGAAACCGCTATCATTTGATTGGACGTCACCTGTGGAGAAAATGATTCGGCCGAATAATGGACAACTTTCTCAATCAAAAACGATTTAACAACGTTTATATTATTTAATAAGATGCGAAAACATTATTTACTTCACCTCTTCTAAAGGGCGCTATAAACAATTGTTTAAAATTGTCTATTGGGTGTCACTAATTACATTTATGTGAAAAAATTAAATTAAAGTTGCGCCAAACAGCACTTATGATTTTTACTGTGGAGTTTAATTTTTAAAACACATTTTTTGTTTACAGAAAACTTTAAACTAATTGTTTCTTATTATTTGTTGGATATTCCATAGCTTACAGTTGTAATTAATACTATTATTATTTATTAAACGGAAATCACTTTGTTTTTAAGATAAAATACAATTAGATACAATTACTATTGAGATTGGTTGGTTAAGCGCCAAAATTCGTGGCTGGAAACTCTTAGTCAATTTTTCGTCGGTATTACGAGGATATACAGTACGCGCCTAAAGAATGGAATAAATTTAGTAAAACCGAAATAAATTTTATTTTGGAAAAATATCTTATGTAAAAATTTTTATACTGCCAGTTCAACAATGAAAAAATCTCTCAAAATCAAGAACAAAAATAGGGAGTTGTCATTTAAAAACAAAATTGATGTCATTACTCTAAAAGAAATGACGACTGAAAATTGATTTTTATGCAAAAATGTGTATTTTTATGAAAGAAAATCGACCTGTTCGAGGAGTTTTCCCAAAATTACTTTATTTTGGTTTTACTGATTTTATTCCATACTTTAGGCGGGCACTGTATATTTATCCAGGTGCAGATGTACCGACAGACTACAAAGTACTTCTAGCATCCATCAGGATCAAGCTTTCAAACCCCCTAAGCCAACTCGTCAATGCCGAATTGGCCTGGGGAAACTCAAGCAGGAAGACACACGAACGGTAGAAAAGAAAAATACAGAACGAGAAACATTAAGTCACCTGACTATTACAGCACAGACTAATTAATAATCCGAAATCGGACTAAATTTTGTTGGAGATGGGGAACAATAACTTAATATTTTACACTTGTTTTATACCAAGTAGCAGAACATGTCATCCTTCCATGGACAACGTATTGCAAATTTATTTCAGGTTTACATGAGGCCTGTTCGGGAAACTGTTATCCACAGATTTTTACAAGTACCTTCATCTATTTATCTCATCTCTGAATTATAGGCCAGATATTGCAAACATTTCGTAATCATTCAATTTGTGGTAAAATATACTTGCCTAGAAGACCTAGTAATTTTGATTTGCTGCAATGCTCTCTCATGACAGAGTGGCGACGAAGGCACGAGCGAAGAGTGAATTAAATATTCGATACGGATGAATTAGTGACTCACGGTGCAATCCATGTGTGACAATACGATGGGCGTGTTCACATGCAGTATTCAGACATACCACGTAGCCATATCCATGGATATGTGCCGGATTGTCGCCGCCGCATGCAATAAATCAACTTATAATGAAGTGCATAATTATTCGGCGTGGTCGTAACATTATTGGAGAGAAACTTGCTAATTGGACGATCAATATAATACAATATATATAGGGTGTTAAAAAGAGTTTAAGGGGGTAGTATGAACCAAAATAAACAAAAAAGTCCTCAAAGTAACGGTTTCGGCCTTTTTTCCTCCTTTTTTAATTCTGCAAAAACTTTTTTCATCATAGTTGGCTGATGTTTTGTGAAATAAACATTCAGTATTTGACTGTTGTTGTCGGTGCACAAGTATTCGTTCGCTATGGCTGTTTACTCTAACGCAAAATTAGCCGACATTCTTTACATGGTCGTGCACATGGGATTGCAACCGAAGCGCCACGTCTTTATGTAGAAACTTATCCAAATCGCGATTCCTTCACATCGTATGTTTGGAAGAATTCACCAGAGATTGTGTGATACCGGTTCATTTCGCACGCAGTGCTCTCTTTCTGACTGGTCTAGTGATGAGATAAACGGTTATTCTCCAGTAACGGTTATAACAGTTACTGTTACTAAAAAATAACTAGTTATTTAAAAGGAACCTCGGAGAACTTGATGTACATTTGTTGTATATATTTTAAGAAATATTTTTATTATCCAAATAATGAATATGTTAAATTTTAATTTTTTATAATTGATATCTAAAAATTCTCCTTTAAATGAGATCATCTCTCTGATAATAATTGACCCGCTTTAGAAAAGAATCGTTCGCACGGAACTGAAGAACCTTAGAATATATAGCTTACTTCTTGCCAAATGTGATAAATGGGGAAATATTTGTGTATTTTCTCTCCATCATTTTAACGGATACCACTAGCCAAGGTAAAATGTCCTTATCGATATATCTCTGAATCTCTCTCTCTGAATAAGAGCTCGCGATTTCAGGGTTCTTCTTGGTTTTGTGTAAGCTGCACGTAAATCATGTCAGTACCAATATAAAATATAACGAGTTACCCCGACATCGAATATGCGTTCGAATCAGAACGTCTGATGCACCATTATTTTAATGTTTTCATTTCGTTTACATTTCAGTAAACGGTTCCGATACGTCATATGTTATTTTCTACTCGCGACTAAAAGAGTTAATTTTATTAAGAAGTGATTCGTTATTTAATCAATTAAAAGTTACTAAGAAGCGATTCGTTATTGAAATAGTTATACGTTATTAAGTGATTCGTTATTGAATCGCTTATAAGATACTAAAAGGTGATTCGTTATTGAATGAGTTATATGTTATTAAGAAGTGATTTGTTATTGAATCGTTCTCCTTTTATAATAAAAATAATAGGCTTTATTTCTTCCAACAGGCCGAAGCCTAATTATAAAGAAAACATATAAAAGCACTTGAGAATTATTCTATATAAACCAAAAAATACAGTATTAACAACTAACACTAAAAAGAAAGAAAAATCCTTAAAATTAGTAAAAATACACTTATAAAATAAAAAAAGATAACTTTAAATTTTTAAGACATTCATTTTTATTATTACAGAATATAACAATTCCATATTGTACTTCGTGATATCTTTTTACCATCATAAGCAAAGGTGAAAATAAATGGTGGGTCGTACGTGGTGTGTTGTAATTAAATGTTCAATTATTTCTACCGGTTAAACTTAAACGTGGTATTGTAAAATTAATCAAGTTTTAAAGTGTACTATTTTCCATATGATGATGAATAAGTTTATACAGTTCGTATATCAGCATTAAACAGACCCTGTCATGTATTAATGCTAACTTAAATTCAGTTAACATAATAAAATTATTAAATAACCGTTTAGGAAAATCACCGTTAGTGGGAGTTTTCAATAACGGTTACTGTTATTATTTCACAGTAACGGTTACAAAGTAGCAGTTAGTGCAAATAACGCTCAACACTACTAAGATCGGTATCTACTCCTAGAGCAGAACAAGAAATTCTAGGAGTGCACGGACAATATCAGCCGAGGTAGGAATTAGTGCTCCTCTTGTTTGGAGAATCATCCACAAGCAGCTGCTTTATCTGTACCATGTACAATGAGTAAACATACTTGATCATCAAGCACGTTTGGTTATTTGCCGCTGGTTTCTACGCAAGGATACTGAAGACCGGCATTTTCTTGCCAATATTCTTTTTACGGATGAAACCAAGTTTACACGAAATGTAGTTGTTAATTATTTTCAGAATACGCACGTTTGGGCCGACGAAAATCCCAATGCTGTAATGTAATCTGGACATCAGACACGTTTTTCATTGTAGGCGATAGGTTTTTAAGTCATGTTGTTTTACCAAACCGATTAGCAGGCGCCGCTCACCTAAACCTTTTGCAAAACACAGTGGCGGCTCGTGAATAATTTTGATGGTAGAGCCACTTAGCATATAATGTATCCCACCGCCTTCTTTTTGAGAAAATAAAAAAAAACGATAATAGTTGCAAAAGCATTCAGTAAATTAAACAAAGAGAAAAGTAGCCTTCGTATATAAATATTGAAGCAGTTCGTAATTCTGCAAAATTAAGTCTTACAACAAATAACTTATTGAAACAAGTCACGCCGGTTATTGAATGATACAAAAGATATTTGCATGTTGTTAACAGTACGACTACTGATATAACAAAGGTCTAAGATCGTTTATTTCTGTTCCCATCTGTTTCATCACCACAAATCCACTTGCTCATTGTGCGCAGCAATCTTTCGTCTATAAATCGAATTAAATTGCGTTAGTATATTTTTGGTCCTATCCACATTTATTCGACTTTTCAGGAACAATTTTTAAATACAAAAACAACTGTAACACACTGAAAACTTTCAAACTGTACTCAAAATACATTAATCTTAATAACCCTCTGAAAAATTCAAAATACCCCATCACTGGTTTTCAAGATAACCGACCGAGAACAGCTCTTAAGATTTTTTTAAGTTGCACTTCTTCGGAATGAAGAAAAAAATACAAAAACAACTGTAACACACTTAAAACTTTCAAACTTTACTCAAAATACATTAACCAACAGAGAACAGAGCTTAAGATTTTTTGAAGTTGCACTTCTTCGGAGTGAAGAAAAAAATATAAAAACAACTGTAACACACTTGAAACTTTCAAACTTTACTCAAAATATGTTAATCTTAATAATCCTCTGGAAAATCCAAAATACCCCATCAGTGGTTAGATAACCGACCGAGAACAGCTCTTGATATTTTTTTTAATTTGCTCTTCCGAGTGAAAAATATATTGTAAAAACAACTGCAGCATACTTGAAACTTTTCAAATTTACTCAAAATACATATCTTAATAATCCTCTAAAAAAACCAAAATACCCCATCACTGGTTTTCAAGATAACCGACCGAGAACAGCGCTTAAGATTTTTTTAAGATGCACTTCTTCGAAGTGAAGAAAAAAATACAAAAACAACTGTTAAGTTGCACTTCTTCGAAGTGAAGAAAAAAATACAAAAACAACTGTAACACACTTGAAACTTTCAAACTTTACTCAAAATGCATTAATCTTAATAATCCTCTGAAAAATTCAAAATACCCCATCACTGGTATTCAAGACAACCGACCGAGAACACCTCTTGATATTTTTTTTAATTTGCTCTTCCGAGTGAAAAATATATTATAAAAACAACTGCAGCATACTTGAAACTTTTCAAATTTACTCAAAATACATTAATCTTAATAATCCTCTAAAAAACCCAAAATACCCCATCACTGGTTTTCAAGATAACCGACCGAAAACAGCGCTTAAGATTTTTTTAAGTTGCACTTCTTCGAAGTGAAGAAAAAAATACGAAAACAACTTTAACACACTTGAAACTTTACTCAAAATGCATTAATCTTAATAATCCTCTGAAAAATTCAAAATACCTCATCACCGGTTTTCAAGACAACCGACCGAGAACAGCTCTTGATATTTTTTTTAATTTGCTCCTCCGAGTGAAAAAAATATTATAAAAACAACTGCAGCATACTTGAAACTTTTCAAATTTACTCAAAATACATTAATCTTAATAATCCTCTAAGAAACTCAAAATACCCCCTCACTGGTTTTCAAAATAACCGCCCTTGATTATTTTTTGTAAGTTTCACTTCTTCCGAGTGAAAGAAAAAGATATAAAAACAAATGCAATACACTTGAAACTCTTCAAATTTACTCAAAATACATTAACCTTAATAATCCTCTAAAAACTCAAAATAGCCTATCACTGGTTTTCAAGATAACCGACCGAGAACAGCACTTAAGAATTTTTAATTCGCACATCTTTCGAGTGAAGAAATTATAAAAACAGCAACACACTTGAGATTTTTAAAATTTACTCAAAATGCATTAATCTTAATAATCCTCAAAAAAACTCAAAATGCCCCATCAATGGTTTTCAGGATAACCGACCGAAAACAGCGCGTAACATTTTTTAATTCGCACTTCTTTCAAGTGAAAAAAAACTATAAAAACAAACTTGAAATGTTTCAAATTTATTCAAAATACATTAATCTTAATAATCCTCAAAAAAAAACTCAAAATGCCCCAACAGTGGTTTTCAGGATAACCGATCGAGAACAGCTCTTAAGATTTTTATTAAGTTGCACTCTTTCTGTGTGAAAAAGAAGATATAAAACAACTGCAACACACTTGAAACTTTCAAACTTCATTCAAAATACATTAATCTTAATAATCCTCTGAAAAATTCAAAATACCCCATCACTGGTTTTCAAGATAACCGACCGAGAACAGCTCTTAAGATTTTTTTAAGTTGCACTTCTTCGGAGTGAAGAAAAAAATACAAAAACAACTGTAACACACTTAAAACTTTCAAACTTTACTCAAAATACATTAACCGTCAGAGAACAGCGCTTAAGATTTTTTTGAAGTTGCACTTCTTCGGAGTGAAGAAAAAAATATAAAAACAACTGTAACACACTTAAAACTTTCAAACTTTACTCAAAATATGTTAATCTTGATAATCCTCTGAAAAATTCAAAATACCCCATCACCGGTTTTCAAGACAACCGACCGAGAACAGCTCTAGATATTTTTTTTAATTTGCTCTTACGAGTGAAAAATATATTATAAAAACAACTGCAGCATACTTGAAACTTTTCAAATTTACTCAAAATACATTAATCTTAATAATCCTCTAAGAAACTCAAAATACCCCCTCACGGGTTTTCAAAATAACCGCCCTTGATTATTTTTTTTAAGTTTTACTTCTTCCGAGTGAAAGAAAAAGATATAAAAACAAATGCAATACACTTGAAACTCTTCAAATTTACTCAAAATACATTAACCTTAATAATCCTCTAAAAACTCAAAATAGCCTATCACTGGTTTTCAAGATAACCGACCGAGAACAGCACTTAAGAATTTTTAATTCGCACATCTTTCGAGTGAAGAAATTATAAAAACAGCAACACACTTGAGATTTTTAAAATTTACTTAAAATGCATTAATCTTAAAAATCCTCAAAAAACTCAAAATGCCTCATCAATGGTTTTCAGGATAACCGACCGAAAACAGCGCTTAACATTTTTTAATTCGCACTTCTTTCAAGTGAAAAAAAACTATAAAAACAAACTTGAAATGTTTCAAATTTATTCAAAATACATTAATCTTAATAATCCTCAAAAAAAAAAAACTCAAAATGCCCCAACAATGGTTTTCAGGATAACCGATCGAGAACAGCTCTTAAGATTTTTATTAAGTTGCACTCTTTCTGTGTGAAAAAGAAGATATAAAACAACTGCAACACACTTGAAATTTTCCAAATTTACTCAAAATACATTAATCTTAATAAACCTCAAAAAAACTCAAAATATCCCATCCCTGGTTTTCAAGATAACAACACAACTCACAATTTTGTAAGAATCTGCTATTTTGTTCAAGAGTTATCTTCTCAAATAAACGCATTGCAATTTTTATCTTCTCATGAAACTTTCGCAGACATCGTTTTAACATTTAAAATGACGAATCAGTGTTTTTAGAATTAATAAAAAAATTTTGCTTCCTTTGAAATTAGAGGTAGTGTCATGGCTCCTTGGCTCCATATAACGAGCCGCCCCTGGTAGAACACAATGTATGATCTTTTGGACGACATTTAGACCGAACTTTTCCACGTCGATGGATAGAGGCGGACCTGTTTTATGGCCTGCAAGATCGCCATATTTAAATCCTCTAGATATTTGAAAACATTAGCCTATGGTACTCCTGTACCTGTACCTTTGAGGAGCTGCAGCTAAGAATTAATCAAAACTACCAATAAATCTGATCCAATGAGGCTGTTTTAGAAAGAGTTCCAATATCCTTCAGACAAAGATGTCGTGCCTGCTTGGAAATGGAAGGAGGGCACTCACCCTTTTGCCCCTTGTAAAAAACGTTGGGTTTCACGGGCTTTATGGGATGGTGCCGAGTCTTGTTGAAACGTCCAATGGTTTCTACCGAATTGTTCACGTGCCCAAGGTAACAAAGCATCGTTTAAAATCTTTTCACGGTAGATTTGTTGATTTACCTTTACACCCTGTTCAATGAAAACGAGTGGTGAACGTCCTATGGTAGTACCGCGGCCCAAACCATCACTGATGGAGGCGCTTGCTTTCGCAGAACACTTCGCTGGTTTAAATTGTCTTTTGATTTGCACTGTAACCATACGCGATCGTTTTGTTTGTTTACATACTGCTAAACTGTAAAAAAAAATTCATCAGAAAAGACCAAATTTTCAAGCTCGCCACCAACGTGCAAGTGTTTTAACACCTTTGCTCTTGCTAGTCGAACCGCCTTTTGTGCAGGTGTTAAATCTTGCACTTTTTGTATTTTGTAGGGCTTTAATCGTAGTTCAGTTTTTAATATGCGCCCCATGCTACGAGCACATTTAGATTTTTCGCCAATTGAACTGCGCTTTGTCGTGGATTACATTGAATTCTGGCCTTCACCTTTCGAACCATTTCTCGCGATGTTGCTGTTTTTGGATGTCCACCTCCATGGCGTTTTTTGATGCTGCCAGTATCATTGTAACGTGTAATGGTCCGATACACAAACATTTTGTTCACACGTAAATGTCGTAGCTCATTAACAATGGCTGGTTGTGATTTTCCAGCCAAATACAAAGCAATAATACGGCTGCGTTTGAATTCCATTTTGATAACTTTTTTTAACTGCGACGTAAAACAATATGCGTACGTAGGCTTGTAAACAACATAACAGACTGGCGGTTGTCAACAAATGAGCGCCCTGTTATTAGCCGTTTGGTTGCTACAGTAGCGTAAAGTTGGTAACACTTCGAGCGCCGATCCCTGTATAGATAATAATAAAGTGTAACAACAGGGTAGTAATTATTTTATGATCACGTTTGGAATTACTAGAATGCACAATAATGCATACATAATCAGTGGTAGTTCCTCAAGAAGAGCATATGTGCGTGTGTATCCCAAAATTTTTACAATTAAATAGTCTAATAATTATTAATTTTATTTTAAAGATCTTCTTCAGCTATACAACATAATCCGTGCATTGCACAGTTGGTTATCCTACTTTTGCAGAGATTCTTGACTCGTGCACAAGCCATTTCCCCAAAGGTGATACAAGCCTTCAAACTCGCTAATGTACCCTGTCAGTGTGTTCTCTGCACTTGAGGTGGGTAACTCATGAGCGAGTCGACTTAAATAGGCAATTCCTCGAATTTTCCGGTCGACTCTTTTCGCTGAGGCAACTCAGCAAGAGAGTCATTTCGTCCACCTCTACTCTGCAGTATTCGAGAGGAATAGAAAAACTTTAAAAATGTTGTTCAATAAAATTATTCTAAGCAATGTAAAAATCTAGTAAAGGGGTTTCAAAATGAGCTCAAGATTTTATTTGAATTAAGAGTGCTGAATTAAAAATTTTACCAGACAAATTTTTTTTTTACTTTCTCCGTTACGAAGTACGAGAAAGTATTGTGATCGTGATTTTTTTTTCAAATTTTTTTTTTACGGAAACATCCGTTTTGGGGTCCCTAGATGCCATTTCAGCAATTTCTGGAAAAAAAATTGTGTCTGTGTGTGTGTGTGTGTCTGTGTGCGCTGTATCTCAAAAACTAATAAAGCAATTGATATGAAACTTTCAACATACGTCTTATTTGATAATTTGAAGAACTGGAAAGCTTTTGGTAAAATTTCGTACACCGGAAGTAGGCGTTTACCTTAACTGTTTTTTGTTTTTTGCCAATATTTTCTTAAATATGAAAAATATCACAAAAATATTTAAGGAAACATTGAAGACAGCAAAGAAATGAACATCGTTTGCTTGAAAATGTTTTTCATAAAATCATTGCTATTCGAGAAAAAAAAAAATATTATTTTTTCAATTTTTGGTTTATAATTATGAAACGATAATAGTTACAGCAAATTTGAGTAAATTATAATTGTAGAGAATACCAAAATGAACAACTTCTAAAGAATAAGTTTTTTTCGAAATCTCGTTAGTTTTTGAGTAAACCCGAGTTTTTAAATTTGAAGTATAATTTTTCCATGTTTCATAATTTTGACGTCAGTTTCATCCGAGTTTACACAACGCTCGAAGTACATTTAAAATATGTTTTCATTTGAAAATAAACCATGAAAGCATAAATATAAATGATACCATCAAGTCGGAGAAAGTAACATGATGGCCACATCACCATTTTTTTGTGACTATTTTGTGTTGTAAAAAATATTGTAACAATTTGAAATGTATACTAATCGAATTAATAAGGAATTGTCAAAAAATTTTAAACCAGGCTTCAAAAAAAAAATTCATAAAAATGTCCTTGTTTCTTGACACTGCGAGTGCGGATGACCCCTTAAACATCAATGTTTTTTTTATAAGCCTGAGCAAAACTCCATTAATCGGAGAAGGGGAAAATTCCAATTAAGGCAACAAGAAAGTGAACACATTATATTGCTTTCTTTCTACAATATGATTGATTACTGCCTTCCACTGATAACTCAGAAAAGGACTAAGTAAATTTGTTCCTAAAATATTACCTTATCACTTGTTCTAATAATAGGTATTAATTTAATTTTTGTGATCTAAACCACTTAACATTCTAAAGATCATAAAAAAACACATAAAACCTCATTTCTTGTCTCACCCATCGAAATTTGTAAATTGTGTGTATATTAAAAAAAACTGACAAATTGTTTTTTGATAAATTACAGGGGTAAATACTCGTATAATAATTATAAAACATGAAATTGTTTGTCACATAATCAGATAAAAAAAGTGTATTTTTTAGTTTAACTACAATTTGAATTTATTAACAAATACACATCCATATTTCTTAAAAACAATACATGTAATTAGCAAATTGTCTAACAAAATCTTATATAAAATTACGTATTAATAATTAAAAAACATGAAATAGTTTGTAACATAATCAGATAAAAAAGTGTATTCTTTAGTTTAACGACAATTTGAATTTAGTAACAAATACACATTCATATTTCTTAAAAACAATATATGTAATTAGCAAATTGTCTAACAAAATCTTATATAAAATTACGTATTAGGAATGAAACAAAAATATATAAGAGACAGCACGTTATTAAATCAATAAGAACAAAAATGATAATGAATTTAACTATTGTTAACATAATTAATAACCAGTAATTAAATAACTACGATTGAAATTCCTGTATAATTTCGTTCCATCATGTTCGATGGTAATTGAATGCATGAATTGTGGGTTGTAGTGAGATTGGTTTAGTTATTTTTATCGGGACATAATGGTGAATTAACGACACGCATGCGAGTAATGGAGATTTGTTGTTTCCCATTTTCAACATGTACACACTTTCCTCGTGTAAAAGCAAACGTGGGAATTGAAAATAGTTTACATATTAAAAGTGCACTTACATTGATTCGACTGCCATTAGGCCGACATATTTTTGTTTACTGCTTCATAATTACCTGAAAAAGACAAAAACAAAATTAGTATAATTTAATAAAATATCAATAATAATAAATATATAACGACAAATAGATATTTAGATTAGTAGGATAAGAGAATTATTAATGTAACGCGTGTGTTCCTACAAAAATGTTAACAATACAGGCATGCGATGAAAAAAATATAAGGTAATTGATAGCTGAACTTTATGTAATTTTTGGTGCTGATTTCAAACAAAATAATAAAAAATAAAAAAAATTAGCATACAAAACAGAATAAATGAATGTTTTATTTAATTTTGATTAATTGCTCTTTGAGCTGTTGTGAACTGTTGTCCGGCTTAAGTTTTAGTACTCTACCATTACATTTACGCAGATAAGGCAATTTATTTAGGCTACGTTTTCATACCACAAACTATGGATACAACAATCCCCTTTGTCGCACCATGAGATTATTTAATTTAAATCCTTGCCCAATAATATTGATATATTTAATTTATCTATTTACTTATTTCGCAAGAAATGTTTTAGCGCCCTATCCTAACCTCTTTGAATTCATTTTTATTCAATATTAATTCTTTTAAATAATAAATATCTTTCGAAAGAGGCAGCTGAATTGTTGGGCTCCAGGTTGAAAGAAAAAAACTTATTGGCCAAAGGAATCTCTTTTCATTGGTACAAGAATCGAGAAAAATAATTTGTCAAGTACTTTGAGGAACAGGAAAACATGGTCTATTGTTCTGATGTTCCCGGATTTATGAGCAAATTTAATATCACCTACGATAAGGATGAATGAAGGCTGTTTGTAGATTCATCAAAAAGGAGTCTTAAGCTGTCCTTCTTCATCACGGAAGCCAGTATGCATCTGTACCAGTTGGACACTCGGTGCATTTAAAAGAACGCTACGATAACCTCCTCAACAAAATAAAATTTGCCGACCAGGGTTAGACCGTTTGCGGTGATTTGAAAGTTATTTCCACGACTTCTTGGACAACAAGCACGGATATACAAAAACAGCCGTGATAAGACTCAACATTGGGTAAAAAAATAATGGCCGAAAACACAAAATCTTAAACCAGGCACCAAGAATGTGATTCGGAACAGCTTAGTAGATCAAAAAAGTATTGTTGCTCCCTCTGCATATAAAATTAGGTGTAATGAAGCAGTTTGTCAAGGCTGTTCCAAAAGATGGCGATTGTTACAAATACCTGTGCAAAAAGTTTCCAGAATTATCCGAATCCAAGTAGAAAGAGGGAAACTTAGTTTCTCCAGATATCCGTAAGCTTGTGAAGGATGAAGAATTTGAAGCTAGAATGACAACAAATGAAAAAGAAGCTTGGGTTGCCTTCAAAAATGTCGTCAGTAAATTTCTGGGTAATTACAAGGATCCTGACTATAAAACAATTGTTATGAATGTTCTCCCGCCTTATTGGCCATTTACCATATGGTGGAGTTCTGTTTTAGCATATATGGTGTCTCGTTCTGTTGTTGGGAATTTCACAGCCAGCAACGGTTTTATCTTCGTTGAATTTTATTTATTTTATTAATTTACTTGTGTCGTCCCTCCACCCTGTAGGCCTTTTATATCAACAAGGTGAAGTTGCTTTTAATATCTTCGTTGTCATGGTTGTTGTTGAGATTTTTACACCCAGCAACGGTTTTATCTCTTTTCCATAGTATTTATTAGTTTATTTGTGGCGTCCCTCCACCCTGCTGGCCTTTTACACCAACAAGGTGGAGTTGCTCTTAATATCTTCGTTGTCTTGTTTGTTGTTTGGATTTTTACACCCAACAACGGTTTTATCTTTTTTCCATAGTATTTATTTACTTATCTCTGTCGTTCCTCCACTCTGTCAGCTTTTGTTACAGCAACTGGGTGGAGTTGGTTTTAATATCTTCGTTGCTCTGTTCACTGTTGGATGTGTTGCTATTGGGCAAGATATACATAACAACGGTTATGGTATGGTATTTTATTGTTAAGCCTCCTGTCCTAAAGCCATGTCGATTAGCGGCTAATGACCTTAGCAGTCGATGCCGCAGCCCCACCCCAAAAAAATGGTGATGTGGCCATCATGTTACTTTCTCCGATTTGACGATTAGACCAAAACCTTGAAAATACTGGCAAAACATTAAAAAATCGCTGCTTTAGGTTAAAAATCTAAAATATTCGCCAAACAAAAATTCGCTAATAGAAATCAATAATTAAACAATAGAACTAAAACATAGGCCCAAAAAAATCCAAATATCGAAAACTATGGCCTAAACATAAAAAAAACGCAAACTAAAACATCGAAAATTTCAACAAACACATCGAAAATGTTGTCCAAGTAAAGATTATTTAGGCAAAAAGATTAAAAACTTGGAATAAATTGAGGCGAAAACAGGTAAAGGTAAAGATCTAAAATATGGACCAAAAAATTGCAGATCAAAATATTGTAAATTCAAGTAAAAGAAAAAATATGTAGCTAGCCCCTAAAATAATTCTTTGGCTCAAAATAAGTTTCCGGCCAGAAACTTGAAAATAATGCAAAAAAAATAAAATAAAAAACAATAATTCAGGTTAAAAAGTAAAGGGCAAAAAATCAAAAACCGACCAAAAAACTCGGAAATACCGGCAAAAAAATCGAAACTTTTAACGCGCAACCTAAATTTTCACGCCAAAATAAAGAATATTTAGGTCAAACATTTGGAATAGTAAACGAAGTTACAGGCCAGAGATCCAAAAATGCAGATAAAAAAATTCAAGTAAAGGAAAAATAGTTTGCCGTTTTCACCTTCAAAATAACCCTGTAGCTCAGAGTAAGTTTCTGAACAGAAACTCAAATTGAAAATAAAAAAATCTAAACAATGGGCCAAGAAAACAAAAAATTAGACCAAATACTGAAAATTTGGGACAAAATAAATTTAAAAAAAGCAGGCCAAAATAAAGAATATTTAGGCCAAATATCAAAACTTTGAAAAAAAAAGAAATTACAGGCCAGAGATCTAAAAATGCAGATAAAAAGAATTCAAGCAAAGAAAAAATGGTTTGCCATTTTCACCTTCAAAATAACCCTGTAGCTCAAAGTAAGTTTCCGAACAGAAACTAAAATTGAAAATTGAAAAATTTAAAATATAGGACAAAAAAAACAAAATTTGGACCAAATACCGAAAATTTGGGGCTAAAAATAAAAAATACAAATTAAAAAATCGAAAATCTTAATAAACAAATGAAAAATTTCAGCCAAATAAAGAAATCTTAGGACAGAAGATCAAAAATTTGAACCAAAAAATCGAAAATACAGGTCAAAATTTAACAATTGTGGCCAAAAAATTGAAAACATGGGCCTAAAAATAAAAAAATGCAGACCAGAAAGTTACAAAATCGAAAATCTTAATAAATATATCGAAAATGTTGGCCAAATAAAGAAATCTTGGGACATAAAATCAAAAATTTTGACCAAAAAAAATCCAAAATACAAATAAAAATTGTGGCAAAAAATCGAAAATTTAGACCAAAAATCGAAAGCACGAGCTTAAAAATCAAAATACTGACCACAAAAGTCGAAAATTTCAACAGATCATTTTAAAATTGGGACCAACATAAATAATATTTATGAAAAAAAAATCAAGGATTTAAGGGCAAAAATCGAAGAAACAGGCAAAAAATATAAAATACGAGCACAAAAATTATGGTCTAAAAATAATTTGCCCCAAAAATAACACAAGCTCAAATTAAGATACGATGCGAAACTCTAAAATAATGGCAAACAAAAATAAAAAAATGGAGTTACTTTTTCCGATTTGATGGTATAGTACTTTATGTTTACACTTTCATGGTTTATTTTCAATTGAAATCACATTTTAAATGTGCATAGAGCGTTTAGTAAAATCAGATGAGATTGACGTTTAAAACGTCAAAATTATGAAAGATGAAAATAACAAATTATACTTTAAATTCTAATAGTCAATTTACTCAAAAACCAAAGAGATTTCGAAAAATACTTATTCTATATAAGTTGTTCATTTTGGCATTCTCTACAATTTTTATTAAAATACATTTGCTGTAAGTATTATCGTTTCATAATTTTGAACCAAAAATTACAAAAAAAATTAATTGCTATTATTTTTCAAAAACCATACATTTCACGAAAAATATTTTCAAGCAAAACATGTTTATTTCTTTGCTTTCTTCAAGATTTGTTTTAGTGCTTTTATAGTACTTTTCATATTTAAAAAATTATCGGAGAAAAACAAAAAACGGTTAAGGTAAACACCTACTTCCGGTGTACGAAATTTTACCAAAAGCTTTTCAGTTCTTCGGATTATCAAATAAGGCTTATGTTCATTCAAGTGGTAGTTTTTTAGATACAGCGCGCACAAGCAAACAGGCATACATTTTAACAGGAATGCATATTGAAAAAATGGTGATGTGGCCATCATGTTACTTTCTCCGACTTTATATTTACGTTTTCATGGGTTTATTTTCAATTGAAATCATATTTTAAATGTACATCGAGCGTTGCGTAAACTTGGATGAAATTGACGTTTAAAACGTCAAAATCATGAATAATTATACTTCAAATTCAAAAACTCGGTTTACTCAAAAACTAACGAGATTTCGAAAAAAACTTATTCTTTAGAAGCTGTTCATTTTGGCATTCTCTACAGTTATTATTCACATAAATTTGCTGTAACTATTATCGTTTTATAATTATAAACCAAAAATTAAAAAAATAATAATTTTTTTTCTCAAATAAAAATGATTTCATGAAAAATGTTTTCAAGCAAAAGATGTTCATTTCTTTGTTGTCTTCAAAGTTTGTTTAAATGTTTTTGTGATATTTTTCATATTTAAGAAAATATTGGCAAAAAACAAAAAACAGTTGAGGTAAACGCCCACTTCCGGTGTACGAAATTTTACCAAAAGCTTTTCAGTTCTTCGGATTATCAAATAAGACTTATGTTCAAAGTTTCATATCAATTGCTCTATTAGTTTTTGAGATACAGCGCGCACAGACACACACACACACACACACACACACACACACACACACACACACACACACACACACACACACAGCCACAAAAAAAAAATTCCAGAAATTGTTGAAATGGCATCTAGGGACCCTAAAACGGATATTTCCGCAAAAAAAATTTTTGAAAAAAAAATCACGATCACAATACTTTTTCGTACTTCGTAACGGAGAAAGTAAAAATGGTGATGTGGCCATCATGTTACTTTCTACGATTTGATGGTATTTATATTTACGCTTCCATGGTTTATTTTTAATTTAAATCATATTTTAAGTGTGCATCGAACGTTTCGTAGACTCGGATAAAACTGACGTTTAAAACGTCAAAATTATGAAAGATGGAAAAATGTACTTCAAATTCAAAAACTCAGTTTACTCAAAAACTTAAGAGATTTCGAAAAAACTTATTCTTCATAAATTGTTCATTTTGGCATTCTCTACAATTTTTATTAACATAAATTTGCTGTAACTATTAGCGTTTCATAATTGTATACCAAAAATGAAAAAAAAATTAATAAATTTTTTTCTCGAATAACAATGATTTTATGAAAAATGTTTTCAAACAAAATAATCGCATTTCTTTATTGTCTTCAATATTTGTTTAAATGTTTTTGTGATATTTTTCATATTTAAGAAAATATTGGCAAAAAACAAAAAACAGTTAAGGTAAACGCCCACTTCCGGTGTACGAAATTTTACCAAAAGCTTTTCAGTTCTTCGGATTATCAAATAAAACTTATGTTCAAAGTTTCATATCAATTGGTCTATTAGTTTTTGAGATACAGCGCGCACAGACAGACACACACACACACACACACACACACACACACACACACACACACACACACACTTCGTAACGGAGAAAGTAAAAATGTTATGAATATGCTGGACAAATTTCATTCGTTGGGTTGCTCCATGAATGTCAAAATATATTTCCTTCACTTAGATGTGTGATGAATTTTCCCGAAAATTAAGGATCAGTCAGCGAAAACAGGGTGAAAGGTTCCACCAAGACATCAAATATTTGGAGGGCAAACATCAAGGAAGATGGAACAACCAAATGCTCGCCGACTACTGTTGGATGTTAGCACGAGATAGGCCTGAGATTGAACATAAAAGAAGCACGTCAAAAAGAAGTTTCAATGGAAAATGAGAACGTACTTTTTTTGTTTTGTTTTTTGCTCAGTTTAAAATTTGTTTCAAAGTTTCATATATACATACATAATATTTGCTCCCTTGGTCAATCGTCTATTTTGTGTAAGTTACCTTAATAAAAATAAATTAAAATAGTATGTTGTTGATTTCTTCTAGAAACTGCACCATTATAAACCTGTAAAAAAATAATCGATTGCTGAAAAATCAATTTGCCAAGAATCGATTATTAATGGATAAAAAACACTGTTGCCGATATAAAATGTCCACCAATAAAAGTGTGTTTTATTTTAAGAAAAATAAACTCATATGTAACTACTCATAAAAGAATTTGATTTTAGTTTTGATTTTAATTTTCGTGAACAAGTATAGTTTACAACTCGCATATAATGGCTATTAATCACTCAAACGATTTGCTTCACTCGCCTACGGCTCGTTCCGCAAACATAGTTCTCGTGATTAATAGCCATCATTATATGCTCGTTGTACAATATACTATTAATTGTGTTTGCCAAATTGTATAGTACGTAGAAACGAAAAAATATACATTAGTAATGGCTCAATCATTATGAAAAAATATAAAACGGTAATGGCTCACATATCATGGAAAAAATAAAAATCGATAATGGCTCGCTTATTATGGAACAGAGGTGGTATTGTTTTTTTAATTTTTTTTTATTATTTTAATTTAAGTAGATTTAATGGAAATATTATCACGTCATAATTATGGACCAAAACTGTCAAAAAAATCTATTTCTATGTTTATAAAATTAATTTATAAACACTTTTGTTCTATAGTTATGAAATGATAATAACATCTTTATGTGCAGTTGTTCATTATCTTCAATATCTACTTCAAGATTTTTGTAATATTTATAATATCAATAAAGAAATTGGGGAAAACAAAAAGGTTCAGGTAAACACCCACTTCTGGTTGAAAATTTCTGTTGTTTTTTTTAGATGAGATACAGCGCCTACAGATAGACTGACCCAAAGCCAAACACGTGAAGACAATAAAAAATGGCCGAAATTGTCAGAACATTTCCGTTGAAATTTTGAATTCGCACAAATCTTTAATTACTCTATACGGAGAATGTAAAAATGTATTCAACGATTTAAAAGGTTAATGAAAAAAAAGAGAAATTTGCTTTAAAAAATATTACATTTATGATTTCCGATAAAAACAATTGCATATTCAAACTATAAACTTCTGAAACTGTGAAAACTACATTTCACGAATTAAAAAGTTTAAAAAAATTACTTAACAATAGTATCGACTCCATCAAGTTCTATTAAGGAATAATTCACTTTTAATATTCCATAAAAAACAATCTAAACTTAAAATGGGAAAACAAACTAGCTTTAAATGATTTGAGATATTGCAAAGTAACCAATCAAAGAATTTACTTCAAAAGGTCAAGGATTATCAAGAAACAATGCACTTCTCATAAAAACAACTGCGGTATTTTAATTGGAAACAAAACGGAAACAATCAAAACTTGAACGGAGAAAAGATTCAATTATGATTAAACTAAAAAAAAGAATCAATTAAGAAGAGCTTAAGATGTATAGAAAATTTTTAATGCTTCTTAAAAACAATTGCCATTTTTTTTGGAAACAATGTGGCAACGATCCAAACTTAAACAAAGTAAATGAAAATTGCATTCAACGATAAAAAAGAATAGAAAAAATATAATTAACTGAGAAATTAGCTATAAATTATGCATAAAAACAATAAATTTCCTATAGAAACAATTGTTACATTCTTGCTAGTAATGATTAACAAATCGCGAAAAAAATACTAGATTAATGTAAAAGTAAACATAAATATTAGCAGTTTATCATGACAATTTATATTTAATATTTATATGATTATGTAATATTCTTAAAATAATCACACTAAAAATATATTATTATTATTTCCTAAAAAATGTAATTGATTAGCTTCCAATAAAATCAACTGCAATATAGGAACAAAACGACAACCATCTGAAATTCATTGATTAGAAAAACTGTTGAAAAAAATCACCAATCCAACAATTTGAGTATAAATGATTGTTTCCACAGCAATGACAACTGTAGACCGGTTTCTGGTTACTGGCCATCATCGGTACAGCGCGTCTGTTGATGGGAACACGCCAACAATTTGCTTTAAAAGCTTAAGATCCATTAAATAAACAATACACTCCAACTTCTAATAAAAAAGTAACATTCTAAGTGGAAACAAAGCGACAACAATCTAATCTTCTATCGGGAAAAAGAAAAATGCAATTAACGACATGAAAAATTGTAAAAAATAAATTCAGCTTCAAAAACTTAAGATATGTGAAAACAAAATATTGCACTTCTAGTTTTCCATTAAAACAAATATTGCAATATTTTAACTAGAAAAAAAAATTAAACAATCTAGACATGCACTGAAAAAATAAAAAAAAGCATTCAACGACCTGAAAAATTGTAAAAATTTCACAAATTTCCAATAAAAGCTCCAAATATATTAACCTCTTTCTGCATAACGTGCCAAATATGGCACAAAGCAGTTTGCATATATTTTTAGCTTTATTTAGCGGCTGGTGGTAAAAATTTAGATTAAATATATTTTAGAGGCTAATAGGGTTGCCTAGAAGAAAATATCTAGTTTTCATGGGCATCTGGAAACAAGAGATTTTTGCCAGAATTAGCATTTGCGTTATATGTACTGACAGTCGTTAAACCACAAACTTTGTGGTCTATTTTGTAGGCCGATGTGTCACAGCTTGCCTAAATTTGGTGGCTCAAATTGTAGTCCCGTATGCAGCAGAGTGAAATAAAGACAGAAATTGTTTTCTATTATGTCATACGAAATAAGGTTCCATTACTGCATTGCGTGCTAGATATGGCACAACCTGTATTTTTGTAAAAAAATAAATATTTAATTTTTGAAATATTTTTCCCAATTACTGTATCACTAAAGGTATTCATAATTATTTTTGTTTCCTAAAAATAAAAAAATCATGCAGCAAGGGGTTAAAAAGTTAATGCACTTTTAAGTTCCTATAAAAAAACATTTACTAACTGGAAAAAAAAAGATAACAATCTAAACTTGAACTGTGAAAACGAAAACAGTATTCAACGATTTTTAAAATTATATAAACAAACGAAGAAACATCAAAAATAAAATGCATTAAATGATTGGATAAAATTGCAAAAAATAATCAACGAAGGAATTTGCATCAAGATCTTAGAATATTTAAAAAAATCATGCACTTCTAATTTCCCATTCAAACAATTGAAATATTCTAACTGGAAAAAATATTATTAAACAAGGAACTTACTTCCAATGCTTCGAATATATACAAAATCAATGCACTACCAATTTTTTGTTAAAATAATTGCAATATTCTTAATTTAAACAAAATGGCTGGGATGACAAAAAATGCATTCAATAATTTGAAAAACTTTAAAAAATATTCAACTGAGGAATTTGCTTCAATTGCTCGAGATTTTGAGAAATTGTAATTGTATGTAACTTTTTACAAATTGATGGTACAATGGGGAATTTTGTGATATTTTTCACATCTATCGGTTCTTAAAAAAAAACAGAACGTTTTTTCAAAGTACTTCATCTTTATAAATTGTTCATTTTAGCATACTCAACATTTTTTTCATGTAACCATTATAATTTCATAATTGAGGCGCCTAGAATAAAAGGGTATAAATACAATAATTAGTATTTCGAGGTATTTGCATCTCAAGATTAATGACAATTAAAAAGTCACCAGAAAAGCTAGAAAATTATTTTTTGTCCATTTGTTGCATTGGTAATTCTGTTGGATTTTTTAAAATAAAAATAATGTTAAAATTTTTTTTGAAAATGTACTTGTATCCATTTTATCCTAAACTTTGTTGTGTTCTAAGGTATCAAAAATACAACTAAAATAGATAAAGTTGACACCCCCACTTCTTGGGATTTGCATAAAAAGTAGTCTATAATTTAGGACTAATTTAGGACTAATTTGTACCCAAAAAATTAGAATTTGTACCCACGCCGTTTAGCCGGTATACCGCTATGAAAAGTGGGGGTGCTAACTTTAGTAAGGACAGCACCCCCACTGCCAGTGATCGAGTTGAAATATGGACGACTGGCAAGAACTAATTTAAGACTAATTTGTAACGACCGTCATTTTTTTATAAACATTTTTGTTTATTGCAAAATTTGAAAAATTCGTATTACGCTAAGCAGATTCCACCGTTCGTTCACACTACATCTCAAAAACCACTTGAATGACCAATATTGTTTTATAAACAACATTTGTTTATAAACAAATCGTTGTTTTTTACATTTTTAAGAGGTGATTTTCGCTGAAATGAAAAACATATCCTTACAGCCAAAGAAATATAAGACAATTTGCAAAATCTCTCTTTCTAAATTTATGATGAATTTGCACCGAACTTACTTTTATACCAAAACATATTTGTTATAAACAAATTGCTATTTTTGAAAACTGCGCCACGTGTATTACACTGCATCACATGGAAATCGCTTAAGATATTCGACACCAATGAACAGGCTTCAGAATCTTAATATATGAATTTAAGATTAATTTGTAACCAATTCAGTTTTGCAAAAAAAAATTTGTTGTCAACAAAATGATACTTTTGGAAAAAACGTCGCGTGTAAATGAACAAACTTCAGAATCTCAATCTCTGAATTTATGACTAATTTGTACCCAACTCAGTTTTGCAAAAAAATCATTTTGTTGTCAACAAATTGATACTTTTGATGACTGCGCCACGTGATTATGAAAACACCGTATGCAAATAAAACACCATTAAGACATACAGATTCATCGGATAAAACGCAGAACCGTCATAACTGAATTTAAGACTAATTTATACCCAACTCAGTTTTGTAAAAAAATCAATTTCTTGTCAACAAATTAATACTTTTGGAAAAAATTCGCGTGCAAATGAACAAACTTCAGAATCTCAATCTCTGAATTTATGACTAATTTGTACCCAACTCAGTTTTGCAAAAAAATCAAAATTGTTGTCAACAAATTGATGTTTGATTTGCATACGGTGTTTTCATAACCACGTGGCGCAGTTATCAAAAGTATCAATTTGTTGACAACTAATTGATTTTTTTCGCAAAACTGAGTTAGGTACAAATTAGTCATAAATTCGTTAATGAAGATTCCACAATTTGTTTATTGATTCTGTAATGGCTTCATGGTGTTTATTTTGCATACGTTGTTTTAATAACCTCGTGGCGCAGTTATCAAAAGTATAAATTTGGTGAGAACAAATTGATTTTTTTTGCAAAACTGAGTTGGGTACAAATTAGTCTTAAATTCAGTTATGACGGTTCTGCATTTTGTTTGATGAATCTGTACGTCTTAATGGAGTTTAATTTGCATACGGTTTTTTCATAACCACGTGGCGCAGTTATCAAAAGTATCGATTTGCTGACATGAAATTGATTTTTTCGCAAATCTGAATTGGGTACAAATTAATCTTAAATTCAGATATTAAGATTCTGAAGCCTGTTCATTGGTGTCGAATATCTTAAGTGATTTACATGAGATGAAGTGATATACACGTGGCGCAGTTTTCAAAAATGGCAATTTGTTTGTAACAAGTTTGTTTTGGTATAAAAGTAAGTTCGGTGCAAATTCGTCGTAAATTTAGAAAAGGAGATTTTGAAAATTGTCTTATATTTCTTTGGCCGTGAGGATATGTTTTTCATTTCAGCGAAAATCACCTCTTAAAAATAAAAAAAAAACATCGATTTGTTTATAAACAAATTTTGTTTATAAAACAATATTGGTCATTCAAGTGGTTCTTGAGATGTAGTGTGAACGAACGGTGGAATCTGCTTGGCGTAATACGAATTTTTGAAATTTTGCAATAAACAAAAATGTTTATAAAAATAATGACGGTCGTTACAAATTAGTCTTAAATTAGTTTTTGCCAGTCGTCCATATTTCAACTTGATCAGAGACAGTGGGGGTGCTGTCCTTACTAAAGTTAGCACCCCCACTTTTCATAGCGGTATACCGGCTAAACGGCGTGGGTGCAAATTCTAATTTTTTGGGTACAAATTAGTCCTAAATTATAGACTACTTTTTATGCAAATCCAAAGAAGTGGGGGTGCCAACTTTATGGAGGTCTTTTACAAGGGTAGCATTCTTTCTCTGCAGTATTCATTGTATAAATTACACATTTTTCACATTTATCTCTGGTGATAGATACAAGTGTACTTGTATCCCTTTTATTCTAAACAAGTTTCTTATTTCAGTTACATAGTATTTTCACTCGCCAATAAGTGGCGCTTAAAGCCTGAAAATCACTTAAATCTCTTTTATACCACACAAATATTTATGCACTTATCTCAGATTTATTCATAAGTGTACTTAAATCCCTTTTATTCTAGGCGCCTCGATTATAAACCAAAAATATCACAATTATTAAATTAGGAATACAGGACCATATTATTTTTTAGATCGGTCAATTAGCTGCAAATTTCAATTCAAGTAGCTTCCTTACAACTATACTTAATTAATTATGGGTGTAAAATTATATAACTTGAAGTAAATTGCTTAATCAATATCATAAATTCCATTGGCGATTGTACAAATTTTATACACCCATAAAAAGTATTACGGAATGATTCATAGTCACACTCACACATCATACATATTTCAAAACAGTCATTCCCCACGTGACATTTGCATCGAATTTGGGTCGTTGGAATGCCAGCGAACAGATTCACGGTCGGAGGAGGCCCCCGTCGAACGTGGGTAATTGGTGGTATTTACTTCCTGTTACAAAAAACAAATAACCATCCGGAAATGTACTGAGCGGCGGCCTCGTCGGATTGCACCACAAGTTGTTTGAATTGGTCTACAATTCCTAAGGCGAAATCTGCACAAAAGGTCGGCCGGCCTTCCTCCTCCTCCTTCTGCCATTAGGAAGTGTTTGCATTGATTGTGCGCCTGGGGCGAATCTTGCACGGCAACACGTTCGGCGAACGAACTTCTCATTCATCGTCTAGTTATTCAATTTGCGTGGGCTGCGGCAGACTAATTTCATCATTCATTCCATATTGGTTTTATTTATGTATTTAATATGG
Organism: Ocypus olens; assembly: GCA_910593695.2. Classification (NCBI taxonomy): domain Eukaryota; kingdom Metazoa; phylum Arthropoda; class Insecta; order Coleoptera; family Staphylinidae; genus Ocypus; species Ocypus olens. The sequence goes on along the minus strand of OU343053.1, from coordinate 14,682,555 downwards.
TGTCTCCTTTATAACAGCATTAATTCAAGCACACTTATATACAGTCGTTAAATAGTTATTTATGCAACAAGTGAGTAAAGTAATACTTTTTTTCACGAATAGGAAAGATTAGTACAAACGAACAAAAGGTTCCTTTACTCTCGAGTTTCATACAAAAATGTATCTACGTCTATAACTTTAAATAAATTCGATAATACCTTGAATCATTTTTTTATAAGTAATAATACTTTTTAAATGTATGAAGGAAATCTTAGCAACTATACAGCTTTATTAAATTATAGAATTTTATTTAAAAAATCAACACTCCAGTCAGTGGCGGCTCGTGGAACACGTTGATAGTAGATCCACTTTTACAATTTATTGGATCGGATGATACTGACATTCAAATCGTCAAAATTATGAAAGATGGAAATGACAAATTATACAAATTAAATACCGGCCAAGAAATCAAAAATTTGCACATAAAAATCAATCATGTTAAAAATCTAAAGTATTGACCATTAAAAAATACGCTCTTAATTAAGGTAAAAAAACTAAAAATATAAGCACAAAAAATTGAAAATTTACACAAATATCGAATATACGCAGTTAAACAAAATGCAGACCAAAAATCCGAAAATTTCAACAAAAGTTTAACCAAACCAAAGAAAACTCTAAAATTTGGAACGCAGAAATGAAAAAACAGGTCAAAGATCTAAAATATAGACCAAAAAAAAACAAAATTGCTGGTCTAAAAATAAAAAATGCAAACCAAAAAATTGAAAAATCAAGGAAAACGAAAATAATTCGCCTTTTTCAGCCCCCAAAATAACTCTTTAGCTCAAAATAAGTTGCCGACCAGAAACTCGAAAACCTCAGTTCCTGGAAGTCCCACAACAAAATTTTATGGACAAATAGTGTTTAGAATGGTCTAAAAAAAATGTTTGAAAAAAATTAAATTCAATCGATTTTAGTCAAAAAGTAACCAAAAAGTAAAAAAAAATCGCCCATAAAAAATAATAATTCAAGTTAAAAAATCTAAAATCAAGGGCAAGAAATCAAAAACTGTCAAAAAAACTTGAAAATGTCGACAAAAAATACAAAAAGTCGCTCATAAAGATCAATCATTTAGGTTAAAAAAATAGGATAAAAAATTCAAAAATTCGATCCTAAAAATCAAAATTGCGGACCAAAAAAAATTTTAACAAACAAATCGAAAATTTAGAAAAAAATTAGTCTAAAAGATTAAAAATTTAGACCAAAATATCAAAATCCGGGTTTAACGATAAAAAATGAAAACAAGAAGATTGAAAATTCAAGTCCGAAAATTGCCATTTTCAGCACTCGGGATGATTAGCCCCAGAAAACATAGGAAAAAACTCAAAATTTGCTCTGTAGCGAAGGAAATTTAAAAAAATTATTACTTGAAGGTTTCGCTTCAAATAAATTGCAATTATACAAAAATAGTGTACTTTTGATTTCCTGAAAACAATGACACGCTCCTGCAGAAAACAAGGGAATAAACTCAAAATTTGCTCTGTAGTGAAGGAAATCACTTGTAGAATTAGCTCCAAAATTACTACACCTATGCAGAAAAAGTGTACTTTTGATTACTTGTAAAAATAATTGCAATATTGCTACAGAAAAATAACAGAAATTGATTCAAAACTGCACTGGAAGGAACGAAAATTGCACTCAATGTTTTCAAAAATTATAACAAATTAATCACTTGCAGAATTCGTTTCAAAATTGCTGAGACCATTAAGAAACAGTGTATTTTTGATTATTTGAAAAAAAAACAATTGCAATATTGCATCTGGAAACAACAGGAATGGACTCAAAACTGCACTGGAGGGAACGAAAATTGCACTCAATGTTTAGAAAAATTGTAAAAATATAATCACTTGCAGAATTAGCTCTTAATTAAGATAAAAAAACTAAAACAAACCGAAAATTTACACAAATATCGAAAATTCGCGGTTAGAAAAATGCAGACCAAAAATCCGAAAATTTCAACAACAAAAAATCAAAAAGTTTAATCAAAATAAAGAATATTCCGGGCAAAAACTCTAAAATTTTGAACGAAGAAATGAAAAATACGGGCCAAAAATCTAAAATATAGGCCAAAAAAATCAAAAATGCTGGTCTAAAAATAAAAAATGCAAACCACAAAATTGAAAAATCAAGAAAAACAAAAATAATTTGCATTTTTAGCTCCCAAAATAACACTTTAGCTCAAAATTAGTTGCCAACCAGAAACTCGAAAACGGTAGGCGAAAAGTAACCAAAAAGTAAAAAAATTCGCCCATAAAAAATTATAAGAGAAAGAATCAGAAACTGTACTTGAAAATATCGGTAAAAAAATAAAAAAGTTGCGTATAAAAAGCAATCATTTAGGTTAAAAAAAATCTAAAATATAGGATAAAAAATTCAAAACTTTGACCAAAAGTTCAATCCTAAAAATCAAAAATGCGGACCAAAAATTCGAAAATTTTAACAAAAAAATCGAAAATTTAGAAGAAAATTATTTGTAAAGGCATATTATTCAAAATTAGTCTGTCAAAATTTCAACCGTCTGTTGCAATTAATGTGGAATTTTCATGCAAATTTCTGAAAAATGCGCCTTATTGGTCATCAAAATTTGCTCTTTAGTGCAACCATTTCTGTTGTGGTAAACTTGGGATTATTTTCTTTGGAAATTTGTAAAGACACATTATTCAGAAATATTAACCATCTGTTGAAATTAATGTGGAACTTCCACGCGGTGTTACAGGTTTAACATTTAAAAAGTTTTTTTAAGAATCAGTTAAAAATTCTTGCTGAGCTTGAGTCTACAGGTAGTGCCATGGCTCCGTGGCTCTATATAACGAGCCGCCCCTGACTCCAGTAATGAAACGCAACGAAAATATCCTCGACTTTTTAATGTCACGAGTTACCCTCTGAGAATAAAATAGAATCGAATTTTTATTGGTCTATCAACATAAGAAACAATCCGATTGCATTTCCTCAAATACACGGTTTTGCGACTCAATGTATGGTTTGAGCAAGATGGAGCCACCTGTATGCGAGTATTGGAACTTTTAAGGGACATTTTTTTCCCGGACAATCCAACAACTAAAGGAGATTATTCATACAGAAATTAGGGCAAGCGAAAATGTCATTTTTGTGAAGCCGACATTTAATGAATTACATTTTTCATGAATAGTGTAAACAAATCTCCCGACTCAATTATCAATTATCAAAAAAGTTATTCATAGTTCAAACCCATCTGTGACTTATGGGCTCAAATTTGTAAGATATCCAAAAGGGTTCGGCTTTTTCATTGGATCACATGTGACCCTCTCTCAATTGGCATCATTACCAACTGAAGAATTTGGAAATAGTAAAATGCAATCAGCTTGTTATATTATATGCCCCATATTTGCAGTGAAATGCGGGTTTCATAATCTCATTATTAAACTTTTAATAACATTAATATTTATTACGCTCTATCGCCTAAAACGTCATCCCGCACTAATCATTCAGTAGTGTTTTGAAATGTAATTATTTCACGTTTAATATTAAATTATTTACATTCCAAACTCATCATATTCAACAATAACTCATTTGAATTTATTATGTACAAATTTAAATTGTAAATGCACCTCCCTTTTGTAATTTAAATCATCCCATCGACAATACTGACGTAATGATGCCGTTCGAATAATAGGATACTAATGCGATGGCGTTCGTTAAAAAATACTGGACGAAGTAGTGAAACCAATTGGTTATTTTAAAGAAGATAAAAAGCAGTATAAAATACAATTCTTCTTAATTTTACACCTTCCTACCATGAGGTGTGTGTAAAGTTATTACTCTTTTTTTTTCTTGTGCATCGTTTTATCGGCAGCTATCTCGTTTTCGTTTCAAAATATAATCAATTAAATTTAATTCGCCATATGGACTTGCATTTAATTTAAGGACTTTTGATATTCATGTTCAATTTAAAAAAAATCTAATTATCATAATTCCTCTGCCTGTTCCTTGTAGCAGTGTATCTACAAATATAAATAATCTATAACTCAAGGTGATTTTTTTTTTCTTAAAACGACAATAGAAACTTTTTATAACTCTCATTTCGAACACATTATCGGAAACGTTTGCTTAAAATAGATTTCACGTTAAATCAATTTCCTTTGATTTGTCTTGTTTGAGCTGAAACAAATTTCCCAGCAGATGCTTAATTTGATACCGAATTGGAATGCTTATATTTAGTACGGTTTATTTATTTACATCATCGTAGGACATACGTGAAACATGGCCTTCCTCTTTGGTTTATTATCGGTGCTTTCCGGTTTACTTCGGGCAATTCTTTTCCCGCAATCGATTTTACTGCCGGCGGCGGTGAGGAGAAAATGTGCGCAGGATGGATAGAAAATGGAATTTATTGGAATTAATTGTAGTTGTAACGAAAAAATAAAAAGAACCGGAAGATTAATATTGTCCTCATATCGCTATTCTAAAGTCAATTGGATTTATTTCATTGCACTAAATTATATTTACAAATAGTGCAAGTGTGTTTGGGTATTCAGTAGTAATAATGAACTGCAATTACCGAGGACGTAGCATTGAAGTAATTTGCGGGTTGTGAAATTGATCGATTGTTTTGGATAATAATCAACAGAACAAACTTCAGGGTCACTGTTTGTTTTTGTAAATATTATGTTCACCGATCGGTGCAATTATGTCATTCAACTTTGGGAATTTAAAACAATTCATTTGTGTGAAATTTAAAGCTTAAAGCATTTCTGTAAATAAAGCCAAGGCACTCGCTAAAAAAGTATGAAAACAAACATTGAGTAATAACTCAGTGCATAACGCAGAAGTATTTTTTTTTTAAGGGAGGAAGAGTCAACCGAGTACGTGGAATTTTCTTTGGTTTTTAACTTTATTTTACAGACGTATTTTTATTTTAACGAATACTCGACTCTGTGCACATTAGAGCTGGAATTTTTCTTCAAAAATTTCCAATTCCGAAGGTTGGAATCTTCGAAGATTAATAGAAAATTGAAGTTTCGAAAATCGAAGCTTTGAATTTTTTAAGTTTCGAATGTACGAAGTTTCAAAGTCTCATTCAGCGAATATTGACAAATGAAAAAGTTAATTTATATTAAATTATTTCAAAACTAATAAAAACGATTCATTTTGCAAGATGTGTTATTGTTATTGTGTTTGATGCTAATCTATTATTACACCAACTCAGCATGCGCTTCTTTCGTCTTGGGTTTTCGACGTAAAAATTTTGAAATTACATAAAAGTTTAAAGCCCTAACGGTTTGGGGTTTTGAGATTGAAAAATTCGAAGCCTTCGAAACTTCGAATCGAACGATATTCGAAGTTCTGTCTGTTTCTTTGGATTCTCCGAAGCTTCGAAGTTGTGAAGCTTCGAATTATTGGGGACAAAATTTTGGAAGTAAGGACCTTTTTTAGCTCTTCACTTGATTTTACAGATACTGTTTACTTTTTAAAATAATTTATTCCGCTGAGTTATGACCTAACTTTCCGAGTCGACTCTTTTCAGTGAGTCAGAGCTTGTGAAGCAGATCACAAAAAAGAGTCTTTTTGCCCAACTTTAATACGCCACCTAAAACTTCCTCGATTATTATGAATCTCATAATATTCTCCTTGTGTTAATAGCCAGGGGCGGCTCGTTATGTAGAGCCAAGGAGCCCTGGCACTACCTCTAATTTCGACGTCGGCAAGAAATTTTTCCGTTCTGGAACTGCATTAGGAACCAAATAATTTCTGGCTCCGCTCATGCGCACGACGACGACGTGCACTTGTCAGTCGTATTTCCGCGCCACCCACGATGAATGAAATTAGTTCATTACCGAATACGCCTTTTTGCTCATGTAGTATAGAGGGCACTTGAAGATTGTCAATTTTAGCACTTGAAAATGTCTTTTTTCTACGTCCGTTATAAAATGTACAGTTTTTTTCATTAATTTGAGTTCATAAAATATGTGATTCCTGAACCCTACAAACAGCGTGAAAAAAAGTGCCATAACGGTTCATTTTTTCACTCTTTTGCGTGAAAAAAAGTGCCGTAGCGGTTCATTTTTTAACGCTACTATCAAATTGTTTGCGCAAAGTGTGTCATGAACGCTTCGCAACACGCCGCGAGTTCCGCCGATAAATGTCAAATATTCCTTTCCGATTAAGAAAACTTGATGAGCATTATTTTCTTCATTTAAAAAAAGTATTATTACTTATAGAAATTGATTAAGGTTTTATCGAATTTATTTAAAGTTACGGACGTAGAAAAAATTTCGTATGAAACTCGAGAGTAAAGCAACTTTTTTTCACATGTAGGAATTGCCGCACTCGCCTTCGGCTCGTGTGGTAATCTTTCCTACTCGTGAAAAAAAGTACTACTTTACTCACTTGTTGCATAAATAACTATTTCGGCACTTTACATAGTTGAAAATTGTCATTTTTGACACTTGAAAGTTGTCTTTTATGACAGTTGAAAATGTTATTTTTGAACATTGAGAATGATCATTTATGGCACTCGAAAATGATCATTATGGCACTCGAAAATGATAATTTTTGATAGCTAAAAACTCGTTTTTGACACTTGGAAAATATATTTTTCTGCACATGAAAGTGGTTATTTTGCACAGTTGTAAATGGTAATTTTTGACATTTGAAAACTGTTTTTTTGACACTTGAAAATGGGCATTTTTGACAGATGGTAATTGTATTTGTTGGCAGCTAAAAATTGCCATTTTTTGGCAGTTAAAAATTGTCATTTTTGGCACTTGAAAATTGTCGTTTTTGACAGTTGAGAATGGTAATTTTTCAAACTTGAAAATTTTAATTTATGGCACTTGAAAATGATACTTTTTGACAGTTGAAATGATCGTTTTTGACAGTTGGAAAATGTTATTTTTTGCACTTAAAATTGTCAATTTTGGTACTTGAAAATGTCCTTTTCGGCACTTGAAAATGGTCAGTTTGCACAATTGAAAATTGCCTTTTGGACACTTAAAAATGTCCATTTTACACTTTTGGTAATTGCCTTGAAAATTGCGACATTTGACAATTAAATTTTTCATTTTTGGCACTTGAAAATTGTCGTTTTTGGCAATTAACAATGGTAGTTTTTTAACCATTTATGGCATTTGAAAATGATAAATTTTGACAGTTATAAAATGTCATTTTTGGGCACTTGAAGATTGTCAATTTTGGCACTTAAAAATGTATTTTTTTGCACTTGATGATTGTCAAGTTTGGCACTTGAAAATGTCTTTTTTGGCACTTTGTACAGTTGAAAATTGTCATTCTTGACACTTGAAAGTTGTCTTTTATGACAGTTGAAAATGGTAATTTTTGAACATTGAGATTTGTCATTTATGGCACTCGAAAATGATATTTTTTGATAGTTAAAAACTCGTTTTTGACACTTGGAAAATATATTTTTCTGCACATGAAAATGGTTATTTTGCACAGTTGTAAATGGTAATTTTTGACATTTGAAAATGGGCATTTTTGACAGATGGTAATTGTATTTGTTGGCAGCTGAAAATTGCCATTTTTTGGCAGTTAAAAATTGTCATTTTTGGCACTTGAAAATTGTCGGTTTTGACAGTAGAGAATGGTCATTTTTCAAACTTGAAATTTTTTATTTATGGCACTCGAAAATGATACTTTTTGACAGTTCAAATAATCGTTTTTGACAGTTGGAAAATGTTATTTTTTGCACTTAAAATTGTCAATTTTGGTACTTGAAAATGTCTTTTTCGGCACTTGAAAATGGTCAGTTTGCACAATTGAAAATTTCCTTTTGGACCCTTAAAAATGTCCATTTTACACTTTTGGTAATTGCCTTTTTTAACAGTTGAAAATTGCGACATTTGGCAATTAAATTTTTCATTTTTGGCACTTGAAAATTGTCATTTTTGGCAGTTAACAATGGTAGTTTTTTAACCAGTTATGGCATTTGAAAATGATAAATTTTGACAGTTGTAAAATGTCATTTTTGGGCACTTGAAGATTGTCAATTTTGGCACTTATAAATGTATTTTTTTGGACTTGATGATTGTCAAGTTTGGTACTTGAAAATGTCTTTTTGGGCACTTTGTACAGTTGAAAATTGTCATTCTTTAAACTTGAAAGTTGTCTTTTATGACAGTTGAAAATGGTCATTTTTGAACCTTGAAAATTGTCATTTGTGGCACTCGTAAATGATAATTTTTGACAGTTTAAAACTATCGTTCTTGACGCTTGGAAAATGTAATTTTTGGCCTTTGAAAATTGTGAATTTTGACTTTTTTGCACATGAAAATGGTTATTTTGTACAGTTAAAAATGGTCGTTTTTGAAACTTTGAAAAATTTGAATTTATGGCATTCGAAAATGATAATTTTTGAAAGTTGAAATGATCGTTTTGATAGTTGGAAAATGTCATTATTTGCACTTGAAAATTGTCAATTTTGTTAGTTGAAAATGTCTTTTTTGGCATTTGAAAATGGTCGGTTTGTACAGTTAAAAATTGCCTTTTTGACACCTAAAAATGTTCATTTAGTTGGTAATTGCCCTTTTTAACAGTTAAAAATTGTGACATTTGGTATTTAAAAATTTTCATTTTTGGCACCTGAAAATTGTCGTGTTTAGCAGTTGACAATGATAATATTTGAACCATTTATGGTATTCGAAAATGATAATTTTTGGCAGTTGGAAAATGTCGTCAATTTTGGCACTTTAAAATATCTTTTTTGGCACTTAATGATTGTCAAGTTTGGCCTTTTGAAAATGTCTTTTTCGGCACTTTGGACGGATGAAAATTGTCATTTTTGACACTTGAAAATTGTCTTTTTTGACAGCTGAAAAATAGTCATTTTTGAACCTTGAAAATAGTCATCTATAGCACTTAAAAATGGGAATTTTTGACAGTAGACAACTATCATTTTTGACACTTGGAAAATGCCATTTTTGGGGCTTTGTGAGTTTGGACTTTTTTGCACATGAAAATGGTTATTTTGCACAGTTGAAAATGGTCATTTTTGACAATTGAAAACTGTCTTTTGACATTGGAAAATGGGCATTTTGGCAGTTAAAAATTGTCATTTTTGGCACTTGAAAATTGTCGTTTTCGGCAGTTGAGAATGGTCATTTTTAAAACTTGAAAATTGTCATTTATGACACTCGACAATTATCATTTTTGGCAGTTGAAATGATCGTTTTTGGCAGTGATTTTTTGCATTTGAAAATTGTCAATTTTGGTACTTGAAAATGTCTTTTTTGGCACTTGAAAATGGTCAGTTTGTAGTTGTTTTTTAGCACTTGAAAATGTTCATTTTAGCCTGTTGGTAATTACCTTTTTTAAGTTGAAAATTGTGAAATTTGGCAATTAAAATTTTTCATTTTTGATTCCTGAAAATTGTCGTTTTTCGCAGTTGACAATGGTAATATTTTGAACCATTCGAAAATGATAATTTTTGGCAGTTGGAAATTGTCATTGTCAATTTTGGCACTTGAAAATGTCTTGTTTGGCACTTAAAAAGGAGGTAATGTTACAAAATACAATTCGTCGTTTAATTGATTTTCGTGGACGAAGAACGATGTTGCAGATTAAATGCGGGCTATTTTTCGTCTTTATTTAATTATTTTAGTGCTTCTGCAACAAGTAAACGTTTTTAATGGTCGATTTTTCTTTCCTCGAAAAGGAGGCGGTGAGATATACTGTGTGGCTCTACCATCAAAATTTTCCACGAGCCGCCACTGTTAATAGCTATAATTATGCGAAGAACTAAGGGAGGGAAGCTAGTGCCAAAATACCTTTGTCCACGAAAATGTTATTATGTGCGCATTATTTAATTGTATGGGCAACATTAATGGGGTTCATTTAACACTCAATTTATTAAACACGCATTTGCGTGTTTAATATGCTTGTTAAACACGAACACGCATTTGCGTGTTTAATAAGGTTATTAAACACGCTAATTCGCGCTTTAATTCACAGAACGTGATTTATGATAATATTTTGTTTCCCCTGTTTAATACTGATTTTTTTTTCAATTGTAATTGTAATTACAACTTTAATTTCGATTTTAATTTTGATTTTGATTTTAATTTTGATTCTAATTGTAATTTTAAATTAAATTTTGAACAAAGTACAGTGTACAACTCGCATATAATGCGTTATATGCTCGTTGTACAATATACTATTGTTCAATAGCCTATTTTACTGCCAGTACTTCTAATTTCTATAATATTAAAATTACACGTAATTCTTAACAAACATAACGCGACAGATCAAGAAGGACATCCAGAAGAAGTCAAGAGGAGTTATCAGGGAATATATAAAGGACAGATAGTGAGTACACGATATATTGCATGTCCTTCAATACAGGCTGATAAACTTTGAATAGAAGATACGAGTATAATGGGTAGTAGAAAAAGTATTTCAGTCAAAATTCAGACAATTTTTTTTTATAAAGGGTGGGCAATTTGGTGCTTTTTTCAATAAAAGAAAGCACATATGGTGAGCAAAAATCGAATTTTTTTTTATTGAAAAGGAAAGTTGAATCTATTACAAGTATTGCAAGCAATCAATTATTAATTGATTGATGGTTGAGGCGTTAACTTCGTGATACATTTTGGAACTTTAAATAAAACAGTTTCTTTGTTAATATCACACTTTATTGTTTAGTGACTCGAGTTTCGATCATAAGCTGATCATTTTCAAACTTAAAGTAAATTAAATTACAATAAACACACGTATTTATGCGGAATGGAATAAGGAGGAGAATACTAGGTCGACCTGGTCGTTAATTATGGGGAAGTCCGGATTACGCTTCGCTTTGTGGATTTCTAGGGATTCGAGTAGGTCCATTTTCGGGCCTTTTTCTGCGAAGTGGATTATTTCAAGTACATCATCTTCAAAAGTATGTCGGTTCTCAATTAGGTGGTTCGCGAATGTTGAATTATTTTGGTGTAATCGGAAGGATCTTAAATGTTCTTTTAATCTGATTTTAAAGTTACGACCAGATTGCCCTATGTACACTCCTTTACAATCTTTGCATGTTAGTTTATAAATGCCTGATCTTTCTAATTTATCTATCGGAGTTTTGGAATTAAAAATAGAGTTACAAATTTGGTTCGTTGTTTTAAATGCTACATTGATATCATGTTTTTTTAGAATATTGCGTATTTTTTGGCTAACTTCACCAAAAAATGTTAATGACCTGTAAGTTTTATTATCTATTTTTGGCCCTGCGTATAAAGTTTTACTGAGGTTATTGTTACGTTGTCTTTTAATTAAGTTATCTATTGTTTTGTTTGTATAGCCATTATTATGTGCTAAGCTGTAAATCGTTTGTATTTCGTTCTTATAGCTGGTTGCTGATAAGGGTAACGTAAGTGCTCTATGGATCATTGAGTTAAATGCAGCTAGTTTGTGATTGAGGGGGTGCTTGAGTTGGATGGTATTAGTGAGTCGGTGAAAGTTGGTTTTCTATATATTTCAAAATTAAATTGTTTGTCAATATTTGTAATTGAAAGGTCAAGAAATTTAATATTTTTGTTTTGTTCCGTTTCTACTGTGAATTTAATCTTTGGGTGTATTGTGTTTATGAAATTTAAGAAGTTATTTAATTGTCTGTCTGTTCCGGTGAAGCCGGCTAGAATGTCGTCTACGTATCTGTACCAGAACTGTATGTGTTTTTTTTCCCATTTCGGAATTTAGAATGATGTTGGTTAAGTTTGCCATGAATATTTCTGCTAGCAATGGGCTTAAAGGTGAACCCATTGCCAGGCCTTCTTTTTGTTCGTAGTATTTATTATTGAATGTAAAATAATTGTGTTTTAAAACGACTTCTAATATATTTATAAATTCTGTTTGAACGATTGGGTTAACGTTATTTTTGTCAAATATATCTTTTATTAATTCAATACATTCATTTTTTGGGATTTTTGAGAACATACTCGACACGTCGAATGAAACCATTTTTATATTATTTTCTAGTTTGAATTGAGTTAATTTGTGTGTAAGGTCTAGGGAATTCTTTATTGAGTGAGGGTCGCAAAAGTTGTTTGTGATTTCTTTAAACAATGAATTTAGTTTGGCTGAAATTTTATGGGCAGGTGTGTTCGTGTGTTCGTGTATTTCACCAAATTTCAGCCAAACTAAATTCATTGTTTAAAGAAATCACAAACAACTTTTGCGACCCTCACTCAATAAAGAATTCCCTAGACCTTACACACAAATTAACTCAATTCAAACTAGAAAATAATATAAAAATGGTTTCATTCGACGTGTCGAGTATGTTCTCAAAAATCCCAAAAAATGAATGTATTGAATTAATAAAAGATATATTTGACAAAAATAACGTTAACCCAATCGTTCAAACAGAATTTATAAATATATTAGAAGTCGTTTTAAAACACAATTATTTTACATTCAATAATAAATACTACGAACAAAAAGAAGGCCTGGCAATGGGTTCACCTTTAAGCCCATTGCTAGCAGAAATATTCATGGCAAACTTAACCAACATCATTCTAAATTCCGAAATGGGAAAAAAACACATACAGTTCTGGTACAGATACGTAGACGACATTCTAGCCGGCTTCACCGGAACAGACAGACAATTAAATAACTTCTTAAATTTCATAAACACAATACACCCAAAGATTAAATTCACAGTAGAAACGGAACAAAACAAAAATATTAAATTTCTTGACCTTTCAATTACAAATATTGACAAACAATTTAATTTTGAAATATATAGAAAACCAACTTTCACCGACTCACTAATACCATCCAACTCAAGACACCCCCTCAATCACAAACTAGCTGCATTTAACTCAATGATCCATAGAGCACTTACGTTACCCTTATCAGCAACCAGCTATAAGAACGAAATACAAACGATTTACAGCTTAGCACATAATAATGGCTATACAAACAAAACAATAGATAACTTAATTAAAAGACAACGTAACAATAACCTCAGTAAAACTTTATACGCAGGGCCAAAAATAGATAATAAAACTTACAGGTCATTAACATTTTTTGGTGAAGTTAGCCAAAAAATACGCAATATTCTAAAAAAACATGATATCAATGTAGCATTTAAAACAACGAACCAAATTTGTAACTCTATTTTTAATTCCAAAACTCCGATAGATAAATTAGAAAGATCAGGCATTTATAAACTAACATGCAAAGATTGTAAAGGAGTGTACATAGGGCAATCTGGTCGTAACTTTAAAATCAGATTAAAAGAACATTTAAGATCCTTCCGATTACACCAAAATAATTCAACATTCGCGAACCACCTAATTGAGAACCGACATACTTTTGAAGATGATGTACTTGAAATAATCCACTTCGCAGAAAAAGGCCCGAAAATGGACCTACTCGAATCCCTAGAAATCCACAAAGCGAAGCGTAATCCGGACTTCCCCATAATTAACGACCAGGTCGACCTAGTATTCTCCTCCTTATTCCATTCCGCATAAATACGTGTGTTTATTGTAATTTAATTTACTTTAAGTTTGAAAATGATCAGCTTATGATCGAAACTCGAGTCACTAAACAATAAAGTGTGATATTAACAAAGAAACTGTTTTATTTAAAATTTAAAAAACAATCAATTATTATTTCCTCATCAGACGACAAACTACAGACCGGTTTCGGACCCTTAGTCCTCATCTTTGATGGTGAAAACGGTATTAATATGAGGGATATAACCCATTCAGTAACCAGAATTCTTGACGGTAGAGACAGATAGATGGCGGTGAAAATATCATTCCTATTGGATTGTAGGCCTGTATCGAACGTCAAAATTTTCCCAGCAAAAGTGCCTCAATTTCTTATCAAATGTTTGGGTCTTTAATTGTTTTTGGAAGATTGGCATACACTTTTACTTTCAAATAGCCCCAAAGAAAAATCTAACGTTGCCAAATCGTAAGATCTTGGCGGACAATTCACATCAACGTTTCGTTTTCGTTCATTCGATCACAGGACGTGGCCAACAAATCGATGTTTTGACATGGTGTGTGTCTCGTCGCGCCGTCTTGTTGAAACCAAAGCTGATTCGCATTAAATTAATTTAATTTCGGTCATAAAAAAAGTCATGTGAGTTCACTGTAATAGCCTCTTCGCGATCATTTTCGAAGAACGGCTCAACGATTCTGCCAGCCTATAAACCGCACCAGTGACATTTTTTAGGATGAAGGGCATTTTCGTAAATGACCTATGAGTTTGCGAAAATTTTGATAGTTAAGGGGGGACACAAAGACAAACAAATGCAACTTACCTTTAAATTGCTATTTTACATTAATGCTCTTAATAACACACAATTATTGCATTCCTCCCATTACGGATCATTTAGATATTTATCAGACTGATTAATTATGTATGATACACGTGATAAAAATGTACGTGTCACCGCCAGATTGATTTTCAGATAATCAAATCGACGTTAAGTTTGATCAATTTCTAGAAATCTCTCAAGGTTTTCCAGTCATCCTCGTCCGAATTTTAATTAAACGGTTAGGTAATTTTTGAAGCGGCTCCACAAAACCGCTCTAAGCCGAAAACGAAAATACATTTTTACTTGATTAATGTCGTAAAAAAACAGACCTCTTTATCATATGTTACATTAAAGATTCAACACTATTACATAATATAAATACATAATCTGTTCGAAGTAACTTTAATAATAACAATATTGCACTTCCGGTGTTCCACAGGAATCTTTATTTGGTCTCTTGCTCTTCAACATATTTATAGGCGATCTGTATATTTTTTTGTTGCGTCGTTATTTCACGTAAAATGATTATCACCAAATAACATAAATAATAATAATAAATGTACTTACAGGAAAATAACTCTTACAAATCTGAATGCTTACTGACTTGGAAAGTTAATGAAATGTAACAAGAAAACATAACGGGGGTTGCAAGTGACAAGAGAGGGGTTGGAAATTAATGTCTTTCGTGGTCAAACTTTTAAGTCTTGGATCAGGTACAGCGGCCGGACACTTCGGTTACCTCAATATCTGGAGGTAATCACGCACTTAAATTAACGCGCACAAACGCCATTGTTAATGACAGGGGGCGTAACAGGTTATTAAGTCAAATGGTTTTAGTGTACGGACAGGAATTTTACTGGACCATAAAAATTCCACTACTAATCCGAACACAATATTTTCAAAACGTTATATGCAGATAACCTCAAGATATACGTAACAATCAATAATATTTTTTAAAGAGCTATTGTAAATTTTGCATACTTTTCGTATAATTCGTTTTTTTTTTAATATCATATTAAATATAATTTTAAATTACACTATTAGTTTAATATTATTTTTAGTTAAAAATTCTCCATTCCCTGTAATTAGGTTTATCGATCTGTTGAGAATAATGTGAGCCACAGAATTTTGTTGTTGAGATGGCCATACCTGAGAGAGAAGCATAGCAGTCATGTCTGAGGTTTTTTTTAAATTCAACTGAACTAATCTAGTCTTTCATGACGTGAATTGTCTTTTATCCTGTAATGTTAACATGCCAATAACTCCTTAGCAACAAGTAACGTTATGGTACCTTTAATAACACTAGTGTTGTCAAGAAATTCTTAACACTGGTGTTGTTATATTATCTTAATGCAACTCGTTGCTATGGAGATATTGGCAAACAAACATGATTTCGCTTTTTGACGGTTTCCATTAAACATTTTTTTAAAATAAATTTAAAAAAAATAGAAATAGGATAAAATAAACCGTGTTACGACATACATAACTTTATTCGCTTTTATTTTATCCTATAATGTTAACATGCCAATAACTCCTTAGCAACGAATAACACTAGTGTTGTTATATGTACCTTAACGGAACTCGTTGCTATGGAGATATCAGCAAACAAATATGATTTCGCCTTTTCACGGTTTTCATTAACACATTGGCTGCCAACAAGATTTTTTGTAAAATGTGAAAAAAAGTTTTTAAGTTTTATTTTATAAAATGAGTAAGAATATGCTTATTTCATTTAACTCGTGACTGAGCACTAAATAGTAAGTTTAAAGTAGGGACTCACTGTCAGTCACCGGTGACTGTCGCGGCCCCATTGGAATACTTCAGCGTCAGTCATCGGCGACTGACAAAGCGGTCAACGTGTAAACGTGTTCTTAAATTGAAAAAAATTGAAATAGAATAAAATAAACCGTTTTACGACACACGTAACGTTATTTACATTTTTTGCTCCTACGTCGCTCGTGATTTCAAATTTTCTCTCGTAATGTAAACACCTTCATAACGTTACTTATATCGTAAATTACTATTATGTTATTAAATAATGGGTTTCATGAACATGGTAAGCACATAACCCATCTTACAATGTTTTCTCAAATTAACCATTTTAGATATTAGATATTAGTTCCAATAGTCTGTAGGCTAAATGCCCCAATTTGTAATCGGAATCCTAGCAATTTCAAAAATATAAATACCTTAATAACCGTATGAAAGGCTTGCGTGTGCTCCAAGTTAAATACGCTTCCTTGGTTCGGTTTTCTCCAACCCAACAACAAAATTACTTAGTGGAGAGAATACATCGTAAGTTTTAAAATATTTTTATTTATTTGTATTCCTAATAGATGATTCGATCATTCAACGTTACTTAATAATCATGATGATGGTTGCGACTGTTATTCAATCTATGTTACTTGATGAGTTAAGTTTTTTTTTATTCCCGACGGCACAAATCGGATCTTGAATTCGCTCACAAATCACTGCATGGTTTGAATAATTTTGTTTAGATTTTACATCATATTAGGTCGCGTATTCCATCCTTTATACAGGGTGGTCCATCTCAGAGATAACAAGAGACTTTGTTGAGTTAAGCTACGAGCACACATTTCAAAATCGGACGGACGGCACGCATCGGGAAAAATTGCTTAACACAGTTGTAAACGAGTCAACGCACATTTATCCGTTCCATGCCGTACCGATAAATGTGCGATGACTCGTTTACAACTGTGTTAAGCAATTTTTCCCGATGCGTGCCGTCCGTCCGATAAGTGTGCGCGTAGCTTTACGCGACATTTTTGAAAAAATCGCCGAGACACGTCGATTTTCGTTCGGAGGGGGACAAATGACATTTCCACCTTCATAACCGTAACAAAAAAAAAAATATTTTTTCGACCGAAAATTTGTGAATTTGTAAGAGGACAGCAAAAACGAATAGAGTAATATACTGCTTAAAATTTGTGAATTTGTAAGAAGACAGCAAAAACGAATAGAGTAATATACTGCTTAAAAATTTTGAATAAAAAATGATCCATTTTTTGACCGAAAATTTGTGAATTTGTACCAGGACAGCAAAAACAAAAAGAGTAATATACTGCTAAAAAAAATTTAATCAAAAATTATTCATCTTTCGACCGAAAATTTGTGAATTTGTACCAGGACAACAAAAACACGAAGAGTAAAATACGGCTTAAAAATTTTTAATCGAAAATTATTAATTTTGCTACCGAAAATTTATGAATTTGTACCAGGACAGCAAAAACGAAAGAGGAATATACCGCTGAAAATTTTTATATTAAAAATGATCAATTTCTCGACCGAAAATTTGTGAATTTGTATCATGGAACTAACTGTATTATGGAACTAAATTTTTCGAATGGAAGTTGCGCCAACAGAGCTGCAACAGTATTCAATTATCATTATGTGGCTACAAATTAAAGTCATTCCCTTCATAGTAGAACTAGTTGCAAGTGAAGATAGTGATCAGGAAAACCAGCGAATTTTTCAACAGGACGGTGCACCTCCACATTTCGCTTTGGCTGAACGACAGTAACTTGTCGAAACTTTTCCTGGGCGATGGATTGGTAAAGTCTGGCCGCGCTATGAAGGCATTTGAGGTAATCAACTTGGACAGCCCTCATGTGCCTGTTATGCGTCTCAAATGCCTGAGGTTCTCAATAAGCGAACACGAGATGTTGGCTTGCATCCACATTTATCTCCAAAGTTATCTGTAACCTTTTAAGAACCACTTCCGACCCTTCTTTATCTTCTCAGACGCCTTCATAGCGCGGCCAGAGTATAGGCGAGGTACCATTGAATGGTCTCCGAGGTCGCCTGATGTGTCGCCCCTAGATTTTTAGGTGTACAATACGCCACCAGAACCGCTATATGGTTTGCACCGTAAAATATTGAATGAATGCCGTTTGATAACTCCAGACATGTTGTCTGATGTAAGACGACGTTTCGAACAGAATCTTTATTTCTGTATGGAAACCAACCGAAGCAAGTTTGAACATTTTCTTCTGTAGGTAGTTATTAATCTTTTGAGTTTATTGTTATTATTTTTTGTTCTGTTTTGTTCTTTTATGTTAATAAATCATTACATTCCTTACTGGATTGTTAACCTTTCTTGTGGCGTTAAACGGGTGAAATTGCAATTTTGAAGTTTAGCCGTTCCCTCAGAAATCAATGAAAACGAAAACAAATGATACCGTTGTATTCAGAATCAAAAGAGCTGATATATCACTCGACCCACTTTCCCTATTTAAAATAGGGGGGTGAAGTTGGGGGTGGCTAGGGGGTTAACGTCATAAAGGTGAAAATGTCATCAAAACTTTTCCCCCTCGAAACAAAACTCGACGTGTCACGGCGATTTTTTCAAAAATGCCGCATAACTCAACAAACTCGCTTGTTACCTCTGAGATGGATCACCCTGTATATATTAGCTCGCAGAAAAAAATAATTTTTGTAAGAATAGATTAATTTTATTTCATTCGCGTGTAATATGAAAAAATACTAGAGGGTCCTGGGTTCGAATCCCGGCGTGGGTATGGATGTTTGTGGCTGTCTATTTTCATTTAATATGAATAATATATTATAAATAATCGGTTGTGGCTGAATGACCTACGCTGTCTAAGCCAATGTCCCATATCATCCACAATTCTTCCGACCCAAATTTCCGTGAATCATCATTCCTTTTTAATAATGAAAAAAAAAAACTACAAGATGATCTTTATTCTTCGTTACATTTATACAGAGCGTTAAAAAAAGAGTAAAATATTTAAGGGGCTAATATAGCGGTTCAATCTCAAATTGGCCAGTTGCGCCGTGTCAAATGGGTGTAAAGTGGGTGAAGGCCATCGGTATATTACAGAGTGCGTTCGTTTGGGGACATTCAATGGCAAAAATTATCATAATCTGTTGAAAACGGTATGCGTTCCCTGCGGGAGGCACGCACGTGTCTGGTGGCAAGCGTACGAGCCGAACGTCGACTTTCTCTGCACTGGTAATAAACCAGCCGATTTTTGTCTTCATTTGTACTCGGGATGCGCGGCCCGCCTCCCTATTAGCCAGTTTAGATCTGTACTAGGAACCAAAATAAACAAAAAAAGTTAATAAATATGGGTCCTCAAAGTAACGGTTTCGGAGACACGGAAGATTATTTATTTGTAATTATCTATTACTTATAGATTATGTGCAAAAAAACAAGGGGAGCTTCTAGCAAAAAATAAAGAACAGAATTATAGAGGCTGTTCGAAGTGCCCTCCTTCCATTTCCAAGCAGGCACGATATCTTTGATGAAGGATATTCGAATTCTTTCTAAAACACACTCATTGGATCGGATTTGTTGGCAGTTTTGATTAATTCTTAACTGCAGCCCCTCGGGGCTATTTACAGTGCAACAGACTAATGTTTTCAAATATCCCCAAAGAAAGAAACCTAGAGGGTTTCAATGAGGCGATCTTGCAGGCCATAAGACAGGTCCGCCTCTTCCTACCCATCTACGTGAAAAAGATAGGTTCAAATATTTTCTAACGGCAATAGAAACAAAAGCTGGAGCACCATCATGCTGCAACCACGTGTGCATGTGCATACATTGTGGTCAGTAAAAAGTTTTGGTAAAACAACATGACCTAAAAACCTGTTGCCTACAATATCCATCCAAATGTTTAATGAAAAACGTATCTGATGTTCAGATTCCATTACAGCATGGGGATTTTTGTCGGTCCAAACATGAGTATTGAGAAAATTTTCGTATGAATCCGGCTTCATTTGTAGAAAGAATATTGGCAAGAAAATGCGGGTCTTCAGCATCCTTGCCTAGAAACCAGTAAAAAAAAACAAGCGTGCTCGATGATCAAGTAGGTAATTTAAGGCCTGTACTCGTTGTGCACAGAACGGATAAAGCAGCTGCTCGTGGAGGATTCTCCAAATAAGAGGAGCACTAATTCCTACCTTTGCTGATATTCTTCGCACAATTGTCCCCGGATTATGCTCTATCCGTGATAGAATTTTTTGTTCGGCTCTAGGAGTAGATATCGACCGTGGTCTGCCGTTTGCGAAATGAACCGGTATCACACAATCTCTGGTGAATTCTTCCAAACATACGACGTGATTCCCATCTCGCGATTTGGATAAGATTCTACATAAAGCCGTCGCGCTTCGGTGACAATCCCATTAGCACGACCATACATGAAATGCATGTCGGCTAATTCTGCATTAAATAGCCATAGCGAACAAACATTTGTGCACTGACAACAACAGTCAAATACTAAATGTTTATTTCACAAAACATCAGCCAATTATGATAAGAAAGTTTTTGCAGAATAAAAAAAAAAGGAGCTACAAAAGAATAACATTCCATATCTTCGAGGACCCATGTTTATTAAGACTTTTTTGTTTATCGTGGTTGATACTACTTTAAATATTTTACATTTTTTTTAATACCCTGTATACAAAATTATATACAGGGTGTCCCCGAATGGTCTGTACAACGCTCTACCACATATTCTCTGAAACAAAATAAGACGATTTAACTAAACTTATCTCTATCCAAAAGTGGTTCCTAAGCCATCTGCAAGGCCTCAAAGATATTATTTTTATTCATAATTTTTCAAATATTTTTATTTTGGAATTAGGTAAGAAAACCTAATTTGGCACATTTAATTACATTGATACCATGCACTTTTTGCGATATGTTTCTTTATCCTACGTTTAAAGTAAGTGGTCAAACTAGGACCATCGACTTCTTAAGATACCTAAATATTTTTATTCAACAGGTCAAATCATAAGGAATACTTTTTTCTGCAAGATCATTCAATTTTACGTATTTTTTGTCTCTTATAAAATTTTGCTATTTTCCCCACAAAAAAATATTTTTATTTGTCAAAAAAAAGTAATAAAAATTATGAACAATATTTTGCTTCTCAAAACAATTAACAAAGTAGAAATAAAGATAGGTACCTAACAATAAACACAAATTTATTAGTTTCACAACAAATGTTCAAACTGATTGCCATTTTCAGCAATACGACAATTTACACGTCGCAAAAAATTAAAATGGACACGTTGTAAAACACCAACATTCTTTTTAACTGTTTGAAACGCATTCTGTATTCGCGCCCATAATTCGTCGTGCGTATTTATGGGCTTACCATAAACAATAGATTTAATAGTTCCCCACAAAAAAAAAGTCCATTGGGGTGATATCCGGGGAACGTGGAGGCCAATGCACTAGTGCGTCATTGCCTCTCCCAATCCATTTACCGGGATACTTTTGGTTTAAAAAAGTACGCACTGGTAAAGTGAAATGAGGTGGAGCCCCATCATGCATAACCACATATCACGCCTAAGTAAAAGCGGCACATCCTCCAGTAAGACTGGCAATTCCTGAAGATGTTGTAAGTACTGTTCTCCGTTTAAATTTTGTGGTAAAATTACTGGTCCTACAATAATATCATTTACTATACCGGCCCAAACATTTATTTTAAATTGCCGTTGGAAATGCATGGTTTTAGTTGCATGTGGATTATCTTCGGAATGAACATGCTCATTTTCAAAAATAATGAAAAAAAATAATATCTTTGAGGCCTCGTAGATGGCTTAGGAACCACTTTTGGATAGAGATAAGTTTAGTTAAATCGTCTTATTTTGTTTCAGAGAATATGTGGTAGAGCGTTGTACAGACCATTCGGGGACACCCTGTATAGCATTAACCTTCACCTGGCACCATGGGGTATGTACAAGCCCGACGCACTATCTCGTCGATTTTCGATATCTAAATCTTCGAAATCGAAACTCGTAACGACATCTATCGGTAGTCAAGGGGTACACTTTTATACCTATGCCACTGGGATAGCGCTGCGACCGTTACTTCGTCTGCAGCAGTCATCAAAAGTAGTTTGAGGAGTGTACGTACCCCACCGTGGCATCAACGTTGTTTTTTTGTAAATTGTAGATTTTTTTGTGTTTTTCATTTTCGTGTTTAGGAAGAAAAGAGAGGTAAGTAATCATCGTTTCTATGCATCAACATTTTTTTCAACGATTTTCCACGTTTTTTGTTTATGTTTAGAATGGCGAATAATTTGCGTTCTCGATATTTACGAGAGCAGTTGCTCGAGGATGACTTACAGGAGGAACCCATGGAACATAATAGTGCCGACCATAGAATTCTTCAGATGAAAGCTATGAAGAATCTGACGATGCTATGGATATCGACATGGAGGATCTAAGCGAAAATCAAAGGCTTAAGAAAAGTCGAAGTGAGCCATAACGCGGCCGCCCGCCAAAACATCTCTTCGGGAAAGATGGCTTCAAGTGGACCAGAAAAACTCCGTGTCGTAGATCTGGTAAGAAGCGCAGCTGTTCCCCTTCCCCCCTCCGACTGTTTTTGTATGTCTCTTTCTCTTTCGCATACGTTTTTTTCTTTGCTGACGCGTATCAAACAATACCAGTACAGAAGAACAGTTCTTCGATAAAATTCTGCCACGATCTCGGGTAACAATACTATCTCTGTCTCTCTCTCTCTCTCTCTCTATCTCTCTCTCTCTGCCTACCTGACTGTTCTTCTGTACACACTATAATATTCTTTGCGCGCATAGAGAATAAAAACGTAAATCAGAAAAAAAAATTTCAATACTAATTAAATTAAGCCGCTATGATTTTAATAATTTTTTATTGATTAATTATCGATAACTATTTCATATTTATTCGTTCTAATGTTTGTAATTGGTTTTGCAGACAGACATTTGCAATCGTTAGAGCCCAGTCAAGCTGGTAACGCTGTAAATGCTGAAACGATAGAAGATATTTGGGAGTGTTTATTTACTGATGAGATGATAAATTTAATTGTGCATAATACGAACTTGAAGATAGAAGATTTTCTATCATTTGTTGTTGAAGAAAAACAGCAAAGTTACCATAATCATACTGATGCTATTGAGATCAGAGCTTATATAGGAATCTTGTATTACAGTGGATTATGGAAATCTGCAGACGTCGATGTTAATCGATTATAGTCAAAAGCTAATGGCCTCACAGTTTACAAATGCGTATTTCAAAGGCACAGGTTTACTTTCTGATCCACTTTTCTTCGTTTCGATAATAAAGACGAAAAAGGAGAAGATGACAGATTTGCTCTGATCAGGAATTTATGGAACATGTTTATAGAAAATTGTAAAAGTAACTACAGTCCGAATGACGAATATACTGTTGACGAACAGTTGCTGAGTTTCAGAGGACGCTGTAAGTTCAGAGTTTACATGAAAGATAAGCCGGATAAATATGAGCTCAAGGTCATTTGTTTAAACGACGCACAGACTTCGTACATGGTAAACATTTACGTGTTTTTTTACCATTGATTTTTCTAAAAATTTTAAAGACATTTATTGAAAAACTTCTATTATACGAGGGGCAAGTAAAAAATAAGGTTCCCACATTTTTTTCGGGTGTAAGGCATTTTTTATTGCAATAAATATGTATACAATCTGAAAGCTTGAATTTTAAACTATTTTTCTACATAGTCGCCAGATCTTTCAACGCATTTTTCCTGACGAGTTATCCACTTCTGAAAACCCGCTTCGAAGAACTCCCCCGCTAGGCCGCGGATGTACTTGGTGACCGCTTCCTTCACCTCTTCATCTGTACTGAAGCGTTGTCCACCCAAGTGTTGCTTCAATTTTGGAAACAAGTGGAAGTCGCTGGCAGCAAGACCAGGCTGTAGGGGGCATGATCAAGCAATTTCCAGCCGAATTTGTCCAGTAGGGCGGTGGTCTGTCGAGAGACATGCGGTCGCGCGTTGTCGTGGTGCAACCTAACGCCCTTGCTCAGTCTTCCTCTCCGGCGATTTTGGATGGCTCTTTTGAGTTTCGTTAACGTCTCGCAGTACCTGTCCGAATTTATTGTGGTACCTTTAGGCATAAACTCGGTAAGCAAGACGCCTTTTCGGTCCCAAAAGACCGTAGCCATCACTTTTCCTGCGGACAGCGTCTGCTTAAACTTCTTCGGCCTCGGCGACCCGGGACGGCGCCATTGTTTCGAGTCTTCTTTTGTCTCCGGAGTGACGTAGTAACACCACGTTTCATCTCCCGTAACAATGGAGTCCAAGAATTCTTCGGTATTCTCGGCGCTTTCTCGAAGAAACCCTTCGGCACACTTGACGCGATTGTCTTTGTGGGTTTCTGAAAGCATGTGCGGGACCCACCGCGCACACACCTTGTAAGTTTTTTGGTCAAAATGTTGTCGATGGTTTTTTCACAAACCTCAGGAACCTGATCAGCCAGCACCCGAAGCGTTACTCTTCGATCCTCGAGGAGAATGCGCTCAATCTTCGCCACGACTTCGTCGGACACCGATGACCTCCCGCTCCTTTGCTCGTCATGAACGTCTGTGCGTCCTTCGGAGAACTCCCTGCACCATTTGCGGACGTGTTGGACGCTGATGCAAGCTTTGCCATAAACTTCTTCCAACTGTCTATGAATTTCAATAGGTGTAAGCTTCTTCGCGTTTAAAAATCGAATCACTGAACGGATTTCACACCTGGCGGTGACGGCGATTGCGGGCTCCATCGCGGATGGCTGTTAGGCCGGCACTAAGCTTCGCAGTGATCTTCCAGGTAGTTGGAAAGGAGTGGGGGGGATCAACAATGAAGGTGGTGTTGCCGGATTTCGCCTAGTATCTCGCGCGGCGAGTGTACAGCGTTGGGAACCTTATTTTTTACTTGCCCCTCGTAGATTAATGCGGTTCCATATTTAGGAAAGAATACTGAAATCATAGAAAGTGCTGAAAAAATTCCCGAGTATTACTCTAGATTAGTAACTGTACCTATTTACGACACAAACCGACCAGTAACGTGTGACAATTGGTATACGTCAATTAGTTTGTTTCAACGAATTTACGATGAACCATATAATTTGAGAATTACCGGTACCATTCGCAAGAACAAAAGGGAAATTCGAGCGGAATTTGTTGCCAAGGTTTCAAAAAAAGATCGGCCACTCACAAAGTTTTGCCATGCTGAAAATTTAACGCTTCTCAGCTATGCTCCGAGGAAAAAAATTGTGCTCCTGGCCTCCTCGCTTCTTCACACAGAAGAAATGATAAACCCGATATTGTGCTTTATTATAACAAAAATAAAGGAGGGACGGACACTTTTGATAAGTTGTGTCACTCTTTCAGTGTCCGTAAAAAGACGTACAGGTGGCCGCAGCGATATTTTCAAGGCATCTTGGACATGGCGATCGTGAATGCGAGAATTTTGAGAGCGTGCAAAGTCGTCCAAAATTAAGAAGAAATAGCAATAACTGCACATTATTGTTTAGAAAAAATGTATTTACATTTAATTACGCCGCATTTGGAACCTCAAATTCAGACTTCCCAGAGATTTGAAAGTAGGAATCAGTACAATTTTGAATCGACCGGTTTTGTCTGAACGCCATTTACAAAATTTGAATCTTGTCATTAAGCAAAGATGCGCCTTATGTGATCGGAAGAAAGACAAGAAAACAGATAAAGGATGTGCATCCTGCAAACGCCCTATATGCGTAGACCATAGAATTTTGAAGCTAAAAAGATTTTTTTTCATCAATTTTACTTGTTTCAATGATTATTTTGTAATAAATTTGTTTAAAAAATAAAAACAACGACTTTTTTACTGTATTTTGAAATTCATTTTTTTGGAGAAATCCATACCTTAATTTCTCAAAATAAATACCTTTTTTAAAGACCCATGAAAACTATTATTATTCCTTTATAGTGATGTAACAGAAGAATACACAGCTAAAATTTTAGCCGTTTTTATCGAAAAACAAAAAAGTTATGATTTTTTTTGTAAAAACGCACTTTTTTCAAGTTTTTCAGGTTTCCGAATTTTTTATGAACGCTGATCTTGATTTTTCTAAACACGGACTATTCTACAGTTTAAAGTGGTATCTAAAGATGATCTCTGATTTTTTTTAAGAACAAATAATCAATATTTCAATTTTTACAAAGATATTTCTTACTGAGGTTCGTACGTACCCCACAAGTCCAGGTTTGTTACTCAGGATGAGCATGTCAGGTGAAGGTTAATTTTATTTTAAAAAGCCTGTCGATCCGCGGTCCTTCTGCCATGAAAAATTATTTTTATAGGAAAAATTTACTATTTGATCGAAGGTAGATGTTAACTTACAAACTTAGTTTAATGATGATAAGAGGATACATTTTTCGAAACTGTAATCACGAAGATTAAATAAAGTAAGAGAAAGCAACAACACGTTGTTCATTGACCTTATTTTCAATTATGATAATGATAATATTTGGTTTCGGATGTCTAGAATTATTTATCCATTTATACAATTCGGGATGTGGTTACGACTAATCAAGGTATAAATAAATAATGTGGCTAAGATAAGGTGATGAGAGGCGTAATTAAAAAAATATAATAACAATCAGTTGTCAATTGGAACCCAGGCAAAAATACTTTTACTGACTGACTTTTTAATAATAAAAATAAGAAATTGTCTTTATTGAAAAAAAAAGAAAATAAAGATACTAGAAAGAACATTGCAAGAGTGAGGTAGCTACCTCTTACTGCTTTTCCACTTCACCTACATATAAGCTAAATTAAATGTACAGTTAGGTTAGGAGTAGATGAAATTATTTCATTACAACATTTATAATTTAAATTCATCCATGGAATAAAATTGTTGGTGAATTAATAAAATATATACGATGTGGTTTCTACTTTCTCCATTACAACGTACGGTATTGCGGTCGTAACTTTTTTTAAAATATATCATTTTTGAGGTCCTTAAAAGCAATTTCTAAAATTAACGGCTAATGTTTAAAATAGGCAAAATCGGCAAAAAAACACACAAAACTATTTTTAAAACAAGTACCTTAAAAAAATCACAAGATGCCAAAATTAACAAAATGTACACTGCACTGCATTGAAGATTTTTAGACAGCCAATATAATTTTACTTGAATTATTATAGGGATTTTCAAAAAATGTGCTGCCAACTATTTTCGACTTTCTGATTTCACTGTAAAGGGAAACAAATTAAAACTTGCCGGAACCCTACATGCGCGCCAGTAGTACTGATGGGGTCCTGAGGTCGAATCCCGGTGAGGACATGGAAGTTCGTGGTTGTCCATTTTATTTAAATATAAATGATTATTTATACAAATGTGCACCCTACACCCATTGGGTAGAAGGGAGTCTGATTATATATATATATATATATATATATTATACAAATGTTTTGGTGAAATAAATTCATTGATATTGTTACCTTTATTACGTGCATGTTTCGTCAAGTGAGTAGTGTCACCAGTTACTTTAATTATTTAAATTCTTTTAACTTGTTGCATTGCGATTTTATTATATGATACCATAAATTATCTTAAGAAACAATTCGTGCAGTTTTACGAGTGTTACGACGTTGATAATCGATGGCATTTAACATTAGAAACTGACAAGAACTGAGACAGAATATGCATTTCACGGAGAAAAGCTTTAGAGAAAGTACCGTTAAGGCATCTGCATGCACATTTCAATCGACTTAAAATTCCTTTCCTTTGGGAACAGCCGAACTTTTACTATCATTTGAAGAACGCATTCTAGAATCCAAATATCAAATATTCGATGGTCCATGCGAGAAAGTGAACAATTTATTATTTTCAATAAAATTTATAGTAAATTCCTGTGCTTTCACGACCCATTTTCGAACTTTCAGATAATTTAACAGCGAAATGTGTGAGAATATTCTTTTAATAAGATTAAGAAGTTTAAATATTATATTAAATGTTATACAATAGTATAAATAATAATAATTATAACATCTGTGTGAAATTAACCAAGAGGACAATAAATAAGTAAAATGAGTTAAAAATAAATAATTTGACAAGAAGCAATGATTAAAATTGTAATTAAAATATTCGTGTAGGTTATGAAAGGGATTCTCCAACAAAAACAACTTGACCTTCGTGAATTTCTTCATTGAAGCCTGCTCCTGGATCTTTTTCGGTGGGTGATTTGTTGGACCCCAATAATCAATAATCAATAGATTTATGTAGCGGAATTTCTAAGTAATTTTTTTGTCCTGTGAGATGGAGTTAAAAAAAATCTCTAGATTTGAATACACAAATTTACAACAATGCAATATACAGGGTGTTACAAATTCGATGCATTAGAATTGCTATCTCGGTAACTACAAGATAGACAGTTGGTTAATTAACGGCAAAGTTGCGCATTTTAATGCTGCATAATTTACTGAAAAGAAATTTATAGTATTCCGACTACTTCCGGAGATATTAAATAAAAACCGAAACAGTCAATTTTAGTTTTATATTTTGAAGACGTTATTACGGATTATTTTAAAAAAAATCGCTTTATTTGGAACCGTGTCATCGCTACTATGTAGTAATTTGTATTAGATTAATAACAATAACAAATTAGTTTAGTTTTAATGTATAAGTTAACTATAAATTTTTCTAATTATTTTATTAAAAAATGTAGAAATCCAATATGGCGGCCGTAAGAAAAACAAAAGTTGTCTATTGTCTCTCCGCCATCTTAAAAGCTACAATAAATGTAATAACATATTTGGATCCTCCATTAAAAAGTGCTCTAATAATGTCATAGTGTAAAATGCGCAATAGTAATAGTTTTCGAATAAAAAAGTAAAAATGAAAATAGATTTTTTTTATTTTTTCGCGATTTTTTGAAAAATCAACGTTATAATACACAACTTTGCCCTAATTTAACCAACCTCGTATCTCTTAAGATAACTGAAATCCCCATGGTGCCGCTCGAAAAACGGGCACCCTGTATATGTATATATACTCTGTACGCCATACATTTTCTCTGTAATTGGACAATTGTCTGTTGGGAAAATAAATATTATTATTATTATTATTATTATTATTAAAAACAAAAGCCCTTTCTTAAGATACTGTAAATAATTTTGTTTTTAAAAACGACGTTTTGTTATTTAAACATCAACTTTTTTTAAATACGGACCTCGATGTTTTATTTAATTTAAAAAAAACCGAAAAATTTAATTTTGGTTATTATTTTTTACGGCTTTATTACTGATTATTTTGAAAAATCAAGAGCACTTTCTTAAGACACTTTTATAAGCTTTTCCTAATAATAAATAATTTAATTTTTTAAATACGACGTTTCGTTATTTAGATACTCACATCAACTTATTTTCTTTTTAATACGGACCTGGGATTTTTTCAGTTTTGAGTAGCTTTTCACCACCCAAAAACTAATGATGTGTTACACTTGCCATAAAATTGTTTTCTATAGGAGTTATTTGAAGTTTTTCAAAATTTAAAGAATTGACTGACCTTTTGAAAATGTACTTTTCTAACGATGAAAAACGCGTTTGTGCTTAATATTTACTACTTATGTCAATTAAACACTTAAATTTAGAGGAAATGTATTTTTATTAATATCCCGAACGCCACTAACCTTACAGATTAATGTTTTAAAAATAAATAAAGTACAAAAAAAAAATCGAAAACACCGAAACATCGAAGTATATTCAAGCCAACGGCAATCTTTTTGAACATCTAGAAAATTGGACGTTGTTAATTTGGTTGATATTAAAGACAAAAAATTGTTATCAGTTTTTTTAATTCAATTTTATTAAGTTTGGTTTTTTAATAAAATCAAGAAACCGCGCTAAATTAAAAAAAAATCGGTATTTCTATTAAAAACTAATAAAACTAATATTATTATCGAGACCTGACTTTAAAAATTTGTCATAAAAGATATAAGAATGGGATTTAATTTTTTTGTGATGATATCTAGAAAAGGAAACGCCGCACAGTGGGGCAGAATGCACATTTTTCTGGCCGTAATTCTGAAACTTACAAAACTTGTCCCAATTAAGATCGTGATTACAGGAAAAATAATTTTAAAAATTGAATTGATAAATTGAGGTTTCTTAAGTAAAATTCTGAAACCTATGAAACTGGGCCAAATCAAGTTAGTAATCTAGGAAAAATATTGTTTTTTTAATCTATTTGATAAACTGGGGTGGTTTTAAGGGGATGAAAATTTAAATGGCCGTGTAGAACTCTGAAACTTAGGATTCGTATTGTATTTAACCTCCGAATTAATAGAAAAATACTGAAAAAAATCTCATGGATTAAATGGGGTGATTTTTGATGTGACAAAAAAGTAAAAAAGTTAAATTCTTGGGTTTCGTGTAGAGTTAGATCTCAAATTAATGGAAAAATAGTTTAAAAAAACCCGTACGTTCTCATAAGAGTGTAAACTAAAAGAATTCCTTTGGAAATCCTCCCACGAATAATTAAAACATCGCGGGAAAAGCTGGAATTATCTTTAATAATATTTAAACGTGTCGCTCAACTACTATCTTTGGCAGGGGGTGAGACAGTCGGGGGTAACTCGAAAAGTTGAAATATGCTAGGATATGATGGTACAGGTACTCTAGAGTCCATTACTACCATAAATTTTACTAATCGCCCGTTTTCATTGTCTTAATTTATGCCAGGTTTTGTGGTCTTTTGCCCCACTGAAGAGCCTTAAAAAATAATCTTTGTTATTGTTAAGGTTATGTTTCAGTCAATGCATATTCTTCAATTATTAAAAAACTTCAAAAAACCCCTATAGCAAAGAACTTTGTGACCAGTGTGTCATATCATTAGCTTTGGGAGGCGAAGATCTACTCAAAAATGAAAAATGCAGGTCCATATTTAAACAAAATTAAGTTGATGGATCTAAATAACGAAATGTCGTATTTAAAAAATTATATTATTTTCAGGAATAAATAAATATAAAAGTGTCTTAAGAAAATGCTCTTGATTTTTCAAAATAATCAGCAATAAAGCCGTAAAAAAATGACCAAAATTGAATTTTTCGTTTTTTTCGAATATCTCCAGAGGTAGCAATGCTAATGCATCGAATGTGCAACATTCTGTATACAGTGAAACTAGAGTTAAAATACTTTTAGATTTAAAACTGCCAAAACGTTGCAAACGAAACGCCAACGTTGGCAGCATTGCGGATACATGCGGTTGCGCAGTTTATAGAATTGGCATTTTTCGTTTTGCTTGCGGAAAGGTTAGAAAGTTGTGTTTGCAATCATTGTTTAGACCCTTGACCCCCTCGAGGTTCTTTTCAATATTCCACCTAGAAATATGCCAGAATGCATGTTTTTTAGAAACTAGTTTGTCGCCCTCTAACCGCCCCTATATGTAATACCGATTGCAGATCGCTATAATGCCGGTATGGTGCGTGTGCTTGCTGTGCGCTTTGCCTGCGAGTTAACCGAGATTTATCTGCTGCTCCAAACACCGGATAAGATAACTGCGAATTATCTGCTTCTTAACCCTAACCCTGCTTTAACTAGGCGTTGTAAAAGCGTATTTTAGCATTTATGTAAATAAAATAGCAATTCATAGAAACAGAATTGAGTTTATTTTAATTATACTTTTTTGTTCGGCCCTGTATTGAATTTAAAAAAAAATCTTGTGCTGGTGAATACTACTCAAAAAAACGTTTAATTTAAGGAATCACAAAAGGGGTGATGCCATTTAAAATTTTGGGGTTAGGGTGGATGGGGCCCAAGGGGTCACTTACCCCATAACCAAAATATGGTGGTTCTAGTTCCCCCTACCTGTATAACATTTGTACCAAATTGCGTTTTTCTAACTCTTTTATTTTCACAGATATTCGCATTGAAAGTTTTCAAATGGACACCCTGTATAATAATGCTGATTGCAAAAAAATCTATTATTTTTGGGTCAAAAAGTACCGTGCCTGAGTTGTGAAACAAAATGTTTTTGCGAAAATTCTTCATTATTCATCAGTACAGTCTCCTTTGGCGGCGATACAATCATTCCAACGCTTTTCAAACTTTCCGATGCCGCCCATAATTTATCTTTGGCCTCAAAATAGGATTCGATTTCTGCGATGACTTCCTCGTCCGAGTCAAATCTCTTGTCAGGGACTTGACTTGACTTCGGAAAAGAGGTGGTAATCGCAGGGGGGGGGGGGGCAGATCTGGACTGGGCGCGGAAGCAATTCAAAGCCCTATTCATGCATGTTTGCCATCGTTTTTAGTGATTTATGACACGGTGCATTGTCTTGGTGAAACAAGATTTTTTCTTCGCCAAATGTGGCCTCTTTTAGGTGATTTCGTTCTTCACTCCAATAATCCAATATAATAGTCCTCGTTGATTGTTTCTCCATGTTAATTTGGACGTCCAGAATATTCAGATCCATCGGTGTCTGTACGACCACGTTTAAAATCAGCAAACCAACGTTTGATGGTTGTGGAGTCCGGGTAGTACTTTGAAGCAATTGCACAGCTTGAACTGAACGGTGTTTTTCCCCATTAAAAAAAAACAATGATAAATCAACACACGAAATTGCTTTGAATCCATTGTTTCTGAAATAACAAAACTGGTGTAACTTCTAACCTAAGATCGGATTGTCTTTGAAAATGAAATTTAGAAAGTTGGCACTATTGAAATATCATACGGATATTTCGTTAGAGGTGCCATCTAGTGATTAGGCCCGGGACTTTTTGATCAATGTGGTTTGTGAAAATACCGTCAATCAAGACATAGTTTGGCAGAATCCAAGTTCTTCTTCTACTACATATTGCCGCCCGATTAAAATTAATTTTGTGAAAGAATCAACCCAACTTTCAATCGCCGAGAAGGACAAAATAGACAATCAAATAGAAGATCTTACAAGTTTATCAGTGGCACTTAAAGGTAGGTTTGTTGTCCGTTGCGCCCAAAACACTTGCGCCGCCGTCAAAAATCGGGACACTTGCGCCCAGATCCGCATCCAGCGGATTATTTGCGCCCAACGCCCACACGGGAATGTCACCTGTCAACTTTGTAATTTTTTAAATGTAATTAAACATGACCATTAACCGGAAGGTAATGACGATCAATGGCTAATCTACTGCGGGTAAAACTACTGGGCGGTCCAATGGGGGAGGGGGGAGACTTAAACTAACCTAACCTAAGCATAAGCACCTACTATTAGCAACCATTAACTTGCAAGTAATGACGATCGATGGCTCCGCTTCGCTCCACCATCGACCATAGCGAGCCCGTATAACTACTTATGCTTTCATGACGGCTTCGCGGTCATCTGAAGTGTAATGTACAGTTTCTGGGCGCAAGTGTCCCTAATATTAACGGGGGCGAAGGGTCCCGGGCGCCTCACCACCCTTTTGGGCGCAAGTATCCCGATTTTTGACGTGGGCACAAGTGTTTTAGGGGCAACTGAACCTTCACCTTAAAGGTAAACTGGTACTAGTGTCCCACAAACTCTTATTCACAATGATAGATGGAAAAGTGCGTAATTCGTTAACAGATACATCTTCTACACAACGTTGCTACATTTGTGGGGCAGTTCCAAAGACTTTAATGGTATAGAGAAACTATTAAAAATGCATATGGTTTATATGGTAATTTCAACCTGACAGTTTGGTTTGTTTGGACTACAAATTTCCAATCAAAAAATAACAAGCTCAAAATGACGACAAAGAAACTGTGCGTGCACATAAAATTCGCATACGAAATCGGATGAGACCAATAGTTGATCAGTCTAAACCTGGTTTTGGAAATTTAGTGACGGTAATACTGCGATTCTTTAGCAACGCAGATTTATTCGGAAATTGCAGGCGTAGATATTACCAGACCGCATGCATTGGCAATATCAAGTGGCTATGAGCTATGACATAAATATTAACAATTTTAGAAACTTTGCCCTTGTTAAGTGTAAGTATTTCGTTAAAATGTATAAATGCCTCATATATTCATGGGCCGGATGTATTTTGGTCTTATTGGTGTCGATTGGTCAATTATCAGAAGAGGCCCAGGAGGCTCGAAGTAAGAATTAAAAAAAATATCGGGAAAACGATTCAAGAAAATGTTCTCGCGAAAAATCTAACGAGGATGTTTTCAATTTAATGCTAATTACAACGGAGCCTGTAATGGATGGTTTTAGACAACTCCCGAAAAAAAATTCCTGAGGAAGTATCCAATTTAATAATTATCTGGCAACACTCAAAGTGATGACGCTTGTTCATCTATCTCATCGAATTGTTGTTTAATTAAGTAATTATTGGTTGGTAATATTTTGCATTTTAGTTTTATACCCGGCGCACCGAATAGGTGGTATGGTCACGTTTCGTTCACCCCGCGTCTTCGTGATAGTTCGTCGAGACGTTATGAAAAGCCTGATTCACACAGCCTTGCCACATTTTAGTTCTGTGCCGGAAATATAAATCTTTCTACTTTAACCCACAAAATCTAACTATTTACTACTTCCTAATTAATTGTAATTGAAAAAGGCTGATTTAAGGATAGAACGTAATCACTACATTTAAATAAGACAGAAAAACGAGAACACATGGCGTGATTAAAAATTTCGGCTGACACGCTTCACATGCGTTTGCGCTGACCAATCAGCGAACATCACGTGGAAATCAAGCAAACCCATAATACCACCGATTCGATGCGCCGAGTATAGTATTAACTTGACTTTTAGTTAATAAGTAGCGCAAAATATAATTAAGCAATATCATATTAAGATTTTATATTTACTAATGCCCATTCCGATTCAAATTAATTGAACCAAATTTTAGGGTATCTTGCACCCACTGTGCGCCGCTGCTAAAGGGGTAAATTCGAATGTGGATCCAAACGATTGCTTTTCTGAATTATTTTTCAACCATCAAACGAAAATTCAATATTTATAACTTAAAATCAGATAAAGCTGCTTCAACATTTTTGAGTTAAATTTTACTCTTTTGTTTACTGTCGTATAATGTAATTTAAATATTATGTCAGGATGTGTGGGTTTCACAAGATGAAATCAATTTGTTGACTGACTCCACTCTCTCTGCGGTCCGAAATCCGAAAGTATCGCAGGATCTCGAATCGGTCTCCGGTCGAATGTCTTTTCTATATTAAGAAAGCAATCACCGAGACAAGTTCAAGTAGCTACTTTATATTCCAGGCGGTTTAGGCCCGAGAGCAGGATGAACTATGCAGGAATTTCGTGTCGTAGAGGTCTTGTTTGAGAGCGTTTGTGCGAAAGCGCGCACAACCAACCCATGGTGGAATTTTCAACATTTTCTACTTATAGACGTACAGGGCGATTCGCTAGTTTATTCGTTGACAAAGATAGAAGATTTAATTACACCAATGTTCGATTAACACGGTTGTGGTTTCTTTTTGTTACGATTTTAGTGCTTTCACGTATTTAACAAATGAAGATGATGGTTGCGACCGTTACTGCGTAGTAATCTATAATAATTAAAATGAATTGAATCATTCACTATGTTTTAACCACAACTATTTATTATAAAAATATAAGGTAACGTGATTGCAAATAGATTAATTACTAAATTTATCAGGCGGCTCGTTATATAGAGCCAAGGAGCCATGACACTACCTGTCGTTTCAAGCTCAGCAAGAATATTTAATAAATTCTTAAAACACTTTTTCGCCAGTTACTTTGGTCTAGGAAGATTAATCGTTCCTTATTTCTTCAAAAAAGAAGGGGGAGGGGTATATTGTATATGTGGCTCTACCATCAACATGTTCCACGAGCCGCCACTGAAATTTATACTAAGCAATTTAGGGTGAGAGGAGTTACCTGTAGATAATTGTTTGTATTTAGAAAACGTTAAATTCAAACTAAATTATTTTTTTATTGGAACATTAACTCGAGATGTTTTATACAAGTCATATAATACAGAAAGTATACTGCTTCTAAATAAATTACCAAGAATAAGTTCTTTATAATAAAATATGCCATCATCAATATGAATTTAATATTAATAATAAATAACATTCCAATTTAATCTTTTCTTACCTACAATTTAACAATTTACAGAAATTCGCCTTCAACGCCCATATTCAAGACATGTTCAAACACATTCGTAATCCTAATAAAGCTCGTAAATCAAATTATCCCGAAATAATAGCTATTTATGTAATAAGTCCACAAAATAGCACTTTCTTGGTCGAGACGTTTTATGGCCGAGCGAGCGAAGCGAGAGAGGCTAATAATGGAGGCGAGTCCATGAAGTGCTATTATGGACGAGTTGCATACAAAGCTTTACGCTCGACTGCTTTTAGCATTTTTGGAATACTTTTTAAATACAAACTGGAGCAATTTATTTATGTATATTTTAATCATAGTGTGCATTTGCTGCCACACTAATGTCAGTCATTGTATTAATTGTATTTCAAATTAAAATCTTTCATTTCTGACACTGGCATAAGAGTCCAATTTACTTTATCAATTATGGTACGAAATGTACGCCATTTTGGCCTAAAAAGAAACCGCCAAGGTTTATTTTCGTACAGTCGAACATAAAAACATTTTTCTACGTCCGTTATAAAATGTGCAGTTTGTTTCATTAATTTGCGTTCATAAAATTTGTAATTCCTGAACCCTTCCAAAAGCGTGAAAAAAATTGCCATAACGGTTCATTTTTTCACGCTTTTGCGTTAAAAAAAGTGCCGTAGCCGTTCATTTTTTAACGCAACTAAAAAAATGTTTGCGCAAAGTGTCTTGAACGCTTGGCAACACGTCGCGAGTTCCGCCGATGAACGTCAAATATTCGTTTCCGATCAAGTAAACTTGATGATTATTATTATTTTGTTCAATTAAAAAAAGTATTATTACTTATAAAAATTGATTTAAGTTTTGCCGAATTTAAATTAATTAAAGTTACGGACGTAGAAAAGTAATTGTATGAAACTAGAGAGTAAAGCAACTTATTTTCACTTGTAGGAATTGCCACACTCGCCTTCGGCTTGTGCGGCAATCTTTCCTACTCGTGAAAAAAAGTACTACTTTACTCACTTGTTGCATAAATAACTATTATGAATTCATAGTCACATGTCATGAACATTCATAACCCGAAGGACCAAAGACGTCTGAAACTAAACCATGCTGAAAGACATCTTGTCGATAGTCAATAATGAATCAATTCACGGTAGAGATGGGTAACGTTTTTTGGAAAGTGAAGACCTTTTGATGGGCAAAGACATTAACATTGTTTAGGGAAAAGAGTGGACTCTTTCTAATTATGAGTTGACTCTCAATAAATAAGCATGGTTTACAAAAATTTTAGAGGTGAGGACCTTTTTTTTTGCTCTCCACTATGTTTTATGGGTAAATTGGAAAATTTTGGAAGTGAGGACATTTTTTTTGCTCTGCGCTTTTTTCGAGGCATACTTTTTACTCTTTCAATAGAGTCAAGAGTCGAATCTTTTCAAGGAATCAACTCACTAAAAAGAGGCATTTTGCCCATCTCTAGTTCACGCACTTTGTTTTCTTTAGTAAAGGTTATTGTTTACATGATCAACAGCTATTTAGATAAAAGAATCCATTGAGATTAAGTATATCCGCTAGTGGTTCAGATGCTCTGGAACGCATGAAAGTATTTCTGGTTGCATATACCTGTTTCAATTTGAATTAACTTTATTGGCACGGCCACAACCAACAAAATGATTTGCAAATTATTTTAACCCATTAAGTTATTTTTTTTTGAAATTTTAAATTTCATTACTTTATTACTTTAGTTAATACAGCCCATAAACAAGAAAAAGCTTGAATTATTTTTTTAATGTCTTAAATTTTTGAGTTATAAATAGGACACTGGCACTTTAGGGTATCAAAATGTTCATTTCAAAAAATATATTTATTTATCTAATACAACTAAAATAATTTATAGAAACACAATATTTACATACATTTATTTTGTAATTTAATTATCAGCAAAATGAATGTACTTTTTTTATTTTTTTATTCTCATTTCTTGATATACATTTTTTTACAATACCTACACCAAGATCTACTTGCTCGATCCAGTAATGTTTTTCGGATGGCACTTGATGATATCCAGAAAATAAAAGAATACTGATAAATGCTCTGCCCTTATCAGACGATAATTTGAAACTTGGGTTATCACAACTTCCGTAAAAAATTCTTTAAAAACTTCAACGGTGGATTTTCCTGCGAGGCGAATTTTCAAATTTGAATATTTGAAGGTCTAGCCATACTTATGTCGTTACTTTCGTAGGTTAAGAATTATCACCTGGTTCGTCTTCATCAGTCAATGAATCAGGATCTGGCGAAAGAACTACTATATCGATGTCTTCGGCTCTCATAAAGTTGGGATAATTTATAATATCCTATATCTCTTGTAATGATAATGCTTTTCGATACATCTGCATGACAAAAAAAAGTGAGCAAACAAATCTATGAACTAAAAATATCACACCAAAAATAAATAAGTAAGTACTATTACTTACCGTGAATAAAATGTTTCGAATATAAACAAGGAAAAAATGTTAAAAAACGGTTATGTGCACAAGAAATACACGTATAAAGTTTATAAACTGATCTAAAAGTTCTAAGCAAATGGACAGACAAACTAACACGTTTTGATATCGGTAAGTACCAGCGTCATATTTATAGGACAGCCATCTTAGCCCGGCAATTACGCACGTATTTTAAATATTTTTGATACAAACACCTTATTACATATTAATACATACCTTTTCCATTGAGAAAAATATAAACACAGAAATCACACGATTGTTTTGCAACGTATACAGATTTATTTCTTATGAAACATATCAAGTAAAAAAGTAATACATTCAATATTTTTTTTATTCATTTGTTATAAAATATTTCAAGAAAAAAATATTGAATAGTTTATTAATGTACAAGCAATGTATTTCTAAAGTTATATTTAATTTGAAAAACATTTAATGTTTGAAAAAAAATATTTCTTGTACTGTCCTATAAATAGGTACATAACGGGTTAAGTTAACCAAGTAAACAAATACGAGGGTTGGGGCATAAGTCATGGCAACCTGTTTTTTTTTTCTTGTAGATATGTGAACGGATCACAAACGTATGTGCCGTGTGGAAGTTCTGCAGGCATAGTGTGTATGCAGAACAACAGATGGCTCTGTGATAGCTGGTAGTCAGTTGGTGAGTGTCGTGCGAGATGGAAGTCACCCGTGTTGAGCAGCGCGCTTACATCAAAATAGCCGTTCTCCGAGGGAGAAATGCGATGGAATGTCACAGTGAATTAGTAGAAGCCCTTGGGAATAATGCCCTACCATATGGTACAGTAGCACGGTGGGTAGGAAAGTTTCAGCAAGGACGTGTGTCAACCAGTGATGGGCAACGTTCGGGACGACCGGTGAGTGTGCGGACCGACTTGTCACGTGCCGTCATCGAGCAGCTCATGGATGAAGACAGACGATGGACGTTAATGGAGTTAGAGAGGGCAAATGGCATCGAGAAACGCACCGTGCACAGGATATTGCGTAATGAGCTATAGCTACGCAAAATCGCTTCGCGGTGGGTACCGCATGCACTAACGAAAGTTCAAAGGAGGGTGCGCTATGCAATATGCTATGATCACTTTGTACGCTGGCAACAGGACGGTCATCAATTCTTGTCATCAATAATCGCCATCGATGAATTTTGGGCCAGGGCATACGAACCAGAACTGAAACGTCAGTCCGCGGAGTGGCGACATCCTGGATCACCAAGGCACTATAAGTTCCGTCAGAATCCTTCCCTAGTCAAATTGATGGTGATCATCGCGTATGACGTCAGGGGTGTCATTGTTTGCCACTTTGTTCCTCATGGCAGAACAGTGACCGCACAGTACTACAGGGACTTCCTGGTGCGACAGGTACGACGTGGCGTTCGGGATAAACGTCCGGATCTTATGGACAGTGTAATAATCCTGCACGACAATGCAAGACCACATAAAGCAGGGTGTGTACGGCAGCTACTCCGACGTTGGGGATGGGAAGAATTGGAGCACCCACCTTACTCTCCTGACCTTTCGCCCTGTGACTTTGATCTCATTCCCAAGATTAAGGAACTAATACGTGGTAGGCGGTTTGCAACACGAGAGGACATTGCTAATGCTGTGCGCCAAGAGATGACCCGATTCACACATGGTGCGGCAAATGCTGAGGCTGATGGTATTCAGCGCCTCCCACATCGTTGGCAGCGTGTGGTGACAGTAGCAGGGGACTACATTGAGGGTCTTTCGGCCCAGGTTTGTCATGTCAACTTTATGTGTATTGTGTTATCATTATTTTGCACGGTGAAAGCCATATTGCCCTGTAATAAATTAGTGTGTTACGATATTTCAGTGCTATTCATTGTCCACACATGTAGTTAAGACCTTGTTCTTTCGTCTGTATATGTCACATTTTCCAACCGGACTGGTATCTTCAAGAAAAAAAATAGTTGCCATGACTTTCGCCTCAACGCTCGTAAAAGAAAGCAACAGGGAATTACAAGTTAACAACAAAATTACAAACTAGAGAATGTGCTGAAAATGTTGGTACCTGGTTTCCATACTATTGAAAACATATTCTGGAACACTCTTTACGAAATCGGTCTTGAAGTTCTTGTAAATTATTTATTGCATTCTTTAGATGAGGAAATATGAAGTAGTCTAAAGGAGTCACATCTGGTGGGTAACCTGGAGGGATATTTTGGTACAGAATGAAGACTAACGATTCTGTTGCCACAATATTGGCGTAGAAATTACAGAGTTTCATAGCTGGTATGAGCAGTAGCCCCGTCGTGCTGAAAGAAACCATTTTGCAGTTCATCGTCGTGTAACTCCTCAATGAAAAGGTTTAAGATGTTTTTCCCGCATTTTTCAGCCATCACAGTGTTTCAATAAAAACGGTGCCGGTGTAACTAGTGATGGGCAAGATCGATAAAAAAGATCGAGTACTCGATCTTTGCAAATGATCGAGCCGCTCGATCTTTTGATCGATCAACGCCGCTCGATCTTTTCAAGCCGCTCGATCTTCGTACGCCGTAAAAAGATAGAGTTACACGAGCTGATTGATCATATTTTGCAGATCGATCGGCTCGAGCAATTGATCAGATTGTGCGGCTAAAATTTTTTGATATGTTTGAGCACAGCTTGATCATTGTATGATTATACTATGTACGTCATTTGATTTGATCGATTAAATAATTCTTTAGACTAACTTGATGGCTTATTAATTCATTGAATTCATAAAACTAATTGTGCTTCTAGTTAACATTTTCTACGGCCCTGGCATTGTATTAGTTCTTATTAGTTGTGGGTCAGGTGCGGATAGGGATACCGGGAATTTCCCGGTGGGTCAATGGGCCGATGGGGGCGGAGGCCGGTGATTTCTTTGACTAAATAATGAATATAATTTGTTTGCGATAATTTTTTTTTCAGAAAGGATAGTTTGGTGATCGATTAACGCCGCTCAATCTTTTGATCGATCAACGCCGATCGATCCTTTCAAGCCGCTCGAACTTCTGATCGATCAAAGCTCCTCGATCTTTAGGAGCCACTCGATCTTCACAAGCCGCTCGATCTGCCTCGATACATCAACTGATCGATCACCGCTTAATCGATCAATGAGATACTCGATCTTGCCCATCAGTAATTGTAACCCACTCATCAACTTTCTGGAGATGTAATGGCGATTTACGAAATACGTGAGGATTTTGGGAGCACTAAATTCTTATATTCTGTGAATTTACATACCTCGAAAGGTGAAACCATTCCACATCTGAGAAGAATGTCATATTCATCATCATTGCAGAGGTTATCTAAAAACCAGTGGGACTATACAATACGGCTGTTAAAATCTGGTGGCATCAATTCATGTCAGGCCTCCATTTTGCATATCAAAGTCCTTCAATGGTTTTGGCAGGTTTCATATGACAGTCCAGTTTCCTGAGCGAATTGCCGCAAAAGAATTGACGGATTATTTTCGATTCGTTGGCCAACATTTACTGTGGCATCTGGGATACGTATTGTTGATCTCCCAGCCTCTTTATTTTTTTACACCAGTTTAACGAAACAACTCCCAGAACTATTTAAAAAAACCAATATTTTGAAAAAATTCAAAGTCCGAAAAAAAAAATGAGAGTTCCAGGAGTTCTGAGTTAATTTTCTATTTCTACTCATTGAGTACAATAATTCTTTCTTATAAGTTCTGATTTGACTTATGGGTTGTACTCAAAGAGTTCTAACGGAAACTCTAATGGTAAATTGCGATTAAATGATAGGAAATAGGTATTTTCGAAATTAAATTTTCTATTTTCGAATTTTAAATTTATTGAAAAATTCCATAAATCGTGATTGTATCAAATTTGTTTATAAGAAAGAATTATTGTACTCAAGAAGTAAAAATAGAAAATTAACTCAGAACTCATAGAACTCTCAATTCTTTTTTGGCTTTACGACTTTTTTCAAAAAAAAGATTTTGATAGTTCCGGATAGTTCTGATTGGTGTTTCCCGTAGTTCTTTGTGAGTTCTATCCATAGTTGTATCAAATATTTAGATTCAACCAATATTAAGTGAGTAATATGAATTTGAATATTTAGAATTTCCAACTTTGAAAATTTTTATCTCTGGAAATTCAACAAAACTATTTTTTAAAGTATCAGGAACTATAGTACTAACCCAAATACATCTTAAAACTAGTTCAGAACTATTCGATAACAATGTTGGGGTGCGGTATCAAGTTGGCACCCCATTTTTCAAAAAATTCCTGACAACTCTTGTCAGTACTTCTAGATAGTACTTCTAGATACATCAAAAAGGATTTAGAACTCTATTCAGAACTATCAGAACTCTTAATTGGGGTGCCAACTTGACACACTCAAAGAACTGTGGGGAACATCAATCAGAACTATCCGGAAATATCAAAACATTTTTTTGAAAAAAAAGTGCAAAAAAAAAACTTACAAGTTCTGCAAGTTCTGAGCACATTGTCTGGATCTACTTAATGAGTTCAGTAATTCTTTCTTATAAACAAATTCGAGACAGTCACAATTTATAGCCTTTTGTAAATAAAGTTGTAAATTCAAAATTGACAATTTTATTTCGTAAAA
The DNA here is from genome assembly GCA_910593695.2 of Ocypus olens. NCBI lineage: Eukaryota > Metazoa > Arthropoda > Insecta > Coleoptera > Staphylinidae > Ocypus > Ocypus olens. Next base: position 14,639,344 of record OU343053.1, on the reverse strand, counting down.
ACTGATTTTTGTCATTGAATCGCAATTCGTCATTAGAGTTTTCTCTTTGAGTGCAACCCTTCAGAACTCCTGGAACCATAAAAAATATTTTGAAAATAGTCCGAAGAAAAATAAAAGTTGAATGAATTCTGAGTATATTTTCCGTATCTAATAAATACGTACAGTAATTATTTTAAATAAACAAACTCGATAGAGCCCCGATTTATTGCTTTTTTAAATAAAGTTTCAAATTCAAAATAGACAATTTAATTTAGAAAACGCCGGTTTCCTGTCATTTAATCGCAGTTTATCATTAGAGATTTCTGTAGAACTCCTTGAGTAAAAGCCATAAATCAAATCAGAACTACAAAAAAAAAGAATAGTTCTAGAAATTCTAATTTGACTTCTGAGTTGTGTTTAAGGAGTTCTAAAGAAAACTCTAATGACAAACTGTAATTAAATGAACTGAACTCATTAATAGATTCAGAAATGTACTCAAAGAACTGATAATACTCAGATCTGACTGGTTTTTATGAGGTATTAATTATTAATTATTTTGAAATATTTTTATTAAACCTATATTAAGTGAGTAATATGAATTTGAATATTTATAATTTTCAATTTTCTTTTCAAAAGTATCGGGAACTATAGTACCAACCCAAATACATCTTAAAACTAGTTCAGTACTATTCGATTAAAATGTTGGAGTGCGGTGTCAAGATGGCACCCCATTTTTCAAAAAATTCCCGACAGCCCAATTTTTATAAATCGATAGTACTTCTAGATACTTCAAAATTAATTGAGAACTCCATTCAGAATATAGTTGGGGCATATCATTTCAAATCACCCAAAATTAAAAAATCTGGTTGCCCTCATGTCACAAATTTTTGTAAAAAAAAAAAACTCACAAAAACACCCTCCTGATTTTTTGTATGATGAAAACAATTGATTATTAGCATTAGGAAAAACAATTTTGAAGGTGGTGAAACTTATGGTTTTGCTGTAACAAATTCCTGAAATTTGCATATATTTTGCAATAAAAAAAATATTTTATTGCACATTTATATAGGTTACATGGAAATTTCTAGCATTTTACAAATTCTATTTTGTAGCGTACACTTCAATCTTTCAAATGAACAAAATTGGTTCATAAATAACAAAGTTACAGTTATTAAAAACTTAGAAGCCACCTTCTGATCCAAAAATTCTGAAGAAATTGAATGGTTTTTTTATAATATACTTGCTGATAAGAAAAAAATACAAAAATTTGTGACATGAGGGCCAACAGCCATTGAGTGATTTCACGTGGAATCACTCTCCAGTGAGTTGACTGAAAGAGACAAGTAAGTCAGCCCATCTCTAATTTAGAACTATCAGAACTCTTCATCGGGGTGCCAACTCATTCAAGTTTTGAGAATTAAAAAAAAGGAATATACACTCGGCGTCAAAAAAAGCGCCACTCGAAAAATCGCGAAAAAACTAGATTTTTCAAACCGTCGTAACTTGGTTCAATTTGGTCGAAAATCGATGAATCTTTCAGTTTGGGAAAAATTCAAGTTTTATTTTTAAGAATGTGTAGTTGATTTTGACCCCAAGTCCAACCCACCCCCGTAACAACGCACTGAAAAAAAAAGTTTTTTTATGTAAAAAATTGTCCAACTTTGACAAGCTGTATCGTGCGCAAAAAAAAATCGACGGGAAATTTCACCATAATGGCAGAATAATTTAATCATTTTCCTTCAAATGCCTTAAAAATTTGAGTCGTTTCGAATTTTTGAAAAAAAATTACATTTTTCACTTTTTTGGTCACGAGTAATTTTGCACCAAAATCGATGAACTTTTGCAGTCTGAAGAGGATCAAATTTTCTCTTCAACGCCATTTGAATTGTTTTGTTGCTAAAACGATTCCACCCCCTGCCACCCCGTAAATGAAAAAAAAGTTTGTGAAGTTTAAATGTGCAAATTTGGTTTCTTGTACCGTGTGCAAAAAAAATCGTGGACTCAATCGGTCAGCATGGAAATAAAGTTCAATAATTTTCCTCCAATTTCCTCCAAAATTCAAGTCGATGCGATGATTGGGCGCGAAGTTATGCAGTTTTGAAAAAAAAAACATTATGCGCCTTTTTGGCCATAACTAGGCGAATTTCACACGAAACTCGATGGAATTTTGCGATCCAAGTTTTCGACTTTCGTGACCCTCTGAAAACCCCTACAAAAAGTGTTTTAGATTGACAAAAAATGTTACATTCTTAAAAATTCCATTTCGGTCATAACTCGGTCAATTTTGCTCAGAAGCCGATGATTCGTTGCGATCTGAAAAGGATAAGTTTCGTTCCACCTCCTGTCACCCCTAGTGCAAAAAAGGTTTTCGACAGGGTGATAAAATTTGTTCATTTTAATTGAAATTTCAAACAAAAGACAAGTGAAAAATGTCATTTTTTTTTCAAAAATTCATAACTTTGCTCCAAATCATCGAAACGACTCGAATTTTTAAGTCATTTGAAGGAAATTCATTAAATTTTTCTGCCATTTTGGTGAAATTTCCCGCCGATTTTTTTTGGCACGGTACAGCTTGTCAAAGTTGGACATTTTTTTCCATCGCGTTGTTACGGGGGGTGGGTAGGACTTGGGGTCAATATCAACTACACATTCTTAAAGATAAAACTTGAATCTTTCCCAAACTGAAAGATTCATCGATTTTCGACCAAATTGAACCAAGTTACGACGCTTTGAAAAATCGAGTTTTTCGCGATTTTTCGAGTGGCGCTTTTTTTTTGACGCCGAGTGTATTTTATTTAAAAATTTGTTAACTGGTATCAAAGCGCGATTTTTGTGCTTAGTTTCTAAATATCATTTTACAATATATACAAGTTGTGATTTTCTCATTACACGCAATATAATGCAAGCTTTTCTTATTCAATTTCTTCAAATTTAAAAAACCACACCTAACATCGTTTGTTAGAATACTTCATAACACGCTCTAGTAGTCGCTAACACCGAATAAGAATGCATGCTTAATATCAGCTTCGTAGAGGAGGCTAAACTTGTGCTGCACTGTTTACTCTTATAGAGGAAGCAAATATTCCGATGCTGTCTTCTTCCAACGAACATGTACGACTCGCCGCTGCTTAACATCGCCGTGATGATAATACTCCTTTCGATGCAAAGTAATTTATTTATGGAAAAAGTGTATACCTACAATGTCCATCATTAAGATGACTCATCGAGACGTTTTTCGTTTCTCTAGAATACGTAAACTGCATGCGATTCGAGTCATTCAACTATCCTCCTCCCTAGCCTTCCTCGGGCAAGGTTTATTTTTACATTGTACACAAATCCAAGACCATTAATCAAGGTTATACAACTTCCGCTTGCAAATATTATCTCAGTGGCATACGAGCAAAAAGTGTTTCGCACATGACCACGCCTAGAAAAAAAAATGTCGAGTAATCGTATTTAGATTGGATTTCTACGAATATCCGTAAATATTGATGGCATCTCATTATCAAATACGAAATTGCTAAAAAGAAGCAACGTCGGACGAAGAAGACTTTAATGTATTATAATATAATAATGAGCCAAACACGCCATCGGCGAAGTTTTCGCATTTATAAATACTGTTATTTTCTTGAATTTAAATTTAAACGTGATTACATAACACATTTTGATCATACAAAGGAGGTGATGTTAATGTTTTTTTTTTTCTATTGAACATGTGTTTAATATAATAAACAGGAGATTTATAGTTTTCAAATATTGTTATTTTCTTGAATTCTAAATATGATGTGCATGTGTTTAAGACCACAAAGCAGTGGCGGCTCGTGGAACATGTTGGTGGTAGAGCCACTTACACAATATCCCCCCCCCCCTCATTTTTGAAGAAACAAAGAACCATTTATCTTCCTAGACCAATCAAATATTTTGGCCAAAAGATCAAAAATTTGGAACAAAACAGCCGAAGATCTAAAATATCGGCAAAAAAATAAAAAATTATCCCGGAACACTTATAATATTAATAATTTAAATATATTTGGCACATCATTCCCTAAATTTAAAAGTGATCTTTTGAAAAATTTAAAATCATTAATTATAGTAGAATAAATTTTTGTTAGTTTTATAATAACATAATCATCATCATCATTGTTATTGTTATTAATAATAATATGTTTAGTTTTAAATTATACATTACATTTGTATATATTTGTAGACCCTTTAATTGGACATAATGTCTGTTGGGTTTTTGTAACAAATAAATAAATAAATAAAAAATCCTGCTTTAAAAATAAAAATGCAAGCAAAAGAAAAATAATTTGCCAAGCTTTTTAGCTCAAAATAAGTTCCAACTAGAAATTCGAAAATAATAGCAAATATAAAAATTTAAAAAAATCGCAAGAAAATCTAAAATATAGGACAAAAATAAAAAAAATAAGACCAAAAATCTAAAATTCGTACCCAAAAATCAAAGCGGTAGACCAAAAAATCAAACTTTTTAACAAACGAATCGAAAATAACGAAGTGGAAATAAAGAAAATTTCGGCCAAAGGACCATAAATTGGAATCAAAACAATCAAAAATACAAAATATAGGCAAAAAAGTAAAAACCTACAACAGGGCCTAAAAAGGTGAAAATTTAGATGAAACATCGAAAACTCGGGCGTAAAGATAAAAACTGCAGGCAGAAAATCCAAAATTTCTACGAACCAATAGAATTTTTTCGTCAAAATAAAGAATATTTACACCAAAAAACAAAAAAAAACTACAGTATAGCCCAGTGGTTCCCAAACTTTTTTGTAGTACCGCCCCCTTTCCAGAAAAAAAATATTACTTAGCGCCCCCTGGAATTTTTTTTTTAAATTTGTAAATTTCGTCAGCTGCAATCTTCTCTTCTCTCTTTTATACTATCACCACCCCCTTACAGTTATTAATCGCCCCCCAAATGCACCTGTGGCCATCAGCGCCCCCCTGAATCGGTCAAAATTAAGAAAAAGAAAAAAAAATGAAACAAAAAAATCGAAAATACAGAAATCTAAAATATGGGCCAAAGAATCAAGAATCCTGATCTAAAAATAAAAAAAACGCAGACAAAAAAATCGAAAACTTAGGTAGAAATAATTTGCCACTTTCAGCCACCAAAAATAAGTTTTTGACCAGAAATTCAAAAATAATAGCAAAAATAAAAAAAAAAAACAAACACAAAACACGAAATAAAATCAATAATCCAAGTTAAAAAATGTAAAATATAGGATCAAAAATATACAAAAAATCTAAAATATACGATAAAAAACTGAGACCAAAAAGCTAAAATTCTGGCCTAAAAACAAAAATAGTGGACCAAGGAAAGAAAAATGTTAACAGACAAATTAAATAAATACAAGAAAACGAAATGTAGCCTGAATATATGAATATTCAACCTGTTCGTTAATCTGCAAGCAAAAAATTAAGTCTTACTAAGACTATATAGTCTTACTAAGACTATATAGTCTTACTAAGACTATATAGTCTTACTAAGACTATATAGTCTTACTAAGACTATATAGTCTTAGTAAGACTTAATTTTTTGCTTGCAGATTAACGAACAGGTTGAATATTCATATATTCAGGCTACATTTCGTTTTCTTGTATTTATCTAATGCTTTCTGCAACAAGTAAAGTTGTTTCTAATTTGTTTACAAATTAAAAACATAAAGAAAAATTTAGGGCAAAAGATTTAAAAAAAATCCACAATGTTGGTCAAAAAGTCGAAAATTTAGACAAAACATAGAAAACTCGGCCCCAAAGATAATAAATGCAGATTAAACAAAAAATCGAAAATGGGGGCCAAAAATCGAAAATTTTAACAATAAAATCAAAAAGTTAGGTCAAAATAAAGAAAAATTTAGGTCAAACGATTAAAAAAATAATAAATATCTGTAATGTTGGCCAGAAAGTAGAAAATTTAGACAGTCCATTGAAAACGCGGGCCTAAAAATAATTAATGCAGACTAAAAAATCGAAAATTTCAACAAACAAAACTCGAAAATACCGGAAAAAATTAAAAGAAATCTCGCATATAAATCAATAATTCAGGTTATAGATATTTTAACCAAAATCAAATAAAAAATTTGGAACTAGAATTAAAAATTCGGCCCGAAACATCAAAAATGCGGACCAAAAAATCAACAATTTAATCGCTGAAGGTCAAAATAAAGGATATTTAGGCAAAAATTTAAAAACTAAAAATTGGTCGGGGAAATTCGAGCCAAATAGTCGAAAATTTAAACAATGAAATCGAAAATTTAGGTCAAAATAATAGTTATTTATTATACGAATGTGGAATGTACGTAATTAGTCCCGCAAGAAAAAGTTTAAATTCCACATTTCTGACAAAAAAATGCTTAAAGTTCTGACGAACTAATCTTGAATAACTTTTTTTTTAAATCGCCTTAAATAAATTATCGGAATTTAGAAGTTATAGAAATGGCTGCGCCGGAATGCAAATTTTTATAACCAAAAATGTACTTTCTCCATAAATCGCTTTGTAAACTCCACATTTCCATACAAAAAAAATACTTAAAATTCTTATTGATGAATCTTGAGTAACGCGTTTTTTAAATCGCCTGGAAAATATTTCCGAATTTTGTGGTTACAAAAATGGCTGCACCAGAATGCAAATTTTGATAACCAAAAATGCACTTTCTCTAAAACGCGCCTTGTAAATTTCACATTTCTGCCAAATAATGCCTAAAATTTTGAATTAATCTTTAATAATACTTCTTCTAAACCGCCCGTAAAAAATATCCGAATTTTCTAGTTACAAAAAAAGACTGAGCTAGAATGCAAATTTTAAAAGCCAAAAATGCACCGTCGATTGAAATCTCCTTGTAAATTGCACATTTCTGTGAAAAAATGCTTATAATTCTGATAGATTAATCGTTCTTTTTAAATCGTTAAACTTTGCAGTTAGAAAAATGGCTGCACTACAATGCAAATTTTGATAACCGAAAATGCACTTTCTTCAAAAATCGCTTTGTAAATTCCAAATTTCTGTCAGGTAATATCAATTTTGAATAATAAACTACCCAACAAAATAGGTGAACTTTGTAGTTACAAAAATGGCTGCACTAGAATGCAAATTTTGATATCCAAAAATTTACTTTCTCCTGAAATCGTTTTGTCAATTACACATTTCTGACAAAAAAAAAATGATTAAAATTCTGACAGACCAATCTTGAATAACTTTTTTTAAATCACCTGAAAGAAATTATTCGAACTTTGTTATTATAAACATGCACTAGAGTTTTGATAACCCAAAATGCACAAAAATCGCTTTGTAGATTCCAAATTTCTGTCAAAAATGCTTAAAATTCTAACAGACTAGTCTTAAATAACGTTTTTTTAACCACCTAAAAAAGTATTAAAATGGCTGCGATAGAATGCAAATTCACTCTTTCTACAAATCGCTTTGTAAATTCCACATTTCTATCAAAAAATTCACAATTCAAAATTTAAATTGCCTGGAAAAATTATTCAAACTGTAATTTCAAAAGTGGCTGCACTATAATGTATTTTTTTATAACCAAAAGTACACTTTCTCCAGAAATCGTGTTGTAAATTCCACATTTCTGTCAAAAAATACTTAAAAATTCGTTGTTGTTATAAAAATGGTTGCAGTTGAGTGCAAATTTTGATAACCAAAAATGAAATCGCTTTAGAGATTCCAAATTTTTGTCAAATAATGCTTAAAATTCTTACAGATTAATCTTTAATAATGCTTCTTCTGAAAAAATTTCAGAACTTTGTAGTTACAAAAAAAGCTGCATTAGAATACAAATTTTGATAACCGAAAAAATTATCTGAACTTCACAGTTACCAAAATGGCTGCACTGGAATGCAAATTTTGATAACCAAAAATGCACTTTATCCAGAAATCGCTTTGTAAATTCCAAATTTTTGTCAAAAATGCTTAAAATTCTGACAGATTAATCTTTAATAATGCTTTTGGTCATTTTCTTAAGGGACTAATGAGGAATTCCACATGAGTATAATATAGCATTTTATCCAAAATCGACTGTAATTCCATTAAATATTGAAATAATGTTTATAAAATTTTGACAAGACATTTTGACGTACATGGTGTCAATTTGAAATATTTCAAAAATCCTTTGAAGGATCTATGCATTCCGTGAGAGAAACTTATTCTCTCACTAGGGGGTAATGAGCCACATTATATGGCTCAAATTACCACTATAATTCGATTATTACACCCGATTTTGGATAAAGAATATTTTGGCCAAATTATCAAAAATTTAGCCAAAAAAAATTGAAATTACAGGCTTAATAATAAAAAATGCAGAATATTCTAGTAAGAAAATGGTTCAAATTAGTCACAAAAATCATTCTATTGTTCAAAATAATTTTCCAATTTTTTTTTAAATATTTTTAAAAGATTTTTTTTTTAAATTTTCGCTTTAATTGTCCAAAAAAGTGAAACTATTTAAAAAATAATTCAAATAAAACCATTAACTTTGTTGGAATCATCTTATTTGTTTCAGCTTTAGTGCCGGTTTAGTTTCGAGAACTTTAGATTTAGTAGATACATTTTGAATAATTCAAATAAAACAATTCACTTGGTTAGCGGCCCGTGGAACATGTTGATGGTACTTTTACAATATGGGGAGGCCCTCGCCTCCTTTTTTCAAGAAAGAAAGAACGATTAATCTCCATAGTCCAAGATTATTTTGAGTTGTAAAGTAAAGGTTCATAATTTCAAACAGACGAATTCAAACAAGCTGAAAATATGATGTATGCGTACTGCGTTTACATTTTGTCCCAGACATGCACTAAATTTGTAACACCATTCTTCGACCACGTAACCTCACCATCAAACAATACATGGAAAACAAAAATAATTTTAAGAAGTAATTAACATGTTTTGCTGTGCTTAAAACTACAGGTAGTGCCATATCTCCTTTTTCTCTATATAACGAGCCGCCCCTGCCACAAAGTAGATATAAGTAGCATTTGGGATGAAATAGGAGAGGATTATTTAAAATAATCAGTTTTGTCAATGATGTTATAACCAAAAATTTTCAAATTTGACAATATGTATGTCATTATCATAGACAATAGAACATGTTTGAGGCATTCCATCGATATTTTGTTTTTTTATAAAATCAACAGTTTCAATTCCAGCGATGAAAATGAAGTGACTTTGATTTCATAAAAAGTTATCGATATTTAAGCCGTTTAATCAGAACATTCGTAGTTGTGATTCAGACGATAATGTCGAAAATGTTGACCATTGTGCAAAAAAGCGTGTTAATCAGAGACGAGGCAATTTTAATTTACAGGCGACTGCGATTAATTTTTGTTTCAAAAACACTATAATTATTGATATATACAGTTTTGACCATCCCAAGATTTTTATAAAATCCAATTTAATTTTCCCACCTTGCTTTTTGCAAGATTATCTTGAATTATGGTGAAACATATTGTTATTAATAATAATAATCGTTTATTAACGGCAAACTCATTTTACATAAATAGTACAGTAAATGTTAATAATACTAAAAATAAATATGATTTAAAGAACACATATTGTAATTTCTAATAATAATAATAATAAAGAAGGACTTGGTTTGCTTAATGAATTGTTAATTTTTGCGAAACAAACCATTAAATATGTACTTTTTGCAAGATATAGTTTCGATGTGTTATTCAACAGTTTTTTTAAGCCTCTGTAAGAATGAGTCACTGATATAACGATCGGGGTTTGATGTAAGAAGCCTGTAAGTACATAATATGTAACGACTAAAACGGATTAGGCGGGTAAAATGCGCCACATAGATGCATTTTACATGCGGTTTCTGTAAGTTTTCTCCCACGTTTCCGAGAGGGACGCAAGCGGATATTCGTGTGCGAAAGTGAGAGGCCGATAGGAGAACGGTTAATAGAATGTGTGATGTCTGTGGTGAGTCTGGCGCCGTTATAATTAGGGTCAAACGATTGTGTGACAACTGACAAAGTCACTTCGTATTTTGCTCTCTCGTAGGGGAACTTGTGATGTGATCACGTTTCTATTTTCGGATGACTCATGTGAATAACCAATGTATTTCATCTCAATTGCAATGCAGTGAAAATCTTCTGGATTATGAGTGTCGAGAAATAAAATTAGTTCTAACTAGAGACGGATCGACTCATCGAAATGAATCGAGTAGTCAAGTGACTCATCGTGAAATGTTATGTTAGCGTGTTGGCATGTAAAATTGTGTGGGTGAGAACCATTTTTTTTTGCTCATCACTTTTTCCCAGGCATATTTTTTTACTTCTTACAAAGAGTCATGAGTTGGCTCTTTTTCACGAGTCGACTCACAAAAAAGAGTAATTTCGCCCACCTCTATTTCCAACATCGTATCAAAATAGTAGTTTAGTGATTTTTTATACAATATGTCTCTGTAACTTGGAACCATATGGAAAACTTCTTTGTTATTAAATTTAGGAAAAAATGTTATTCTTCATAAAAAGTTCTGCATGGTCTTAAATCTAAAATGTAACCTTCAGATATCTAATTTTTTCAATGGTTTGCTAGGTTTTTCAAAAAATATTAATTTTGCTCTAGAGTAAAGTATATTTATTTTTGACAATATCGATAAATGTTATTAAGAGAAGTTGATCACAATTAAAAACCACATTCAATTATTCAATTACAACCTTCTAGCAAACCATTGAAAAAATTAGATATCTGAAGGTTACATTTTATATTTTAGACCATGCAGAACTTTTTATGAAGAATAACATTTTTTCATAAATTTGATAATAAAGAAGTTTTCCATATGGTTCCAACTTACAGAGACATACTGTATAATCTGATTTAGTAGATTTTTTTTAACATGTAACAATTAATTTATATTTTAGAATTTTAGAATAGTGATTGCCTTAGAGTATTTGTATCAATGTAAGCTGACTGATACATCTACTAACAATGTAAATTTAAAACAGTAGCAACGTAAATAAATATGATTTGATTTGGTTGTTACTTGATTAAATTTTTATAGAAAATATTCTGAACACCTTCGGAAAAGCAATAAAATTAAAAAAAAAGTTAACTTTAAAAATCATAAAATTCAACACACGCCATCATTTTTTCTAGGATTTAGAAAAATATTTAGAAATCATAATTTGACATTGTTAAATTTACTCATAATACTCATAACCAGGGGCGGCTCGTTAAATAGAGCCAAGGAGCCATGGAACTACCTGCAGTTTCAATGTCAGCAAGAATTTTTTATTAATCCTTAAAACACTTTTTTGCAAGTTTAAATGTTACGCTTGCATAACTTTAATGAATGGAGAAAAATCGCAATGCAGTTGTTTCCAAACAAACGCAACGCCGGAGCGCGCCGTTAACACGGTGCCAGCTTCCATCTGGCACGGCATCTCGTCAGAATATTAGTAACTGCCGGAGCTGCGCGGTTGGAGGGGTGCGCTCTCTGAAGGTGCATTTGGTGCCAAGTAAATTCTGGCTCATCTCGTGCGTGCGATGAAGACGTGCACTTGTTAGTCATATTTAGCGCATTACACAATGAATTAAATTAGATCATTACGGTATTTTTGCTCATGCACTATTGAGAAAATAGTGCAAATTAAACAGTTGGTACACTACTGCCTAATTTGGTTATCGAAATAGAGACCGTGGTGTCAGCTTCAAACTCGAGTGCGTCGATTTCCAAAACTAGTAAAGACCTAACGAGAAAGTTTAATCGGGAGGTATACTTAAAAAAAAAATAACGGGCTGTGCGGATAAAAAGAGGTTTTTTTTTTATTTTCCGTGTGTATTACTTGATGGTGAGGTTACGTGGACGAAGAATGATGTTACAGATTCAGTGCATGTCTGGGACAAAATGTAAACGCACGATTCATCGAAAGAATATTTTCAGCTTGTTTGAATTCGGCCGTTTGAAATTATAAACCTTTACTTTACAACTCAAAATAACCTTGGACTATCAAGATTAATCGTCTTTCTTCAAAAAAGGAGGCGGGGGCCTCCCCATCTTGTATCAGTGGCTCTACCATCAAAATGTTTCACGAGCCGCTACTGAGAGTGATACTAACCAAGTGAATTGTTTAATTTGAATTATTCAAAATGTATCTACTAAATCTAAAGTTGTTGAAACTGCCGGCACAAAAGGTAAAACAATAAGGTGATCCCAACAAAGTTAATGTTTTTATTTGAATTCTTTTTAAAATTAGTTTCACTTTTTTTGACAATTAAAGCGAAAATAAAAAAAAGTATTCCTATTAAAAAAAAATGGAAATTATTTTGAACAGTAGAGTGATTTTTGACACTAATTGAAACCATTAACTCAGCGATTCTCAACCTGTGGGGCGCGCCCCCCTTGGGGGGCGCGGCGTTTCTACAAGGGGGCCGCGAGTATATTTAAAATCAAAAACATATTGTATATTAAAAAAAATATTTTATATATTTTAAAATAGAATGAACTTTATAATTACATATTACCAATAAATATTTTATTACATTTATTATTTAAGTTAAGTTTATTAGTATGGAAGAAATACCTCTTAAATATGCTAGGTTATTAATTAATGACTTCCCTGAGCCTGTTTCTCATTGCAAAGTTTTTGAAATGAAGGAGTAATACGAGATATGGATACTCTAAGTTCGTTTTCTATATTTAGCTGAGATCTGTATTTTGTTTTCAATGAAGCCACCGCAGAAAATCCAGTTTCGCAAAGATAAGATGTTGAAAATGGTAAAAGTATTTGGAAAGCTCTTCGTTTTAATGTCGCAAACTCGTCATCCAAACCAGCCCAAAATTCAAAAATCGATTTGTTATTGAATTGTCTTTTGATTTCACTGTTTGTTGTAAAATCAATAAAAGTTTCCTCTTCAAAAGTCGAGAGACCTTGTGGAATATTGTGATATGGGTCCCTAACCCACTCGTAACTAGATAGAATTTTTTCGTCAGGAAAAAAGTATTTTTTAAAATTTTTTGCTAGCATGCTTAAATGTTTGTCTATAGTTAGGAAAATCACGTTTATATGTACTTCTTCGGTTTTGTATGTCTTTAAAAATTCATTTATATTAGGAAACATTTCCAATTTCTTTTCTTTTATATTTCTAAGCCACAAATTCAACTTTGTACAAAACGCAGTGACTCTATCATTTGTTTCCAAAATATTTGTATTTAATCCTTGAAGTTGGAGATTCAAGACATTTAACTTCTCAAATATATCGACTAAATAAGCCAATTTCATAATAAATAAAGCATCTCGAAACATCACGGCTTCTTGTCGATTTTCTTCTTCCAGAAAAATACAGATTTCTTCTCTTAATTCAAAAACACGTTTCAAAAACTTTCCACGTGATAACCATCTGGCTTCGCAATAAAATAGTAATGCTGTGTGTACTGAACCCATATCTTTACAAAGTTTAGAAAACATTCTTGATTTTAAAGGTCTTGTTTTTATATAATTTACAATAGTTACAGCTGTAGATAACGCGGTATTTAAACCAGGACTCATTTCTTTCGACGCCAGTGCTTCTCTGTGGATCATGCAATGTGTCCATATACACTGTGATGATTTTTGTTTCACCAATGTTTGCAGGCTTTGAAATCTTCCAGACATTGAACGAGCACCATCGGTACATATTCCAACACAATTTTCCCATTCCATATTCGCCTCGTTTATAAAATTATCCAAGATGGTAAATAAAGCAGTTGATATTGCTCTTTGCTCTATTGGTTTGCAAAAAAGTAGTTCTTCTACAGCTGATACACCATCACAAAAACGTACATAGGCTATCAAATGAGCATCTTTATTGTTGTCAGTTGCTTCATCTAGTTGAATTGAAAACAATTTTCCACGCAATTTTGCAAAAAGCTGGTGCTGTACATCTTCAGCCATGTCACCAATACGACGAGCTACAGTATCATTGGAAAGTGGAATAGATTTTAATTTTTTAGCAAAATTTTCTCCAAACATGGTTTCTACAATTTCAATTGCAGCTGGCAAAATTAGCTCTTCACCAATAGTGTGAGGTTTCTTGCATCTAGCTATTTGATACGAAACTTTGTAAGAAGCAAGTAAAGCTTGTTCATTCACAGACAAAGAGTTTTTAAAAACTAATTTTTGCTTTTCAAATGATTTTAATTTGCTTTCAAAAAATTGTCGAGGTTTGTTAACGTATTCACTATGAAGAGTTTCCAAATGTCGTTTAAGTTTATTTGGCTTCATACTGTCAGCTGCCAAAATTTTTGAACAAATAACACACAAGGGCCTTTCTTCTTCTTTTACTTCAGTGCTGGTAAATCCATAGTTCAAGTATTCGGCGCAATATTTTCTTGATTTAGTTTTTGGAACATGCCTAGCCTGTGCACTAGTTGATGCTTCACAATCCTCCAATGCTCGCTTACGTCCACATAAAAATTTATCCATAATCTTTGCTAAAGATGCCTCTGTTGCCTCTAAAATATATATTTAAGAAAAATTGATCAGAAATCGATAGAAACATTTAAAAAATATGGAAGTAACTAAAAAATTATAATCTTCAAATTCAAAAGAATATAAAATAAAATTTATATAATGGATGATAATAGGTGATGGTAATTACTATTTATAGATTTAAATTTAGTTGTAAAATTTTTTACATTATCGAAGAAAAAAGTTTGAAAAATGATTTTAATAAATTTGTAAATAAAGAAAATCAATATGAAATTGATGAGAATAGAAAGTAGAGATTGAAATAACGTATAGAAAAAAATATGTTAGTGAAATTTGGAATATAAGGAACATTTACTTAAATTTCAATTAATGCTTTGGGAAGCAAATTTTTCTTTTTTCATATATGTTATAATAAACCAACAGGGACTATAAGGCTTCATTCACAACCTCCAAAATTAGAATTAGAATTACACTTAGAATTAGAATTTAAATTAGTATGTAAATTAACGTATTTTGGAGCATTCACATCGTCTAAATTAGTCGGTTGTTTTTGCAATAATTGCAGGTACAAAATACCTAACGCCACACTAAGTGAACTTAATATTTTACGTCGATGCTGTGCCTGTGCTCGTGCTCTTCGTATTGGCAACATAATTTTCACAAAATGATAAATTTAAAAACAAGCTGTCAAAAATTTGAGGTTATGTACTACTCCAAATTAGTGTGTAAATTACCGTAAAAGCTTGTACTTTGCTATGTGTTAATTTAAAGTGTAATTGTAATTCTAAGTGAAAACGTTAATTTGAGGTTGTGAATGCTCATGTATTAACTCATATGCCAAACGTTTGCTGTTAATTGTAATTTGAATTGTAATTCAAATTCTAATTCTAATTTGGAGGTTGTGAATAAAGCATAAGGTGATAAGTAACACGTAAAAAACGCAAGTTGTTATAATAAGAATTAAATGTGGTTAAAAATTTGCGTGTTTTACGCTTTTTTTATCTTACAATTTATTAATTAATTTAATATTGTTATTTATTTAATATTTAACAATTAATTGTAAATAAAAATTGTTAAATTTTTCCATTTTTATTCTACAAATATTCTTTATTATTTTCAGATACGAATTGAGTAGCATGATAAATGTATTTTTTGTACTTACCTTTTAATATTGAAGTCCCCTAAAAAATGATCAATTTTAGATAAATAATAGTGCATGTACTCGTGATGTACTGTAAAATCTCTGAAATTTACTCGCACTGAATCGCACAAGAACACTGGAAAGGCCGATAAAATTATCAAAACAGAAATGCGACCTTGACAGAATGTGTAGGAAGAAATATATAGAAAAGGGTGGGGATAGACGTATGCATTACTGTGCATTTATAGCAAACAGTCGCATTTTACCAATAAAATTAAATGTACGAATATCGGACTGTTTTCATGTTTTAATCAAAAAAATAATAAAAAATTAATACTAATAATTATACAGAACTCTTATAAAAAGCTCCAAATAATAATAACTAAACAGCGCTATAAAATCTTACAAAATAGTCACATATAGCACACATGCTTGTCTGGCCGTAAATATACTGAAAAAAAAAAATTCGATAGATCAAAAAGGGGGGCGCGAGAATATTTATATTGGTAATATGGGTCGCAATAACAAAAAGGTTGAGAAACGCTGCATTAACTATATTATTCTGCATTTTTATTATTAAGCCTATGTTTTCCATTTTTTTGTCCAAATTTTGGATCATTTGGCCTAAATATTCTTTATTTTGACCTAAATTTTCGATTTAATTAATTAATTTTCGACTGTTTGGTCCGGATTTTAAATTTTCAAATTTTTAACCTGTATTTTCGATATTTTTGGTTAAAAATTTTATCTTTTGGCCTAAATATCCTTTATTTTGACCTAAATTTGCGATTTCATTGTTTAAATTTTCAACTTTTTGGCCCGCATTTTTGAATTTCCCGCCGAATTTTTATATTTTAGATTATTTACCTGTATTTTTGATTCTTTTGGGTCTACATTTTTGATCTTTTGACCTTAATATTCTTTATTTCGACATGCGATTTAATTATTTACATTTTCGACTTTTTGGCCTGCATTTTCGATTTTTTTGGGTCTAAATTTTTGATATTTTGTTCTAAATATTCTTTATTTTGACATAAATTTTCGATTTAATTATTAGGTCCGGATTATTTATTTTTCTCGACGAATTTTTAATTTTCAAATTTTTTACCTGTATTTTCGATATTTTTGGTCAAAAATTTTATCTTTTAGCCCAAATATCCGCGATTTAAATTTAAATTTGCGATTTAATTGTTTAAATTTTCGACATTCTGGCCCGCATTTTTTAATTTTCCGTCGAATTTTTAGATTTTAGATTTTTTGACGCCTGAATTTTCGATGTACTGTCCAAATTTTCGACTTCTGGCCATCATTACAGTTTTAATATTATTTTTCTAAATATTTTGACCTACATTTTTCTTTCTTTCTTTCTATTTTATTGTTAAAATTTTCGATTTTTTGGTCCGCATTTTTGATTTTTCGTTTAGTCTGCATTTATTATCTTTAGGCCCGAGTTTCCGATGTTTAGTCTAAATTTTCAACTTTTGGTAAACATTGTAGATTTCATTTTTTTATCTTTTGCCCTAAATTTTTCTTTACTTTTTTATTTGTCTATTTAAACTTTTCTTTCGTTGGTCCATCATATTATGTAGGCCAGAATTTTAGATTTTTTGGTCTAAATTTTTTATCGTATATTTTAGATTTTTGGTCTATTTTTTTTTAATTTAGCGCCGAATTTTTAGATTTTTGAGTTTCTAGCTGTATTTTTAATTCTTTTGGGTCTACATTTTTGATCTTTTGACCTTAATATTCCTTATTTCGACATTTTTTGCGATTTAATTGTTTACATTTTCGACTTTTTGGCCCGAATTTTCGATTTTTTTGGGTCTACATTTTTGATATTTTGCTCTAAATATTCTTTATTTTGATATAAATTTTCGATTTAATTGTTTAAAATTTTGATTTTTGGTTCACATTTTTTATTTTTCGGGCCGAATTTTTAATTCTAGTTCCAAATTTTTAATTTAATTTTGGGTAACCTGAATTATTGATATATAGTTTTTTCCAGTATTTTTCCTTTTGTTTGTTGAAATTTTCGATTTTTCAGTCTGCATTACAGTTTTTTATTATCTTTTTTAATTTTTTGACTTACATTTTTCTTTATTTCTACCTAACTTTCCGATTTTATTGTTAATGTTTTCGATTTTCGATTTTTTTGATTTTCCGTTTAGTCTGCATTTATTATCTTAATGCCCGAGTTTTCGATGTTTAGCCTAAATTTTCAACTTTTTGGCCAACATTGTGGATTTTATTTTTTCTTGTCTTTTGCCCTAAATTTTTCTTTATTTGTTTATTAAAATTTTTCTTTCGTTGGTGTACCATTTTTATTTGTAGGCCAGAATTTTAGAATTTTTTGGTCTAAATTTTTTATCGTATATTTTACATTTTTTTGGTCGATTTTTTATCCTGTATTTTGATTTTTCAACTTGGATTATTGATTTCATTTCGTGATTTTTGTTTGCTATTATTTTCGAATTTCTGGTCGGAAACTTATTTTTGGCAGTTGAAAAATTATTTTGCTTCCACTTAAGTTTTCGATTTTTTGTCTGCGTTTTTTATTTTTAGATCAGGATTCTTGAATCTTTGGCTCATATTTTGGATTTCTGTATTTTCGATTTTTTTGTTCTAATTTTTTTATATATACGACTTTATTTACAGAAATAAAACTACAAGTGAGTAAAAGAATGATAGACAGTATAACAATTTTATTTTTCCTGTTCATTGGCTATCGACCCGCGGACTTTCAGCCTATTTTTTTATTTTTCTTTATTTTGCCCAAAATATTGGATTGGTTTGTAGAAATTTTCGATTTTTTTTTGTCTGCAATTTTTATCTTTACGCCCGTTTTCGTCTTCGCTGAAATTTTCTTTATTTCGACTAAAATTTTCGATTTGTTTGTAAAAATTTTGATTTTTTGGTCTACAACTTTGATTTTTGGATACGAATTTTAAATTTTTGGTGTTAATTTTTAATTTTTGTCCCATATTTTAGATTTTCTTAACTTGAACTATTGATTTTATTGTGTGATTTTTTGAATTTTTATTTTTGCTATTATTTTCGTATTTCTCTTTGGAGCTAAAAAGAGTTATTTTTGAGGCTGAAAATGGCAAAATTTTTCTTTTACTTGTATTTTCTATTTTTTGGTCAGCATTTTTATTTTTAAACTAGAATTTTTGATTTCTTGGCCGGTATTTTTTAGATTGCTTTATTTATTTTTTTCCTAGTAGAACATTGTAAATGTTTTCACGCTATATTAAAAGAGCATTCTTTAACCGATTTTCATCTTTTTTAAGATCCTTTGAATTATAGCCATTTTTTTTAATATCTGTGTAAGCACAGCCCGTCTGTCTGCGGGCGCTTTATCTCAACTCAAAATCTAAACAGAAATTTTCAGATGAACTGAATAGCTTTCGCTAAAATTTTCAAAACCGGAAGTGGCCGTTTTATTTTTTCCGAATTTATTCTTTTGTATTAAAAAAAAAAAACATTTTGTAGGTATTATATTATAAACACAAATAAATAATTTTTTGACAGTTTTGGTCTATAAAGTAAAAATAATAATTGTTACATCAAACTTACTTAAATAAAAATTGTACAGAATTCCAAGATAACCAACTTATAAAAATAGGTTTTCTTTTAAATATCACGAAAAAGCGATAAAAATGCATAATATTAGAAAAATTCTGTTTATCCGCCAAATCGGAGAAAGTTACATGATGGCTACATTGACATTTTTCTTGTATTGTTGACTTGCTGAACGCTTGTCTAAATTCTATTAAAAAAAAAACATACCAGATTCATTCTTAATATCTTCCATCTTGTCAGGAGGAAAGTAAGATAAATAATAACAGAGATACCATTTTGTTGAAGGGGTTACAAGTGGCATTTTTTTTTATTTCAAGGTACATGTAGAATTATACCAAGCACTCGAGGCTTGTTGCGCAGTGACTATCTTAAATTCATTTGGCTCCATAAATTTGTTGTCATGTTCTCTCGCGTTCTCCGAATACTTTCTCACTATGTGCAAAACTTTATTTTCACACGCTCGAGTGGTTGGTAATGTTGCAGGTCATTTAACTTCAAATAATCACAAAACGCTCGTTTTTTTACCAGCTGTGGACATTTTTAAGTTAATTATTGTTTTTTACCTACTCCCATTTTGTAATTGATGAATTACCGAGCTGTTTTGACCAATCGTAAGCGACCCATTACGAATATAATATAGAGCATATATACATGTAAAATGTTGTACATAAATTTGTAATAAGTAATATTAAAACTTATATACATCGTTATATTATACAGGGTGTTTCAAAATTCATGCACCAAAAGTTTTCTGCGTACTCCTCGCAGATAAAAAGAAAAAAAAAACCCTTATGACAAATTTTGAATTTCCACAAAATAACATGGATTAAACCCCTTCACAGAAATATTAAAGAGACGCCTCTGACGCCCTATCAATGAATACTTTCGTTCGCGTGTGACAATTACAATTAACGTCCGTGAGTCCCCCTGCATTCGTCTGTTCGTGTTTAAATATCCACAGTGACAGTGACGTTTAAACGTCAGATTACAACATATTGGTTAAAATAATAACCGACACAATAAATTCCATGCTATGCCTTATTGGTACTTACATAGCAATGGTACACTTCAGAGCGAGTACAACGATGGGTATCCGTAAATTTGTTTAATCAATGTATTGGGCAATATTATTATTCGACGGAAAATTGTTCGAACGGTAATTCGTTTGTTTAGTTAGTAGTCGTCCTACATTGCCATTACCGGTTGTATTTAATACAATTAAACGTCACCCTGATAAGATTCAGTTTCAATATGGCTTTAGTTTCAGCCAGGGGTCTCCGAACTTTTTCCATCGCGGGCCATATATACAATTCTTAATAACCTAGTGGGCCAAGATATAATCAAATTTATAACTAATTTCAAAACCTGTAACAAAAAATCGTTATAGAATTTTAAAATGTGACATTTGCGGAAAATGTAACGCTTGCCGCGGGCCGGACTCGATGAGGTCGCGGGCCGTATTTGGCCCGCGGGCCGTAGTTTGGAGACCCCTGGTTTAAGCGAATAAATGTAAGGTCGAAGGTAAAGTATAGTACATAACGCGAGTTGTAACGCAATTACGCGCTCTTAAAATTACGTTACTTGCCGCTACGCAGCTCGTACGCAATTTCTTTCACGTAATTTGCTACTTACAACTCTAGTTATGTAATATACTAAAACATAATTGCATCTGTTACTTGAAAAAAAAGAGCAAATAAAAATGTGTTTTACAGTAGCTTTTTAATTGTTACATAAAACAGAAAAATGCAGTCAGCCGTTAAACGGTGGCTTCCACTCTACTGTATTGCCAATTTAAAATGGAAATTAATATATATTTGAAAATGCGCGATAACAATTTAAAAGATTGGCACGTCCTCGGAATTAATTTGCTGGAAGCATGCACACACAAACGATAATATATCTAGCGACTAATGCGTTTGTGTGTGTGTGTGTGTGTAAGTGAACTTGAATCACCATTCTGGTTTGTGCGAATTTTTGGCACGGCTCATTTTACAACTGCCGCGCAATTATTTTTGTGCTATTTCATTGAAAGTAATGTCGCTCATTACCCACTCATCTGTTATTTCTTTTCTAGAATAAAAAAAAAACGCGCGTGGCGCCTAAAAAATATGTGTTATTCATATCTGGTGGAATATCCAACGGTCATTTTCTGATAACTGTATATTTATAACATACATTTCGTCGAAATTGGTTTATCGGATATAGCGGTGAAAAAAAAAAATAATAAAAATGAATATAGTTATCTATAATTAAAACTTCGAAGAAAAATGAATGAGGTTTTTATTAATTTGAAATAGAAATGCGAGAACTATATATTTCTTGAGAACACCAATAACGATTTTTAAAAACGAATCATTTCGTGATTCACAGCATGCATTTTGCAAGGCCACGAAACAAATCACTTAATGTAATTAAAATTAATTGTTTATCTTGGCTGAAATACTGCGAGTGATAAATATTGAATTATACAAAATAAATTTGTGATAGAACTATTTATCGAGTGATAAATCACTCTCACTTTTATCAAAATTCCTCCAAAACTCCTTACTTGGATCATTTGACGTAAATATTATTGCTTAAAAATGTTCAACAGTAATTGCACAAGTGCATTGGAAATTATCTGTAACAAGTTTGTGCGATTTCGACAAACGAAGTCGTATAGTTTGGCAACAGTACCAAGCCCATAAGGGCGAGGGGCTGCTGAGAAAACAATGCGACAGAGTTTGTCGAAAGAGTGCAAACTTGCGATAATTTACAATGCACGAGAGCAAATTATCAGACTACACTCGGCGTCAAAAAAAAACGCCACATGAAATATCGCAAAAAAACTCGATTTTTCAAACCGTCGTAACTTGGTTCAATTTGGTCGAAAATCGATGAATCAGTTTGGGAAAGATTCAAGTTTTATCTTTAAGATTGTATAGTAGATTTTGGCCCCAAGTCCAACCCACGACCCCGTAAAAACGCGATGGAAAAAAAAAGTTTTTTATGTAAAAAATTGTCCAACTTTGACAAGCTGTACCGTGCGCAAAAAAAATCGGTGGGAAATTTCACCACGTAAACGTCATAGATAGCCGAACCTAGTTCCGACAAGATTTTCATGTGTTTACTCCCTCTATCATAAGTTAAATTAGACGCAATAATATGTGTAAGTATGTCGTCAAAGGCGAAGACGTACGGCACTCGGTAAAACCATGCATTGAACAAAGACAAAACCTTGCTCCGTCAGTCATTTCGTTATTCGTAACTGCATTGGCGGCGCTATAATCAGTATTTTTCGCCAGTTTAAATGTTAAACAACGCATGCATGAAAATAGTGAAAAATCGCAATGCATTTGTTTCCCTACGCAACGCAACGCACGGTGCCAGTTTCCATCTAGCACGGCGTTTCGTCAGGATATTGGTATGCGCGACGACGACGTGCACTTGGTCAAAATTACTTTTGACTATGAAGATTAATCGTTCTTTCTTTCTTCAAAAAAGGAGGCGAGAGCGGGGAGTATATTGTATTCTATTCCATCAACACGAGCCGCTACTGTGGGCGATACTAACCAAGTGAATTGTTTTATTTGAAGTCTCTTTCAAATTTGCTTCACTTTTTTGATCAATTAAAAATAAAATTTAAAAAATGTTTTGCTATTAAAAAATATATATTTTTTCCGCTACCGACAACGTAAATACGCATTGCATGCATGGTTACAGGTACCGTAAGTGGCTGATAACATTCGTGGTGTTTGTTGTCCTTGACGACGGAACTTAATTTTTACTTACGGACCTAGGAAAATAATAAACAGAAACGTAACGCTCCAACATATAGGCGAGCAACACATTTTCGTCTATACCTACAGAATCGGCATCCTTTTTACATAACCACTGCTTAAAAGAGTCGTAACAGGACACATACCTTTTTATATTTTGTTGGTAACACATTCTAACACGCAATATTCGCAGCTTCGTTTGCATCCGTGTCCGCAAAAACTGTCACTGGATTGACACAAACAAACAAAATTCGACATTGTTTTCTCCGTTGCTGGGTTGCCATAGGACGCATTGAACGCATAGGTGACTATAAAAATTTGAATCCCAAAAGTTCAAGCCGTATTTTAGAATATTTTCTGATCATTTTTAAGTATTATATTTCCGGTAGCGGAAAAAAATTAATAAGCAACATGGAACGTAATGACAATTAACATTTTCGACAGGCGACGAGCCTCGGCTCCGCCTCGGTTCGTATTCGTCTACCTTAAATGTTAATACGTCCTTACGTTCCTTGTTGCTTAAATAACTATTGAGCAATAGAGTGATTTTTGAGACTAATTTAATCAATTTTCTTACTAGAATATTCTGCATTTTTTATTATTAAGCCTCCTGTATTTTCGATTTTTTTTGGATCTAAATATTCTTTATTTTGACCAAAATTTTCGATTTAATTGTAAAAATTTTCGACTTTTTCAAATTCAAATTCAAATTCTTTATTCGTAACTTCGCCACTATTATGGGGATGTAAATGTCAAATATATTTAAATTCAAATACAGTTAATAGCCAACTATGTTGTTTTAGTCCGCAGTTTGATTTTTCTGACAGAATTTTTAATTTTAGTTCCAAATTTTTAATTTCTTAGATATTTTAACCTGAATTATTGATGCGAGAATTTTTTCGAGATTTGTTTGTTGAAACTTTCGATTTTTTAGTCCGCATTTATTATTATTATTATTTTGTTTTGTTTGTTTTTCAAAATGTTTATCCTCTTGGACCATTTTTATTTTTAGGCCCGAATTTTAGATTGATTATTTTTTGTCCTATGTTTTAGATTTTTTAACTTGAATGATTGATTTTATTGTGCGATTTTTTGTATTTTTTGTCTATTATTTTTAAATTTTTGGTCAGAAACTTATTTTTGGGGGCTGAAAGTGGTAAATTATTTTGTTTCTATCTAAAATTTTGATTCTTTTGTCTGCGTTTTTATTCTTACAATTAGATCAGGATTCTTGGTTCTTTGGCCCATATTTTAGATTTCTGTATTTTCAAATTTTTTATTTTTTTATTTTTGGCCTAAATATATTTTATTTTGACCAAAATTTTCGATTTTTGTTATCTGCATTTTTTATCTTTACGCCGATGTTTTGTCCAAATTTTTACCTTTTTGGGCCTTTTCGTAGATTTTTACTTTTTCGGCCTATATTTTGTATTTTCTATTTTTTCGAGTTAATTTTTTTTCTTTTGGCTTAAATTTTCGATTTGTTTGTTGAATTTTTTTATTTTTTGGTCCACCACTTTGATTTTCAGGTACAAATTTAGATTATTGGTCATAATTTTTACTTTCTCCGTTACGAAGTACGAGAAAGTATTGTGATCGTGATTTTTTTTCAAACATTTTTTTTACGGAAATATCCGTTTTGGACCCCAACATGCCATTTCAACAATTTCTGGAAAAAAAAATTGTGTCTGTGTGTGTCCGTCTGTGTGCGCTGTATCTCAAAAACTAATAGAGCAATTGATATGAAACTTTGAACATCCGTCTTATTTGATAATCTGAAGAACTGAAAAGCGTTTGGTAAAATTTCGCACACCGGAAGTGGGTGTTTACCTTAACTGTTTTTCCTTATTTGGCAATATTTTCTTAGATATAAAAAATATCACAAAAATCGTTAAACAAACATTAAAGATAACAAAGAAATGAACATCTTTTGCTTGAAAATATTTTTCATAAAATCATTGCTATTCGAGAAAAAAAAATATTTTTTTTCAATTTTTGGTTTATAATTATGAAACGATAATAGTTACAGCAAATTTGTGTGAATAATAATTGTAGAAAATTCCAAAATGAACAACTTCTAAAGAATAAGTTTTTTTCAAAATCTCGTTAGTTTGTGAGTAAACCGAGTTTTTGAATTTGAAGTATAATTTTTCCATGTTTCTGATTTTGACGTTTTAAAAGTCAGTTTCATCCGAGTTTACGCAACGCTCGATGTATGTTTAAAATATGATTTCAATAAACCATGAAAACGTAAATATAAATGGCTATGATGCCAAGTCGGAGAAAGTAACATGAAGGCCACATCACCATTTTTTATTTCTTGTCCCAAATTTTAGATTTTTTTAACTTGAATGAATGATTTTATTGTGGGATTTTAAAAAGTTTTTTTCCGCTATTATTTTCGAATTTCTCGTCGGAACTATTTTAAGCTAAAAAGAGTTATTTTTAAAAAAAAATTTAAGATTTTTGATTTTTGACCGATATTTTAGATCTTTGGCTGTTTAGTTCCAAACTTTTGATTTTTTTGGCTATTAAATTATGCAAATTATTTTTCTTTTGCCGATATTTTCAAGTTTTTGGACTGCATTTTTATTTTTAGACCAGGATTTTTGATTTTTTTCGCCGATATTTAAGATCTTCGGCTATTTTGTTCCAAATTTTTGATTTTTTGGCCAAAATATTTGATTCGTTTGTTGAAATTTTGGATTTCTTGGTTTGCATTTTTTATTTTTGGGTCGTGAGTTTTCGACCTTTTGACCTAAATTTAGACAAAACATCGAAAACTCTGGCCTGAAGATGAAAAATGCAGACTTAAAAATCTAAAATTTCAACAAACAAATCAAATATTTTGGCCAAAAATCAAAAAAAGATCTAAAATATTTGCGAAAAAATCTAGAAAATATAGTCTGCGGGAAGTTTAAGGAATTACATATTTAACATTCAAATATTTGTAGAAATTAAGGGCTTTTTGCATCAAACAATTAAATATTTAATTTAGGTTTTTCGTCTGATCTAAACTTATTTGCCAAGTACAATACTAGATTTCATTCGTTCAAGGCAGCTGAGGCCCGCGGATGTTCGTAGAGGAGGCTACGACAGAGATGCCTCTCGTGCTGCACTACTTTCTCTTATAGAGGAAGAAAATATTTCGCTGCTGTTTAGGTCAAATTTTCTTCCGCAGCCTGCTCGCCGAACATCCACGTGCCGCCGCTGGTTCAAGAGTTATCAGAGAAAAACAAACAATTGAAAAACAACTGAAGGGCGATTTTTATTTTATTTTATCAACACTAAACCTAAAAATCTAGTCATCCATTCAAAAATTATCTTCTAAAAAAAACAATTAAAGTAACGAAACGGTGAGTCTTTATTACTGATTAGTTTATACAATGTGTTTCAAAAAGAAAGTAATCGCAGTCGGGGGCGGCTCGTTATATAGAGCCAAGGAGCTTCTACTTCTATACACTACCTGTAGTTTCAAGGTCAGCAAGAATTTTTAATTCATTCTTAAAACACTTACTTTGGGCAAGGAAGATAAATCGTCCTTTGTTTTTTTCAAAAAAAGGAGGAGGGTAGGGGGGATATATTGTATACATACACATAATGCATTATTTACCGAAATTCGATTGTATTAACTTTAGAGAAACAATCATAATTATCTCAAACTCGTTAGAAAAATCCATTAGTTCGAGTAATTTTTTACCGTCAGTTTTAAAACTTGTCTCCGTGTGGAAAAATTCGTTTTCGAAATTAGGCATGTAATCGGAACGAGCGTGCACGAAACGAATGCACTTTTCACGTCGGAATCCGAAACTGATTAGCCGCCCGAAACATTATCTAGACCTCATTAGAATTATAAACCAAACAGGAAAATGTGAGCATACATTACGCTCCTAATTAAAATGAAAAAAATATGGGCATAATTCCGTCGGGAGAATTTCCTCTTCGTCATTTTCAAGGTGGTCGCGCGCGGAATGAAATTTCCTTCGGCGGAGAAAGGAAAGAGGAATTATTTATAACACCGCAATTCCATTAACCCTCTACTCTAATATACGCCTCGTTTATATAGAATTTTATTTCTCAGAAAGTATATTTTCGTGTTGCCAAATGCGCGAAATTCTTTATGCGGTATTTCGAGAAAGTGCTCATCTGCGGATTGATGATTATTTATTAAAATACACAATGGATTAGGTTCTCTTCTTTTTTTGTTAATTGTCGTTAATGCCATTCATAAGTTTCGGAAATTTTGACGGCTGCATATATGTGGATTTAATTAATGCATCTAGGACGGCAGTTGGTGTATTTATATTCTAATTGTTGTATACTTTCAGGTATAAGTGACGTTGATGAAAAGGTATTATTTTTGGTGGCGATATTTATTTATTTTATTCCCAAGAGATTAATCTAATTACATAAAAACTTAATACCAATTTGTGTACTTATATTACATAACTAAGGGTAATATAACGGTACAACGAACTTAAATAATAATTGCGGGAGTGGATTAAGGGTGAACTTAAATATATAAAATTTTGCCCATTATTGGTTTTATTTGTATCACAAAAAAAAGTTGATGTACTTTCTTCGATTTGATGGTATAAATTTGAAATTTATGATAGTTTGAATATTTGTTGGATCATTTTATTCCTTGCAATCAGGGGCGGCTCGTTAAGTAGTGCCAAGGAGCCATGGCACTACCTCAAATTTCAAACGAAACAAGATTTTTTTAAATTATTTCTAAAAACACTGATTTGCATTTTAAATGTTAAAACGATGCCTGCGAAACTTTCATGAGACGAATGCATTTATTTGAGAGTATATCTCTTGAACAAATTAGCAGATTTGAAAAATTCTTCCAGAATTGTGTTTTGTGTTGTTATCCTGAAAACCAGTGATGGGGTATTTTGAGTTGTTTGGAGGTTTATTAAGATTAATGTATTTTGAGTACATTTGAAAAGTTTCAAGTGTGTTACAGTTGTTTTTGTATTAATATTTTTTTTCACTCCGACGAAGTGAAACTTAGAAAATCTTAAGGGCTGTTCTCGGTCGGTTATCTTAAAAACTTGTGATGGGGTATTATGGGGTTTTCAGAGGCTTATTAATGTATTTTGAGTAAATTTGGAGAGTTCCAAGAGTATATTTTTTTTCATTTGGAAAAAGTGAAATTTAAAATCTTGAAAACCAGTGATTTTTGAGTTTTTTTGAGAATTCTTAAGATTAGTGTATTTTGAGTAAATTTGGAAAATCTCAAGTGTGCAAATTAAAAAAAATCTGAAGCGCTGTTCTCGGTCGGTTATCTTGAAAACCTGTGTAGGAGTTTTTTGAGTTTTTGGAAGATTATTGTATTTTAAGTAAATTTAGAAAGTTTCAAGTATTTTATAGCTGTTTTTATATTTTTTTCGCGTCAACAAAAAATGATTATAATTTTTCATAAATTTACACGAAAAATCGCAAAAGCAATCGGCGGAATGTATTTGAATTTTCTACGAAATCACTCTTGAATTAATATTGAGTGATTTTGGAAAGTTTCAAGTGGATGGCAATTGTTTTTATATTTTTTTCATCTGCGTTGACATTGAAATATTCCAAAATTTAGAAACAATGCATTTCTAATTTTTACGGAAATGTAGAATCACATGTGTTGTCAATTGTTTTGGAAAGTTTTAAGTCGATGACAAATGTTTTTATATTTTTTTCGCGTTGACAAATTTGTTGCAATTTTTTTTTATTTTCATCTGCGTTCACATTGAAATATTCTAAAATTTAGAAACAAAGCATTTCTAATTTTTACGGAAATGTAGAATCACATGTGTTGTCAGTTGTTTTGGAAAGTTTCAAGTCGATGACAATTGTTTTTATTTTTTTTTTTGCGTCGACGAATTTACTGCATTTTTTTTTAAATTTCATCTCCGTTCACATTGAAATATTTCAAAATTTAGAAACAATGCATTTCTAATTTTTACGGAAATGTAGAATCACATGTGTTGTCAGTTGTTTTGGAAAGTTTCAAGTCGATGACAATTGTTTTTATATTTTTTTCGCGTCGACGAATTTACTGCATTTTTTTTTAAATTTCATCTCCGTTCACATTGAAATATTTCAAAATTTAGAAACAATGCATTTCTAATTTTTACGGAAATGTAGAATCACATGTGTTGTCAGTTGTTTTGGAAAGTTTCAAGTCGATGACAATTGTTTTTATATTTTTTTCGCGTTGATGAATTTGTTGCATTTTTTTTTAAATTTCATCTGCGTTCACATTGAAATATTCCAAAATTTAGAAACAATGCATTTCTAATTTTTACGGAAATGTAGAATCACATGTGTTGTCAGTTGTTTTGGAAAGTTTCAAGTCGATGACAATTGTTTTTATATTTTTTTCGCGTCGACGAATTTACTGCATTTTTTTTTTAATTTCATCTCCGTTCACATTGAAATATTTCAAAATTTAGAAACAATGCATTTCTAATTTTTACGGAAATGTAGAATCACATGTGTTGTCAGTTGTTTTGGAAAGTTTCAAGTCGATGACAATTGTTTTTATATTTTTTTTTTGCGTCGACGAATTTACTGCATTTTTTTTAAATTTCATCTCCGTTCACATTGAAATATTTCAAAATTTAGAAACAATGCATTTCTAATTTTTACGGAAATGTAGAATCACATGTGTTGTCAGTTGTTTTGGAAAGTTTCAAGTCGATGACAATTGTTTTTATATTTTTTTCGCGTTGATGAATTTGTTGCATTTTTTTTTTAATTTCATCTGCGTTCACATTGAAATATTCCAAAATTTAGAAACAATGCATTTCTAATTTTTACGGAAATGTAGAATCACATGTGTTGTCAGTTGTTTTGGAAAGTTTCAAGTCGATGACAATTGTTTTTATATTTTTTTCGCGTCGACGAATTTACTGCATTTTTTTTTAAATTTCATCTCCGTTCACATTGAAATATTTCAAAATTTAGAAACAATGCATTTCTAATTTTTACGGAAATGTAGAATCACATGCGTTGTCAGTTGTTTTGGAAAGTTTCAAGTCGATGGCATTTGTTTTTATATTTTTTTCGCGTTGGCGAATTTGTTGCAATTTTTTTTTATTTCATCTGCGTTCACATTGAAATATTCCAAAATTTAGAAACAATGCATTTCTAATTTTTACGGAAATGTAGAATCACATGTGTTGTCAGTTGTTTTGGAAAGTTTCAAGTCGATGGCAATTGTTTTTATATTTTTTTCGCGTCGACGAATTTGTTGCAATTTTTTTTTAAATTTAATCTGCGTTCACATTGAAATATTTCAAAATTTAGAAACAATGCATTTCTAATTTTTACGGAATTGTAGAATCACATGTGTTGTCAGTTGTTTTGGAAAGTTGCAAGTCGATGGCAATTGTTTTTATATTTTTTTCGCGTCGACGAATTTGTTGCATTTTTTTTTTCATCTGTGTTCACATTGCAATATTCCAAAATTTAGAAACAATGCATTTCTAATTTTTACGGAAATGTAGAATCACATGTGTTGTCAGTTGTTTTGGAAAGTTTCAAGTCGAAAGTTTCATTTTTACTCTTTCAGCAAAGTCTGTCATTCATCCGAAAGATTTATAGAGGACCAAAGTATTGAATTCGTTGTTGTTCAATTGTTTTTGGTTTACAGAAGATAACGGGCGACCAAAGTCAAATTCTTCCAGAAAAGTCCATCGAATAGATACAGATAACACTAAACATTTTTTTCTAGTGACTTGTTTCAATAAGTTATTTGTTTGTTAGCCTTTGTAAAAGTTAATTTTTGTAGAATTACGAACTGCTTGAATATTTATATATGAAGGCTACTTTTCTCTTTATTTAATTTACTGAATAATTTTCAAACAATAATCGTTTTTTATTCTCAAAAAGTATATTATATGCTAAGTGGCTCTACCAAAATGTTCCACGAGCCGCCACTGCTTGCAATTCGTTTTTGCATTTCTACAATTCTTGTTTATGTAAGTACATATTACCATTTCATAATTATACATCAAAAAAAATTTTTTTTTTCAAAACTTCTTTGTTAACAGAAACAATAATAGTTTTATTCATGCTAGTACAAATTGTTATATACGTCAAAAAAGTAGATATGATGCAAAGTCCACATTTAAAAATAAATTATCAATAGGCGCGTTCGTCAGAATTTCAACTGTCAATATGTTTATTTTTATTTTAGCTCAATGTTGGTATTTGATGAACGCTAATCGGCCATTCTGGTTGCAGTGCTTTGTTTGTATATATTCAACATAACCTATAATCTAGCGATGGATAATGCCCAATTATATTTTCTTTTATATTTGATGGCACAGAAGATTTAATTCCAATCCTCAATAATGCAGTGGATTTAGCATTGCCCATGGAAAATGTTTTTGGTGTGGAAAGACAACCACAAGAAATCCAAATTTTTGTGAAAGTGTAGTGCCGCGATATACAGACACACAAAGTTCAAATTATTGCACTTTAGAATGTGTAGACAAACTTTTCAGGTAAGTTATTATATTTGTATAGACTTTGTAATCTCCATTTCGGCGGCTACTTCAACACTTGATTCCAACATCAATCTGTCTAATTTGTATGATTGGTAAAATGGCGACCGCTGGACGAACTTGTTCGCGATCAACAGTGCGTTCATCAGAAAATTTCCCAACGGTTGGCAGTAAACACCCAACTGTTTAGTCTGACGAACACGCCCAGTAACATCGATAAAATATAAACATGATGCGTTTTGCAAGTACCCATAAATACACTTAAATGCATGAGAATATAATAAATAAGAATAAATATATAAATAAAATTTAGACAAAAAATATATTACCATATGATAAAATTATTTTAGTGTATTATTCTGCCAAATGGCTATCGACCAAAGGTCTTTCCGCCTTAGTTTATGAATTATCGTTCAATTCAACAATATAATATATTCGCTAAAATTATCACCGCAATAATATATATTTAAAGTAACTTCTTGCAATTCTAAGAACCCACAGGTATTATTTTCAATGCGTTCAGAGAATTCATGGAGATTAATACACACGTATCATGACGTGGCAAATGTTCTAAAATATAAACCCATTATCTTCATTACAATAGAGGCACGTTACGTTTATTATTATCCAAGTTAAAAGTAAACAAGGATAATATTCATATTGTTAAATGTTGGCGGTGGATGATTCTATAGAGACGGAGGCGGATGTGTTATTTAACCCTCGTTATGCAACGGCTACGGTTTCATTCGCACAAAATGAAAACTAATAGATTTGGCCTCATAAATTGGTCACACATTATGTTTACACTACACATGCTGAGTGATCGTAATACACCTTGATTTAAAATTCGTTTGTCACGAACGAATATTTATAGTCGAGGTGGTACAAGAAAAGTTTAACGTTGAAGGTTAAATATGAGAATTCAAATCAAATCACTTTATAATCAAGTAAGCCTGAGGTTTTCAATTGTTTTATTGTAATTACATTTAAAAACTATTAAATCGTCATTTGTAAATGTAAACATTTTACAAATTATCTCGCCCATCAACATATTGCAACACCGGGAAGTTGCACAATAAAACGACCGTTTAGAGGTATTAATATCTAGAAAAGTTTACACGCCATATACAACCGATTTAATGGCATTTAATTATTCGTGTGGTGGCCTTGCATAGTTCAGGGTTCGTTCACCATAGGTTCAATACGCTCGGTATATGTGGTGTGTGCAATGTCAATTTTTTTTTTTCGAAACATTTTTCAAAACGCAATCCAATATTTCCCCGTAAATCACGGCGTGTTTGCTGTTTAATCCACGCATACATTTGAATCCACTTACGAAACACGACGACGTCTGACTCACCACCTCCCAAATCTTATTTCAGACAGATCTTATTCAGAAGCATGGTATGTTCATATTTTACCGTTACTCGGGCGATTTTCATTGATTCGTTCGTAGCTGCATTATCATCCGTTGCAATTAATCACCAACTGATACATTCGAAAATTAATTAAGTAGATAACAAGCTGTGATATTGGCGTAATAATTATTATTATCAACAGCATGGTTATCACGTGAAGGTATTTATTTATTAATAAAAATTATTCCAATATCAATAAATAACAAATACAAATTGTCTACCAAGCAAGGGTATGTGAAGGACTCGAAGAATTTAGTTCAAACTTTTAAAACGAATTAATTCTTCTTCAGGAGCCTCGGTGGCCTAGTGAGTAGAACTCCTGCTCACGGGCCTTCGGAATGAAGAAGTGGCCGTTCGGGTCCATGGATTTCCAGTGTATGCCCCCCCCCCATTCATTATATAATAAATAATGATTATATATATATATATATAAATAAATATTTAGAAATCAATACACAAAGTTAAATGGTACCTCTGGCGTAATGGAACAGCTTCCAGCAAAAAAAAAATTCTTCTTCAATATCAATGGTATTGGACTTTGAATAAGGTTATTCATTCAGTTGCTACTTAAAAACTAAATCGGTAAGTTTTAACATGCGGAAAAATAATTCGCACTGATAATATATTTGTTGTCATAATTGTTTATCTAATTACCAAAGATTCCAAAAATCATGTCTGTGGATTATCGGATTAGAGGTTAATTATAGTTGGCGTGCAGCATTTCCAAGATATGGCCAGTTATTTTTTTTTGTTTTAAACGAGCAACTTCGAGATTGATTTTAAGTGATAGTTTACGAATTAATATTTGTTATGTAGGAAGCTTCTACTTCGTTATACATGCTTTTTATATAGAATAAAACACTTTTTTACTTTGTTTGTATAACACTTATTTGTTTATTTTGTTTGACTGCAGTTTCGGCAAATCAGCTTTAGTTTTGATAATGGCAAGCTGAGTTGCCGAAACTGCAGTCAAACAAAATAAACAAATAAGTGTTATACAAACAAAGTAAAAAAGTGTTTTATTCTATGTTTACGAATTAGTTTTCGGTTAAAGACATGGTGTATTTTTTAGTTTGAATGGTGGATCAAGTAGATGAACGTAAGTACTATTTAATACCCATTTATTTAATGTTGTAAATTTTAGCCTAGCGGATATTTTCCCTATGAAAATTATATAATTGGGGTAAAACTAATACGGTCCTACGAGCACGCACAAAAATAGCTTGAAGCTTTTACCGAGTATCTCACCGAAGCGTCAAAGTAACTTTTTGACTTTAAATATTTAAAATGGAAAAATATTATTTATATAAAAGTTGTAGACAATTATCGAATCTATAATCGAAAAATATTTGTATGTATACAGGGTGCCCCATAACGAAGAGCCAACACAAACTTATGTTTCTTTTTAAAGGAACACTAAGTATATTTTTGCATTTTTATGTGTAATTTTTAATATTAATTAAACTGACAACATTTATTGGGCTAAATTTAAATGTTTTTGTTAATTTTCAACATATTTTGTATAATCGATTTTCAATCCAGTTCTATTTCTTAACAAAAATTTGTAGATTAGAGAAATGACTTATAGATAATTGAAAGTAATCGATAGTTTTTTACAAAAGAACGCAGAAGAGGAAATAATGGCATCCCCGAAAACTTTAGTTTAAAAAAACTCAAGATGGCTATGAATTTTTTCTTTTACATATGTTTGCTAAAAGTGACTAAATATGACCCTGATATAAAGTACTTCTAAGTCACCCAATTTGCAACAGCAAAAATCTCATGACGTAAATTCATTTTTAAAATTTTCTGAATAAGTCAGGAATCAAGAAGACATTCATATTTTAAAAGGAGTCAGACTCGACTCTTTGAGTCGGCTCACTCAAAAGTTACCCATCTCTAGTTACAAGTGATATTAAAACAACTTGATGTGGAGAATTTAGACGCGGATGACCTCAGGGGCGGCTCGTTATATAGAGCCTAGGAGCCGTGGCACTACCTGCAGTTTCAAGCTCAGCAAGAATTTGCAATTAATTTTTAAAACACTTTTTCGCCAATTACTTTGGTCTAGGAAGATAAATAGTTCTTTCTTTCTTTTGTTGTCAAACATTGAATTTTTTAGCTGACAATAATGGTGTATTGCAATTGTCAAAAATGGTTTGTTGCAGTTGTCGAGAATAGTATTTTTACCTGTTAAGAATTGATTCAGCTGCCAAAAGCAGCATTTTTTGATTTTTTTTATTGTCAAAAATGACATTTTATTAGCTGCCAAAAATTGTACTTTTTGTTGTAGAAAATTGTATGTTTAGCTAACAATAATGGTTTGTTGCAGTTGTCAAGAATGGTACCTTTCAGCTATTAAAAATTGTAGTTTTGAACTGTTAAGAAATGTATTATTCAACTTATATTTTTAGTTGTCAAAAATGTTATTTTTCAGCTGTCAAAAAGGTATTTCTTGCCTATTAAAATGGTGTTTTTCAGCTATCAAAAAAAGTATTCGACATTTTTTATTTGTCAAAAATGGCATTTTTAGCTGTCAAAAATTGTACTTTTTGTTGTCAAAAATTATATTTTTTAGCTACAATAATGGTTTGTTATAATTATCAAGAGTGGCATTTTTCAGCTCTTAAAATGGTATTTTTCAGATGTTAAGAAGTCAAATGTCAAAAATGATATTTTTCAATTGTCAAAAATGTTTTTTTTATGTCAAAAAGGTATTTCTCACTTATTAAAATGTTATTTTTCCACAAACAGCATTTTTCGACATTTTTTTAATGTCAAAAATGGCATTTTTCAACTGTCAAAATTGTCTTTTTGTAGTCAAAAATTGTATTTTTTGGCAGGCAACGATGATATGTTACAGTTGTCAATAATGGTTTGTTGCAGTTGTCAACAATGGTATTTTTCAGCTGTTGAAAATAGTAGTTTTCAGCTGTTAAGAAGTGTATTATTCAACTGTCAAAAATGGTACTTTTCAGCTGTCAAAAAGGTATTTCTCACCTATAAAAATGGTATTGTTCAGCTAATAAAAGTAGCATTTTTTGACATTTTTCAATTGTCAAAAATGGCATTTTGCAGCTGTCAAAAATTGTCGAAAATTGTTTTATAGCTGACAATAATGGCATGTTACACTTGTTTATAATGGTTTGTTGCAGTTGTCAAGAATGGTATTTTTCAGCTATCAAAGGCAGCATTTTTGTTCATTTTTTTAATTGTCAAAATGGCATTTTTCAGCTGTAAATTCTTTTTGTTATCAAAAATTGTATTTTTTAGCTGACAATATTGGTATGCTACAGTTGTCAATAATGGTTTGTTGTGGTTGTTAAGAATGGTTTCAGCTGATAAAAATGGTATTTTTCAGCTGTTAAGAAGTATTTTTCAACTGTCAAAAAATTATATTTTTCAGCTGTCAAAAATGATTTTTCAGCTGTCAAAATGATATTTTTCAGCTGTCAAAACGATATTTTTTAGCTTCCAAAAATTATATTTTTCATCTGTCAAAAATGATATTATTCAGCTGTCAAATATTATATTTTTCAGCTGTCAACAATGGTATTTCCTACCTATACATTTTTCTAATTGTCAAAAATGGCATTTTTCAGCTTTCAAAAATTGTAAGTTTTAGCTGACAATAATGGTATTATACAGTTAATATAATAGTAATTAATAATAATAATCAATAATAGTGTGTTGCTGTTATCAAGAATGGTATTTTTCGCATCTTATTAAATAATATAAACGTTGTTAAATCGTTTTTGATTGAGAAAGTTGTCCATTATTCGGCCGATAATTTTCTCCACAGGCGACGTCCAATCAAATGATAGCAGTTTCATTATTCAACAGGTGACATCCAATCAAATGATAGCGGTTTCATGATTCAACAGGTGACGTCCAATCAAATGATAGCGGTTTCATTGCCCAATAGTTTAGTTGTTACTATGGTTACGATTCGTTTTTTGTCAGCGAACTGCCGCAATTTCCAAATAGAAAAATTATTCGTTATAATTTAATACAAACAGAAAACTCTTTAGGTAATTATTTAATATGATGCGAAAAAGTATAGTATTAAACTCGTGAACAAGTTGCCCATTGCCACTCGGGTAAATTGCAACACTCGCCTGCGGCTCGTGTTGCAATGGCCAACTTTCTCACTCGTTTAAT
Source organism: Ocypus olens (assembly GCA_910593695.2). NCBI lineage: Eukaryota > Metazoa > Arthropoda > Insecta > Coleoptera > Staphylinidae > Ocypus > Ocypus olens. Next base: position 14,602,356 of record OU343053.1, on the reverse strand, counting down.
AATATACTATTTTCAGCTATTAAGAATTGTATTATTCAGCTGTCAAAAATGTAATTTTTCAGCTGTCAAAAATGTAATTTTTCAGCTGTCAAAAATGATATTTTTCAGCTGTCAAAAATGATATTTTTCAGCTACCAAAAATAGGATTTCCCACCTATATAAACGGTATTTTTCAGCTATCAAAAGCAGCATTTTTAACATTTTTTAACTGTCAAAAATGGCATTTTTCAGCTTTCAAAAATTGTAATTTTTAGCCGACAATAATGGTATGATACAGTTGTCAATAATAGTGTGTTGCTGTTATCAAGAATGGTATTATTCAACTAATAAGAATTGTATTATTCAGCTGTTAAAAACGTAATTTTTCAACTGTCAAAAATGATATTTTTCAGCTGCCAAAAATAGCATTTTCCACCTATATAAACGGTATTTTTCAGCTATCAAAAGCAGCATTTTTGACATTTTTTACTGTCAAAAATGGCATTTTTCAGCTGTCAAAACTTGTATATTTTGTTGTCAAAAATTGTATTTTTTAGCTGGCAATAACGGTATGTTTCAGCTGTCGGGAATGGTATTTGTTGGCTGTCAAGAATGCTGTTAAAAATAGTATTTTTCAGCTGTCTTAAGTTGTATTTTACAGTTGTAGAAACAGGTATTCTTCAGCTACCAAATATGCTATGTTTCAGCTGCCAAAAACGGTATTTTTCAGCTAATAAAAATTGTTTTTTTCGACATTTTCGAATTGTCAAAAATTGTATTTTCAGCTGTCGAAAGTAGTATATTTTGCTGTCGAAGCATGGGCGGCTCGTTATATAGGGCCAGAGAGCCATGGCACTACCTTTAGTTTTAATCTCAGCAAGAATTTTTTAAACACTTTTTCACCAGTTACTTTGGTCTAGGAAGATAAATAGTTCTTTCTTTCTTTAAAGAAGGAGGGGGGAGGGGAGTATATTGTATAAGTGGCTCTACCATTAACATGTTCCACGAGCCGCCACTGGATGACCTACAGGCTGCAAAAAATTAGAATGATTTATCTCATCAAGTATTCAAAGCAGTGACATAGAATGTATTCTGTAGTAAAAAAAAAATTATTTCCCCTTATATCATTTACTAATTTTAGCTTCGTTCGCGCTGACAACCTTTCCATTGACCAAAAATGGATGCAGTTTCAAATGTTATCAAATTAAACACCGAAGAAGCGTTCCTTTTGACCAAACACAAACATTAGGAAAATAGAGCTGACCTAAATTGGTTTCTATCGGAACTAAATAACATGCGCATAACGTTAGAGCCCTTAAACCTTGAATATCACAAATGACCCGATGACGTCAACATTCATTGGCTAAGAAATAGATACCACAAACAATACCGGTAGACATTGAAACTTGCAAAAACCAAGGCAAATGATAATTTAATGCGGAGTTCCAGAAGCAGTTCGAAGACTGAAGTTTGGTGTGTTGTCAATTCGGCACGGCCAAACTTGGCTGTAAAAGACAGCGCTGCCGACAACGTAAATAAACATTACACCCATGGTTACAGGTACTCTAAGTGGCTGATAACATTCGTGGTGTTTGTTGTCCTAGACGACGGAACTTAATTTTTTACTTACGTACCTAGGAAAATAATAAACAGAAACGTAACGCTCCAACATATAGGCGAGCAACACATTTTCGTCTATACCTACAGCATCGGCATCCTTTTTACATAACCACTTCTTAAAAGAGTCGTAACAGGACACATACCTTTTTCGATTTTGTCGGTAACAGGTTCTAACATTAACACATTCGCAGTTTCGTTTGCATCCATGCCCGAAAAAACTGTCACTGGATTGACACAAACAAACACAATTCGACATTGTTTTCTTGGTTGCTGGGTTACCATAGGATGCATAGGTAACTATAAAAATTTTGATCCCAAATGTTACAAGCCGTATTTTAGAATATTTTCTGATCTTTTTTAAGTATTATATTTCCGGTAGCGGAAAAAAATTAATAAGCAAGACGGAACGTAATGACTATTAACATTTTCGGCTACCTAATACGTCCTTACGTTCCTTGTTGCTTAAATAACTAATAAAGCATAAATAAATAAAAATAACTATTAAAGCATAAATAAAAAAAAATTATATGAAATTACGTCCTCCGGGCGTGACGTATTGACACGTCCCGATAAAAAAGTTCGCGCCCGTTATATGATGCGTAATCAAAAAGAGAATTCCCCGGTTAACAGGTTAAAAAAAAATTGAACGTCAAATTTTCGTTTTTTGTTCAAATGACAAGTATTTAATGAGTACATTACTTACCTGCAAATTTTAATTTGCACTTTTTTCTCAATAGTGCATGAGCAAGATGGCTTATTCGGCAATGAACTAAGTTTATACATGGTGTGCGTCGTCGCATACACGAGTTGAGCCATTGATTTGGCTCCAAATACAGGTTCAGATTTTGATTGAATTTATGTAATGTATTTGCAACAAGTGAAATTCTGTAACATTTATTGCCAAGTATGTTTCACTTCAATCAATTAACTCAAAATTGGAAGAAGTTGAAATTAGACTGCAGAAACTAGAGGCACAGGAATGTTCCAATAAAAAAGAAATTGATTTAATAAAATCAAGTATATCTAATGGATCAATAGAGTCTGTCATTCAGGAAATGGAAGAGCGACAATTACGAAAAAAAAATCTAATTCTATACAATGTTCAGGAATCGCAGGCTACTGTTGCTAATGATCGAATTTCACATGACTCTCAGGAAGTTCATAAAATATTTAATTCTTTAAATCTATCAATAAGACCAAATAAAATTGTAAGAGTGGGCGCGAAAAAACATAATAATAATAGACCGATAAAAATGATTTTTGATAATGAGTCGGTAGTTAAGGAAGTTTTATCTTCTAATATAAGAAATAATAATCCAAGTACACGCTTTCCGAGGGATAAAACATTCAATCAACGTCAATACTTTAGAAAAATTAAGGAGGAACTAACTACGAGATCGGAGAAGGGTGAATCGGATCTTAGTATTCGTTACCGAAATGACATTCCTTATATTTCCAAAAACAAGCCTCCAAATGAAAGCTCCAAAGACTTTTCAAAAAACTATTCATTTATTTTGCAATCAAGGAGTGTTTCCCTTCTTGTTTAATTTTACATAGTAATTTAATCGAACATCTATTTGTTTCGGCAAAGATTGGTATAACTAAATAAATGTTTAGTGGTCTATATTCCTCCTGGGTCCATGCCTCAAATTTATAGTGATCACTGCTCCATATTGGAATATTTAGCATATGATAACGATGATCACAAATATCTCATATGTGGTGACTATAATATTCCAAACTTAAAATGGAACGTTAACGGTATTGTTTAAACCTCTCTGAAAACTTCAGATACTATTGCTATAAATATAGTATTGGAATCATATTGTTTTCTAAATTTTCATCAAAGTAACTATTTACCGAATGTTCGTAATGTGTTTTTGGACTTAGTCTTCAGCAATATAACGGGTTTAACAGTATCCATAGATGACGCTCATTTTTCTAAGTCTACCGATCACCATTTTGCTTATATTATTATTGACTGTATTAGATATCATCCTCTAAAGACCTATATTAAGAAATTTCTGTTCCATATGTCAGATTTCTCAAATTTGAATATGTTTTTTGGTTCTGTCGATTGGAACATCCTGTGTGGACTCGATTTAGAAGTAGCTACGGCACTATTCTATGATATTGTTCATATGGGCATAAATAGATTCGTACCAATTAAATATGTTCCAGTTAAATATGATGCCTTTCCTAAATGGGTAAACAAAGAACTTAAAGTCTTAATCATAAAGAAAAAGGAGGCGCATATAAAGTATAAAAGGAGCAGAGATTATGAAGAATATCGGACTTTCTGTCAACTTAGGTCAAGTTGCAAAGAACTTAATATCATACTTTTTCGTCGTTACCTCACTAATGTCGAATCAGCAATAAGTGTGAATCCGAAAAAATTTTGGTCGTATGTGCATGACTTCAACAATGAGGACGATCTACCCAGTGTGATGTACTACAACGATGGGATAGTAGTATTTCGGAACTATTTTCCAAGTATTTTTCATCGGTATATGCTCCTCCTCTGACTTGCAAGGATAATACATCTATTACCAACGAACAAGCACTTAACACTAGATTCCACATTGATTGAGAATGGTTAGTTAACGCACTCTTAAAAGAAAATAATGCTACGGGTCCTGATGCTGTCCCAGGCTATATTTAAAAGAAATGTGCTTTTACTTTGGTGAACCCAATTTATATCCAATTTTCAAGATCTATTGATGAAGGTATATTACCAGATATCTGGAAGAGAAGTTTCATCCGTCCTATCTTCAAGAATAGTGACAGGAATTTAATTAAAAGTCATCGGGGAGTATGTTTGCAGTCTATCATTCCAAAGCTTCTGGATGAAGCCATTACTCATCAGCTTCTTTAGATGTCCAAGAATATAATCACGGAGAGGCAGCATGGTTTCCTGTCAGGAAGGTCCACGATAACAAACCTGCTATTGTACCGTGATTTTCTGACGAATGCCTTAGGTGAGAATCTTCAAGTAGATGTTATATATACTGATTTTGCTAAGGCATTCGACAGAGTCAACCATTCGGTGCTATTACGAAAGTTGAAGGAGATTGGTTTTCATCCTAGTGTTATTAAATGGATACATTCTTTTCTAGTGAATCGGACTCAGTATGTTAAAGTCAATAATTTTATGTCGCCTTATTTCAACGTTACTGGTGTACCCCAAGGGTCGCACTGCGGGCCTATCATTTTTTTGTTGTTCATTAACGATATTGTGAAAGTAGTACAAGGCTCGGAATGTCTACTGTATGCGGATGACCTTAAGATATTTAAAATTATTAGTAGCCTGAATGATTGTAATACTCTTCAGGAAGATATAGATAGGATAAATAAGTGGTGTTCTGATAATGATTTATTTCTGAATAGGGATAAATGTCAATCCATGTCGTTGTGTAGATCTAATATGTAGATAGATTTTGTATATCGACTTGATGATTCTAGTTTGCTACGCGTAAATAAAATCAAAGATTTAGGAGTCATTTTTGATGTACAGCTTACATTTAAGACTCATAAACAAAATAGTCTTAAAAGCCTGTCGTATGTGGGGGGTTTGTCTGGCACATTGGACGTAAGTTGAGTCAGGCTTGTGTGGTTACTTTATATTTTACACTGGTGCGAGGTCAATTAGAATATGCTAGTAGCATATGGTATCCGTATACTCAATCGAACATTGATTTGATAGAGAATGTGCAAAAAAAATGTCTGCGATGTATGGAATTCAGAATGGGTATTAATGATATAAATGGTGAATATGAGGGGATAATTAATCACTTGAAATCAGAAGAAAGGTTTACTTTTTAAAATAATTAGTGGTGATATTTTCTTTCCTTCAATATTGGAGAAGTTGGATTTTAGATTGTACTTGATAGATAGATAGATCTAGAAGAAGTACATCCCTATTTCGGCTAAGATTACACCGCACAAATTTTTCAAGTAACAACACAATTGACCGTGTAATGCGACTAGGGAATGAATTTAATAACGAACAACGAGTTGACTTGTTTGGCTCATCATTTTTACAATTTAAGAAGAGTTTACTCCGTGTTACTAGGTAAATCTTTCGTCTTGATCAATCATTGATGTTTGTAGATTATATTTGTCGGATGGATTTTCCTTGGTTAAGTTCCTAGTTAAATAAGCATTGTTTTTGTCAATTATTATATTTTATTTTAGTTTCTATGCTTTTGGCATAAATTTATATATTAATTTTCAAGAATACTCTACAATCATACATGTATTATTGTGTCATAGTGTAATTGTATTATAAATTTAAGTACCATATTTTAAGTATTGTTTATGTACAAATTGTAAATGCTGTAAAAAGGGATTACCCGTTAATAAGACTATTATTATTATTACTTCAGTAACAATAAAACAATTGAATTTATTGCAAAAATAATTCGAATAATTATTTAACCTGGGTGAAGCTACATAGTAAAGGAAACTGTAGTTCGTTGGTAGAGTCTGATCTTTGATTAATTTCAACAAAGCACCGAACCGAACAAAGCACACCGTTACAATATAAAAATAAGAACTAGAACACAGTTTAAGTTTGAGTATGACAAGTGTATTGTCGAAACTGTAGTCACAAGTCTTTAATATAAAGTGGTAAAGGTTTTAAAGTGCTGTTATTTTCAAATTTGTTCTCAATCTCAATTAATTGGTACTGAAAATGATTTTTCTAAATTAAAACACTTTCTTTATCACGATTCTTTTCTAGCAATTCTAGTTAAACGTGTCAATCAATTAATTATTTTTCTCTTACTTCTGTCTTCTAGTTCTAAATTCATCAATTTCGAGTACCAAGTTTACACCACCATACGTACCAAACATTATAAAAGAAGCGCAGCTCCACTGATCATTCTACAGATTCATGAATCGATTAGCAGGTAGTGCAATAGTTATCTTATAGATTTAAACTTAACATTTGTGATACTAGAAAAAGTACCCAAAAAAGCCAGGATATGTTATTCCTAACTAGAGTGTGAAGTAGTGCATGCCCCGACTGGAGGAGAAAGAGAAGTCGTACTTGTTGCCAAGTTCAACTCCGTTGGTGGTGAAATGAAGTTGGCGTTCATCGACCTCCTTTATCCTTGACGATGGTCGTAATGTGCATTGGTGTCTCGCCGGTCGCAGGCTCGGCCACTCTCGCTCGTTTCGTTCATTTCGCTTCCGCCCGCCCGTGCCGGTACTCTCGCGCACTCTTTAGGTGGGATTGGAAGGCACCACTACCGCATGATACTGCACTGCCACACCTACCTAATTCCCAACGACTCGGTCTCACCTTGATGCAGCTCTCAATTGCTCTTCCTCTCTCTCTCTCACTCACTCAACTTTCCTACACGTTCTGCAAATTTTATCGTGATAACATCTAATCCCACCTAATGCGGCGCATAATTATTTATTATTCAAATTTATAGCCGAAATAAACTATCTAAAGACTGGCTATGTCTATATTTAGTGTTTCCTTAATCTGATTAAAAGTGTAGATTGAAATCTCGTTGGTAGTACCCAGGAAAGTAGACGTACAAACTAGGACGGTAAAATCCATTCCAATCAACGAGTTTGATGCGGTATAAACAGTCTCATCATACCGAGGCAGTAAAATACACTCTGTATGATATGGCTGAAATAGTCTATAACAAACAAGTTATTACATTATCCTGTATTCACCAATATTAATCTTCTAAAATCAACAAGACCATTAAAAACTGTTCCACATTAAAGAGAATAAAAACTTTTTATAACCTATGGAAAAGTTGGCCTCGGGATCTAATGAAAGTTGGAGAGTGTGGCTAATATAAGGTACAAATATGTGATAATAACGTAAATATTGATTATAACATTCATTTGGTCCTTTCTTTAATACCCTCCAACGACTTTTGGTACAGTTGTTCGCATATAATTAATATGATAAAAGAACGATAAAGGCCTGAGCTTGCTTGTGCGACGAATTGGTCAAAATAATATTCACGAAAATTGTTTTCACAAATTCGTTGCCATAGAGTGGTCAGTATAGCCAGGATTGGTGGCAGCGAACGCGTTAAAATTCCAGATTTAGATAGAAATGCTCGAAAAAATGTCAACCGCTTGCTCCGTTGCATTATCATCAGATGATGAGTTTTGATATACAGACAAAAAATAGCGAAAACTATACGTATGGGCCGTAATCATAAGTAAAAATACATTTAAAGGGGGTTACTTGCACATATATAAGCATTTATGACTAAGGAATTAATAAAAATATATTAATTGGATTCAGAATTATGACATGAAGAAACAACATGAACATTTTTCATGCGATAATTCTGAATCCAATTTTTTTTTTTAATTCCTTAGTCATAAATGCTTATATATGTGCAAGTGACCCCCTTAAAAATTATTTTTACTTATGATTACGGCCCATACGTATTGTTTTCGCTATTTTTTAAGGAGGGACACCCGTTGAAAATGTTCAAAAAATCGTTTTTTGTTTAAATTTGCGACATCCTTATACTGTCTAAAATGTTGCGTCAGAATGCCAATGCCAACAAAGATGCAGCAATAAATCGGGGACAGGTGTAAACGTCGTTATTTAGAGAACATAAAAAGTTCCTTTCTCCCACTAGGTGGCGCTAGCGCCACTTTGTTGATGATATCTGTTTACGAAACCGTGCGGTACCCGTGCTATAAAACGGTTTAATTTATCAGTTTTCGAAGGGAACACGAGTCCGAAAAGGCGAAGAAAGAAGCCGATATTCAGCGAGAAGGGTACTCATGAAGAGCGACCACCGAAAAAAGGCAGAAAATGGACACGGCAATTTGTGTTGCCACAAATCGTCCAGAAGGCAATTCGACCAATTTAAGAAGACCTTTCTGCGGATAAGTAGCTGGAACGATGCGAAGGAGATTTTACTCAAAACAGCAACAAAAGTTTTAACTCCAACATCTTGTCGATTGCACCGAAAACAAGTTTTGCGGCAAACACATGATCGACTTTGCAACTTCGGCATCAATTGGTATCTTCAATGATGGCTACAACAACGTATTGTCAATGATGATAGTGCTGCTATTGGCACTCGGTCCAAACAGCCACGAATTGCAGCGCAAGATTGTCGAAAACCGCATCGCCAAGGCTGACGTGAAGCTATACGCGAGCAGAAAAGAGGCACGACAACTGCTTGCTGCTTCGAAAAAGGATGCCAACGAGCGGTATCTGCAGTCGGAAAGAGATGGCAATGGTGCCGGAATAGCGGAGTCGCTGTTAATCTTGCGTTCAACGCACTTAAATATAACTTAAATCTTTCAAAGCGTTTTTCTCGAAACCAAATTTTTTACCTTGCAAAACAGAGATTTCTGAAACTATTCGATCAATTTTCCTGATTCTTTCGGTTTTCTATGTAAAAATGAATTATCTAAAAGGAAGCATAGGACTTTTCGGATATTTCAGCTTTTCGTTTTTTATGCACATTTTAGTAGCAATTTTTTTTAACGAAAAATTGAACTTTTTTTGAGCGCCGCCATTTTGATAATTTTGCGAATTTAGAAAAAATCCTATGCTATAGTGTAATCGCGCAGAGGTGACAGTGACTCATGCTTTTTCGATCTAATCATCGCGTCTGGATAAATATCTATACTCGTTCGCAGGCTTAAGAAAAATGAAATGAAATACGAAACGTATGTCGATATGTAAATTCAAGGGCTTAGTGCAACGTATGTCTTTTCTCATTCTATCTATTCAACCTCAAAATTCACGTGATTGTATCTGGTTTTAACCGTCTCCGATTTCGATTTAGTTAAGAGCAGAATTGATTGTATCCATTTCATTTATAAAAAGGTTAAATTCAATGACAAATTTCCAGTCTTTACTGATTGCCGAAAAATACACTCGCAAAGTTTCGTCGGGAAAATATTTGTATGCTCGAGAATTTTTAAATTTTATGGACATACGTTTACTAGAAACTTAATTCAAGCAACATGGAGCGATGAGTCACTGTCACCTCCGAGCGATTGTACTATACCTTTTAGATAATTTAATTTAGAATTCGAAACACGAATCCATTTTTTTCTCAGATGTTTCTGTACTGAACGCGCTGTCCCGCAAGCGACCAATGCACCGCTTGCAGCTGTATATTTGCAGGGCTGCCAATAGCAGGCAAACACATTTTTTTCTGCAGAAAATTTCCGAAAATAAAGCAGAAATATTACTTTATAATATGTTAAAAACCCAAAGCGATTGCAGTTATTCTAATGTCCTAAAAAAATGATGAAAAAATACCTTTTTCTAGCAGGCTTAACGGGTTCCCCCCTTATAATAATAATAATTATTATTATTTAATGCTTATGGAGGTAAGTGTGCAAAATTTCAGAGAAATCGGTCTAGTAGTTTTCTAGAAAAGTGTACCTCAAAATTTTTTTATTAGACATTTACGTAATAAAAAGTTACTACGGCATCTTATGTAGTTATTTTTAGAGAGTTTAACTGTGTTTCCAGTATTATAGAAAGTAAATGGTACTTCTCGTGAACCTTTGTGTTTTCTATTGTTGATTACCTCAGTTTTTTCAATGTTGATTTTATGCAAATGTCACACTTCACAACAGGATGCATTAGCAACGCCTAAAGTATGATTATGTTGCTGTAAACTCAGGCTAAATAATAACAAAACAATTCAAATGGCTATTTTGCTCTCACATCAACTGAATCCAGCAAATAATGCTGCATCAACCAGGAAAATTATTGAAGCATTTTGTTACTAAGGAGACTTTCAAAGAAGAGAATGATTGCTTAGATCAGTCAACGACCACGATTTTTGTTATGATTGCCAATACGATGAATCTCTAGCAAAGTATGAAGAAAATGACGGTACGCCTGTTGGAGAAGACGCGCCTAATCCAGTCGAAAAAGTGTCAAATCCATCCGACTATTCGGTAGAAATATGTACTAGAAGCGGAGATAACTCTTGAGTTCACAATCGATTCTGAGGAAATGTCGGAATTACCATCAGAACCGTTAGTTGAAGACACTACGCCTGAAAGTATTCCAACCAGAAGAACTTATTCCTCCGTTAGTTATAGAAGTTCTTCCTCCAGAAATAACACTAGAATCGTATGGAATATCAGTGAATGAGGTTCCATATGAAGTTGAAGGAAACTTCCCCACTCAACCTTGTGAAGAAATTTGCGAAACATTCGATGAATTCGAACAACCATCCAACGGAATCCAGCACCAAATATTGGAGTCCAGGTGAATTGAAAATTCTTCACGCATCAACACGTAAATCACAAATCACAACAATATCACTCAAATCATAATTATGTCTGACATCTTCCAATGGATTCTCCTCCATCAGCATCATCAAAAGAATTATCAGCAGCTTGAGCAGCAAGTTTAAACCAAACAAAAGGATATCGCAAAATCCACAAAATTTCAATACATCTAAAGTATTTCGCCTGTCAAGTTCGAGTTATATAAGTCACAATAATACCAAAGCCTGAGGAATCTCGATCTCCAATAACATCACCAAAAACTACGAAATCTTTACCAGAATTGCAAAAGTCTAAATCTGTAAGAGAATCAAAATATCCCGAATACTTTTCACAGCAACCACAAATTTTAAGCGTAGTACGACCAAAAATACCATCACAAGTATCATATCATTCTAATCCAGAGTATCGAACTTTCACCGTGTTCATCATATCACCAAAGACGTTTGTGACGATGAAATCACAAAACCAAAATCTTTTAAAAAATCCAACTTTTTATCAGCACCACCTAACAAATCTAAATCGCCATCTGCAGCATCAACGAGAAAGTGGGGATATTTTAAGCTTAGCTTATCTCGTACTGCCATTTGATCTATGAATCATTATCACGGGACACTCTACTATACGTCAGCGTAAAAGATAGCTGAAGTATAGTCCCTCCAGAGAAGGGCCGTTAGAACAGTGGTTGTTGCAAAAAGATTTTAACGATTCCCTGTATGTATATTTTATACTAATGTATAGAAATATCAGCGATATCAGACAATGCATAATCATTATACCATGAGATCAAAAAGTCGACAATAGTTGGCGGGACATTTTCTAAAAATCCGTATAAAAATTTAAGTAAAATTATATTGGCTGTGTGAAATTCTCCAATAGTGTAGTGTAGATTTTGTTAATTGTTTTAAAACTATTTTTGTGTTTTATCTGCCGATTTTGTCTATTTTAAATATTAGCAGTTATTTTCAGAACTGATCATTACTATTAATAATACATTTAATATTCATTATCTAGCTATTTTATTTCAATTTCAGGGTTTTCCATGCCAAAATTTCCATCCTTAGTTACGCCTCTGAACTTCTGTTAGTTAGGTTCAGTGGCGGGTCGTGGAACATGTTGATGGTAGAGCCACTTTTACAATTTATTAGATCGGATGATACTGGCGTTTGAAACGTCAAAATTATGAAAGATGGAAATGACAGATTATACAGATTAAATACCGGCAAAAAAAACAAAAATTTGCACAATAAATAAAATAGAAACAACCTTACTTATTGCAGAAAGTATTAAATAAATTCAAAAAACGAAATATAGCCTGAATATATAAATATTCAACCTGTTCGTAACTCTGCAAGCAAAATTAAGTCTTACTAAGACTATAAACAAATAACTTATTGAAACAACTACTTCCCTGGCTAGTGCCACGCCGGATATTGAATGATACAAAAGAAATTTGCGTTATTACTAGTACTAAGTACTAAGTGAAATAACATTGGTTTAAGATCCCTTATTTCTACCCACAGGACTAACTTGAAAAATAAAACTAAATTGAATTTGAAAACTTTAAATTATAAAACTGAACCCAAAAATATGTAAAAATTAAGTAAATAGCCATCTGCAGACGCGTTTCGAGATTTTTCTCTCATCAGTGCAGCTTCGCATTTAAATTGAATGTTAAAGAATAATAATAATAATAATAGTTCAGTTTTTTTTAATTTCCTGAAAACAACGACATGCTCTTGCAGAAAACAAGGGAATAAACTCAAAATTTGCTTTGTAGTGAAGGAAATGTAAAAAAATTAATCACTTGTAGAATTAGCTCCAAAATTACTAAAACTATGCAGAAATAGTGTACTTTTCATTACTTGTAAAAATATTTGCAATTTTGCTACTGAAAACTCAAAACTGCACTGGAGGGAAGGGAAATTGCACTCAATGTTTTGAAAAATTGTAAAAAAATAATCACTTGCAGAATTAGCTCTTAATTGGGGTAAAAAACTAAAATATAAGCACAAAAAATCGAAAATTTAGACAAATATAAAAACTTCGCGGTTAAAAAATGCAGACCAAAAATCCGAAAATTTAAACAAAACAAAAATCAAAGTTTAACCAAAAAAATAATATTTCGGGCAAAAACTCTAAAATTTGGAACCAGGAAATGAAAAATACAGGTCAAATATCTACAATATAGGCCAAAAAAATCAAAAATGCTGGTCTAAAAATAAAAATTGCAAATCTAAAAAATTGAAAAATCAAGGAAAACAAAATTAATTTGCAATTTTCAGCTCCTAGAATAACTCTTTAGCTCAAAATTAGTTGCCGACCAAAATCTCGAAAACGGTAGTAAAAAAGTAACAAAAAAGTAAAAAAATTCGCCCATAAAAAATAATAATCTAAGTTAGAAAATCTAAAATAAAAGGCTAGAAATCAGAAACTGTACTTGAAAATATCGGCAAAAAATAAAAAAAGTTGCGTATAAAAAGCAATAATTTAGGTTAAAAAAATCTAAAATATAGGATAAAAAATTCAAAACTGACCAAAAATTCGATCCTTAAAAGAAAAAGATTTTTTTTGGAAATTTGTAGACACATTATTCAAAATTAGTCTGTCAAAATCTTAATCATCTGTTGCAATAAATGTGGAATTCCTATGCAAATTTTTGAAAATATGCGCCTTATTGGTCATCAAAATTTGCTTTTTAACGCAACCATTTTCGTTGTGGTAAACTTGCGATTGTTTTCTTTGTAAATTTGTAGAGACACATTATTGCGAATTAGTTTGTCAAAATTTCAACCATGTGTAGCAATAAATATAGAATTGCCATGTGAATTTCTAAAAAAATCCGCTTTTTTTGTTATCAAAATTTGCTTTTCTAGTGCAACTATTTTTGTTGTGGTAAACTTGTGATTATTTTTTGAAGAAATGTATAAAGGGACATTATTCAAAATTGCTCTGTCAAAATTTCAACCATCTGTCGAAAGAAATGCAGAATTCTCAAGTGAATTTCTGAAACATTTGCCCTTTTGGTAATCAAAATTTGCCTTTTAGTGAAACCATTTTTGTTGTGGTAAGTAAACTTGCGATGATTTTCTTTGAAAATTTGTAAACACGCATTATTCAGAATTAGTCAGTCAAAGTTTAAACCATCTGTTAAAATAAATGTGCAATCCCTACTTGTACTTTGAAAAATGCGCCTTTTTGGTTATCAAAATTTTCTTTTTAGTGTAACCATTTTTGTTGTGGTAAACTTGCGATTGCTTTCTTTGGAAATTTGTAAAAACACATTATTCAGAAATAGTCTCTCAAATTTTTAACTGTCTGTTGAAATTAATGTGGAACTTCCACGCGGTGTTACAGGTGTTGTTTAACATTTAAGTTTTTTTTAAGAATTAAAGAGTTAAAAATTCTTGCTGAGCTTGAGTCTACAGGTAGTGCCATGGCTCCGTGGCTCTATATAACGAGCCGCCCCTGGTTAGGTTATGTTTTAAGGGCTGCCAACTATTTTCGACTTTATGATCTCATGGTATAAGGAACACACGCAACATGTGCCCTATTACATTGAGATTAAGTTGATGCCAATGCGGCTGAAATTATTTTGGAATTACTTTTTGTAAGAAGGTATCAAAAATGTCACCCATAAGGCTGCAAATTGCACTGCCCTCCTCTTAAAGGAAGCTTTATTTAGTTCTGCGTATTCTTCACATTCTTCTCCTATGAATTAGATTTTGGAGCAGCACTATTTAAACCATTTTTTCTAAATACTGTCAACTGCCGATTATCTGCGGAATTGGATGGCGCGGCAAACACGGATAAGCGAATTCCGCGGATAATCCGAAAAAAGGCCGAAAAATGATGCAAATCAACACGAAAATGCTTTTAAATAATTCTTATTTACACATACAATTACGTTGTGTACAAGACGGAGGAGACAGTGCGGTGCCGATGATGGGCAGAGCCAATGAAGTTGGCTCATTGACTTCCACTCACCCTAAATAGAAGAAAAACAGGGACACGAACACCGCGGATAATCGAGAGTTTACTGTTTCTATTACAATACTATCGATTAAAATCTATTGATTAGTTATGCAGTGGATGACAAGCATAAATGATTGCTTTCCATCAATCGGTTCCCGAACATTAGCCGTCATCAGTATAATGCGTTCCTTGATGGAAACACGTTTCACTAGGAGTCTTAATCGACTCGGCACTCTTAAAATAGCAGAATGCTCTTAAACGCCATCTAGTCGTCGTATATGCGTTTGATACAAGGGTTGGCTTTAAAAACCATTCTACTATTACACTAGATATTATTTTAGAATTTAGATTCAGACTTACGATTTCCTTACTTTCTAAGCGGGCGCTACGGTAGAGATGATAAGATTACATACCTGAAACAAAACAAATCATTCATTATAATGTAAGTTTATAATTGGATCATTAGAGTTGATCTTAAAAATGATTTCCTCAAAGAATCAAGTGTTAATCTTTTTAATCTTTTATTTGTTAATTTCAGATATCTTTTAATGAAGTAACTTAACGCTTAGCTAACGAGCTGGTTTATAATAGTTGCAACCATCACTTTACAGACAACAAAAATGAGCTTATTTATGACTTCATCTTATAGTGGATGCGCCAGGAACTTTTTTTTTTGTTATCGCGAATTTGGCGGCATTCGTTAGGTAAGAGTTGAAATGAAGCTAAAATAGCCAGAAAGTTTATGATACAAGTGTAGAAATTCTGTACACTACTATTCCAATTGGTGAAGCTTAAATATCACCAAATGTAACGTTAAGTCGTTTTTGAAAACTAAAAACGGGATACAATTTGAGTATTTGTTGACCTCCATTCCCTTGACAAAAACAGATATCGTATGTTCATTAAAAAAAACCTCAAGTGTGCCATGATTTCTTATTTAAAAAAATATAAGGTGGCATACATTTTAGGAATTGACATATAAAACGCCAGATCGTTCTAAAAGTCACAATTATTCCGTGATCACAGCAACCAGCAAAAAAGTTTCTAGTTGAAAGTTATTTCCGAAATGGGACTATCGTGGACGGAAATTGGGTGTATTCATTGGACGCACCAATGGCAGAGTTTCAGGAAGAATTTACTAACGTTGTTATTATTTATGATGAATTTAAAAATACCTTATCACGATCTGTTGTATTATTTCACGAAACGGGTAGTATTCTCCGTAAACCAGGAAGTGGTAAACCAATCAAACGTACTTAGGATGCTATTAACACAGCCCAAAAAATTTTGGAAGGTGAACCTACGTCTTCTCTGCGTCGTTTATCACAGCAAATAATTTTATCGGTAGGAACATGCCGCAAGTAACATAACCTCAATTTGTGTTACCAACTTAAATTTAAAAAAATAAAAAATCATGGCACACTTGAGGTTTTTTTAATGAACATACTTTACTATTAGAGATTTGGGTGTAGTCAAAATTTTAATAATGACATCATTTCAATTTGAGATAAAGCAAGAAAATTGTGGGCATCTGTCAAGTAAGTTAGGCCCTGAATGTCTCAAAGTTTTATACTGTTCTCTTGTAAGATGTCACTATGAGTACACATCACCAATCTGGTCACCTTATCTTCAAGTGGATATGGGAGATTATTTCGAAATCTGTCGATGGGGCGCTTTTAGATTTTTGCAGCAAAATAATTATAACTGCATTTTGGGAAAATTTGTAAGGTTCCAATTCGATGGCAACTGTTTTTATATTTTTTTTTTCAAGCCAAAAACGAATCTAAAATTTTTACAATCTCACCTACTGTACGTTTTTGTTTGTAAGTTTTGGCAGAATCATACAAATGTAAAAACAATTTCCATAGATTTTTTCCAATATACTTACCAAAGACGTTTAATTAAAAAAAAATATATCAAAAGTTATTCCTTTCGGAAAGATTTTAACAGCCATGAATATTCTTCTTTTTTTTCCAATACACTTACCAAAGACGTTTAATTTAAAAAAATATATCAAAAGTTATTCCTTTCGGAAAGTTTTTAATAGCCATGAATATTCTTTTTTTTCAATACACTTACCAAAGACGTTTAATTAAAAAAATATATCAAAAGTTATTCCTTTCGGAAAATTTTTAATAGCCGTGAATATTCTTCAAAGTACTATTAACAATATTAAATAATAATAAGGAGACTGTTTTCTTCCATTTTGTTTAAACATTTTTTTCTTGAAACGAATATCCGAAGACATGGTTAATTTGAAAACATCAAAAGTTACTTTTTAACCTGATTTAGAAATGTTTTTAATGGAAACAAATATTTTTCATAGTCTTATTGAAAATATTCAATGTTGCTTAAACATTTTTTTTTCTGGAACGAAAATCTGAAGACATGGTAAATTTAAAAATATCAAAAGTTAGTGTTCGACAGCAATTTAGATTGATGATTTTAGTAGCCACAAATTTTTCCCATAAGCTGATTAATATATTTAAAAAAAAATTAGTGGATCGGCTTTCTTTCATTTTATTTAAATATTTTTTTCCTAAAACACATAATAAAGACATTGTCAACTTAAAGCTGTCAAAAGTTAGTGCTTCAATTTTTTTTAAACGAAATGAAAGAAAAACGGTCCTGTGATTATTGTTTAATATTGTTAATAAGACTATGAAGAATATTTGTAGCTATAAAAATTAAGGCTGAAATTTTGCTTCGAAGATTTCATACGGAAGATTCCAAGCTTCGAAGGTTAATAGAAAATTTCGCTAATACTGACAAATGAAAAAGTTTATTTATATCAAATTATTAATAATAAAAACGATTAATTTTAAAGATATGATATGTTATTATTTTTTACCTTGCAAATACATTAATTTGATCTTAACTCATTATTACAGCAACTCAGCATGCATCTTAAGTTTCGTCTTGGGTTTTCGAGGTAAAAACTTTGAAATTACATAAAAGGGTAAACCTCTAATTATTTAAAAAATTCGAAAACTTCGAAACTTCACAACTTCGTATCTTCGAAAAATTCGAAACTTATAGAATTATTAGAATCTTACAAAAAAATTCGAAAAACATTCGAAGTTTTCTTCGTTTCTTTGGATTCTTCGAAGGTTAGAATTATTAGGACCCCTAGTAAAAATGATTGTTGAATGAGGTCAAACACTATCTATTCATATTTTTAAGTGGGCCACGTCTTCGAGTTTTATGCGTATCCGGAAAAAATTGTTTAAACAAAATCGTAGAAAAACGGTTCATTAATTAACATTTTGTTAAGATTGGTAATAATTCGGGTACCAAAACTCGTGGCGGGAAAATTGTATAAGTAATTTTTTGTATAATCTTATATATAAATGTATTTTTACTAAATTTCAAGTTGATAGGAATTGTTTTTCAAAAGAGGTTTTGAAGTTTTTTAAACCATTTTTTTAAGGCATTGAAAACAATTGTAATTTCTTCAATTAATTTTATGAGTATTATGGTTTTGTTTGGAAAATCAAAGAGCATTGTTTCTGGATTTATTTGACAACTTTAAAGCTTTTTCCTCGAGTAATATTCACTTCTTGGTCATTTTAAATATAGGGGTATTATTTTCAGATCAGATATGTTAATTGTTTTGTTTGAAAATTAAAGATGAATTACTTATGAAAAGCTTTGGTTATTTTAAACTTT
This sequence comes from Ocypus olens, assembly GCA_910593695.2. Taxonomy (NCBI): domain Eukaryota; kingdom Metazoa; phylum Arthropoda; class Insecta; order Coleoptera; family Staphylinidae; genus Ocypus; species Ocypus olens. The sequence continues at coordinate 14,583,849 of OU343053.1, read as the reverse complement.
TTCGTCGAGAGATTTTTCAAAGCGCTGAAAGTTATTTTTACTAAATCAGTTCATGTTTTAAGCATGGTGGTTTTGTTTTCAGAAGAGGTACGTAAAATCTAAGATTCATTACCTCTGGGTCGATTTTTGTAATTTTATTTGTTTTGTAGAATCACAATTGTGAATGCACTTTTAGTGATTTATGTCAGTGGTAAGTTTTTTTTTCAAGCTATTAAAATATTTTCAAAATGTTACAACCATTCGCTCCATTCACAATGTACATACATATTAGGGTGGTCCTTATTAGGAAAAAAATCAATTTTCTTTTATTTTACGGGGCACCCCATAATTTGATTATACAAGGTGCTGTAAAAATGGCGGATTAACTCAATGGTACGTTGTCGAGGATTACTTCGAGAGTATGGAAAAAATAATGAAAAAAATCGGTAGTGCATTTTTTCGAAGAAGTGAAGACTTTAGTGTAAATTATCTCATTGCTTAAAATCTGCATAACATTAATTATTTCCACTCCAGCTCATCAAATTTTCAATGGGAAAATCAATTATTAACATTCAAATTATTGCATTTAAAAATACCAATTGTACATAATATTGGCAAGCATGAAAGTATGTATCTCCGAGAAATTTATTTGATGAGCTGGAGGGGAAATAATTAATGTTATGCAGATTTTAAGCAATGAGATAATTTACACTAAAGTCTTCACATCTTCGAAAAAAATATTGTTATTACAAATTAAGACATATTATCAAAACATTAAAATCATTTGTTATAAAGATACAAGGGTTGATTTGTTAGTGTTAGGGTATTTTTTCTATACTCCACCAATAAAAGTAAATATTGTTTTTGTTCTTCATCGGTTGTGATCAATTTATTGTATTCTTCCATTAATACTACGCTCAGCTATGTCGTTTACTACTCGCATAGAATGAACGATTTTTTTTGCAGCCACAAAATCAGCATCATCGTTCCAAGTTTCCACATCTTAATTAAAAAACTTTGATGAGATACCATTTTGGAAGAATCGCAGAGTTGCTAGTTACGAAGTCCTCAATATTTTTTTCGTGGATGTGCTTGACATCAATGTGTATTCTTTTTGGGCAATCTTCTATGGCTCCGATTTTTAGTGCATCTACCCTTTTCTTACTGGAAGTTCGTTGTCGAAAAATGCAAGACACCAGTTCCTCAGACAAATACCACAAATAGCCCAGTATTTTTTTCATGGCAACAGTAGCCATTTTTTTTTATTTATTCTTTCAAAGGATGTAAGATCTTTCAATAATTGTAAGTCATTTCTTGGTGCTGACCATCCGGTAGAGACTTGAAAACAAATATTTTACGTATATCATCACTGTGAAAATGCTTATTTCTCTTACAGCTTTCTCTTCCCTTTTCGACAGTTTAAACTGATGTTTAAATAGGAACATTTTCAAACAGTACAAAGCCCTTGCCATCTATCTAGCTCGATGTAGACCAGCAGGTTTCCTACATAAAACACCTTTTGCGGGAACTCCTCCTAAGAAAATGATTGTGAGATTCAATAATTCACTGTAGTCATCTCGGGGTTAATGTGCTTGTAATAGTTTTTTTTTGCAAAAGAAATTCTATCTGCGGCGGATTCGACAAGGATACTTGGTTCGGTGTCATCAGTTATTGTTTTGTAGTTGCTTTTTGGTCAATGCTGACCCAATTTTTCTTAAACCTTTTGAATAATTGAATATCAGGACTACTAGATGAACCGAGCGATTGATCCACTATACCTGATAACATAATTTCCATTATGTGATGGCAACATGCAAGCCAAAGCATGTCTTTCTCCATTTTTCGCCCTAAAAGAACAAACTCCATTTCTTAAACTAGTGTTTACAGCAGTTGTATTAAAAAGCAAACAATTTACTTTACCGATCAAATTCCATACATTTATTGTTTCGTAGATAGCTGACGCACATGCTTCACTTGTTCCACATTCCAGTTTTTGAACTGCTAGAAGTTGATCAATCCCATCTCCTGATACCAAAATTGGCAGCGATCTACAGTTTCCTGCCCATTAATATCCTCAATTAACTTGCCATCCCAGTGAATGGCAAATTAGGTTTGAACTCTCTTTTGAGAGACTCTGCAACTGCTTTTAGATTTTTCAAACGGTGCCGATGAATGGAAGATCTGTTGACATTAAATACTGATGGATCACATCTAGCACCTTTCAAGGTAGATGTTACGACCATAGTTGCTTTTCTGTCACTCAATTTAGAGACATCAAGACTACTATCCGTTCCAAAAAGGGAGTCTCCTGTGTTTCAGCAAGTATATTTCAAAAACTAGTGCACTCTAAAATTATATAAAATTGGTTACCATTCTTTGTAGTATTATCTACAATGTGCTTTAGAATTAAGTGTTTACGTTTGTTATTTGTCGAGATACTGAAAAAGTGTAAAAAAGTACCCCAAATTAAGAAAATTTTAAGATGTATGAAATTCAACAGCTTGTAGAAAGTAAGCTACTGCTTATAAAAATCTGAAAAAATTACATGAGATCAATTGTACCTTTACCTATTATGTGGGGTAATGTGAATATTTTTTTTTAATAGGTTTTGTTGTAATTTGGTAAAATGCGGAGCATTGTTTTTTCAGTTATGAATGAATAAATGTATAAGCATTTTTCAGATTACGTACTTCATATAAATCTGATGCAAAATATATCATTTAATCGTAAATAAATATAGTTTTGTTAATTACATAAATTAAAAACCTTTTAATGAAATTAAGAATATTTACGCTCACAGCGGTGGCGCGGGGCGAAGCGGGCAGAATATCGTGTCAGTATACGATGCTTCTAATGACTGTACATGTTTTTCTGCCGGGATCTGTTGCTTACCGTCAAACTGAACCGTACTAACTTCGAATGAACGCCTGAGTCACATATTTGCATCGCTCTCGCCGATCTAAAATAATCATCGACGGGAAAATTTCTCAATTTTGACAAAAGTTCTACTATTTTCTTGAAATTTATTTGCAATTGTTTCCTAAATAATATTCTATAAGCGAAAGCCGCATTTCAATTCGTTGTATAATTATCGAGATAGCAGATATTTAGATTCTAGGCCTGAACTCTTAAAATAAAAACAACATTTTTTTTTTCTTTCGTTCTACGCCTTCAGAATAGAATAGCGTTAGATATAATTTTTTTCATAATATTCAAGTGATTAATAACAATGTTATCTGCACACAAAGATGAGAGCTTTGAAAATTGTCGTTCAAAACAGTACATTTTCAAACAAATACATCGGAAAAAAGGCGTATTTATCAAAATATTTCCATACAAATTAATATACATACCGGGTGACCCAGGGATCTGTAAAATCCCCATTACTTATTTGCTATTTGAGATATCGACTTCTAGTTTTCTTGAGCTGGTACCCACACTTATTCTACATATTTTAAAAATATGTATGTTTTTGTACAAGGTGTCCCAATATACATAACAGACCAAAGTTATGTTTTTTTAAATGGAACACCCTATATTTTATACTTTATTTTAAACCCTCTTGAGAAGCTGATAAAAATAATATAAGATAGTATGGGTCTATTATGGACGGTTGGTTTGTTATGGGCAAATTTGTGGCAAAAACATGTACACATTGAAAACATTGCAGAAGCGTTCCTAGCAAAGACAGCATCATTTTTTATACACTAGAAAATTTCCCACATCATGAAAAATAATACACATCGGCTTTGGTTCTTTTTTGTTCACACTGCTATACAGGGTGTCAACATACGCAAAATATTGGATAACTATTTTTTTTTCAAATGGAACACCCTATATATCTTGCCACCAATGCATGGCATTTTTAATAAGCTTTCTAATGATGTACACTTTGTATAATGAAATATTAAGGATTCTTGAGATTTATCCATAAAAAAAATTTTCTTTTGTCACCTCCTGCTCAGTTTTGGATTTTCAGCCAAAAATATGAATTTTCTGGAAAAATAATGAGAGACCAAATTTGTAGAACGGAAAATGTTCGATCGATGTAGGTCTTTTGACTTTTCTAATAATGCGTGCGTTGCCCGCCAGCGTGCGCAAAATCGTGACCGTACATGCATTTTAGCGTTTTTCTCAAATTTTTTGTTAACTAATTGCACTATATTATTTTTTCCGCGTCCTCTAGCAGAAAAACGGGTAATTATAGAATTATTAAAATGACCTACATCAATTGAAAATATTCCGCTTTACAACTCTTAAAAGAAGCAATTTTTGCCCAAAATGCATAGTTTTCGCTAAAAATGCAAAAAACCATTGAAAAACGCAAAAATTACATACATTTTCAATTTGCATTTTCAGGAAAAACTATGCATTTTTCGCAAAAATTGCTTCTATTGAGAGTTGTGGAGCGGAACATTTTCAATCGATATGGGCCATTGTAATTTCCTTATAATTTCCCGTTTTTCCGCCAGAGGGTGCGAAAAATAAAGTATAGTGCAAGTTATTAATAAAAAATTTGAAAAGAAAACGCTAAAATGCATATACGGTCCCGATTTTGCGCGCTCTGGCGGGCAATGCACGCATTATCTTAAAAGCTGAAACACATATATCGATCGGAAATTGTACGCTCTACAACTTTGGTCTCTTATAATTTTTCCAGAAAATGCATGGTTTTGGCTGAAAATCCAAAAATCACCAGAAGGTGGCAAAAGAAATATGTCTAAAATATGTTTTTATTGATAAATCTCAAGAATCCTTAATATTTTGTTATACAAACTGTATATCATTGGAAAGCTTATTAAAAATTCCATAGATTGGTGGCAACTTATATAGGGTGTTCCATTTTAAAAAAAATAGTTATCCATTGTTTTGCGTATGTTGACACCCTGTATAGCACTATGAATAAAAGAGAACCAAAGCCGATGTGTATTATTCTTTATGGTGTGGGAAATTTTCTAGTGTATAAATAATGATGCTATCTTTGCTAGGAACGCTTCTGCAATGTTTTCAATGTGTACATGTTTTTGCTACAAATTTGCCCATAACTAACCAATCGTCCATAATAGACCCATACTATCTTATACTATTTTTATCAGCTTCTCAAGAGGGTTGAAAATAAAGTATAAAATATAGGGTGTTCCATTTAAAAAAACATAACTTTGTTCTGTTATGTATATTGGGACACCCTGTACAAAAACATACATATTTTTAAAATATGTAGAATGGGTGTAGGTACCAATTCAAGAAAACTAGAAGTCGATATCTCAAATAGCAAATAAGTTATGGGGCTTTTACAGATCACTGGGTCACCCGGTATATAAAAACGATGCATCTTTGTATGGTATAAATTTCAGAATATTCGTGTCCTCTAAATCATAAATATGAGGTTTTGAAGTGAGGAGACTCCCTTTTTGGAACGTATAGTAGATGCTGCTAATAATGTCTTTTCGAGCTCGTTTTAGGGGTGGTTGCACTTTCGGAGATTCTGATGGAACTTCTGAATCAGTTGTAGTTGCTTCTTCGCTGGTGGTGGTAGATGACGACGAAAGAAATGACAAAGAAGAAAAAGAGCACTTTTCTGTTAAAGCCGAGATATTTATGTTTTCACGTTCACCCAGTTTCTGAAGTCGTTCTTCTTTCTCTTTTATTTTCTTACATTTTTTGTTCAATCTACTAAACCAATAAAATCCTGGCGATTTTTTTGTCTTTGTGCTAATAAAAAATGCTTGTCCTCTTCGACAGTTATAATATTTAAAGCATTACAATGAGCAATATCAAATAAATCGTCTAATTTTTGTTGCCAGTATTGTTCTTTTTTCTTTAACGCTTCCGTACGTCTTTTCTTCTTCTCTTTATTTTTTTTTTCAGAGGTGAAACCTCTAAAGGTAACTACAAACCGGCCAACAAAATGTTGACATGTTGATATTGGTGTTAATATGTATCTCGCCAACAAGCAACTATAATATTATATAGTTGATGGATACTCGTCAACATCGGGCGGCATGACATCAAACTTTGTTGCGTGTTGCTTGTATCCGTGTTGTCCGTTCCAAATGAAAAACATCGTTTAGTCTGTACGGTGTTGTCAACAAGTGGCATCGCTAGTGAGAGTTTCATCACACTCCCATTGCATCTAGTATACAGTGTGTATCAGCCAAATGGAATAAATTCGATAATAAATAAATGGGGGCGTGTTCGGAAAACGCTCGGACACCTCCATTCGTATTTTTAGTTGCGCATTTTTCAACAAAAACTAACAGGGTGTGTTATGTAACAGAGGCAAATACCAACTTTCTTATTTTAAATGCAACACCCTATATATTATTCAATTTTTGGGTTGTTCAGAAAATTCTAGACACATTTCATCCTATACCTATCTTCAACTGTTTTTTACTTATTAGTTTTTGAGTGTATTGTAGCGAATTTCTGTAATCAAACAATATTCTTTTTTACTTTCTGCGTTACGAAGTACGAGAAACTATTATGATCGTGAAAATTTTTTCAATTTTTTTACGGAAATATCCGTTTTGGCCATTTCAACAATTTCTGAAAAAAAATGTGTCTGTGTGTTTTTTCCTAAACAGTTGAAGATAGGTATAGGACATGGTACATGAAATAAATCTAGAATTTTCGGAAGAATCCAAAAATTGAATAATATACCGGATGTTGCGTTTAAAATAAGAAAGTTGGTATTGGCCTCTGTTACATGACGCACCCTGTATAAAAAGTTTTTGTTAAAAAAAATGCGCAACTAAAAATACCAATCGATGTATCCGAGCATTGTTTCGAACACTCCCCCATTTATTTATTACCGAATTTATTCCATTTGGATGATACAGACTGTATAATTATATGTGCTAATTTTTATAATTTGAAAAGTTTTAGAATGCAGTTCATTGCATTATTGTCTTTTGCAACAAACATGATATGGACCACAGAGCTAATCGAAACACTGAAAGCTGTTCCCGCAATGTGGGACATTAAATGCAAGGAATATCGAGATAAAAACCCTAAATATAATGAATGTCGAAAATGGCTGAAATGTGAATGAAATATCCAAGAAAATTAAGTCACTTTAAAACTGAAGCACGTTGATGTATCCAACAAATATGTTGCCAACATCCGTCAACGTGTGGACAACAGTTGCCAACGTTCTGTTGGCCGGTTTGTACTTACCTTTAAGGTGCGGAGCTCTTGTTAGAGCACTTAATTTGATTCTCTATGAGATAATCTTGGAGAAGAGTGTTTGACAATTCCAAGGTATTTTAAGGATGGTGGGAGGCTAACACTAGAGTTGGAAATAGAAATTGATGGTGAATTGGCGGCCAATGCGGTGAAATTGAGTGAACATTTAGGATCTATCCTAAAATCCACAATTTATTCTTATGAATTCCTTATAAACCGAACCTAATTCAGATTCTGCAAATGGCGGTTATTAATTAATCCCGCTTTACATGCACGGAATAAAGAAGGGAATAAGTTTTCCAGAGTCAAATTTATTTCATTTTCGTTCGACGCTTTCCTAGCTTTATTCCGTCAATGTAAAACCGGCCCTTAGTGGGATTAATTAATAACCGCCATTGGGTTTGATTTATAGGGGATTGACGAGAATCTATTGCGGATTTTAGGGTAGTGAATGGGTAACTAAAGCGATGTCTTCGGCAAATTGCAGGATAGATGGGTTCATATCTTTTCATTATGACTAATGAACGTTTTCAGGTACTTCATAAACTCTGCAATTATGCGGTTTGTTGGCTCAACTTCATAATTAATTAAGCTTTAATATAATATTTAATTTAAAATACTCTTAAAAATGCCCTAATGGGGCAAAACTAGTCGAAGAATTTTGAACATTCAGAATTTAACCGGAGTTTTTAGTTGTTAGAATGAATAAATATTTCATATTACTATCCTTAAGAAAGCTTTAACTGACAAACTAGATAAAATAAATGGAATAGGTATATTTATCAATTATTTCCAAGTCCTGCAAATATTCCTTTTGGCAATTCCGCAAATTGCTCTAATTCTTTAGTGTAATTTATTCTCTTGCTTATATCCCCATTGTAATATGAAAGTACAGTTGCGTGCATAAAATAAAGGGATAAAGTTGTCGTGTAAAACGGGATCCATAATATTCGGCATTATATTACATTGATTTTTATAATCTGACGAGTTATATGACATTAATAACCATGTAGTTTATTGTACCGGGGTAGTTTTCCATAATACAGTTTATTACGATTACCTAAATACAATTTTATTTAACCCTTTGGCCGTGTTCTCACCAAAAGCAACTGATAACGGCAACGCAACTGCATACGACCGCAACTTCAGTTGAGTTGCTGTTGTGTTCTTACTGAAATCAACTGTTTTGAAGTCTCTTGTTTCGGTAGTCGTGAACAAAATGTCGTCCCCAGGCTTTTTCTTTGAGGTCGACTCGTGTATATGATGGCTTTGTCATATCATATAAACATGTGTGTGCTTCTACAAGAGCCATAAAATTGAAAGATTTTGCTGTCTCGTCCGACATGATACATCAGTTCTTGGCAACTGTAGATCGCAACTGGCGACGGCGACGCGGTATGCAGCACTACCGCCAACCAGTTAGCAACTAGTTGCGTTGCAGTTGAGTCGCCTTCAGTAAGTGGGAACACGTGTATTTAAACATTAGCGCTGCGTCGCGTTGCTGTTGCGTTACAGTCGCCGGTTGCTTTTGGTGTGAACAAGCCCTTTGGCTACATTTGACGACTGACACTCGTGACAAAGTGACGGTTGACGAGTGTGACTCGTCATACGAGTTAAATCTAGATTAAACTGGTGAATTCTAGTTTTTTTGAGAGTTATCAATGCAAACGAGCTCCAGTCTTGAACGAATTCAACTGAAGTCGTTTGAACGGTATATAGCTAATCGTTTACATAGTGGTAGCAGCTAGGCGTTGATCATCGTACTACTTGACTGCTGATAATGGTGATTCGCCTGCGCCTATTAGTGACAAGAGTTTAAAAAAAGCAAATACGATTACATATTCTAACATTTAATAAATAAAAAGTGCATTGTATGACAACGATAAATAACGAAAGTTCTGATAAAAATGACAATGAGCAATCTCGCAAAGAAGTTAAGTGATTATAGAGAATTAGGAAGTGAGGATGATGGAGACAATAACGAATAAGTAAATGATAGTGTTGATGGCAAAGTACAACCAAAGAGGATTATATAAAGAGTGGCAATGTAATGGACAGATTTTGGATCCAGTTTTAGAACCGAGCCTCTAGTTTCCGGATTTGGTACTAACTAAGAACAGAGAGGGAAGGATTGATAGTAATTCCATGCAGTCGCTTCTGTTATTGGTGGACTAATTTCATATTTGTCTTACGTCCACGGGAGGGGATGGTTTCACTGCCAATCATCAGCGGGGTGTTATCTCTCCCATTATTTTGCCAATCACGGATTGAGCGACGGAGAAGAATGATTGAAACAGATATATCATCGGATCGAAAACTCGGTTTCATATTCAGTCCATTACATTGCCACTTTTTATATAATCCTCTTTGGTACAACCAATATGCCGAAGACGTGCAAGACACTTATCGAGCAGTGATAGTCAGGGGCAGCTCGTTATATAGAACCTAGGAGCCATGGCACTACCTGTAATTTCAAGCTCAGCAAAAATTTATAATTAATTTTTAAAACACTGTTTCTCCAGTTACTTTGGTCTGGGAAGGTTAATCGTTCTTTCTTCAAAAAGGAGGGGGGGGGGTATTGTATAAGTGGCTCTACCATCAACATGTTCCATGAGCCGCCACTGGTGATAGTGAATCCTCGGATGAACCATTATCAAATCAATGTATTTGCAAAGAAAACGAAAATCTAGCTGGTATAGAACATTTTTATGAATTGCTAGAATGAATCCTCTGTGCCTGCGTACACTAGGTAATAATGAAACGCCTTTGAAAGTTCTGAAACAAGTCCTGACTAAAGGTTTATAGAATATTAAAATGTTATAACAGAAGAGACAAATAGATATGCCAGACAGGTAAGAGAAAAAGAGGGTTTTCGAAAACAAAGAATCAGAGGTGGTTTTCAGTAAGTTCAGATTAAATAAAGGCATATCTTTGTGGGTACTACAATTTTTGCAAAACACTATGCCACAGGATAGGTTTTTCGATATATAGTTTTACACATTTGAATAACAATGACAAAATAAATAAAGATGATAGAATAAGGAAGATTAGAAATATGACGGATTACCTGAATACTTTATTCTATTATATTTAAACTCCACAGTAGAAGTGGGCGAAATGACTCTTTTTTGGGACCTGCCTTCAGAGTGAAAAGAGTTGACTCCGGGAGTCAGCTCATAACTCTGTTGAAAAAATAATAGGCCCACTTCGAAAATTTTACAATTTACCACGAAAACGTAGTGAAGAGTCGACTTATTTTGAAGTGAAAAGAGTCCAAAAAAATTGTCTGTTAATGATTAACTTATGAACTTCGAAGGATGATTCAGTTATATTAATTTAACCTCTCCAAATGAGCGCGATTTGGTATAAAATTCTATAAACTTTATGAATCTTCATGAGGTTATTGTACTCGCTTCAAAATGTAGGTAAAGATAATATACCAAAAACATAATATACCTGCTTTTGAGAGTATCGTCATGGAAATGATGCAAGCTATTACAAACAAAGACCATACGTTGGTATTCATTGCTACAATTATTTTCAATCCTACTGATAAAGGATTGAAGTCAAAATGTTATCCTGTCGTTGTGTAGTAGCGTTGAAATGGAAATAAAAAAGATGTTTACATGCTTAGCAGGAAACATCCTGATGTTGACTTGGCAAATATCGTATGTTCATTAAAAAAAAAAACCTCAAGTGTGCCATGATTTTTTTAAATTTAAGTTGGCACACATGTTAGGAATTGACATACAAAACGTCAGATCGTTCTAAAAGTCACAATTATTCCGTGACCACAATGGTTTACAGCAACCAGCAAAAAAGTTTCTAGTTGAAAGTTATTTCCGAAATGGGACTAAAGTGGACGGAAATTGGGTGTATTCATTCGACGCACCTATGGCAGAGTTTCAAGAAGAATTTCCTAACGTTTTCATTATTTATGATGAATTTAAAAATATCTTATCATGATCTGTTATGTCTCCGTAAACCAGGAAGTGGTGGACCAGTCAAACGTATTCAGGATGCTATTAAAACATCCCAAGGAATTTTGGAAGGTGAACTACGTCTTCTCTGCGTCGTTTATCACAGCAAATTAATTTATCAGTAGGAACATGCCGCAAGTAACATAACCTTAATATGTGTTACCAACTTAAATTTTTCAAAATAAAAAATCAAGGCACACTTCAGGTTTTATTTTTAATGAACATACTTTACACATAAAATACGAAAAAAAAAATTGAAGGTAGGCAATTTTGAAAATATAAAACTATGAGATGTGCTTGAGTATAAAAAAAGTATGGGAGACGTTGATTAACATGCTCAAATGCCTCCCTATTATGAGAAAATGTGTAAAGATATAAAAGAAGATGGCTTTTTATATAATGGATTTGGCAATTTATTCTAAGACCAACTCCATAAAGAAAACAGGTATTGTTTAGCTATTACTGAAGAATTATTAGAGCAAGTGTCATTTCCAAATTATAATTTCCTTAGGCGTCCTTCAAGGGGGATATGCCACTTTGTTTGCAGGCAAAAAAATGGGCACACTTTCCGGAGAATATTCCTTTAACCGAGTTCAAACTAGTGATGAGCGTTATTTTCACTAACTGATACTTTGTAATCGTTACTGTGAAATAAAAACAGTAACAGTTATTGAAAAATCCAACTAACGGTGATTTTACTCAACGGTTATTTTATAAGTTCATTATGTTAACTAGCTAGCTTATTCATCATCATACGGGTAATAGAAAATTGTTAAACAGGATTAATATTACTATATAATGTTTAAGTTTAACCAGTAGAAATAAATCAACATTTAATTACAACACAGTTCGCACGGCACACCATTCATTTTCACCTTTGCTTATGATGATAAAAAGATATCCAGAAGTACAATAAGGATATATTCTGTAGTAATAACAATGAATTTCTTAAAAATTAAGTCATCTCTTATATAAATGTATTGTTACTTATTTTAAGTATTTTTTTTTCCTTTTTATTGCCAGTTGTTAATGCTGCATTTTTGATTTATATAAAACCATCCTAAAGTATTAACAATTTCTTAATAACATATAACTTTTTAGTAACTTATAACCGATACAATAACGAATCACTTCTTAGTAACGTATAACTGTTTCAATAACGAATAACTTCTTAATAATATTAACTCTTTTAGAAAATAACGAGTAGAAAATAACAATGTGACGCATCGGAACCGTTGCTTCAATAACACGATTACTGAAATGTAAACACGGCGCGGCGCGGTCGTGATTTAATGATATGAATACGTTAAAATAATAGTGCGTCAGTTGTTCTGTCTCGGAATCAGAACGCATATGCCATCTCGGGGTGATTCGTTTACATTTTATATTGGTACCGACATTTTTTACGTTTTAGAAAATTTCACATTACTGCCGGTCACGGAAGCGAGTTTCATTTATTCAGCTATCATGGAACCACCGCCGATAATAAGATGCTAGCTTGCACAAAACCAAAAGGTACCCTGAAATCGCGAGCTTATATTGGAATTCAAAAAGATATCGATGATGATATTTTACCACTGGCCGAGGATCCGATAAAATGGTGGAGAGAAAATTACCAAACATTTCCCCATCTATCACGTTTGGCAAGAGATATATTGTGTATTTTAGACTCTTTTTCAAAGCGGGCCAATTATTGTCAAAACGAACATCTCGTTTAAAGAAGGATGCGCTTCTTTTTTAAATAACAATTATAAAAAATTATAATGTAACTTAGTCAAATTTGTTACTTAGATAATACAAATTTTTCTTAGTTACAATTTTCTTATTTTATTTAACCTTAAAAAAATATACATCAAGGTCTCTGAGGTTACTTTAAATAACGGTTACTAAATAACCGTTTAAATAACTAGTTGCTTTGTAGTAACAGTAACTGTTATAACCGTTACTGGAAAAAACCGTTTATCTTATCACTAGTTCAAACAACACCCAACCAACACGTTTGCTATAAAAATAAAATTAGAAGAGAGGCTATCTGGCAGTGCAATTAACTACATGCTTTGAAAAATATCACACTTTAGAAAATTACTTGTAATTTGCGTTTTGCTATACTCTTCTTTCTTTTGTTTATTAATTTTTGTTTTGTAATTATAATTATGCGAAATTTTGTTAAAACTATGAATATCACTGAAATAAATTCTTACATAAAAAGTACTAGTTTTACATGCCACTCCACACATCAACAAATTAAATATGTTAAATATATAAACAACCTTCAAATAAATGGGTACCCAAAGAGTTAAATGCCTGATAAAAAAGCCTGTTTAATTTCATCGAACATCTCTAACAGGTTGAACTATAGGAGTTGTGCCAGATTTTTATGCATTGATGAAATGATGAAAATAATAAAAAGTAGAATAAACCGCGTCCCTAGCAACGGTGTGTTATTAGTTATTTAACCAACGAGTTTGTTAATGATAGCGATTAATGATAGAGACATTTTTATTTTAATTGTTGAGATCATTAATCGCCAATTAACACACGAGTTGGTTACAAGATTTTTCCGTTGACCGTAACTTTGATAAAAATTAGATTAAAGAAATTCCAAACAAAACCAACCAACAAACTTGCTATTAAGCCCTTTGCAGCAAAATCGGCAAAAAATGCGAATAGCGCCGATTCCGAGTGAGGCCTTACCGGTTTCTCTTCGCACTAGGAAATATATTCTACGTAAATTTTTTCATAAAAATGTTTACTCTTTTCCAGAAGCAAACTTAATGTTGCTTTATTTGTATTGTCCAGTACTTTTGACGGTGTTAATGTAAACTCTACACTATCATAGTATCGGACATTCACTAGATACACGCGTTTAAATTTAAAGTTTCACACTTCGACATTAAATGGTATATCAAAATCGAAGGCAGTTCACCGCTTATTTGTTTCTAGCGCAAAGAATTGATATGCTTTTGTATTTACATGTGAAACAAATTATAGATTGTTTTCTCACTATTATGTTATATTTCCAGTAATTATAAGTAATTAGGCACTCGTGAATTAGCTATTCAATGCTAAACTAGAAATCGTTCATACATGAAAAATCGTTTATTAACGAAAAATCGTTTATTAATGAAAAATCGTTCATTAATAGGGGCCATTAATGAACGATTTTTGATATATTTGTGTAAATTAAAGTTATCCATTAATCAACGAGCAACGAAAAAAATTCTTACAGAATTCCCCAGGTGGTACACAAAAGGTTGTTTTGTTATTTTAACTTTTAACTAATAAATTTTGTTTAATTTTTCCGGATTTTGCGGACGCCTCCTGTATATAGGAAAAAAAAACTGGCACGGTAAAGCCCATCTCTCAATAAATTATAAGTTTCCACGTTGCTATGTTACTTTTGATTTTATTTGCATTTCGATCGAGTTAATTTGTTAAAGTGTACTTTGGGTTTAAATAAATTAATCAAAGGAAAAGACTAATTTATATTCCAAGCGCTTTCCTGTATTTTCGCCGAGACCGCAAAGATGTAATTTGATAACATCAATTTTTTAGCGAGTCTGCCAATTCTGATAAAATCTTCCACTTGAGATGGAGAAAAAAAATATGTATACCCGTCATTTGGCACGAGACACTTGTTAGGACATCGCGGTCGATCAAAACACTTAATCAATGTACGCATTCGAAACAACATATATAGAAGCAATTCCATAATTAGCTAATGCGGCTGTATACGTGTTGCGATCGAACTTGAATGCTCAATAAATTAAATAAAGACGAAAATAGCATAAATATATAAATATTGAAGGTCTTACAAAGACTACTTACAATTAATTGTTTCAATAAGTTATTTGCTTTTAGTGTTTGTAGGATCTAATTTGCAGTTTAATATTTATGTTGATTACTTGTCATCTCTAATTAATTTACTTAATGTTTATGCAATAAGTAAGGGTTTTCAATTCTAATTAAATGATTAAAAGACCAGCGTTAGATAAACTGAATGAAACGCTCTGCAATTATTTATTGTGATAAAAAACGAATTATGTTTCGTAACTTGAGTCGATTATTTATGTAAATTTGTATATAGATGACAATAAATAATTGTGGTTAAAAACGTTGTGTTTATATTATTGATTACCACGTAGTAAAGTTCGCATCCATCATCATGTAAGCAACGTTACTTCAATAACCCTTTGCGGTCCTATTTAATTTCTATAAGCATTGACCCTAAGTCATTATCAAAGTTAAATATACTGGCAATATTTTGGCTGGGCTGACCCGACATAGGACCGGAATCTACAAATTTCAATGTCGGGGAGGTTTCGATACAGGACCGCAAAGGGTTAAGGAATCCAATTGATTTTACTTCAGTTTAAAGGTTGGGATGTTTTCAAAATATTAACTCTTTCCAGAAGTATGGATGGCAACTACGGTACTTGTCACAGTCGGTGTCACTACAAGACGTTTGTTGCTAATTTTCTTTCTTACTACTACACAATTATCAACAGTAATATAACGAGTGCCTATGATTTTGCCGGCAATTATTAGCGGCAGGATCACGATTGCTTGTTGCGACGAAAATCGGCACGACTGCGAAGCAGGAGTGCCGATTTTCTAGAAGCAACAAGCAAGAGTGATCCAGACGCTAATAATTGCCTAGGAAAAATCAGTCACGAGTTAGATTCGAGAAGACAATTGGCCGAACAGAAAGTTCACACTTCATAATTTGAAAAGTTACATTTTGACACCAAGTGTCAGACGTGTATTAATCTGCGCCACAATAATTGTAGTAAAAATGAGCTTACCAAGATTTTGAGAAATGCCTATGAATACTATTACTTATGAAAGCACTAACACTTCACCCGAAAATACAAACAAATCGAATTCAGGAGCAAACTGCTTAAAAGTCCGGCAATAACTGACGTTTTATACGTTATAGAAAATGAACCAACGCGTTGCTAGGCAATACCAACATGAGAGATTATCTGATTAGATACCACCCAGGGTGAATTGCCATGCATAACATAGAGCGTGGTCTGTTACGCATCGTAATTAGAATTTTATTGGATCATCTCATCAACGTTATTCGATTTCATTGGTTAATAAGTAAATGAGGGCAATTGTCAAAGTAATCAATTTACCAATACGTTGTATTAACTACTGTATGTACTAGCAAACTTAAGTAAATTTTTAATTGTGCCTAGAGATATGATACGCATCTTTACTTTTAATTTATCATCAGCGATATCGACTTTTATTTTGTTTTAATGGGCGTTGGTGCGAAAATAATTTGTGATGGACCAGACACGGGACACTCCGTTAATTATTAAATCAGGAACTTGGCACCTGAACGGAGATATTAATACATTTACATTAAAAGGGGACATGTCCACATTCGAACATTAGACTCGCAACTGTTTGAAATGTATCATTGCTCCCTCTACTTACCTGAAATAATTTACCACCGCTCTAACAAAGAAATATTTCTATCTAACTATTTCTGGCGGTCAAATAACACTGATTGAAAAGAGAAAGAAAATTAAATTAACCGAATTATTTATGAGAACGAAAACGGAATAAATCATTTTTATCATTTTTAAAAGTCTCCATTAAAGGAGTGTGCCAAGTTGGCACCCTAATGAAAAGTTCTGATAGTTCTGAATAGAGTTCTCAATTCCTTTTGATGTATCTAGAAGTACTATCAACTTTTAAAAAAGAGTTCTGTAAAATTGGGCTGTCGGGAATTTTTTGAAAAATGGGTGCCAACTTAACACCGCACCCCAACATTGTTATCGAATAGTTCTGAACTAGTTTTAAGATGTATTTGGGTTAGTACTATAGTTCCTGATACTTTTAAAAAAGAGTTCTGTTGAATTTCCAGAGTTAAAAATTTTCAAAGTTGGAAATTCGAAATATTCAAATTCATATTATTTACTTAATATTAGTTGAATCTAAATATTTCACAACAACTATGGATAGAACTCATAAAGAACTACGGGAAACACCAATCAGAACTATCCGGAACTATAAAAAATATTTTTTTTGAAAAAGTCGCAAAGGCAAAAAATAATTGAGAGTTAAGTTTCTATTTCTACTTATTGAGTATTGAGTACAATAATTCTTTCTTATAAACAAATTCGATACAATCACGATTTATGGCATTTTAAAATAATTTTAAAATTCGAAAATAGAAAATTTAATTTCGAAAATATCTATTTCCTGTCATTTAATCGCAATTTGCCATTAGAGTATTCGTTAGAACTCCTTGATTACAACCCATAAGTCAAATCAAAAATGAAGTGTAAGCAACGAACTTTATTTAGTCGAACATCCTGAAAACTCTACATCATTATAATTGTTGAAAAGGTGTCTACTTGAAAATGTAAACATATACAGGATGATCCATTAAAAAAACTGCCAATGACGTCATATCTAACCTAGCTGTTGAAAATTAAAGTACGTCACTGAATAAAATAAATAAAACCATAAACATTTTTAAAAGTAATAAGAAAAAAATACGTTTAGCCAGAAATCAGGTATTCCGACACATTTGCCTAACTCTATAAAAATAACTATTATATTATCAAATCGGAGAAAGTAACATGATGGCCATCACTATTTTTTATTATTATTATTTCTAAATGTTTCTTTTAAAAAATTGGCAATATTTTGGATGTTTGGCCTGTATTTTTGTTTTTGTTTTTATTTTTTCGCCCTAATATTATTATTTAGGCCTATGTTTTATATTCATTTTCGAATTTTTAATCTGAATTTTATATTTTTAAGCCCGAATTTTCGTTTTTTGGCCTAATTTTTTTTTGGTCTATGTTTTAAATTTTGTAAACTGAATTATTGATTTTTAAGTGGGAATTTTTGATTTTTTTTTGCTGGTATTTCCGAATTTTTATTTAAAGAACTGTATTTCAGATTTTGCAACCTACATTATTTATATGTAGAACTGAATTTTTAATTTTTTGGTCAGTAATTTCTACATAATTTTAGATTATTTACTTAATTTTATATTTTTTATTTTAATTTAGGCGTTAATTTTTTGTTTCAAGTAAACATTTGATATTTTCTTAGAAAAATAGTCATGACGGAATTATCTTAACAAATTATTTTATTTTTACAAATTTTTATTTTTGAGCATAAATATTGTTTATTTTAGCCAAAATTTTCGATTTGCTTTTTGAAACTTTCGATTTTTTGGTAAGCATTTTTGTAATTTTTAGACACAAGTTTTTGATTTTAGGTCTAAATTTTCGGTTTCTTAGCCTGAACGATTGATTTTTATGCGCATATTTTTGATTTTTGGGCTAATATTTTCGAGTTTTTTGGTTAATTTTTTTTTTGCGCTTTACTTTTGCAACCTGAATTTTGAATGTTTTGGGATGTAGTCTCAAAGTTTTAGTTTTAGACTAGGTAATTTTTTTAATTCCGTATATTTTGTATATACCGGGTGTAACTGAATTCTGGTAGACCCCAAATATCATTTGCATTTTTACATATACATATCTTTATGAAATTTAGTATGGTGTTTTTAGAGAATAAAGTGCGTCGACATGTCTACTTTTAATAAAAATTCCACTTCCGGTTTAACCGGAAATGACCTTAACTTTTCTATTTCAAATAAAACACCCTGTATATTTTTACATAATTTTATTCGTCTGTCTGAGTTCAGAGATGTATCGTAAGTGATCTTTTGTTTATTAGTTTTTTTGTTCAAATTTAAATTAAAAACTAACAACTAAAAGGTCACTTATGATACATCTCTAAACGCAGAATGTAGAGACGAATTAATATATGTAAAAATATACCGGGTGTTCCATTTCAAATCGAAAAGTTAATGTAACTTTCGGTTAAACCGGAAATTGAATTTATATTAACACACACTTATTCTATTAAAACACTATACTAATTTTGACAAAGATATATGCAAAATGCAAATGATTTTTGGGGTTTATCATTGGCATTTTTATTAAAAAAATATGAAATTTAGTATAATGTTTTTAGGGAATAATATTTTTGTTTTTGATTTTGAGAGACCTTTTCATTATCGATCTGCCAGTGTAAAAATGTTGCCATCTTACATACAAATTTTTGCGAGTAAACGACAATTGAAAGTGAGAAACTATAAATTTTATTGTTAACATAAAATAAACAAAAACATCTTCAGAAAGCAAATGCAATTATTAAATTCAATGTTCTGCCATCCACAGTTCGAACACGTAGAAATTCTTCTTGAACATTTTAAATATTTTCAGGGCTAATTCTGCACAATTCATCTCTCTCGCCAGCCCTTCCATCGGTCCTCGCCCGCCAATCCACCAATTCATAAAGCAATTGTTCAAAAAAACGCACATACCGCAAGGGTGCGCTGTCTTGCTGAAACCATATTGTATTATATGGACAGTCAAGGTCATAGTTGTTTGGGAAAATTACTACAAGTGCTGAAACATTGCAAAAACTCTAAATATCGAGTTCTCACCTTCAACAGTCATTTACTCGAAAAATTTCTCATGTAAGATGGCAACATTTATATTCTGCCAGTTCGACAACGAAATGATCTATCAAAATCAAGAACAAAAATAGGGGGTTGTCATTTCAAAACAAAATGGATGACGTCATTACTCAAAAATAAATGACGACTGAAAATTAACTTTTATGCAAAAATGTGTATTTTTATCAAAGAAAATCGACCTGTTCGAGAATTTTTTATTTCGGGTTTACCGAATTTATCCGCTACTTAATTTCCACACTGTATTACTTTGATATTCATCTAGAAAGTATAGTCTGCGGGAATTATATTTAAGGAATTACTTAATTTTCAAATATTTTTTGAATTAATTTTTGAATGGTTGTTTCAGCTTTTAATTTTTACAAAAAATTTGTATTTTTTTAAATTTAAATCAAAAGTGACCTTTGGAGCCAATTAAAATTAAAATTGACGTTTTAGATTTTTCGATATAAATGTTTTTGGTCTATTCTTATTTTTTCTTTCTCCGTACGAAGTTCGAGAAAGTATTATAATCGTTATATTTTTAGAATGTGAAATTTCAACGTAAATTTCCTTTTTGAGGTCCCTCGAGACGATTATGATTATTTTTGAAAAATGTCTGGGTGTCTACAACTCAAAAACTACCAAGTATTTTCAAATGAATATTCGAATATAAGCTTTATTTAATAATTCGAAGAACCAAAAAGCTTTTGGTTCGTTCGGTTTTCGTACACCGGAAATGGATCTTATCTTACCGTTCCTTGTTTTTTTTTTCGATGTTGGAAAAATATTGTAAAAATACCTTAACAAATCTTAAAGATGAATACAAACTGAACATCTTTTATTAATAAATATTTCTAACAAACTACTTGATTTTCGAGAAAAAAGGAACTGAATAATTTCGATATTTTTGGTTTATAATTATGAAATTATCATAAAAGTTACATTAACAATAATTACAGAGCATGCTTAAATGAACAAATAAAGTATTATGCGAAACCGTGCTGGTCTTTGAAAAAAATTGATAAATGTGAAAAATCAATTCGGAGAAAGTTACATGATGACCACGTCACTAGTTTTTCCAGAAATTGCTGAAAAAAAAATCAAGAAAATCCTAATATAAGTCGCATCCTCAACAATATAATTTTATTTCACTAGTTTACCTATACCTGATACATGAAGAAAAGTCTTATATTTTTATTGTCAAAGAAATTTCTTTGAATTTGAAACTGATATCCGGAAAATAATCTGTCAAAATCTTAGAGTGAACCGCTAAACACTTTTGCTTTTATTTTTAGATGCAGATTTAAAATTATATTTCACTTATCACTATTTATATAAATTTAGAGAAATGACTATTAGATAATCGGGTTTATATCGTATTTAGTTTAAATGTAGGTATAACCGGTATTAATCGTTATTTAATTTTAAAAGGCAGACCAGTGTTGCAGTCCAGCGCAAATAGCCGAAAAAAAATCTGAGGGCGTTAACGACAATTAACTACAAAAAGGTACGAAATATTTAACATAACATAAATCTTACAATAAATACTTACTTGGCTATTAGAGGAGTTAAGAAAACAAAAGTTAATATCCAAACCCTACGTCCCAACTGAAAACTATATCAGCTATGAATTGTACATTTAATAACAAATTTGACTGAAATCGGGATAATTCAATTAATCAACGAACGAGTTCTAACGCTTGATTGAATGCAGCCACCAGTTAGAGAGAAACCATTAATCAGCATTAAGATTAAGCGTATTTTAATGGGGCTCCGCAGAACCCGACAACAAGATTATTGGATAAGAATGTATAATATGTTCATTCCGCAAGTAATTGATTAATTAGAGCGGACACAGTGTATGCGTATGTGTTTAAATAAAGCACGTGCCTTCATCGCCCACAAGCGAAGCTGTTTTCACCGATAAAATTATGCAAATCGGCGAGAAAATTTGGTTACGTCAGCGTAAGATGGTCTCGGCCGGTTACGCCATTGTGCAAAAGTGAGGTCAAGTTATTAGGTGTTAATCGGCAGGAAGGACCTTTAATAGTAATATTAATATATATCAGGGACGATATTTCTAGCCTAGGAAATTGAGTGATGGATGCAAATAAACATTTGCATAATGTATTAGATGAGGAAATACACGCGAGCGAGGCTAACGGTTATTGTCTTTGACTTACGCCCAGTGCAATAATGGTTTATTGTGCTCTCTATAAATTTCCAGAACGGTATTATGAGGAAATCGAAACACGCCCTAGTCGTAGTGTTTTAATTTCATATTATCGCATGTGGTCGAGCGGACGTGGAAATTATCCATTTCATTAGCCACCTACCCGTGCATACGTACATTCAATGCACTCACTCTGTAGTGGGCTAGCTGATTTATAATGAACATATTCATGAGGGCATTAGAACGTTTCAGTTTTAATCGCGATGCTGAAGTTTATATAAATTGATGTTTGGCTTTGCAGCGCAAAAAAAACATGAAGACCACACCTTATATAAAAACATTTTTCAAACGTCAAGGGAGGCAAGCTAATTAAAGCCATTAGAATTTACATCTAGAAAAGCGGAAAAACGTTGTTAATTTTAACTTAAAAATATACATCTAGATTAAGTTTAATTTTAAATTGCATTTACTAATTAATAAAGCGAATCCCAAGTCAAACGCCGAGTAGCGTGGACGTGCATATTCGATATTCGCGTTATCTATTTCGTCCCGAATTAAACCGAATAAATAAATATTCCGTAAACCATCACTAGATGACCAACACATTTGACAAATATTCACATTTCATACCCGGCGAGTGGCAATACACGAACGTGTGGCGCCGCCTTTACATCAAGATAACGACACGAATATGCAACTGAATGAATTCACGTTAACTTTTCAGGATTAGAATGATTGCGACATTTTAATATGCGTCCGCACCTTCCACTTCTGATTAAATGTGGTGGCGCGTTATTTCAAGAGAAATCTGATCAGAACAGCTGGTAATGCATATTTGAGTGAGGGACACTCCCTCGGGCATACTTTACATTTTCTGAAAGTAATGCAACGAAAGACAGATGGATAGATCGAGATAATCATGAAAAATGGGTCTCTGCATTATATTTGTGTGTTTGAATGGGAGAAACGTGTAGCCATTACGTGCTGTCGGGCGAGGTCTACGACAGTTTTATTTACATTAAATGTGAATCACAATGTAAAATGAAATTTCGGCAGCAATTTAATAATCAAGTAAATACCATCCAATTCAATGATTTTTTTTTGGTGATTAGCCATTCAGCCATTAACGATTATAATATTTATGAAGAATAAAAAGGAAGAAAGATTAATGATTATTATAAATGGGCAAAACTGCTACTTTTGAATCACGTTGCTACATGTGATTGCTACTTTCTAATATCAGTGATTTTAAACTGTGACTGTGATCACAAAAACATCACAGAAAAAAATATAAAAAACGCAAGAAAAATTCCATAGAGATCATCCTCAGTGTCCGAAATATCACTTGTTCAAAATCAATTTGTTTTTTGCAAATTCAACAATTTTCAATAAAGTTATGGATTTTTGAAAATTTCAATTTGAATTTTTTGAGCACTTTAACAAAAACATCGCAGAAGAAAATATAAAACATGCGAACAAAATTCTATAAAAAATTATCCTCAATGGCCGAAGTATCGCTTATTCAAAATCAATTTGTTTTTTTGTAAATTCAACAATTTTCAATAGAGATATGGATTTTTGAAAATTTTAATTTGAATTTTTTGAGCACTTTAACAAAAATATCGCAGAAGAAAATATAAAACATGCAGGCAAAATTCTATAAAAAAATATCCTCAATGACCGAAGTATAGCTTATTTAAAATAAATTTGGTTCTTGTAAATTCAACAATTTTCAATAGATATGGATTTTTGAAAATTGTTGTTTTAATTTTTTGAGCATTTTAAGAAAAACATCACAGAAGAAAATATAAAAAACGCAGGAAAAATTCCATAATAATCATCTTTAATGTCCGAAGTATCGCTTATTCAAAATCAATTTCGTTTTTATAAATTCAACAATTTTCAATAGATTTTGATTTTTGAAAATGTTCTTTTTAATTTTTTGGGCACTTTAACAAAAACATAGCAGAATAAAATTAAAAAAAAACATGTGAACAAAATTCTATAAAAAAATATCCTCAATGGCCCAAGTATCGCTTATTCAAAATCAATTTGGTTTTTGTAAATTCAACAATTTTTAATAGAGATATTGATTTTTGAAAATTTTCGTTTTAATTTTTTGAGCACTCACAAAAACATCGCAGAAAAAATATAAAAAACGCAGGAAATATTCCATAAAAAATCATTCTCAATGTCCGAAGTATCGCTTATTCAAAATTAATTTGGTTTTTGTAAATTCAACAATTTTCAATAGAGATATGGATTTTTGAAAATTGTTGTTTTAATTTTTTGAGCACTTTAAGAAAAACATCACAGAAGAAAATATAAAAAACCCAGAAAAAAATCCATAATAATCATCCTTAATGTCCGAAGTATCGCTTATTTAAAATCAATTTCGTTTTTGTAAATTCAACAATTTTCAATTGATATCGATTTTTGAAAATTTTCGTTTTAATTTTTTGGGCACTTTAACAAAAACATAGCAGAATAAAATAAAAAAAAACATGTGAACAAAATTCTATAAGAAATTATCCTCAATGGCCGAAGTATTGCTTATTCAAAATCAATTTGGTTTTTGTAAATTCAACAATTTTCAATAGAGATATTGATTTTTGAAAATTTTCGTTTTAATTTTTTAAGCACTAACAAAAACATCGCAGAAAAAAATATAACAAACGCAGGAAATATTCCATAAAAAATCATTCTCAATGTCCGAAGTATCGCTTATTCAAAATTAATTTGGTTTTTGTAAATTCAACAATTTTCAATTGAGATATGGATTTTTGAAAATTTTTGTTTTAATTTTTTGAGCACCTGAACAAAGACATCGCAGAAAAAAATATAAAAAGTGTAGGAAAAATTCCATAAAAAATCTTCCTCAATGGCCCAAGTATCGCTTATTCAAAATTAATTTGGTTTTTGTAAATTCAACAATTTTCAATAGATATTGATTTTTGAAAATTTTCGTTTTAATTTTTTGAGCACCAACAAAAATATCGCAGAAAAAAATATAAAAAAACGCAGGAAAAATTCCATAAAAAATCATTCTCAATGTCCGAAGTATCGCTTATTCAAAATCAATTTGGTTTTTGTAAATTCAGCAATTTTCAATAGATATGGATTTTGAAAATTTTCGTTTTACTTTTTTGGGCACTGTAACAAAAACATCACAGAAGAAAATATAAAACATGCAGGCAAAATGCCATAAAAAATTGATTTTAAGTAACGGTGTTTTTGAGTAGCAGTGATTTTAAGTAGCAATGATTTTAAGTAGCAGTGACTTTAAGTATCGGTGATTTTAAGTAGCAGTGCTTTTAAGTATCGGTGATTTTAAGTAGCAGTGATTTTAAGTATCGGTGATTTTAAGTAGCAGTGAAATTCGCCTATTAGTAACAGTAACAACCTGTGATTTTTCAATACTAGTGAAAAATCACAGGTACGTGAAATATCGTCCATCCCTAATGATTATAATTGAAACAATTAACAGTTATTTCACATTATTTAGAATAACATAAAATTGAGACATATAAAAATTACACACATAGTTTGCTTCTTAAATTGTATATTTGGTAAATCGTTTATGGACAACAAATCTACTACAGGTTTCACACTGTATTTTGTACAAAACTATTGTTTCAATACCAAAGACTACAAGATCTTGTACTCGGGCAACAAGGAACGTAATTTAACCCTGAAAGGTTAGAGGGCTTGAAAAATAGTATTGTTGCTTTTTAATTTTTAATTTTGTTAGTACTACCTTTAAATAATTTAATACTAGTGTATTGTAGGGTTGTAACGGAGTTCCGCCTCCGCATCCGCAAGTGCGAAGCTTTCACATGAAACTCATACCTCCGCCTCCGCATCCGCAAGTGCGAAGCTTACACATGAAACTCATACCTTAAAGCAGAGGTATAGCGGAGGTGTTATTTACGCTTTACGAGGCCCGAAAGTCGACACTTTGCAATAACGGCAATATTGCAAACCTGCAAGTGCGATATACCTTTCGAAGCACACGTCACCTGAGCAGCGTGATTTTACGATTCTCACTCATAGCATCAGTTGATCCACAAAGTTTATTTGGTCGAGTAACAAATTATAAAAGTTTGGCCGTGTGTTTTGCTAAGTAAAGAAGCCAAAAACCAGTATCTCCAAGAATTCTTTCTCGGTAATTGACAATGTTTCCGCAAAGAGTAAAGCTTGTAGAAACAAGTATTCAAAGTATCCAAGAAAGTATACAATATCCTTGAAAGGAACTCCATAACCTTTAGAGCCCCCACACATTGAGGACGCCAATATCTATTTTGTGAGGGGCAACACTGTTTATATTACCAGTATTGCGCTTAGCTTCTAGCTATGTGTCAACTGTAATTTAAGGTTATGTGCAGCGTTGCCAACTGGTCATAAGATACTTCCGCCAGTAGCCAACCTAATTCCGCTAGAATTCCGCCAGAAAATATACGAAAATAAATAATAATAATAATAAATTGTCTTTATTAATGCAAAAGTAATTACAAATATTAAATTTACAAGAGTAGGCGAAGTTCAGTTAGTTTATTCAACTATTACCTGCTCTTCCACTTAATCTACTATATCAATAAATAAAAGTAACATATCGATGTTACAAAACTTAAACATTCGTAAACATTTTTCAATGATCATTATTTATTATATTCAGGCCTTTGACTATATTTATATAGCCAAAGCTTCAAGGCATGTCTGAATCTCGATTTTTCAATGTATTTAAAATTGAATTTGTTACCTTGAATTGATGGCAACAAATGTTTTGTCTATTCACTTCCTTAATTACAATCAATTAAAATTTAAACGCTAATTCTGCAACGGAATTATTTTTTTATTAAATTCATTTTTAAATTAATCAGTCGCTACAGATTTTTACCGTTTTTCAAATATTTTCCACTGAAAACATATAACTATGATATTTTTAGAACACCGATATTCAGATGATACATTAATTTAATGTTAAAATTTACTTATTTCAAACACAATAAGCTATCTCTTTTATTTTAACATAACGTTCAGCAGTTAACGACTAAATAAATAAAGACTGCTATAATAGAATTCCTCAAAAATTTTAATATCTTTACAAAACATCTAACTTTAAAACCAACTTTCATTTTTGAAAATCTGCCAATTTCTTGGAGTTATGAATTTTAGAAAATTAATGTTTTAAGTTGTCGAAGAATTGAACAAAAACAATCTAAAGAAAATAAATACTTACGATGGAATTGCTCAAAAAATTTAATATGTTCACAAGATATCTACTTTTAGCATAAACTTTTATTGTTGAAAATGTGTCAATTTCTGCGTGAGTTTTAAATTTTAAAACTGGTTTTTGTTAAGTTGTCAAATATTTGAACAACGAAAAAATAGAAAACAATACTGAAATCTTCCTTAAAAACTCTAATGAAATCATAATACATTTACCTTTCAATTTTTTTTTAGATTTTTTATTTTTTTTTTGACTTGGGCATGAGCCATTCAGTTACAACGAGTTATTATATGTATTTTGATTTTTTTTTTTTTTTGGGTGTGTAAATGAACAAATGAATAAATGAATAATGTCAGACGTATACACAACAACCATGGACCCGGCCAAATTCTTTGCGATCCCTGAAAAATCTTTCGGCCGGGCTGGGATTCGAACCCACACGGCACGCGGTGCAACCGACACAAGCGCTCGCCTGTACCCACTACACCAACATGATTTTTGAAAATGAGCCAATTTTTCAGTGAGTTATGAATTTTTGAAAATTAATTTAAACACTTAAACAAAACAAAAATCGTAAACAAAATTGAAATCCCCAAATATTTTAATGCATCCATAGAACGACTACCTTTAAAACTAACTTTGATTTTTGAAAATTTGTTCATTTTTGCGTGAGTTATGAATTTTTTGAAATTATTTTTTAAGTTGCCGAATATTTGAACAAAGACAAAATAGAAAAAAATAGTGATATGACTGAATTCCTTAAAAAACTCGAATGCAACCATAATACATTTAACTTTAAAGTTGCATCCATAGAACGACTACCTTTAAAATTAAATTTGATTTTTGAAAATGTGTTCATTTTTGCGTGAGTTATGAATTTTTTAAAATAATTTTTTTAAGGTGCCGAATATTTGAACAACGACAAAATAAAAAAAATAAAAAACACTGATATGACTGAATTCCATAAAAAACTCGAATGAAACCATAATACATTTAACTTTAAAATTAACTATGATTTATGACAAGTCCATTTTTGAGCGAGTTATGAATTAATTTTTTTTTTAAGTTGCCGAATATTTGAACAAAGAAGATAGAAAAACGAATTAATAGTGATATGTCTGATTTCCTTAAAAACCCCAAGGCAATCATAATACATTTATCTTTAAAATTGACTATGATTTTTCAAAATTAGACAATTTTTGCGTGAGTTGTGAATTTTTGAAAATTAATATTTTAAGTTATCACTTTAAACAAAACAAAAATTGAGTTACTCAAATATTTTAATAAAACGATTAAAAATGTTTTTCTTTCAAATTAAAAAAAAATCTTTATTCAAGTCTAATAGCTCATTCTGAACACTACTTTCTCAAAACATTTAGGTACATAATATTTTCACAAAATATCTGCCTTCAGAATTAACCAAGATTTTTGAAAATGTGTCAATATTTGCGTGTTATGAATTTTTGGAAATTATTTTTTTAAGTTATCGAATATTTTAACAAAGAAAAAAATTGAAAACAAAATTAATACTGATATGATTGAATTCCTTAAAAACTCTAATGCAATCATAATACATTTATCTTTAAATATAACTATTAT
Source organism: Ocypus olens (assembly GCA_910593695.2). Lineage (NCBI taxonomy): Eukaryota > Metazoa > Arthropoda > Insecta > Coleoptera > Staphylinidae > Ocypus > Ocypus olens. The sequence continues at coordinate 14,555,203 of OU343053.1, read as the reverse complement.
TCTTAAAAATGAGTCAATTTTTGCGTGTTACGAATTTTTGAAAATTAATATTTTAATAAACAACACAAACATTGAGTTCCTCGAATATTTTAAAATATCCACAGAACGACTACTGGAAATTATTACTTTCTCCGTTACGAAGTACGAGAAAGTATTGTGATCGTGTTTTTTTTTTCAAAATTTTTTTTTACGGAAATATCCGTTTTGGGGTCCCTAGATGCCATTTCAACAATTTCTGGAAAAAAAAAATTTTGTGTGTGTGTGTGTGTGTGACTGTTGTATGCGCTGTATCTCAAAAACTAATAGAGCAATTGATATGAAACTTTGAACATACGTCTTATTTGATAATCTGAAGAACTGAAAAGCTTTTGGTAAAATTTCGTACACCGGAAGTGGGTGTTTACCTTAACTGTTTTTTGTTTTTTGCCAATATTTTCTTAAATATGAAAAATATCACAAAAATATTTAAACAAACATTGAAGACAACAAAGAAATGCAGATCTTTTGCTTGAAAATATTTTTAATAAAATCATTGCTATTCGAGAAAAAAATTATTATTAATTTTTCAATTTTTGCTTTATAATTATGAAACGATAATAGTTACAGCAAATTTATGTGAATAATAATTGTAGAGGATGCTAAAATGAATAACTTATAAAGAATAAGTTTTTTTCCAAATCCCTTTAGTTTTTGAATAAACTGAGTTTATGTATTTGAAGTATAATTTTTCCATGTTTCATAATTTTGACGTTTTAAACGTCACTTTCATCCGAGTTTACGCAACGCTCGATGTACATTTAAAATATGATTTTAATTGAAAATAAACCATGAAAGCGTAAATATAAATGATACCAACAAGTCGGAGAAAGTAACATGATGGCCACATCACCATTTTTTTTTAAGTTATCGAATATTTGAACAAAGAAAAAAATAGCAAACAAAATTAATACTGATATGATTAAATTCCTTATAAACTCGACTGCAATCTTAATACATTTATCTTTAAAATTAAGTATTATTTTTGAAAATGAGTCAATTTTTGCGTGAGTTACTAAATTTTGAAAATTAATATTTTAATAAACAAAACAAAAATTAAGTTCCTCGAATATTTTAAAATATCCACAGAACGACTACCTTTCTGACTAACTTTGACTTTTGAAAATTTGTTCATTTTTGGGTGTTATGAATTTTTGAAAAAGTTGTCGAACACTATATACAATTAATAGAAAATATTAAACATACATCGTTTTACAATAAACTTTATATAATATTTCTAAAATTTGAAAAAGTCCGAAATAAATAAATTCTGAAATGATGGAATTTCTTAAAAATTTAAGTACATGTATTCACAAAACATCTGTCTTTAGAATTAAGTACGAGTTTATTAAATGTGTCATTTTTTGGGCGACATACATTTTTGAAAATTATTTTTGTAAGTAGTCGAATATTTGAACAAAGTAAAAAATAGAAAAAAAATAATACTGAAATAATTGAATTCCTTAATAATAATAATACAATCGTAACACTTTTATTTTTAAATTGAACTAGGGTTTTTGAAAATAAATAAATTTTGAGTTAAAATTTATATTTTGTTTTCGAACACATAACCAAAACAAAATTGAGGTCCTCAAATATTTTAATTTAGCCACAGAACGACTACCTTTAAAACCAACTTTGATTTTTGAAAATGTGTTCATTTTTCCGTAAGTTATGATGAATTTTTTTAAATTATTGTTATATGTTTCTGCTTTTTCTCTTATACATACCTTTTGAAAGTAAAGATTAAATTTAAATTACGCTAGTTTTTTTTAACAATCCAACATAATTCCGCTAGAAAATTCGCCGGCCGCTAAAACGAAAATTATTCCGCAATTCGGATCAAAAACTAAATAAACTGACAGCGCACTTATTTAAACAAAATTATCCTGTTGGGCAATAAAGAGCTCTATTATTATTATCATTTATTATTGTACGGAGGTTTGCGGTGAAAAGAGCTATATTATGATTATTATTTATTATTGTCTCTTTTCACCGCAGACCACCATACTTATTCATTAACAAAGACAAATGCCAGCTTTGTAATAACACGTTCAATCAATACGTTTGTTTCACACTTCATATTCTAAAAAATAATAAGGCACTTAGATTAAAGGTGTGTGTGTGTTTGTGTCTCGTTTGTATGTGCTTTATCGCCTGTGACTTCCAAGAAGTTTGTTTTGTTTGCAATACCACTAATCCCCTGTTTTATTACGTTCTCACAACGTATCGGGATTTAGAAACCGCAAATCAGTTCCGGGAACTTTTCAATCTAGGGCATTGCATTAATTGCGACAAACAACATCATTGCAGATTTTGCGTGGGACACCGAATTGAATTTAATCATTTTAAGAACAACAATGACAATGATTAAATATCAGGTGATTACAATTGATTGAGACTATTTGGCAATGATTCTGAAAAAACTATTTTGGTAACATTTTTTGTCCATTGGTGTAGATATAAAAATAAAGGAGAAAATGCGGGCCATCCACTGTCGTGCACGTATCACGATCTTGCACGACGTTCACGTCAGTTCGTGCGGGTATGATAGCGGATGGGCAAATTTGCACGATGGACCAAAGTTCTGTCGCCGCTTGAATTTTGGTCCGTCCAACCATCGTGACGGATAAACAGATGCGTTTTTATTTATGTTTTAGCATTGCACGTTCTCTTTTGCCCGAACGTACCCATTCGTTCATGTACGACTTGCATGTACGTCGATGTCCGTCCTACTAGCACGACAGTGGACGCCCCCCTTAAAACATGACACTTTAACAATAATTAATTTATTAAGTGTGCATGCAATTTCAACTCAAAACGAAGACGAGAAAGTATTGCGATCGATTTTTTTTTTCAAAATTTGTTTGAACGGAAACATCCGTTTTGAAGTCCTGTATCTGTGTGTGTGTGTCTGTCCGCGCGCTGTATCTCAAAAACTAATACAGCAATTGATATGAAACTTTGAACATGAGTCTTATTTGACAATCCGAAAAACTAAAAAGCTTTTGGTAAAATTTAGTATACCGGAAGTGGGTGTTTACCGTAACCATTTTTTGTTTTTTCCAATAATTTTTAAATATGCAAAATATTACAAAAACATTTAAATACATATTGAGGGCAACAATTTCAAACTATTTTCAAACAATATTTCGAACTTTAAATCTTATTTATCACGAATTGATCTATCGGCATTTGTTTCTAGTCAAATTTAAATAATTGCAACTTTCTTGCAGGGGTTTTCATTATGTATGTCGAGCGTACTGCATTATATTGTTTTTAACTTATTTTTGTTTATTTGTCACATGTTGTCGCAATTTTAAATTTAAATTTTAAATTGTAATTTTAATGTTTGTATTTTTATATTTTATATTTATATTTTATTTTATATTTTGTTTTATATTTTATATTCGATTTAATACTTAAATGTACAGGGAGAATCCCGTAAATACAAATATTATTATTATTATTATTATTAACAACTGAATGAACAACTTTTGTTTCAAAATATTTTTTTGATTGATAATTTTTTTTGGGAAAAAAAAATTACTCGATTTTTTAATCATTTTTGGTTTATAATTATGAAACGATAATAAATATACTACGTTTGTTGAAATTTATGAACAACTTAAAAACAACAGGTTTTTTCTAAATCTCTTTAGTTTTCGAGTAAACTGACGGTAAAGATTATTAGAATTTGAAGTATAATTTGTCATTTTCATGTTTCATAATTTTAACATTTAAAATACTATCACGGGAAAATCTCTTAATCCCTTTTAAAATGACGTTAAATTCGACATATTTTAACGTTTGAATGATCAATATCGGAGAACGCGTTCAGCAATCATGCAATTTCAAAAATCGATCACGATTTGAAAATTTGCGAACTTTTTTTTTTGCATTTTAAGAGAAAATTACAAGACTTTGTCGCTCGAATCAAAAAAACGCGATTCGCAGTTGTGCAATTTAAAAAAACAAAATCGCATTTTTAATTTTCGGATTTTGGGAACGTGCAATTTTGACGATTTGCGTTGATTTAACCAAAGTATTTATTAATCCGTTTTCAAATTGCACTAAATTTTCCACATTTTAAAATAAGGCTAATTAAAATCGGACAAAGCGTTCGGAGTTGTGCGATTTCAAAAAACAAAATCGCTATTTTAAAACGGTGTAATTATTGAAAACAATTAGTAGCATTTTAAAAATCATACCTAATTTGCCATATTTTTACTTTGAATCATCAAAAATAGAGAACGCGTTTGGTTGTTCTGGAATTTAAAAAATCAAAATCGCAATTTAAAATCTTCGAACCTTGAAAACGTGAAATGTTGACGTTTTGCGTTGATCTAAAGAAAATATTTATTAAGCAGTTTTTAAATTGCACTAAATTTGCCACATTTTGCCAATTAGTAGCATTTAAAAAATCATACCTAATTTACCATATTTTGACGTTAGGATAATCGAAATCGGATAACGCGTTCGGCAGTTTAAATCATACTTAATTTAACATATTTTGACGTTTCAATCACCAAAATCAGAGAACGCGTTTGGCTTTTCTGGAATAAAAAAAATTAAAATCCCAATTTAAAATCCTTGAACATTGAACATGTTTGACGTTTTGGGTTGATTTAACAAAAATATTTATTAGCCAGTTTTTAAATTGCACTACATTTTCCATATTTTGACATTAGGGTCATCAAAATTGGCCAAAGCGTTCGGCAGATGAGCAATTTGAAAAATCAAAATCGCGATTTTAAAATCTTCAAACTTTATAAAAGTGCAATTTTTGCAGTTTGTGCTATTTTAACGAGAAGATCTAGTAATCTTTTTAAAATTACCCTAAATTTGCCAAATTTTAACGTTTGAATTATTAAAATCAGAGAAGACGTTTGGCTGTTCTGGAATTAAAAAAAAAATCAAAATCGCAATTAAAAATCTTCAAACCTTGAAAATGTGAAATTTTGACGTTTTACGTTGATATAACGAAAATATTTATTAACCAGTTTCTAAATTGCACTAAATTTATCACACTTTGACGTTAGAATAATCGAAATCGGTGAACGCGTTAGGCAGTTATGCAATTTAAAAAAAAATCAAAATAGCGATTTTAAAATTGTCAAATCTTTGTATTTGGTGTTAATTTAACGAGAAAATTATGTAATCTGTTTTAAACTTCCACTAAATTTTCCATATTTTGACATTTTGATTATCAAAATTGGAATTTCGAAAACATAAAATTTTGACGTTTTGCATTGATTTCACAAAAAAAAAAATTGACCAACCTTTAAATTGCATTAAATATGGTACATTTTCTTGTTGGAATCATCAAAATCAGACAACGCGTTCGGCAGTTCAAAAAAAATCAAAATCGCGATTTAAAAATATTCAAACTCTAAAAAAGTGCAATTTTTGCGTTAATTTTACGAGAACATAATCCGTTTTAAAATTACGCTAAATTCACCACATTTTAAAGTGTGTATCATCAAAATCAGATACGTTTGGCTTTTCTGCAATTTAAAAAAAATAAAAATCACATTTACAATCTTTGACTTTAAAAACAAAAATCCAGCTGTCAAAAATGTGATTTTCGACTGTCAAATGTAGTGATTTGTAACTGCCAATGTAGTGATTTTTTCACTGCCTGAAATAGAAACATTCAACTGTCTAAAATGATGGTTTTCAACTTACTTACAAAATGGGGATTTATAACTGTCAAAAACTAGTGATTTTTAACTGTAAAAAAATATGATTTTCAACTGCCAAATATAGTGATTTGTAACTGCCAATATAGTGATCTTTTCACTGCCTGAAATGAAGGCATTCAACTGTCTAAAATGGCGGCTTTCAACTCCCAAAATGGGGATTTATAACTGTCAAAAACTAGCGATTTTGAACTGTCAAAAAATGTGATTTTTGACCGTCAAATGTAGTGATTGGTAACTGCCAATGTAGTGATTTGTAACTGCCAATATAGTGATTTTTTTTCTGCCTGAAATAGAGACATTTAACTGTCTAAAATGACGGCTTTCAACTTCCAAAATGGGGATTTATAACTGTCAAAAACTAGTGATTTTCAATTGTCAAAAAATATGATTTTCATCTGTCAAATGCAGTGAGTTATAACTGTCAATGTAGTGACTTTTCCACTGCCTGAAATAAAGACATTCAACTATTAAAAATGGTGATATTTCACTGTCAAATGTAGCGAATTTCAACTGAAAACTACTGATTTTAAATAGTAATTTCCAGCCGTCAAATATAGTAATTTTCAACTTGGTGAAATGGAGATGTTCAACTATCAAAAATAGTTCTTTTCAACTGTCAAACATAGTGATTTCAACTGCCAAAAATAATGCGTTTTAACTGACAAAATAGCGATATTTCACTGTCTACTAGAGTGACTTTCCACTCAAAAATAGTTATTTTCAACTGTGGAATAAAGCGATTTTCAACTATCAAATATAGTGATTTTCAACTGTCAAATATAGTGATTTTTAACTGTCAAATATAGTAATTTGCAACCGTCAAATATAATAATTTTCAACTTCCTGAAATATAGACGTCCAACTATTTAAAAATGTGTCTTTACAACAGTCAAAAATAGCAATTTTGAACTGTCAAAAATTGTGATTTTCAACTGACAAATAGTTGAAAATCACTATTTTAGACAGTATAAAATCACCATTTTAAGAGTTGAAATCTCCAGAGAGTGAAAATCATTTTGAGTGCTGAAAGTCATTACTTTCGACTATTGAAAATGGCTATTTCTGACTGTTGAAAATCGCGATTTTAGATAGTTCAAAATTACCATTTTTGGCAGTTGAAAATGACTATTTTTTATGGTTGAAAATCACCATTTTTGACACTGGAAATTCACTCTAGATCAAAAAGAGAAAACATTTTTCTTCGTCCGAAATAATGTGATGATTGAATTTCTCTCTTTTTTACTTTCTCCGTTACGAAGTACGAGAAAGTATTGTGATCGTGATTTTTTTTTCAAATTTTTTTTTTACAGAAATATCCGTTTTGGGGTCCCTAGATGCCATTTCAACAATTTCTGGAATTTTTTTTTTGTGTCTGTGTGTGTGTGTCTGTCTGTGCGCGCTGTATCTCAAAAACTAATAGAGCAATTGATGTTGAACATCCGTCTTATTTGATAATCTGAAGAACTGAAAAGCTTTTGGTAAAATTTCGTACACCGGAAGTGGGCGTTTACCTTAACTGTTTTTTGTTTTTTGCCAATATTTTCTTAAATATGAAAAATATCACAAAAACATTTACACTAACTTTGAAGACAACAAAGAAATGAATATCTTTTGCTTGAAAACATTTTTCATAAAATCATTTTTATTCGAGAAAAGAAATTATTATTATTTTTTTAATTTTTGGTTTATAATTATAAAACAATAATAGTTACAGCAAATTTAAGTCAATAAAAATTGCAGAGAAAGCTAAAATGAACAACTTATAAAGAATAAGTTTTTTTCGAAATCACTTTAGTTTTTGAGAAAACTGAGTTTTTGAATTTGAAGTGTAATTTTTCCATCTTTCATAATTTTGACGTTTTAAACGTCAGTTTCATCCGAGTCTACAAAACGCTCGATGTACATTTAAAATACGATTTAAATAGAAAATAAACCATGCAATATAAATATAAATGATGATACCATCGGAGAAAGTAACATGATGGCCACATCACCATTTTTTAATTTGTAGACGTACCCCACGATTTTAACAGTTCTATGGCCCCGGTTTTGACCACTTTCGCAATTAAAAACGCTTTCATCACTTTGTTTTTTGAAAAAAAATTCTATTTTCGGAAGTTATTGAATTTTTTCAGCGGCATCTTTTGTTTCTTTGCGTTTAGCAGCGCCTTCTTGTAACTACTACATTAAAATGAATTGTAACTTAATGTACAACAAATGTTGCATTGGATTGGGATACAAATGCGTTGCGAGTTTGCTCTTCTCATTAAACTTTCGCAGGCACCGTTTAAAATGACGAACCGGTATTTTCAGAATTGATTAAAAAAATCTTGCTGAGCTTGAAATTGGAGGTAGTGCCATGGCTCCTTGGCAACGAAATAATCTAGCATTCGTATAAAATGACATTGCAACTCAGGTTATCTCGAATTTGTCATTTGCGAAGCTCTTCCGTGTACATTAACTAACGATTTGCTCAGCACACCACCTCAGTTGAAAGATATTTTCTGTAGAGCAAATAATGAATGCATTTTTCTGACATATAACAGTAATTGGACAAAGTATTACTTTGTGCAACTGAAAGCAGCGCCACAACTAGTGATTCGATTCCATTTCGTGTATTTATAGAATGATTAATCTTGAAATTGACGCACACCTTCACCGAATACAGGTTTTGAGATAAGAATCTGAACAACTGAAAAGTTCTTAATCTGATTTCTAAATTTGGCATACGTGACAATATTATCATGTTCGATATAATACATGAACCTGTTTGAGAATTCATCATGTCAATCCGGGAATGACTATTTTAAATGGTGATGTCGATTGGCAAGCGTACAGATTTTCGATATGGCAGCAAATTATGGCGATATGTGTGCACACGCAAAACGGTCTCTCCAAAGTCAACAAGCCCACACAGCAGGCCAAAGCATCATCAATCCTTCCATACAACTTCGACGTTCGTACCCCGCTCTTGCATTTTTATTCATAAATTTGAAGCCATAACAACACTTTATCAGCACGCATGTATTACGTCTCGTCTTATCCTTAATCGCCAGCCATAATATTATTTGCAAGAGCAAGCTATGCATTTCGTTTCTTTTCATGCTGAGACATAATGGAACAGTATGCTGTGCATAATTTTTCATTTTGTATGTTCGGTTGCACAGTCATCTAATATTTATAACATTAATTATATTCATTGTAATTACAAGAGTTATTACCAGTAGGGATATTTTTTTATTGATGCATCTTGAAATGTAAATGTAATATTAATAACACATGATTTATTATTAGCGACTGAAGTTTTGATCAAGTGCTGATTACTTTCAAACTAAACGTAAATTAAATCAGTTTCAGCCTCCAAATATAAAATTCTCAACTAGTTTCACTTTCTAAGGCATTTTTAAGAGAATTCTCTTAAAAATGCTATAAGAATGTGAATTTTTTTTAAACAATCAGGCTCTAAACTTGTCGTAATTTGGCAGCAAAGTGGTTATCCCACATTACTGCTCTTAACAATAGGAACTACTAGTATGTAATTTTTTTTGCAACGTATACGTAGATATTAAAATATATTTAAAATTGTTATTGTTAAGTTATTTGTCTGTAGTCTTAGCAAGACTTAATGTTGCAGAGTCAGGAACAGGCTGAATATTCATATATTCAGGCTATTTTTCGTCTTTACTACTTATATTTAAAATTGATAAGCCTTCTGTCAAAGATATTTTAAGTAATAAAGTAAAGTAATATCTTACTCCACTCCTTCTGCTGCATTTGCTACAGCCGTAGGACTCCAGGCTACATACCTGCAAAATAAAAGAACAAAATTTAATAAGTACACGTGAAGATATTCTATTAGCATCAAAAGCTAGTTTTATAGAGCTGCAATTAACCACATAATTGTAACTTGATAGTGCGATTAATTTACACACACATACACACGGTAATTGTGAGTAGAGAAACGCATGTTATACACGTTTCGATTCCTATTTAAAGAATTGAGTGAATCACATTTCATACAATGTAAAATAATAATTTTGCAACGATAACAAGTGAAACGTGTTGAATTAGACATGGTTATAACAAGCAAAAATGAATCAACATAATGTGCACGATGTAACAATTACTTATTTGAATTTTATGGGAAGTCTTGCATAAGTTATTGAAATAATAATAATAAAGGGTTAATAGCAATTATCTTATTTCTAAAGTTGTGACAGAATACTTCAAGTTGATTTTCATTTATATAATTATGGTAAAAATAAACCTTTGTCCAGGATACTTCATCTTAATAGTTTTTTAAGCAACAAGGAACGTAAGGACGTATTAATTGTCATTACGTTCCGAGTTGCTTATTTTTTTTTTTTGCGGGCATGGATGCAAACGAAGCTACGAATATTGTGTGTTAGAAATCCGCTAGATCTGACCGATTTTGAATCCGAATTGCGGAATAATTTTCGTTTTAGCGGCTGGCGGATTTTCTAGCGGAAAATGTTGAATTGTTGAAAAATCTAGCGTAATTTATTTTATATTTAAACTTTTTTTCAAAGAATATATTTTTTTAAGAGAAAAGGCAAAAACTTAAAACATTAATTTAAAAAATTCATAACTAAGGGGACACATTTAAAAATATTAAAGTTAGTTTTAAAGGTAGACGTTTTGTGTGTATATTAAAATAATTAGATATTTTTGTTCATCTTCAACAACTTTAAATATTAATTTTTTAAAATTGATAACTCGTGCAAAAATTGGTACATGCCCAAAATCCAAGTTTATTCTAAAGGCGATGTAAATATGTTAAAAATTTTGTGAAATTCTATCATGACAGTATTTTTTATCGTGTTGGACAACAAATGTTAATTTAAAAAAAATTGTAACACCCAAAAATTAACAAATTTACAAAAATTCATCCTACGCAAAAATTTACACATTTTCAAAAATCCTAGTTAATTCCAAAGGCAGCTGTTTTGTGAATTTACTTAAATTTTTGAGAAATTCTATCATATCAGTATTTTTTTTAGTTTTTTTTTGTCAAGTGTTCGGCAATAAACACATTTTCAAAAATCAAAGTTTGTTTTAAAGGTAGTCGTTCCGTGAATGTATTAAAATATTTGAAGAACTTAATTTTGTTTACGATTTTGGTTTTATGTAAGTGTAGGACAACTTAAAATATTCATTTTCAAAAATTCATAACCATAAATTGGCACATTCCAAAAATCGAAGTTTATTCTAAAGGCAGATGTTTTGTGAATATATTAAAAATTTTGTGAAATTCTATCAAGTCAGTATTTTGTGTCGTGTTGGACAACAAACGTTAATTTTAAAAATTCGTAACACCCAAAAATGAACACATTTTCAAAAATCAAAGTTAGTTTTAAAGGTAGTCGTTCTGTGAATGTAATAAAATATTTGAGGAACTCAATTTTATTTAAGATTTTTATTTTGTGTAAGTGTTCGACAACTTCATTTTTAAAAATGTTAATGTTAAAGACCATATAAAAGGATTTTTTTTGTTCAAGAACTATAAATATTAATATTCAAAAATGTATAACTCATAAGAATGAAATACATTTAAATTTTTAAGCAATTCAATTGTATCTGCATTTATTTTTCTTTCAATTTTTCATTGTTTTACCTAATAATATTCAGGCCTAATTCGTACGTAAAACGTTAAATTTAATTGCTGAACGTTATGTTAAAATATGAGATAGCTTATTGTATTTCCAATTAGTAAAATAAGTGTCACGAATTTTAACATGCAGCTAAATTACGAAATAGAGCTATTCTAAAAATAATTAAATGTTTTCAGTGGAAAATATTTTATATACGGTAGAAACCATGCATCTTTGGCAACAGATTAATTTAACGACAATTTTAAAAATGATTTGATAAAAAATTAACTCCGTAACAGAATTGGCGTTGAAATCTTAAATTATTGCAATTAGGGAATAGCCAAAACATTTGTTGTATTCAATTCTAGGTAACAGATTCAATTGTAAATACTTTGAAAACTGTAATCGAAGCTCAGACCTGAAGCTTTGACTACATAAATATAATCAAAGGCCTGAAGATAATGAATAATGATAATTTGATAATTGAAGAATGTTTCTGAATTCTGTAATCATTTAATTGTTTTATTATTATTTATAACATTGTTGAGTTTTGTTACATCAATATGTTTGTTTTATTTATTTCGTACTTTATTTATATTTTCTGGCGGAATTCTAGCGGAATTAGGTTTGCTATCTGGCGGAAATAGCATGTGACCAGTTGGCGACGCTGCCTGTTACCGACAAAATCGAAAAAGGTATGTGCCTTGTTACGACTCTTTTAAGCAGTGGTTATGTAAAAAGGATGCCGATGCTATAGGTATAGACGAAAATGTGTTGCTCGCCTATATGTTGGAGCGTTACGTTTCTGTTTATTATTTTCCTAGGTCCGTAAGTAACAAATTAAGTTCCGTCGTCAAGGACAACAAACACCACGAATGTTATCAGCCAGTTACGGTACCATGGATGCAATGCGTATTTACGTTGTCGGTAGCGGAAAAATATTTTATCTAGGACAAAGCTAAACTTTATTTTTAAGACTACACATATTATTTTTAAGAAAAGGGTTAATTCGTTAAGGGCAGTCAGTAGGATCAGGTTTTACTGAATGAAACAACTCAACTTTAAGCGGCTTTTCTCTAAAACGAATCGGTATAATATCGTGCAATTTTAAACAGTGTTTCTAGACATCTTATAAAGTAATTTAATGGGAGAATTAAAAATAAAATATTTTTTATGTAAGTTTGAAAAAGTTGATTTTTTCCTCGATTTCACTTGCCATTATTTTTTCTTTTCTAGACCGATTTTCAAAAAATCTGTTATAATCAGACAAAATATGTTGCATTGCATTAGCATGCTTTCTTACTTCATTCTTTTGTACGTAAACTTTTCAGGTGAGACTTTTGTGACATTAAGGGGAACTTTCTCTATTTTCGTGAGACTTTCGACTTTACGGCAGTTGCATTTCTTTATTCACATAATATTACAAAATTAATCGTTTATGTAAAATCTATCTCAGTTCTGAAATATGAGCACTCAAAGTGGACCATGCCGTTTTGACGGGGGCGTTTTAGACCCTTCAATCTAGAATGAAAAGTGTGAAACATTTATTGTTCATTATCATGTCCATTACGGATTGACGTTTCGTTTTATTTTGTTCAACTCTTCATTGGTACATTTTTTTTTCACAATGTTAAAAAAAATAATACAAAAAAATGTTTAAATAAATTTTGGCTTCCTCAGTGCCTTGATAATCCTATCCTCTTTGATTGGATCCTTATACTTTCTCTGTTACGAAGTACGAGAAAGTATTGTGATCGTGATTTAAAAAAAAAATTTTTACGGAAATATTCTTGGAAAAAAAAGATTTTGAAATTTGGTAAAATTTCGTACACCGGAAGTGGGTGTTTACCTTAACTGTTTTTGGTTTTTTGCCAATATTTTCTTAAATATGAAAAATATCACAAAAACATTTAAACAAACATTAAAGACAACAAAGAAATGAACATCTTTTGCTTGAAAACATTTTTGTTCGAAAAAAAAATTTCTTTAACTTTTAGTTTATAATTATAAAACGATAATAGTTACAGCAAATTTATGTTCATAATAATTGTAGAGAATGCTAAAATGAACAACTTATAAAGAATAAATTTTTTTTGAAATCCCTTTAGTTTTTGAGAAAACTGAGTTTTTGAATTTGAAATATAATTTTTCCATCTTTCAAATTTTCTCGTTTTAAACGTCAGTTACATCCGAGTTTACACAACGCTCGAAGTACATTTAAAATATGATTTCAATTGAAAATAAACCATGAAAACGTAAATATAAATAGTTATGATACCATCAAGTCGGAGAAAGTAACATGATGGCCACATCACCATTTTTTTATGGAAATCGGTCAAGCCATTCTTGGACTATCGTGCGCGCAAGTTTGAAAAACGTGGTTTAAGAAAAACTGCGTTAAAAGTTTTTAGCCTCGAAAGCACAATACGATGAGAAGTCGTATTTTCAACTTTTCGCATTTTCGAAAGTGCAGGCTTTTGAATTGGCCAGAATATGACGGTCACTTCAAGCCGAAGTTCCCGCAAATAAAGGATTGGATGTGACTGAGATGCGACGCGATAGTCATATCTTTTGAAAATGTATGAATTTTTTAGGCTTGAAATTTTTTACAGATATTTTTGAATATATCAGCAAATCCATTATATATGCGCCGATAGAGCGACCGGATTTTGATAAAAAAAAACGAGGAGCACACCCTTCCAAATCGATTCTTGCCTTAGTTTGAACCCTTAAGAGACATCTCAAGCCAATGAACCGAGGAAAACGCACTACTAGAATAATTTTTCAGCCTTTTTTGTCCAAAAACCGACAATTTTTTTTTCGAGTTATTCAATGTTTCCACATGTATTTAACTGACTCTTTTATTATGGGGAAGTCTCCGGAGCAGAGCAGGAGTTATTTTCAAGTGTGAACGGAATCAAAATTTGGGCCACCTGGCAGAAAATCGCCATTTTCGACCGCGGTGCGTTTTCTGTGGTTCATTGGCTTGAGGTTTGGTTTCCTAAGGGTCCAAACTAAGGGAAGAATCGACTTGGAAGGGTGTGCTCCTCGTGTTTTTTTAAATCAAAATCCGGTCGCTCTATCGGCGCATAAGTCATGGATTTGCTGATATACAGGGTATTTCAAATTCAAAGCTCACCATGGGGATCTCACTTATTAGAAGAGATAGAGGGTATGTGCTATAAGAACGTCGTTACCGTTTCTAAATATCAGCTCAAATAACGATGATATAAAGAAAGAAACGCAAATCAGTTTTTTTTTCAGATTTGGACTTAAATCGAAGACAAAATAATTAAAGTAATTTATTTCAATGGATTATTAATCTGTCTATAGGGAAGGGTTCCCTTAAGTGCCTATGTCTCGATTTTTCTATAAATTTTAATCGTTTGAGGTCTACTATTACTCTACGACTGCTACACGGTGTATAATAGACATCAAACGATTAAAATCGATAGCAAAATCGAGACGAAGGCAAGATGTCATAAAAATCTCTCTTCTAAAAACTTCAGTTTTTCCGTACAAAAGGGCACATTTCTCCAAAAGTATGAAAGCTAATGCAATGCAAAATACTTGTCCGATTAAATAGACGTTCTTCAAGAGTTATATGGAGGGATCATTTGAAAATCGGTTTAGTAAAGAAAAAAAAGCCCTTCCGGGCTCGGGACTGTTGCCTAAAACAATACGACTAAGTTTGTTGAAAGAGTGCAAACTTGCGATAATTTACAATGCACGAGAGCAATTTATCAGACTATATCCCAACAAAAATATTACAACAAAATTGAATGACATTTATTGGCATCGCGGGCGTGTCGTGCCGGTTTGAATTTTACATTTTTAAACGGATTAAACAAAATCAGAAACGTACTTCTCTTGCACTAACTTAGCACTGGTATTCCATATGGTGTTTACATTATCTTTACAGTACGTACCGTTCGCGTTTCGCACGTTATGTGCCCTGTTTTCCAATTTTGTAGAAATGACTTCCCGAGTGCAGGTCATGTTAGTGACTCCGCTCAAACTTTTTGGTTGGGCCTTTTTCCCTTTTTCTTGAATTACTTTAAGAGAAACACTTCCAATGCGGAGTTTTCACTAATTCTAATAGCGTTCTACCCGCAAACTGACGTTTGACATTTAACATTATTCTTCTTTAAATCATTCATGTGCCGAAACATAATGCGAGTTAATCACAAAGTCGCTTTCGAACTCTACATGATATGTTTCCTGAAAACAGAAGTTATATAGAATCTGATTGGTTCTAATTCATTCGAATTTTGGCATGCTACGTTTGGCGGGATATAGTCTACAAAATCTACGAATTGAAAAAAAAAACATTTCCTGCAAGATTGGTCCTAACGCACTACCCTGCGGTACATCAAGTTTAAGCTACTTGATTAATTAAATTTATTGATATCAAGAAACAGAGAATTCATAAACAATTGATCTGGAAAATGCAGTAATTGATCAATATGTTTCCCGTTAATAACGTACAATAAAATTGTATTTCGCTCCAGCAGTTCACGTTATCGATTTGTGGGCGCCTCGATTTCGATAAAACGTATTAATATATGTATCAGTTATGAACACGTGCACATTCGATTAAAATGAACAAAATTATATAATTATGACACAGACATAATAAAAAATCCAGCATGACATAACTTATTGTTTCCCCGTTAAGAATAACTGCGGACTGGTTTCGACTTACAGAACGGTCGTTGACGGGAAAACGGAATTTCATAGTGAAGTTCAGAGACGGCTCGCGGTGTGACTCATGGTACGGCCGAGGTAGCAGTGGTCGCAATACAGATAGGTAGAGAGTCTGTTGCGGAGACGGCGCACAGTGTACGGAAACGCGACGAAAATCGGGCAAAAATAAAGTCAGTTAAAAAAACATAATAATAACGGATTCATGTTCGCAACACTTATAAACCTCCTAAATTTAAATTTTTGAGTCATAATTCTAAACTATTATGGCGTATTCGGGCATTCAGGTAGACTGATTTTAACTGATGAGTTTCAAGCAAAAATTGCACCGGAAATAAATATTATTTTTATCGCATTTTGAAATGTTTTCCGAATGAATTTTATATCACGTAAAACTGAATAAAAATACGATTTATTGGTACTAATTACAAAAAGAATGTCTGATAAAGTTTTAAGATAAAACAGTTTGAAATTTGTAGGAATTTAAAACTAATTTCTGATTTAAAAAAAAAAATAAAAGTTGCTTATATGAAAAATCGTGTCGCCCAATTTACAGTATTTAATAGCCCCAAGTGTCCTCTATCTTTTAATACCAAATTTACCTTCAGATCGATCCCACCTCGGGTGTAGTGATTTTTTTTCTTTCGCAAGACGCCGAAAAATCGGACAATTCAACGATAATTTGGAGTATATCTGTTATTTATTTTTTATGAAATAAAAGTTATCCGAACGTATTTTATATTACATAAAATAAAACACAAATATAATTTAATGACATCAATTTAAAAAAAAATGTCTGATAAAGTTTTAGGGTATTAAAATTTGAATTCTGTAAAAAATTCAAATCAATTTATGATTTTGAATGGGTCACAAACACTTGTATGAAATACCAAGTCGCTAAATGTATAGTATATGATAGTCCCAAAGTGCAAATTAAAAAATATAAATATGAAGTACAATATTTTACGTTATATAATTGAAAATAATAAAAATATCACTGAAACACAAAACTCATACCTGAAAAAACTCAAAAAAACCAAGGGTACTTTAGCTTGCGCCAATTTAATACCCCCAAATAGCTGCGTAATATTTTCTTGAGGGTCATATATATTTCAACGGAGATATAAATATTGTCCGAAATTTCATAAAAGTGCCAATTTTTCAATATGGGACAGGTGTTTCGTGTTAATAATAGTGGCGGCTCGTGGAACCTGTTGATGGTAGAGCCACTTTTATAATTTATTGGATCGGCTGATACTGACGTTTGAAACGTCAAAATTATTAAAGATAGAAATGAGAAATAATACAAATTAAATACCGGCCAAAAAATCAAAAATTTGCGCATAAAAATCATCACGTTAAAAATCTAAAGTATAGACCAATGAAAAATATGCTCTTAATTAGGGTAAAAAACTAAAATATAAGCTCAAAAAAATTAAAAATTTGACATAAAAATCAATCACGATAAAAATCTAAAGTATATACCAATAAAAAATACGCTCTTAGTTTAGGTAAAAAACTAAAATATAAGCACAAAAAATAGAAAATTTAGACAAATATCGAAAACTGGCGGTTAAAAATTGCAAAAACCCGAAAATTTCAACAACAAAAAAATCGAAAATTTTACCCAAAAGAAAGAATATTTAGGCAAAAACTCTAAAATTTGGAACCAAACAATGAAAAATATAAAGATCAAAGATCTAAAATACAGGCAAAAAGAAATCAAAAATGCTAGTCTAAAACTAAAACATATAAACAAAAAAATTGAAAAATCAAGGAAAACAAAAATAATTTACCATTTTCAGCCCCCAAAATAACTCTAGCTTAAAATAAGTTGCCGACCAGAAACTCGAAAACGGTAGTCAAAAAAATCGCCCATAAAAAATAATAATTCAAGTTAAAAAATCTAAAATAAAGGCAAGAAATCAAAAATTGTTAAAAAAAATTGAAAATATCGGCAAAAAATAAAAAAAGTCGCGTATAAAAATCAATAATTTAAGTTAAAAAATCTAAATTATGGGATAAAAAATTAAATTTCGACCAAAAATTTCGAAAAAAATCGAAAATTTAGAAGAAAATTTAGGCTAAAAGATCAAAAATTTAGATCATAATATCAAAATCCGGGCTTAACAATAAAACTTGAAAATTCAAAAATTGCCGTTTTCAGCACTCATCACCCCAAATTAGCCCCAAATTTGCTTTAAATTTAAAAACATTACGCAACATTTTCTTTTTAATTGGATCCGATGATACTTTAAAACGTCAAAATTTAGAACATGGAAAGGACAAATTATACTTCAAATTTTCATCTTTACATTCAATTCAACTCGAAAACTAAAGAGATTTCGAAAAAACGTATTTTTGATAAGTTGTTCATTTCGGTTTTCTCTATAATTAATATGAATAAATAGAGTAATGACAAAAAACCTAGTTTTTAGTCAATTTTTTGGACTTTTTTTTTCAAACTTTCTTTTATGCCAAATAGTACAATATCACCGATTATCATAGAATATTTTAATGGTAGGAGCCACTTATTATACAATATATGCGCCAGTAAAATTTCCCACCATAAATAAGTTTACGGCTAAAAAATGTCCAGTGAAACTTAATCTCGTTCTTATTCGCTGAACAATAGAATCACAACTTTCCAAGGCTTTTATCTTGGTATTTTGTCTTTTCTGACAATTTCAATTCTAATTCTGTAATCATTTCATCCATTTCGTCTTGTATTTTCTGTACATATTTCATTTTCAAAAGATTTGAAATCGTGCTTCACCCCAACAGCGTCGCTATTTTTCTTTTAAAGTTGATTGAGAATTATCTCAATATAGGGCATTATTTTATGAAAAATTCTCAATTAAAATCCAAACCTCTGGTTCCTTAATCTAAGCTTATAGAAACCAGCTTGTTCAATCGTCCAAGCCAACTTGATATTGTCATTTTCCAAATTTTCAACATTAATCAAGTCTTGGAAAACCGCGGTGTTACAGGTGTTGTTTAACATTTAAAACGTTTTTTTTTAAGAATCAGTTAAAAATACTTGCTGAGCTTGAGTCTACAGATAGTGTCATGGCTCCGTGGCTCTATATAACGAGCCGCCCCTGGTTAATAATAGTGTTTTTTATGCATTATAAGATCATAATAAGCAACGTAAAATAACCAATTTGGAATGAGTTAAAAGCGCTTTATTCAGAATCAAGACGATGTGAACACCTCTAACAATTCCCATAAAAAAAAAACCAAGATAAGAATTTCACAATACTTGTTTCTGTTCAAAAATGCACTCCTTTTCCCGTAAGCTGCTCTTTTAACCCATTAGCACCCTGTGTGCCATATAAGGAACACAAAATATTAAGGTTATTTTGGATTTTATTATTTTATGTCCATCCAGGGTTGGGAAAATATCCGATATTTATATAAAAATCAATATATATTAATGTTTATATAACTTATTAATTATATAATGCACATACTTTATTTATTATATTTATTTATTGCAAACAAACACAGTTGCTTACAATATAGTAAAAAAATAACATCTAAATTGTTAAAATATTTGACATCAAATTGACAATTTTGAGAAATAAGGACTTTTTTGCCATTTTTTAGGGATAAATTGAAGAATTTTCAAAGTGAGGACCTTTTTTTTGTTTTTTTTTTTGCTCACACTTATCTTTTCATTTTTAACAGAGTTGTGAGTCACTTCAAAAATCGACTCTTTCCGACAAAATAGAGTCATTTCGCCCATCTCTAGTTTATATTATAGCACATGCTTACTATTTATATTGCTGCAACAGGAAAAATTTGAGAAACGGGGGATTTTTTTGGTATTATATGTTTCATAAATATCCATGATATATATCCGATGATATATATCGTCCGAACCCTGATTCCATCAGTGGTACATTCAATATTTCGAATACTAAAAATGATATGAATAAAGTTCTGCCTTTGTAATGAATTTATAAATTATTAAAATTAAGAAATACAAAGAAAAACTGAATGCAATAAAAAAACAAACTCCTGCGTTAATGGGTTAACGATGTCTGAAGTTAACAAGCACACGAAACAGGCCAACCTTGACATCCTGGGTCACATGTGGAATTCTTGGGTCACCGTTCTGAACTTTGCAACGGAACGGAAAACGCATCTAACTTATCATATCAACCGACATTTGGAACATCCGTGTATATTTAATTCTGATAACGACCGTTGGCCTAAGATCTTTCTCTTCATAGAAATTAATGAACGACTCACAATTCTAGATCACGCAATTAACCAAAATGTATTGCAGATTTCGATAACCGGAATGCTGGCATCACTAGCGAAACAGGAAGTCAACAGATTGCGGCTTTGTTGGGCACGTACCGTTTTCTTTTTCCGGGCAAGGTTCACGTGTCTAATGAGTTTCGTTGGCTTTAATATCCAAACGATACGTTTATGACTCGTGCAGTCACGGAACGATTGCATTAATGCTCTTTCCAAGGAATGACATTACGGTTTAATAATAGTACATTTACTTTACACGATAATAGTTTATTGATTTACAAACTTGTTAATGGCAAGTTTGCCTTCATTAAGTTGGTGATAAATATCGGAATGAGTTAACAATTCAATTAAAAAAATATATTCATGCGGATACTTTATGAAACCATCATAGGTTTTTACTTAGTGTTGAACAACAGACTCTAAACTAGTGTTTCTCACTGTGGGCGATATCACCCCCTGGTGGGCGTTTATCCGACAATCCGCATTTGGTGGGCGATTTTCATTTTGCGGGGGCGAATGCATTTTGAATACCCGCATGCAGAAATTGCTTGAATTGCCTAAAAAAAAATGATTAATACGACCTACGATTATATCTCTCAAAATTAGAACCTAATACAAATAATAAAGACTCGTTTCCAATTTGTTTATTATTTAATCGTGTATTCGGTTCTAACTGAAAACAAGATCATTTATTTCTTCACATCTGTACTTTCACTAATCACCTCCAACTCAGGTATACAACACGTTCAAACCTTCCATAATCTCCTCAGTCGTTTACGACTTCTTCACGTTCACGATCACCTTTACGTAAGTGTATTTTATTATTTAACATTCAATTTAAATGCAAAGCTGCACTGATGAGAGATAAATCTCGAAACGCGTCTGCAGATGGCTTTTTACTTAATTTTTACATATTTTAGGGTTCAGTTTTATAGTTTAAAGTTTTCAAATTCAATTTAGTTTAATTTTCAAGTTAGTCCTGTGGGTAGAAATAAACCAATGTTATTTCGCTAGTAGTACTAGTAATAACATGCTAATTTCTTTCATATCATTTAATGTCCGGCGTGGCACTAGCCAGGGAAGTAGTTGTTTCAATAAGTTATTTGTTTATAGTCTTAGTAAGACTTAATTTTGCTTGCAGAGTTACGAACAGGTTGAATATTCATATATTCAGACTACATTTCATTTTATTGAATTTATTTAAATAAAGACTTTATTATTTGTTTAATTTAGGACCTGATTATTAAACTTTGCTAAGATCAAACAAAATTTGCAATTTTGCCAAGTTGCCTTAATTTTGCCTGAATTTTTTTTAATATTAAAAAAAAAAACACAAAATTTGCTAGATTTTGGAAATTAAACCAATTAAACCAAGATCAAATAACGCATTCGTGAGTTAAACAATTTATCAAAGGCAAAAACTTGATTTTGCTAATTCTAAATTTGGAAAACATCGGATTTTGGCAATTTTCATTGACTCGACATGATTGTCCCATTGTACTTTCAAACACACTAAATTCGCTGCATTTTGGCATTTAAATCTTCAAAATCAAACGACGCATTCGGAAATTGAGCAATTTTTTAAAATCAAAATCGCGGATTTTTTGACGTTGATCTTGAAAAAATTCAGATTTTGGCAATTTTCGTTACTGCACCTTGCATATTTTTTATACTTTTTTAAACCACACTAAATTCTTTACATTTTCGCATATGATCATAATCAAGAAATGCTTGTAATACCTCAGCAATTTTTAAAAATCGAAAACGTGAATTTGTTGCCTTTGACTGCTGGAGGATTTCGGCAGTTTTCATTAACTCATGAATATTTCTTGATACTTTTTGAAGTAAAATATATTCTCCACATTTTAGCAAATAAATCATCATAAACAAAAATACGTTCAATACACCAGCATTTTTTTAGAATCAAAAACGTGATTTTGTTGAAGTTGATCTTAAAAAAATTCAGATTTTGGCAATTTTCGTTGTTTTGACATGAATAATTTGTATACTTTTTTTAAACACACTAAATTCTTTACATTTTAGTTTTATTTTTAAATTATCATCATCAAAAAATGTTTTAACACCTCAGCAATTCGAGGCCTGTGAACTTTAAAATTTTTTTTTTAAATACACCAAATTCTCTGCATTTTGACATTCAAATAATCGATATCAAATAACGAGTTTGAAATCAAAAACGCTATTTTGTTGAGATTGAATTTCAGATTTTGGCAATTTTCGTTAACTCAACATTTAATATTTCTTAATACTTTCTTAAAATAAAATAATTTCCTGCATATTAAGGGGGACTTACACCTTGTAGAACAATTTCGGAGCCAATTTTCAAGAATTTATTGTAAAAACGCTAGAAAAGCTTTCGATACGAAACTTTTTTTATGTTATTGCAGATCAATTGAATTTCACACATGATTTTTTTTAAATGTGAATGTTGACTTCGAAGACCTGGAGATGACAGCCCCCCTGTCAGAAGTGAATGGTCAAACTGTGTACAGGATTGGGTCAACCCTAGTTAACTGAAATATAATTTTCAACAAGACTTTTAATTGTTGTTATGTCAGCAAGGTCCCGATCGTTCACTTTTTCAAAATTCCGATTTTTATTTATTATTTTTTTAAATTTTTGGTTTATAATTATAAAACGATTATAGTTACAGAAAAGAACCCCTCACAAATCAAATGGAAATTAGCTTTCGGTGAAATTGACCAAATTTTGGATATGTTGTTCCTTTCGGTGTCCAGATCAAAAGTCTCCACGGGCACAAAGCTCGAAAATCTCCCCTGCAAGCAGTAACCAGCTCCAAAGGTTAGAGACCGGTAATCCCCGATTTTCGCTGATTTTACCTCTCCCCTTGCATTTTCGGGATAAGTTTTAGGCTTATGCACTTCGTCCATCAATGTTCAAGTTTGTTGATCATTTCCGAATAATAGGATTTGTCCATGTCTGCAAAATATCCATTAGTGTCTGCAATCACCTCCTCGTTTGAATGAAATATTTGTCCCGCCAGCCACTTCTTCAAATTGGGGAACAAATAGTCGTCCGAGGGAACCAAGTCTAGAGAATAGGGGGGATGTGAAACGAGTTGGAATCCTATTTCCATTAATTTTGCGACCACAACTGCTGAGGTGTCACTCGACTTCCTTGATTCACACGAATGCCAAACACAAAGAAATAGACCAATATAGCTGAAACTTGGTGTGCGTTCATTCAAGAGATGCTACTAACTAAACATGACCTCGATACGCGCCGGTGGTGCCATCTGTCGGACTTTGCACAGACTTTTCAAACCAACCTCGTAGATCTGTTGGGATTAAATACTCCTATTATTATAAACTGCATGTATAACAAGCAAAATTGTACGTATTGGCAGGGGCGGCTCGTTATGTAGAGCCAAGGAGCCATGGCACTACCTGTAGACTCAAGGCTTAGCAAGAATTTTTTCGCCAGTTTCTTTGGTCTAGGAAGATAAATCGTTGTTTCTTTAAAAAAATGAGGGGGGAGGGTATACTGTTTAAGTGGCTCTACCATCAACATGTTCCACCAGCCGCGACTGCGTATTGGGCTGCTGAGGATCCACGGGAAATCTAGGAAGGTCCACTTCATAGTCCCAACGGCCGATTTGGAGTGGACAGAGTGAAAGCGGTGTTAATCCGGGAATATCCACTTCATAGTGACGGTTTTGTGTGGAGTTAGTGAAAAATTTATTTGACAGTTTCTATAAGTTCCGAAAGATATGTAACAATGCTGAATGATTTCTTGCGACTTGAACCTCGCCCGACAGATAATTGATGTATGGTTCGAACAAGACGGGGAAACAGCTCACACAGCAGCTGCATCAATTAAGGGAGGTCTTCCTCCAATAGGTCAGAGATGTAACATGCTTGTCTTATTGCCCCCGATCAACTTCTGAGATTTCTGATTTTAAGGATATTTAAAGGGGGCGTGCACATTGATAGACCTCGCACACAGGAGAAATTGAAGAGAAATAGCTGCAATCGACAACTGCCTGCGTGGCTAAGCGTAATGCAAAAGTTCGTAAAACAGCTGCAGGAACGTGAGACGGTGTGAGGGAGAATAGGCGCCATCTATCTGACGCAATGTTTAAAACATAATATTTTTAATCAAGTAGAATTCAACATATTACCTTCAATTTGGCATAATAACAATTTGTTTTTGATGATTTTTGGTATTTTCAATTGTTTATTGAAAAATACGCACTGGGCACTAAAGCAACGCGAGTGGCTTGGGCAAAAAAACGAATTAAAAATGAAGAGAAATGGCAAAATGACGATAGAGTATGAGGGGATATTATTTGTTTTAATACCCCTCACGATATTTCAGAATAGCAGGCTCATCAAATATCGGATTCGTTGCTGAGGGGTCAACAGAATTTAGACGGGAACCAATGCCCAAAGGTCCACACAACACTTAAAAGGACAACCAGTTCCGGAAATCAGGAAAACCTAAAATAAACATCTATGCTCTTTAAGGGGGTGGATAGAGCGCTCCCCACCGTAGAGAAAAAAAAACTTTGTTGCGTAATTACCAAGTTACTAATTTTGCATCAGAATTTGCTATTTGCAGAGTGTTTATAAATACTTGATAAGTGACGTCGGTAATGTACCAAAATTGATATTATTCTTGCGTACAAAATGTTCAAGAATACAACAAAAATGTACTTAAATTCAGGTCAATAATAAGTGCTAAGCAAATGTTCTTAGGCTTATTATTCAGGAATATTTCATTACTGCCTATCTTTATCGGCACATTGCCCTTTTCATTCTACAAGTTTCTATTTTGTCACTTTTTCAACAGAAAAGTATAATTTCTTAATAACAAAAATAGTATTTAATGTGCCGTTAAATCACAGTGATGTTTTAAATAACTCTTGCACAATTAAAAAGATAAAATATACGAGTTGGTTCCCTTTTAAAAATATAGCCAATAAGTGCAGGGGAATATTTTTAGAATATGATCCAATATAAAACATATTTGAATGAGCCAAAAAACATGAGTTGAAACAATGCCAAGAATATGATGGATTAGTAGATTTTTCGTTTTCACTCACTACGAACACATGAATTACCCGCATTCCTGAAAAACATATTGCTTGTAGTTTAAACGTATGTTTTACTACCTTGTAAGAAATCATTAAATACCTCCCATTGTAGACACACCTATTTTGATTTTTAGTGATTGTTATAGCACGTCTTTAAAGACTTTGTAAATCTAAATTATGTAAAACTAAAATAGAAGTAATTGCTAGGTGCAGTTGACATATATGAATTTTATAGGACCGGTAGAGGCTCTATCTTACATATTAGTCATACAGGGTATAGATGAACAAAACGCATTTTCAATGTTAATTTCTTTATATTGGAATATTATCTTGAGAGATTGTTTTAGAGTAAACATGTAAATTATGTTTTTTGTAGAGTAAACATTTCACGCTGTTATTTATTTTTTTGTATTTACATGTTTACTCTAAAATGATCAGGGAAGATAATATTCCAATATAAAGAAATGAACATTGAAAATCCTATGTTCCGTTTTGTTCATCTACACCCTGTAGCTAGCTGGTTTATATTGAAGATGCAGGTCATACTAATTAGTCAGAAGACTAACGGGTTAAAGTCGGACGATATGTACATGAGACTTACAAAAAAAAACTATTGTATTGACGTTCTAGAGAGTTAAAAACAGATTCATACTATCTTTGGTGTAACCTTAATCTTGTTTTATTTTAGGCCATCTTCTGATGCACCAATTGTTTGAACAAAAAAAACAAATTTATCTTCTACATAACTTATTTTAGAATTTTTTTCGTAATAAAGCGCACGCATCAGTTACAAAAACGCTCAAACCAGGCTAAATAAGTTGGCGCCACAGAAGCGACAGTGGATTTAAAGTTCATATTTTAATTGTCGCGTTATCGGCGACAACGGAGGGCAAAGGGTTAATAAACACACGGTTTTATTTGCCTGTACTATTTCAATACCAACAAGAGAAATGTTGATCATGAAGCTGTACGTGGATAGTGTTATGTATGGATAATATCACAATCCTAAGCATGCTTATAAACTATTTTCAGGAAACAAATAAATAAAGCAGACAAAGTTAAGCTAACCAAAGATTACAATTAACTTGGACTAGCGTTGAGGGACACAAACAAATGCTTGTGTGCACCGTATATGCATTTTGATTGCTTCTATAAATAGTCACTGAATATTACACACGTAGGTGCGTCGCGGCGCCTGATCGCAGCATTTATTGGCGTGTTGTATGTGTGCGGAGGCGTCGGCACGGAGGCGTCGCCGTCCCCGGCTGATGCCAGTCTAGTCGAACACTTGTTGAAGACTTCCGACGTCACCACGAAAACCACCGACGGACCAAGGTTTCTCAGAGATATACTGCGTCTAAACCTTGGAAATCAACACCAAAGCAAACAATGAGTACACGTTGTGGTGAAAAATTCGTCGGCGAAAAAAAAATTATCAAAAACCTGGACGATTGCCAGTCTGGTATGGTGAAATCTTTAAAAATAGCGTCTGTACTTGGTACTAAATAAACTGAAGATCAACATGTATTGTATAATAATGAAAACATAACTCCAATCTAATAATTAAAATTCTGTTAAACATTTCTTGCTGAAATAAGTGCTTAATTCTCAGTCAGGTGTGCAAAAATAACTAATCAACATAAACTTACACTGAAATCACCTTATTGGAGCTTTTCGCTATTATGTCGTTGCTAAGCAAAATAAACACTTGCACATAATAATTCAATATGGTTAGTAATCATTACATCGAAATGTCACGTTCATGGTTCGGCAATGAAGATGCTCGAGAACCAACGACGCCTTGCACCAAAAGCGGGTGCCAACCCCCTCGGCCACGGAGCGCCCATAACTGGTAATAATTGTATTTTATTAAATAATGTTGAATAATTTACTTGCAAGAAATATTCCTACAAAATATCCCTCAGACATTGATAAATACTCGTAATTATTAAAGTTTCCTCAAGCACGTTGCTTTTAAGTAACGTATTTTCGGAAACTTATTTCATTCTAAGGTATGATCTTCCAGTCAGAAGTAATTATCATTAACATATTTTTACTTAATTTTATAAATCCTTCACGAATTGTTTAAACGAATTATAATTTATTTTTGAATCCATATGTTACTCATTTAGTTTTGTATTATTAATGTTAATTAAGATATTTTTAAATTTTCGCCCTGTTTAGGAATAAATAAATAAATTGACCATGACCGATAAGTCATTCTACATCAATTCAACAACAAAAAATTAAATGTCACACCTTACTTCCGATTTTGACGGTTTTTTTTTTTACAAGTGGGTATGACCAAATTAAAGAGGCACACAAAATATTGTTGCCCCAAGTCGTCAAGTATATTCGAAAGTATTAAGGTCGAAAGTTTATCGTTTTGCCGTTCTTGTGGTTCCGCGGCAGTCTTGCAGCTTGGAAGACAAAAATTAATAACACAGTAAGTTATGAATATCCTGATGTCACATTTTTACCGTTTATTATGTGAAATATGCAGATACTGTAAAAAATACTTTCAATGAATTGTAGTACTTTGAGTTATAGTAAAAAAATATAACTAAATATACTTTTAAAATTTTGAGGTAACAAAATATGCCTTTTTTAAAATTAGATAGAGAGGTGAGGCTGTGGAGTTAGCAAGCCAACTTTTTTTGTAATGTAACTTAAAGTTTAAAATTTATGGGATTTTAGCTGCCCGTGTAATAGTTTTTCGTTTTTATGCGTCAAGTGTGGAATTATTTATTTTGTAAGTTGTTTAATTTTTGGAAAGTTGGCATCAAAGAAATTAGCAGTACTGTGACGTAGACATCGAATATTCCCAAACAAGTTTTTCATTCAATTTGCTGGTTCGAAAATATGCAGTAGTATTAAATATCTTGTGTAGTAATAGTAATTTACGTAACAAGTTCCGAAAGTGATATTTTACGGGATGAGTAGGAATCCTTCACGAAAAATGCTACCAGCACAGCACCACTTCAAAATTTGCAATACATTTTTAATGAGAAAACTTATAAAAAGTTATGAAGTATTCAAGAAATTTGACAAAATCCAACAAATCAACAGCGCACCATTTTTGTTTAATTTCATGGCAACCATTATTTTCGTGAAAATGATCATTTTTATTTTATAATTTTCAGAGTTTTTATAAATGCAAAAAAATAATTAACAGCATGACTGCATGCAGGAATTTTTACTCTACAAAACATTTATTTACATATTTCCTCTAAAATGATCAGGGAAGATAATATGCCAGTATAAAGAAATTAACATTGAAAATCCTATGTTCCGTTTTGTTCCACTACACCCTGTATTATAGTTATCCAGATCCCCTATAAAAAAAAAATCGAAATTTATCTACCCTGAACAGTAATACCGAGTACTCCAGACGTGTGGGGGTAAAGTTTGCACAGAGTGAGAAAGTATTCGGAGAATGCAAGACAAATCTCCGGAGTCAATTGAATTTGGTCACTGCGCAACACGTCTCAAGTGCTTGGCACAACTCTACATGACTCTGCAGAAATAAGTTTAAAATCAACTTTGCAGAAAGTTATCAAAATCCTACAATTAGAAATTTCTTTCTGTGCTCGCTTTTGATGGTAGCATTTTGCAGATATTTTTGTCTCGATGGCATGTTTGAAGTCCTAAAGGGCACTTTTTTTTGTGAGTTTGATATTTTTTTACAAAGGGCATAGTTTCCATTCAAAGTTAAAATTTGCGAATTTACCAAAAAAATACCTTGATAACTATGGAAAGGAAGTCTACTTCCAACAGCATCAGAGTGGAATATTTTTTTTATAATGAACAACGATCTAAATTGTTGTAAAATAATTTATACAATATCTTATGATATTGAAATATTATGTACAATGCAACAAAGTAAAATAAATGGCTGGTGTGCATATTTAACAATAATAATAATAATAGGCCTTTATTTTCATAACATGTACATAAAATATAAATAAACGAAAATTCATAAATTATATATAAACAGGACAGGAACTTACAAGTTATGAAAATCACAAGGTGCCAGTTCAGGATATGAAATTAGAAATTTCTTCTTCCACAGGGACCTTGACTATAAAAAATTAATGCTTATAAATAAAATCATTTTATAATGTAATTTAATAATGGAAATATTTAAAATTGTATAGATAAATCAGATTTTTCAGGGATCGAGAACTATTCGGTCGGGTCCGTGGTTGTTGTGTATACGTCTGACATTATTCATTTATTCATTTGTTCATTTAGTCATCCCAAAAAATAAAAATACAAATTAAATACTCGATGTGACTGAATGAATGGCTCATGCCTTTAATGTTTAGACTTTTAAACTGATGAGGAACTGAATTATAAATTTCGGCAATATTTTAAGAGAGACTTTTTCATTTTCAAAAGTTTATAATGGATACTGCAGCAATAGTACCAAATAATGAAAATAACTTTGGGTTTATAACAAAACGTTCTGAACTAACGTGTTATTATTTTAATTATAACAATCTTCACGTAACTCACAACCAAAATGTTTTTACATTTTATTGTATGGTTGTGAAAAATGGTGGCGAAAATATCATATGAAACGCACAGATTAAATTATACAAAAATTAATAATGATAGGGCTATTTTTGCAATGGACCAAAAAAAAATTAAATTAGAAACGAAGCAATATGAATCACTACCACTGCAATAGAAAGGGAATAACAAAAATAGAACTGATATTAAAAATATAATAAATTCCGAAAAATTAAAATTTCAATTTCCAATGTTCAGTGTTTTTCAAGCCAATGTACTTAAATTAAAAAAATAACCGGAGGCTGGTGAGTGGCTCATAATCTTTCTTTCATTTACATAAAATAAAACCAGAGGTTTACAGGCGAAACAAATAAATTAAATGAATTATCAATTTAAATGAATTACCAATCGGTAAATATTAAAACAATACTAAAATATTTTTATTAAAAAAATACAAATTTTTTCTTATATGATAATTCCTGTCTTTTTGTAAAGAGTATAATTTTGAAGTATTTAAAGAGGGTGATCACGACTATTCCCACGTAATAATCTATAATGTATATGTTTATCATTTTTATAAGTACATTTATTTATATACTGGGTCTTCATTTCAAAAGGAGCCACAATACATAACTCTGGATCTGAAGTAGACACAATTTTGAATGAAAACACGTTAATATTGTTTTCGAGGGGAACTTTTCTTTTGAATTTTCTGCCTCACCCTGATACAAAAAATTCTGAGTTTAAATAGCACTGCTCTTCGTGTGATTCGTTTTAATGTTAAATGCCGAACCTCTAGTAAAGACCAAAAGCCATGTCTTGATAGCCTATATAACATGTCGCTAAAATCTTGGAGGCCAATCTTGAGCAGCTCTTTCTTGTTCCAATCCATTTGCTAGGGAATCGTTCATTCAACCAAATCCTCACAGGAACAGCATATTGTGGAGGAGCACCGTCTTGTTGAAAAAATAAATTATTTTCATCGATTGTCTAGTTTCCATCTTCGTCGACTTTGCTTTCTTATAACTGGGCAATGAGTGAATCAATTTAAATTCTTTAAAATGTCTAGATGCATTTTTCAGTCAGGATTTTTTCAATAAAAATTGGCCCTATTATCTAATCCCCGAGAATACCGGCCCACGCATTAATCATTAACCGGAAATTGAGCATGGCCTTCCGAAACACATGTGTATTTTCATTGCCTCAGTATCTACAATTATATTTATTGACAAATCCATTAAAAAACATGTCGTTTCGTCACTGAAACAAATTTGCATCATGCGCGATTTTTTTTTGACTCGCAGACTTGAATACTTCTAATAGTAATCATCACTGAGCTGTTGGTCATTTGGCTATGCATCCAAACATTTCAATTGGTTCACTGCATAAGGGCTGAAAATAAATAAATTGTTTTTCATACGTTTGTATGTTCGTTACGCCACTTTTGCTATGGTATTGTTTGAATGCATAGCGAAATGACCAATAACTTCAATTTGTGCTATTTCGTGTACTGCTTTAATTTTTTTTACATTACAGACTCAACCAGTTTCGTCGAATTTTTAAGTTACATCCATTACACATTTGTGGCTTATATTCTTGTCGAAATGCATTGCGTTAAAAACTCAAGTCGTTCTACGAACGCAACGATTTTTAATTCCTTAAATAAAGACAATTTCTATTATAATAATAATAAGTTTATTAATGCATTCAAAAGGTATTACAGTTTGTTGCACAAGCCAAAATAAAACAGATAATTAATATAATAATTATTATAAAATGAAAAAATAAAGAGAACAAATCGTGCAAGTTAATGGAGCACAGCACAATAATAATTACTACTATTTATTATACGAATGTGGAATGTACGTGTATTCTTTCTGCCAAGGTATAAAGACCATCGTTGTATTAATACTGACATAAGAATGCTAATAAAATATGACGTGCAAATCAAACCCCAACAAACAAATGATTTTTTTTGTTTCATAAATTTGTATTGAAATTAAAAAAATGTGGTTATACCTCTTTTTAAACGAATTCTTTTATTCGTATTTCTTATGCAAAAAGTCGGCCTTTTGAAGCCAAATTATGTAAGACGTTCCTCACCCATGTTTTTGTTAGATCAGAAATTTTCGGACAATAGTCATTAGTGGCTTGTTTTGAAATGTTATGCCATTTAAAATTATAAAGTTGGGGTGTCTGGTGGGTGAAGATAAAATTCTAAAAAGCGTTTTTTCCCTACCACTACTTCAGATCCAAAGTTATTCAGGGTGTCTCCTTTTGAAATAAAGTCTCTGTATATAATAATTTTATATTTCGATTTTATGTTGCTATTTTCAACTTTGTGGGTTTATTTTTAGGCCAAAATGTACGCCATTTCGTACTAGTCCCATAATTGATAAAGTAAATTGGACTCTTATGTCAGTGTCAGAAATGACATATCAACTATGATAGTGGTTTATAGCGATAGTACTTAGGTTTGGACGTTTGTTGTGCGAGTTAGATTGTTTAACGTAATAATCCATTCTCTATGAAATTTCCAATGAATGACATTACTGTGGCAGCAAATGCACACTATGACTAAAATATATATGAATACATTGCTTCAGTTTGTATTTAAAAAAGTATTCCAAAAATGCTAAAAGCAGTCAAACATAGAGCTTTGTATGTAACTCGTCCACAATAGCACTTCATGGACTCGCCTCCATTATCAGCCTCTCTCGCTTCGCTCGCTCGGCCATAAAACGTCTCGTCCAAGAAAGTGCTATATTGTGGACTTTTTGCTATTTGATCTGTACGTCGCCGCTAGCACTCACATTTTGAAAATACGTAATTTAACAGAAGTCGCTAAACCATATTCACCATACTTTATTTATATATTTACATCTAATTGATATTTACAAAGAGGCTTCAATATTATTTGAGTTTTCTCCTTATGTAATGTACTAACAATCTCGTATGAAAATTTCTGCGCATTGCAATGACGTTTTCGCACTAAACGCCGTCGAGTTCAGCATAATATTTACATATTACGAGAGAAGAAAAAAAAAATACTTTGATTGAGTGCCAAAAAATTGCAGACTGTTAAACTTTCACGCAATGATTTGTGGCCGTTGCCGAACGCTCGTCAAACATATTTAACGGATAGATGTGTGCTGTTGCACTCTTCTACAAATTATTATTTTACGAAAGATTTCAACTGGCCACAAGCCAGTGACGTTTTTTCTTACGTTTTCTTTTTTTATTACGATCCATGTTCAATAGTATTAGCCGACAAGGTTATATGTAAATAGGATTTTTATGTAAGAGTTCATTTGTTCTAGAAAAAACTATAATCTTTGTTTGGAAATGATTGTCATGAAACCTAGCACTGCTTACAGAATTTTTTTTATTAAATTTGCAAATTATAACTACTCCAATAAAGAAAAATAACTGTTGTGGCTTGCACTGTCACAATCACCAACTCGTAAGATATAATTTGGCAACAATTAAGAAATTCAAAATTCAAATGTTGTGTTTCAAATATTACACATTCGGGACAACTGTCCTGACAACCGCCAAAGATTGGAAGTAGAGATGTAAAAATATTAAATAGTAATAAGAGAATATCAAATTCGAATTTATCTTAATTTTACTTCAAATGATCTCAAAACACCATTTTTATTATTTGAGGACATTTTTAAGTTGCATATTGTAATTCACTTGCACGATATAGGTTTTAACAAGTTTCATACCAGAAAATAGAAATCGGTGCAGCACGATAGATTTTGCCATAAATATTGACTGTAGACAATGTTTTGCCATTTGGCCGATACATATCGGTATCGGCCGAAAAATCCATATCGATCCTTCTTTAATTAAAAGAGGAAAAATATACAACCTACACATCGTGGCGGTTCTTTCATGAAGCATGCACATCTGTCTGGTACCCAGACTTGAGATTTTAAAAATAGTGCATCTTAAAACGTTTAGTTAAGAGTGGCGGCAACAATAACAATTCAACTAACATAAATAATTTTATTAAAAAAATTCATTCGACGGTTTTGATTACGAATAATATTTTGGTAGTAGTAGCCAATCAATGCAAGAAAAATGTTTTTGCTGGATGTGCCAACTTTTTCCTGTAAAAATTAGGTTAGACCTGCAAACACCAATAAATTTCCAATTGTTTTAGATGTCCGCCACAGGAAATATTTACGATTGGTCGACGATTTGGCCACCCCTACCCTAGACCAATTAGCATGTTCCCAACACTAGTCAATTTTGAAAAAAACTATACCAGTTTGCCTTAATGAACATCTAAAACTGAACCATTACAATTTGGCTTGATAGTAGATACGATAGATAAAGGATAAGAAGATAAAAAATACAGCAGCAGCCTTCCACAATATAGAGTTTCAAGAACGGAATAATGAAAAACAAAGTTTGCATGGTGGAATGTCGTATTCTTCGCACACAGTGTTTATATTTTTTCTGTGAGCACCTTTAAAATCATCATATTGTAGCACTTTCTACAGGTAGGAGCACAGAAGGATTTTAATTTTTTCGAAATAATTCCTTATTTAGAGCACCGTTGAACCGAAGCGCTTTTCGAATCTTTAGTTATTAGCTCTTTAGTTCAGGAGGTAAGACAATTCAGAAATTACATTTTCTTCGCCTTAAAGACTGCAAAACACCTTCCATCACTTGGTTAACATGGGATCCAAATAGGAAGAGCCAAGAAGATCCACACCTCCCGTTATTTTTCTATAAAAGGAAATCATCTCTTAATGTTTTCAATACTGTTGTAACATCTGTCGCCGAGACAGTTACTTAGCATCCAAACTTATTTTGTATCTTCCTACTTTGCCAACATTAATCGTTCAGAAGTACATTTGCTTGTCGTTGATCATACGTAGATTGTTCCTGTTGGCCATGTACCTAAGACTTAGGTAATTGAACCGTTGTGAAAAACCTGACCACAACTTCATCTTCAGTAACTGTAAAAGCAAAACGATTAACCAACCGTCCTCCAAAACACCCCGCGGTCGTTTCTGTTTCTTTATCAGTGTAAATATTGAAGAGGTACTTATATCCGCTAGCTGAATCACACCCGAAACATATTTGACTGCCACTGTTCGCATGATTTAGAGGCCTACACGGCTTCAGGGCGAATTTCGTTAATGGCTCATCTATTTTTGTTAAATGAATTTCCTGAATGTGCCCTTGAACATTTAAGTAGTTTTACACACAAACCTACTATATAACTAAGGTCATTAAATTCTGTGATTTTTCGTGGGTCGCAAAATGTATTTTTGATAGGAGCTAGAATCGGTCACGCGATATAGCACTTTTGATATATGATTGATGGCTTTACCAATAATTCGTACTACTAATCACTGTTTGAATTTCTCCTTCATCGGTTTCAATTAATATAATAATAGGCCTTTATTTTTATAAGCTGTACATAAAAATAGGAATAAATCAATATTCACAAATAAGATAGAAGTTACAAGCTATGAAAATCACAAGACGCCAGTTCAGGATATCAGAGATTATAAGCACACGCTTACAATTTTTTTTTCAACTTCTAGAATTTGCTGGTCGTTCGTTAGTATACTGTACAGCAGGCATGTCAAACTCGTTTACCACCAAGGGCCACATTAAGTATTACACACAAGCCGCGGGCCGCATTACCAAAAAAAAAAACACAATTGAAACCAAATAAAAAATATTATTATTTTTACCTTGTTTACTTTTTTTTTAAATATTTGATACCAACCTTGCCGGGCTGCAGACAACTTGTAAGCGGGCCGCGTGTTTGACATGCCTGCTGTACAGTGTACTAACACAAATATAGTGGGAAAGCTTTATTGAAATATTCCAGTGGTGTTAAGTTTTTATTTTTTAGTGTGAGAATGAAGTTTGCATCTGGGTAAATCAGAAATCTCTTGCTCAGGAAAGAAGTTTGAATGAGGTTTTGAGCATAAAATAAAAAATGTTGTAACATCATTTGCAGTCCCCACTTTCCTTATGGGGGACGACAACTCGGCATGTATTATCACGTTGGAAACATCACCACTTTCAAGGTGCTCAATAGCACCATCTTCATCACTCACAGATTTAGTCGTTATTATAAAATCAACATCCACCGCAACTAAGGCGGTTGAATTAAACACTTTGCTGGTATCACAAAGTTTTCATTTTATTGTGACTAGTTTCGTCCTATTCGGACATTATCAAACAATACAGTGTAATTCAACATGTATCACAAAGTAATGCCTTCAAAAAACAATCATATCCTCTGCAACGTTCGATGGTTCATGTGAGCCATCGCTATCACCAGATTCTGAAAACGACTCCGGCTAGTTGCTCCAATTCAACTTTAGATAAAGGTTTTTTCTTTACCTTTCTTCCATCCATATGCTGATATGGATGGATATCATTGGAATATCCCCGATATACAGGGGTGTCCCATTTTAAGTTGCCACCCCAAATTTCTCGAAACCTGAGCAACATGGCAAAAACTGTTTCAGATGAAAGTTGTAGGGTTCGGAGGGGGACATATGCTGGTGACCTTGAAGTCAATTTTCAAGGTCAAACATAGATCAACTTTGATTTTTTAAATGGAACCCCCTATTTTTTTATTGCGCGATCGTATTCTACGGGAAAAAATACAAACTTTTTGTAGGTAACGTTTCTTTAAATGCTTTTTTTAAGATTTTCTTCACGAATTTTGTCCGTCATGTTGTTTGAAATCGCCGATGAATCCAGGCATTCAACTTCATGATATTTATTCTTGGTTATTAATATTAATACTACTTATTAATCAAATAATACACATCCTGTATTTATTTTATATTCATTTATTGCAAAAAACAAAGTTGTTTACAAAATACTAAAAAACAACATTGAAATTGTTAAAATATTGAGAAATCTTAGCATATTAGGTTAATTAATGTCTTATCACCGGAAGAATTCATGATGTTTGACATCAAATTGAAAAATCTTCGAAATGACTTTTGTTTGCTTTTCATTATGTGTTTTCAGGGATACATTTTGACAAACCAATCGAAAATTGTTGCCAAAATAAAGAACTTTTAGGCCAAAAAAGATCGAAAACTCGGTCTCAATAAATAAAAAATGCATACAAAAAAATTGAAAATTTCAACGAACAAATCGAAAATTTTTCGCAAAATAAAGAATATTTACGCCAAAAAAAAAACAAAAATTTGAAAAAAAATCCAGGCCAAAAAATTGAAAATTCAAATAAAAGAAGAATAATTTTCCATTTTCAGCACCAAAAGTAACTCTTTAGCTTACAATAAGTTTCGAACAGTAACTCGAAAATAATAGCCAAAAAATAAAAAATAAATCGGGCAATAAAATCAATAATCCAAGTTAAAAATCTAAAATATAGAACAAAAATAAAAAAATTGAAAATTCGTGCTTAATATAAAAAATGAGTGACAAAAAACAATTTGAAAATCAGGCTAAAAAATTAAAAATACAGGTAAAAAATCTAAAATGTGGGCAAAAAATAATCCACGATAAGGGCCAAAAAGTAATATAAATAGACAAAACATCGAAAACTCGTATCTATAGAAAATGCAAATTTTAAATTTCAAGAAACAAATCGAAACTTTTCGCCAAAATAAAGAATATTTAGACGAAAATCATAGACATAGGTCAAAAATAAAAAATCTAAAATATAGTACAAGAGCTTGAAGGAAGATCAATTTCGGTATTTGGGCCTAAATGCCAAACTGTGAAAATTATTCAAGCTTTTCTGACCATGTTTTTTTATTTTTTTTTATTTTGTTCTGTTTTCTTTCATGTATGTATGTGTGTACTTAGATAGTTGTGCAACATGGTCAATAAACTATTTATTATTATTATTAAACAAATAAAAAATTTAAAATATAGGCCAATGAAATAAAAAATCCAGGCTTAAGGGGGTAAGTGCCTCGCGCCAGAGTTAGACCAAAATGGTCTAATAGAAAATGATAATCGTCACAATCTTGGGCCTGAAATTTTACCGAGTACGTAAATTTGTTTGTACACGTCTCCAGGTTTGATACAAAATGTTTCATGCAGGTGGCGTTCATTACAACGGCGAAAATGAAGCAAATTCGTATTTGTAGAGGTGCAGCTGTTACATTTTTGCGACTTTATTTGATAACTAATGACAATTTTATTACGTACATATTGTTTTCAAAGGTATAAACTATTTTTCTGTAGCATTACATTTTTAGTTTTTCGCAGAGAAAAGCTTCAGATATCCATCCAGCATTGGTAATTTTCAGGATAAATTATACAGTTTGTCCGATGATTTAAAAAAAAATCAAATTCTATAGACGAATAGTTTAACCATTTCTCTCCAAGTGTGCAAAATATCATTTCTTAATATCTGATATTAACTTCAGAATTATGTATATGCTGACCATCAAAAATGCATCGACTTTCGACGCGGCACTTACCCCCTTATTAATAAAAGAAAGACAGAATATTCCAGTAAACATATGGCATTTTCAGCCCTCTGCATCCTAAATTAGTTCCATTGCTTTTGAAAAAATTATACTTGCATCTAGATGGCCGACTCCTTAACATGTTTTGTTTCGTATCGCAGACTTATAGAAAAACAAAATTAGCCACTTTTTTACTTTCTCTGTTACGAAGTACGAGAAAGTATTGTGACCGTGAAATTTTTTTCAAAAAATGTTTTTGCGGAAATATCCTCTTTGAGGTTCCTAGAGGCGAACAATATTTTTCATAAAATCATCTTTATTCGAGAATAATTTTTATTAAATTTGTTTTAATTTTTGGTTTATAATTATGAATCGATAATAGTTACAGCAAATTTACACAATTAATAATTGTAGAGAATGCCAATGAACAACTCATAAAAAATAAGTTTCTTTCGACAAATGCCTTAATCTCCAAGGTGATTATGTCGATAAATAACCGTAAGTGTACATAACATTTGGTATAAAAATCATTGTTTTATATACACTTGTCTTCTTATTATGGCCCATCGGAGGTTGAAAAAAAACGACCCTCGTACATTTAAAATATGATTTAAATTGAAAATAAACCATGAAACTCTGAATATAAATAATCATGGTACCATCAAATCGAAAAAGTAACATGATAGCTACATTACCATTTTTGTAGTTTGGTCGGCACATGCCTAAAAATTATAATTCGATCTTTTTTCTAAAACAACTTAAGCTTTCAAATGGAAACATGGCGGTTTATTATAATTTTTGAAAAGGTTAATACGTTATGTATCCAAATGTATTTATGTGAATCGTAAAACTATAGAAAATCGTGGTTCACAGTGGAAGATTATCTTCTATCATGAAATATTATGCAATCTTAATTCTTGTAAGATTAAACAAGGTTGAATATTCAAATATTCAGACTATATTCCGTTTTACTAAATTTATTTAATGCTTCTGCAACAAGTGAGTTTGCTTCAAATTTATTTAAACAATGTTTCTTGTTATTTATACAGGGTGTTACAAATTCTATGCATTAGCATTGCTATCTCGGTAACTCTAAGAGAGTTGGTTATAATGTGTTGAAAAGAAATTTAAAATATTCCGACTTCCGGGAATATAAAAACCGAAAAAAACATTTTTTCGCCTGCCTCTACCGAAACCATATATTTCGGCCATAAAAATCGGGCCGAAACTACGATTTAGCGTATCTAGGGCCGAAAAAATAATATGCATAATAATCTAGACAACCTTCCGCGGAATATGAGTAGGTTATGCAAAAATCTGACAGTGACAGTTCAATGGTACGCGATATAAAATTTCCTGAAACACTGTTTTTACTTAAGGCAGGCGAAAAAATATCGAGTGTAACTCGTGCCAAAATGCTTTAGCAACCCTTCACTTTTAGCAACTCTTCACTTTTAGCAAGCTTCGCTCGCTCGTGTTGCTAAAAGCCTATTTTCGGCCCTGATACACTATATACTATATGGGGATCTTTGATACGGATTAAATGGACGACTGATATGCCGTCGTCGGATTTTTAATTTTCAACAAAAAAAAATTCGAAAAATTCCCGGAAATCAATTAAAAATCAGCCGTATATCGTAAACGGTGTAATTCCTGCCGAAATGCTTTAGCAACCCTTCACTTTTAGCAACCCTCGCTCGCTTGTATTGCTAAAAGCGGCGGGTAGCTAAGCCTATTTTTGGCCCTTGATATACTACATACTATTGGGTTTTTATTTTTCGCGACTTTATTATTGGTTATTTTGAAAAACCAAGAGCTGAGATACTTTTGTAATCTCTCTCAAAAAATAATTTAATTTTTCAAATATGGCGTTTCCTTATTAAGTTAGCCACATTAAATACGGACCTGAATTTTTTATTTTATTTTTGAGTAGTTTTTCACCTCTCAAAACTAATGATGTATCTCACTTGTCACAAAATTGTTAGCTATAGGAGTTATTTGAAGTTTTTTTTGAAAATTGAAGAAAATTGATTTTTATTATCACATCTTTCGCCAAACCCCACACAACTATGGCCCAATCACGCTATTGCCAACACTTGGAAAATATTTTGAAATAACTTGGATTCATGCCGCATCTATCAACAATGTTTCCTTTATCAATAGCCACCTCAAAGATTCAATCATGTCATTTAATAAACAAATACTCGGCGTTATTATTTACAGATATAGGCAAGACGTTTGATACTACGTGGCAAAGAGGACTACTATATTTTTTTTTCAAAGTGAAGACCTTATTTTGTTTTTTTTTGCTCATCACTTATTGGCACACTTACTTTTTTATTTCTAGTTTACCTGGTGAAGAGCGATTTTTCTGGTGTTGTGCCGTTCCTTAAATATCCATGATATGTACCGGAGTTTATAAATACATATCGATATACCGTGTGTAACTGATTTCTGGTAGACCCCAAATATCATTTGCATTTTTACATATATCTTTGTTAAATTAAATTTTTGTTTAAATTTAAATTAAATTTAAACAAAAAACAATTTTAAATTGAATTTAAACAAAAAACTACATCCAAAGGGCCACTTCTGATACATCTATAAACTCAAAATTTAGAGTCTAAT
Source organism: Ocypus olens (assembly GCA_910593695.2). NCBI lineage: Eukaryota > Metazoa > Arthropoda > Insecta > Coleoptera > Staphylinidae > Ocypus > Ocypus olens. The sequence goes on along the minus strand of OU343053.1, from coordinate 14,514,216 downwards.
TAAATTATTTAAAAATTCCATTCCCGGTTTAACCGGAAATTACTTTCACTTTTCAATTTCAAATCGAACACCTTGTTTATTTTTACGTAATTTAATTCGTCTTTAAATTTTGAGTTTTTAGATATATTACTAATAAGTTACGATTCTCTAGTTCTGACTAAACATGTCCTTTAAAAAGTCGAGGAAAGAAATCCTTAAAACAAACCTAATAAAGTCCCAAAAAAGTTCTAGAAAAAATTGACCTGAAACCCAAAAAGAAAATAGAAGAGTCCTGAAAAAAAGCCTTTGATATGACCTAAAAAAGAGGCCTTTGAAAAGACCTGAAAAAGGTACTAAAATTCTGAAATAAGCCTGAAAAATGGCCTGAAAAAATAGTCCTCATTAGAGCGCCGAAGAAAGTGTTGAGAAAATCCTAAAGAAACTTCCGGCAAAAATTGGCTCAACAAAATCCTGACAAAAATATCCTGAGAGAAAGTACTGAAAAACTTCCTTAAAAAGGTTCCGAAAAAGTCCATAAAAGGGCCTTGAAAAAATGTCCTGAGAAAAACTGGAAAAATGACCCGAAAAAGTCCTAAAAAAAATTCTTGAAAAAAGTTCTAAAAAAAATTCTTGAAAAAAGTTCTAAAAAAAATCTGAAGAGTCCTCAAAATAAAATCTTGAAAAAATTATTTAAGAAAGATCCTTAAAAAATACCTGAAAAACTACTGAAAAAACATCTGCAAAAATTGCCCTTAAAACAGCCCTAAAAAGAAAGCCCAGAAAAAAAATCTTGAAAAAGCCCTGAAAAAAGTTCTGAGAAAAAAATACTGAAAAAGTCTTAAAACATGTCCTAAAAAGTTTTAAAAAAGGTCACGAAATAGTTTTGAAAATAAAGTCTTAAAAATCTTTAAACAATCTTGAAAAAGAAGTCCTTAAAAAAGTCCTGAAAACAATGTCCTGAAAGAGAATTTAAAAAAGTCTTGAGGAAAGAAGTCTTAAAAAAAGTCCTGAAAAAAATGTAATTAAGAAAATCCTAAAAACATTTCATAAAAAGGTCCTAAAAGACCCAAAAAAAGTTCTGAAAAAGATTGTCGTGAAAAAAAATCCCAAAGTCCTGAAGAAGGTTCTAAAAAATAGTTTTGAAATAAAGTCCTTGGAAAATTCTCGACAAAAAGTCTTAGAATAAGTCTTGAATATACCGGGTGTAACTGAATTCTGGTAGACCCTAAATATCATTTGAATTTTTACATATATCTTTATGAAATTTAGTATCCTGTTTTTAGAGAATAAACTTTTAGACTTTTAATAAAAATTCAATTTCCGGTTTAACTGGAAATTACCATAACTTTTCTATTTCAAATGAAACACCCGATATATTTTTACAGAATTCAACTTGTCTCCAAATTTTGAGTGCATAGATGTGTCATAAGTGACCTTTTGGTTGTTAGTTTTTTGTTTAAATTTAAATTAATTTAAACAAAAAACAAATTTGAATTAAATTTCAGAAACTAACAACCAAAGGATCACTTATGATACATCTATAAATTCAGAATTTAGAGACAAATTTAATTATGTAAAAATATACAGGGTGTGGAATTTTTACTAAAAGTCCACATGTCGACACACTTTATTCCCCAAAAACACCATATTGAATTTCATAAAGATTTATGTAAAGATGCAAATGATATTTGAAGTCTACCAGAATTCAGTTACACCCGGTATACCATGATAAATATCGTGATGTATATCTGATGTTATATATCGTCCGAACCGTGATCCTTCTCTGCAATTTTTTTTTGTACTAAGGTGCGTACCACTGGTACCCGTGGGTACCACAATTCAGACCGGCTAGTACATAAATGTACGGCTGTCAATGTATGCTTAAAATGCATGTTGAATACATTTAAATAAATAGAATAAACAGCTGTGGATCATCAAAGAAAATAATGAATTACAAACTCATCGTCAAACCAAAACCGCATGCCCGGTTGATACGAGGTTTTGGTTTGCGCAGAGTGAGAAAGTATTCAGGGAATGCGGCAACAAATCTCCACGTGGAGAATTGAATAGGCGTCTCCTTGAAATTTAAGATGGTCACTGCGCAACTTACCAAGAGGTTTTGGTACGGTAATACATCCATCGATTGATTATTCAAATCTAAACATATTTAACTTTAATAATTCATTACTCACCTTGATATAAACTTTTCAACCTCAATTAATCAATACACTGCCCTTTGAATGAATGAATTATATAAATGCATGATCATTAACTACAGATTTAGGGCTCGAAAACCTTCGCCAAGTTGTAATTATATATTTTTTGTGCGCCACAAGGTGTGTGAAATTAGGTAACCTTCTAAGAACGAGTGAGAGAGAAAAGAAAAAGAAAACTCGGACGTGAAAAATTATAATAATATTACTTTCCTAGAATAAGAAACAGATATTAACACTTTTCATTGCCATACAGTGAGGAGTGCCAGGATATCCAGAATGAGGACACGCTATGGTTTTAATAGATGTGGAGTGATTACTAAAAAAAAAATCTGTTACATGGGTGTAGTAAGTCATCCTGATGAAAATATGTTGTTTGCTTGGGCTCCCCTTCAAGGATTAATTTCGTCGTTTGTGTACTTTTCGGCTAATTTGGAATTGTTATACTGTCCTTGAAGTTATATTGTCTATGATATTTTATGGTCGATTTAATCGATTCGGTTGTCCCTTTCGTTATTAACGTTAATCCTTTGTCCTACATCGGAGAAACTCTGCCAGTAATTTCAGAATGCAAAATGTTTTAAAATTTGCATTTAAATGGGTGGGCTTATGGAGGATCCAGGAATTTCAATGAATATTGAAACAAAACAAAAAAATACAATTCATAGGAAACAGCATAAATAAATTGGAAATGTTATTACATGAGATCAAGGACCGAGCAGTGACAGAACATTAGAAATCTGAAGAAGAGTTACCGTTTTATAATATGTATGAGTTCACACGTGTTGTAGAAACCGTAGTGAAGACAGAGGGATGGCAATATATTTGTCCAAAGTACCAAAAGAAAGCTGATATTTCCAGTTTCTATTCCAAAGGAAATGATATCTGTCGGCATACAAGAAAATGTAAAATTTTGTGCATTTTAGTTAGGTTTACTTATTTATTCATGCATCAACTTTTTACACATAAATACAAAAAAAAATACGAAGAAGGCATTGAATAAATGTAGTAAAGACGTCTATTACATTTACTATAAAAGAAGTAACTACAAAATATTCCATTTGTAGATTTAATTTATTAGCATTTATAAACTTTATAACTCTGAAATAATTAATTTTTAGGATTTTCAACAAAATATTAGCGTTAATCTTATCCAAACACAAAACACTCATAATTTTGAAGAATTTAATATTGATAGCATAGAAAAAAACTAATTGAACAATTTAATTTAAAAGCAATGATAAATAATTTCACCAGATAATTTGTTGTAGCATTATTTGCGAATGCCAAGCAATTGTCGAAACAAGTGAAAACAACAATTGAATTTTAAATCATTTTAACTGCATTTAAACAAATTTTTTAGAACATTACTTATCTTATTTTGTATATTTTCTTCCCAGTAATTGGAGAAATAAATTAATATTATTACTGTTCCATGTGAAATTGACGTGCGAATGTGAGAAAAAAAATCGTAACGCCAAAAATGTTCAAAATAGCTCGATGCAAAAAAATATTGGCAAAGATGCCCGGCGTGTGTTCACGTATTACCTATTTGGATTACGTAGGCAGAAAATTAAGCCGCCGCAGCCTTGACCTAGAGGCCTTGGCTTCGTAAGAAAAAAAAAACAAAATAAATACGCTCATGGATGTTCGCAGTGAGAGTCAAACGAAATATATGTATATCATTAGCGTAATGAAAGCAAACGTGTTTTTTGGATAGTGTTCGTTGGTATTTTTAAAACTAGTCGTACGACTAGTTATTCAAATTGGCACTCGAAGCATTTACATAAACGCCAGTCAGAAACGAAACTGATTAAATTCGAACAATATAAAAAGTAGAACTTTGATGATAGATTAGATTAAAATAATTTAAACATTAATTATTATTTTCAATCAACGAAAAATTGCAGACCGATTTCAACTATTAATCCATCTAATAATAATAATAATTATCTAATTATAGTAAAAAAAAGCCTTTGTCCAGGATATTTCAACTTGGAAATACTTTAGCGAGGACAAACCCGAATTTAATTTTTGATACTTCACATATAATTTTTAAGAGAAAAGTTAAATCGTTAGGTCTAGATAATTTTATATAGTTTATTGTACTTTAGTACTTACATAGTTTATGTTTTGTTAAATTTTGTTAATGGTAGTCAATGGCACACTTGAATTTATTTATGTTTGTATTTATATTTATACTTTTGTTACCGTTTTGCTTTTTTATTGTAAATTGGTGAATCCGTTATCAATAAATAATAATAATAATAATCGTCATCAGTGCAAAAGAGTTGCAGATAAGAAATAGGAATTATTAGGATGTCTATACAAGCACCAAATTTGATCGTTCTAACGTTTTTCCATCTCACCGAAAACTGCACTTGAGGACTACTAGTCCGAAACCAGTTCGTAATTTGCACAACTCCTGCGGTTTTCGCCACTGCTGGCGAAATGGCAGTAAAACGTTTAACCGGATAATTTGTAATAGATTTATATAATGGCTATTTGCGGTGTGTTTTTATTAGGATTGTTCTTTTACAAGATTTTTCTTCTAGTATTTGGAGAAGAATATCCGTTGAACCAAAATTAAGAGTAAAAAAATTATTTAACACACTTGTAAACGAGTCAACGCACATTTATCGGTACGGCATGAAACGGATAAATGTGCGTTGACTCGTTTACAACTGTGTTAAGCAATTTTTGCCGATGCGTGCCGTCCGTCCGATTCCGACAAGTGTGCGCGTAGCTTTAGTTCGATTTAAAAATGCCACAAATATTTTGAAATAATTTATACTTTATTTTCGAGAGTACACCTTCATATTTCATTGAAATGACTGCCTCGGCTGGGTGAGAAACATTCAAACATTCCGTCTGAAAAAATCGTTGACCGTTATTTGTCGATTGGAATGTCTTTGTGAGACCCTCAGATACCAGGAACTGAAGGTTGCCAGACAATTCAGCGTACTATGGTTCCTGAAACCGGTTTTTTTGGGCAAAATTAATAAAATGTTTATTCAAAATTACTAAGTGGTCAAAGGATTTTCTAAGGTTAGTAGTAGCTCGTTGAAAAGACAAAGTGTTTTTTTGACCGTTTTTATTTTGTCTTATAAATAATTTTCTAATTCTAATTGGTCTAGCTGATCAATAGGAAAAATGCCTTCTAGCATAACTTCCTCGTTTTCTTCAAATTCTTCTTCTTCTGATACTTGATTGTCAGGTTTTACTGGCACTAACATGCCAACTACTTCAGAGGGAAGCTTTAATATACATTGTCGACCTACACGTTTCTTCGATAACGGTCGCCTAGGGCGGTTAGTTAGCTTCTTTCTTATTTTCCAAGAAAATGACCCTATGATGATTCCACAGCATAGTCACTCGTTTTGGCTTTTCAATTATCAAGTGTGGATTTTCTGTGCCCTATATACAGCAATTTCGCTTGTTCGCATAACCGCCGCACAGTGCAGTATTTTCCGAATCTAGCAGGACAAAACCCATAAAATCAATGGCCAAAATATTCACTTATAACCCTCTAGGAGTGGAGGTAAAGCACCAAATAAGGGGATTTACCAAATATAAAATGTATACGCACCCACCCGTGTTGCCAATTGCCGGACAAAAGAGGGTTTATACCTGCCCATTCCAAAATCAGTCCTCAGTTATTCCCCACTCGTTAACTTATGAAGGTTGTACTGCAAAAGTGTTCGTTTGTGTTTATGTTTTTCATCATGGATAACTTACGTCAAGGTGTGTAGTTTATAATAGATTATATAAAAATGCACCCTAATACATACATATTTGAAAAAAAAATCATTGAAGTACTAAAATTAAATAGAAGTACTGATTTCATTAGACAGCAAAAAAATTGGTATATGTTTGTATGTCATGGTTTTATCATTTTTATAATCTTAAAGTGATACAGATTATATGTAATACAAATTTGAGTGCAATAATTTGCAATTTTGAAAAATATCTGTATTTTTAGAGGTCCGCTGTTAAGTGTTTCAAGAAAAGAACTGTACAATGTGTTACGAAATGCGGATAATAATCCACGGGCATGTTCTGCTATGCCGGGAAATTCACTTGTCGATTACCTTAAAACAAAATTTAATATGCATCACTGTTCTCAAGTCATGTTTGTAGAATTGAACCGTATTATCCATTCATTCATGATCGGATCCAATCAAAAATGGAAGTTGTGTTATCGAAATAAAAATGTGTTCTTAAAGAAACATAACGATTGGCTAAATGCATTGGTCGCAATAAATGATCTTGACGCACAGAGTACAAGTGGTGTACAGAGTCCAGATAAAGGAGTGCGTCCAAAAAAGGAATTCAGCTCAAGTGGCTTGAAGTCACAAACGAGAAAGGTGAAACCATTACTGACAGTAAACACCTTAGACGAGTTAACTCTTGCAACAAATATTAAAATGAAGCAATCTGGCAAAAGGGATGCTGCATACATGCTGAAGCAATTGGTGTCAAGTCCCAAAAGGGCAACAAAGGCTAAAAAGCTGGGCAACAAACACCTCAATACTCACAAGAAGAAGCATTGGCGTTAATAACTGCGACAAAATTAAGTTACCGAAAATATCAAATGATTAGAAAATCGGCAATGGTGAAAGCTTTGAGAATATACCCATCCCACCAACAAATAAAAATTGCAAAACAACCGTGCTATCCACCCAGCGATGATTTAACTATAAAACGGATTTGTACAAAAGGAAGTACTAAATAATATTTTTGATAAAGGAATGGTTGTAAATAATTTCACAATGATATTTAAATGGGAATGCGATGGTAGTGGTGGGCAAAGTAGGTACAAACAAAGGGCAAACGAGAATTTGAAGATTCAAATATTTTAGCAACATCATTTGTACCTTTGCAATTATATGATTCTGGTAGTGGATTGAACAAAAAAATTATATTATGGCAAAACTCGCGACCGTCATCAACTTCCTATTGCAGACCAATAAGATTTCGGTTTGTTGAGGAAACTGAGGAATTCGTTTTACAAGAATTTGGAAATGTGAGAAGCCAGATTGCAGCAATTTTACCCACTTTAATGGAATCTCAAATTCTTGAAGTGTCACATATATTTGAAGAGACAATGATCGATGGAAAAGTATGCAACATTTTAGCAGCCAACAGGGCTACCCAAAAGTGTTACATTTGTAAAGCCACTTCGAAAGAAATGAATCATTTGAAAATAATTCGACAACGCACAAGTGATCCGCAAACATTTTCTTGGGGTTTGTCTACTTTACATGCGCAAATAAGATTAATGGAATGTTTTTTACATATTGCGTATAGGTTAGATGTGCAAAAATGGCAATGCCATAAAGAAGATAAATTCAGTGTAGAAACTAGGAGAAAAATGATTATAGACAGATTTAGGTCAGAAACAGGACTATTGTTAGACACTCCGAAACAAGATGGAGGTAATACAAATAATGGCAACAGTGCGATTTTTTAAAAAGCTGCTTTCGCTGCTAGATAACAGGAGTCGATCAATCCTCAATTGAGAGATTTAATACTATATTATGCACGTTGACCTGTGGGTATGAGATAAACATATCTGCATTGCAAGAATACTGCGACGAAAGCGCTAATTTATACGTGTCACTTTACAACTAGTATCCAATGCCTGTTACCCTACACAAAATTTTATTGCATGAACCAGAAGTAGTCCAGCATTTTTACTGCCAATTGGACAGATGTCCGAAGAGGCGCAGGAGTCACGTCATAAAGATATAAGGAAATTTCGACTAGAACATTGCAGAAAAGTGACGAGGATGAAGACCAATACTGATATTCTTCATAATCTTTTAATTTCTTCAGATCATGTAATAATATTTTTGATTCCAAGAGAAAATTAAATATTGTTCCCCCATCAGAACACCTACAGACCGGTTTCGACCTTTCAGGTCTCATCAGTGTAGTTAGTTGCTGATGGGGAAACGGAGATTACTATTGGAATATAAGTATTCCAAACACCGTTAAAGGTAGAAACGCCAAAGTGGCGGAATCTATTGCTGATGGGGGAACAATATTTAATGTTCACATTAATATTGTGATATTTGCCGCCGCTGGCAATGTCCATATCTTGTCGGTGTTAAAGCCACCCGGATTTGATTCAGTACAGCATTCAGGCAATAGATTCCGCCACTTTGGCGTTTCTACCTCCAAGAGAAAACTGTAAGATATCAGTTATGTATCCTGCTGTTATGAAACTGATACAGCCTCCAAACATCGATATACAATCTGAAGAGCAAGGAAGTGGAAGTGATCCTCCTAGTAGTGCTAGTAGTCAAGCCGGCGATACTAAGAATTCTAATAGTGGGAGTTGTGGTGAAAACGAGTAATAAATGTCTGTAATTATTTGTTTTGTATATATTAGATATTGATTAAACAATTGTTAATAATTGTTACAATTAAATTGTGTTTGATATTTATATACATTTTGTCCCGCTAGATTTGCAAAATACTGCACTATGCGCCGAGGTGAAAATGAGCTTCGTCGGAAAAGGTGATTTTTGATAAAAAAGCTCATCTTCTTCCAATCGATAAATTGACCCATTCAGCGAAGCGAAAACGCAATGGATGGTCAACTGCCTTCAATTCTTGGACCAATTGGACTATGTTGGCCTTCGTACTAAAGGTTGTAAAAAGTGAAAAGTACGTCGGGAAAAAAAGGTCCTCACTTTCAAAAAGTCGGGAAGAAAGCTTATTCAGAAAACATTTTGACGAGCAAAAAAAAGATCCTCACTTTTTGTGACTCAAACTGAGCTGCAAACTGCACAGAAGTTACATGACTCCGCGACTCACTTCGAGGAGTTACCTCTTTGAGTCGACTCGCTCATGAGTTACCCATCTGTACTTCATATCGAGATCTTTGTGTAAAATTATTCGCAAAGTCCTTTTTGAACATCGGCGATTCAAATCTTGTGAACGATGGCGGGTTGCGGTGTTGGGATGCTGACGCACACTGTTTGCTACAGCAGCAATATTTTCCATACAAGAGCTGTAAGGCAATGCACGTGTGTATTGTGTATTAACGTGCCAACCGAACGAACTTTCTTCACAAATTTCTTTACACCGTTCTCATATGGTGCTTCATTCCTACCAAATTGTGTACGCAACTGACACTATTCTGAATAAGTTTTTAATATTTCCCAACGTTGATCAAGCGTATATCGACTCATTTCGTTCACCGGGAATATAATACTGAATTCCTGCCATTTTATAGGTAACTGTAGAGCTGTGAGGGGCGCAATAACTTCTAGTACAAAAGCGAAGCATAAGATTTTGCACCCTTTACAAGAAACCGATGAGCGTGTTTTACTTATCGAAGAGTGGGTTAGAGCTCCGGTTGAACTTCAATTTGAATCTTGAAATCAGAGAAATAATTTTTTTGTAGGTTATGTTTAAATACAACCGGTGGATGTTTCGAGGGCCCTGTTTCCACCCTCTTATCTGTTGAACCAAAATCAAGAGTTTAACAGATCTATGTAAAAAATTAAACAAAAACAAGCAGTTATATTGACTATTTTCTTATAAACTGAACGATGCAAGCAATCTATAAGCTTGTTTTACTTATTGCATGGTGGGATAATGCCCACCCAACACCGTTCACAAAAAAGGTTGATACAAGAATTCTTCTAATATGGAAATATAACATGCGGGGAGAAGGCACTCTAATTTTTCGCATAATAAAGAATGGGTTCAAAATATGTCTCGATGGACTTACATAATTTTTACAACAACATTCTACTCGTTTGTAATTCAAAATAACAAATAATCCACAAGCATGTCATTAATTTTAATTTTAATTTTAATTTATTTGACGGATTCACCTTTTTACAACTTTATTACATATGTATTATGTAAATAATAGAGATTGCTGGATGATGATTGTTGCTTTTCTGGAATTTCCTTCACAAAAATTTTCGATGCCAAGCAGTTCGGACGCTCAGCTAGTATTTGCAATTTACACGAACACTCCTCAGCGAATTTGGATTATTTTCTCACAGCAACATTTTACACACTTGCAATTGAGTCGTATAGTTCCAAACCAGGCCATCTCCAAAACAGTTTTATCATTGAAATTTATATTAAAATATGTTCCTAGTATAATAGCTCACGACCAGTTTCAGAAGCGGTCCTATAAAGGTAATATTAACTTGGAAAAATACGAGTTATTTCCAAAGAGGGCCATCTCCATTCAGTTGTCAGTTCAAAAACCTGCCATTTCCAGAATCCGTTAAGTTACACACAAGTAGTTCCGATTTTAGCCACGAGTGCGCCTACTGACACATGTGACAATTCAACATAACCTACAACAGTGTGTAAACATAATTTCCAAGACTTATTTGTTGTTTACGATGGTTATGGTTGCTCGATACCAGCACTAGTTTTATATGCTCAATGCTCTCAGTATGGATGCTTGCAAAAGCATCTAACAGTATAAAAGAGATTGAAATTGTATTTTCTGTGATGGGCTATTCGTTTTTATCTGCCGATCGAGTATTCGCCCGAATAGTGAAACTTATTCAATCCATTGATGTTGTAATATTCGCAATCCACAAATGTATGAAGACATCTTTTCAAATCATGGAACTGTGTTTTGTCTGGGTACAGATGATAGAGTATTAGACTGGAAGTCAATTTCTCAAGGTTCTTAAGCCCCCTGGCCAATAGAATTTGAAATTTTTCCTAACCAACCAATTTTTTTTAAAGAGAAATTAGCTGAAAATTGCTAAAAATTTGCACAGATAACATCGGTTTTATGAAGTGCCAAATAAAGTGTTTAAATTGGTTCAAGCCTCATCTCGGTATTTTGGGTAGCAGAGAAGTTACGGCAAATGAAAGAAATGAGGAGATTTTGTTTTTATTTTAATTTCGAACAAGTGGGCCATGACAAGTGGGATTTGGGGGCAGATTCTTAATGATCACTCGAACCTACACCTTTTTGCTAATTTGACCATCTCTCTATCTCTTCAAATGCAGAAGTTGCCCATGTTGTCTCTATGAAATTCGGGCACTCTGTATATTACTTAGAGGACAACAAAGTTCTATTTAGAAGTTACAAAGGTGTTACAAGGCACAAAGTAGCAAATGTAGAAGTCATTGAAGAAGGCGTTAATATAAATCTTCTAAAATTAAAAGATGTTGATAATGTTTTTGCCACAAATTTGCCCATAACTAACCAATCGTTCATAATAGACCCATGCTATCTTATACTATTTTTATCAGCTTCTCAAGAGGGTTAAAAATAAAGTATAAAATATAGGGTGTTCCATTTAAAAAAACATAACTTTGTTCTGTTATGTATATTGGGACACCCTGCACCCTGTACAAAAACATACATATTTTTAAATTATGTAGAATAAGTGTGGGTACCAGTTCAAGAAAACTAGAAGTCGATATCTCAAATAACAAATAAGTTATGGGGCTTTTACAGATCCCTGGGTCACCCGGTATGTAGTTGTAACAATAGCGAACAATCCAAAACACGACATTGTTAGTTTTCAAGAATTTCCCCCACAAACAATTTCCTTGCTAATAAAACGTGCATTCAGCTGGCTTTTTGCAATTTACACAAAAGCCCTTTGATGGATTTTTATTATATTGTACGGTAACATTCTACACATTTGTAGTTGTGAAAATACTGCATAATCCAAAGTTTTTTCAGGAATTTCTCTCCAAATATTTCTGGATGCGGATTTATGCAGTTTCCGAGTAAAGCCCTCAGGTCATTTACACTTTTGCAGTTGTACAAATAATCAGTGGCGGCTCGTGGAATATGTTGATGGTAAAGCCACTAATACAATATACCCTCGTCCCGCTTTTTTTAAGAAAGAAAGAACGATTTATCTTCCTAGACCAAAGTAACTGGCGAAAATGTGTTTTAAGAAATAATTAAAAATGATTGCCGAGCTTCAAACTACTCATTAAAAAAATATTGGAATTTAAGAAGTTGCTTATATTCTTAAAATATAATTATTTTTGAGTTGTATGACATTATTTCAGAATTTTTAAACAATTTCTATTATTTTTTATTTATTTTAGAAAATGCTCAATTTTGAACGCAATTAAAAAATACAGATAACCCATTAAAAAATTATTGGAATTTAAGAAGTTGATTACATTCTCAAAATATAATAATTTGGGAGTTTTATGGAATTATTTCCGAATTTTTAAACAATTTCCACTATTTTTTATTTATTTTAGAAAATTCTCAATTTAAGACGCAATTAAAACAATGCACGTTTAAGCAAGAACAGTTATAACCCATTAAAAAAATTATTGGAATTTTAAGAAGTTGATTATATTCTCGAAACATAATAATTTGGGAGTTGTATGACATTATTTTAGAATTTTTAAGCAATTTCTATTATTTTTTATTTATTTTAGAAAATGCTCAATTTTGAACGCAATTAAAAAATGCATGTTTAACAACGAACAGTTATAACACAAATTATTGGAATTTAGGAAGTTGATTATATTCTTAAAATATAATAAATTGGGAGTTGTATAGAATAATTTCAGAATTTTTAAATAATTTCCACTATTTTCTATTGCTTTTAGAAAATGCTCAATTTTAAACGCAATTGCCAGATACTTGAAATTGTCTAAAGCCACTGAAACAATACTTTATTTCACTTTCGGTGAAAGCAAGAAATACAAGAAAATCAAAACTTACGAAAAAGGAAAATCCTTTCGAGGCGTTTTGGCGGTTAAAATGTAACCTAGATGATCATTCTTTGATTCCCTCACGGATTGTTGAAGTGGAATGGAACACAAACACCAACACACACAAATCCTAGATGTATCACAACACAGTAGGCACTAAAACATTGGAAAAATCAAAATTCCGAACCAGAACAAACGTCTTCCGCGACCGCGATCAACAAACTGAATTGATATCAACAGGTGAGCCGTGGATTGGTGATAAGAATTTAATGTCGTTTCGAGCGGAGAAAAAAATACGAATATTTTGATAATCTTCAATCGCCCGGGGCAGATTAAAAACACTGAGGTCGAGATAAGTTGTAGAACTGCTTCACGAGGATCTTAAGAAGTTGATTATATTCTTAAAATATAATGATTTTGGAGTTGTGTAGAATTATTTCAGAATGTTTAAACAAGTTCTACTATTTTTTATTTGTTTTAAAAATACTCGATTTTGAATGCAATTTAAAAATGCATGTTTAACATCGAACAGTTATTACCCATTAAAAAATTGTTAGAATTTAAGAAGTTGATTATATTCTTAAAATATAATAATGTGCGAGTTAAGTAGAATAATTTCTACTATTTTATATTTATTTTAGAAAATGCTCAATTTTTAACACAATTAAAAAATGCATGTTTAACTACGAACAGTTATAACCCAGTAAAAAAATTATAGGAATTTAAGATGTTGATTATATTCTCAAAATATGATAATTAAGGAGTTGTCTAGAATTATTTCTGAATTTTTAAACAATTTTTACTATTTTTTATTTATTTTAGAAAATGCTGAATTTTCAACGCAATTAAAAAATGCATGTTTAACAACGAACAGCTATAACCAGTGGCGTCTCGTGGAACTTGTTGATGGTAGAGCCTCCAGCCCCCTCCTTTTTTTGAAGAAACAAAGAACGATTTATCTTCCTAGACCAAAGTAACTGGCGTAAAAGTGTTTTAAGAATTAATTAAAAACTCTTGCTGAGAAACTGCAGGTAGTGCCATGGCTCCTTGGCTCTATTTAACGAGCCGCCCCTGCAAATAATGTATGTGAAGCTGGGAATATTTCCAGCAATATTTTGGCTCCTCCGCTAAACGTTGTTTATAATCATAAATAATGTTTAAAATATCAGTTTCACACCACCAAACAAGTCTAATTATAATTAAGTCAACCAAATGCAAATATTCATTAATTGGAATAAAAAGAAAAATTCCTTCAATTGCAAATATTTAAAAATACGTAACTTTCTTTTCAGGGATTAATATCAATAATTCATTCACAAATTGTCTAAACAATTTATCTACCAATAATTTTTGTAATTGGGACTTTTTTCTTTTATAACAATTACATAATATTTACATTTGGTTAGCTTAATTAGACTTATTTTTGATTTTTAGTGGTGCAAAACTAATATTGTAAACATTATTTATAATAATAAACAAGATTTAAAGGATATAGTGGAAGCGTTAAAATATTGCTGGATATATTGCCAGCTTCACACACACATGTAAAAATAACAAATAATCCAAAAACACACGGTCGCTAGTTCTTCCAAAATTTCCATCCAAACATTTCTGGTGCTAGCAAATCGAACGTTCAATGGGATTTTTGGAATTTCTATGGAAACTTCTTGATGGATTTAAATTATTTTTTACTGTAACATTCTACATATTTGTAGTTGTACAAATAATAAATAATGTAAAAACACAAAATCGCTTGTCCTTCCGAAATTTTCCTACAAACATTACTGATGCCAACAAAACGGAGGCTCACTGAATTTTTACACTTACCGAGTAAACCACTTTATGGATTTGGATTATATCAAACTGTAACATTCTGTACAATTGTAGTTGTAAAAATAAGGAATAATCACTGCTAGTTCTTCAGATTTTTTCTCCCAAAACAAATGTTAAGCTGGATTTATGCAATTTTTCATTTAGATCTTGCCGTTAAATTATTGATGGCGATCCCCGACTTTAATTATGCAAATTCATGTTATTACAGAAAATGGTAACAATAAGTAGTAAATAATGTTTGACATTAAAAATGAAACATTGCGGTAATTGCTACAATTACAACGTTGGGATTTAACGAGCATTGATTAAACAATATGAGGTTAATAAGCCACGACCGTGTGTATGTGTTTGTGCATGTAGAAATCGAATGTTACCTTAATAGAAAGCACTGTTGCTAAATGGCGATAGGATTAGAAAAAAGAAGCACAGCCTGCAAATAGACATAAAATGTGCTCTCATTGACACAGAAGCGCAGAAGATCTGTGTGTTCGTGAAAGCTTCGATCTCATCAATTACAATGATTTTCTCCTCAACGAGAATTATTGTATTCTATAAAATTAATCAAATAAGCATGTCCATCATCGATAGTAGAGTAGGGTAATCTAGAGTTTATCCAGAATGGTAATGAAAAATAATCGTTTTCTGTATCTGTAAGTCTTAAAAATGTCGGAACCAGTATACAATTTGATGGATAATTAAAGGGCCGATTAATTAATTAATAATCAAATTATTTTATTTTGATGACGAAATCTACACTTTGAACAAAACAACCGTTTAAAACACATCAACGTCCCAAACGAATTAACCAATGAGAGACAGTTCGTCTTTATGAAATCAAACTTATCCGATTTTGTTCTACAAAAGTTTGGAGAAAATCCTGAATTTCATCGAAAAATTATCTTTAGCGATGAAGCTCATTTTTGGCTGAATGGCTTTGTCAATTAGCAAAATATGCGTTATTGGACAGCAACAAACCCACATGTTTGAGAGTACATTGCATCCACAAAAGGTGACGTGTGGTGTGGATTTTATGCCGGAGGTATAATAGGGCGTATTTTTTCGTCGATGAAAATAATCGCCATGTTATGTTCAATGGAGATCGCTATCGTGGGATGTTGGAAGACTATTTATGGCCAGAATTGGATGGACTTGATATCAGTGGTTCCAACAAGATGGTGCCACAAGCCACATAGCTGGTCAAACAATTGATTTATTGAAAGGAACATTTGGTAATCGGTTAACCTCGAGAAATGGTCCAGTCGAAAGGCCACCTCGCTCATGCGATTTGATGACGTTGGATTTTTTTTCTTATGGGGTTACCTTAAGTCGAAGGTTTATGCCAATAATCCAACAACGTTAGAGGAGCTCAGGATCAACATCGAACGCGAAATTGCCAACATTCCAGCTGATATGTGTGAGTGATTGAAAATTGGATCCAAAGAATCAATCACTGCCGTCGTGCTAGTTGGGATCATATGAACGACGTCGAATTCCATACATAATTAACATGTGTTCTTCCAGTGGCGGCTCGTGGTACATGTTGATGGTAAAACCACTTATACAATAATCCCCCCCCCCCCTCCTTCTGAAGAAACAAAGAACCCTTTATCTTCCTAGACCAATCGAACATTTTCGCCAAAAAATAAAAAATTTGGAACAAAACCGCCAAGGATCTAAAATATTGGCCAAAAAATCAAAAATCCTGGTTTAAAAATAAAAATGCAGACCAAATAATTGAAAATACAAGCAAAAGAAAAATAATTTACCATTTTCAGCCCCAAAAATAACTCTTTTAAGCTTAGAAATAAGTTCAATAAGAAATTCGAAAATAATGGCAAATATAAATTTTTTTAAAATTTCGCACAATAAAATCAATAATTCAAGTTGAGAAAATCTAAAATATGGGACTAAAATAAAAAATTAAGAGCAAAAATCTGAAATTCGTACCCAAAAATCAAAGTGGTAGACCAAAAAATCAAAAACAAACGAATCGAAAATTTAAGTCGAAATAAATAAAATTGCGGTCAAAAGACCAAAAATTGAAACCAAAATATTCGAAAATACAAAATATAGGCCTGGAATGGTGAAAATTTAGACGAAACATCGAAAACGAGCGCAAAGTTAAAAATTGCAGACAAAAAAAATTGAAAATTTCTTCGAATATTTTGGTCAAAATAAAAAAAAAATGCAGAAATCTAAAATATGGGCCAAAGAATCAAGAATCATAATCTAAAAATGAAAAACGCAGACAAAAAATCGAACTTAAGTAGAAGCAAAATAATTTGCCCCTTTTAGCCGCCAAAAATAAGTTTCTGACCAGAAATTCGAAAATAATAAGCCAAAAATTAAAAAAAACGCACAATTAAATCAATAATTTCAAGTTAAAAAATCTAAAATATACGATAAAAAATTGAGACCAAAAATCTAAAATTCTGACCTTAAAATAAAAATAGTGGACCAAGGAACGAAAAATTTGAATAGACAAAAATAAAAATAAAAAAATTTAGGGCAAAAGTTTAAAAAAATCCACAATGTTGGTCAAAAAGTCGAAAATTTAGACAAAACATCGAAAACTCGGCCTTAAAGATAATAAACGAAAAATCCAAAATTGGGGCCAAAAAATCGAAAATTGTAACAATAAAATCGAAAAGTTAGGTCAAAACAAAAAAAAAATTAAGTTAAAAGATTTTTTAAAAATATTAAAAATCTGTAATGTTGGCAGTACATCGAAAACTCGGGTCTAAAGACAATAAAAAAATCGAAAATTTAAACAAAGAAAACTCGAAAATACAAAATATACAAAAAAATAAAAGAAATCTCGCATATAAATCAAAATACAGGTTATAGATATTTTAACCAAAATCAAATCAAAAATTTGGAACGAGAATTAAAAGTTCGGCCTGAAAAATAAAAAATGCGGACCAAAAAAAATCAAAATTTTTAACAATTATATTTAGTGTTAAAGATCAAAAATTTAGACAAAAAAAAATCTAAAATACAGGTCAAAAATCTAATAAATAAAAATTCGGCTCGAAAAATAAAAAATACGGACCAAAAGAAAACCAAAATTGATGTCATAATAAAGAATATTTAGGTCAACAGATCAAAAATTTCGACCCAAAAGAATTGAAAATACATGTCAAAAATCTAAAAATTCGGCGGGAAAATTAAAAATGCGGGCCAAAAAGTCGAAAATTTAAACAATTAAATCGCAAATTTAGGTCAAAATAAAGGATATTTAAGCCAAAAGTCAAAATATTTTGACCGAAAATAATTTAGAAACTAAAAATTCGTCGGGAAAAATAGAAAATGCCGACCAAAAATAGTCGAAAATTTTAACAATTTAGGTCAAAATAAAGAAATTTTGACAAAAAAAATCGAAAATACAGTCTTAATAATAAAAATGCAGAATATTCTAGTAAAAAAATAGTTTAAATTAGTCTCAAAAATCACTCTATTGTTCAAAATAATTTTCCAATTTTTTTTTTAATTTGAAAATATTTTTTTTTATTTTCGCTTTAATCGTCCAAAAAAGTGATACTAATTTGAAAAAGAATTCAAATAAAACCATAAACTTTGTTGAGATCCCCTTATTGTTTCACCTTTTGTGCAACTTTAGATTTAGTAGATACATTTTGAATAATTCAAATAAAACAATTCACTTGGTTAGTATCACTCTCAGTAGCGGCTCGTGTTGATGGTACTTTTACAATATATAATATAATTTTCATATAAGAAAGAAAGAACGATTAATCTTCCAAGTCCAAGATTATTTTGAGTTGTAAAATAAAGGTTCATAATTTCAAACAAGCTGAAAATATGATTTATGTGTACTTTCGATTTATCGTGCGTTTACATTTTGTCCCGGACATGCACTAAAACGTAACCTCACCATCAAACAAAAAGAATTTGAGAATTAATTAAAAATTCTTGCCGAGCTCAGAACTAGATGTAGTGCCATGGCTCCTTGGCTCTATATGACGAGCCGCCCCTGTGTTCTTCACCTGGAATAAATTTCAGCCCGATATCTCGATCAGAGGCCTGCATGGGCCGGGCTTTGGCCCGGCCTAGAAAGCCCGGCCCGGCCCGACGTCGGGCCGGGCCGGGCCAGTTCGTATTTTTCAAACTCCGGGCCGGGCCGGGCTTTCCGATGGATAATTTAACCCGGGCCGGGCCGGGCCGGGCTTAGATAAATTTAATTTTATTATATTTTGAAAAGCAACAACAAAGTGAATTGAAAAAAAAAATGTTATTAACACAAATTCAGTGTATTTTAAGAATTTTAAGGAATACATGGGTCCAGTAATTTTATTTATTTAATTCAACATTTTTCGGGAACGGGTCGGGCCGGGCCGGGCTTTCGAAAACCCGCTTCTGCAGGGCTCTGATCTCGATTATTCTGTTTTATTTAAATACAAAATTGGTATGTCCTTATTGAAAAACCCTTTATATATGATTCTTCCTTAATTGTTACCACGGAAAAGTTAAGACACTTACAAGATCTTCAATTGACACACCCTCGCATATATATAAAAAAAAGTTAAAATCGTGTTTGTTGTTTACGTTAAATTTCGGTTACAGCCGTAGCTTTCTAAAGCATGTATTACTCATTGAAGTCACTCGCGCAATACTATTTTTGGGTAATGTACAAGGGCCTGTTTAATATGCAGACAGTAAAATGCGAGTGTCGTAATTCATTATGCATACATATGCATTCCCAATTAAACAATTTCTCTTACACCAAATGGTCACGAAAATGATATTTTTTTTTAATACTATACCTCCAGTATTCCCTCTTGAATCCAACCATTTTTTTTTTGTTTATTTGTTACTACTATAAAAAAGAGTGACAGTAGGGAATAAAATCGCATTTTAATGACCACGCGGAAAATACAGTTTATTTATTCATTTATTAACTAATCTATACTACCACTCACCTATAAAGACCATGCAACGTATTTATATCTTCGTGTGATCTTTTTAATTGTAATTTGGGACAACTTGTTATCTCTATTGTAAATTTATTATACAGGGTGTAGAATTGGTTTACGCACCATAGGGATTTCCATGTTAAATTCTTAATGTTCAAATATTGGCTCCCAAAATTATTTCAGAGAAAAAGTGTATATACGTTTTTTTGTAGAGAAAAAAATACTCTACATAACCGTCTCTTTACTTATTTCTTTTTTACTTTTCATGCAAATGGGAAATCAAGGAAATTATATTGTAGCACAAATAGGTGGTGCCTTGGAATTGCTGAAACAATAAACCGTTGAACGTTAGCTGTCACGGTAATGTCGCAATCACAAATTAAGACGTATTTAAGGTAATTCTAAATTAATATACTGACGAGCAAAAAATAGAGGTTACTTTAAAATTTTGACTTATTTTTGGATTTTTTTGTTTTAACTTTATGTTTGCAAATTGTAAACAATTGTACTGTATTTTGCATACTAAATTTAAAAAAAGCAATGTTGAATCGTAAAGCATATTTATTGCTTTTATTGCCTATTTTGGAAACATCACAAATTTACAGTTCAGACGAAGTTCGAATTTTTGTTCCTAGGACTAATATGGAACAAAAAATAATGAAAAAAAACTTATCACTAATAACGAGTATTATCCCCTCTTGCATAAATGACTGCTTGAAGTCGAGGAGGAACACATAGAATTAAATTAACGATCACATTTTGGTCGATATTATTCCATTCTTGCAATAGCAACTGTCTTAGCTCCTGAGAAGTTCTTGGAGCAAGTATATGCTTTCTGATACGTCGTCCCAACTCATCCCATACATGTTCTATGTTCCGCGCTCAGAGCTGGACAATCGAACCGCGAAATTCCCACTTCATCCAGATAATCTCTGACAACTCTGGCTACGTGAGGTCTAGCATTATCTTGCATGAAAATGCCGCGCTCGCCCATAGTTGTCATGAAGGGCATAACATGCTCTTCGAGAACCTTCGTAATGTATCTGTGAGCCGTCAGGGAGCCATTCTCTATAAAAATCAACTCTGTGCGTGCTTCGGTAATAATTTCTGCCCAAGCCATAACCGACCCACCGCCAAATGGAAGTCGCTCAATACAAACTGAAGCGTATTTTTCTCCGCGTCTTCTCCACACTTTCCGACGTCCGCCTGATGCATTGATCAAAACCGCGACTCATCTGAAAACAGTACCCTGCTCCAGTCCTCATTAGTCCATGCCCGGTGATTTCGGGCGAAAGCACACGATGTCGACGTTGTAAAGGTGGACCTGTAGCCATCTTTCTACAAGACAATCCAGCAGCCCGAAGCCTTTTCCTAACGGTCCATTCACTAACATTTACATCTCTAAGTTCATGGAGTTGATTGCGTAGATAAACTGCAGAAGCCGTTCTATTCCGCAAACTTGTAGACACCAAAAAACGGTCATCTCTGATCGTGGTGACTTTTTTTCGCCCGGATCCTAGTCTTCTGATTATCAGGCCAGTATCCAAGTAACGCTGATACACTTTTTGTATAGCACAAAGGCTTTTGCCAACAATCCTTGCAGTTTCATGTTTTCCTCGCCCATCTTAAATCGACGCAATAATTCTTGCCACAACAATAGGGCCAATAAAAAATATAATTTCTAGCACAAATAAATTATTATTATAGAGGAAAAAAGTCTCTACAACTTTTATCTAAAACTTTTTTTATGCGGTAAATAGATTCTTAGTTAGAGCCGCGTAAAAAGTGCAGTTTTCTAAAAAAAATCTCCAAATGTTTATTATATGGAAGATAGAAAAGGAGAAAAGACATTAGAATATTCAAGATCCAAGTTTCTTTATTTAGTCTCGCCGCGCCTACATTGCTTCAGCTGATCTCCTGCAAGTGCAAAACAAAATGCAGAGCGGATTGTGGTTGCAGAAAAGCAGAATTGAAATGCTCGATCATCTGCCAGCATTGCGGTGGACAAATTTGCGATAATGTTGCAAATCGACATGACGGTATCGAAGAAGAAGATGAAGACAAGCCTTGATGCTTCAGTATTTTGCCAATTCATACTGCATGAAGCAGAGAAAGACAACGAAGTACAGGAGGATAATTTCAACGAAGCATTTAATGTCAAAACTGGCATATTTTACGAGGCAAATATGGCATATTTTATCAGTTAAGAAGGGATATTTTAAAAGTCAAAAGTTACATACATATTTGTACAGTTATAATGGCATGCTTTTCCTGTCAAAAATTACCAATCGAAACTGGCAACTTTTAAAGTTGAAAATAGCACATTTGTAAAGGCAAACATTGCTTATTTTAACAGTAAAGAAGGCGTATTCTGGTAGTCAAAAATGCCATATTTTGAAATAGTCAAAACTGGCACAGTTTAACTGTCAAAACTGACATATTTACTATTAAAATATGCCATATGTCAACAGTCAAAAATAGCATATATAACCAATCAAAACTGGCGAAGTTTAACTGTCAAAACATATTTTACCAGCCAAAATACGGTATATTTTAAAAGTTATGAGTGACATGTATTTGTATAGCCAAAAATGGCACGGGTGTGAAGTAAGCAATAGATCCAGTAATAGATTTTAAAAATTCATATCTCGGAGAAAAAAAAAGCAATTAGAAAAAAAATGTTAACCATACCATTAGGGAAGGTCTAAATTAATAACACAAAATAATCAACCCTTAATTTTAACCCCTTATATTTTTTCACCCCTTTCAAAAAAGTTTTTTTTTTAAGTTTGCAATTTGCCATAAATAAATAAAAATGCTTATTCTTATCACTAATACAAGTACTTTAATAATCAAGAATCAAAAAAACGTTACGGGCACTCCTTCAACACAAAAAAAATTCTCGGTAGGTCGCAGAAATCCACAATGTGATTATTTTTTTAAATTAATTGCAAACTTTGTGAAAAATGGAGATTAATATCGCGAAATGTGGATTTCTGCGACTTACGGAGAAATTATTTTTTTCTGGGTTGAAGGAGTGCCCGTAACGTTCTGATTCTTGATTATTAAAGTACTTGTATTAGTGATAAGAATAAGCATTCTTTTTTATTTATGGCAGATTGCAAATTTAAAAAGAAAAAAACAAAAACTTTTTTGAAAGGGGTGAAAAAATATAAAGGGTTAAAATAAAGGGTTGATTCTTTTTGTGTTATTAATTTAGACCTTCCCTGATGGTATGGTTAACTTTTTTTTCGAATTGCTTTTCTTTTCTCCGAGATATAAGTTTTTAAAATCTATTGCTAACTTCACACTCGTAAAAATGGCATGTTTTACCAGTTAAAACTGGAATTCTTTAATAGTCAAAAGTGGCATATTGTGCAGGCCAAAAATGTCAGATTTTAAAAGTTAAAAAAAGATAAATCTCCTGCTAAAAATGACATATGTATTCATCCAGTCAAAAATGGCATGTCTCACCGATGAGAATTGGCATACTTTATATTTCAAAAATGGCATACTTAAACAGAGAAAAATAGCACATTTTACCGGCCAGAAATGTCATATTAAAAAGGCATATTTTACCAGTCTAAAATGTCATAGTTGAATACAAAAATTATTTTACTATTCAAAAATAGCATATTTATCATGGAATCATGGTTATTTAAATTTACGCTTTCATGGTTTATTTT
This sequence comes from Ocypus olens, assembly GCA_910593695.2. Classification (NCBI taxonomy): domain Eukaryota; kingdom Metazoa; phylum Arthropoda; class Insecta; order Coleoptera; family Staphylinidae; genus Ocypus; species Ocypus olens. The sequence goes on along the minus strand of OU343053.1, from coordinate 14,490,882 downwards.
CAATTGAAATCGTATAAATCGACCTTTAAAACGTCAAACTTATGAAAAAAAGACGAAACGCGTTTTGCCGTACGAATTAATTTATTTCATACTGATGTAATCAAATGACCATTCTAAAAAAATATGATTTCGATATGAAATGAAACGAGGAATACAATGGTCAATTTTTCAAATTTTTAAAGTGATGGCCTTGAGTAGTAAAATTGACTTTCAATATTTTAATTGTTTATAATAATTATAAATTAACAACAGAAGTAATATTAATTAACATCAGAATGAAGATAATTCTATTGCCTTTGAAATGAGCCCTCACTGACCTCCATACGACTAATAGAAAGGGAGTTATAACGACCTAAAGACATGCATAATTAGCGAGTTTTCAAAACATTTATTGTCTGTATTTTCAAAAATACTGACGAAAAAAATAAATGCAAAAATACGGGTCGGCTTATTTTGTGTAGAAAACGCGTAAAAACAATTGAGGCAAATAGAAAAATAGACCCAATATTTCCGTTCGATTTGTAAAAGAATGCCTCATATTAAAAAAAAAAATATTTGAAAAAAAAAACAAAAAACAGTTCCGGTGTTTATTTTAATAATAAATAATAATAACAAATAAAGTTTATTTCTCAAATATATAGAAGATACAACAAAAATCGATATAATGCCAATAAGTATATGTATCAATATATAATTAAGAAATTTGTCAGAAAAAAGAACATATAAGAGGTATATTAGTTGCAGAAACATGTAAAATATTCTTCTATTGTTTAAAGTTCTATATTTAAGAGTAATTTTTTTATTTCTTTATTGAATTTACTTTTAGTTGTGATCATTCTGTAAGACACTGGGAGCTGATTATAGATTTTTATTATTGTGTAGTATGGTGTTTTTTCAGGCAATGCTAAATTATGTCTAGGATAGAAATAGCTAATATTAGCATTCCGGGTGTTATGAGTATTCATATTAAAGAAAGCAGTAAAAGAGTGTTTGTTTTGGAAAATGTAAATTAAACATTCATAAATATATAAACCAACAACAGTGAGTATATTGTTGACCCTAAAAGTTCCACGACAAGAATCTCGGTATTTCATACCCAATATCATTCGAACTGCTGCTTTTTGCGTTACAAATATTTTCGTTATGTCGTTTGAGCTTCCAAAAGCTTTTCAGTTCTTCAGATTATCAAATAAGCCGGATGTTCAAAGTTTAATATCAATTGCTCTATTAGTTTCTGAGATACAGCGCGCAAACACACACAGACACATTTTTTCTCCATAAATTGTTGAAATGGCATCAAAACGGATATTTCCGGAATTTTTTTTTTTTTAATTTTCATGATCATAATACTTTCTTGTACTTCGTAACGGAGAAAGTAGAAAATCAAGTTTGTCGTACATGAATAGAACATTTATTCATAAACAGAAAATATACGCATAAAAACATTATTCCTTTTTAAAAAATAAAAGATTGTTCGATTAATCAAATCATGAAATAATCGATTAATCAAATTATGAATTAATGGATTCTTTCTCGGGTGATAATCAAAGAAAGGATTATTCGATTAATAAAATAATGAAAAAATCGATTAATCAAGTGATCGAATAATCGATTAATCGATTTATAAATAAATTGTTTATTTTTGGAGTAGAATTAAACAACCGATTAATCGATTGTTTTGCATAGCCCTAGTAGTAATATTTGTTAGGCCATCGATCGCGAGATTCATCAGCGGTATAGTATGGAAATTTGTAAGTAAATACATTTCGGGAAATCGAAAAAGTATTGAGGTTTACTAATGAAATCAAAATTGGAACAATTGTATTTCTTTTTATATTTTAAAATTTGTTAAACCAAATATGCGCCATTTTGTTTGCCGGCCTTCTACCATTTTTCATGCGACATCATACTCCCGTCACTGTAGAACTTCTGTAACGTCTGGACTAAAATGTAGCAAATAATTAAAGAGATTTAATTTATCCAAGGCAACATCTACTCAAAAGTCAGCTTTTATTTGGTGCTAAGTATGACCCGACGCGACTTATAAAGGGTGGTCCAACCATAATGCACGATGTTAATTGTGAGTCACACCTTAACGTCAAGTTTTTTGCACAACTTAATTTGACATTTCTTTGTTTCGATGTTCAACCATGGAGAGGTACACAATTGAGCAGCGCGTTAAGATTGTTGAAGCCTTTTACGAAAATGGGCGTTCAAATCAAAGTGAATTTCGTGCACTTCGTAATTTTTTTGGTCAACATAATCGACCAAATGGGTTCACAATCGGGAGAATTGTGCGCAAATTTCAGCAAACCGGGTCTGTAGGAAATGTGAAAACTGAATTGCTGTTCGCGATACTGTGGCAGAAGAGCCGTCAGCCTCGACTCGTCGTTGTGCCCATCAATTGAACATCTCACGAACATCACTGATGCGAATTTTGAATAAAGATTTGAATTTACACGCTTACAAGGTTCAATTGACTCAATAGCTGAAGTCTACTGACCATTTCAAGCGTCGTCAATACGCCGAATAGTTGGTTGAACAGACAGAAGTGAATGGTGACTTTACAAAGAAAATCATCTTCAGCGACGAGGCACACTTTCACCTCAGTGGATTCGTTAACAAGCAGAATTGCCGCATTTTGGCAAATGAGAATTCATGAGTGATTGTTGAAAAGCCGATGCATCCACAAAGAGTGACTGTTTGGTGCGGTTTATGGGCTGGCGGCGTCATCGGGCCGTACTTCTTTGAAAATGAGGTCGGCCAAGAAGTTACCGTGAATGGTGTTCGCTATCGCGAGATCATAACCGACTTCTTGTGGCCAGAAATTGAGGATATGGACCTGGACGATATGTGGTTCCAACAGGATGGTGCCACTTGCTACACAGCCAACGAAACAATGGCTCTTTTGCGCGAGAAATTTAATGGCCGTGTTATCTCACGTCGCGTCGCATAGTGGTTCAGAATTCGAAAAAGCTGGCCAAAAGTCGAAAAATGAAAGTCAATATTTTGAGTTTAGTGCAATATAGTCGTGTTCAGAGGGCTCCACTGGATACCACAATGGAAGAATATGATTGTATCTACCACAAAATGCCTCGTAATCCGCGTTCAAACTTGTTATTTTGTTAGACACATGGGAGACGTTCGGACGAGGTGAAATTTGGCGTCGGTTTTTCAATATAAATACTAATCTTTATGTGCTGGGATTTTTTTCCTTGTTATTATGGATCTTCCCGAAGGTAAATTAATGGTTATTACATTTAATATGCATACACAATTTTTGTTAGCAATTATAGCAATTTGCGTTAAAAATCGGTAGATACATTTTAAACATTTATGGAAATATTTTTTTGCCCATGTATGCCTGTGTTCCTATAACAATATAAATACTTATTATAGTGTCTTTTAACGTGATAAACAACAATTAGCTGCATTCACTTGCATTCCTCAGTGTAGGATTATTTTTATTGCTGATGTGCAATATCGTTGAAAAAATCGACTTTATATTTTATTGAATATCTTGTATTTATGATGTGTATATATATACAGGGTGTACATGAACAAAACGGAACATAGGATTTCCAATGTTAATTTGTTTATATCGAAATATTATCTTCCCTGATCATTTTAGAGGAAAGAAAGAAGTCAAATTAATAAAAAAAGAACAAATAAGGAATTTGAAAGAAGCTTGTACGGAGAAAGTAAAACATACAAACGACAGACAGACAGACACAAAGGTAGACACTCATTCAGACTTTTTTCAACAAAAATTCCGCAAAAAAAATGTTTTCAATCACCATACTTTCTCGTAGTAGTTTGCACGGAGAAAGGAAAAAATAAATATGACAGACAGGCAGACACACAGACACACATTTTTTTGCAAAAATTGTCGGAATCGACGGAAATGGATTTTGCCACAAAAAAAAAAGTTTGGATTTTTTTACGATCACAATATTTTCCCTTAGTTTGTAAGGAGAAAGTAAAAATAAATATGACAGGCAGACACACAGACACATTTTCTTTCACAAAAATTGTCAGAATCAACGAAATAGATATTTTGCGCAAAAAAAAATATTTGGAAATTTGTTACGATCACAATATTTTCCCTTAGTTTGTAAGGAGAAAATAAAAAATAAATATGACAGACGGACAGAAAGACGGACACACAGACACTTTCGTTTTCACAAAAATTGTCGGAATCAACGAAACGGCTGGAATGGAATTTTTTTACGAACGCTATATTTTCCCGTAATTGTACGGAGAAAGTAGAAACTAAATATGACAGACCGACAGACACAACGGCAGACACGTATATCTTTTACAAAAATTGTTAGAATCGAAAAAATATATATTTCCGCAAAAAAAATATTAGGAGTTTTTTTACAATCACAACACTTTCTCGTAGTTTGTACGGAGAAAGTAAAAATCAATATAACAGACAGGCATACGAAGACAGACACATATTTTTTTTAACAAAAATTATCGAAATCAACGAAATGGATATTTCCGTAAAAAAAAAAGTTTGAATTTTTTTTACAATTAGAACACTTTCCCATAGTTTGTACGGAGAAAGTAAAAAAACAGTATGACAGACAGACAGACACAAAAGCAGACATACAGTTTTTTTAATTAAAATTGTCGGAATTGACGAAATGGATATTTCCGCAAAAAGAAATGTTTGAAAATTTTTTACGATCACAATAATTTCCCGTCAATTTATACACACCCTGTATAGTATAAGTTATGGTTATGGTTTTGGCCCGAGGGTGCTCACTGACTCGAAGCCGAGGGCCAAAATCCATTTTACGGCCTTGTTAATGATTTGGTACATATTTTTATTATCATTAAGTTTTAATTTATAGAAAATTCAAAATACAATTTATGCGAGAAAATAGAAATAATCGTAATTTATAGCCATTTAAGCAGAAATTTACTTATGTAACTAAATTTATTATATATTATTGCTTTTTTTTTGTAAAATTTCTGTAAATAAAGATGTTTGTATATATAGAAATAATCGTAATTTACATGACACGTTTATTCTGTACGTAAACATGGTAATAGGTATAAATAAGAACGGCAGTTTTTCACTAATTTTGAAATAATTAAATTGTTCTTAAAGTTGCGAATTTCTTCAGTGTGGCCAAATAAATGTAAAAACAATTGTGATCAACTTGAAATTTTTAAAATGTGCTTAAAATTGATTCTGCTTTATTATTTAAGAAACATCTAACAAGTCCTTTCACTAACTTTGGAAATAATCATGTGATAACCGAGTAAATTGTTATACTGAAGTTGCGAATTTCTCCAGTGTAGCCAAATAAATGTAAAAACAAATGAGACAAATTTGAAATTTTCAAAATTTACTAAAAATTGATTCTTCCTAATGGTTAAAAAATAATATCAAACACATCTTTACTAAATTTTAAAATAATCACCCGAGAACTGAGTTAATTGTAATACTGAGATTGCGCATTACTTCAGTGCCGCCAAAAAAATATTAAAACCATTGTTACCAACTTAAAATTTTCAACATTTACTCAAAATTTATTTGGTACAAAAAAAAATATACACACCCTGACTAACATAATCACCGGAGAGCTGGGATCATTGTTATTCTAAAATATTGGATTTCTCTCGTGCGGACAATAATAATTTTATCACTTATGTCCGCCATATTGGATCCGCCATTTTTAATTTTTCAATTTTGACATAAAATTCATAATCTGCGATTAGTACCTATTCATGTCAAAATTTATCAAGATTTAGACTTTTGGTCAGCTTTTTCGAATTCTGAACCACTGTGCGTCGTGGCGATGTTAATTGGCCGTCACGATCATGTGATTTGACACCGTTGGACTTCTCTCTTTGGGGACATTTAAAAGAAAAAGTGTACGTCAATAAGCCAAGAACAATTCAAGAGCTAAAGGATGAGATAATTCGGTATATTAACGACATTGAACCTTAATTATGTCTCAGAGTCATTGAAAATATCGACCATCGGATAGAGGAATGCCACCAAAGCCGTGGCGAGCATTTGGCCGATATTTTGTTTCGCACATATTGTCATAGATCCTTCTATCATAATAAAAAATATTAAGATAATTCTCTGAAAACTTTTTGTTTGATTTACAATTAACATCGTGCGTTTTAGTTGGACCACCCTTTATTACCTGTGTTATGTTCAATAGTTTTTCGGCTACGGTATACAATTTTATGTGTGGATAAAAACGCAACCCTTTATTTTCCATAATTCAAATAAAACTAATAACTTTGTTAGTATCACTTTATTAACTTGGAGTAGTTACTATAGTTTCGACAATTTCAGCTTGTCATTTTCAAACATAGTAACTACTCCAAGTTAATAAAGTGATACTAACAAAGTTATTAGTTTTATTTGAATTATTCAAAATGTATCACGAAGTGAAAGCCTCCACAATTACTTATTTTTCCTTTATTTTCCTACATAATTCCCTTCTGGAGTTGTTCCATATTTTTGAATAAATTTGTGTGTGACGGGACTAAGTTCGAATTGCAACCCATCATATAATAATAATAATACATTTATTGACGTATTCAACTTTTTACAAGAAATACATAAAAATAAGAAATGCTCTAAAAATAATATAAACAAAATTAAATTCAAAAAAACGAAATATAGCCTGAATATATAAATATTCAACCTGTTCGTAACTCTGCAAGCAAAATTAAGTCTTACTAAGACTATAAACAAATAACTTATTGAAACAACTACTTCCCTGGCTGATGCCACGCCGGATATTGAATGATACAAAAGAAATTTGCATGTTATTACTAGTACTACTAGTTAAATAACATTGGTTTAAGATCCCTTATTTCTACCCACAGAACTAACTTGAAAAATGAAACTAAATTGAATTTGAAAACTTTAAATTATAAAACTGAACCAAAAACTATGTAAAAATTAAGTAAATAGCCATCTGCAGACGCGTTTCGAACAAAATTATACCAGTTTACAAAATATCATGTAATCAAAGTGTAATAACCCTAAAATAAAGGAAAAAGAAAATGAGATTCAAATTTCAACTGTGGAAGAATTAATTGGTAATGATATCGGATAATAGTAGCATGCAACGATTCCGAAAGATATGAATTGGTACATGAAAAATATCAATCTTACTCGAGAGAGAATTAAAAATAATCATTGCACGACACACAGGGCTATTCATTCCATAGTTAGATGGGTGGAATGGAATTCTAAATAAACGCCCGGATCTATGCAAATTTACAGGTAAGGAGTTAAAAGCTAACATTTGCAACAGTTCACTACAATTGATATTGCCATTGATTAAATTATAAATGATACATAGATCAGCCATAGTTCTTCGAGCAGAAAGAGTTGGAATATTTAAAAGGCGACGCAGACTGTCATAATCCAGAGTTATTTGTGCTCGGAACATATAGAGCCTTAGGAATTTATTTTGAATTCTCTCAATTGATAAATCGTCGCATGCAAAAGACGTTGACCATATAGGTGAAGCATATTCTAATAGTGGGCGAACTAATGCTAGATAAAGATAACGAATAGTAGAAGGGGAGAAATGAGTAGAAAAGCGATTAACAAATCCTAGAGTTTTACAAGCTTTACTTACAATTAAGTTAATGTGAGGTCTAAATGTTAATTTCTTATCAAACAAAACTCCAAGTTCCTTAATACAAGAGATGTCATCTAATACATCATGGTTTATACAATAATTAAAATTGATACTAGTTTTTTTGCGCGAAAAGGTGATTTTAAAACATTTTTGAATATTAAGTTTTAATTGATTAAGTTCAGACCAATCTGACAGGGAAGTAAGATCTATCTGTAAAGCAGCACAGTAATACTTTTGATTGATTTAAAAATCTTAAGGTCATCAGCATACATAACAAATCTACATGAAGCTAAGATAGACGAAATATCATTAATAAATAATGAAAATAGCAGGGGTCCACAGTGAGAACCCTGCGGCACACCTGAGGTTACACAGATTGCCTTAGACACATGGTTTTCAATCTTGACATACTGTGTTCTATCCCTTAGATAACTATGAACCCAATCAATTAATCTGCTATTAAAACCTAGCCCAGTAAGTTTTGATATAAGGATCCCATGATCTACACGGTCGAACGCCTTTGAAAAGTCCGTGTAGATAGCATCAACCTGTGAACCAGTCTCCAATGCATCCGTCAGAAAGGTATTAAACATCAACAAATTTGTGGTTGTAGATCGTCCAGAAATGAAACCATGCTGTTCATCAATTATGATGTTTCGACACATCCATTTTAACTGCGATGCCACCAAGCTGTCTAATAATTTTGGTACTGCGGATTGGATAGCAATCCCACGATAATTTTTAATATTGCCCCGGTCTCCTGACTTGAACAGAGGTGTGATGTAGCTCGATTTCCAAATGCTGGGAAAAACTCCTGAGTGTAGCGATGCATCGTACAGAAGTTTTATAGGTGTAGTCAGAGTAAACACACATTTTTTTAGAAAAAATGGCGGTATGCCATCTGGACCAGAGTTGCAACTGTCTGTTAAGTTATTAATTGCATTAAACACATCAGGAGTCGAAATTACGATGGGCGAACAGTTAACTGAAGTGTTATAATTACAATCGAGAACATCTCGTATGCCCTCAACATATACCGAAGAAAAATAGTCTGCAAATAAATCAACGCAATCACTACCATTATCAGACTTACGTCCATCAAGGTGCATACATGATGGATATCCGTTAGTACGTCTATATTCATTAACAAATGACCAAAATCTTTTTGGATTGGAATTAATCTGATTTTCAACATTAAATAGATAATTTTTGTGGAGAATTTCGCTTAAATTTTTGCAACGGGATCTTAGTGATGAAAACATTTCATAATCCACGAGACATGAAGTTTGTTTGTATCTTAAATGTGTGCGTTTCTTTTCTTTAGTTAATGATATAAGTTCACTATTAAACCAAATTGGGTACTGGGTATTTTTAATTTTAATTTTGGGAATGAATAAATCAATGGCGTGGTGAATTATATTGTTAAATAAGATTGCAGCATCATCAAGATTGTTAGAAGCGATAAGATATGACCAATTAACGGAAGCAAAATAATTGTTTATTGCTTCAAAATTCCCTAATTTGAAATTATAAGTAGTATATTCAGACATCAATTCATTTACCACTGATTGGGGAAAATCCAACTCATAGCCTATATGATGAATTGAGTTCATGCAAATAGGATCACATGATTGATTTACATTAATGGAATTTACATTTGAAAAAAATAAATCGAGGAAAACATTTCTTGAATTTGGTATAGAATTAATTTGAAAGAGATTGTGGAAAATAAAACATTCACCTAAAGTTTGTGCGGAGAGGCAAGGGTTTGTAGGAGATATTACATAATTTGAATTGACCGACCAGCAAGCAGAGGGTAAATTATAGTCTCCACATAGAAGGACTGAATCATTACAATAAGATTGCAGAATACTATTAACAGAAACGCAGTGATTTTCATAAGAAATAAGATTGGAAGACGGTGGAATATATAAAGCCCCAATAATGGAGCATTTGTTAACTCTAATAAATAATTCCTCATTTAAAATCGTCTGTAAATTAATTCTGTACGAATTTATATATTTTTTAACGGCGATTAGAACACCACCACCTTTAGTTTTTGAACTTGTATGCGTTGTACGATCTTGCCTATAAATGATATAATTTTCTAATCCCAATTCACTGTTATTAATGGAATCATCTAGCCAGGTCTCTATTAAAATAATTAAATCATAAGATGAACAATTTATATTATGCATTAAGTCGACCAGTTTTGTTTTCATACCTCCAACATTATGATAGTAAACTCTCAGTTTTTTGTGAGATGATTCTTTGGGCATGGTAAGGCGTCAGAAGGTCGATCGGATATTATAACAGGACGATTGTTAGAGTATCTTATATAAGCATTAGTCTCACCATTATTTTTACGAATCGATAATTCAGAATTCAGATTCTTTAATTCTTGACGTTGGGAGATAGTTAAGTCTGCTTTAATATTGAAAGTAGGAAACAATTCTTTCAATTTCTTGCGATTTTTTAATATATTTGAAACAGCTTGCCGAGTTTCGATAATCGTAGCTGCCTCATAAGCTCGACATTTGCAATGCCTACGTTGAGCGCCAAAAATACGCGTTGTCATATCCTTTGAGATGATCGAATTATCTACCTCTATTTTACTAGCGTATACTTTGCCGATAACAGTTATACGATTAAGGCGCAAAACGAATTAATGTCGCTCATTGAAAATTTCCCTTCAAACATTTCTGATGCTAACAAAGTTGGATTTTTGCAATTTTCGAGGAAACTCATTATTGGATTTGGATTAAATTTTACAACGACACTCGACACATTTCTGGTTATAATAATAACGAACAATCCAAAAACAAGGTATCGTTAGTTCTGCCGAAATTTCACTACCAAACAAGTTTAACCCTTTGCGCCGCGCTGTTGAGATTTTTTGACGGGCCCCTTCGCAATCCACAAAGACGAGCGCAATTGCGCTTTTTCGACCATGTGCCTTCAACGACCCAAAGAGTTAATGTTAACAAAATTAATGTTCAATTGATAAGCTGTTTCAATATTTACTCAATCTTTAATGCACGGATCACGTGGTAACGATTGTCACCAATTAGTTTCATGCACGTTATCGTTGAAGAAGTATTTATCATATATAACAAATCTTTATTTACAGAAGTGGGTTTTACACATTACAATACAACATATTAATTATTACATGGGAAACAAAGACAACATTTCTGTAAATGGGCTATAGACCATAGGTCTTTCTGCCCTGCGTTGACCCGATTTACATAAAGAATGTACATGTATTTATCATTTTCTTTAATTTGCTATACACCTAATAAGAAATGAACAAGAAAATTTAAAATGATGAATGCTATGTTAGTACGATTTTATTGCAATTGCTTTTGCGCAAAAAAGACCATCAAAGTGAAGAATTTAGAATGCACGTTGCGGTAACTTCGCACTTGCACAAACCGCACCGTTTCGAATGCATCCGCTAATTTTAGTCGGGAATTTGTTTCACTTCTAAGAATACATCGATTCGTTAATCTCGAGGAATTTTCGTGCCATTCATTCTATACTAGAAATCTTTTAATCCACAGCAAGATTCGAAACTATTTTAGATATTCAAGGTCTAACACTTCGCGCACGATTGATTGAATTCTCGCTGCACATTTTACAAAAACATTTCCTCTAATAATACCATTACTAGTAACACGTAATAAAACATGTTTTCATAAACATAGTTTTTTGTTGGTTTCTAGATTAAAACCAAATTAAAACTCAATGAAGAGCTATTACGTAGTAATTCGTAATTGAATTGAAACATTCACCATGTTTTAACCATAAAAAACATAGTAAATTTTTCAATTCAGTTTAAAATAAAACAGAGAAAAAGGAACTATAACTAAGAAATATGGACAGAAAGGCCCAAGGTAATTTTTTTGTAAAAGTACTATACAGAGTTACTCACGCTATACGGCACGGAATATTGTGGCCAAAATACGTGACTTTCAAAAAGTTTGACTTTTGGGATATATAGGGGCCTATTATGGTTACTTTTAAAAATTAATTTCACATTATACAGGGTGTTCAAAACGCCCCAAAACTATCAAAGTTGTGTTTTTTAAAGGGAACACCCTGTATTTTTGTCATTTTTGAATTATATGGAGCAAATAAAGGTGAGTTACTTCAATACTCCCTATACCTATTGTTTACCGTTTTCTAAATATTTCAAGATTTGTTGAAATGCATGGTCTGGGTGAAATTTTATTTTTGCCCCAGTGATTGACGTTGAACCATTACAATCATTTCTATTGTTTGGTTGAAGGTTCGTACTACAGAGCCAACCATGATATCATACAAAAAATTATACAGGGTGATGCGCATATTATAACATTTTCGTGAACAATAGTATATTGAACAACGAGCTTAATTGTTTTTAATTTTGTATGTTTTCTATAATGATTTTTTTTTGTATTCGTTTCTTTGATAGTGGAAAAATAAAGCTATAATGTTTACTCTCATCATCATTATCTTAAATGAATTAAACATATGAAAGCGTAAACTACAAATTGCATTCTTACTTACGTGCAGATAGTAAAAACATGGAAACATAATTTGAAACGCGTCTGGATCACAATTACAGAGACAGAGTGCATATAATTCAAGATAAGTGGTTTGAGGAATTCTGCAATTTATTTTGATTTATTTATAGTGCAGTTATTATTGCACACGCCGGAGATAATTATGGCGTTCACGGAGGGCCAATTATTCTTTATGGGACACTCTGGAAGCTCGTTTTTCTTCTTTGCGAATTGAAGGGGAGCTTTTTTTATTCGTATAATTTCACATTATATAAACTAATTGAGGTTTGATGGTGGGAATTTTAAAATAGTACTTTTAATATTTGGTATTAATAAATGAATATTAATAATAATAATTTTATTTCTCAAAACATGCATATAAAAGAGATATTGTCAAAAATAAAATAAATGAGAACAAATAGTAGTTTCATGGCGGAAAGATAGCCTGTTGCTGGAAGCATGAAGACATCAGTGGAACTTGAAGCATTTAGATCTCTTTATCTATGTAAATTCCATGCAATAAAGATTTGTTGTACATATAGTACTTTTAATTTAAAAAAAAAATCCTTTCACGAATTTGTATTCTGTTAGTTTGTCGGGAAACTAAATTTAGAAGCAGTTGTCTTTTCCAGTAACTCTGAAGTATTTTTAGGGTAAAAATGGGCAATTTTGTCATCGTCAAATGTATTTTTAACAAGTCGACAGCACAACAATTTTGAAGACAGTTTAATCATAAATTCTAAAATTAAATTGGAAAGGGTGCACGAATATATCCTGGAACTTTTTGAAGGGCAATTGACCTCCAGGTCGCGAGTTATTTGGGGAGGGAAATCGAGAGTTGGTAAAGGCGTTTTAAAATAAGTCGAGTAAATGGTGAATGGTAAATATGTGAATGTCTAATAAACATTGATAAAGTTTAAGCAAAAACTTATATGTAATTGATAATGCATGATGATGCTGATAATGAATGATGAATTATCCAGTCTCTTCGAGGAATTTTAAGGCAGTAAGCAAACACCCACTTTGTTGGGTCCGTTTCTTAATTCGCCCTTAAAATTTTAATAACTTAAAATGAAGTTTAAAGTTATTATTTATTAAAGCTAAGATATTGAACATGTTTTTGATGATTATGATGAATTACACTGGGCAACAAAATTTTTGGTGCATTGATAGAAGAACTTGTTCTTACATAATTTGGGTGTGCTGAATCCATATATAACGTTATTTTTTCTCCCTAAGCTACCGTTTTTATGCAATTCAACATTGAACATTTTTGTAATTTGCATATTTGTTATAAACTGAAGGAAAAAAAAATGAAACACTTGAAATTCGTGAAATTTCGACCATTTTCAAACCGCCGTAAATCGGCGTATTTTCAATCGATTTTGATCAATCTTTGAGGGCGAAATACTTTGAAATGTCTTCTTTAAAGTCAGGCATGCGAAATTAAGCGTAAGCCCTTGCGCCCCCTTCAAGCGCCCCTGGGAAAAAAATGTTTTTTTCTGGAAACCATCATGTCCAACTTTGACGATGTCTACGGAGTTGGAAAAATTTTGTCGACTCGATCCACCATAAAGGCATTAAAATTTGATCAATTCCCTACGCTGGACTCAAAGAACGAAGTTCCCACGACGATTTGGCACAAAGTTATGGGTGTTTGAAAAAAGCAAATTTTGTGGTTTTTTAACTCATAAGTTTTTCGACGAAATTGAAATTTTCTTTGCATGTTTTTTGAGATATGCATGAAAATTCATTATTTGCGCGAAATTATGAATATCGCATTTTGTACTTTAGAACTCCATTAAAAACTTTATTTAAGGTCAAAAAAGGCTCACTTTAACGATCTCTGTAGGGTCGGAAAAAATGTGGGCCTAACTCACCACTATTCGGTTATTTTTTACTTGTCCAATAAAACAAATTACACTGACGGAAAAAATGAAACACTTCTATCCAACCGATTTCGACGATCTTTTAAAAAATCAAAAGCAAAATGTGTCCTCTTTGAGAGGGTTTATCCCCCACTCAGAGAGAGGGCTCCACGCCTCTCCAAACGAAAAAATATAAAGACCAAATAACAACAAAAGGTAAACACTAGGTTATTCATGAGGTTTCTTGCTACAAAAGTATGCTGAACTAAATTTAAATAAAACAGAAAAATGAGGCGAAAATTTTAGATGTCGAAATTGGCCGAACGCGCGCGATTTGACAGCTATTCCTCGGCACCTGGGTAAAATATAAAAAAAAAAAACGGAAAACGGAAGATTGTTCGTGAGGTTTTTTGCTAGAATAGTAAGGTGAACTAAATTTTAAGAAAACAGAAAAATAAGGCAAAATTTTTAGATGTCCAAATTGGCCGAACTCGCGTGATTGGGCATTCTACCATATCAAACTTTTCATAGTTTTCGTATGCCATCTTTACACTTTCAGAAGAAAAAAACTGATAGAAAATTGGTTTGTTTAATAGAAAACAATTAATGTTCTATAAATAACTCAAGCCAACTAATACGAAAGTGAGAAAATATATCGGATGTTTTAAAAACAATAATTTTTAATAGATTTCAATGAAATTACAGAAACAACCCCCACATGCTATATATCGTTGAAAAGAGAAAAAAACATATCCTAATAAAACAGGTCAAAGGCAACTATAGGTTGTATTTAAAAAAAAAAACACAACTTTATGGTATAACTTTCATCTTAATGAAGATATCGGAATTCTGCTAAGCTTATTTTATTCTTTTCAAAAAAGTGCCATAACATATAACTTTCATTATTGTCAAATGATAAACAACTGAGATATTTCATTATTTCGAAAATGGAAAAAAATGACTTTTTGGCTATAACTCGAAAATAAAAGAAAATAAATTTTTCACCACTGAGTTTTTTTCGAAGAAAGAGATCGAGGATGCGCGTTCCAGTTTTTCTCTATCTATTATAGTTATCAAGATCCCCCATAGAAACATCGAATTTTACCCACAGTGTACAGTGCAGTGGCGGCTCGTGGAACATTTTGATGGTAGAGCCACTTAGCATATAATATACTTTTTGAGAAAAAAAAAACAACGATTATTGTTGCAAAATTATTCAGTAAATTAAATAAAGAGAAAAGTATATACCATATGTATACAAACTATTTAGATAAGGCATGGCCATGATAAACAAAATCACGGTCTTAGATTAGTTCAGCACGTTGTTGACTTTATGTCAAATTATTACTTTGAACAACTGGTGGCGAAGACGTGATGCGACGTATCAAACCTGCAACGTACGTTCCGAAATACAAAGCCACCCTTTATCTAAATAATTTTTATACATATGGTATAAATATTCAAGCAGTTCGTAATTCTACAAAAAATAAGTCTTACAAAGGCTAACAAACAAATGACTTATTGAAACAAGTCACAAGAAAAAAAAAAGTTTTGTGTGATCTGAAAACCAAACACAATTTAACAACGAATTCAATTCTTTGGTCCTCTGTATATCTTTCGGATGAATGAAAGACTTTGCTGAAAGAGTCTTAGAAATCCGATCATAAGTTCAAAAGTTGAAAAAAAAAATTTAACAATTCTATTTTTTTACCCTACGTCTATTATATAAGAACAATACTTTGCTAACACTTTTCGTTAGTAGTTATCCTCAATAATAATGAAATATTGTCTGATCTTATCTGTCCAATGAGCACAACACTTTGCTGAAAGAATTTTCGAAATCTCTCCTCGCGTTCATGAATTGAACTATAAATTACATGTGTTGGGTCTTCTCTACGTCTATTCGATGGGAGAATTTGCCAAATTAGGTCATCCGTTCAAGAGTTATCCTTAAAGAACAAAAAAGCAATTAAAGAATTAATTTTTTGTTCCTATTTACATTTATCCGAAGAGTACTTTATTGACTCGAAAAAATATAAAAACAATTGCTATCCACTTGAAACTTTCCAAAACAACTGACAATACATGTGATTCTACATTTCCGTAAAAATTAGAAATGCATTGTTTCTAAATTTTAGAATATTTCAATGTGAACGCAGATAAAATTTAGAAAAAAATTGCAACAAATTCATCGACGCGAAAAAAACATAAAAACAATTGCCATCCACTTGAAACTTTACAAAATCACTTAATATTAATTCAAGAGTGACTCGTAGAAAATTCAAATACATTCCGTCGATTGCTTTTGCGATTTTTCGTGTAAATTTTTGAAAAATTATAATCATTTTTTGTTGACGCGAAAAAAATATAAAAACAGCTGTAAAATACTTGAATCTTTCTAAATTTGCTTAAAATACAATAATCTTAATAATCTTCCAAAAAACTCAAAAAACTCCATCACAGGTTTTCAAGATAACCGACCGAGAACAGCGCTTCAGATTTTTTTAATTTGCACGAGTGAAAAAATTTTACAAAAACAACTGCAACACACTTGAAATTTTCCAAATTTACTCAAAATGCACTAATCTTAAGAATCCTCCAAAAAACTTCAAAATCCCCATCACTGGTTTTCAAGATTTTAAGCTTCACTTCTTCCGAATGAAAAAATAAAAACAAGTGCAACACACTTGAAACTCTCCAAATTTACTCAAAATACATTAATCATAATAAGCCTCTAAAAAAACCATAATACTCCATCACAAGTTTTCAAAATAACCGACCGAGAACAGCCCTTAAGATTTTTTAAGTTTCACTTCTTCGGAGTGAAAAGAAAATACAAAAACAACTGTGACACACTTGAAACTTTTCAAATTTACTCAAAATACATTGATCTCAAATCTGCTAATTTGTTCAAGAGATATATTCTCATCTTATGAAACTTTCGCAGGCATCGGTTTAACATTTAAAATGACAAATCAGTGTTTTTAGAATTAATTTAAAAAAAATCTTGTTTCGTTTGAAATTAGAGGTAGTGCCATGGCTCCTTGGCTCTACATAACGAGCCGCCCCTGATACAGTGAACACAAAAATACGAGAACAAAAGAATATGATGAATGTAAAATTTCCCTGACTTCTACATAAATAAAATTAAAAGGAGAAATATGATGCATTTCGTCTTCTGCCGTACAAAGTGAAAAGCATCGCATTTTTAATTTTAATATAAATAATGCTTAAAATGAGAAATATGATGATTTTCGTCTTCCACAATTAAAAGTCTTAAAAAGACTATAATATTGAATGACTCTTAGATTGGAGAAGACAAAAAACAAAACATCGTATTTCTCACTTTAATTTTATTTATCCTCGGTGATTTTTTACTTTAATAAATAATACCGTTATATGTTGTTCAAAATACAAACTAAGGATTAAAACGATTTTGGTCGCGAAAACGTTATAATGTGCCCATTATTTAATTGTATGGGCAGCATTAATGCGGTACCCTTAACATTCAATTTCATTAAACACGCATTTGCGTGTTTAATATGGTTATTAAACACGCTAATTCGCGCTTTAATTCAGAGAACGCGATTTATGATAATATTTTGTTTACCCTGTTTAATACTGATTTTTTTTTCAATTGTAATTGTAATTGCAACTTTAATTTCGATTTTATTTTTGATTTTGTTTTTGTTTTTTATTTTATTTTATTTTGATTTTAATTTTGATTTTAATTTTCGTGAACAAAGTATAGTGTACAACTCGCATATAATGGCTATTAATCACTCAAACGATTTGTTCCACTCGCCTACGGCTCGTTCCGCAAACATCGTTCACGTGATTAATAGCCATCATTATATGCTCGTTGTACAATATACTATTATTTCGTAGTTTATTATATTCAAATGTAAAAGTCGCCCTATATTAAAAGTGTTATATTATATTATATTCCACTTACCAAAATTTGACCTTAAAATAGAACCTCTAGGAAATTGGCGCTTACCTGAAACAAAAGAAAATTATAAGCATACTTTTACTTTTAGAGTTTATGGATTTGCTTTGATACATTTTCCTAGCATAATATTTAATTAAAAAAAACACACTGTAGAATAGTGGTGACGAACCTACGACACAGACAATCGAACAATTAAAGTAAAAATATGTAACGTCGAATCTATAAAAAATAATCGAAGTAAACGTTGGCTAACTGATTTTCTATCGCATATTTCATGGAAACACGCTGTAAATTTATGAAAAATTATAATCATTTTGTTGACGCGAAAGATTGATAAAAACAATTGCTGCCCACTTGAAACTTCTCAAAAACACTCAATATTATTTAAAAATAAAAGTATATGGACTTCTAATACATGTATTAAAATGAGATTTTCAGCATTTGTGAAATCGGGTGCGTTTTTTTCAGTAAAAATATCATCAAGATTATACGACTTCCGGTTATACTGGAAGTCAACACCAACTTCCTTATTTTAAATGGAATGCTATATTTTTTTATAGCAAATTTGAATTCTACATAAAATTCTGAGAAAAAATCATTAAGTAACATAACCTCCAAATTTATGAGTTTTAGAGATATTTGACATTTTTTTAAAATTTAGTGCTTTTTCATAGTTCACTTTAAAAATATGTATCTCCGAACAAAAGAAAATTGAAGAGTTGTAATGTTGGCTACATAAAGCCAATACCCGAAGGTACCCAGTAGTGATTTATATTTGGAATTATAAAATACAGAATGTTTTGACACCACATTTAGTCAACTTTAAACAAATAAATCTCGATATTTGAAAATCAAACACACTGTATATTTTTACATATTCCTATCCATAATTCAATTCTGCATTGACCCATGCTAGCTATCTTCTTTAGTTTTCAAGATATTAACATATTTGTCAAAATACGTCAATATTCTTTGCAATAGAAAAACGATTGGAACTTTAAACCATTAAATCTCGATTTTTTAAACGGAACACCCTGTATATGTTTACATATTCTTATGCAGAATTCAATTCTGCATTAACCCATACTAGCATTTCCTATACCTATCTTCTTTGGTTTTCTAGGTATTAACATATTTATAAAAATACGTCAATATTCTGTTCAATAGAAAAACAATAGGAACTTCGAATCATTATATCTTGATCTTTTTAAATTGAACACCCTGTATATTTTTACATATTCCTACGCAGAATTCAATTCTGCACTGACCCATACTAGCATTTCCTATACCTATCTTCTTTGGTTTTCAAGATATTAACATATTTGTAAAAATTCGTCAATATTTTGCACAAGAGAAAAAATAAAGGAACATTAAACCATCAATCTCAATCTTTTTAAATTGAACACGATGTACATTTTTACATATTCTTACGCAAAATTTAATTCTGCACTGATCCATACTTCTTAAAATCACTCAATATCAGTTCAAACTTAATTTTGTGAAAAATTACAATAGACTACGTCAATACAATTTACGACGTTGTAAATTTATCAAAAATTGTAATCGTTCTGTAGACTTGAAAAAAAAATACAAAAACAATTGCTATCTACTAGTAACGTCTCAAACTCACCTAATATTAATTCAAGAAAGATTTGGTGAAAAATTACAATACATTAAGCGTTTGCGATATTTCATTATTTCATGCAAACGTATCATCATTTTGTTGACGCGAAAAATAGATAAAAACAATTGCTATCCACTTGAAACTTCTCTAAATCACTCAATATTAATAAAAGATTGATCATGTCAAAAAATCCAATACATTCCGTCGATAGCTCTTGATATTAAATGCAAATACAATGTAAATATGTAAAAAATTGTAAAAAGAAATATAAAAACAATAGTTATCCACTTGAAACTTCTCAATGTCACTCAATATTAATTCAAGATTGATATTGTGAAAAATTACAATACAATACCATCCATCAATGGCTTTTGAGATATTTCAGGCAAACGGTTTAAATATATGAAAAATTGTAATCACTTTGTTGAGACGAAAAAATATAAACTTGAAACTTCTTAATATCACTCAATATTCAAGATTGATATTGTGAAAAATTTAAATACATTCCGACAATAGCCTTTGCGATATTTCATGCAAACACGATGTAAATTTATGAAAATTGTAATAATTTTGTTGATTCGAAAAAATAATAACAATTACAGGACGGCAAACGTAACTTGCCGTTGCGCAGTGGCAAAATTGTGGGCGGAACCTTCGAAGGGCGCTCTCGATAGATTTCGTGAAGAGTTCGAGCGCCTGGTACATTCAATTATGTGGAGGAGAGCGCCCGATAGAGTTGTAAATGAATAGCGCACGCGAGGAATATGTACTTGCTTATTACAGAGACTGTACTCGGCCGGCTATAGAGAGAGAACTTTCGCTTTCTCTCTGCGCGTCTGGCCAACTTACATTTGCCGTCCTGTACTATAGAGCTATTCAGCAGAGATGGCGGTAGGGGTGTCTTGTCCGTCCGAATCAAGTAGTGTCCGTTGCAATTTAAGTAAGTGACGCCGTAAACTATTTCTTTCTCCTTCTACCGCTCGGTCTAAGACCGAGCTACGCAGATACGGCCGACAAAATCGTACGTCTTGGGAATATCCGCTCGGTTATCAGGTAGAAAAGGATACCAATATTATTTGAATGTTCCGAACTTAGTTCGTAAACCGCCCTTACTCATGAATAGGTCTATATGTACGACGATGCAAAGGTAGTTTGAATAAAGATCCCCAGGTTGCGCCAGATTTGAACAGTCGCTTGTTGCCAGTGGCGTAAGAATTTCAAGGAAACGTAAACCCTTTCAGAGGATTTTAGAAGAGAGAACCAACTTTCAACTTCAACTTTTTCTGTTAACAAATGTTCGGTGTTTCAAAATTATTGATACCCTTTTTACTCCCTTCCCAGAGACGCCACTGACTTAGTGACCCACGGGCAAGTATTAAAAAGAAACGAATAACAAAATTTTACCTACTTCTCAAAACGGTTGATCACTGCTGTAGAATCTACAAAGATTTGGAGGGCATCTAACGCAAATTATTTTTGGAGGAATTCCGTTGGAAAAAAGTTGGTATTGTGGCAGACATTACCTTCCGTCAACTTAACTTTTAGGTAGTAAAGTTTCACAAAAGTTAGTTTAAACGCAGAAAAGTAATGTGTGGATTGCACAGACACTGCTCATATTATTTTAAAAGTAATCAGCAAAAGGACATCGCCTGCCTAAACATAATAAGTTCGTTGGACGTCCAACGAGTGAAGGACCTGAATCCGAATTGAGTGCCAAGAGTCGGCCGGAGAGCTTTCACCGGAATGTCGCAGACAACACCTATTTCCAAGAAGATTACGTTGACCTATACTCTACCACTAGTGAATGCATTTTAAAAATATCGCGCCGTGCGCTTGGAGAATGTTTCTGAATCATTAGAGGCGAGGAATGCCGCTGCAAGTAACTGTTTAAAAAGTGAAAAAAGACCCGAGGGAGAGAGGAGAGGAATAGAAAGAGAGAGAGAGAGAGACCCGGAGGATTGGATTATCGGCCGAAATACGACAATGTTCTGCATGCAAATGTGTGTGTGTGTGTGTGTGTGTGTGTGTGTGTGTGTGTGTGTGTGTGTGTGTGTGTGTGTGTGTGTGTGTGTGTGTGTGTGTGTGTGTGTGTGTGTGTGTGTGTGTGTGTGTGTGTGTGCAGACGGTGAAATGTTTATGCGGCCATTTTCAAGCCCCGATGGTCATTAATAAGCAACACTAGAATGGAAAACCGCTGCCGCGAGTATTCCTTATTATTGGTCATATCTTTCGTTCGGCGAGATTGTGGAGCGTAATTAAATCGAAACACCTGCTTGAATGAAGTTTATTGGTTCTTGGCTACACCACAACTGGGTATCGTGTAAATGCCATAATTTATCCGTGTAACCAATCCAATATCTTTACAATAAAGAACAGATGTGTACTTTAGCAGGTTTCAAAATTAAATCAATTACATTAAAATTCATACGGCTTTATTATTATTAACAGAGCAGCAAACTTAATTCGCTAAATATGTACGTAAATTCTGTTGCTGGGACGGAAAGTGCTGCTTTCCACAGGTGGGCATATATTATCTTTCAAGTTTAGCCTACGCTTAGCAATCAGACATATTACTTACGACACTAGCGAAGAGTCGTAAAAAAACCGCTCCTTTCAGTTTTTGTCAAATATTCCCTGCGATCGCCCTATAAATAAAATAATGCAAACGATGGCGTCATTTTAAATTTGTAAACAGCGTGCAGTGAGCACTTGTGTTCCATTGATTACTAGCGGTTTATATTTGTTCCACTTTGTTTTTTTTTAATCTTTAAATGTCTTGTAAGAATGATATAAATAAGAGAAAATAATAGATTCATAAATGAAAATAATTTACAGTGTATTTTCCCTGCTATTCCCAGATCAACTCCGATAAAAATTTGCTATAATGCAAACAAACAAGTAACAAAAGAACTTGGCGGGACAACGCGAATCAAATGAAGAACACTTTAGAATTAGAATTTAGAATTGAACAGAAAACATCAAACACAACACAAAGCTAAAGATTTAACAATTTCTAATTGGTGTAGTTTAAAATGTCAGATTTAAGATTAAAAAAATTGCATATTGTAAAATTAACGATTATTAACCAATCATATTAGAGTATTTCAAATTTCGCACAATCGTCTATGACTCGTTTGACTTGTGTGAATCATTGTGCAGGAAAAAGCAGTGGCGGCTCGTGGAACATGTTAATGGTAGAGCCACTTATACAATATACTCCTCTCCCCCCTCCTTTAAAGAAAGAAAAATTTATCTTCCTAGACCAAAGTAACTGGCGAAAAAGTGTTAATTAAAAATTCATGCTGAGATTAAAACTACAGGTAGTGCCAGGGCTCCTTGGCTCTATATAACGAGCCGCCCCTGGGAAAAAGTAGACTAAAGATTACCTGAGAAGCAAGAAGGTGATGCTTTATTTTAAGTTCTGAATTTAGTAAAGCCATTTTCCTGGCGAGTAAGATGTACCCTGAGATCAAAAAGTGGAAAATCGCTGGTAGCCCGTAAAACATAACCTAAATAATAGAATTTCAGTGGCGTCACTAAGAACGGGAATTTTAGCAAGGAAAACCCTAAAATTTATATAAAACATCTAGATTATGAATCCTAAATGTATTATTAATAATAGTGATGGTTACTTCTAGAAATAACTGCTAATGTTTAAAATATGCAAAATCGGCAGATAAAAAACATACAAAGCGATTTTTAAAACAAATAACCTTAAAAAATCAGAAGATGTCAAAATTAACAAAATTTACACTGCACTGCATTGGAGAAGATAATTTTACTTGAATTATTATGGGATTTTCAGAAAATTTAATTAAATTTTGATAAAATTCGTTGCATATAATGTTTCCTATTTATAAAAATAGTTCCGTAAAAAATGTAATACATTTGAAATTCGTTGCATAAATATGCTCCTATTTATAAAATTTGTTTCGTAGAAAATTTAATATTCGCAAAATTCACTACGTTTTCAAATGATAAAATTCGTTCCATAGAATTTTTTCCAATTATAAAATTCATGCGTATACAGGGTCCTGCATTTCACCTTTCGTCTTCTATAGCTCATTTACTAATTAAGTTGGAATTTAGATATTTTGCAGAATAAATTTGCATCCTAGAATGCATTTCAGGAAAATATTTTTGAATATGCAGGGTGTCCCAAAAAAGCGTGACGTCATGATGATATATTTTTTTAAATTACATGCTATGTATTTTATTGCTTATTTGGGTACCTCTTATGGTTGCCTACATACTCCTATAATTTTATTGGAATCGATGCAGGGATATCAGCAAAAAAAAAACAAAAAAAAATCAGTTTTGCTATTGGTTTAAAAAAATGAATAAAATAGTATATAGTGTATCAAGGGCCGAAGATAGGCTTTAGCAACCCGCCGCTTTTTGCAGCACGAGCGAGCGAGGGTTGCTAAAAGTGAAGGGTTGCTAAAGCATTTTGGCGCGAGTTACACTCGATATTTTTTCGCCTGCCTTAAGTAAAAACAGTGTTTCAGGAAATTTTATATCGCGCACCATTGTACTGTCAGTGTCAGATTTTTGCATAGCCTACTCGTATTCCGCGGAAGGTTGTCTAGATTATGCAAATTATTTATTTTTTCGGCCCTAGATACGCTAAATCGTAGTTTCGGCCCGATTTTTATGGCTGAAATATATGGTTTCGGTAGAGGATAGTGCCTTGTTAATAAAATCATACAAGGTACTTATTAAATAAGGTCTAATAGTCCCGTTAACCAAGTTTGATCGATATAAATGATACAGGGTGTCTAAAATTTAGTGTCAAACATTTCAAACTTTAAAGCACTTTATTTTTCTTATTTTAAATATTTTTTGCATATTTTTATGTCATTCCATGCAGAATTAAAAAAACAAACATGTTTACTAATAACAACCCTGTTCCAATTCCTAACGCATTAAAAGTTATTTGCAGAAAACTCTTTTATTAACCATTTCAATAGCCATTTTACTAAATAAAAATCGAAGGTGGCTTTAAAAAATTAGTTAGTTCTTATAAATATTTCTAATTAAAATCTTTTCGCAGAATTGATAGATTCATTGTAGATAAGATATTATATTCTAAATTAAACATCTTCATTTGTATGATTAATGTTACAATGAATTGCACTCACAAAATTTCTGTAAGCAGACCTCGACGAAAACTACAAAGATATAGGAATGTGCGATATACATCGATGTTTTAGTTTCGATGTTTGATATTAATACATCGATGGTAATCGTTTTCAAACATCGATGTAATAACGATGTTGGTAAAAAACATCGAACATCTAACATTTTATTGTACAGTACACCCTCTACTAACAATTTGGAAAAGTGCGTCAAAATTTTGAATTTTGAAAATTCATGGAATTCAATTATGCCAGATTTGGGGCAAATATGCAGACCATAGTTCTGGAAAAAAGTCAACCCGCTCCATATTTTCAAATTCGTAAAATTTGAAAATTGTTTAAATTTTATATTGATGTAACTTGAAAATGATTCTTGTTCCAACATTCATCAAACATCCATGCATCTTAAAAATTTTCATATACACCGATCGTGCTGTATACAGTGCGCGCCTAAAGTATGGAATATACTCAGTAAAATCAAAATTAAATATTTTTGGAAAAAATCATGGAACAGGTCGATTTTTTAAAATAAAAATACACATTTTTGCATGAGTCGATTTTCAGTTGTCATTTGTTTTTGAGCTATGACGTCCGCCATTTTGTTTTTAAATAGCAACCCTCTATTGTTGTTCATTATTTTGAGAGATCTGTTCATTGTCGAACTGATAGTATAAAAATATTGCCATCTTACATAAGAAATTTTTCGAGTAAATGACAATTGAAGGTGAGAAACTTGATATTTAGAGATTTTGCAAAATGACCTTGTTCCAGCGCTTGTAGTAGCAATTTTTCCAAACAACAATGATCTTGACCTTTCAAATAATACAATATGGTTTCAGCAAGACGGCGCATCCCCGCAATAGGCGTTTTTTTTTTCCTTTTTTTCGAACAAATAGAAATTCTTCTTGAATATTTTATAGGTTAATTCTGCGCATTCATCTCTCTCGCGGGCTATTTTATCGGTCCACATATGCCAATTCACCTATTCGTAAAGCAATTGTCAATAAACGCGCCTAGTCTGTTGAAACCATATTGTTTTATACGATTATATGAAAGGTCAAGATCATTTTTGCTTGGAAAAAAAGCGCTGGAATAAGATCATTTTGCAAAAACTCTAAATATCAAGTTTTCACCTTAAATTGTCATTTACTCGAAAAATTTCTTATGTAAGATGGCAATATTTTTATACTATCAGTTCGACAATGAAAAGATGAAAGGCAATATTATTATACTGCCAGTTCGACAATGGAAAGATCTCTCAAAATCAAGAAGAAAAATAGGGGGTTGCCTATTAGAAACAAAATGGCGGACGTCATAACTCAAAAACAAATGACGACTGAAAATCGACTTTCATGCAAAAATGTGTATTTTTATAAAAGAAAATCGACCTGTTCGAAGATTTTTTCCAAAAATATTTTATTTCGGCATTACTGAATATATTCCATACTCTAGGCGCGCATTGTAATATAAATATTGTATTATATGTGAATCTACAAATAAGTGCAACTAACATATTTTATTTAAACATCAAACATCCGTCTTTAAGTGGTGAAATCTTACCAGTGAAAATAGCTAATTTAACTAAAGTCAACAGCGTAACTAACAGTAAGTGGTATTTGCATATTTCCTATTAATTCAAAAATTGAAAACGAAACACTACTAAGTTGTTAGTACTGTATGCCATTAACACATTTTCTCTTTTTAAACTTTATTTTAATCTAAAGCCAATTGTCAGATTTCTTATTTGCAATTACATTTTTTTTATTGGGTAATTCAATATTTGTCGTCATATTTATTAGTCAAGAGAGTACTTGTTTCACATTTTTACATTCGTAATAAGTCTTGTAGGTTAATGGTTACCTGTTTGTTTATAATTACTACTATTGTATTATCGATGGTCATTGGCGATTTTAATATGGATGTTTCTCTTCAATATCCCATTTCCACATAGACTTTAACGCATGTTACACAGACTGTATTCTGGAAAGAGGAGCGATAATAGGGAGGGAAAAGAAAAACTCACACTAAGAATTTTTTACCTTCCCTTTCCGGCATAAACTATAAGGTGTTATTGTTTAACGAAGACACTTTTAAACATTGACAAGAACAGTATTACAAAATTATTTATTTAGTTTTCGATCTCGAATGAAAAATTTCAATTCCGTTCTTTCAAAGTAAATATTTTGTGAAGATGATGGTTGCGACCGTTACTATGTGGTAGTCCATTGTCAGGTAACTTTGAATTAAACAACTTTCGACGTTTTTTTACCACTATTTATTTATTGCATCTTGTGTTTGTCTGTATTATCAATAAATAAATAGTGGTAAAAAAACGTCAAAAGTTGTTTAATTCAAAGTTACCTAAATATGTTGGTTAATTTTATTATTTCGTTGCGTTCTCAGTCCCTGGTTTTAATTGGTATTCTTGTTTGCCTTCGGTAAAATATTGGAATATTGGACGGTTTTCAATACATTAAAGAAATCTATAAGTAAGCGATCGACGGATAATTTTTCTAAATATTGGATGGATGAGGCTGTTACTTGTTGAAACTCCATGGTATTATTTAATAAAACACTAACACAGTGTATGGTTTCAAATTATCTTTATTGTTCTACAACAATTGTTTCACCACACAGTGGCTTCATCAGGTAGATGAAAAATAATGGTTATACATTTTACAATTACCGCTTATATACTAAAAAATTGGGAACAAACGTTGAGTGTGTGTGGGGGGGGGGGGTTGTATTAATGCGTTGAAATCAGAATTAAAATTAAAATTTGCGTTATAATTTAGTCATCTCTACAATAATTCATTTATTATAACGCAAATTTTAATTTTAATTCTGATTTCAACGCATTAATACAACCCCCCCCCCCCCACACTCAACGTTTGTTCCCAATTTTTTAGTATATAAGCGGTAATTGTAAAATGTATAACCATTATTTTTCATCTACCTGATGAAGCCACTGTGTGGTGAAACAATTGTTGTAGAACAATAAAGATAATTTGAAACCATACACTGTGTTAGTGTTTTATTAAATAATTTTTCTAAATGTACTCAAAATAAATTTCGTAAAAAGTACTTTGAATCACCAGACTTTAAGATAAATTAATGTAAGAAAATATAAAGTGAAAATTTGCTCAAAATTCCCACACTGATTTAAAGAGTTTGGAATAAAACAGGTAATTTGAGTTAAGTGCAGATTATCATAGTTAAGTGGAGTACAATTCTGATTAAAATGGGTTTTAGTGTCCAGTGCCAAGAAATAGTATAACCACATCCTTGTTTTGGAATTTTGGACAATTATCAATTATTTTCAATTATCAATTCAATTATCTCAAAACATGCCCGTTTTATTCCAAATCCTTCAACTATTATTAATATGTTATATATTTTAAATTATATTTTCGACTATAGTCTATTCATTCTACAGATAGAGTTGTAAAAACGCCAACAATCGCCGTATGTATTGATTCCTTGCCGGACTCTGAAAAATGCCCCTCACGACGAAGTTTTGGTGTAGATATTAATTTGTAATTTTTTGCACTCGAGTGTTCGTCATTAAAAAAATACATTTTCAAAAATGCATAACTCGACTGAAAATTGCTGCACATTTAATAACCAAAATGATTTTGAAAGATTGACGTCTTGTGAAGTGAACTGAATTTTTACAGGATTTTATCACTGCGTTTCATATTGATTTTTAATTTTTTGCACTCGAGTGTTCATCTTTGAAAAAAATACATTTTCAAAAATTCATAACTCCACTGAAAATTGCTGCTTATTCAAAAACCAAAATTATTTTAAAAGATCGACATCTTGTGAAGTGAACTGATTTTTTGCAGGATTTTATCCCTGCGTTTCATATTGATTTTTAATTTTTCGCACTCGGGTTCGTCATTGAAAAAACACATTTTCAAAATTTCATAACTCGACTGAAAATTGCTGCACATTCAAAAACCAAAATTATTTTGAAAGATAGACGTCTTGTGAAGTGAACTGCATTTTTGTAAGATTACTGCGTTTATTATTAATTTTTAATTTTTTGCACTCGAGTGTTCGTCATTAAAAAAATGCATTTTCAAAAATTCATAACTCAACTGAACATTGCTGCACATTTAAAAACCAAAATGATTTTGAAAGATCGACGTCTTATGAAGTGAACTGAATTTTTCTAGGATTTTATCACTGCATTTCAAATTAATTTTAAATTTTTTGCACTCGAGTGTTCGTCATTAAAAAAATACGTTTTCAACAATTCACAACTCGACTGAAAATTGCTGCACATTCAAAAATCAAAATGATTTTGAAAGATTGACGTCTTATGAAGTGAACTGAATTTTTCTAGGATTTTATCACTGCGTTTCATATTGATTTTTAATTTTTCGCACTCGGGTTCGTCATTGAAAAAACACATTTTCAAAATTTCATAACTCGACTGAAAATTGGTGCACATTCAAAAACCAAAATTATTTTGAAAGATAGACGTCTTGTGAAGTGAACTGCATTTTTGTAAGATTACTGCGTTTATTATTAATTTTGAATTTTTTGCACTCGAGTGTTCGTCATTAAAAAAATGCATTTTCAAAAATTCATAACTCAACTGAAAATTGCTGCACATTTAAAAACCAAAATGATTTTGAAAGATCGACGTCTTATGAAGTGAACTGAATTTTTCTAGGATTTTATCACTGCATTTCAAATTAATTTTAAATTTTTTGCACTCGAGTGTTCGTCATTAAAAAAAATACGTTTTCAACAATTCACAACTCGACTGAAAATTGCTGCACATTCAAAAATCAAAATGATTTTGAAAGATTGACGTCTTATGAAGTGAACTGAATTTTTCTAGGATTTTATCACTGCGTTTCATATTGATTTTTAATTTTTCGCACTCGTGTTCGTCATTGAAAAAATACATTTTCAAAAATTCATAACTCGACTGAAAATTGGTGCACATTCAAAAACCAAAATTATTTTGAAAGATAGACGTCTTGTGAAGTGAACTGCATTTTTGTAAGATTTTACCACTGCGTTTAATATTAGTTTTGAATTTTTTGCACTCGAGTGTTTGTCATTAACAAGTTCATTTTCAAAAATTCGTAACTTGACTGAAAATTGCTGCAAAGATCAACGCGAAGTAAATTTCAATCAAATAACCAGAAAGGTACTAGATCGTGAACAGACACTGAGGTGACGATCGCGTCAACCATTTTCATTTGTTACTGGGTGATTTGGACGTGCGGATTTCCCGCAGTTTTTCGAATCGGCCAGTAAGAATGACGCATTGGCGATTGTAAGTGTTTTTACAACTATATCTGTAGAATGAATAAACTATAGTGTAAACATTTTCATCTAATAAAATTATTATTATTATTATTATTATCCAGCAACCCAATTTGCACAATGAATTTTCCTGCCTGGGGATTAAAATGATGGCATATGATTGACCGCTCGAACCTAAGTTTAACGTTATTATATGAATTTCAATTAATTACAGTATATCATAATGCAATTTTAATTTAACAAAAAAAAAACCTTCGTTTTTTTTTCTATCATCACGATATGCTATAAATATAATTTAATACCGCATTACACATTAATGTGGTCATCATTTGAATAATGGATGTGGGCAATTAAGGTGTGGATCAAATTGTGTACGCAATGAGCCATCGATTTTTGTTTTATTCCTGGCGGGAATGGCGAAACGCGTATAAAATGAATTTCCGCGCCCACAATTATTGGTCAAAGAGGATGCGCCAGCGTAAATATTATCGTTGGGTATTTAAATGACTTTTTCTTCTTTTCATAGGTTAATTTAAGAATAAGAAACGCGCGTCGACGACGACGTCTGCTCAGACTGGCGCCACTTTACAAGTGGACACTTTTTGCGCACTATTATTAAACACACTGGTCGTTAGTTGTGTAAATGCGGATTATATTCTAAATATGCCGTATTCGGACAATACTTGAGTCAAAAAAACGTTACGGGCACTCCGCAAGTCGCAGAAAACATGAAACAAAACTTGTCCACGCCTCTAGTTGACATTCTTAACAAACCAATTTCAAGTCATATGCCAGGAAGCTAAGCAAACAATATCTTCCTTTCCTGGTCGGTTCTTCTTATACCCTTTTTGGATATCGAGGTTGTCTACTGTTGGTAAAAATTTATGTTTTCCAGACACAACACGCTCTGCTGCTTGCTCCAAGTTCTTTATTGTTTTTGCGAACCGGTGTGAACCAGCGACCGAAAATTAGACTTTTTAACATAAACAAATGGCCAGCGCCCTACTTTGACACATTTTAACATTATTTGTACCTAACGAACTGGATGTACTGGCTTTTTTAAAAATGAGGTGATTTTGCCAATTTTTAAGATATCACAAAGCCGCCAAGGGGAATCGGAAGAGAATCGATTGTACCCATTTGTACCTTTTTTTAAATTGTTTGGACCTCAAGGAAACCGGAACTAGAGGCTTTTTAAAATATTCTCAGAAGATATTTTTACCAATTTTTGAGATTTGTGCCTCTTTTAAAATTGTTTGACTTCAAGGGTACTGGAAGTGCAGGCTTTTAAAATATGGTCCATTTTGCCAATTTTGGATATATCTGAAAACGGCCAACGGCATTCCAAAAAGCGTGGTTTGTAGCGGTTTTTACCTCTTTATAAATTGTTTGTACCTCAAATGGATGGGCTTTTTAAAATATGCTCAAAAGGTATTTTTTGGAATTTTTGAGATATCACAAAGCGGCCAGGTGAGATGGAAAGAGAATCATTTGTACCCATTTGTACCTCTTTTTAAATTGTTTGTAACTCATAGGAACCGGAAGTTCAGGCTTGTCAAAATATGTTCAAGAGGTAATTTTGACAATTTTGGAGATATCTGAAAACTTCCAATGGCATTTGAAAGAGCGTCGGTATAATCGGAAATAATCGAAATTTGCGTTACGTAATTTATGGATGGCCCCTAAGGGAAATCGAAAGAATCGTTTGTACCTTTTTTAAAATTATTTGTAGCTCAATGGAACCGGAAGTATTTGTTAAAAAAAAAACTCAAAAGGTGATTTTGCTATTTTTTAAGATATCACACAGCAGGGGCGGCTCGTTATATAGAGCCACGGAGCCATTGCACTATCTTTAAACTCAAGCTCAGCAAGAATTTTCAACTGATTCTTAAAAAAATTTAAATGTTAAATTGTTATTTATTGTGGGAAATTTTACTGGCGCATGTATTGTATAATAAATGGTTCTACCATTAAAATATTCTATGAGCCGCCACTGTGATAAAGTACTATTTGGCATAAAAAAAGTTTTGAAAGTCGAAGTCCAAAAAATGGACTAAAGTCTTTTTGCCATCACTCTATTTATTAATATTAATTATAAAGCCGAAATGAACAACTTATAAAAATACGTTTTTTCGAAATCTCTTAGTTTTGGAGTTGAACTGAATGTAAAGATGAAAATTTGAAGTATAATTTGTCCTTTACGTGTTCTAAATTTTAACGTTTTACAGTATCATCCGATCCAGTTAAAAAGAGAATTTTGCTTAATGTTTTTAAATGTAAAGTAAATTTGAGGCTAATTTGAGGTAATAAGTGCTGAAGATGGCAATTTTGTACTTGAATTTTCAATGTTTTTGTTTCCGGATTTTGATATTTTGGTCTAAATTTTTGATGTTCTAACCTAAATTTTCGATTTATTTGTTAAAATGTTCGATTTTTTGGTCCGCAATTTTGATTTTTAGGGTCGAATTTTTGGTCGAAATTTTTAATTTTTTATTCTACATTTTAGATTTTTTTAACCTAAATTGTTGATTTTTATACGAGACTTTTTAAATTTTTTTTGCTGATATTTTCAATTATTTTTGACAGTTTTTGATTCCTTGCCCTTTATGTTAGATTTAATAACTTGAATTATTATTTTTAAAGGGCGATTTTTTTGTTTTTGGTTACTTTTTGACTACCGTTTTTGAGTTTCTGGTCGGCAAGTTATTTTGAGCTAAAGAGTTATTTTGAGGGCTGAATATGGCAAATTAATTTTGTTTTCCTTGATTTTTCAATTTTTTGGTTTGCATTTTTGATTTTTAGACGAGAATTTTTGATTTTTTTTGCCTATATTTTAAGATCTTTGGCCTGTATTTTTAATTTCTTCGTTCCAAATTTTATAGTTCTTGCCCTAAATATTCTTTCTTTTGGTTAAAATTCAATTTTCGGATTTTTGGTCTGAATTTTTTTATTTTTTAATGCATCTTTCATAAATTTGACGTTTCAAACGTTAGTATCATCCGATCCAATAAATTGTAAACTATCAACATGTTCCACGAGCTGCCACTAGATTTCAGTACTGATTTTTTTTAGTTTCTGGTTACTTTTTGGGTACCGTTTTCGAGTTTTTGGTCGACGACTTATTTTGAGCCAGAGTTATTTTGAGGGCTGAAAATCGCTAATTATTTTTCTTTTGTTAGAATTTTCAATGTTTTGCGTTTTTTTACTTTTAGACCAGCATTTTTTTTTTAATTTTGGCCTATATTTTAGATCTTCGGCCTGTGTTCCAAATTTTAGAGTTTTTGCCGTAAATATTTTTTATTTTAGTTAACATTTTCTATTTTTTTTTAATTGAAATTTTCGGATTTTTGGTCTGCATTTTTTTATTTTTAGTTCCGAGTTTTAACGTGATTGATGTTTATGTGCAAATTTTTGATTTTTTTGTGGGTATTTAATTTGTACCGTGTGAGCCACAAAATTTTGTTTCAGAGTTGGCTGTGAGATAAATGACGTATTTCGCATATTATTACGTCATGAGACTAGATTAGTTCAATTGAATTAGTTTTAAAAAAATGAATGACTATTATGTTTCTCTCTCTGAGGCATGTCCAATTCAGAATTAAAATTCTGTGGCTCACACCTTATAATTTGTCATTTCCATCTTTCATAATTTTGACGTTTCAAACGTCAGTATAATCCGATCCAATAAATTGTAAAAGTGGCTCTACCATCAACATGTTTCACGAGCCGCCACTGTCGCAAAGCCGCCACTGTCGTAAAGCCGCCAAGGGGAATGGAAAGATAATTGTTTATACCCATTTGTAACTCTTTTTAAATTGTTTGGACCTCAAGGGAACCGGAACTAGAGGCTTTTTAAAATATGCTCAGAAGATATTTTTGCCAATTTTTGAGATAACAAAAAGCGGTCAAGGGGAATCGATAGAGAATCGTTTCTACCTGTTTGCGCCTCTTTTTAAATTGTCGGTACCTTAAAGGAATGTTTCTTGAGACAATAATAATAATACGTTTATTCTCCCAACAGACACAAACATCCAAATACAGGGAAAGTTACATAAAATAAACAAAATATAAATACAAAAAAAAACAAATATACATATATAAATACATATTCACACACAGAGACAAATAAATTAATAAATTCTGACAGATAAAGCAGATTATACCAGATTGTGATTGATTAAGTAATGTTTTTAATTGTATTGGATAATTTAGTTATTTATTAAGTTTCTTTTGAATTCTTACAAATACGAATATTTTTAGACAGATTAAATGATGATCTGATGAGATTTGATTTTGAAAATATACAAGGTTATACTGAATAAGTTTGTCTAAATTGAAATGGCCTGAGAGTTTTAGATGAGTTCGAATTAGTTGTGTTTTGTTTGATATTGTGTTCATTATTTTTTTTATAACTTTAGGAACCAAATAGTTATCTTTATTTTACTAATTTTGTAATAAATTTTGATATGAGTAAATTTATTGGTTTTATTTTGGTTGGGGAATTTAGTTTTGAAACTTTTATTAAATTTTCGTAGCCGAGTGCCTCTTGAGCTAAAAATTACTGGCGCCCAGTTTAATCATTATTGATTGTTGTTGTTCACTAACAAACAATGTATTTTTGATTTTCGACTAAAACACTTGCCTCATCTTCGGCGGAAATGAAGCAGCAACTTTCCAAACATAAGATGCAAAATTGAAAATTGCATCCAACGTTTTGAAAGATTCTAAAAAAAATAATCAGTCCAAGAATTTGCTTTGAAAGCTCAATATTCACTAACAAACAATGTATTTTTGATCTTGTACTAAAACAATTGCCATAACTTTGGCGGAAATGAAACAGCAACATACGATGCAAAATTGAAAAAAAAAATTAATCAGTCGAGAAATTTGCCTTGAAAGCCCAAGATTTATTAACAAACAATGCATTTTTGATTTTCTATTAAAACAATTGCCATATCTTTGGCGGAAATGAAACGGCAAATTTCAAAACATAAGATGCAAAATTGTGAATTGCATTCAACGCTTTGAATACTTGTAAAAAAAAATTAGTCTAGGAATGTGTGTCCAATTATTTTTTGTCATACGTCCGCCATTTTAAGAAAAATAAAATTTTGAGAAATTGAAAAATCGAATGATAGCCAACGTAGTAACAATTACGAAAAATATCCACTTCTTTGTTTCACGAAACCAGGAATTGCTGAATTACCATTTGATCTTTACTTTTTGACAGAGTCGCCGTCAAAGTCATCTGCAGGTCACGAAGGTCAATAAAATAATGTTAGAAAATTCATGTCTAAAATAGAATCATGACATTCGCACCGCTGTTTAAAAGTGTATACCCAAGAGGCACTTTGTTTGATATAAAATAAATTTTAAATGGTTCAGTAAGTTTTCAATGGGGTGCCATATGATTCTCTTTCGATTCCCCTTGGCCGCTTTGTGCTATCTTAAAAAATAAAAATCATCTTTTGTGCATTTTTAAAACGCCTGTACTTCCGGTTCCTTTGAGGTACAAACAATTTAAAGAGGTACAAACGATTCTCTTTCGAATGGCATAAACCAAATTTGAATATGTCAGTTCGCGCTGGCCATTTTTTATTGCTTAATAACTTTTTATCTATGAGGTACAAACGTAATTAATAACGGTACAAACGTTTAAACGATTTATATTAAAAACATGTCTAACTTTTTTTAAAGTCGGGCGCAAGGTTCACACAGTTTTTTTACGACCGGTTAACCTATGCTTTTCTTGCTCTTCATTTATAATGAAACAGAAAGTATCATCAGCGGAGCCAAGGAACCATCTAGGATAAGCGGTCCCAAAGAACCTCATTTATAATGTAAAAAGCTAGCAACTAAAATAAGTGTTTTACAGTGGTTACGTCTCCGTAACACCGATCATGCGCTCAAAACCTACCATACCCATATAAGCCATGGTAGGACCTGGGGGTGTAGTGGTCACGACGCTGATGATGATTGACTTAGCAGTTCGGTTGTACGCTGATTTGGCGCTCACCGCGCTTGGATATTTCGAGGAAAAATATGACTATTGCAATTTTCGCTTTCATTTAAATGTAATGCTTATATCTGTTGTTTGAATTGGTACTATAACTTTAAATGTGTCATGTATTAAAAACAGCAAAGGCACCTCGTTAATTATCTGATTTCCTGTGTAGACAAATAATTAAGTAAGTGTGGGGGGAGCCTCACGCATAAATAACTTACACACAAACATATGTAAACTGAAAATTCGCCATTAAAATTTAAATAAAAGTGTAACATAGCAATGGCATTACAAGTAATTACAATTCTAAAAAGCACTATTTACGGCCAGATTTGGTGGTTCACTCGGTATAAAGATGCCTTGGTGGGGCTGAGCTCAAGCCCGATAGCCCCCCTGAGTGCGCGCCTGGTGTACATTACCATGTGGAAAACAATTTCCAATTGCATGATAACATTAAGATATGTGTATTATATATAGACGTAATTAAAATTAAAAATAAAACAAAACTAATTTTAGATCTATCGTAGTTTAAATTTGAAATGCGTATAACACGTAAAGATTTCTTTTTAGAATAATGGCTGTAACGAAGAGGACATTAATTTCTGCATGCTCTCTTTACGTCTGGCATAGAACAGTATGAAAATAACCCAACAAGATTCTGAGATTACAAAGGACAACATTTTCATCAGTATCGCTCGTTAAAAAAATATTCCCCGAGGTAATAAATGAAGCGCGATATATTTTCATTCTTCATCCCATAAATATGAATTCCAATGCTTTTAGAAAGCATTTTAATTATTTCCACGCGAGCGAGCGGGCGGCCGGCTGTAATGGGTTTCACGTGCATTCTTTGGATTATCCTCAAAAAAGACATATTTAATTGCATAACACGAATATCAACAATTCGGTTTTATAAATACACCACCGCGGCGCGGCATACGACGATTCATTAACTGCCGCTGGTGTCGGTGTTGGTGTTGGACACCAACACATAATGCGTTCGTGTATTTATAGCACTTGGTGCACCGCGAATATGGAAAGGCGATACCAAGACGCGAACTATAAATATTATTATGTGCAGACAGATATATGCGGAGATTGTCCTGTGGATTTATTTCCATCCATTCAACGGAGACATTTTGCATTTATCTCTACGAAGAAATAGTTGTAAATGGAAGGATGGTAATCGTTGGTTGGTGAGGTAATACTGTCAGTACTGCGTCAGTGTTTTAGTAAGTGATAGTGTATGGTTTTAAATTGTTTTTATTTAGGGATAAATGAAACACAATTTTCTATGTTTTATATCACAATTTCGACTATAGCTTCGACGTTGAATTTTTTTTAATTGTGATCTTTTTAATCAGAAGAACCATCAATCAACATTCCCCTATCTTACTGTTTGTCAAATATTGCACTTGAAATGATTTCCCGAAAAAACTGCACGTACGCTCTACACATCATTAAAGGAATTCAAACGGGAGAGAAAGTCGATCAGCTGATGAAATCGTGAGAGAATAGTAGATTAATAATAATAATAATAATAATAATAAGTTTATTGATGCGTCCAAAAGGTACTACAGTTTGTTGCACAAGTCAAAATAAAAGATAAATAACATAAAATAAATATAAATGAAATAATAAAGAGAACAAATCGTATAAGTTGGCACAGCACAATAATAAAAATTACAAGTTATCCAAACTAAGCAGAAAGAAATCCTCTATTTTATAAATAGGATTCACAAGCAACAAGTTTTTAAGTTTCTTCTTAATAATATGAAGCGGCTGATGTTTGAGTTCTCCAGGAAGAGCGTTGAAAATTTTTGGACAAAAATAGTTGGTGCTATTTTGTGTTTTTGCAAGACGAGAGTATTTCGTTAACACATTCGATCTATTTCGTGTATTGTGGGTATGAATATCTTCATGAGTGCAATAGTTTGCAGCATTAAAAGTGAAGTAATCTAAACAATTTAGTATAAAAATTGCAGGTAGTGTTAAAATTTTTTCTGTGATAAATAATGGGTGACTATCTTCGCAATAACTACCTCCTGCAACTATTCTAACCGCACGTCTTTGCAGACTAAATAGTTCCTTGGCACACGATGTGTGACCCCAAGCCAAGATACCATATGTTAAATGGCTTTGTACTAGTCCAAAGTACGCTGTACGTAAAGCAGCTCTGTTTAAAAAGTGTGACAGATTACGCAGAAGGAATATATTACTTGCTACCTTCTTAGAAATCGCAAAAATGTGAGGACTCCACTGTAATGCAGAATCAATGGTTATACCAAGAAATTTCGTCGAACCGTTTAAAATATGATTACAATTGCGTAAAGTGAAAAGTACCTCAACAGTTTTCTCAGTATTGAGTTTAAGTTTGTTACGCGCGAACCACTCTTTTGTGAAATTTAAGGCTACAAGAGACCTCAATTCAGCTTCTTGTAAGTCTGTATGGCCATTGAGTAATGAAGTATCATCAGCATACAGGATTTTCTTACCTGGGATATGCGACGGTAAGTCGTTGATGAAAATTAGAAACAGTATGGGACCCAGTATGGAACCTTGAGGTACACCATGCTGTAACTTAAGATAAGCCGATTGGGAGTTGTTAACAAGAACCGACTGGGAACGATTTGATAAATAAGATAGTATTAATTTAATACTAGAAGGATGAATGTTATAATAATACAATTTTTGTATCAATATGTCATGCCGAACACAATCAAACGCCTTGGATAAGTCCAAGAACTGTCCAATCATGAATTCATTCTTCTCATATGATGAGTAAATATGATCTAATAGGTCGACCATCGCTAGGGTACAGGACTTACCTGGGCGAAAGCCAAATTGTTCGAGGCAGAAAAGGTTGTTAGATTCGAAATA
The DNA here is from genome assembly GCA_910593695.2 of Ocypus olens. Taxonomy (NCBI): domain Eukaryota; kingdom Metazoa; phylum Arthropoda; class Insecta; order Coleoptera; family Staphylinidae; genus Ocypus; species Ocypus olens. The sequence continues at coordinate 14,451,946 of OU343053.1, read as the reverse complement.
GCTGCTAAGTTGATCTTTAAGAATTCTCTCAAATATCTTTGCTATTACAGGCAGAATTGATATTGGTCTGTAGTTGTTGCAGTCATTGCAATTCCCTTTCTGTAGGAGAGGTATCACCTTTGCTAATTTTAGGCAATCTGGAAAAATATTCGAGCGAATACAAGAATTAAACAACTTTGTAAGTGGGCTCAAAATGACATCGATTGTTTGTTTTATTAACTTGGTCGTAAGATTGTAGCAGTCTCTTGTGTTAGAGTTTTTGAGAGACATTACAATTTCACGAACTTTTATTTCGGAAACCTCTTTAAACTGAAAATAGCCATCAGGAACATGAGAACTTGCTTCTAATAAATCACCCGATACCCAAGGGACCTCATCCATAGTATTTAAAATGTTCGTAGCAATGTTAACAAAGTAATTGTTAAATTCCTCAGATGATATTTGGCATTTGGTCTGTTTATGTGTGGAGACCGGTTGAATTAATTTCCATAAGAGAGCAGGATTAGACTGATTTTCTTTGAGATATGCAGAGTTAGCCTCAATTCGGCATTTTTTTATTAGTTTTCTGTAGTGTTTCCGCAGCTCTACATAATCTTGAGCCCTGGAAGCAGATTTAAGAATATTTAGGGTATTTCTCATCTGGCGTAGCTCATCAGTAAACCAATTAATACGGCTATTATCATTGACTCTTACACGTCTCTTTTTCATTGGAAAGCAATCGTTAAATGTGGTATCAATACGCTGCATAAACTGATTAGTCCTATCTTGCAGATCACTAAAATTAGAGAGGTAGTTCCAATCTACAATCCGCAACTGATTATAAAAATAAAAGGTACCTACTTTGGTAATTGGTTGGTAAAATTTGTCCATAAACGGATTATGAGGGGCAATTGGAACAATTACGTTTGCAATTATACCTGTATGGTCAGACAGAACGTTTATGGAGGGCAAGGTTTCTATACACGTTGGAGAGATATTGGTAAAAACATTGTCAATAATACTATCTGATCTAGTTCCAAAGTTAACAGCCTTAAACATACCTAGAGTTAGCATGAAGTTACAAAAACGATTGGAAATGTAGTCACTTTTTTCGAAATGTATATTAAAATCGCCACCCATTATTATTTTAGTTTGATTTAAGTTTATTGTATTGAATATGTTATTTAAAATGATAAAGAAGTGTTCTAAGTCACCAGAAGGGGATCTATAAATTGAAAAACAAATTAAATTAGAATTAAGAGTGATAGATGAGATTTCGCAATCTTTCTCGACAGAAAATCTGCATAGATCATTATCCACAACCGAAATAGATGCATTATTTGCAATTAGTTGCAAAACACCTCCATGAGTATTTTTTTTCCTGGAGAACCCAGAACATACACTATAATTTACTAATCGAAAACTGCTTAGTTCATCGTCGGTTAACCAGTGTTCGGACAAGCAGATTAGCGTAGTTCCGTGTAAATCACTTGCCCGGTCTGCCAACACTGCTTCCAGTTCATTTATTTTGCCTTTTAATGATTGAATATTTAAAAACAATATTTTTAAATTCGTTTGCTTTAATCGATTGCAGTCTTTTTCGGGCGCATGAAAAAAAACTTATTAATAATTGTTCCCTCGGGCCATAAGTTCGGATCCTTTGCTGCATTAAGTTGGCTCAATGGGACAGAGACCTTGAACGATGCATAATCAGATGGATATTTGGAGAGTAGTTGCTCGCAGGTTGCGGATAAGTTATTTTCCTTCAAGAAAGAGAGAAGAGCATCCGTGGTCACTTGCGGGTCCAGGCGGTAAACGTGAAGATGCGCAAGTTGTGGAGCGGCTTGAATTAGCTGATTACTCTTCCCAGTACCCAAAATTTTAGCGCGCGGTTTCTTCTTATACGATACCTCGGTAAAAGTAGCCGGCGTGGAAGCAGCAACTGACGGAGTAGAAACATCAATAGCCGGTTGCTTGGATGTGGCAGCTACCGCCTAACTGAAGGTTGCTGTAGTTATAGCCGTTGAGGTTTTAGAAATTTGTGCTACAGATTTCTTTTTACCAGCTGTAGTGATGACGTTTTCCGTATTAGGGGAAATTTCCTGCCTTGCCGAGTCACTTAAGGACCTCAGGTAGTTAGGAACTTGAATAGTAGGTGTCGCTTTTGTATTTAGAAAATGACACCCATCCAATTTTTCAATTAAAAGAATATTTTTATCGGACATTTCTTTAATCAGGCAGTCCTTGACTTGTATAATTTCCTTTAGGTACTTAATTTCCGTTAGGAGTGAATTTACCTCGAAATTGACGACTGGAACTTGGCTGCAGGATAACATAACTTCACTGGGTGAGGATTTTTAGGATGCAAATCCACTACCGGATGTTTGCATCCATCCACGTGCCTTTTCAAACAACCTGGATGAAAGTCATCGGCACACACTTCACATTTCACAGCTCTTACAACTTTACTTGAACATAAAGCGCACTTAGCTTCAATTAATTTATCAGACAACGACATGACTTGTCGTATTGGAGGAATGGAGTGCAAAGTTGATTATACACCGTGTCCAAGATAAGAATGCACAGCATGGGGATCTTGAAAACGGTAAAAATACAAGATGGCTTAAATTAGGAGAAAGTTCCACTGTTCAGAGTATGTTTACAATCCCATCGCAGAAATTCATGATTGTTTATCGTTTTCGAAATTTTCCAAAAAATGCATTTTTCGGATTTTTGATTTTTCCAATTTTTGTATTTATTTTAAAATATATTAAAAAACTAATGGCACTTTATCATTGCCACTTTTTAAGCTCTAGAAAATAGCGTCATCAATTTTTTATTCGATGTATCATCTCCGGGAAATCATCAACTTCATTTTTTTATATGAAAACAAAAGTAGAAACACTTTGTATACGGTAGCATTCTTTATTAAAGACACATACATTATAATATAAAGTTAACATAATGCATATTTGCTATTTATAATTAGTACGTACCTATCTAAGCTATCGACCATAGGTGCTGCCCTTTATCTAATCCCAGAGAAGATGAATACATTTTTAACTCTTGACATTAAGGGCGAACCACTTCATTTCATTCGAGCGGATTTTTTGATTTCAAGTGTATTTTAGTACACGTCTTCATACGTATGGCAAAAATTATTTGAGGCACATAATGTCTTTATCTACTCCATTCGAAAATAAATATGTCTATCCTTCAAATGCACCCATATGAAACTGTATATGCCCCAACCTGTGTATCACATCCACTCTTCATCTGAGTCAATCGAGGAACCGACCGAATGCTTATCGCCAGCTTGTTTACATTATTAAAATTTATTACCCTCAATACAGAGCCGCTTTTCACGCTGAATATTATAATTACAAAATCCCGATACCAACTAGATTTCAATTCTTCCGATATTTAAAAAAATCGGAAATTGAGTTACCGCCGGCCATCCCTTATTAAATAGTCAACTTAAAAAAAAATGTACCCAATCTCTTTTAAAATCCACTTCATATTATGTATAATTATATTGTTAAAGGCAAATTTATTATTTATTGTAGCTATTGACGGCCGGTTCCCAGCAGGAATTAAAAAATGCATCGTGATAAAGATGTTAATAAAACCACTAGAAAACGGCAATATTATTCAAGTGGATTTTGCGAAAAATATTTTGGAAAACTATACCGGTTACTACACAGATTACCATTACATCACTAACCCTTTCTCATAATTCAAGTACTATAAAATTAATATAGTTTCTTACTGAATTCTCTAACAAACAAATTTAAAATTTTATTCATGAATAAATAAATCAATTTCATACTTCAAGTCCGAAATGTTCAATGACCCTAAAAATCTAAAATATAAATTATATTATTTGTGAAACGATAGACACGTTACACGTTACTTTCAGTACAATACAATTATTTCGCTCAAAATTGTTTCAAATGATATCAATTTGATACATTTTATTATAAAAAATATTCATTGTGATTAAAATAGCTTGCAACCCTATGTGGGAATTTATTTGCATCTCAAGATATAGCCAGTAGAGTAGCGTAGGGGCCGCAGCCAAAAAAGGCTTTGAACACGCACGTTTTGGGAGCGTTATCCATAGGAAGTACTAAATAAGATAACAGAGCAACACGCTACAAGGATATTCCATCAATATCGTACAATTTGTATAAAACCATTCATACTTCCTTGTTAGATGTCATCTATAAATCTGCATGGAGAGTAATGAAAGAAGCCGGAATAGAGGAAGCAAATAGGAGGACGGGGAAATTGTTATTTTTAAGACTTCGAAAAAAATACTGCACCATTTATGGAAGGGCGGAAAATACATTAGAAAAACCCGCTGATCACAAATGTATCGAGTATTGGTCTGGAACATCAACGTCGATAGAATGCAGTACAATTGTTGAAGGTTTTAGAAGAAGTATGGAGTTCACGGGTTAAAATATAATCGGCTTATCGGTGACGGAGACAGCAATGTCTATAGAAAACTGCTGAAAATTAGACCTCATGGACCTTCATTTTCAATTAAAAAAATGGAATGTAAGAATCGGAAAGAATCATTGGGATAATACAATTTGCCCAATCCATGTCATCTCATATCCACCACATTGCCTAAACGCGTCACCTCTCTCAGCATTGCAGAAAGGCGTGTTCCTCAGAGGAACATTGGGAATGTAATCTAGTGACCACAGTTTCTAAATCTGACATAATCTGTAAAACATGACAATGTACTATCAATGTATTTCTTAATTTGTTCTTTGGAAAGCATTCTAATGTTAACACAAGAAGCTTTTTTTTATTAATTTTGGTCCTCTAACAATTATTTAGTGAGCATCTGTGAAGCGTATACACTTTGCATTGCTGTTTTCGAGGTTTGAAAAATTGACGATTCAAAAATTTGATTTTCATCGTTTTAAAAAGGTATTGCCGGAGTTGGGGGGCGAGATTGAGGGATGGATGCCACCCGAGTTTAAAATTGCAGGATTCTCCGAAGATCATATTAAAGTCAAAAGTTTGTTGATGCTATGAAAATTATGGGAGCCGCAGATAGGGGTTGTTTTGGTCTTTGGCACCTCGTTGCGGCTGACGGGGCGACCAAAATGTTAACAAACTTTGATAATCTGCTTCAAATGGATGCTTATGCTTAATGATTTCTCAAAGTTTCATTGTTCTAACCGTCACGAAAGGATCTTTGTTCGATATTGATTTTTAGGGGAAAGATTTTCAACATTCCCAAACAACAATAATTCATATCTCGGTTAATAACTGCGCGATTTCAAAACTTAAAAATGTTTTCTCTCAACATACAATAGCGTGATGATAATCCGTCGTTAGATCCGTGATTTAAAAAGAAAAAAAAATGTTTTAAAGCTTCTTTTCGACTTTGCATTTTAGGATTTTGGACAGTTTTGAAATGTAGCTGGATGTGCAGTGGTGCAATCTCAGATCGGACAAAAAAAAATGTTGTTCCCCGCTGCTTAATTTCGCTTCCCCCTTTCGTTTACATCGTCATATCTCGAAAACTAAATATTGGATCGAAAAACTTTATAGGGATACGAATTAATTCGGCGACTGATATGACGCCATCAGATTTTTAATTTTCGGAAAAAAAATTGAAAAAATCTTCAAAACATCCTCAGAAAACAATAGAAAATCTACTGTACATCCTAAACGGTGCCCCCTACGAAAAAATAGCTCTTACCTTTTTGACGCAGGATGTAGTTCTAAATCACCTGCTCTATATTTTTTTTTCGTTGAGTTAAACATTGCCGCTCTAGAATATTTTTATTGAAATCGGGGGTGGTTTTCTTTGAATAACTCCTCGAGCTCGAAAATTGATTGCTTCTGGAAGCGTCCAAAATGTCACTTATTAGAAAAACGCCTGAGGGGTTGCAACCGAAATGTTAAAGTTTTGTGCCCCCCAAAACGCATTGGGAATTTTTTGAGCCGTATCCGAAAATCCAGGGAGGAGATAGATTTGGCAAAATCCTCTGCAACATCAAAAATCGATTTTCAAAAATTCGCCCTGGGGTCCAGGGGTGACTTGGAGCTGTGGTTCCTGGACGGGCTCCGGCGCCCATCCAAACAAAAAAAATAAAAAAATGATAGGGCGGCAACCCCTAATGTGAAGAGTTGAATGTAGGGGTTGAAATTTTGGGCATCGTATTTTTTATTTTTTTTCGATTTTTCGTGAAAATTTCAACATCCTATATACACCCGTTCTCGAGATATAGTATTTCGAGGCTTACGCTTACTTGGTAGTCAAATTATCAAACAATAAGACCATGTTTTGGCTCCATTCACTAATTTACGAATTACATTTTGTAAATAATCATTTTTATCCGTTTGCTGTAGAATACACTAATATTCCAATGAAAATCAATGAAAATAATACTGTTACACATTAATCTCAAAAACCCATAAAAGATATTTCTTATGTTATTATACTCCCATAAATCAACTAACACTTGCGTAAATGGTGAGCGTAATCGGAGATGCGGCCGAGAAGAGAGATGTACCCGTAGCGGAAGAGTGATAGAAAAATAAGTGTTCGGCTCGTTACAGCAAGAAAATGTAAAATAGTACAGAACTATTTACCAAATTGTGGGTAAACTACCGGATATGTTTTTATGATTTAAACACTATATTATTAACGAAAGTCCATGCCACTTTTTTCATTTTTTTAAATTAAATAAAATCATGTGTAAAATGGCTAAATCGAAGATCGAATTAGCACAAATATTGTACATATTTAACGTGTAATATATCAACAATTTACAGTTTTTTCAGAAAAATAAATAAAAATTCACCAAATGTCATCTTTTAACTTTCTATTCGTGAAATTTCAATATTTCAGTATGATTATTGTAATGCCCACGGATAAAATGCGAATGTACGATTTGGTCTTCTTTTTCAAGCGAGTGGTATCCCCTTAATAATAATAATAAACGTTTATTGTACTTACTAAATACATAATAAATACAATGGCCATCACATTATTTTTATAGAAATCTACGAATTTCTTGAAAATTCGTTTTGTTTAAAAAATAATAATTTACATTACTTATTATGAAAAAAACATAAGTAATTTAATACAAACTAGTAACAACGCAGATCACTTATTATCACAATCTCGTTCCTCTCTAGTGTGCAACTGCGTATTTTATAAATTGTGACTAATCCTCTCGCAACAAACAACAATTGCGTCGAATGTCGCGCTTATTTTACGACAACTTATCGCTGAACGTAATTTGCAACTATTAAAGAAAACACTTGTAGAGAAAACTGCTGAGAAATAATGATATGATTGTGCCTTATCTCTAATGGTATCAATGTCACAATGTTGCAGTATGCATAAACATATTTCATTCTTCGCCTGAAACAGTCACACAGTGAAAAAAGGAGTCTGCACGGTTGATTCCCAGATTACTTACATCGGAACCGAAACTGTGCAAAAAGTAGTTTCTCGAGAAAATTTTACCGAATTCGAGAGACGATGAAACTTGGGTACATCACTGGTACCCTCCTACTAAAGAGTCATTCCATATCAAATCAACACAGTCATTTTTCTCATCATCTCAGATTTCAATGCAATTTGGTACTCTTTATGGAGTAACAAAAATACCAAATTTCATCTTCATATACAGTATGTTTTTTTTATCGTGGGCCATAGGATTTTACATGCTAAAAATTATACCTCGTGTAAATGTTTATTTTATCATATAATTTTGAAGCAAATTTTAGATGATAATATAAATCAATTATTTTTCTACATGATGATAATGAGAATCATTTAAACATGTTTTATTCCGTTAAAAAGGGCTTTTGCTCGGAACGATCGGGATACGCTGTAGAAAAGTTGTCAACTATTTCCCTAAAATAAAAATTCCCTGACTTCTTGTAGAAAAATACAACTATTTCCCTGCTGGACAAACCTCTTATAAATGCCGTTATAAATTCCACCCGTTCTTTAATAGTATAAACAGACATTTTTTAGTATAAATTCGTTTGATTACTTGCCTCACTAATCAATCTGACGTTTCGTAAATTCAAGGTACTTTGATTATTTTTGCTCAGTTATTTATATTAAATAATTTCATTTTTTACTGGAATAAAACATGTTTAAGTTATTCTAATGCAGCGCATCATGTAGAAAAATAATTGATTTATTACTAATTAAAATTTCCTTCAACATTTTATGATAAAATATACATTAACATAAGGTATAATTTTTAGTATGTAAAATCCTATGGCCCACGATAAAAAAAAACATACTGTATAGTCCACATTTTGTTTAGCATGTTCTTACTTAAAAAAAACTGAGTCTGCTGTTCTTATGATAAGTAATCTGTTGCAACGCGTGCCAAACAAGTAGCCTGTAGTAACCTGCACTCCTTATCAGTGTTACCATGTCATACGAAAATCCGTTAGATCTGGCGGATTTTTAATCCGAATCCCGGAATATTTTTCGTTTAAGCGAATGGCGGATCTTCTAGCGGAATTATTTTGAATCATCTAAAAAAAACTAGCGTAATTTGATTTAAAAAATCATTGTTTTTAATAAAGGTCAAACGAAACGGAATGCTTAATAATATATTGTACGAGCATATAATGATGGCTATTAATCACGAGAACGATGTTTGCGGAACGAGCAGTAGGCGAGTGGAGCAAATCGTTTGAATCGTTTGAATCGTTTGAAAGTACACTATACTTTGTTCACGAAAATTAAAATAAAAATCAAAATTAAAATCGAAATTAAAGTTGTAATTGCAATTACAATTGAAAAAAAATTAAAATCAGTATTAAACAGGGTAAACAAAATATTATCATAAATCGCGTTCTTTGAATTAATGCGCGAATTAGTGTGTTTAATAACCACATTGAACACGGAAATGCGTGTGCGTATTTAATAAGCATATTAAACACACAAATGCGTGTTTAAGAAATTAGGTGTTAAATGTATCCCATTAATGCTGCCCATACAAAATAATGCGCACATTATAAAGTTTTCGTGAACAAACTTAGTTTCATGTTTATCCACACCTTATTCAAAAATGCAAAATAACAGAAATTTGTGGTTACATAACTATAATCTATGAAAACAACTGGTGGCTAGCGTGTTCTAGCAAAAGAAAAGTGCAAGGATGCAATTAAGGTATCTTTTGTTGCATCCAGCTGCTCCATCAACATCGTTTACCTACCCTAGAGGATGGTACTATGGCTTCTTGTAACTTATGTTGTTTGTAAAGTTAATCCAGTGACTTCAACAGAAGGAGTCTACAATTTCTCCAAAAAAGAAATAAATCAGACTAGTAAAACTTTTAAAAATTATTTCAAGGATCTACAGTTGTAATTTTACTTTATTTTTATTTTTTGTAAGTTTAGAATTAGGCTACATAATATACAGGGTGTTGAATTGTAAAACGGGCTATAGGGATTAACATGTAAAATTTGAAATGTATTATTATTGGCTCCCCTAATTATTTGACAGCATCGGTCTTCTTACATTGTTTTTAAAGCTTTTTAAGCCGAATGATTTGGTACCTTATTCAATAGTTTCTGCCGAGTGTTATTGCCCGAGATATTTACAAAAAACTTTACAATTATTTTGAATTAAAAACAAAGGTTGGCCATGAAATCATAATGGCGGATATTTCATTTTGTTCCAAGAATTAACATTTGCTTTCGCATTACGATTTATAACCGGCCGTATATTATACATAAGAAAAATTATTTATAAGTAAATGGTTTTACTGCGAGCATGCCAACTCTACTACACTTCGGCACGGATAAAGATTGCACCCCACTGTGTGTTACCCACAACAGCTCATTCAAAATTTTACGGTTGTCCCTGATTTATTTATGAGGGTGTCCCTTCCGAGATGGGTAACTTTTCGTAGGTAAGAAACTGAATTAATGTACTAGGATTTCGGGTAATTCATATGGTTTTTTCTTTGATAATAAAAGCAACTCTTTATTTTATATTGTACAATGGTGATTGCCGCATAAATAAATAATACATATCATATACCGGGTGTTCGATAAAAAACGCCCAACGCCATAACTTTGTTATTTATTGACCGATATGAATGAACTAAAAACCGAAGTCAATGGCTGTTTAAATACTAACAAATGGCATTCAAATTGATTTTTTTCAATAGTCAACTTAAAATTTTTAAATAGCTGCCTATAATGGTTTAATTTTATTACATTAGATATTATTTTTCTAAATCCAATAATGCCCAATATGATGTTTTTCGTTTAATATTTTGGTCGAAAAAAATTTAAATAAATCTTTAATTTAAAATTATATTTTTCAAAAATTAAGTCCACGAATTTGTCGATCTACTCTCTTCGGCTTTTTAAATGCTCCATATCAATCATCATATTAAATTTCCTTCTAACCTTCTAAATTTAGTAATCGCCGCTCTGGAAACCGTTGATGATAAATCCGTGCTGCAGCTCTTCGATTTCTATTTCAAAGAAAATAAATTTGCAACATGTCTGTTAATTCGCTATTGTTCATGATTATGTCTGAAACACACTAATAACAAATGGTTGACATTACAAACAATAAATGACATTTGTCGATTTGAATTTTTTTCAAGACACTACATTTATTACCAAAAAAATCATGTTAACAAAATTTAATATTATCTTTTTCTGGCATAAATATTAACTTAAAACCAACATAACGGGCATAATTGGATTCAGAAAAACAATGTCTAATATTATAAAATTAGAAAAGTATATGCAGCCATTTAAAAATTTAAAGTTGACTATCATTTGGCAATGAAGTTGATTTTGAAAAAAATATATAATTACCGTCATTTTATAGTATTTAAACAGCCATTGACATTTTTTGTAGTACATTCAAATTGGTCAATAAATAACAGAGTTATGGCGTTGGGCGTTTTTTTTATCGAACACACGGTATACTAAAGTCAAAAACATGACGAGATTTCTTTTTTAACTAATCCTTTGATTACAAATCCAAAATGTTTATAAGAAATTCGATGGATTCCGTGATTAATATTTTGATGCGGAAAGAAACGATTTTCAAGAGGTCTATTTTTTGCAACTATTTGTTTGAAATAATTTGTTGCATAAATAAAAGAAGGAATATTTCGAATGACTGCCTAATGCATAGTTTCAGCAATTGTGGATTTTCTCTGAAAATTTATGAAACTGTTTATGAACTAGTAGCATTCAATAAAAGTTTAATTTTTCCGACTGTAACAATTAAAAAAAATCATAAATCCGATATTTCAGATATCACATCAAATTAAAAAAAATACGTGTCAATTATTTTTGTATCTAGTACTGAAAAAAAGGCAATTTTATTTTTCAATTGCAAATATGATACGCAATGACCCATATACATATTATATCGATTATATAGAATAAGGGGATTTCCCTGTAAGCAAATTAAGGTAGTACGCCTATGCAGGTTATACTCGATGCAACCGTACACGGTAATTGTGCTTGACTAGAAGCTGCTTTATTCTACGGCAATTATTTTGAAAAATTAAAGAATGTTTTTCTTAATTTTAATGATGAAGAATTGGCAGCACTTAAAAATGTAAATGTTGCACGTAGAAATATTACGCAACAATAGGCTTTTATTGCTCATTTTTGCAATCAAGAATTTGGAAATTATGTGTGGAATTTTAAACGGCGAGACTGAGGAGGACTTAATAAATTTTAACATGAACCCCATGGACTCATTTAATTTTACGATTGAAATTCTAAATCAAATTTTGGTCTTACATTGTAGTTACAATAAATAAATTATCAATTGCTATTCGTATTTTTTAATCTTTCAGCATTATTTTTAATTAAACCGCATATAAAATCCGTATTTGAATCATATATTGGCTAATTTGAAGCGCCTTTGAAATAATTATAATGCCTTTGTTTAGTACATATAAATCCGGACTTACTGATAAACAACACCAATTTAAAATTCTCAAAATAACAAGCCTGTTCTGAATCGTAACAGTCCTAGTACCGTTATAGGCTAGTTAAAAGAGCAGGGATTTTTAATTATAAAAGTTGTTTTGAACTATTTTTTTAACTTTTTTTATAACTATTTAAATCGGTAGCGCAAACAATACTCGGTTCGTTAACTTGTGTCGTAATATACTAAATTATGACAGCGCTTGTCATATAACATTCGTGTGTGTTTTTGCTTTTTTAACATAAAAAACGGCGGCAGAAAAAATATTGTACGTAACTCGTTCCAAAAGTGATTTTACGGGACTCACAAGATTCCAGGACTCGCCTACGGCTTGTTCTGGAAACTTCCTACTCATCCCGTAAAATATCACCGTCGGAACTTGTTACGTAAATTACTATTATTTTATCCTGTAATGTTAACATGCCAATAACTCCTTAGTAACGAATTACATTAAGGTACCTTTAATAACACTAAAAAAATTTAAAATTTAAATTCTTAACAACACTAGTTCTGTTACATGTATCTTAACGCAACTCGTTACTATGAAGATATTGGCAAACAAACATGATTTCGCTTTTTGACAGTTTTCATTAAACATTTTTCAAATTAAAAAAAAATGAAATAGGATTAAATAAACCGTGTTTCGACACACGTAACGTTATTTGTTTTTACATTACTCGAGAATTTAAAAGCACTCACTCTTGCGTCGCTCGTGCTTCCAAACTTTTCTCTCGTGATGTAAAAAGCTTCATAACGTTACTATTTTGAGACAATTAAATGTTTAGATTTACTTTCGGCGTTGGATTTTAATTCGTCACATAAAAGTCTGGCTTCTAAAGATCCCTCAAAAAAAGGCTACCGAGTACCTGATCCCGACAAGTCGGTTGAGCACGTGCCACGTGATACCCATTTTAAGAAAGATTTCCCCCATAAGTACCGACCCTAATATTGACAATGGGCTGTTGTGGTTTGTCCGCCATGGGGTGCATTGCCTTACATCTAGCCGATGTAGTAGATTTGGGAGTCTCCTGTTTTACTCAGGTACTATTTTAGAAGTGTACATGATTTATTCAGTGTTGAAATTACGGAGAAGGCAATACGCAGCAAAAATCCTATTTAATGAGTATAAAAATAATGTAAGTAGATCGATATTATAACATAATTAAAGGAGCCAATTGTAACACATTTCAAATTACGAGTAAAGTCTAAAAAAATTCATTAAATAGTACTTTTGCTAGTTATTGCCTTCTTCAGATATTCTTTCTTGTGTAGAAAGGGTAAATCGTAATGTGACAGCAAATGTTACTTTTTAGAACAAAATTAAATATCCGCAATGATGATTTCATGGCAAACCTTTGTTTTTAATTCAAAATAGTTGTAAAGTTTTTTGCAAATATCTCGGTAAATACTTTGCAGAAACTATTGAGTAAGGTACCAAATCGTTCAGCTTAATAAGCTTTAAAAATAATGTATGAAGTCCGATACTGTCAAATAATTAAGGGAGCCAATATTAATACATTTTAAATTTAAGTTGTAAATCCCTATGGCCCGCTTTGCAATTCAACACTCTGTATACAATTGTAATTAAATGTATACAGTGCGCGCCTAAAGTATGGAATATATTCAGTAAAACCGAAATAAAATATTTTGGGAAAAAAATCCTCGAACAGGTAGATTTTATTTTATAAAAATACACATTTTTGCATGAAAGTCGATTTTCAGTCGTCATTTGTTTGTGAGTAATGACGTCATCCATTTTGTTTTTGAATGGCAACCGCCTATTTTTGTTTTTGATTATGACAGATCTTTTCATTGTCGAAATGAAAGTATAAAAATGTTGTCATCTTACATAAGAAATTTTTCGAGTAAATGACAATTGAGAGAACCCGATATTTAAAGTTTTTGCAAAATGACCTTGTTCCAGCGCGCTTGTAGCACTTTTTCCAAACAACAATGATTTTGACCTTTCGTATAATACAATATGGTTTCAGCAAGAAGGCGCACTAGGCGCGTTTTTTTAAATTTTTTGCGAACATGTAGAAATTTTTCTTGAACATTTTAAATATTTTCCAGGCTAATTCTGCGCATTCGCGGGCTGTTTTGTCGGTCCTAGCCTGTCAATCCACCTATTCGTAAAGCAATAGTGCGGGAGTCCGTCATCTTGCTGAAACCATATTGTATTGTATGGAAGGTCAAGATCGTTTTTGTTTGAAAAAAAGGGCTGGAACAAGGTCATTTTGCAAAAACTCTAAATATTAAGTTCTCACTCACATTTTTACACTTCCAGTTCGGCAATGAAAGATCTCTCAAAATCAAGAACAAAAATAGGGGGTTGCCATTTAAAAACAAAATGATTGACGCCATTACTCAAAAACTAATGACGACTGAAAATCGACTTTCATGCAAAAATGTGTATTTTTATAAAAGAAAATCGAACTCTTCGAGGATTTTTTCCAAAAATATTTTATTTCGGTTTTAATGAATATAGGGCGCGCACTGTATAATTAAATGCCATTAGGCGATAATTTAGTTGTTTCTATCGTGTGAGCCAAAAAATTTTGTTTCAGAGTTGGCTGTGAGATAAATGAGGTATGTCGCATATTATTACGTCATGAGACTAGATTAATTCAATTGAATTAGATTTAAAAAAAAAATAAGTAATCTCAGACATGACTGCTATGTTTTTCTCTCTCAGGCATGGCCAACTCAGAAACAAAATTCTGTGGCTCACACCTTATAATCCAGGTTTTACCAGTAAAAACTCGTGTAAGGTTCATTATGAATATGGCTTTCCATGTGAACCCATTATGATCTCATTTTTAAACTTACACCATCAGTTTAAAAACATATAAAGGGTGGTTTTAGAATTTTTTTTATTTTTGAAAAGGCGCATTTTGAAACATTTTAAATTCAAATTTTAATTGCAAATTGGAATACGTTATTTTATCTTAACTCGCATTGTGTTGTTTATCAAAGAAAAGAACTGCAAAAAGACACCTCTCTATCTGCACTACTATCCGTTCCAAAAAGGGAGTCTCCTGTGTTTCAGCAAGTATATTTCAAAAACTAGCGCACTCTAAAATTATATAAAATTGGTCACCATTCTTTGTAGTATTATCTACAATCTGCTATAGAATTAAGTGTTTACGTTTGTTATTTGTCGAGATAATACTGAAAAAGTGTAAAAAAGTACCCGAAATTAAGCAAATTTTAAGATGTATGAAATTCAACAGCTTGTAGAAAGTAAGCTACTGCTTATAAAAATCTGAAAAAATTACATTAGATCAATTGTACCTTTCCCTATTATGTGGGGTAATGTGAATATTTTTTTTTAAATAAGTTTTGTTGTAATTTGGTAAAATGCGGAGCATTGTTTTTTCAGTTATGAATGAATAAATGTATAAGCATTTTTCAGATTACGTACTTCATATAAATCTGATGCAAAATATATCATTTAATCGTAAATAAATATAGTTTTGTTAATTACATAAATTAAAAACCTTTTAATGAAATAGAGAATATTTACGCTCACAGCAGAGGCGCGGGGCGAAGCGGGCGGAATATCGTGTCAGTATATTTACGATGCGTTCTCGCCGCTTCTAATGAATGTACATGATTTTCTGCCGGGATCTGTTGCTTACCGTCAAACTGAACCGAACTAACGTCGAACGAACGCCTGAGTCACATATTTGCATCTCTCTCGCCGATCTAAAATAATAATCGACGGGAAAATTACTCATTTTTGATAAAAGTTCTACTCTTTTCTTGAAATTTATTTGCAATTGTTTCCTAAATAATATTAATCCATCTATAAGCGAAAGCCGCATTTCAATTCGTTGTATAATTATCGAGATAGCAGATATTTCGATTCTAGGCCTGAACTCTTAAAATACAAACAACAAAAAAAATTTCTTTCGTTCTACGCCTTCAGAATGGAATAGCGTTAGATGTATATTTTTTTCATAATATTCAAGTGATTAATAACAATGTTATATGCACACAAAGATGAGAGTTTCAAAAATTGTCGTTCAAAACCGTACATTTTCAAACAAATACATCGGAAAAAGGCGTATTTATCAAAATATTTCTATACAAATTAATATACATATAGAAAAACGATGCATCTTCATATGGTATAAATTTCAGAATATTCGAGTCCTCTAAATCATAAATATGAGGTTTTGAAGTGAGGAGACTCCCTTTTTGGAACGGATAGTAGGAGAGCTGAAATCGCAATTTAAACATTTTTGGCAACCTTAAATTGTCATATCTTCTAAGCAGGTTGATATATAAAGATGAAATTTGGTATTTTTTTTATTGTTTTATTTCAAATTGTATAAGGGTTCCCTGTTCCTAATCTCAACAGTTTTCTTGTATTCAGCGATTATCATATCAGGAATAATTATTATAATCTGAAAGATAATTGGATTCTACTTGAGAATACGTTACTAAATACAGGGTATGCCATTTGAAAAAACGAAGTTATTCAACTTTATAAGTTGGGTTTTTCTACCGCATTTTTTTTATCACCCTGTATAATTTTTTGTATGAAATCATGGTTGGCTCTATAGTTCGAACCTTCAAGCAAATAATTAAAATGATTTTAATCGTTCAACGTCAATCACTGGGGCAAAAATAAAATTTCACCCAGACCATGCATTTCAACAAATCTTTAAATATTTCGAAAACGGCAAACAATAGGTATAGGGAGTATTGAAGGAACTCACCTTTATTTGCTCCATGTAATTCAAAAATGACAAAAAAAACAGGGTTTTCCATTAAAAGAACATAAGTTTGGTCTGTAACTTTGTTATGAGACACCCTGTATAAATTTAAATATTTTTACGGCGTGCGGCTCACTATTATACACAACTTTTGTATAAAACATTTTTTCGAAATTTTGAAAAATAAGCACGTGATTGACCGTTCCCAGAGCTCTGGAACACCCTGTATATTCGATGATATATATCGTGGATATTTATGAAACACACAATACCAAAAAATTCCCCCGTTTCTCAAATATTCCCAGTTGCAGCAATACGAATAGTAAGCATTTACTATAATATAAAGTAGAGATTGGCGAGATGACACTTTTCTATCGAAAAGAGTCGATTCTTGAAGTGTTAAAAATGAAAAAGTAAGTGTGGGGAAAAATAATGAGCAAAAAAAACAAAAATGAAAGGTCATCACTTTGAATATTCTTCAATATACCTCTGAAAACATAGTGAAGAGCAAAAAAGTCCTCATTTTAAATTTTTTCAATTTGATGTCAAGTTTTATTTTTCACTATTTTGTAAGCAACTGTGTTTGTTTGCAATAAATAAGTATAAAATAAATAAAGGATGTGTATTATTTGAGTAATAAGTAATATAAATATTAATGACCAAGAATAAATATCAAGAAGTTGATATACAGGGTCCGGCACTGGAATGTGACACATTTTAACGCGCCACTGCCTGACACATGAATGGGTGGGGGAGTTCTGTTTATGACTGATGTGTTTCTTATTGTATGCAGTTTACTAGCTATGGAGAATTGGCCGATAAATCAACGCGTGTTCGCTATGACGGCTTACATTGAAACGAAGTCTGTTATTACGGTCCAAAGACGATTTCGGGCTGAGTTTAATATCCCAAGACGTGGTCGCTTTCCATCGCGGAACATTATTTTGCAATGGTTTAAGCAGTGGAATGCGCATGGAACTGTCAGTGATAGGTTTGCTGGTTCTTCTCGTACTATGCGAACACCTGAAAATATTCGAAGAGTTGAGGAAGCAGTAACAACCAGTCCAACACGTTCAGCGAATAAACATGCAAGGGCTCTAAACCTATCAGATCGTACAGTGCGCCGTATTTTGCATGATGCTCTTAAGTTTCATACTTATAAAATACAGATTGTTCATCAATTATCCCCACAAGATCCCAACAGACTTGCATTTTGCAGGGAATTTGTAAGATTGTCGGGCGAAAGACCAGATCTGATGCATAATTTAATTATGTCGGATGAAGCTCATTTTCATTTATCGGGTTTTGGTAATAAACCAAACTATCGATATTGGTGTGGAGAACAACTAATGCAGTTGCATGAGAAACCTTTACATGCTGAAAAAATTACGGTTTGGTACGGTATTGCAACCTTTGGGATTATTGGACCGTATTTTTTTTTTAAAGAGAACAATCGAACTGTAACAGTTACCTCGGAGCGATATTTGCAAATGCTACACACATTTCTTACTGCCGAATTACGTAGATTGGGAGTTGAAGATCACGAACAATGGTTTCAACAGGATGGAGCAACTAGTCATACCGCTAGAATAGTTATGCATTTTAAGGAATAAGTTTCCTGGGAGATTAATTTCCCGAAATGGAGACCTTGTTACAGGTTCTAACACGCAATATTCGCAGCTTCGTTTGGATCCATGTCGGCAAAAAGTTTCACTGGATTGACACAAACAAACAAAATTCGGCATTGTTTTCTCGGTTGCTGCATTGCCATAGGACGCATAGGTGACTATAAAATTTGAATCCCAAATGTTACAAGCCGTATTTTAGAATATTTTCTGATCTTTTTAAGTAGTATATTTCCGGTAGCGGAAAAAAATTAATAAGCAACACGGAACGTAATGACAATTAACATTAATACGTCCTTACATTCCTCGTTGCTTAAATAACTATTATTGGCTAGATAGATAATATAAAAATACGCCCTAGTATGAAACCTATCCAGATAAATAAGTATAAAAAACCGTTAAATAATTACGATTTTCACTCCGCTTCTGGATACTATTAATTAACTGATAAATTCGCAAAACAAACCCGGATTCTATTTATACCTTATCTTACACTACATGTCATATCTTATCAGTTTAAGTATTTTACAACTACCGTTATAATGTAAATTAACAACTTTTTATCGTTAATTCAATAAAATCTTGCGTAATTTTTATTTTCCCATTGCATCAGAAATATATAAAATTATTAATCAATATAGGTAATGCATTTAAAAATGTTTAATAAAAATAAAATATAATCTGAATATATGAATATATTAAATCTGTGCGTAAATATTAAATCTTACAATGATCAAAAACAAAAATCTGTATTCTTTATTTCATTTTTATTAAATTAATATTTTCAATTGCAATATAAAAATATCTTGATAATAGTTAACCCTTACCTATGGCGCTATATATTGGCGACAACAAAAAATATTCTCGTAAAATAGAATCACGCTGTATTCACTATAATAAAAATCATGCGAGCGCATAAAGCAAAATTTAAAGTCCTGGCGCAGCCACCATAAGATCAATTCTTAAATGAGCTCATTTTAGTAGTCTCTAAAGCGATGATTGTGACTATAATAAACTAGCTAGTTAGTTACGGTTTTTTTTGCATAGGTTTGACCATTCAGCCACTAGTTAAGGGTTAATAATCCTTTTGGTTTCTTCTTTAAAACTGACTTCATCTTCAATCACTCCACGGCAGCCTAAACAGTCCTAGCCGAATTTCCAGATATTCTAGCAATGCGCATTCTGATAATCAAACTGAATTAAAGTATTAATTATTAGTTATAACATTGCAATTTCTTTTGAACGAAATCACGACTTATCACCGTCGTTGCATTATCATCCAAGATTGTAGAGAATGCATTACAAAATAAAATTACAATGGTATTAATCTCCTCCAGAGTTATATCAGGATAGAGAATGTGACGAATTAAATATACTCGGCGTCAAAAAAAAGCGCCACTCGAAAAATCGCAAAAAACTCGATTTTTCAAACCGTCGTAACTTGGTTCAATTTGGTCGAAAATCGATTAATCTTTCAGTTTGTGAAAGATTCAAGTTTTATCTTTAAGAATGTGTAGTTGATTTTGACCCCAAGTCCAACACACCCCCCGTAACAACGCGATGGAAAAAAATGTTTTTTTATGTAAAAAATTATTCAACTTTGACAAGCTGTACCGTGCGCAAAAAAAATCGGCGGGAAATTTCACCACAATGGCAGAAAAATTTAATCAATTTCCTTCAAATGCCTTAAAAATTCGAGTCGTTTCGATGATTTGGAGCAAAGTTAAGAATTTTTGAAAAAAAATGGCATTTTTCACTTTTTTGGCCATAACTTGAATAATTTTGCACCAAAATCGATGAACTTTTGCAGTTTGAACAGTTTCAAATTTTCTCTTCAACGTCATGTGAATTGCTTTGTTGCTAAAACGATTCCACCATTTGCCACCCCCTAAAGGAAAAAAAATGTTTTTGAAGTTTAAATGTGCAAATTTGGTTTCTTGTACCGTGTGCAAAAAAAAACGTGGACTCAATCGGTCAGCATGGCAATAAAGTTCAATCATTTTCCTCCAATTTTCTCCAAAATTCAAGTCGATGCGATGATTTGGCGCGAAGTTATGCAGTTTAAAAAAATACATTTTAGGTTTTGAATGTATTTTTTGTCTAGGTAATAATATGGCTCTCTTAATTTTGGAGTTGACTTCTATTATTAGCGCCAGCTAGATTTGAGTTTTATTATTTCAAATGAGTTGAATTCTCGTTCCATTATGTAAATTTGAATTCCTAGATAGCGACCCTCCCGAGTGTGTCAAGTTGGCACCCCCATGAAGAGTTTTGATAGTTCTGAATAGAGTTCTCAATTCGTTTTGATGTATACCGTATGTTTTTTTTATCGTGGGCCATACGATTTTACATGTTAAAAATTATACCTTCTGTTAATGTACATGTTATCATATAATTTTGAAGCAAATTTTAGTTAGTAAAATAAATCAATTATTTTTCTACATGATGCGCTTAATTAGAATAATTAAAAAATGTTTTATTCCATTAAAAAGTTCTTTTGCTCGGAACCGGACGATCGGGATACGCTGCAGAAAAGTTGTCAACTATTTCCCTAAAATAACAATTCCCTGACTTCTTGTAGAAAAATACAACTTATAATTGCCGTTACAAATTCCATCCGTTCTTGTAAAATCTTGTATAAACAGACATTTTATAGTATAAATTCGTTTGATTTCTTGCCTCACTAATCAATGTGACATTTCGGAAATTCATGGTACTTTGATTATTTTTGCCCAGTTATTTATATTCAATAATTTCATTTTTAAGGGAATAAAACATGTTTAAGTTATTCTAATTAAGCGCATCATGTAGAAAAATAATTGATTTATTACTAACTAAAATTTCCTTCAAAATTTTATGATAAAATTCACATTAAAACAAGGTATAATTTTTAGCATGTAAAATCCTATGGCCCACGATAAAAAAAATATACTGTATAGAAGTACCATCAACTTTTAAAAAAGAGTTCTGTAAAATTGGGCTGTCAGGAATTTTTTGAAAAATGGGGTGCCACTAGACACCGCACCCCAACATTGTTATCGAATAGTTCTGAACTAGTTTTAAGATGTGTTTGGGTTAGTACTATAGTTCTTGATACTTTTAAAAAAGAGTTATGTTGAATTTCTAGAAATAAAAATTTTCGAGGTTGGAAATTTGAAATATTCAAATTCATATTACTCACTTAATATTGGTTGAATCTAAATATTTCATAACAACTATGGATAGAACTCACAAAGAACTATGGGAAACGCCAATCAGAACTATCAAAAATATTTTTTTGAAAAAAGTCGCAAAGCAAAAAAAAATATTGAGAGTTCTATGAGTTCTGAGATAATTTTCTATTTCTGTCAGGGTTCGGAAAATATCCGATATTTATTCTTGGTCATTAATATTAATGTTTATATGACTTATTAATTATACAGGGTGTTTCAAATTCGAGGCTCACCATGGGGATCTCACTTATTAGAAGAGATAGAGGGTATGTTTAAATTTGGCACTTTTGCAGAATTTGGTGCTGATTAATAATCCACTGAAAAAAATTACTTAAATTCTTTTGTTTTTGAGTAAAGTCCAAAAAAGTGAAAAAACTGATTTTCGTTTTTCTTTATATCTTCGTTATTTGAGGCGATATTTAAAAACGGTAAAAACCTTCTTATGGCACTTTTTTACTCTCTAATAGATGGCGTAAGAATTTTTATTGTAACATGTTTCATTTCTTTTCAACCATCATCAACTTTCTTATTTCTTATATTATTATATTATATTTATTTTTTGTCACATGCGTCATAATTTCTTTCCCAAACAAAACTATTTCATTCTATTGTAGGTTCGATACAAGTATTATCCCAAATTTTCAGCCAAAAATATTACTCCTAGCGTTTTTTACGGCCAATTTTCGTTTTTTTCGCGTTTTCTGTTTTCGAATTTTCTCCAAAACGTTACCAGAAACATATCGTATGCTGGAAAATTTGAGAGTACCTATAATCGATGTAAAATTCTCCAAGGAATCGATTCCCGCCCCCAGAATTGCTCTAAAATGTTTCCATTTGCAAAAAATCACAAAAAAACATTTTTTTTAAACTTGCTCTAAAATTAAAGAATTAAGATACATTTAGTATTACCATTTCCAAAATGTAATTGCTATCTTCTTGGGTAATTTTACTATCGTATGCTTTGTGATGTTGAATCATTGATCCAAACTCTCCTAAATTTCTGTCCATCCGTAGAAAAAAAATGTTCGATGAGGTTGTCTTGTTTCTGGATATATTTGTAAATATTTTTCACTAGCTAATACCGTATTTCTATTTACTAAATTATCGAACGACATTTTTATTCATAAAAAAATTATAATGTTTGACAAACATTTTAGATTATTCAGATGTTTCATTGTTTTTAATGCCATGGCACCGATGATTTTTAGTAAGCACTACAGAGATTGCCAATAAAAGTGTTTTAGAAGATTATATGTACATTTATGAAATTAAATGCATGTTGTGTTATATTGTTGTCATCACAAAAAATTAGCATTCAGATGTGACAAAAAATAAATATGGCGTCCATAAGAAATAAGAAAGTTGATGATGGTTTAAAAGAAACGAAACATGTTACAACTAAAAATCTTATGCCATATATTTGATAATAAAAAAGTGCTATAAGAATGTCTTTACCATTTTTAAATATCTCCTCAAATAACGATGATATAAAGAAAAAACGAAATTCAGTTTTTTCGGTTTTTTTGACTTTACTCGAAAACAAAAGAATTTAAGTGATTTTTTCCAGTGGATTATTAATCAGCATAAAATTCTACAAAAGTGCCAAATTTAAACATAGCCTCTATCTCTTCTAATAAGCGAGATCTCCATGGTGAGCCTCGAATTTGAAACACCCTGTATAATGTACATACTTTATTTATATTATATTTATTTATATTGCAAACAAATACAGTTGCTTACAATATAGTAAAAAAATAACATTTAAATTGTTAAAATATTTGACATCAAATTGAAAAAAGGACTTTTTTGCTCTTCACTATGTTTTCAGGGATAAATTAAAGAATTTTCAAAGTGAGGACCTTTTTTTGTTTTTGTTTTGCTTACACTTACTTTTGCATTTTTAACAGAGTCGTGAGTCACTTCAAAAATCGACTCTTTCCGACAAAATAGAGTCATTTCGCTTATCTCTAGTTTATATGAGAGCACATGCTCACTATTTATATTGCTGCAACTGGAAAAATTTGAGAAACGGGGGAATTTTTTGGTATTGTGTGTTTCATAAATATCCATGATATATATCATCGAATATATATCACGATATATATCATGATATATATCGTGATATATATCCGATGATATATATCGTCCGAACCCTGATTTCTGTAAACGAACTTTTGGTCCACCCTGTATATAAGTCTCAAATTATTGAGGTGAGAACATTTTTTGCTTATGCTTATGACCCGACTCGTTCAATAATGAGTCAACTCCTATTGCTCGACTCTTTAAAATGATGAGTCGCCTCATTTTGGAGGAAAGAGCTCACAAAAAAGAGTAATTTCGCCCACCTCTAGTATTAATAGATACGATATTAACCTTATTTTCCAGGTAATGCCACAATGAATTATACAACAAATAATTTTGTGTTCATAATAAAACGGCAAAACCTAATTAAATACTACATATGTAACCTAAAAGAATAATCAGTATATGCATTTTGCGTGCCGGGAAATAAACAATTATAATTTGACAGACCATAAATTGCATTTATTTATTTTGCTACTTTGTAAAGTGCTTTATAAACGCACACGTACATAAATATTTTAGCGAGTGGGAGTAATAAAGAGGAGGACGGAAAACTGAATAAATCGTCGTAAACATCGATTTCAGAATACTAAAAAAAAAATATGTGAGGATAAAACGCTGAACTCGGAAAATATTCGCGTGCGCAAATGAAATTAGTTATGACCGTGAAATATAAATAACAATGGGCGTTTAATTTATGTGAAATTAATACCATTTCTCCAATTAATCCATCAAAGTGCAGACACACGGTGAATAGGCTAATGTCTGGCGCAGCACTTTCGGAATATTAATCATTATCAGTAATAATTGATTCATAAAACTAATTAGCCGAGGTCCACGTGGTTGTTGAGTAAAATCCCATAATCCAACCAGAGTTTCTATAAAGAAACTAATTTATCAAAGAGAAAGAAAACAGAAAGGCATTACCTAATAATAGCGTAATATGTTTATTTTTTTAAATGTATTTGTTACTATAGCCGTCCCAAAATGTCGTGACACATTACACAGTGAACATCTTAAATTTCAAGAGAGGGGATGCGGAAACTCATAATTATTCAAAGCGCCGCGTGAACATAATGTAAATATAGGCACATAATCGGTCGCGGTCTTCAATTCGGTGATGCGGGCACGCGTAAATTTGTTATCGCGTTCTTTTCGAATACTTTCTCACTCTGCGCAAATTGTACCCCCAGGTGTCACGACAATTTGGGGCGACTCTAGGTGCTACCCGGGCTTTGCCGAACCTTTGTGAAAAAAAAGCAATTGTTGAATTTACTGAATGGACCAATCGTATGCATCTAATAAAGTCATCACGCGGCTCTCACGCAGCTGGCGTTGTTCACACCAACTCTTTCTTTAACGTGAACAGACATTGCATTTTTGAAAAAGTACCTTATTTACCAAAGAGCAAAATTAAAGCGACGAACGTGTTGATGAAAAATTCTGAAAAAAATTCTTGAAAATAGTCCACCTAATTACCCATTTGACCAATTTTTTTCAAGGTCATCCTAGGGCATTCAGACACTAAAATATTCCAAAAGTTTTTGAAATCGATTTTTTAAACATAATTTTTTACTGACGAACGAGTGGATGAAAAATTCTGGAAAAATTCATGAAAATAGTCTACCCAATTACATATTTGACCCATTTTTTCCAAGGTCATTCAAGGTTATTTCGACATTTTTGTTTTCACCTAATAAACGCTCTTTCCTATTTCAGTGTTTGAAGGGCGAGATGCGGCCCACCCACCACCGTCTTAAACTTAAATCCTGCAAAACTCTGTTTGATTTAATGACATTTCTTTGTATGAATGGGACAATTCACATAGTATTTATTTTTTTCGATATACAGAAAACACTTAACTTTTTATACCACTTCTATTTAACTTTCGTGGCTTGTTTCACATACACGCGAATCATTCTCAAACTAAGTACATTTATCTTTTGCTTAGTTATTTTATGTAGCAGATACTAAATTTTAATTAGATTCGTTTTAATTTGAATTTAATTAATACATGTATAAAACAACATGTGGTTTTTTTTAAGTTTTTTACACTACACTTCACAAACAGTTAGAAATGTACATCTTTCAATATATAGTAGCACTATACCAGCTGTCAAAAATACATTCGTATTCAGTTAATGAATTTGCAAAAAATCGATATCATGTAAAGGGGGTCTACCCAAAACCGAAAAACGTGACAAGTGGTCTACGAGACAAAAAAAGTTTGGGGACCTCTGCTCTAAACCGTAAAGCATGAACAAGGGTTTTACAGATATAAAAACAATATAATATACAAATAATCCCGTTTTGTTTTCTCTTTGGTAAATTAGGATATTAATAGAAACTCCGAGGTTGAATTATAGAATAACCATATAATAATTTACAACAAAATATAGGCATCTACAGGGGTAAGCAATGAAGTCACTTGCACCCCGTAGAACACTACAATAATTTGGAGATTTTCAAGTAAATCGATTTGAAAATTTGGAGATTTTATAAAAATAAAACAGAAACACTTCTGAACGAACAAGTGCGATACAATTCGCCATTTTTTAAATTTTTCTTCAGTGCGGTCAAAAAGTCTGGAGCACCTGAAATAGCTTTGCAAAATATTTTTTGTGCCCATTACGCTTGGAGGGGTCAAAAAGTATTTTAAATTTGCTATCTTTTGAAATACTTTAGAATCACGTACAGTAGCGTTCGCCTGCGTATTTTTTCAAAATGACATCCTCATTTTCGTTCGGTAAAGTGAAAGAACATTCATTTTGGTTTTGTAGTATAAACTTTTTATTATGTTGCATAAAGACATTTTTCGCATCTTATTAAATAATATAAACGTTGTTAAATCGCTTTTGATTGAGAAAGTTGTCCATTATTCGGCCGAATCATTTTCTCCACAGGCGACGCCCAATCAAATGATAGCGGTTTCATTGCCCAACAGTTTAGTTGTTACTATGGTTACGATTCGTTTTTTGTCAGCGAACTGCCGCAATTTCCAAATAGAAAAAAATATTCGTTATAATTTAATACAAACAGAAAAATCTTTTTAATTATTTAATTTCTCACTCGTTTAATAATATACTATTTCTTGAACAGAAAGCAAATAAAACTTAAATTGAAAAAATGGATTATTTTATAAACAATACTTGTTTAACAATATCCTAGTCTAGAAGTAAATTCATTCTGGACTCTGCCAATAATTTCTGGGCCGATATAAAGTATTACCTTAAAACAGTCTGGTATTCGGGTTCATTGACATAAACTTTGGTTTTGATATGACCCCGTAAGAAAAAAATCAAGAGGGTGAAGTTAGCACCCCAATGAAGAGTTCTAATAGTTCTGAATAGAGCTCTCAATTCCTTTTGATGTATCTGGAAGTACTATCAACTTAAAAAAAAAAGTTCTGTAAAAGTTGGAAATTCAAAATATTCAAATTCGTATTACTCACTTAATATTGGTTTAATCTAAACATTTCATAACAACTATGGATAGAGCTCACAAAGAACTACGGGAAACGCCAATCAGAACTAACCGGAAATATTTTTTGATAAAAATCGCAAAGGCAAAAAATAATTGAGAGTTCTAGGAGTTCTAAGTTAATTTTCTATTTCTAATTATTGAGTACAATAATTCTTTCTTATAAACATATTCGATACAATCACATTTTATGGCATTTTTAAATAAAGTTGAAATTTGAAAATAGACAATTTAATTTCGAAAATACCTTTCTATTTCTTGTTATTTAATCGCAAGTTATCATTAGAGTTTTCGTTAGAACTCCTTGAGTACAACCCATAAGTTAAATAAAAGTTGATAGTACTTCTAAATACATCAAAAGGAATTGAGAACTCTATTCAAAACTATCAAAACTCTTCATTGGGGTGCCAACTTGACAGACTCAAAAATCAAGGAATGTACGATCTGGTGAGCGAGCTGACCACTCGATAGCTCCACGCCACCCTATCTACCATTATGGAAAGATGTTATCCGTCCTGTTGATACCAAAGCCTGTTATGTCTGGTTCATTTGCATTTGGGTATAAAACTATCAGTGATGGAATTAACTATTGCTATAAAAATGGCAAAAACTTGCATAAAAATTTAGTAGTATTTTGTTGCTAATTAGTTGCCGTATTCCCGATTTTGTTGTTCCAGTCGCTTTTGAAAAAATAAGGGTTGTGCTCTCGTAAGACAAAGTTGGTACAGCCAATACGAAAAAAAAAACAATAAAAACTACGAATTTGTTGCTAATCAGTTGGCTGATTCCTTCGCAAATAAAAAGGACCCCGCAGTATTTCAATGAAAAATGGGTTTCATCGAAATTGTCCCATTTTTTGCAGGGAGCTAGCTTTTGACATCCTGAATAAAAGTTCTTATGGGCGGAACAAAATCCTATGTAAGAATTTTGAGTTATCTGCCGAAGAAGGTCTCATTTCACCAATAATCGAAAATCGTAAAAACGAAGGGAAGAACGCATACAACGATGTTAATATCATCACGTTTGGACGGCTTTGGACCAAGAGGTTCTTATACAATGCTCAGCAGTCATTGCTGGGGACGCTGGGCAAGTGTGCCCATCATTAGGCAACTCGTAGGGCGACCATGAACATTTCAGGAAAAAAACGAACTTTTATACCAAAACTTCAATTGAAACTCGTATTTTGGACCGGAAGATCAATTTCACGGGCGGAAAGGCCCTGAAAAGGTCTGATCATATGGGCCATCTGTTCTCTCAATGGTTCATCATGGGCACTCTCAAAAAAGTTACAAAACTTTGCACCGAACAATTTTCTTTTTATTCCTATTTATAGCCTAATGGTGGGCACACATGCCCAGTGTCCCCAGCAATGACTGCTGAGCATTGTACAAGAACTTCTTGGTCCAAAACAATCCAAACATGAAGATATTAATATCGTTGTATGCGTTCTTCCCTCCGCTTTTACGATTTTCGAGTATCGGTGACCTTCTTTGGAGGATAACTCAAAATCCTTACATATTTTGTTCCGCCCATAAGGACTTTTGTTCAGGATGTCAAATGGGACAATTTCGATGAAACCCATTTTACATTGAAATACTGCGGGATCCTTTGAGATGTTGTTAGCACAGGGCGCTTGAGTGTCTTAGGACGGCTCTGAGTTCCATTTCATGAAGGAAAAATGAAGCTTCAGCCGAGATCATTCCGACAGCAATATTGCATATCTTAACAGAATTACACTCGACGATCAAAATCATCTTCTGATAAATCTTCAGTCAATATAACTTTATAAGGGTGAAATTTAAGTCCGTGTAGAATTTTAAGCACTATAGCATGACACAAATTCATATCAAAACCAATCTGACGGGAACTAGAGTTTGCTTTTTCGCCAACTCCTAAGAAAATGGCAAGCTGCGTATCTGCATGGATTGCTTGGCAACCAGCTTTGGATAAATCACGTACATATCCGTATTCTCTGTATTTACTTACATTACTATCAGTAGATCATCCTATTGGTGGACGATCTTGATGAGTTTCATTAAACAGGGCGCAAGCTTCCACTGTAGTTTTTTCATATCTCCATAGCCGTACATCATAAGAATTTCAACGCGATCTTTTTCAGAAAGACACATTATTATTAACTGTAAGATTTCTTGAGTTTTGATAACAGAAAACCACAAGCATCAATCTTGTTGAAAACTTTTTGACATAATTGGCAGTAAATAAATATGTTGCAATGCCTTCTGGTTAAAATATGAAATAATTTATAAATCAATTGTTTCCGCGATTAAAATTGTATTTGCCTTTTCCAAAATTTCTTTATGCATCATAATATAGTAGTGCCCGAAATAAACAATTGGCGGTGCCTCTATGCGCGCGTCGTCAGACCTACGATAGCTAGTATAGACTTATCGGGTAAACCTTAACCCATTAAATGAATGAATGAATGATAAAAATGGTGTTAAACAGGAGAAAGTTTTTTCTTTCTGGTGAAGCATTTTTTTCGCTTATACGGAATCGGCCGACTCAATGGTGCAAGCCTGCGACACGTGTGTGATCAATTCACACAACAGTTTATTAAACGTTCTCCCACTAATTCCGTAATTTTAAAGGTTGTTGAAACGTTCAGAAATACTGGCAGTATATTATGTCTACGAAAAGAGACCAGGACGTCCCGTCAACAATGTCAATAACCATGAACGCGTTTTTCAGAAGATCTTAGAAAATCCGAAAATCAACCAACGAAAGCGTTGCAACTTGGTTTTAAGATAACTTTCTTGCAAATAATCCTAAAGGAGCCGGATGCATTGTCGTATGTGATTCAGATACACCAACAGTTACATCCTCGGGATTATAGCAGTAGAGAGGAATATTGCGCCAGAATTCTCGCGTTATAGTACATTTGGGGCATGGCCAAAGATGCCGTTTTCAAAAAGTCACCACAAACCGTCAATGAATTAAAGGAGGTTTCGAGCCTTCTTCACAGAGACAAGCCTTATTCGAAAACATGACGACCAATTTGGAACTTCGTCTTGAACGAGGAGGTGCACATTTAAAACATGTAATAAAGTCTAAATAAAATACGGGTGTGAAGTTAGCAATAGATTCCAGCAATAGATTTTAAATTACGTTTTTCCATTAAAACGGGCTACATAACTGAATGTTTCTATGATTATTATGAAACACAAACATTGTAAACCCAAAAAAAAAATGACCCCTAATTGTCCTGTTTTGAAACCACCCCCACTTTCCCTCAAAAATAATCTCCGCTTTTATAACAAGAAGACAAATTCCAATATGAAAACAAAAAATACAGCTGTATTCTGTGGACACCCTAGAATCATAATCATAAAAAAACTAAAAACTAAAAATTAATTTTTTTCTTGAAAAAATGGGGAGATGTGCCTGCGGTTTTTGTATGATTATTAATCAGCAGAATGTGAGGAACGTTTATCTGATTTTATTTTTTCTATAGGAGCATGACTTCCTTGTTTTTTTTTGTAAAAATATGTGAATGCCGTGCAGCGCTACGCAAATTAATTTTTTTCTCGAAAAAATGGGGGGGGTGTGCCTGCGCTTTTTGTATGATTATTATTCAGCAGTAAGTAAGGAACGTTTATCTGATTTTATTTTTTCTATGGGAATATGACTTCCTTGTTTTTTTTGCGAAAATATGTGAATGTCGTGCAGCGGTACGCAAATTATTTTTTTTCTCGAAAAAATGGGGGGGTGTGCCTGCGGATTTTTTATGATTATGATTCTAGGGTGTCCACAGAGTACAGCTGTATTTTTTGTTTTCATATTGGAATTTGTCTTTTTAAAAAGCGGAAGTTATTTTTGAGGGGAAGTTTCAAAACAGGACAATTAAGGGTTAATTTTTTTTTGGGTTTAAAATGTTCATGTGTTTCATAATAATCATAGAAACATTCAGTTATGTAGCCCGTTTTAATGGAAAAACGTAATTTAAAATCTATTGCTGGAATCTATTGCTAACTTCACACTCGTAAATAAAATGTATTTCTTCTAATTAAATCAAAGATACAAATTCAGTATTGTTTATTTTGGGCCAAACTGTATAATGTTCACACTACAATACTAAAAAAGTGCGCACTTTCACATTATCGAACAAAAAATAGGGGATGTCATTAAAAAAAGCGCTCTCGTTGACCCTGTAGGCGTACGCCACTGTACATAGTTCTAATGTATTCAAAAGATAAATACTTTTTGACCCCTCCGAGCGCTTGACACTACATATTTTGAAAGTCATTTCAGGTTTTCCAGACTGACCACACTAAAGAAGTCAGTATGGCGAAACAATTGTAGCAAAAAAAAAGAAAACTTAAAAATCTTATTATTCAATTTATAACCAAATATATACGAATTATTATAATAAAGCACAATTGTATACAGGGTGTTTCAAATTCGAGGCTCAACATGGGGATCTCGCTTATTAGAAGAGATAGAGGGATGTGTGTTTAAATTTGCCACTTTTGCAGAACTTTATGCTGATAAATAATCCAATGAAATACATTAAGTAAGTTATTTTGTATTTGAGTTAACTCCAAAAAAAAAACTGAAAAACTGATTTTCGTTTTTTCTTTATAGCTCCTTTATTTGAGAAGACGTTCTTAAAGCACTTTATTTATAATCTGATAGATGGCATAAGTTTTTTCTTTGTAATATGTTTTGTTTCTTTTGAACCATCATCAACTTTCTTATTTCTTCTGGAGGCCATATTGATTGTTTTTCTCGCGAATGCTTAATTTTTTGTGATAACAAAAATATAACACAAGATATATTTGATTCCATAAATGAACATATAATCATTTAAAATCCTTTTATTGGCAATCTATATAACGCTTACTTAAAACCATCCATGTCATGGAATTAAAAACAATAAAAAACTTAATAACATTATTATTCTTTATGAATAAAAATGTCGTTCGATTAAAGCGAAATATTTACGTATTTTTTATTCAGTAAACAGGAATACAGTAGTTGCTAGACAAAAATATTTACAAATTTAGCCAGAAATAAGGCAGTCCGTCCCATCGAACAAATTTTATCCAAATGAACAATTATTTTAGACGATACAATATTAAATGTTCTTAATAAATAAAATAATAAATAAAATAGAAACAACCTTACTTGTTGAATTTAATAAAATAATATACTAATAACTGTAATACAAATATGTTGATTATTAAGTATAATTTATGTTTAAATAAAAAAACAGTTTTAATTAATGCACAATTAAGCGAATATAAAATATGTGTATCTCGCTTTTCTGAATTATCGAACGACATTTTTATTCATAAAGAATAATATTATTTTAAAAACAAAGAGTTTTAATCACTAAATTTTTGCAGGCGCCCATGAATATGGTATTGCCATATCAATCATCTATAGGTAGCTTTTCGTTCTGGTGATCATATTACCACAATAAATCAATAAAATCTTTGATGCCATCCAACTGCATAAGTACTTTCTAAATGTTATGGTCCTACAATTATACAACGAACTGTTGATGCGTGTGGTTATTTCACTGCTTGTCGACGACTACTTAATTCTCCATTTTTATGGATATTCACGTGGAACTCCTTTAATCCATTAACTGCCAAAATATCCATATTACTTATATTTTATTAAACAAGTTTAGTACTTATTTGAGACTACCATATATCTAAACCAATACGAAAAATAAACTTTAAAAATGGAAGTTCATGAGTTAATATAAACGAAGCAGGCGCTAAAATAGAAATTTAAATACATTCACCACCACCGAACCGTCTTGACGAAAATCCTTCATTGTAATAAATATACTTTTTAAACTCTATTCCCCGCCTAATCCGGCGCCATTGTTAATTCATTTCAGTCCCAAGAATGTCTGACAGATGACACACATGTTCCATTTTTTTTAATAAATAAACGAACCAGTAGCTTGAATACAAGAGCTTCTATTTTTTTCTCTTTAAACCAATCACACAATGTGTAACAGTGTGCCATTCATCGAAATTCCATCCGCTGCTGCTCGCTGCCACTATTTTTAGTCATTTCAAGAACTATGACCTTAGTATATAAATGTAACCGGTTCTCGGGCAGTTCTTTCCTTCTTTTTTTATGGAACTTGTTAATTTTTTACACAAAACAAGACCCCACTACAAAAATACTTACACACACACGCACACACACTACATCGGTACCACCTATATTTATTTTCACAGACGGACGGTATGTCTGGTATGCCGTATATCTTCTCTTACCGAGTTATCTTTACATTTACAAACGGGATAGGTATGTTTGTGTAAACAAAAATAAGTGCTTCAAGTTTTAGGTAAATGTAAATGAAAAGGTGACATGTTTCACCAAGTATGTATAATTATTAATTAAACAGGATGTAAATGTAATAAAGTCGTCTTTATTACATTTATTTAATGCATCTGCAACATCGACTCAAATTTATATATGTATACAAAATCTTTATTGACTACATAAACAAGTAAATACATGGAGTTATTTATTCCTCATATCAATGGCTATCGTCTGAAATTTATTTATACAGGATGTTTTAAAATAATTTCAACTAAACCATTTTGAATTTCCTTTTTTTTTAATGCGTACGCTTGCAGCGTCATGTGGTCATCATTTTCAGTAACATTTTTCATATTTATTGATTTTTTCAATTCCGAAGAAGGTTATTCTTTATAAATAGTTCATGTTGGCATTCTTTACAATTATTGTTAATGTAAATTTGATGTAACGATAATTATTTCATAATTGTCGACAACAAACTTAATTTTTAAATTAAAAAAAAAATCATTTTTTTCCCAAAACGGTTTCTAGCCAAGATTTTTCTGTAATTTTTTATACATATAGACTCAAAACACATATTTACGAATATATTTCGGTTTTTATTAAATTAATTACCAAATCGCACGGTCTCTGAATATCTTCTTTAATAATCTTATAATGTATGTAACAAATACGTTATAATAATAATACTTCGTAATGACATGCTTTTTAATAAATGTTAAAATAATTAATTTATTAGAATATTTATTGATCTTTATTTAAGAATGATGGTTGATATCACAAGAAACTTTCTGTATAATTTAGTTGACGAGGAGCAGTATTGTTATCTTTCCGACGGATTATTTGGTAGTCGTTCTCTCTGGAATGAATGTACGAGTCAAGGCCAGAGTATTTGTTATCTTGTTAATATATTAGAGGAGATTAGACTGACAGTGACAGTTGGCTGCCGCATCCTCCGGGTGAAAACGGATACGCCCCAACTGACATTCAAGAATTTTTGATATATTAGCCTCGGCTTAAACACTTAAATTAATGGGAATGACTGCGCGATCGTTAATAACCCATTTTTTTTTCTTTCTCAGCTGGAGCTAAATTTAGATTAGTACATTAGAAAAGGAGAAGGTGGAAAAGGCACGATTTTACCAGATTTTCTTTAATGGTATGAAATTAACACATATCTAAAAATTCACTTAAACATTCTGTGTGTGTCGTTAATTCTGCTCATGTTGCGTAATTAATCAATTACAGACTTATGGAATAGTGTAAATAATTTACTTTACAGCAATGTTTTTTGGTTCGTTAATTTCATAAACAAAACTTTTTTTCATATTTTGATCGAAATTACAATTCATTTTTGCAAACAGTAAAAAAAAACTGCCTGCGTCTTACGTATTTAAATAAATTATCGAAAGTACAAACATTAATATTATTATATATTATATTAATAATATCAGTAGAGGAAATTCATGATTAAAATACAAATGAAGAAAGAAGATAAAGTGCCAGATGACGATTTGAAAAGTAAAAAGAATTTTTTCTACTTTGGTTTAATAATCGACCATTTGTTATATCAAAAATAGGTTAATGGGATTTTTTATTTTACATTTTTTGCTCATTATTAAACTATTTGTGGCAACATTTTAGCTGTCGCGATTGGCAGTACTTAAACGTTACATGTGTCGACATCAAAATGTAAAATTGCCGTTAATTCATAGGATAATTGGAACCCTCCAATGCGTTACATACTGAATATGTTCGATAATGCATATTAGGCAGTTCGCCACCAATACCACTAAGGTTAAAGAAAACGGAGGCGTAATATTGTTCCCTTTTTACCAGCGTGAAAAACTCGACAATAAAACGGTCGGACGCATGATTCACACAGCGATCGGCGACGACGTTTCACGGCAACACAACATACACAGAGGAAAGGTTATAATTGATTATATTATCACTTTGTTTGCAAAACGAATATCACGGAAGAAACAGCGAGTGTATAATCTATGTTTTATTCGCGGCGAAAAAGAGCCGCTTCAGTCGATGTGTTTATTCAGTGTGGATTTTTAAAGTACGTTGCATTATTCTGTAAGCTTAAATTGGTTACAACTTACTTGGAAATAGTTTGTTTATCGCATCCTTATTTCTGGATGTATATAAGTAATATTCTTGATTTACTATGTGTTAAAATTAAGTACTGAAATCATCGTAGAAATACGTATGTCAAATATTAAATTCGTTCGAGAGTTCTCAAACGTTTTCAGTACTGCCACATGTTAAAGCATAAAACTCACTATGTTCAAGTATATATTTTATTTTAGAAATAAATCCTTAACTAAAACCAAAGTAGAAAAAATGGTATATTATACTTGTTTAATAAGAGGCATTGTGGGGCACTCGTTACATTGGAGCACTCCTCGCTGCACGAGTCATGCCACAATATACCCTCTTATTAAACTTGTATAATAATGTACTATTACCGATGTGAAGATAGCCACGGATTTTTCAGCCACGGATTTCCCGGCGCCTCCACCACCAAATAAAAATTTCTTCAATTTTAATGATTTATAATAAATCAAACGCTGAGAATGTAATTAACATTAGCCTATGGATGTACAGTCAATCCACAATTTCAATTATTTTTTCTCGACTCCACGAGAACTCTCTTTTTAAAATGACAAGAATTCAAAGTCCAATATGGCACTGTTTGACGCGTTTTAAATTTAATTTTTTAACAAAAATGTGTAGATAAGAGTCTACTTAGGCGATTTAAAACATTAAATTTTGGGTAAAATTGTTTATAACTTTTTTATGATTTTTTTTTCTCGGGTCCACCCAAACCATACATATAATATAGCAAACTTTCAAAGTCCAAAATGGCACTGTTTGACGCGTTTTAAATTTAATTTTTTAACAACAATGTGTAGATAAGAGTCTACTTAGGCGATTTAAAGCATTTACTTTTGGGTAAAATTGTTTATAACATTTTTATGAATTTTTTTTCTCGGGTCCACCGAAACCATACAGATAATATAGCAAACTTTCAAAGTCCAAAATGGCACTGTTTGACGCGTTTTAAATTGAAATTTTTAACAACAACGTGTGGATAAGAGCCTACTTAAACGATTTAAAGCATAAAATTTTGGGTAAAATTGTTTATAACTTTTTTATGAATTTTTTTTTCTCGGGTCCACCCAAACCATACATATAATATAGCAAACTTTCAAAGTCCAATATGGCACTGTTTGACGCGTTTTAAATTGAAATTTTTAACAACAACGTGTAGATAAGAGCCTACTTAAACGATTTAAAGCATTAAATTTTGGGTAAAATTGTTTATAACTTTTTTATGATTTTTTTTTCTCGGGTCCACCCAAACCATACATATAATATAGCAAACTTTCAAAGTCCAAAATGGCACTGTTTGACGCGTTTTAAATTTAATTTTTTAACAACAATGTGTAGATAAGAGTCTACTTAGGCGATTTAAAGCATTAAATTTTGGGTAAAATTGTTTATAACTTTTTTATGATTTTTTTTTCTCGGGTCCACCCGAACTATATATATAATATAGCAAACTTTCAAAGTCCAATATGGCACTGTTTGACGCGTTTTAAATTTAATTTTTTAACAACAATGTGTAGATAAGAGTCTACTTAGGCGATTTAAAGCATTAAATTTTGGGTAAAATTGTTTATAACTTTTTTATGAATTTTTTTTCTCGGGTCCACCGAAACCATACAGATAATATAGCAAACTTTCAAAGTCCAATATGGCACTGTTTGACGCGTTTTAAATTGAAATTTTTAACAAGAACGTGTAGATAAGAGCCTACTTAAACGATTTAAAGCATTAAATTTTGGGTAAAATTGTTTATAACTTTTTTATGATTTTTTTTCTCGGGTCCACCTGAACTGTACATATAATTTAGCAAACTTTCAAAGTCCAATATGGCACTGTTTGACGCGTTTTAAATTTAATTTTTTAACAACAATGTGTGGATAAGAGTCTACTTAGGCGATTTAAAGCATAAAATTTTGGGTAAAATTGTTTATAACTTTTTTATGAATTTTTTTTCTCGGGTCCACCGAAACCATACAGATAATATAGCAAACTTTCAAAGTCCAATATGGCACTGTTTGACGCGTTTTAAATTGAAATTTTTAACAACAACGTGTAGATAAGAGCCTACTTAAACGATTTAAAGCATAAAATTTTGGGTAAAACTCCTTTTTAAAAGTATCAGGAACTATAGTACTATATAGTCAAGTTGGCACCCCATTTTTCAAAAAATTCTTGACAGCCCAATTTTACAGAACTCTTTTTTAAAGTACTTAATGAATTGAAAACTCTATTCAGAACCACCAGAACTTCATTGGGGTTCCAACTTGACACACTCTGGGATTACACCCTAACGGTTGTAATTAATATTTCATTGAGATTGGTCATAATTCGGGTGATGGTGGAGGCGCAAAAATCCGTGGCTGGAAAGTCGTGGCTAACTTCTCGTCGGTTACAAATTTTGGAAAGCAATTACTAGCAACCCCATGAATTATTAGATGCATTCAGAAAACGAAAAAATAAATAGATTTTGGTTTTAGAGTTTCCCAATTTTTAAAAACGGTTTGCCAATTAGCAGGGTTCGGAAAATATCCGATATTTATATAAATATCAATATATCGGATATATATCAACTTCTTGATATTTATTCTTGGTCATTAATATTAATGTTTATATGACTTATTAATTATATAATGCACATAATTTATTTATATTATATTTATTTACTGCAAACAAACACAGTTGCTGTGTATAGTAATAAAAATAACATTTAAATTGTCAAAATATTTGACACCAAATTGAAAAAATTTTGAAATAAGGACTTTTTTGCTCTTCACTACGTTTTCAGGGATAAATTGAAGAATTTTCAAAGTGAGGACCTTTTTTTGTTTTTTTTTTGCTCACACTTACTTTTTCATTTTTAACAGAGTCGTGAGTCACTTCAAAAATCGAAAAAAAAGTGTCATTTCGCTCATATCTAGTTTATATTAGAGCACATGCTTACTGTTCATATTGCTGCAACTGGAAATATTTGAGAAACGGGGGATTTTTTTGTTATTGTGTGTTTCATAAATATCCATGATATATATCATCGAATATTTATCACAATATATATCGTGATATATATCCGATGATATATATCGTCCGAACCCTGCCAATTAGATCAAGATAAATTTGTGAATTAAGCGACTGCGGTATATAGATTGAATATCTAGAAAAGTGGTTAGACTTCAAATAAGTTATTAATTTTAATTTAAAGCAAGAATTTACAACTGAAAATGTTTTGGGTGTCACTGATTTTCCGAAA
Organism: Ocypus olens; assembly: GCA_910593695.2. Taxonomy (NCBI): domain Eukaryota; kingdom Metazoa; phylum Arthropoda; class Insecta; order Coleoptera; family Staphylinidae; genus Ocypus; species Ocypus olens. The sequence continues at coordinate 14,413,187 of OU343053.1, read as the reverse complement.
ATTTCAATTGACGAAGATTAACTATTTTCCGAATTATGCTATAAATGTATGAAAGAAAATTATTTTTGGAGCCAAATGGGTGTCATTTTTTTTTTAAATTAACCTAAGCACCAGATCTTTTTTAAAATTGTGCAATACGTATTTTGTCTAACAGTGCCTATATCGAGCACGTATTTAGCATAATGGACAACTTATAGAGCGACAAAAGAAATTGGGTTGTCTGTCAACCTAGTTAAATTTGCACCATTTGTCCACTTGAATTTTCAAATTAACTGCTCAGAATTTGAAGATCATGCAGCAGCTCTACCAAATAACCATGGTTTCTCAAATGGTGCAGAGTTCCAAAAAGTATATATTTTTGAATAGTTTTAAGCATTTTTAATGTGTAAAGCATATATGGGCAACCTCCGGTCCCCGGGCCGGATCCGGCCCTCAACCAGCTTCAATCCGGCCCGCGAGAGAAATTTCAAACAACGCACAAAAATTAAAGATTTAGCACACATTCAGGGTGTTTCAGAGCTCTAGGAACGGTCAATCACCTGCTTATTTGTCAAAATTTCAAAAAATGTTTAATACAAAAAGTTACAGACCAAACATATGTTTTTTTTTTTTTAATGGAACACCCTGTATATTTTAGCATTTTTGGATTACTCGTTACTGACCTAGGTTGTGGGGGTTAAAACCGGGCCGTTTTCGTGTTATTCTGTTGTTTATACAAAAATTTGAACAAAACTGTTAAAGTGCTCCCCTGAAACTAATAAAGATAATTCATTCTAATTTAGTGGTAAAGTTTTCTTGAACTTTACTCTTCAAAATTACTCTATCAACCAAAACATAACTCAGCGTATTATACAGGGTGATAGCCATTCGCAAACTGCACAATTTCTATTTTATTTCAAATGGCACACCCTATATTATCCCATAATTTTTTAACAATTTTGTTCAAATTTTTGTATAAACAACTGAATAACACGAAAACGGCCCGGTTTCAATCGCCGAAAGCCAAGTCATTTTAATCTCCAAGTAACAAGGAATCAAAAAATGCTAAAATATACAGGGTGTTCCATTTAAAAAAAACAAGTGTGGTCTGCAACTTTGTTATGAGACACCCTGTATAAATTTAAACATTTTTAGGGCGTGCAGCTCACTATTCTGCACAACTTTTGTATAAAACATTTTTCAATTTTTTTTTTTTTAATATTCCCAATTTTGTTGCTCCAGCCGTTTTCGAAAAAACAATGGCTGTGCCAGCTTAAGTTAAAGTTGCAACAACCATATGAAAAAAAAAACTATAAATATAAAAAACAAAGGCATATTTTTGAAGGAGCTATGCCAGCTTAATAGACCTTCTCTTCATTCCTGTACTTGCAAAGAAGTTGACTCATAAAAATATAAAAATATCTGCAAAATAAACTGAAGACCTAAAATAAAGGTCCTCACTTTACAAAGAGTCGACTCCTCATAAAAATAAAAAAGTATCTGTAAATTACTAAGGAGGTTGAATTAAACGCTTTGCTGGTATAACGAATTTTTCACTTTATTGTGACTAGTTTCGACCTATTCGGACATTATCAAACAATTGAACCTCCTTAGTAATTCAATATGTATCATAAAGTAATGGCTTCAACAATCAATCATATCTGTAAATGTTAAATAAAGTAAAGAGCTAAAAAAAGGTCCTCGCTTTCAAAATTTTACAAAAACCATACATTCTGCACCGAGTCATGGTTCAGAAAGACCTTAATAATTTCAAATGAGTCACTTTACTACCCGACTCACTTCACTGACATGACTCTCCGAGTCGGCTCACTCAAGAGTTACCCATCTCTACTGGGGACCCAACATTTCTATAACATTTCGGTGTTTAATGTGCTAAATCAGATTTGTTCAGCTGTTTATTCAATTCTACATCTAGAATAATTGTCCGTGTAATATTTATTCTTATATTTCATTTGCTATTTCCTCCCTTCTTTCCCAAATTTGTACCATTTTTAAGAGTTGTGCGCTCCTTTACTTAAGTATCCATTTCTTTTGTAGGAAAGCTCCTTATCTCTTACCCATTTGTATAACGTTTATTAAGATTCCCACTTTCCCTTTCATTAATAGGGTTTTCATATCTAATGACTTGTGCTTCTATTTCTTTTCCTTTTAAATCGATGTAAAATGGTGTGTTTGTGTCTAATACCATATTAGGTACGTTGTTTTTAGTTTTTCTATTTCAGCCTCTTCTCTCGATTCCCATATTTTTGTTCCTAATTATTTTTTTTCATAACAATGTGTGGTCTAAAGTAAAGTATGTTCATTAAAAAAAAACCTCAAGTGTGCTATGATTTTTTAATTTTAAAAATTTAAGTTGGTGACACATATTGAGGTTATGTTATTCCTTGGGCTGTGTTAATAGCATCCTAAGTACGTTTGACTGGTCTACCACTTCCTGGTTTACGGAGAATACTACCCGTTTTATGAAATAATACAACAGATCGTGATAAGGTATTTTTAAATTCATCGTAAATAATGGGCACGTTAGGAAATTCTTCCTGAAACTCTGCTAAAGTTGCGTCGAATGAATGCACCCAATTTCCATCCACTTTAGTCCCATTTCGGAAATAACTTTCAATTAGAAACGTTTTTTGCTGGTTGCTGTAAACCATTGTGAGCACGGAATAATTGTGACTTCTAGAAAGATCTGACGTTAATATGTCAATTCCTAACAAGTATGCCGACTTAAATTTTTAAAACGAAAAAGTCGTGGCACACTTGAGGTTTTTTTTTAATGAACATACGATACAGTGTATTTCCTCCATGCTTGTTATTAACATAAATAATGGGGAATAATGTGAATGGGGAAGAGGGGAAATGGAGAAGGGAGAGAAGGAGGATGTATGAGAGGGTGGGGTTATCGGAGGCAAAGGTGATAGAGTGGATGGGGAGGGGGGTGAAGGTGGCGGGGTGGGTGAAGGAAAAAATGAGAGAGGTGGATATGCAGGAGAGACAGGGGCGGATAGAAAGGAGTGAATATAATGATATGTATGGGAGGTGGCAGGTGTACGGGAGAATACCAGAGTATTGGGGGGAAGAAGGATGGAGTAGGGAGGAGAGGGTGAGGTTGGCGAGGGCGAGATGTGGGTCAGGAGAGAAAGGGAGGAAGAGGTGGATGGGGGAGGATTATATGAGATGTGGGCTGTGCGAGTGGGGGAAGGATACATGGAAGCACTTGGCGGAAGAATGTGAGGGGGTGAAAGAAGAATGGGTAGGAGTGAGAGGGAATAGAAGGGTGACGGAATGGATGAGAGAGGATGGGGCAGGAGTGAAGACGCTGGAGAATGTGGGATGGGAGAAAGAGGGGGAGGGAGGGAGGGGAGGGGTGGGAGGGGGCGATGAGGGATGTAAAGAGTTATTTTTGTTCTGTATATATGGTTATGCCAATAAAGGTCCTTTTTTTTTTTTTTTTTTTTATTTTTTATTAACATAAATAGCACCAGTCCTTCTACTAGCCTTGTGAGCTTCTTTACAATGTTGGTCGTTGACCCGCCCTCACCTATTGTGAGGTTATTCTGCCTGCGAGCAATTGATTTACATTCGAAGATTATTTGAGAAGTTGTTTCCGCCTCTTCATTGCAGAGCTTGCATACGGGTTATTCTGTCCAAAACCCCATTTTTAGCAGGTGCTTGCGCAAGGCACAATGTCCTGTAACTAGTCCAGTCACAACGTTGGTCAGTTTTCTAGTCCGTTGTCAAAGAATGCGATATTGTCTTCATATTTCGTTTGCTCTTCTGGTGTCTTTTGTTTGGTTCGAGGTGACTGGTGGATTTTTTTAACCTACTCGGTTATCTTTCCACGGGCTGTACTCTTGGTACTTCCTATGGTTGGTTCATTCGCAGTGTAGATTGTTGTTGATGATGCGCCCTTCCTGGCTAACGCATTTGCCTTTTCGTTGCCTTGCATCCCTTTAATATACCACTGATAATACCACTAATTATGGTATGCATAATCCTATAAGAAGAATAATGAAGCATTGCAATATTTTGAGTTCTTATCTGGACTTCGAAATCTTTGATTCCTCATTTATTAGATTTAAGTACCATCTACGTCGCATAGATCTGTCGATATGTTTCAGTAGTCCTTAATTAATCAATGCGATTTATATTTTAGTATTATCGATGTATTATTTGTTTCTGGATTATGAATTTGTATTACAATTTATCTTATTTTATTTTATCATACTGCATATTTATAATTGTTGGTATATTTTGTATTTCCTTAGGGTAAGGTAGCAACTAGGTTTTTTTTATTAATAATATATGTTATTGTATATATGTATTAATGTAAAAGGCGATTGTCCTGTTAATCCTAATAAGTTTAGCCAGTTGTCGCAATCCTAAACCATTTTGGATTTGATAGTTTGCCATGAGACTGCTGATATAGCATTACTGTCCATAAAAATATGGATGCTCCTATTTTGATAGTCCTAATATTTTCACGGGTGCAGGCTGTTATTGCATGTTTTTCTGCTTCGAGTATTGTTACATGCTTCCCCAGTGAGTGAGCATACATGTTGCATTCCAGGGCCTGTCCGTAAACACCAGTGCCTGTTCCCCTGTCTATTTTAGAGCCGTCTGTATACCAGGCAGTTTCTGTATATCAAGGGTGACTATAGTTTCCTTCCTCTCCTTCCCAAATTGTCTTGGTTTTGAAAGGTACATCAAACAAGAGTTTTGGAGGCATTGTGTCTCCTTTCAAGTCCAGAAATGGTTCTGATGTCTCGCTTGTTATCTTGGTATGCCCCGAACTAATCAGGTTTCGTTTCAATATAGTACATTCAGGAAAATAAGCACAACCTCTAAAACAGTGATTCCCCGCTGAGGGGTAAAATGAGATTTTCTGAGGGGTAAAGAAGACTAGGATTGATCACTAGCCAAAAAACCAAATTTATTAACGACGTCGCTAAAGCCTCTCCACACTTTGAACGAGGTGGTTTGAAATTTGCGCCCAGTTAATTATAACGGCCAGTCGCTTGGTGGGTTAGGCCTGCTCCACATAAGATGCGTTACAAGCAAACGAGCCATAGCTTATATACAGGGCTTTTATTTTAACTCTGACCATATGATCACCAACGCCCATGTTCAATTGTAGAACAATCACCCAACGCATTCATAGGTAGGCAACTATACTTACTCAGTTTCATTTAATTGTCAAAATTGTGTTATTAATTAAAATGTATTACACATTTGCTTGTAATTGTTTGTATTGATAATACAAATAAGGTCGGGGTAAAATCAGTTTGCCTAATAGGTCACAGGGGTAATATTATTGAAAAGGTTACGAACCACTGCTCTAAAACCTACGCATGACTGGTTAAGTGCCAAGTATTTCCGGTACTCTTGTTTGGAGTCAAATCCTGGACCTTAACAGAGCCTACACTACATTGCAGAAACTAACTACTTTCGAGATGTAGCTGTAGAAATCTCTGAGAATCCCTTGGATGAAACATGTGTACAGCGAAGAACGGACACTAGAAGAAAACAAAGTTGAAATATCTCGGACACATAATGAGACACCCGGAGAAATATAGACTACTACAACAAATAGTTCAAGGTCGATGTGGATAGCAGGAGGGGACCAAGAAGAGGGAGGATTTCTTGGCTAAAGAATCCAAGGATTTGGTTTGGCACAACTATCACCGAGTCACTCTATACTGCCGTGTACAAAGTGAAAATTGCTTTGTAGATAGCCAACATTCGGTAACGGATAGGCACGAAAGGAGAAGAATGATACAATCCTCTTTACTGTTATGTCGAATAACAGCATGTCATCCTTTTCTCCTCGCTTTCCTTATGCTAATAAAAAGGTCCTCGCTTCCAAAAAAATGTATGTGCCTCATACTTCTCAAATTTCATGAAATTTACACAGGAGTCACTTGATTCTCGACTCATTTCTAAAAGTCCACTTTTTTTTATCGACTCACTCATGAGTTACCGACCTCTAATTTAAGGCGCATCTACAGAATTTCACTGTTGTCATTTGGTTGCAAAATATATACCTCAGAGAAGTAATTTCTTTGACTTGTTCTCTATTTTTGTATTCCTTCTCCAGGATATATTTTCACTTTTCCTCCTTCCTTTTTGAAATCAAATACTTTTAATTGCGTTTTATTCAATTTCATATCTTTTTTGTGACCATTTCTTTAATCTTCTTCTCTTCTTATGTTCGTACTAAAAATGTTTATTGACTTCTCGCCAAATAGAGCCAAACAGCTCTTACGCCTCACCAAAACCGAGATAAGACTAATCACCGGTCTCCTAACAGGACACTGCCCAGTGAAGTACCATCTCCACAATATGGGCGAAGTGGATAACACCACATGCAGATTATGTGAATCGGCAGAAGAAACGGCCGAACACATATTATGCGAGTGTGTAGCTCTAGCTACCACCAGGCAGGCCCTAACCGGAGGTATGGCGGTAACGCCAGAACGGATCAGGTCATTACCTCCCAGGAAATTAATTGACCTTGTCAGGGAAGTTGAATTTCTGGGAATCAAATAGCAGTAGGGTATTAGTACAAAAGATCTAAGCAGGTCGCAGTGCTGTAAGGCTCTGCACAGCCAATCGACCCCGTCTAATCTAAATCTAATCTAAATCTATGTTCGTACTATGAAGAAGTCTGCAAATGCTATTACTCATGTATTCCACAGTGACTCCACCTTCTTGCCGCCCATCTACATTGCTTATGTCCATAAGATACAATTTTTGTTAATGTAAAGTTGATTTAACTATTATTTCATAATTATAACGCAAAAAAGGTTATTTAATTTTTTTCTGAAAAATCAGAGATTTTCAAATACATTACTCAACAAAAAATATGCAGTTCTTCGTTACCTTCCATTAATATAAAGATTTTTGTAATATTTTTCACATTTGTTTTAAGAAAAACACAAAACATTTACAGTAAACACCCACTTTTCAAAAAATAAAGTATAATTATAAAGTTTTATTCAGAAATAGTATGTATGTATGTATGTATGTATGTATTTATTGATATATTTTTTGTCTTGAACGATATATCATTTTTTTTTCTTTCTTGGTTTATCATTTAATTGATATTACTAATAGAAATAGAAATATGTAACCTTGTAGGTTAGGTGGAAGAACAGTGAGGGCCCCTGTTAGGCACTGAAAACTGAACCTCGCCTTTTTCTTGAAAATTGAAAATATGATGTAACTAGGTATAAGCTGTAATGTAAAACAAATTCAAGAAATAAAGTCATTTATTATTATTATTATTATTAAATGTTTTCTTTTCTGAGCCATTTTTCAAAAATGGTCTCAATCACCTTGGGGATCCTCTAAAATGGAAATTTTGAATGCAAGAAACAATAATGATGGTAATATGAAATTGGTATTATTTGACCTCAAAATAGAAAATTTGAATTCAAGAAAAACTCAATAATAATGAAAGTACAGTATGACCTCTTTAATCCGAACATGCTCTAATCCGAACCTCCAGTAATCCGAACAGCGACAACTCAGAACCATAATCCGAACAACGCCTCGTTAATCCGAACTTGGTTTCATGTTTTCTGTTACCTAAATCCCCTGATTTCATATTCTCTGTTTACTGTACATTGTTGATTAGATCTTCGTCTGTTAGTGAGTTAAATTTGCACTGTAGTTTAAAGCTAAGATGACTTCAAAAAGAAAACACGTTCATTCATCGATTAAAGAAAAGATCTAAATTATTAAGGGCCGGTTGCATAAAACTGAAATGAACCAGAGTTCATATGAACCAAGATCAAAAAGTGAACTATGATCAAAATCAATATCGTTGCATAAATAGAAATGGAACCGAGTTCTGTAGATCGTTGATGTTGTTGTTTAAGTTGGTGAACCTGAAAACGATGAATGGCGCCAATGTGCTGAAAACATTTTAGGTTATTGGTTTTGTTTAAGTTCGTAAAGTGCTATGAATTTGATTGTAAAACATATAGGTAATTCTCGTTATTATATTTGCATGCCATTTTGCATAATTCACTGCTTTTTATGCATTTGTGAGATTTATATTAGTAATTTCAATAGCGTAAATAACTTCTGTCTGTTTGACAATAATAGTGGTGCTTGCAACTGTCAAGGTTGATTGATATACTTGTTGTGTTAAGGGTTTGCACAATCTAGAATTTAGCAGCTATGTTTGCTTTCTATAAATACCTTGCAGTTTTAGATGATATAGCTAGCGAAATTTGCTGCAATACATTTCTCATAGTCTCTTTTGAAAGTCGAAACCTTTTTATAAATTCTCTACTATTCCATTTTACAAAATGATTAACCCGCTCTCTGAACAATCTTGGGATTTTTGGTCGCAAGGTTAATTCCACCAACTCTGCAAACTCCTCATCATCCGTCATTTCGGGTACGTATTCCATTTTTAATAAAAATCACAATTGGAGGCGACGTATACGTATTTAAAATAGGTTGTGTATGTGACGAACTGCAGTTCAATCAGCTTGAACGGCCTCAATCGACCGTTCGGATTGAGTGGCCGTTTGATCTTAGTTCGAGTAAAATTACCACATTGAGCAACATAATTTTTATGCTGAACTGAAAATCAACGTTGACCAATGGTTCAAAAGTTTTATGCAACCGGCCCTAAGAGTTTAGAAACAGGTACCACAGTGACCAGTTTATCAAAAAAATACAATGTGGGAAAATCAACGGTTTGCGACCTCAAAAAAAAAAAACAAGACGAGTATTCTATCCTTTGGCACCTCAGGCAGTTCTTTGATCAATAAACGAAAAACGTGCGTATCCTGAAGTTGATAAAACGGTTTATACCTGGTTTTTACATCAAAGATCTGGTGGTAAAAATATGACCATGTTCATATGTATGATTTTTTTTTACGAAAAATTGAATTATTTTAGGTGTGCCCATATCAGGAGAAATTTTGTGTGAAAAAGCACTATTCGTTTACGGTCAGACTCACAACGATGACAATTTCAAAGCTAGATCCGGATGGCTTGATAAGTTCAAAAACAGGTACGGAATTCGGCAGCTATCCATTACAGGAGAAAAATTATTAATGAGGACATTTAAAAACGTGCTTCGAAATAAAATATCAGAAATGCAGTTGTGTCCAGATCAAATTTACAATGCCGACGAAAGCAGACTTTTCTAGAAATTACTTCCTTAAAATACACAAAGCTGAAACATCAGCTCCAGGTAGAAAAATGAGCAGGGGACGAGTTACATTTATGCCCTGTTGTAATGCCTCTGGCACGCATAAAATGTTTGTAATTGGGAAATCTCAAAAGCCACGAGCTTTTGAAACTGAACCGCTGCCGATGAGGTACCAAGGACAGAAAAGAGTCTGGGTTACCAGAGAAATTTTCAAGGACTGGTTTTGCACAGATTTTGTTCCAGCGGTGTGAAAAAATGCAACAGTTGAATTTAAAAGCCAAGGCACTTTTGATTTTAGACAATGCACCAGGACACCCTGAAGATTTGTGTTCTGAAGATAAACAAATTATTGTAATGTAACACCCTTAGTGCAACCGATGGACCAAACTGTCATTCAATCGATCAAGTTAAATTACCGCAAGAGGCTTGTAAAAAAAAATGTTGCTTCTGAAGGTGCAGATATATCTACAGAATTGAAGAAAGTTAATTTGAAAGATGTTGTTATTGGACTATCAAGAGGATGGGAAGATGTAAGGCCGGAACTTATCCAAAAGTCCTGGACTAAACTTCTTACACCACTTCTTGATGATGGTTGAACTGAAGACGATAATCTTCCACTATTACAGAGGAGGCACAGAATGTATGCATGTATGTATTGTTTATTCCTCGTATTTACATAATATCAATTTGTACAAAAAAAATCAACTAAAATTCTGATCACACGTGAAAAATGCAGAGTTCATTCCATTGATGATCTTCCACTCGAACCTGTAGTTACCTTCATGGTGTACTTTATATTTAACATAATATTTGCAATATTTTGCTTCTTCTTGCCTTATTTGGAGCATTTTTTTTGGAATTGGAAGGCATAGAAAGACAAATAAATGAGGTTAGTGCACTAATAAACCATATTTCTGAAGATGTCATGGGACAAGAATTTCTTAAATGGGCTATCGGACATGAAGATTCAAGGGAATCCACACATGATATGGATATTTTGGAACATATTCAGAATGAATCAAGCTCCGATGAAGAAGTAGAAGTGATACCACGACATGTAAAGCACAAAGACACAGTCAAGAATTTTGAGACGTGTTTGAAGTGGGCTGAAGAAAATGATGAATCGGAACACCACATTCTAATTCTATCAGAAATGAAGAAACGAGCCAAAAAGGTAGAAGAAGCGAACATTAAACAGAGCAAAAAAAAAATCACTGAATTTTTCAATGTCACTTAGATTTAGTATTGCCTTTAATATACATTTATGTAATATGCCTATATGTACGTACTTTATTTTCTTACTCGGAAGTAGTAAGTTGTGCTGTAAATTATTTTTTTTTTGAAAATAAAGCATTTTGTAGTGAGAATGTGGAATTCATGGAGAATTAATAAAATGGATATTTTCTGTTATTTGTTCGATAATCCGAATCAACCTGAGCATTTATTAGTTTGGATTAAAGAGGTCATACTGTAATATGAAATAGTTATTATTTCTACCAAATACAAACTCACTTTAAATTCTTTGTAAACAGAAAATAAAAAGCGCCAAGAATAAACCCACTGCCGGTGAATGAAATTTTACTAATGGCTTTTCAGTTCTTCCAATTGAAAAATAATCCTTATTCCAAAGTCTTATTTGAAAATCTCAATTCATTTTTGATGTAACCCACAGACAGGTGAGGAGGTCTTAAAATGAATATTTGCAACGAATTTCGAATTCGATTTTTTTTTTTAGAAAAACAATATTAATAGAGAAAGTAAAAAATTGGCAAAAACAAATGAAAAGACACAATTCATTTAATTATTTCTGTCTAATTTTTTCACACTTAATAGTACAATAATTGAATGTGTTAATGTGTCATTAACATTTCTCATATAAAAATTGAATTATTGAATTGGTTTGATAAGACAAAAAAGGAATATTTTTTATTTCATGAAATGTTTCACAAAATATTTCGTGAGGCACAAAACAACTTAAAATCAGTTATTTCGCTACAAAGTATTAATTAATAAAAACAATTCCCAAACTTCCTCATTATGTTACGCAACAGTAGTAACAATAATTTCGATATTAATCGAAACACGATCCGTTATCATTATCACGCATTGTCCGGCCGTCGTAACTGAAGGCTTTTTCCCATACAGAGTTCAACAATTCCAATATGATATACGATACGACACGACACGTTTCAACATGACTTTCTTTCAATTTAACGTGGAAATATAAATAAATACGAAACTAACCTAACCCAACTTTAACAGTTAACAATGGAAGAAAACTAATCGTGCATCGATTGTTTTTGTTACCAACGGATTTGATCTTTTTTTTTTCTTTTTCGAGGGGGGGGCAACCGGGAGATGTGGGGAAGCCGGAGAAGAGAGAATCGATCCCGTGACGTCAGGTCAGGTGTAGTGAACGCATGCGGATGCGAGCGTGCGAGTGCAAAATGGCTGCAACGTTAGGTTAGGTTAGCAATAAAAATGAATTTTGCACTAACCTCTTCGCGACGTTTCAGCCATCTACCGCAGGGACTCTCCTCCAGGATTTCGCTTTCGTCCTCGGAATCCTCGCCGCTCTCCCTCGGCGACTTGTGCTCCTGTTCGATATTCATTAAACTGCCCGACATGTTATTATGATTGTTGAATTCCACCACCCGAAACGTTATAACAACAATACACCGAAACGGAATCCGTAAAACACTTTGGTAATGCGGGGATGTAACACCAACGGCGGTGTAGTTCCATTTACATATAAGTGTCCCTGTTTTTTTTCTTTTCTTTTTCGTTTTTCGTTTAACTCACCGAAACCATTCCATACGCATTACACCTCCACCACCACCGCCGCCGAACACTTTCAATAATAATATCCAAATTGATCACTCGAATGACACTAAAACAACGAGTACATCCACTGCATTCTGTATGCGTGTGTGTCTCACTTATTCCGAGTGCACCAACGATTCACACAGTTTATGACGGGTAAACACGGTGTGTGATAAACGCGGACACACGACGGGGCATCTGAAAATGTCGTTGGTTCGCGATGAAATAATTCACGATCTCACATAAACACCGCACCACGGCGAAGGAAGGAAGGAACGAACGGCCGACGACGAAATCAGCACACATCGACTTGTCTGTTGTCCGCCGTTTCTTACTTACTCGTTTGCCGTCTGAAATTGCGCGTGCGCCGTGGATTATCGTAAACATTCTGCCGCTTTCATCATTGCCCCGACGGCACAAGGTTACGTTTTGACTTTCACGCACTGCGCCGTCGTCTATCTGTCAAAATGCATTACAGTTTTCTGGCGAAATGGTGCACCATCTAATTACGAACAGTAAAAGCAGACGAAGTCGATAAAATAGCATTAATCTAAGTGCGCCATCTAATAACGTTGCGGAATACTATACTCAATCGATCAAACATAATCCTAAATTTGTACCGCCATCTAGTATCACACTTTAATATTAGCTTAGTCGATAAATTAGAAATTAAATTCTACTCATTAATTGATCCCTGTATTCGCCGGGCGATGTCACCACTCAATATTATTATTCATTAATAGTTACAAATTAGCTTGATTTATGGAATTTGCAAGAGAGTTTTGAAATTAACGAGAGCTGGCAATGACTTTTTGCCAATAAACGTTTGGGTTAATATCGGAAATATATACGTAAGTAGAGTTGCATACAGTCAATACAATTAGGTTCAAAATATTTATTTCATTTTGCAACTATAATCTTCTTTATCGATCCTCAATAACGGGAATTTGGTATGTAAGGCCCCTTAATTATCACGCCAATAATTTTGGGCGGAAATATAGTGGCTCAATTTCTCCCAATGTAAATAATAAAGCGGCTTCACAACGGCCCGGGAACGGTAACGAGAATGAGAACCAAAAGACCACTCAGATATTGCTACGAACAGCCCACAGAGTTCGCCACATTCGACCGCCTTCGACTTTTCGTTATAAAGACTAACCATAGACTCGGTGTTGCGGTGACTCGAGCGCCGCACCTGTCTGCGAGCTTTATTAATCAAAGGCCAACTAATAACAGAAGCACATGTTACGTTGATTCCAAGCATTCAAACGAGGAGATCGGAGGAAACTTCTCTGTAACGTGGCCACTTTTCTTAGATAAGAAGCATGCCCCGGCGTTATAATGTTTACATTATGGTATACAAATAATTATACGCCAAATGTTGATTGCACTTCTAAATTTCAACACCGGGTTCATATTTAGGAATGAAAAGAATATTTGATTCTACTTGCCTATTCGTTAATATTTCATATATTTTCTAAAGTATTTATTTTAATGGGTATTAAATAGGTTATGCTTTTGAATTTCCTGATTGAATTTTAACTTTCTCCGAGTGGTTTTCTGTTCTGATAAAAGTTATTTATATTTTTGAACAATTCAATAAGAAGTCGGTGCCAAAAAATGACCGCCTTTTGCAAATAAGTATTTTTCATAAAATGTTTATTTGAATAAACAATTTGAATTAACAATCGTTGTAAAAAATATCAAAACATACCATTAGTCAAAAATATATTTTTTCCAAATATCCATTTTGTCTCAAATATTTTTTAAATTTTTGTGTGTAGACGGGTTTTTCGATTTAAATTTTACCTGCGACATATTTACAATAGTAATTTAATTAATTATTCCTTCTATCTAATGTTACCAATATAAATATAGTAGAAGCCGGTTAAAGCGCGAGTTATAATTTACAAACCATTTTCTGCAATTAGTCAGTCGATAATAAAAAAAAATTTCAAGTCAGGTAATTTGCAGAAATATCAAAATTCATTTTATATCCAGACAAAACATTAGCAGATAAACTTAATTTGGAGATTTTTGAATGGTTGAATTTGTAAGATATAGAAAAGCAATTAATCCAATTCTTTATCTAAACAAGAATTTGTCGATTTGAGAAAAAACTTAAAAACAATTGAAAATGATCGACAGTTGGACGTTTTTTCAAAAGTATGCAGAGGAGGAAATAATGTCATCCCCGGGAACTTTAGTTGTTTAAAAAACTAGCGATGGCTATGAATGTTTTCTCCTACATAAGCTTGTGAGTCATTAATTTTAAAATGAATCTTATAAAAGACAGATTTATAAATGAAACTAGTTTTACGTGTGTTTTACCAAAAGTGACGAAATATGACCCTGATAAAAAGTACTTGTCATCCAAAAACACAAACGTGAAATGATCTGGATATATATTTATGTGCAGAGAAAGAGGATAGAGAATGAATCGTCGTCGAAATGTTTCAACTTGTAATTTATTGCGTGCTTGATCGAGACATTTTTAAAATAACAAATCTTTTTTCACAAACGGGAAAGAAAGTCGATTTCTCAGCTGTAAAAATCGTGAGAGAAATAACATTTCTGTCCCTAGGGAGAGAAGTAATAATTTCTCTCCCTATGAGGATCCATTATTTATTTTAACTGTTACGGTTGACAGCATTTTTTTTAGGTTGGGTTGTAGGAACGAACGTTTTACTCTTAAAATATCCCGTATGTGAAAAAATAATATACAGGGTGCGGCATTTATCCTGGACACCGAAAATATTATGGAAACGAAGATTCGGAGAAAAAAATGTTTTAAATAAAATGTATTTAACATGAAGGGGCTAAAGTAGCAGGCATAGGTATTTTTCATTCTAAGTAGGTTTTCAAGGTCATTTCAAGGTCAACTTGATATTTTTAAATGGAAACCTGTAATTTTTATTAAGGAATGCGTATCTACGAATTGGAGTTAATAACTTTTATCTAAAACATTTTTCTTTTCAGCGCTTACTTTTTTTTGACACCTCCACCATCATCCGAATTATGATCATTCCATAATGTTATTTAGTCCAACATTTAATTTAAACAGGGATATCCCAATAAACATTTTATAACTATTTGATTGCAATTTTAATAAAAATTGGCGACGAATTAAATTTTTGAGGTCTACCAAGGATCCCCACAGAACAAATAACAAAGTGACGTTTGACGCTAGTTGTACTTGACTTCATTATACAGGTGTGTTAAGAAACAACCAATGAACAGTTTAAAATAATTTATTTGCAGTAGTCTTCATAAATTGCGATGGAAATAATTTTTGAAATCAGCTACAGATTTTCTTTAAAAAAATTTAAAAAGTTAGCACTAGAGAAAAAAATGTGTTTAATAAAAGTTTTTATTTATTTGTTTATTTAATCCGTGGCCGGTGTAAGGCTTTCTTCTACATCATATTATTTACATTTACATTTATTCTGGTCGATAGTATTCCCTCGAATTCTTCCTATCTTTTGTCCGTTCCTTAAGCTCTTCCCAGGAACTCCATTTTCTCCTCGCCTCGTCTCTTATTGTATTATTCCACTCTTTTCTTGGTCTTCCTCTATGGTTTTTCCCTGTTGCTCTTGCTTTATATACTCTCTTGGTAATTCTTTCCTCGTTCATTCTGCAGATATGTCCAAAACATCTCATCTGTCCTTCTTTTATTTTATCATTGACTGGTCTTATCTTTAGTTTATTTCTGTATGTATCGTTTCTTATTCTGTCTTTTCTGTTCTTATTCTCAATTTTTCTGAGAAATCTCAAATTGTATTGAATGTAACCATTTTTTTAGTGACAACAATTTCCGAATTTTGTATTCAGGTAATAAGGGACGGGATTTGAATCTGCGAGAGGGCCTCGAAATTAACAAGGCAATAAAACGTGGAAAAACCACGCTTAATAACGTCGAAGATATCTGGAAATCCCCCATTTCGACGGCCCTTATTACCTGATTTTAAATTCCTGTATAAATACCAGTCCATGTTAATTTTGTACATATCTGCTTGAGAATGACCTAGTCGGAGAGAAAAATAAAATCAGTGAAACAAAACCAAGTGTTTTAATTAATCAAATTATATAATTATGTTTCACCACGGGTTAAGTGAGAAATCAATTAATCAATCTCAGATTCTATTTTTCCGTTACTCTCTATTATAGTCCCTAGATATCTGTAGTGTTGAACTTATTCTAACTTCTTTCCTTGTAGCTTTATTTCGTGTTTTTCCTTCTCCTTAGATGTTATCATGATCTTCGTTTTGTCAAGGTTTATCCTCATGTTAATTTCCGTTAGTTCTTTGTGCAATATTTCCACGTTGTGTTGAAGGTCTTCCTCTGTTTCTGCCATTATTGCCATGTCGTAAGCGAATAATAGGTCTGCTAGTCGTATTATTTCCATTTTCGAGAATCCGATTTGTAGTGGTTTAATATATTTTTTTTTTGCATTTTTCATTGCCTTGTCCAGTACTATTGTAAATAGCAATGAGCTCAGCATGCATCCCTGTTTTAGTCCTTTTTTTGTGACGAATGTTCTTGATTCTTCGTTGATTGTTCTTACTTTGTTTTTACTATACATGTTTTTTATTATCTCTCTTCTGGTTCTTTCCAAATGTCCTCTCTGTTAATCTTGTCGAATGCTTTTTCCAGGTCCACAAAGCAAATGTGGATTTTTCTGTTCTTTTTTAATAGTTTTTCGCTTATTTGTCTTAATATGAAAATCTGGTCTTGAATACTTCTCCCTCTTCTGAGCCCAGTGGCGGCTCGTGGAACATGTTGATAGTAGAGCCACTTTTACAATACACCCTCATTTTTAATGAAAGAAAGAACGATTTATCTTCATACCATACTTTTATATGGTTTGAAGGAATCGTTATCTAATTCCACGAACACGAGGATTGAGGAAGACTTTAAATTAGTTGAAAATATTTTGAAAGGAATAGATAACGTAAGTAATCCTATTCAAGCATTTAGAATCGGCAAACCAACTGCTAACAAAAATAGACCACTCAAATTAATATTTGAAAACAATATAATACCAACACGAATTTTAAAAAACATGCAAGTGAAACAAGAACATCCCAATCTTCAATTTAAAAGTGACTTAACAAACATGCAACGCAGTGAAATGTTTGCATTGTACGAAGAGCTTAATTCCAGAAAGGATAAAGGTGAACCTGATTTAATGATTAAATATATTAATAACAATCCAATCATTATAAAACGTAACTTAGATTCTCGAACTAAGCATTCTTCGACCTCTCTAAAAAACTAAATATATTTTATCACAATGTAGAAGGTTTAAAATCTAAATTACTCGATATAAGAATTAATATTAGTTGTGGCAATTATGATATTATCGTGTTTGTGGAGACCTGGCTTAATGAATGCATTACCGATAATGAGATTAGATGGGATAAATATTCTATCTTTAGAACCGTTAGATCACCGGCCAATAGTGACAAATTATTGGGTGGAGGAGTATTAATAGCTGTCAAAAAAACATTTGAATGCTCTACAGAAATGTCAATTTACTTTAGCAATACCCTTACATATTTTATTTTCTAAATCTATCTCTACCGGTAATATTCCCACTGTTTGGAAATCTAGTTAT
This sequence comes from Ocypus olens, assembly GCA_910593695.2. Lineage (NCBI taxonomy): Eukaryota > Metazoa > Arthropoda > Insecta > Coleoptera > Staphylinidae > Ocypus > Ocypus olens. The sequence continues at coordinate 14,395,575 of OU343053.1, read as the reverse complement.
AAAACACCACTATTTAAATCTGGTGCGCGTGACGATGTGGGTAATTATAGGGGAATATCTATCCAGTCTGCAGTTCCTAAACTGCTTGATTACTTAGTAAGTAAACAATTGCAATGGGTTTGTAAAGAAATTATAATTCATCAGCAACATGGATTTACCCTTGGCAAATCAACAGTAACCAATCTCTTATGTTTCAAATCATTTTTAATAAATTCTTTAGAATCAGGAGCCCAGGTTGACACAATTTACACTGATAATGCAAAGGCGTTCGACTGAATAAACCATTCATTGTTAAGGCTATACGCCCGCCTTGATATATTTGTTTTCAATTTTTAAGCCCCATTTTTGAACATGAACTTTCGATTTTCACGTTAGAATTATTAAAAAAACGTTTTCAGATATGTAGTGATGATATTTTTTTTTTATCATCAAAAAGGCCTTAAATAAAAGTAACATTTTGAAAAAATAAAAAAATTCGACCCGTGACACACATATTGCAGTTGTCAACTCCAACAAAAAAATGTAAAAAAAAATAAATGTCAACAAACAAAGGTGATAAACGTGAAAAACAAATTCAAATATTGTGGATAATTCCACTGAAATCAATTGTGATATGTGGTACGTATCGTAGAGAAGCTCCGCCCGTCGCCAGTGATTCATGTTTGAGACGCGTTCTGTAATCGGATACTTCGCTGTGGAGTCTCCACGAACATTAGCAGCCAGTTCCATTCATAATATAATCATATTTTTTTATTCCATATTCGTCATTATATGCGCTGAAAATTATGATATGGAAACTAGTAAACTATGGACGGGCACAATCCTCCAAAATAACAAGAGACAACTCACTCGCACACTCACGCACAGTCAAAACTCTTTTCTACTCGACGTAGAAAAAAAGTAACGGCAGGACAGGCTGATGAGGATTACGGAATGATGGACGTAGTTCCGATTGAAGAACTGGAGGAAAAGAAATCTTTAATCATGGAGTATTTGACCAAAACACAGGAGGAGTTAGTTTGTTTAGAAAGGGAAACTGTTGGCCAAAGTAACAACATAATGTGGAAGAAAGAGAGAAGTCTGCGGTTAACGGCGTCAAATTTTGGATGTGTATGTAAGAAGCGACAAGGTACAGATGGAAACAAAGTAGCACAGAGGCTGATTTTTTCCAATATCTCTGGAAATGCTGCTACCAATTGGAGTCAAGACCACGAAGAAATAGCAAAAAAAAAAAAAAAATTACAGAGACGTTTGGTCATAAAATAGAAAGTTGTGGACTATTTGTTTCCGCTGCGTTGCCGTTTCTTGGAGCTAGTCCCGATGGGCTAGTTGGAGAAAATGCCATCATTGAAATTAAATGTCCATTAAAACTGGCAAACTTAAAAATTACCCCCAAAGAGGCAGCTAGAAGAAAAGTTGTGCCATATTTATTGCTGGACGGAGATAATGTAATCTTGAAAAGGACACATGACTACTTCTACCAAATACAAGGTCAGTTAGCACTCACAGGAAGAAGGATATGCTACTTTGTTGTATGGACACCATTAGAGATTACATGTCAGGAGGTAAGATATATCTACAATTATTATACCGAATGAATGAATTTTTTTGATCTGTGTGTACAGTGATTATAGAAAAGGATTTTTTGTTTTCAGATAGAAAAAGATGATAATTTTTGGCATGCCATGACTCCGAAGTTGGAAGACTTTTATCGAAAATATATGCTACCACTATTGGCATTGCAAGAAAAATAAATTTTAAACCGTAACATTTTGCTCCAATAATAAGAAATTCACAATTTGTGATTTGGTTCTGTAGCCGAACAGAACATAATTTATTAAAAAATGTGTGTAATAAGCGAATTACTATGGTTATTTGATGGAAGTAATGTTGTTCATTACCCCCACTTGTAAGAGAATAACTCGGACTCACCTAATGATTAGATCCTTCGTAAGATTTTTAAAATAATTCAAATTGATACCACGTACGTTAATATTTCTTGTCAAAATTTTATAAACATTATTTCAATATTTAATGCAATTGCAGACGATTTTGGATAAAATGTTATATTATACTCTGTAGCCCCTCAAGAAAAATACCCTTAAACTTTTTCTTGCGGGACTAATTGCGTATATTCCAATAACCATGAATTTAATGGGATTGACATGATATGTATTAATACAGTGCTTTTTTAATTTGATTTATGTTATTATTTATTACCCTCATTACATACCGCAATTGGTTTCAAAATTAAGAAAATTTGCTGGATCATCACAGCTGCAAACATAATGAAATTAATTTTTAACGTCAATGAATGTTAACAATTGAGATTTAATTTTGACACCATTGGTTGCGTTGATAATATGAGCGATGACTACTGACTCAATATAAAAAGATTTATTTAAATTCTCACGGAAACTGGAAGGTAATCGTTCATTTTTACATATTTTCTTGGTATTATTTTTTAGGCACAGACTATTTTCTTTTTATATAAGTAAAGAGGACACTAGCAGAAAATGAGTAATTATGGTATAGTAATTTTGACTGGTCAAACTTTCTTTTTTCTTTATCCGTTGCGAAGTACGGGAAAGGATTGGATTGTGAAATTTTTTTCAAAAATTATTTAACGATACTATCCGTTTTGAGGTCCCTAAAAACGATTTCAACTTTTTCTAAAAAAATGCCTATTGTGACAATCAAGTTACTTTCCCCGATTTGATCGTATAATATTCATACGTTCATTGGTTATTTTCAATTTAAATCATATTTTAAATGTACATCGAACGTGTCGTACACTCGGATGAAACTGACGTTTAAAACGTCAAAATTAGGGAAGATGAAAATGACAAATTTTACTTCAAATCCTAATAGTCAGTTTACTCAAAAACGAAAGAGATTTCTAAAAAAAACTTATTCTTTATAGGTTTTTCATTTTGGCATTCTCTATAATTATTATTAACATAAATTTGCTGTAACTATTATCGTTTCATAATTATAAACCAAAAATGAAAAAAAATTAATAAAATTTTTTCTCGAATAACAATGATTTTATGAAAAATATTTTCAAGAATTCATTTCTTTGTTGTCTTCAATATTTGTACACACACACACACAACACACACACACACAAGACACACACACACACACACAAGATACACACACACACCGACACAATTTTTTTTTTCAGAAATTGTTGAAATGGCATCTAGGGACCCCAAAACGGATATTTCCGTGGAAAAAATTTTCACGATCTCAATACTTTCCCGTACTTCGTAACGCAGAAAGTAAAAATGAAAACATTTTTCACTAACACAATACTTTCCCTTACTGCGTGTGTGCGTCTGTTTGTGCGTGCTGTATCTCAAAAACTAATTTCCCATACTGAAAGTGCTGTTTACCTTTTTTTGGGTTTTCCTATAATTTTTCGTAAATGAAAAATGCAAAAACAATTTTTTTCGAAATCTCATTGGTTTTTAAGGAAACTGTTGATAAAGATTATTAGAATTTGAACAATGTATAATTTATTTTCATGTTTCATAATTTTGACATTTTAAACGCTATCATCCGATTCTTTTGATGACAAATATCTTTCATTCGTCAAATAAATATTGTTATTTCATATTTTTAGGTGAAAATAGTTTACCAAACTACTAAGCCCACTAAACTATTTTCAGGCAAATCAATTATAATGTATATATTTCCATTCCCGAATGTCGGCTCCGAAACCAGAGTATTGAATTTCTTTATTTGTTTGTTTATTATGATAGCGAGGCCGGCGAGTCCACGTGGACCAGAAAGATGCATGTCGGGATCGTCAAATGCCAATCGGAGACGAGAGAGTGCGATAAATTACAAGTTAAAATATTTTGACGACGATTCATTCTCTATCCTCTTCCTTTGCACATAAATATATATCCAGATCATTTCACGTTTGTGTTTTCTTAAATAAGGCAAGAAGTATGTGAACGCCCATTTCAAATCGCACACAAACAAAACCGGGAGTGTAGCCTTAATAGCTGAACTCGCAGCACTTGGCTTTGGTAATCAAGTTGTAAATTGGTTATCAAGCTTTCTCATAGGGCGTACCCAAACTTTTAATGAATATGTTTCTAAACCTATATCTGTTACATCTGGTGTACCGCAAGGTTCGCATTGCGGTCCCATCTTATTTTTGTTATTTATAAATGACATTTGTGAAGTAATTAAATACTCAAACTTTTTACTTTTTGCAGACGATCTAAAATTATTCCACTCTGTTAATAAAATCACTCATTGTGAACAATTAAATTATGATCTGCAGCAAGTGCAAAAATGGTGCCAAGATAATTTACCAATAGTAATAATCCTCTAAAGTTTTCTTATGCCATTGATGATGTTCAATTAGCCAACATTGATTCTGTAAAAGATTTAGGTGTCTTATTTGACTCGAAAATTACATTTAATTTACATATAGAGAAACTTTGTAATATTGCGCTCAAAAGACTTGGCTTCGTAAGTAGATTTACTCGGGAATTTTCTCCATTTTATCAAAAGATATTGTACTTTTCTTTAGTTAGGTCTATTTTAGAATAGGCATCACCGGTATTCTTACAATGAGAACGCAAAAATTAGACTTGACATGGTTCAAAACAAATTCAAAAATATATTAAAATATCGAATGGATGCTTGTCTACTTATTGATATCAAGTCTCTACGCCATCGTAGAAATGTAATGGATTTATGTTTTTTTTTTATAATTTAATATCCGGCAATATTAGATGCTGTGAACTCCTAAGTCGTATACATTTTAATTATACCACCCGCCAAATTAATAGAAGCACACGGTTGTTTCGAGTGGAGTTTCACCGCACCCAATACGGCTTCAACAGTACCATCAACAGAATGATGCGTTTCTGTAATCTTTTACGTAATAATATTAATTTTGATTTATTTTGTAACAATTATTACAGATTTAAAGTTAATTTAAATTATATGGATGTAGGTTATTTAAAATAATTTTAATCTCTGCATATCGTATTACGTATAAAACTTATTTGTATATATATATTTTGTAAAATTTGAGATTTCAGTAATAAATTAAATTAAATTAAATTAAAGTAACTGGCGAAAAAGTGATTTAAGAATTAATTAAAAATTCTTGCTAAGCTTGACTCTACAGGTAGTGCCAAGGCTCTTTGGCTCTATATAACGAGCCGCCCCTAGTTATAACCCATAAAAAATTATTTAAATTTAGGTAGTTACTTATATTCTTAAAATATAATAATTTGGCAGTTGTATACAATTATTTTAGAATTTTTAAGCAAGTTCTACCATTTTTTATATATTTTAGATAATTCTCAATTTTGAATGCAATTAAAAAATTCGCGTTTAACCAAGAACAGTTATAACCCATTAAAAAATTATTGGCATTTAAGAAGTTGATTATATTCTCAAAACATAATAGTTTGGAAGTTGCATGGAATTATTTCAGAATTTTTAAACAATTTCTACTATGTTTTATTTATTTTAGAAAATGCTCAATTTTGAACGCAACTAAAAATGCATGTTTAACCAAGAACATTTATAACCCAGCAAAATATAATTGGAATTTAGGAAGTTGATTATATTCTTAAAATATACTAATTTGAGATTTGCTTGGAATTATTTCAGAATTTTTAAACAATTTCCACTATTTTTTATTTATTTTATAAAATGCTCAATTTTGAAGGCAATTAAAAAATGCATGTTTAACTACGAACAGTTATAACCCAGCAAAAAATGATTGGAATTTAAGAAGTTGATTATATTCTCAAAATACAGTAATTTGAGAGTTGCTTGGAATTATTTCAGAATTTTTAAACAATTTCTACTATTTTTTATTTATTTTAGAAAATGCTCAATTTTGAACGCAATAAAAATGCATGTTTAACCAAGAACATTTATAACCCAGCAAAATATAATTGGAATTTAGGAAGTTGATTATATTCTCAAAATATACTAATTTGAGAGTTGCTTCGAATTATTTCAGAATTTTTAAACAATTTCTACTATCTTTAATTTATTTTAGAAAATGCTCAATTTTGAACACAATTAAAAAATGTATGTTTAACTACGAACGGCTATAACCCATTAAAAAATTGTTGGAATTTAAAAAGTTTAATATATTCTTAAAACATAATAGTTTGGGAATCGTATGGAATTATTTCAGAATTTTTAAATAATTTCTACTATTTTTTATTTATTTTAGAAAATGCTCAATTTTGAACGCAATTAAAAATGCATGTTTAACCAAGAACATTTCCAACCCATTAAAAAAGTATTGGAATTTAAGAAGTTAATTATATTCTCAAAACATGATAGTTTGAAAGTTGCTTGGAATTATTTTAAAATTTTTAAACAATTTCTACTATTTTTTATTTATTTTATAAAATGCTCAATTTTGAAGGCAATTAAAAAATGCATGTTTAACTACGAACAGTTATAACCCAGCAAAAAATGATTGGAATTTAAGAAGTTGATTATATTCTCAAAATATACTAATTTGAGAGTTGCTTTGAATTATTTCAGAATTTTTAAAGAATTTCTACTATTTTTTATTTATTTTAGAAAATGCTCAATTTTGAACGCAATTAAAAAAAAGTAACTGGCGAAAAGGTGTTTTATAAATTAATTAAATTACTGAGCTTGACTCTACAGGTAGTGCCATGGCTCCTTGGCTCTATATAACGAGCCGCCCCTGTCTGACTGTCTTCTATTGTTTCTTCTAATTTGTTTCTTAGCCTTATTTCTAAGATTCTTGTCAGGATCTTGCTCGGTATACTTGTTAATCTAATTCCTCTGTAAATTTTGCAGTTTCTTTTGTCTCTTTTTTTGTAAAAAGAGAGTATTATTCCCGTGTTCCATTCTCTTGGTATTTTTTTCATTCTCTATTATTTCATTCAGTAGTTCTCTTAATTGTGTTATTCCTTCCTCAGCCATCTACTTTAACTGCTGTTACTTCGTCTACTCCTGGCGCCTTTCCGTTTTTCAGTTTTCTTATTGCCTCTTTTACTTCCTTTTCTTTTATCTTCTCCATCTTCACCTTATTCAACTTAACTTGTTTCTCTTCTTTACCTTCTGGTGGTTCGTTCTCTTCTGTTTCCTCTTTGGCAAAATATTGTCGCCATCTTTCCAAGATTTTATCTTTGTTTGTAATTATTCTTCCGTTTTTATCTTTTATGTTCATCACGTTGTGCTCTTTTCTTTGTTTTAGTTGTTTTAAAGTTCCGTAAAATAGTTTTTGATTTTCTCTGTAGTTCTCGTTGATTGTTGTTCCGAACTGTGTCCATGATTTTTGTTTTGCTTGTTTTACTTGTTTTTTTACTTCGTTTCTTTTTTCTTTGTATTCTTCATAGTCCTCTCTTCTATTGGTCTGCAAGTATTTCCTCCATTTGTCCTTTTTGTCTTTAATTTTGTTCTTGAGTTCCTCTGTCCACCATTCTGTTTTCTTCACCTTTTTGTTTCCTATTTTTTTCCTTGCAGCATCCAGTATAATATTTTTAAATGCCTCCCATTCCCTTTCTATGTCCAATCTTTTTCTTTCTCTTTCTTTGTAATATATACCGATATTTTTCTTGTGTTTGTGTTTCTTTTAGTTTATAAGATCTTATCTTCTCTTTCACGTTTTTCCTTCTTTTGTCTGGTCTTAGTTTATGTTTCCATTACAAGTCCATTCTTAGCAAGTGGTGCTCACTTCCAATTTCTGCTTGTCTTGTTACCTTTATGTCCTTTATTTTGCTCCAGTTATTTTTGTTTATTAGGACGTAGTCAATTATGGATCTCTCATTTCTAGATGCTTGAGTTCTCGTAAATTTATGTATATCTTTGTGTTTGCTATTATTATGTTGTTTTCTACGCATAGTTCAATTATTCTTTCACCATTGTTCTTTCTGGTATATTCTCCTTCTTTTCCCAGGATTTCATTTAGTCCTACGTTCTGGTTTCCAACTCTTCCATTTAAGTCTCCCATTATTATTATGTTTTCAGTTCCCTCATCTATTTCTATTTGTAGGTTCTCGTAGAACTTATCTTTTTCCTCTTTCCTTGCGTCTTCATTTACTCCATATGCTATGATTATTGTTCATGTCTCGTCTTCCGTCAAGTTCATTTCTATAGTCATATATTTCTTACCTTTATCATGTTTTTTTTTATTCTTTCCGGTGTTATTATTATTCCTACCCCTCCGCTTGCTCTCTCCTGTCCATATTAGTCAGTACCAGTGTTGCCAGATTGGGGGGATTTTTCCCCAAAATGGGGGTAAATTATTGTTTTGGGGTGTATTTTGGGGAAGTTCAGTCAATGGAGTATTTTTTGGGGTGGATATTTTATATGAGGGGTATTTTTGACTAAATAAATGAACACGTTATTACATTTGATAGAAATCATCATTACCAATAGTGCACAACCATAAAGAAGTTAGTAATTTTCCTCAGTAAAGAGGAAAAACCTGTGACATCATTTATGGAAGTTGTCCTAGGGATTCTATTATTGCCGTTTTCGTCATTTTGTGACCCCCAATTAGATGCTTTAATTTAAAAAATATGTATGGGTGCCGAAAAGAAGATGAAAATTGTGCGGATGAAGATGAACAATAAATTTTATTAAATTCTATATTTATACTACTTTAATTTTGTATATAAGTTTCTAATAAATCCACTGTATTTACGTTTTATTTCCAAATTTTATTATTTTGGAGAAGGGCAGCGGCGTAATTTTGTGGGATTTTTATTAAATATTTGGGGAAACCTAAAAATTAGTACTGGTAACACTCTGCCCGTAAATAAATAATTATCATTATATTAAATAATTAATCTTTTTATTTGCAATTTGGATCGTAAGGCCTGGATTTTGGATTTTTTGACCTATATTTTTGATTTTTGACCTGCAAACCATTTGATTATTCTCTTATTAATTAATTAACAATTGCAAAACACAAGTTTTTACAAACAAATTCTTTCGTCTAAGTAACGATAAACCATTTGATTCTTCTCTTATCAATTAACAATTGTAAAACCCACGTTTGTGTTCCAAGAATTGAGAGAAAGGACAAGGACCACCCACCGCCGGCGTAATTTTGTGAGGTTTTTATTCAATATTTGGGGAAAACTAAAAATTCTTACTGGCAACATTCTTGCCCGTAAATAAATTATTATTATATTAAATAATCAATCTTTTTGTTTGCATTTTTTATTCTGGATTTTGATTTTTTTTGACCTATATTTTTGACCTGCAGTTTTTAGTATAAATTTCGGATCTTTTAAACTAATTTTTCTTCATTTTCGATTTGTTTGTTAAAATTTTCGATCTTTTGGTCGGCATTTTTTATTTTTTGGCCCGAATTTTTGATTTTCGACCTGAATTATTCATTTTTATGCTCGATTTTTTTGCCGGTATTTTCGAGTTTTTGTTTTTTTATCCTTTATCGTTCTTTAAACATTTTCGCGTTTCTAATTGGCAATTTATTTTGAGCCAGAGGTATTTTTGGGACTGAAAAGGTAAACTATTTTTCTTTTGCTTGATTTTTCAATTTTTTTTGGTTTGTATATTTTAATTTTTTAGACCAGGATTTTTTTTTGCTTATATTTTAGATTTCTTTGTTCTAATTTTTAAAAAATTTTGTCTACATTTTTAATTTTTCGATTTTTTTAGTTTTTTTTATCTTGGTTATTAATTTTAACGAGCAAATTTTTTATTGGTCTACACTCTAAATTTTTAACATGAATTGTTGATTTTTATGGGCGATGTTTTTTGTTTGCGGTTATTTTTGAGTTTTTGTACTAAGTTTTTGATTGTTTGCCCTTCATTTTAGATTTTTTTAAGCTGTATTATTGTTTTTATGGGCGAATTTTTTAAATTACTTTCGAGTTTAGAGTTTCGGCAATTTATTTTGAAATGAAGTTATTTTTGGGACTGAAAATGGCAAATTATTTTTCCTTTGCTTGAATTTTCAATTTTTTAGCCTGCATTTTTTATTTTTTACATCAGGACATTTGATTGTTTCCCTATATTTTAGATTTTTGTTCTGTGTTTTTCATTTCTTTGTTCCAAATTTTGAAGTTTTTGACGTATAAACCAAAATGTTCGTTTCTTTTTCTGGTGTGCTTTTTTTACTTTTGCCGAGAGTTTACGATTTTTCGTCTAAAATTTTTGCCTATATTTTTAGTTTGTTTTACCTTGATTATTAATTTTAACAGCGAATTTTTGATTGGTCTATACTTTAGATTTTTAACCTGAATTATTGTTTTTATGGGTGATTTTTTAAAATTATTTTTGAGTTTAGAGTTTCGGCAATTTACTTTGAGGTAAAGAGTTATTTTTGGGGCTGAAAATGGCAAACTATTTTTCTTGTGCTTGAAATTTCAATGTTTAGCCTGCACTTTTATTTTCTGGCCTATATTTTAGATGTTTTTGGCATCTGAACCAAAATTTTCGAATATTTAGATGAAATTTTTCTTCTTTGACTGCTTTTTTATTTTTGCCAAGAGTTTTCAATTTTTTACCAATGTTCGTCTGTTACTCTAATTAGTAATTTTAACGAGCGAATTTTTTATTGGTTTTTACTTTAGATATAAATTAATTATTGATTTTTATGAGCGAATTTTTGATCAACATTTTCGACTTTTTGGTCCAAGGTTTTGATTTTTCTCCCTATAATTTAGATTTTGCAGACTGATTTTTTGATACTTTTGGTCTGAACTTGGTTTTTGTATTAATTTTAGGTTATTTATTTAATTTGAAATTTTTTGTTTTAGTGTTTTTAATTTAATTATAGTGGTTGTTTTAAGATAAAACTAATGTACTTTGATATTTAGTGAGAAAATACAGCCTGCGCGATTTGTGTTTAAGGAATTACTTAATTTTCTAATATTTTGATTCGATTTGTGATGTTTTTTTGAAAATTTTTAAATCAAAAGAATAATTTTTGCAGCTAATTTAGTTTTTTTAGTAATTGTTAAAAATAATACTTTTTCCCAGAATGAAACTGAACACTCACTATAACTGGAACTGTTTGGAAATTATAAAAAAAAACGAACAATTTTAACTAGATAATTAGCAAGGCTTTCCGGGAAATTAAAGAATTATTTTAATTATTTGGAGGATACCACAGCACGATTAAATATTTGTCTAATTTTTTAGATGTACTATCTACATATTTTCGGAAAAAAAAATGTTTTGTTCCAATTCCGGAATCTTATCAGTATTGCCAAACAAAAACTTTAATCGATGGGGTATTTTTTGGGGTGGGTATTTTATGCGAGGGGTATTTTGGGGGGTTTTTATGAAATATTTGGGGAAAATTAAAAATTACTCCTGGCAACACTGGCCAGTACCGTCTATGAATCCTTTGAATTTCTTTACTTTTCTTTTTTGTTTCTGTTATTCCCAGCGTTTCTATTTTCGATTTTTCCATTTCTTCTACTAGTTCTTCTTCCTTTCCTTTGATGCTTCGTATATGCCCATTCTTATTTTAGTATGTTTTTCTTTATCTATTTTTATTTTATTGGCGTGTGTTATTCCTTTTCCGTTGTCTTTGCTATGTTCCTTTTCGTCTTTCTTGTCATTTCTTAGTTTTTTGATCTGGGCGTATCAATTTGTTTGACTCCTTTCTGTGTTCTATCCCATTTGTATTGTGCGTCGTTTATTTTTATCTTCTGATATCCCACTTTGACTAACTTTCCTTTATTCCTTTCTTCCTTCGCAATGCTTCTCAGTTCTTTCTGTATTTCCCTCTCATTTCTTGTTAGATCATTATCGATAAATACCATGCTATTTTTAATGTTACGTTTTGCTTTCATTATATCGATTTTGTGCTCGAAGGACTCAACTTCAGCCATTATCATCTCCGTATTCTTTCCTCTGTTCATTTTGAATAAAATAATAAAAGTTATTTGTTATAATTCGTATATTTCGAGGCCCTAACAAAAATGATAGTAGTACTAGTAATACATGCAAATTTCTTTTGTATCATTCAATATCCGGCGTGGTACTAGCCAGGGAAGTAGTTGTTTCAGTAAGTTATATGTTTATAGTCTTAGTAAGACTTAATTTTGTTTGCAGAGTTACGAACAGGTTGAATATTCATATATTCAGGCTATATTTCGTTTTATTGAATTTATATAAAGAAATATTTATATGCAGGTAGTGCATGGCTCCTTGCAGTGCAGGATTTCTCAACCCTTTTTTGTACACACTACATCAATATGAGAGATGGATTTTTTATTTTGATAAAATTTTGATGAGCGAGAGGTGGCCAAAAATAATTTTCTCGGGTATGAAGATAGAAAAGTCGTGCAAATTTAGTTATAAAAACCCTGTTTAATGTTAAACTGTATGGAGAATAGGATAGCACATACCGTATTCAAAAATCGACTTAGCCAAACTGAAACCATGGATTTCCCAGTTGACAAACAAATATGAAATTTGAATATTCATGTTTTGTGTTCTCTTTAGATTTTTCAATTTTATTTAAATGATCTGACAATAAGGGGTCAAATTTAGCCAGCATTTCTGCTGCCTAAAAAAAATCGTTATTTCTCTTATAGAGATTGGAACTACTTCGTCTAAAAGCAAGATATTGACCTGTTAAAAAGTGCACAATAGCAATAATTCTTTCTACAATAGCTTTCCATCGTTTTTTTTTCGAATTCAAATTGTTGTTGTTGCTCTTTGACTATGATTCCTATTTATTTAAACGGATTTTTAACTCCCATCATTTTTGGAGACACTTAATATACTTTGCACTGTGCTGATGTTTTAAAAATTGATCAGCAGAATGGCGTAAGTCTTTAAAACCCGTAGTTATAATTTTAATATTTCCTTTTCCAAATAATTTACATAGGAAACAAAATCCGCAGCTTTGTCTTATGTTTCGCGGGCTTCGCCGGTTTCGCCGCCCCTGTAATCGCCGCCCACGTGCCATGCACGCTCTAGCCCTCCGGTAGGATCGGCCCTGTTCCCAGCGAGAGTTAACGAGAGCCAGATGGAGTTAGAACAGAATCCAACCAGTATTTTTTCATAATTTAAGTTGATTTATAATTATTGACTTTAAATAAAGATAAAAAAATGGTGATGTGGCCATCATGTTACTTTCTCCGATTTTATATTTACGTTTTCAAGGGTTTATTTTCAATTGAAATCATATTTTAAATGTACATCGAGCGTTGCGTAAACTCGGATGAAACTGACGTTTAAAACGTCAAAATCATGAAATATGGAATAATTATACTTCAAATTCAAAAACTCGGTTTACTCAAAAACTAACGAGATTTCGAAAAAAACTTATTCTTTAGAAGTTGTTCATTTTGGCATTCTCTACAATTATTATTTACATAAATTTGCTGTAACAATTATCGTTTCATAATTATAAACCAAAAATTAAAAAAAATAAATATTTTTTTTTCTCGAATAGCAATGATTTTATGAAAAATATTTTCAAGCAAAAGATGTTCATTTCTTTGTTGTCTTTGATGTTTGTTTAAATATTTTTGTAATATTTTTCATATTTAAGAAAATATTTGCAAAAAACAAAAAACAGTTAAGGTAAACACCCACTTCCGGTGTACGAAATTTTACCAAAAGCTTTTCAGTTCTTCGGATTATCAAATAAGACGTATGTTCAAAGTTTCATATCAATTGCTTTGTTAGTTTTTGAGATACAGCGCACACAGACAGACACACACACACACACACACACACACACACACACAGACAGACACACACACACACAGACACAAAAAATTTTTTTCCAGAAATTGTTGAAATGGCATCTAGGGACCCCAAAACGGATATTTCCGTAAAAAAAAATTTTGAAAAAAAAATCACGATCACAATACTTTCTCGTACTTCGTAACGGAGAAAGTAAAAAACAAATAAAAATTGTTTTTAAAACACTATACGTTCCAAGGAAAAACGTAAATAGAGCCACATTGGTAGGTATAAAACAAAAAAAAACGTGGTATGATAGAACGGTTCGGCGTGGTCGTGGCCGAAGCGGTCACTGCAGACCCGTTTCGATGGTTCAGCTGATTCAATTCAATTCCGTCCTTCATTCCGAAAGTGTGCACCGAGCGACGACGGGGATATACACACACACACGCTTATGCAATTTCCCACAGAAAATAAGTGGCGTGGCGCGGCCATTGCTCCGACGAGTGACGTCGGCCCTCACGTGACGGACTGCGGAGTACAGCCACGTCTCCGCCATTTGCCTGCCATTAGAAGTGTTGTGCGTATCGTTTCTTCGCTCGCCATGAAAGACGGGGTCAGATTTAACATTAAATTTATTGGACTGATTAAGGCGAATCCGTGCCTTTACGACCATACAAGTTCTGATTACATCAATAGAGAAGTTCAAGGTGCTGCTTGGCAAAAAATCGCTGGATTTGTGGAAGAAGAAGGTACATATTCTATAAATAGCATAAATTATTATTCAGTGTGTTTGGGTTTGAAATAAGGTACGTGTTTTGTTAGGTTATTATTTCACGTGTTTCGACTATTGCTTGTCATTCTCAAAGTATTAAAATAATGTTAATGTAGCTTTCTTGCTCCAATGGAAGCCTCTTATTAAACAAGTTTTCTACTTTGGATTTAGCTCAGGACTTATTTTTAAGTGAGTTTAACTTAGTGAGTTTTGAATGTTGCACGAGGTAGCACTGCAAATGATTTTTTGTTTTGAACAAATTTAATATTTGACACAAGAAATTAATTACCTACAATAGGGTATTAAAACGGAATAAAACTAAAACCGTTCATGCACACCTTCAGAAATAAGGGTATCTGCTAAGGATGCGATAAACAAACTATTATTATTATTATTATATATCCTAAACGCAAGACACGAACCTTTAATAACGGGCGAACGGAAAAAGGTAAAAGGGTGAAATTTTCAACAAACGTTCGGGATCACCAAAGGGGCCGGTTTTTGTACATTTCAACCCCCGAAATCAACCCCCCGCGAAAATGGAAAAAACACCTTCTTTGACCGTCGCGGCTAGAGTTTATCAAATTTCAAAAAAAAAATTATACTAAACTGTGCCTCTACCATTTACGCAACTATCCATATGCATAAATTCCTCTCAACTCACCCCCACCCCCCGGGGGGGCCCATTTAACACTTTTTTCCAGTCAAAATCTATCTTCTTTTACAGTTTTCGAGTTGGAGGATCGATTTGTATCTCAAAATACTCGCAAATACTTCCTACACAAAACTTGCTTATTTTTATTTTGAAATTTTGCCCCGTTCTCGAGATATGATTTTTTCACCCCCGGGGTGCAAGCAAAATTTCTTGCAACGAAAAACTTTGGGCCGCCATAGCGCGCTCAGTTTTGAAGATATCGCAAAATCGTATGAATGTTTATTGTAGGGAATTCTTTTCTCTACAATTATATATTACCGCTATTTTCACAACTATTGTCATTGCGGAGTTATTAGGGGTAAAACACCCCATTTTTTACATATTAACCCCTACAACGTCAACCGTTATCTCTAGGAAAAAATGTTGCAAATAAAAATTGTAGATAAATATATTCTAGATCATTTTGGTAACCGGTATTTTATACGTACGGCAAACCGTTTATAATATATGACCGTTTTCCTTTAACCTTGCAGATTTTTTCATTTCAACCCTTCAAATAATTGAAAGTCAAGCGTCGAACGTGACATGTACGTCAAACGGGCCAATCGAAATTCGGGATTTCAGGTTATCATTGCTTGCTACCATCACTAATTCCAGGCAATTAATAAACGTCAGAATTAATGGTTCTCGGTTAGGAGTGCATGTAACGTGGATCAATCTTGACTTTTCCCGGCCTCTTTCGTTGGAATTTTTACGAAATTTTTCGCATTGGCTTCTACTTTTGTTTTGAAATCGGGTGAGTACTTTCAGAGGATTGCTTTATTAATAATGTTTGGTGTGTCGATCGCTGATTACACCGTCGGGAATCCCTTCTCAAGCCCAACAGAAAACCCAAATAAATTTATTTGATCAGACCCCTCCTTCTAATTTAAAAAAATCAATTAAACTTTTATTTATTTTGCCGGTAAATATTTTCGATCGTTTTTAATATTTGTTTTATTTCTTCTTAAATCACGAATCCAACGACGGATTAACATTGCCGCATAGCGTACACGCAAAACAAACTTTTAATTTTTAAAATCGCCCGGTTATTAACCGAGATTTGAATATTTGGATTATTGTCGTTTTTGAACGTTGAAAATTTTTCACCGGAAAATCAATTTCGAAAAAAAAAATATTTCCGGGAGGGTTAGAATAATGAAACTTTGAGAAATCATTGAGCGTTCCATCTGAAGCAGACCAACAAAGTTTGGTAACATTTCGGTCACCCCGTCAGCAGCCAAAGACCAAAACAACCCCCATCAGTACCGCCGCCCAAGTTTTGTTTGTTTGTCTGTCGGTCTGTAATGTGTATACGCTTCTCAGACGGCCCCTAAATAATTTTTAGAGGGCCAAAGTTGGTGAAAAATAAATCATCTTCTTCCTGTTAACGTCCGAGTGCTCTCCAAACGGCAAATTAAGAAATGCATTGATGGTACACCGTCACATCTGACAGATGTCAGATTCGGAAACTGGGGTTACCAGAAACTGGGGTTACCACCAGATTAGCATTCCCCGACGCGTGTGGTTTGAGCAAAACGATTTAAAATAATGTCTTTTTAATTTTTTTCACCCCCTTCTGCACGGATGAGAGAGGTGGCGCTTTCGGGCAATGTGGTGCCTATCAATTGTCATCGAATGAGCAAATTTCATCGTCCCCATGATCCTCCCCGTGACCGTCGGGGCCTTCTCAAGAAATTATACAAGAAAATTCGGCCCGGCCTTCCGGGTACATCCTGGATAATTTAAAACCACTCCATCCTCTCCACAAAAAACCCCTCTACAACATTTATTCTCATTATTTTTTGATTTTTCCAATCGTTTGCGTGTTATGAATTTTTTTATGTGTCAAGGCACCAAATTTTTCATTTTTCATGAGTAAAACCATCGGAAATTTGAGTGAAAATCGCATTACACGGATTTGGCTGAAATTTTCACCAAAGATACCTTTCGCCTGAAGGGGCACCGCATGACAAGTATTTTACCTCTGGGGGCCCCCTTACGCCTTATTTTCACCCCCAGAGTTCGTTTTTTTTTCTTATGAGGACGTATTTTTTTTTATGGTAATTTAAGAGCTGAAACTTTTAGGGTGGGTGGGAGATGCGACCAGCCATGATCCGTAATTTTTTCAAAAATTTTCAAACACCCCCCACCTCTCCAGAGCGCGTTATTTGGCCCACCCCAGAATTTTTTTTTCAATTTCTTTCAAGGACGTATTTTTTTCTTTTTAAATTGAAGAGTTGAAACTTTTAGGGTAGGTTCGGGGTATAACTGGCTTTTGCTCCGTAATTTTTTTTAAATTTTTGAAACACCCGCTACCCTTCCGTAATTTTTTAATTCGACATTCTCGAAATATCTCAGCAGGGGTGTGGAAGGGAAAAAATTGAATTCAACTCAAATGTCAGATTTTTCAATAACTATTGAAACCAAATCAAAAACATATACAAAATTTTTACATAAAGTGCATACTTTTCAAAATACCGATTTTCCCAAATCTAAAGCGATTTAAAAACATTTTATTTTTTTGTACCCTCTTCTGCACTGCCGATGGAGATGTCCTGTTTAGGCAATGTGGCAGCTATGACGGGGCACGGATTGAGCAAATTTGATCGTACCAAAGATCTTTCCTGTGGTCTTTAGGGCCTTCTCTAGAAACCTTTAGAAATTAGAAGAAAAAAATTCGCACAGCCTTCCCTGTATATCCTGGACAATTTAAAACTATCCAATCCTCTTCACAAAAGACCCCTCTACAACATTTATACTTTGAATATTTTCGATTTTTCTAATCGTTTGCGAGTTATGAATTTTTTTATGTGTCAAGGCACCAAATTTTTCATTTTTATTGAGTAAACCATCGGAAATTTGAGTGAAAATCGCATGACATGGATTCGGCTGAAATTTTCACCAAAGATACCTTTCGCCTGAAGGGGCACCGCGTGACAAGTATTTCATCTCTGGGGGCCCCCGTTCCGGGGCCCCTGCCTTAAAAGTGAGCGATTCAAGATTATTTTCAGGGAGCCTGTCAAAGCTTCAGTATATTTGCAAAGCTTTCCCCTACAATATTTATGTTGGAACATTTTCTGATTTGTAGCTCCCTTAACGGGATACGATTTTACAAAGATTGACCTCATTGTTTTCACCTGTTTTCAAGTTTCTTTTATATAAAATGACAGTTTCTGTCAGATTGAAAATTTTCAGATTTAATGACATTGACATTGACGGGTTTAGGTTAGAAACCTATCAGCTGTGCGTCAGACATGACATTCACTGACATATCTGGAACAAGGTTATGATTGCACGCAATTTTCAGATTGAAGGACATTGACATGATAAGCCAAAGTCGCGGGTTTAGGTTAGGAACCTATCAGCTGTGCATGACATTGACATGACATGCCAAAGTCGCGGGTTTAGGTTAGGAATCTATCAGCTGTGCGTCAGACATGGCATTAACTGACATATCTGGAACAAGGTTATGATTGCACACAATTTTCACATTTAATGACATTGACATGCCAAAGTCGCGGGTTTAGGTTAGGAACCTATCAGCTGTGCGTCAGACATGACATTAACTGACGTATCTGGAACAAGGTTATGATTGCACACAATTTTCAGATTTAATGACATTGACATGACATGCCAAAGTCGCGGGTTTAGGTTAGGAACCTATCAGCTGTGCATGACATTGACATGACATGCCAAAGTCGCGGGTTTAGGTTAGGAACCTATCAGCTGTGCGTCAGACATGACATTCACTGATAAATCTGAAACAAGGTTATGATTGCACACAATTTTCACATTTAATGACATTGACATGACATGCTTAAAGTCGCGAGTTTCGATTAGGAACCTATGAGCCGCGTCCCGGGGCCCCGGTCTTAAAAGTGAGCGATTCAAGATTATTTTTCGGGAGACTTTATGACTTCAGTTTTGACTTTGAAGAGTTTGTCGAAACTCCAGTATATTGACAAAGCTTACCCTACAATATTGATGTTTTTGTTTTCAAGTTTCTTTCAGGGGCGTATTTTTTCTATTTAAATTGAAGAGCTGATATGTTTAGAGTTTGTAAAGGTTACAACGATCTTTTATCTCTATTTTTTTCAAAATTTTCGGAACCACCTCTTCGCGCCATTTGCACCCCCAGGGTTCGTTTCTCTTCATTTAACGCCGATTTTTTTTTCTATTCAAGTCGGAAAGCTAAAATTTTTGGGGATCGCAGAGGATATAAGTGGCTTTCAAAAAAATAAACGAAACACAAATAAAAATAAACAATGAAGGATTAAAAATTAAAAATGAAAAATGAAAAACGAAAAATGAAAACAAAAAAATGAAAATCGAAAAATTAAAAATTAAAAATAATTTTAAAATGTTCATCAATGGCGCAGCGCAGCAGAGCCGTCGTGCGTCACCAGTAACTTTGGTTAATTTTAATAGGATATGCAAGGACGACGGCGCAGCGCAGCGGAGCCGTCGTTCGTCACCGGTTACTTTGGTCAATTTTAATGGGATACCCTCAGGCGACGGCGCAGCGCAGCGGAGCCGTCGTTCGTCACCGTTTACTTTACTCAATTTTAATAGGTTACGCACGGACGATGGCGCAGCGCAGCGGAGCCGTCGTTCGTCATCAGTTACTTTGGTCAATTTTAATGGGATATGCTCAGGCGACGGCGCAGCCGTCGTTCGTCACCAATTAAAAAAATTAAAAATTAAAAATTGAAACTTAAAAATTAAAAATAAATAAAAATTGAAAATTAATTAAAATTAAAAAATTTAAAAAAATTTAAAAAAAAATTTTTTTTTTTTTTTTTTTATTTAAAAATTTATTTAAGAAGACTATTTTATCAAAAGAATCTTTAGCTTGAAAAACTAGTCCCCCTACTTACTAAACGCGTAAGAAAAACGCCCGAAACTCGGCCGTCTTTGGTCCGATCGGGACGAGAATTTTTTTCAAACATCCGAGTCCACTTTGGCACAATCTATCAAATTTTGGCCATCCAAGGCCAACTTTTTTTTCAAAAAATCAAAATGGCGATTTTCAATTTTTTTTTTTCGAAAAAAAAAATTCCACCGATACCCGACCGAATTCCGTTTGGGCCAAGGACATTTTCATTTTTTTGACTCCGCCCCTTTTGCGGGGAACTGCGGGGAACGGTCGAGAGAGTGCCGTACGCGATCGACATCTCCTCCCAGGAAGTTGAAGAATCGACCTGGATTTTTTTACCATTCTGTAGATTTCGTAAGGTACTACAAAATGATGTGCCAGATTTTTGAAATTTTGTCCCATTTTCGAGTTATTAATTTTTGAAAAAGATTGATTTTTTTGAAAAATCATTTCTCTGTTAATACTGTCTTGCGAAAGTTGAAACTCACGGACATGAAGGATCTCTTCGTGCTCTACAAATTCGAATTGGGCACCTTTTTGAAAATTTTGGCTCCAAAAACAGTTGAACAAAAAAGCAACTTTGACGAGATGCAGCTCGATACCCGTGCCGCCCGCCCAAAAATGATTCCCCCAAAAGTTGTAGCCCTATTAATTTACTACAAAACTGCCAAGTTTCATTACTTCGTCATTTCGGAATCCGGAGATAAAAAATTAAATTTTCCAAAAAGCACGAAGACATTGGAAATCTTCCTGATTGGTGGAATTTTAGATATGGCCGCCGTTCGACCAATGGAAAGCGCTCGGAACTTTGTCTGACGTTTCAATGAAATTCCATGTATTTTCGCTCGGTTGAAACGTGTGTTGAGATTTCCGGTGTCGGTAAAGCCAAAAATGGGTTCCTCGAAGTGTTAACAACCCCGCGCCTGTTTTCCCCGACCTCCCAGCGAAACCCTAAAGTTTCCATGAACGAAAATCGGGAGGCCCGCATGGCGGCGGAATCTCCACGGCGTTCGACCGATAGAAAGGAGCCGGCCGGCAGGTGACGTTTCCGTGTCTTTTGCTTAATTACGATTTTCCCTTTGATTTTCCCCGAGGCAGAGGCTCATAATGGGTTCTCTGAAGTATTAACCATAAAGGGTACGTTTTCTCCCGGCTCCGCGAGTTTGTCCAACTTTCCCACGGACGAAAACCCCAGTCGCTGCATTCGTAGGATTTTGAGGTTATGTATGAATTGATTTAATTTAATCATTGAATTTGTAATAACAATAATACTATGAACCTGTATTCATTCAGATTTGGTTTATGATGCACATGTGTTTAAGGAATTAAAATAGAAAAATATTGTTATGCTTAATTTTCTTTCGCAATAGACAAAGAAGAATTTTAAGTCTAGAGCAATGTATCGAAGAGTTTTACTCTAAATAATTATCTGAATTTAAGCATTTAATTTATGGTAATAATATTAACAACCCTGACGAATGCGGTGAGTTGCTGAGACGAGGGCGTAGCCCGAGTCGAAGTAAGAGCATCAGAGTCTCAGTTAATATGCCTTATCCCACGTATTAGATACAACTTTTTATCTACGACTGCTCAGAATTACGGAAATTATACTTTTGAATTGAATTCAACGAAAAATCGGAATATCATAGTATGTAATAGCAACATGTAATTTGAATGTCAACAATTTAAGTCAAAACTTCAAGAATTAATTTTCTAATTTCTGTTTTTCTGTGAAATAAAGAGCGACTCCGAATCTCTGCCTTCGGATATCGAAGAATCGCCCACGCGGATATGATGCACTTATTTCACGAAGGCAAGTTTGGGGAACGAGCCGTAGGCGAGTGCCCCAATGCCGAGTGAGATAAGGGGGCATCATATCTACACGCGTTGTACAGATAACTTTTTCTACAACTGAAATCCCTTTCACTTTTCATAATGAATACCGAAAAAAACAAGTAAATTAATTTATCTGACGTTTGGTGTGTGACGTTTCCTCGTCGCGGCCACGTCTCATTATAAAAAAGTCACTGTAATGCGTGGTCTACAATGTTGAAGGTTTATCAGTTTTAGAAATGTTTTCTAAGCACGTAATTATAACGTTTTCATTGATAGTTTTCACCTTCTTACTTGTACACCAATCCATATACTGTTTGTATGCGAAGTCATATTTTGGAAGGGATCTGATCGGCAGTAATCCGTGCTGGATATATTGAGCAGATTTCCTAATTTCAGGTGGGGTACAATTATTCGAATCACTTTCACTTTCCATGATGATTTCCGATTTATAAAAATGTAAATTAATTATTTGACGTTTAATGTGACGTTCTCCCGTCGCTGCCGCCGCTGCCTCAACGTTCTATAACAATGGTTGTTTATCTGTAACCTGGATTTCATATCCGTACACTTAACCGAAAAATAGCTTATGTCCGTACAGTTTATTGTTAGGGAATTAATCAATATACAGCAAGGAGTAGAAAATAGTATATTGTACAACAAGAGTGGATATGATGCACATATCTCACGAAGGCAGGTTTGGGGAACGAGCCATAGGCGAGTGCCCCAATGCCGAGTGAGATATGGGGGCATCATATCCACTCGCGTTGTACAGATAACTTTTTCTACGACTGAAATCTCTTTCACTTTTCATAATGAATACCGAAAAAACATGTAAATTAATTTATCTGACGTTTAATGTGTGACGTTTTCTCGTCGCGGCCACGTCGAAATTATAAAAAAGTCACTTTAATGCGTGGTCTACAATGTTGAAGGTTTATCAGTTTTAGAATTGTTTTCTATGCACGTAATCATAACGTTTTCATTGATAGTTTTTACATTCTTACTTGTACACCAATCCATATATTGTTTGTATGCGAAGTCATATTTTGGAAGGGATCTGATCGGCAGTAATCCCTGCTGGATATCTTGAGCAGATTTCCTAATTTCAGGTGGGGTACAATTATTCGAATTACTTTCAATTTCCATGATGATTTCCGATTATATAAAAATGTAAATTAATTATTTGACGTTTGATGTGACGTTCTCTCGTCGCTGCCGCCGCCGCCTCAACGTTCTATAACAATGGTTGTTTATCTGTAACCTGGATTTCATATCCGTACACTTAACCGAAAAATAGCTTATATCCGTACAGTTTATTGTTAGGGAATTAGTCAATATACGGCAAGGAGTAGAAAAATCAATAAAACTAATTGTTTCTTTTTCAATTCTTGGTTACATCATTTACTCTTACGCGAGTATTTTATGTGAAAAATATACCAGCAATACATTCTCGTATATATATTTTTTACCTTATTCTGTTTTATTGAAGCCATTGTATAGAAGTTCATATAAATGTTGTGCATTGCAAAATCTGTGATGCATCAAATCATGCGTTACAGCTTGAACTGGTTCACCCATTTCCGGAGGAGTAATATGTAACTTGCAGTCACTATCGGAATTAATTGCAATATTTTATAAATAAATGTAGTTTTAACACGTTTCTTGCTAATATTTACATAAGTGACAGGTAACACAATGACATTAAAATATTGGGTTTGTTAATTCGGTTACCTATCTCGATTCAAATTCATATGCTGTGATCACATTTTATTCTCATCGCAGTGGGGGTGTTTTTTGTTGTTATATTGGCATGTATTTTTGATAGTAATGATTGAAGTATGTTGTTAACCTATATTTTAATAAAACGTTGTCAGATAACATTTTTATATGTGAATGAAGGATATTATAAAATGCAACATTGCACTACACATTACCAAGAAAATACAATGACATTATTAGTAAATTTTTTACTACCAACAAATATGTCTGCGGCGAGAATAAAATGTGAACAGAGTATATATCAGTAGAGAGTTGATTAAATTCAGTACTTTAGTCACTCATTTTTATATTCCTGCAGAGGAATAGCGTCTTTGACTTAGTGCTATAATTGAATTTCTTCAATCACATACCAGTACTTACGACCAAAAGGAATTCGCATCGCCGCAGAACAAATAGAAATGGGTGCATTTTTTCTATAACGCACCTCATTTTATTACATGCATAAAACACAAACTATAATAAGTCATTGAAAAGGAGCTAAGGTTTTAATTCAAAATGGAAGGGTTTGAATCATATCACTTCAAATTGAATGCATATTCAGAGGAAGTCTGGCTTTAAGTCGGTAGGACTTACTAGACCAGAGTTCGCCGCCCGCACGCTAGGAGCGCGCCTTTTCCTGCCCGTTTTCTTATAATGTATTTTTCACAACACCACTATTTCACATAAAAATCACCATTTCAACAACACGGATCTGCTTTAGCCTTGAACAACTTAGTTATTATATATCCTAAACGCAAGACACGAACCTTTAATAACGGGCGAACGGAAAAAGGTAAAAGGGTGAAATTTTCAACAAACGTTCGGGATCACCAAAGGGGCAGGTTTTTACACATTTCAACCCCCGAAATCAACCCCCCGCGAAAATGGAAAAAACACCTTTTTTGACCGTCGCGGCGAGAGTTTATCAAATTTAAAAAAAAAAAAAATACTAAACTGTGCCTCTACCATTTACGCAACTATCCATATGCATAAATTCCTCTCAACTCACCCCCACCCCCCGGGGGGGCCCATTTAACACTTTTTTCCAGTCAAAATCTATCTTCTTTTACAGTTTTCGAGTTGGAGGATCGATTTGTATCTCAAAATACTCGCAAATACTTCCTACACAAAACTTGCTTATTTTTATTTTGAAATTTTGCCCCGTTCTCGAGATATGATTTTTTCACCCCCGGGGTGCAAGCAAAATTTCTTGCAACGAAAAACTTTGGGCCGCCATAGCGCGCTCAGTTTTGAAGATATCGCAAAATCGTATGAATGTTTATTGTAGGGAATTCTTTTCTCTACAATTATATATTACCGCTATTTTCACAACTATTGTCATTGCGGAGTTATTAGGGGTAAAACACCCCATTTTTTACATATTAACCCCTACAACGTCAACCGTTATCTCTAGGAAAAAATGTTGCAAATAAAAATTGTTGATAAATATATTCTAGATCATTTTGGTAACCGGTATTTTATACGTACGGCAAACCGTTTATAATATATGACCGTTTTCCTTTAACCTTGCAGATTTTTTCATTTCAACCCTTCAAATAATTGAAAGTCAAGCGTCGAACGTGACATGTACGTCAAACGGGCCAATCGAAATTCGGGATTTCAGGTTATCTTTGCTTGCTACCATCACTAATTCCAGGCAATTAATAAACGTCAGAATTAATGGTTCTCGGTTAGGAGTGCATGTAACGTGGATCAATCTTCACTTTTCCCGGCCTCTTTCGTTGGAATTTTTACGAAATTTTTCGCATTGGCTTCTACTTTTGTTTTGAAATCGGGTGAGTACTTTCAGAGTATTGCTTTATTAATAATGTTTGGTGTGTCGATCGCTGATTACACCGTCGGGAATCCCTTCTCAAGCCCAACAGAAAACCCAAATAAATTTATTTGATCAGACCCCTCCTTCTAATTTAAAAATCAATTAAACTTTTATTTATTTTGCCGGTAAATATTTTCGATCGTTTTTAATATTTGTTTTATTTCTTCTTAAATCACGAATCGAACGACGGATTAGCATTGCCGCATAGCGTACACGCAAAACAAACTTTTAATTTTTAAAATCGCCCGGTTATTAACCGAGATATGAATATTTGGATTATTGTCGTTTTTGAACGTTGAAAATTTTTCACCGGAAAATCAATTTCGAAAAAAAATATATTTCCGGGAGGGTTAGAATAATGAAACTTTGAGAAATCATTGAGCGTTCCATCTGAAGCAGACCAACAAAGTTTGGTAACATTTCGGTCACCCCGTCAGCAGCCAAAGACCAAAACAACCCCCATCAGTACCGCCGCCCAAGTTTTGTTTGTTTGTCTGTCGGTCTGTAATGTGTATACGCTTCTCAGAAGGCCCCTAAATAATTTTTAGAGGGCCAAAGTTGGTGAAAAAGAAATAACATCTTCCTGTTAACGTCCGAGTGCTCTCCAAACGGCAAATTAAGAAATGCATTGA
This sequence comes from Ocypus olens, assembly GCA_910593695.2. Classification (NCBI taxonomy): domain Eukaryota; kingdom Metazoa; phylum Arthropoda; class Insecta; order Coleoptera; family Staphylinidae; genus Ocypus; species Ocypus olens. Next base: position 14,369,502 of record OU343053.1, on the reverse strand, counting down.
TGGTGCACCGTCACATCTGACAGATGTCAGATTCGGAAACTGGGGTTACCAGAAACTGGGGTTACCACCAGATTAGCATTCCCCGACGCGTGTGGTTTGAGCAAAACGATTTAAAATAATGTCTTTTTAATTTTTTTCACCCCCTTCTGCACGGATGAGAGAGGTGGCGCTTTCGGGCAATGTGGTGCCTATCAATTGTCATCGAATGAACAAATTTCATCGTCCCCATGATCCTCCCCGTGGCCGTGGGGGCCTTCTCAAGAAATTATACAAGAAAATTCGGCCCGGCCTTCCGGGTACATCCTGGATAATTTAAAACCACTCCATCCTCTCCACAAAAAACCCCTCTACAACATTTATTCTCATTATTTTTTGATTTTTCCAACGAATTGCGTGTTATGAATTTTTTTATGTGTCAAGGCACCAAATTTTTAATTTTTCATGAGTAAACCATCGGAAATTTGAGTGAAAATCGCATGACATGGATTTGGCTGAAATTTTCACCAAAGATACCTTTCGCCTGAAGGGGCACCGCGTGACAAGTATTTTACCTCTGGGGGCCCCCTTACGCCTTATTTTCACCCCCAGAGTTCGTTTTTTTTTCTTATGAGGACGTATTTTTTTTTTTATGGAAATTTAAGAGCTGAAACTTTTAGGGTGGGTGGGAGATGCGACCAGCCATGATCCGTAATTTTTTCAAAAATTTTCAAACACCCCCCACCTCTCCAGAGCGCGTTATTTGGCCCACCCCAGAATTTTTCTTTCAAGGACGTATTTTTTTCTTTTTAAATTGAAGAGTTGAAACTTTTATGGTAGGTTCGGGGTATAACTGGCTTTTGCTCCGTAATTTTTTTTAAATTTTTGAAACACCCGCTACCCTTCCGTAATTTTTTAATTCGACATTCTCGAAATATCTCAGCAGGGGTGTGGAAGGGAAAAAATTGAATTCAACTCAAATGTCAGATTTTTCAATAACTATTGAAACCAAATCAAAAACATATACAAACTTTTTACATAAAATGCATACTTTTCAAAATACCGATTTTCCCCAATTTCAAACTGCCTAAAGCGATTTAAAAACATATTTTATTTTTTTGTACCCTCTTCTGCACTGCCGATGGAGATGTCCTGTTTAGGCAATGTGGCAGCTATGACGGGGCACGGATTGAGCAAATTTGATCGTACCAAAGATCTTTCCTGTGGTCTTTAGGGCCTTCTTTAGAAACCTTTAGAAATTAGAAGAAAAAAATTCGCACAGCCTTCCCTGTATATCCTGGACAATTTAGAACTATCCAATCCTCTTCACAAAAGACCCCTCTACAACATTTATTCTTTGAATATTTTCTAATCGTTTGCGAGTTATAAATTTTTTTATGTGTCAAGGCACCAAATTTTTCATTTTTCATGAGTAAACCATCGGAAATTTGAGTGAAAATCGCATGACATGGATTCGGCTGAAATTTTCACCAAAGATACCTTTCGCCTGAAGGGGCACCGCGTGACAAGTATTTCATCTCTGGGGGCCCCCGTTCCGGGGCTCCTGCCTTGAAAGTGAGCGATTCAAGATTATTTTCAGGGAGCCTGTCAAAGCTTCAGTATATTTGCAAAGCTTTCCCCTGCAATATTTATGTTGGAACATTTTCTGATTTGTAGCTCCCTTAACGGGATACGATTTTTCAAAGATTGACCTCATTGTTTTCACCTGTTTTCAAGTTTCTTTTATATAAAATGACAGTTTCTGTCAGATTGAAAATTTTCAGATTTAATGACATTGACATTGACGGGTTTAGGTTAGGAACCTATCAGCTGTGCGTCAGACATGACATTTACTGACATATCTGGAACAAGGTTATGATTGCACGCAATTTTCACATTTAATGACATTGACATGACATGCCAAAGTCGCGGGTTTAGGTTAGGAACGTATCAGCTGTGCATGATATTGACATGACATGCCAAAGTCGCGGGTTTAGGTTAGGAACCTATCAGCTATGCGTCAGACATGACATTAACTGACATATCTGGAACAAGGTTATGATTGCACACAATTTTCACATTTAATGACATTGACATGACATGCCAAAGTCGCGGGTTTAGGTTAGGAACCTATCAGCTGTGCATGACATTGACATGACATGCCAAAGTCGCGGGTTTAGGTTAGGAACCTATCAGCTGTGCATGACATTGACATGACATGCCAAAGTCGCGGGTTTAGGTTAGGAACCTATCAGCTGTGCATGACATTGACATGACATGCCAAAGTCGCGGGTTTAGGTTAGGAACCTATCAGCTGTGCATGACATTGACATGACATGCCAAAGTCGCGGGTTTAGGTTAGGAACCTATCAGCTGTGCATGACATTGACATGACATGCCAAAGTCGCGGGTTTAGGTTAGGAACCTATCAGCTGTGCATGACATTGACATGACATGCCAAAGTCGCGGGTTTAGGTTAGGAACCTATCAGCTGTGCATGACATTGACATGACATGCCAAAGTCGCGGGTTTAGGTTAGGAACCTATCAGCTGTGCATGACATTGACATGACATGCCAAAGTCGCGGGTTTAGGTTAGGAACCTATCAGCTGTGCATGACATTGACATGACATGCCAAAGTCGCGGGTTTAGGTTAGGAACCTATCAGCTGTGCATGACATTGACATGACATGCCAAAGTCGCGGGTTTAGGTTAGGAACCTATCAGCTGTGCATGACATTGACATGACATGCCAAAGTCGCGGGTTTAGGTTAGGAACCTATCAGCTGTGCATGACATTGACATGACATGCCAAAGTCGCGGGTTTAAGTTAGGAACCTATCAGCTGTGCATGACATTGACATGACATGCCAAAGTCGCGGGTTTAGGTTAGGAACCTATCAGCTGTGCATGACATTGACATGACATGCCAAAGTCGCGGGTTTAGGTTAGGAACTTATCAGCTGTGCGTCAGACATGACATTCACTGATATATCTGGAACAAGGTTATGATTGCACACAATTTTCACATTTGATGACATTGACATGTGATGCTTAAAGTCGCGGGTTTCGATTAGGAACCTATGAGCCGCGTCCCGGGGCCCCGGTCTTAAAAGTGAGCGATTCAAGATTATTTTTCGGGAGACTTTATGCCTTCAGTTTTGACTTTGAAGAGTTTGTCGAAACTCCAGTATATTGACAAAGCTTACCCTACAATATTTATGTTTTTGTTTTCAAGTTTCTTTCAGGGGCGTATTTTTTCTATTTAAATTGAAGAGCTGATATGTTTAGAGTTTGTAAAGGTTACAACGATCTTTTATCTCTATTTTTTTCAAAATTTTCGGAACCACCTCTTCGCGCCATTTGCACCCCCAGGGTTCGTTTATCTTCATTTAACGCCGATTTTTTTTTCTATCAAGTCGGAAAGCTAAAATTTTTGGGGATCGCAGAGGATATAAGTGGCTTTCAAAAAAATAAACGAAACAATTTAACAAACTTTGGTTAATTTCAATAGGATATGCATGGACGACGGCGCAGCGCAGCGGAGCCGTCGTTCGTCACCGGTTACTTTACTCAATTTTAATAGGTTACGCACGGACGTTCGTCATCAGTTACTTTGGTCAATTTTAATGGGATATGCTCAGGCGATGCCGTCGTTCGTCACCAATTAAAAAAATTAAAAATTAAAAATTGAAACTTAAAAATTAAAAATAAGTAAAAATTGAAAATTAATTAAAATTAAAAAATAAAAAGAAATTTAAAAAAAATTATTTTTTTTTTTTTTTTATTTAAAAATTTATTTAAGAAGACTATTTTATCAAAAGAATCTTTAGCTTGAAAAACTAGTTTCTAACTAAGTGGAATCCAATTGATACTTCTAGCGAGTTATGTACTTGCTTAAAAGTTTATAAAAACTTAAATTTATATTTACACTTGTTTGGCAGTCCATTCGATCGCCGGCAATAATTGTCACCGTTGTTAAAGTGTTAAATACAATAAATTACAAACTTTTCATATTATTTATAAACGAGAAACCCCATTTACATTACATATACATATTGGCTATTTACTTATAATAAACTTAACCTAACAATAGACATTAACAAATTTAATATAATTTAAAAAATTAATGTGGAACATGACGATAAAGGTTAGTGTTAAAACTATCATACGAACAACAACATATATCGAGTCAATCGTTCTTTAAAAAAAATCGCACATCTCATAATAGCCGTCTCTGAGTTATTACCACTAATATTAGATGAAAACGTTCGAATTCGAAACAAAGAAGTTGCTCTTAATCTGCTATTATCAAATGACAAGTGAAAGTCAAATTGACTTAAACGGTACAAGCAAAGTAAAAAAAATGGATATTCGTAAAAGACTGAATAAATAAATAAATTAGAAACAACCTTACTTGTTGCAGAAAGCATTAAACAAATTCAATAAAACGAAATATAGCCTGAATATTTGAATATTTAACCTATTCGTAAATCTGCAAACAAAATGAAGTCTTACTAAGGGCCGAGATATCCATCTCCTAATAAACGATCTGATAAGATAATTTAGCTAATAAATATTTGTGTCATATATCCACCTCCTAATAAATAGTATCTGTCTAATAAAGCTCCTTATTAACCAAATATATTAGTAGCTAGCTGAAGCACCTAATAAAGTGAATAATTTGAAAATACTTGTAAAATAATAATTGTTATCACAATATGGACTAATACGCGGAAGGTCGCAAATGTATAAACGCGTAAATAATATATCTGCTACCAGGAAAATAATGTAAGTACAGGTTAAAATAACCTCAAAATCAATGAATTTGTCGTGAGAACATGATGTTTTGTGAATATATGTACTTAAATTTTTGAGAAATTCTATCATATCAGTATAAATTTTTTAGATTTTTTTGTCAATTGTTTGAGAACTTAAAAAGTTAATTCAAAAATTCATAAACCCAAAAATGTACACATTTTCAAAAATCAAAGTTGATTTTAAAGGTAGTCGTTCTCTAAATATATTAAAATATTTGAGGAGCTCAATTTTGTTTTGTTTAGACTTCGACAACTTAAAATATTAATTTTCAAAAATTCACAACTCACGCAAAAACGACTTTTTCAAAAATCGTGGTCAATTTTAAAGATAACTGTCTTATGATTACCTTGGAGTTTTTAAGGAATTCAGACATATCAATATTATTTTCTTTACAATGTTTTTGGTTCAAATATTCAGCAAAATATTTAATTTTGTTCATGAAAATTATTTGTGAGATTTACAGGAACCGAGACAAGCAAAATTTCTTTTGACGTGGATTGTTCGTACAACTGCTGGAATTGCCGAAAAATTATTAAATTTAATTTTTTTTTTCAAGTCTAGAATCCCATTATATACACTCTTTGTTGATAAATATTTTTTGTGAGACTTACAGAAACCGAGACAAGCAAAATTTCTTTTTTAGTGGATCGTTCTAGCATCGGCTGGAAATGCCAAAAAACGATTAAATTACATTTTTCTTCAATATTTTGAAACAATTCATTAATCACGCAAAAATGGACTCATTTTCAAAAATCATAGTAAATTTTAAAGATAAATGTACTACGTTTGCCTTAGGGTTTTTAAGGAATTCAGTCATATCAATATTATTATTTTTTCTATTTTTTCTCCGTTCATATATTCAGCAACAAATATTTTGAAAAAAATGGACTCAACCACGGACCCGAACGAATACTTCTCGAAACCGAAAAATCTTTCGCCCGGGCTGGGAATCGAACCCACACGGCCGCGGTGTACCCTGTACCCACTACACCAACGGACCGCCCTGATTTTTGGAATGTGTCAATTTTTGAGAGTTTAATGAAATTTAAATTTAAATTAAATTACGCTAGTTTTTTCAACAATCCAACATAATTCCGCTAGAAAATTCGCCAGCCGCTAAAACGAAAATTATTCCGCAATTCAGATTCAAAATCCACCAGATCTGACGGATTTTCCGCTGACTTGGTAACACTGGTGGTAACGGATGTTGCAGTTGCTGAAGTTTTACGCGGAACGAAAATTTAGCAAATGAAAACGAATATGGAACATCTAGTGTCATTATAATAGCAGGGCATCTGGAGATGGGCAACACCACATTATGGCACATTCTTCGAAAGCAACTTGAAATATATCCATGTAAAATGCAAGTTTTGTTCGAACTGAAGGAAGCTGATAAAGCTATACGAACTGATTTTATCCTGCAAATAATAGGGGAAATTCAAGTGAATCCACAGTGGCTTGATAATGTTTTTTGGACTGACGAAGTACACTTTCAACATAATGGTGGTGTGAATACACATCATTCTCGAATTTGGTCATTAAATAATCCGCATTCGGTCATTCAACGATTCAAAAGTTACCGTTTGGTGCGGCTTTACATCACTTTTTATCATAGGTTCATATTTTTTTAACATATTGGGGATGATCGCACAAACTCAATTACAATAAACGGACAATGTTATTTGGATTATGCAATACTTTAACTCCATTGAAAATATCATATTTATGGAGGGTGGTGCACCCCCGCACATCTTTTTTTGAGACCGTTTTGTCAGTAGGCAATTTCCTGTAATTTGGCCCACAAAAAGAAAGGGTGTTTTTAATCAAACCTAATTCATTCAATCAATTGAAGGAATCCGTTGCATAAAACATAGCAGCTATTCCAGCAGACCTTCCCAGAGTTGCGGTTTATGGTATTGAAGAAAGGTTACTTCTTGTTCAATAAGAAAATGGCGGCCACATACATTTATGATAAATGTAATATTTTTAATAAATCCCATTTCTTTCTGCACATGCAGGCATTTTAAATTTTCAAATTGCTCAATGATTGATAAAAATATCAGCATTTCAAAATACTACTTACTTTTGAAAAACCCTATGGGCGGATTTACAGTACATTTTTTAATTCGAAATTAAGTTAATCGCGCAATCAATTTAATAGCGCCATCAAATTAATCGCGGTTTAGAGATACTCTTTTGTCGAAATTAACAACGCTATTAGTTAATTTCAATTAAGGCGATTTTCACGCCGTTTAACATAACCTATAAATTAAATAGTGTTTGTATATTGCATACATGTCTGTCGCCAATCTGTTGTCAGGAATAAGTGCGCATGTGTTGATTGTATGGCGGTCGATGGTGTTTAAACGATCTGCTGTTCTATGCTGGCGCGTTTGCTTTTGTAAAAGGTTATATAAAATAATACAAATGAATCAAGAGGATGTTCTTTAATGCGGGAAAATGTTTATTCATGTTGGAACAATAGTATAGTATTGCACAGTTTTAGATTAATTTGTTTAATTTTGACGATATCATTAGAATTAATTACCTTCTCCGCTGTTAAATAAATTTGAATAACGTCTTGTGATGCTATGAAATAAGTTCCTCTACTTTTTTTATTTTTACACCCAAAGAATGTTTTGACTTGCCTTATACATATGTACATAAATTTATGACGCCTATACTAACATTATTCGGATAACAAATACGTGTTTCATCAATTACTTACCTTTTATTAATTGATAACTTGCCAAATTTTTGTTGTTAATAAGTTTTTCCTTTCACTTTCACTATAATCAGGGACTTAATTGAGGTAGCGCCGTCAATTAAGTTAACGTCAAATTAAACAAAAAGTTAATCGCAATCAAATGATAATCGAGCTTCTGTAAACCGATTTTTTGTTTAATCGCAATCAAATCGGACTTAACAATGCTGTTAACTTAATCGCGATTAACTATAAGATATAATTTGAGATGCAGATAAATCCATTAATTGCTGGAGAGGTCCCGCTCTGAGCATGCATTTTGTGCTGAACAAATTCTGGCACATCCCAGGCGCGCGGCTATGACGCGCACTTATAAGACATATATAACATACATTTGTTTGCAATCATTTCAAGTTTTGTAAATTCAAATAGACAAACATCAGTAGACAATTTTCTAGTAGAGCTGGATATTTTTTACGTTCTCCGTTACGAAGTAGGAGAAAGTATTGTGATAGTGAAAATTTTTTTAACGGAAATATCCGTTTTGGGGTTCCTAGATGCTATTTCAACAATTACTGGAAAAAAAATTAGTTGTGTCTGTGTGTGTGTTTGTGTGTGTCTGTGCATGCTGTATCTCAAAAACTAATAGAGCAATGGATATGAAACTTTGAACATAAGTCTTATTTGATAATCCGAAGAACTGAAAAGATTTTGGTAAAATTTCGTACACCGGAAGTGGGTGTTTACCTTGACCGTTTTTTGTTTTTCCAATATTTTTTCAACATTTAAACTAATATTGAAGACAACAATGAAATAAACATCTTTTGTTTAAAAATATTTTTCATAAAATCCATTTTTAATCTAGAAAAAAAATTATTAAATTTTTTCTTCATTTTTGGTTTATAATTATGAAACGATAATAGTTACAGATAATTTATGTTAATAATAATTGTAGAGAATATAGAAATGAACAACTTACAGGGAATAAGTTTTTTTCGAAATCTCTTTGGTTTTTGAGTTAACTGACTATTAGATTTTGAAGAAAAAATTTTGATTTTCATGTTTCATATTTTTGACGTTATAAATGTCAGTTTCAACCGATTCTATAAAACGCTCGATGTACATTTAAAATACGATTTAAATTGAAAATAAACCATGAAAGTGCAAATATAAATAACTATGGTACCATCAAATTGGAGAAAGTAACATGATGGCCACCTCGCCATTTTTTCACCAGTTTTTAAATTGCACTAAATTCTCCTCATATAGTGCTTGGATAATTTATTTAATATCAAATAATATGTTTCCATTATAGAATTATTAACTTGTTGGTAAAAAATTATTACAATTATTATTATTTTGATATTAGACTCATCAAAATCGGACAACGCGTTTGGCAGTTGTGCAATTTCAAGGATCAAAATCGCCAATTTTTGCAAGTGTTAATTTAACCAGAAAATGTTATAATCCGTTTTAGAATTACAGTAAATTTTCCACATTTTGACTTTTGAGTTATCAAATCGGAGGTCACGTTGCCTGTAATTAAAAAAAATCAAAATATATAAATTCGAAAATGTGAAATTTGATTTTATAAAAAAAAATTCTTTGACAACTTCTGAATTGCACTAAATTTAGTACATTTTGTCGTTAGAATCATCAACATCGGCCGTTTAAAAAATCAAAATCGCGATTTTAGAATATTGAAAGTACAAAAAAGTGCGTTTTGTGTTAATCTAACGAGACAAATTCGTAATCTTTTTCAAAATCACACTAAATTTGCCATATGTTGTCATTTGAATCATCAAAATTAGAGAACGCTTTTTGGAATTTAAAAAATCAAAATAACAATTTAAAATCTACGTACATTAAAAACATAAAATTTTGAAGTTTTCCGTTCATTTAACGAAAATCTTTTTAATAAGTTTCTTAATTTACTACATTTTGATATTGGAATTATCAAATCATAGATCACGTTTGCACGTTAAAATACAAAAAATCAAAATTAAAATTTAAAATCTTCGAACTTCGAAAACGCGAAATTTTGACGTTTTGTGTTGATTTTACAAAAATGTCTCTTGGACAAGTTTTAAATTGCACATTTCTTTTTACATTTGGTCGTTCGAATTATTAAAATCGGACATGCTCGGCAGTTAGAAAAAAACAAAATCGCGATTTTAAAATATCCAAACTTTAAAAAAATGCAATTTTACGATAACATTCTATAGTTTGTTCTCAAATTACACAAAATTCGCTATATTTTGACATTTCAATTATCTAAATTAGACGCAATTGACTGTTCTGCAAATAAAACAAATCAAAATCGATATTTAAAATTTTCGAATTTTGCAAACGTGAAATTTGATTGATTTTACGAAAATATTTCTTAATCAAGTTTTAAATTGCACTACATATGGCACATTTTGTCGTTGGAGTCATCAAAATCGGACACCGCGTTCGGCAGTTATGCAATTTCAAAAATCAAAATTTTAAAATATGTAAAAAAATGCAATTTTTGCATTTTGTGAGAAAAATTCGTAATCTTTTTTAAAAATTACATTCCATTCTAGAATGTAAAAAAATCAAAATCGCAATTTAAAATCTTCGAACTTTGAAAACGTGAAGTTTTTTACATTGATTTTGCAAAAATCCAACTTTTAAATTGCATTAAATTTGGCACATTTTGACGTTGGATTTTTTTCGAAATCTCGTTAGTTTTTGAATAAATCGACGGTAGAGATTATAAAAATTTGAAAGACTGTCATCTTATCTTTCATAAATTTTGACGTTTCAAGCGTCGGTATCGTCTGATCCTGCAAAACATTTGATATACAATTGCGGACAAAATAAAGTAAGAAACCATTGTAATCTAGTGCGCGACTTTCCTTTAAATTGTATTCGTGACTATATCCCGCCAAACGTAGCATGCCGAAATTCGAATGAATTAGAACCAATCAGATTCTATATAACTTCTGTTTTCAGGAAACATATCATGTAGAGTTCGAATGCGGCTTTGTGATTGATTCTCTACTCGCATTATGTTTCAGCACATGATTGGTTTAAAGAAAAACAATGATTAATGTCAAACGTCAGTTTGCGGGTAGAACGCTATTAAAATTAGTGAAAACTCCGCATTGGAAGTGTTTCTCTTGAAGTAATTCAAGGAAAAGGGAAAGAGGCCCAACCAAAAAGTTTGAGTGGAGTCACTAACATGACCTGTACTCGGGAAGTCATTTCTACAATATTGGAAAACAGGGCACATAACGTGCGAAACGCGAACGGTACGTACTGTAAAGAAAATGTAAACTCCATATGGACTACCAGTGCTAAGTTAGTGCAAGAGAAGTAGTTGATTTTCAAATTTTGTTTGTTCCGTTTAAAAATGTAAAATTCAAACCGACTCTACACGCCCAAGATGACAGTAAATGTCATTCTATTTTGTTGTAATATTTTTATTGGGATATAGTCTGATAAATTGCTCTCGTGCATTGTAAATTATCGCAAACAATACGACTTCGTTTGTCGAAATCGCACAAACTTGTTACCGATAATTTCCAATGCACTTGTGCAATTACTGTTGAAAATTGGGCTTTAATGCCCATTCATTAAACGCCAATGTCTGATTCACACTAGACAAAAAGAGATGTCAGCTTTTTTGTCAGTAATTGTATATTTAAAATATGATTTACATTGGAAGTAAAAATATAAATAACTTTATACTATCAAAATCGGAGAAAGTAACATGATGGCCACATCACCATTTTTTTAAATTCTGAAAATGTACTAACAATTCAAATGTAACTATAAATCTTAACACACCGTTTTTCAATTACATATAAACTTTGAATTTATAAATTTACAATGCTCAACATTTGAACTGGTACACTTATATAAAATGCAGTAAAAGCAAACAACCATTTTTAGGCATTTGGCATGACTTCCTAAATGATCAGGGCTCTGTTTCGGAATACGAACAAATGCCTAATGCTTATACTTAATCAAGTTTTAAGAGAATTTTTGCGAATTTCTCGAATGGCTAAATATTTCTCAGCATTACATTCGGGATTTGATTTCCGGCATGCCAAGACTTTTCCAAGAGGTCATAAGAGCTAGAGGAGGTCCCACGCATTATTCATCTGTAAGTGTTTGTTATAATTTCTTTCCAGAGCAAACTTTTCTGTAATACTAAAATGAAGATTTTGTTATTTTTCTATTAGTACATTTGAAATTCGTAATTTAAGTTTTATTCTTTTAATTCATTGCCCTACAGTGTTTCCAGAACCATATACTACCAATTAAGCAAGAAGGTGTTGCTCAAAAAGTAGTAAAATGTTCTTGTAAGTGTACCAGTTCAAATGTTGTGCAGTGTATATTGTATGATAAGTGGCTCTACCACTCAAAAAGTTCACGAGGCGCCACTGTAAGTACCATCATTTATAATTATTTATATACATCAGTGTTACTCACTGTGAACGGAATATCAGCTGGCGCTAGTAGTTCGTCACTATACGATAGACACTAATACTCCAATGTAGACTTTATAATTAAACTATGCTTAAATATTTAGCTTACAAACTAGTACACGTATTAAAAGTGAAAATTGAACAATATTACTCCCCCGCTTTTTCTTAAATTTTGTGGTACTGGTGACGAACGCACTAATATACATTATCGAACAATTTTAGTATGTAACGCGTTGGTGTGTTCTAAGTACTGCCAATCGCGACAAGTAAAATCTCACCACGATGAGCAAAAACGGTTTAGTCTTAAATTTACAATAAGTCCATTATTAAATCAAAGTAGAAAATTGTTAGAATTTACTTATTTTAATACTTAATTTCAATAATGTCAATACAGAAATTTTCCCCACAAATTTTTCATTTATTTGTGACACCGACAAAATTATATTAATTTAAATTTCCAGTGAGCGATTGTAAGGAGAGATGGAAAAATATCCGAGGCAGATATACAAAATATTTAAAGGTTAATTCAGTGGCAAAGTCTGGAAAGCCGTATTATCTGGCCGATCGTTTGCAATTTTTATATCCGTTTACAAAAACCAGATCTCCCAAAAGCAGTAGTACCAAGTTTCAGACACTTAATGAGACCGTCGATGAGCAAAGAATGGACCATTCGGAAAGTGAACGTACGGAGCAAGAGGAGCAGAAGGAAATGGTTTCGCAAAAATCGTATTCAGAAGCACGATCCCTAACCAAACAAAATATGAAAAACCCGCCCATCCTGAGACACTTCGAGTCGATGGAGGAAACTCAAATTACGGTCGACGATCCAGATTTGTGCTTCCTGAAAAGTGTTTTACCGGACATGAGAAAAATGAACGACGACCAAAAACGAAAATTTAAAATCGGCTTATTGAATTTGGCTGGTGAAGTGCTGAACGATTGTTTAAACGAACAATCATATTTTTCATCGCCGTCTACGATAGATTCAGTATGTGTGAAAACTGAAGATGAATCTCAGGACGATGCAAATTATGTGTATTCTTAAACTAAATGATCATTTGTAATTAATAAAAAAAATATTAAAAAAATACATGTAAAAAAACATTTGAAAGAAATTTAAAAAAAAATAAAAAATTTATTTCAGACCGGAGGCGTAGCGTTTATCCGCCCTCTCAGTTCGGCGTTTTATTGGACATAAAACAATCACCATCATTGAAATTTTATGAACATTTATCATGTTTTTCTTAAATAGATTAAAAAGGAGATTTAAAAAAAATCATAACTCGCGTGCATATTTTTGTATTTTTGACAATAAAAATATTTTTTTAAGACAGATATTTTGTTAGTTTCATATTTTAATATAATTTTGTCAACTGTTGCCTTTACGTTTTATATTTTTCGCTTGTATGTTACAGGTAGAAGAGAAAATCGATCAAACACAAAATTTAATTTGAATGAATTTATTGATCAGTCATCATGGCGACTGGAGGTTGTTTAATTTTTAATTGTTCATATAGATTATGGTGAACAGATTACCGCAGCTGAAATTTTAATAAGAGTTGGTGAAGTCTAAAAAAAAATAGAAAAAAGTGTAAAAGTTTTCAGCTCGGACTAGAATTTTTTTCAGTAATCCATGTGAGTAATGGTTATTTACTTTTTTTTAAATTGTTAATATAGATCATTTTGAATCTATTGCCAAAGCTATTTTCTTATGGGAGTTAGTGAAATAAAAAATAAATTGATAAATAAATAAAATAATTTGAATATAGGTATAGGTGCGACCAAATTTCGCGAGCGCAGCGTGGATATTTTTTTTCCATTAATTACTTGTGGCCTTTTTTTGTTAATCTAATTGTCAATACGGAGCATTCTGATTCGACTGCCACAGCTAATTTATTTATGGGAGTTGACGGACTTTCAAGAAAATCGAAATTAATATATCGGTGCGTCCAAATTCAGAGCGGAATATGGAGCTTTCTGAATCGATTGCCATAACTAACTTTTTTTATAAGAGTTGTCAAACTTTAAAAAAAAATCAAAATAAATATATCAGTGCGCCCAAATTGCGAACGCAGCGTGCCGTTTTTTCTGCTTTTAGTCGCCATGGCTTGTAGGTTTTCTGCTGTTCCTCTAACTCTCAATATGAAGCATTGGATATCGATTGCTATAGCTAACTTTTCATGGGTGTTGGCGAACTTTGAAGAAAATCGAAATTAATATATCACCGCTTCCAAATTGCAAGCGTAGTGTTGTTTTTCTCTCATCATGTCTTGTTGATTTTCTTTTGTCCCTTTAACTGGTAATAAGGAGCATTCTATATCGATTGTCGTAGCTAACTTTTTTATGGCAGTGGGCGAATTTTGAAGAAAATCGAAATTAATATATGAGGCATTCTTTTATAAATCGAACGGAAATATGGGGTCTATTTTTCTATTAGCGTTGCCTATACAAAATAAGCCAACCCGTATTTTTGCGTTTTTTTTTCGTCAGTATTTTTGAAAATACAGACAGTTAAAGTTTTAAAAACTCGCTAATTATGCATGTCTTTAGATCGTGATAACTCCCTTTCTATTAGTCGTATGTAGCTCAATTAGGGCTCATCTTAAAGGTAATAGAATTGTATTCATTCTGATGTTAATTAATATTACTTTTGTTGTTAATTTATAATTATTATAAACAATTAAAATATTTAAAGTCATTTTACTACTCAAGGCCATCACTTTAAAATTTTTAAAAAAATACCAGTCTATTCCTCGTTTCATTTCATATAAAAATAATATTTTTTTGGAATGGTCATTCGATTACATTAGTATAAAAGAAATTAATTTGTTAGGCAAAACGCGCAAAGCGGCGGGCGACGACGAGCGCTGGGTCCATGGCGTCGTACTTTACCAGTCATTAAGTGTGAGAGAAATGAAAAGAAAGGTAAAAAATATTATAATCGAGTATTATTTATTATTATTCCATTAAATAATGGTTATCTCGCTTTCACAACCGTCCTTGAAATAATGTAGACCTGCCCCTTGAGCGTTGCACATCTGGCGAAAGGGCAAAGAAAAAAATTAGTTTTACACCCCTTGGGGTGCGGGTGTTGTCGCCTCTTGTAAATACTATAATTTTTGAGGGAGAGGCAGTTCCTAATACATGTAGTTTTATGAGAGTTAACACTCAGTTGAAATTTATTTCACCCCTCGAAGACACTTACAACGGCCATTGTGTTCAGTGAAAATCAGAACCGCGATAACGCAAACAAACAGTTGAATGTAGACGATTTTAATTTTTGCAGTTTAAGTTTTATTATACGTAGACTTAATTTTAAGTGTGTGCTTTATGTGATTTGAAGTGTTTTATCTTGCGAAAAAATGTAAGTAGTATATTATCATTCAATGATGGGCATTTTAGTGTCCAAGGCGTTCTATACTATATCGTGTAATACTTAGTGTAGATTGGATTACAATGCCGAAAACATCAAAGAAATTACTTCAGCCGAATGTCCGGAGCGATGTGTGCTGTAATCCATTTAAGTTGAATCCTCATCCAAAAACGAATTTCTACAAATGGTTATTTGTACCTCTTGTATCGTAAATCTTCCAGTACAATTGTGAAAAAAAAACCAACAGGTATTTATAAATTAATATATCCTATAGGTCAGGTCTTTTATTTGTTATAGTTAATTTTATTAATACGTCATTGAATATTCAACCTGTTCTGACTCAAAATTAAGTCTTACTAACACTATAAACAAATAATTTATTGAAACAACTACTTCCCTGGCTAGTGCCACGCCGGATATTGAATGACACGAAAGAAATTTGCACGTTATTTCTAGTACTATTAGTGAAATAACATTGATTTAAGATCGTCTATTTCTACGTACAGGACTAACTTTAAAATTAAATTTGTAAATTTGAAACTATAAATGATATTATTAAAATGAAAAATTATACAATTGCACATTTCAGAAAATTGCTGGAGCGGCAGAGTCCTCGAGTATGAGTGAAGATGCCCAAAACGTCGTTGAAAGTGGAGAGGGTTCAACATGTTCAGCGGATGACTCACAAGTTTCAATTTTGTCAGTGTGAGAATTAAATAAAGGGTTGGTTTTGATAGGAACTTCTCCTATCAAAGAAGACAAAATGCACCAGAAGAGATATTCTTCAGAAAAACTACAGAATATAAATGAAGCACTAAAAACGAAAGTTTTTGGTACTATTTCACATGATGTACAGAGTGATGAGGATGAAGAAGAGGTCAATATTGTACAAAAACTTAAAGAACGATACAATACAACAAAAGATAAAACTATGAAGATACGAATACTAACAATTTTCAGTCATTGGTCTTTCCGAAAAATTAAACAACATTTTGAAGCCACAAATCAGATGATTATCGTTGCAAAAAAAAAACCGCCGTAGAAAAGGGAATATTATCAACTCCAAATCCTAAATCCCATCCAACCTTGGAAAGAAGCGTAATAGAATCGATAATTACATTTTATCAATCGGACACGCAGAGCCGAGTATTGCCTGGAAAAAAGGATACAGTTTCCGTAAAAATAGACGGACTAAGAGTACAGATGCAAAAGATATTCGTTTTAAATAATTTAAAAGAACTGTATCAAGAATTTAAAACTGCGAATCCAGATTTGCATCTTTGCGACCGAAACATTGTGTATTAGCGGGAGCAAGTGGTACCCATTCTGTCTGCGTTTGCGCCATACATGAAAATGTTAGGTTATTAATTAATGGTGCAAATATTGGAAGATTAACAAGCGATTCACCGCAGGCATTAAACAATTACAATGATTGCTTAAATCGTATGCTTGAAACCGGAATGCACGTAACTACCTCATTCCTGGACCTCAGCAGAGCGTTCGACTGCGTTGGTCGCGATGTCCTTGCACGGAAACTCTATTTCTACAACTTCCACTCAAAAATTTGTCGTCTTATTTATTCATACTTGCACGAGCGCAAACAGCAAGTCATGATGCAACATACATTATCAGACGAAGCCTACTTACAACATGGGGTCCCTCAAGGATCCATACTCGGGCCATTATTGTTCTTGTTATATATCAATGACTTGCCGTATATAACTCAAGATGGCACTTACATACTGTTTGCTGACGATACAGTCCTGATCAACAAATCGCCCATGGTTTCTGCTGCTAAAGCCGAAAACCTTAATTATCAAACTAAATGTAAAGAATGGTGCAACGAAAATAAATTAACACTAAACGCAGACAAAACAATTGACATCATATTCTCTCTAAAACAAATAAATCTAACGCAAGAAGCCAAACATGTGAAATACCTAAGCATATGGCTTGACTATAAATTAACTTGGAATGTACATGGGGAAGAAATGTCACACAAAATATGCCGTTCTATATTCCTTCTTCGGCAACTTCGCTACTCGCTTCCAAACTTTGCACTAAGAAGTGCTTTCTTTGCCACATGCCAGTCGCTCCTGACATATGGTATATTTGCATGGGGTCATTCCTCAATAATGACCAAATTGTTTGGCCTTCAGCGAAGAGCAGTTCGGGTCATAGAAGGACTTAAATATCAAGATAATTGCAAGCTTTCATTTACCAAACTTGGCATATTAATACTACCCTCAGCTTATATGTTGGAATGCCTTATGCATGTGCGAAAAAACATACATATTTATGAAATACATGGTGATGTACACAGCTACTTTACAAGAGGAAATAAAAATATTCATCTCTCTTTCTCACGACTTACAAAATCCATGAATGGGACCAATTATTATGGACCAAGAGCTTTTAATATGCTACCTCAATCTGGATGCTAAAAAATAAAAAAATAAAAAAAAATCGTATTTTATCAAGAATGCGTTCTATAGCATTGACGAATGTTTGTCGAGCAACTTCTCAGGCATTGAATAACCGCATTGGTATCTGAATATTATACGCTTCGCATGCACTACCTAGCTCCAATATATCATCCAATAAGCCGTACACTGTCAAATATGTCTGTTATCTGATACCATTTTATAAATACTGTACATACATTGATTTTAATATGTTCGTTACCGTACCAAATGTATTCATCGTAAATATCAAGTGACATGTCCCGGTATCACAAATGTTATACAACAAATAGAAAAATCTTGTGACGATAATTGAATTGATTGTATAACTTACAAGCAATGGACTACTGTTGGCAGGACTACGTTGCAGACCTTAATATCTCCCGTAGAAGATTATTTAGAAAAGTTAGAAAATGGTTTATCCAAATTACTACTGCATTCATTTCTTGTTAAAAAGCAAAATGAATTTTTAAATAATACAAAACAGAGTCTGCCACGAGGTGAATGCATTGTTATCTGCGACTTTTCTGAAAATTACGCTTTTGTAATCCAAAATTCCATTCAGGGCATACACTGGAACAACGATCAAGCGACAGTGCATCCATTTGCAATATATTATCGAGATATAGACAATGAAGTGAGAATGAAAAGTTTAGTAATGATTTCCGAATGTTTGCACCATGATACCATTGCGTTTCACGTTTTTCAAAAATATTTAATCCAATTTATTTGATAAACATTAAAAAAATCATTTACATTTCTGATGGGGCAAGTGCTCAATATAAAAATTTAAAAAAATTCATTAATTTATGTCACCACGAAGAAGACTTTGGTATGACTGCAGAATGGCACTTCTTTCCGACGTCACATGTCAAAGGACCGTGTGATGGTTTGGGTGGAACTTTGAAACGTTTAGCATCTAGGACTAGCCTTCAACGGATTACCAATCCGATTCAAACTCCGCAAGATTTGTTTACTTGGGCAAGTGAATCGTTGCCAAATATTGCTTGTCGATTTGTTACTAATGAAGAGTATGACGAGGAAGAGAAAATTCTAGAAATACGCTTTAGGAAGGCTTTGACTATTAAAGACGCTTTAGGGTTTCATTGCATAATACCAATAAGCAAAAATAAACTACAAGCAAAGCAATTTTCATTACACCACATATTTATATATGCAAACATTTCGAAAGAGTAATCATACAATCAATGACGTTTGGTTAATAAATACATATACATTATTAATTACTTTTGAATTTATTTATTTCCTTATTTAAAATTTGATCAACCTACATTTCTTTCCTTACTGACAGTTTCATTAACAAGTATCGTATTTTTATCACAATCATCCGTTTTCTTCATTTCATATCATTTTATTAATATTATTTTATGGAATAATAATAAATAATAGTCGATCATAATATTTTTTACCTTTCTTTTAATTTCTCTCACACTTAATGACGTAAAGTACGACGCGTCGCGACGCCATGAACCCAGCGCTCGTCGTCGCCCGCCACATTGCGCGTTTTGCCGTACAAATTAATTCATTTCATACTGATGTAATCAAATGACCATTCCAAAAAAATATGATTTTTACATGAAATGAAACGAGGAATAGACTGGTATTTTCTTCAAATTTTTAAAGTAATGGCCTTGAGTAGTAAAATGACTTTAAATATTTTAATTGTTTATAATAATTATAAATTAACAACAAAAGCAATATTAATTAACATCAGAATGAAGACAATTCTATTACTTTTAAGATGAGCCCTCATTGAGCTACATACGACTAATAGAAAGGGAGTTATCACGATCTAAAGACATGCATAATTAGCGAGTTTTTAAAACTTTAACTGTCTGTATTTTCAAAAATACTGACGAAAAAGAAAACGCAAAAATACGGGTCGGCTTATTTTGTATAGGCAACGCGTAAAAAAATGAGGCTAATAGAAAAATAGACCCCGTATTTCCGTTCGATTTGTAAAAGAATGCCTCATATCGGTGCGTCCGAATTCTGAGCGCATTGTAGAGAATTTATTTCTTCTTCAGTCATCAATGCTTTTAGGTTTTCTTTTATTCCTCCAAATGTTAATATGAAGCTTTCAAAATCGATTACCATAGCATACTTTTTTTATGGGAGTTGGCGAAAATTCCAAGCACAATATGAAGAAATCATTTTTTCTTCAGTCATCAAGGCTTGTAGCGTGTCTTTTACTCCTATAATTGCTAATGCGGAGCTTTCTGAATCGATAACAATTATTTTTTTTACGAGAGTTGGAAGAAAATCAAAAATAATATATTAGTGCCTTGAAATTGCAAACGCAGCGTGGCGATTTTTTTCTTTCAGTCATCATGATTTGTAGGTTTTCTGTTGTTCCTCTAATTGTCAATATGGAGCATTGTATATCGATTGCAATAACTAACTTTTCTATGGGTGTGTATCCAAAATGTGAGCGTCGGGTTGAGATTTATTGTTTTTTCAGTCAGCATGGCTTGTAGGTTTTCTTTTGTTCCTCTAACTGTTAATATTGAGTATTTTATATCGATTGGCGTAGCTAACTTTTTATGGGAGTTAGCGATTTTTGAAGAAAATCGAAATTAATATATCGGTAAGCCGAATTTCGAGCGCAGCGAGATATTATTATTTTTTCAGTCATCTTGGCTTGTAGGTTTTCTTTTGTCCCTCTAATTGGAGCAGTTTGAATCGATTGCTTTTGCTGACTTTTTTATGGAAGTAGGCGAATCTCTTAAAAATATTTTTGATAAAATTGTTATTCGAGAAAAAAATTGTAGAGAATGCCAAAATGAACAACTTATAAGGAATACGTTTTTCTTAATCTCTTTAGTTTTTGAGTAAACTGAATTTTTGAATTTGAAGTATAATTTTTCCATCTTTCATAATTTTGACGTTTTAAACGTCAGTTTTATCCGAGTCTACAAAACGTTTGATGTACATTTAAATATGATTTAAATTGAAAATAAACCATGAAAGCGTAAATATAAAGCATACCATCAAGTCGGAGAAAGTAACATGATGGCCACATCACCATTTTTTGAGGTTATTCTGTACATAATTATCTAGTTGCGTAGGATTTTTTTTTCTTTGTTAATTAGTTTTCTATAGGCAAAATTAGAACTAATTGTTGTATCGAAAATCGCTATGTTATGTTCAAACGCCCGCCATTTTGTCGAAAATGTATATTTTCAAAATCGGCTACGACAAAAACTACAAAATAGTATCTACTTTAATAATCTTTTTGGTTTTTTTGTTTCAGATGAGTTTTGAAGAAACGCCGATGGTCGTGTTTATGTTCGAAAAAAATACCATAATACCGACAATTTGGGATTTTTTTAAATAAAAAATGTATATTTTTAGATAAAAAAAACTTCAGATCCGATATTTCAAATAATTTCTCTTAAAAAAATTACAAAAATTACCTTTTTTTCCGGCTCCGAGATGTGCACTCGGCAAGTGTGTTTGATTGTTTTTCTATCTAATTTTTATCTAAGCTACGATCAACGAAAAAATCTTGTAACCAACTCGTGTGTTAATTGGCGATTAATGATCTCAACAATTAAAGAAAATGTCTCAAGACCATTAATCGCTATTATTAACACACTCATTGGTTCAATAACTGTTGTATTAGTAACCGATTAAGGGGACATATACACTCGGCGTCAAAAAAAGCGCCACTCGGAAAATCGCGAAAAAACTCGATTTTTTTTAATGTTTCAGTTTGGGAAATATTCAAGTTTTATCTTTAAGAATGTGTAGTTGTTTTTGACCCCAAGTCCAACCCACCCCACCGTAACAACGCGATTGAAAAAAATGTTTTTTATGTAAAAAATTGTCTAACTTTGACAAGTTGTACCGTGCGCAAAAAAAATCGGCGGGAAATTTCACCACAATGGCAGAAAAATTTAATCAATTTCCTTCAAATGCTTTGAAAATTCGAGTGGTTTCGATGATTTGGAGTAAAGTTATGAATTTTTGAAAAAAAAAATACATTTTTCACTTTTTTGGCCATCGACTACAAGATTTTTCCGTTGATCGTAACTTAAGATAAAAATTAGATAGAAAAACAATCAAACAAACTTGGCAGGAATATCGGCAAAAAATTCCGAATGACGCTGACGCCTTACCTGTTTCTCCTCGCACCGGAAAATAATTTTTTCGGAAAAATGTTCTCTTTTCCGAAAGAAAACTTAATGTTGCATTATTTTCATTGGCTAGTACTTTTGACGGTGTTAATGTAAACTATCCATAGTAGTAGACATTGACTTGATACACTTTAACATTTAATGAATTGTATATCAAAATCGAAGGCAGTTCACCGCTAATTTGTTTCTAGCGCAGAGAATTGATATACTTTTGCATTTACATGTGAAACAAATTATAGATCGTTTTCTTACTATTATCAATTACATTTCAAGTAATTATAAGTAATTAACCACTTATAATTTAGCTATTTAATGCTAAACTAGAAATCGTTCATTAATGAAAAATCGTTTATTAATAGGGGTTATTAATGAACGATTTTTGATACATTTGTGTGCATTAAAGTTAGCCATTAACCAACGAGCAACGGAAAAAGTTATTTATGTAAAAGTGTGGAATATTTTCAACCAAATGTTTTCAACTCTTCTCTATTCAAGTAATAGTAATTGTGTTTACTAGATTCTAATTGGATGTCGATTATATCGCGTGAACCATTTAGCCTACAGGCTATTAAAACTAATATCTACAAAAATGAAAATGATGTGGCCATCATGTTACTTTGTCTGATTTGATAGTATCATAGTTATTTACATTTACACTTTCACGGTTTATTTTCAATTTAAATTATATTTTAAATGTACATCGAGCGTTCTGTAGAATTCGATGAAACCAACGTTAATACTTTAAATAAAAACGAATAACTTTGTTGGTATCACTTTATTAAAACCAACAAAGTTATTCGTTTTTATTTGAATTATTCAAAATGTATCACGAAGTGAAAAGGCTTTTTTAATTACTTATTCAACGTTAAAACTCCAAAATTATTAATTAAGATGAAAATGATAAATTATTCTTCAAATTGTAATAGTCATTTTACTGAAAAACCAAAGGGATTTCGAAAAAAAACTTATTCTTTATAAGTTGTTCATTTTAGCATTCCCTACAATTATTATTAATATAAAATTGCTATACCTATTATCGTTTCATAATTATAAAGCAAATTGGAAAAAAAAAATTCTCGAGTAATAATGATTTTATGGAAAATATTTTCAAACAAAAGATGTTTATTTCTTCGTTGTCTTCAATATTTGTTTATATGTTTTTGTGATATTTTTCATATTTAAAGAAAATACTGAAAAAAAAACAGTTGAGGTAAACACCCACTTCCGGTGTATGAAATTTTACCAAAGGCTTTTCAGTTCTTCGGATTATCAAATAAGACATGTTTAAAGTTTCGTATTAATTGCTCTATTAGTTTTTGAGATACAGCGCGCAGACACGGACAATTTTTTTTTCCAGAAATTGTTGAAATCGTCTCAAAAAGGAATTAAAACAAAATTTCACGGTCACAATGCTTTCTTGTCCGGCGGTAAAGCCAAAAGCTCCAACGACCAGCGATGGACATTTTATATTTGCACCAAAAAATTGTCACAATATACTGATCAAATTGATTCTGTACATTTTCTAATAGCCTTCTTAGTTTTGAAATCGTTGATTTCACTTTAAAATACATTTTATCAGAGTTTTTCTACTAGAAGTCCCACACTTTCTTTTAAGTAAAATCAAAAGCGTTTTATAATTGAGCGTGTTACCAAAGATGATTTTAAGAGGGATAAGATAATCGAGGTAATTACCTTTTTTTTTCCTAAAGATACTCGACATGAGTATATCACAGGAAAGTCAAACCAAGATTATTCTGTTGATTAAAGCTGATTTCTTGATATCTGACCCCCACCGCTCGATCATCAAAATTTTCGAAAATTTCCAAAATAAAATTAGTAGAAATAATTCCCTTGCTCAAAAACGAACTATGAACTTGATCACATTACCCCCTCTAACCAGATGGCCACGAAACACCCTTGCTTATTACATTAGAGGATTCTTTTTTATATTATACTATTTTGTCCATACATAAAGTTATAAATTGTTTTGATTATTTCACTTGACTCCATCACCAAAATAAGTGATTTTTGGCTTAAATAAGAACTGGCTATCCTCTTCCATAATCCACGCCCAGCCGTACTAAGGAATTTGCAGGTGGGTGAGAGATTGGCTCTCAGAACGTTAACAAAATCAGACACCCCAACAATCCACTACACAATCCTTCAAATACCTTACTCAAAAATCCCAAATAACTCCAATTGACCACCCTAAATCATCTTTGCTTACCACATAACCCTAATATCATTCCTAAAATTAAACATCCAGATACCACCATATTTCAATTCATTTTATCTTTTCATCACATTAATCATAACTGACAGAGATGTACAGACTGAAGAAGACTGGCTGAAAGATCTCCGGTCGATAGCCAATTAAGAATTACGGAAAAACATAAATTTATATGTATGTGATATTTGCTGATAATTGTATCAATTCTTAAATATATATGTTTGTATATACAAGAACTGGCTATCCCAAAATATATTCATTATTCATTTATAAAAATAAAAAACTTTTTTCTATAAATCATTTCACTTTATAATGGCAAAATTATGAATACAAAAATACTTCGTACAAAATAAATATTATCATCTTTACAAAAGTATAGAAATCACAATAGGACAGGCAGTGTCCGGCTACAAATAATTATTCCGAACGAAACTTAGGAACGTACAGCATGACACAGGTGTGCTCCCAGAAATCCTGCGAATTCTTCTCACCCTTGGTCCATGTATCGGTGACGATATCGTAGCATTCAATAGCAGCTGGATCTTTGTGAAACATTGCGTCGTTATGGAAACCGCCGATGAAATAAACCTTCGATTCGTGGGCAACGACCCCAGTGTGGTATCTCGGCGTCGGCACATTGGTTACAAAGGACCAGGTGTTGCTGATGACATCGTAACAGTCGATGGTGGGCACTTGAAGTCGCAATTGAGGATTGTTTGGATCTTCCCTCCAACCACCGCAAACGTAAAGCTTATGGTTGTAGGAAATCATGAAATGGTCGGCTCTTGGTGTGAGTAAAGGTGCACACGAAGTCCAAACGTTTCTTTCCGTGTTGTACATGAACATCGAAGCTATGACTCGGTCTTTATGTAAACCTCCGGATACAAAAAGCATGCTTGTGCCCATGTGCGAGAAGGAAGCAGCGGCGTGCTGTTGTCTACATTCCGGAAGGCTATCTATGCAACTCCAAAGATCCGTTTCCGGATCATAACACTCTGCAGTTTTCGTAGCCTCCAAATCGAAACCATTCCCAGATTCCGTCGCCCCGGCCACCGCATACAACTTGTTGTTCAGTTCCGTGAGTGTAAACCTACACCGCTCCATCAACATTGAACGTATTTTAATCCACGCATTCCTCCTAGGTTTATACTTGAACGCAAAGGGATGTATCACCTCCTGCAAAGCCTGATTGAAGCACCCACCAATAACGTAAAGTTCATTATTCAACACAGCTGTGCCGTAATTGCACTGTTCGACGTGAGGGATTATCGTTAGGTGTTTCCAGTGGCGTTCGTTTATGAAGCTGAATGTGATATCGTTGGTTAATCCGTTCAAACAGAATCCGCCGACTTTAACCACGGCAAGCTGCATTCCCCTGGTGTTGAATGAGTTTTTCAGCAAGGGTACCCGTAACAAGTTTTCTGGTCGATGCGAGATTTTCATTACGGTTTTGTAGAGGACGTTGTCGTGCTTGGCGATTTTCCTTTCTTGAAAGAGCTGGTCCAGCATTGTTTCCAGCTGCGAGGGGATTATTTCGAAGAAACGAATGTTTTGGATGATGTTTTCGGCGTCTTTGCATTTGAAGTTGATTCTGAAAATAAAATACATTTAAAATTTAAAGCTTTATCACAAATTTTACTACTCATTAAAAGAAATGCAACATCGCAATCGTTAGTGTTTTTAGTATATTTAGACTAAACTAGGGTTTTTTAAAGGATAAGGGCTTCGTTCTTCAAATACCACCATTTTTTTATGGGCGAATTAATATTTCAGTCCTGTTGCTGCTAATAGTACCAAGGTCCCTCCGTTGGTAACAAGGCAAGAATGTATGGCACTAAAAACCGAGCAATTGTCTTCACATTTTTTTAACCGCTTTGCAGAATAAGAAACTTTAGAATGATAATAAGCTGTGTTCTTGCAATTACTTAATAATAATAATAATTATTTTATATATGGCATAACATAAGTTTTACATTTGTCAGTAATATAGCGAAGGAGCTTTTCACATTATTACTGGAATCTGAGGTAAAATTTATTTTCAGAAATCTTGGAAAGTATTTTGCAATTGTTTTTATATATTTTTAGTAGATGTGAAATATAGGCAACTTCAGAATTTGAATAAGGGGTATTTTCATGCGATTATATCGAAATCTGATACCTTACATATTTTTACTTAATCTTGAGCGGATGAGGATTTTAAGAAAATTTTGTCTGAAGTATGTGGAAATTGTTTTTTTTAAATTTTTTAACCACTTTTCAGAATAAATAACTTTAGAATGACGATAAACTGTGTTTTTGCAATTATTTTAGAAAATAGTGAAGACATTTTCCAGATTTCTATTGGATCGTAAGGTCAGATTTAGAGTAAATTTAGAAAGTTTCAAGTATTTCGTAATTAAAGGTAGAAACACCAAAGTGGCGGAATCTATTGCCTGAATGCTGTACTGAACCAAATTCGGATGGCTTTAACTTTAATATTGTTATATTTGCTGCCGCTGGCAATGTCCATATCAATGTCCCATAAAATTGACTAAATTTTCTTAAAATTAATTTCATTTCCAGATTTGGTAAAATAAATTACAGGTTTTTTCACTAGATTGCGATATATTTGCATGAAAACTCAAATTATCATCATCCTGAAGTGAAACAATAAGAAAACAATTTCCACATACTTAAAAATTACCAAATTTTCTTAAAATTTATTTAACCCTCTGGTAAAAATATGAAAAGTTTATTCATCAGATTTTGATAAAATCGCCTAAAAACAGCCCTTATCACAATTGTGAAGCTGCGCATTTTTCAGAGCGGTTAAAAAATATGAAAATAATTACAAAATATTAAATATTGTTCCCCCATCAGAACACATACAGACCGGTTTCGACCTTTCAGGTCTCATCAATGTAGTTAGTTGCTGATGGGGAAACGGAGATTACTATTGAAATATAAATATTCCAAACACCGTTAAAGGTAGAAACGCCAAAGTGGCGGAATCTATTGCCAGAATGCTGTACTGAACCAAATCCGGTTGGCTTTACCTAACACCGACAAAGTATATGGAAATTGTTTTCTTTTAATTTTTTGAACCTCTTTACAGATGGAACAACTTTAAAATGACATAAGCTGGGTTTTTGCAATTATTTCAGAAAATAGACATTTTTCAGATTTTTATTGGATCGTAAGGTCAGATATATTTTGAGTAAATTTAGAAAGTGCAAGGATTTTGCAATTATTTTTATATATTTAGTCGCTCTGAAACATACGCAACTTAGAATTTCTATAAGGGGTGTTTTGATGAATGAACTACTTTAAAGTGACGATACGAAGAATACAGTTCTTTTAAAGTCTCGATCCCATTTAGCAAATTGGCGCAAATTCAAAATCAAGATTTGTGGCCGGTAGGTGTGGTATACAATCGTTTTTTTTTTCTTCAACATCTTTACAAGGAGGTTCTAGGAGTCCAGAACAAGAAATTAAACTTAAACACACTAAAAATAATCAATCAAAATATGCAATCAATACACACATCTATTGATAAGTTAAATAAATTAATGTCGGACCCCAAGGACTGCCAAATACTATCAATAACGGAGCACTAGAGCACCAGGGAAGAACTGGAATGTTTCAAAATACATGGATATTAATTAGCATCTATATATGGTCGAAACAAAAACTCACATGGAGGAGTAGCGATATATTGCAAGGACGACATACCGACGAATCTACGAGAAGATATCAATTCCTTGGCAGAAGCCTACATATTCGAGTGCACAGCAGTAAATTTAACTTTCAAAGAAAAAACAATCGTCACAATCGCAATCTATAGGCCCCCAACCGGTGACATAGACATATTTTTCCAAAAACATATTATTTTGAATAAATTATCAGAAGAGGGAGTCTATTACATTATAGCGGGTGATTTTAATATAGACTTCTTGTGCGGATAAGATTAATTTAATAAACTTATTAGCAAGCTATGGTTCCAAACCATTAATCCAAGAGTACACAAGGGTAACAAGCACTTCAAATACATGTATAGGTAATATAATAAGAAATCTTCCAAATAACTATCAATATAATATTTTAAACTACCACATATCTGATCATTTAGCACAAAGTCTGTATTTTTATAATATGGATAACAGGGGTAATAAGCAAAAGTTCTCCTATAAGCAAAATATAAATCTAGAATCATTAACCTATTTTGTAAACAAATTAGAAGAAGAATCATGGAATAAGGTATATAGGGAATCGGACCCAAACAAGTCTTGGGACATCTTTTTAAATAAGTTTCTACTTATTTACAATGAATCCTTTCCTGTAATAAGGTGTAAAATTAAAAACATAAATACTAAACTAATTTACCAAACACCAGAACTAAAAACTTTAAAAGATAAATTGGATAGGCTATATATTTTAAAGAATTCAAATAACAATTTCAATGAAATTTATAAAGCGACAAAAAAACAATATAATAATGCTCTAATAAAATCAAAGAAAGACTATTACGATAATAAAATTAAAAATAGCGTAAACATTACAAAAGCAACGTGGAATGTCATAAAAGATCTAAAGGGTCCTAACAAAATTGAAAATCAGGGGTTTCAAGGGGATGTGAATGAATTAAATAATTATCTTACAAATATATCTCAAGAAATACTACAGAAAATACCCACAGTGAAATATTCGGATGATCAAAATAAATGCTAATACATCTTTCTTTTATCCTGCCACGGAGGTAGAAATCGTTAAAATTGTAAATGAATTAAGTAATACCAAGGCTTTAGGAATAGATGGAGTATCAGTGCAGGTTCTCAAACACTGCATACATCAAATTAAAAAACCATTAAGTCACATAATAAACGACATATTAAAAACTGGTATTTTTTTCTGAACTCCTAAAATATGCTATCGTGAGGCCGATATTTAAAACTGGAAATCCAGAGGAGCACACAAACTACAGACCAATATGTCTTCTTACGCATTTTTCGAAAATCGTCGTTTCACACATCACAACATGGCTACGAAGAAGGAAGATCGACCACTACTGCCATGGTTGAATTAATTAATTTCGTAGCGAACGCCTTGGAGGATAAAGAAATTCCTCTAGGAATATTTCTAGATCTATCCAAGGCCTTCGATTGCGTAGACCAGGCATGTCAAACACATTTACCACCAAGGGCCACATCAAGTATTACACACAAGCCGCGGGCCGCATTACCAAAAAAACTACAATTGAAACCAAACAAAAAATAATTATTTTTACCTTGTACATAATTTTTTTTTTATATTTGATACCAACCTTGCCGGGCCGCGTGTTTGACATGCCTGCTCTAGAGACCATTTCAAATATTTCTGTAAAAGAAAAATTTTGTGTGTCTGTATTGTGATCGTGAAATTTTTTTAACGGAAATAACCGTTTTGACGTCTCTAAGAGTCCTTTTCAAATATTACTGGAAAAAAAATTATGTGTCTGTATTGTGACCGTGAAAATGTTGTCAATTTTTTTTTAACGGAAATATCCGTTTTGAGGTCTATAGAGTCCATTTCAAATATTTCTGGAAAAAAATTATGTGTGCGCCTGTGTTGTGACTGAAAAATTTTTCAGAATTTTTTTTGAACGGAAATATCTGTTTTGATGTCCTAGAGTCCATTTCAAATATTCCTGGAAAAAAATATGTGTCTGTATTGTGGTCATAAAACTTTTTCAAAATTTTTTTAACGGAAATATCCGTTTTGAGGTCCCTAGAGTCCATTTCAAATATTTCTGGAAAAAAAAATTATGTGTGTCTGTATTGTGACCGTAAATTTTTTTTTACGGAAATATCCGTTTTGAGTTTCCTAGAGTCTATTTCAAATATTTCTGGGGGAAAAAAAATGTATGTCTCTAATGTGATTGTGAAAATTTTTGCAAATTTTTTTTCACAAAAATATTCGTTTTGAGGTCTCTAGAGTCCATTTCAAATAAAAGAAAAGAAAAGAAAAATTGTGTGTGTGTCTGTATTGTGATCGTGAAAATTTTTTTAAACATTTTTTTGTCGGAAATATCCGTTTTGATGTCTTTAGAGTCCATTTCAAATATTTCTGGAAAAGAAAAATTGTGTGTGTGCCTGTATTGTGATCGCGAAAAAAATTTCAAAATTTTTTTCACGGAAATATCCGTTTTGAGGTCTCTAGAGTCCACTTCAAATATTTCGGGAAAATCAAAATAGTGTGTGTATCTGTATTGTGATCGCAAAAATATTTTCAAATTTTTTTTCACGGAAATATCCGTTTTCGGGTTTCTAGAGTCACTTTTCAAATGTTTCTGCAAAAGAAAAATTGTATGTGTGTCTGTAAAAATTGTTTGTGTGTCTGTATTGTTACTGTGAAATTTTTTCCAAACATTTTTTTAACGGAAATATTCGTTTTGAGCTCTCTGGTGTCCATTTCAAATATTTCTGGAAAAAAAAAATTGTGTGTGAATGTCTCCATTGTGATTGTGAAAAATTTTTCAATTCTTTTTTACGGAAATATCTGTTTTAAAGTCTCTAGAGTCCATTTCAAATATTTCTGGAAAAGAAAAATTGTGTCTGTGTCTGTATTGTGATTGTGAAAATTCTTTCAATTTTTTTTACTGTTTTGAGGTCCCTGGCGTACATTTGAAATATTTCTGGAAAAAAAATGTGGTGTGTATGTGTCTGTGTGTGTACATACTGTGAGCGTGAAAGTTTTTCCAAAAATTTTTTTTAACGGAAATATCCGTTTTGATGTCACTAGAGTAGTCCATTTCAAATATTTCTAGAAAAAAAATTATGCGTGTCTGTATTGTAACCGTGAAAATTTGTACGAAAGTATCCGTTTTTGATTTCAAATATTTATTGAAAAGAAAAATTATGTGTGTCTGTATTGTAATCGTGAAAAAAATTTCAATTTCAGGGAAATGTACGTTTTGAGCTCTCTAGTCCATTTCAGATATTTCTGGAAAAATAATTATGGGTGTTTTTGTGTTTTGCGGTCCCTAAAGTCCATTTCAAATATTTCTGGGAAAAAAAATTGCGTGTGTGTGTCTCTTGTGATTGTGAAAGTTTGTCATTTTTTTTACGGAAATATCCCTTTTGAAGTCTCTAGAGCAAGCATGTCAAACACGTTTACCACCAAGGGCCACATCAAGTATTACACACAAGTCGCGGGCCGCATTACCAAAAAAAACTACAATTGAAACCAAAAAAAAAAAAAATTATTTTTACCTTGTATATAATTTTTTTTTAATATTTGATACCAACCTTGCCGGGCCGCAGGCAACTTGTAAGCGGGCCGCATGCGGCCCGCGGGCCGCGTGTTTGACATGTCTGGCGTAGACTATAATATACTATTAAATAAACTACTTAGTTATGGGATAAGAGGAATAAATCTTTCTTTAATAAAATCATATTTACACGGACGCAAACAAAAAATACAACTTAAAAGAGGAAATAAAAATGTGGAGTCAAATCTTTTGCAAGTATCCAGGGAAATACCGCAAGGGAGTATCCTAGGGTCAACACTATTCATAATTTATATAAACGACATCTTCCAAATTATAACCACACAAAAAGAAGCATTCATCAGCTATGTGGATGATAATAACACCTTAAAAAATACCAATAATATAAATCTACTAAAGTTAGCTAACACGATACTCGAGAATACACAAACATGGTTAACAAAAAATAAGCTATTTCTTAATACAAGCAAAACGAAATGTCTAATGTTTGGCACAAAAAGAGGTAATTTGAATATCCCAGAAACAATACAATTGGGGCCAATTAATATAGAACTATCGTCATACTGTAAATTCTTAGGAATTATTATTGATAAACATCTTGAGTGGTCATACCACATTGCGGAACTTAACAAAAGACTGAATAAATCAATTTATGCAATACGATCAATTCGAGCGTTTGTCCATTGTAATACATTAAAGACTATATATCACTCATATTTTGTTTCTCAAATGCGTTACGGGATTATCTGCCGGGGGGTCTCTGCCGATATTAATAAAATTCTTATAACTCAAAAGCGGCTAAAAGGTTAATCCTTGGTATGGGTTTTAGCGATTCATGCCGAGGGATATTTAAAACAAATGATCTACTCACAGTAGTGGGCATATATATTTATGATTGTTATTTTCATTAATCAACATTCGCAAACATTTGTGACTTACCTAAATACAAATAGTTATAATACTAGGAATGTGAATATTAATTATAATTATCCAAAACATAATTTGACATTGTTGGAAAAAGCTCCGCACTATTCCATAATACGTTTATATAATAAACTCCCTTTGCCGTATCGTCAAATGACTAATGAAAACATTTTCAAGAAAGAAATTAAGAAATTATTAATCGAAATAGAACCATATACGGTACATTAATATTTTGCATATTTTTAGGGTAATCTGTATATTGCCATATATATTGACTTTTTCTTATTTATGTACTTACTTATATTCTCTTGCAATATTTGTCTGTCAATCCTTAAGAAATAAACATTATTATTATTATTATTATTATTATGCTGCGTTCTTTTGCAATTATATCAGAATCTAGGGAAGGAACTTTACGTTTTTACTCGATCATAAGGTAAGATATTTTTGAATAAGTTTAGAAAGAATCAAGTACGTTTGCAATTGTTTTTATATTTTTCTAACGGAAGCGAAAAACTGCGCAACTTCGAAATGATGAGAAGCTGTGTTTTCATGCAATTATATCGAAATCTAGTGAAGGAACCTTTAATTTTTTTACTAAATCTTGAGATAGTAAGGTTCTAATTAGTACATTTGAAGTATGTGGAAATTGTTTTTATTTTAGTTTTGTAACCGCTTTGCAGATTGAACAACTTTGGAATGACGATAAACCGTATTTATGCAATGATTTCAAAATACAGTGAAATAACTTTTCAGATTATTATTGGGTCGTAAGATCTGATAGATTTTGAGTAAATGTAGACAGTTTCAAGTATTTCGCAATTGTTTTCATAATTGTTTAACCGCTCTGAAAAATGTACAACTTGAGAATGATGTTAAATTGTTTTTCGGGAGATTATATCGAAATGTGATGAAAGATATTTTCATATTTTTATCACATCCTAAGTACATTTTAAGAAAATTTGGTAATTTTGAAGTATGTTAAAATAGTTTTCATATATTTTCAACAGTTTTGGAAAATGGACAACTTTAGAATGACGATAATCTGTTCTATTTTACAATTACATTAGAATTTAGTGAACAAAATTTTTAGATTTTTACCGGATCTTAAGGTCTGATAGATTTTGAGTAAATTTAGAAAGTTTCAAGAAGGTGTCAATTGTTTTCATATTTTTGTTACCGCTTTGCAGAATGAACAACTTTAGAATGATGGCAAGTCGTGTTCTTTTACAATTATATTATAATCTAGGGGTGGAACTTTTAATATTTTTTTTACTGGGTCATAAGGTAAATTTTTTTCAATAAATTTAGAAACTATCATATATGATGCAATTGTTTTTATAATTTTTTAACGCTCTGAAACACTGCGCGACTTCAGAATGATGACAAACTGTGTTTTTATGCAATTATATCAAAACCTAGTGAAGGAACCTTTCTATTTTTTTACTTAATCTTGGGATAATAAGGATTTGAAGAAAATTTAGTCAGTTTGAAGTATGTGTAAATTGTTTTTTTTTTCTAACGGCTTTGTAAAATGAACAACTTCAGAATGACGATAAACTGTGTTCTTGCAATTATTTTAAAATACAGTGAAGACATTTTTCAAATTTTTACAGGATAGTAGGGTTTGGTATATTTTGAGTAAATTTAGAAAGTATATCGCAATTGTTTTAATATTTTTTAACCGCTCTGAAAAATGTCCAACTTCAGAATTATGATAAGAGGTGCTTTCATGCGATTATATCGAACTCTAATGAAAGAATTTTTCATATTTTTAGTAGATTCTAAAGTTAAATACATTTTGAGAAAATTTGGTAATTTTGAAGTATGTGGAAATTGTTTTCATATTTTTTTAAACATTTTGCAGAATAAACAACTTTAGAATGACGGCAAAGTGTGCTCTTTTGCAATTTTTAGAATCTAGTGAAGCAACTTTTCAGAATGCTACTGGATCGTAAGATCAGATGAATGATTGAAGTATCAAAGATGTGGCAATTCTTTTCATTTTCTTTTAACCTTCCTAAAAAATGCCCAACTTTGGAATGATGATAAGCTGTGTTTTCGTGAGATTATCTCGAAATTTAGATAATGAATTTTTCAAGTGATTATTGGGTCATGAGAAAAAAAAATCGGAAACTTTCAAGTATGTGCCAATTATTTTAATATAATTCTGTCCACTCTGAGGAACGAGAAACTAGAGAATGATAATAAGCTGTGTTTTCTTAAAATTATTATGTAATCTGGTGAACAAACTTTTTAGATATTTACTAAATCGTAAGGTTACATAGATCTAGAGGAAATTTAGAAAGTTTCAAGTATATGGCAATTGTTTTCATGTTATTTTAACAGCCTTTCAGAATGAACACTTTAGAGTGACGATAAACTGTTTTCTTTTGCAATTATTTCAGAATTTTGTGAAGGAAGTCTTGAGTTTTATTATTGGATCGTAAGGTCAGATGTTTTTAAGAAAATTTAGAAAGCATAAAGTAGGTAGCAATTGCTTTCATATATTTTTAATCACTCTAAAAAATGTCCAATTTCAGAATGATGATAAGCTGTGTTTTCAAGCGAATATATCGATATCTAGTGAAGGAACTTTTTATATTTTTTCTAGATCCTGAGGTAAATTGTATTCTAAGAAAATTTGGTAAGTTTGAAGTATGTTTAAAATATTTTATATTTTTTAGCGACTGAAAAATGCGCAACTTTAGAATTATGACAATCTGTGTGCGATTATCTGAAAATCTAGTAAAGGAATGTTTCCGATTTTTGTTGGATCACAAGACAAAATAGATTTTGAGTTAATTTGGAAGGTATAAAGAATGTGGCAATTGTTTTTATGTTTTTTTAAGCGAAATGCACAACTTCAGAATGATGATAAGCTGAGTTTTCGTGTGATTCCGAATGTAGAGAGGTGATGATTTATATGTTAATTGGATCGTCAAGTAAAATGCATTTTAAGTAAATTTGGAAAGTTTTAAGAATATGGCAATTATTTTCTTAACCACTGCAAAATGAGAAACTTTAGAATGAACTCTGTGTTTTTTTTTTGTAAATATATCGAAATCTAGCGACACTTTTCCAATTTTTTTTACGGCAATGTTAGGTCAATACCGTCAATAAACGTATTATTAATATTATTAATGGCAAAAAATACATACTCTGCTTCGTTTCCTCCCAGAAACCACAACAAGACGTATCTCAAAAACGTCAATTCGGTAACATCAATCGGCACATCACGAGCGACAACGTAACTCATCTGCTCGTTGCTCAACCTGTAAAAATCTTTCGTTTTCGCAATTTCCAAAAACGCGCCACTGACAAAATTAAACACGTCCATCTTCAAATCCAGCAAACTGTACGTCTCTGCTATGATTCCAATATCCGTGCAATTATCCACATCCAGATTCAACTTCAAAAATTCGCCGCACGCTTTTATAACGGGCTGAACTTGAGTGTAGACAGCCGTGGCCAAAATATCTTGGACGTTCGCGTGTGTTATTTCCAATTTTGAGGTGTACATGTAGTTGAGCATTGTGGATAAGCCGTTTGCGGTTATTCCCGTTATGTGTGCCACGTTTTCCCTCGACTCGAGCATTTCGTCCAGGAACATTGATTGGAAGTAGTAGCTGCATGATGCCAGGATTATTTTGTGAGCTTTGAAGGTTTTTCCTTCGACTATCAGGGTTACGTCAGTGAATGCGTTTACTGTTTTGAAGTTGTTCAGTTTGTTTAGTAGTACGTGTCGGTGGAGAGCCTCGATTTCGGTGATAGGAACTTCTTGTGACATGTTTGATGAATGGATGAATCTGAAATTTTGAAAATATGATTTATTTAACTTGTTAAAGGTGAAAACATGTAGGACAATTGCCTTTTGAGAATATATAAATATGTCTCAATAAATGTATTGTATCTGTATCTATATAACTTGTCAGGGATATAAGTGCAGCGTCTTAGACCTAATGGTTTCTATTCAATTTGTACTTCGTAGTATCATGAAATGTTTTGTATTTTTTAAATCACTCTTTATAAAGATGGTTTCCATGATTTTCAGGTGGCAATTTTTACCTTCGGCTTTTAAAACTACTAATAACTAATTATAATTACAAAACTGATGTGGACAAACGTGGCTAATTAAATACAAGCAAGGAGCAGTTGTTTTGGTAGAGAGTATGATTTGTCTTCAACTGACTTAGATAATGAAAGGCAGAGTAAACATCCGCGGTGTATACAAAATTTCATATCTGAAATTTTCGTTAAAGAATTTTAGATATGAAATGGGTATGAATCATGTTTTACAAAATTTTCTGGCAATATGAACCGTTGCTCTAGTTGAGCTAGTACTAGTGGAATTCCTGAAAACGGAGCAAAATCTAAGTATTTTGTTTACTTTTTTTAACCTCTGATGCTGATCCACAAGGCCTTAATTTAGTTAGGATACTAAATATTTTTAACCCTAGAAATCCATAGAAGCGTATGCTAATTAAAATGCTGGATGGAAGACTACCATGTGATCATTATTTGTGTTTGCTGTGTCAATTATAAATCAAAAATATTTGGAAGGGATTTGTAATCTATTATTTATTTAATATTTATTTAACGAGATCCCTCAAAAATTAATAATAATTAACGAAAAAGAAATATAACTACATAATTAATTAACTATTATAAATAGATTTAGAATTTAGATTTTTTATCAAATTCAAGTTCAGGGTGCTGCCATTTTGTTTACAAGCAAGATGTGTCAATTATATGTAAAAAGTGTATCATTTCTGAGTCCATTTGAGAATTTTAAAGTAATTCCGGGTAGAATGATATTTTTAGAATTTTTTTAATCACGACATGCACATTTCACTTACTCAAATTCAAGTTCAGTGTTCCTCAATTTTGTTTACAAGCAAGGTGCGTCGATTATATTTTGGTATATCAAAAATATGTCATTTGTGAGTGCATTTGAAAAATTTAAAGGTAATTCCATAAGCGATAATATTTTTAGAATTTTTTAATCGCGAGGTGCACAGTTCACTCATTTAAATTCAAGTTAATAGTATCGCCATTTTGTTTACAAGCAAGGTGCGTCAATTATTTTTTGATATATCAAAAATATGTCACTTCTAAGTGCATTTGAAAAATTTAAAGGTAATTCCACGTGCGATAATATTTTTAGAAATTTTCTAATCGCGAGGTGCACATTTCACTCACTCCAATTTAAGTTAATAGTGTCGCCATATTGTTTACAAGCACGGTGCGTCAATTATATTCTAATATGTCAAAAATATGTCATTTCTGAGCAGATTTGGACAATTTTAAGATAATTCAAAGTGCGTTCCCAATCTTACAAGGCGTTCCTCAAGGTTCTCCCTTATCACCTCTCCTATATAACATATTTTGCCATGACCTACACAACCCCGACCCTACATATTTTAACCCATCACAATATACCTTGCTTTTCGCCGATGACACCGCTCTTATTACTCATGCACCCACCCTTTCAATTGCTCACCAATCCCTCCAATCCTCCTTTGACTCCATCCAAGCTTGGTGCTCCAAATGGCGCATCAAAATTAATCCCTCCAAATCCAAATTATTTATCCCTTACCACAAAATCACACCACAATCCCCCACCATCATATCCAGTAACGTCACAATCCATCCCTCCCATACCTGTAAATATCTAGGCATCCTATTTGACTCCAAACTATCCTTTAAAACTCATGCCCAATCCATTAAAACTAAAATCAAGACCAGGGCCCGGCATTTCAGATCCTTAACATTTAAACAACAAGGCATATCAACAGAAACAGCTGTTAATATTTACAAATCGATATTCCGGCCCTTGTTAGACTACGGTGCAATCCTTTTTACCCAAATCCGACCATCCATCCTATACCACTTCCAAGTTGCTGAACGATCAGCCCTAAGAACCCTAACCAAATTAAGACACCCGACTAATCCACTCCATAATCCCTCAAATGACCTATTATATGAAACTACCCACGTCACACCTATCTCCCAGCGTATACTTAGCCTTAGCGTTAAATTTGCAAACAATCCTTTTAATCAACAACTTCTATCCAAATTCTGTATTTCCCGAAACCCGAATATCCCTTCTAAATATCAGCATCCTCCCATCACAATACATCAATTCATTTGCGCGAATCATCAGGACAATTCAGCTAGCTAGCAAAGTATTATATGTTTTCACCAGTAGAATCAAGACAGGGCAGAAAGACCGCAGGTCGATAGCCCAGACGGACTAACACCCTTTTTGTTTTTTTGTATATTTTGTATATTAATCCAACCTACTGTATAGTCTGAATAAAGATGATGATGTATGTTTCAAAGTGCGGTGATATTTTTAGAATTTTTTTAGTCACGAGATGCACATTACACTCACTCAAATTCAAGTTAAAAGTATCGCCATTTTGTTTACAAGCAAGGTGAGTCAATTATTTTTTGATATATCAAAAGAAGGTCATTTCTTAGTGCATTTGAAAAATTTGAAGGTAATTCCACGTGCAATAATATTTTTAGAATTTATTTAATCGCGAGGTGCACATTTCACTCACTCAAATTCAAGTTAATAGTATCGCCATTTTGTTTACAAGCAAGGTGCGTCGATTATTTTTTGGTATGTCGAAAATATGTCATTTCTGAGTGCATTTGAAAAATTTGAAGGTAATTGGACGTGCGATAGTATTTTTAAAATTTTTTTAATCACGAGGTGCACATTTTACTCACTCAAATTCAAGTTAATAGTATCGCCATTTTGTTTACAAGCAAGGTGCGTCAATTATTTTTTAATATATTAAAAATTGGTCATTTCTGAGTGCATATGAAAATTTCTAAGGTAATTCAACGTGCGATAATATTTTTAGAATTTTTTTAATCACAAGGTGCACATTTCACTCACTCAAATTCAAGTTATTAGCGTCGCCATTTTGTTTACAAGCAAGGTGCGTCAATTATTTTTTGATATATCAAAAATATGTAATTTCTGAGTGCATTTAAAAAATTCAAGGTAATTACACGTGCGATAATATTTTTATAAATTTTTTAATGGCGAGGTGCATATTTCGCTCACTCAAACTCAAGTTAATAGTGTCGCGATTTTGTTTATAAGCAAGGTGCTTTAATTATTTTCTGATATGTCAAAAATATGTAATTTCTCAGCAGATTTGGAAAATTTTAAGATAATTCCACGTGCGGTGATATTTTTAGAATGTTTTTAATCGCGAGATACACATTTCACTCACTCAAATTTAAGTTCAGTGTGCCGCCATTTTGTTTACAAGCAAGGTGCGTCGATTATTTTTTGGTATGTCAAAAATATGTCATTTTTGAGTGCATTTGAAAAATTAAAAGGTAATTCCATGTGCGATAATATTTTTAGAATTTTTTTAATTGCGAGGTGCACATTTCACTCACTCAAATTCAAATTAATAGTGTCGCCATGTTTACAAGTACGGTGCGTCAATTTTTTTTGATATATTAAAAATATATCATTTCTGAGCGCATTTGATAAATTTAAAGGTAATTCCACATGCGATAATATTTTTAGAAATTTTCTAATCGCGAGGTGCACATTTCACTCACTCAGATTCAAGTTAATAGTGTCGCCATTTTGTTTACAAGTACGGTGCGTCAATTATTTTCTGATATGTCAAAAATATATCATTTATGAGCAGATTTGGACAATTTTAAGTTAATTCCAGGTGCGGCGATATTTTTAGAATTTTTCTAATCGGGAGGTGCACATTTCACGCACTCAAATTTAAGTTCAGTGTGCCGCCATATTGTTTGCAAGCAAGGTGCGTCGATTATTTTTTTGGTATGTCAA
Organism: Ocypus olens; assembly: GCA_910593695.2. Classification (NCBI taxonomy): domain Eukaryota; kingdom Metazoa; phylum Arthropoda; class Insecta; order Coleoptera; family Staphylinidae; genus Ocypus; species Ocypus olens. The sequence goes on along the minus strand of OU343053.1, from coordinate 14,329,309 downwards.
AAATATGTCATATTTGAGCGCATTTGAAAAATTTAAAGGTAATTCCATGTGCGATAATATTTCTAGAATTTTTTTAATCGCGAGATGCACATTTCACTCACTCAAATTCAAGTTAATAGTGTCGCCATTTTGTTTACAAGCACGGTGCGTCAATTATTTTCTGATATGTCAAAAATATGTCATTTCTGAGCAGATTTGGACAATTTTAAGATAATTCCACGTGCGGTGATATTTTTAGAATTTTTTTAATCGCGAGGTGCACATGTCACTCACTCAAGTTCAAGTTCAGTGTGTCGCCATTTTGTTTACAAGCAAGGTGCGTCGATTATTTTTTGGTATGTCAAAAATATGTCATTTTTGTGTGCATTTGAAAAATTAAAAGGTAATTCCATGTGCGATAATATTTTTAGAATTTTTTCAATCGCGAGGTGCACATTTCACTCACTCAAATTCAAGTTATTAGCGTCGTCATTTTGTTTACAAGCAAGGTACGTCAATTATGTTTTGATATATCAAAAATAGGTCATTTCTGAGTGCATTTGAAAAATTTTAAGGTAATTCCACGTGCGATAATATTTTTAGAATTGTTTTAATCGCGAGGAGCACATTTCACTCACTCAAATACAAGTTAATAGTGTCGCCATTTTGTTTACAAGTAAGGTGCGTCAATTATTTTTTGATATATTAAAAATAAGTCATTTCTGAGTGCATTTGAAAAATTTAAAGGTAATTCCACGTGCGATAATATTTTTACATTTTTTTTAATCGCGAGGTGTACATTTCACTCGCTCAAATTCAAGTTCAGTGTGTCGTCATTTTGTTTACAAGCAAGGTGCGTCAATTATTTTTTGATATACCAAAAAATTGTCATTTCTGAGTGCATTTTAAAAATTTGAAGGTAATTCCATGTGCGATAATATTTTTGGAATTAATTTAATCACGAGGTGCACGTTTCACTCACTCAAATTCAAGTTAATAGTATCGCGATTTTGTTTACAAGCAAGGTGCGTCAATTATTTTTTGATATATCAAAAATTTGTCATTTCTGAGTGCATTTGAAAAATTTGAAGGTAATTTCATGTGCGATAATATTTTTGGAATTAATTTAATCACGAGGTGCACGTTTCACTCACTCAAATTCAAGTTAATAGTATCGCGATTTTGTTTACAAGCAAGGTGCGTCAATTATTTTTTGATATATCAAAAATTTGTCATTTCTGAGTGCATTTTAAAAATTTGAAGGTAATTCCATGTGCGATAATATTTTTGGAATTAATTTAATCACGAGGTGCACGTTTCACTCACTCAAATTCAAGTTAATAGTATCGCGATTTTGTTTACAAGCAAGGTGCGTCAATTATTTTTTGATATATCAAAAATTTGTCATTTCTGAGTGCATTTGAAAAATTTGAAGGTAATTTCATGTGCGATAATATTTTTTTAATTGCGAGGTGCACATTTCACTCACTCAAATTCAGGTAAATAGTATCGCCATTTTGTTTACAAACAAGGTGCGCCAATTATTTTTTGATATATCAAAAATATGTCATTTCTGAGTGCATTTTAAAAATTTCAAGGTAATTCCATGTGCGATAATATTTTTAGAAATTTTTCAATTGCGAGGTGTACATTTAACTCACTCAAATTCAAGTTAATAGTGTCGCCATTTTGTTTACAAGCACGGTGCGTCAATAATTTTTTGATATGTCAAAAATATGTAATTTCTGAGCTGATTTGGACAATTTTAAGATAATTCCACTTGCGGTGATGTTTTTAGAATTTTTTTTAATCACGAGGTGCACATTTCACTCTCAAATTCGATTTTCTTAATTTTCTCAAAAACCACTCGTTGAATTTGAATAAATCCAAAATAACTAGTTTTCTGAAATTTTCTATGAAAAATCTCTGCTTTGCACAACGCGCACTTTCGACTCAATTTTCCTAATTTTCTCGAAAATCCCTTGACGAATCTTAATCATACTTTGCCAAGAAACATTTTACTCATACGGAGCTATTAAACAAAAGAAAAATCCGAAAATAGATTATCACTAGTTTTCTGACATTTTCGATGAAAATTACTGCTCTGTAAAATGCTCAAATTCGACTTTTTTTCATTTTCTTGAAGACTCCTTGACCAATTTGAATCATTTTGTTACGAAAAATTCTACGCATATGAAGCTATAAAACAAAAGAAAAGTTCAAAAACAGGTTATCACTAGTTTTTTTTTTTTAATTCAATGAATATCGTTTTTGCAAAACGCGCACCGTCGACACGATTTTTTCATTTTCTCAAAAATCCCTCTACGAAACTTAATAAGATTATAGGGACAGATTCGGGGCAAATGCAGCTGTAAAACAAAAGAAAAATCCTAAAATAGATTATCACTAGTTTTTTAGAAATATTCGATGAAAATCGGCATTGCAGAACGCGCACTTTCGATAAGATTTTCTTAATATTCTCAAAAACCGATTACTGACAATTAATTAATAATAATATTAATAATTTTGTCAGGAAATATTCTAGACCTATGTAGCCATAAAACAAAACAAAAACAGGTTATCACGAGTTTTTTTCGAAAAACTGGATGAACATCGGCTTTGTAAAATGCACACTTTCGACTTGATTATCTTAATTTCCTTAAAGACCCCTCGACAAATTTTAATAATTTTGTTTAATACATTTTAGGCATATGCAGCTATATAAGAAAAGATTAATCCAAAAACAGGCTATCACTAGTTTTTTAGAAATATTCGGCATTGCAAAACGCGCACTCCATATCAAATTTTCTTCATTTTCTCGGAAACCTCGTGACATCATTTTGTTAATAATATTGGAAAAATTTATAGCTATAATACAAAAGAAAAATCCAAAATTGGTTATCACTAGTTTTCCGAAACTGTCGATGAAAAATCGCTGCTTTGAAAATCGTGCCTTTTCGACTAAGTTTTCTTAATTTTCGCGAAAACCACTTAACATGTTTTAATCATTTATTTAGGAAACATTTTTGACATATGCAGGACTATACAGGATGTCCCATTTTAAATTGCCACCCCAAATATCTCGAAACCTGAGCAACATGGCAAAAAATGTTTCAGATAAAAGTTGTAGAGTTCGGAGGGGGACATATGCTGGCGGTAATTTTCAAGGTCAAAAGTAGGTCAACTTTAATTTTTCAAATGGAACCCCCTATTTTTTACTGCGAGATCGTATTCTACTGGAAAAAATAGAAACTTTTTGTAGGAAACGTTTTTTTAAATGCTTTTTTAAGGAATGAATTTTAATAACTTTGATAGAAAACACTCTAGGCATTTGTAGCTATAAAACAAAAGAAAACTCCAATAATAGGGTATCACTAGTTTTTCCGAAATTTCGGATTTTCGATTTTCCTAGCATCAAACTTGTTTAGAAGAACACTTTTACACAGGGGCGGCTCGTTATATAGAGCCATGGAGCCATGGCACTACATGTAGTATCAAGCTCAGCAAGAATTTTTAACTGATTCTTAAAAAAAACTTTTTAAATGTTAAACAACACCTGTAACACTGCGTGGAAGTTCCACATTAATTTCAAAAGATGGTTAAAATTTTGACAAACTATTTCTGAATAATGTGTCTTTACGAATTTCTAAAGAAAATTATCGCAAGTTTACCACGACAAAAATGGTTGCACTAGAAAGCAAATTTTGATGACCAAAAAAGCGCATTTTTCAGAAATTCAAATGCAAATTCTACATTTATTGCAACAGATGGTTGAAATTTTGAGAGACTAATTTTGAAAAATGTGGACAAATTTCCAAAAAAATAGTGTTCTTCTAAATTTTCGATTTTTAAGTTAAAATTTTCGATTTTTTGGTCCGCAATTTTGATTTTTAGGATCGAATTTTTGGTCAAAGTTTTTAATTTTTAATCCTATATTTTAGATATTTTTAACCTAAATGATTGCTTTTTATACGCAACTTTTTTATTTTTTGCCGATATTTTCAAGTACAGTTTCTGATTTCTTGCCCTTCATTTTAGATTTTTTAACTTGAATTATTCTTTTTTATGGGCGATTTTTTTTGGTTACTTTTTGACTACCGTTTTCGAGTTTCTGGTCGGCAATTTATTTTGAGCTAAAGAGTTATTTTGGGAGCTGAAAATAGCAAATTATTTAATTTTCCTTGATTTTTCAATTATTTTGTTTAATTTTTTGTATTTAGACCAGCATTTTTTATTTTTCAGGCCTATATTTTAGATATTTGATCTGTATTTTTCATTTCTTCGTTCAAAATTTTATAGTTTTTGCCCGAAATATTGTTTATTTTGGTTAAACTTTTTGATTTTTTTGTTGTTGAAATTTTCGGATTTTTGGTCTGCATTTTCTTTAACTGCAAATTTTTGATATTTGTGTAAATTTTTAAATTTTTGTGCTTATATTTCAGTTTTTAACCTTAATTAAGAGCTAATAGTGATTAATTTTTTACAATTTTTCAAAACATTGAGTGCAAATTTCATTCACTACAGAGCAAATTTTGAGTTTTGTCCTTTGTTTTCTGGGGCTAATCACCCCGAGTGCTGAAAATGGCAATTTTTGTACTTGAATTTTCAATCTTTTTGTTTTAATTTTTTATTGTGAAGCCCGGATTCTGATATTCTGGTCTGAATTTTTGATCTTTTAGCCTAAATTTTCTTCTAAATTTTCTATTTGTTTGTTGAAATTTTCGATTTTTTTGGTCCGCAATTTTCAGGATCGAATGTTTTGATCGAAGTTTTTAATTTTTTATCCTATATTTTAGATTTTTTAACCAAAATTATTGATATTCTGGATTTTTATACGCGACTTTTTTAATTTTTTGCCGATATTAAAGTTTTTTTGGTGGTTTTTGATTTCTTACCCTTCATTTTAGATTTTTTAACTTGAATTATAATTTTTTATGGGCGATTTTTTTTACTTTTAGGTTACTTTTTGACTAAAATCAATTAAATTTAATTTTTCTTTAAAAAATTTTTTTTGTTGTTTTTCAAGTCTGAATCCATTCTGAACACTATTTGTTTATAACATTTTGTCGTGGGACTTCCAGGAACTGAGGTTTTCGAGTTTCTGGTCGCCAACTTATTTTGAGCTAAGGAGTTATTTTAGGGGCTGAAAATGGCAAATTATTTTTGTTTTCCTTGATTTTTCAATATTTTGGTTTGCATTTTTTATTTTTAGAATAGCATTTTTTAATTTTTTGCCTATATTTTAGATCTTTGATCAGTTTGTTCATTTCTTCGTTTTTTGAGAGTTTTTTAACGTGATTGAGTTTTATGTGCAAATTTTGGATTTTTGGCCGGTATTTAATTAGTATAAGTTGTCATTTCCATCTTTCATAATTGTGACGTTTCAAACGCCAGTATCATACGATACAATAAATTGTAAAAGTGGCACTACCATCAACGTATTTCACGAGCCGCCACTGCTTTTACACATATCTTATATATGTTAATATGGATATATTTTTGTAAGAATCGTGGATCAAATAAATAATGCCCAAACAATAAAAGCATTTCTGCGTAAATTGTCTCTCCATCGTCCACACCTTCTAGTGACTAAGGCGAAGGCTGTACAAAAACACTAGCAAGGTTACATAAGTTTTTAGATATTATTTACAGACTAAAAAATCATTCCAACGGTTTTACTTCTCGAATATAATAATAATCATTTAATAATAATGTAACGTTGAACATTTTAGATTATTTATGTCAAATGTCAATGGTTTATGTTTTCCCTGTGATTGGATTTTTTCTGTTGGGCTATATACTATTATTATTATTATTAAATATATAAGTTAACTTAACCCGCCAATGGTGACCTACTGGTCTGTGAGACCGGGTGTGTCGAATAACTTTATTTTCCGTAATTGTTTTTCGTTGCAATTTCGAGTAGCTGCCGCATTGCAGAGCTTAAATTGATTAAATATTTTTGTTTTATTGTCAAAGAGCATAAATTAAAGAAAAAACATGAACTATTAGTAGCACGTTTCGAAAAATCTTCAGTTGAAAACCCCGGTGCGTGAGATCGGCGTCACCATTAAGTTTGCGTCACCAATGGCGGGTTAAAGAAAATCAAATAAATAACATTTGAAAATAAAATACAGAATAAATAGAACAGGAAATAATGCTGACAAGGACATAATGGGTTGCAAAATGTTACAAATGAATAAGCAATACACAACTGTCTTTACCGTTAAATGATTCCAATTGCAGAAATCATAACATTACGAAATGCATAACGAGTACAGTAAAGTTATTAAACGTGTTAGAAAAAATACTTCACATGTGCACACAATTAATTCACGAGTTTGTGAAAGTCAAATGCATAGTAAATTAACAGTTATACTTTTGCATGTAAATAAATCCACAATCCTGCCATAATTGTTTTCTATAAACACGTTCGGATTCAATAAACGATTTTCTAGTAATTATAAAGTCAGTTCTTTGCTCTATTAAATTATTTCAAACTATTGTTCACGGTGAAATTGCGAATTACTCAACGCCGGCGTTCCATGAGAAAAGTTGCGCAAATCGTTTTATGGGAAAAAATAATTGAGGTGTTAATTAACTCATCAAGAGGTTTTTTTTTGTTGCTGTTAAGAATATGACATCATTATATTTTGCAATGTTATTTGATAAGTATAAAAAAATCTGATGGAATTACGAGGGTTATTCGGAAACGTCCGTTTTCTATAAAACGGAAAACATTACAGATTTTTTCAAAAAAACTTTATTCTTTAGATTCCTTACATGTGTTTCTATTTTTCTACATAGTTTTCATATTCTATGTGGTAAGTAAAACACGTGTGTTGAGAATTTTCACAAATTTTTAATGTCGAAACACTGCGACATATGTTTCGCCACACAGTGGCTTCATCAGGCAGATGATTAATGAAGTCACTGTGTGCTATGTCGCAGTGTTTCGACATTAAAAATTTGTGAAAATTCTCAACACACGTGTTTTACTTACCACATACATTATGGAATTTCACCAAGTAACAGCCTCATCAATCCAATGTTTCCAAATTTGTTTAAACATTTGTCATAACGTTCTACGAGCTTTTGTATGCCTAAGTCGTAGATGTCTGCCGCCTGTGAGGATAACCAGTCTTGAACTGCTTCTTTCACCTCGTCATCTGTGGTGAATCTCTTGCCGCCGAGAAACTCTTTTAGGTAGCGGAATAAGTGAAAATCACTCGGAGCCAAGTCAGTACGGTGGGTGGTCAATCTGTTCCCATCCAAAAGATCTGATCAGATTTTGGGCGTGAATGGCAGAATGGGGTCTGGCATTGTCACGTAGTAACAAAACTCCAGACGTCAGAAGACCACGTCGCTTATTCTGTATTGCACGTCTAAGTTTAGTTATGGTGACGCAGTAACCGGCTGCATTTATTGTGGCCCCTTGCTGCATAAACTCGACTAACATGTCTATCTCAAAACACGGTTGCCATGACCTTGCGTGTTGAGATTGTCTGCTTGGCCTTGACTTTGACTGGTGATGTCGTGTGACGCTATTTCATTGAGTGGCGTTTAGACTCCGGGGTTCTGTGAGAAACCCACGGCTTTGCCGCTGTGACAATCTCTAAAAATTCTTTATGATATCGATCCAAAAAATCAAAAGCACAAGCCATTCTTTTCAATTTGTGTTCCTCTGTAAGCAGCCTGGGAACCCAACGTGCCCACAATTTGCAAAATTTCAACTTTTCGGAAACGATTTTGTGCAAAGTTGTTCTACCCACATTCGGAAATTCTAATGCTAAAGTTGAAATTTAACCGCCGGTCTTCACGATTGGACCAAATCATCTGTGATCACTGATGGTCAACCTGAACGCGGTTCATCATGAACATTTTCCCGTTCGTCCTTGAAAGCTCTCACCCACTTACGCACTTTGCTGCTACTCATCGCATTTGGGCCATACATGTCGGTTATCTGTTCTTTGCTGTCGAAAACCGAATCACTGACCGTATTTCACAGACGATTGTTTTAAACATTTTGAAGTAGCACTGTACTTAGTACACTGCAACATTACCAATGCAAATGGTGTCGTTTGACGAGCAACGCATGCCGGGAGTTGGCACGCATGCGTGTTTCAATGTTTACGCGACATTTGATTAGCTACGAAGATTCAGACCTCAGTTTTCGAATAACCCTTGTAAATTAGTTGAAACCAGGAACTTGATTTTGCATGTTTGATATTTTTTATCTACTTTATCAACTACTGTAACATACTGGATGTCTTTAAAATACAGACATGGCTAATAATTATTTGTTTATTATTATCAACAAAGTCGAACCTACTAACTCCCATATTTATACCCTGGAAAGCAAAACAATAGGATAATTTTTGTTTTTGTTCTTGAATGAAATCTTGTTTTAAATACTGCCACGTCATGGTTTCAGAAAAACTAATTAGTTCTAAACACGGGGAAAAGAAAATTCATAATGTTTAAATCAAATCAGGCGCTAGCAACATCTAAAAATGTGCCATTTATCAATTGCAACGCAATGGAATTTACCCCTGATACTAAGTTTCTTGGCGTCTCCGTAGACGAGTGTCTACAATGGAATTATTAAATTGATGATTGTCTTGTTCTCTGCTTGGACAAGTCTTAATTCTTTGGGTCAGTTGTGTGACAGTGGACCGGGGTTTTCTTCTCTAAAAAAAGAATAATTAGAATAATGTTGGGTATGAATTTTAATGACTCTTGTCGCAATGTGCGACGTTCAAATAAATATGACACTAAAACTGAAACAAAACAATGTTATCACTAATCTCAATGGCATATGGTCAAAGGCCTTCGAAATGTTCGTGTAAACATCAACTTGATTTTTATTATCTAACTCATGAGCAATCCTATGTGTAAAGTTAATTAAATTAGTTAATGTACTTCTTTTTTTAACAAATCCATGTTAATGTAAGGATATTTTTAATGATACATTATTGTAAATTTGCTCTGTCAATAAACACTCGAAGACCTTTGACAAGTTACTTAAAAGTGAAATAGGTCTATAGTTCTTTATATTACTTTTATCACCAGATTTATGCACAGGCATCACTCTCACTAACTTCCAGCAATCGGGAAACTTTCCGGAACCTAAAATGATGTTAAATATCCGCGTGAGTGGTATAGCCATAATTTCGGCACAATCCTTGAATGCCGGAATTTGGTCTAAGCCCATCGTCAATTTTGGTTTCATTGATTTTAGTTGTTTTACTACCATTGCTTCCGACACTGAAAAGTCACCCATATATGACTGTCTATCTGTGGCTGTCAAAGTGCCGTGAAGACAATTATAATTTTTGGGAAAATATCCAGCAAACGCATTAGGTATATCATCAGGATTTGAGTAGGTCACATCATCAAGAATGACTTTACCGGGGATTTTAGTAGAATTTCGTTTCTTGTTAACAAATGTCCAAAATTTGGTAGGATCTCCTGATATTGACTCTTCAGAACGAAATATAAAATCGGTGTATGCTGTACTGGTCAAATTTTGTGAAAGCTGACTTATTAGAACGTGTTGGAAATATTTTATATCGAAGTCTGTATTTCTCTTTAGTTTTTAGTAAATTAACCCTTTGGCCTACTTTCCTTACGTCCGAATGCGTGACTTTTAATAGCACTGTACCGATTCAACACATGCAGACGCGACAGAATAGCAGCAGAAACCAGTCCGGCGGAGGCATGGCGTGTCCAATTGTATGCGCACAACTGAAAACGTAAAATATGGACTTCAAAAAATTCTGTTTCGCAAGAAAATGCATTCATTGTGCAGCACTACTACCGCTAGCGCCAGGAGCTGAGCTCGTGCTCGATTTGATTGGCCCAAGCGATCGCCACAAGTTGAGCTCGTGCTCGATATGATTTTTATCAAATATCCCATAAAGTTCCGTGGTACTGTTTTCGGAAAATATAGAGTTCCAATCATGGTTAGCGATATCCATATATAACGATGCAATATTAGCTTTCTTGAAATTATATTGGGATTCTATATTGTTAACAAAATTAGGTACTTCAGAACATACTACAGACACAGCGCAAAGAGCCGGTTGATATTCGTCTTCAGGAACTTCATAATCTACTGAATGTTCAACTGTACACTAGAGTTTGGGCGAAGAGATAATCAGATCCAATAATTTGTTACGTGCATTTAAAATCCGATTGTGTTGAATAAGCCCAGAATATTCCAAAAATGAATTAGCGGTTGTAATATTATTGATGGCATATTATAATTTATAAAATAACAATAACTGGGTAAATTATAATTGCCAACAATTAAAGCACTTTAAAGTGATATTTTGGTCTCAATATGTTCAAAGAAACATGAGTAATTATTTGTCGTTTTACATGGCGGGATATATGAACATAGTATAATAATATCCTCTCTTTGAACTGTAATTTTAACAGCTACAGCCTTAATTTTAAGTATTGTTGGAAGATTTCATTCAAATTGTTTAGGATTAAGAGTGTTCAAAATTGCTACAAGTACTCCGCCACCTTTCCTACTTTCTCACAGTATAGTTGTTTGGAAATATTTCATTATTAAAAAATCCAGGTTTTAACCAAGTTTCAGAAGTAGCGACAATATCATATTTATTGGTCTCCATGTGTACATAAAACTCATGACTTTTAGTATTCAGTCCTCGAACATTTTGATAATAGACGTGTAAATTTTGAACAGGTACGATGTTTATCTGATGGGAATTTATTGGTTTTCCGAAGTGAGATTCGGGATTGTGATAATTGTGGGAGAGCCATTTATTTACTTCAATTTCAAGTTATTTTCTCCATTTGTTTGCCTTGTTTTTAGTTCTGAGATTATTTTATTGAAAGCCGCTCTCTGTGTAAAAGTCATGTCGGATTTAATTTTTAGGTGAGGATTAGTTTTTTGTATATTTCGTAAAATACGAACATCTTGGGATGACTCTAGGATGACTTAGAGGACGATTGCGATCATTACTTTTTTTCCCTAGACGATATGCTGTTTTAATATTAATTTTATTATTAACCTTCCGAAATTCTATTAAAGATCTAGAGATGTCATCACCTTTTATATACAATATTTTAAGTTGAAAATAATTAAATAATTTTCCTTACTTCTTCGGTCAATAATCTCATCAACAATTTGATTTGAATCTTGTACATTATTTATTGAATTGTATTTGCTTTCCTCCAGAACATTTATTCTTGACATTAAATTAACCATGTCGGCAAGTAATTTGGCGTTATCATCTTTGAGATTTCTCATTTCAGAGTTAAGAATTTTTAATTCACTATTCTCGTTACATAAAATATCCACTTTGTTAGCAATTGCACGGATTTTTTAAAATCTTGCACCACCTGGGCTAAGTTAGATATTATATTCCCATTATCATCGCAGGTGTGATTTTTACACGTAGTTTTGTTACCTACTAAATTCCCACAAGTTCCTGTACAGGTATAGTCAACTTGCTGTGATTTTGATTTACTGTTTTCGGGTTTACCAGACATGACGCATAATAAATAATAAAGTATATTATTTAATTTATAAATATGATTGGAAATAACAGGGCCACCCTTCACACTGTACGGTCCTTTACAGTGACTAACATCAAACAACACAGAATAGACCACGGAGATTACTTAAAAGAGATACAAAGGATAGAAAAGGAATTAAAATAACAAAATATTTCAACATTTCAATACACCGTTGCCCCGAGTAGACAGAAAACAAAAAGATGATAATTATTTTAATCGATTGGCAGACTGGCCCAAAACGACCTTGTTGAGGCCAATTCGATATAAATTAATTCACTATATGCTAGTGAATGAATTAATTTATTAAATATTGAGGCTTGTGATGTAATAATCACTACGAAAATTATTCCTACTATATTAAAGAATCTGCTCACCGAAAATTGTTAATTTATGTTCCTTTTTTCCCAAGAAAACACACATCAATAATTGGAGCACAAATTAAACAAGTTTCACCTTCACGTTTATTTTTCTATATGTAATGGAACCACATACTCTTAAAGAATACTTTGATAAATTAAAGAATACAGCATTCAGGCAATAGATTCCGCCACTTTGGCGTTTCTACCTTTAAAGAATATATAGTAAATTCTAGGTACTATGTAATTATTATATATTTCTTTTCTCTTTTCGCTGACCTTTTCCAATTGTTTGATATATTGTATTTGTATGTATTGCTTTTTATAGACATTTACATGTATACTCTTACATCTGTTAAAATAAACTTATTATTATTATTATTATTATTTTGCACAAGGCTACATCTGAATTAGGAATTTAAAAAAATGTTAATTTGAAAACTGTCATCGGTAATGTGAATAACTAAATTGTTAATTCATTTGGTCTCAGAAACTACTGAATATTTTCGAATTAAACTTTGAACATAAATTTTATTTAACAATCCGAAGAACTGAAAAGCTTTTGGTAAATTTTTTTATAGTGGAAGTGGGACTTTACCTTAACCGGGTTTTGTTTGTTTGTTTTATTTAAACAAATATTGACGGTAACAAAACAGTGGATATGTTTTGTTAATAAATAATTCTCGTAAACGTTTTGATTTTCGAAAAAATGTTTGTCGTGTTTTGTCCATAATTATGAAATCATAATAGTTATATTAAATTTACATTAACATACATTGCAGAAAATGCCAAAATGAATAATTTATAAGGAATAAGGTTTTTTTGAAATCTTACTAGTTTTTGAAAAAAATTAATAAATAAATATTACCAAATTATCATTAAATCGGAGAAAGTAACATGATGGCCACATCACCATTCTTTATATTATAATCCATGCAGTGACTAAATAACAATTTCCCAAGAAGAATATGATACAAACTTAAACATATTATTTCTTAACTCTCAATCTATTAGATATAAAATAAATGAACCTGAATGCGCAATATTCGAACATAAAACTAATTTTAATATTATTTCACTGCGCATTGGCTATCAGATTTTGAATGTCAACTATCTCGTATAGGCGCATTAGTAAGTAGGGCACATTATGCTCGTAAAATAGGAAATTATGGCGATACTTCTGTAATATCAAAAAGTCTTGATGACTTAACCAACGAAGTATCATCTGATAAAAATTGTGAGGTCTCGGCAATATATATTGAACAACTTCCTGTGTATATTGTCTGCATTTATCGATCCCCCTCAAATTGAGCTGTATTTATTGAAGGTCTAATAAACTTTATCGATTCTCTTGATTAGGTTCATAATCGCATAATTTTAGGTGGCGACTTTAACGTAAATTTTAAGGAAGTGGGGAAGTGTTTTCACACATCAGATTTACAAAATTAAAAATCGGCGAGATGAGTAAACGTAGAGTTATTTTCATAGCCAAATCATTCGCAAATCCATTAACTACATCGTTACAGTTGGATAACTCTATGTCATTTAGAGTCATTACTCCAGGTATACGACCAAGGGCATGATATAAATATGTCTTGATGCATATTTTAGTAGATTTTTACAGTGTAAAAATGATGCAATGTCAAAAACCGGGTACAAAGGGGTCTTGTTTAGGTGTTTTTTCGGGTTTAAATGACCTTGCATGGCCTTGAAAAATTGGTCAAATAGGTAATTGGGTTGACTATTTTCATGAATTTTTTCAAAATTTTTCGTTCACTCGTTCGTGAGTAAAAAAATAATTTTTAACCCTCAGAGAGAGCGGAGGGGGTTGTCGACCCACTGACCATGGGGACTTAATTCGTAGATCCTAAAACATCCTTTTATGGGGCAAATTCAAAAATCTAGGAATAGGGGCATTTTGACTATCTTAACCATCGGTATCCTTTACGCTCCGTTTGCGAGACATTTTTTTTTCAAATTTAGGGGAGGGATGTTTATGTTTTTTTTACAGAACTATACTCCTAAATACAGGGCGTTACAAATTCGATGCATCAGCATTGCTATCCCCGTAACTATAAGAGATAACAAAGTTGTGTATTTAATGCTGAACAATTTGTTAAAAAGAAATTTAAAATATTCTGACTACTTCCGGAGATATTCGATAAAAAACGAAAAAGTTAATTTTGGTTTTTAATTTTTTTAAAACCTTATTACTGGCTAGTTTGAAAAACCAAGAGCACTTTTTAAAACACTTTTGCAAGCTCTTCCAGAAAATAATTTTATTTTTCAAATACGACGTTTTGTTATTTAAGATATCATCAACATAAAAATTTAAATCCCACTCTGATATATTTTATGACAAATTTTGTAAATTAAACCAGTCGTCTATTTCTTATAGTTACCGAGATAGCAATGCTAATGCATCGAATTTGTAACACCCTGTATATATTGTGTAAAATCCGATAGTTTCAAGTCAATGTTAATTGTTTTTATCTACACAGTGGGCCAAAAAACGGTACAAGTGGTTTTGTATTGTTATATCTTCGTGAGTTATTAGTATTTTTAAATAATTAATATAACAGTGAAACGTTCAATTTTTATACATAAGATGAAGCACTTTTACTCTAAAGAAAGAGTACTTAAACTTGTGCATGAACTTCTATCCTTTCAAAATTTTTTGTCCGAAAAACTAAAATGTCCGATAGAAGTAATGGCTATTATCTGAGATTCATTACAAAATCAAAAGAAATAATGGCCCACTAATTTTAGTACCTACAAATGCGACGCGACGGTGTATTATAAACTCCCGCCTTTGCAGAGCGTTCATTTTATTGTTTTTAACTTTACATTGATTTTATTGTTCTCGTCATACACTGATTTATTGTTTTTTAATTATACATTGATTTTATTATCTTTAATCATACACTGATTTTATTATTTCTTATTATACATTGTTTTTATTGTTCTTTAATCATACATTGATTTTATTAATTTTAGTTATACACTGATTTTATTGTTCTTTTTTTATTGTACATTCATTTTATTATTTTTAGATATACACTGATTTTATTGTCTTTTATTATACATTGATTTTATTGTTTTTATTATACATTAATTAATTGATTCTTATCTATGAACTGTTTAGTATCAATTATTTCTTATACACTGTTTTATCTGATTTATCTAATTTATTCATACACTGTATTCAAATGATTGTACCTGCTGTGCATCTATTTTCTCTACTTTGACATGTGTAAACTCTGTGATGGCACGAATAAAGTATTATTATTATAATGTGAAAAATCCTCTATAAAAAAAACTTTTCAAAAAAGCAATTAATCATTTTTGTAAATTACAGAGTGTAAACACTTCGTTTTCAAAAGCAATTTTTAATGTGTTAATATTGAATATTTCCAAATTGTATCGTTTTTTTTTTGCCCACTGTGTATATATAAAAAAATTAGGTTTTCGTAGGTTATCTCAGTTTTTCTAGTATTTTAACTCGGCGTTTTATATGTATTTTAATTTATTTTTCATTCTATGTTCATCAAATTAAAATTAAAATTTAAAAAAATACCCAACAAAAAACAAAAACTAAAATTTAAACTTTGACGCTCACATCCACTGCAAAAGCATGGCTTTGGCTATTTGTATTTTTGTGTATGGTGGCTTACGTGAAATAAGGAATTAAATAGAATTGAAAAAATCACAAAAAATTAGATTTTTGAAAATCTTTTTTTTTAATAACGAAGTTTTCTGAACTAATTCTAGTTTTTGTGGAATTTTTACTCGGCGTTCTATATTTGTTTTAATTCATCTTCCGTTGTATGTTCAACATATCAAAACTAACATTTAAAAAAATGCACAACAATTTTTTTGAAACGGAGATATTTTGTCAGCTAAATATAATTATTGTCCCGACGTTTTGTATTTATTTATTTATTTTTTTCGCTGAAGTGTTCAACACAACTCGTGAAGAAATTGGTGGGATTTCAAAAACCAAAATGGTTTATAAAGAACGACATTTCCTGAGCTAAATTTCATTTTTGTAGAGTTTTATCCGTCCGTTCTATATTTATTTCAATTTCTTTAATTCTATGTCGACAAGCCGAAATGTAGAATTTTGAAATTTTCAAGAACATTTGTGCATTTTTAGAAACCCAAATTATTTCTAAAGAATTGAATTAAATTTTTGCAGAATTTTACCCACACGATTTATATTTTTAAATTTTTGACTAAATGAAAGCACAATGCATTTTTTTCAAGAGGGCATAACATCTGAAAAAGTTAACCATTTTATGAGGGATGTCAGTTTCTCAATTTCCGATTTTGGAAAATATAAAAAATTAATTAATTAATGATTGGGTTGGTGTAGTGGGTAGAGGCGAGCGCTTGTGCCGGTTGCACGCGGTCCGTGTGGGTTCGAATCCCAGCCCGGGCGAAAGATTTTTCGGGGATCGAGAAGTATTCGGTCGGGTCCATGGTTGTTGTGTATACGTCTGACATTATTCATTTATTCATTTGTTCATTTGTTCATTTATTCATCCCAAAAATTAAAAATACAAAAATCAAATATTCGATGTGACTGAATGGCGCATGCCTAGGTAAAAAAAAATTAATGATTTTATAATTTTCTATTCAGTGTGAAAACAACCTGACTTCGTGTTGATAGTCAAAATTCATAATAATGTAAATAAGCTGGAGTAAATATTTCTAGTCGCCTGCCTGTCTGATCAGAGTTGCCAACTGGTCACAGGATATTTCCGCCAGGTAGCCAACCTAATTCCGCCAGAAAATATACGAAAACAAATATAACCAAACACATCAATGTTAGAAAACTCAACAAACATTTGTAAACATTCTTCAATTACCATTATTCATTATCTTCAGGACTTTGACGATATTTATAAAGTTAAAGCTTCAAGCCTTACCTTAGCTTCGATTTTTCAATGTATTTAAAATTGAATCTGTTACCTTGAATTGATGATTTGTCCATTCAATCATTCCCTTATTGCAATCAATTAATATATTTCAACGCTAATGCTGTTACGAAATATATTTTTATTAAATCCATTTTTAAATTAATCTGCCGCCACTGATTTTTACCGTTTTTAAAATGTTTTCTACTGAAAACATATAAATAATTTTGGAACATCTATACTCGGCTCTGTTTCCTATGCAAAACGTTAATTCAATGTTAAAAATTCAGCAATTAAATTTAACATTTTGCGTACGAATTAGGACTGAATATTATTGAGTGTATTTAATTTTTATGTGAGTTATGAATTTTTGAAAATTAATATTTATAGTTCTTGACGACTTGAACAAAAAAAAAATTTTTTAAAAATATTACTGCTATAATATAATTCCTTAAAAATTATAATATCTTTACAAAATATCTATCTTCAAAACTAACTTAATTTTTTGAAAATCTGCCTATTTCTCCGTAAGCTAAGAATTTTCAAAAATAATCGTTTAAAGTTGTCGAACAATTGAATAAAAAAATCTAAATAAAATAAATACTTACTACGGAATTGCTAAAAAATTTTAATATATTCACGAGATTAACATAAACTGATTGTTGAAAATGTGCCAATTTCTGCTTGAGTTTTTAAAAAATAATTTTTTTAAGTTGTCAAATATTTGAACGCGAAAAGAAAAAAATATATACTGGAGGAGGGCAGAAAGACCGACAGGTCGATAGCCCTAATAAAACATCGTTTACTAATACTATATACTGGTATGATTGACTTCCTTAAAAACCCTACTGCTAATACATTTATCTTCCAAATTACCTATGATTTTTTTTAAATGTATCAATTTTTGCGTGTAATAAATTTTTGAAAATTAATATTTTCAGTTGTCGAATACTTAAACAAAATAAAAATAGTAAACAAAATTGACTTCCTCGAATATTTTAATATACCCATAGAACGACTACTTTTAAAAATAACTTTGATTTTTGAAAATGTGTTCATTTTTGGGTGTAATGATTTTTTTAAATTAGTTTTTTACTTTCCAAGTTGTCGAACACTTTACAAAAAAAATCTAAAACATCTGCATTTAGAATTAGAATTTTTGCGTTAGTTGTGAATGTTTGAAAATTATTTTTTTAAGTTGTCGAATATTTGAACAAAGAAAAAATAGAAAAAAAAATACTGATATGATTGAGTTCCACTCTAATGTAATCATAATACATACATTTAACTTTAAAATTAACTTAATTAATTTTTAAACGAGTCAATTTTTGCGTGAGTTAGAATTTTCGAAAATTAATATTTTAAGTTGTCGAACACTTAAAGAAAACAAAAATCGTAAACAAAATTGTGTTCCTCAAATTGAAAATGTGTTCATTTTTAAAAATTATTTTAGCTTTCTAACTTTCTAAGTCGTCGAACACTTGACAAAAAAATCTAAAAAAATAAATACTGATATGATATTATTTCTTGAAAATTTAAGTACATAATATATTCACAAAACATCTGCACTTAGAATTAACCAATTAATTAATTTTAAAAATGTGTCAATTTTTGCGTGAGGTGAATTTTTTAAAATATTTTTTTGTTGCAGAATATTTGAACAAAGAAAAAATAGAAGAAATAATTCATACTGATATGACTGAATTCCTTAAAAACTCCAAGGTAATCATAATACATTTATCTTTAAAATTGACTATGATTTTAGAAAATGAGTCAATTTTTGCGAGTTGTGAATTTTTGAAAATTAATATTTTAAGTTGTCGAACTTTTAAACAAAACAAAATTGAGTTCCTCAAATATTTTAATTAATATGTCTACAGAACGACTACTTTTAAAATTAACGTTGATTGCTGCAAATTTGTTAATTTTTGGGTGCATGAATTTTTTAATTAACTTTTCAAGTTGTCAAACAAAATAAATACTGATGACAGAATTTTTTAAAAATTTAAGTACACATATCTGCCTATAGAATTAACCACGATTTTTAAAAATATGAATTTTTGAAAATTATTGTTTTTAAGTTGTTGAATATTTGAACAAAGAAAAAAATTTAAAAAAATTAATACGGTTATGATTGAATTTCTTAAAAACTATAATAAAATCATAATTCATTTATCTTTAAAATTAACTATGATTTTCGAAAATGAGTCAATTTTGCGTGAGTTACGAGTTTTTGAAAATTAATATCTTATGTAAATTCAATAAAACGAAATATAGCCGGAATATGTAAATGTTCAGCCTGTTCGTAACTCTGCAAAATTAAGTCTTACTAAGACTATAAACAAATAACATACTGAAACAACTACTTCCCTGGCTAGTGCCACGCCGGGTATTGAATGATACAAAAAAAATGCATGTTATTACTAGTACCACCAGCTTAATAACATTGGTCTAAGATCCTAACTAAGGACTAACTTGAAAATTGAATTTTCAAATTTAATTTAGTTTCGAATTATATTTTGTCATGGAAAAAAATAATTCTTGAGTATAAAGAGCTTAAGTTAACAATTCTTTAAACTTTTACATTACTAAAGTAAAAAAAGTCTCTTGTCACTTTGTTAAATTTTAATGTCAATAAATTGTTTTTGAAAGTCATCTTCAATTTTTATTTAGTAAAATGGCTATTGGAATGGTTTATAAAACGAGTTTTCTGCAAATAACTTTTAATGCGTTGGGAATTGGGATACGGTTGTAATGAGTAAAAATGTTTGTTTTTAATTCCGCATGGAATGACATAAAAGTATGCAGAAATTTAAAATAAGAAAAATAAAGTGCTTTAAAGTTTGGAAAGTTTGACACTAAATTTTGGACACCCTGTACAATTCATATAAATATCATTCATATCAAACTTGGTTAACAGGACTATCAGACCTTATTTAATAAGTACCTTGTATAATTTTATTAACGAGGCACTATTTCTATTTTTTATTAATTTTTTAAACCAAACCAAAACTGATTTTTTTAAATTTTTATTATTTTTTTGCTGATATCACTGCATCGATTTCAATAAAATTATAGGAGTATGTAGGCAACCATAAAAGGTACCCAAATAAGCAATAAAATATACAGCATGAAATCTAAAAAATATATATCATCATGACGTCACACTTTTTTGGGACGCCCTGTATAATTACAAATATTTTCCTGAAATGCATTCTAGGATGCAAATTTATTCTGCAAAATATCAAAATTCCAACTTAATTAGTAAATGAGCTATAGAAGACGGGAGGTGAAATGCAGGACCCTGTATAAATACTTTGCTTGTGCATTAATCTACAAAATTAAATCTAAAAACTAAGATTTTTTTGTAAATTTTGGAATAAATTGAATGTTTATACAGGGTGTCCGAAAAGTATGGAATATCCCGTATAGCTCAGTAAATATCGACTTTAGAGAAAAAAGTTTTAAATAGTAGTTATTTAACACTTGGTTATCTACCACCTTGGATATATCAATTTTATTATTTGCTATAAACAAAAGCGCAACGAATAACACTTATATTTTTTTTAATGACAAGGCACATCTTTATCATACTCATTTGAGAGAGTTTTTACTTTCTCCGTTACGAAGTACGAGAAAGTATTGTGATCGTGATTTTTTTTCAAAAATTTTTTTTACGGAAATATCCGTTTTGGGGTCCCTAGTTGCCATTTCAACAATTTTTGGAAACATTTTTTTTGTGTGTGTGTGTGTGTGTGTGTGTCTGTCTGTCTGTGTGCGCTGTATCTCAAAAACTTATACAGCAATTGATATGAAACTTTGAACATCCATCTTATTTGATAATCTGAAGAACTGAAAAGCTTTTGGTAAAATTTCGTACACCGGAAGTGGGCGTTTACCTTTAACTGTTTTTTGTTTTTTGCCAATATTTTCTTAAATATGAAAATTTTTTTAAAAACATACAAACAAACTTTGAAGACAACAAAGAAATGAATAGCTTTTGCTTAAAAACATTTTTCATAAAATCATTTTTATTCGAGAAAAAAATGTATTATTATTTTTTTAATTTTTGGTTTATAATTATAAAACGATAATAGTTACAGAAAAATTATATGAATAATAATTGTACAGAATGCCAAAATGAACAACTTCTAAAGAATAAGTTTTTTTCGAAATCTCGTTAGTTCTTGAGTAAACCGAGTTTTTGAATTTGAAGTATAATTTTTACATCTTTCATGATTTTGACGTTTTAAACGTCAGTTTCATCCGAGTTTACGCAACGCTCGATGCACATTTAAAATATGATTTCAATTGAAAATAAACCCATGAAAACGTAAATATAAAGTCGGAGAAAGTAACATGATGGCCACATCACCATTTTTTTTTCTCTCTTTTCAACGACATAAAACTTGATTACCTTTATCTAAAAAAAAATCAATAAAAACAAGAAAATGTCTTGGATATTTATTTTTTGTAATATCCAATTGTTTAACAAATGAATAATGTATCTAAACTAAACTTACAGCAAATGTTCTAAGTCTAAACCATTCATAATTTGACAGTGGTAATAGATATTTATGCATCAAGGGAGATATGGAATGTTTTTTCCCAAGGTTGACAGGATTACAAACTGAGGGCATCTGGCCCGAGGTTTGTAAGTCAACCGAGGTTGAAGAACATGAATATCTCCCGCGGTGCATACAATATTTTATTTTTTAGTAATTCGTAAAAATATTCAGTATATCGATCTGCAATATGTATTTGCATGGTTGATATGAGTTT
The DNA here is from genome assembly GCA_910593695.2 of Ocypus olens. Lineage (NCBI taxonomy): Eukaryota > Metazoa > Arthropoda > Insecta > Coleoptera > Staphylinidae > Ocypus > Ocypus olens. The sequence goes on along the minus strand of OU343053.1, from coordinate 14,307,720 downwards.
GTTTTAAATCAAATCGCCTGCTTTTCATGAACTGACGTTTATTTATTTTGATTTGATTTGACGTTAATGCTTTAACAACAAACGTACAGTACAGTTGTGAATAAAATAGTGAACAAACCTGGGAGAAAAGTTTAATTCCTGTCTCGCTATAAAGTTGGTCGTGAGCAGACGCAAGATTGTCTATCTTCAACCATCATCTTGAGCGGAGAATTTGGAAATTGTTCATAATATTTGACAGGTAAACAGGAGCAGACCTCATATCTTCCAAGGGAGATATAACTCATATCTCCCGTGGGAGTTATGAGTACGCTTTTATGTCTTGTATCCACGACGATAATAGTAAATATCATACTACTAAAAAATAAATTCTGTTTTCAAAACCATTTTTTTTTCGATACTACATGTGCGATTTGATTAAAGAAATGAAAATAAATATTCAAGACATTTTCTTATTTTTCTTGAAATTTTTCTTATGTAAAGGTAATCAAGTTTTATGTCGTTGGAAAGAAAAAAAAACTCTATCAAATGAGAATAATAAAGATGTGCCTTATCATTGAAAAAAAATGTAAGTGTTTTTCGTTGCGCTTTTGTTTATAACAAAAAATAAAATTGATATATCCAAGGTGGTAGATAACTAAGTGTTAAATAAATTATATTTAAAAGTGTTTTCTCTAAAGTGGATATTTACTGAGCTATGCGGGATATTCCATACTTTTCGGACACCCTGTATATTCTGGCTAATTTTCGTCTTCAGTAATTTATTTAATACATCAGCAACAAGTGAGGGTTTTCAATTTCAATAAGTAATCACGGACTAATAAAGAAGTTTTAATTATCTAATGGTGAGGATGGTTCTGACCGTTACTATGCGATAATCCATAATAAAACTGTATCGAAAAATTCACAACTAGTTAATGAATTTTTCAAATCTAAATATATTTAATTCTAAAACTAAATAGCATTTCTTTGTTGCATATAAAATGAATGAATATTACGACACAATTACATCTCCAGTAACGGATCACCGGATTGGACAAGAATGATTTCCTAATTTGTTCCGTTAGCCATAACCAGTTCCACTCGAATTGGATTTCTGGCACATACGAATCTCAATTTTGATTAATCTCTTTACCCGAAGAAATAATTCACATTCTAAAATTTCCATCAAATATTTACAAACCATTGGACGTAAATAAAAGCCGTAATCAGGGTGAAATATAAACATGCGTGTACTTACTTCGTTTACGGTACGGTTTGTTTATACTCCATGATAAGTAATGTTTGCAGTTGTTATACCAACCGACACAAAAACACCATTAACACGGCCAAGTCTTCATGACTGCTGCTCTCCAAAGCAAGCAATCTCTTGAGCAGCTCAGGTGTGCTGTTTGTTCTCTCGCTCATGCCGCAGGTAACACAATGACCGTCCTTCTTGTAAATGCCAGGTGAAACGGTAGGCAATCACCTCGTGCGGAGGAATTGCTGTATGTATTGTGCTGCCTATGCTGTAGTACCGGGAGTGACTAAAAATATTGCAGATAATTGAATTGAATTCATAAATTTAAAAAAAAGTATAATTAATAGTCGTGAAATGGCTACAATATTCTTTTTTCCCGATGGGTTATTTTCTTTAATTTACAAGCGGCCCATGGCTCCGTTGTATGTTCATTGAAAAAAACCTCAAGTGTGCGATGATTTTTATTTTTTTAAATTTAAGTTGGTAACATATATTGTCTTTATGTTACTTATGTTATGTTCCTACCGATAAATTTATTTGCTGTGACAAACGACGCGGAGAAATCGTAGGTTCATCTTCCAAAATTTCTTGGGCTGTATTAATAGCATCCTGAGTACGTTTGACTTGTCTACTGGTTTACGGAGACATAACAGATCATGATAAGGTATTTTTAAATTCATCATAAATAATGGGAACGTTAGGAAATTCTTCCTGAAACTCAGCCAAAGGTGCGTCGAATGAATACACCCAATTTCTGTCCACTTTAGTCCCATTTCGGAAATAACTTTCAACTAGTAACGTTTTTTGCTGGTTGCTGCAACCATTGTGAGTACGGAATAATTGTGACTTTTAGAAAGATCTGACGTTTTGTATTTCAATTCCTAACATGTGTGCCAACTTAAATTTTTAAAACTAAAAAATCATGGCACACCAGAGCGTATTAGATGATTTGACAGAATTCACATTTTCGGAGTGTCATTTAAAAAAAGATTTTAATTAATTAATTAACCAATCGATCGGGCAAAAAAATAGTATAAGCATCTCGGGCGTTAGTGCTACCGGTCTCGGGTAAATATGGGGACCTTCGCTAACGCGTCCACAGTATAGTCCCTATGCAGTAGTCTTCTCAAGAAAATTAGTTTTCAGATTTTCTTTGAGCAGGGTACTGCGCAGCCATTTAAACCCAGACATTTAACAATCACATGTGAATTTCAAACATAACCTTGTTTTTAGTCCTTATACACATGTGTTTCTATAGGCGATTAAAGATGAAAATCAAGTGTTGTGTGTCTTCTCGTGCCAACTTTTATTCGAAATCGGCTGTTTTAGCTTTTTTCAGAATACCTCAGGACAGTGTCAATAATTCTCTATAATTTAGAACAAAACGTTTATTTTCTTTAAGAAATGTAATGTGGGTTTCACAAATCGGTCGACCCGAATTATTAGATGGTACTCACGAAAATGCACGCATATGCAGCTAACACTTTGAAGACCAATGTTTTAAGAAAGTTAAAAGAAATAGGCTAAAGAGTGATGCCATTCCTACATTGTTTTTAGGTGAGTAATTAATGTCTATGAGGTGCAGTATTACATGTCGAATTAATTTGCATGTATGATTTACTTTTACCTACTCAAATTACGGCAAATTACTAAATAAATGAATTTTAATGTTACATAATAGTAAAAAATGGTGATGTGGCCATCATGTTACTTTCCCCGACTTGATGGTATCATAGCCATTTATATTTACGTTTTCATGGTTTATTTTCAATTGAAATCATATTTTAAATGTACATTGAGCGTTGTGTAAACTCGGATGAAATTGACGTTTAAAACGTCAAAATTATGAAAGATGGAAAAATTATACTTTAAATTCAAAAACTCAGTTTACTCAAAACCTAAAGGGATTTCGAAAAAAACTTATTCGTTATAAGTTGTTTATTTTAACATTCTCTAAAATTATTATTAACATAAATTTGCTGTAACTATTATCGTTTTATAATTATAAACCAAAAATTAAAAAAAAAAAATTAATTTTTTCTCGAATAAAAATGATTTTATGAAAAATGTTTTCAAGCAAAAGATGTTCATTTCATTGTTGTCTTCAATGTTTGTTTAAATATTTTTGTGATATTTTTCATATTTAAGAAAATATTGGAAAAAACAAAAAACAGTTAAGCTAAACACACACTTCCGGTGTACGAAATTTTACCAAAACCGTTTTAGTTCTTCAGATTATCAAATAAGACGTATGTTGAAAGTTTCATATCAATTGGAATATTAGTTTTTGAGATACAGCGCGCACAGACAGAAGCACACCCACATACACACACATTTTTTTTCCAGAAACTGTGGAAATGGCATCTAGGGACCCCAAAACGGATATTTCTGTAAAAAAAAATTTTGAAATAAAAATCACGATCACAATATTTTCTCGTACTTCGTAACGGAGAAAGTAAAACATGGTGATGTGGCTTTATGTTACTTTCTCCGACTTGATAATATCATTTATATTTACGCTTTCATGGTTTATTTTCAATTTAAATCATATTTTAAATGTACATCGAGCGTTTTGTAGACTCGGATGAAACTGACGTTTAAAACGTCAAAATTATGAAAGATGGAAAAATTATACTTTAAATTCAAAAACTCGGTTTACTTAAAAACCAACGAGATTTCGAAAAAAACTTATTCTTTAGAAGTTGTTCATTTTGGCATTCTCTACAATTATTATTCACATAAATTTGCTGTAACTTTGATCGTTTCATAATTATAAACCAAAAATGAGAAAATAATAATAATTTTTTTTCTCGAATAACAATGATTTTATGAAAAATATTTTCAAACGAAAGATGTTTTTTTGTTGTCTTCAATATTTATTTAAATGGTTTTTTGATATTGTTCATATTTACAAAAATATTGAAAAAAAAAACAAAAAACAGTTAAGGTAAACACCCACTTTCGCTGTACGAAATTTTACCAAAAGCTTTTCAGTTCTTTGGATTATCAAATAATACTTATGTTCAAAGTTTCATAACAATTTCTCTATTATTTTTGGAGATACACACACACACACACCGACACATTTTTTTTCCAGAAATTGTTGAAAAGGCATCTAGGGACTCCAAAACGGATATTTCCGCAAAAAAAATTGAAAAAATTTTTACGATCACAATACTTTCTCGTACTTCGTAACGGAGAAAGTAAAAAGGATAGTATTAAAGTTGTGAGCAAGTTGGCCATTACCACTCGGGTGAATTGCAAACTTCACCCTAGTGGCAATGGCTAACTTTCTCACTCGTTTAATAATATACTATTCTACGTCGCTCGCGCTTTCAAACTTTTCTCTCGTAATGCAAACCTTCATAATGTTACTTATATCATAAATTACTATTACATAATATAATTTCCATTGCATCTGACAACTTTTAATACCGCCTCATTGTTAAGATTCACAGTATTACAAAGAAGATTTGCACATTCAAATTTCCTTTTAGGGAATCTTTATAACATCATTGTTTTTAACAGCTTGTGAAGTATAATTCTAATAATAAGAGTTGGAAAATGAAACAATATTTATAAAACCGACGCATAAATCGACAAACAATCTAATAAATTATAGAAAAATGTTAATTTTTACTAATAATTGTCGAATGCATAATAATGGTATTCCAAGTGTGTCGGAGATTGTATTTCGTATATCTGATATAAGTTTATTGAAAATGGTTATTTTATTATTTAAAATTGTAGAGACTACTATATTACAAGATCTTTTAACGGAGCATCATTAAGATGATCCCCTTGTAGCCCAAAGAGACATTATTTCTATGGAGGATGTAGATCAATCTGGATGCAGTGGAATAAGGTCAACGAGAGGTAGTATATCAATTTCATCTGATACTATTACTAATGTTTCAATAAACACTTTATGTCAAACTCCACAAGTGCTATCGGCCAATACTCCAGTAAAGAGGAAGCTGCATGTGGAGAACAAGTTTTTAAAAAGATCAAGACTTCTTGAAATTTTGTGGTGAGAATTTCAATGAAGGTACTTTCAATTTCATTAAAATGCAACTCCAACTGGTTAGGTAATACCCCCACAGTATAGGTACACTAACGATTTTAAACAATTTGCACTTACTATTTACTTTTTGGGGCCTAAAGTTTACCGCGCACTATCCAAGACATTTCATTTGCCATCAAAATCCACGTTATGTAGAATTACGCATAAATGGAGCATGAATTCTGGTTTTAATGACTTCATTTTTAATGTTATAAAAACAAAAGTTGACTCTATGTCAGAATTAGCAAAAGATTGCACTATTTGTGCAGATGAGATGAGTTTGAAATCGCATTTGTTTTATAATGTTTCACAGGACAGAATTACCGGCTTTCATGGCACAAAAAAACCTATTCACTTGTAACTAGTGTACTTGTACTAATGGCTAGAGGCATTCATGTTAATTGGAAGCAACCTCTTACTTACTTTTTTATTAATGAATCATGCCCTGCTGAAGATTTACAGGATATTATTACTATACCTCATTTAATAACCAGGCGGACTAAATCAAATTATAGCCGCCAAAAAACATTGTTGTGATTGGCCAATCGGGCGCCGTTTTTACACAGGCCCAAATTGCTTAAAACAGTAATGGCCGTTGTTATGATCAGCTGATCCTTGTATCCCACCGTTTCCACGCGTTTCGCCTCAGTTTTTATGTTTTTAGCCAGTTATTTCTACTGTTGATAGTGTAAGAATCGATTCCTCTCATCCTGCGATTTTCGTGGAAATAGTTATTTTATTTTTAACTACGGATAAATACCCAGCACAAGTTTGGTGTCATTTTCGGTCCCCAAGAAACGGAAATGGTTGGATTTTAGAGCATTAACGCTAGAGAGAAAACAATCCAAAATTATCTTATATAAAGCTTTAATACAGAAGGCTTTAAAAGCTACTGCCGTCGTATACAAAATTGTGATTCATTAGGTAAGTGTGGCGCAAGTTATTGCAATATGAAATCAAATCATAAACATACATTATATTTAGGATTGGCTAGAAGTATGGAGTTTCACACAATTAGGGGGTGAAAGGAGATTGGGGCAGTAACAAGTCTAATTAATTTATGTGTTGGTATAAATGTTGAATGAATGTTATGGATAAAAGAAATTGAAATCATTTTATTTTTACCGCCAAAACATGTCGGAAAAAGTTTTCTTACAGAGGAAAGTAAAACAAATAAACAGTTTCTAAACGATTTTTTAGAAAATGATAAAAAACAATCTTTTACATTAGCCCCAAAATTGACTGACAGCCACATTAATCCAAATAATTTTGAAAAAAATGAAAGTTAAATTTGCAACACAATTGACAAGTGCTACCGTCGCTGCTGGTTTAAACACACACATGTTTTTTTTGTTTTCAAATACACCTTGCAGTTGAATTTATTTATATTTGTTATGTCATATAATTTGAATGTATTTACGTAATTTTTTATATATTTATGTATTTATTTTAATGATTTGACGTCTCACATCCGCTCGAATGTTTACCCATTTGTAAATGTTTGTATGTAGTGGCTGTAGTGAATAAATATTAGGAGTATTTACTTACTTACAAACTGCGAAAATCTCCAAATGCTCCTTGTTCAGGTGCTCAAAAAATTAAAACAAAAATCTTCAAAAATACATATCTCTATTGAAAATTGTTGAATTTAAAAAAAACAAATTGATTTTGAATTAGCTATACTTCGGCCATTGAGGATGATTTTTTATGGAATTTTGTCTGCGCGTTTTATATTTTTTCTGCAATGTTTTCATTCAAGTGCTCAAAAAATAAAACCTAAATTTAAAAAAAATCATGTCTCCATTAAAAATTGTCGAATTAACAAAAAACAAATTGATTTTTAATTAGCGATACTTCGACCACTGAGGATTTTGTTTTAAGGAATTTTTTCTACGCGTTTTATATTTTTTTGCGATGTCTTCATTCGTGCTCAAAAAAATAAAACTAAAATTTTCAAAAATCCATGTCTCCATTAAAAATTGTTGAATTTACAAAAACAAAATTAATTTTGAATAAGCGATTCTTGGACCATTAAGGATATTGTTTTAAGAATTTGTTTCTACGCGTTTTATATTTTTTTTGCGATGTTTTCATTCAAGTGCTCAAAAAATTAAAACGCATACGAAAATCCATACTCTATTGAAAATTGTTGGATTTACAAAAACCGAATTGATTTTGAATTAGCTATACTTCGGCCATTGAGGATAATTTTTTATGGAATTTTGTCTGGGCGTTTTATATTTTTTCTGCGATGATTTCATTCAAGTGCTCAAAAAATAAAACTAAAATTTTCAAAAATCTATATATCTATTTAAAATTGTTGAATTTACAAATACCAAATTGATTTTTAATTAGCTATACTTCCGCCATTGAAGATTATTTTTTATGGAATTTTGTCTGCGCGTTTTATATTTTTTTGTGATGTTTTCATTCAAGTGCTCAAAAAAAAATAAAACAAATTAAAAAAAAATCATATCTCCATTAAAAATTGTTGAATTAACAAAAACCAAATTGATTTTTAATAAGCGATACTTCGACCACCGAGTATATTGTTTTAAGGATTTTTTTCTACGCGTTTTATATTTTTTTGCGATGTTTTCATTCGTGCTAAAAAATAAAACTAAAATTTTCAAAAACTTATATCTCCATTAAAAATTGTTGAATTTACAAAAACTAAATAAATTTTGAATAAGCGATTCATAGACCATTGAAGATATTGTTTTAAGGAATTTACAGGCTATTTACAGTGCATTTTCAATTTTTTTCTGGGTTGTTAAAAAATGAAAACGAAAATCTTGAAAAGGATTTTTGAAGATTTTCTGAAATTGATTTCGAATAAGCGGTACTTCGGCCATTAAGGATATTTTTTAATGGAATTTTGCCTGCACGTTTTATATTTTTTTCTGCGATGTTTTTGGCCAAAATTTTTTCAAAAATCCATATCTCTATTATATTAGTTAATGATTTTATTTCAAAATAATCTTTCGAGAACAGAGCAAATACTCTTTCAAAAGATACGTTTTTTTAGAGGTAAAACCAAAACAGGAAAACATTTACCACATATCTAAAACTTTCCAGCTATTCAAATTTACTGGACAAACATTCTGTTTTTCTGCAAAAATCTCCAAATACTTCTCAAATTTTGAACTGAATCAAGGATAGTCGTATATTTATTTGGTATAGCAGATAATATAGCCAAAATGTTACCTTCAGTCACAGGTATAATATCAAAAGGTGGACAAATATTAGTAAAATCATATCAAAAACATTTTTGAAAAACCATTAACAATTTTAGAAGGTGTTATGACGTTTACTAACCGTGATCACAGTTACAGTCACAGTCACCGTTTAAAATCACTGATATTATAAAGTAGCAATCACAGGTAGCAACGTGGTTCAAAAGTAGCAGTTTTGCCCATCTCTAGTATCTACATGTCAGCGTTGAGATTAACAAGATCCCGTTGCTACTGGAGGTTAGATATAGGGCTACCAAGTATTAGAAACGGAATGAGTTTGAATGAATTAAAGTATAGAGCCTTGGGGGAGATTATATATAATTTTTTCAGGATTTGAGAGTAGACGTTTGTGATATACAGGTTGTATTTGAAATAACGAAAAGGCATTTAAGGGCACATACACAAAATATTTGTGAACCCATTTCCGTCAAAATTTATTCGAAAAAAAAATTTGGAATTTTCCTATTTTTTTGAGGTTTTTTTAAACATTTTGAGTACCGATGCTTTTCTCATTTAATTAGGTCTGCATGGAATGTGTGTTTATTTATTTAAAACGCGAGATCCGATTTCTTGCCTCCGAAATATAAAATGTTTTCGCAACGTTTTTTTTTGTAAAAGATAAACAGTAGTTCAAGTTCATTAAAGAGCACTCAGATATTTCTTACGCGCTTGTTGTAATTCGATATCTAAAGCCGATGCCGTTTAAAAATTAAGTCACATTACCACTGCCCCCAAACATGTTACGTATTCTTACTCATTAACTTTAATAATTAATTGCGGACTTTTTGTTACAGTTATAAACAAAATAATTGCGAATATTGTTTAAAAATAATATAATCTCTTTGTGGTTGCGAGCCTGTTCGTTATTTCAAATACGCCCTGTATACGATTTAATGAGTATAACACTATTTTAAGAAAAAATATACTCTTTTAGTTTTTGACTTGGCAAATCGTGTGAGAAACAGTCAAAGGCTTTGCTCAAATGAATGAATGATTTGATTTCAAACGTGTTCACTATCAGTTCACTGACAATGAAAGGAATTGTGGCATCCCATGTTGAACGTCCAGTTCTGAAACCAAATTGACTGAAAAGTTTATTTGTTTCAAAGCATTTAAATATTTGATTTTTCATGATTTTATCGACTACTTTGGATAGGATTGGTGGAATGGAGATTGGTCTAATTGATGTAACATTGGCTAGTTTAAGAGCATCAGTGAAAATACCGCTTTCTAGTGATTCGTTGATTAATTTTGTAAGTGGTGGAACAATTTGGCTGATGATCCATTATGGAAGTAATGCGCATTTTCTGGGAAAAATATATTTACTGATCGTACCGGTACAAATACTTAAAATTCCTCAAAATACTCTCCCTCGGCATCAATACATTTGCGCAGACGTGTCTGCCAAGCCTGAAAGGCACCCTGGAAGGCCTCGACGGGAATGTCTTTTAGGAAGGTTGTAACATCCTTTTGGATGTTTTCAACGGACTCCCTTTTACCTGCAGGTGCTCAAGAGATTGAAACGCCGGGTCGCGCGCGTGAGGCCGACATCAAAGACACGGCAAGGCTGTACCATGACAATGCCCCCAGTCACACGGTCTTCATCGTTACCGATTTCCTGACCTGGAACAATACCCCGGTGGTCCCCCTTACAGTCCCGACTTGGCTCCGTACGACTTTTTTTTGTTTCCTCAACTGAAGAGAGAACTGAAAGGAAAGCATTGGGAGTCCATGGAAAAAACATCCAAAAACATGCTACAAGAGACATTCCCATCGAGGAGTTTCAGGATGTCTTCAAGGCATGGCAGACACGTCTCCGCCAGTGTATTGATGCCAGAGGAGAGTATTTTGAAAAATTTGAAGCATTTGTACGGGTACGATCAATAAATATATTTTTTCCCAAAAAATGCGTATTACTTTTATAATGGAACCTGTAGTTTAAGTTTGAAGCATTGCCAAGCTAAGAAAAAAAGCTCATACTTTCAACTGCACCACCGTCGACCATCAATGAATATGAATTCAAGTCAGAATCACAATTTTATAATTCAATTCGGATGATTTTAAAATATTCGATTACTACCAGATTCGGGTTAAACAATGCTTTTGATAATCGGAGTCATCAAATATTTTAATAATCGGATTCGGCGATTTATTTCGTCCGAATCGTTTCATCACTAATTTGAACCTTTAAACGCGTTTTTCTCAAAACTGTATTTTTCAAATTGGTGACCACGATATTTCGAAATCTATTGAATGAATTCCTTTGAAATTTGAATGACTTATTCAGTACTCATGTAGATACTTTGCAAACTATGATAATTCTGATTTATCAAGCTGTTTTTTTTTCATGTTGTAGAAGTCGTGAAAAAACACTAAAATTCACGAAAAAAATGCTCAACGAGATGCGAAAAATTTACCATTCAATATTTTTTAATAATCCTAGTTCATACTTCACAGACTAAAATGACATCTGATTTTTTGTTTCAGATGAGCAGAACACCCGCAATCGTGGTCATCGCAATAAACTCTTTTTGAAGATGAGTGGTTAACTTGTTGTGTACTTCAGCAATAAGCGACGATTTCATGTCGGAAAAATTGTAAAGTGTGCTCAAAATATAAGTAAACATTTGGTGAAAAGTTCGCAGTTGTATATTTATTTAGTTTGCAAAAAAAAATACAAAAAGCGGAAAAAAAGCATTTACACGAGATGACTGACACCAGTGGCGGCTCGTGGACCATGGTGATGGTAAGCCACTTTTACAATTTATTGGATCGGATGATACAGACGTTTGAAACGTCAAAATTATGAAAGACGGAAATGATAAATTATACAAACTAAGTACCGAAAAAAAAAAAAAAAAATTGCACATAAAAATCAATTACTCACGTTAAAAATCTAAAGTATGGACCAATCAAAAATAATTTGCTCTTAATTAAGGTAAGAAACTAAAATATAAGTCCAATAGATCGAAAATTTAGAGAAATATCGAAAACTCGCGGCTAAAAATAAAAAATCCGAAAATTTCAACAACAAAAAAATCGAAAAGTTTAACCAAAACAAAGAATATTTAGAGCAAAAACTCTAAAATTGAGAATATAGGCCAAAAATTCTGGTCGAAAAATAAAAAATGCAATCCAAAAAATTAAAAATTTAAGCAATTTTCGCAAATGACCTAGTTGTCAACGCTATAACAAAAAAATAAAAAATAAAAAAAAGCAATTTTCAGCCCCCAAAATAACTCGCCAGCTCTCAAAAATAAGTTGTCGACCAAAACTTAAACAAAATTAAAAAAATTTGCCCGTACAAAATAATAATTCAGGTTATAAAAACCTAAAATGAAGGGCAAGATATCAAAAATTCGAAAATAACGGCAAGAAAATAAAAAGTTGCGCTTAAAAATCAGTACTAAAATCTAGTGGCGGCTCGTGGAACATGTTGATGATAGAGCAACTTTTACAATGTATTGGATCGGATGATACTGACGTTTGAAACGTCAAAATTGAAATGAAAGATGGAAATGCCAAATTGTACAAAGTAAATACCGGCCAAAAAATAAAAAATCACGTTAAAAATCTAAAGTATAGACCAATAAAAATACACTCTTAATTAAGGTAAACTACAATAAAAGCACAAAAAATCGAAAATTTTGACAAACATCGAAAGCTCGCGGTAAAAACAAACTGCAGATCAAAAATCCGAAAATTTCAACAAAAAATCTAAAATTTTTAAACAAAATGTAGAATATTTTGGGCAAAAACTCTAAAATTGAAAAATACAGCTCAAAGATCTAAAATATAGGCCAAAAAAATCAAAAATGCTGGTCTAAAAATAAAAAATGCAAACCAAAAAATTAAAAAATCAAGAAAAACAAAAATAATTTGCCTTTTTCAGCCCTCAAATAACTCTTTAGCTCAAGTTGCCGATTAGAAACTCGAAAACAGTAGTCAAAAAGTAAAAAAATCACCCATAAAAAATTTAAAATAAAGGACAAGAAATCAAAAACTGTAAAAAAGACTTGAAAATATCGGCAAAAAAAATTTAAAAAAAGTCGCGTATGAAAATCAATAATTTACGTTAAAAAATCTAAAATATAGAATGAAAAATTAAAAATTTCGACCAAACATTCGATCCTAAAAATCAAAATTGCCGACCAAAAAAATCGAAAATTTTAACAAACAAATTGGAAATTTAAAGATCAAAAATTTAGACCAAAATAACAAAATCCGGGCTTAACAATAAAAATGAAAACAAAAAATATTGATATATTAAGAAATAAAATTATGAAAATACATTTTTAAGTGAGAATTCCCCCGTAAAATACAATTCACATATCCCACGAAATATTGAATCATATTTCCTGTTATTTTTATTTGCTTAACAAATATCAATTATGAGATATGAGTAGAATAACACCCTGTAGAGAGATAACATAATATTAGCATTTGTAAAGGCGGAATTAAAAACTAATGAAATCCGTTAACGAAAAAAACACCAATTAGAGTGTTTTTTGTTTAAATATATAAATGTTTATAAAGGCACGGGTCGCGAGCAGCGACGCCTAAAATCACCTCCACAAGAACTTCTTTCGAATGAGCTCACCGTTACGTTACGACGGCCACTCAGAAAGCGAGCGCTAGCTCAGTTCTCGTTCGTACCACGGTCCGCTTAGTACTATCGCGCACCGTTTCTGCTAGTGACGAAAAAAAAAACAATATTTACTCTTTATTAATTAGTTTTCTTTGCGCTTTGAGTCTGATGATGACTGAAACGGTTGTTAACGTGCAGCCGACCCCGGCGCCCAATAACAACACCACCAAGCCGAGTGAAAACAGCCAAGGCTTATCCTGGCTGAAAATTAATTTGGATTACTTCAAGACCACACCTGGAAAATTAAAAATCGTTGAGCTGGTAAGTGCGAAGAAGTGTGGAAGAGATATCTATGGTTTCGGAATAAGGAAACGCGCCGTTTTCCTTCCTCAAACAGGTTTCGAAATAAGTAGGTCGTGTATTTTTGTACTACTGGTCCAAATAGTTGTAAAAAATGCATTAAACATTCCACACACACACACACATACTTATATAGTTAAACACACCTCACGGAGCTGCATAATTATTAGAAGTGCTTTTACTGGTACGTGTAACAACTTTAATGCAATTTTAGAAATTGAGTGGATTAGAACGGTGATAATTAAAAACAAAATTACTGAAAAATGGTCAGTTCCTGATCGAAACTTTAGTCACTGTAAAATAAATACGTGTCATATTAATAAAGAAAGTGTTCTTTAGTTCAATCACGAAATGAAGATGATGGTTGCGACCGTTACTACGTGGTAATCCTTCATTAAACTGAATTCAAAAATTCACTATGTTTCAACAAATTAGCTGTCAATCAATAACCCATTAACGCCTAAGTTTATTTTTTATTGAATTAAATCTTTCTTTGTATCTTAATTACAATAATTTATAAATTCAATACAAAGGCAGAGCTTTATTCATATGATTTTTAGTATACGAAATATTGAATGTGTCCTATGACACATTCAAGATTTCTCTCTCTCTCTCTCTCTATATAGAATGCCAGACGTGAAATAATAAAACCCAAAATAACATTACTATTTTGTGTTCCTTAGACTATGTGATAATGGGGTAATCAAATAATTAGATAACGAGTTGATGTTCGTTCTAAAAATAAAAAATAATAATATTTCAAAATATTTCCATTAAAAAAATATATTTAGGATTACAACCTACTGAATCTTTCAATTCCGTTTTAGGAAAATCAGTAACAAATGTGTCGAAATCTAAAATGAAAAGCTGACTAGGTCTTAATTTCAAATATAAAGTTTCAATTAAGCTTAATTATGGAAAATGTACAAACATTATTATTCGCGAACAATTACACGAAGTAAAAGAAAACTTTATTTTCGTTGAAACAGTTCATTAAAAACTTGACCGATTACCGACGTAATTTGGTTTCTCTCAAGATTCGTCTTTTTAACGGAGTAAATATAACAAAAAAAAAATGGTGATGTGGCCATCATGTTACTTTCTCCGGTTTGATAGAATCATAATTATTTATATTTACACTTTCATGGTTTATTTTCATTTTAACTTATATTTTAAATAAAAATCGAGCGTTTAATAGAACCGATTCTATTAAACGCTCGAAACTGACGTTTGAAACATCAAAATTATGAAAGATGAAAATGGCAAAAAATGGTGATGTGGCCATCATGTTACTTTCTCCGACCTATGGTATCATTTATATTTACGCTTTCATGGTTTATTTTCTATTTAAATCATATTTTAAATGTACATCGATCGTTTTGTATACTCGGATGAAACTGACGTTTAAAATTATAAAAGATGGAAAAATTATACTTCAAATTTAAAAACTCAGTTTACTCAAAAACTAAAGAGATTTCGACAAAAAGTTATTCTTTATAAGTTGTTCATTTTGGCATTCTCTACATCATTAACTTAAATTTGCTGTAACTATTATCGTTTCATAATTATAAACCAAAAATAAAAAAATATTTTTTTTTCTCGAATAACATGATTTTATGAAAAATGTTTTCAAACAAAATAAGCTCATTTTTTCGTTGTCTTCAATATTTGGTAAAATTTCATACACCGGAAGTGGGTGTTCACCTTAACTGTTTTTTGTTTTTAGCCAATATTTTCTTAAATATGAAAAATGTCACAAAATTATTTTTATTCGAGAAAACAATTTATTATTTTTTTTTTAATTTTTGGTTTATAATTATAAAACGATAATAGTTACAGAAAATTTATGTTAATAATAATTGTAGAGAATACTAAAATGAACAACTTATAAAGAATAAGTTTTTTTCGAAATCCCTTTAGTTTTTGAGTAAACCGAGTTTTTGAATTTGAAGTATAATTTTTCCATCTTTCATAATTTTGACGTTTTAAACGTCAGTGTCATCCGAGTTTACACAACGCTCGATGTACATTTAAAATATGATTTCAATTGAAAATAAACCATGAAAACGTAAATATAAATGGCTATGATCAGGGGCGGCTCGTTATATAGAGCCAAGGAGCCAAGACACTACCTGTAGTAGCTTCAACCTCAGCAATAATTTTTAATGAACTCTTAACCTCTTCACGCCCAGGTCGCAAGTAAAAAAAGAAAATGAAAACATTGTACAAAAAAATATACATAAATGCGTAAGTTTGTGACAGTGAAATAATATTTTATAGAAAACGGTAACAACAACAAAGAAGTAATTTTTCATCAAATCTGGGATTAAATCAAAGCAGCATGGGCGCGAAGTGGTTAAAACACTTTTGGCCAGTTACTTTGGTCTAGGAAGATAGATCGTTCTTTCTTTCTCTTCTTGTCGTAAATTGTATTTTATAGCTGACAATAATGGTGTGTTGCACATGTCAACAATGGTTTGTTGCAGCTGTCAAGAATGGTACGTTTCAGCTGTTAAAAATAGTAGTTTTCAGCTGTTAAGAAATGTATTATTCAACTGTCGAAAATTATATTTTTCAGTTGTCAAAAAGTTATTTTTCAGCTGTCAAAAAAGGTATTTCTGAGCCATTAAAATGGTATTTTTCAGCAATCAAAAAAGGTATTTTCGACATTTTTAATTTGTCAAAAATGACATTTTTCAGCTTTCAAAAATTGTACTTTTTGTTGTGAAAAATTGTATTTTTTAGCTAACAATAATGGTTTGTTACAGTTGTTAATAATGTTTTGTTGCAATTGTTAAGAATGGTATTTTTCAGCTGTTAAAAATGGTAATTTTCAGCTGTTAAAAATGGTATTATTCAGCTTTCAAAAAGTGTTTATTCAAATGTCAAAAATGATATTTTTCAGTTGTCAAAAATGTTTTTCTTTTAATGTCAAAAAAGGTATTTCTCACCTATTAAAATGTATTTTTTCAGCTATCAAAAACAGCATTTTTCGACATTTTTTTTTATTGTCAAAAATGTCACTTTTCGGCTGTCAAAAATTTACTTTTTGTAGTCAAAATTGTATTTGTTAGCAGGCAATAATGGTATGTTACAGTTGTCAATTGTGATTTGTTGCAGTTGTCAACAATTGTATTTTTCAGCTGTTGAAACTGGTAGTTTTCAGCTGTTAAGAAGTGTATTATTTAACTGTCAAAAATGATATTTTTCAGCAGTCAAAAATGATATTTTTCAGCAGTCAAAAATGATATTTTTCAGCTGTCAAAAATGCGATTTCCAACCTATAAAAATTGTTATTTGCAGCTATCAAAAGCAGCATTTTTCGACATTTTTCTTAACTGTAAAAATAGCATTTTTCAGCTGTCAAAGTTTGTATTTTTGTGTTGTCAAAAATTGTATTTTTTAGCTGACAATAATGGTATGTAACAATTATCAATAATGGTTTGTTGCAATTGTCAAGACTGGTATTTTTCAGCTGTTAAAAATGGTAGTTTTCAGCTGTTAAGAAATGTATTATTCAACTGTCGAAAATGATATTTTTTAGCTGTCAAAAAAGATATTTCTCACCTATAAAAATGGTATTTTTCAGCTATCAAAGGCAGCATTTTTGGTCATTTTTTATTATCAAAATGGCATTTTACGCTGACAATAATGGTATGTTACAGTTGTCAATAATGGTATGTTACTGTTTTCAAGAATGGTATGTTTCAGCTGTTAAAAACGGTATTTTTCAGCTGTCAAAAATGATATTTTTCAGCAGTCAACAATGGCATTTCCCTCTTATAAAAATGGTATTTTTACAGCTATCAAAAGCAGCACTTTTCGCCATTTTTTTTAATTGTTAAATATGGCATTTTTCATCTTTCAAAAATTGTACTTTTTGTTGTCAAAAATTGAATTTTTTGTTTTCAAAAATTGTATTTTTTAGCTGACAATGATGGTATGATACAGTTGTTAATAACAATATGTTGCAGTTATCAAGAATGGTATTTTTCAGCCATTAAGAATTGTATTATTCAGCTGTCAAAAACGTAATTTTTCAGCTATCAAAAATGATATTTTTCAGCTGCCAACAACGCTATTTCCCACCTATATAAATCGTATTTTTCAGCTATCAAACGCAGTATTTTTTGACATTTTTAACTGTCAAAATTTTCAGCTGTCAAAACCTGTATATTTTGTTGACAATTTTTTTTTGTCAAAAATTGTATCTTTTAGCTGCCAATAACGGTATGTTTCAGTATATTTTTCTGCTGTGAAGAATGGTAATCCCCAGCTGTTGAAAATAGTATTTTTCAGCTCTCTCAAGTTGTATTTTACAGTTGTAAAAAATGGTATTCTTCAGTTACCAAATATGCTATGTTTTAGCTGCCAAAAACAGTATGTTTCACCTAATAAAAATAGTTTTATCGACATTTTTGAATTGTCAAAAATTGAATTTTTCAGCTGTCAAAAATTGTATTTTTCAGCTGTCAAAAGTAGTATATTTTTCTGTCAGAAGTAGTATTTTTTATTGTCAAAAATAGTATTTTTTTGTCAAAAATAGTATTTTTCGTGTGTCAGGAATGGTATATTTCAGCTGATGGTATTCCTTAGCTGTTGAAAATTAGTATTTTTCAAAATACAATTTTTGACAGCTGAAAAAATCAATTTTTGAATTGTCAAAAATTGAATTTTTGAATTGTCAAAAATTGAATTTTTGAATTGTCAAAAATTGAATTTTTGAATTGTCAAAAATTGAATTTTTCAGCTGTCAAAAGTAGTATATTTTTCTGTCAAAAGTAGTATTTTTTATTGTCAAAAATAGTATTTTTTTCTCAAAAATAGTATTTTTCATGTGTCGGGAATGGTACATTTCAGCTGATAAAAATTGTATTCCTCAGCTGTTGAAAATTAGTATTTTTCAGCTGTCAAAAATGGTATTTTTCAGCTAATAAAAATAGTTTTTTCGACATTTTTGAATTGTCAAAAATTTTATTTTTCAGCTGTCAAAAGTAGTATATTTCGCTGTCGAAAGCAGGGGCTTATATAGAGCCAAGGAGCCATGGCACTACCTGTAGTTTCAAGCTCAGCAAGAATTTTTAATTAATTCTTAAAACACTTTTTCGCCATTTGCTTTGGTCTAGGAAGATAAATCGTTCATTCTTTCTTCAAGGGGGAGGGGGGTATATTGTATAAGTGGCTCTACCATCAAATTGTTCCACGAGCCGCCACTGCCTATGATACCATCAAGTCGGAGAAAGTAACATGATGGCCACAGCACCATTTTTTTTTTCATATTTAAAAAAATATTTGAAAAAAAACAAAAATCAGTAATGGTAAACACCCACTTCTGGTGTATAAAATTTTACCAAAAGCTTTTCAGTTCTTCGGATTATCAAATAAGACTTATGTTTAAAGTTTCATATCAATTGCTCTATTGTTTTTTTTACACACACATACAGGAACACAATAGAAACACACACAAACACACACCAGAAACATTTTTTTTTAAATGGCATCTAGGGACCCCAAAACGGATATTTCCGTAAAAAAAATTGAAAACATTTTCACGATCACAATACTTTCTCGTAGTTCGTAACGGAGAAAGTAAAAAAGACACTAATGTCTTTGTTAATCTTTATATTTCTTCTAGAAGTAATTATATTTGTGGAAATTACTATCTAACAATATTGGAGCTAATTATCGATGAATCTAATCCAAATTGTTCAACACACAATCCATAAATGTAATTTTTCTATTAAATGACCCGGTCATGAAGTTATAAGTTCTGTTACACAAACACATAAAAAACAAGCTGAAGGCTTACGTGATCGATGGTATAACAAATACCATTACTACTACTGACCTAATGGTGTTTAAATATTAAGTATTATGACAGAGTTGGAGGACAGATGCTCAAATTTATAATTAATCTTTATTGATGGAAATTAAACACAAAGAAGAGGTTAAATATATTTAATAGCAATGCTGCCTTCATCTTTCAGCAACAGATGTTATTATTATTATTTTATTTTGCATTAATTACGTAATAATTAGGACTGAATATTTGAGATTATTCTGGGTGATCACAAATAGCTGTTGCAATTTTTATTGATACGAATGTTGATAACTATGGAACTTTAGACATTGGGAACATGTATATACAGGGTGTCCCACCGAAGCAGCACAACAAAATTAATCTCTAATGTTATATATTGAGATTTTTAACACTTATGTAGTTGAGTGTGCTCTTACTAATGAAAATATTTTCAAAATTAAACAACCTCCAGTTATATCAGAAGTTAACACCAAGTTTCTTATTTTAAGCAGAATGCTATATTTTTTATTGTAAACTTGAATTCTACGCAAAATTTTACATAACCTCTAAATTTAGGCGTTTTCGAAATATTTGACATTTTTTTAAATCCACTGCTTTTTCACAATTCACTTTAAAAATACGTATGCAGTATATATATACAGGGTGTCCCACCAAAACAGCACAACAAAATTAACCTCTAATGTTATATATTGAGATTTTCAACACTTATGTAATTGAGTGTGCTCTTTTTAATGAAAATATTTTCAAAATTATACAAAAAATCAACACCAAGTTTCTTATTTTAAACAGAATGCTATATTTGTTATTGCAAATTTGAATTCTACGCAAAATTTTGCGAAAAAAACATTAACATAACCTCTAAATTTAAGCGTTTCCGAGATATTTGACTTTTTTTTTAATCCAGTGCTTTTTCACAATTCACTTTAAAAATACGTATCTCCGAACAAAAGAAAATAGAAGGTCTGCAATATTGGCTATAAAAAGCCAACACCCAAAGGTACGCACGGGTGATTTATTTTTGGAATTATAAAATACAGAGTGCTTAAAATTTAATTCCACATTTAGTCAACTTTAAACCATTAAATCTCGATTTTTCTATATTTATATTTTTACATATTCTGACACATAATTCAATTCTGCATTAATCCATACCAGCATTCCCTATACATAGTGAGTGACATTGACGTATTCGAATGACATTTTTGTTTCAATCTTAAGCTACCGACAAAAAGTTACGTTTTCATGCACGATAGAAAATACTTATTTCGCGCACTTAATATACAAATAACTATTTTGGAAATAACTAAAATTTTCAGACCTACTAGTTTTTAATAAAGTGCCTGGCAAAAATAAATTAAACCAGAGCATTAAAACATTTAAAAAAATCATTATCATTAACAAATGCTACTGCTCGGTTAACGAATTCATCAACGATGCCGTGTAAATCTGCTACGTTTTTATATTATAGTCTATTTTAATCTTAAAATAATCTTTAGTATTAATGAATTAATCTTTATTATTTTTTTAATACTCTTTTACTACTGTTACTGCTGTTATTTTATTTTTTGTGACGTGTACATCCGCTAAATTTTATTTCATATTTGTGTAAAATAATTTCATGCAGATACATTATATTGATGGCAACGCAAATAGATAAATATCTATCTACCTAATCTAAAACGACGAAAATAAAAAAAAAATGGTGATGTGGCCATCATGTTACTTTCTCCGACTTGATCGTATCATTTATATTTACGCTTTCATGGTTTATTTTCAATTAAAATCATGTTTTAAATGTACATCTGGCGTTTTGTAGACCCGGATGAAAGTGACATTTAAAACGTCAAAATTATGAAAGATGGAAAAATTATACTTTAAATTCAAAAACTCAGTTTACTCAAAAACTAAAGAGATTTCGAAAAAAAATTATTCTTCTTAAGTTGTTCATTTTGGCATTCTCTACAATTATTATTAACATAAATTTGCTGTAACTATTGTCGTTTCATAAGTTCTCGAATAACAATGATTTTATGAAAAATATTTTCAAGCAAAAGATGTTCATTTCTTCGATGTCTTCAATATTTGTTTAAATATTTTTGTGATATATTTCGTATTTAAAAAATTATTGGAAAAAAACAAAAATCAGTTAATTCTGGTAAACGAAATTTTACCAAAAGCTTTTCAGTTCTTCGGATTATCAAATAAGACTTATGTTCAAAGTTTTTTTTTTTTGTATCGATATCAAGGTGGGAAAGTAGGGTAAAAGGAGGATATATGTATATTCATATAGGGTTACGGGCGGGTGAAATTCCATCCTTAAATCTTTAGGACACAAACAAGGGTTTCACAGATGTAAATTAATTAGTAGGAAAAGAATTTAACGGTTTTTTATTGCTTCAACAAACGAATTTAATTTTAGAACGCCGGTGTGTGTTCGAAGGGTTGGAGGGTGGAATAGAGACCACTTATCGCCCTTCGTTTCCATTTTAATTTCACCTATAAACATTATATCTTAATGCTTTTACAACTATTAAATCTCCAGTGATTTCTTGAATCAAATCATGTTTTCTAGGATAAATAAATTTCAATAGATTTCTGTTGCTTCAACGATCGAATTTATTTTGAGAAATTTCGGGGATGCATTCGAACGGTTGGCTGGTGATATAGTGGTTCCTATCTCATCCTCGGCTTTTATTTTAATTTAAACTACAAAGCCTGTTTCTTGCTGGTTTTTAAAGTTTTAAACCTCCAGCGATTCGATTAAGAAGTTTTTTGAATCCGACACGGTTTTCTAGGTTAAATCGCCCTTCAATCCTTAAAACATAAACGAGGGTTTCACAATGGTAAATTAATTGGCAGGAAAAGAATCTAATGGTTTATTCTTGCTTCGACAAATGAATTTATTCTTAGAAACTCGGGTGTGCTTGAAGGTTTGAAGGGTGGGATAGGGACCACCCACAACCCTTCGTTTTTATTCTAATTTAAACTACACATCCTCCTTCTTAGTGGTTAAAAAACTTTCAAATCTCCAGTGAATTTGATTATAAAGTTTGTTGAACCAGTCATTGATTACTAAGTTAAATTTAAGTGGACTCTAAGGGAGGAAGGTAGGCCCTATCCTACATTCCATTTAATCACAAAAGGGAGAAGGGTGGGCCCTTTCCATTTCTTATAATCACAAACAAGTATTTTACAATTGTAAATTAGTTGGTTGAAAATGATTCTGAGAGTTTATTGTTGTTTCGGCAAACGAATTTATTTCTAGAATGTTTGGGGTGTGTTTGGGGGGTTTGAAGGTAGGATAGGACAAACCCACGTCCCACGTTTTTATTTCAATTTAAGCTACAACCCCTATTTCTTAGTGGTATTGAAACTTTTAAACCTCCAGCGGTTTGAATAAATAGTTTCTTAAATTAGACAGTGTTTTCTAGGTTAAGTTTAAGTTAATACGAAGGATGGTGGGTGTGCCCTAGCCTACTCTTCATTCCTTAGAACACAAACGAGTGTTTTACAACTATAAATTAATTGATTGAAAAAGAAATTAACGCTTTTCTGCAACTTTGACAAACGAATTCGTTTTTAGAAATTTTGGAGTGAGTTCGATGGGTTAGAGGGTGTTTTACCCTACGAATTCTCTTTCTGGGTGGTTTTAAAACTATTCAATCTCTAACGATTTAACTTAAAAGTTTTCTAATTCAGACAGTGTATTCTAGGTTTTGGTGCTGTAAATTAATTGGTTGGAAACGAATCTGTTGCTTCGACAAAAGAATTTATGTTTAGAAATTTTTGGGGTGTATTCGAAGGGTTAGAGGATTTGAAAGGGCCCATCCACCACCATTTGTTTTTATTTTAATTTAAATTACAAACCCTTCATCTTAGTGGTTTTAAAACTTTTAAATTTCTTAAATCAACAGTTATTTTTGGAATATTGGTCCCCTCCGAGTGTGTCAACTTGGCACCCCAATGAAGAGTTCTGATAGTTCTGAATAGAGTTCTCAATTCCTTTTGATGTATCTAGAAGTACTATCAACTTTTAAAAAAGAGTTCTGTAAAATTGGGCTGTCAGGAATTTTTTGAAAAATGGGGTGCCAACTTGACGTCGCACCCCAACAATGTTGTCGAATAGTTCTGAACTAGTTTTAAGATATATTTGGGTTAGTACTACAGTTCCTGATACTTTTAAAAAATAGTTCTTTGAATTTTCAGACATAAAACATTTCAAAGTTGGAAATTCGAAATATTCGAATTCATATTACTGTTGTGTTAATATTGGTTGAATCTAAATATTTCATGAGAACTATGGATAGAACTCACAAAGAACTACAGGAAATACCAATCAGAACTATCCGGAACTATCAAAAAATTTTTTTTGAAAAAAGTCGCAAAGCCAAAAAATAATTGCGAGTTCTCTGAGTTCTGAGTTCATTTTCTATTTCTACTTATTGAGTACAAGAATTTTTTACTATAAACAAATTCGATACTATCACGATTTATGGCATTTAATCGCAATTTGCCATTAGAGTTTTCGTTAGAACTCCTTGTGTACAATCCATAAGTCAAATCGGAACTCCCAGAACCATTAAAAAATCAATATTTTGAAAAAAAATTCGGAAAAAGTCCGAAAAGAAAAAAAAAATATTGAGAGTTCTATGAGTTCTAAGTTAATTTTCTATTTCTACTTATTAAGTACAATAATTCTTTCTTATAAAAAAATCGATACAATCATGATTTATAGCGTTTTTAAATAAAGTTGAAATTTGAAAATGGAAAATTTAATTTTGAAAATACCTATTTCTTGTCATTTAATCGCAATTTTCCATTAGAGTTTTCGTTAGAACTTCTTGAGTACAACACATAAGTCAAATCAGAACTCCGAGAACTATTAAAAAATCAATCTTTTAAAAAAAAAACTGCAAAATGCTAGAAATCATGATTGTATCGAATTTGTTTATAAGAAAATTAACTCAGAACTCGTAGAACTCTCAATTCTTTTTTGGCTTTGCGACTTTTTTCAAAAAAATATTTTTGATAGTTCCGGATAGTTCTAATTGGTGTTTCCTGTAGTTCTTTATGAGTTCTATCCACAGTTGTTATGAAAAATTTAGATTCAACCAATATTAAGTGAGTAATATGAATTTGAATATTTCGAATTTCCAACTTTGAAAATTTTTATCTCTGGAAATTCAACAGAACTCTTTTTTAAAAGTATCAGGAACTATAGTGCTAACCCAAATATATCTTAAAACTAGTTCAGAACTATTCTATAACTATGTTGGGGTGCTGTGTCAAGTTGGCACCAAATTTTTCAAAAAAATCCTGACAGCCCAATTTCACAGAACTCTTTTTTAACAGTTGAGAGTACTTTTAGATACATCACAAGGAATTGAGAACTCTATTCAGAACTATCATAACTTTCCATTGGGGTGCCAACTTGACAAACTCGTCCCCTCCAAAGTATTCTGGAAGTACCTTTATTTAATTTAAAAAATGGTGATGTGGCCATCATGTTACTTTCTCCGACTTGATGGCATCATTTATATTTACGTTTTCGTGGTTTATTTTCAATTAAAATCATATTTTAAATGTACATCGAGCGTTGCGTAAACTCGGATGAAACTGACGTCAAAATTATGAAAGATGGGAAAATTATACTTCAAATTCAAAAACTCAGTTTATTCAAAAACTAGAGGTATTTCGAAAAAAAATTATTTTTTATAAGTTGTTTATTTTAGCATTCTCTACAATTAATATTAACATACATTTGCTGTAACTCTTATCGTCTTATAATTATAAACCAAAAATTAAAAAAAAATTAATGAATTTTTTTCTCGAATAAAAATGATTTTATAAAAAATGTTTTCAAGCAAAAGTTATTCATTTCTTTGTTGTCTTTAAAGTTTGTTTAAATGTTTTTGTGATATTTTTCATATTTAAGAAAATATTGGCGAAAAACCAAAAATAGCTAAGGTAAATGCCCACTTCCGGTGTACGAAATTTTACCAAAAGCTTTTCAGTTCTTCAGATTATCAAATAAGACGTATGTTCAAAGTTTAATATCAATTGCTCTCTTAGTTTTTGAGACAGAGCGCGCACAGCAGACACACACACACACACACAGACACAATTTTTTTTTCTAGAAATTGTTGAAATGGCATCTAGGGACTCCAAAACGAATATTTCCGTAAAAAAAATTTAAAAAAAAAATCACGATCACAATACTTTCTCGTACTTCGTAACGGAGAAAGTAAAAAAAAACACACAACTATCTCTTAAATCGAAGGTTAAAGCACGTGCAAAATATTTCAGATGTCTCACCTATAAAAACAAATGTAGTAATTAGTATTTTTTTATTCATGTTTTGGCAGACAAGCTTTACCTTCGTCAGAAAATTTCACAATATATTACAGAAATATAATTTATATTAAGTAAAAATAGGGCAATAAATAAATGAAATACGTACTCTAAAATAAAATACATAAGCCACCACGAATATTTTAAAAATTATGTCACTATCGAATCAGGATACAAATATTATTCAAATATAATGAGATGAGAAAGTCGAAAATAGTTGGCTGCACATTTTCTGAAAATCCCTACAATAATCCAATCTAGTGCAGTGTACATTTTGTTAATTTGTGATTTTTTAAGGTTACTTGTTTTAAAAATAGTTTTGTGTGTTTTTATCCGCCGATTTGTCCTATTTTAAATACTAGCAGTTATTTCTAGAATTGATCATCACTATTAATAATACATTTAGGATTCATAATGTAGCTGTTTTATTTAAATTTCAGGGTTTTCTATGCTAAAATTCCCATTTTTAGTGACGTCATTGAACTTCAGCTAGTTAGGTTATGTTTGAAGGCCTGCCAACTATTTTCGACTTTCTGATCTCATAAATCATCAAGTTATATTGCCAATATAAGCATCATTTATACCCAGTTGCACCGTAAGTTAAGGAATCCTTAAATACTAAGGATTTCTTAAAAATGGCGGTTTGGTTTGCACCGTTACTATTAGTAGCAATTTAAGGTTAAGGATTTCTTAACTTTAAGCCGTCAGGTGGTGGCGGCTTAAATTGTAAGTACGTGCTAAGAAACGCATGCAGTACACAACATTATAAAATAGGCAATTTCACACACGTATTCAACGTAACGTTTCCCAGAAAATTCCCCCAACTCTCCCCCAAAATATATGCAGGAAATATTAATTTTTCAAAGATTTCATGAATTATCTATGACCGTTACTCCCTTTGTCATTCCTTAGTTAAGGAACGGTGCAAGAGTGACGGTGCAAGCGAACCGGCACTTAACACTTCCTTAACTTAGCGCTCCCTTATCTTATGGGTCCCTTAACTTAAAACAGTGCAACCGGCCTTATAATTTTTTTTATTTCGTAATATGATTTATTTACTAGAAAAGTTCTTGTATTAATATCACAATAGTAAGATTAATAAAGTGATTTGCGGTCATCTACTAGAGTACAGTGCAATGCTGTTTTCCAACTTCAGTCCGTCCACCATTAGTAACCTAGAAGTTACTGAGCCATAGCTCATTCCTAAGAATCCTAACAAAATGCGCCATCCTACAAACCCACGTCATCATCCATCAAACCTCTCCTATATCAAAAATCCTATTGGATTCTAGACTTGAAAAAATACGAAAATTAATTTTTGAAGAAAAATTAAATTTAATAGTTTTTTGGCATTTCCAGCAGTTGTACGAACGATCCACGTCAAAAGAAATTTTGCTTGTCTCTGTTTCTGCAAGTCTCACAGAATCCATAACATCTATTTACCCAACGATTCGATACTATATAATAACAATAATTGTAAGCTTGTTAGTCGACTATGTAATGTAATTTCCGAAACCCAACTATCCCCCAACATTCCAAAAACCTAATATAAATTTATGTGAATATACATCCTCGCTAAAACTCTTCCCGACACAAAACGTCCCCGCAACAAGACACATATCTGAAGAAACAGAAGAAGAAGGCGAAAAGATGAAAAGATCTACATATGTAAATATGTTTTTAAATAAAGATGTTTGTATATGCGAGTATGAAATACATTTTTAAATAAAAGACGTTTATTTCTTAGTTATCTTCAATACTTGTTTAAATGTTTTTCTAAAATTTTTCAATTATCGTAAAAACAAAAAGGGTAAAGGTAAACGCGCACTTCCGGAGTACAAAATTTTACCAAAAACTTTTCAGTTCTTCGGATTGTCTAATGAGGCTTTTGTTTAAAGTTTCATATTAATTATTGTATTCGATACAGACAGACACATACATACACAGAAAATCGACCCAGAAATCGTTGAAATTGTTTCTATGCACTTCAAAATGGAAATTTTCACGATTACAATACTTCACCGTTCTCTGTAATGGAGAAAGTAATAAATAGCATTTTGTGATTATCAATTGGGTCAAGTTTTAATAAGTAATAGAGTTGCATTCCCTTCAATGAACGACACCTGCTATTGTACTAATTGCGTACAATAAATTTCTCACATAAACAATTCAGCAATCGATAGATAACCTTGCCAAGAGTACCATAAAACTGTTCAAAACCGATCTTGTCCCACTTATACCACCTGTTTAAAAGACACGAACTTCTCGCCTAATCGACACGAATCGATTTTTCCTTTGAACGAATGCTTTCTTTGGAGAAATTTCCATTTTCATAACTGGGAATGTGCCGTTTCCACGTGGTACGTCACGATCGAGAAGAATGATCGAGCAGTGAGGGGACCGTTGTCGCGTCGCGGCCGCACCTTCATATTTCACTTTCAAATTTCGAATCCGGCGTGCCAATGATAAATAAAAAGGTAATCTCGAACAAATAAAGCGTTCCTAATGAAAACTATTTCCACGCAGACTGGTGGGCCGTTGTTGGATCCCACGTGTTGTCCTCATACTACCAACCTGGGAAACGCCTTTATTATTTATTATCTACACACATTATCTGGCAAGAGAAAAAAAATTATGAATATTTATAATTATTCATTACGACGTCATTGTATATGTTTATACATATGATTTCTAAGGTGCGAGCCACATAATTTTGTTTCTGAGTTGGCCATGCCTGAGAGAGAGAAACATAGCGGTCATGTCTGAGATTAATTCATTTTTACTTTCTCCGTTACGAATTACGAAGTTTGCGGAAATATCCGTTTTGGGGTCCCTAGATGCCATTTCAACAATTTCTGGAATTTTTTTTGTGTCTGTGTGTGTGTCTGTCTGTGTGCGCTGTATCTCAAAAACTAATAGAGCAATTGATATGAAACTTTCAACATAAGTCTTATTTGATAATCCGAAGAACTGAAAAGCTTTTGGTAAAATTTCGTACATCGGAAGTGGGTGTTTACCTTAACTGTTTTTTGTTTTTTGCCAATATTTTCTTAAATATGAAAAATATCACAAAAACATTTAGACAAATATTGAAGATAATAAAGAAATGAGATTATTTTGTTTGAAAACATTTTTCATAAAATCATTGTTATACGAGAAAAAAAATTATTTATTTTTTTTAATTTTTGGTTTATAATTATGACGATAATAGTTACACCAAATTTATGTTGATAATAATTGTAGAGAATGTTAAAATGAACAATTTATAAAGAATAATTTTTTTTCGAAATCCCTTTAGTTTTTGAGTAAACTGAGTTTTTTAATTTGAAGTATAATTCTTCCATGTTTCCATGTTTTTGACGTTTTAAACGTCAGTTTCATACGAGTCTTCAAAACGCTCGATGTACATTTAAAATATGATTTCAATTGAAAATAAACCATGAAAGTGTAAATATAAATGGTGATACCATCGGAGAAAGTAACATGATGGCCACATCACCATTTTGTTTCAATATGCTTTCCTGTTAAAATGCCTGTTTGCCTGTGCGCGCTGTATCTAAAAACTACTACTTGAATGAACATCAAACTTTGAAAATAAGCCATATTTGATAATTCGAAGAACTGAAAAGCTTTTGGTAAAATTTCGTACACCGGAAGTAGGTGTTTACCTTAACCGTTTTTTGTTTTTCTCCGATAATTTTTTAAAAATGAAAAGTACTATAAAAGCACTCAAACAAATGTTGAAGAAAGCAAAGAAATGAACATTTTTTGCTTGAAAATATTTTTCGTGAAATGTATGGTTTTTGAAAAATAATAGCAATTCATTTTTTTTGTAATTTTTGGTTTAAAATTATGAAACGATAATACTTACAGCAAATGTATTTTAATAATAATTGTAGAGAATGCCAAAAATGAACAACTTATATAGAATAAGTATTTTTCGAAATCTCTTTGGTTTTTGAGTAAATTGACTATTAGAATTTAAAGTATAATTTGTCATTTTCATCTTTCATAATTTTGACGTTTTAAACGTCAGTCTCATCTGATTTTACTAAACGCTCTATGCACATTTAAAATGTGATTTTAATTAAAAATAAACCATGAAAGTGTGAACATAAAGTACTGTACCATCAAATCGGAAAAAGTAACACCATTTTTTTATTTTTTTTGCCATTATTTTAGAGATTCGGATCGTATCTTAATTTGAGCTTGTGTTATTTTTGGGGCAAATTATTTTTAGACCAGAATTTTCGTGCTCGTATTTTATATTTTTTGCCTGTTTCTTCGATTTTTTCCTTTAAATTCTTGATTTTTTTTCATAAATATTCTTTATGTTGGTCCCAATTTTAAAATGATCTGTTGAAATTTTCGACTTTTTGGTCAGTATTTTGATTTTTAAGCTCGTGCTTTCGATTTTTGGTCTAAATTTTCGATTTTTTGCCACAATTGGATTGATTGCGTGTTAAAAGTTTCGATTTTTTGGTCTGTATTTTTGATATTTAGGTCCTAATTGTTGGTTTCAGTTTTAGCTTTTTACTTTCTCCGTTACGAAGTACGAGAAAGTATTGTGATCGTGATTTTTTTTTCAAATTTTTTTTTACGGAAATATCGGTTTGGGGTCCCTAGATGCCATTTCAACAATTCCTGGAAAAAAAAAATTGTGTCTGTGTGTGTGTGTGTGTGTGTGTGTGTGTGTGTGTGTGTGTGTGTGTGTGTGTGTGTGTGTGTGTGTGTGTGTGTGTGTGTGTGTGTGTGTGTGTGTGTGTGTGTGTGTGTGTGTGTGTGTGTGTGTGTGTGTGTGTGTGTGTGTGTGTGTGTGTGTGTGTGTGTGTGTGTGTGTGTGTGTGTGTGTGTGTGTGTGTGTGTGTGTGTGTGTGTGTGTGTGTGTGTGTGTGTGTGTGTGTGTGTGTGTGTGTGTGTGTGTGTGTGTGTGTGTGTGTGTGTGTGTGTGTGTGTGTGTGTGTGTGTGTGTGTGTGTGTGTGTGTGTGTGTGTGTGTGTGTGTGTGTGTGTGTGTGTGTGTGTGTGTGTGTGTGTGTGTGTGTGTGTGTGTGTGTGTGTGTGTGTGTGTGTGTGTGTGTGTGTGTGTGTGTGTGTGTGTGTGTGTGTGTGTGTGTGTGTGTGTGTGTGTGTGTGTGTGTGTGTGTGTGTGTGTGTGTGTGTGTGTGTGTGTGTGTGTGTGTGTGTGTGTGTGTGAGTGTGTGTGTGTGTGTGTGTGTGTGTGTGTGTGTGTGTGTGTGTGTGTGTGTGTGTGTGTGTGTGTGTGTGTGTGTGTGTGTGTGTGTGTGTGTGTGTGTGTGTGTGTGTGTGTGTGTGTGTGTGTGTGTGTGTGTGTGTGTGTGTGTGGTGTGTGTGTGTGTGTGTGTGTGTGTGTGTGTGTGTGTGTGTGTGTGTGTGTGTGTGTGTGTGTGTGTGTGTGTGTGTGTGTGTGTGTGTGTGTGTGTGTGTGTGTGTGTGTGTGTGTGTGTGTGTGTGTGTGTGTGTGTGTGTGTGTGTGTGTGTGTGTGTGTGTGTGTGTGTGTGTGTGTGTGTGTGTGTGTGTGTGTGTGTGTGTGTGTGTGTGTGTGTGTGTGTGTGTGTGTGTGTGTGTGTGTGTGTGTGTGTGTGTGTGTGTGTGTGTGTGTGTGTGTGTGTGTGTGTGTGTGTGTGTGTGTGTGTGTGTGTGTGTGTGTGTGTGTGTGTGTGTGTGTGTGTGTGTGTGTGTGTGTGTGTGTGTGTGTGTGTGTGTGTGTGTGTGTGTGTGTGTGTGTGTGTGTGTGTGTGTGTGTGTGTGTGTGTGTGTGTGTGTGTGTGTGTGTGTGTGTGTGTGTGTGTGTGTGTGTGTGTGTGTGTGTGTGTGTGTGTGTGTGTGTGTGTGTGTGTGTGTGTGTGTGGTGTGTGTGTGTGTGTGTGTGTGGTGTGTGTGTGTGTGTGTGTGTGTGTGTGTGTGTGTGTGTGTGTGTGTGTGTGTGTGTGTGTGTGTGTGTGTGTGTGTGTGTGTGTGTGTGTGTGTGTGTGTGTGTGTGTGTGTGTGTGTGTGTGTGTGTGTGTGTGTGTGTGTGTGTGTGTGTGTGTGTGTGTGTGTGTGTGTGTGTGTGTGTGTGTGTGTGTGTGTGTGTGTGTGTGTGTGTGTGTGTGTGTGTGTGGGTGTGTGTGTGTGTGTGTGTGTGTGTGTGTGGTGTGTGTGTGTGTGTGTGTGTGTGTGTGTGTGTGTGTGTGTGTGTGTGTGTGTGTGGTGTGTGTGTGTGTGTGTGTGTGTGTGTGTGTGTGTGTGTGGTGTCTGTGTGTCTGTGTGCGCTGTATCTCAAAAACTAATAGAGCAATTGATATGAAACTTTGAACAAGCATCTTATTTGATAATCCGAAGAACTGAAACGCTTTTGGTAAAATTTCGTACACCGGAAGTGGGCGTTTACCTTAACTGTTTTTTGTTTTTTGCCTATATTTTCTTGAATATCAAAAATATCACAAAAATATTTAAACAAACATTAAAGACAACAAAGAAATGAACATCTTTTGCTTGAAAATATTTTTCATAAAATCATTGCTATTCGAGAAAATAATTTATTCATTTTTTTTTTCATTTTTGATTTATAATTGTGAAACGATAATAGTTACAGCAAATTTATGTGAATACTAATTGTAGAGAATACCAAAATGAACAACTTATAAAGAATAAGTTTTTTTCGAAATCTCGTTAGTTTTTGAGTAAACTGAGTTTTTGAATTTGAAGTATAATTTTTGCATCTTTTATAATTTTGACGTTTTAAACGTCAATTTCATCCGTTCGATGTACATTTAAAATATGATTTAAATTTAAAATAAACCGTGAAAGCGTAAATATAAATTACTACCATCAAGTCGGAGAAAGTAACATGATGGCCACATCACCATTTTTTTTGAGTTATACTCGTATTTTAAATTCTGAATTATTGATTTTTTTGCGCGATTTTTTTGTCGGTATTTTCGAGTTTTTTGGTCGGTTTTTGATTTTTTGCCCTTTACTTTTTAACCTGAATTATTGTTTTTTATTTTATTTTTTTTGCATTATTTTCGAGTTTGAGCCAAAGAATTATTTTAGGGGCTACCTAAATATTTTTCCTTTTACTTGAATTTACAATATTTTGGTCTGCATTTTTTTGGTCCATATTTTAGATTTTTTCCTTTACCTGTTTTCGCCTCAATTTATTCCAAATTTTTAATTGTTTTGCCTAAATAATCTTTATTTTGGACAACATTTTGGATGTGTTTGTTGGAATATTCGATGTTTTAGTTTGCGTTTTTTTTTATGTTTAGGCCATAGTTTTCGATATTTGGATTTTTTTAGGCCTATGTTTTAGTTTTATTGTTTAATGATTGATTTCTATCAGCGAATTTTTGATTGGCGAATATTTTAGATTTTTAACCTAAAGCAGCGATTTTTTAATGTTTTGCCAGTATTTTTAAGATATTGGTCTAATAGTCACATCACCATTTTTTTTATTCTAATCAATTGAACTAGTCTAGTCTCTCATGACGTAATAATATATAACGTACCTCATTTATCTCACGGCCAACTCTGAAACAGAATTTTGTGGCTCACACGATATTTAAATTATAGCTCCACTTTGTAAATTCATTTTTTTTCTAACCATCGAATAAGCGTATTTTTCTTGTACGGCCTAGAGAGCATGGAAAAGATACCTGTATACTAGACCCGATCGGCTTCCAATACTGATGTTGTAGATACGTAAAGGTGCTGATTTAAATAAAAACAAAAACTTAAAATACAGTCCATTATCAACATAATGCATAGTCTCTTTTATACAGAGTGAACAAAAATTGGAACTTTTGAAAATCTCAACACAAATACAGATCAAATAAATTTAACACTTGGAGAATCATATTGTAATGTTTGTCTTGAAAATGATATAACTTATCGAAATTAGTCGGAACAAACTTATAATTTGTGCTTTTTATTACTAATATTACAAACTATTAGCAGAAATTAAACTGTTACAACTTGCATTTAAAGATCAGTAATCCAAACGATCAATTACGTAATGTAGATAAAGTTCTGCTCTACGTATGCACTAATTCTTAATAAGTCAAGAAATATTTTACTCTCAGCCCTTTCATGCAGTCGTTTTTAATTTTTAAGCTGTGCTAAAAATCATTGGTTTTAGTAAACTGTCATATGTTATTTTCCTACAATAATAAAAAATTTACTACATTTTTTCGCTCTTTCATTATTTTACGCCTTCAAACCTTAAAATTAACTATATTATTTTCTCAAAGTGGGGCGCATGCTTCCCGCGCCCCTTCTCTGGTCGTTGGGTTTCACCTGTGTATACTTAACGTTCTGGATAAACTAGATAGATAAGACGTTCCGTTTCGGGTTTTGATAATATTATCATTCGAGGCCTGAAGTTTGTATTATATTTACATGTTATTTAATATTCGGGGAGTGTATGTTTCAATGTAAATATTTCGGAATTTATAAAAACGCATAGATTATTGGAAGTGGATCCGGGACAAAGTGCCGAATGCCCAAAGTGCCGAATTTCATACTACCGACCATGCCCAAAGTGCCGAACGACGCCGAATGCACGCCGATTCGGCACTTTGGTCCTCGCATGCACCTCCGAGTAAGGCCCAAAATGCCGAATATTTATGTTATAATACGTTTAAAAACGTTTAGAACAACACTACAATTTGTTTTATTTTAAATTTAAAAAAATGGTGATGTGGCCATCATGTTACTTTCTCCGGCTTGATGGTATCATAGCCATTTATATTTATATTTTCATGGTTTATTGAAATCATATTTTAAATGTACATCGAGCGTTGCGTAAACTCGGATGAAACTGACGTTTAAAACGTCAAAATGATTAAACATGGAAAAATTATACTTCAAATTCAAAAACTCGGTTTACTCAAAAACTAACGAGATTTCGAAAAAAACTTATTCTTTAGAAGTTGTTCATTTTGGCATTCTCTACAATTATTATTCATATAAATTTGCTGTAACTATTATCGTTTCATAATTATAAACCAAAAATTAGAAAAATATTAATAAATTTTTTTTTCGAATAGCAATGATTTTATGAAAAATATTTTCAAGCAAAAGATGTTCATTTCTTTGTTGTATTCAAAGTTTGTTTAAATATGTTTGTGATATTTTTCATATTTAAGAAAATATTGGCAAAAAACAAAAAACAGGTTAGGTAAACACCCATTTCCGGTGTACGAAATTTTACCAAAAGCTTTTCAGTTCTTCAGATTATCACAAGTAAAAATGGTGATGTGTCCATCATGTTACTTTCTCCGACTTGATGGTATCATAGCCATTTACATTTACGTTTTAAAGGTTTATTTTTAATTTAAATCATATTTTAAATGTACATCGAGCATTGTGTAAACTCGGATGAAACTGACGTTTAAAACGTCAAAATTCTGAAAGATGGAAAAATTATACTTGAAATTCAAAAACTCAGTTTCCTCAAAAACTAAAGGGATTTCGAAAAAAACTTATTCTTTATAAGTTGTTAATTTTAGCATTCTCTACAATTATTATTAACATAAATTTGCTGTAACTATTATCGTTTTATAATTATAAACCAAAAGTTAAAAAAATAATAATACATTTTTTTCTCGAATAAAAATGATTTTATAAAAATATTTTTAAGCAAAAGATGTTCATTTCTTTGTTGTCTTCAAAGTTTGTTTAAATGTTTTTGTGATATTTTTCATATTTAAGAAAATATTGGCAAAAAACAAAAAACAGTTAAGGTAAACGCCCACTTCCGGTGTACGAAATTTTACCAAAAGCTTTTCAGTTCTTCAGATTATCAAATAAGACAGATGTTCAAAGTTTCAAATCAATTGCTCTATTAGTTTTTGAGATACAGCGCGCACAGACAGATCCACACACAGCCACACACACAGACACAAAAAAAATGGTGATGTGGCCATCATGTTTCTTTCTCCGACTTTATATTCACGTTTTCATGGGTTTATTTTCAATTGAAATCATATTTTAAATGTACATCGAGCGTTGCGTAAAACTCGGATGAAACTGACATTTAAAACGAAAACGAAAACAAGATTTCGAAAAAAACTTATTCTTTAGAAGTTGTTCATTTTGGCATAATCTACAATTATTATTCACATAAAATTGCTGTAACTATTATAGTTTCATAATTATAAACCAAAAATTACAAAAAAATAATTAATTTTTTTCTCGAATAGCAATGATTTTATGAAAAATATTTTCAAGCAAAAGCTATTCATTTCTTTGTTTCCTTCGATGTTTGTTGAAATGTTTGTGTGATATTTTTTATATTCAAGAAAATATTGGCAAAAAAACAAAAAACAGTTAAGGTAAACACCCACTTCCGGTGTACGAAATTTTACCAAAAGCTTTTCAGTTCTTCGGATTATCAAATAAGACTTATGTTCAAAGTTTCATATCAATTGCTCTATTGGTTTTAAGATACAGCGCACACAGACAGACAGACACACACACACGCATACACAACACAGACACAATTTTTTTTTTCCAGAAATTGTTGAAATGGCATCTAGAGACCTCAAAACGGATATTTCCGTAAAAAAAAAAATTTGAAAAAAAAATCACGATCACAATACTTTCTCGTACTTCGTAACGGAGAAAGTAAAAATGTTTTTCAGAAATTGTTGAAATGGCATTTCGGGACCCCAAATCGGATATTTCCGTAAAAAAAAATTTAAAAAAAAATCACGATCACTATACTTTCTCGTACTTCGTAACGGAGAAAGTAAGAAACAACTATAAGTTAAGTTACTCTCCGTAACTTGTTAATACCATTTAATAGTATTACAACTATCCCTGGCAAGACTATGACGGACAAAGTAACACAAGTTTTTCCAAATTAAACATGAAAATTCTATCTAATTTAATAATTTCAAAAACACGATTTTATTTCTCAATTTCCGTTAGATCTTAAGAACGAAGCCATATTCAGGCGAGTTGTAATTTTTGATTTTTCTTAGGTGCGAAACACATGCTTATGATTTACAGAATTGCGTTGGGTGTAAAATAATCAATAATTAAATGTTGCGAAATTTTCAAGTTAATCGAAAAAAATTCAAAACAACTGCCACAAACTTAAAACTTACAGAATATACTCAGGATGAATTTAACTTTATGTTTCTATAAAAAAAAACTGTAATTGTCTTTTCTTAAAATTCTGAAATAATCGCTTTTAAACACACCGTATCACATGTTCAAGTTGACCATTTTGAAATTGGTCAAAAAAATAAAAAAACAACTGCCACAAACTTCAAACTTTCAAAATAGACGATTATAATTTTTTATAATCCCTTCTTGATATTTCGAAATAATCATATTTGTCATATTTTCAGTTTGCACATTTTTCAACTTGTTAAAAAATTAAAGATAACCACTACAAAAATTCCACTTTTAATTTTTTCTCATAGTTGATACTACTGTATGATGCTAATGTTACAAAACTGTAATCATCATGTGTCGAGATTTTAAAATAATCGCTTTTGTACAAACCGTGTTACATTTAGAGGTTGCACATTTGTTTAAGTTGAACAAAAAACTAATGAAATAAAACTGCGACAAACTTCAAACTTTTAAAATATACTTAGAATCGATTCTACTTTATGATTTAATGCAAAACCGTAATTACATTTTCCTGAAATTTTGAAATAATTGCATTTG
Organism: Ocypus olens; assembly: GCA_910593695.2. Taxonomy (NCBI): domain Eukaryota; kingdom Metazoa; phylum Arthropoda; class Insecta; order Coleoptera; family Staphylinidae; genus Ocypus; species Ocypus olens. Next base: position 14,270,376 of record OU343053.1, on the reverse strand, counting down.
AAAAAGTCAAAGTCAAAAGGGAGCGAAAAAAATGAATTTTGAGTTGTCAAAAATTTGCAAAAATTAACAAAATCTTTTTTTTATGTTTCCAACTGTAAAAATTGAAAAAATATAGGACGGTATTATTCAATGTAATTCACGCTTGAAACAAAATCGATTAATACACTTACATTATGTGATTTTGGAGAAACTGCAATTTTCACTGATTCCAAAAGAATTTATTTTATACGTTTGTGAATAAAACTAAATTGATCATATTTTAACTTTTAGATCACATCACAATCAAACATCACATGTTGTTTTGTTTCATATCGTAGAATTATAGAAAAAAATATCAAAATAAACCACATTTGTTTCTTAGTTGGTTATTACTTTATATGCGCTAAAAAAGGCATTATAAGTTTTTTATATGCGCTTAAAATTAGCCAATATATTCGACAAAATGATTCAATTATGGATTTTATCTGCAGTTTAATTAAAAATAAATATATATAATAAAAAAAATACGAATAGCACTGATGATAATTTATTTATTGGAATTACAATGTAGAACCAAAATTTTATTTTCATTTTCATTTTAGGTTAGTTAAATGACATGGGGTTCATGTTATAATTTAATATGTCCTCCTCAGTCTCGCCTTTTCAAAATGCCAAAAATTATTTTAATTTTTTCGTATCCCGGATTTCGATATAATACGCATCAAATTTTCGCAAAAGTTAGGGAACTAATTTTAAATTTTCGTACAGTTCATCCATAATTTTAAAAGCCTCAATTAAAGTCATTTGAGCTGTTTCTAAATCCTTGATTGCAGTTATTAAGATGCAGAAATGTGCAATAAAAACTAATTGTTGCAAAACACAGTCTTTACGTTTTTTAAGTGCTGCCGATTCATCAATAAAATTAGGAAGAATATTTTCTGATTTTTCAAAATTATTGGCGTAGAATAAAGCAGCTTCCAGCCAAACACAATTACCGGGTACGGTTGCATCGAGCAGTGTTGCTAGGAGTAATTTCTAATTTTCACCAAATATTTCATTAAAAAAACCCCAAAATTACGCCAAAATTTACCCCCATTTTAAACAAATAACCTAAAATTAATACAAAAACCAAGTACAGTCCAAAAATATCAAAAAAGTAGTCTACAAAATCTAAATAATAGGGCAAAAAAATCAAAAACTTGGACAAAAAAACTCGAAAATATCGGCCAAAAATTCGCTAATAAACATCAACAATTCAAGCCGAATTAAAAATTCGCTCAATAAAATTAATAATTAAGGTAACAAAACTAAAAACATTGGGAAAAAATCGAAAACCCTTGGCAAAAATAAAAAAGCAGTAAAAAAGCAGAAAATTTCAACTAAATAGTCGAAAATTTTGGTTCAGATGCCAAAAACAACTAAAATGTAGGCCAAAAAAATCAAAAACCCTGGTCTAAAAAATAAAAATGCAGACTAAAAATTGAAAATTTAAGCAAAAGAAAAATAACTTGCCATTTTCAGCCCTAAAAATAATTCTTTACCACAAAGTAAATTGCAAATTAAATTTAAAAACTCTAAACTCAAAAATGATTCAAAAAATTCGCCCATAAAAACAATAATTCAGGTTAAACCATCTAAAATTAAGGGGAAAAAAATCAAAAAATTGGCAAAAAAAACTCGAAAATACCATCCAAAAGTTCGCACACAAAAATCAACAATTCGGGTTAAAAATCTAAACTATAGACCAATCATAAATTCTCCTATTAAAATTAATAATTAAGGTAAAAAAAAAAACTAAGAATATAGGAAAAAAATCGTAAATTTAGGCTAAAAATCGCAAATAAAAAATGCAGACAAGAAAAAACAAAAATTTCAACTAAATTCTCGAAACTTTTGGTTTACAGGCCAAAAACTCTAAAATTTGGACCAAATAAATGAAAAATACAGACCAAACATCTAAAATATAGGCAAACAATCAAATATCCTGATGTAAAAAATAAAAAATGCAAACTAAAAATTTGAAAATTCAAGCAAAAGAAAAATAATTTGCCATTTTCAGCCCCAAAAATAACATTATCCCAAAATAATTTGCCGAAACTCTAAACTCGCAACAAATTAAAAAAAAAATCGTTTTTTTTTAAATTTTTTAAATATGAAAAATATGACAAGTATTGAAAGCAACAAAGAAATGAACATCTTTTGTTTGAAAATATTTTTTACAAAATCTTTGTTATTCAAGAAACAAATGTATTAATTTCTTTTTCAATTTTGGTCTATAATTATGAAACGATAATAGTTACAACTTCCAAAGAATACGTTTCTCTTCGAAATCTCTTTGATTTTTGAGTTAACTGACTATTAAGATTTGAATTATAATTTGTCATTTTCATCTGTAATAATTTTGACGTTTTATCCGATTCTACAAAACGCACGATGTACATTTAAAATATGATTTAAATTGAAAATAAACCATGAACGTTTCAATATAAATAACTAATACCATCAAGTCGGAGAAAGTAACATGATAGCCACCAGTGGCGGCTCGTGAATCATGTTGATGGTAGAGCCACATATACAATATGCCCCCTCCCCCTCTTTTTTTGAAGAACGATTTATCTTCCTAGACCAAAGTAACTTGCAAAAAAGTGTTTTAAAAATTAATTAAAAATTCTTGCTTAGTGCCATGGCTCCTTGGCTCTATATAACGAGCCGCCCCTGCTTTCGACAGCAAAATATACTACTTTTGACAGCTGAAAAATACAATTTTTGACAATTTAAAAATGTTGAATAAAACTGAAAAATACTGTTTTTGACAGCTGAAACATATCATTGTTGACACACGAAAAATACTATTTTTGACAGTTGGAAAATACTAATTTTCAACAGCCGAGGAATACCATTTTTGTCAGCTGAAACTAGCCATTCCTGATACACGAAAAATACTCTTTTTGACAAAAAAATACTATTTTTGACAGTAAAAAATACTACTTTTGACAGCGAAATGCTGAAAAATGCAATTTTTGACAATTTAAAAATGTTGAATAAAACTATTTTTATTAGCTGAAAAATACAGCTGAAACATAGCATATTTAGTAGCTGAAGAATACCATTTTCTACAACTGCAAAATACAACTTGAGACAGCTGAAAAATACTATTTTCAACTGCTGGGGATTACCATTCTTGAAAAATACCATTTCCAACAGCTGAAACATACCGTTATTGGCAGCTTTTAGCAACAACAAAAAAAACAATTATTGACAACAAAATATACAGGTTTTGGCAGCTGAAACATGCCATTTTTAACAGTCAAAAAATGTCAAAAAATGCTGCCTTTGATAGCTAAAAAATACCATCTATATAGGTGGGAAATACCATTTTTGGCAGCTGAAAAATATCATTTTTGACAGCTGAAACAGTACATTTTTGATAGCTGAATAATACAATTCTTATTAGCTGAAATATACCATTCTTGATAACAGCAACACACTATTATTGACAACTATATCACACCATTATTGTCTAATAAAAAATATAATTTTTGAAAACAAAAAATACAATTTTTGGCAACAAAAAGTACACTTTTTGAAAGCTGAAAAATTCCATTTTTGACAATTAAAATATATCGAAAAATGCTGCGGTTGATAGCTGAAAAATACCATTTTTATAGGTGAGAAATACCCCATTGTTTGACAGCTGCAAAATATAATTTTTGACAGCTGAAAAATATAATTTTTGACAGCTGAAAAATATAATTTTTGACAGGCTGAAAAAATACCATTTTTAACAGCTGAAACATACCACTCTTGACGACTACAACCAACCATTACTGACAACTGCAATATACCATTATAGTCAGCTAAAAAATTCAATTTTTGACAAAGTAAAGTACAAGTTTTGAGAGTTAAAAAATGCCATTTTGACAATTAAAAAAATTACCAAAAATGCTGCCGTTGATAGCTTAAAAATACGATTTTTATATGTGAGAAATACCTTTTTTGACAGCTGAAAAATATCATTTTCGACAGTTAAATAAATACATTTCTTAACAACTGAAAACTACCATTTTTAACAACTGCAACAAACCTTCATTGACAACTGTAACATACCATTATTGTTAACAAATACAATTTTTGACAACTGTAAAATGCCATTTTTGACAATTACAACATGCTAAAAAATGCTGCTTTTAATAGCTGAAAAATATCATTTTTATAGGTTAAAAATACCTTTTTGACAGCTGAAAAGCACAATTTTTGACAACTGAGAAATATCATTCTTGACAACTGCAACAAACCATTATTGCCTGTTAAAAAATACAATTTTTGACAACACAAAAAATACAAGTTTTGGCAGCTGAAAATGGTAATTTTGACAGTTAAAAAAATGATGCTTTTGATAGCTGAAAAAACATTTTTATAGGTTGGATATCGCATTTTTGACAACTGAAAAATATCATTTTTGACAGTTGAATAATACACTTCTTAACAGCTGAAAACTACCATTTTCAACAGCTGAAAATACCAGTGTTGACAACTGCAACAAACCATTACTGACAGCTGTAACATACCATTATTGCCTGCTAAAAAATACAATTTTTGACTACAAAAAGTCAATTTTTGACAGCTGAAAAATTCCATTTTTAACAATTAAAAAAAGTCGCAAAAAGCTGTTTCTGATAGTTGAAAAATAACATATTAATAGGTGAGAAATACATTTTCTGACATTAAAAGAAACATTTTTGATAACTGAAGAATATCATTTTTGACAGTTCTTAACAGCTGATAAATACGATTTTTGACAATTGCAACAAAACATTATTGACAACTGTAACAAACCATTATTGTCAGCTAAAAAATACAATTTTTGACAACAGAAATTACAATTTTTGACAGCTGAAAAATGACATTTTTAACAAATAAAAAATGTTGAAAACTACTTTTTTTGATAGCTGAAAAATACCATTTTAATAGATGAGAAATACCCTTTTTGACGACTGAAAAATAACATTTTTGACCACTGACATTTTCACATTTTCTACAGCTTAATAATACATTTCTTAACAGCTGAAAAGTACCATTTTTGACAACTGAAAAATATAATTCTTGACAACTGCAACAAACCATTATTGATAACTGTAACATACCATTATTGCCTGCTAAAAAAATCAATTTTTGACAACACAAAAAAAAACAAGTTTTGACTGCTAAAAAATGCGATTTTTGACAGTTAAGAAAAATATCGAAAAATGTTGCTTTTGATAGCTGAAAAATAACATTTTATTTTAACATATAATTCTTGACAATTGCAACACGCCATTATTGACAATTGCAACACGCCATTATTGACAATTGCAACACACCATTATTGTCAGCTAAGAAATACAATTTTAGACAACAAAAGAAAGAACGATTTATCTTCCTATACCAAAGTAACTGGCGAAAAAGTGTTTTAAGAATTAATTAAAAATTCTTGCGAGCTTGAAACTACTACAGGTAGTGCCATGGCTCCTTGGCTCTGCATAGCGAACCGCCCCTGATGGCTACATCACCATTTTTTTATAATTCATGTTACCTGACCACACTCGAGTATTTACTTTAGTGGTGTCTTCTCTTTTACTTATTGCTCCGTTAATAATGTATTTTTTACCCTAAATTTTATGTATGTTTCTTCGTTTTGCAATAAAGTTATTATTATGTATGTTTGACATTTAACGTCAGTTTGTGATTGTTTTGTTTCTGGTGCAAGGGTAATAAGATGCCAACGTTTCTTTAGATTTGTTTACATATTTATTTGTATATAGTCTTAAATAAGTACTAAAATAAGTTAAAAAAATATAAGCCTATATTTTGGTAGTCATTTGAGGCCCATTGCGATTAACATGTTGACCGCTTTGTCAGTCACAAGTGACTGACACCGAAGTATTCCAATGGGGCTACGTCAGTCACCGATGACTGACAGTGTGTACCTACTTTAAACTTACTATTTAGCGCTGTCAGTCACGAGTTAAAGTAAATAAGCATATTCTTACTCATTTTATAAAATAAAACTTGAAAACAAAGAAAACTTTTTTTTTACATTTTTCAAAAAAACTTGTTGGCAGCCAATGTGTTAATTGGTCAACCGTCAACTGTGCAAAATATTCAACGAAACATTTACATGAACTTACCTGAATATATATTTTAGTCAAAAACACTAGCAAAACTTCAAATAATTGGAAAATAATACAAATTTCGACAGCTCTCATAATTTGATAGTTAAAGAATACAAGCAGTTACTCTTGCAATATAGAATTTTTGATGCCAATTTTATAATCTACTTAATTGTGCGATAGATAGAAAGTTGGGATGCCAAATTTAAAAAAAAACATATTCAACTATTTTAATACTAATTAAAAACCATAAATCTTTGTTAATATTATATTTCTTGAGTCTACAGTTTTTATTTCTAATTCCATAAATAATGACAATTCACAATCACACAACAATTGATTTATTTAAAACCCTAAGAATCACTTATATTTAAGGCACACTTAACTGTCATTTGGTTCCAATCGACAGGAATTATTATGGATGTATCATTGTCCCAGTTTTCCAGAGGGGTGCAAATTTTCTTCAATTGGAAACGCCTCTCCTGTTCGCTCATCTTCAAGGAGATAATAGCTGTCCAAAAAAAGTTTTTGGCATCGTCGCCATAACCGATGAATCTTACAGAAACACGGAAATCTTGAAGAAGGGCTTCAATTTTCACTTTGAAGTACTTATTCGAATGCCTGATGATGTGCGTTATGAAACTTGAACTTTCCACGTTTAATGTTTGTGACGGTGTTATTATCATCTTTGAATGGTCGTCTTGGATGTGTCCTGGTAAATCGCAAAATTGTCCTTGCCAGGCATTACAGAAGGGACAGGTGGAGGGTCTGTAGCTGCACTCGAGTTCATGTTTTTGTAGGTTGCCGATATGCGTGACGTAGTGGCAATTGGAATGCATACAATTTCTTACAAAACCTATGTCTTTGATAATTTGTTCAAGCTGAAGGTTTCTGGAAGTGTTGGTTTCGCTTTTGCAATTTCTGCATACACTGTATCCTTGGTTGCATTGCCAGATTGGAGGTATGAGCACATCGAGACAGACTGGGCAGGTGAACAACTTCATCGGTATCTTGATTTTGACTAGGGACCTCACCACATCTTCTGTTATCTCCATTTTGCAATATAAAGTGGCAATAGGAAGGGTTTTAACTATTTTAAAGTCACATTCACCGTGGTAATAATCAACATTAAAAACCTCACTCCACTTTCCGCAATACAAAAATCTATAAGTGAATTTCTTGTCTCTCCATCCGACATACTTTAATCTGTATTGTAATTCACCTTCACGGAGGTAAGTACTAAGCAAGAATGTATCCGATGATATTTGAAAAACCAACAGCTGGTGGCCAGATTTAACTGCAAAGTTTTCAAGATTAGCACGCTGGTGCGCAGTATTGTAATGCGAAGCAATGCTTTTGAAATCATTCTCGAATCCACAAGTAAACTCGCACGCAAAATTCCTGTACTTGCAGTACCTTTCGTGTGTTTCTTTTTCCTTCAAATCGAAAAGTTCTTTGCAACCGTACGGCTCATGCACACATGGGTAACACAAACGTTTACACAGTTTTTCGTAAACCGGCATTTTGTTAAGTTCACTTTTAAAATTTCCGGCACACCCTTGGCAATATACCAAAATATCTCCATCACTGTAACTGGGGAATACGTTGAGGATTTCTTTGCAACTGTTGCAGCGGATGGATTTAATCAACGAATTGTTCATATTGTGGTTAATGAATTTTTATATGCGTATCTTGTGATTTTTGGGTAAAACTAAACGATTTTAGTACACGAAAAGTGTGCATGCGCAAAAATCACGCCCAGTTGTCAGATTTACTTCTGTTTCGGTTCAATTAAGCTACTGTGGGTAAAACTACTAGACCCTAACTGAAGCCTTGCAACCGATAAATGGTTCGTGAAAGCTACTTTAAGAAAAAACACGTTTACGAAAATTTAATTCTATAATTATGTTATGGCGAGGCGCGAAATCTGGCAACGTAGTAAATATTGGTCCCGAAGTAAAGATAAGATAAGATTAGATACGATTTATTTCCTAAAAATACAATAAATGTATTAATTAATATAAGATTTAATATCTGAGCCGTTTATTTTGAAAGTGGGGTAAGTCCATTTTTGTTATTGCTAGGTATTTAACGGTTTACATTTTAATACATTTCAAAAGCACTAATATACAAATGTTTTGTTTTTTGTGGTATTAGATAATGTATGTTTATTATCCAATAGTGTTTATAGTGCTGGCTAAAAAAATGATAAAGGTTTTATTATTATACTTAAATGGACTTTAAAAATTAATGAATGATTGTAATTGTTAATTAAAGGGATAATATTTTAGTTGTATCAGCGTATTTTTAATAATAAAAACCAAATACTGTTCAATGTTATATAAATATTTATTCATTTAATAAAAAGTGAAATAAAACAAAAAAAAACAGTTTTTAAATATTACAGTAACAATTCATGTTTATTAAGAATTTCAATGAAATTATTTTATCATTTATCGTTTTATCATTTACTTTATACCGGGTGTGGCACTTAAGACGCCTCGGACCATAGCTCCTTTACGATAAAAGCTATCGAAAAAAATCTAAGAACAAAGTGGTGCATAGTTACCGTCGCTATGTTTTAAAAATATTTCTAATCATCAGTGGCGTGCCGTACTCCAGTGGCGTACCGAACTTATGTTTTTTTTAATGGAATGCCCTATTTTTTATTGCATATTTGGAAAGTGCTCGACGAGTACTTATTTTTTTATCTAACATGTTATACCCTTCACTTTAGCGGTTTCGCTGTTATAACCCCTTCTTTCAAAATTGCGCCCCATTTTTGAGATTTTTTTATAGAGAAACTAATTGACGCCGGCGCCTAAATTTTGAATTGAGGTACAGGTTAAGACCTCGTATACCTTCACATAATTTTTTTTCGGGTAATTTATGGCAAAAAAATAATTTTGGATTGATCTTCGCATGTTGTCATTTTTTCCGAAAATTTCAAATGGCACCCCCCTAAAAAAATTACGGCGTTGTACAGCCAAAACTCTAAATTTTTCATTGGTGTAAAAAAAAATACACATTGCATAACAAAATTTCGGAGAAAAAAGGAATTTCATCGCAAATGTCGGGAAACGTTTTCCGTTCCCAAGTGTGCCATGAGAAAACAAAAGATTGGTCATTGTCAAAGTAAATTATTAGACGTCAGTAGCAGCCATAAGTCATTTTTGATAAACGTTCTAAAAATGTTCCGAACTCAAGAGGAAATGGTTGACATGATATTTATTCTTGGAGAATGTAACAAGAATTGTTTCTTGGCATCACGAGTGTACGCTGCGAGATATCCGCACAGGGCACATCCAAATGAACGTGCGTTTCAAAAAGTGTTGGAGAGATTTACTACTACGGGAAGTGTGAAACGGCCAAGGAGAGTTAGAAAGAAGGCAGTTATTACCGAAAATAATGAACTGCGGTATATCACCAGAAGTTGCGGTTATGCCTCCAGCAGGAAGGTCGTCATTTCGAACATTTAGTTTAAGTTGTTAAATTTTCTTAATCTGCATTTTTCATATCATGTTGAATAAATAGGTACATACTATTATGTTGACCGTATTTGTGTATTTGTTTTGGTACTTTGACAATTACCAATCTTTTGTTTTCTCATGGCACACTTGGGAACGGAAAACGTTTCCCGACATTTGCGATGAAATTCCTTTTTTCTCCGAAATTTTGTTATGCAATCTGTAATTTTTTTTACACCAATGAAAAATTTAGAGTTTTGGCTGTACAACGCCGTAATTTTTTTAGGGGGGTGTCATTTGAAATTTTCGGAAAAAATGACAACATACGAAGATCAATCAAAAATAATTTTTTTTCCATAAATTACCCGAAAAAAAATTATGTGAAGGTATACGAGGTCTTAACCTGTACCTCAATTCAAAATTTAGGCGCCGGCGTCAATTAGTTTCTCTACAAAAAAATCTCAAAAATGGGGCGCAATTTTGAAAGAAGGGGTTATAACAGCGAAACCGCTAAAGTGAAGGGTATAACATGTTAGATAAAAAAATAAGTACTCGTCGAGCACTTTCCAAATCTGCAATAAAAAATAGGGCATTCCATTTAAAAAAACATAAGTTTGGTACGCCACTGGAGTACGGCACGCCACTGATGATTAGAAATATTTTTAAAACATAGCGACGGTAACTATGCACCACTTTGTTCTTAGATTTTTTTCGATAGCTTTTATCGTAAAGGAGCTATGGTCCGAGGCGTCTTAAGTGCCACACCCGGTATATGTGGTAAGTAAAACACGTGTGTTGAGAATTTTCACAAATTTTTAATGTCGAAACACTGCCTATGAAGCCACTGTGTGGCGAAACATATGTCGCAGTGTTTCGACATTAAAAATTTGTGAAAATTCTTAACACACGTGTTTTACTTACCACAAACATTATGGAATTTCACCAAGTAACAGCCTCATCGTTCGAGTCTAGCAGCCGTACAGTGTGTATCGTTGTCGCAGCTCTCGAGTTTTGTATCGATAAGTACCCGTTAAACTAATTATAACTTATTATTTATCACTCAATTAAGGTAGGCTCAGTCTCTGAGGGCTTGCTACTCTTTTGGGTTTGTTTCTCCTAGTATAATACACTAGAATTGGTCTTGGTTAAATTTATTCTCCAGCGGCGTGAGCCGCCACGGAGATCACGCTATGGACGTATCCGCGCCCGAGCCCGGGTCGTCCGATACAGTAGATAAGTTTTTGCGGAAGGATTCCAGCGAAATAAAATCGATAGACATCACTTTAAAATACAATAATTTAAATGAGGGCCCATTCATTATATTTATTGAAAGTATTTCCACAGACATAAGTAAATTGCATCCCATGAAAGTGGGGAAAATATTGCATTCTGTAAATAAATTTAAGGATAGTCTTTTAAAAGTGAATACGATTGGTCGCAATAGAATTAAGGCAGAATTTAAAGATTATCCCGCGGCGAATGAATTAATCGATCATACTATCATTAAGGCAAATAAGTTGGTCGCATATGTGCCCCGGCATGTGGTAGAAAGAAAAGGCGTGATAAAAGGAGTAGACACCACTCTGGATATTGACCTTTTGGTTGATGACTTTGTAAGCGAAATCCCTATTGTAAATTTAAGACGAATCATGCGCAAGAAAAACAACGACGACGGATCTTTTAATTTAATCAAAAGAGAGGCAGTTGTTGTGACATTTAAAGGTAATAAGTTACCGTCGCACATATACATATATAGTTGTAGGTTTGAAGTTTCCACCTTTGTTCAACCTGTTCTTCAATGCTTCACTTGTTTACTATATGGTCACACTAGCAGACAGTGTAAGGGTAAGCGTAGGTGTAGGCAATGTGCAGATAGTCACGAGGGGGACTGCACTAGCAATATTTTGTGCATCTTTTGTAAATCTTCAGAGCATAACTCTACTTACAGGGGGTGCCCTATGTATCAGAAGCAAAAGTCAATTAAGGATATTATGGCCAAGCATAATGTAGCATTTAAAGAGGCAGAACAAATATTTAACAATCCGTCTTTTGCTAATAGTCTTAAATCAAGTACCAATTATCCAAACAGGTTTTCAGTCCTAGAAAACCTGAATGAATTCCCGCTATTAGCTGAAAAACATCCCAAAAAAATAAATAAGGACTTCCCTAAAAGGAATATAGCAGTTCACGCTAGTGCTAACAAAAAGAGAAAACCCTCCTCTCCCATTCAGCCACTTATCAGATTTAATTGGTCATCTGGTTCAAGCCCTGCCGCTCAACCTATAATCCCTAACCCATTTAGGGATGAATTTATAGCCTTTAAACAATCTGTGATGGAAGACATTAATTCATTTAAGAAATTGTTAGAAAATCCTACAGGCGCTTCTAAACAGTATGATGGTCCGATCAGAAACTTCATCGCATCTATTACCGAAAAGCTTAATATGGAGTACTCGAATTCCAACATTAACCAGAATAATTCTGTAATCTGCAATAAAAATGGCGAATCACAATAGTATTAAAGTTGTCCAGTGGAATGCTCGTTCTCTCATTGCTAACAAGCAAAGCTTTCTGCATTTCATAATGAATAACCAATTCGACGTTGCATTAATCGTTGAAACATGGTTAAAACCTAGTTTTAACTTTGATATTCCAGGATTCACTAGTATTAGGAAAGATCGAGAGAAAGGATCACGATCAAAGGACACGGATGCGTGTTAATTCTTATCTCAAATATGTACAGTTTTAAGGAAATAGATATGTCATATAATCCAAATAATAAATTGGAGACCTTGGGAGTCAGGCTCCTATTAAACAACTCAGGTATCAATCTGATCAATATCTATAGACCGCCTAATGTAAAAGTTAATAAATCAGAGTGGAATGTTTTGTTCTCCAACATACCTAGTAACTCAGTTATCTGTGGTGATTTCAATTATCACCACCCATTGTGGGGCTCTAGTTTTTGCGATAGTGAGAGTTCAGAGTTTGTTGACACTATAGACAATTTTAATTATTGCGCTATTAATGATGGCAATCCCACTAGAATCTCTCATGGTAATAGTCCGTCTATTTTGGATCTTACTCTGGTTCCCGGTAACTTAGTTCCCAAATGTACTTGGAATGTTTATGATGATACCCTGGGTTCTGACCATTTCCCGGTTATAACTGAATGGGCTATCAGTAAACCTGTAAGGTGTGATTCTACGGACAAGATAGGTTGGTACGAAACAAACGTCGATTGGTCAGAATTCCAAGCAATAATAAATCAGGAACTTGAAGTCACTTGTGGAAACCCAAATCTAATTTCCTTTATAGCAGCTCTAACCAATGCTGCAGATTTATGCATGAAACGCAAAGATAAGTCCAATCGGTGCAAGAGACTTCCAGTATGGTGGGATAGCGAATGTCATGAATTAACTAAAAACCGACAAAAATGTTTACTAGAATACAAAATTAATCCCACATATAATAACTTCTTACGTTATAAGAATATAGCGGCTTCCACAAAACGTAGGTTCAAGGAAAAGGCTAGATTATCTTGGATGACTTTTTGTTCAAACATAAACGCAGGGTGTCCTGTGTCCGATATCTGGAAGTCTATTAAAAAAATAACTAATTGCGGCGTACACAGCAAACCGCTTTCCTCGGAATTGATAGCCGAAGTCGAAAATACCCTAGCTCCGCCTTCAAATAGTATCGACCCTGACACATTCCGCAATTCAGATCCTTGCCCATCTTCAGGACTTAATCTGGATGAACCTTTTAACTTGACTGAATTCAATAATGCCATCAAACACTCGACAAATACATCCCCCGGTCTGGATGGAATAACATATAATATGCTTAGGCAACTGCCTGCTAAAGGTGTAGAGTATTTACTCAACATATTTAATAATTGGTGGGTTCTTTCAAAGCGAGAGGACTTATTAAACCCATTTATTATAGTCCTTCTGAGAAAGATTGGTAAAGATTGTTCCTTGGCCTCTTCATACAGACCGATATCACTCGCTTCTTGTATCCTGAAAACATACGAGCGCCTAATTAAAACCCGTTTGAACTGGTTTCTAGAACACATCTCTAAGTTAAATCCCAGCGTCTATGGTTTTAGAAGCGGGAGGGGCACTACGGACGCTTTAACGGACCTGATCGCTAACATTCATAACACATTCTCGAGTAACGTATATCATGCTTCTATCTTTATCGATTTTACCAAAGCCTATGACTCGGTCAACTTGTTAATTCTCAGAGACAAACTGGTAGCGATTGGCCTTTCTCAAAAGGTATCTAACAATATTGTTGCTATTTTCATGGACAGGCATGTATACATAAGGGATGGCTTTAAGCTGCGTGGACCTCGGAAAACTTCCTTGGGATTAATGCAAGGATCTGTCTTAGCCCCTAGTTTATTTAATATATACACCCATGATCTCCACCAGATTACTAATAATAGGCTCAAATGCATCCAATACGCTGATGATTTTTGTTTCCACATTTTGTGTAACAATCTTGGTGAATCGCTGAATAAATGCGCAATGATAATAGATAAAGTTAGTGATTGGTCTGTATTGAACGGTTTTCAATTGTCACTAAGTAAATCATCTGTAATGATCTTTAGTAGGCACAGGGATCGGCTACCTGATTGTGTTAATACGGTACCCGGCTCCATCCCCATTGTTAGCTCGTACAAATATTTGGGTGTCGTTCTGGATAAGAAACTACTTTGGAAGCCGCATATCCTGCATATCCAAAATAAATGCGCAAAAGGCATAAACATCATTAAAGCAGTTACTAAAATTAAATGGGGCAGTGACGTCAGTTGTACTCTTCTGTTCTATCGGGCATATATCCGTTCAATCCTTGATTATGGATGTATGTTCTATGGGCAAGCATCTAAAACACTCCTTAAGAGTGTAGACAGGATTCAATACAAGTCACTTCGTATCTGTTTGGGTGCAATGAATTCCACCCCTTGCGAAACTCTTTTAGCTGAAGTAGGGGAATTGCCTGTAGAGTTGAGAAGAAGAGTAATATCATATAAATTTGTATTAAAGATGCGATCAAATAATTGTCAGTATTCTTTAAATACAGTATGTACAGCGTCAGTATCAGGATTAACTAGTAGCTATTGGAGAAATAAGACAACACCATTAATATACCAATCATTCCTAGACACGGCCCATGTAAATTTGATTACTGATAGTACCAGTATCTCCTCAAATTTAGGATATGGGTGCCTTAGTATGGTACCGGACATAATAATTCCACAATATTCAACGGTTCCTTCACAAAATAATCAAATACTTGAGAGGGTAGTAGATCAAATCCCATCAGCCACGCACATTTTTACTGATGGCTCAAAAACTAGACAGGGGGCAGCATATGCATGTGTCATTCCAGCCAATAAATTACATTTTTGTAAACGTTTGCCGGAAATAGCTACAGTATTTACGGCGGAAGCACTAGCCGTTCTTGAAGCCCTTGAATGGGCCATTATGAACACTAAAGATGCTATTATATTCTCAGACAGTTTCTCTGTTCTTAAAGCTATAAAAAATTATCGACCAGGTAAGGTTTGCAACTCAATGATTTATAAAATAATAATCTCACTAGAGAAGCTAAATAATCTCCACTGTGTCGTAAAAATAGTATGGGTAAAAGCCCATAGCAATATTAAAGGCAATGAAGATGCCGACTCGTTGCCAAAAGCTAGCATCGAGGATAAAAACATTCCACTCCATGTTCGATTACCATATTCCGATTTTGTTGCGGAATTTAAAAAATCCATCTTTAGGGAGTGGGAGAAGCAATGGTTAAGTTATGGTTCTGGTAAAACAAACTACAAAAGAATCCATAATACCCTTCCTAAAAATATAGCGTACATTCAAAAATATTCACCTAAACTTCTCTCGTCGACCATCTTTCGTCTGAAAACTACCCATTGTCTAACCCCTTGTCACCTACATTTTATCCGGATAAACTCAGATACACTATGTACTTGTGGTGGGTTTGGAGATATAAACCATATTTTATTTGAATGTCCTCTAAATCTTGGAAATATTAATCAGTTAAACTACGACCTTAAATATTTTAAATTGGAATACCCAATTAACGCCAACTATCTACTTAGTTTGAATAATTTAGATATTTTCAATTGCCTGGTAAATTTCTTTATAAGGTCTAAGATTAAAATTTAGAATTGTTATCCTTTGTTTATGTACCTCAGTAATGTAACCCATTAACCGTGGTATACCTGTTTGTTTAAAAGTCGCCTTGAACTACCCCTTGGTGTGAAGAGTATCCCTTGTTAATCCTATCGTCTACGTATTGGTCGCTTAGGTCCTTTAAGTGGAAACATCCTCTTTTAATTTTCGTTAGTGGCTGAACGGCAAAAAGCCTACGCCAAAAAAAAAACAAAAAAAAAAAAACAGCCTCATGAATCCAATATTTACTTTATATTTATAATTATATTGAATTTTAGTTAGGATTTTTAAATTTTACTTAATCCTTAAGTTAGGATTTAACATTTTAAAATATTCATGATGAACGGATGGTATATATGGTAATAAATATAGCATAGTTGTCAGATGTAATAGATTTCCTTTTTTTTTATAGAAAGAAGGTAATTTTATTTTTCCGACATTAGTTGATCTTCCTCGTTGTGGTGATAAATCAATAATTTTAAATTCAGTATGTCGTTCCATCGAAGTGTTGTATAGCATTTTGTATGGTGCATTCTTTGTAAATGTGATCCAGCATATACTTAACAGTTTCTCCATCGGTATTTTTGTTTTCTTTTTAAAACTGCTTCCTCCAAAGGTTGGGTTGAAAAATAATTTTCGCGTTTCATTTCATACACTAAAAATTTATTATGTTTTCGACAATGTCGTATTACTTTATAATAATCCAGGGGAGCATTTCTACTATTTATATTTCACCAAAATCCCGATCGTTTGGTAAAAATTTATATTTATTTTATTGTCACTGGACAACAATTTTCATCCACATTAAGGCCATTTTTTTGTTTCTATCTTGGCCAGTGCACATTTAGTCTTTTAGAAATTTGATCCACAGCTTAACGACCTATATACTTAGGTGTATTTGGACTGTCTGAAGACTATTTTCACCTAGCGCACTCATAAAAAAGGGTGATCACCCGGTGTATATCATTTTTCGGGTTTTTTAATGGTTTTTTTACATTTTCAGCGAAAATAGACCCTAAATATCATTTTTATTTCAAGATATATCTTTATGAAATGTAGTATGGTGTTTTTAGGGAATAAAGTGCGTCGATGTGTCTATTTTTAGTAAAAATTCCACTTCCGGTTTAACCGGAAATGACTATAACTTTTCTATTTCAAATGGAAAACCCTATATATTTTTACGTAATTTAATTCGTCTCTAAATTCTGAGTATAAATATATCATATTTTAGTTGTTTTAACAAAAAACAAATTTAAATTGAATTTAAACAAAAAAACTAACTTATGATACATCTCTGAACTCATAATTTAGTGACAAATTTATTTATATAAAAATATGCAGGGTGTTCTATTTGAAATAGAAACGTTATGGTCATTTCCGGTATGGCGGGCAATGCACGCATTATTGGAAAAGGCAAAAGACCGTTATCGATCTGAAATTTTCCGCTCTACAACTTTGGTCTGCCATAATTTTTCTAGAGAATGCATAGTATTGGCTGAAAATCCAAAAAATCAGCAGGAGGTTACAATTTGCGAAATTTTTCAACGCTCTTTAGCGGAAACGGGTAATCCAAATGGCCAATTTCAATCGGAAATTGTTTGGTCTACACTTTGATATCTAGTAATTTTTCACCCTAATGCATAGTTTCGGCTCCAAGTGCAAAAAATTGTGATTTGGCCATCATGTTACTTTCTCCGACTTGATGGTATCCTAGCCATTTATATTTACGTGTTCATTGTTTATTTTCAATTTAAATCATATTTTAAATGTACATCGAGCGTTGTGCAAACTGGGATGAAACTGACGTTTAAAACGTCAAAATTATGAAAGATGGGAAAATTATACTTCAAATTCAAAAACTCGGTTTACTCAAAAACTAACGAGATTTCGGAAAAAACTTATTCTTTATAAGTTGTTCATTTTGGCATTCTCTACAATTATTATTCACATAAATTTGCTGTAACTATTATCGTTTCATAATTATCACCCAAAAATTTAAAAAAATTAATAATTTTTTTTCTCGAATAGCAATGATTTCATGAAACATATTTTCAAGCAAAAGATGTTCATTTCTTTGTTGTCTTCAAAGTTTGTTTGAATGTTTTTGTGATATTTTTCATATTTAAGAAAATATTGGCAAAAAACAAAAAATAGTTAAGGTAAACGCCCACTTCCGGTGTACGAAATTTTACCAAAAGCTTTTCAGTTCTTTAGATTATCAAATAAGACAGATGTTCAAAGTTTCATATCAATTGCTCTATTAGTTTTTGAGATACAGCGCGCACAGACAGACACACACACACACACACACACACGACACACACACACACACACAGAGACACAATTTTTTTTTTCCAGAAATGGTTGAAATGGCATCTAGGGACACCAAAACGGATATTTCCGTAAAAAAAATTTTGAAAAAAAAATCACGATCACTATACTTTCTCGTACGGAGAGTAACGGAGAAAGTAAAAACGGGAAATTATAGGAAAATTGAAATGATTTATATCGATTAAACATTTTCTGCTCTACAACTTTTAATAGAAGTAATTTTTGCCCAAAATGCATAGTTTTCGCTAAAAATGCAAGAAACCATTCAGAAAACGCGAAAATTGATATCATTTATCTTATTTTGACTTGTTTCCGGGAAGATCCTTCCCCCTGGCCACGTAAATCTTTTCCCACAACTTCTGCTTCTAGAGTACGGTTCAATCGTTGTTTAGATATATTTTAACACGTTAACTGCCACCATGACAGAAAAACTGTTTTTTTTTTCCTTAAAATAAGTTTAATATATTATCTTAATATGAAAATATGACGTAAAACTTAAAAAATAATATTTACGATGTTTTTTTATATGCATCCGCCTTGGATACACGTGGCCACAATATTTATTTGCAATATTATAAGCATATAAAAGATAATAATGAAAGTGGCTGTTGTTCCTGAAGAGGGAATTTGTATTGATGAGATGCGTGGTCCCTTTAGAGGACTTTTGTCCTTCTAGATCAGTGTTTCTCAATCTGTTTTCACTCATGGCCCCCAAAAAGAAGTTGATTACATCAATGGCCATTTTTTAATTACATTGTTTTCGAAAAATAAAATACCCAGTGTGTAGAATTTAGATGGTACAGAATAGTACCTTCAAAAGTTTTAGTAAATATCGAATAGTTTAGCAGAAAAACAATGTGTAAAATTGATTTCGTGAATATGAATCTTTGCTTTCGAAATATTTTAAAATCTGGCGTTGGCGTGTTTATTTTCAGAAAAATAATTATGACTGCTTTTCGAGAAATTTTAAAAGTTCTAAGACTATAGCAAATTTTTTTTTTTTCGCCTGCAGAATGTGTTTAATTTGTACATTCAACCTTAAGCTCTCTGTTCCCGGGAATATTTCGAAATGCCAGTGGGATGTTTAATAATAATGACTGCGCTTTAATAGTATATTGTACAACGAGCATATAATGATTGCTCGAACGATTTGCTCCACTCGCCTACGGCTCGTTCCGCAAACATCGTTCTCGTGATTAATAGCCATTATATGCGAGTTGTACACTATACTTTGTTCACGAAAATTAAAATCAAGATCAAAATTTAATTTAAAATTACAATTAGAATCAAAATTAAAATCAAAATCACAATTAAAGTTGTAATTACAATTACAATTGAAAAAATTTAAAATCAAAGTTAATATCAGTATTAAATAGGGTAAACAAATTATTATCATAAATCGCGTTCTGTGAATAAAAGCGTGAATTACACGTAAATGCGTGTTTAATGAAATTGTGTGTTAAATGTACTCCATTAATGCTGCCCATACAATTAAATAATGTGCGCATTATTTAATTGTATGGGCAGCATTAATGGGGTACATTTAACACTCAATTTCTTAAACTCGCATTTACGTGTTTATTATGATTATTAAACACGCACACGCATTTGCGTGTTTAATATGGTTATTAAACACTCTAATTCACGCTCTAATTTACAGAACGCGATTTATGATATTTTGTTTACCCTGTTTAATACTGATTTTATTTTTTTTTCAATTGTAATTGTAATTACAACTTTAATTTCGATTTTAATTTTGATTTTGATTTTGATTTTTACCAAAAAACTTTGGAGTGATAAAAAGTTGGAAAATTTTGATAAATCAATGCCGAAAATTTCAACAAATTAATCTTAGTGAACGTGTTTTGCCAAAACTACCGTAAGAAAATTATCTAAACTTTGTAGTAACAAGAGTGGACGCTCCAGAACGAACATTTTGATCATCAAAAATACACATTTTCCAGACATTGCTCTGTAAATTCCAGAGAATTGAAATTTTAAAAGATTAATATTGATTAACAGATATTTGCAAGTGCCTAGAAAAAATTACCCAAAAAACTTTGTAGTAACAAAAAAGGGAAAATTTTGATTAAAGAAAAATTTGCTTGGAATATAGGGGGATTCATATTCGATAATGTGTTTTTAGAGTTCCTCAAAAAAAAATTACTCAAACTTAGAAGAAGCAAATTTAGCTGAGCCAAAGGATACATTTTGATGATCAAAAATACACATTTGCCAGAAATTACTTTGTAAATTCCACATTTATTCCGACAGATGTTTGAAACTTTGAAACATTAATTAATGAGTCTTTATAACTATTTAAAGAAAACTAGCCAGTGATAAAAATGACTGCGCTAGAAGGTAAATTCTGATTACCAAAAATACTTGTTTTCCAGAAATTGGTTTATAAATTCCACCTTTATTCCGACAGATGCTTGAAACTTTGACAGATAATTTATTAGGGTAGGTGTATAGCGAAGAGAGCGAAACTCAAGCTTATTTTCGGAAACGTTTTTTTTAGCTTCTTTATTCGATATAACAATAAAACATTTTCGAGCACATAATGTTATCCTTATAGAATAGAAAAAAAAATTGTTTGCTTCGTCCAGCGTTTTTCGTCCAATTTTCAGATGGCGCCAAAAATCGAGTCCTCAACGAAAAAAATGTGTTCCCATGGCGGACAAACAATCTCCGGATTGGCACGTCTGAAACACAAATGGGAAACGACACTTTAAAGAGGAAGGTTTTCCATGTGGTAATTCACCACATTTTTGAAAAACAATTTATAATATAAAACCTGGAAAACCTTCCTCTTTAAAATGTCGTTTCGTATTTGTGTTTCGGACGTGCCAATCCGGAGATTGTTTGTTCGCCATGGGAACACCTATTTTTAAGGACTCGATTTTGGCGCCATCTGAAAATTGGACGAACAACGCTGGACGAAGCAAACGAAGCAGCTCCAAAATTTCTAAATCCGCTCAGAAATAACGAATTTATAACATACTGTAAAATAATGGGTTTATTTCAACTGGAAACAAAATGACAACACTCGAAACGTAAATTCGAGAAAAAGAAATTTGCGTCCGGTGAATAGAAAATTTCTGAAACAAAAACCACGCGTGGAAACAGGTTCAAAATCCGCTCAGAAATAAAATCAGTGATAAAAACTTTTCCAACTTCACCGAACTGAAAATGGCTTAAGTCAAAACTCAAATTTGATTATCGAAAATTTACTTTTTGGAGAAACATGATTGTTAATTTTATATCCAATTCGCCATTTACTTTGGTCTAGGAAGATAAATAGTTCTTTATTTCTTCAAAAAAGGGGAGGGGGTATATTGTGTAAGTAGCTCTATCATCAACATGTTCCACGAGCCGCCACCGTCATCACAAATTACTAATTAAAACGTTGCCAACTTCACCAAAGGAAAACTGGTGCTGGAAAAAACTCAAATTTGAAGATTAAAAACTTACTCATTACAGAAACATGTTTATAAGTTGCATATTCAACATGACAACTAAATGAAATTAAGACAGATCAATCCTAAAATGTATGTCTTTATAAATTATTAATTAAATCGTTGCTTAACATACCGAATGAGAAATGGTGATGGTCAAAATTAAAATTTGACGACCAACAACTAATATTTTGCAGAAATATGGTTATATACATATCCAATAAGAAAATTGGATGAAAATATGACAGGTAAAACTTTTCAACTTCACCAAAGGAAAAAATTGACTTTTAGTTTTGAGTACTAAGTACAACAATGAATTTGTGACAAATAAAGCAAAGTGGTGCCGAAATACAGAAGACAAAAATAATAGCTGACTACAATAGATGTAAGGCCTTTATTGACCTTTCCTATCAGATGACAGCCTACTCATCTTCCCTTAGAAAAGGGAATTCGTGAAAATGAAAAAATTCCGATAACCAAACTAAGCTGCTTGCAACTGAATTATTAAAACGCCGAATACTGCTGTCGTGAAACTGATAAAACTTCAACATCATCTTGAGGAAAGTCAAGGTGCTAACAGGAAGAGAGGTCGGTGCGTTATTTGATATAAAAGAAAATCTGAAGTTAGTGAAAGAAAATCTGCGGCGTCCCAAGCAACTCAAAGTAAATTCAGATGTTAATGTGAAAAATATGTTTGCTTATCAAGTGCATAATTGCTCCATAGATAAAACATAATTTTATAATTTTAATTCTTACATATACATTAGTTTATTTGATAATCATTAATGTTTATTTTCCAATTTCTTCCGTATTACTAAATAAAGTATGACTGCTTTACATACCGGGTGACCCAGGGATCTGTAAAAGCCCCATAACTGAATTGCTATTTGAGATATCGACTTCTAGTTTTCCTGAACTGGTGCCGACACTTATTCTACATATTTTAAAAATATGTATGTTTTTGTACAGGGTGTCCCAATATACATAACAGACCAAAGTTATGTTTTTTTAAATGGAACACCCTATATTTTATACTTTATTTTCAACCCTCTTGAGAAGCTGATAAAAACAGTATATGATAGTATGGATCTGTTATGGACGATTGGTTAGTTATGGGCAAATTTCTGGCAAAAACAAGGAGACATTCAAAAAGCTGCAGAAGCGCTCCTAGCAATGCTAGCGCCGTTTTTTATACACTAAAGAATTTTCCAGATCATGAAGAATAATACAAATCGGCTTTAGTTCTTTTTTGTTCATACTGCTATACAGGGTGTCAACATACGCAAAATAATGGATAACTATTTTTTTTTCAAATGGAACACCCTATATATCTTGCCACCAATGCATGGCATTTTTAATAAGCTTTCCAATGATGTACAATTTGTATAATGAAATATTAAGGATTCTTAAGATTTATCCATAAAAACATTTTTCTTTTGTCAACTCCTGCTCATTTTTGGATTTTCAGCCAAAACTATGCATTTTCTAAAAAAATAATAAAAGAAAGTTGTAGAGCGGAAAATTTTCGATCGACATAGATCTTTCGACTTTAACAATAATGCGTGAATTGCCCGCCAGAGTGCGCAAAATCGTGACCGTATATGCATTTTAGCGTTTTTCTCAAATTTTTTGTTAATTAATTGCACTATACCTTATGTTCCACGTCCTCTAGCAGAAAAACGGGTAATTATAGATTTATTTAAATGACCTACATTGATTGAAAATATTCCGCTCTACAACTCTTAAAAGGAGCAATTTTTGCCCAAAATGCATAGTTTTCGCTAAAAATGGAAAAAACCATTGAAAACGCAAAAATTGATATATTCATTTTCAATTTGCATTTTTAGGGAAAACAATGCATTTTTGGCAAAAATTGCTTCTATTAAGAGTTGTAGAGCGGAACATTTTCAATCGATATGGATCATTTTAATTTCCCGTTTTTCCCCTAGAGGGTGCGGAAAATAAAGTATAGTGCAATTTATTAATAAAAAAATTGAAAAGAAAACGCTAAAATGCATATACGGTCACGATTTTGCGCCCTATGGCGAGCAATGCACGCATTATTGGAAAAGTCGAAACATCTATATCGATCGAAAAATTTCCGCTCTACAACTTTGGTCTCTTATAATTTTTCCTGAAAATAGACAATTTTGGCTGAAAATCCAAAAATCAGCAGAAGGTCACAAAACAAATATGTTTTTATTGATAAATCTCAAGAATTCTAATATTTTGTTATACAAACTGTATATCATTGGAAAGCTTATTAAAAATGCCATAGATTGGTGGCAACTTATATACGGTGTTCCATTTGAAAAAAAATAGTTATCCATTGTTTTGCGTATGTTGACACCCTGTATAGCACTATTAATAAAAGAGAACCAAAGCCGATGTGTATTATTCTTTATGATGTGGAAAATTTTCTAGTGTATAAATAATGATGCTATCTTTGCTAGGAACGCTTCTGCAATGTTTTCAATGTGTACATGTTTTTGCCACAAATTTGCCCATAACTAACCAACCGTCCATAATAGACCCACACTATCTTATACTATTTTTATCAGCTTCTCAAGAGGGTTGAAAATAAAGTATAAAATACACGGTGTTCCGTTTAAAAAAACATAACTTTGTTCTGTTATGTATATTGGGACACCCTGTACAAAAACGTACATATTTTTAAAATATGTAGAATAAGTGTGGGTACCAGTTCAAGAAAATTAGAAGTCGATATCTCAAATAGCAAATAAGTTATGAGGCTTTTACAGATCACTGGGTCACCCGGTATATACTGACTTCCATAAAAAGTGCAACACCTAGAATTTGTTGAACGATTTTATTTAAATTTTCATAAAACGTCTATTTTCATGAAACAAAGTGATGATTAAAATTTGAATAAAATCTAGCCAGTAGTTTGTTGTTGTTTTTTTGTTTTTTCCTTTGCTGTAAGTAACAATTTTAAGAAACAAACAAGTCAGTGTGTAATTAACTGTCAATTTAACTGTTTGTTCACAATTTCCTTCTGAACTTGAGAACAATGCCAAGAGTACGTCAACATCAACATTTTTTTCCAATTAACTGATTTTGAACGTGGCTGTATTATTGGCATGAGAGAGGCCGGAATTTCTCTTCGAGAAATTGCTCGTCGTGAAAACCGTAATGCTACAACCATATTGAGATGTTGGTCCAAATGGTCTGAGGAAGGGGTTCAACAACGTCGCCCTGGTTTTGGACGTCCACGGAGGACTACAGATCGCGAAAAACGTCGCTAGAAACTCTTGGCCACAAGAGACAGATTTTCAACAACTCGATCAATAGCAAATGATTGGATGAGAGGTGTAGGACCCAAAATGTCAATGTCATCTGTTTATCGCTGGATAAGGTCTTATGGACTGTAATTGAGTGCAAGAATGGTATCAAATAGTGTTTAGTGATGAGTCCCGATTTTGCTTGTGGGTCCACGATGGTCGTAGGAGGGTCAGACGGATGCGTGGAGAACGTAAAAATACAACATTTTTTGTGAAACCAACACAGCCCTCACACAAGGAGTGATGATATGGGGTGCAATATGTTATGGTAGCAAATCACCCTTGACCTTCATTGATGGCAACCTAAACGCAGCTGGTTACATTGCCAATGTGCTAGAACCCGTCAACCCGTTGCGCTTCCATATCTTCAGGGGCTGGAAAATCCCATTTTCCAACAGGATAATGCGCGCAAGGGCTACAACACGTTTTTTTAGAAGAAGCTAACATTGCCGTCCTACCATGGCCTGCTCGGTCGCCGGATTTGTCGCCCATTGAACATGTATGGGATGAGATCGGTAGGCGATTGGGTAGCTTACCGCACCCTCCAGATAACTTACACGATCTCCAGCTACGCATTCAAGAAGCTTGGGACGATATACCACAGGCAGCTATAGATCACTTGATTGATAGCATGCCACGCCGTCTAAATGAGTACATTACAAATCGTGGCGGAGCAACCCACTATTGAAAAAACTTTTTCCTTTTTTTTTCAAATTTTAATCATTACTTTATTTCATGAAAATAGACATTTCATGAAAATTTCAATAAAATCGTTCAACAAATTCTAGGTGTTGCTAGGCCATTCACAGTTTTGTGTGCCTAAAAGTGTGTAGAAAAAATTCTTCACATACTAAAATACCTCCACGATTTCTACGCATATACTATTTAAAAACTTTTTTTTTTGCCGCTCCTTTGAAATTTCTTGGACGCTTTCTTCTCGTAGCCATTTTGCGAGTAGTTGCATGTAGAAATAAATGTTGCTTATTGAAATCTGCAAGGTTCCGAATTTTATAAAAAAAAATTGTTTCCTATCTTCCTCACTAATAAGTTTTGCAAATGCGCTTGAGCAATATTTATTCACGATATTTTTCTTGGGAATAATTTTGTGTAATATTTCTTTCCACTATTTCGTCCATCGAAATTTATTTTTTGGTCATAGGTAACCTTGTTTTATTTATAATGTACCTCTGTAGCATCATCTTCATCATCTGATGACGAACTAAATACTTCAACTATTCTTCTTCATTTTCTGATTTTTTTAATCATTTTGGTACGAATTGTCTTCATATTCAGATTCTGATTCCAAGATTCTCCTTTTATTAGCGATTCTCAAGCAAACATAATAAAAATAATAAAATCACTTTTAAATGAGGATTTTATTGGAGTGCCGTTCTTCTTCACATCACATCCAATATCTGATCCTCGTTTTCTACTTCCACATCGATACTTAGCTAACAATTTATTTTTCACAATATGTTCTGATCCAGAGGAGAAGATGAAAATAATAAGGTCTAAAATTAAAAATCAAGCAAGATATTTTTAAAACAGAAAACCGTTGAAAGCATTAAATAAATGAAATAAAGACAAATGTATTTTAATGTTTACTAATTTCTAACATTTAAACGATTACAATTAATTTCTCGTGTATATTTTTTTGTGAAAGCAAATTTACCTACATTCGATTTTGTGTGGCGCCATGCAAGGTTCGCCTTGACATTCCAAAGCTTGTATATCCGGCAAAAATTTGATTTCATTTGTAAATATTTCATGATTTGCGTTCGTAAAATAAATTTTAAAAAGAACTTTAAATTTGCGAAGAAATATTTTTAATGAAAAATAAAAATGCTGCGTGATTATAAACTATTGTATGACATTAAATTAACTCGATTGACTCTTGATTCACAGTGCTACCTACTTACAGACTAAGATATAAGCTTATATACTAGAGATACATCCTGTGGAATGCGTGACCATCTGGTGCTGAACTTATTACGGTAGACAATTGCCCAACAATGATTTACGTTTAAGCACATCTTAATAGTATTATTTAATTTATCTAAAGTACTTAATAATAATAATAATACATTTTATAATTTTTTGTTTGTTTTTTTCCGTTTGTTTCGTTTATTTAATTCTACGTTTTAAATTATATAATAATAATAATAATAATCATCATCATCATCATCTTTTACAGAAATATAATATATGTATAATACTTACATGGTTGGCACTAAAATAAAATAAAAAACATTTAATTACATATTTATGTATGTAGAAATATGGCGAAGTTCAGCTTGATATATGTTAGCTGTTTTTCAACTTAACCCAAGACATTAAAAACTTAACATTATTATGTTCGAAAGCGATGGATAATGCATTACATTTAAAGAAAAATTACATTTTTTATGCAAGCTTAATACAATAAATATTTTTTATAGAGCAATACAAATTTTTGTTTACTAACTCCGAATTCTAACATGTAAGTCGGGCATTGGTTTATTATTTTACTAATTTGAAAAGAAAAAGAACGACAGAAAAATGCTGTTAAAAAACATATTTTTATCAAAAAAATGTAGATGTGTCCATCATGTTACTATCTCCGATTTGTTGGTGGTACAATGGTTCTTTTTACTTTCTCCGTTACGAAGTACGAGAAAGTATTGTGATCGTGATTTTTTTTTCAAAAATTTTTTTTACGGAAATATCCGTTTTGGGGTCCCTAGATGCCATTTCAACAATTTCTGGAATTTTGTTTTTTGTGTCTGTGTGTGTGTGTGTGTGTGTGTGTGTGTGTGTGTGTCTGTGCGCGCTGTATCTCAAAAACTAATAGACCAATTGATATGAAACTTTGAACATAAGTTTTATTTGATAATCCGGAGAACTGAAAAGCTTTTGGTAAAATTTTGTACACCGGAAGTGGGTGTTTACCTTAACTGTTTTTTGTTTTTTGCCAATATTTTGTTAAATATGAAAAATATCACAAAAACATTTAAACAAATATTGAAGACAATAAAGAAATGCGAATATTTTGTTTGAAAACATTTTTCATAAAATCATTGTTAATCGAGAATTTTTTTTTTTTTTCATTTTTTGTATACAATTATGAAATGCTAATAGTTACAGCAAATTTATGTTAATAATAATTGTAGAGAATGCCAAAATGAACAATTTATGAAGAATAAATTTTTTTCGAAATCTCTTTAGTTTTTGAGTAAACTGAGTTTTTCAATTTGAAGTACATTTTTCCATCTTTCATAATTTTGACGTTTTAAACGTCAGTTTTATCCGAGTCTACGAAACGTTCGATGCACACTTAAAATATGATTTAAATTGAAAATAAACCATGGAAGCTTAAATATAAATGATGCCATCAAGTCGGAGAAAGTAACATGATGGCCACATCACCATTTTTTTTACTTTCTCCGTTACGAAGTACGAGAAAGTATTGTGATCGTGATTTTTTTTTCAAAAATTTCTTTTACGGAAATATCCGTTTTGGGGTCCCCAGATACCATTTCAACAATTTCTGGAAAACAAAATTTGTGTGTGTGTGTGTGTGTGTGTCTCTGTGTGTCTGTCTGTGCGCGCTGTATCTCAAAAAGTAATAGAGCAATTGATATGAAACTTTGAACATACGTCTTAATTGATAATCTGAAGAACTGAAAAGCTTTTGGTAAAATTTCGTACACCGGAAGTGGGTGTTTACCTTAACTGTTTTTTGTTTTTTCCAATATTTTCTTAAATATGAAAAATATCACAAAAACATTTAAACAAACATTGAAGACAACAAAGAAATAAGCATCTTTTGCTTGAAAACATTTTTCATAAAATCATTTTTATTCGAGAAAAAAATTTATTATTATTTTTTAATTTTTGGTGTATTAATTATAGAACGATAATAGTTACAGCAAATTTATGTTATGTTATGTTATGTTATGTTTAATAATTGTAGAGAATGCTAAAATGAACAACTTATAAAGAATAAGTTTTTTTCGAAATCCCTTTAGTTTTTAAATTTGTAGTATAATTTTTCCATCTTTCATAATTTTGACGTTTTAAACGTTAGTTTCATCCGAGTTTACACAGCGCTTGATGTACATTTAAAATATGAATTTAATTGAAAATGAACCATGAAAACGTAAATATAAATGATACCATCACGTCAGAGAAAGTAACATGATGGCCACATCACCATTTTTATATTTATACTTGCTATACCACTTAAGACTCAAAATTTGTTTAAGATTGCGATTTTGTGAAAACCTGTCACAGGATTTTGTGATTGTGAATTTTATGCCATCAGAGCGTGAAGTTGTGAAATTAGTAATAATTTTGAGAATTCGAAAAGAATGTACGAACAATTGCCATCGATGTGAAGCTTTTCAAAATAACTCAAAATTTATTTGAGATTGTGGTTTTGTAAAAACCTTCAAACACTCCCTTGCTGGATTTGGAATTATTTCGTGCGATCAGAGTTTATAGCTGTGAAAAATTTTAGCGAACTGAAAAAATTGAAAAACAATAAATATCGATGTGAAACTTTCCAAAATTACTACAATTGTATTTAAGATTAAGATCTATAATATCTTGTAATTGCTTTTTTAAATTAGGCTTTAGCCATTCAGTCACACACGGCTTATTTTTGTATTTGTATTTTGTATGAATAACTGTGAATGAATGAAGAAATGAATAATGTAAGACATATACAACAACCACGGACCCGAGCGAATATTTCTCGATCGCCGACACACACGGCCGCTGTGCAGCCGGCACAAGCTCCCCCCTCTACCCACTACACCAACGGGCCGTCCTCTCGTAATTGTAATTTTGTCTTTAGAGAGATAAATAAATTAATTCATTAATTTCATGTTTAAAGTTGAGAACAAATTGCAAAATAGAAAAACAGTTGAAATCTGCTTAAAATTAATTAAAATACACTCAAGATTATAATTGAATGAAAAAATACTTGATTCCGTCAATAGATTTTGGGATGATTTTATGAATTCAGAGAAACAGTTTTGAGAAATTGCAATCATTTCGGCGATTCTTATAAAACATAAAAACAACACACTTTCAAAAATGACTCAAGATTTATCTGGGATTATGATTTCATAGAAATCTGCACACACTTCATCAAATATTAGAGATAATCTTATGTAATCAGCACGTAATGTTATTACTGTCGACTTACAAATTTCCAATATTCTCAAAATTCATTTGAGATTATGATTTCGTGAAAACATACGTATACTGGATTTTGACAAAATCAAATGCATTCAGAGCATAATGTTGCAAAAAAATGTAATAATGTTGGCGATTCGAGAAAAATAGAAAAAACAATTGCAATCAACTTAAATATTACCAAAATAACTTAAAATTCATTCGAGATAGCGTTTTTGTAAGAAACTACGTATACTCCACCAATGGATTTTTAATTAATTTCATGTGTTAAGGGCGTAAAATTGCAATTTTTTCAAATCATGACGATTTAATTTTTTTAATTGCCTAGGACTTGATTATTACTCAAAATTCTTTCGAGATTACGATTTTGTGAAAACCTCATCTCATGCTAGCAGAATGTAAAGTTGTGAAACGTGTAAAAATAAATAAATAAATAGATTTAAAAAAATAGAAAACACGCATTGACTTGAACCTTAAAAAAAAACACTAAAAATGCATTCTACATTGGGATTTTATACATTTATATTTCCTTAATTTTAAGTAAACCGACGAACCCATGAATGTATCAAATGTTCTTCTTGGAAATAAATAAATTGAATTGAATTGAATTTAATTGATTTCGTGAGATTTCCTTATAGGATTTTTGAATAATTACAAATGATCAGAGTAAAACTGTAATTATTTTAACAATTCAATGGAAAAACAATTGCCATCGTCTTGAATTTTTTCAACATTACTAAAAATGGATTCTAGATTATTATTTTGTGAAAACCTTGAGGGACTTCGATCACTGGATTTGGCATAATATGATCATACGATCAGAGAGTAAAGCTGTGAAAAATTGTAGTAATTTTAAAAGATTCAAATAAAATAGAAAAATAATTTCCATTCCCACGAAATTGTCCAAAATTACCAAAAGTACATCCAATGAAATCATATACGGATCTCATGACTGGATTTTAGGATAATTTTATTGAGAGAGTAAAGTTTTGAGACATTTAAATCAATTTGGCTATTGAAAAAAAAAGAAAAAAATTGTCGTAGACTCGAAACCGTCCAAAATGACTCCTACTCCAACTCTGGATTTTTGCAATGTCATTTAATTAGAAGGAAAAGATGTGAAAAATTGTAATACATTTGGCGAGTTGAAGAAGATATGAAAAAATGGTGATGTGGCCATCATGTTACTTTCTCCGACTTGATGGTATCATTTATATTTACGCTTCCATGGTTTATTTTCAATTTAAATCATATTTTAAATGTACATCGAGTGTTGTGTAAACTCGGATGAAACTGACGTTTAAAACGTCAAAATTATGAAAGATGAAAAAATTATACTTCAAATTCAAAAACTCAGTTTACTCAAAAACTAAAGAGATTTCTAAAAAAACTTATTCTTTATAAGTTGTTCATTTTAGCATTCTCTACAATTAATATTAACATAAATTTGCTGTAACTATTATCGTTTTATAATTATAAACCAAAAATTTAAAAAATAAATAATGGGAGTAAATTTTTTCTCGAATAAAAATGATTTCAAGCAAAAGATGTTGATTTCTTTGTTGTCTTCAAAGTTTGTTTAAATGTTTTTGTGTTATTTTTCATATTTAAGAAAATATTGGTAAAAAACAAAAAAACAGTTAAGGTAAACGCCCACTTCCGGTGTACGAAATTTTACCAAAAGCTTTTTAGTTCTTCAGATTATCAAATAAGACAGATGTTCAATGTTTTATATCAATTGCACTATTCGTTTTTGAGATACAGCGCGCACAGACACACACACACACACACACAGACACACACACAGCACAAAACGGATATTTCCGTAAAAAATAATTTTGAAAAAAAATCACGATCACAATACTTTCTCGTACTTCGTAACGGAGAAAGTAAAAATTGTCACTTGAAACCGTCCAAAATGACTAAAAGTCAACTCCTACTCTGGATTTTTGCAATGTCATTTAATTAGAAGGAAAATACGTGAAAAATTGTAATACATTTGGTGAGTTGAAAAAAGTGCAATCACCAAATGAGCAAAATTCTTAAAAATGCATTCGAAATTCCGATTTCGTGATGAGATTTTGAGATACTTTTAAGTGTTTAGAGAAAGAAGTTTTAAAAAGTTATAAAAATAATCGAAATTGCTATCGAAACTGTTAAAATCAGATCAAGATTGTGTGGAGACCTACATAGACAAGTTGTGAAAAGTGGTATGAATTTAAAAAAAATGGTGTGGCCATCATGTTACTTTTTTCAATGCCAATAATCTTTACCGTCAGCATACTCAAAAACCATGAGATTTAAAAAAATCGTATTGTTTATAAGTAAATTAGAGATCAATGATGACAAACATTTTTAGTTAATTTTTGTTATTTTGAATAATTTATTTGATGAAAAAAGTAATTTTATGAAAAATATTTTTAAAGAAAAGATATTAATTTCTTTATTATTTTCAATACGTAACTGTTTTTGTAATATTTTTCAAGTTTAAAAAACTATCATAAGAAAACAAAAAACGGTTAAGGTAAAAGCCTACTTCCCGTGTACGATGCTTTACCAAAAGCTTTTCAATCCTTCCCATTGTCAAATAAGGCTGGTGGCCAACATTTCCTGTTGATTCCTTTAGTGAGATACAGAGCGCACAGAGACTGTTTTGTAGAGAAGAAATGGTGATGTGGTCGTCATGTTACTTTCTCTGATTTGATGGTATCATAGACATTTATATGTACGCTTTTATATTTTATTTTCAATTTAAATCATATTTTAAATGTACATCGAGCGTTTTTTAGACTCGGATAAAACTGACGTTTGAAACGTCAAAATTATGAAAGATGGAAAAATTATACTTAGAGATGAAATTCAAAACTCAGTTTACTCAAAAGTAAAGAGATTTCGAAAAAAAACTTATTCACTATAAGTTGTTCATTTTGGCATTCTCTACAATTATTATTAATATAAATTTGCTGTAACTATTAT
The DNA here is from genome assembly GCA_910593695.2 of Ocypus olens. NCBI lineage: Eukaryota > Metazoa > Arthropoda > Insecta > Coleoptera > Staphylinidae > Ocypus > Ocypus olens. The sequence continues at coordinate 14,237,330 of OU343053.1, read as the reverse complement.
CGTTTCATAATTATAAACCAAAAATGAAAAAAAAAAATTTTTCGAATGACAATGATTTTAATTAAATATTTTCAACAAAAGATGTTCACTTCTTAGTTATCTTCAATATTTATTTGAATGTTTTCGTAATATTTTTCATATTTAAAAAAATTATTGGAAAAAAACAAAAATGGTTAAGGTAAACACCCACTTCCGGCGTATGGAAGCCTTTCAGTTCTTCGAATTATCAAATAAGACTTATGTCTAACGTTTCATGATAATTGCTATATTAGTTTTTGAAATACAGGCCCACACACGCACAGGCGCGCCCTCGCACGCACGCACGCACACACGCACACACACACATACACACGCGCGCGCACACACACATACACACGCGCGCGCACACACACACACGCACAGACCCAATTTGTTTTTTCCAGAAATTGTTGAAATGGCATCTAGGGACCCAAAAACGGATATTTCCGTAAAAAAAAATTTTGAAATTTTTTTTACGATAACTTCGTAAGAGAGAAAGTAAAAATGGTGACGTGGCCTTCATGTAACTTTCTCCAATTTGATGGTATAATAGTTAATTATGATTCAAGTGGCATTTTATCGTGTGAGTAAGGAGTCGGAAGAACGACAGGGAGACACTTTTAACACGCAATAAAAAACAAATCACCACCAAATCGGAGAAAATAACAAGATGGCCACATCACCATTTTCTTTTACTTGAGGACTAATACTACTGGACAAAACATTATATGATGCAACAAACACAAAATAATGTTTATTTTGCTCAAGTATTAAAGTTGTCTTCGACCTGTGCTGCAATTAATTCGAGTGTAATTTTGTGCGCATTTCATACTAGACTTCTTCTATGACAACCTACTGTTTATGAGTTTAATATACTGTAAACAATTGATACAAAGAAACATAATGTTTTACTTTCTCTGTTACGAATTATCGAAAAGTATTGTCATCGTGAACATTTTTTCAATATTTTTTACTTTCTCCGTTACGAAGTACGAGAAAGTATTGTGATCATTATTTTTTTTTTAATTTTTATATAAATAACCTTTTTGGGGTCCCTAGATGCCATTTCAACAATTTTGTAAAAACAAATATGTGTGTGTGTGTGCCTGTGTGTCTGTCTGTGTGTGTGTGTGTGTGTCTGTGTGTCTGTGCGCGCTGTATCTCAAAAACTAATATAACAATTAACATGAAACTTTGAACATAAGTCTTATTTGACAATTCGAAGAACTGAAAAGCTTTTGGTAAAATTCTGTACGCCGGAAGTCGGTATTTACCTTAACCGTTTTTCTGTTTTCTTTCCAATATTCTTTTAAATTTGGAAAATTTTACGAAAACATTCAAATAAATTTTGAAGACAACTAAGAAATGAACATGTATTGTTTGAAAATATTTTTCATAAAATCATTTTAATTGGAGAATTTTTTTTTTTCATTTTTGGTTTATAATTACAAAACGATAATAGTTATAGCAAATTTACATGATTAATAATTGTAAAGAATGCCAAATTGAACAACGTATAAAGAATAAGTTCTTTTCATCTCTTTGGTTTCTGAGTAAATTGACTATTAAACTCAACTCACGTGCCACAATTTTAGGTTATGTCGCAGACGAGCGATATAAATTCAAAATGCGCGTGCTCGCAATTAGATCTAGGATGGAAACAGAGCGTGTCCTATTTTTATCCAATTTATTGTTCAAGATTTGATTTCTTGTATTACACGATACGAGAAAAAGGCATACAATTTATTTCAATATGCATTCCTGTTCTAATATATACGTGCCCGCTGTATCTCAAAACTACTACATCAATTAACATCAAACTTTGAACACAAGCCTTATTTGATAATCCAAAGAACTGAAAAGCTTTTGGTAAAATTTCGTACACCGGAAGTGGGTGCTTACCTTAACCGTTTTTTGTTTTTCTCCGATATTTTTTTAAATATGAAAAATACCATAAAGGCGCCTAAACAAAACTTGAAGACAACAAAGAAATTAACATCTCTTGTTTGGAAAGATTTTTCGTAAAATGTCTGGTTTTTTAAAAATAGCAGTTAAATAGTTATTATTTTTTTGTCATTTTTTGTTTATAATTATTATCCGATTCTACAAAACGTTGTATGTGAATTTAAAACATGATTTGAATTTAAAATAAACCATGAAAGCGTAAATATAAATGATACCATCAAGTCGGAGAAAGTAACATGATGGCCACATCACCATTTTTTAACGGAAATATCAATTTATCCGTTCTTAGATCTCTAGAGACGATTTCAACAATTTCTGAAAAAAAAAGTGTTTGTTGTGTGTGTCCGCCTGTCTGCCGTCTGTCTGTGTGTCTGTCTGTGCGCGCTGTATCTTAGAAAACCAATAAAGCAATTAACATGAAACTTTGACTATAAGTTTGAATCTGACCATAGTTTTTTGGCTAATAAGGAGTTTGTTGCGTGCTACAACTTTAAGGCTGGGCGTATTTCAGATTTATATGCTGATATTTTAGAGACTAACTGGTTATCTGTATAAAAAGCACTCAGTTTTAAATATTTGGAAATATCTATATTTTAATGGATACTATGTGTTGTTTTTAGCATTAAGTATAGTAACCTATAACTTTTTAATTAATTCGCCAAACCCCCAAAAAAAGCTATTAAAACCTTCTCGGAAAACGTTTTCACATTTTGATCTCTTTTCCACTCCAAGATAATATTTTTGTTAAATAAAACAAAATTGATAAACTGTTTGTTTAAAGGTGTTGTGTATGAGAATTACAGCATTACATGAAGAAGCATTTTCTAGAATTACAAGCAAGACAGAAATTACTGTTTTGTTGGATGTCAATTCTCCAAGCGAAGCCGCCTTAAGGAGAGGTTCTCATGTAAAAATTTCAAATAATCGATATTTGTTTTTGGCATTTTCAGATAGACTAAGTTGTCTAGAATGTTGGTGTGAAAGTATTTGTTGATCCGCGCATTACAAAACTTTCTAGAGCTTATTGATCGAAATATTGTCACCGCCGTCGTGAGACGGTAAGTTAGAAAAATATTTTTATCTAAATTTTGGTCAAAATTGGTCGAAACATCACTTTTGGTCCACCATATTGGATCCGCCATTTTGAATTTTACAAATCTTACTTCAGATTAGTGTTCAACGACCACGAAAACCTGCATATCTAAATTTTATTTGAAATTAGTCAATCCATCATTTTTGGTCCGCCTTTTTGAATTTGGCAAATCTAACTTTAGATTAGGGCTCGACGTTTACTCCGTTTTTCGTTTAAACGTTTAAACGTGTAAACGTTAAACATTTATTTGTAACGAATAAAACACGTTTTGCTTAATAAACGTTTACAACACATTTAGCCTAACAAACGTTTACAACACGTTTAGCCTAACAAACGTTTACAAGACGTTTAGCATAACAAACGTTTACAACACGTTTACAACCCGTAAACTAGAAACGATTTCTCATATTTTTATACTCCATTTGGGGGTTTAAAAGTCATATCTCGGCGTTTCGTAAGATTCCGAATAATTTTACACGTTCGATTGAAACAGGAACCACCTGGTCTATAGAAGGTTGGAGCCCTTCAAACTTCGGATGCCGACGTTTCGGACGGTTTTCGAGAAACTATTTACTTATTAAGGTGTAAAATAATAATTATTTATTAATTTTTTTTTCGCTACCGGAAATATTGTAAAACACGGCTAACGAACTTCGAAACAGATATTTGCAGGGTGGCTTGTACGTTTGTATATTAAACGATTTTCGTCAACACGTTTAAACGAAGAAAGCACGTTTAAACGCAAAAACCCGTTAAACATATACACGTGTAAACGTGAATATCCGTTTAAACGCGAATATCCGTTTAAACGTTTAAAAACCGCTTGCTAACTAAGAACACGTTTATCCGTGTACAAGTGTATCCGTGTATTAACGAGCCCTACTTCAGATTAGTGTTCAGCGACCTTGACAACCCATTTATCTAAATTTTGGTTGAAATTGCTGATTTTTTTTTAGGTCCGCCATATTCGATCCGCTGTTTTGAATTTTTCAAATCTCAAAACCGCAATTAGACACATTTTGAGTGCATAATTTGAGCAATAACAATTATTCATATAAATGTGGTAACAAAACTTTAAATGCGTTCTTCTCGAAACATGATTTTTCCAAACTGCGTGCACGATAAAATGAAATCTGTTCCAACTATTGACTTCTAACTTTGATCCTTAAAAAAACACTTTTTCTGGAACCTTATACCTACAATATACAAAAAAATCCATATGAACTATTTTTGTAGAGCCATGCAAAGTGAAAAAACAAACCAAAAATCGTACTCAAGAGTGCACCGTATCGTTAAATTTAAAGTTATTTCACTTTGCTTAGCTAAAAGGTCCCACAAATTTAATATAGTTTTCGATGATGTAGTCGACTTTTGATTTCAAATCGGTTTTTGGGCGCTAGGATGCACGCAGTGGGACCATATTCCTAGAACATGTCATCAAATACCCGTACATAACGGGCACCATTTTTTTTTGTAACAAAAAAGGATGGAAGACAAAGTTAAAAACCTCGGTAACGGTAATCCCCAAACCGTTCCTTTCTATGTATTTTTATTGTCTCAAAAAATAATCAAAATGTGCCTATTTTTTTGTCCTTCCCTTAAAATTTGTGATCAAAAACAGTGAACCGGACACAAAATATTTCATGTACCATTTGTTGCCTGACAACTTGCTAAGTAGCTGATGCGAAATTTAGTTCTGTATAAAATGTAGTTGTTCATGATTGAATGTGCGCTCTTGAAATAAACATATTACGGTGTTGTCGTAGAAAAACATTATTTTTTAACGAAGAACGTGTTCTTTCTACTCATAAGTGCAATTGGTTACAAACATTTAAAAGACAACATTGTTTATACTGCGTAGATTGTACTTTAAAATAAGTGTCAATTAAATGTCGAAATTAATAGTTTTCATTGAAATGCCCGTAGCGCTAAATTTGATGTTAATAGCTCGCACTACTGGGCTGATGGATGGACGTAGCCATAGAAAATAATCTAAATGTAAATAAAAACATATTTGAGGAGTTGAGCTGCAAAACTCAACAAATCCACTTTTATAATTTGTTCAGAAACCGCGAAAAACGTTCAGGAAGCCTATTTGTTGCTTAAAAAAATGAATGTTTAGCCGCATTTTAAAATATGATTTGTTGTGTTTTGAAAGGTAATTCACACATATTCGGATTTATCTATGTTTAGACAGTAAGAATCGATACCAAGCTCATTTTGGCCCAAAATTGGCTTAGTTGAGTTTTGCAGTTCAACTCCTCATTTGTCTTATGCTGATTGAAACATTAAATATAATTATTTAGATTCCACAACTAAAAATTAGTCATTTACAATTTTGTAACAAAAAATTTGTCCTGAAGATTTTTGCAACCAACTTGACTTATTTTGATATTTTTATATAATGGCAGTGGTTAAGGTTCCACAACTTTAGTACTTTGTATTACTAGTCCGCAAGTTCTGCGTATGCGCATCAGCCACTCAATTCGTTTCTTCTAGTAGGTTCATTATTATTATACCAAAATTAGCAATGTTTACTCAATTTTCTTGTCAAAACAGGCAATTTTCCTTTCCAGTTTAGTTATTTATAGACAACCACGAGTCACGATTGCAACCATCCTCATTATGAATGATTACTTTTCGGCACATAATTTCACCTTTGGATTGAGTAATAAATTACTAATCAAGTCGCAACTTAAAAATGATTACTAAGAAATCCGGTTGAATTGTGATTGTAACTGTGATTTTATATTAGAAGAATGCGCATAATTCTACACGCAATTCACTTGACCGTGTCGAAGAGGAAAAATGCGCACGCCAGCTCGACTAAACATATTCTTAGGCGTGAAGCAGGCCTACCAATTGCGCTGCGTTGTTTTGTTAATTGTTTTAACATACTTCGGACGTCGGAATGAAGGTCGTGTCCGACTGCATGCGAAAACACATTTCCTACAACCAGTACGTTAGATCACCACTCACTTATTTATAAATAAATTATATAACTAACTGTTGTCTGGATGGAATTTTTGAACATTTGTGACTGATGTTTTGATTTCATAGGGTTTTGTAATCTTTCAAATGGACCATCCTCATGCTTATTATTAATGGTATTCGTTTTGAAAGTGAAATGAAGAGAAGTAAAGGTGCCAGTCATGAAAGCACGAAATAAGGTAACGTCGCTAACGTCTGATGACTGCATCTCACAGGAATAGACGTTGTTGATTAATATAAGTTAAAAATTTAAACGCTGACTTCGAAATATATTAAAATTCCAGTGCCCAAGCATCAAACATTAAAACTGGGACTATAATTATATTATATCAGAAAATTGTATGTAAATGCATGGGTTTTTTTTAACATAAATTGAAGCTAAATAGTTAAATATATTCTACTTTGGATTTCACCGAGTACAAGATGTTATGGTCTAGTAGGACTTCTACTAATTGTTTTTGTGCTATTTCTGCTCAAAATATTTATTTATAACAAGATTAATTTTGAAAAAGTGTCAAATAATTGTCTCATTCTTTTCGTTCAAGTAACTCAATAAATAAAGTTACAATAATAAAATAAATTAGTAGGTTTACTAGCCTAATATGTATTTTTTCTAAAAATATTTTTTATAACAAGATTCATTTTGAAAAAAGTCTCAAATAATTGTCTCATTTTTTCGTTGAAGTAACTCAATAAATAAAGTTACAATAGTAAAATAAATTAGTACATTTACTAGCCTAATATGTGCTCTTTCGTCAGGCTTAAGAATTATTATCCTTTATTGGAAAACCAATTTTTCTTCGTCAACATGCGACAGGGTTTCGGTGATAAATGAGGTGCTAAGATTATTTTTTCTTTTCGCCGTTATCTCCTTGCTCCGTCTATATCTATGGTATCCGTTTCGTACACAAGATATTTAATTACACATTCTCAAAAAGGTACACTATGTTCGTTATTGTTTGATAGCTGTTTGAATTTCCCGCTCCTAAAAAAACTTTTCATGTTGGTACTTACCAGTGGCAGGACTATTAGGGAATTTATTCTGAACTAAACTATAACAGATGTTCAAAGTGTTGCCCATTTTAATCCAAACAAATTTACCCGGCGTTTCATGTTGTTGAAGACATTTTGTAGAATTTCAGGTGTAACATTGTGCACCGCTTCTGTTATTGTATTGCGCAGTTCTTGTAAAGTGTGGAGTCGATCAGTATACACTTTATTTTTTAAATATTCGAACATAACTTAGTCCAGCGGTGTCAAATCTGGTGAGCGAGGTGGCCATAGATCTTTGCTAATTAACCTATCTCCGAAGAACTGCCGCAGGTGATTTAACGTTGTATTTGCAGTATGCGCAGTAGCTCCGTCCTGCTGAAAGTATCATTGCTGCATTTCATCATCATGAAGTTATTCGATAAAAGGATTCAAGAGCAATTCCCGATAGCGTGCTGCGTTAATATTATCATTAAAAAAAATAGGGCGATAGATTCTCCTTCGGGACATTGCCATCCATACACCAACCTTCCGAGGATGTAACGGAACCTCAACAAATATATGGGGGTTTTCTGCAGCCTACACTCTATGGTTTTGCGAGTTCACATAGCCGCTAAGGTGAAACCAAGCTTCGTCACTGTAGAACGTTAAATCTAACAAATTATCATAATTCAGGAACTCGTTAAACCAATTGCAATACTGCACACGGCGAGGATAATCAGGTGGTAGCAACTATTGAGTTGCAGTTACCTTATACGGATGTAAATGTAAAATTTTTTTGCAAGCCTTCTGACATGTACCGAGCGATAAATTTGTCTGAGCAGACAAACATCGGAGCGATTTCTTCGGACTCACATCTAGTCTTTGTTGAATATCTGCAACGACTGCTTCCGTAAGGACAGTAGGTCGGCCTGTAGATTTTCCTTTGGAAACGCTGCTGGTTTCATGGAATCTGGTAACAATACGGCGAACATGTTGCACAAAGTAATTGTCGCCAAACTCAACATCAGGAAACTGCTCATGAAATTGTTTCTCGCAACTTTGATAGGAATAATTCCAACTCCCTTCTGCGTTGCGTGTCCCTGTTCGAAAATATGCTTCAAGGATAAACCTGTTGTGGTGATCTTCGAACGGCATTCTTAACCTAAAATCACATTTCATAATTAAGATTTGCATGTGTTAATGTGGTTATTTTTTAACTTACCAATAAAATATCTGCAGTAAGATGAGATGGTATAAAACGTAAATGTAAAACTAAATATCTATGAAGCACACGCACACACGATCGCACTGACAGTTAATTCTGCGGGCGCTAATGATCGATTTGACACTCTCACGCGCCAAATTCAAATGCCTATCAAACAATGTTGAACGCAGGGTATTTACTTTGTCGTGTATTATGGTATTCAATAGTACAAGTAATTTAAGTTTTCTAAGATAAAGCACACTAATTAGATTGGGGGCCATTTTCGAGTGTAATAAAAAATAACAAAAATAATGAATTGGAAACGGATAAATTTGATTTCGCACAAGTCATTGAATCGATACAAATTTCAAGAATGAATCGAGTCAGAAAAATGTTGCTTAATCGCAATTCATTCGAGAAATTTCCGCGAGTGGTAATTATTTAGATAATTTAATGAATGATGCAAAACTATGAATAATTTCAAATCATTCAGATCTTGTCATGGTGAAGGTAAATAAAGTTTATCCGCTTCCAAACTTGTAGGGTATAGGGGGGCCGGTTCGGACGGTTTTGATCAAGTTGATCCTCTAATCAGATTTGTACAATAGGACACTTTAAATAAATATTAATAGCGTCTTAAATATGTTTAGCAGCTTCAACTTTAGTTAAATTGATAAAATATTAAATAGTTTTTCTGTAATGATTTAAAAAAAAAGTTGGACATGTCCAAAACTGTCCAACCGGTGGGGCAATTCTGGACATGCATGGGGTAGATTCGGACATATTACTACATACTCCTAAACGCATGACCCCAAAAGTGTGAGATCTCAAAAACTGTAATAGGTAGAGAGTTGAAATTTACTTGAAAAATCACAAATAGTTCAAGAACACGAATATTGAAATTTCAACCCCTTCCGACCACCCCTCAAAAAATTGTTTGTTCCAATTTTTATTTTATTCCGCGAAATCCGCGATTTTCTAAGTTACCCAATTACTACAGGGTGATTTTTTGAAAATCGAGTTTTGACGATGCAGAGGTTCACGCCAAAACTTTCACATCCCTGGATTTTTGAGCTGGAAAACTGGGACTAGGCTCAAAAAATCCCCAATGCATTGGGACACAAAGGTTACTATAGGAAATTGGAGTGCGACTTGCGGTTGAAATCCCTCAGCCATTTTTCAAAAAAATCATATTTCGGACGCTTCCGGAAAAAAGGGCGCGCTTGCCCTGACGATTACGACTTTAATTAGAACGTTTTGTAGAACTACCTCCCCTCTACATTTTATGTCTTTTACGGATTTTCGATATCTCCAACCCTCGAGGAGTTATTCAAAGAAAACCACCCCAGATTTCAATAAAAAAATTGTACAGCGGCCATTTTTAATCCGACGATCTATGACCGATTTTTGATTGATTTCCGGGATTTTTTTGAAGAACTTTTCGTTTTTTTTTTCGAAAATTAAAAATCAGGAAGGTCCGTGGTTCGAATTCAGATGGTATTTGATGAAGTCTATTTTTTTTATTTTTTATATTTTATATAAATCCGTGTGTATTTAAAAACGTTTGACATATTTTGCCGGTAAATATTTTTGATCGTTATTGAATGATCTTTTTTTTCTTTTGAAATCACGAATCTAACGTCGGATTCCCTGGGTTCGTTTTACTTCTTTCGAGGACGTATTTTTTTCTATTTAAATTAAAGATTTGAAACTTTTACGGTTGATGGAAAATATGATGAGCCTTAATTGGTAATTTTTTCAAAAAATTTAAAACACCCCCTAGCCTTCCAGAGCGCGTCATTTGGCCGGGCCCCAGGGTTCGTTTCTCTTCTTTTAAGGATGTATGTTTTTCTTTTCAAGTCAAACAGTTGAAACTTTCAGGAATCGCAGAAGAACTAATAATATGACAAACATTAACAAAACATGCAAAACTCTTTATTTCTTTCCCCAATGTCAGTTGATGAAATCGCAACAATTATAAAGACAGTTGCTATTAAGCGATCATCTGGTTATGATAATATACCATGTAATATTTTACTACATGTTTTGGACAGTATTAAATATCCCTTAACCTATTTAATCAATCGTTCTTTTCAAGATGGTACTTTTCCTAAGGAACTAAAAATATCAATCATAGTCCCAATTCATAAGAAAAACGACAAAAGCAGCATCACTTATTATAGGGCAGTGGCTCTATTATCAGTTTTTTCGAAAATTTATGAAAAGGCGTTCTTTAACAGATTGACATCATTTATTAATAAAGAAAATATTTTATCAAACAATCAATTCGGTTTTCGTAAAGGACTTGCAACATCTGATGCAATTCTGTCCTTATATAATCATATCAGAAATATTGAAGCTAGAAATAAAACCGCATGTGTTTACATCGACCTAACACGCGCATTTGACACAATTAATCACCAGCTTCTCTTGGATAAACTATTTGATCAAGGCATAAGAGGCCAAGCACTTGGCTGGTTGACCTCATATTTAGATGGCCGATCTCAAATGGTTAAACTTTCTTTAAACGGTGATACACTATTATCAGAGGCAAATAGGGTCCATACAGGTGTTCCTCAGGGTAGTACTCTGGGTCCACTGCTTCATTCTATTTTTATATGACATAAATGAATCCATATCCAATAGTTTCATTATATTATTTGCCGATGATGCATCTGCCTCAGTGATCGGTAAAAATAATTCAGGACTGGCTCAATCAACCAGGTTGGTTGTATCAGAGATGCAAAATTATTGTCAGCGTAATGGTTTGGCCTTGAATGATTTAAACACGAATATGCTTTTGTTTTCACCAACTTATATAGATCACAGTCTACTAGTGCACGTGAACAACAAGTCATTAAAACAAAGTAATTCCGTCAATTTCTTGGGTCTTCTCATTGACTCGTATTTGAAATGGAATGCGCATGTTGATAGTATCTCTAAAAAAATGTCAAAACATGGTTTTGTCATCTGGAAAATTGATGTTTTAAAAACATACTATTTTGCTCATGTCAATTCACTATTAAGTTACGGCATAATGTGCTGGGGAAATTCTGCCCTCATTAATAATATCCTTATTTTGCAAAAGAAAATAATAAGGTCAATGGCTTTTCAACATCCTAAAGCCTCCTGTCGTGAACTTTTCAAAACATTAAAAATTTTAACAGTTGTATCGTTGTATATTTTTAATTGTGTATGTTATGTCAAGGGAAACTCAGATAAATTTGATAAATATAGACAATTGAGTAACTATAATTTTAGGCAAACTTTTAATATATTGATTCCTAATCATACTTTATCTATGACTGCAAAGGGCCCTAATATTATGGCAATTAAATTATATAATAAATTACCTATCTCAATTAAATCAATTACAAGTTGTAAATTGTTCAATAAGAAAGTGAAATCTCTCCTATTACAATATTCATTTTATTCAATCACTGAGTTCCTCGCCTGCGACTTTTAAAATATGTGTATTAGTATTTGTTATTACTATGTGACTCATATACCTAGTGTATTTTGCTCTTAATTTGTATTTGCATTATATTTTATTTATTTTTTAATTTTGACATATCCCATGCTATATTTTAGTCTAACGGAAATAAAGATTATTATTATTATTATTATATTTTTTTAAATGTTTGGAAATACCCTTACACCCCATGTGTACTCCTTGACTTCGTTTTTATTCTTTTCTGGACGTATTTTTTTCTCTTAAAGTCGTAAAGTTGAATCTTTCAGGGATGGTTGAAGATACTTTTTCAAAATTTGTGTATTATAACCATCCGTACGCTCCAGTTATACCTCTAGGGTTCGTGTTTTTTAAAGGAAGTTTTTTTTTCTTTTCAAGTCGGAAAACTCAAAACTTCTAGGGATCGCATAGGATACAACTGGCTTAAAAAAAATGTAAACTTAAAATAAAAAATTAAAAATGTAAAATTAAAAATTAAAAATGTAAAATGAAATCTACGATTTACGGTGATCCGTTATTTTTTAACTCGACATTCCCAAAATTCCTCAGCGGGGGTGTAGAAGGGAAATATTGAATTCAACTCAAATGTCAGATTTTAGCGATTGAAACCAAATCGAAAACATATACAACATTTTTACATAAAGTGCCTACTTTTTAAAATACTGATTTTCCCCAATTTGTTCAAACTGTCTAAAACGATTTAAAAGCATGTTTTATTCTTTTGCATCCCCTTCTGCCCTGCCGATGGAGATGTCCTGTTTAGGCAATGTGTGAAAAAAAAATCGCACAGCCTTCCCAGTATATCATGGATGATTTAAACCTTTTTTATCCTCTTCATGAGAGACAGCTTTATAACATCTATTCTTTAATTGTTTTCGATTTTTTTAATCGTTCCATGTTATGAATTTTTTTGTGTCAGGGCACTATATTTGTCATTTTTCATCGGAAATTTGAGTGAAAATCGTATGACAAGGATTCGGCAGAAATGTTCACCAAAGATGCCTCTTACCGGAAGGGTTGAAATTTCTCTCGAGAGTCTTACTGCCTTTAGTTTTGACATTCAAGAGACTGTCAAAGCTCCAGTATATTTACAAAGCATTGCCTTATAATATTTGCATTGGAACATTTTTTATCTCTCCGCTGCGCTGCGCGGTCGTCCGTCGTCAGTTTAACTGCTTAATGTTAATGGACCACGTACGGACGATGGCGCAGCGCAGCGGAGCCATCGTTCGTCACCAGTTACTTTTCTTAATTAATTATTTCACCATTAAAGAACACAATTTCACATACATCAACTTAAGCTTGAAAAAGTAGCTGTATACTAAACAAAATAATGTTTTTTTTCCGCTACCGACAACGTAAATAAGCATTGCATCCATAGTTACAGGTACCGTAAGTGGCTGATAACATTCGTGGTGTTTGTTGTCTTGGCGACGGAACTTAATTTTTACTTACGGACCTAGGAAAATCATAAACAGAAACGTAACGTTCCAACATATAGACGAGCAACACATTTTCGTCTATACCTATAGCATCGGCATCCTTTTTACATAACCACTTCTTAAAAGAGTCGTAACACGACGCATACCTTTTTTCGATTTCGTCGGTAACAGGTTCTAACACGAAATATTCGCAGCTTCGTTTGAATCCATGCCCGCAAACACTGTCACTGGATTAACACAAACAAACAAAATTCGACATTGTTTTCTCGGTTGCCATGGGGCGCATAGGTGACTATAAAAATTTGAATCCCAAATGTTACAATATTTTGTTAGAATATTTTCTGATCTTTTTCAAGTATTATATTTCCTGTAGCGGAAAAAATGAAAAAGCAACACCGAACGTAATTTCGGCAGGCGATGAGCCTTGGTCTCCACCTCGGCTCGTATTCGCCTACATCAAATGTTAATACGTCCTTACGTTCCTTGTTGCTTAAATAACTATTATAACAGTATATTACGTAACAAGAGTCGTAAATAGCAAATTACGCGCAAGTGAAAAAGATTGCGTACGAGGCGCGTAGTGGCGAGTAACGTAATTTCACGAGCGCGTAATTGCGTTACAACTCGAGTTATGTTCTATACTTTATCTACGACCACACTCACCTTACTTTATATTTGATTATCCAGTCCATAAATGTTCCTTAAACATTCTTATATTGCGAGGCTTATGGAGGCAATTTTCGGCGGCTCATTTGATAATTTTTGATGTCGCTGTTACTGGACATTATTTATCTTACAAGGATTGAAAAGAGTTTCATTAACAAGGTTTCGTACGTACGTCATTATTTGGTACTTACTTCTAGATATCATTACATTTGAATGAGAATGTATAGAATAGCAAAGTGACAGCTTCGGTGCGCGTGACGTGACGTTTTACAATCACGGATTACTATATTTAATAACCAGTGACGGTTCGCGGGGTTTCTTCTCGTACGGCCGAGGAACAAGAGGTGATAATATAGATAGGTAGGGTCAGTTGTAGAGACGGCTGGCTGCGTGACCGCACCTATTTGTATTACCACCTCTTGTTCCTCGGCCGTACCAGAAAAAAACCCGCGAACCGTCACTGTAACATACTAACGCGACGCTCTCAACCAAATCAAAAATTCGTAAACAAAATGCACTTGTGTGTTACGGTAACACACACCTACCTTTCATTTACAAGCAGGCTGTAACATACGTGGGTGTTATGGTGTACTTACACAGCCCGCGAATTGTACGATAAAAGGCATTTATAGTAGTGGTCGTAGATAAAAACAATTACAATATTCTTACCGGAAACAAAACGGCAACAATTCAATCACTAACTAGAAATGAACAATTTTAAAAACTAACAGATCCAAGAATTGGCTGCAAACGTTCAAAAACAATTAAAACAATTATAAATTTTTGATTTCCCATAAAAAACAATTGGCTAATAGAAAACAAAACGACAACAATTTAAGCTTGAAGTGGAAAAGCAAAAACTGCATTCAACAGTTTGCAAATTGAAACAAAATAACCGATTGAGAAATAGGCTTCAAGATACAAAAAAACAAGGCATGTTTTATTTTCTGTAAAACAATTGCCGCATCCCAACTGGAAATCAAACAAAGGACCCCTCACAAATCAAATGGAAATTGGCTTTCGGTGAAATTGACCAAATTTTGGATATGTTGTTCCTTTCGGTGCCCAAATCAAAAGTCTCGATGGGCACAAAGCTCGAAAATCTTCCCTGTAAGCAGTACCCAGTTCCGAAGGTTAGAGACCGGTAACCCTCGTTTTTCGCTGATTTTACCTCTCCCCTTGCATTTTCTAACCTTCGGAGCTGGATTCTGCTCGCAGGGAAGATTTTCGAGCTTTGTGCCCGGTGAGACTTTTGATCTGGGCACCGAAAGGAACAAGATATCCAAAATTTGGTCAATTTCACCGAAAGCCAATTTCCATTTAATTTGTGAGGGGTCCTTCAATTGAATTAACGTGGAAATCCTAATATTTAGCGATTTGAAAAATGTAAAATCAAAGGAATAATTATTTGCCTATCTGCTTGCAATATTATAATTTTTAAAATAATCGGTGTCTCGCCAGATAGCGGCATGCAAATGCATAACTACGCAAACAAAGCATTTCTGATTCCCTGCAAAAACAATTACCATATCATAACTAAACCCAAAACAGCAACATTGTAAATTTTAACTGTAAAAATTGCCAAAAATGAATTAGAAAATTGCTCTAAAAGATCGATATTTACGAGGGTCGTTTTTTTCAACCTCCGATGGGCCATAATAAGATGACAAGTGTATATAAAACAATGATTTTTATACCAAAAGTTATGTACACTTATGGTTATTTATCGACATAATCACCTTGGAGATTAAGGCATTTGCCTGTGAACGAGCTTTCCAATACCCTCTTCATAAAATGTTGCCGCCAATGAATTTAAATGTGTCTTGACGTTGTCTTGAAGCTCCTCGTTATTTTGGAAGCGCTTCCCTCTTAGCCATACCCGAAACAAAATAACAATTACAACAATGGATGCACACAAACTCGCCAAACAAGCCAAAAATTACAAACAAACCTTCAACAACCGAAAGGTAATGGCTACCGTGTTTTGGGACCAAAAAGGTGTGTTGCTTTTGGAGTTCGTGCAGCCAGGGACTATGATTAATGCAGCTGATTATTGTGAAACATTACAACGTCTGCAAAGAGCCATACAAAACAAAAGAAGAGGCATGCTGACTTCTGGAGTTGTTTTGATCCATGCCAACGCCCGTCCTCTCATGGCTGCTCTAACCCAACGGCTGCTTGAGCAATTTTAAGAGGGATATTTTCGATCACCCGGCATATAGTCCTGGCCTAGCGCCGAGTGACTTCCATGTTTTCCCTTAACTAAAGAAGTGGCTAGGAGGGCAGCGCTTTCAAAATAACGAGGAGCTTCAAGACATATTTAAATTCATTGGCGACAATATTTGATGAAGAGGGTATTGGAAAGCTTGTTCACAGGTACGACAAATGCTTCAATTATGTCGATAAATAACCATAAGTGTACATAACTTTTGGTACAAAAATAATTGTTTTATATACACTTGTCATTTTATTATGGCCCATCGGAGGTTGAAAAAAAACGACTCCCGTATTAAAAAAACTATGTATTTATAAGTTGCTGTAAAAACTATTGACAAATCATAGCTAAAAATTAAACGCCAACAATTCAAATGTACTAAAAAATCGAAAATTGCATTCAACGATTTGAAAATAAAAAATCAATTTGTTTCAAAACTTTTTTCATAAGTTATTTTTCATATCTTAACTCAAAACAGAACGAGCAAAATGTAATATTTCACTAGGAAAGCGAAAATGCATTTAATAGTTTGAAACAAATATTCATAAGATTTTGTAAATTCTAGCGACAGTAATACAAACAATAAAACAACTATCTCAATTAGTTTATGAATAACATGCACAGTCACACGACTATCAGTCACTATCAACCGTATCGCAATTCGATAACTATGTAGTTCATAGGCTATCCTTCGGCTTCCTAAGATCTAAAAATATATGTGAATCATTCGTCAAAGTAAAATCGATAATGTTTCCAAATACTGAATATATTTCTTATTTCCATGATGATTTGGAAATTTTTAAATATACATATGTTAGTAAACTGTATGAAGTTTTATTAAGACTAGACAAATATTTAATAAGGCAAACCACATGTACAATTCCGTCTGAAATAGACTAGGCAAGAAAATGTGTCCTCTTATTTTTTGGCGGCAATTGTATATTTGATTAAAATTTCTACAGGATAAATAATAAGAGTTATATATCTAAATTGATGAACTATAAATCGAAATTAATTCTATATAACAAAATTTGTGTGATTTGATTGACAAACAGGCGCGTTTTTCTGTTAAATACCAACTCGATGTTAATAATTCACTTTTGCCAAACATCCCGTGGTCCAATAATATTTTGTATTTTACATTTTTATTCTTATTTTATGTTATACCATATTTTTGATCTATGTGTTCTGTAACTTATATAGGGTGTCTCGTTTCGAGTGTGCCAAACGAAATCAGGAAGTAGATAATGTTATTCTGAACAAAAAAGTTCAAATAAACATATGTTCGATTTCTTACCGTATATAATCTTAAAGATTTGCGATCGTAAAAAATCTTACAAATTTTCAGAATAAATTTATTGGATTGCCATGAATTTAAACACACATATTTGTTATTTAATGTTTTATTTGACAGTTATTTATACAAAAATAACACAGCAACAGTTGCTGTCAGTTACATCAAGTAAAATTACTGTCATTTTTATCATTTTCCATCCATCAGGAAATTGAATGTTTAGCCAATTTCTGATATACCTTGCATAATCGGGAGGTGCTCCATCGTGTTGGGACCACATCTAACAGTACTAACTGTTGCACGTAAATGCTGAAATGTTCTTCTAAATACCGCTCTAGAAGGTGTCTGCCGATTTGAAAATGGTCTTTGATATTCGACACAATTTGTCACATAAACCATAAACATACAATACATCAGCATATTCAGAATTCCATAAACGAGACATAATTTACAAATAAGTTTGTATAGGCAAGTGTCAATTAAACATTAATCAAATATATGTTTTTTAATTCATGCCAATCTAATACATTTATATAAATAATTTGTAAGATTTTTTTACGATCGAAAAATCTTTAAGCTTACTTATTTCGTTAACGGTAAGACATCGGACATATGTTTATTTGAACTTTTTTGTTCATAATAACATTATCTACTTCCTGTTTTTGTTTGACACCAAGAGAAATGGTTTTCCTGGAAAATAAAAAAAAACATTTTGAATACCAAATCGGGTATGCTCTATCTGATGATGATATTTTCAACTTCTGGTTCTATCCGCAAATGGGTTATTCAGACCGGAAGTTCATTCTGTTAAATAGAACATGGTATTTTTTATTGCAAATTTGGATTCTTCGTGAAAACACATGAAACAATTTTCAAAAAAAATGTCAATTTTGACCTTGTCACTCGTGCTACCCATTTAATATAATATTTAAAACAATATTTCGGATTAATATTGCTCATTATAATTTATAATTTTTTAAGGGTTAATATTTTATCCATCTTTGGTGAGTTGACCCTATCCTAGCCTTCAAACGGTTCAATTAATAACGACGCTTTTAGAAGTGATAAAAATAATATAAAATAAAAAAGCTGCGCTGCGCCGTCGACCAGGCTACCTGCGCAAAACTACTTCTCCTGCACTTGCTTAAATTGTCCTCTGAAATTATATCCACGTGCAAAGACCTTGCATGCATTGCTAAACCAATTTTCTGAATCTGCCATAATCTGTCAAACGTGACGCACTATCAATGTATTTCTTAATTTGCTGTTTAGATAGCACTCGAATTTTAACAGGAAACACCTTATTTTCTTTTATTAATGTTGGTGCTTTAAGAATTATTTGGTGAGCGTCTGAGAAATGTATACAATTCGCAGATACATTTTTAAGGTTTCAAAAGTTGACGATCGAAAAATTGGATTTTGATTGTTGTCAAAATTTTTGAAAAAAATAATGATAAAAGCTAGCCTGACCTTAATCATTTCAACTTTTCTTCTTTGGATGCAAAAAATACGTCCTTGAAAGAAACATCAAAATTGGTGTAATTATTAGTGGTAATTAATAGTGGTTTTCTATTAATAATCCCTAAGGGTATCCAAAATACGATCAAATATAATGTTAACAATAATTAATTTAAACTCATACATGATCAAGCTCAAGCCCGATATACCCCTCCCCCCCCCTCGTGAATGCGCGCCTGTTAATAATTAATAATTATCATTTATTTATTTTCTAAACTCTAATAAAACACTTAACGTAGCATACTTATTTTTTTCAAAACTCTAATATGCGTGTACTAATTTTAGGGGGAAAGATTTTTTTTCTTGAACCATAAAAATTATCTCGATTTATTGTGCGATTTAAAAAATCAAAATGTTTTCTCCGTACGCGCAATGGCACAATAATAGTCCGGCCCGAAATTGTAAAAATACATCGTGACATCAGATTTTAGATCGGTTAACAAAAAAATGGATTTTGAAAAATACTTATTCTTTATAAGTCGTTCATTTTGGCTTGCTCTACAGAAATTTGCTGTAACTATTATCGTTTCATAATTATAAACCAAAAATTTTAAAAAATGGTGATGTGGCCATCATGTTACTTTCTCCGACTTGATGGTATCATTTATATTTACGCTTTCATGGTTTGTTTTTAATTTAAATTATATTTTAAATGTACATCGAGCGTTTTGTAAACTCAGATGAAACTGACGCTTAAAACGTCAAAATTATGAAAGATGGAAAATTTTTACTTCAAATGAAAAAACTCAAAAACTAAAGCGATTCCGAAAAAAACTTATTCTTTATAAATTCTTCATTTGGTATTCTCATATAAATTTATTCACATAAATTTTCTGTAACTATTATCGTTTCATAATTATAAACCAAAAATGAAAAAAAAAATATTTGTAATTTTTTTCTCGAATAACAATGATTTATGAAAAATGTTTTCAAACAATTTCAATTCTTTGTTGTCTTCAATATTTGTTTAAATATTTTTGTGATATTTTTCATATTTAAAAATTATTGAAAAAAAAACAAAAAAAAATTAAGGTAAACACTCACTTCCGGTGTACGAAATTTAACCGAAAGCTTTTCAGTTCTTCGGATTATCAAATAAGACTTATGTTCAAAGTTTCATATCAATTGCTCTATTAGTTTTTGAGATACAGCGCGCACAGACACACACACACATACACACACACAGACACACATACACACACACACACACACACATACAGACACAAAGACACAATTTTTTTTTTCTAGGAATTGTTGAAATGGCTTCTAGGGACCCCAAAACGGATATTTACGTAAAAAAAATTTGAAAAATTTTTCACGATCACAATACTTCCTCGTACTTCGTAACGGAGAAAGTAAAAATTAATAATTTTTTTTCTCGAATAAAAATGATTTTATAAAAAATATTTTCAAACAAAATATGTTCATTTCTTTGTTGTCTTCAATATTTGTTTAATGTTTTTGTGATATTTTTCATATTTAAGAAAATATTGGCAAAAAACAAAAAACAGTTAAGTTTAAGTTTACCAAAAACTTTTCAGTTCTTCGTATTATCAAATAAGACGTATGTTCAATGTTTCATATCAATTGATCTATTAGTTTTTGAGATACAGCGCGCACTGACACACACACACACACACACACACACACACACACACACACACACACACACACACACACACACACACACATAATAAAAAAAATGGTGATGTGGCCATCATTTTACTTTCTCCGACTTTATATTTACGTTCTCATGGGTTTATTTTCAATTGAAATCATATTTTAAATGTACATCGAGCGTTGCGTAAACTCGGATGAAACTGACGTTTAAAACGTCAAAATCATGAAAGATGGAAAAATTATACTTCAAATTCAAAAACTAGGTTTACTCGAAAACTAACGAGATTTCGAAGAAAACTTATTCTTTAGAAGTTGTTCGTTTTGGCATTCTCTACAATTATTATTCACATAAATTTGCTGTAACTATTATCGTTTCATAATTATAAACCAAAAATTAAAAAATAATAATAATTTTTTTTCTCGAATACCAATGATTTTATGAAAAATATTTTCAAGTAAAAGATGTTCATTTCTTTGTTGTCTGCGATGTTTCTTTAAATGTTTTTGTGATATTTTTTATATTCAAGAAAATATTGGCAAAAAACAAAAAACAGTTAAGGTAAACACCCACTTCCGGTGTACGAAATTTTACCAAAAGCTTTTCAGTTCTTCAGATTATCAAATAAGACGTATGTTCAAAGTTTCATATCAATTGGTCTATTAGTTTTTGAGATACAGCGCACACAGACAGACACACACACAGACACACACACACACACACACACACACACACACATACACGTCCCGCAATGCTTGTGGCAACCCATGAAATATCCTCAATTGTGGCGCTTTCGTTTAGATGCTGCCCTTTCGCTGCGCTTTTCCACGCTATTTCTGAATATGTGGTTCATTTTGCTTTACCCTCCATATAAACAAAGTTATTGCAAAAAAACAATTGTGGCAACCGTGCCACAAGTATTGGGAAACGTGAAGTGTGTATCCAGGGTGCCACAAGTGTAGGGAAACATACCGTGTGTAAGAATGGGTTGCCACAAGTATTGCATAACCTACCAGTGTGTGAAAAGCAACGTTGCCGCTGCCAGCAACCTACAATAATTCATTGCATTCTACCTTTTGAACACCTTTAACCCTTAAATGCATGGCTGTTTAATTAAAATTTGTTTATATTATCGATGTACATATTCAGAAAATAATTTATGACAAGCATCCAAAGAATTGCTTCATTTTGTGAGTAGGGAATTTGCACAACGACGGCGAACCAGCAGCTCCGCAATGCTACGAAATAAAAATAAAGGCACTTTTAATGCGTGTATCATTCCCATTTTTTTCTATAGTAATAATAGTTATTTTTGTATGTAAGTGCGCAAAATTTGTGTTTTTTTTTGTTTCGCATGAGAATGTCATTCGAATATAATCATCGAACACGAAATACAAACAATATTTTTGTTAAAATTAGAATACTATACATAAATATTGAGAATTTAGCGATGCGTCAATATACTTTTTTTCTGACGATTGTAGAAAATAATATTTGTACTTTTGTGATTTATTTTCAATTTAAATTATAAAATTTTACTTTATAATATGCTGACATAGTTTCATTGGTTCAAAACTTCGGATATAAAATGTTGTAAATCTTCTGAATCAATTCTAATGAATAGTTTTAATTAAAATAAGACACTAATAGATAAAATTCGAAATTTTTAGTATTTAACTCTGATTTTGCATTAAAACCAATGAGACATATAAATGTGTTCAGAAATACACCAGAAATAAGTGTCATATTTTCGATTTTTTTTTATTATCCATCTATATGAGTCTATTTTCTCAAAAAAAACTTTATCTAAAATATTTGAATATGAATACTATTTCTAATATACTTTCGATCATTAATACCAAGGAAACAAAAGAAGGAATGTATTAAATATTTTAGATCCCCGTACAATTTAATTCTGCCTCTGATTTTGTAAAATATACAGGGTGTCCCATGCAACAATATAGATTTTGGATTATTAAAATTCGCTAAAATTGCTGTTAAATTTCGAGCAGATATAAGTGGCAACAATAATTATAATTAGGTAGTATTGAAGTTTAATTTTAAAGGACTCATAGACTTTCAGAGGTTAGTATTTTAAAAGTTATCTGAAAAATGAATAAATTTTCAAACAAAAATAAATATACGGGGTGTCTCACTGGAGGGTCAAAGTAACTTTTTGGCCTTAAATATTTAAGATAGAAAAATATGTTTTATATAAAATAAGATAATTATCAACTCTATAATCGGAAAATATTTTTATGTATACAGAGGTCCCGCAACACAAACTTATGTTTTTTTTAATGGAACACTAGGTATGTTTTTGCATTTTTATGCGTAGTTTTTAATACTAATTCAATTGATAATAACTTTTATTGGTCTAAATTTAACCGTTTCTGAGTTATTCTGCTTTTAGGGCAAAAACACAAAAACACAAAAAATAACAAGTTATTTTAAAATTATCTAATTAATTATCTAAATGTTTTTTTATCAATAGAAATGTTACACTCTGCAAAATTATGTCTTACTAAGACTATAAACAACTACTTCCGTGGCTAATTCCACGCCAGATATTGAACGACACAAAAGAAATTTGCTTGTCAAAATGTTTTCTAGCTTTTTAATTGTAGTTAGCACTTGTACGTAGAAATAAACGACCTTAAACCAATGTTATTTCAATAGTAGTACTATTAATAATTCAATTAAATATTCTGCGTAGCAATAGCCAGGGAAGTAGTTGTTTCAATAAGTTATTCGTTTATGGTCTTATAGTTAGTAAGACTTAATTTTGCATAGTTATGAACATGTTGAATATTCATATATTCAAGCTACTTTTCGTCTTTATTGAATTTATTTAATGTATCTGCAACAAGTGAGAGTTTCTCAAGTTTAATTAAAACTGATTCGCTCAAAATGGCGGAGTTGTGACTCTTTGACAATCAAAACAACTTAGTACCTCATATCAATGTGTTGCCTTTAAGGTCGTCTATCTAAATTTTGAACAAAATACAGGGTGTTTTATTTAATAAAATATAACTTTGGCGTATAACTCAAATAATAAAATGTTTGTAGAACATGCATTCAGATACATCTATGTTTAATCCTAAAGCTTTTAGTGTGCACACAATTTTCCGTGGACATGCGGTTGGGACACCAGGTTAACCCATGTAGTTTTGTTATTATTCGAAATATCAATTTGAAATTCGGTAGGGTTATACTAATGGCAAATTTGAGTTTAGTGGTCATCCAAAAACCAGTTGCAGTTTTGGTTTTACCGGAAGTTACATCAATTAATTTTTAGTAAATTTATAAAGTTTATACGAGAGACATTTTCAAGACATTTTTCATTTCATTTTTGTCTTTGAATGGCAAAATATTATTAGTTTCAAAAAACAACCGACCTTGTTGTTTACTTTTTAGATAGAGCATTTTTAACTACAAAGCAATACTATTTTTCCTAGGGTCACCTAAGGCATTTTTCAAGTAAATTTGACGAAAAATAAGCGGTAGCGTGTCTAATATATATCGCATAATAACAATTTTTTTAAATTATTTACCAGATTCAAAAATGCATTGAACTAAGTTGATTACTTTGTTGCTATAACAATACACTTTTTTACTCTTTAAAGATTTTTCTCTGGTCCTATTTTTTTAAATTGCATTATTAGGAATTTTTTGAGTCATTTCGTTTTGAAAATAAAAGAAACAATGCGTTGTCATAGCAACAAAATATTAAGTGGCAACAAATATCCAACATCATCACTAAATGCATTATTAAATTCCAAAAACTTGTATACAAATCGTTTTCGGATTCGGTAAATAAAATAAAAGTAGTCATTATGCAAATGTTCTAATGTAACGCTATATATAAATAGGACTGTCATTGTCGCCTATATACTTAGAAAAAGTTCATGGAGTTATTCAAAACAAAGATTTTAATATATAATTCACAAAATATTTTATTTGGAACGACATTTAATCGATGAAAATAATATTTTCTCATACCAGATTTACATCCCTTCCTTACTATTAGTTCAGTGATTTTGTAATTAAATTACGTTACATAAATGGATATTTTACTGTTAATGTGTAAATGTTTTTTTTGTGTTATTGTGTGTTAGTTTGGACCGGATATTGGGATGTGACGCATTCATTCCACGAATTCGTTTTAAAATTTAAAGGGCCGGTCGAAAACAGGTAGAAAACTTGGGGGGTGACGAATGCTAACATCTGCGAAAGATAAAAACATCTGAGGCACCCACTTCTATACGTATTTAAAAATAGATTTATATTATTGCTATTTACATTAATAACTTTCTTTAAGTTTTTTGCGGTTTCAAACTGAATTTCATTAGCCATTGTAACGCATGGTAGAGAAATAAATCTTCGATTTTTTTATTACCTCCATTTTCCCAATAATACTTTATTCGTACATTTCTTATAAATACTAATATAGAAATAAATACCAATCAATAATAATAACTTACAACAAAAAATAAGTTTTTCGAACAATTTTAAACTGAATATAACATTTACTAAATTATAAATTGGTGGTCAAACAATAGCCTAAATTATACTATTTCAAGTAACGTTTGATTTTGTAAACTTATTTTTATCTGAGCTATAAATCTTTGAGATAATTTGTTGAGCTAAATTGCCGGAAATAAACAATGAATACCAATATAATATTTAATAAAATATGTATTGGTTTTGATTTTAAAAAGTAAAGTGATTTTTCTTGGAATAATTGATAATGCACAAATTACGGTATTAAACCTGTACTTGATAATATTAATTGCATCCTCTTGTGCCGTAATAGAGAAAAGTTAGACAGAAAAAGATTCAAAGGAAATTAATCATAAATCTATTTTTTTTTTAATTTTAAAATTTTATTTGATGAACATGATTGATTCATTATTTTTAGAATAATTTCCCCAATATTATAAACATAGTAAGACATCTCATATGCTATTATTTGAGAATAATTTCTATATATGTGTTATTTCTTTTCGAATCAGTGACCAGTTTTATACAAAGGGTGTAAGTTCCCGCGAAAAAGCCCATCTGGAGCGGAAGTTGTAGGACGCTCAACACAACTTTGTCAAATATTCTCCTTAATGAATTGGCATGTACCTAATATAAATGTAAACTATTTCTTATTGCTTTTAGCACATTAAATAAATTGTGTAAAAATATAAGATTGTGAGTTTAACAGTATTTCCTATATGAACACGAACTTTAGAAAATGAATTTACTGAAGTTGAAAAGTAGACTGGATATTTGAATATTCAAGTGGTTCGTAATTCTGCAAAATTAAGTCTTACTAAGATAATATTATTAATAAATAACTTGGATTATTAGATAAATTAGAACTCCCACTTCTCTTGTAATGCCATGCAAGCTATTAACTGATACAAAACACTGTGCCTAGTGAGTACGTAAAAATAAACTTTCTTAAACCTATGCTATTTCAACAGTAGTATTATTAATAACAGACAAATATCTTTCTGGCATGGCATTCGTCAGGGAAGTAGTTTCAACGATGATGTATTTTTTTATAGTCTTAGTAAGACTTAATTTTGCGGAGTAACAAATAGGTTGAATCTCCATAAATTGAGACTACCTTTTGTCCTTATTTAATTTGTCTGATGCACAAAGTGAGGGTTTTTAATTTTAATTTTAGAGGAATTCTACTGATATAAAATTAGAAAAAATTCTCGAAATAATTGCTATCTTATAGTTTCTGTGAATTTAACTAAAATACATTTGAATTAAATATTACAATTTTAATAAACACTAAATGTGTGTGTTTTTGATTATTTTTAGATTAACAAAATCTGCCGAAAATTTAATAAAACGAATTAATGTTTTTATTCGGATATTCGGAATTTGTATGTCCAATTGAAGCATTTTCTGAAACGTCCACAATTTATTTATTTATTTTTTATTTGTACATTTCCCAACAGAAAAATATCTCACTGGGAAAAAATAAAATTTAGATACATATGAAAATAATACTATTCTAATTAAAAACTACAACATAACAATACGCTTAATATTTGACGAAAACATAGATAAACTTGGACAAAATATATCAACAAAACATTGAATGCCATGGTAACTACTTAACATCTGGTGTAAGGGAGAATTAGAAAAATGTGTGGCATTGGATTTATGATAATAAAATGTTAAAGAATGACGTGTAAAAAAATAGATTTATAATACGACCGAATAACTATAAATAAGAGCCTCAAATTCAATTTAATAAACTTATAGGAGAGTAAACAAAAAATTAACTAAGCTTACAAAAATTATAAAAATATATTATATTTATGATCAATTGCTGAATGTCTAACGATTAAATAATTTTTAAAATTATTTTATATTATCTTTACTTTATTCAGTAATTAAGAAAAAATAATTATTGTTAGTTATTAAATTAATTATTTATTTAACCAATATAATTACTTATTATTACTATAACAGATTAAAATATGATATGTATGCAACCAGAAAAACAGTTCATAAGAGCAGAAATGATTTCTAGGATATTATCCGGCTCCAACCCAAATATATATGCGTCGAAGAAACTCTCAGTATCAAATTACTGGCAACGTAGCATTTTTTTGTAGAGGGCGCCACCAACTAAACACTACTGAAGTTGCCACAAATATGAGTGTGTGTACTACATGCAAGATCCTGAATAGTGGCGTCTTTTACACATTTTAAAAAAAAGTTGCATAACTTGTGTAAAAGGTACTTTTCGTAAATACTATGATAATGAATAAATGTATTTAGTTGATCATAATATTCAGTGTAAATATCGTTAGTCTAACTTAACAGGAAACAGAGAAATCACCAGAGAAAATTGTGGCACAGTGTGTAAGTTGCCACAATTCCGTGCGTCCGCCACAGTTCAGGATGAGGCACACACAAGTTGCCACAAGTATAGAGGAACATACACACACACAGTCACAAATTTTTTTTTTCCAGAAATTGTTGAAATGGCATCTAGGGACCCCAAAACGGATATTTCCGTAAAAAAAATTTTTGAAAAAAAAATCACGATCACAATACTTTCTCGTACTTCGTAACGGAGAAAGTAAAAAAATTACGATCACAATACTTTCTCCGTAACGGAGAAAGTAAAAAATCAAAAAACATTCGACAATGTTATCTAAAACCGGCAGTATCTCGCAAACGGTGTGCCCTACGAAAAAAATGAACGATATCAATTTGACGAATATTAGAATTTTAAGCAACTTTTGTTCGAAACATTTTCTTCTAGGGTTAAGGGCCACCGCTGTAGAATTTATTATGTAAAATCGAGGGCGGTTTTCCATGAATAACTCCCTAAGGGTAGCGGCTATCGAAAATGCGATCAAATATAATGTTAACAACGATAATTTTTACAAAACTTATACGCGATTGATACGTCAAACGTGATCGCCAATTTTTTTTACCCCGTTTTTAAAAAATCATATCTCGGAAACGGGACAAAAATTTAAAAAAGCGGCCCGATCAATTTTAGATATTTTCTTTAAGATTATTTTAAGATATACCGGGATCGTCCAGCTCCAACGTTTACGGAGGAGATATTTTTTTAAGACGTGCAAAAATCTGCGTTTGAAAAATCCCCCTCGGGGGTGGGGGTGAAGCGAAACGACGGGACCGGTTCTAAAAGCTTGCCCGATTATCTGGGCGTCGATTTGCCCGCAAAAACCAACAAAATTTTACCGAATAAGGCCCGGATAAGGGGTGAGGTTAAACCCTACCCCCCGGTCTTAAGGGCTAGTTTTGGGGGACGCGATTTTCAAAACTCTCATATTTTTGGACGATTTTTTGCGTTGGACGTTTGGCGCCCCATTATAGCGGTTTTCTCCGGGCGCGAAAACTTTTCTTGCTCAATTGGTATATATAAATAACTAAACAAGCCAGAGAATAAAATTTTGTGATTTTTTTTTATCACTTTCAACCATTCACGTGATATTTACCTATATGTCAAAAAACAAATCAAACTAAATACTATTTTTTTGTTGAATTAGCATTTTAATAAGCTGTAGAATAAGAATTGGAATATTATCTTTAACCGTTCACGAGATATTCACCTATATATCATAAAACAAATGAAATCAAATACTGTTTTTTTTTGTTAAATTGGCATTTAGAAAAGCCGGAGAATACGAATTTTAAATGATTTTTCGACTATCTTCAACCGTTCACGAGATATTCATCTTTATGTCAAAAAATAAATGAAATCAAATACTGTTTCCTCACGGATATAAAGTTAGCAATAGATTTCAGCAATAGAATTTAAAATTCACTTTTTTGCCATATTATTGTGAAATTTTTCAACCCACTATAAGCAGGGTGGGGTTACTACTAAAGAATACACATGAACCACCCCCGCCCCAAATTTCACCCCCTAACAATTTTTCACACTACCTAAAACAAAAACCTACTTCACACCCGGTATTTTCTTGAATTAACATTTTGGTAAGTGGAAGTATAAGAATTTGTAATATTTTTTGATTATCTTCACGAGATATTTACCTATATAATTGGCACTTTTACTAGAATCCGAATTTGAAAATATGGAGCTTATATCAATCAATATCCAGTAGTCCTTGGCCATTTGAAAAAAGTTGAATTCCAGATTCATTTATTTCCAATTTTTCTAATCATTGAATGCATTTTTAGTTTTTCCAATAGAAGTTTGGAATAATGTTGTTTTGGTTCCAGCTAGGGCATGGCAACTATTTGTATGAAAAATCAGATAATTTATTTTCAAATCTTTTACCATTTGTGCGATTGTGTATACTAAAATGAAAAACTATTCTTTCGGCATTTATATGTAGCTATTCTAATCAACTAAAACTCTATTCGTTTTATTTGCATTTACATCAAAACCACATCCTCAACAAATCTCTTACGAACCGTATCGTTAAAACTTGCATTTATTTTAAAATAATATTTACAAGAACCGCTCCGCACTGATACCATATTCACTTGGAAGATGCGAATAATACATATCCAAGTAAAGCATAGACATTGCGAGATTGGTGCCAATGGAGTTGGTTGACCTCCCCGTGCAACACACAACATACCAGCAGGTGTGGTGGCTGTTCTGCACACTCTCCGTTACGCCAGACAAACTCGGAAGTGCTGCCATTGTTGGCGGCGGAAGTAATTCCATTGTCGTAGAGGATTTCTTTCAGATGATGGTAAATGTAGGAAGTGACATTTCTTCGTGTGTATGTGTGTTGTGACAGAAAACGGTAAGCAATGGGTGACATGTTGGTGCATAATTATGTTGCGTACGTGCAGTCGCCCAGCACACTGGACTTAATT
Organism: Ocypus olens; assembly: GCA_910593695.2. Classification (NCBI taxonomy): domain Eukaryota; kingdom Metazoa; phylum Arthropoda; class Insecta; order Coleoptera; family Staphylinidae; genus Ocypus; species Ocypus olens. The sequence goes on along the minus strand of OU343053.1, from coordinate 14,207,514 downwards.
TCTATTATTAAGGTCAGGAATAATTAGTTGGGCAAATATATGTCCACTTATGTGTGTTTACCGTTTATTGGACATAGTTTCTCCAAATGGATATTTAAATGCCGTTAGAAAGTGGATATTCTTTGAAATCTAAAATTAATGGTTGATTGGTATAATTATTTATAGTGCTATAATATCTGAAACTAGTTTTAGACCAAACAGATTTAATTTAATTTTAAATAGTTTAATTTGCAAATGCAAATATTTCGAACTATGTCTATAAATTGGATTAAAAGTGAACACATGCTTCCAACAGGAATTAAACCTGCAACCTAGTCTGGGGCGCTGCCATTTGCATTTGCAAATTAAATTATTTAAAATTATATTTATACTTCTTAAAGGGCGAAAATTATTTGCTTCTATGTTTAATTTAAATTCAATGATGACGAAAAGTAGCCTGAATATTTTAATAATCAACCTGTTCATAACTTTTAATTTAGTTTTAGTACAATTTAAGTAAACAATAGACATATATAATATCAACTAGAAAAAGGACAGTTTAAAGTATTTAAAATATTACGAAGGAGGTTGAAATAAAAACACTTTGCTGGTATCACGAATTTTTCACTTTATTGTGACGATGATTAGGACGAAATTAGTCACAATAGAGTGAAAAATTCGTGATACCCGCAAAGTTTTTTTAATTCAACATCCTTCGTAATTCAACATGTATCACAAAGTAATTGCTTCAATAATCAATCATATTATTTAAAATATTAAAATTCTCAACTTGTCGTAATTGGCGAAACTTGTCGAGAATGTAAACAATGACTTGGAATACATATTTACCCGCATGCATTGTTAATGTTAATAAGCAATCAACAGCAAAACAGTTACATAGGTATATCTATACAAGGTTATATGTATATCATTGACGCGTGACAATCAATTTCAATGAAACTAATTCTTTATTGGATTTACTGTATTAATTTGCGGAAATGATTAAGATATTAATTAATTTGTTAGCGTCTTTTTTATTAAACTTGCTTTAAAGTCTATTGGTTAAATACAGAGAGCTATGGAATTTAAAGAATGTAAATAGCATGCGCCTTTAAATTATATATAGTAGAAATTGCAGCGTCCATGAAAATCGCTCGAAAATCGTTACTCGGGGGTTTTCGGGGATGCCGAATTCAGTTCTGGCATTAGAATTATCCGGGGGCGCTCGGGGTCGGCTCTGCGGGGAAAGATAGTGGAGAAAGTGAAAAATCACAAATTATGGAAATAATACTTTATTTAAAAATGAATAGTACTTTTTATTAATATTGAATTATTCATCATAAAGTTCGATTTTTAACTTAAATACTAAACAACGTCTTTAAACTCTTCTTCTTCTTCTCCTTCTTCATCTTCTTCCTCGTCACTATCCTCGGCCTCGTTGGAAGTGCCTTTTTGGTTTGAGCAATTGCCATCGCAATGCTTGCATACAAGTGAGCACTCCAACCCACTTCGGCGGCACCCGCACCTTGTGCCACAGTCGGTTTCACAGGAACAAGAAATCCTGCTTAAAATTTCCTCGGGACCGGCTTCCTGGGTCATGGTGACAGGACTGAGCTCTCCATCCACCAATTAGGTCTCGTCGTCTTGACCTTGTGAACCATACCAAGCCTGTACTTGAAAATAGACACGCTTGATATGCTCGGTCAACTCATTGGCAGTCGGGATTATGCGTGCAAGATCGATTTTCAGAATTGGTGGCTTCAGCATACATTTTTGCTCGATAGCTTTGGACGAGCTCAATCGCAGGTTTATCCCTCGTGCGGAACTCTTTGGGTGCTCCGTAAAGAGCCAAAGCTAGCCGAAGCCCATGATCTATTAAATTATCTATGGATACATGTTTTTGCTTATATATTTCTGCAAATCATGTAAATCATCGGATTTCTTAAACACATCGCAGAATTTTACTTTCCCCGATAGAAAAATGCTGAGGTTGTGTCGCATCCCGTGAAAGCGTGTAGAAGGAATATATGAGACCTGATGCACACACTTCTGGATGCTAAGCTTTCGGAAGAATACACAACATCAGGTGCTTTAGCGGAAGGCGGCTTTAGCAAGAACCAGATTCGGTGGAGTCCGAGCAGCAAGAATTTTTAGGACGTCAGTGTCTTCCGAAACAATGACCACTTTATTGTTGGGGCTTCCAGAAGCAGTCCTAATGGCCTTGAGTACAATATCAACATCCGCAGCAGCTACACTCTGCTAAGACATTACATTAGCCCCTTTCCATTCCTCCTGGAGAAATTTATTGAGCTGGGACTTAGTTTTGCTATTCCCTAAAAACTTGTCCGGACTTATACTTGCGCTCAACGTCATGACCTTCCAGGAATCTGGAGCCATGCGTACCTTGGCGGAATTTTTATGCATACATCGCCGTTTTCCTTCCGTCGGTTTGATCGTATTCATCGAAAACTACAAAAACTCTGTTCCCAAATGCTCTCTTTATGTTAGATATATGCAACATACCCATTGCATATCTCTAACATGTTCTGGCCCTTTTTCCATCTAACTTTATGTAGAAGCATGCCTCCATCTAACTTTATGTAGAAGCATGCCTCCATCAATAATATATTGTCTGTCGTCACTTCTGACACTTACCGATCTTTCTTTAAAAAGTTCATACAATTTAGATTTTTCATTTTTCCTCATTCCGCTCTTTTCAAACATAGCCGGGGGGTAAGCTGCCAATTCGAATGTTAAATAAAATTCCATACTTTCCGGCTTATTGAGTGCGAGAATTCTGTGAAATAATATGAGAGGATCTACGTTAGAAAACTTGTGTTGACCAACATTAACGGTACATTTCTCAGCCCCGATGCAAGTAATTTTTTTGGCCAAAGAGAGTTTCAATTCCTTGAGGTTGCTCTCTACAATTTCCTGCATAGTTTCAAGTCCTTTTTCAAAAGCTCTATAACAGGTTACTTTGGCATTACCTCCACTTATTCCATTGGCAATATTAGTTACATTGTCCACATCTGGAAAAGGGCAGAACTGTGTAAAAAAATCCTCTAGTTTCTGTAAATCTTTTTTGTCTTGGATGAGCATAGAATCGCGGGAGTCTTTATGCTGATACTTCTTATCCATCGTAATTTTCGTAAATTTTTCTAAGGCCATCAAGCAGTCACTTGTGACGGCACTGCCCATGAGCCACTGATAAGCGTCACTCCTCTTTCGAACAATCCTCCCTTCAATTTATTTCTTTTCATTAGTGTCTGTTCAATGGTCTGGTCTGTGAAGATTCCGGAAAATAATTTTTTGACTCGTTGGCATGTCCAATACCCTTGTTTGGTAAATACTTTATATTCATCCGGAGCCATATATTTTGGCAAATCCTTACAATCTTGGATATAAATTTGGCCTGATTTGGCGTAATTGAAGTGGCCCGTTGAGTGGAAAAAGGCAATCATTTTTTCTAAGGTACTGACATGCAAATCCCAGTTTCCACTTTTTTCGGCGAATATAAAATCTTTAATAAGAAATACCATCCGACAATAGGTTATCCACAATTTACAAGTACTATTATTATTTTCAATTTCTTCAAAAATTATTTCAATTGCATTTACTGAGTTTGTTTTACTGCCAGAATTGAATTCGGCATCCCCGAAAACCCCCGATTCACGATTTTCGAGCAATTTTCATGGACGCTGCAATTTCTCCCCCCAATCACCCCACCCGGGCACCCCGCAGAGCCACCCGCAAGCGCCCCCGGGTAATTCTAATGCCAGAATCGGATTCGGCATCCCCGAAAACCTCCGAGTAACGATTTTCGAGCGATTTTTTCGCGTTGCCAGTCGTTCTTATAATGTTGCAAGTAATTATGCAATTGGAAAATGCATTTATTGCACCAGAATGCATTTTTCGAAAAATGGCATAACCACACCATATAGACTTTTTTCCTGAGATCTTTCTGAACACAATGCAGAAAACCGCATCTCGATATCTGCTGTCCCTAAAATTTCTTTATTTCGATCGATCTTGATCTAAATACCCTGGACTACAATAGAAGTGACAGCTAATGTCTGAGATTCATTTGAGAACAAAAACAAATCATGGCCCACTGATTTTGATACCTACAAATGCGACGCCGCGCTGCATATAAACTCCGGCCTTTGCAGCGCCTTCATTAATGTGAAATATCCTCGATAAGAAAACTTTTCAAAAATGCAATTAATTATTTTTGTCATCTACAAAGTGCAAATATTTTGTTTTTCAAAGCAATATTTAATGCGTTAATTATTATTGAAAATATGAATATTTAAAATTTGTACCGTTTTCTTTGGCCCACTGTGTACAGTTGGCGTAGGTTATTTACTGTGGATACAAAAACTTCGTTACCATGGATAAATAAATAAAGAGTGACTTGTTAAAAAAGTAATTGTTTAATTTTAGTTCAATAAGTTGAAGAATTTTTCTGCAATGGTATTTTAAAAATAGCTTTGCGATCCTAATGGAGAAATAAATTAAATAAGGACGAAAAGCAGCCTAAATATATGAATATTCATCATGTTCGTAACTCTGCAAAAATTTTCGAACGGTCGTTTACCTACCAAATTTATAAGGTTTATAATGCGATACCGAGTAATCTGAAAGACTTAGATGTACCCAAATTTAAAATTATTATGAAAAATCGTTTCTCACAATAGCGTAGTAACAAAAAAGTTTGCATTGTGTTCTATTAAATTAATCTCAGTTTATTTTTTATTTTTTACTTTTTATTTTTTAAGAATTGTTTATGTTTACTTTATTTTACATTTTTGATTTACCTTATATTTTTCATGTGTTTTATTTAGTTTTATTATTTACTTTTATTTTATTTTGTTTAGTTTATTTAGTTTTAATTTTAATTGTTTTTAATATAAATAACTGATATTTTAAGGTTTGGATGGAAGAACAGTTGAGTTTTTACTCAGAACTGAATCCCGCCTTATGTTTTTGTATTATTAGTAAAATTAATGTTCTTATTTGTAATTTGTATATTTCAATTCTGTTTTCGTTTTATTTTACTTATTATTATTAAATCCTAAAGGTTAAAAAACAAAATTAAACAATTAAAAATAATTGTCCGCCAGTTCTTCGCAATCCAGTGCATCCTGTTACAATTGTAAATTTCAAAACTTAAAACATCAAAATTGCATTTAATGATTTAAAATTTATAAAATAAGAAATTCTCTTGAATTTAACCTAAATATGTTTTATACAAAATGCATGCATTTTTCAACATTAATGTAATGTAAAAAAATGGTACATCACAGCCGAAAGCTAACCATTAAACGAGTAGAAAAATAATCTGTATAGAAATTACCTTCGAAATTACAAAATCCATTTGAAAATTAACGTATAATTAACAACCTACAGAAACATCCAAGGCCGAAAACAAAATGGCAACAACACTCAAAGTCAAACTGTAGCTAATACAAATAGCACTCAACTATCAGTGGCGGCTCGTGGACCTTCGTAGGAGAGGCAAAGAAGCCGCTCGTGCTGCACTACTTACTCTTTTATTATACAAAAATTACAAAATAATTACTTAAATCTAAACTTAAAACTATTATATATCAAGTGTATTTGTTCAATTATTTATTTAACGAAATATCTTTATATACGATATATACGATATATACGATACTACATCCTTCCGAGATGGTACATTAAAAGTATATGGACTTGTAATTAATGTATTGTAATGAGATTTTCAGCGTTTACGTAATTGAGGGTGCCCTTTTCAATGAACATATTTTCAAGATTATTCGACTTCCGGTATGACCACAACAACTTCCTTATTTTAAATGCAATGATATATTTTTTATTGCAAATTTGAATTACACATAAAATTCTGAAAAAAAAATTATTAAGTAACATAACTTCCAAATTTAAGCATTTTCGAAATATTTGACATTTTAAAAAATTTTGTGCTTTTTCATAATGCACTTTAAAAATACATATCTCCGAACAATACAAAATTGAAAAGATGTAATGTTGGCCATAGAAAGCCAAGACTCGAAGGTACCCAGTGGTGATTTATTTTTGGAAAAATAAAATTAAAAAACTTCATACCATATTTAGTCAACTTTAAAGCATTAAATCTCGATTTTTTTAAATTACATATTCCGACGCAGAATTGAATTCTGCATTGATTTATACTAGCATTCCCTATGCCTATCTTCGTTTGTTTCCAAGATATTAACATGTTTGTAAAAATACGTGAATTTGCTGTGCAACAGTAAAACAATGGGAATGTAATAGAAGATAAAGTTGTTTATTTAAATGTTTCACATAAATATGAGGATATTAAATAGTAATTTAACCAACAAGTGTGTTAATGATAGCGATTAATGATCGAGACATTTTCACGTACGGGCGCCTGCGCGAGTGCGTTAATGTTGAGATCATTAATCGCCAATTAATACCCGAGTTGGTTACAAGATTTTTCCGTAAATCGTAACTTAGATTAAAATTACATTAGAGAAAATCCAAACAAAACCAACCAACGAATTTCCTATTAAGCCCTTTGCAGCAATATCGGCAAAAAATGCGAATAGCGCCGATTTCAAATGACGCCTTACTTGTTGCTCCTCGCACTAGGAAATAAATTCTATGTAAGTTTTTTCGTAAAAATGTTTATTCTTTTCCAGAAGCAAACTTACTGTTGCATTGGCTAGTACTTTTGGCGGTGTTAATGTAAACTCTACACTATCCATAGTAGCAGACATTCACTTGATACACGCGTTTTATAAATTTGACGTTTCACACTTTGACATTATTGTATAACAAAATCGCAGGCGGTTCACCGCTAATTTGTTTCTAGCGCAGAGAATTGATATACTTTTACATGTGAAACAAATTATAGATCGTTTTCTCGCTATTATCAGTTACATTTCCAGTAATAATTACTTACATTATGAGTCACTCATGAATTAGCTATTTAATGCTTAACTAGAAATCGTTCTTTTTTTTTAGGAAATATGATTGATAGGAATTCGGGTTAGGGAATCGAGGATGATAGGGAATTGGCTTAGCCAGCTAGGACATTCAGCCACAACCGATGTATAGTATTTAATAATTCATTCAAATGAAATGACGGGACTCGAACCCGCACCAGCGGGGTCTAGAGGTCGGACCTCTACCCACTAGACCACCGCGGCCCTAGAAATCGTTCATTAATGAAAAATCGTTTATTAATGAAAAATCGTTCATTAATATGGGTCATTAATGAACGATTTTTGATACCTTTGGGTACATTAAAGTTAGCCATTAACCAACGAGCAACGGAAAAATAATTAAATAAAAAAAACTATTAAACTCTTTTATTACACAGATAACACAATTATTTGTTGGAATATTTAAATAAATTAATTTAATAAATGTTCAAAATGGCCTCCATTTTGTTCTAAGCACTTCAAAATTCTTTGGGATATTTCGTTATTTGTTGCTTTATTGATTTCCATGTGATTTAATTTGCCAATATTATCCGTTGAATTAACTCTTTTTTTGGACTTAACTGGCCTGGCTTATACATTGCTTTTAATGCGACCCCACAAATAAAAATCAAGGGGTGTGAGGTCAGGGGATCTTGATAGCCATCTCTGTGGTCCATTTTCCTGAAGCTTTACTACGAGCATTTCACAATATTGCACACGATGTATTCGATCATTTGGATGAATCGCTTGCACTTTAACAAATGAATACAGGTGCATTTTATTTTTCTTTAAAACACGTTGAATAGATGTGTACTTCCAAGATAGTCGCGCGCAGATTTTATTAAAGCATGTGGATTTACATGAAAATATGCTGGCAAACTTACTTCGTGGGGTTTCACGTCAATTACAAATCTATGTCTTGTATCTATTGCCTGCTTAGCATTACCAGTTCGAAGAAAGTTCGCTTCGATTCTACTAAATCTCCGTTCATTGGTGTTTAATGGGGATATCTTTCATTAAATATTCGGCAGGTCCTCTCTACAACTCGTAAACATTCACTATTAAACCAGACAACAACAATACGTTTGACGTTCCGATTCAACAACCGTTTAAATCAACAACTCTTGTTTTTTTTAAATTTTATTTCTAGGCCTACTTGATAAATTACATTCCCATTGTTTTTCTATTGCACAGAAAATTGACGTATTTTTACAAACATGTTAATATCTTGAAAATGAAAGAAGATGGGCATAGGCAATGCTAGTATAGATCAATGTAGAATTTAATTCTGCGTTGAAATATGTAAAAATATACAGGATGTTCCATTAAAAAAAATCGAGATTTAATGCTTAAAGTTGACTAAATGTGGTATGCAATTTTGTACACTCTTAATTTTATTTTTCCAAAAATAAATCACCACTGAGAACCTTCGGGTATTGGCTTTTTATGGCCAAAATTACATGCCTTCCATTTTTTATTGTTCGGAGATATGTATTTTTAACGTGAATTATATATTTCGTAGGGACAACATGGCCAACTTCTGCATTTGAAGAGATAGAGAGATGGTCAAATTAGCAAAAAGGTGCAAGTTCGCGAGCTCATTAAGAATCTACCACCAAATCCCACTTGTCATGGCCCACTTGTTCGAAATTAAAATAAAAACAAAATCTTATTTTTTTCATTTGCCGTAACCTCTCTGCTACCCAAGATACAGAGATGCGGCTTGAACTAATTTGCATGACAATTTAAACACTTTCATTGGCACTTCATAAAACCAATGTTATCTGTGCAATTTTTTAGTAATCTAACAGAAATTGCCCATGTTGTCCCTACGAAATCCGGGCACCAGTATATATAAATATATACTTAAACATAGTGAGTTTTAACTTTTGACATGTGGCAGCACTGAAAACATTTGATCTTTTCGAGCGAATTTGATATTTGACATAAGCATTTCTACGGCGATTCAATAGTTATGTTTACATTTGTTTTTCGTTGCTCGTGTCAGGCATCGATCGACGCTAGTTAAAAATCCACACCGAATTAACAGACCGACTGAATCGCCTCTTTTTCGCCGCGAATAAAACATACATTATACACTCGCTGTTTCTTCCGTGATATTCGTTTTGCAAACAAAGTGATAATATAATAAACTAGCGCTACCCGGCATGCGTTGCACTGCCACTCAAATATATAGAAATAAAGATTCAATTCGTTTATTGGAGTGCTTTAGGATAAACAATATTTTTAGTTTTTCCGTCTGGTGCGCACACGAATAAATCTGATGGTTTTCCAACACGTGAACAGGCCACATATAGTTGTCCATGTGAGAAGCATGGATTCTCCAAATTTAGTCCACACACTTGTAGCGATTGGCCCTGTGCTTTGTTGATTGTCATTGCAAACGCGAGTCGCACAGGAAACTGTAAACGTTTAAATGGAAATGGCATATCTGTCGGAATCATTGGGATGCGTGGTAATAGTACATCTTCGCCTTTAAATTTTCCATTCAAAATGGTAGCTTGGATGATATTGTTCATCATCTTTTTCACTGAAAGCCTGGTACCGTTGCAAAGTTGTGGTGGATTGATGTTGCGAAGAAGGATTATAGGCACGCCAAGTTTCAATGTTAAAATGTGCGGCGGCATGCCTGGCAAATCAAGTGAATTCAAAAATTCGGTTGGATAGTTGACAACTTCGTCTTGATCCATTACAGTATCCACGGACTTGTACGTTGTAGCTTCACCTGGTATTTCATTTTGAATGCTGTAATTGATCGCATTCACATCGTTATTTTTGGCTGCTAATATAGCACGTAAACTCAGCCACTGATGATTTTTATAATTCTGGGCGATATTTGGGAAAACTTTGCGAACCAATATTTCTATGGTTGCAGTGATTTCACAGAAGTTTGTAGGCAATGAGATACATTGTGTAGATTCTTCGATTGGCATTTTCCCATTCCCAATATCCAACAATTGTTTTGCGAAACGTTCAGCAAATGCATCATGTTGTAGTTGTACACGCATATTAGTCTTCAAAGTCAATTTTTGTACGTGTCGCCATAAAACTGACGATTTGAGACATGCATTAAGTTCATCGGCGGATGTTGAACGTGGTATAACAGGGAGAGTTTGTCGAAAATCGCCAGACAATAAAATGAGTGCGCCACCGAAGAGCTGTTCATTTCTTCTCAAATCTGTTAGTGTACGATGAAGCGCTTCCAATGCTTTTTTATGGGCCATAGTACACTCGTCCCATATAATCAGTTGACATGTTTGGAGTACTTTACCCATTCCAGAATCTTTGCTGATATTGCATGTGGGGGTCTCAGTAATTTGAATATTTAACGGCAATTTAAGTGCTGAATGCGCTGTTCGGCCACCATCCAAAAGAGTTGCAGCAATCCCAGATGAAGCGATTGCCACTGCAATATTTTTTTGAGATCGTATAGTTGCCAAAATTAATGAAATCAGAAAAGTTTTGCCTGTACCACCGGGCGCATCAAGGAAATACAAACCGCCACTGTGGCTTGTAGTTGCATGGATAATTTGGTCATAAGCTATGCGCTGTTCTGGGAGTAATTTCGGAAGATTCGTTTGAACAAATCTATCCAATTCGTCGACATTAAAGTGTGTTTCTCGTTGTAAATCACGATCTAAAATGTCATTTGTAGTTCGATTGGGCGTAGCTATTCCCAATTGTATAAGTCCTTTATTAGCAATTGCCAAACATATGTCCTCAATCAGAACCAATGCCTCATTATACACATTTGGTGTGAATTGAATGTCTTGATTTTCATTCGTTGCACGCAGACGATATAGGATGTCTTCACTCATGTAGTCTTTATATTTTTCCCAAAGACCTTTGGGATTGGATGGGAAGCACGTTGTTAATATAATAGCAAATAACGTGCGTATTTGCGATGGTTGAGCTGAATTCGATGCATCTCCGAGTGAAGTGTCCCAATGTGTATCGTTTTCAAGAAGATTTAATTCTTGGCAAGCTTCACGATAAGTGGCACAAACTTGACCGTTTACTAATCTTAAGCCTTCAAAGGATGTCGGGCCTCGTATGTTTATTAAAAGTAATCGCAAGTAAAAACATTCTGCATTGTTTAGATGAACAGTGTACAGTCGTCCTAACGCGTCGGTCGAATATAAATTTGTTTGTCCTTCAACTGGTTTACCTTGTTTGCGACGTTGAAACTTTTTCGTAGATGCATTCCAGGTGTAGTATGTAGGTACTTCAGAGTAAAGTAACGTCTTTGCAAATGTATCCTCTCCGCACAATGTGAAAAATGCAGTTAACGTGGTTGGCGGTGGTGACAATACTCTTGCGCGAACATTTTCTGTTGTGAAGTACACTCGTTGTCCATTTTCAAGATGCACTGCCAAATGAACAACTGTTGTATGGCGTTCATGTATTGGAAATGATAAAATGCGCCATACTGCTTCATTGCTACTAATATAGCGTCCCAGTTGATATTGGTTGATCTCATTGATGGATGCATTTGCATTTTCTACTCCAAATACTGCCATATCGCTTCCTTTGTTGACATATTTGCAAATATACTTGATAGATTTCACCGAATTGCAATACTCGACATTAATGTGGGCTTTGTATGTTTTCGAGAGTAACGGAGAATACGGTACAACCCAACGATTATCTACACCAATGTCATTGTTTCTTACTTTTAAATTGAAAGATTTTCCGCCATCTTCAGTTGATCGTCGACGGTAGAGTGGATATCCATCATTGCCAGTAATAGTCTCAGCAAGTAAGTTTCTTGGGTATCGTTTTGTGCATTTTCCATTGGACATGCATGGTGAATTCTTGTTGAGTAAGCCACATGGACCATGAATCATGTTTTTAGTGACTACTTCAAATAATTGTGGATCATTTTCGATATCTGGTATTTCTGCTGAGATAACTTCGTCAATTTGATTTGGGGTTATTTTTCCGATCAACCAAATCAATATGTGTGCATGTGGCAAACCTCTTTTTTGCCATTCAATGGAATACATCCAACAGCGTGTCTCTCCAAAAACATTATGCTTGACAATGAAGTCCATTAAAGATTTTAATTTTTGTTTGAACACACGTGTGGATATATCATGGCGATCCGATGGTGATTGCCCAGTTAACAAAAGTTCTTTTATTTCATCCCACGTTGGATTGTAAGTGAACGTAATAAACAAATCTGGGCGGCCAAATGCACGAACATATGTCATTGCATCTTGAGCGTATTCATGCATGTGCCGTGGACTCCCAGTAAATGTGGCCGGTAAAATGATCATTTTACCCAAGTCATTCGGATTCACATTGCCATCATTAACTACCGCATCACGTAAATGAATGTACTCTTCGGAACGCAACTTGCTTTGATTTAATCGAATGTAGAGAAGTCTTTCGGTTTCGATTTTCGCATACATATCGACAATGTATTGATGGAACAATTGTCGACATTTCAAGATATGATTTTCAGCGTTTCTTCGAATCATCAATCGATATGAATAGAAATTCAATGCACTGACTTTCTTATTTGTTTCCTCATTTGTTTGTGGATTTCTCAATTTTATGTTGAAATGATATCCATCTTCTCCATGGCAAAATAAAATTGGATATTGTAATCCGTCGTATGAGCGATGAGTTTCTGACACTCGTTGAATATGGCCATTCCTCCGATGAAGAATTATATCACGCGTATTAAATTCTTCTCCAACTATAACGACGGCCACTTCATCAATTGTTGGTGCGTTGTATTGTCTTTCGTGTTGGCCGACTGGTGTTTTGTCTGCTCTAATTACAAGTTTATAGTGATCAGTTGGCATTTGTTCAATTGCACTTCTGAACAGTCGAATTAGTTCGTTGTGTTGATCGAATAAATTTTGTAATGCAGCCACAATTTCTCTTTTAGTACTCGTATTGTACCGACAACGTTGATCTATTTGTTCGTTAGTGTTTCCCATGAAATATATTTGAAGAAATTTGTGATCTGCGTTCGGCAATGGTAGTAGTGATCCTGCACGATGATAGATTTGCCCTTGCACTTTGAATGTTGGCATGTAATTCTCGCGCACTATATTTGTTGCACCAAACGAAGTCATTTGGAAACATGAGTTGTATTTACGTATATTTGCCAAAAAATGTTTCGATTGGCTTGTGTCACCTGATACCAACGTTGATAACGGTTCAGGTGGCATATGTAATTCTGGCAATTTCACTTTTCCACCCGCGCAGCACATTCCAGGTGTTTCTTTGTTAAATTTGAGAGCGTTACAATACATGCATAATTTGTCCATTTTTCCAATAAGCACACTTGGATGAAGACTGTAGTCATATGTAGCATCGTAATGGAATGCACAAAGATTTAAATCGGCGTACAGTGTTCGTCGGGCTTGAGCAGTTCGTTGTCGCTGGATTCTCAGTCGTTCTTCCCGTTGATTTTCTGTTTCAGATGATCGGCCTTGAGCAGTTCGTTGTTGCTGGATTCCCAGTCGTTCATCCCGTTGTACTTCTGTTTCATATGATCGGGCTTGAGCAGTTCGTTGTCGCTGGATTCTCAGTCGTTCTTCGCGTTGATTTTCTGTTTCAGATGATCGGCCTTGAGCAGTGCGTACACGTTCTATTTCCAGTCTTGCTTCCCGGTGCTCATCTGATTCTGAAGTTCGTAACTTCTTTCGCTTCTGAGTTTGAGGTGTAGATCGACCAATCGCTTTTCGCTTGGGTGGCATAATTTATTTTACAACAAATGTATTCCTTTTTAATAATTTTTTAAGGGTTCAAAAGTGCTACGACCTGCAGGCGAGTAGACAGCGATAACAGGAACACTGGCAGAATTCCTCAGCAATGCAACTGACTGAGGTAGAAGTAACCGCAAACGTCACAAATTTACAAATTTAGTTCTGTTTAATGTTATTTTAATTTCAGTTGGTAACGTATATAGATATAGATAGATTTTATTATATATGAAAGCAACCGGCAGGTCGCACCAATTTCAGTTGGTAACGCCTGACGTACATTATTCCATCCTCCTGACATTCCCTAATTACAACAAATTCTATTAGTTAGGTTATGTACATTGAAAACCAAGAAATGGTAGACAAACATATTCTATTTTACACAGAAACCTTCCCCCGCATGATTACATTAACCCCTGAAAATTTCATCCAAATCCGACGAATGGTTTAGCTGTCCATAAACGACAAACAAACAAACAAACATTCATTTTTATATATATATAGATAGATTACAACCTTTCCTATGTCTATGTTATGTTGCTTAAAATGTAGCCGATCACGGGATGAATTCATGCGTCCGGCCATTCTGTCACCGGGTTCCTACATTTCCACGCGGGTAAAAAGTGAACAATATTACGCCTTCGTTTTCTTTAACCTTAGTGGTACTGGTGACGAACTCCCCAATATACATAATAGAACATATTTAGTATGTAACGCATTGTAGGGTTTCAATTATCCTATGAACTAAAGGAAATTTTACATTTTAATGTCGACACATGTCACGTTTAAGCACTGCCAATTGCGACAACTAAAATGTTACCACAAATAGTTTCATAATGAGCAAAAACTGTAAAATAAAAAATCTGATTATTAAACTACATATATTTGATATAACAAATCGTCGATTATTAAACCAAAGTAAAAAAAATAATTGTGGATGACAATAGTATAGTAATTAAAAAAATATATATACCGGGTGACCCAGCGATCTGTAAAAGCCCCATAACATATTTGCTATTTGAGATATCGACTTCTAGTTTTCTTGAACTGGTACTCACACTTATTCTGCATATTTTAAAAATATGTATGTTTTTGTACAGGGTGTCCCAATATACATAACAGACCAAAGTTATGTTTTTTTAAATGGAACACCCTATATTTTATACTTTAACCCTCTTGAGAAGCTGATAAAAATAGTATAAGATACTATGGGTCTATTATGGACGGTTGGTTAGTTATGGGCAAATTTGTGGCAAAAGATGTACACATTTAAAACATTGCAGAAGCGTTCCTGGCAAAGATAGCATCATTATTTATACACTAGAAAATTTCCCACATCATAAAGAATAATTCACATCGGCTTTGGTTCTCCTTTATTCATAGTGCTATAAAGGGTGTCAACATACGCAAAACAATGGATAACTATTTTTTTTCAAATAGAACACCCTATATAAGTTGCCACCAATCTATGGCATTTTTAATAACAATATACAGTTTGTATAACAAAATGTTAAGGATTCTTGAGATCTATCAATAAAAACATATTTCTTTTGTCACCTTCTGCTCATTTTTGGATTTTCAGCCAAAACTATGCATTTTGAGGAAAAACTATAAGAGGCGAAAGTTGTAGAGCGAAAAATTTCTGATCGACATAGGTCTTTTAACTTATAAGATAATGCGTGCTTTGCCAGCCAGAGCGCGCAAAATCGTGACCGTGTATGCATTTTAGCGTTTTCTTTTCAAATTTTTTATTAATAAATTTAAATTTAAAGTATAGTGCAACTTTATTTTCCGCACCCTCTAGCGGAAAAACGGGAAATTATAGGGAAATTAAAATGGCCCATATCGATTGAAAATGTTCCGCTCTACAACTCTTAATAGAAGCAATTTTTGTCAAAAATGCATAGTTTTCCCTAAAAACGCAAATTGAAAATGTATATATCAATTTTTGCGTTTTTCAATGGTTTTTTGCATTTTTAGAGAAAACTATGCATTTTGGGCAAAAATTGTTTCTTTTAAGAGTTGTAGAGCGGAATATTTTCAATCAATGTAGGTCATTTAAATAATTCTATAATTACCCGTTTTTCTGCTAGAGGACGTGCAAAATAAGGTATAGTGCAATTGATTGACAAAAAATTTGAGAAAAACTCTAAAATGCGAATACGGTCGTGATTTTGCGCACTCTGGCGGGCAATGCACGCATTATTGGAAAAGTCGAAAGACCTGTATCGATCGAAAATTTTCTACAACTTTGGTCTCATATTATTTTTTCAGAAAATGCATAGTTTTGGCTGAAAATCCAAAAATGAGCAGGTGACAAAAGAAAAACGTTTTTATGGATAAATCTTAAGAATCCTTAATATTTCATTATACAAATTGTACATCATTAAGAAGATTATTAAAAATTCCATGCATTGGTGGCAAGATATATAGGGTGTTCCATTTGAAAAAAAATAGTTATCCATTATTTTGCGTATGTTGACACCCTGTATAGCAGTATGAACAAAAAAGAACCAAAGCCAATTTGTATTATTCTTCATGATGTGGAAAATTCTTTAGTGTATAAAAAAACACGCTAGCATTGCTAGGAGCGCTTCTGCAACTTTTTCAATGTGTCTTTGTTTTGCCACAAATTTGCCCATAATTAACCAATCGTCCATAATAGACCCATACTATCTTATACTATTTTTATCAGCTTCTCAAGAGGGTTGAAAATAAAGTATAAAATATAGGGTGTTCCATTAAAAAAAACATAACTTTGGTCTGTTATGTATATTGGGACACTCTGTACAAAAACATACATATTTTTAAAATATGCAGAATAAGTGTCGGTACCAGTTCAAGAAAACTAGAAGTCGATATCTCAAATAGCAAATAAGTTATGGGGCTTTTACAGATCGCTGGGTCACCCGGTATATGTAATGCATTCTGTACAGTCCGTTGTTTCAGGTAAAGTTGGTGCGATTAAAACAGAGGTCTATTTCCAGTGATAACTGTATTTGCGGACACATAAAAAATAATCTTTTCCAGCAAGTTGCTACAATCAATAGCATTATTTAAAATTCTATGTAAAAGTCCTAGGTCGTTTATAGTTCTGCGTTTTTCTAACGAAAATAAGGTCAAATCATATACACTGTGTTCGTTATTGTTTGATAGCTGTTTGAATTTCCCGTTCCTAAAAAAAATTTTAATGTTGGTACTTACCAGTGGCAGGACTATTAGGGAATTTATTATGAACTAAACTATAACAGATGTTCAAAGTGTTGCCCATTTTGATCCAAACACAAATTTACCCGGCGTTTCATGTTATTGAAGACATTTTGTAGAATTTCAGGTATAACATTGTGCACCGCTTCTGTTATTGTATTGTGCAGTTCTTGTAAAGTGTGGAGTCGATCAGTATACACTTTATTTTTTAAATATCCGAACATAAAATAGTCCAGCGGTGTCAAATCTGGTGAGCGAGGTGGCCATAGATCTTTGCTAATTAACCTATCTCCGAAGAACTGCCGCAGGTGATTTAACGTTGTATTTGCAGTATGCGCAGTAGCTCCGTCCTGCTGAAAGTATCCTTGCTGCAATTCATCATCATGAAGTTGTTCGATAAACGAATTCAAGAGTAAATCCCGATAGCGAGCTGCGTTAATATTGTAATTTAAAAAAATAGGGCCATAGATTCTCCTTCGGGACATTGCCAGCCATACACCAACCTTCTGAGGATGTAACGGAACCTCAACAAATATATGGGGGTGTTCTGCAGCCCACACTCTATGGTTTTGCGGGTTCACATAGCCGCTAAGGTGAAACCAAGCTTCGTCACTGTAGAACGTTAAATCTAACAAATCTTCATCATTCAGGAACTCGTTAAACCAATTGTAATACTGCACTCGGCGAGGATAATCAGGCGGCAGCAACTGTTGAGTTGCAGTTACCTTGTACGGATGTAAATGTAATTTTTTTTGCAAACCTTCCGACATGTACCGAGCTATAAATTTGTCTGACCAGATCGGAGCGATTTCTTCGGACTCGCATCTAGTCTTTGTTGAATATCTGCAACGACTGCTTCCGTAAGGACAGTAGGTCGGCCTGTAGATTTTCCTTTGGAAACGCTGCTGGTTTCATGGAATCTGGTGACAATACGGCGAACATGTTGCACAAATTAATTGTGACCAAACTCAACATCAGGAAACTGCTCATGAAATTGATCCTCGCAATTTTGATAGGAATAATTCCAACTCCCTTTTGCATTGCGTGTCCCTGTTCGAAAATATGCTTTAAGGATAAACCTGTTGTGGTGATCTTCGAACGGCATTCTGAACCTAAAATCACATTTCATAATTAAGATTTGCATGTGTTAATGTGATTATTTTTTAACTTACCAATAAAATATCTACAGTAAGATGAGATGGTATAAAACGTAAATGTAAAACTAAATATCGATAAAGCACACGCACACACGATCGCACTGACAGTTAATTCTGCGGGCGCTAATGATCGATTTGACACTCTCGCACGCAAGGTACCAACATTGCAATATGAAAAACAACGCGCCAAATTCAAATGCCTATCAAACAATGTTGAACGCAGGGTAGAACTTCATCATATTCACCTCTACCGTGTCTTTTTCTCATTTTGAATTGAGCGCGTCTTGAGAATTTTAACTGGACTCGTTCAATTTGTTTAATGTCTTCTAACATATAAGGAGACCAAATAGGGGATGCATACTCCAAAGTTATATGGGAAGCAAATATTCCGTTGCTGTTTCGGTAAAATTCTCTTCCGTTGCCTCACCGCCGAACATCCACGAAATAATATGAAACCTATAATCTGCCTTACAATTTTCAAAATCAATCTTAAAATACGTACATTTAACACACACTTAAAAACAATTAAAGTAACTGTACTGCAAACAAAATGGCTAAATTCGAATTAAAAGAAATGAAAATTGCACTCGACCATTACAAGAATTAATACATGTTTAATTATTTTAAATATATTTGTCAAAAAATAACGCACTTTACAAATTATTAAACGGCTAGAAAATCAACAAACAATTTAAACAATTAATATAAATAAATCTCAATAAATAGTGTTAGTGCCCTATCTTACCCTTCAAACAGTTGAATCAATTAGGGTTTTGAGTGTGTAAAACAATGAAGAAATATTAAACATAATAATAATACTTTTATTAATGGTAGACCTTTTACCAAGAAAAAGTAAAAACCCAAAAATTGTAAAAATATAAATTTAAAACTGAACACACGTAATATATGTGTGCCACATGTACTAAATGCATAAATATATCAAACAATAATAATAGAACTAAATACAATTTTTTCGCCTGCCCCTACTGAAACCATATATTTCGGCCATTAAAATCGGGCCGAAACTACGATTTAACGGATCTAGGGCCGAAAAAATAATATGCATAATCTAGATAACCTTTCGCGGAATATAAGTAGGCTATGCAAAAATCTGACAGTGACAGTTCAATGGTGCGCGATATAAAATTTCCTGAAACACTGTTTTTACTTAAGGCAGGCGAAAAAATATCGAGTGTAACTCATGCCAAAATGCTTTAGCAACCCTTCACTTTTAGCAACACGAGCGAGCGAAGCGACGGGTTAAAGCCTATTTTCGGCCTTTGATACACTATATACTATAACTTTAATTTGAAGCTAGAGTATTATTCGTTAGATAATTGAAACCAGGTGTTATTCCAATATTGGTTCCCAATAGTATATTACATAATTACGAGCTTTAAGGAGCAAATTGCTTTACAACTCGCGTTATGTACTATACTTCACCTGCGACCACACATTTATTCGCTTAAAATAAAGACAAATTGAAATACAAAAATAAATTTTCAAGGCTCTTGGTAAATTCGGATGAATGATTGGCGTTAAACGGTGTTAATAACGTTTCCATAAAAACCGTAGGTAATATCATTACCGCACACTTTTTACATTACAGTTATTACATATTGAAATGTGTAATGAGCCGATTACTATAGATGGAAACAGTGTGTAATTTATCATGTCTCAAGTGAGAATAGGTAAAATTTGTTATCAGTAAACGCGATCAAATAATGGTAAATTGTACAACGAGCATATAATGATGGCTATTAATCACGAGAACGATGTTTGCACAATGAGCCGTAGGCGAGTGGAGTAAATCGTTCGAGTGATTAATAGCCATTATATGCGAGTTGTACACTATACTTTGTTGGCGAAAATTAAAATCAGAATTAAAATTAAAACCGAAATCAAAATAAAATAAAAACAAAATCAAAATCAAAATTAAAATTTGTAATTACAATTATAATTGAAAAAATAAAAATAAAATCAGTTTTCAACAGGGTAAACAAAATATTATCATAAATCGCATTCTATGAATTAAAGCGCGAATTAGCGTGTTTAATAACCATATTAAACACGCAAATGCGTGTGCGTGTTTAATAATCATATTAAACACACAAATGCGTGTTTAATGAAATTGAGTGTTAAATGTACCCTATTAATGCTACCCATAGAATTAAATAATGGGCACATTATAACATTTTCGTGAACAAAATAATATGTGCATCTAATGAATTTCATGCCATAAAAGCATGCGAAAGTAAAAAAAATATAGAGATGATAATGCTTTAATTTCTAACGTATTGTGTTTAAATGTTCAATCCATTAGGAATAAATTAGTTGAAATTGAAGCACTTTGTACTGACTAGAGATGGGTAACTCCTTAGTGAGTCCACTCAAATAGTCAACTCAATCAAATCAGTCTAGTGACTGAGTGTAAAATATGAAAGGCTTTTTGAGTCATGGCTCAGTCCCGAGCTTTATTTTTAGAAATTTATAATGGTCGTCAGAAACAATGAGTCGAGTTTTTAAAAGCATCTAAAGATGCATATTGGAGACATTTTGAAAGCGAGAACCTTTTTTTAGCTCTTCACCAGATAAACAATTTAGCTCCCTGTGTTTTACTGAGCATTGGTTAACCCCCAAACGAAACTCAAATAGCTAGTATTGAGGGTTTCTCTTGAGGTAGATGTAAATCTTTTCTCACGCGAAATTAATTGTGAAACAGGTTGTTGCTCGTTTCTTAATCTTAATTTGTTTTTGTCATTTACAGGTCTCCAAATGGAAATTTCCTAAAACATTTGAATGAAGTTTCATGTAAAATAGATATGTTCAGGAGCAATACAATTATTTGTCGTGATTTTAATGTTAATTTCAATAAAAATAATAACGACAAAGTAACACTCATTTTTTTAAGGGGGTCACTTCCTCAAAAATGAATAAAATAATTGTTTTTTATTGTCGATTCTGATTTGACACACACAAAATTATTTTACATTTTTACGATTGGTAGTAGTGATCGAAATTTGTAAGCAAAGTGAGGATGCGAGCTCTTGTACAAACTATTTTTAAGTTTTTTGACTCCTGAAACATTTACTTTTTTAAGTTTAGGTGCACTTAAAAACTATATAAGCTATCAGCACGATTTTTGTTTTGTTTGAAATGTGGTATCGATACCTACTAGTATGACCAATCATCAGCGGGGTGTTATCTCTCCCATTATTTTGCCAATTACGGATTGAGCGACGGAGAAGAATGATTGAAACAGATATATCATCGGATCGAAAACTCGGTTTCATATTCAGTCCATTACATTGCCACTCTTTATATAATCCTCTTTGGTATGACTAAGAATATTTCCATATGTTGAGTAGCGGATTTTTTTTAAATAAAAAGAACTGTAAAATGTTTCTTTTTTAAGTAGAAATTTTGAATTCAATTAGTATTTTTTTTAATTCCTCACCCATAAATGCTTATTTTGGAGGTAAGAACATGTGTACATAATTTCAAAGAAATCGGTACAGTAGTTTTCTAGGAAAGTGTAACTCAAAATCACGTTTTTTTTTTAATGGAAAACGGCCGAGGAAGAGACCCCCTTAAGTAGTTTTGGTTTTAGAAAAACTATAAATATCTTATTATACACTGCCGAGTATAAAACTTGGGTCAATCCGTAATTTGATTTTTGTTTGGAAATGTTTAGTTTTTTACGTGTTTATTCATTGCTTGAATAAAAAAAAGTTTATTGAAAGTAAATAAACAATTTCAATTTGATATGCTAAGTAATGAAAACGATCAAGTTTACTTTCATACGCTTTTATTGAAACAAAAGATAGTTTAAGGACTATTAAAATAGCGAATATTCCCTCCTCTGGCAGTGATAACAGCTTGCAAACGACGAGGCATGCTCTGGATCAGATTTTGGATCTGGAGATAGTTTAAAAACACTATTTGCGAATGCCGGTTCAAGTTTACAATCTGGCCTTTTGACCGAAGCGCCCCTTGCGGACGAATTTCGAATTAATAAAAGTCCAGTAGTCCAACTGTTTATCGTTTTATGGTGCACGTTGTTTTCTTGTGTATTTTTCTAAATATACTTACCAGTTAGCTTAGTGTTTATGCTTCGGTTAAGATTAAGTTAAGCTCCCCCTCCTTTGCGCCGGCTAGTAGTTTTACCCGCAGTAGTTTTCATTTACGTTTGGTTGCCGCTGCTCGAAACATTGCCGTTAGGGCCCTGAAAAAAATTCCCTGCTCAAGGCCACATTGTAAACATTTACTCAGTTGTTAAGCTCACAAAATATGCAGTAAGTATCTTTTCGGTGATGGTTTTTACTTTTTAAGTTCGCACCATTCTTCAGACAATTTGTAGGATAGGGCGTATCTAGTTCTGCAGTATTCCGGTATTAAACCACCCACCGTGGCAGCATTGGTAAAGTCTTCAAAATCACTGTCTGAGAACATTTTTAAGAATTATTTTACAGTATTCAATTTATTTATTGCAGTGCAATAAACAATAAGTAAAGATGACCATAAGCTTATTTGATTTTGTGATAAAGCGTATGGAACGTTCTCATTCAAAAAGTGGATAAAACAATGTTAACGGAACTAAATAAACTGTAGTACGTAATTAGTTGTGACATTTGCAAAAACAAGTTACAAATCACTCGTATAATTTGACAACCATTAAACTCGACAAACAATATCGCGCTTTTCATAACTCATTACGTAAATAACTATTAAAGTTTAAAGTATTAAAATATTTTCTATTTTCGACCAAAAATATCTTTCGGGCTATACATTTTAATTTTACACTTTATACGTTGCATTTCTGCGTTTTAATTAAATTTATCTAGATTTGTCGGAATTGATATTTGATATGGATTTTGCAATTTTGTTTATTAGGGACACATTAATCGCTATTTCTACACCACTTTTTGGACCGCCTCCAAACTCTTAATAACACTCCTCCGAACAATCCATTTCTATTTCTGTACGAACGTGTGGGTGAACCGTATCAAGTTTAAGAGTACGTTCTTATTGTCTGTCGTAACTGTCGGGAAGAAAATAGATCGAAAAATTGTATTTCCTGATACACTTTCCAACCAGACGATTGCGTCAATCATGTTTTCACACTTTTACTTAACAGTTATATAAAGAAGTGATATTAAAAGTTTTTTTTATTGTGACATTTTTCCTAACATAATTAACAGCCATATTCTTACAATATTCAGTTTAAACCTTTCGCTGCGGCATATGATTTTTATTTATTATGTTACTTACTTACATTACTTTCTCAACTTCCAGAGAGGAAGTAAATTTGTATTATTTTTTTCTGTTCTTGGGGTAAATCGTAAAAAATGCAAGAGAATATATTTTTATGAAAATGTATAAACTATAATAGTTCATTAAATAGATAGGCAATTAATAAGGATTGGCAATGTAATATTCTTCTGGGAATCTTACTACATATTTATTGAATAAAATAAAATAAAAAATAGTGACATAAATAAACAAATAATAGAATTTTTATTTTCAGGATGAATAAAATTAATAATAGCCATTCCTGAACAACTGTAGAAATTGTTTTGAGGCACTGTAGTGTGAAGATTGGTTAATGTCATGGAAGATGTTGAAGTAAAATGTGCGTTGCTACTTGTTGATGGGTTATTATTTTCTATAGAATCTAGTATTCTATTTCCTACATTTATTTTATTTTTTAACGAGTGATCAATGTAGTTGATGTGGACCATCCACCGTGGCGTTTTAAAGAAGTGATCTCCACCAGGATCAATTAACATGGTAGCAGAGGTGCTGCGGAAGCATTGGCCTGTGTATAAATGTGATTCTGGAATATTTAAAAATGACACAATCTGTTTTAACTTATTAAGTTCAACATTTTGGATAGTACATTTACCACGTTGATAATTTATGCTCCAGTGACAGCAAATTCACGTACAGTTCTTGTTTTCGTATCGTGTAAGATTTATAAGAATTACTGATTGTAGATCTTTTATATCCCGAATTTTTAATTTGTGTAATTCATGTCTTCTACATGCACCCATTATTCCAAAAATTAATGACACTAACAAAAAATATAAATTTATTTTTTATTAAAGTTTAAAGACTTAAACTTACTTACTTTTACCCGAAGATATTCGTTAATTTTCATTCGTTTATCTTCGACTTTTTACTCCAGAAGCCTTCTGACTTATGTTAAAACATAAAAATTACAAGCTCTACTAAAGTAGAGCTTGTAATTTTAACATGAATTCTTCATTTTGTTCGCAAGCTCTTCGAAGTAAACAATTAAAACGTTTTCTGATAAGGACATTTTCAAAAGACCTTACTTTGAGGATTTTTTAAGAACTTTTTTCAAGACTTATTTTTAGGACTTTTTCCTTCAGGACCTTTATTTTTAGAATTTTTTTTTCAGGAATTTTTTTTCGGGACGTTTTTGGGACTTTCTTAAGAACCCTTTGTTGAGGATAAATTTTTCAGAATTTTCTTGATGACATTTTGTGGAATTTTTTTTTCAGGACCTTCTTTGGACCTTTCTAAAGATTTTTTATCAGGGCTTTTTCAGATATTTTTAGCATTTTTTTCAAGACTATTTTCAAAACTTTTTATTTCAGGAATTTAGTTAGGGACATTTTTTACTATTTTTCAAGACTTTTTGGGATTACTCTTTCAGAGCACTTTCTTCTTTTTACGGTTAAGGACATTTTTAGAATGTTTTTTCAGATTTCCTTTTTATGTTATTTTCAGGACTATTTTTTAAGACTGTTACCACAGGACAATTTTTTTATGATATTTCATCAGGGCTCTTTTTTGGAACTTTCTTCAGGACTTTTTCAGGATTTATTTTAGGATTTGATTTCAGGACGTTTTCAGGACTTTTTTTCACGCCTATTATTAGGACTTTTTTTTCAAGACTTTATTTCCAGGACTGTTTCTCCAGGGCTTTTTTTCAGTACTATATTTCAAGACTTCTTGTTCAGGACTTTCAAGACTCTTTTTGGCATTTTTTCAACAATTTCTTCAGACCTTTTTCAGATCTTTTTAATGATTTTAATGAACTTTTCTACAGGGCTTTTTCAGAAATGTTTTTTTAGGATTTTTTTTTTGCTATGTTACTTTCATAACTCTTTTTCAAGACTGTTATTACAGGATTTTTTTCAGGAATTTTTTCTCGGGACATTTTCGAGACTTTCTTAAGAACCCTTTGTTGATAAATTTTTCAGAATTTTCTTAATGACATTTTGTAGAATGTTTTTTCAGGACCTTTTTTGGACCCTTTTCAAGATATTTTATCAGGACATTTTCAAATATTTTTAGCATTTTTTTCAAGACTATTTTCAAAACTTTTTATTTCAGGAATTAAGTTAGGGACATTTTTCGGGACATATTTTAGGTCTTTTTGCAGGACTGTTTCAGGACTCTTTTTTCAAGACTCTTTTTGGGATTACTTTTTCAGGACAATTTCTTCTTTTTAAGGACATTTTTACAATGTTTTTTCAGATTTCCTTTTTATGTTATTTTCAGGACTATTTTTTAAGACTGTTACTACAGGACAATTTTAGTATGATATTTCATCAGGGCTCCTTTTTGGAACTTTCTTCAGGACTTATTTCAGGGTTTGCTTTTAGGACTTTTTCAGGACTTTTTTTCACCCTTTTATCAGGACTCTTTTTTCAAGACTTTATTTCCAGGACTGTTTCTCCAGGGCTTTTTTCAGTACTATATTTCAGGACTTCTTGTTCAGGACTTTCAAGACTCTTTTTGGGACTTTTTCATCAATTTCTTCAGATCTTTTTAATGATCTTCTTAAGAAATTTTCTACAGGGCTTTTTCAGAAATGTTTTTTTTAGGATTTTTTGTGATGTTACTTTCATAACTCTTCTGTAGGACTGTTATTACAAGATTTTTTTTCAGGAATTTTTTCTCGGGACGTTTTCGAGACTTTTTTACGAACCCTTTGTTGAGGATAAATTTTTCAGAATTTTCTTCATGACATTTTGTACAATTTTTTTTCAGGACCTTCTTTAGACCTTTTTAAAAAAATATCAGGACTTTTTCAAATATTTTTAGCATTTTTTTCAAGACTATTTTAAAAGAATTTTATTTCAGGAATTTAGTCGGGGACATTTTTTCGGGACATATTTTAGGTCTTTTTGCAGGGCTGTTTTAAGACTCTTTTTAAAGACTTGGGATTACTTTTTCAGGACATTTTTTTTTAAGGACATTTTTACAATGTTTTTTCAGATTTCCTTTTTATGTTATTTTCAGGACTATTTTTTAAGACTGTTACTACAGGACAATTTTTTTTATGATATTTCATCAGGGCTCTTTTTCGGAACTTTCTTCAGTCCTTATTTTAGGATTTGCTTTCAGGACTTTTTCAGGACTCTTTTTCACGCCTTTTATCAGGACTTTTTTTCAAGACTTTATTTCCAGGATTGTTTCTCCAGGGCTTTTTTTCAGTAGTATATTTCAGGACTTCTTGTTCAGGACTTTCAAGACTCTTTTTGGCATTTTTTCAACAATTTCTTCAGACCTTTTTCAGATCTTTTTAATGATCTTCTTAAGAACTTTTCTACAGGGCTATTTCAGAAATGTTTTTTTAGATTTTTTTTTTGCGATGTTACTTTCATAACTCTTTTTCAAGACTGTTATTTCAGGAATTTTTTCTCGGTACGTTTTCGGGACTTTTTTAAGAACCCTTTGTTGAGGATAAATTTTTAAGAATTTTCTTGACATTTTGTAGAATTTTTTTTTCAGGACCTTCTTTGGACCTTAAAAAAAAAACAGGACTTTTTCAAATATTTTTAGCATTTTTTTCAAGATTATTTTCAAAACTTTTTATTTTAGGAATTTCGTTAGGGACATTTTTTCGGGACATATTTTAGGTATTTTTGTAGGACTCTTTTTCAAGACTCTTTTTAGGATTACTTTTTCAGGACAATTTCTTCTTTTTGAGGACATTTTAACAGATTTCCTTTTTATGTTATTTTCAGTACTATTTTTTAAGACTGTTACTACGGGACAATTTTTATATGATATTTCATCAGGGCTCTTTTTCGGAACTTTCTTCAGGACTTTTTTCAGGACTTATTTTAAGATTTGCTTTCAGGACTTTTTCAGGACTTTTTTTCACGCTTATTATCAGGACTTTTTTTTTCAAAACTTTATTTCCAGGACTGTTTCTCCAGGGCTTTTTTCAGTACTATACTTCAGGACTTTTTGTTCAGGACTTTTTTTTCAAGACTTTATTTCCGTGACTGTTCCCCCAGGGCTTTTTTCAGTACTATATTTTAGGACTTCTTGTTCAGGACTTTCAAGACTCTTTTAGGGATTTTTTCAGCAATTTCTTTTTAATGATCTTCTTAAGAACTATTCAACAGGGCTTTTTCAGAATTTTTTTTTAGGATTTTTTTGCGATATCTTTTTCAAGACTGTTATTACAGGACATTTTTTTCAGGATATTTTATCAGGACTCTTTTCGGGACTTTTTTCAGGACTTTCTTCGTTACTTTCTTCAGGACTTCCTTCAAGACTTTTTCGGACTCTTTTTTGGACTTCTTTCAGGATTTTTTTAAAGACATTTATTTTTGGTGTTTTATATGAAGACTTATTTTTTCAGTAATCTTTTTGCAGTACTTTAATCAGGACTTTTTTTCACGACTATTTCACAACTTTTTAACAGGACTCTTTTTTCAAGACCTTATTTCAAAAGTTTCTCCAAGATTTCTTTCAAGACATTTTTTTGTCAGGGCTCTTTTTTTAGGAATATCTTTCAGGACTTTATTTCTGGTCTTTTTTATGAACCTGTTTTTCAAGACATTTTTTTCAGGACTTTTTTGGGGCTTTTTTTTAGTTTTTTAATAAAGTTAGGGTAAAGATTAATTAGAATTTGAAACATAATTTGTCATTTTTACCTTTCATAAATTTGACGTTTCAAAAATCATTACCATTCGATCATGTGAAGCGCTCGATTTAAAATATGATTTAAATTGAAAATAAACCATAAAAGTGTAAATATAAATAACTAAATAACTATTAAATAAATAAACGGTTTATTCATGGGAATATTCATTTACACAATGAATATAGAAAAAAAACAATTTAAATTATAATTAAACTTACTTAAAGAAATATAAATTAATTAATAAAAAAAATAAAATAAAAAGAGAAAAAAAATAAAAAAAGGTATTAGATACATGATACATTAGGTACATCGTAATAGTAGATTGTTAAAACATCGTTTCGTAGAATCGAATAAGTTAAACCATGAATATTTATTCAGCGTATTAGCAGATCTCTGGATGCGACTAAAGGGATTATATATTAAACCATCAAATCGGAGTGACATAATGGACACATTGCCATTTTTTATTGAATTTTCACAATTTCGATGCGTCGTGCAATAGTATATTACAGTACAAGTGATGAAAGTACGAATTTCGCTCATGCGTGGACCTGTTTCTACACGAGCCGTAGACGAGTGTGCAATTGGTGCACAATTGAGGGAAAATTGTTTCATCACAAGTGCTGTATAGCGGTTTGTTTAATCCTGCTCATAAAATGTATAAAATAAAACGTGAAGAATATTTATTACTGATATTACTCATTATGGAATGCAGGCATGTGGTTGCTATACCTCAAATAAAAAAGTAATTGTCAATTATGAAACAATTTGTTAAATTTTGGCGTTTAATGTGATAGTTTATTTAATTACGTCCATAAAATATGCAAATAACACGGTAAGAACACTTTGTAATATTTCCACTGACATTAGGGTGAGTGAAAGTGACATAAGAGTGAGATTAAGGTAATGTACTTTCAGTCACTCGTTTCCTTAGCAACTGATTGAGTGAATAAAAGTAAAGCTTTCTTTTCCCGTATCTACGTAAGAAAGTAAAAGTTTAATTGGCAGGATTAAACAAAGCTACGTAAATGTCAGAAAGTGGCAGCTCCAACGTTGGCAAATAAAACTTAGCCCGCAATTTAAAATGAAACTTCTTAATGAAACACCCATTAGTACAAAATTAAATTCTGATTGTTTAAAATTTCTTCAAAACTGTCCTTTGATTTGGTATTATCAGTATTTATTTCATATTACTATTTTTATGTATGGGGACTGGTTTATTTATATATAAACTTTAATACTCAAAATTATCCAGCAATGAGAGTTGAAATTTTTCGACTCTACCCTCATTACCCAATAATTTTTAATGTCACAGTTTATATACAAATACAAACACACACTTTTTGCAACAATTAATGTATTAAGTTTAGACCGTTGGGTGATTTAAGAGGGAGGGCAGTGAATTGCGATCCCCCACAGATATTTGAAATCAGTCGCGAGTTTTAAAAAATAAATGTTAATTTTGTGTTATTAATTTTTTTTAAATATTTGTTTCTGGATACCATCCCTTTAGTTTGTTTAGTTTTTCAAATAGGGTGAGCTTTACTAACACATTCAAACATTTTAATTATACTTTCGAATATAAGCTGATGATAATCAAATTTAAACTTTTTAAATTTACACTGGATTCTTCATTCGCGTAGTTTTGTTCATTAATGTATATTATGTCTAGATTTATTTCTTCACATAAACTTTATTAAAAGTTCATTTCAGGTTTTCGATTAGGCTTACGCTAAGCAACGTTCTTCAATACAGCTATAGTCACATACAGTGGCGGCTCGTGGAAAATTTTGATGGTAGAGCCACTTAGCATACACTATATATCTCACCGCCTCCTTTTTGAAGAAAGAAAAATCTATGATTAAAAACGTTTACTTGTTGCAGAAGCATTAAAAAAATTAAATAAACACGGAAAATAGCCTACATTGAATCTGTAATACCGTTCTTCGCCCGCGGAAATCAATTAAACGACGAATTGTATTTTATAACCTTATCTACAATACTTGAAATTTGAAACTTATTTTTGGTTAAAAAATCGGAAAATTATTCGTTGATCTTATCTACATCTCTTTAATTAGTGATGAGCGTTATTTTCACTAACTGCTACTTTGCAACCGTTACTAAGAAATAATAACGGTAACCGTTATTGAAAAATCCCACTAACGGTGATTTTCTCAAAAGTTATTTTATAAAAGGAACTCGATTAAATAACGAATCATCTCTTATAATCGATTCAATAACGAATCAGTTCTTAGTAACAGGAATCGATTCAATAACGAATCACGTCTAAAAAAAAACTCGAACAAATATTGAAAAGAATTTGATGTAAAATTGACAAACACAAAATAGGCCAGTGATTTCACGAGAAAATGTAATCTAATCCGTTTTAAAATTACAAGAAATTCTTAAAACTTTGACATTTAAATCCAAAAAGCCATTTTCTGACTTGTGTTAACTTCTGGTATTGCCACGAATAAACTATTATTATTATTATAATTATAAATCAGCAAAATCGAACACCGCATTTGGCAGTTGAACCATTTCAAAAATCAAAGTCGCGAAAATCTTGGAAATTTAAAAACGACTATTTTTGCATTAATTTCAAGAGAAAATTTGAAAATCCGTTTTAAAATGACATTAAATTCACCATATTTTGACATTTGTATCATCAAAATCGGCCAATGCGTTGAGCAATTTAAAAATCAAAATTGCAATTAAAACCTTTGGTCTTCTTCGTAATTTTGGCGTTTTGCGTTAATTTTTGACATTTTAGAAAATTTCACGACGACCGACAAGAAACCTAGACTCAAGGAAGAGATTGTTTGCCCCTCCCTAGGATCCGCCAGTAATGAACCGTTTTGAATAATACTAAATTCGCCATTCATTGATATTTAAATCATCAAAATCGGACAAATCATTTGGTGGTTGTATAATTTCAAAAATCAAAGTCGCGATTTTAAAATTTTGGATTGCAATTTTTGCATTTTGTCTTAATTTCAAGAGAAAATTTTCATTTTGAAATTGTACAAAATTGGCCATATTTTGACATTTGAATCATCAAAATCAAACAATTCCGCAGTTGTGCAATTTCAAAAATAAAAACCACGATTTTACAACATCCGAACTAAAAAGTGAGATTTTTGCATTTTGTGTTAATTTCGTAATCCGTTATAAAAGTGCACTAAATTTTCCGTATTTTGACGTTTGATCGTCAAAATCTAACAATGCATTCGGCAGTTATGTTTTTAAAAATCATTATTCGATTTTCTATTTTCGAAGTTTGAAAACGTGCGATTTTGGCATTTTGCGTTAATTTCATGAAAAATCAAATCTAATCCGGATTGTAAATTGCATGAAATTTGCCAGAATTTTGACCTTAGAATCACCAAAATAAGACAACGTGTGCAATTTCAAAAAACAAAATCGTAATTTTAATCTTCGGACTTTTAATTCGTGGAATTTTTACGGTTTCCGTGTTTCACAAAAAAAGGTTATTAAACTGTTTTTAAATTACATTAAATTCTCGAGTTACGTTAGAATCATCAAAATCGGACAACGCGTTTAACAAAAATCGAAATCACGATTTTAAAATATTCGAACTTGAAAAGTGCGATTTTTTACATTTCGTGTTAATTCACCCCCAAGATGACTTTGTTACAAACGGGTACTGAGTAAAGTTATTTTAAATAACGGTTACTAAATAACTATTTAAATAACTAGTTATTTTGTGGTAACAGTAACTTACTTTAAATAATAAAATAATAAATAAATACTTTATTAGTGCCAGACAGAATATGTTTACACAAGTCAAAACAAGTAGCATAGTTATGCAAGTATAATGTGTAGTCAAATACAACAAATTAAAATTTAAATATAATGATAAAATAGACAAGCGAATTCGAGTCAGAATAAATATACATAGAACATACATACACATTAACGAGCATTTACATTACAAGTTAAAATGTATTACGAGTCAAAATTAATTACAAGTTAAAAAATTAATTACAGGAAAATCAATCAATTTATCATGTCAGCAAAGTTATTGGTTAAACAGTCACTAATAGTATAAAAGGCTTTAGTTAGTAGATATGTTTTTATTTGAATTTTAAATTGCTTCAACGGAAGCAATTTTATGCTTTCAGGTAAGCTGTTATAAAATTTGGGTCCATAAAAGTTGCTACTATTTTGTGCCTTAGTAAGACGTAATGGTCGCGGGCGAATGTTTTCACCTTGACGCGTATCGTATGAATGCATATTACAATGTAATGTATAGTTGGAAATGTTTTTCCGTACATCCACAACACTTTCCAAGAAGTAAACACAAGGAAGGGTTAACACTTTTAACTGAATAAATACTTTCCTGCAGTCCGCCCTATAATTTATGCCTGAAATTACCCTGACTGCCCGTCTTTGAGCTCCAAACAATCGATTCAATATAGGAGAATGTCCCCATGCTAAAATACAATAAACTAGGCTACTGTGAAACAATGCAAAGTAGACTTTTTTAAGAGAGGCTACATCCAACATATTTGTAAGACTCCTTAGCAAATAAGTGACTTTCGAGAGCTTATTACTAATTTCCTCACCGTGTGTATGCCAAGTTAATTTACAATCAAGGTAGACACCTAAAAATTTAGCTTTAGCATTATCTATGTGCTTAACACACTTAAGAGTGAATAGCATCTCCACTGTCTTGTTTGCATTAAGGGTTAGCTTGTTACTAACAAACCATTGGGCAAGTAATTTACGATCTGATATATTTAGTCTATTTGACTCTTCAATATCAGAGGATCTTGAAAACAGCGTTGTGTCGTCAGCGAAAAGGACGATCGAAGATTTCTGGGGCTGTACTGACAGATCATTTATGTAAATTAGGAATAACAAGGGTCCAAGAATAGACCCTTGTGGAACCCCGTGGCTAATCTCCATCCTCTCGGATGATACTGAGTTCAACGAAACAAGTTGCTGCCTATGATTTAAATATGAACTTAAGATTCGACAGCTAAGAGGATGGAAATTATAGTAGTACAACTTACGCAGGAGAACGTCATGCTGGACGCAGTCAAAGGCCTTACTCAGGTCTAAGAAGGCTGCAGTTGTTGAGTTGCCATTTTCAAATCCATTTAGAATATTCTCTACTAATTCCATGACTGCGCCACACGTCGATCTTCCCCTGCGGAACCCATACTGGTTGGTGTTAAGTACTTTATTATCCTCCAGATAATCCACAATTTGATCAAATAATGCCCTTTCCACAACTTTAGATATAGTAGGTAAAAGTGAGATTGGGCGATAATCGTCTTTACTCGTTTTATCTCCTTTTTTGAAAACAGGAACAACACGAGCACACTTAAGAATATCAGGAAATACTCCCTCTCGTATGCAGTTGTTAATTAAAATTGTTAATGGTATTACTACGATGTTGACAATACTTTTGAGCAAACCTACGGTCATTTGGAAAACATCTTTACTTTTAGTGTTAGACAATTTATTTATTATTTCTCTTACCTGGTTAAAGCTAACTTCTTTAAATTTAAAAGGCAAACTTGTTGGTGTAGAAAGTGGCAGCATTAGCCTGATGGGATCTATTACACACGGTGGGATATGGTCAACGAGCTGTTTTGCAATATTTACAAAATGATCATTAAAATCACTTGGGTCAATGTCGCAACTGTTTGGCATGTAGTGTTTATTCTTAATAAGACTCCATAACTTGTGCTGCTGATTTTTTGAGTTGTCTATTAAATTTTTATATTTTGCTTTTTTAGCAGTTTTAAGCGCAATTTTGTATTCTCTATTATAATTTTTGTAGTGAGGACAGAATTCAGGGTTTTTTTCACTTGCATCACGCAAAAACGATAGTATTTCCCGCATTCGCCGTAACTCTGCATTGAACCACACAACCCTATACTGTGTTGGATTGTGTTGTTTTTGTAGTGGGAAAGAAGTCTCGATGAGTTGTTTAATTGTTTCCATGAATAAATCAAATTTTGGGTTGATATCAATATTATTATCGTTTGCAAAACTCCAGTCCGTTGATTTAATTAAATCGTGGAGTACTATTTTTCCCTTGTCTGTAATAGGCCTATGTATACGCGTAATTTTTTCAGTAGATGCCCTAGTAAAGGGGAGCCTACACAGTATACCGATGTGGTCCGATAAGCCTGTATCGGCTGCACTTACAGATATGTTTTCGTTGTGGATGTTCGAAAAAACATTATCCAAACAATTGTTGCGTCTAGTAGCGAAATTCACTTCCGATACAAGACCATAAGTGGCCATTAATTCACATAATTGACTAGCTTTAATATCAGGAGTGTTAAACCACACATTGAAATCACCACCTACAATTACATTTTTAGTGAGATCAAGTTTATCCAATAACTCATCCATGATTGTTAAAAATTCATTAAATTCACCTATTGGAGAGCGATATATAGTTATAATCACTAGATTGTTAACCGGTAGATGTAATACAGATATTTCGCAGTGTTTTTCTTGCGAATATTTATTTAAATTGTCCAAAGTTTTGAATACAATGTTATTATTATTTAAGATCTGCATTACTCCACCATGTAAGAATCTCTTACGTGAATAGTTTGAAGCGATAGTTAAACCAGGAATGGATAAAGACATTGCTTCATTTTCCGTAAGCCAATGCTCGGATAGACAAGCCACAGAAATGTTATTATTTTCAAGTAAATATGCTTCAAATTCGTTTGTTTTGTTACGTAAACTTTGGATGTTTAGAAACAGAATAGACATTGAATTTGCTACAGGTGACATTTGATTTTTAGCGGTGTCCTTTGGTACGGCTTGCCCGTTTAAAAATATAACGGGACAATATAATTCCCGTAGGCCAATAAGTTGAATTAGTTAGTTTATCATGATGCATAAAATCCGCACCAATTTTAAAACCTGAGTGTGATTCACCTAATTTAATTTTTTCGCACGAGAAAGAAGCACCGTCCAAGATTGTAGTGATATGATCCTTCATTTCCTCTTCTGTGGTGTCTTGTTTAACCCTCTTAACCAGGATCCAGGTTTTTTCGACTCTGCGTGGATTTTAGATTGAGATGCCACACCGGTTCCAATTATTATATGTTTGTCGCGTGGCTTATGGCTTTTCTCGGTATTTTCTTTATTACTAGCATTTCCATTAGCAGCTACCCATGCTACGTCAGTTTTATTTTGTTTAGCAGAATTGCTATTGTCAGTTTTTTTGTGTGTGTCTGTAGCAGCCTCGGACTGCATGTTAATATGTTTGCGTACAGTTAGTACTGGTAATTTGGGATTGGATTTGATTTCGGCCGTTGCGGTGTTTGTCGGTAATGCAGAAATATCTTCCTTGGGATGCGTTTCGCTGTTGCAGATAATTGATTTATCACCAGATTGAGCCAATGTTGATTTTGCTCGCCGCGGGTAGATGCCGCTGTTCGATGGAACTTGTGGTTCAAGTGACTTTAATTTATCTCGTAATAAACTACAATTATCCATAAGCAAATCATTTTTGCTTTCCATCTCACGTAATAAACGTTTTAGGAACTGATTTTCCTGTAGCAACATTTTAATATTAGGTTCGATGGAGTCACTAACCTCAAAAAAGTCCTGGTCATCATCACTTGCATTAGAATTGCAATTATGGTTCTTTAAACATCTCGGATGACACGATTTGCTACACCTGTCACAGATGCTGCCTCGTCCTACAGTTTTTCCGCAGGTACCTGCGCACGTTAGACTATCTCCAGCCATGTAATATTTAATTCTTCGTAACGATGTGATGTTGACAACTTCTCAACTTCAAATGACTAGTTATTTGTAGTAACAGTAACTGGAAATAACCGTTTATCTCATCACTAATGAGTACCGAAAGAATTTACAAAATCTGTTCTTTCGCTCAAGAGTTATCCTCAAGAAAATGCAAATTTAATGTTTTGTGTCTTATCTGCATCTACTCGGCGAGTACAACACTTTGCTGAAAGAATTTGCCAAATTTGGTCATCCGTTCACAAGTTAACCTTAAAAAAAACAATTGAAGACAAATTATTTTTTGGTCCTGTACTCGATGAGTACAATACTTTTTTAGTTAAGTTATCCTCTGAAACCCGAAAAACAAATAAAAAACAAATTATTATTTTTTGTTCTGCATCTTTTTTTTATCTGCATCTTTGGGATGAATCTTACAAATCTAGTCATCAGTTCAAAAGTGCCGAAAGAATTTTCCAAACAAATGTGTCCTTTCTTTGAGGCGAGCACCCAGAAGGGGGCTTGATAAAAATGTGTTCAAGAGTTATCCTTGAAAAATCAAAAAACAATTGAACGTCGAATTTATTCGAATTTATTCGAATCTATTCTGTGCAACACATTGCACCGAGAATTTTAAAAATTTGGTAATGTGTTCAAGAGTTATCCTTAAAAAATCAACAAACAATTGAACTTCGAATTTCCGTTTTTTTTGACTTGCCTGTAAATTTTTTCAATAGTAATAGTAATAATACGTTTATTCTCCCAACAGACACAAACATCCAATTACAGGGAAAGTTAATTTATGTCTGTAAGTAGAACAACTTATCTCTGTATTAGTTTTAGACGTCAAGATATTTTAATTTTATTGCAAATTTATGTCTGTTAGTAGAACAATTCATGAAAATAACTAGAAATTATGACACCACATAATTCTATAAAAATGGGTGTTCTAGAAACCTGATAAAAAAATAACTCAAACCGGTTAAAGGTTGTCCGAAGTTTTAGCCGTAATTATAAAAAAGTTTTAATCTATACTATTAGTTGTATTTAATTTAAAAAAAGTCCAATTTACAGAATCATATCATATCCAGAAACTCAATATAAATTAAGTTGCCGGTGACTTTTTCACGTAAATAATCAAAATAGAGCCATTCTTTTGAACACCAATTTTTATAGAATTATGTGGTGTTCCACTCAGGCCCACTTGCACCACACAGCTTAAGCAAAACTTTAAATAACCCATCATCATGAACCGCTTAAAATTTAAGTCTGCATACATAACCTTCAATTCGTTCTGTCAGTTGTCCCTTGTGACAGATATTTATGCACAATAAATTATTTTCAATAACAAAACTCCTAGTATATTTAAAATGGCACTTGAAGAATTAAACTTTGGAGTAGACTATATTTTTGAAGACGATTTAGACCTCATGGATATTATTAATTTCATTTATCCACTAGTTTGGAAGAGAGCTGATCATTCTCATGACTTGGGCGAATTGTCGTTCTTTTGGTGTTTTCGTGTCCGCAAATAAACTTTGTTAAAATTACTTGGCCTGACTCAAAATACTGGCTAATAATTACATAACCTCTCTTTTTTACGCACCGAGATTTCTTTACGCGTGCATTTGCCTTCAAAAATATTTAATTGAGCATTGAATTCTTAATAATTATGACGAGTTTCACTATTTCCCTGTTCGTACAGCAACGCTGTTCACGTAAAAAGACTCGCACGCACTTTATGTCAAAATCAGCTGAGAAAAGGAGACCTATGTCGCCAACGTTAAAAAGTAAAAATCGCAAGATTTTACGATGTTGCAACACATTGAGCTTGCTTACTAAAGCAATTGTATTAATACCAATGGTGCATGACGCTTCCATTTAAGCATGACTTGAAAAATAAGTCCTACTTTACAAAGTTAGACTTAACGAAAAAATGGTGTAAGTGGGCCTTACAGACATAAATTTTTAATAAAAAAAAAACTAATAGAGAGATGAGTTGTTTTATTTACAGACATAAATTAAATATTAATTTTTAATAAAATTGAAATTTCTTAACGTTGAGTACATCTTGTGCATCAATTTAAACTAAGCATTTTTTATAAATAACGTAGTTACACTTTCTTAAGAGCGCCAATGTATTTCTTAATTTTGATTTTACTTTAATTATGAAATTGTCTTGTTTACCACCGCTGTAATGGTTCCATTGAGTTCTAAATAAATAACTAAAACTTGAAGGTTGAAGAAACTACAATTTGGGGCCAGCTTATTCATTACAAATTAATTCAAGTATCTGTTCAACGTTTGTAAACAAAGCAATGACATAATTTAACACATGCATCCTTGCTTCCCATCATCACCAATAATATTAAGCATAACGTCATCAAGACTGCACTGTGACCTTTATTTTTCGCATCTATTAATAGACTTGCGTAAGTTTTAAATTATTCAACAATTCAGCAATATTTATACGGAAAGCGTTACGTACCATCGAATGTAAAAATAAGATAGTAGGAGGAGATATATTTAGTGATTTTATTTACACTCTATTACGTTTATTTCCACTGGATGTTGAAATTTGCTGAAATCATAAACTCTATTCCAGTTTAACTACAAATTTCCTATTTATAGAATATAAAAATAATCTTAAAATCGTTTCATGTTCGCTCTGAGATGAAGCATAAGGTATGTTAAAAATTATACAAAGATTGGGATCAAATTATTAATAATCTACAAAAGCCGTGTAATATTCAAGTCATGATGTAATAATAGAAAAGAAAAATTTTCTAAAAACATAAGAGCCAAGTAGGTAATATATCGGGTGTATATAAATTGGCGGATAATCTACACGTGGCGATATTCTTCATAAAATTCTGAATCGAAAATGTTGCAAAAATATTTTATCATGCCAGATAGGCCATCAGAAACCATTTAAAAGAAATGTACATTAGGCAACATGGCATTTTTAAAAACCTTATGAGTTATGATTAATTATGTGGGTTGGATCAGAGTAAAAGGTAATAGATAGATAGAGCGGGGTTTATTTACAGATCTATATACAAGGTAAAACAAATTATGAGTAAATAGTAAAATCCATTGTAATTCTATAAAACAAAACGAAAATAACACAGAAACACAAATACACTGAAACGCGAGCACTAATACAAACTGGTGATATTGGGAAAAGCAAAATTGGCGCAAACCTGGAACTAGCAAGTTTGAATGAATTCGTTGTGTCAAAAGTGACATAAGCGGGTGTGACGTTGCCGGACTAATTTTTTTTTACGAAAATAAGCTAATGAAGAAGTGTTAAGAATACACGTTTGAGATAGAAAGATAGCACACACTGACAAATAATTTTCAATTGCAGAGTTTTCAGTAAATTAATATCGAATAATAACGCATATTTAACGACCGGATGTTCAAACTTTGAGGATCTCGTGAAGGCTTAGGAAGCATGGTACAACATTTTAGAATTAAGTTAAGCTGCTTATAATGAGTATCGTCACGTGTAGATTATCCGCCAATTTATACACACCCGATATAAACGTGAAGAAGTAAATTTACAACAATCAATAAACCGTCAATCGATTCCTTAACTGTAGATAGAAAAATATTATTTTATTTACACCACATACTTCTTATACCGTGAGATCAAAAAGTCGAAAATAATTGGTAGCCATTAAAACATAACCCAACTAACAGAAGTTCATTTAAATAAAATAACTAGATTTTGATTATTAACTTTCCAGGCGGGGCGCCCTAAATCTTGACACCGTAGCGGGCGCTGGGTCTCAGAGACCCAAGCACAAAAATAATCTCCTACATACAATTTGATTAAATTCTATTTTTTTAATTTCAAATAACTAAAATATAATACAAACTCGTCGCTTTCCAAACGTGAATTAAAGAAGAAATGATTAGGGTACTCGGATAGACAACTCGAAAAAATGGTGATGTGGCCATCATGTTACTTTCTCCGACTTGATGGTATCATTTATATTTACGCTTTCATGATTCATTTTCAATTCAAATCATATTTTAAGTGTGCATCGAACGTTTCGTAGACTCGGATAAAACTGACGTTTAAAACGTCAAAATTATGAAAGATGGAAAAATGTACTTCAAAATCAAAAACTCAGTTTACTTAAAAACTAAAGAGATTTCGAAAAAAACTTATTCTTCATAAATTTGTTCATTTTGGCATTCTCTATAATTATTATTAACATAATTTTGCTGTAACTATTAGCGTTTCATAATTGTATACCAAAAATGAAAAAAAAATTAATAATTTTTTTTCTAGAATAACAATGATTTTATGAAAAATGTTTTCAAACAAAATAATCGCATTTCTTTATTATCTTCAATATTTGCTTAAATGTTTTTGTGATATTTTTCATATTTAAGAAAATATTGGCAAAAAACAAAAAACAGTTAAGGTAAACACCCACTTCCGGTGTACAAAATTTTACCAAAAGCTTTTCAGTTCTTCGGATTATCAAATAAGACGGATGTTAAAAGTTTCATATCAATTGGTCTATTGGTTTTTGAGATACAGCGCGCACAGACACACACACAACAAAAAATTCGAATAAATTTTGACGGAAATGGGTTCACAAATATTTTGTGTATGTGCCGTTAAATGCCTATTCGTTATTTCAAATACACCCTGTATTATTATATTATGTTAAGTGGTAATTTATTATACCGTGCTTCCAATAATTCACCGAACACAGGGAGCGCAGGAGACGCAGTCGGGGTGACTCGGAATAAGAGCTCGGCCGCTCGAATACCGATGTCAGACACGCTTGGGATTTCGCGAGGCTAAAGTCGCCGTTCGTATAGCGTTCTAAAAATCGCGATACTCGATATTTGTACTTTATACACTCTTATTCCATGTCATCCCGACTGCGACTTCTGCGTTTCCTATGTTCGGTGAATTGAAAGCATGGTATATCGAGATACATGAATATTTATCAGACTTTTCGTATAGGGTTGTTTTGTGTGTGGGCAAGCATATATTTTCCCTATACTTCTTATACTCCATCTACTCATAGATTAGACTTTTTCGACATCTTGAATGGTAGAAATCCCACTCGGTTACTGAACAACTCAACTCTCGCCACAAAAAGTAGTACTTACGAAACTTAATTTATTCCAAAAATCGCTCTCAAGAATATTATCGCGTAGGTGTGTTATTAATTCGTCCATAATTTATAATGTTCTCTATGGCGGGAATCAAGAACAATAACAATAACAAACCGTTAATAATGTGTCTATTGGCGTCTTCGCGTATTGTAAGTATACCGGTACCAATCTAACTTGCTGCAAAATTACATTTTTCTACGTCCGTTAAAAAATGTACAGTTTTTTTCATTAATTTGCGTTCATAAAATATGTGTTTTCTGAAGCCTTCTGGAAGCGTGAAAAAAAGTGCCATAACGGTTCATTTTTTCACCCTTTTGCGTGAAAAAAAGTGCCGTAGCGGTTCATTTTTTAACGCAACTAAAAAATCGTTTGCGCAAAGTGTGTCATGAACGCTTCGCAACACGCCGCGAGTTCTGCCGATAAATGCCAAACATTCGTTTCCGATCAAGTAAACTTGATGATTATTATTATTTTCTTCATTTAAAAGCATTAATACTTTTTAAAATTGATTAAGGTTTTATCAAATTCATTTCAAGTTACGGACGTAGAAAAAATTTTGTATGAAACTCGAGAGTAAAGCAACTTTTTTTCACTTGTAGGAAATTGCCTCACTCGCCTGCGGCTCGTGCAGCAATCTTTCCTGCTCGTGAAAAAAAGTATTACTTTACTCACTTGTTGCATAAATAACTATTTTCTCATAGCCGTGTTGGTACTTTTAATTTTTTAGTGTTTGTCACTGAAGATGTCAAAAAAGTCTAATCTATGCGTAGATGTAGTATATCAGAGACCTGCATGGGTCGGACTGGGCCGTATTTTTCAATCTACGAGCCGGGCCCTCCAAGGCTCTGCCTTGTATCATATTTTTAATATATTTTGCTTTATTTTCTCTAGCGTACACAGAACATCTATACAGGGTTGTATAAACGTCTGTTTTTCTTATTACATTTAAAATAAATTGTTGTAGTTTTATTTATTCTATTCAGTGACGTACTTTTATTTTCAATAGCTATCCTATTTTTCGAGATATGACATCGCCGTTTTTTTTTTAATACATCAATAATGCAAAATGTTTAAGTAATATAAGATGTATTGAGAAAGACAAACTTTAGCCGTTTAACAACCGATTTTGAAAAAAGTTTTTACTATATTTAACATAAAACAAGCTAAAAATGAGGCATCAGATGGGGTACTAGCGATTAGGGATTGAAGGGTGCGGACTTGAAAATTACTCTAGATGACAATTTCAAAATTGAAATCGACATGTCCGAGTAATTTTTTGAAATATTTTTATCAACGATTCTATGGAATTTATCCATTACTTTTGGGAAACCCTGTATAAAGATATATGCTAATTAATTTCTAATGAATAGGACTTATGACATTAACGAAAGTAGGATATACAACTTGAACTACATTTTTGACCATGTATTAATAACAATAATTTTCTATTTTAAAGCAAGCCTTCACCCTATCTTTTTTATAAATTATTTCTTTAAACTGTAACAAACACCCAGCTTTTCACGGACCGTTTCCCATATCTTTTTCTACACATTATGAGAAATTAATATTTTTGAATCGTAGAATTTTTGTTTTGTGCATTGAATTAACTTTCTGTACGCTTTCTTTTCGATAAAGTGTTTTCTTTTAATTAAACTGAATATACGTGCTTCGTTCTATGAAATAAGTTTCTTAATTTTTCACTTTTGTCGTAATTTATTACTTACCCATTTATTAAGTTTTATTCGACAGTTCATTGTTTTTATTGTACAAGAAATTTAAAATTGGTGTTTAAATCGTTTAAATGCCGAGTCTATTTTAGTTGTCTTAATAAATTCCCAACTAACATTGTTAACAGTTAGATTTACTTACTAATTTCCTTGTATTTTTCGGATATTCAGTAGACATCTTCATAATTAACTGAGGGTGGCGGCACTTACTTCGTGATACATTTTTAATGAAATAAAAATCAATTTTCAAGGGAATGGTTACGACATACTTTCTACATGTTGTAGAGCATCAAAAAGTAAGAGACCCACATTTTTTTTATGTGCTTATCTCGAGGTTTAGGGGGTGAAACCACCCCTTGAAGAAAACGACCTAGATTGAAAATTTTGAATTTTTTGAAAACTTAGTACCTACATCGTTTCAAAGAGCATAAAATACTGTAAAACTTTTGTATTAAATATTTTTTCATATACCTCGTATTTTAGAAGATATATGCTACAAATGAAAAAAGTGATTTTCTTCAAATGTCATTTTTTATGCTCTATAATGTTATAGAGTTATATAGAAATATGAGACCCGTATTTATTTATGGGCTTATCTAGAGGTTTAGGGGGTGAAAATTGAATAGGGGAAAATACACGTCCCTGAAAGAAACTTGAAAAAATGGTGATGTGGCCATCATGTTACTTTCTCCGATGGTATCATCATTTATATTTACACGTTCATGGTTTATTTTCTATTTAAATCATATTTTAAATGTACATCGAACGTTTTGAAGACTCGTATGAAACTGACGTTTAAAACGTCAAAATTATCAAAGATGGAAAAATTATACATTAAATTCAAAAACTCAGTTTCCTCAAAAACTAAAGAGATTTCGAAAAAAACTTATTCTTTACAAGTTGTTCATTTTGGCATTCTCTACAATTATTATTAACTTAAATTTGCTGTAACTATTATCGTTTCATAATTATAAACCAAAAATTAAAAAAATAATAATAATTTTTTTTCTCGAATAACAATGATTTTATAAAAAATGTTTTCAAACAAAATAACCTCATTTCTTTATTGTCTTCAATATTAGTTTAAATGTTTTTGTGATATTTTTCATATTTAAGAAAATATTGGCAAAAAACACAAAACAGTTAAGGTTTTCCGGTGTACAAAATTTTACCAAAAGCTTTTCAGTTCTTCGGATTATCAAATAAGACGTATGCTAAAAGTTTCATATCAATTGCTCTATTAGTTTTTGAGATACAGCGCACACAGACAGAGACACACACACACACACAGACAGACAGACACACACACACACACACACATACACACATACACACACAGACACAAATTTTTTTTCCCAGAAATTGTTGAAATGGCATCTAGGGACCCCAAAACGGATATTTCCGTAAAAAAAAATTTTGAAAAAAAAATCACGATCACAATACTTTCTCGTACTTCGTAACGGAGAAAGTAAAAAGTTAGAAACAATTTGGTCAATATTTGAAAAATCGAATCCCGTTAAGGGAACAACAAATCAAAAAAATGTTCCAACATAAATATTGTAGAGGAAAGCTTTGTAAATATACTGGTGTTTTGACAGACTCTTCAAAGTCAAAACTGAAGGCATGAAGAAAAATAATCTTCAATCGCTCACAAATACT
Source organism: Ocypus olens (assembly GCA_910593695.2). Classification (NCBI taxonomy): domain Eukaryota; kingdom Metazoa; phylum Arthropoda; class Insecta; order Coleoptera; family Staphylinidae; genus Ocypus; species Ocypus olens. The sequence continues at coordinate 14,163,255 of OU343053.1, read as the reverse complement.
TGTCATGTGGTGCCCCTTCAGGCAAAAGGTATATTTGGTGAAAATTTCAGCCGAATCCGTGTCATGCGATTTTTACTCAAATTTCTGATGGTTTTTTACTCATGAAAAATGAAAAATATGGTGCCTTGACACATAAAAAAATTCATAACTCGCGAACGATAAGAAAAATCAAATAATTATGAGAATACATGTTGTAGAGGGGTCTTTTGTGGAGAGGATAGAATAGTTTTAAATTTTCCAGGATGTACCCGGAAGGCCGGGCAGAATTTTCTTGTATAATTTCTTGAGAAGGCCCTGACTGCCACGGGGAGGATCATGGGGACGATGAAATTTGCTCATTCGATGACAATTGATAGACACATTGCCCAAAAGCGCCACCTCTCTCATCCGTGCAGAAGGGGAAATCGCTTCGCTCAAACCCCGTTGAGGAACTTCGAGAATGTAATCTGGTGGTAACCCCAGTTTCTGGTAACCCCAGTTGCCGAATCTGACATCTGTCAAATGTGACAATGCACCATCAATGCATTTCTTAATTTGCTGTTTGGAGAGCACTCGGACGTTAACAGGAAGAAGTTTTTTTTTCATCAACTTTGGGCCTCTAAAAATTATTTGGTGAGCGTCTTAGAAGCGTATACACATTACAAACCGACATATAAACAGAATTTAGGGTGGTACTGATTGGGGTTGTTTCGGTCTTAGGCACCCCGTTGCGGACGATGCGGCTGACGGGGTGACCGAAATGTTACCAAACTTTGGTGGTCTGCTTCAAATGGAACGCTTAATGATTTCCCAAAGTTTCATTGTTGTAACCCTTCCGGAAATATTTTTTTTCTCAATTGATTTTCCGGGAAAAAATTTTCAACGTTCAAAAACGACAATAATTCAAATATCCATATCTCGGTTAATAATGGGGCGATTTTAAAAATTCAAAGTTTGTTTCACGTACACGCAATACCGCAATGATAATCCGTCGTTGCATTCGTGATTTAAGAAGGAATACAAAAATTCATTTTGAAACGATCGAAAATATTTACCGGCAAAATAAATAAAAGTTTAATGAATTTTTATAATTAGAAGGAGGGGTCGGTTTATTTGGATTTTCTGTTGGGCTTGAGAAAGGCTTTCCGGTGGTGTAATCAGGTTTCAGATCGGACAAAAAAATGTTGTGCCCCGCTGGTCAATTTCGCTTCCCCGTTCCGTAAACTTTGTGGGGATTTTTGATACGGATTAAATCGACGACTGACATGCCGTCGTCGGATTTTTAATTTTCTAAAAAAAAATCGTAAAATTCTTAGAAAAATTTCGGGAAACCAATCGAAAATCGGTCGTAGATCGTAAACGGAGCGCCCCACGAAAAATATAGTTCTTACCTTTTCGACGCAAAATTAAATTCAGAATAGCACTCTGTTTAAATTTTTTGTGTCGGATTAAAAGTGGCCGCTCTAGAGTGTTTCGTTGAAATCTGGGGTGGTTTTCTTTGAATAACTCTTCAAGGGTTGGAGATATCAAAAAATTGTAAGAGACATAAAATGTAGAGACGGACTCGTTCTACAAAACTCATTGAAAATTCTAGTCGCCACTGTAAAGGGGGCGCGGTCCTGCTCGCCGAAGCACGAAAAGAGCGACCTCCGCAGAGAAAGGGTGGTAGCTCGCGAACAGAGAAGAGCACTTCCAACACAGAAGTAATTATTATGTACCAAAGTATTTGGGATTTTTTGAGCCGTATCCAAATGTTCCAACTGCAAAACCCAAAAAGCCTTAGCATTTAGCGCAAACCTCTGCATCGCGAAAAATCGATTTTCAAAAATTCACCCCGGGATTACTGGGTGAAATGGAAAATTGCGAATTTCACGGGCCCCTAGAGGACTTTTTCGGCTTTCAGGAAAAAAATAAAAATTGGATTTTTTTTTCTTTTTGTGGGGATATCAACACTTTTTTTTAAAGGGGTGGTCGGAGGGGGTTGAAATGTTAATAGTATTTTTCTTGATTTATTTGTGATTTTTCATAAAAATTTCGAATCGCTATCGATAAGGGTTTTTGAAATATTAAAAAAAAAAACGTAATTTTGACCTTACATAAAGTAAGGAATAAATTCGATTAAAATTCAGGGCATTTTCTTTCAGAAAAATGCTCGGACACATGTATTATTATTTTTTAACGAGCATTTTTTGAGATAAAATTCAAACGTACAGGGTGTTGAGATACGAACACTAGGTTAAAATTTTCAAATGTAAACCCCCATTGTTTGTTGCATTTATGGATTCTACGTAAAATTCTGAGTATTTTTCATGTAGCATACCCTATGTCGATATTCAGCTGTTTTCAAAGAAATGGCGTTTAGAAAAGTACTACTACTATTTTATTTCTTGTTAAATGATAACATGGTTTCATCAAAACATTGGAATTAAAAAGCAAAAATCATTATTTACTTAATGAAATGATTTTTCCTTGTTAATTCCAATGTTTTGATGAAACCATGTTATCTTTTACCAGAAATAAAATAGTAGTAGTACTTTTTTAAACGCCATTTCTTCGAAAACAGCTGAATATCGACATAGGGTATGCTACATGAAAAATACTCAGAATTTTACGTTCACATTTGAAAATTTTAACTTAGGGGTCGTATTTCAATTTTGGGACACCCTGTACATTTGATTTTTATCTCAAAAAATGCGCGTTAAAAAATAATAATACACGTGTCTTAGCATTTTTCTGAAAGAAAATGCCCTGAATTTTAACCGAATTTATTCCTTACTTTATGTACACATTGTATATTACACTGTTTATTTATTATTGATCGAAACTGCACTCTAATAAATAAACATTGTGATATTAACTAAGTAAAAGAGTGATTTATTTAATCTTCATAATTGTTTGTATGTGCATAATTTGGGTAAATTGTTGCAGAGATTTAAATGATAATTCAACTCGTGTATAAAAAGGTGCATTTAAAAAATGGTTAAAAATGTATTTACCTTCACCATGATAACGATCTCTATATTAACAATTTTAGTAAACAACTGACTTTAGTTGTACTCTGGCAGTTAGTGTCAGTTCTGAATACCTCTGCGGTGAAATATAATTGAAATCCGTTTCGGACGCGCTTCCACGTAAAAATTATTTCAGGATTTTCATTCCGATCGATGTATATGTTGAGTAAGTATTGTCCATTCACCAATAATACACATTTAGTTACGTACATTTAAAGCCCGACATAGTATTTCGTACTTCGGCCTAGTGTCGTGAGATGTCACGTGTACGGTAGCGCTGCCACAATGCGTGAAATGCAGAATTGGATTGCATTTAATATCCATCTTGTTCTATCATGTTCTAATAGTATAAAATAAATATTTTTATATTTGGGCACTTGGCGTCTTCTCTTTTATGTGTGTCGGAAATAAGTGCACCGGCGATTAAACGATCAGCCGTTATTGGTCTCCTAATTTATGTCGCTTGGAGTGGGTGTGTGTGCGTGTGTGTGAGAAAATTATAACCTATAATATAATATAAGAAACGCCAGAAATGTACGGAATGTATACTAAATATAAGTAATAATATTTACTTATACAAACCAATAATTATAAATATCATTTTAACGGCTAGATCTCAGTATTTCTACCACTCGCAAACGCGCAGGTGCGAATTTCGCTATTCCCGTGGCACTCAACCATTTTCATTTTGCCCACACACGATTTTGACAATTTGTGCTTCATCCAATTCCATTACAAATAAACAATGCTCTTTGACCCATTCATTGTACTCTTAATTAATTTAAATTGCTAATATATATAGTTCTTATTCGTTAAATTATCTCAACAAATACCACTCGCGGTTATAATTTCGTCATTTCATCGCAAATTTCTTGAATTAATTGAGATTAGGCAAAATGTTTTCCATCTCAATTCATTCTCGAAATTTGTGTCGATTCAATGGCTCGTGCAAAAAAAATAAAATTAAAATTAAACCTCTTGTGGTATTACCCCCGAATATTTTTACAAAGAAAAGGTCGGTAGATTGGTAATAACAGTAATGAATTATTAACTACAAAAAAGTTTCTCAAAATCGTAACAGGGAGAAAAGCTGAAAAGAATTGGAAAATTGAGGTTTAATTAAAAAAATTAAACTTAAAAGGTTTACCAAGGCCATTGATGGGTAAAAAAACTTAAACTAAGGGGGTAGTGCAAATTAGCCTGCAATACTAACGACATTGGTAACAACATTGAAGATGTTTCTTGCTTAATACCAGTTATTAACTCCAAAACAAAAATAGATACTTTAAGCCTATTTACCATAACCGAAGAAGATATGCATGACACACATATTTCGCAAATATTCCAATATACCTTCTTCGAACATAAATCACTAGTGGTTTCTAATTTTATACAGAAACTCCAGATGCGGTTTGCAACCTGCAGATGTACCTTAAAAGGTCATCCAGTTTCCATTACTATTGCCTAGTCATTGATTCCAAATGTATTTTGTTAACTTCTAAGCTCATACAGGAGAAAATGTAATAACGTTCCAAAAGACATGGAGATTGGCGACATATTTAAAATAATTCGGTTGAAAATTAAAAACAAAACGGCTCAAAATTTATAGAAATAAAAATGATAATAAAAAAAATGGAAAAAGATAGAAATAAACAACAGCGAAAAAGCAAAAACTGTTTCCAAGTTACAGTATATACTCCCTCCAGGAAGAAAACAATTCGTTCATACGTCTGCAAATTTTGAATTTCATAATTTAATAAAATAAAATCATTTTGTTAAACTTTACTATTTTTAAATATTGTGCGTAAAAGAAATCATTTTTACTAATACTAAGTGTCATAATTACTAAAATAACTATCGAGGAAACGAAATGACATATAATTTAAGGATGGTTTCATTGGATTTCGTCTAATCGAAGCGAAGATGATTAAACAAATTGGCTTAGCCAATATTAATTCAAGTTTTAATGAGCTGGACAAACTTTCTTTCGGTTATTTTGCATTAGAGAATAGCACCCCACGGATGGAAATTCAACCCACAATTTTCGAATGTGGTCGCAGGGGACGGTCTATCAAGTCTCCTGAAAATTATAAAAATAATACTTAGATCTACAATATGGATTAACAGAAGAATAATCAATCACACCTCATTCGGTAAGTTATGACTTTGAGCGGAATAATTAATGATTCACTTCCATTCATCATCGTGCAACGATGTGGGTTTTACCTTTAAATTACAATTTATGAGAGCGAAACTTCAAATAACGAGCAACGGGCCAATATTCTTGAGGACTTGAAATTTTAATAATAATTGCGCTGTGGGCGTAAGGTTAATTGTATTAGAGATCGTGGGTAAAAGTTGCTAATTAATGGCGAACTGGAGTATTTAGTCACTCGTGTGTGTTTCTTCAGTGACGTAATTAATTAGACACCATTTACGGCGTGGATTATTCAGATCGTTGCACACATAAAAGGAATTATGATTTTACGTAATTCTACATGGAATTATGCTAGGATTGCCTCATATGAAAACTTGACAACATATTTCTATGTCCTTTAATGCTGAGCACGTATTTTACAGCATATGCTATATTACTAAAGTAATGTACTCTCTTGGTTGTAAATAAATAAAATAACAATGAAAATATACACTGCTCGTATAACAGTCTTTTTTGATGCACTCATTACAACTAATTAATAATATGTTTTCTGAAGTTTTCATTAATAAATGGCCCAAATTTCTTCATTCTTTCTTTGTTCTTTCAAAGTATATCATCCAGAGATCAAACGTCCATGGATATATTAGTTTTGAGACATTTTAAAGCTCAATTATTTTCTGTTATTTTGATCAATCCAATGAAATGGACGTGATGTTATCTATCGGTGCATTTGTGTAACTTATTTGCAGTTACGAACATGTTGAATATTTATATATACCGTGTGGTTGGTCATACATCTGAACATAGGAAAATAACATGGGAAATCACGTTTTTGGAAATTCCTACTCACCAAATTTATGTACAAGCATAAAAGTGGTATCAATCAAAAGATCCTATTTGTGGGAATTTGTTGATGCCAAATACTTGCACGTTGATGCCTTTTTTACTTTCTCCGTTACGAAGTACGAGAAAGTAATGTGAACGAGAAATTTTTTTTTACGGAAATATCCGTTTTGGGGTCCCAAGATGCCATTTCAACAATTTCTGGATTTTTTTTTGTGTCTGTATGTGTGTGTTTGTTCGCGCTCTATCTCAAAAACTAACAGAGCAATTGATATGAAACTTTAAACATACGTCTTATTTGATAATCCGAAGAACTGAAAAGCTTTTGGTAAAATTTCGTAAACCGGTGTTTACCTTAACTATTTTTTGTTTTTTGCCAATATTTTTTTAAATATGAAAAATATCACAAAAACATTTACACAAATATTAAAGACAACAAAGAAATTAACATCTTTTATTTCAAAATATTCATATTCATAAAATCATTGTTATTCGAGAAAAAAAAAATTATAATTTTTTTCCTTTTACTGTCTCCGTTACGAAGTACGAGAAAGTATTGTGATCGTGAAAAATTTTCAATTTTTTTTTACGGAAATATCCGTTTTGAGGTCCCTAGATGTTATTTCAACAATTTCTGGAAACAAACACTGTTCTGTGTGTGTGTCTGTCTGTGCGCCCTGAATCTCAAAAACTAATAGAGCAATTGATATGAAACTGTGAACGTACGTCTTATTTGATAATCCGAAGAACTGATAAGCTTTTGGTAAAATTTCGTATACCGGAAGTGGGTGTTTACCTTAACTGTTTTTTGTTTTTTGCCAATATTTTCTTAAATATGAAAAATGTCACAAAAACATTTAAACAAATATAGAAGATAACATATAAATAAACATCTTTTGCTTGAAAATATTTTTCATGAAATCATTAAATTCGAAATTTTGTTTTTTAATTTTTGGTATATATTTATGAAACGATAATAGTTATAGCAAATTATTTTTAATAATAATTGTAGATAATGCTAAAATGAATAATTTATAAAGAATAAGTTTTCTTCGAAATCGCTTTAGTTTTTGAGTAAACTGAGTTTTTGAATTCGAAGTATAATTTTTCCATCTTTCATAATTTTGACGTTTTAAGCTACGCGCACACTTGTCGAAATTGGACGGACGGCACGCATCGGATAAAATTGCTTAACACAGTTGTGAACGAGTCAACGCACATTTATCCGTTCCATGTTATACCGATAAATGTGCGTTGACTCGTTTACAATTGTGTTAAGCAATTTTAGCCGATGCGTGCCGTCCGTCCGATTCTGATCAAGCGTGCGCGTAGCTTTAAACGTCAGTTTCATCCGAGTCTACAAAACGCTGAATGTACATTTAAAATATGATTTAAATTAAAAATAAACCACGAAACCGTAAATATAAATGATACCATCAAGTCGGAGAAAGTAACATGTCTGTCCGCACTGTATCTCAAAAACTAATACAGAAATGACCATGAAACTTTGAACATAAGTGTTATTTCAGAATCCGAAGAACTGGAAAGCTTTTGCTAAAATTTCGTATTTTCGAATATTTACCTTAACAGTTTTTTGTTCCATTAGCCTTTTTGGGACTTAAGGACAATGTTTTCAGAACTTTTTTTAGATCTTTTTTAAGGACTTTTTTTTCTTTGAGGATTATTTTTCAGGACTTTTTAAGAAATTTCTTTCAAGACTTTTTTTTCGGGACCTTTATTTTCAAAATTTTATTAACAGGATTTTTTTTCAGGATTTTTTTCTCCAGACGTTTTCGGGACTCTCTTAAGAACTCTTTGTTTAGGATTAATTTTTAGGGTTTTTTCAGATTTTTTTTTTAATTTTCTTCATGACAGTTTTTGTTTTATTTTTTGCATTTTTTTTTTCAAGACTATTTTCAAAACTTTTTATTTCAGAATTTTTGTTAAGGATTTATTTTAGGCCTTTTTGCAGGACTTTTTTCAACACTTTGGGATTTCTTTTTCAGGACAATTTCTTCAGATCTTTTAAGGACTTTTTTAAAGACTTTTTTTTTCTTTGAGGATTCTTTTTCAGGACTTTTTAAGAAATTTCTTTCAAGACTTATTTTCAGGACTTTTTCTTGCGGGACATTTATTTTCAAAATTTTATTAACAGGATTTTTTTCTCCAGACGTTTTCGGGACTCTCTTAAGAACCTTTTGTTCAGGATTAATTTTTAGGATTTTTTTTTAAATTTTCTTCATGACATTTTCTATTTTATTTCTAGCATTTTTTTTTCAAGACTATTTTCAAAACTTTTTATTTCAGGATTTTTGTTAAGGATTTATTTTAGGCCTTTTTGCAGGACTTTTTTCAACACTCTGGGATTTCTTTTTCGGGACAATTTCTTCAGATCTTTTTAAGGACTTTTTTTCTTTGAGGATTCTTTTTCAGGACTTTCAAGACTTATTTTTAGGGATTTTTCTTTCGGGACATTTATTTTCAACATTTTATTAACAGGATTTTTTTTCAGGAATTTTTTTTCCAGACGTTTTAGGGACTCTCAAGAACCCTTTGTTCAGGATGAATTTTTAGGATTTTTTTCAGAATTTTTTTTAAATTTTCTTCATGACATTTTCTATTTTATTTTTAGCATTTTTTTTCAAGACTATTTTCAAAACTTTTTATTTCTGGATTTTTGTTAAGGATTTATTTTAGGCCTTTTTGCAGGACTTTTTTCAACACTCTGGGATTTCTTTTTCGGGACAATTTCTTCAGATCTTTTTAAGGACTTTTTTAAGGACTTTTTATTCTTTGAGGATTCTTTTTCAGGACTTTTTAAGAAATTTCTTTCAAGACTTATTTTTAGGACTTTTTCTTTCGGGACCTTTATTTTCAAAATTAACAGGATTTTTTTTTCAGGATTTTTTTCTCCAGACGTTTTCGGGACTCTCTTAAGAACCCTTTATTCAGGATGAATTTTTAGGATTTTTTTCAGATTTTTTTTTTATTTTCTTCATGACATTTTCTATTTTATTTTTAGCATTTTTTTTCAAGACTATTTTCAAAACTTTTTATTTCAGGATTTTTGTTAAGGATTTATTTTAGGCCTTTTTGCAGGACTTTTTTCAACACTCTGGGATTTCTTTTTCGGGACAATTTCTTCAGATCTTTTTAAGGACTTTTTTTTCTTTGAGGATTCTTTTTCAGGACTTTTTAAGAAATTTCTTTCAAGACTTATTTTTAGGACTTTTTCTTTCGGGACCTTTATTTTCAAAATTTTATTAACAGGAATTTTTTCTCCAGACGTTTTCGGGACTCTCTTAAGAGCCCTTTGTTCAGGATTAATTTTCAGGATTTTTTTCAGAAATGTTTTTTTTAATTTTCTTCATGACATTTTTTCTTTTATTTTTAGCATTTTTTTTCAAGACTATTTTCAAAACTTCTTATTGCAGAATTTTTGTTAAGGATTTATTTTAAGCCTTTTTGCAGGACATTTTTTAACACTCTGGGATTTCTTTTTCGGGACAATTTCTTCAGATCTTTCTAAGGAAAATTTTAAGGACTTTTTTTTCCTTTGAGGATTCTTTTTCAGGACTTTTTAAGAATCTTTTTTCAAGACTTATTTTTAGGACTTTTTCTTTCAGGACCTTTATCTTCAAAATTTTATTAACAGGATTTTGTTCAGAAATTTTTTTCTCCAGACGTTTTCGGGACCTTCTTAAGAACCCTTTGTTCAGGATTAATTTTTGGGATTTTTTTCAGAAAAAAAAATTCAAAATTTTCTTCATCACATTTTTTATTTTATTTTCAGTTTTTTCTTCAAGACTATTTTCAAAACTTTTTATTTCAGGATTTTTGTTAAGGATTTATTTTAGGCCTTTTTGCAGTACTTTTTTCAACACTCTGGGATTTCTTTTTCAGGACAATTTCTTCAGATCTTTTTAAGGACTTTTTACAATGCTTTTTTTGTTTATTTTGTTTATTTCAGGGTAATTTTTCAAGACAATTTTTTGTGATTTTTCATTAGGACTCTTTGTCTGAACTTTCTTCAGGACTTTTTAGGACTCTTTTCGGAACATTCATTTCTGGTATTTTGCACGAAGACTATTTTTCAGGACTTTTTTCACAGCTTTTGTCAAACTTTACTCTTTCTCACGATTTTATTTCCAGGACTGTTCCTCCAGGACATTTTTTCGGGACTTTTTCTCGAGACTTTCTTAGGAAGCTCTTGTTCGGGACTTCTTTTCAGGATTCTTTTCAGAATTTTCTTCATTGCTTTTTTTAGAATTATTTTTTCCTTTTCCTTCTTTTCCTACTTTTTCAGTACTATATTTCAAGACATTTTTGAAAGTAATAATATTTTTAAAGACAATTTCTTCAGAAGTTTTTCAGGTCTTATTTAATGACCCTTTTACAGGGTTTTTTTTCAGAAATGTTTTTTTTAGGATTTTTTTGTTATTCTCATAACTTTTTTTCAAGACTGTTATTACAGGATATTTTAGAAACACTCTCTTTCTTCGGGAGTTGTTTCAGGACTTATTTTAGGACTCTCCTTTGGGACTCTTTTCGGACTTCTATCGGGATTATTTTAAGGACATTTATTTCAGGTGTTTTATAAATATGAAGACTTAATTTTTCAGGACTCTTTTTGCAGTACTTTTTTCAGGACTTTTTTCACAACTCTTTTTCACAACTTTTTAATAGTATTCTTTTTCAAGACTTTATTTCCAAAACTGTTTCTCCAGGACTTTTTCTCAGGACCTTTTTGTGTCGGGTCTTTCTTTTAGGACTTTATTTCTGGTCTTTTTAAAGGACCTGTTTCTCAAGACATTTTTTTGTCAGGTCTCTTTTTTCAGGACTTTTTTATCTGAATTTTTTTCAAGACTTGTTCAGGACTTTTATTAGGTTTTTTTATGACGTTTTAATCAGGACTATCTTTAGAAATCATTTTCTATACTTTCTCGTTCAGGATTTTTATTGTAAATTCAATACAACGAAATGTAGCCCGAATATATGAATATTCAACCTGTTCGTAACTCAGCAAGCAAGATTAAGTTTTACTAAGACTATAAACAAATAACTTATCAATTTTTATTTTATTTTTTTAGGACTATTAATCAGCACTATTTTTATAAATCTTTTTCAGGACTTTTTTTAGTTTTCCAGTAAACTTACGTTAAAGATTATTATAATTTCAAAAATAATTCGTCATTTTTGCCTTTCATAATTTTGACGTTTCAAACGTTATTACCATCATGTGAAACTCTCGATTTAAAATATGATTTAAATTGAAAATAATGAATGAATCTATAAATATAAATAATTATTATACCATCAAATAATCGGAGAAAGTAACATGATAGCCACATCACCTTTTTACTTTCTCCATTACGAAGAAAGTATTGTGATCGTGATTTTTTTTTCAAAAATGAGATTATTTTTCATAAATCATTGTTATACGAGAAAAAAATTTATTATTATTATTTTAATTTTCGATTTATAATTATAAAACGATAATAGTTACAGCAAATGTATGTTAATAATACTTGTAGAGAATGTTAAAATGAACAACTTACAAAGAATACGTTTTTTTCGAAAGCCCTTTAGTTTTTGAGTAAACTGAGTTTTTAAATTTGAAGTATAATTTTTCCATCTTTCATAATTTTGACGTTTTAAACGTCAGTGTCATCCTCTCGATGTGCATTTAAAATATGATTTAAATTGAAAATAAACGATGAAAGCGTAAATATAAATGATACCATCAAGTCGGAGAAAGTAACATGATGGCCACATCACCATTTTTTTGAGGATAAAATAGTATTTAAATTGCCTACATTTATTTTTACGAGTACAAATTCTGCCCCATGCTATTTCCCTATGTTCAGATGTATTACCAACCACACGGTAATATATTTAAACAACTTTATTTGATTTATTTAAGGCTTCTGCAACAAATAAGGGTTTTTTTTCTATTATAATCATTATTTATGTTTGAAACATTATTTTTTTAATGGACTTTAAATTTAGTGACTATTTCAATTATGTAAATAGTTAATACATAGTTAATAATAAAATTAGTTACTAAACTAAAAATTAAGTCAGGTATAATAAGATCATCAAACCAAACTGAAATGTTTATTACAGTGAAACATATTTAAGATTTGTATTCTGTTTTGGTTTTTACCTGATTCAATACACGTGGGTTTTTCGAAGAGGTTGCAATAATGACACAACATATAAGGTCACCGGTTGTTGTGACGTTGTAACACCGTTTCCATGTGGTGCACCCACACAACATTACACTCACCGTCTACCACGTAACCATATTTGGATTATTTTAAATCATAAATGTTCTAAAACCTGCTAATTGGAAACAAATAAATTTTGATGACAAAACTGAGCACGTGATATATTTCTATTTTCGGGTATCCTCTTGAAATATAAACTTCGATTTCTATAAATTTAAAACAACTTTCATATTTTATTACACAACACTCCATCATCCAAGTACACTTACAAGATTCACGTAGCCATAACACTGACCGAACAATTGTTATAATTACTCATTACAACTCATACATTTTCACTCGTACCGAGGAAAAATAATAGAATGGCATTAAACCGACTCATTAAGCATGACGTTTTTATTATCATTTTTTTTTGTACCTTCGCAACAATACTGAGACCCACCCAGCGTTTCTAACTATATCCAACCACAACAACAACAACAACAACAAAAACGCAAGAATGAAAAGATAAATGTGCTCATCCACGATTAACAAAAGACAATAGACTTATATAATTATCCGAAACCGTGAAGTGAAAAATGAAACAATCAGAAAATGGTTTACGAAGTGGGACAGTGTTTGGTGTGTTAAGCAGACATATGTCCACTCTCTTCGTGTTCCAGATTTCATCTTGCCGCAGGAGAAACTTTCTGGTTTTTCTTTTTTTTTCATATTTACACGACCTTACTTTTACTCCACCGATGTTATCTACGTTATTTCCGTTGGGTCCTGTTTCCTGCTGATAACTATTACCGATAATGTTTGTTTGATATGATAATATTTATATTATTGTCCGCATTGTGTAAATATTGAAACATATTTGCGTTAAATTGAAGTTAAACATAAATTACGAATTTAACAATTTTTTATATTACCTAAAATAAGTTTTAATTTGTTGTTAACGGAGGCGTGTACTTTGTGACACATCATGAAATATAAATTAAAACAATTTCTTGTTTTTTAAATTTATATACCACATACATATTATTATTCAACATACCTATATTTCATATAAACAATATTCTATTTCTTATAAAACCAAATAGACTATCGACCTGTTACCACAGCCTTATATTCATATATTATGTTCATTTTCAGAAAACTGAATACAATAATATGAAACAAGACAAGAGTTTTAATATACCCCTGATTTTGTGTGAATTTCTTTTTTAAAATCGCACGATTTATTAATAGTGACTTATATAAAACATAGTCAATTTTTCACATCTGTTTATAATTTCATTGGCCATGTAATCATTCTTACGATTCTATTTGTGTGTGTGTTAGATTAGGAATAATTGAATAATACTGTATAGATAAAGTGTAACAATTGTGTTTTCTCTTTTTGCAGTTATTCGGGATCATTTGCATGTCATTGGCCTCACCTGCCTACTTATCAGGGACACACTGGTTTCTTTTCGTCGTCACAATCAGCTTTATTGGAACACTTATTTGGGTTTTTGTGTACCTTCTAAGCATACGAGAAGCACTAAATTTACCAATCGACTGGCTCTTATCTGTAAGTATGATATTGTAAAGTTAATGATTTTTTGAATTCGGGATTTGTTTAAGATAGTACATCTGTCTGTTGAAGCCACTGTGTGGATAATAAACCTTAAAGTTTGATGATAGACAAAAATGTTGATTCTAAACTACGACAGAGAGAGAGTCAGAAAGACACAATACATTTATTGAGACATATACCGGGATTTTTCAGACCACCCGTACACCCCAAATATCTCAAGAAATACAAATCGGATTGACATACAAAAAAATACGTCTAAAATTTTATTTTGACTGCTATCATGTGGTGTGAAATGTGAACCACCTCCCCCCTGGTGCGGGGTGGGAGGTAACTTTAAAATCTTAGAAAGGAACCCCTATTTTTTATTGCAGATTTGGATTCTACGCAAAAAAATATTAGGTTTTTATCAGAGTAGTTTCGATTGGCAAAAAAAAAAAATTGAAAAAGAAAAATTTGCTTTTTTGAATTAAACAAAAACCAGTTTGTTATAATAATAATAATAATTTATTCGTGCTAAGACCTTAGAGGTTTACACAAGTCATAAAAGTAATATTACAAATAGTGAAAAATAATACAAATATAAATTGCCGCCCGCGTGCAAATGATGAGTTGGCCGCCCCCTCAAGTGCAGTAAAACATTTCTTGGGGGGGGGGGTCTTTTATTTTTCAATTCGAAAAACCCTCTGTTATAATAATAATAACTATTGTTTTTCCCAACAGACATATATCCAATTACAAGGAAATGTAACATTATTTAAGACATTAATTAACAAAAATTTAATTATAAAAGATAGGTAATATTTTTTTAAGTTTTAAAGCAGAAAAATATCATATCAGAGCGTATACACATATTTCAAATTTGAAATATGTTTGGTCTGGATTAAAAGAAGAAATGACTAAAGAATCTGCAAGTAATCCGGGACTGCCAGATGTATTTTTGCATTGTACAATTCTGAATACATTGCCTGAGGAGTATTTTTCTTTTAAATCCAGTTGGATGCTGTGGGCAAAAGTGACAGAACGGTGGATAGCTTAATCAATCAACTATGTTTGTATAAATGGGCTTTACGGACCAAGGGAGCTGGATTCGCCAAGCAGGAAACTCTCACCTGCAATAATCGAAGAAGTCATCACTGCATCGAAGTTCAGTCGAAGCGAAGAAAAAAAAAACAACTGATATCCAACTGGAAGCCCAATCACATGGTTAAAGTATACAGGAAATGAATTACTGATGGCCGTCTTCCGAAGCCTAGTAAACCGAGTCCGACACAAATATGATACTCATCACTGTTAGCTCAACTGAAACACATACTGAGTCGTCGAGATGCAGGGATGATAATGGTGCGACAAGCCATATTGATTTAAAACGTTCGAGTCTTTTTCAACACACAGTGACCACAGCAAATGGTGAGAAAATCGAAGCTATCGGAATACGTGAAGTAACAGTTGGGACATAAATCCAAGAAAAATGGTACAAAATTATAGGAGTGTTCAAATGAAAAGGAATGAAACGACACTGTGGGTATAAATGAAGACTTTATTAAAAGTATACACCATATGCCGTAGCACAACGATCCCATTGATTAACGAGCCGACGGATTCCTTGTTCACAAAGTTGCTGTGGCCGTGACGAGAATCAGTCCTGCACGGCATGCTTAAGTTCGCGATCACAGTCGAAGCGCTTCCCTTTCAGACGTTATTTAAGGGGACCAAACTCATGGAAATCGCAGGCGACATGAACGGGCTGTAGGGCGAATGGTCACGCTGTTCCCACTTGAACTTCAGTCAGTTCCGCGTGAGTGACCCTGGAGACGTGTGGACGCGCGTTATCATGGAGCAGATTCACACCCTCTGTGAACAGCCCCTATCTTTTGTTCTTGATGGACCTGCGTAGGCATCGGTGTCTCACAGTATACATCGGAGTTAATGGTTTTCTTCTGTGCTGAAGGAATTCATCAAGTAGTGGACCGTGGACGTCGAAAAAGATGGTGCGCAATACCCTGCCTGCTGAAGCCACGGCTTTGAACTTTTTAGAGGGAGGTGATGACACATGCTGTCCCGCCTTGTCTCTGGCTCGTAGTGATGGCACCAGCTCTCATCACCTGCGACGATCCGCTTTAGAAAAGCGGGGTCTTCATGATACCTTCAGTGCTAGCCCCAATACGCAGTTTCTTTTGCTGGTGCACACGCGGAACTGACCAAGTTCGAGTGGGCACAGCTTGACCATCCGCTCTACAGCCTGGGCATGTCGCCCCGTGATTTTCAAGAGTTTGGTCCCCTGAAAAAGCATCTGAAAGGGAAGCGCTTCGACTCGGACGATGAACTTAAGAATACTGTGCAAGACTGGGTCTCGTCACGGCCACAGGAACTTTGCGAACAAGGAATCCTTTGGCTCGTTAATCAATGGGATCGCTGTGCTACGGTCTATGCTGTATACTTTTAATAAAGTCTTCATTTATACCCACAGTCTCGTTTCGTACCTTTTCATTTGAACACTCCTGATACCTTGGCTGATGTTTGGTGTGTACCCCGAATCAAGAATCTGTTCTCCGTGCTTGCAGTCCAGTATAAATACTTGGGCAGCCAATTTATCTTATCAACTGAACTCTGCAACTTCCTAGTCGACACTTGGAGGGATCTCGTCATGGAGGACTGTTCAAGTTGGTCGTGAGAAGTTGAACCCTATCAAATGAGGACAATGCAGTGAGTAAGGGAAACCTGTTGCAGTTGTGCCATCAACGATTCGTCAGTTGAAGTCTATAACTTCCTAGTGAACAATTGGAGGGAGCTCGTCATGGAGGACTCTTCAAGTTGGTCGTGAGAAGTTTGAACCTTATCAAATGAGCTCAATACAGTGACCAAGGTTTGTGCTATGAACGATTCGGACATCAGAACAAGCGCCATGTGAAATCGCTACTGAGCAGAAAGTTGGACATAAACGTAGGAATGCATAGTGAACTGTGCGAAGAGAGAGCGAATTTACAAGGATGTCTGCCGTCCATTTCAAGAATCGAGGTCTGGATATCGATATTTTGTGCGTTTCAATGACGATTACACAAAAATTTTATTTTTATTTATTTTCTACGGGAAGAGGAAAAAGGTTGCTGAGAAACTGAGCCAGTTCCTAGCTGAGGCAGAAACAGTCGGGAGCTGCCGCGTGATAATGGCAGGGAGTTCGACAATAAACAGATCAGGACCAGTCTACACAAGAAAGGTATTGTTCAAAGCCCTACACTCCGGAACGGAACAAAACGGGTTCAGTGAGAGGGAATCGTACGGAGGTGGACACTGCTAGAGCAATGATGCATGCGCATGGAAATCTAGACGTTGTAATATTTCAAGCGAATCAAACTACATTATACCAATAATAATAATAATAAATATTCCTCAGGCACTTTCGGCTGAGATGATAAGAACAGGTACCTTCATTCTTAACATGAACATCAACTTTCGAGCTGTGGTATGGTAGGAAACCAGGTTTAAAACATTGGTTCAAATTTCTGAATTCATGTATATTCATATCGAAGGAGCCAAGGACGAAAATGAATCCGAAGGCCATTAGAAGAATTATCATCTGCTATGATAATGAGTATGGATACAGGATCCATAGTGAAGAGGACAACAAGTTCAAGATTCAAGGACGTCATCGAAGAAAAATTGTTGGAAAAAGGGGTATATATACCTCCAGAACGATTTAAGAAGGCGAGGAAATATAATTTTGGAAACTCGATGACAGTGACAGTTATAGTGATTGGACAATTTTAGAAATGCCGGAATCCAATGAAGAAGAGATAGCTGTGAGACTACGCGGAAACTATGCAACCGAGTGGAGAAGAAATTCCAGGATTATGTGATGCTCACATGACGACCTTCGAGGAACCAGACACCTACAAAGACGCCACAAAGTAAAAACAAACTCCGATGGATCGATCAGCAAATTCAAGGCCAGATTGGTGATCGAAGGTTTTTCGCAAAGAAGAGGAGTAGATTATGACCAAACCTTCAGTTTATTAGCGAGAACGACTATTCGAACGCTACTCAGTGTTGATCTGAATTCTAAAACAATTCTTTTCGTGATTTTTTTATGCTAATTCATCAATTACATGTTTCACCGATCTCATTTTCAATAGAAATTATGGCTAAATTAGCAAATCGCAAAATATTCTTGGACTAATACTGAAATTTGGAAAACTAAGAACTAAGTCTTGGCTAATTAAAATGCTTTAAAATTTCTAATGGTTTTAGTTGGGAATGATTAGACAATAGTTTTCTAAAGGTTACAAAGCTTTTAGAAGTTCCATTCCTTCTAAATGTTTTGTCAATTTTCCGTTTTCGGTTACCTGTAATCTAATATCTAAATCCATACAACATTTTCTTAGAAATTCGGACTCTCCAGAATGAAATACTAGCAAAAATTTAAACAAGGAGCAGCTATTTTCTAGCAGTTCAGAACGTTCGGATATCAAATTAATAGCGATGTCCAATATTTCTAAATAAAAGTGAATTATAAATTTTTCCCTAGGATCTAAAACACTTTCATCGCATGACTCATAATTGGACATCCGCGGTTTTTTCTTATACGAACCTCAGATGAAGATGCGACACTTCTGCTTCTTTTGCAAAATGATTACCCGGTTAGAAATCGGATACACTTTAGGCAGGGGTCCAGGCGACCGGCCGCTATTTCGGCGACTAAATTTTACAGATTTCACACCGCGGACACTCTATTGGTGGTCCGCGGACTTCGCCGGTTTCGCCGCCCCCCTAACTGCCGCCCGCGTGCCATGCACTCTTGTCTTGTGTAATGATTATGTTTATCAGTGACATTTTGATACAGTTCCATATGTTTGTTTTTAATAGGAGAGGCAATGCAGGATATAAACGCATTGTAGTGTCAGAATTTGCATATCTTTGAATGTCTGGTGACAGTCCTCTGTGTGTCCTAAGCCAGATATTATTCTGCGATTTTGTGCTCATCCAGAAACTTGACTTTTTTGTATTTGTTTCCACACCCCGGGTGGTAGATGCTACGGCAGTTAATGCACACGTAGTTTTTGAATGATACGTTTCTGCAGCATTTAAATGTAGCAACAGTATGGGACATGGTTTATTCCAATGAAACACAGTAATAGACCGCTATGTTTCCATATATATTAAAAAAAAAATAAATAAATATGTAGTCTATAGTTCCCGGGACTGGGGTTTGAACTCGCTGTCTCTGATTCCCAGACGTTTGATGTCGGTTACAAACATCACCACCACAATTGAAAAGAATGGAATCGATTTGAAAATCAAATTAATTTTTATTCGTTTCTACATTTTTTTTACAAAGAATATTTACCTTTATCCCAGATATCGCATACAAAAACCACTCCAGTGTCTATATTTACATAATGTTCACGCGGCGCTTGGTGAATAATTATTATAAGAGTTTCCGGAGTCCTCTCTTTTGAAATTTAAGATGTTCACTGCGCATTGTGATCCCAGATTTTGGGATGGCTCCACTGAGATGTGTTGGTAGTTGCAGTAGTAGGCAACCCAATATACAAACCGTTAACCTAATGCGCTGCAGTAATGTGCGACAGCATGATCAGGCATGCACGAAGCGTACCTGTTGCTGTAACCATGCTGTGAGTTAAGAAAATCATCTAAAAATAAACATTTAAATAAATAAATAAATACGCGACAGGATGTATGGTAAAAAAGTGTAAGGTGAGTATTACAATAATCATTCAATATTATGACAAAATAACATATGCAATAAATGTTTGCCGCACCTTATGATATCCATTAGTTGTCTAATATTTTTAAGAATTGATGAGAATATCAAGAGACAATTAACCTGTACTCTTTCAGTCTAAGCTACGACTTTTTTAGACTTAAACAAAAGCTATACATGACAACGTTGGTACTCATCCCAAAGCAGCAGACTAATAGACCCTAAAAAATTAAAAAAATAATATCTTAAAAATATTTTACTAAAGGTAGAAACGCCAAAGTGGCGGAATCTATTGCCTGAATGCTGAACTGAACCAAATCCGGGTGGATTTAACACCGACAAGATATGGACATTGCCAGCGGCGGCAAATAAACGAAACCGGTCTGTAGATGTTCTGATGGGGAAACAATATTTAATGTTCATATTTTACTAAGATTATTTTATGATCTGATATCTCATAAGACAAAAATGGCTAAATCTCATTTAGTCCAGTAAATAAAGGTCGGAAAACTCACCAAGTTGGGGAATTTGCAGAGGATGTTCATTTAAGGTGTAATTGGTAGATCTTGACTAGTACTTTGAAATTCGAAAATATCCTGGGACGAAAAAGTATGGGGCAGACCCTGAAAAATGGCCCTGAGGTTCCAAAAATTCGTTCTTCGCTAATACCTCCAAAAATATGGCATTTAGAGAAATTTTGTTTAGGGGAAAAATGAAGATCAGTTCATTATCTACAAAAGTTGTCCCCATGATTTTATACTTTTTGTACAAACGGGGGTTAAAAAATCCATCATTTTGGTACTGAGAAAATGGCAGTTTCTTATTAAATTTGTGATCGAGGGATCTGAAAATACGCTGAGCTTCATGTTTTGGACTATAAAAACACATTGTCGATGGCGCTGCCACGTTCCCCTACTTACGAAATTATTGCGGCTATAAATCAGAAACCCCGGGAATGGTCGATTTCTCAACAATTATTGGGATTGCACACGTGATTTTTTGCCTGGAGATAAGTCTTTAGACTACATTTATTGATTGAGTACATCTTAAGCGTTATAACATGAGGATGGGGCTAAAAAATTGATCCGAAACTTGCAAAAATCACTTTTTGCCAGGTGACAACAGCTTCAAGTCCTCAGGGTTTTGTATAAAGGAAATTATAATGATTCAGGAGTTAGAGATATTCTCCCATAAGTCATTTCGAATTTGTTGCAAAATTTCGCCAATTTTTTTCGCAAAGGTTTTTGGAAAAATAGTTTCAAATTTTGTTTTCAATCACATTTTTTATAAAAAATTCATACAAAATTAGAAATACACAAACAATTTAACATCCATCAGGCAATCACCACCCCAAATTAAATTCCCTCTTTCTTCCTCCCCCTCTCTTTCTTCCTCCCCCTCTCTTTCTTCCACCCATCTCTTTCTTCCTCCCCTCTCTTTCTTCCTTCTTCTCCTCCTCTATTTCTTGGTCTCCCTGTATTTCTAGACTGACATGAAGCACAGATAGATGAACATTTTAGCCCCACTTTCTTACATGAACATTTGTTCCCACAGTCCGCCTTGCATTGGCAAAAAATCATCTTCAAGAGTTCCGGATGCGCCGGCTCTTTTGTGATCTGGACTGGTACGTTTCCATCCCCATTCTTCGGGCGACAGTTCGTTTGCGAGCCATTGCTGGACTTGTAAATACACCCGATAAAAGTGTTGCCTTGCAGCTTCTGCGGTAGGTGGCAAACTTGCTAGTTTGATAGCGTTTTGCTTTGGAACCAATCGCTTGAAGGTCTCGAATCTGAGAACTTTGAGAGTTTTTACATCCTTCGGCGCATTGTAAATCGACTGAAGAACAGTTTGTCCGTTCCGAAATACGGTATCATGTGAAAGGATTTTTAAAAATTTCAATGGCCAGTTCGAGCTTATTTTTATCTTGCTTCGATACATTTTTAAATAAATTTTTCACTATTGACGTTTTCCCTTTTCTGAAGAAAGCAGAAGTGGTATCGCTGCTGGAAATTGCATGCAAAAATAGAATGTTGTCTCTGATAAAGGGACGTTCATTCAAGCTTCTAGAGGAAAATGTTTGCTGGGACTTGTTTCCCTTTGCAGCCTTCAAGAAATAAATCGTCTGGTCTTTTGGGGTCAGGGCTGTTATCAGTACAATTATGTCAATGTCTTCTCCCACTACTACTATTGGTAAGCCATTGGCAGAGTATTTTCGCAAGGCCGTTTGCACAATCAATGTATCTGCGTCGTTTAGAGCTTGTATAACGGAAATATTTTCCTTTCCCAAAGCTCCTTTCAAATGATTGACAAAGCGAATTTGATTGTTATTATTGGATAAATTTGTTTCTTTTGAAACATGACGATTCATTTCGGGATCAAACTGTATGTAAATTTATATATTCCACTAGTCGTGCATTATTTCTTTGCCCAGCTTGTGTTTGGTGGAGTTCTTCCATTTTTCCGATGTAATTTCTCATTTCCTATACGTACAAATGCGCTGAGCATTTACTCGATATATTTTAATTGACCAACCAAATTACCCATTTTTTCTGATTTGAGAAAACATTTGGCTATTTGAAACATTGTATCCATAACTTGGCTGTTTTCCCCGCCCTTCGATTTCACTGATTTTCTGGACGAATTTTTCATTCGCGGTTGTAATAAATTCAGAATTTTGGACATCGCTGTAATCAAACGCACTCAAACTTATTAGATAAACTTTCATCTCACTGATGATGACATTGCTGACCAATAAAAGTCGTAATATTTCTACATTGCTTAATGTGCTTAACTTTATTATATCCGACAACATAAATCGGCATCATGATTCAACATATAAATCAGAAAGGAGAAAAAGGCGCAAGAGTATGTAATGAGAAGAAACGCAATAAAGCTGCCAGACAGTGATCAACTGTCGATAAAACCAAGCTCTTAACATGTTTGGTATTATTTTATTATCAGGTCGGTTTAGAGAAACAGATATGTGAAATACTCACAGAGCATACAGTAGGGCCGAAGGATTCGAAACGTTCCTGGGATATATTTGTTTTGATGATATTCATGCAAGGGTCGCACGAAAAGAAAATGACAAACTGTGTCCTCTAAGAGAAGTTACCGATATTTTTGCCAAAAATTGTAGAGAATCCTACAATTCTACGGAAATGGGCACAATCTATGAGGGAGATTCCATGTCAACTGATCAGCAAGTAAATGAGGTGGTTTTCAAATCGGCACCATAAGTTTCGAGTCGTGTTCGGAACAACAAAATATGGAAAATCCTAAATTTTCAGCTCGGGATGTTGCACCATTTCCGAATTACGGACATTTTTGTGATTTTTCATTTTTTTGCGGTCGATGACAAATTTTCGTTCGTAGACTGCCGGAGCGAGAATTTCAGTTGGAAAATATTTAGAAAACAGCAAATCGACGTAGAATTTTCCGAGGAATCCATTCCCGCCGTCAGAATTTTGATTTCATGCTTCCTCGGTCGACAAAATCGTCCAAACTGTTTTTTTTTAACAGCGATATCTAAAAAGTATCATTTTCTAAAATTTTTTTGAAGTCGGAAAAAGTTTTCTTTTTTTAAGTACTATACGAGGGGAAAATATATTGGTGTGTATTTGCGTTTTAGGTAATAAAAAATGCAAAAAACTGGTTTTTGTCGTGAAAAATTGGCATATTTCCGTGTTCAGCCTTGTGACTGCGTATCCGAACTTGCCATTTGCCAATTTTTGTGCTCCATACTAACACTTTATTGTTAAGAGAACATTTCTAGTCCGTCGCGGGATTTCAGGGGTTCGAATTTTACTTTTGTTCGTCATTTCTGCACATTGAAGGAAATGTTCTTCACTGATTAGATACTAAGAATTGAATTAGAATTATCTTGATTACTGTAATTCAGACGTTGACTGGCTAGACATCTTGTTCAATAATCATGAATTCACGCTTACCGCGTATTTATAAAGTCGGCGCGACTTTTATTATTGGCAAATCGGAGCGCGTATAGTTAAGTGAGGCGGGTTGCATTCTTTCCGTTTATACGCATGTTTGTACGTACGGCGTTTCAATTAGTGGACTCTAAAAATTTCTTTGTATGGGTGCAATTTAGATACTTATTTACAGTCTTTTACATTTCTGCATCTTTATCATCATCTTTGTCGTAAAAAATTTAGTCGCTTCAAACGTTTACCTTGTGATTAAAAAGAAAACTTAAGAAGGTAGGTTCCTGCTCCATTATTGTGTTATATCGTGGTTACCAACTGACGAAAGGGCTGAATATTCAAACACCATTTTTTTTAGTATCTAGTAATATTATACCTACACTAATGGCTCTGGCAGGCAGCGGTCTTTATTATTATCAATATTCTCATTATTCACAACATTTTCAGCGAAAATGAGCGATTTTTTTAAGTCTCGCCATGAAAACATAAAGTCTGTTTTCTGTGAACATGTCACAGAGGAAATCGCGTTTCCTAGAGGGAGTGAGAAGAGGGAAGCCAAAAGAATCCGGGGCACGAGAAGTTTTCATCAGTTTTGTGTTCATAATGAGCAAATCATTAAATGTAAACACACAAGTATGGACGAAACTTGTTCATTGGTTTTTGATTTGAAGGGGAGGGTGTTGAAACTTTGAAAAGCCAATTTATATGTTGCTTTTCTATTCAATAACAAGTGGCATTTGGGTCTCATAATGCACAGTAACGAAGATGATCTTGTGGTAGAAATTTCAGTTCTGAACAATAATTCTGCCTCGAAAGTTTACTTCTTTCCAGACTAATCTATTTGGCTGACTATACCATTTTTGCATGTCATGTGTGAGGTTAAGCTCACTGGAAAAAAGAAATCGGTGAAAACTTTCACTCTTAATAAGTCTCAAGCACAAAAATTCAAGGACATTTGAACAAATTCAGTGTTGAACAGGTGGACCCATAAAATTCTTTGTATCATTAAATGAATCAATAAAGTATTATTACTTTTCTGGTTTTTTTCCCATTTATTTTCACATGCTTTCAGGTGGATTTTTAATATTTTCAGAGTTCCAGTCTTTCTGGAAGAAGTGAGAAAATTTCTACGGGCAATAGAAGTATTATTGATATGCAATTTTTTAGCTTTAAATTAGGAGAAGGCTAAACTGGAGTGAATACGCCTCGAATCAGACGGGCAACGTTCCCTTAACACCAAAGTATTAAAATGGAGCACAAACAAAAATGGCCTATGGGAAGTTCGGACACGTAGTCACAGGGCTGAACATAGAAATATGCCAATTTTTCAGGAAAAACCCTGAACCCTTTTGCATTTTTTATTATCTAAAACGCAAATACACACCAATATATTTTCCCCCCTTAAAGTACTCAAAAAAAGAAAACTTTTGCCGGCTTCAGAAAAATTTAAAAAAATTATGCTTTTTAAATATCGCTGTTTGAAAAAAAAAACAGTTTGGACGATTTTGTTGACCGAAGAAGCATGCAATCAACATTCTGACGGAAAATTCTGCATCGATTTGCTATTTTCTAAATATTTTCCAACTGAAATTCTCGCTCCGGCAGTCTACGAACGAAAATTTGTCATCGTCCGCAAAAAATTGAAAAATCATAAAATTGTCCATAATTCGGAAATGGTGTAACATCCCGGGCTGAAAATTTAGAATTTTCCATATTTTGGTGTCCCGAACACGACCCGATACTTCCGGTGGTGATTTGAAAACCACCCCATTCACTTGCTGATCAGTTGACATGGAATCTCCCATGAACAACTTTTCCTTTCCCTTTTTTTCGAGGAAGGTGCCCTTTTCGGGTATATATGCCGAGCAAGCAAAGAAAATATGACATAAAAATATAGGCAATATGACAGTAAGACTTATTGCTGCAAATTTAGATTCTATTTGGGTAAGTAGGAGATTTACTTGAAAATAACCAAGGTCCACTTGTTATAAAGACATTGTACGAATTTTGTAATATCTCTGGAAGGAATATGAGGACAGATCGTGAAAGTTATCTATTATATTATATATATTATATATTATATTTCTGACCTAAAATTTGACCTTCCAAAGTGCCTAACGGAAACATCATCATAAGCTTTATATTCATCTTTATTCCTATTTACAAAAAATGTAACATTGGCTTCCAATATGGCGGAAAAAAAACTCCTGAAAAAAATTCTAGTAATATTGTCGACAATGCACCACAAGCATGAAATTGCAGGAGAAGACCAGATATACAAACCAGAAATAATTCTAGGTTATAACAAATATGGCGTCGACATGTTAAATAAAATGATCAGAGAATATGCACGCAAAAGAGGTACCAGTAGATGGACATTCAGATTATTCATGAACTATTTTGATATAGCTTCTTATAATGCGTTTTTATTACGGACAAAAAAGCTTCAACCAAGTTCAGAGAAATTTTAACGCATCTTCGTAAGAATCGTAATGAAATGAAGTATTGCGCCACTGTTTTCTTCCATAGCCTCCTCTGACGATCTTTCACGACTCGCAATTTTTACGTCATAAGAGATTTTGGACACTCTTTAGTCACAAATATGTTTACTTTCAGCTATCTATTACTACAACACGGTTTCGGTTTTCACGTTGACAGCCATTTGTTTTATGTATTAACTGTAATATTTAATTTCAGGAACTGGTCAACACGGGGATTTGCACCGCCCTATACCTGATAGCATTCATCGTCCAATTAGCAATTTGGTCGGCTCCGCACGCATATTACCGAGGCGTCAATATAGCTGCAGGCGTAAGTATATAATAATAATAATCATCATCATCGTCATTTATTGATTGACACATTGTGAATACACAACAAAGAATGACTGAATCTTCAACACTTGTAAGGTGTAAGCATAGAGGTGTAAGCCACTGAATTTTATTCCTGAGATGGCTATGCTTGAGAGAGAAACCTAGCAGTGATGTCTGAGATTAATTATTTTTTTAATTCAACTAGTCTTTCACGACGTGAATTGTCATTATAGAAACAAACTGACAAGTCGAGACAATTTGTGTTATTAATTGATGGCTTTCGTGAACATGGTGGGCTTTTACAATTTTGGATTTTCTTGAACTAACCCTTTTTTCGTAGATATTAGTACTAAATGTCCTAATTTTTAATATGCGAAATTCGTAATTGATCTCACAGCCAACTCTGAATCAAAATTGTGTGGCTCACACGTTATAAAGATAGATAGTTTTAAATTGTTTATATTGACAATATAATGGCCAAAGAGACTTGGATCATTTTTGTTGTTTTGCTTTCTTTGATTATTCTTAAACATTTCTCAATTTTATTTGACTCCTCCTTATCTTGTTTATTTCTATTATTTCCTTTTTAGTATCTCATGCTATCTCTTTCCTATTTGGTTTTTTTTATTAAGTAATTAATTAAATTTAATAAAACGAAATATAGCCTAAATATTTAATTAATAATTAAGTCTTACTAAGACTATAATATATTATAGTCTTTGTAAGATTTAATTTTGCTTGCAGAGTTACGAACAGGTTGAATATTCATATATTCAGGCTATATTTCGTTTTATTGAATTTATTTAATGCTTTCTGCAATAAGTAAGGTTGTTTCTAATTTATTTAAGTAATTAATTATTTTTAAATTTCATTTTATTTTATTTCATTCATTGACTTCACGTCTTCCGTTTAAAAAAAATCATATTCTCGATATTTACTCTTTTTCTAATTTCACAGAATGAAATAAAATTAATTTAAAAAAATTAAATAAAATCCCAAGATATTAATTAACATTTTTTTTAAATTTATATATAAATTTATTTACAAAGAATGTATTATTTTAGGTTTTTGGATTATTCAACACTCTGGTGTACGGTTTCGGAACGTACCTGCTGCACATGGAATGGAAGAGCACACGGACAACAACAAATTAACAACGAAGACAAAGAGCACGAAGACCAACGTATAAATTATTACCATAATTATTTATTTGACTGATTATCCGTCAGATGTGTCCTTTTTTTTGTTACTTGTGGAACCACACACGCATACAACAAAATCTGTTTTTGTTTGTTGAATAAGAGAGATACATTTTATATTGCTTATAAATAACAAGTTATGTTAGGTTGTTTTTTTCTTCGTTTAATGTACTTTAGATTTAGGTATGTTTAAGTCAAATCTCACACTACAAAATATCACAAATTTTTACCAGCATTTAATAATAATTAATGCGATACGTATTGATGTATAAATAATAAAAGGAAAGCGTTGTATTATGTATAAATCAATAAAACGTTGTTTTTAAATTTATTTTGTATTGTGTCAAGATGAGTATGTGCTTAAGGTGAGAAAAATGTTGGTACTTTTTGCCTATAATTGCATATTGTGTACCAGTATTAGATAGTTTAGAATATAAAATAGTCAAGATCAACTTTTAGTAAAGCAAGCTATGATATTTGTTTATTACGTTTGAAGTAGGATTTTTTTCTAACAAGTGTCATAATCTTATTTGCCTGTAAAACATATGTGTCTTCTCATCTATTTTTCTGATATTTTGGCTACCCAGATCCTTTCAGACTTTATATTAATGAGCTCATTGTCTGTAAATGACACTTCCATCCAAACTGTATTTCTTCAATGAATTCTTCTATTAAGAAAATAGTCGAGACCGTTACTAGGTGATAATTTATAATTAAACGGAATTGAAAAATTCACTATGTTTTAACCAGTTATTAGATCCAATTAATATGCCAATTTCGTTAGAAGCAATGATCAAATCCAATTTCAAATTTCCTCAAAATGATGATGAGTAATTATGTCGCCAACCCAAGTCAGTCGATATTTAATCAATTCTGTTGAAAGTGAAGTAAATTTTTAACAAGTATACGTACTGTCAAAGTTTGTTAAACTAAGAAAGAAATGAAAGCCTTCTTTAAATTAACAAGAGCATATTAAAAACTCATGCATATATGTTGGAAGGGTTAGAAACAATAAAATCAATAACGAAGAGATAAACGATAAACGATCTTTGGGTTTTCATCAAATTTTAACGTCTTTATGTTACAAGATGTCGCACCATGCACCTTTGAATTTAGTTCTAGGAAAAAAGACCGTCAATTCTGTCAGTTTCAAAAATCAGTCGAGAGATGTCGCTACTTGTGGTGTTAAGTACGAGAAGGACCACAATTGAGATTCCACGTCTTTGTGGGATGGTAAACGCGCCCATTTTATTACTGTAATGCCCATTTGCACTACACCCGGTTAACTCTTTAATCATTGATTATAAGTTAATCCGTTTGCACCGCCATTTAATCATTGATTCAAGTCGGATTAAAGTCCCAATTTTTAACCGGCCGATTTTGGGCGATTAAAAATAAAGGAACGTGAAGGTTTATTACATTTAGGACGACGTTACGTGATATAAAATCATTACGAAGATCAAATACAATTATTTTATTTATTCAAGCGCTAGATTTAAATGTCGATATGCCAATCCAAGTGAACATGCGAATAAAAAAAAAAGATTTATTAGATGAAGCGTATTTTAGGTGAAGGTATGGATTAAGCAAACAATTCACATTCAATTTGTTGCAAGTAATTGAACATTTGAACATAAAATAGATTTTCTAAATAATAGGAAACTGTAAACAGCTGTGCATTTGGCAACTGAAGCATGCGCAAAGGCGTCAATTACACCCACCCCAGAAAATAAAATAACCCCACAAATTGCCAACCGTATTTTTGATCACAACCATTTAATGAACGGATACTAACCGATGGGCGGTACAAGCGGAGCGGCATGATTAACTTAATCATTGACTTAGTAATCATAGATTTTAACCAAGTGCGGTGCAAATGGGCATAAGACCGTCATCTATGCCTAACTCCGGCAGTATGCAACACAATCAACGCGAGATAGAGAGTTTTAAAAGGCGTTTCGACAACCAGGGTTATTCGCTTCGAGATAGATATTTACGAGAATGATTACACAGACCTGCAAATTTCAGTCCCAGGAACCAGGCTATGCTTTTCCGAAAGATTGTGATGCAAACCGAATCCGTAATCCGAATTTGTCCATCACGTCAGGATTCGGAGATATTCTAACCTGAAAGTGCTAAAATGTCACTTTTTATTTTTTTCAGTGTTAATAACTCCGAAACGGTAAATGATACGTTAATATGGGCAAAGGATTCAATTCTGCGTGACAAAATCTACGAAAAGGGATAATTAAAATAAGGATAATGATAGAATAAATATCAATATTGACCGCCAAATTTAAAGTTCACAGTAAATAATTTCAAGTTTATATGTATCTTCTAACCGGGCATTTGGTGCCCATCATTTTGAATTTCAAGTATATTTGTTTTTAGGCTAATCCGTTCTATGCCAATTTATGCGAAAAGTCCAAACCGCCGACGATTTGTTTCATTTGAAAAAAATAATGTAATTCTTACCATAAACGGTGTAACAGTTTTTAGAAAGTTAGAAGGACTAACTTAAATTTCATTCATCAATTTTTATAATAAAAAAATAAAACTATTAAAAACACCAATTTTTTTATTGGTAAACCAATATTTGGCCGGATACAATGGTTGTAATTCTGACTTTTGCCTTTAAAATAAATTTGAGGTTATGTTTTCCACATGGTTGCCATGTGCTTAATTACCCTACCGTAAAGATTAATTAAGTGGCGGTACCTTTGACTATATACTTTTGGACTGCTAGCGCCACTTCATGTGTGTCTCCAAGCAACGGTGGCGCGGCGCGACCCCAAGTGGTTGTGGTATGTTAGTAAATTAGTAGCTATTTTGTGTCTATGACATATGACTCTATAAGCTCGCGTTACATATTGTGATATCCTGGAAATATGCGAAAACTCATCGAACACTTTCGTATCTTGGCTTCTGCTAATATATCATTGCATGATCACCAAATCTGTCATATTCTGCATTTATTCCCACGAAGGTATTTTTGCCGAATTTGCCTATTCAAATACTTCTAGTTCTGCATTGAACTGGCACCACTGCTTCAAGTATTTTTTACTTGTTTTATAAAATTCCGCGGTCGCAGTTATTACATTCTGCTCAATAGCAGCGTCAGCTTCTTGTAGTTTTACCAGTAGTTAGACTCTATTGTAGACACGTTTTGTCCCTCGATTTTTAATACGGCTTGATGAAAAGTAATAATTTAATTATTATTAATTAATAATAACATAATTTTACTATAATTCGGAGCTGGGATCTTCGAAAAATGCTTTTAAAATATTTGGGCATTTGTGGATGCTCAGAAAATAGTTTTTCAAAGGAATATTTGCAAAACTCTCTCAAGCGCCTGGCACCAACGCAAGCCACCTTGTTTTGAAGAAATTAAAGACTTTTATTTTCTCACTTAACCACGAGCACGATGGCGGGCACCCATATCCCTGTAACATTGAGCAGCCCGTCAGTTTTTGATACTCTGTGTAAGTGGAATCACAGAACCCTTTCAGAGCTTCTACTTAAACGCTTCAGTAGAAAATGAATACATTTTCACAATGACGTATTCGAAGACAACAAGCAGACAATCGTTTGAACTATGTGGGCTCCACATCCAATGTCTTCCGAGTGATAGATTCAATTTAGCGTAAACATCATTACTTCCTGTTGTATTCTTTCCTCCAAAATCGCAATTCGTATTGTTCCCACAAAATGCTACAAATTTCTTATTTAAACCATTGTTAGATAATACTTCCTTCAAATAATCGACAATTATATTCTATGTTTCACCTGGCCGCTCTGGAAACTCTAAAATCTTGACATTCACGCCTTTGTATGGTAAAAAATAGCGAATCAAAACAGGGAATAATTTTATCGAGCCATGTTTTGAAGCATCCGTTAATAAAGTTATGCAGTGGGCTTTACAAAGGTGCTCTTTCAATTCATCTGTCGCAGATTTTGTACGAGCACATTTAAATTTTTGCTCAGAACATGCTTGAATTAAATTAGAAGGAGTCATTTGAGATAAAGCTGTGATTTTCTTGCACCATATGATACACACACGCGCCCTGCTCTGCACCTATATCCAAATCTTTGATTGAAGATTTGAAAAAGTAGCAGATGTTATGTCTCGTAACAGATGGGAAGACTTGAAAAGAAACCTTAATTTCAAAGATAATAGCAATATGCCTAATCAAAATGATCCATCCAGAGATAAATTGTACAAAATACGCCCTCTGGTAGATGCACTGCAAAAGAAGTTTACTTGTCTTCCCAAAGAACAAATTATGTGTAGACGAACAAATCGTGATATTCAAAGAAAAATCTAGTTTGAAACAGTATAATCCCAAGAAACCCCATAAATGGGGATAAAAAATTTATGTACTGTGTAATATGAAAGGACTGGTGGACTGGAATTTTGAAATATATAATAGAAACATACAGCCATAATCTAAGTTTCCAGATATAAAGATCAACGGAAACATAGTTTTACGAATGGCAGTTATTCCGCCAAATTGTAGCCATCTATTATATTTCGATAATTGGTTTTCATCGCCAGAACTGTTCATAGAACTTGGATAGGTTGTTATGTTTTCAATGTGTTCATGTTTTGCCACAAATTTGCCCATAACTAACCAACCGTCCATAATAGACCCATACTATCTTATACTATTTTTAGATTTCTAAATTTCTAGATTCTAAATTTCAGATCAAAACCTTCAGATACAAAAATGTTGCGTAGCCTAATCATGGGAATTTTAGTAACTTTTAGCAATGATCGTTTTTGGCAAATTGCTGATCTTTGAACCACTGTATCTCCGGTATCCCATAATTCCCTATCACAAAAATTTCAGGGGTTCTTTCGGAACATTTCAAGAGTAGTTTCTTCAAATTTCAGTTCAAAATATTCAGGTAGAAAAAAGTTACGTGGTTTTGAACATGTCAGTTTTAGCGATTTTCGATAAAATACGTATATTTGAACCATTGTATTTCAAGTATTTCTCTCAATTTTTTGGCACCAAACTTTTAGAAGTTTTCCAGAAACATTCATAGAGTATACCTATTGAATTTCAGCTGAAAATATGGATTCAAAAAAAAGTTATGTAAGTTTAAAAATTAGTATTTCGGCTATTTTCCCCAAAATAACGAATTTTGAACCGCTGTATTTTTGTTACCTCTAAATTTTTCAACATCAGACTCCCAAAGAATCTTTAGAAACATTTCCGAAGTACACTCTCAAAATTTCAACTCAAAATCTTCAGAACGAAAAAAGTTACGTTGGTTTAAAAGTTGGAAATTATAAGATTTCGTGAAAATGCTAATCTTTGAAAAATCGTAATTCACACCTCAAATTGTAAGTTTAATATCTGGGAAGCTGAAATTTGAGAAAACTTAGTTTTCGATACTTCAGTCTCCTAAAGTTTGAAAAAAATCCAAGGACCTCGATTTTTTTGCATCGGTGAAAACTAGTCTAATTACCCATTTATATTTAATTTTCTCATGTAATTTGTGGTGGATAGGAATTATATATTGGAACGAAGATAAGTTAATTTTTATTTAACTACATAATATCATTGTACATTGTGTTACAATGCAAAATTGTTATTCCTATATTACTAGAAAATTATTTACAAATCTAGAAAATATATTTTCCGAGGAAGAAGTCAGCACATGAACACGTATTTATGAGACACAAGTCCTTCTTTATTCTCGAAGAAAGCTTTAGAAACATGTATAGACAAATCTAAGAAATACTTCTATAATCCATTGCTCAATTTTTTTATTGGTCCTCCTGCTGCATTTAATTGTAGGGCTAATGACCTCCATGAATCATCCAAAATATCCGGGTTTTGGAACTATTTATTCCTTCGAAGGGCTTCATTCCATTGTAACTCTTCTAGATATATTTGATACTGCTGTTTAGTGATCTCTGGAGCAAGATTTTTCACGACACTACTTCGACTTTCACCTTCAGTCATTATTAACACTTCATCACTTAATTAAATTAATTCAATTCAATTATAATTTGATTTTTGAAAGTATCCGCAAAAATAAGCACAATGTTTAGATTTGAAATGTAAACGTCAACTGTCACGACGCTGACGAAATTAGAAATGAAGTGAGCTACAAGTGTACTATTCGTTCTAAAATCACAGGTTCATCGTAACGAATAAGCATTCAAGGTCAACGCCTAACGATGTTGGTAATAAAATAACATTTTAACCTAAATCGTTAGCAACATTGCAACTAACGTTCCTAACGATTATAGTTAGCTAACGAATCGTATTGTAACGATTGTTTATAAAATAGACCCGTTAATGTGCTAAATAGCTAGCACAAGTTGAGTCTGGCGCCCTCTTTAATTCGGCGCTTGTGTGCGCTGCACACATGGTAGTCGCGGCCCTGAACGGGAAATACAAATACATCTAGCAAACAAACCATACAATATGTAAGCAACATATATTCGATTATTTCATAATTATAAAACAAAAGCGTTTAACTTCCAATACTTCCCCAATAAAGAATGTAGCAACGCAAGTAACAATGATATTCGAAATGTGACATATTTTTTTATGGCATCATTGCTTTTTTCACGCATCAACTGAATCATGCCCATTAATTTTATCAACGTTTAGAAATAAGTTTACACATTGATAATAAATATCTTCAGCCCAAGTAATACTTTTATCAATATCAAACCGAATCGTGTTTGTCTGGGCATGAGTAACAAGCCGGCGCACTTACGACGCAGTTGGGTGTGGACTTGCTTGCTTGGAACTGGTAGGAAAACAAACAGTGTGGGAGAACCCCCAGTATTACATCGTCCAGCCGACACAGCTGTCCCACCTCATCGACACTACCGTCAATTACCCACAGGTAAATACAATTAACAATTTCATTAATTAAAAAAAAGTGTATTTCGTTATGAACCGATTAAAAAAATTCTGATGCAAACCACCTGTCACAGGAATTACAAACAGGTAGTTTAGTCATTTGTCAAATTTATCCAAGCATTAATTATACGTGTGGGCTTTAATGGGTATTCATTGAATCGGGCCGCACGAATTCGATTTGTTTAAGTAACGTCCGAAAATAGAATTAAGTTTATTAACGCGCCGTGACTCATCTGCGAAAATAGATTTTTCCAGATAATGTTTGTGTTGCGAGTTTTCGTTTCATCGACCTTTATCATAAGTAATTAATATATTTCGACATTATAGGTGATGACATTTATAATAAAACCCGTGTTTTGTTTCCTGTTCGGGTTAAGGAAACGCGGATGATCGGAAACAGTGTAACTTATCAATTACAAAGTGAGAGTAACTTATCAATTACAAAGTGAGAGTAATTGATAAATTTCACGCGCGCGTAATTGCGTTACAACTCGCGTTACGTACTATACTTTACCTACGACCCTACATTTATTCGCTTAAACTAAAGACAGATTGAAACTGAATCTTGTCAGGGTGACGTTTGAATTTTAAAGGCTCTATTAATTCCTGTAGTCTATTCATATCAGCAAGAGTCAGCAATTCATATTTAATTTGCTGCAAGTAATTTAACATTTAATAGTAGACTAGCGATTGCCCGTGAAAAATCACGCCAAAGATTTTGTAACACATTGTATATTAAAATATTGCAATATTTATTCCATTTAACATTTTATTAAAATTTCCCGGTAATGGTAATACGAGATGCATGAATTGCCCGGTAATGGCAATGTGGGACGACTGCTAACTAAACAAACGAATTACCTTTCAAACAATTTTCCGTTGAATAATAATCAACGTATTGAATAAACAACTTTACCGACAACCATCGTGTTACTTGTTATGAAATGTTAACTTGCTAAGATACCATTGGGAATAAAGCTGGGGTACCGATAAGCCATGGCGAGGAGTTTATTTTGTCGGTTAGTGTTATAACCAATATTTTGTATTTCAATGTCACTGGCACCTTTGATATTTACAGATGAACGTATGTGCTGTCCTTTCCTGCCCCTTCCTGTTCTATTCTGTTCCATCCTGTCGCAATTTGACCCATCCTTTTATGTTGTGCCCGTGGATGATATCGAGAGCGCGTCGTGAATTTTATACTTGCCGATTAAGAGTTCTGGATACCAGTGACGGTTCGTGGGGTTTTTTCTGGTACGGCCGAGGAACATGAGGTGGTAATACAGATAGGTAGGGCCAGTTGCAGAGACGGCTGGTTGCGTGATCGCACCTATCTGCATTACCACCTCTTTTTACCCCGCGAACCGTCACTGCTGGATACCATGCATACAGGGTCTTCATTTCAAAAGGAGCCAACCTAAATAACTTTAGGTCTGAAGTAGTTACGGTTTTAAGAAAAAATACGTCAATTTTGTTTTCGAGGGGGAGCATAAAAATCACTGTTTTTAGAATTTCATCTTTCACCCCCTCACGCCCAGCCACAACATCTTTATAATTTAAAATGGCATCCGCCTTTATGTGCTACCTCATTTTAAAGGGCATACAAAATACTATCCTGCAAATTAAAAATAATAAAAAATATTAAAATTTATTTTTCTCTGCTTTTTTTTTTGCTTTAGAAGCATAGTGTGTGATACATCGTCAAATTTTTAATAAAAAATGCTACCGTATACAAGGTGTTTCCATTTCTATGGCCATATAAAAAAATGAAGTTGATGATGATTCATGGGATATGAAACATTGGATAAAAAATTCGAAGACGCCATTTTGTAGAGATTAAAAAGTGACAATGGCAAAATGCCATTAGTTTTTAATTTTTTTTTAATAAATACAAAAATTGGAAATATCAAAAATCCGAAAAATTGCATTTTTTGAAAATTTCGAAAACGATAAACAATCCTGAATTTCTGGGATCGGCATGTAAACATAACATACTCTGAATAGTGCAACTTTTTCCTAATTTAAGCCACCCTGTATCTCTTACCGTTTTCACGATCCTCATGCTGTGCATTCTTATCTTGGACACGGTGTATATACACTGAAGAATAAAAAAAGGGTTGCCAAAGTGTGTTTTCAAAATCATTGTCAACTCCGTAAGAAAATACTTACATTTTCTAGGCTAAAACAATGGAACGATTACAGAAATGGCCGTAAATAGGTAGATTAGTTTGTTTATGTAAAGATAAAAATGAATGAGTAATTATTATGCGACATATAAATGGCATTTCAAGTCAAGAGAATGTTAACTATTTTTTTAATAATGATAGTCATGGTATTAACCAGAAAAGTAGAAAGTTTATTTTATATTCCATTAAAACTGTTGAGTTTCAGAGTAATCAGAAACTGGTCTACAGTTATTATTGATTTAAAACAATCATTTATGTTTACTAACCAACATTTTTATACAAATCTGAAGATTTGCGAATATTTATTTCGTTTAAAAAATCTTTTAAATAAATTCCCTTTGGGCGCTAAAAGTATTTGTAATTAGGGTAATTTTAACCGTCAATCGATAATACATAGTTAATTTGTATGTATGTGAATTAGATCTATTTAATTAAAATTGGGGTGGCAAAAGGCGTCTTAGTTCAATTATTAATTATACAGGGTGTCCCATTTTAAATTGCCACCTCAAATATCTCTAAACCAGAGCAACATGGCAAAAATGTTTCAGTTAAAAATTGTAGGGTTTGGTTAGTAGGGACATATGCTGGTGACTTTGAAAATGACCTTGGAGTTAATTTTAAAGGTCAAACGAAGGTCAACTTTGATTTTTCAAATGGAACCCTCCATTTTTTATTACGGGATCGCATTCTACAGGAAAAATTCAAACTTTTTGTAGGAAATATTTTTTTTAAATGCTTTTTTTAAGAATTTATTTACGAATTTTGTTTGAAATCTCGGATGAATCCATGCTGTGATTCATACATCAGGCGCGCAGTGGGGTGGATATCGGGCTTGAGCCTCCCCAAGACATTTATATACCGAGCGCTAACCACCAAACCTGGCCATAACAAAATAGTGCTTTTTCGAATTTTAATTAATTATAATACCATTGCTATGTTACACTATTATTTATGACAAATTCACGGATTTGCAGTCCACACATATATTTGTGCGTGAGTTATATGTATGAGCCCTCCCCCCCCCCCCTAACCAATTAATTAAATAATCAAATGTTCGATTGATCAAATTATCAAATAATCGATTAATTATATTTAATAATCGATTAATTAAATTATCGGATAGTTGATTATTCTTCTAATAATAATCACACAATCGATTAATCGATTATTTTGCACAGCTCTAGTTATAATGGCAAATTAAAAAAATTAAAATAGTTTATTTTACTAGTCAAAATGACCTATTTTAATAGTCAAAACTGGCATATTTTACCAGTAAAAACTGGTATATTTTAACTGTCGAAACTGGCATATTTTAATAGTCAAAATTGGCATATTTTAATAGTCAAAATTGGCATATTTTAATAGTCAAAATTGGCATAATTTACCAGCCAAAATTGGTATATTTAACTGTCGAAACTGGCATATTTTAAAAGTCAAAATTGGCATATTTTAATAGTCAAAATTGGCATATTTTATCAGTCAAAACTCACATATTTTAATTGTCAAACCTGGCTTATCTTAATAGTCAAAATTGGACTATTTTAATTGTCAAAATTTGCATATTTTTGAAGTCAAAACTGGCATATTTTAATTGTCAAACCTGGCTTATTTTCATAGTTAAAATTGGCATATTTAATCAGTCAAAACTGGCATATTTTAATTGTCAAACCTGGCTTATTTTAAAAGTCAAAATTGGCATATTTTAGAAATCAAAATTGGCATATTTTATCAGTCAAACCTGGTATATTTAACTGTCAAAACTGGCATATTTTAATAGTCAAAATTGACGTTTTTTAATAGTCAAAATTAACATATTTTACCAGTTAAAACTGACATATTTTAATTGTCAAACCTGGCTTATTTTAATAGTCAAAATTGGCCTATTTTAATAGTCGAAATTGGCATATTTTATCAGTCAAAACTGGCATATTTTAACTGTCGAAACTGGCATATTTTAAAAGTAAAAATTGGCATATTTTAATAGTCAAAATTGGCATATTTTACCAGTCAAAACTGGCATATTTTAACTGTCGAAACTGGCATTTTTTTAAAGTAAAAATTGGCATATTTTAATAGTCAAAATTGGCATATTTTACCAGTCAAAACTGGTATATTTAACTGTCGAAGCTGGCATATTTTAATAGTCAAAATTGACATATTTTACCAGTTAAAACTGACATATTTTAACTGTCAAACCAAGCCTTTTTTAGTAGTCAAAAATGGCATATCTTACTAGTCAAAACTGGCATATTTTAACTGTCTAAGCTGGCATATTTTAATAGTCAAAATTGTCATATTTTAATAGTGAAAATTGGCATATTTATCAGTCAGTCAAAACTGGCATATTTTAATTGTCAAACCTGGCATATTTTAATAGTCAAAATTGGCATATTTCATCAGTCAAAACTGGCATATTTTAATTGTCAAAACTGGCATATTTTAATTGTCAAACCTGGCATATTTTAATAGTCAAAATTGACATATTTTACCAGTCAAAACTGGCATATTTTAACTGTCGAAACTGGCATATTTTAAAAGTAAAAATTGGCATATTTTAATAGTCAAAATTGGCATATTTTACCAGTCAAAACTGGCATATTATAACTATCAAAACTGGCATATTTTAAAAGTAAAAATTTGCATATTTTAATAGTCAAAATTGGTATATTTTACCAGTCAAAACTGATATATTTTAACTGTTAAAACAAGCATTTTTTAGTAGTCAAAAATGGCATATTTTACTAGTCAAAACTGGCATATTTTAACTGTCGAAGCTGGCATATTTTAATAGTCAAAATTGGCATAGTTTACTAGTAAATACTGGCACATTTTAACTGTCAAAATTGGCATATTTTACTGGTCAATATTGGCACATTTTAACTGTCTAAATTGGAATATTTTAATAGTCAAAATTGGCATATTTTATCAGTCAAAACTGGCATATTTTAATTGTCAAAACTGGCAAATTTTAATAGTCAAAATTGGAATATTTTAATTGTCAAAACTGGCATATTTTAATAGTCAATATTGGGATATTTTAACAGTCAAAACTGGTATATTTTAACTGTCAAAACTGGAATATTTTAATAGTCAAAATTGGCATATTTTACTAGTCAATACTGTCACATTTTAACTGACAAAATTGGCATATTTTAATAGTCAAAATTGACTTATTTACCAGTCAAAACTGGCATATTTTAACTGTCAAAATTGGCATATTTTATTAGTAAAAATTGACATATTTTACCAGTCAAGACTGACATATTTGAACTGTTAAAAAGAGCATATTTTAGTAGTCAAAAATGCAAATTTTACCAGACAAAACTGGCATATTTTAACTGTCGAAACTAGCATATTTTAATAGTCAAAATTGGCATATTTTACCAGTCAAAACTGGCATATTTTAATTGTCAAACCTAGGATATTTTAATAGTAAAAATTGGCATATTTTAATAGTCAAAACTGGCATATTTCAACTGTCAAAACTGGCATATTTTACCAGTCAAAACTGGCATATTTTAATTGCAAACCTGGCATATTTTAATTGTCAAACCTGGCATATTTTAATACTTAAAATTGACATATTTTTCCAGTCAAAACTGGCATATTTTAACTGTCAAAACTGGCATATTTTAACTGTCAAAACTGGAATTGTTTATTAGTCAAAACTGGCATATTTTAATTGTCAAACCTGGCTTATTTTAATATTCAAAATTGGCATATTTTAACAGTTAAAATTGGCATGTTTTTCCTGTCAAAAATGGCATATTTTACCAATTAAAACTCGCATATTTTGTAAGTTTAGAAGGGGTATTTTAAAATACAAAAGTGACACTTAGTATAGTTATAATGGCATATATAAAAAATTAAAATGTCATATTTTACCAGTCAAAAATAACATATTTTAACAGTCTAAAATGGCATCTTCTGCCACGCAAAATTGGCATAGTTTAATAGTCAAACTATTTTAAAAGCTAAAGAAGGATATTTTACCTGTTAAAAATGGCATATTGTGCCAATTGAAACTGGTTACTTTAAAAGTTGAAAATAGCATATTTTTAAAGGCAAAAACATTTGTCATTTTAACAGTAAAAAATGGCCTTTTTTAGTATACAAAAAGCCCTATTTTCAAATGGTCAAAATTGGCATATTTAGCAATGAAATATTTCATGTGCTAACAGTAAAAAAAATGGCATATTTAACCAATAAAAACGGGCGTAGTTTAACTGTCAACAATAGCATATTTAATCAGTCAAAATTGGCGTAGCTTAACTGTCAAAATTAGAAATTTTA
Source organism: Ocypus olens (assembly GCA_910593695.2). Classification (NCBI taxonomy): domain Eukaryota; kingdom Metazoa; phylum Arthropoda; class Insecta; order Coleoptera; family Staphylinidae; genus Ocypus; species Ocypus olens. The sequence goes on along the minus strand of OU343053.1, from coordinate 14,122,429 downwards.
AAACTTAAAAAGGGTTATTTTACAAATATTAGTATAGCTAAATTGCCATATTTTACTAGTCGAAAATAACATATTTAACAGTCAAAAGTGGCAGATTTTAAAAGTCACAAAGGGATGTTTGGCCTGTTAAAAAGGGCATAATCATCCAGTCAAAAATGGCATGTTTTACCAATGAGAATTGGCATATTTTACCCGTTAAAATGCCAAACCATAAACAGTCAAAAATGGCATGTTAGAAAGGCATATTTTACCAGTCTAAAATGTCAGTGATCAAGTCTCCATAAGCTTGATGGTAAGTCACGTGGTTGCATTTTGGTGTGCCCACTCTAGCCTTATTTTATGGGCTCTGGTCAGCAATGGACATTTCTTAGAAGATCTGAACTTTAAATTTACCGCATGTTTGAGTGGATACTTCAGTACCTGTTGCATTCAAGAACTGAATTTGGAGTGTTCTTGCAGTAGAAAATCGGTTCTTTGACACAGAATCGTAATAAACCGGTCCTCCCTGACGTTGTACTGCGATTTCACCCTCCGCCGTGCTTATGTTGGACATATCCAGTATCATTAAAATGCATTCGAACTCTTCTGATAATATTGTGGCTCACATTGAAATGGGCAACAACAGTTCTTAGCGATGCACCAGTCATAAGCATTCCCATAGCTTGGCTCATCTCTTCAATACTTGAACGCCTTAATCGCATCTTTAAAATGTAGTCAACCACTCTGAATTAAAACTTACACGAGAAATTCGGAAAAATTATCTTAAAACTTCATCAAGTATAAGCGTCCGCGAGCTCAGTAACTGCACTGATGACAGATGAACAACAATTGTTTCGCAAATGTTATTCGATAGGCATTTGTTTGCATTCCAAAACACAGCCGATCATGTAGAAGTCATGACAAACGCCTAAAAATCGTTGTTTACTTTTACTGCATGTTATATAAGTGTACCAGTTCAAATGTTGAGCAATGTATACCGGGTGTTCGATAAGAAACGCCCAACGCCATACCTCTGTTATTTATTGACCGATTTGAATGCATTAAAAAACAAAGTCCATGGCTGTTTAAATACTATAAAATGACGGTGATTATATATTTTTTCAAAATTAACTTCATTGCCAAATAATTGTTAACTTTAAATTTTTAAATAGCTGCATATACTTTTCTTGGTTTGTAAAATTAGACTGTTTTTCTGGATCCAATTATGCCCGATATGTTAATTTTAATTTAATATTTATACCAGAAAAAATACTTATAAATCTTGTTCACATGATTTTTTGGCAATAAAAGCTGTATGCCTTGAAAAAACAAACTCGAATCAACAAAATTTATTGTAAAGTAACGTCAACCATTTGTTATTAGTCTGTTTTTCTGACATAATATAATATAATATAAATGATAGCGAATTAATAGATTTAAAAAATAATCTACACCTTATTATTGAAAATAATTTTCAACGAAAATTTTGTGTAAATGTGTAGTGTGGAATTTTAGATGACCGATTAGTTGCACCAGATTTTATCGATGGAAGTTTAGAAATCAAGAAAAATACCATCGATTTCTGACGGAAGATTTAGAATTTTGTCTCGAAGATTTGCCTCTTTTGCAACTCAATCGCAATTATTTTCAACAGGGTAATAATGCCAGAATAAATACTGATTCATTACTTATTAAAGTTGTAACGTAGGTACTTATTTTTTGGGTCGTTATTATTCATGTTTGACATAACCTTACAAAAAATGACATGTCACTTTTTTCCAATAATTTTTAATTATAATTTTTGAAAAATATTCTTTTAAATAGAAGATTTATTTTAATTTTCTTCGACCAAAATATTGAACGAAAAACAACATATTGGGCATTGTTGGATTCAAAAAAATATAGTTTAATGTAATAAAATTAAAACACTATAGGCACCCATTTAAAAAAATAAGATAGTTATTATTGAAAAAGTCAATTGTAATGCCATTAGTTAGTATTAAAACGGCCATTGACTTTGATTTTAGTTCCTTAACATCCGTCAATAAATAAGAGAGTTATGACGTTGGGCGTTTTTTTATCGAACACCCGGTATATAAATAACATAATTAAAAAAAAAACATTAAGTATGTCATTGTTTCAAAATAAATTTGGAACAATACACCGACTTTCGAGAGATTCATGATCAATTTGGTCTCAAATTTTTAAAAGAGGAAATAATAGAGTATCCCGCAAACATTTCATCAATACTTCACAAATTACTTACTATTTATCATCTATGTCTAATAAGTACATTATTTGTGTTTTTGTTTACGTTTTTATTTACTTACTATTATTTTTTTTTTAGATAAACCAAAATGTCGCACTCAGTTACCGTAACCAGAACAATAACCACGACTTCCACATCCGCCATTATCATAAACTCAGGTTATTTAAAAACATGGTCGGGGCTTCTGAAACTCTTCCAAACGGTAAGTTAAAATTTGCATTCGATATTTCAACAGAAATATCTATTTTGAAGTTTCACAATTTTTTTAATGGTTAATTGGTTATATTAATATATTTTATACCTTATGATTCCCGGGCCATCTATCAAATATTTCATATATTTATATATTTGAATTTATTTATTCAAATGGTCCAATCAGCTACTCAAAAGTAAAAGTAAAAATTTAAAAAAAATGGAAACTCAAAAATATAATTGTTCATTAATTTTAAAGTCAATTGAACTTTTGTTGCACAAATATTTTAAATAATGACACTGCTTATTCATTAGTGATTGCAGTTTCGATCAATCGATCCTATTTTTATTTTGATAATTAAAGAATGATTATACTTTATGTTGTTTTTTGTCAACTTTGTTTATCTCTATAAAAATAATAATTACAATATTTCATTGTTCTTATAAACAACTGCAATTGTTTTACTTTCATCTTTTTCATGGCTACCTATTTTTTGATTTATAATAAAATTTAAAAATTACTGTAACTCACTTATTTTTACAAATAACTATGTCATATGTGATATCGGATTAAAGAGAAAATAATGGTGATGTGGCCATCATGTTACTTTCTCCGATAGTATCTTCATTTGTATTTACAATTTCATGGTTTATTTTCTATTTAAATCATATTTTAAATGTACATCGAGCGTTTTGAAGACTCGTATGAAACTGACGTTTAAAACGTCAAAATTATCAAAGATGGAAAAATTATACTTTAAATTCAAAAACTCAATTTGCTCAAAAACTAAAAAAAATCGAAAAAACTTATTCTTTATAAGTTATTCATTTTTTGGCATTCTCTACAATTATTGTTAACATAAATTTGCTGTAACTATTATCGTTTCATAATTATAAACCAAAAATTAAAAAAAAAAAAAAATTTCTCGAATAACAATGATTTTATGAAAAATGTTTTCAAACAAAATAATCTCATTTCTTTATTGTCTTCAATGTTTGTTTAAATGTTTTTGTGAAATTTGTCATATTTAAGAAAATATTGTCAAAAAACAAAAAACAGTTAAGGTAAACACCCACTTCCGGTGTACGAAATTTTACCAAAAGCTTTTCAGCTCTTCAGATTATCAAATAAGACGTATGTTCAAAGTTTCATATCAATTGCTCTATTAGTTTTTGAGATACAGCGCGCACAGACACACACACACACACTCGTACTTCGTAACGGAGAAAGTAAAAATAGTCTTTCGAATTAGGTCATAGCCAACTATGATTTCCATTAAAAAAAATGTAAGTTTGCGTCATATCTCGGAAAATAATGGCGTTAAAATTTTTCTGAATTTATTTTATTGAGCCGCGTAAAATTATCTACAACTTTGTCCTTTGCAGTTTTTTTTTCAATCTGTCATAATAACCGAGATATATTTAATTGAAAAAATGTTGATGTAGCCATCATGTTACTTTCTCTGACTTGATGGTGGTCATTTTTTACGCTTTCATGGTTTATTTTCTATTTAAATCATATTTTAAATGTCGAGCGTTTTGTAGACTCGCGTGAAACTGACGTTTAAAACGTCAAAATTATGAAAGGTGGAAAAATTATACTTCAAATTCAAAAACTCAGTTTACTCAAAAAATTAAGAGATTTAGAAAAAAACATATTCTTTATAAGTTGTTAATTTTAGCATTCTCTTCAATTATTATTAACATAAATTTGCTGTAACTATTATTGTTTAATAATTATAAACCAAAAATGCAAAAAAAGAAAAATTCTCGAATAACAATGATTTTATGAAAAATGTTTTCAAACAAAATAAGCTCATTTCTTTGTTGTCTTCAATATTTGTCTAAATGTTTTTGTGATATTTTTGATATCTAAGAAAATATTGGCAAAAAACAAAATACAGTTAAGGTAAACACCCACTTCCGGTGTACGAAATTTTACCAAAAGCTTTTCAGTTCTTCGGATTATCAAATAAGACGTATGTTCAAAGTTTCATATCAATTGCTTTATTAGTTTTTGAGATACAGCGTGCATAGACAGACACACACAGACGCACAGACACACACAGACCCACAGACACATTTTTTTTACTTTCTCCGTTACGAAGTACGAGAAAGTATTGTGATTGTGATTTTTTTTTTCAAAAACTTTTTTTACGGAAATATCCGTTTTGGGGTCCCTAGATGCCATTTCAACAATTTCTGGAATTTTTTTTTTGTGTCTCTGTGTGTGTGTGTGTGTGCGTGTGTCTGTGTGTGTGTGTGTGTGTGTCTGCGTGTGTGTGTGTCTGTCTGTGTGCGCTGTATCTCAAAAACTAATAGAGCAATTGATATGTAGCTTTGAACATACGTCTTATTTGATAATTTGTTGCAATTTACCCGAGTGGCAATGGCCAACTTGCTCACGAGTTTAATACTATACTTTTTCGCATTATATTAAATAATTACCTAAAGATTTTTCTGTTTATATTGACTTATAACGAAGAATTTATTTATATTTGCAAATTGAGGCATTCCGCTGACAAAATTAGGATGTTTATAAATTCATGTTTTCAATGGTAACCGTAGTAACAAAACAAATATGGTGGAGCACAGGCTACTACTTAAAAGCGGCACTCGCGCAATCCCACACGATTGGACTTGCCGTTTCCAATCCCGGGCGAAGGAACGTACGTGTAAATGCAAAAACATCGCACAATATAAAGACGCACACTTTTTGTCTCCGCCCGTCTGGCACGGGATTAGATGCTTAATTTTTTTTAGTCTGCTTAAAATTCTACGCGCCACTCCAATCGCGACGGATATAACACAAGTTTGGCATTCACACAGTAGAATTTGTCCTGTACGGCCTGTGTAAGTAACGCACGGTTAGAACGATATTCAATAACCCGCGAAAGAGAGTATATATGAACGTACCTAAAACACTAATCTGTTGAGCACTCGACTGGAGAAATTTTGACGTTTATGAATGCGTGTTTATACAACTAAACTGTTGGGCAATGAAACTGCTATTATTTCATTGGTTGAAATCTGTTGGGCAATGAAAATGCTATCATTTGATTGGACGTCACCTGTGGAGAAAATGATTCGGCCAAATAATGGACAACTTTCTCAATCAAAAATGATTCAGCAACGTTTATATTATTTAATAGGATGCGAAAATAGTATATTATTAAACGAGTGAGAAAGTTGGCCATTGCCACGAGGGTGAAGTTTGCAACACGAACCGTAGGCGAGTGTTGCAATTTACCCGAGTGGCAATGGCCAACTTGTTTACGAGTTTAATACTATACTTTTTCGTATCATATGAAATAATTACCTAAAGATTTTTCTGTTTGTATTAAATTATAACGAATAAGTTTTCTATTTGGAAATTGCGGCAGTTCGCTGACAAAAAGCGAATAGTAACCATAGTAACAACTAAACTGTTGGGTAATGAAAATGCTATCATTTGATTGGACGTCACCTGTTGGGCAATGAAATTGCTATCATTTGATTGGACGTCACCTGTGGAGAAAATGATTCGGCCGAATAATGGACAATTTTCTCAATCAAAAAAGATTGAAAAACAATGTTTATATTATTTAATAAGATGCGAAAAAACTATTTATTAACAAGCATCTAAAACGCTATTGAATAAATCCATTGAATTATGTACTGACTTGGGTAAGCATCCATTTAAAGTTTAGTTGACCCGGGAACTCAAACCAAATGATCATTTGGAGCGCCTAGATTTCTTAATTTGTGTCTCGAGCAGCTGGAAGTTGATCCCAGTGTTTAAAAAATATCATTGTGTTTTGAAATTATGAAAAATACGCTAGAGCTTTTGCAAGTGCATTTCATTCCGAACTGACTGTAGATGTGTAGATATTGGTCTGGCGGCGGTATTTGGCCTTATTACTTTAAAAATGAGAATGGCGCGTTGGTACTGGTCAACGGCCAATTGCTAACCGATTGTTTGTTGACTTAATTTGATGATTTAGATATGTACAACATCTGGTTTCAACAAGACGGCGCAACGTGAGACACCGCGGCAATAACAAGAGAATTGATCCAAGAAAAGTTTTCGGGTCTCCTTATTTCACGAAAAGGTTGACTCCCAAGATCGTCCGATTTAACGCGTTAGGGCTGTTTCCTTTTTAACCCATTACCACCTCGTGTGCCATATAAGGAACACAAAAGTTATTTTGGATTTTATTATTTTATGTCTTTTCCATGTATAGTACATTTAATATTTCATATACTAAAAATAATATGAATAAAATTCTGGCTTCGTAACACATTTACAAATTACTTTAATTAAAAAATACAATAAAGAAATGAAAAACAAACTCAGGCCTCAATGGGTTAAGGCTCACTTCTGCGCTGATGAATCTGCAACAGGTGACGAACTAGAAGAGAACACCTTTCGGATAATCGCTGAGATACAGCTAGATTTATAAGCACGTGTGATCCAAAATTGGAACTCTCTGATCCTCTCTGCTAAACAAAACCATGGCGGCCATTTTAGCGATGTTATTTTTCAAACTAGGACCAAAAGTACTTTAATATACAATAAAAATATCCGCCATATCACAAATTGTTTTATTCAATTATAAAGATCAGCCGCTCCCATCGAAAAACCCCTTATTGTCATATATCATAGTAAACCCAACAAAATTGAGTGTATTTTTTCTGCCATCGTTCATACAACAGTCGTTTAAATCGACCTGTAGATAGAAATTTCTTGTGATTGTGATGGATAGTTAAACGGCTTGGAGGGTTCCTTGTACTATTCATGAAATGTGTTCTGATAGTGCTAGCTACAATTTTCCTTCTTTCTTCTAAAGTAAATATTTAGGCTGCAACAAAATGATTATTACTAAGACCATATCAGATCTTCTAAATTGATTGTAGTCTTTTACACTGGGGAATAAAAATAAACTTTTTTTGGTATCTGAGCGAGAATACCTATACCTAGATCCTAATAGAACTTTGCACTCTAGAGTTCAAATATGTAAAATATTTGTATTATTAAAAAAAGGATAATCACTTGGTTTGTTACACTTTAATTATTTATTTAACTCCGACTAGTTTCCTTGACAATTACTGTTTGTCAAAACTAGTCCGAATTAAATAATTGAAGTGAAACAAACCAAGTGATCATTCTTTATTTTTTTAATAATACAAATATTCAATCATGTTTCATCAAGTGATCAATGAGAATCAAACCTAAATTATATTACCTAAAATGTAAGAGTTGTTGATTTCCTTGTGTGTGGCATCTGTAAAATCTCTTTTCAGTATCCAACTAGTTTTTCCTAGGCTAAAGTTTGATGTATGTGAAATTGTGTTCTTTATGTGAAATTGTGAAATGTAAAAATGTAAGAAAAGTAAATGGTGACTAACAACGGCTCCACTGCGCTGCACCGTCGTCCATGCGGGGCCCATTAAAATTAAGCAATTAAATTGGTAATGGACGACGGCACAGCGTGGCCCATTCAAATCACATTTTGGCCGCCTACTGAGTGATTTGCGTCTAATAGCACATTTTATAATGAATTAGGCAAAGTAATTGGTGAAGACCGACGACATTTTTTATTTTCATTTTTCACTTTTAATTTTAAATTTTTTATTTTAATTTTTTATTTTAAATTTTTTATTTCTAAATTTTTTTTAAAGCCAGTTATATCCTCTGTGATCCCTGAAAATTTCGGCTTTCCGACTTGAAAAGAAAAAAATTGTCCTTAAAAGAAGGAAAACGAACTCAGGGTTCGTGGTTCAGGTGGTTCCAAAAATTTTGAAAAAATATCTTCTGCCATCCCTGAAAGTTTCAGCTTTTCGACTTTAAAAGAAAGAAATTCGTCCTTAAAAGAAGAAAAACGAACACAGAGGATGCAAACGGCGCGCAGGGGTGGTTCCAAAAATTTTGAAAAAGTTCCCAATGAAAGCCAGTCATCTCTCCTGTCATCCCTAAAAGTTTCAGCTTTTCGACTTGAAAAGAAAAAAATACGTTCTTAAAAGAAGAAAAAAATAGTTATTTATGCAACAAGTGAGTAAAGTAATACTTTTTTTCACGAGTAGGAAAGATTTTCACTATAAAATTATATTCAATGTTTTATGTGCCTTCCTTCTTCTTGAACACAAGCCTGTACTCTTCGTCGCACACTCTCCATTACGCTCCGCAACAACACTGGATTATTGTTAATTTCTATAAATTTATCTCGAATTCGTTGCCGCATGTCTTCCAAATTGTGTACTGGTTGTGTGCATAAATACAATTTTTCAGGTATGGCCACAACAAACAATCATATGGTGTTAAATCGCATGAACGGGACGGCCAGGGAATCCGTGCATTTCGACTTATTATTCGATCCTCAAAAAATTCCTCCAAAATGGCAAAATTATCCACTGTGCAATGAGGAGTTGCTCCGTCTTGACGAAAATATCCACTTAGCAGTTCGTCGTCATTTAAGTCATTTATAAAAGGCAATAAAATTTCTGTACGATAACGGTTTGCAGTTATCAAACCTAAAATGAATGCACGGTTGTTGAATTTTTATTATTAATAATAAAAATAGGATTTTATCTTCAAAGAATATCGGTCCAACTAATCTTCTCCGACTAATCGCTGCCCAAACGTTAACTTTCTCTGAATGTCTGAGAGAAACTCGATATATACGAGGATTTTCATCCGACCAAATTCTCATAGTTTGGGAATTAATGTACCCATCCTTGTAAAACCAAGCTTCATCGGTAAAAATAGTAATTTACGTATCAAGTTCCGAAAGTGATATTTTACGGGATGAGTAGGAAGAATCCTGCGAGTCCCGTAAAATCACTTTTGGAACGTGTTACGTACAATAATTTTTCTGCAGCCGTTTTCTACGTTCAAAAAGCAAAAACGCACACGAATGTTATATGACAAGCGCTGTCATAATTAAATACGAAGTTCATGGTCTTGTCAAAGCCGCCCACAAATATACTCAAAATCATCCCGAAAGTAACAAAAAGCGTCCCGAAAATATAGAAATCGTTCCGAAAGTGAAACAAAATCGTCCCGAAAATAACAACTTTCGGTACGATTTATGTAAAGTGGCACTTTCGATTTAATAAATCATACCGAAAATTTTATTTTCGGGACGGCTGCAGAAAAAAGTAATTTGTAAAACATCCTCGTTTACATTTTGTAAAAACCACTGACAAATTTCCAGTCGTCGGGGTAATCAACAGGTAATAACTCTTGCACCGATGTTACGCGATAAGAGTATACTTGCAAATATTTTCGTAGAAGCTTGTGGCATGTTCCTACCGATAAATTCATTTGCTGTAACAAATGACGCAGAGAAGTCGTAGGTTCATCTTCCAAAATTTCCTGGTTTACGGAGAATACTACCCGTTTCATGAAATAATACAATAGATCGTGATAAGGTATTTTTAAATTCATCATAAATAATGGGCACGTTAGGAAATTCTTCCTGAAACTCTGCTAAAGGTGCGTCGAATGAATACACCCAATTTCCGTCCACTTTAGTCCCATTTCGGAAATAACTTTCAATTAGAAACGTTTTTCGCTGGTTGCTGTAAACCATTGTGAGCACGGAATAATTGTGACTTCTAGAAAGATCTGACGTTTATATGTCAATTCCTAATAAGTGTGCCAACTTAAATTTTTAAAACGAAAAAGTCAGGGCACACTTGAGGTTTTTTTTAATCAAATTTCCATAGACATAACAGAAGATGTCCGGTTGATTTACACAAGAAAAGGATAACGGTATTCTACTTCTCACTTCGTAAACTGCAGTTTCGCATGAATTGCTCTATAATTATCATTAAAAATATTGTTTATTCTACATTAGTTATCACTGAATATATACAACTCTAAAAACGCAATACATAAAACAGGCCATGGCTCAAAAACAGGGGGTGGTCAAAAAATTCTAATAACATATTTGAATTCAGCATAAAAAGTTTGCTGAAAAACACTATAAATGGTTCATGTGTCAACAATTGTGTTTACCAGTGTTATACAACCATATAAGTATTGATATATTTTTGTCTATAACAGAATTACTTGTTTCGAGTTTTGTAAACACGCAATTTTTAACAAATATCTCCATGGCATTCACCGGCGGCGTTTCGATAGTGGCATTTCGTATATGGAACAAGAACACCATGAATAAACGACATTGACCCGCTTTTTCCATTCATCCTTAAACCATACACGGTACGCTCTTGCTACTTTATATGCACAGATTATCACACGGAATTACGCACGTGAATATTTACGTCGATGATTTCACTTGCATTCTACATCATCATCATCATAATTCATGTCACCGTGGATATTTCAAGAAAAATACGTTATGGACTATTTTTACATTCGGTTCTATCGGTTGACCTAAATCGAAACCGCTGTTCACACCCACATCCTCCTCATTATACAAGTTCACCAAATCATTTTATGCATCCTGTTGGAAACAACAATAAAAATCTACCATTATTACTCGGCATATTTAGATTATATACAGAGTGTTTAAGTTTTTAAACTGTTTACTTTATCACGTTGTTAATTGTTGTTTCAGATTGCATGAACTTAAATAATAATTTAAGTTTATGCACTTGATGTGATGATGTAATTTTAAAAATGTTTTATTTTCTTTATGATCTATAATTCATAAAAGAGCTATCGACCTGATAACATTTCTGTCCAATACAAATAATTTATTATTAGTATCGTTATTGTTTGCTACCAATACAAATGAGTACAGATTTGGGTCCGTCAACTTGGCCCCCCACTTTCGATTTTTTGGGAAAAACGTGTTGCTCCAGAAAGCCCTTAGCTAGCTCCACAAAAATTAGAGCTGGCTCCAAAAAGGTAAAAAGTTATAGGGGTTTGAAATTTGGCGGGGCCAAGTTGACGTTTGCCCCCCACTTTTGATTTTTTAACTTTTTTTTTTTAATTTAGATTCCTCAGACCTAGCTCCAGCAGGCTCCATCAATTTTAAAGCTGGCTCCACCCCACAACCCCTAAAATATTACAAAAACAGTTTTCACCCTAGCCCCCCACTTCAATATTTTTTACTTAATTTTAAGTGATTTTATAGCTTAAAGCTAGCTCCAGCCGAATATGTAAAAAATTTTGGAAAAAAGAATACGGATAAAAAGATATAAGGGTTTTAATATAAGACGTGAGCTTTCCTGAATCCTGTATGCGCATTCCCAATTGTGTGATCATATTATAACGTTAAATGCGAATTTTCGGTTGAATCCAACGGAGTTGGTGCCAATTACCAATTACATTATTATATACTGTAATAAGGGTTCCTTAAATATTGCATTACCATCATTTAGGCTTTAGGGCCGTCCTTGAAATAAATATTTAACTTATAAACAATTCGTATATTTGATAAATTATTAATTAATTATTTGAAATATATATTGAAAATAAAATTTACTCAACTGTGTGTGTTAAATCAAAAGGATGGCAAATATTGTAAATTAATAAGACAGTGGCGTAGTGAGTGATTAATTGAGACATGTGAAAATATTGCCAATTTCAACGAAACTTGGTACACGTGCTATTTATAATCTGGAAAAAAACAATGTGAGGGTAAAACAGCCCTTGCATCTCTGGGGGTGGAGTGGGCTATAGGTGGCATGCGAAAATATTGTCAAATTCAACGAAACTTAGTACACATACTATTTATAACTGGCAAAAAAATAATATGAGGGAAAAATAGCCCTAGCATCTCGGGGGTGGACTGGGCTAGGGATGGCATGCGAAAATATTGTCAAATTCAACGAAACTTAGAACACATACTACTTATAACCAGAAAAAGACAATGTAAGTGAAAAATAGCCCCAGCATCGTGGGGGGTGGAGTGGGCTAGGGTGGAGATTTATCCATAAAAACATTTTTCTTTCGTCACCCCCTGCTGATTTTTGGATTTTCAGCCAAAACTATGCCATTTTCTGAAAAAAATATAAGAGACCAAACTTGTAGAGCGGAAAATTTTCTATCGACATAGGTCTTTTGACTTTTCTAATAATGCGTGCATTGCCCGCCAGAGTGCGCAAAATCGTGACCGTGTATGCATTTTAGCGTTTTTTTTCAAATTCTTTATTAATTAATTTAAAAAAAACGGGAAATTATAGGAAAATTAAAATACCCTATATCGATTCAAACTTTTCCGCTCTACAACTCTTAATAAAATCATATTTTGCCCAAAATGCATAGTTTTCGCTAAAAATGCAAAAAACCATGGAAAAACGCAAAAATTGATACATATAGTTTCAATTTGCATTTTTAGCGAAAACTTTGCATTTTGGGCAAAAATTGTTTCTAATAAGAGTTGTAGAGCGGAACATTTTCAATTAGGGCTCGACGTTTACTCCGTTTTTCGTTTAAACGTTTAAACGTGTAAACGTTTACCGTTTATTTGTCACGAATAAAACACGTTTAGCTTAATAAATAAACGTTTACAACACGTTTAGCCTAATAAACGTTTACAACCCGTAAACTAGAAATGATTCCTCATATTTTTATACTCCATTTAGGGGTCCAAAAGTCATATCTCGGTGTTTCGTAAGATTCCCAATAATTTTACACATTCGATTCAAAGAGGAACCAACTGGTCTATAGGGGGTTGAACCCTTCAAACTTCGAATGCCGACGTTTCGGACGGTTTTCGAGAAACTATTTACTTATTAAGGTGTACCAAATAATAATAATTTATTCATTTTTTTCCGCTACCGGAAATATTGTAAAACACGGCGAACGAATTTCGAAACAGATATTTGCAGGGTGGGTTATACGTTTCTATATTAAACGATTTTCGTCAACACGTTTAAACGAAAAAATCCGTTTAAACGTATACACGTGTAAACGTGAATATCCGTTTAAACGCGAATATCCGTTTAAACGTTTAGAAACCGCTTGCCAACTAAGAACACGTTTATCCGTGTACACGTGTATTAACGAGCCCTATTTTCAATCGATATGGGTCATTCGAATTTTCGTATAATTTTCCATTTTTCCGCTAGAGGGTGCGGAAAATAAAGTATAGTGCAATTTTTAATGAAAAAAATTGAAAAAAAAACGTTAAATGCATATACGGTCTCGATTTAGCGCGCTCTGGCGGGCAATGCACGTATTATTTGAGTCGAGAGACCTATATCGATCGGAAATTTCCGCTCTACTATTTTGGTCTCTTATAAGTTTTCCAGGTAATGCATAGTTTTGGCTGAAAATCCAAAAATCAGCAGATTTTAAAAGAAAAATGCATTTATTTATAAATATCAAGAATCCTTAATATTTTATTATACAAATTGTATATCATTGGAAAGCTTATCAAAAATGCCATAGATTGGTGGCAACGTATATAGGGTGTTCTATTTGAAAAAAAAATAGTTATCCATTGTTTTGCGTTTGTTAACATCCTGTATAGCAGTATGAACAAAAAGGACCAAAGCCGATGTGTATTATTCTTCTGATGCGGAAATTATTTTTTTAGTAAAAAATGATGCTATCTTTGCTAGGAACGCTTCTGCAATGTTTTCAATGTGCACATGTTTTTGTCACAAAATTGCCCAAAACTAACCAACTCTCCATAATAGACCCATAGTATCTTGTACTATTTTATCAGCTTCTTAAAAGGATTAAAAATAAAGTATAAAATATGGGGTGTTCCATTTAAAAAAACATAACTTTGATCTGTTATTTATACTGGGACACCCGGTATAAGCGTGTACAGTGTTGCTTAAACTGTAGGCACAACAAGAAATTTTAGTTGTTTAACTGTTGTTTCTAATAATTTCATTTCGTGTACATTTTGAACTGTGATGTATTACGCAATACCAACAAGTAGTATCGATTTAACTATTAGTGTATTTGCTTACACAACATACATAAAAAATATAAACAGCATTTTGCGATCATTGACAAAAATGACAAACTAAATTAAGACCCACTGCACGAGAATTTGATATAGGTATCTTATAAAATTCCCCACTGCTGGCTTCGTTTACGGTTAATCACGTTTGAAAGGCTGAAATTCTGAAATACTAAGATTTTGTTTAAATGACAGGTAAATTTTCGTCAATGTTCGTAAAGTTATTTTTTTTTGTCCGTACTTTATGCCAATCAAACGTATCAAAAATTAAAGCGATACTATTTGTAGTTGATTAAGTTATACATTTGATTACATCGGAAAACAGAGTTTTGTTTAGGAAATCTAAAATTTAAAAAAATCATCGTTGAAAAGATTTTTCACTACTGCTTTGAAATATGAACGACAAGAATTAGTTTTTATGGCAAATACGATGAAATTATCGACTTCAGGAAATATTAGTAAGTATAATTCGCTCATCGGTTATCTACATATTCTTTGGCTGAAAAGATGATTTCATGATAAAGCTATAAACCTTAAAAAATGTAATTTATATTTTTTAAATGCGACATATTTTTAATTTTTAATATTTAATGTTTTTATGTAATAATAGGTAGATTATAAATATTTTGTATTATTGTGATTTCTCCAGTTTGAATGAATGCTTATCAGTTTGTCATACTTAATATACTTTTTTGCCTGCCTCTATCGAAACCATTTATTTTGGCCATAAAAATCGGGCCGAAACTACGATTTAGCGTATCTAGGGCCGAAAAAATAATATGCATAATATAGACAACCTTCCACGCAATATGAGTAGGCTATGCAAAAATCTGACAGTGACAGTTCAATGGTACGCGATATAAAATTTCCTGAAACACTGTTTTTACTTAAGGCAGGCGAAAAAATATCAAGTGTAACTCATGCCGAAATGCTTTAGCAACCCTTCACTTTTAGCTAAAAGCGGCGGGTGCTAAAGATAATTTTCGGCCCTTGATACACTATATACTATATAGATCTCCTAAAATTCTAAAGCGATTATTTATATTTTGTTAGTTTTTAAATAATATACAGGGTCCTGCATCTCACCTCCCGTCTTCTATAGCTCAGTAGAATAATTAATAATCGATTTATAGTTATATGAAAAACAGTAAAACAATTAAATTTTTATTTTACAATTTTTGCTCATTATTTAACTATTTTGGTGAAATTCTTGGTTGTCGCGATAGGAGATCGGTTTCGGACTAGTTTATCTCTTCGCTGCACTAGTTAGATAATGGAGTAAATCGACTTACCAATTTACTGTTTCACCCTCACTCAGTTTCTTTCCGGGTTGTAAATTGGAAGTGTATTTTACCCTCACATTATTTTTTTACAGGTTATAAATAGTACGTGTACAAAGTTTCGTTGAATTTGACAATATTTTGGCCCGCCACCTCTAGTCAACTCCACCCCCTGAGATGCTAGGGCTATTTTACCCTCACATTATTTTTTCCAGGTTATAAATACTACGTGTACCAAGTTTCGTTTAATTTGAGCCTGCTGGATCTAGGTCTGAGGAATCTAAATTTAAAAAAAAAAGTTAAAAAATCTAAAGTGGGGGGCAAACGTCAACTTGGCCCCGCCAAATTTCAAACCCCTATAATTTTTTTACCTTTTTGGAGCCAGCTCTAATTTTTGTGGAGCTAGCTGGAGCTAGCTAAGGGCTTTCTGGAGCAACACTCTTTTTCCAAAAAATCGAAAGTGGAGGGCCAAGTTGACGGACCCTACAGATTTACTCTTACAATTAGTAGATATTCATGTGCTTGATATCCTTAAAACCGTATTGTTCGTACTTTCAAATTTTTAAAAAATAAATTGGTTTTCGTATAATGTTTACATTTTGTTGCAGCTATTAGGAATCGCGGTGGTTGGTATAGTGTCATACTACTATAACCACAGACACTATGTTTATGTCCCCGAGACCTTCTTGCTTCTAATGTCTGTAACGTTTCTAGTGGGAACGTTTCTATTACTACTTTCGTGTCTAATGTCGATATCAACAGCATCTATAATATCAAAAACAATGTTCGTAAGTATTACCAGCACTATAATATTATTTATTTAATAAGTAGAATTGTTTTAATGTTATCATTTAACCGTCCAGAGTTGCCATTGATGGCAAACAGTAATTTATGTTTATTTAAAATCTTGTAAGATTGGATTTTACAGATAATTAAAATTTAAGTATAAACAAGATTTTTATACCGAGTATCTGGAATAAGGGGCGAACATAATTTTGCATGTTAAATTCCTATGTTCGCCCCTTATCCCAGACACTCGGTATAAATGATAGATAAAAAGACTTTCTAGATTTTTTTTTTAAATTTAAAAAACTTCAATCCATATCGTTATACGTACTTTCACTAACTTTTATGTTGTAGGAACAAATATACCACGTAGCTGCATTTGTAATGTATATAGCAGCCAGTTTGACGTTTTTGATAGAAGTCAACAACAAGAAAAATTACTACAGAAGCCAGTACGATGCATACATGGCCGCAGGAGTAAGTACTGAAACACAGTTTTCTAAAATATATACCGTCAAACGGGGTTATATGGAACAAAATCTCTGAATATTTGCTTGTAACTTTTTTGTCTTGGATTCTTATTTACCCGAAAAATAAACACAGAATGACATTGATGACAGAGTTTCATGTTATGTGAAAAAAAAAAATTGAATCACTTTTTCCATTCCAGAAAAAAAAATAAATTGAGCAGTGTTCCATATTAACCTGCCGAGGGAAAATATGGAACATTGTTAGTTTTCCGGTATTATCTCGCTTGAAACGACATTGAACCGTTTTAAACGCTGCAGGTAAAATATGGAAAAATTGCTTTCAGTAACTGAGGAAAAAAAAATAAACAAATTCTGGGAGAAACAGGGGTAAGAAAACACCAAGAGATTTTCATCAGATTTCATTTCCTAAAATTATCAAAAACAATTTGAAAAACTATTGATTTCACATTGTCATGTGAGAAAATACAAAACTTAACCAACGGGTCAACTTTTTCTTAAATTTGGTCGAAAACATGCCTACCACGAGAAATAGCGGGATGCCCAAAACGAACCTTATCTGTTCAAACTTAATTTCTACAATGTCTTCTACTTGTGGAAAAATAAACGTGTTGCTATTTTGACCATATTGCCTTAGACAGCTGATTTTGAATGTGCTGTCGTTAGTATTTTCCAGAAGTTTTGCCACATAGTTTTTTTCAGTCTCTTTCTTTGATTCTTTATTGTAGACGAATGTGACTAAGATAAAAGTGTTGAGTACAATATCGTCAGTATTTCCTGGGACTTTATTTCGTCTGATGACTGGGACTGTCCAGAAGTGCTTTGGCGATCGTGCGCGAAGGATAGATCGCTATCAAAATCATCATCTGGTTAATTTTCGGGCTCGTTTACTTCATTTTCTTCATCGGATTCAGACTGTTGTACGTCAGGTTGCTTTTGTGAATTTTGGATTCCTCAAAAGTCAGCCATCGTCACAGATCTTCCAGGAGGAACGTTTATTTTTTTCTGTTTCTTTGATTTAGTTTGATTTTCATGGTTCTCAGTAGCTTGCGACATTATTTCTTGTAAACTCTCAACTAGAGCAGTGTTATCAATATTTTCTTTTTGTCCAAGTAGAAGAAGTTTATTGCGGTCGACTGGAACGATTACACATGCTTTGAATCCAGCTTAACAAGTTTTTTTTGTTCTGGGAGAAATAGAATCCAAAGTCTTCTTGAGGAGTTGTGGAAAGACACTCTTTGTAGGACGCCACGGTTTTTCTGTTTCCATTCCAATAATAGTTTTCGCCAAGCGCCCTTTAGAGGCCGAAAAATGCGATATCAAGTGGTTGGGTAAGGTGAGTTGTGTTGGGTGGCAAAAAAATAAATTTTATATTGGACTCCTCGCATTTTTCAATTATATTCATTGATAAATGACTCGCCAAGTTATCCCCAATGAGCACTTTCGTTCCTTCTTTCCTCTTGAGATATGGATATGCGATTTTCGAAAACCAGTCTTTAAAAATTTCAGCGTCAAACCAACCGCTCTTACTTCTGTTATAGGCAGCGCCTTGGGAGCCATCTTCTATCCACTCGGGATAAACATGAACAGCCTTGTAGACCACAAGGAGCGGCAACAAATCTCCGCTGGCCGATATCGCGAACATTACGGATGTAGACGTTTTTGAAGTGTCCAGTACCCGATGCGCATGCTTACTTCCTTTTTCTGCAAAGACCTTCTCTTTGCCATGGTCATCGGTTAGGTTGGATTCGTCATAGTTGACGATATTTTCTGCAGGCACACCTCTCAATGTATTCTCAAGATGGTCAAAGTATTAATAAACGACTTCTTGAGACACTCCAGCACGAGAACGTTTTATGTTTTCAGAGAATCTTTCAGAAAGCTGTCTATTTCGCTTTAAGAAGTCTTTGATCCAGTCAGTTCCTGGAGAATTGTCTTTTTAGAGACAGTTGTTACCCCTCTACGATTGAGATATCGTTGAATAAAGCCTTTCAATCTTTCTCTTGTGAACGGATATCCATAGGTGGCTGCTGTACTCAGTGCTTTGCATATCGCGGCTACCTCGACAGTTGATAATACCGTTGGCCTACCCAATTTTGTGGAATTTTGTCCCTTGTACCTTCTATACAAAGTTGTTTTTGGCACACCATAATGCTTGGATGCCTTGGACAAAGACCGACGACCATTTCAAAAGTCACTCAGGGCTCTTTCTAGATTTTCTGGATCGTAGTCACAGCGTATACGGGCGCCTGGTCTTCTCACGTATTTTTTTGGCATCGTTCCAAATTACCCCTGGGAAAACAAGAAATCACTTATGAAGCCCACAATTTTCTATGAATTATTTTTCATCAAATCTGTTCACATTCTCTGAAAGGAATATATTCAAGGTAGACATGATTCCTGGTATATTTCATTTAAATTTTCAAACTCTTGAGGATAACAACACGTCGCAAAACGTATCGAGTTCTGAATCGATTTTTGGGTGATGAGTTCATTCTATGTATGAGCAGTCGGTAATACAAAACTATCGCCCAACAATCCAAGTGAAGGAATCTTCCATAAAAAAATAGTAAGTTCATCTAACAAAGGAGAGATGGCGCATCTTATCAATGTTGTCATTTTGTTCCATAAAAACTCCCGGATTCCATATTACCCCGTTTGACAATACCATGTGCTTCAATATTAACCAATGACAATTGCCCTCATTTACTTATTAACCAATGAAATCTAATAATGCTGATGACATGATCCAATCAAATTCTAATTACGATGCGTAACAGGCCACGTTGCATGTTATACATGGCAATTCACCCTGGGTGGTATCTAATCAGATAATCTCTCATGTTGGTATTACCTAGCAACGCGTTACTACATTTTCTATAACGTATAGAACGTCAGTTATTGCCGGACCATTAAACAGTTTGCTTCTGAATTCGATCTGTTGTATTTTCGGGTTATGTGTTGGTGCTTTCATCAGTAATAGTATTTATAGGCATTTCTCAAAATCTTGGTAAGCTCATTTTTACTACAATTATTGTGACGCAGATTAATACACGTCTGACACTTGGTGTCACTAAATTTAATTTTTCAAATTATGAAGTGTAAACTTTCTGTTCGGCCAATTGTCTTCTCGAATCTAACTCGTGACTGATTTTTCCTAGGCAATTATTAGCGTCTGGGTTACTCTTGCTTGTTGCTTCTAGAAAATCGTGATCCTGGCGCTAATAATTGCCGGCAAAATCATAGGCACTCTGTTGACAATCACCACACAAACAGTGGTAGTAACTATAATAGTGATTTTTTTAAATATAAAAAACCTGAAAAAACATTTTTTTCACAGGAATGCTAGAGGGGGCGGAAGGGGTTGCGCTTAAGTTCACATGCACGACTTTAGAAAAGACACTTCAAAGTTTTTCGCCCTCAAAGATTCATCAAACTCGATTGAAAATACGCCGAGCAATGGCAGTTTGAAAATGGTCGAAATTTCACGAATTTCAAGCGTTTCATTTTTTTTCCACCAGTGTATTTAATGTTCCAAACACCAAAACAAACATTGATAGGAGGTTCGTAATAACCGATATTTCATGGATTAGTCTCATTAAGAAGTATGTGATGCTGCGGCCTTCTCATACGACTTGTGATCGTTTTCAAAAACCCAATTGGACGTAATCAATTTGGTGTTTCCGTCAAAAATAGAAGAGTATCTTCAACTTGACAATGCTAAATGCTACACAGGACATTGCTTCCGCCGATCTTCTGCAATCATGCTTGCAAATAAGGGAGCATCCATGTGGTATGAAGCTCTACCAAATTTTAGCCTCAAAATTTAATTTGTACGGGAGATATGTAGGTGGGAAGAAAAATGAAAAACATATTTTTCTCAAAAAGGGCTTAACCGATTTTAATTAAAAAAATATTTGTCATAACTATCAATAAGACTATTTTGTAGAACTTTTTTAAAAAATTCTGACAAAAATTTCAGGTAATTTTTTTTTTAGTTTTTCGAATTTTTTTTAGAGGTTATGTTCTTTAGTGACACCATTGTATATACATATCTAGTAGTGCAACGCTTATGGGAGAAAACGAGGCAAGTATTGGAAGCCTGTGGACCCCTACTTTGGAAGCCTCCGTATGAGGCGCTCCCGCTGCGATATAAAATAGCAATTAAATTGATTTTACTATGCCCTCATAGATGGCTATGAAAATAATATGCCTACTGAGTTGCCTGAATTTAATAGGAAATTATTTGTTTTTGTGGAGAATGACTAATAACACGCGTCCTAATATACATTTTCGGTCGCACAGCGTTGAGAGATTTACTGTTGATAAATGCTCTGGGTTTGTTTATTTTTTTTTATACCTACTCGGTGTGTTTTACGATACTTTTTTATAATGTTTCCTGTTCCACTACACCCGCTGATCTTGATTATATTTTCGGATGCATGAATTCTTTCTAAATACAATTAAATGGACTATTTTTATTTAATATAAATGTTAAATCATGCCATAAATAAATGCACACTTTTTGGGGGTACATCAGGGATTTTAGCGAATTTTACATATATTATAAAGGCTATCAAGACATGGCTTTTGGTCTTTACTAGAGGCTTAGAAAATTATTATAACAATATAAACTTTCAGTACACTTATTTTGGACTCAAAAATATCGTAAACCGTTACGGATACGAAAAAGTTATTCTATACTTTTTTATGCTTGAATGTTTAAAGCTAAGAGTTAAAAAAAAATTCCAAAACAAAAAAAAAAATTTAGATAGTATTTAATGAATAAAATATATCTCAAAGAATAATCAATTACTCATATTTTAATTTTCTTAAAAATAATATATGTTTTGCCCTGATCCTTTCTTCTTTTTTCAAAAGATTTTTGAGATATGATTTTTTATAAAATATTTCAAAACAGAATAATTCATTTGTTTTATTATAAATTTTAAATAATAGCAAAAAAAAATAAAGAACGATTCCGGGCCGGGCCGGACCGGGCCAGGCCGAGCTTTGAATATTGACTAGCGGGCCGGGCCGACAAAACATTTTATTTCTTCGGGCCGGGCCAGGCCTTTGAATATTCACTGTCGGGCCGGGTCTTTAAAAGACGGCCTGTGCAGGGCTTTAGCCTATGCACTTTGAGAGCTATTCAAAAGCTGGTAGCAAAATTTGAAGAAAGTGGTGTAATGTACCCGATAATCTAATAATCACTATTATTATTATTATTATATATGTTAAATATTTTATATTATATTTTATATATTTAACATATATAATAATAATAATAATAGTGATTATTAGATTATCGGGTACATTACAGTGGTTCTGTTATGGATAAAAAGAAATCAGGAAGACCCCCTGTTACAACAGATGTTGTAGTTGCTAAAGTTTTATAAGAAACGCAAAATTTAGCAAATGAAAACAAATATGGAACATCTAGTGTCAATAAAATAGCAGGCCATTTGGAGATTCTTCAAAGGCAACTTAAAATGTATCCATAACTCTATTTCTTTCTTCACATATAGGCATTTTTAATTTTCAAATTTCTCAATGATTGATACAAATATCAGTATTTCAATACACAACTTACTTTTGAAAAACCCTATATAAAACGGAATTTAGCGAGTTGCAGGCTTATCGTTTTTAGAAAGGTACTCCGGCGATTCCGGTTATCATACAAAGTTGGTTAAATAGGGTAAATGTATGTATTATAACGCGGAATAATAATCAGTTGAAAATTTCTCAAAAGAAAGGAAATTTTCAATTTTTGTCATTATTTTCTCTGTACGAAGTACGGAAAGGTATTGTGATCGTGAAAATGTTTTCTTTTTTTATGTCCGTTTTGAGCTACGTTGAATGGTTGAATTTTTAAATTACATTGCATTATTACATATTGATGGAAACTGTTTAATTTATTAATTACAAAGTGAGAGTAGGTAAAATTTATGTACAATAAGTTTTTATATACAGTTTCAAAAATTAAAAACCATTTTTAGTCTAACTTTCAACGAAAATGTGCATTTTCGAGACCATTTTCCACACATTTCTGTTTGTTGGTCTGCCGGTATGTTGGTCCGGATACTTCTAAGAAACATGGTTCAAATTTTATTTAATTTTGGAAAAAAATGAAATAATTACAAATATTTGTAATATTTTGTTCATAATCATGAAACTACGAGAGTTACATGAAATTAGAATTATCACTATCTATAGATAATGTCAAAAATAATAATTTATAAAACATGTTATTTTTTAACTTGTCACTAGTTTTTGAGAAAAAGCGATAAATATGAAAAATATCATAAAAAGCATTTATATTATCAAAACTTCCAAATGTGGAAGTTGTATTCTTTAAAACTTTGAAATAATTGCTTATTTGTAATGTTTAGAACGGAAAACAAAATTTCATTGAAAGCTAATAACAGCAGGATCAGTTGTTCAATAGTTCCTTAAACCAAGTTTAACCGTAAACTCGGTATAAAGTTACTCATGTTTAAATGATAATCTTAACTTTACGTAGAACGGCAGTTAAAAACTTTTGATTATTGTATAAAGGGTATTTCAAATTCGAGCCTCGCCATGGGCATATCGCTTATTATAGAACAAAAGGGGTAAATAAAATATAATAATAGTAGGGTTTATGATGATATTTTCCCCATTTATTTTTTTCAAAAACTCGTAAGATTTCGAAATATTCTTATTCTAAATTGTTCATTTTGGTATTATTTAATAATTATTGACAAAAAACTTGAGACCTGCTGTGGCGTATCCTGAAAATGCCGTAGTTAATTTATATTTTTTTTTCATAAACCAAAAAGTTTACAAAAACTATTTATAATGAAAGATTTCAATTTTTTTTTTGTTACTTTCTGTATTTCTCAAAATGATTTTCTGGTATTTTTCATGCAGGGTGTAGAATTGGTTCACGCACCATAGCGATTTCCATGTTAAATTCTCAATGTTCAAATATTGGCTCCCCAAATGATTTTGGAACAAAAATCCGTTGAACATTTCGAAATTTGCGGACCATTCTGTTAACAGTAGTGTGGTTTACTGCACATGCACTATTAGCAGAATAGTTTGATATTACTATTAGGATATTTTCATTCAACAAATCCATAATATTTATTATGGATTTGTTGTTAATCATTATTAAAATACGCCTAAATTTCTGATTAAAACATTAACGTGACCGCTAACGTTCAACGGTTTATTGTTTCAGAAATTCCAGGGCGCCACCTATTTTTGCTAAAATAGTAGTTTTAATTTCCTCGATTTCCCCTTTCTATGGAAAGTAAAAAAACTAGTAAGAGAACGGTTGTGTAGAGTATTTTTTTCTCTACCTGAAACATATTTACGATTTTTCTCTAAAATCATTTGGGGAGCCAATATTTGAACATTAAGAATTTAACATGGAAATCCCTATGGTGCGTAAACCAATTCTACACCCTGAATATAAAAAAATATATATATACATATATACCTATATACTTCCGGTGAAATAAAATTTACCAAAATATATTCAGTTCAGCACCCAAACAATTTTTCTACGGATAACAAAGAGGAAATTTTTATTTTTTTTTTAAATATTTTCACGATCACAATACTTTTGCGTACTTTACACGGAGAAAGTAAATATTGTTTTTTCTTTCCTCTAATTATTTCTATCTACATACATTTCAATATTGTAGTTTATCTGAGTGAAGAATATTTTCAATATTACTGAAGCAATCGTCTTTATGTTAAAATATATTATGCGGTGCGGTGTTTATTTATGTTCCTCGATTTTTGTTTACATTACAACGGAAGAGTTTCGGGACAGACGGCGGCCTTGAATTTCCTATACGGATCGAATAATTCAAAAATTCATTCTAAAACGAGTAATAATTTTCAAGTATGCAACACATATCACTTGAGTAGCGAGTTTTTCAATGTGTGAATGCTTACGCGCTCTCTTGGTGTATTCGGAAACCCAATTTTTAGCCACAAAAATTTACATTGCGTTGGCATACTAGATATATAAATACAATGGTGACACCAATCATTTTTCACATATATGTTCCTCAAAGTATGTCTTGCAACATATATTTTTCCAAATATTTTGGAAAATGGTGCAATATTGTGAAAAAAATAAAAATCTTGTACGTGATACTACGTTGTGTTATGGTGTACTGCTCTTAAACGGTTATCCTTATGCACAAACTTTTACATTTTTTACGGCCGAAAAATGCATTTTTGTCTGAATTAGCACCGTAATGCATGTTAATACATATTAATTACCACGAGGAGGTTGCGTTGTAAACTCCATATTTGGGGTGCTTGATTTGCGTGAGTCCCCTTGCCTCTCACTATTTGAAAACAATCTCAATCCTCTTCGCCATCTTCATTAATCACTGAAGCGCAATGATTTGTTTTGAATATATCGCAAAGTATTCTTGCTGGTTGAATAATCATCTAGCATGAGATAGGTAGTACACAATGGCCGCAATGTGCGAACAACAGCCGACAGTTGTTCTACCATTAGCACAGTCACATACGTAGTGTGTCACACCAGAAATACCTACGCTGTTGGGCTTGTATATGATAAAACATCTGTATGATGTTCGGGAAATATGTCGGGATGGAATTTAAAGACAGTCGACTGTTCTTTGACATATTCAAGTGTAAGTTTGCCATCCATGTCTATCATTTCCGTTAAATAAGATACAGCCTGAGAAAGTTGGTATGATACTGTGAAAAATCATTGAATCCTTTTCGGTAATTTCTGGAAAATCTAGAATTTCATCTGATATAACTGCTTGAAAGGAGTTTTCCGACGGATCCAGCCTTTTTCTTCTGCCTCAATAGCTAAAGTATTTTGTATATCTTTTTGAAATTGCATCCTTTCTAAGATTTCATCCGAAGTTGTCGAGTCAGATTCTAGCCTTTTCCCATAGTATTCTAAAGAAAGGATGCAATCCTAAAATAGATTCCAATTTTTGGTATCAACTTATTATCTATTCTATGGTCCATAAGACGATATTTTTGCTTTATTATGCCGTGAACAGCTTGGACTCTTCTGTGGACGATCGCTTCCTTTTACCTTTTAAAGCGGGCATTAATACCTTAAAATGTTTTTCTTCCAGATCTTACATCACGAAAGCCACGATCAAGAACAACAACATCATTTCTTTCTAAGATTCTACATAAATCATTAGAATTTTCAATAATTCGTTTTAAGATATTCGCATCATTTTCATTCGCGAGATATGGCACAAGCATGTCAACTATAGGTATATCCATCAGTTGTGCAAATCGTAAAGGGCTTGCAAAGTGGTACTTTTTTCTGTCCAGAGAAAGATTTTCTTTGATATTCATTATTGGTACTTTTCTGATGTCTTGCATACGTACCATCATAAAACAAAATGAAGTTATCATAAACATCGAACAATCTTTTCGCAATGTCTGTAGTGTGGTTTTGAATTAGATCAGCCCTGTTAACAAAATGTAATCTAAAACGAAGTGGCAGAACGTCATTTTCAAAAGACTTAACTATACTTTTAGAATACTCTGAAATGGATTGTTCATTATTTATGTTGAAAACCGAAGCTATCATTTTGTTCGAATTTCCTGTACATAATTTAAACAGAAATACAACAAGACCTGAATCACTGTGCGAAATTGGGTGTTTTGCAATGAAGTCATCATGTCTTTTATTTCTAGAAGATTTTCCCAAGATAACCCAGTAAAAACTTCTATCTGTTTTTTCGATAGGCTGAATTCACCGATTTTGTCAAATAATTTCGAATCACATTTGATGGAAAGAGTTTCCATTACGTTGGATAACTCCAACGCGTTGAGACTGGTTGTATTTGAATATACTTTTAAAGAACCAAGATCTTCCTCACATATTCGATTTTTAATGATGAGATTTACAACAGCGATTTCCAGCTGGAATAAAGATTTTCTTTTTAATATACGATTACATTCGCGCTTCTTCAGGAACAACAGTTATATCTTTCGTAGAAGAACAAATGCAACAATATTTATGGGTAGCTACGGTTCTCTGCATAGGAATTTCGATATATTCAGTCTCAGAAACAGCTTCTTTCGATTTAATTTTAGCTTAAAATAATGGATCTGCGGAAGGTGATCCAGGAGGAGAAAGATCTGCTTCGGTTCTATACTTAGTATTTTTGTCCGAATTCCTTCTATACAGACGACATAAAATATCATCTACCGTAATCACTCATTTGAGGCAACGAGAAAAAGTATTTGCTTCAACTTCAGTTCTTATCAATTTCTTTTTACCCATACTTTTCCTCAAAACATATCACATCCTGCACACATGACCTGTTTTTCTAATGAAGACATTTTTAATAATACAAATGTCATAAATTGTAAGATTGCCACGCCGCACCATGGCGGCAATGCGAACTAGCTCGGCTGCTCGGCTACAGTCGCTCGGGGCGCAGAGGCGATTCTTGAATAATAGGAATCTGACGAAAATTCATTCTGACGGTGGAACTGAAGCAGATTTTTTTCACTTTAAATAACCGAATATTCGAAATTAATATGTAATCAAAAGAAGTTTTCCATACATTATAAAACCCTTGCACAGTACTGTAGCTTTGCAAATAATATTTTTCATATTATAAAAAGTCGAATAAATAATAGATCTTGGTCTTTTAAAAATGTACTCTAATATAGTTAGAATCAGCACGTATAGTTGTGCAAACTTCCCATCAAATGCAAGGGAACATTGTTCTATTTATTTTTAGTTTACATACAAACCTAACAAAATCTAAGGTTCGATTTTAAATATTAATAGTGAACAGCTAATGACACAATTATCCGAAAGTATAATGAAATATTCGGAAACGATGTCCCGCCACTTTCAGATTTTTAGAAATTGCAAGAAAAATTATTATAGGCTAACTGCAGACATCCCAGAAGAATATGTATTAACATGTATTACAATGCTAATTCAGACAATAATACCATTTTCAAGCAATAAAAATGCAACAGGGGTAACCGTTTAAAAGCGGGACGCCATAACACAACGTAGTATCACGTACACGATTTTTATTTTATTTCACAATGTTGTACCATTTGAGAATATTTGGTAAAAATATATATTGAAGGACACACTTTGGGGAATATATATTTCAAAAACATACAACATAACCTCAAAAAAAAATTGAAAAATTTTAAATATATTTTTTACCTGAAATTTTTGTTGGATTTTCTTTAAATTTTTTCTCATTGATAGTTAAAACATATATATTTTTTTTAATTTCGAGGTTAAAATTTCGTATAGTTTCATACCACATGGATGCAAACTTATTACAATAATTAGAGCTAATTACCTGCTGGGGCAGATTTTGCACACTTATCCCGCTAGACCCTTTTACTCATTGTCAGTCCAGATTCTGGTTCATATTTAAATCAAAATTAAGATACACTCCTTTATCAGATTTTGGGATAATCCAAAATATATGAACACACTTTTACTAGATTTGGAGAAATTCACACGAAAATACTGTTTATCGTAATTCTAAAGTCAATCATTTTCCGATGGTAAAAACAATGGCCAAAGACTTTAAACATTCAAAATTTACTCTAAATACATAATTCTGAATGTTTTAATTAAAATATAAAAACATTACTTCACTAGATTTCAAGATATTCACACGAGAGCACAGTTTATAGTCATGCTAAATTTTCTATATTTCTGATGGTTAAAAAAATATATGAAAACAATTGCCACAAACTTGATGTTTTTTTTAAATTTACATAAAATTGATTCTTACCATTAAAATCTAAAAACTCGATTTAACGGGATTTTATGATAAATACACTAAAATATAGCGAATAGCCATGCTATTGCCTTCGACTTAAAACTTTCTTAATTTACTTACAATAGATTCTGCTTTATATTTAATTTAGTATGAAAACACTTGTTGGCCAAATTTCGAGATAATCACACGAGAATACAGTTTACAGTCGTGCTGAAGACGCTCACATTTTAATATTAAAAAAATATATATAAAAACAATTGCCATTGACTTGCCACTTTAAAGTCATGCTGAAGTTGCTCACGTTCTGATGGTTTAAAAAATATTTAAACTTATATTGTAATAAAAAACTACACAACTTCTTTTTTGGGGGCCGCAGTGGCCTAGTGAGTAGAGCTTCTGCTCACAGGCCTCGTTGTCGTGGGTTCGAATCCCATCCGGGTGGTCACTTTTTCGGAACGAAGAAGTGGCCGTTCGGGTCCATGGATGTCCAATGTATTGCCCCCCTCCCATCCATTATGTAATATAAATAATGATTATATACAAATATAGAGAAATCAATATACATAGTTAAATGGTAGCTCTGGCGGAATGGACTAGCTTCCTACGCCAAAAAAAAAAACTTCTTTTTTTGTCACATTTTAAAACAATCACACAAAAATACATGCGTAATGGTTAAAAAAAATTGAAACAATTTCTACAAACTAAAACTGTTACTCAAAATAGAGTCTACTTCATAATAATAATAATAAAATTTATTTATTGACATGAAATACTTTTTTCGCGGATTGATATAAAATGTAAGATTTTTCGGACTGCTTTTAGGCCGTGAAATATCACTTTTGCGGACTAGGCTTTAAAAATGCTTATTTATGCCTAGGCAGTAAAAGTAATGAGCCAATCAGGTGAGACTACGTCATGTTATTTCGCCAATCAGATGAGACACCGCGTCGACCAATTGAAGCCGCCCGGAAATTTGTTTGACATTACCATGTATTTTTCGCTTAATTGAGAGTTGCCTTCGAATTTCCCGTGCCAAAAGGGCTAAAAACAGGTTCCCCGAAGTTTTAATAACACCGCGTGTGTTTTCCCCGACCTCCATGAGAGTCCCTAACTTATCCACGCACAAAAATCGAGTCGCCGAGTGGCCCGGCATTTGACGTTTAAACGTCGTCGGCCGGCGCACTTATTTCTCGGCACAGTAAAACGAGAGACTTTCCTTCATATATTGCCTACGGAAGAAGCTCAATGACGGCTTCTGCGAAGTATTAAGGGTAGGGTACCCATTAAATTAGCCGCTCAAGAAATCGAATATATCGTTGTAAATATAAACTTCTTCGAAAAGTTTATTTTGATAACATATTATATAAAGATCGATTATTATTTCTGTGTTTAAGTTTTGGTTTAATCGTTATTATTAACAAAGTTAGCAACATTTTACTTTAAACAGACAAACTGCAGAACCAAGTAAGTAACAACAGTGAAATTTGACTTGTAGCCAACCAATACATACATCTAGGCAATGAAGTAATTTGAAGGCAAAATCATAGTTAATAAAAAAATTATGAACGAATTAGGAGACAAATGAATATTAAAATGATGTTTTTTGTGTCTATTTCCATTAGTATTGGTTAAAACTTGATAAAATTTTCTTACTGTCTAGACAGGAACATAATTGACATATGTGCAAAATTTCAAAATAATCCTGTGGCAACTTTTTAAGATAGTCAATCAGAAAGAAATAAAAAAGTTATGTAGATATTTCTTGCAGCGAGTCTATTGCTCTTCATCTTAGTACGGGCATTCGGCCACTTGAGCGTGATGGTAGTGTGCGCGGGGATTAGGGGATACGTTATGATGGGGGAGTTTATTTAGCGCGACGTTTAAATCGTTCTTCCGTGCTAGATTTCGTATGCCATATGCATATTCACCTGCACGCCCAATAACATCGCATGTTATTCATATTTCTGCGTCACTCGCGACGGCGGCACTTACTCATATTAGTGTATCGAGTTACAACTGCACTAAAAAAATAAACAAGGGACCGGAGGGCAGGGCACCTACGACGATTACGATTTATAACATGTACATACTAGTAATGCGTTCAATAAAATTTATAAATCAATTACGTCATGTATATTTTTGATAAATAGAAGTTGTTGATCCCCTCATCATTGCAGAGTACAAAACTAACTTGAAAAGTTTACAAGCTAATAAGAATAGTCACATGATCGGGGAATTCCAGATATTTATTAGTAAATAATTCAAGACCGATACAGTGACGGCTCGCGGGGTGACTCATGGTACGGCCGAGGTAGCAATACAGATAGGTAGGGTCGGTTGCAAAGACGGCTGGCGGCGTGATCTATCTGTATTACCATCTCTGCTACCTCGGCCGTACCAGAGTCACCCCGCGAGCCGTCACTGGTCCGATAATTTATAGAGTATTAATTGGAAATTGTTTTTTTGTTTTGTTTGTTTTTGTTTAACGTTCGGCTGTTTATTATCTATTCCACAATTTTTTTTTATAGAAAACATTTTTAGGTCTGCTTTTTAAAAAGTATTTACCCACTGGTATCCCACTATATTGCCAATTAAATACCGGTACCCCCAGCACAGTGGTCCAGCCACCCTAAAAAGCTGGCCAAAATCCCAAATGAACTTACATTCGTGCAGAAATTGGTATATAGGGATTTTTGACGTCGCTGATTACAAGTCCTAATTCAAAATTACTATAAACACAACGGCGGATCCAATATGGCGGCAAAATATGTGGAAATGACATAAAAAATTGATGAAAATTAGTATATGAGGGTTTTCGAGGTCGCAGATTACGAATCTAAAGTCAAAATGAATTTAAACAAAATTGATGATCCATTTTTCATTCAGCGCGTTTTTCAATATTTTTAAACTTCAAATAACTCCTATAGCAAACAATTTAGTGTTAAGTGTGATATTTCATTAATTTTAAGAGGTGAAAAGCTACTCAAAAATGAAATAAAAAATGATGATTATTGTGGGTATCTTAATAACGAAACGTCGTATTTTAGAAATAAAATTATTTTTTGGAAGAGCTTAATATTGTAAGAAACATAATGCAATATAATTTTCCACATAGGCCTTCTGTATGTTTTGTACACAAATATGAAAAATTTATATTCGCAAGTCGTATTATTATGCATTCAAAGCACTCACTACATCTTACGACTTTAACGGCTCATCATGGACTATGGGGTACGACTTTATTTCAATTATTAATATTTTATAATGCTATCCACGTTTATCTTTGAAACTACCTTAGTTTTGAAGCTTCTTTTCGACTTTGCAATTTAGGATTTTGGCCAGATTTTGAGTGCAGCTGGACCACTGTGCAGTGGCGTAACTGTAATGAGGCAGAGGAGGGAACTGCCTCCGAACTCCGGGTCTAGAGGGACCCTGGCCTGATTTCGGGGTATAATATCCCAGCCGCACTGTAGTTCATATTGAATTTCAATGCAGATGAGGTTATGTTATGTCGGCGAGGTTTTACTTTGCACACATTTTTTAATTGATTATTAATTGGCTTGTAACTGAGGTACGATATTTTATTGCTAAGTCTCGTCTATAATAATTGTCGTAAATATGCTGTTCTCTAATTGGAAATGTGAGTCATAAAAAGGGACATAATAGAGTGAATAACGTGTCTTTGTAATTGCCTAAAGAAAATTAATTTGACTTTGCAGCAACATGAAGACAAAGTTCTTACAGAAATTGCTTTAGGAATTCTACATTAACATTTTAACAAATTAATCTTAAGCAATATGTCCAATCAAAATCATTTGAACTTTGCAGTAACTAAAATGGCTAGCTGACCAAAAATACACTTTTTCCAAAATTGCTCTATAAATTCTACATTGATTTCAATAGATGATTGGAATTTTGACATAGTGATATAAAAGAGCCGACAACAGAACTTTGGGTTAGAATATGCTCTACTTTCATCACTATTGTATTTAAACTTCCGGCTAGATTCGCCACATTCAACATAGTAGCAGAGAAAGATTACGCAGAGTTCAGATGCCTTTACATACAATAATTTTATAAGGTAGAAAGTAAAAAGAAATAAGGCATCAGTTTTAAAAACTTTTTAAACATTACAACCTATAATATAGGGCAATATATAAGACTAAAACGAAATAATATAATTTAAAAGACTGAAGGACTCGATCGATGGCCCTTTCTAACATATGTATGTTTTGTATGTATGTTGGAATAAAGTTCATGTATGTAATATAATTTTAAAAATGTCCATGTGGCCATAATGTTACTTTCTTTATTTGAGAGTATAAAATGGGTTTTTCGGATGTTTTGCATTTTTCAAGTCTGATTTCGAACAAAAATTATTCATTATCTCAAAAAAGTCAAAATTTTTCCATTCAAAATTTTTTCTCGAAAATCAAAGAGTTTACGAAATTCATCCATCAACAAAAGATTGTTATCTTAAATAGATGAATAATCATTTTTGTAATAGAGAGAGACAATACATTTATTGAGACACTTTTACAAATGACCTCAACAGGCAATTTAAAAATGTCTATTAGATTTTGAGACACTGTGCCCACAAAATGACAAACTTAGAGATAGGTCGACACAGCACACGGACATACAGATCATTTTCCAAAAAAATAATTGTTTTCGGGAACCTCAAAATGAATATTTTCATGAACATTTTCAATCTCGAAAACAATACTGTACGGCGAAAGTTAAAATATGTTTAACATTTTAAATGATGTACAAGACCATACTCTTTAGAATAGTAGAACACCAATTTGGAAAAGGAATTTAATTTGGAAACTAATATTACTATAAGACATAAAGTAAAATAACCTAATAACAACAACGAAAAGGTGTAAAACTTGCTATCTTAAGTTTTTATTAATCCTACGTTTCCAGTCTTGAAGCAAATTATTTTGGCAAATAATTTGACTTAATGATTTGTAAATTCAAAAATGTTTTGAAGAATTGGAAGCATTTGTACCGGTGCGATCAATAAATATATTTTTGCCAGAAAATGCGCATTACTTATATAATGGGCCCATACAACAGATATGGTTTCAAACTACATTATAAAATCTATTGGTAGCTTTTGGAGATTTGTTGTATGACAATAATGAAAATTTCAAGTTATAATCCCCAAGAGATTATTTCTTGGGAATTACTTGCTTACGATTATGTCGCCCTTCAATTGTGTTTGGACGACGCTCGCTAGACCGTGAAATGGTTGGGTTGGGCGGGGTTTGGTGTAAACGCTACAGCAGAAGTGTTTTTTTATAACTTCTCACCCGCCACCACCGATGCAAAAAAAATAACCACAATACATATTCTAATACGGTTCTCACGCTCGCGCTGTAGCGGGGTGCAGACGTATAATAGCCTCTCTCTTTTAGAATCGCAGGCGCAACCTTGAATGTATTAGATATACGGAAATAGCACTGAGTTAATTTACCCTCGCTGTAAGCTGGATTGCCTACAGTCATACCAATTTGATTTAATCCCCCTCTCGCGGGCGTTTACCGTACTTTTCATGGATACCCTACCGTTAATAACCCCGCGTAAGGTTTCCCGAGCACCGTGTGTTTGCCTAACTTTCCCACGTAATTGAACCCGAGCAGCAATCGGAAAAATGTTCGAAAAGGATTTGGAGGTTACGTATTATGTAAGTTTTATTTCAATTTAATCACTGAATAATAATAATATAAACATAATAACTTTAACATTTATAATCTTAAAGAAATGTGTGTGATACCAAGAAAGTGCACTTTCTTGAAAAGTTCCTGAATTCCTGAATCAAAACGTATCACAAAGTGATACCACCATCAACCATATCAGTAGAGAAATGTATTGAAAATTTTTACTCGAAATAATTATACGGTCCGTCCGAAATCATGATCATTATGATTATAAATGATTACACCACACACACCGTCAAAATGCGAACACCACAATGTCTATTATAAATGTCAATTTTTGTTTTACTTGGGTACCTACGAAATTTTTACAAAGCTACCTGCGATGTGTTGATAGAATTAAATATATTGAAAATTATCGCATTGCAAGTTATTATTAATTTCTCCCAAACAATCCGCGAAAAAATTATGTGTTTAACTCGGCAATAAAGCAGATTTCCTGACTTGGCTGAATTCACAGCCTCGCTCGCAAGCTCGCTCGGCGGTGAAATCTGTCACTTTATTGCCTTGTTAAACAAATAACTATTTAACGCGAATACATTAAATATACAATTTCAGTGAAGGTATTCTATATGACATATAACACGTATTTCTAAGTAGACTAAATTAAATTAAATCAATTGTGGGTAAAAAATAATAATATTCTAATAATATGGTTAGCAAAAGCAGGCACAAATAGGAATACATTGTATAACAAAATTAAACATTTAAGCAATAATCATTACAATTAATGATTCAATCAAAATATAGAAACAGTTTTTCCAGATTTCGAGAACACATCTTGTCACTTCAAAATCTAGAAATATTATTTATGCAGATTTCGAGATTATCACACGATAACATAGGGAGTAATCATGCTGAAGTGCCTTTCTTTCTGATGGTTTAAAAAATATAAAAACAATTGCTACAGCTACCCAAATTTACTTTAAATAAATTTTTATTGGTTTAAAAAAATAGAAATAATTGCCAGAAACTTGAAATCCAAATTGGCTCAAAGTTGATGTTTCTTCATTTTTCAAACAAAACTTAAAAACACGCCTATACGAGTATTAGATTTGAATATATCCACACAAATGAAGCTTATAGATGTGCTAATGTTGCTTAGATTCCGATTGTTTAAAAAAATATAAAAACAATGACGACATATTTGAAAAATTTTACATTCTCTCATCGTTCTAGTTCTATTCCAAATTGTACTATTAAAAATGGTGACTAAGTTATACAGTGCAAACATTGGCTGTGAAACGCTCCAAATAAAAAATTCCCCGATCATCTGCGGCCAAAATCCTCCGAAACGTCAACCTTATTTTTTGATCGCGCATCTTTTCTGATGGTTGTGTAATTTTCCAAACCCCCACCCCTTTGCGTAATGACGTCATCGCCTTTTTTAAATGGAAACCATTTTTTTATTTCACTAAATTTGTAGCCCTTTTTATTCCCTTTACGACTGTGTAAAAATATTTTGTTTTTTTTTTGTTTTTTTATTTAAGAAATTACATTAATTTAATTAATTATTATTTAAGAAATGAGACAAATTCCACCAGAAATATTTCAAAATGTAAGGGATAGGTTTTATCACCGATTGGCTTTTTGCCGCATTTTGAACATTTGATACATTAAATAAGTTTAAAAAATATATATTTTTTTTAATTTCTGAAATAAAAAAAGAAAAAAAATGTACACAGTCGTAAAGAGAATAAAAAGTACTACAAATTTAGTGAAATGAAAAAAATGGTTTCCAATTTAAAAAAAATGGCGATGACGTCATTACGCAAAGGGGTGGATGTATGGAAAATTGACAACTATCAGAAAAGATGCTCGTTCAAAAAATAAGGTTGACGTTTCGGAGGATTTTGGCCGCAGGCGATGAGGGAATTTTTTATTTGAAGCGCTCCACAGCCAACGTTCGCACTGTATAATCTATACAAACAAATATAATTGTCAATACGAAGTTTTGACGTTTTCCGGCATTTTCTAAAATCGGATCAAATTATAACAAAATAATTGATAAACAGTATATTTATTCCTTATAAAATTGCAATTAAACAGTAGCCAAGCCAGTATACTAGTCGCGTGCGCTAGCGTGCTAGAACTAATTCGAGAGTCCTGGGTTCGAATCCCGGCCAGAGCACGGACGTTATTGGTTGTACAGGAATTTTATATACCGGGTGTGGCACTTAAGACGCCTCGGACCATAGCTCCTTTACGATAAAAGCTATCGAAAAAAATCTAAGAACAAAGTGGTGCATAGTTACCGTCGCTATGTTTTAAAAATATTTCTAATCATCAGTGGCGTGCCGTACTCCAGTGGCGTACCAAACTTATGTTTTTTTAAATGGAATGCCCTATTTTTTATTGCAGATTTGGAAAGTGCTCGACGAGTACTTATTTTTTTATCTAACATGTTATACCCTTCACTTTAGCGGTTTCGCTGTTATAACCCCTTCTTTCAAAATTGCGCTCCATTTTTGAGATTTTTTTGTAGAGAAACTAATTGACGCCGGCGCCTAAATTTTGAATTGAGGTACAGGTTAAGACCTCGTATACCTTCACATAATTTTTTTTCGGGTAATTTATGGAAAAAAAATAATTTTTGATTGATCTTCGCATGTTGTCATTTTTTCCGAAAATTTCAAATGGCACCCCCCTAAAAAAATTACGGCGTTGTACAGCCAAAACTCTAAATTTTTCATTGGTGTAAAAAAAATTACACATTGCATAACAAAATTTCGGAGAAAAAAGGAATTTCATCGCAAATGTCGGGAAACGTTTTTCGTTCCCAAGTGTGCCATGAGAAAACAAATACGGTCAACATAATAGTATGTACCTATTTATTCAACATGACATGAAAAATGCAGATAAAGAAAATTTAACAACTTAAACTAAATGTTCGAAATGACGACCTTCCTGCTGGAGGCATAACCGCAACTTCGACTCACAGGCTCTAGACACTGCCCTAAGGACTTCTGGTGATATACCGCGGAAAGCCGCGCGGATTCTCTCCCTCATATCGTCCACAGTAGTTGGTACCGTCCTGTAAACCTCGTCTTTGATATGGCCCCAAAGGAAGAAGTCAAGGGGAGTGAGGTCTGGTGATCTTGGTGGCCACCTCACAGGACCCCCACGACCAATCCAGGAGTCCGGAAACGTTTCATCGAGAAATTCCCGAACGACACAGCTATTATGTGCAGGAGCTCCATCGTGCTGGAAAACTATCTGTCGAAGAGCGGCTAGAGGGACATTTTCCAAGAGATCATCCAAGTCGTCGCGAAGGAACCTCAAATAACTGTTGCCGTTCAGGTGCTCCTCGATGAAATAAGGACCCAAAAGGTGTTCTCCAAGTATGCCTCCCCAAACATTCAGCGACCATCTTTGCTGGTGGTTTATCATTCCCATGGCTTGTGGGTTTTCATCGGCGTAATAATGGTAGTTGTGGCGATTGACATGCCCATTTCTATGGAACGTTTCTTCATCAGAAAATAATACGCGCATAAGAAATGATTCCTCCTGCTCAATTTGATAGCCCACATGCAAAAATCTTGCCTCGCATGAAAATCTTGAGGTTGCAATTCTTGGTGCAGTTGAATCTTAAATGGACGGAATTTGTACTTTTTAAGAACACGATGTACGGATCGCGTTGAAATATCGTGATTCCTACTAATATCACGGATACTGGTATGAGGATCTTCAATAACTGCCTCCAGAACCTGCAGTTCATTATTTTCGGTAATAACTGCCTACTTTCTAACTCTCCTTGGCCGTTTCACACTTCTCGTAGTAGTAAATCTCTCCAACACTTTTTGAAACGCACGTTCATTTGGATGTGCCCTGTGCAGATATCTCGCAGCAACAATTCTTGTTACATTCTCCAAGAATAAATATCTTGTCAACCATTTCCTCTTGAGTTCGGAACATTTTTAGAACGTTTATCAAAAATGACTTATGGCTGCTACTGACGTCTAATAATTTACTTTGACAATTACCAATCTTTTGTTTTCTCATGGCACACTTGGGAACGGAAAACGTTTCTAGACATTTGCGATGAAATTCCTTTTTTCTCCGAAATTTTGTTATGCAATGTGTAATTTTTTTTACACCAATGAAAAATTTAGAGTTTTGGCTGTACAACGCCGTAATTTTTTTAGGGGGGTGCCATTTGAAATTTTCGGAAAAAATGACAACATGCGAAGATCAATCAAAAATTATTTTTTTTCCATAAATTACCCGAAAAAAAATTATGTGAAGGTATACGAGGTCTTAACCTGTACCTCAATTCAAAATTTAGGCGCCGGCGTCAATTAGTTTCTCTACAAAAAAATCTCAAAAATGGGGCGCAATTTTGAAAGAAGGGGTTATAACAGCGAAACCGCTAAAGTGAAGGGTATAACATGTTAGATAAAAAAATAAGTACTCGTCGAGCACTTTCCAAATCTGCAATAAAAAATAGGGCATTCCATTTAAAAAAACATAAGTTTGGTACGCCACTGGAGTACGGCACGCCACTGATGATTAGAAATATTTTTGAAACATAGCGACAGTAACTATGCACCACTTTGTTCTTAGATTTTTTTCGATAGCTTTTATCGTAAAGGAGCTATGGTCCGAGGCGTCTTAAGTGCCACACCCGGTATAAAATCAGTTGTCACTGAATGACCTACGCTGTCCATTATCATCCATAGTTCCCCAACCGAAATTTCCATTAATTGAAAAGAATATAGTAGTCAATTTAATATTTCCTTGCTTATTTGCAATAATTAATATTTTAAATAAATAAATAATAAATAATATATTTCGTTTTATTCAATTTATGAATTTAATTAATATATTGTTTTTTTTTTCTGTGTTTCAGGTAATTGGTTTGGTAGTCAGTGCACTATATCTACTCAGTGCTGTGTTTGCTTCCAGGACGTACAGAGGCTTATAAATTTTAAAATTAGTTTTAGAGCAGCGTGACTCGAAAAGGTGCTTTATTTATTTATTGTAATTTTAAGAAAATCCAAAAACGTAATATTTATATACATGAATCTATATTTATAAGTGTGCCTTATATATCTGCATTTTAACATTTATAAAATTTTACTTTTCTACGTACTTACATTTTATATAAATATTATATTGTAGAAATAACATTATTTTGTTATAAATTTAATTGTATAAATGTTTTATTACGTAAAATGTATACTGTAAACTAATCGCTTAAATATATATCTTGTATATTTTTTAGTTGCTGATAGTAATACCTCTTCATGAATAGTTTATTTATTTAGTTCATTCCCAAAATAGGATAATATGGTAATAATAGTTATTTTATTATAATGTGGAATGTACGTAATTAGTCCCGCAAGAAAAAGTTTACCCGTGAGCTCGCAGAGCGAACTTATTCTCTCACTAGGGGATAATGAGCAACATTACATGGCTCAAATGACCACTGTAACTCGATTATTACACCCGATTTTGGATAAACACTTTTAATACAAAACTGAAAGTACGGAATTAAAAATACGTCCAATGTTATATTGCAATAAGCGCATAAAATATTAAGATGTGGGAAGTAATATGTGAACAAACATAACTAAATGTTAGTGAATTACGTGTATTGTGTGAGTTATTTATGCAATGAGTTTATAATAATTGTTATTATTATACAACCATGAATAACAAGTATTTTAACCGGACATTGTCGCCAAATACTTTCGGTTGCCGAACATGGTTCACTTCTACATGCGTGTCAAACAACACGAAAAAAAACAGCTGAAAAAATGTATTTAAAGATAGTAGATTTAAGAAACTTAACATGTTTCCATTTATGGTGGTATTAAATAATATATTTCACTTACTTTACTACTTGAAACTGATTTCTGAATTGTGTCACAGTTCTCGCCGAAGTGATGAGGCGCTAATTTTGTGACATGTCTAGAAAACTGATTAAAAAAAAAACGCTTTGTTATTAATATCACACTTATTTATTTAAAGTAGTAACTATAAGTGTACTTATTTTATTGACGATTCGTTTGTGATTTACGCCCGGTTTCTCCAACTAATCTTAAGTAGATAAAAACATTGTATATATACATATCTAGTAGTGCAACGCTTATGGGAGAAAAAGAGGCAAGTTTTGGAAGCCTGTGAGACCTCTACTTTGGAAGCCTCCGTATGAGGCGCTACCGCTGCGATCTAAAATAGCTATTAAATTGATTTTACTATGCCCTCATAGATGGCTATGAAAATAATGTGCCTACTGAGTTGCCTGAATTTAATGGGAAATTATTTGTTTTTGTGGAGAATGACTAATAACACGCGTCCTAATTTACATTTTCGGTCGTACAGCGTTGAGAGATTTACTGTTGATAAATGCTCTGGGTTTGTTTAATTTTTTTATACCTACTCGGTGTTTTACGATACGTTTTTATAATGTTTGGTGTTCCACTACACCCGCTGATCTTGATTATATTTTCGGATGCATGAATTCTTTCTAAATAAAATTAAATAGACTATTTTTCCTATAAATGTTAAATCGGCCATTCCATTAATAAATGCACACCTTTTGGGAGTACATCAGGGATTTTAGCGAATTTCACAATCGCTCATTCCATGTCAAACCGGACGGTTTTCGGTAAAAATAATAACTGATGATTCCGATTTTTTTAAATTTTGCAGGCGCATTCTACACATGAAATAATGGAAGTCATGTTTAGCGAAAAAAATTTGAGATTTTGAATTTGAGATATGCACGGTTGTAAATTGCAAGAAATTACGAAAAACGACTGTATCGTCGAATCCATTAGTCGTACAAAAATAATCAACAGGTCGTTTTTATAGATCTTGAGTCATTCTATGAAGTAGTATATTTAAAATTTGCGTTTAATATTAATGAATTATTATTAATTTGTTTATAAAAGTCATTAGCATTTTTCATCACCAACTTAAAATTTTGGAAAAAATTATATCATGTTTCCACTTCAATTCCAAAGAAACTGAAAATTTGAAGATGGAACTCCAACAGGCTCTATATTTAAAAAAAAAAAAAAGAGTATGACCGCGCGGCGCCGCGGATTAACATGTCGTGTACGATGCAGAGTACGTTTATGGGGACGATAGGTAGAAAAAGATAATTAATTTTTATGTTTTCACACATTTGTAATCATCTACTTAGTAGCTAACGATTTTTACTTCGATTTTCCGGTTTGTCCTGGAGTAAATAAATCTTAAAGATTCGGTATTAACATTCTTAATATTGTTGTTAGCCCACATGAAAAATTTGACAGGGTTATTTATAGGGTAAATCATCTCATCTGTGTGACTAACGTTATGATGTTGTTACATCAGCAATGAGTTCCACTTGCACCAGCTAATATGCAATACTTCGGTCTCAGTGCAGCAAACTTCGAAAAGTGTATTTTCAAGTGTGCATTCATTTCTTTAAATTTAGCATAGGTTTTTTCAAGTTGCATAGAACTTCTGTACTTACTTTTTATATATCAGTTCTTACAGTGCACAATCCTTTCATCCCGGCTTTTCACAACTTTTCTTTTGCGAGATTAATAAAATTCGATAACTTTTTTACAACGATTTCATCAAGAGTCTTGCCTGGTTTGGGATTCGGAGAAGAAAAAATTCCTTTTTGTTCAGACAATTTTTTTGCCACTGTAATCATGTGATTAGATGCATAAAAATGATTCCGAATTTATTCAAAAGTATGAGCACTTTTGGGAGTCAATATTTGAACATTAAGAATTTAACATGGAAATCCCCATGATGCATAAACCAATTCTACACCCTGTATTGTAGGCAACACAGTCATCGGCTGCAATTGTCCGATTCGCATTTTTGGTCGGGTATTCCCCGGATTGTGGAGTCGGCAACTGCAAGGCAGCGAGGGACTGTTGGGTGGGAAGAAAGCCATTCGCGGTGCTACTTTCATGAAAATAAGAGGTCCCGTTAAGCTCGTTATAAGTATAATAAAAGTACATCAAATGAACAAAAACGGGTTTCAATCACGATAACCCTTACCCTACAAATCAGAAGTGGGATAGATCACGTGTAATTGGAAGAAAAGGCGCCCTGAAAATGGGAAAAGAGCGACGAAGGTCACGTCGTCGTCATCATAGCTACACATCCGACGACGCCACACCGGACAATGATGATCATGCGTTAGAAATGCGTGCAAGTACCCGATCCGATACTCCACCGGTAAATGTAGCTAATATTATGGAAGAACTTAATGCTTTACGAAAAATTGTAAGTACAGATTCTATTAAGAATGTTCCTACCTGTGGCGGTCTGAATTGGTCTAGTATGAAAGACAACAGATTATTATCTGAATTTGATCCCAGTGATACTAATCAAGACATTCTTGATTGGCTGCGTAAAATAGATGATTGCGCAAAAATGTATCGATGGGACGAATTGACAACAATGTATTTGGCGCTAAGTAAATTAAAAGGCAATGCACGGATTTGGTATGAGGGGTTGAAGTCTTTGCAATATTCGCGGAATCAATGGAAAGATATGCTAAAATCTACATTTCCCAGTAAACACAATTTTGGGAAATTATTTTATGAAGCTGCAAGTTTTAAATCAAGTCCGCGTCAAGATTTAACTGAATATTGTTTCATGAAATTAGCGAAACTTAATAGATTACATTTAAATTTAACCGAACAACAAAATATTGACTGTATTATTGAAGGTATTTGTGATACTCAAATTCAATTATCGATTAAAGCAGCTAGTTGTATTACAATTGCAAGCCTTGCAGCATATATGAAAAATTTCCCAAGTACCAGTGGCCCACAAAAAGATAATCCACACGGAAACTTTAAAAATTTTACAACGAATAATTCTGAATTAAAATGTTTTTATTGCAAAAATACGGGTCATAAACAATATCAATGTAAAAAATTAGGAAAATACAAATGCGGGATATGTAGTAGACTTGGGCACACTGAAGAAAATTGTAAACGAAATAAAAAAATGCAGAAAAATGTTTATTATGTTGGAGATAATTCAAACATCAAATATAATAAAACTGCAAAAATAAATGGTCATGCAATTAAATGTTTTATTGATATGGGTAGTGAGTGTACACTTATAAAAAAATCGGTTGCAGAAAGAATAGGATTACAGTTCGAAATATCAAACAAACCAGTCGAACTGTGCGGTATTAACGGGGGGTATGTTAGAGCAAACCTATTTAGTAACGTTGATATTACTATTGAAAATGCGACTGTAAATACAAAAATTATAGTAGTTGAAGATAATGCCATTATCGTTGATCTATTAATTGGGCACACTTTCACAGAACATCCATCGGTATTCATTATAAAAATAGTAATAAATTAACCATCACTACAATATTTCCAACAAATGAAATGCAAAATAGTGATCGTTTCATGGTCAGTTATGTTGGTACACCTAAATTGAATAATGAAGAAATAAATGACTAACTAAACAAAGAAAAGAACTTCACAAGTTAATA
Organism: Ocypus olens; assembly: GCA_910593695.2. NCBI lineage: Eukaryota > Metazoa > Arthropoda > Insecta > Coleoptera > Staphylinidae > Ocypus > Ocypus olens. The sequence continues at coordinate 14,078,581 of OU343053.1, read as the reverse complement.
AACGAATATAATGATCGTTTTTGTTCTAAAATTAATGAATTGGGAAAAACTAATGCTATAAGTATGAAAATTGATTGCACAAGTGATAAACCTATTGTTTATCGGCCATATAGGTTATCATTCTCGGATCGGGAAAAAGTAAGAAAAATTACTGACGAATTATTGAAGAATGGAATAATTCGTGAGTCAAATTCGCCTTATGCAAGTCCTATTCTCTTGGTAAAGAAGAAAGACAGTAGTGACCGCATGTGTGTAGATTTTAGAGCCTTAAATCGTTTAACTAGGAAAGATAAATATCCTTTACCATTGATAGATGATCAGTTAGATAGATTAGGAGGTAATAAGTATTTTATTACATTAGATTTATCATCGGGGTTTTATCAAGTACCGATGCATAAAGATTCTATTGCAAAAACGGGTTTTGTCACCCCGGACGGCCACTACGAGTTTACCAGAATGCTGTTTGGATTGACTAATGCACCATCGGTATTTCAAAGACTGATGAATAACGTTCTCGGTGATTTGAGATATAAATTTGCATTTGTTTATATCGATGACGTTATTATACCTGCAAAAACATTTCAGGAAGGACTTGAAAGGTTGACTATTGTTCTCAATAAATTTAGAGAACATAATTTGACACTTAGAGATTAAGTAAATGTTCGTTTTTCCAAACAACTATCGATTATTTAGGTCGCGAAATATCAAAATCAGGTGTTCGACCAGGAACAAATAAAATTAACGCTGTACAAAATATGCCGATGCCGAAAAATATAAGACAGGTCAGACAATTTCTTGGTTTGGCTAGGTATTTTCGTAAATTCATTCAAAACTTTGCGTTGTTAGCACAACCGATAACAAAATTATTAAAAAAGGAACAACCTTGGGAATGGGGCAGTGAACAAAATAATGCGGTGCAGACAATACTCAATCAGTTAGTGACTAGACCAATATTAAAGATTTATGATCCTAATTTGGCAACAGAAGTTCATACCGATGCAAGTAAAATCGGGATAGGGGGCATTCTTATCCAAATTGATAATAATCGGAAACATGTCGTAGCATATTTATAAGTAGACAGACAACATTTTTTGAACAAAAATACAATTCGTATGAGTTAGAGACTCTAGCTGTTGTTGAATCCCTGCGTTATTTCCGTGTGTATGTACTAGGTATAAGATTTAAACTCATTACCGATTGCAACGCAATTAGAAGTACTGCAGTAAAGAAGGATATTATACCCCGAATCGGGCGTTGGTGGATGGAATTACAAGATTTTAATTTTGAAATAGAATATAAGCCAGGGGCGAAAATGGCACATGTGGACTGTCTAAGTAGAAATCCTCAGATACAACCGGAAACTCAAACTGTGTCACTAGTAGTGAACTTAACTGAAGCAGACTGGTTGTTAGCTGCTCAGCTTCAGGATGATGCAATTAAAAGAATTCATGATGTATTATTATCGGGAAATAGGGATACAAACACTCAATTCTATTTTGATAACTATATTTTAAAAGAAGGTAAAGTGCACAAAAAATTAGAAGGTGGGAGTAAATGGTTAGTGCCAAAGTCAAATAAATGGCACATTTGTAAATTATGCCATGACGATATGGGTCATTTAGGCTTTGATAAAACATTAAATAAAATTAAGGAAAACCATTGGTTTCCCGGTATGAGGCGTTTTGTTAAAAAATATGTCAGTGCATGCTTAAATTGTATGTACTACAAAACCCCTTCAGGGAGAAAGCCCGGAGAACTTTACCCCATCGATAAAGTAACCATACCATTCCATACATTGCATATAGACCATCTGGGACCGTTCATAAAGAGTAAGTCTGGAAATAGTCAATTGATTGTAATAATTGACAGTTTTTCAAAATTTTGTGTTATAGAACCTGTGCGAAATACTAAATCTAAATATGTAATTAGGGCTATTAGAGATTTGATGAATATATTTGGAGTACCGGTGAGAATCATATCGGATCGTGGAACTGCATTTACGTCCCGACTATTTGAGTCATTTTGTGTAAATAATGGCATAAAACACATTTTGAATGCTGTTGCAACGCCAAGGGCAAACGGCCAGTGTGAACGTTATAATCGCACTATATTGAGTTCATTAGCTGCATTAAATGGCGGATCGGAGGATGATGTTTGGGATAAACAGGTCAAGACGGTGCAAAGAGGTCTAAATTGTACTGTAAACCGAATGATCGGGACATCACCTTCAGAAGTTATCTTCGGTAGCAAGCCACGGGGACCCACTGATGCGATTTTGTTGAACGAGTTACAAGATCAATTGGATCGAGCTGACTTATCAACTCTGAGAAAGGAAGTTAAGGGAAGAATAGACGAAGATCAACAATACCAAAAACGCCGGTTTGATTCAAAAAGAGGAAAATCGAAGAAGTATTCAGTTGGTGATCTGGTACTTGTTTTGAAGACGGATTTTCCAGCTACAGGTGAAAGTAAAAAGCTCCTTCCAAAGTACAAAGGACCTTTTAGGATTAGGAGGGTTCTGCTGAACGACAGATACGAGGTGGAAAATTTAACGAAACACCGAAGATGCAACAGGTTCACCGTCGTAGCAGTGGATAAAGTGAAACCGTGGGTAACATTGGCTGATAAGGTAAATATGTTGTGATTACAGATGGATGCGCTGCGGTGCATGGTAATACATTCGTGTGTCGTAAACACACAGATAGATGCGCTGCGGTGCATAATGTATATTGGTTTGGATGCGCTGCGGTGCATGGTAATACATTCGTGTGTTGTAAACACACAGATAGATGCGCTGCGGTGCATAATGTATATCAATTTGTTTGGCACAATGTTTGGTGCTGATGAGACCAAATCTGTGAAAATCGGATAGAAACGCAAGGGAACACATGTGACGACATGTGGATACTTGGTATTCTAGATGGTTGAAAAAGAAATATGTATATTAGGGAAAACTTATACAAAATGTTTGGTGTTATAGGACCTGATTGAGGACAACCAGGAAGATCAGGATGGCCGAATGTAGGCAACACAGTCATCGGCTGCAATTGTCCGATTCGCATTTTTGGTTGGGTATTCCCCGGATTGTGGAGTCGGCAACTGCAAGGCAGCGAGGGACTGTTGGGTGGGAAGAAAGCCATTCGCGGTGCTACTTTCATGAAAATAAGAGGTCCCGTTAAGCTCGTTATAAGTATAATAAAAGTACATCAAGTGAACAAAAACGGGTTTCAATCACGATAACCCTTACCCTACAGTATATAAAAAACTTCCGGTGAACGAAAATTTACCAAAACGTATATTTAGTTCAGCACCCAAACAATTTTTCTAGGGATATCAAAGAGAAAATTTTTACTGTTTTTTTTAAATATTTGCACGATCACAATACTTTTGCATACTTTATACATTTCAATATTGTAGTTTATCTGAATGAAGAATATTTTTAATATTACTGCTGCTATCGTCTTTATGTTAAATATATTTTGCGGTGCGGTGTTTATTTATGTTCCTTGATTTTTGTTTACATTACAGCTCTACGTGTCGACAGAAGAGTTTCGGTACAGACGGTGGCCTTGTATTTCCTGTACGGATCGAATATTTCAAAAATTCATTCTAAAACGAGTAATAATTTTCAAGTATGCAACACATATCACACGCTACTCAAGTTTTTCAATGTATAAATGCTTACGCGCTCTCTTGGTGTATTTCGAAACCCAATTTTTAGCATCAAAAATTTACATTGCGTTGGCATACTAGATATATAAATACAATGATAAAACCTATCTTAAAAATAATACGTTCTTAAAGTGTTGCACCAACTATAAATCAGATCTTAAAGTCGTAAGAAGATCTTACATTATAACACGCCAAATATGCCATCTTAAGATTCGGATTCTAACCTATAAAATTAGCAATTTTCAACAAAAATAATCTACCCGTTTGAAACAAGATTAAAAGAACATCGTAATGACATATTAAATAATAAACAATCTACTGGTTTTGCTAAACATTGTATCACATCCAATCACTTTTTCAGCCCAAACAATTGTGAAATACTACATTCAGGTAATAAGGGATTAATACTCAATTATCCTAAGTCCTAAAAGCCGGCAAACACGTGGTCAATGACAACGAGGAACTTTGGAATTCCCCGATATTAAATGCCCTTATTACCTGACCGACTGTCACCTAATGTATATAATCCACAAAATTTCGTTTGTACATCATTCTTGAAAATGGCACTAAGCCGAAACTAGTTGAAAATAAAAAAATTTAATCGTGAAACAAACCAAGTGAATTTTAATTTTTGAACCTATATGCTACTTTGTGTTATTCTTTTCAAATGGATAGACGTAGGATCCTTGTATGCACAATTTAAAATTATTAACAGTAATACAGGGTGTCCCATAAAAAAAGATATGTTATGTTTTTTTTTCAAATGGAACACCCTGTATTTTTTGTCATTTTTGAATTGTAGGGAACAAATAAAGCTTCAATATTTCCTATACATATCGTTTACCGTTTTCGAAATATTTACAGATTTGTTGAAATGCATGGTACGGGTGAAATTTTATATTTGCCTCAGTGATTGATGTTGATCCATTACAAATATTTCTATTTATTTGTAGTTCGAACTACAGCACCAGCCATGATTTCATATAAAAGATTATACAGGGTGATAAAAAATATGGGGTGCAAAATCCTAACTTATAAATTTGAATAACTTCGTTTTTTTAAATGGCACACTCTGTATTTAGTAACGTATTCTCACGTAGAATCCAATTATCTTTCAATACCTAACCTCAATAGTTTTCTTGTATTCGGCGATTTTCATATCAGAAATTATTATTTAGTAGATATTTTAATTTACTCAGCTTTGACATTGCGCAATTTATATCAGAAAGTCACCATGCATCAATCAGTTAGGGACTCGCATAGAGGTCGGGGAATTATTAAAACTTCGGGGAACCTGCTTTTGGCCCTTTTGGCACGTGATATTCGAAGGCAACTCTCGATTAAGCGAAAAATACATTGTAATGTCAAACAAATTTCCGGGCGGCTTTTATTGGTCAACGCGGCGTCTCATCTGATTGGCGAAATAACATGACGCATAAATAAGAATTTTTAAAGCCTAGTCCGCAAAAGTGATATTTCACGGCCTAAAAGCAGTCTGCAAAATCATAAATTTCGTATCAATCCGCGAAAAATGTAATTTTTGATTTTCTAGAATTACTTAGGGCCGGTTGCATAAAACTTTTGAACCATTGTTCAACGTTGATTTCCAGTTCAGCATAAAAATTACTTTGCTCAATGTGGTAATTTTACTCGAACTAAGATCAAACGGCCACTCAATCCGAACGGTCGATTGAGGCCGTTCAAGCTGATTGAACTACAGTTCATCACATACATAACCTATTTTAAATACTATAATAAAACACTTTTAACTTTGTTTTGTATAACTTATATATTTATTTTTGTGACTTAAGTTTCGGTAATACAATTACCATTTTCAAACAAGAAGTTTGTTTGAAAATGATAATTGTATTACCGAAACTTAATTACCATTTTCAAACAAGAAGTTTGTTTGAAAATGGTAATTGTATTACCGAAACTTATGTCACAAAAATAAATATATAAGTTATACAAAACAAAGTTAAAAGTGTTTTATTATAATATTTAAAATGTATAACGAAGTAGAAGCCTCCAGCATAAACAATATTTTAAATACGTATACGTCGCCTCCCATTGTGTTTTTTTTTAAAAATGGAATACGTACGTGAAATGACGGATGATGAGGAGTTTGCAGAGTTGGTGGAATTAACCTTGCGATCAAAAATCCCAAGGTTGTTGTAAAATGCAACAGTATAGAATTTATAAAAAAGTTTTGACTCTCAAAAGAGACTATGAGAAATGTATTACAACAAATTTCGCTAGCTATATCATCTAAAACTGCAAGGTATTTACACAAAGCAGACATAGCTGCTAAATTGTAGATTGTGCAAACCCTTAACATAACAAATATATCAATCAACCTTGACAGTTAAGGCCAATAAATGATTAATATATTTTTTATGTAAAAGGTACTATCTAAGTAGTACTACTATATTTCCAAAATATTTCAAAAATTATGCTCTTACACCAGAACATAAGCTTCTTTTAACTACAGGATCCATGTTGTAAGTAATCGGGGATTTTAGTGGAGTTGACAAATCGACCGCAAGCAGAACTGCCTACAAAGTAACACTGGCTTTATCGGCGTAAGGGGCGAACATAAAAATTGTAAATGTATTATCCATTTAGTTTACGTTTGTACCAGAATCCACATCAGAGATAATAAAAATAAATTGAACAATGTTCCATTTAATAAAAACCCTTGCCATGAGTTTGACAAGCGTCATGTTATGGTTAGAATCATTTTGCTAGTCAGATGTCAATAAATATTAAGATATTAATAAAATTCAGAGCACTTTAACAACACCAATAACCTAAAATGTTTTTAGTACATTGGCGCCATTCAGCGTTTTCAGGTTCACCAATATACACAAATCAACGATCCACGGAACTCGGCTTCATTTCTATTTATGCAACGATATTGATTTTGATCGAAGTTCACTTTTCGATCTTGGTTCATATGAACTCTGGTTCATTTCAGTTTTATGCAACCGGCCCTTAATTGTTTGAAGTGTTATTTGATTTTGATGATTTAAACGCCAAAATGTAACAAATTAAATATATATTAAAATAATATTCAGAAATGTCTATGCCAAATTAGGGCTTAAGTAACTTTTTTTAATTTTCAAGCCAACGCAACTTTGAAAATAACGCGAGTTTTCTTAAGTTAACAGTCAATAATATTTGATTTTTACTATCGAAAATTTGATTTTAATGATTTAAACCTTAAAATGGGGTGAATCCAGTACGTTTTGAAGAAACAGTACAAAATTTCAATGCCGAATCAATGCTCATTGCCAAAATTGCAAATCCATGTTCGAGAAAATCCAATTTTAATTATTTTTTTCACAAACGGGAGAGAAAATCAATTTCTCAGCCCTCGAAATCGCAAGAGAAGTGATCATGCGAGGTTCCATTATTTATTTTAACTGTCATTTCTGACAGAATTTTTTTCTAGGTTGGGTTTTGCGAACGTACGTTTTCCCGTTTGTGAAATAATGTATACAGGGTCCTGCATCTCACCTCCCGTCTTCTAGAGCTCAGTTACTAATTAAGTTAGGATTTCCATATTTTGTAGAATATATTTGTATCCTATGATGCATTTTAGGAAAATATTTTTGATTATACAGGGTGTCCTAAAAAAGCGCGACGTCGTGTATTTTATTATCTATTTGGATACCTTTATGGTTGCCTACACACTTCTATAATTTTATTGGAAAGGATTCAGGGATATCAGCAAAAAAAAAAATTAAAACTAAAAAAAAATCAGTTTTGCATTATTGTTTAAAAAAATGAATAAAAATAGTGCCGTGTTAATTAAATCATACAAGGTACTTATCAAATAAGGTCTGATAGTCCCGTTAACTAAGTTTGATTGATATGAATTATACAGGGTGTCCAAAATTTAGTGTCAAACATTTCAAACTTTAAAGCACTTTATTTTTCTTATTTTAAATTGGAGGCCCTGTATATTTTTATGTCATTCCATGCAGGATTAAAAAAACAAACATTTTTCCTAATCAAACGTATTGAATAAAGTCATATCAACGCAAACTGTCAAAAATCGTAAATTCTTCTAGTTTAAAATTAACAACACTGGGTTTTTAATACCTTCAAATTACGTCTATTGAAAGTGATTCAGAAAATTCACATTCACATTAAAAAGTTTAGATTTGAACGCGTTGGCCATCTTTGATCATTCAAATGAAGAAATATGCAAAATTTGTTGGTGTTTAAAAACCAATTCAAATTTTTCGTATTATTTTTCTGATTGACTATTTTGTTCATTATTTTATATTTATCATTCGTACGAGTGTTTTTTTTTTAATCTACACTTGAATTAATGCAGCCTCTTACATTAAACGAATACCATCCTACATCCACACAAACGTGAATAATTCCACACAAATGATAAGTAGCATTTCGCAGAAGGTCACTGTTAATTGGATTTATTTGTGTCTCCTTTTTTTTATAACAATTTAAACCCCGCCGTGGCCGGATGTGTAGTTTACGTTCCAAAAATAGGTCTTCGTGGATCGGAGTCACCACCCCATAATGGCAATGCTCTCCTGGAAAGCAGTTATATTTGTGTCGCGTGCCTTCTTCGCCTCTCGCATAGTTATTTCAGAAGTGTGCAGACTCCATTCCAAAGAACAATTTCCGTCGGTGTGCAGTATCGAAAATGCAACCCCGAAGACCAGAAGTTCGCATCAACGGATTCGATACGGATAGTGCGGGGGTTGCGTGTTGTTGTTTTCGGTGTTGCACGTGCATTAATGTTAATTTTGTCAAGTCCGAAACAGGAGTGCTCAAATTTACCGAAGTGGTAAGTCGCAAAAAAATAATTATATCTTGTTTTCTTAGTAGGTAATGTAATATAACAATGGAAATTGTGTTATTACATAATGTTTACACACGTCATTCGGTACAGATGTTTTATTAAGAAATATATGTTTTATGTTAATTTTTTGTGGAATATACAATAGTTTTTAAAGAAATCATAACATTTCGAAATCGGTCGGTTGAAGGTTTTATCGCCGTCTATGAGCGACTTGCACTGATGAGGAATGTAATGCGAAACCGATTTGTTTTGTCGTGAATGAGGAATAATAATGAATGCATATGTTAGTATGTAATACTTCTTCTCTAAATGTGTTTTCATGTAATTGGAAATTGTTTCCCGTAGGGCAATACATACCCATTTATTTATATTTATAACATTTCGTTACCTTCAAAATAAGTCTCACATAGGCCTATAAAAAATTAAATCATAAATACTTTATTAATCAATGCAAATATTGAATCCCGAGAGACCAAATCCATATGATTAATTAATTTCTCACTTAACCCGTGGTGAAACATAATTATATATTTGATTAATTAAAACACTTGGTTTTGCTTCACTGATTTTATTTTTCTCCAAATCCATGTTTTTGATACAAATATTATTATTTTTGAATTAGCCCCACTTCATCATACGGTATCTAGTGAGTCCATTGCCGGATTAGAGAATTTAATAATAATAATATATGTATTGGTGTCAGTAACTATAGTTTTACACAAGTCAAAAAATATGCGAGTGACAGTAAATCACAGTAAAAATAAAATCATTGTAATTTGCAGCTATACGAACACTAAAATTGCCGCCTCGAGAAGAAATGTTGAAATGTTGTTTCCGCCGTGATGTTTTGGATGCAAAGTCATTAATTATAGGTTGAAAATCAATATCTATTGTTAGGTCTCTTTCTATCGCTAAACCTGCAGCCAGTCATCTCTTATACCAGACCGTAATAGCTATTTAAACAAAAAGTTGACAAAGAAAATACCTATATTTAATTCAAGCGTGTGGGAAAGTACTTTCTCCACGATCACTGTAAAATTTAAGCATTCAATTTTGACCATAGAACGTACACAATCTCACTCTTGTTATGGAACAAAACACTCTGCGCTAATGTATTTTGCATGTAATTCATTCCATAACAAGTAATATAATGAATATTCTCACACCGCACCGTTTCGAATAAAACAATTAGCCTTGGATATCACAATTGTCAAAATACTACAAACATAACCACAAACGTAAAATAAAACGTAAGTTCTTCATTACTTTATTAGTCTATTTTATCTGGTCGAGGAGAAAGTATAGTCTGATACTCGGTAAGAATGGAAATTCTGATGCTCGTGGTTCCTCGCGCTCGCCTCGCGGCCCGCGCTCGTAATATTTCACTCGCATCGAATTTCCATTCTAACCTTGTTACAGAATATACTATTTTCAAACAACTAGTTCTTGAAAAAAAAAATATTAAAAATGGTGGTCAGGTTACTTTCACCGACTTGATGGTATCATTTATATTTACGCTTTCATGGTTTATTTTAAATTTAAATCATATTTTAAATATGATGATGATGAAACTGACGTTTAAAACGTCAAAATTATAAAAGATGGAAAAATTATACTTCAAATTCAAAAACTCAGTTTACTCAAAAACTAAAGAGATTTCGAAAAAAAACCTATTCTTTATACGTTTTTTATTTTGGCATTCTCTACAATTATTATTAACATCAAAAAAATAACTTTTTCCTCGAATAACAATGATTTTATGAAAAATGTTTTCAACAAAATAAGCTCATTTCTTTGTTGTATTCAATATTTGTTTAAATGTTTTTGTGATATTTTTCATATTTAAGAAAATATTGGCAAAAAAACAAAAAAACAGTTAAGGTAAATACCCACTTCCGGTATACGAAATTTTACCAAAAGCTTTTCAGTTCTTCGGATTATCAAATAAGACATGTCCAAAGTTTCATATCAATTACTCTATTAATTTTTGAGATACAGCGCGCACAGACACCTAAACACACACACCCAGCCACACATACACACATGCACATTTTTCATAAAATCATTGTTATTCGAGAAAAAATTTTTTTTTTCATTCTTGGTTTATAATTATGAAACGATCATTGTTACAGCAAATTTATATAATAAATAATAATTGCAGAGAATGCTAAAATGAACAATTTATAAAGAATAAGTTTTTTTCGAAATCCTTTTAGTTTTTGAGTAAACTGAGTTTTTGAATTTGAAGTATAATTTTGTTTTATAATTTTGACGTTTTAAACGTCAATTTCATCCGACTCTACAAAACGCTCGATGTACATTTAAAATATAATTTAAATTTAAAATAAACCATCCTCTCGAATGTTTACCCATTTGTAAAGGTTTTTGTGTAGAAGCTGTAGTAAATAAAGAATACTTTACTTTACTTACTTTAAGCTTAAATATAAATGATAGCATCAAGTCAGAGAAAGTAACATGATGGCCACATCACCATTTTTTCTCTACTTAACAGTCTGTCTATGCGCGCTTTATCTCAAAAACTAATACAGAAATGAAACTATGAAACTTTGAACATAAGTGTTATTTGAGAATTTGAAGAACTAAAAAGCTTTTGGTAAAATTTCGTATTTCCGAATATTTATCTTAACAGGTTTTTGTTCCTTTAGTCTTTTTGGTACTTCAAGACAATGCTTTCAGAACTTTGTTAAGGGCATTTTTAAAAGACATTTCTTCGAGGATTCTTTTTCAGGACTTAAAAAAATTCAAGACTTATTTCTAGGACTTTTTCTTTTAGGACCTTTTCGCTGAGGACTTCTTTTTGGGATTTTTTTTAGCAAAAAATTTTCAGAATTTTCTTCATGACATTTTTTAGAATTTCTCTTTTCATGACCCTTTTTCGACTTTTTCAGATATTTTCAGCTTTTTTTTTCAACACTATTTTCAAAACTGTTTAATTGAGGAATTTTGTTAAGGAATTATTTTAGGCCTTTTTACAGGACATTTTTTCAAGACTCTTTGGAATCTCTTTTTTAGGACAATTTCTTCAGATCTTTTCAAGGACGTTTTACAATGCTTTTTTTTTCAGAAAGCTTTTTGTTTATTTTTTAAACATGTTATTGTCGGGGCAATTTTTCAAGACTGTTTTTACAGGACAATTTGTTTTGATATTACGGGTTTTTTTTTGAAATTTTCTACATGACATTTTTTAGAATTCTCCTTTTCATGATCTTTTTAAGGACTTTTTCAGATATTTTTGGCATTTCTTTCAAGACTATTTTCAAAACTTATTATTTCAGGAATTTTGTTAAGAACTTATTTTAGGCCTTTTTCAGGATTTTTTTTAAATACACTTTGGGATTTCTTTTTCAAGATAATTTCTTCAGATCTTTTTAAGGACCATTTTAAGGACTTTTTACAATGCTTTTTTTCAGATTTTTTTTTGTTTATAACATGTATTTTCAGGGAAATTTTTCAAGGACAATTTTTGTATATTTCATCAGGACTCTTTTTCTGAACTTTCTTCAGGACTTATTTTAGCTTACTTTCAGGAATTTTTGGGGCTTTTTTCGGGACATTTATTTCTGGTATTTTGTATGGAGACTATTTTTCAGGACTTTTCTTCGTAATTTTTATCGGGACTCTTTTTTTAAGACTTTATTTCCAGGACTGGGACTTTTTCGAGAATTTCTTAAGAACCTCTTATTTTCGGGAATTTTTTTTTCAATCCTTCTTTACTGGATTTTTTTCAATACTATATTTCAGGATATTTTTTATAGGATTAATTTTCAGGACTTATTCCGGACTTTTTTTCGAGACATTTTTTCGGACTTCTTTCAGGGCATTTATTTCTGGTGTTTTATATGAAGACTTAATTTTTCAGGACTCTTCTTGCAGTACTTTTTTCTGGACTTTTTACGACTCTTTTTCACAACTTTTTAACAGGACTCTTTTTTCAAGACTTTATTCTCAAAACTGTTTCTCCATGACTTTTTTCAGGACCTTTTTTTGCCAGAACTCTTTTTTCAGCACTTTCTTTCAGGACTTTATTTCTGGTCTTTTTGAAGGAACTGTTTTTAGAAATCTTTTTCAGGACGCTTTTTTAGCATTTTTTTTAGTTTTTCAGTAAACTTACGGTGAAGATTATTAGAATTTTAAACATAATTTGTCATTTCATTTCATAATTTTGTCGTTTTAAACGCCATTATCACTCAATCATGTGAAACGTTCGATTAAAAATATGATTTAAATTGAAAATAATGAATGAATCTATAAATATAAATAACTATGATTCTATCAATTCGGAGATAGTAACATGATGGCCACATCACCATTTTTTATAGATGATATTTCCAAATTCAACTGTTTTATATTAATAGAATGCTCGGCTAAAGTATGCAATAAATTCAATAAAACAAACACATTTTTAAATTAGAAACAACCTTACTTGTTGCAGAAAGCATTAAATAAATTCAATACAAAGCCTGAGTATATGAATATTCAACCTGTTCGTAACTGTGCAAGCAAAATTAAGTCTTACTAAGACTATGAATTTATGTAAAGCTTTCTGCAACAAGTAAGGTTGTTTCTAATTTATTTATTATTGAATCGTGTATTCGGTTCGAACTGAAAACAACTTAGGTATAAAACTCGTTCAAACCTTCCATGATCTCCTCAGTCGTTTACGACTACCTCACGTTCAAGAACACCTTCACGTAAGTGTATTTTATTATTTAACATTCAATTTAAATGCGAAGCTGCACTGATGAGAGATAAATCTCTAAACGCGTCTGCAGATGGCTTTTTACTTAATTTTTACATATTTTAGGGTTCAGTTTTATAGTTAAAAGTTTTAAATTTAATTTAGTTTAATTTTCAAGTTAGTCCTGTGGGTAGAAATAAACGATCTTAAACCAATGTTATTTCGCTAGTAGTACTAGTAATAACATGCAATTTTCAATCATTCAATATCCGGCATGGCACTAGCCAGGGAAGTAGTTGTTTCAATAAGTTATTTGTTTATAGTCTTAGTAAAGACTTAATTTGCTTGCAGAGTTACGAACAGGTTGAATATTCACATATTCAGGCTACACATTTTTGCTTGTTAGTTGATTTTCAACCATCATTTATTTTTGAGTAATGACGTCATCCTTATATTTTTAATGACAATCCCCTATTTTTGTTCTTGATTTTGTAAGATCTTTTCATTGTTGAACTGACAGTATAAAAATGTTGCCATCTTACATAAGACATTTTTTGAATAAATGACAATTGAAGGTGAGAATACGATATTTAGAATTTTTGCAAAATAGCCTTGTCCCAGCGCTTGTAGCGATTTGTTAATCTGTGGTGTGAAAAGTTCCATACAACTGATCGCGGTTACGCGCGGCGTTCGAGAGTCTGACAGTAACTAACAAACAAAATCGAATCGATTAATAAGAGCGGTCGATCCCATGTCGACTTCTGTCCGCCATAACCGCCTACGGTGGCAATTAGCAGACAACATCAACACTTCCCCTCGATTCGATCTACGGTTTTGCGACCAAACCTATACTCGGCGCGCCGACTCGGAGGTATGATCACGTTGCGTTCACCCCGTGTCCTCGTGATAGTTCGTCAAGAAGTTATGAAAAGCCTGATTCACACTGCCTTGCCAAATTTTAGTTTTGTGTCGGAAATATAAATTTGACTACTTTAACCCACAAATACTAACTATTTACCACTTCCTATTTAATTGTAATTGAAAAATACTGATTTATGGATAGAACGTAATCACTACATTTAAATAACATAACAGAAACACGAGAGCACATGGTAAACAACGGGACTGAAAAAATTTTGGCTGCGTGACACACGCTTCACTTTCATTTGCGCTGACCAATCAGCGAAGATCACGCAAACCCATTATACCACGGGTTCGGCGCGCCGAGTATAGTGGCTCTGTGCACCGCTGATGTCGATCCTTCCTCAGTGGTTTCGTGAGAACATCTGCCGCCATATCTCCCAATGGTACGTGCTCCACGGTCACTTGCCCCGACTTAACTATTTCTCGAATGAAGTGATGACGTATGTCAATATGCTTCATCCAAGAGTGATTAACTGTATTCGAGGGCAATCTCTGCGCACTGACGTTGTCGTTACGCAGCTCGATGGAGCTCAAGTTGGTCCCCATGAAACCCTTTACAAGACCTCTTTTGCTGCTTCCGCCAGGGCCATGTATTCTGCCTCTGCCATTGATAGAGCGACAGTGCGTTGCTTCCTTGAGTTCCAGGAAATAGGTCTCCCGGCTGCCGTGAAGGATCTCCGATCGTCCTTTAATGCGGCCCAATCCGCATCTACGTATACCATTAGGGAAACGTCGTTGGCCTTGTAGAAAAGTCCAGTGTCGATTGTCCCCTTGAGGTACACTGATGTGCAATAAAATTAAGCACAAATCTTATGAGTATTTTTTTACAATATTCTAGTTGTATAATTCGGGTCTGCAACATTTTCAATAAATGATACACCATATACGGCCAGATCCTGCTCTTTTCTTCCAACACTTCCTTCCTGCTCCCATCGTTTGTTAGCTCTGAAAACAGTGTCTTTACTGATATTCATCAATTGAGCAATTTGTCTTATAGAAAAACCATCTTATATTTCAGTTATAATTCGAATTTTTGAATCGTCTAAATGATGCGGCATTTTGACACTAAGGAAATCGATGAATTTACATATTTTCGTAACCAGGAAACTTATCAAGTCCGCTCTAAACTGTAGATTAGATTAGATTAGATTAGATTAGACGGGGTCGATTGGCTGTGGTAAGCCTTACAGCACTGCGACCTGTTTAGATCTTTTGTACTAGTACCCTACTGCTATTTGATTCCCAGAAATTCAACTTCCCTGACAAGGTCAATTAATTTTCTGGGAGGTAATGCCCTGATCCGTTCTGGCGTTACCGCCATACCTCCGGTTAGGGCCTGCCTAGTGGTAGCTAGAGCTACACACTCGCATAATATGTGTTCGGCCGTTTCTTCTGCCGATTCACATAATCTGCATGTGGTGTTATCCACTTTGCCCATATTGTGAAGATGGTACTTCACTGGGCAGTGTCCTGTGAGGAGACCGGTGATTAGTCTGATCTCGGTTTTAGTGAGGCGTAAGAGCTGTTTGGCTCTATTTGGCGAGAAGTCAATAAACATTTTGGATTGCCTTTGACCTGGTGCATTTTTCCAATAGTCTATTTTGCACTTTTTTCCCATTCTTGGATCACGCCTTTTTTATGTGCTTTCGGTAGCCCGCAGGTCGGTTTTGGTCCAATGATGGTAGTTGAGGCTCCTTCCTTAGCAAGTATATCGGCATGCTCATTGCTTTTTATGCTTGCGTGGCCGGGTACCCACATTAGGGTGAGCTTGTTGCCCTTTGCCAGTTGGTTCAGAGCCTGTTTACAGTTCCAAGTAGTCTTGGAGTTAAAGCTGTACGCTTTAAGGCTCTTTAGAGCAGCCTGGCTATCCGTGATTAGATATATGCGTGCCCCTTTGTAGCCCTTTTTTTGTGCACACCTGAGCACATCTTTCTAAAGCTATTATTTCAGCCTGACAGAAGGGCCATGTCCGAGGGGAACTGATTCCCTATGCTTAGGCCCATAAATGCCTATGCCGGTGCCTACCTCTGTCTTGGATGCATCTGTGTAGCAGAGTACAGAGTTATGTTTTAGTTCTGTGACTCGTTTCAGACTGTTTTGGCGACTATCAATAGTCACATCAAATCTTGATTCGAAGTCATAATTGATCGGCATTATATCCGATGGTGTTTGTAAGAACTCGCTTGTGACGAGGTCCAGAATTTCTGAGTGTCCGGTTCTGTGGCCTGTACTGGTCCAGTTTAGTCTCAGTGCACTCATTAGACCTTCCTTTCTGATTTGTTCGTGCAAAGGAAGTAGGTCTAGTAAAGCTTCCATTGCTGCAGAGGGAGTGCTATGTGCAGCTCCCGTGATGCCAAGGCAGACCAGTCTTTGAAGAACTTGGAGCTTCTTTTGTGCCGTTACTTGTTTTATTTTGGTCCACCATATTAGTGAGCCATATGTGATAATGGGTCTGACCACCATGATGTACAACCAGTGTATCATTTTAGGTTTCAGCCCCCATGATCTGCCAAAGAGCCGGCGGTCTATCCAGAGTGCCGCCGTTGCTTTGCTGATCGTTTTTTCCAGATGCGCGTTCCAGTTAAGCTTCCTATCAAGCACTAAGCCTAAATATTTCACTTGGTCGGAAAGCGCAATTTCTTGTCCTTTTACTTTGGGAGCTTTGATTGAAAGTTTCCTGCGATTAGTAAAAGGTACAATCACAGTTTTGTTCGGGTTGACATTGAAACCCTCCCTCAGACACCAT
Source organism: Ocypus olens (assembly GCA_910593695.2). Classification (NCBI taxonomy): domain Eukaryota; kingdom Metazoa; phylum Arthropoda; class Insecta; order Coleoptera; family Staphylinidae; genus Ocypus; species Ocypus olens. Next base: position 14,061,703 of record OU343053.1, on the reverse strand, counting down.
TTTGATATGGTGTTAAGGGCCTCTTGGGCTAGGGACGATACGATGCTATCGTATTTATCCCTTATGACAACCGCAATGTCGTCGGCGTAGCCTTGCGTACTATAGCCCTTATCTGCCAGGGTCGTGAGAAGCTCATCCAACACGATGCACCAGAGCAAGGGTGATAGAACCCCGCCTTGCCGTGATTTTACGGTTTTTAAGTACAGCTTTTATCCATCTGATAGTGGGTATATCAATGCCCTTCCTGATGGCTCCCTTTTCCACGGTTTTGAAGGTCGTATTGTCAAACGCCCCTTCAATATCCACGAAAATACCTTGTGCAATCTCCTTGTTTTTCTTGAAGCGATGCCTCTATGCTTGTTGTAAGGCTGTGCAAGGCATCTACAGTAGATTTGCCAGGTTGATAGGCAAATTGTTGCCTATGTAGCGGGTTCGCTTTTAGGGCGCCGCACCTAATATCGTTGTCCACGATTTTCTCCATAATTTTGAGGAGGAAAGAGGTGAGGCTGATTGGGCGGTAGGACTTAGCCTCATCAGGTGGCCTACGGCCCGCTTTGGGGATGAAAATCGCCCTGGCCTCTTTCCATTCCATTGGAATATAGCCCAGCGTGAAGCTGGCTTTGTATATTGCTTGCAGGTATGGGGCTAGTATGTCTAGCCCATATTGCAGCAATGCAGGAAATATGCCATCTGGCCCTGGAGTTTTGAAGGGTTTGAAACTTTTGACTGCCCATTCAATTTTTTCTCTAGTAATTAGTTTACCAGCCTTTCTTTTGCTCTCTCTGGTTGGTAGGAATGTGCTTCCTTCCGCAGATTGAGCAGTTGTTGCGAGTAAGTCCACAGATGTTGAGCCCGGAAAGTGTGTCTTCAGGAGCACACTGAGACTTTCTTTGAGGCTCTCTGCATGACTCCCATCAGGTTTTTTTAATTAAACCAATGCCATTGGAGTGGTCTTTCGATAGGACCTTTTGGAGTCTTGCTGTCGGGGCTGTGTCGTTCACTCCCTCACAGAAAGCTCTCCAAGTTTTCCTTTTCGACTTCCTCAGCTTCTTGTTGTATTCTGATAGTGCCTGTCTGTAGGCATCCCAGTTGCCCGTCTTCTTTGCACTATTGAAGGTTTTTCTGGTTTGCGTCTTCAGGCGGTCTAAATCCTTATTCCACCAGGGCACATCTCTGGAATGCGATCTCCTCTTATGTGGACAGCTGGATTCGTATGCCTTTAAGATGCAATTTTTAAGGAGAGCCGCAGCTATTTCCAGCTCCCCTGTAGTTTGGATGTCGAGGCATAGATCTTCTGTTCCCAGACCTAGGCACTCTCTGTAGAGGCCCCAGTCTGTGTTCCTCGGATTCCTGCACTCTAAAACAGCTTCCTTAGTGACCTCAATATCAAACCCAATCTGCTGATGGTCTGATAAAGAGGGTTCTGCTAGAACTCGCCAATTTTTAATTGTACTTGTTGTGAAGGCATCAGCCAGGGTAATATCTAGTACCTCCTGTCTGATTGCATTCACAAAGGTAGGCTCGCTACCTCTATTAACAATGTCTAGATTGTTAGAGATAATAAATTCAAGTAGATCCTTACCTCTACTATTGGTGTCCGTACTGCCCCATAGGATGTTATGTGCGTTGGCATCACAGCACAGGAGTAGGTGTTTATTGCCTTTTCTACACCATTCCACAAGTCTTCTTACCTCCTCTGGTAGCAATGTATCCTTGTCACCCGGAAAGTAGGCCGAGGCCATAACTATGTGCCTTTTTCCTTTCTTCGTGGGGACCTCTACCAGCACTGCCGCGAGGTCCCCTGTGGTGAATTCTGGAATGTAAGTAAAATTAATGTCCTTTCTGAGCATGAGGACTGCTCTTGGTTTAGTGCAGTCTGCTTTGTATACTAACCTGCAGCTTTCTTTAGGTAGACCCCTTACCTGCCCGTTGTTAATCCAGGGCTCTTGTAAGAAGCCTATCCCAAATTTGGATTTCTTGAACCTCCAGTGCACGGCACTTGTTGCCGCTTTGGAGTGGTGGAGGTTCAGTTGTAGGCAGAGTAGGCCCGCCATTGAGATGCCTAGATCCCAGAGGAACCAGCCTTTGGCTCCTTGGCCTTGGGCTTTTTGCCTTTCAGGGTATTGCTCTCTCTTACCTTACCTACTATGGCACTACTCCGCTAGTGGCGGAGTAGTGCCAACGGGTCCGCTGGTAGGCTCCTTGGAGCAAGAAGGGTCCGGATAGGCCCTTGTTGGCCCTTCGCCCTTTGGTGCTTTTTTGCCCTTGGGTCTTAGCTCTACCCAGCCAAACCCGTAGCAAATTTTGTTGCCCAGCTTCTCCAGGCTGTCGGCGGAATGTGAGTCCACCGACAGCGTGACCTCCAGCTTGGGTCCCTTCGGATCTCTCCTGAGAACCCTCCAGCTGGAGGCCTTTAGATTGTCCTGGGCCTCGATTAGCGAAATTACCTTCGCGTTGGTGTATTCCAGGCTGTTTGGGAAGTAGCCTATCAGGATCTTAGAATGAGGCATTTCTGCCTCATCCAGCACCCTTAGCTTGGCTCCCTCCCACAGCCTAAGATGGGCAGCTGCGCCCTTTAGCCAGTTGGCTGTGGCACTGTCTACACACGTCAGTGCGAGCCATCCTGGCCTCTGATGAAGCTGATGGAATCTGGGCTTCACGGTTCCCTCCTTACCATCCTCAATTATTTTCTCCAGAATGGCCTCGCGTACGGCATCAATTTGTTCCGTCGACATGAGGTTTTCTGGAAAACCTTCTAGGCATACGCCTACCTTCACTCCCTATACACTCCCTATAGGACACAGCCTTGGCCTCGGCGCTAGGCACAGGCTGCCTTTTCGTCCGTTTGACCATGGTTCTAAACTGTAACATATTTGGTGTGCTTAATTTTATTGCACAAAAGTGTACCTCAGCATTACAGTGCGCCTTGCTGAAACAGTCGTTGTACTGGCTCAGCGAACTCGTGGCTTGAGCGATGTCTGGCTGGGTGGCCACCGACAAATAGAGCAGATACCCTACGAGTTCTCGGTAGGGCGGTTTCTCTCCGTCCTCCTGCGACCATGGTTCTCCTCGCTCCAGCCTGGTCCCCGAATCCATTAGAGTCGCCATCGGGTTGCAGTCCTGCATTCTAAATCGTCGAACAACGTCTGAAACATATGTCTTCTGGTCGATGAAGATGCCCTTTTTGTCCTTGGTGAAATCCATGCCGAGGCCCAAGTCCTTTAACTCGAAAGATTAGTTCAGACGCCTACGAAATTCCAGGACCGCTTCCCTCTGTCGGCTCATGATGAGGATGTCATCCACATAGCTGACAATGATCATACGGGTATCGTCGCTTCCCTTGGTATAGACGCAATGATCACCTTTCATTGGAACGGCCCCTAGAGATCGTAGCTCCGCATCCAGCCGCGAGTACCATGTGCGACCTGCCTGCTTTAAGCCGTACAGCACCTTCTTCATGGGATACACTTTGTCGCCCGTCGCCACCTGCTTCAACATTGCTGTCGCTCTCTTGGCTGATTCTCAGTCCCGTCTGGTACTCTCGACGATGTGCTGCAGTACTTCCCTTGACCGTGGAGGCAGCTCCATGAAAACGCCGTTGAGGTATGCAGTCTTGACATATTACTGGTGAATGTGCATCCCATCCCGAGCGGCCAGAGCTACGGCTGCCCTGATGAATCCTAGACGCGCAACCGGCGCAAACGTCTCGTGGAAATCCTTTCCATAGGATTGGGTGTATCCTTTCGCCACCACCCTGGATTTGCGTTTTTGTAAGACTCCGTCAGTGCAACATGAAACGGCTTTCTCTAACTTTCGGTGCCACGGATCTATTAACCAAGGTCCACGTGTCCTTCGTTAGTATGGACGCCATGTTACTTACCATGGCCGACATCCCTTCGTCGCGTGCCGGATCAGCGCCTGGTTGACCGGAATCTCTAAGACGAACGCGAAATCTTCCCGCGACTGTTTGTGCCGCTGGTGGACAGACTTTATGAGTTCTGCCGCGCTGCCCCGTACGGATCACGTGTGATCGGCCACGCCCTGTTCTGGGTTCTGGCGCTGGATTGTCTGCTGTTTCTGCGATTAAGATTTCCTCGTTGATGTCTTAGGGAACGGTCTCCGGTGCACTTTTCCCTGTAAACGCGTATTGCACTCGAACTCTTGACGGATATCTTCTACCTTTGCTCCTTCAATGGATCCTGATTTAATGGCTTCTCGATGAGAATAAATGTTCAAGTGTCCCATCTTGACGTGCCAGTCCTGGAGAGAGTTTTTCTTGGGAACTCTTTCATCGCCTGATACGATGGCTTGATTGCACACGGCAATACTCGAGCTTCACACAATTCTTCCACGCCATCCGCCGTTAGGACCATGCTTCCATCGTGGTCGATGACTTTTTCATCGTATTCGGAGAATATCGTCAAGCGCCCCCCCCCTCGTCACTTTTGCGATCGGCACTAGGTTCACGTGTAGACCCGGCACGAATAATGCTGCTTGAAACTGTAAAATGTTCTTTTTCCCATTTATTGCTACCGCGGTTGACGCAGTGCCCTTGCCCTGAACGATCGAGCGTACACTACTCGCGAGATTCACCTTTCCGCAGTCGCCGCGGCGGTCAAGTTCAACGAACGATTGAGCGTCTTTGCACATGTGCGATGTGCACTCGCTATCCAATATCCACTCGCTACGCTTTGCACTGCTGCTGGTTCTAAAAAAGTCAGTTTTTCGGAACGTACTGACTCACGTGGTGTTCCGCTACGTTTGCGAAGCCTGTTCCGTCCTTTTCCGGTTCACGACAGTTTGTTATCGGCGCTTAGTTTACCTACGCGTCTTAACAAATGCGTGATTATCTTAATTTGTTATTAGCTAACCATTGCTCCTTTTCAATATTAACATAAATTCCGCATTATTAAAATTTCCAAACGAGATAATGAGTACTGCTGCCAGTAACGATACAGTGAAGAGCTGAGCCTCTACCCGCTGTGCGCCGATTTACCGAGGGCATCGTTAAGACCGTTTTCGCAGAACAATTAGTGGAAATGTGCAGCTGCTAGGACATAGAAGTCAACAGAACAAATTTAGGCCACAAAATAATTAATAACAAAATAGAAACAAAAGATATTCTTAAAAAGTCAGGGGTGTACAGAATCAACTGTGAAAATTGTGAGGGCAAATACATAGGACAAACGGGAAGAAATTTTGAAATAAGGCAGCGTGAACACAAAAAAGCAATAATCAACGGATCAACAAACACAGGATTAGCGGACCATTGCATAGACACAGGACACCACACGGGAGAGATAAAACCGATACATATTTGCCGGAAAAGCCGTAAGCTGACTCTATTAGAGGGATTAGAGATTAAAAGGTCCATTACCAACGGAGATTACTTATTAAATAACCAGCACGAGATCATCACCACGGACAACATCATTAGCGCCGTAATTTCACCCCGCCATTAACATGCCTTACCTGTATATATATATATATATATATATATATATATATATATATATATATATATTGTAACATTTCAGTACATTAAATTAGTTTAACTTTGAAAATGATCCTAACCGATCGAAACACGTGTCAGGCAACTGAAAATAAAATTATGGAACAAAACAAGCGTTTTACTTTACCCAATTTGACACTAAAATAATTCCTCTATAAATCCTTCCAAGGATAATTAAAACATCGGGGAAAAGATGCAATTATTTCTAATTATATTTAATCGGATTTCTGAGTTAAATATCTGTCGTTCATTGTAAAAGTGAATTATCTCCTTGTAATTGAATTTTTCAGTAACGAGCCTTTTGCAAATTAATGTGTAGAAAAAAAATACAACTATTAATTCAGTTTTTTTTATTCTTTATTGTTTATTGCAAATCAAAGTTATAATATTTTTCAGCAACTTAGAAAATAAAACCAATACTAATTAAATAAATGAACTGAAACTTTTTTTTCTGGAGTTACTTCACTGTTATAGTGAAATGTTTTGTTTTAATCATATGAAATTTCATCATCAGACGAACGCTCATCAACATTACGTGTGCTCGAACGAGTTGGTATATCTATGGGTAAGTTTTTGTAGTAATTGTGATAAATAGGCGGAATGTATGGTAAGAGATCAAGCATATCTTTCTTCTTTGCGTTAGTGACTGGTCTTCTTGATGGATAGAGTGGATCTTGTTGAATATTGTACAAGTGGGCCTGTCGTCCTTGCTTTTTTTTACATAAATCTACTTTATAAAAAGGTGTTTCAGAATTTAGTGTTTCTTTAAATTGAAATTGTAAAGGATGATTCTTTTCAAACCTCAGCCATCTAATATTGAGCCAGCTAAATTCATAACCGCAAGTTGTTTTTTTTTCTATTTGTAATAGAGTTTTCTAAGGCAGCCGTACTTAAAAAGTCGTCATTTTTCATTTCAGTAACCACAAAATAAGGTTTTTTGCGTTTTGCTCTCTTTATAATGTCGACCCATTGGTCTGGGCTATAAATTTATCCAAGGCGGCGACTAGCACTCTCTATTATTCCAAATTCCCCATCATTGGGAAGATAAGAATGTCCTGATACCAAGAACTTGTGATCTATGGTGTCAATTGTAGTTTCAGGTCTTGTACAAGCTTCAAAAGAGAAAGAGTTGTCTTGATATTTCGGTTTTGTCCAGTGCACGAATCGGAGTACATAATGACATGGTTTTGTAATGCGGCATAAGTTTTTAAGTGCTTAATAAGACATGCTGCAATGTCTTGAGAACCCCTTCCACCTTCAACCTCGTCCCAGACATTCATGTATCCTGTATTATTACTAAAGCAATGTATTCCTAGATTGTACAAATAAAGATTTCTTTTATAGTATGCTACTGAGGTAGTTAATTTTGGGTAGGGTAAAGCTTTCTGCAAATCAAAAGTTAGTATGTATGCTTCATCAACCTTTTTTGAATCTTTCTGAAGGTTTTCTCTTGCTGAATCTGCTTTTCGTTGATGAAGTTCTCTTTGGATCTCAAACTCCTTTTTAATATTTTCGTCATCAGCTCCTTGTATTTTCAAATTTAAATCATCACAAGTCTTACATGTGTCTTGCCGCGGTGGTTTAAAATGGAGATTAAACTTGGTGTTAAATATTTTATCTACGACCACTACTGTAAATGCCCATTATCGTACAATGCGCGTACTGCGTAAATACACCAAAACACCCACGTATGTTAGAGCCCGCTTGTAAATTAAAGGTACGTGTGTGTTTGCTATAACATACTAGTGAGTTTCGTTTACGAACTTTTGATTGGTTGAGAGTTGCGCGTTTGTTCGTTTTTATTAAATATAGTAGTCCGCGATTGTTAAACGTCACATCACGCACCCCGAAGCTGTCACTTCGCTATTCCGCACATTCTCATTCAAATGCAATGATATCCAGAAGTAAGTACCAAATAATGAGGTATGTAACCATTGTTAATGAAACTCTTTTCAATTCTTGCAAGATAAATAATGTCCAGTAACAGCAACAACGATAATGATTAAATAAGCGGCCAACAAGTTTCTCCCTGCTACGCCTCGCGATACAAAAATGTTTAAGGAACATTTATGGACTGGAGAATCAAATATAAATTAAGGTGAGAGTGGTCGTAGATAAAGTATACTACATAACGCGAGTTGTAAAGCAATTACGCGCTCGTGAAATTGCGTTACTCGCCGCTACGCGGCTCGTACGCAATTTTTTCACTTGCGCGTAATTTGCTATTTACAACTCTTGTTACGTAATATACTATTAATGTAATATTTTAATTTCTTCGGTTCAGTCATTTCAATCTCACATTTTTCTTTATAAAGATCATACATCTTACGGATAGTTAGCCCAGGATTTAAATATTTTCTGTTGGGATTACTTTTTCGTGTATAATGGCTTTGGTATGCAGGAAAACTTTGGATGTGGGCAACAATATCAGAATCATCAAGTTTTCGGTAACTAGTTGTGCCACGTTTATCCTTACATTGTGAGACATCATCTTTTGAAAGACACCGATATAGCCTTCCATCACTTATTTGAAAAGTCCTCAGAAAATATTTTTTACACACTGATTGTGTCTTGATACTAGACTTTATGAAATACTTAAATGAAACGTTTTTTCCTGCACGTGACCGATCTTTTGGGCGTTTTCTATTAACTCTTGTTTTTTTGCACTAATGCATACAGATATGCATTTTGCAAATTGAAGTTTTGTAAATTTCAAAATGAGTCAAATATTTCTTGTCTTTCATTTTCTGTAAATAACGTAATACACTTTTTAGGACATCCACAATCAACATTTTCGATTTTTTTTCCATCCTTCCTTACTCCTGTTTTAGTTAAATATTCTTTTCCACTGTTACGCAATAACTTCTTTTGATTAACTGCCCAATTGTCTTTGTTGAGTGACCTTTTTCTAGATTTAGACGGTCCGGGTTCAGGTTGAAGGTTTGGCTGGATATTATCTTCGTTAACATTTTCATCATTGCCTGTATCTGTTTCTGAAACAAGTGTGGAATACACAAGTTTAAGTTATGCAACACGTGTGTATTAAAACAACAAAACAAAATATAAAATGAAGAAAGAAAATGAGAAGAAAGTAAAATGTAAACAATATTTTGAGGTTAGAAAAATAATGAAAATATATAAGCTTACCAGATTCAGTACAACGTTCTTCAGAAGTAGGTTGATATTCATTCCCGGAATCACTAAAATATTCTGTATCCATCGAAATATATATATTCACAATAAAAATGAATCAACTGACTGACTTGTGACTTATTTCACTTTTATAATGAAAATTTGGTGAATTTAGAGCCCCGAGTAAACAAGTAACGCCATCTATGGGATTATAAAGCAATTATTGGAGTTACTTCAATGCTATAATGAAAAATATCACTAAATGTGATACCATGAAGCATAAAAAGCATATTTTAAAAATATGGAGTTACACCACTTTTATAATGAACGACACATATATCTTTTAAGGTCAGTTATTAGTCGTAAGAAAAATACACAAAATTATTCTAAGAAATTTATTTATTATTATGTGAAATCACCCTATTGTCTCAATTATTACTATCACTCCCTTCATCATCATCCCGACTCCTTGGACTAATTGTAGATACGAATGGAGATTTTATTAAATATAATTCTTCTTTTTGAAGGTTTTTTTTTGGAAGTTTCCTCTTGTTGGTGATAAGTGGATCAGAACTCACCAAAAAGTAATTTAAAATATCGACATTTGTTTTCTGTCGACTGCATTTCCTGGAATAATTTTCCTTATATATAAAGTCCTTATTACGTGCTTCATGTGCTTCCTCTGTTAACTGTCCTATAGGAAGCAATGCGGACGATACTATTTCGGGTCCATGTATCAAATATTTATGCAGTGTAGGAGACATGTTGTACCATGGGTATTTCTGAATGAAATATCTTGCCGTGCTATAGGCAAAAACTCTAAATTTTTCTACATCAATGTCATACCCACCAGACACTACAATCAAGATGATGTGAATTTTTTTTTATCAAATCAATATCAATTTTTGTAATTTCTGCTGAAAGTTCAGCGTCCTTAAAGAAACGTCTTGCGGTATTCCCGTCATTCGTGTTATGGTGACTTCGCGAAGTCACCATAGCCGCCGATATAACGACGCCACGTACCCGTTGTTTCTGCCGCAGCCGCCGCCACATCCGCCACCGTCGCCGCTGCCTTCCTTCGCCACTGCTTCCGTCGCCGCTGCTTCCGTCGCCGTCGCTTCCGCCGCCCCGACGCTACCGCCGCCGCCGCTACCGCCGCCCATGTTTCCGTCGCCGCCGCTGCCACCGTTGCTGTTGCTACCGCTGCCGTCGTCGCCATCGCCGCCGCTGACGTTGCTGCCGCTGCCATTTCCAACGATTGAACATTGAGTGAAGTGTTGGTGACTATTTGCTTTTTCGTGACTGTTTATTTTTTTGTGACATTATTTCTTGACTTTTTTTATATATTTTTATTCTTGAACATTTTTTGTAAATTCTTCCGTGTGTAAATAATAGCGATCGTTATCGCGCCAATCAGACTTTTTATACCTGCGCCCTATCATTGTTTCTGTGGTTCTTGTGCTGTTTCATAGCGACACCGACTTCTAAGAGCCAGCAGGAGGTCATGGAGATAGGCTTTTCACCCCGCGTGGCGAACCCCCCTTGACAAGTTCTTTGCCGTACTTAAATACTTCATTTTAGCGTCTTTCTTCGCAGGGTCACTTTTTTCTGGTCTTTTAGAATGCTGTCCGTTTCTGTCACTGTTCACTTTGCCCGCGTGCAACGCGTTTTGCGACTTTTTATGAGCTGTATCTCCGCGCGCATAAAATTCTTCCGCGATCTTAATGCATAGCGTCTCCACCGAGGGTAATGAGTCTCGTGACGACATGATACACCAAAAGTTCTGGAAACTCTCCGGCAAACTCCGCAGGATCATGATGGCCAATAAAGCCTCATTGATTTCGACCTTCAGCTCCGACAGCTTATCCATCGCGTCGGCGAATCGTCAGCAGTGTTCCCGGGCGTCGTTACCTTCTTTCATTTTGAGTGACATGAGGTGGTTCAGCAAAGCCGCCTTCCGAGCTAGTCCTTTTGACTGGTTAATGTCTTCCAATTTTATCTAAATTCAGTTGGACGTTTTGCACGACTTTATCTGCTGTATTTCGGGATGGCCAGGATAATGTCCAACTGAGCCTTCAGGTCTACTTCATCTCATGCATCCTCTGCTGAGGAGTTATCCGTTGTGGGTGTCGGTCTGGTCCTTGTTCCACTTACGTAGCCCCACGCGTCGTTTTTTTTAAACGGCAGGCATCTGGATCTTCCATGTGTCGAAGTGGTGTCGGTGTGATGTTAAATAATGGAACACGCAATTAAACTTTAAACGAACGCTTTATTCGGAAAAGTTCTTTACAACTGATCGCGGTTACGCGCGGCGTTCGAGAGTCTGACAGCAACTTTTTACAAACAAACAAAATGGAATCGATTAATAAGAGCGGTCGATCCCGTGTCGTCTTCTGCCCGCCATAACCGCCTACGGTCGCAATTAGCAGGCGAATCGCATTGTGTCGGTAACATCAACACAATTTTTTCAAACAACGATGATCTTGACCTTCCATATAATACAATATGGTTTTAGCAAGATGGCACACCCCCGCACTATGCACGTTTTTTTGAAAATTGCGTTACGAATAGGTGGATTGGCAGGCGAGAACCAATAGACAAATTTTTTGCTCGAAAAATTTGTCATGTAAGATGGCAATATTTTTATACTATCAGTTCCACAACGAAAAGATCTCTCAAAATCAAGAACAAAAATAGGGGGTTATCATTTAAAAAAAAAATATGGATGACATCATTGCTCAAAAACAAATGATGCTTAAAAATCGACTTTCATGCAAAAATGTGTATTTTTATCAAAAAAAAAAATCGACCTGTTCGAGGATATTTCTAAAACATGTGTCTAGCGCCTTTTCAAGTTTATCTAATGGTCAAGTTACATTTTGAAAACAACATTCTCAAATAGTACAACCACAAAAGTAACACTCAATTGAATTAATCTAGTTATCGTTGAATATAGATACCAAATAAACATTTACAATTAATGTATCTTATTTAATTCACATAATTTTATACTTTCACTTGACTCATTATTATTTACGTATTCTATAATCTACTGGCTATTACATCCATCGTGAACCATGATAAAAATGTAATATTGTAATAATGAACTATATTGTCTAGTTTGTTTAAAGTGGCAATGTTTAAGACAGCAGATGGTGTTTTTATCGTTTAAGCAAATCAGTTTGTAAACACTTTTGACGCTGAAATCATTATTATTACTTTTTGCATAAAATAAATCACAAATACAAATTAACTGATAGTCTATGTACGACTCTCCAAAATCTCTCATGAATGTAAATTTATTTTTAATTACGAAAATTTATAGAAAAGCGAGACAGAAAGACCGACAGATCGTTTATAATGCTCTTTCTTACGATTCAATGTAAATATTACTGTAATATTACTGCATCGAATTTGTAACACCCTCTATAGAAAATCGAAAAATTACATTTTAAAGTAATAAGAATTGAATTGATATTTTTATACATGCAATAATACCCTCTTAAATAATTTATTATTTTGATATAGTTTTTCATCATACTTTCCAGAATCATTAATAAATGAGCCATATGGTTTTATTTATGAATATACGATGACGTATTGTTTAAATAATTCGATTCACACTATAATATATTTACAAGCAATATGAATAAATTGTATACGTTAAAAAATAAATATTTATATTCGTTCGCACACGTTTCACGAACGGCAAATATACAAACATGAACCATTCCTTCAAGGTTAAATCCGCAAATGAATGGCGAATAGCAGAATATCAATTGGAATTTAAAAACACTGAGCACAGGTGATGAGGCAACAAGGACAATACTTTTACCTTCAACAGCAAACAGTTTCAATAGTTTGACTTTGAATCAGAAAAAGAAAATATTAATTAAATACAATAAAACGAAATGTAGCCTGAATATATGAATATTCAACCTGTTCGTTAATCTGCAAGCAAAAATTAAGTCTTACTAAGACTATAAACAAATAACTTATTGAAACAACTACTTCCCTGGATATTGAATGATACAAAAGAAATTTGCATGTTATTACTAGTACTACTAGATAAATAACATTGGTTTAAGATCGTTTATTTCCACCCACAGGACTTACTTGAAAATTAAACTAAATTGAATTTGAAAACTTTAAACTATAAAAACTGAACCTTAAAATATGTAAAAATTAAGTAAAAAGCCATCTGCATTCATATATTCAGGCTACATTTCGTTTTATTGTATTTATCTAATGCTTTCTGCAACAAGTAAGGTTATTCCCAATTTGTTTAAAATATTAATTACATTATTCTCGGTAATTGTTTTCCATAATCAAAATTTTAACAAAAGTACATAAAAACGAAATCTGCATAGTGAATAGAAAAATTAATTTCATAAAAATGTGCATTTTTGAAATCGTGATAATAAATAATAATATTTTCAAATTCAGTTAAATCTTACAATTAAATATCGACACAATAACCTATTTATTTTTTAACTATTTGGCGAAAGATTAACCTTCAATTCACATACAGGGTGTTTTTCTTTAAAGTTCCACCCTCCATATCTGGGAAACCGCGGCACGGATCGAAAATCGGTAAAATACGGGTTCGATGAATTTTAGGGGGAAGAAAAACCATGTAATTAGTTTTTGACCCGAAGTAGACATATTGCACATATTGGGGTCAACTTGTTTTTTTTTTTTAAATGGAAACCCCATTTTTTTTATTTCGGCATCGTCTTCTGCACGAAAAAAGAACAAACTTTTGTGGAAAACGTTTTTTTCCTAGACCTCAATATTTCGAGAATTTTTAATTTAACCGTGCGCGGTTTCTACTTTTCGATATGCGGTGTCCGCTTTGTTTACAAACACATTAGGTTTCGTAATAAGAACCAAAATCACTTTCGAGATAACAGTTTTGAGTCGTTTTTATTATTTAACAACAATTTTCGAAAATGCGCTCCATCAAGAGCCAAACAAATTAGGCGGATAATTGAACGAAAAATCAAGTCACAGTACAAAATGAAAATCATTTTGAAATATCATAACAAAGAATTACAACAACAATAATTACAAGAAATTTTCAAACTGCCCTTCATTAACAGCTGAACAGTGGAAAAGTCTCAGCTCAATATTTTGTCTAACCGAAATCAATGTTTCTCTTGTAATTTCTTGACAAGCCGCTATAATCCGCTGTGGCGATCCGCGCCCGGGCGCGCGAAAGACGCTCGCCACTAGGGTGACTCACCACCAGCGGCACTCGCTACGCACGATCCCCCACCGAAGGAAAAGGGCCGCCCGCAACCTGAACAGAGGGCGCGCCCTACGCTCGCACGACGGTTGTTTTTTTTTTTTTGAAGAGAGGAGAGAAGATCTTTTATAGACACCCCTATAGTGGGGTAGTGTTGGAGTCCTCCCCTGAAGGGCACGAGTATACCAACTAAAAACTCTCCTCAGAGTAGAGCGGAAAGAGACCGAACCTTGACCTTGGTCAACCGCCGGGGAATGACGGTTGTGACCGCACGACTCACTTAAATAGGGTATATGCCACCTCATCTCGTCACTTTGATCAGCGCACTGCAATCGAATAGTCAGTACAGTCGGTAAGATAGTCTGACAAGCGAGCTCACCAAGGCACGTAGCTAAACACACAAGCTCGCCAAGGCACGTGAATCAAAGTAAGCTCACCAAGGCACGCTACGACGAGCTCCCCATGGCATCCGATGCTACGCCTTCCAGTTCGGCAGCATCAGACCCGGAGCACATCACGCCGGAGTCGACGCCACGTCAGTAGAAGAGTGCGACGCTACTGCGTGGACCACCCGAGGCTATTATCGCCAATCCCATCGACACCACGGAGGCGAGGCCCAGAGCGGACCCGAGGACCAGCAAGGACGCACACCATCCCGAGGCCCGTGTCACCGCTTCCACCATCGCCGACGAGGATCCCCACGTATAGGACACCACGACGACTGAACCTGACCGGAGTGAACCCGACGACCGTGCACCCACAGGACCCGCGCCGATTTTCAGTCAGCGGCAGCGCCCGCGGAATCCGCGTCGCGATACCGACACCGCGCTAACCTTAATTATCTGTACCTGTATATATTCGTATTCTGTAAGTAAACTGTTAAAACCACATCGAATTCTCTTGGATCCAACGAACTACGCAACGCAACCCCCACATTGGCGACCCCGACGTGATCCAAGAGAACCACGAGTGCAGTGAACTAGTGAACTAGTGATAGTGCAAAATACCGGCCAACCACGAAGTAAATCGAGTGCAAGTGCGAATCCCGCCATTTTGGGCCGACGATCCAGACTTATGGTTCGCCCAGGTAGAGAGCCAGTTCCAGATCGCAGGCATCGTCACCGACGAGACGAAATACGGACATATAGCAGGCAACCTAGAGGCACGATATGCCAAGGAAATCCGAGGCGTACTAACGAACCCGCCAACCACCGGGAAATATGACAAACTCAAAGCCGAGCTGATCCGCAGGCTGTCTGTAAGCTAGGAACAACGAACAAAGCAACTGCTGGAACGTGAAGAATTAGGAGACAGAACACCATCTCGATTCCTACGTCACTTAAAATACTTAGCAGGCACCACCGTACCCAACGACTCCCAAACCACATGCAGGCCATACTCGCGACACAAACTAAGGCAACACTGGAAGAAGTGGCAGAATGGCCATAGCGAACACAGCAGTCCAAACGGTAAACGAGGCCACGCACACGTACGATGACACGCTGATCTCGTGGCGGAGATCGGACAACTGAAGACGCAGCTTCAACAGCAACAAGAGAAGCAGAACTTCAGACGACCACAAAGAAGCGACCAGTCACAAAGCAGAAGCCAGAGCCAAGGCAGAACCCGTGCGAAGACCCGCGAATATGAGACGTGCTGGTTCCACTACAAGTTTGGCAACGAAGCGCGAAACTGCCGACTCACGTGCAAACATTGGAAGCAGGGAAACGACCAAGGCAGTCAGTAGCGGCGACTGACCACACGCCTAACACCTCCCGCTGTCTATACATCACCGATCGACAAACGCGAGTCCAATTCTTGATCGACACAGGAGCAGACATCTGCGTTTTCCCACGGAAACTCGTAAAGCGAACCGGCAACGCTGCCGCGTACAAACTTTACGCAGCGAATGGAACTGTGATAAACACGTACGGCACAATAAACTTGAACTTGGATCAAAATTTAAGGAGGAATTTCCCATGGCGGTTTGTGATTGCGGATGTACAAGAGGCGATAATAGGGGCCGATTTCCTAGCCCACTACGAGCTACTACCCGACATCCGACACCGAAAACTCAGGGACGCCAAAACTAGCAGCACCACACCCGGCCAACTGACGACAACCGACGAGGCAACGGTGAACACGATCAACAACAGTAAAAAATACCACCAAATCCTGAACGAATTCCCTGAGATCTGCAAACCAGCCGGGTTACCAGCAACCACACGACATAGAACAGTGCACCACATCGAAACAACGCCAGGCCAAACAGTATCCAGCAGACCACGCCGACTCGCACCCGACAAGCTACGAATAGCGAAAAGCGAATTCAAAACAACGTGTGAAATGGGGATAGCGAGACCATCGAAAAACCCATGGTCCTCGCCACTTCACCTAGTGCCGAAAAAAAGACGCAGAATGAAGACCATGCGGCGATTACCGAGCACTGAACGCAAGAACGATCCCGGATAAATACCCCGTTCCACATATCGAAGATTGTGCCCAACAACTACACGGCAGCACACATTTCTCCACGATCGATTTGGTCAGAGCCTACCATCAAATACCCGTAGCAGAGGATGACATTCCAAAAACAGCAATCACCCCGCCATTCGGACTATTCGAATTCCCATTTATGACGTTTGGTCTACGCAACGCAGCGCAGACCTTCCAACGGTTCATAGACGGAATCCTGCGAGACGTGAAATTTTGCTACGCGCATATCGACGACATTCTGGTGGCCTCCAAATCAGAGGACGAACACGAGAAGCATACGACAACTGTTCTAACGACTACGAAACAACGGAATAGTAATCAACCCAGCCAAGTGTGAATTCGAAGCATCCAGGATAGCTTTTCTAGGATACATGATATCCGGAGAAGGAACCACACCACTCATCGACAAGGTAGTGACCATCCAGAACCTGCAGCTACCCGAAACAGTGAAGAAACTAAGACAAATGCTCGGAATGATCAACTACTATAGAAGGTTCATTCCCAACGCTGCTAGCGTACAAGCCCCGCTGAATGACCTCCCGGAAGGCAAGAAGAAAGGCAACCAACCCGTCGAGTGGACAAATGACGCACGAGTCGCGTTCGCGCGATGCATGCAGCAAATCGCAGAGGCAGCACTGTTGGCGCATCCAGTGGCCAACGCGCCCCTAGCAAGTTCAAGATGGCAGCGACCAGAGTAGACGCGATTGAGAGATCTCAAAGTGAAAGGTGTAAAAAGTGTAGATACATAGCGCAAAATGGACCAAAGTGCAAAATATGTAAAGTGCAAATGCATCCAGGATGTGTTGTTATCGACGAGGACACAATAATCTGCTGTAGACGAGACCTGGACGACCAAGGAGCCGAGAGCGACATGGAAGATGGCGAACCATCGGACTCGTCTTTTAATAGCGGGAGCACTATTCATCAAACCAATGCGGACCTTAAAGTAAAATACCTTAAATGTTTATTAAAATCCAAAGACGAAAACATCACCAATTTAACAAATAATGTTTTATTTCTGCAAGAGCAGATAAGAGTTTCTGGAGTTTCATAAATATTATGAAAAATGATAGTTCAATTCCTTCAACAATGCTTCTAGATGATATTGAATTGTCGTCACCTCTAGATATAGTAAATTCCTTTGCTTCTCATTTTTCAAAATCATATGAAACTCCTTCTCTTCACGATCCGCCTTTTGTGCATAGCAATACTAGCAATACTACAAATTTCCTAAATATATTGTCATTTGAAAAATCAGATATAGAGAATGCACTTAGTAGATTGGGAACTAAACTGAGTTCTGGTCCGGATGGTTTACCAGCGTTAGTACTTAAAGACTGCAGACTCGTTTTATCAACACCGCTTACTCATTTATTTAATCTGTGCTTGAAACAAAACATATTTCCTTCCACCTGGAAAATTACACGTATTATTCCTGTATCTAAATCAGGCAATAAGAAGTTAATACCAAACTATCGGCCGGTGGCAATTATATCTAATGTTGCAAAATGCTTTGAAATATCATTATGTACTTCTATTAATCCCTTCATTAATTCAAACTTATCAACCCACCAACATGGATTTCGACCTAAACGATCTACAGTTACTAACTTACTTATTCACTCTCAACTTTTATCCAAATATTTAGATCGCCAGATCCAAGTTGACGTTGTCTATACAGATATATCGAAGGCTTTCGATAAAATAGATCACAACATTTTATTGGCTAAGTTATATTCAATTGGTTTTTCCTCATCACTTTGTGAATTAATTAAAAGTTATCTCGATCAAAGGTCATTGTATGTAGAATACAAAGGATTTAAGTCGAACACTTTCGTTGCTACTTCCGGTGTGCCACAGGGTTCTAATCTGGGCCCCGCTCTTTTTAATTGCTTCATTAATGATATTACATCGAGATTAAATATTGATGTCCTCATATTTGCTGATGATCTAAAGCTGATTGTGTTATTTTACAACAAAACATTAACGAAATCTTTAATTGGTGTACGGCTAATAAATTGTATTTAAATGCAGGAAAATGTAAAGTTATGTCATTTACAAGAAATAACGTAATTATCGAGCATGATTACAAAATAAATGGTATTCCATTGCCTACAGTAGGTGAATTCAAAGATTTGAGAGTAGTTTTTGATAGTAAGCTGACCTTTAATAAGCATATTGAATTGATTGTGTCTGCTTCAAACCGATTTTTAGGATTTATATTTCGCAATAGTAGATATTTTCAGAGTATTGAAGCAATATTAGTATTATATTACACATATGTGCGATCTCGACTTGAATATGTGTGTTGTATTTGGAATCCGCTCTACAACAAATACACAAATCTAATTGAGTCAATTCAAAAGCGTTTTGTTAAGTATTTGTATCTTAAAAAGTATGGATTCTATCCAAATGATTCCATTTCATATGAGGCTCTGTTAAATACTTTTAACATTCAAACTCTTGAAAGTCGCCGTAAAGCACATCAAGTGACAGTACTTTTTAAGATATTAAATAACTTTATTGATTGTCCAGACATTATCGTTCAATTAAAATTTCAAGTTCCTAATCGCCTTAGGCAAGAACGTTTCTTTCATTTACTTATTCCTAAAACAAATTTATTAATCAAATCTCCTCTCTTTTCAATGTGCTCTATTTATAATAAATTAGTTGAATTGGATTTTTCCATAGATATATTTAATTTTAAGTGCGCTAAACTATGTTTTAATGTTATATTAAATATGTTATCCGTCTAGGTTTACTCGTAAGTACGCATTCTTATTTTGGTTGTTTTTTCTTAAGCATCTGTATTTTGATTTATATAACCTGTAATTGGAAGTTTATTCCGTTGGTTGTATTATAAATAAATAAATAAATAAACAAATAAAAAAGAACACTAAACAAATTGTTGATAACACAGAACGCAACGTCAAGGGTGTCCACAACTCAACTAGATGGCACCATAAACAACGTATTTGATGAGTCACCGAGAAATTTCGAACAAACTAGACGCGAGTCCGTGTCAACAAAAACGCGGCCAAAAGAACAGTCTAAAAATGCAAAAACCAAAAACAAACCAGCTATCTTCACAGATAGGCCAGCCACCGAGAATATAAACACACAGGAAGATAATAGCACAGTATTAAACAAACAAATTACTTCCGACATAACGAAGGGATGCGAAGGGACCCACGCCGCCACTATTGTTGGCAATAACTACAGAGGACATGAGGTTGTATACAAACAGAACAAAATAAATTGGTTTCATGTTGGAAAATACAAAAACAATTATGGAAAAGAACAACTAAATACTCTTTTAGCAACAAAATTTCCAGACATCAATTTCAAAATTGAATTAATTGAACGCATCGATCGAGAAACAGAGGACAAATATCGATGTTTCAAAATAGGAGTGCCAGTTGAACATGGGAACATACTAACAGAACCCAACTTATGGCCTACCCGAATTAGAATCGGAGAATACAAGTTTTTTCGGAAAACAATCTTTCCTCCCAAACCACATCCTACCACAGGCAGGCGAAATAGATACAACACCTAAACACACTCATAGCGTATTTCGATTTCAAATCATACACCAAAATATTCTAAGCGTATTTAACAAAATCGATGAACTACAAGTCGCTATAGAATCATGTAATCCGAATGTTATTTGTTTAACTGAAACCTGGTGCAAAAAGAGCAATATAAACCCCATACATCTTACAGGCTATACAAAGATTGCGGATTTCACACGAACAAATAGTGAACATGGTGGATCTATGATTTTGGTCGATAATAGCTATGAAATATATCAAATTACTGCGTAGAAATGGAAATTGAATGCTCAGGATGCTCGCTAATAATTAATCAAATGCACATTGCGGTCCTGTGCATTTATAGACCACCAAGTGGTAATACAAACATATTCCTAAACAAAATTACAGGCATCTTAAATGAATTGGATAGAACACACATATACACTATCTTGTGTGGTGACTTAAACATCGATTATATCGGTCGTTACGATTCTAAAAATCTTTTATGTGACGTGTTCACATCACTTAATCTTAAATTAAAATTAAATGAACCTACTAGAATTCAGTTAACAAATAGAGGTATAACTGAATCACAAATTGACTATATTGACAAATATGCCGTCCGAAAACTGGACGTGCACAAACTTAAACTTACATCTATCAGATCACTACGCACAAAAAATGGAAGGCTATATTAATGATAAAAAAGTGGCATCAAACATCTTAAAGCCAATAACAGAGACAGGCTAAATCCCACAACTTGGACGAGTTGAGATATAATCTACAAAAAATTAATTGGGATTTTATAAAAACTGAAGATATCGAAACTGCCACTAACCTATTTCTCGAAGAATTTTTATATAATTTCCATGCTTCGTGTCCACTAAAACCAAAGCCCTACAAAAAGCCAAACAAACGATGGGTGAATGATGAGGTAAGAAAGTCTAGCCAAAACCTGAAAATGACACACCGGTTAATGATAGAGACGAAATCGGAAGTCGTTAAACATAAATACACACAGGATAAAAAGAGACATAAACAACTTATAGAATGTCTAGAAAGGAATCACTACAATGACCTGATTACAAATTCACAAAACAAACAAAAGCAAGTGTGGAAACTTATAAGGGAAGAACTACAAGGAGAATCAAAGAAAAATGATCCTATACATGTAAAAAATGACCATGGCCAAACATTAAAAAATAACGTCGATGTAGCAAATGAACTCGCAGAATATTTTTCTACCATAACTGAACAATCAATGAGGAACCACTTTGGGGATAGTATTTCAGAGGCGTGTACTACATCACTATATGCTATGCAATCAATGTTTCTTACGCCTGCATCAGAAAGTGAAATTTATGACGTAATTGTAGGTTTAAAAAACAACACAAGTACTGGACAAGATGGAATTTCTACCAAAGTTGTGAAACATGTTGCACTAGAAATTATCGAGCCACTGCATTACCTGATAAATCTATCATTTGCTGCTGGACAGTTCCCCACTGCTCTTAAAACATCAAAAATAAAACCTATACATAAAAAGGGATCGAAAACAGACAAAGAAAATTATCGCCCAATTGCAATACTGGACATTTTTTCAGAAATATTTGAAAAAAAATATTGTAGGAAAACTACAAAAATATATTGCAAAATTCCAACTGCTCAGCGATACCCAACATGGCTTCCGAATAAACCGATCTACAGAAACTGAAAGTGTTGACATCATTGAAAAAATGTCCATAAACCTAGATGCTGGAAAGTGCGTGACGGGCATCTTCTATGACTTTTCACGGGCTTTTGACACCATTGATGTGAAGTTCGTACGTGATAAGTTAAACGCCCTTGGAATTCGAGGTAACTTGGTAAATTTTATTGAATCGTTTTTATCAAATCGGAAATTGTTCGTACAGATAAGTGAGAGTGCTTCAAAGAAATGTGAACTGGATAAAGGCAAAGGGATCAACAGTAGGTCCACTTCTATTTCTGTTATACATTAATGACTTGAGCGACCATGTAACGGAAGGACACATAATCAATTTTGCCGATGATTCTGCAATTATTATAACAGCTGAAAACCAAGAACAATTAGTTACAAAAATTCATAAACTGAACTCAGAAATGACTGATTGGTACAATATTGATACCTTATTACTTAATCTAAATAAAACCAGCACCATCCAGTTTTATATCAGAAAACCACCTGAAGTCCCTTTGCACAACAACTCAACAGTTGTTCGCTATCTAGGGAGTTATATAGACGATAAGTTAAGTTGGCATGAACAAATTGATTATGTGCTCTCGAAGATAAATAGTGCATACTATTCTGTACTGAAACTTATTATGAATACTTATTACGCGTTGGTGTATCCTCATCTGATGTATAATATTATGATCTGGGGTAAATCGAACATACACAGGGTGTTAGTTGCACAAAAACGGATCATTCGTCTGATATTCCGTCTCCGAAAAATCGAGACATGCCGCAATGCATTTAAAAGCAACAACATATTAACCGTGATAAGTATTTATATCTATAAGTGCGCACTCTATGTATATAAAAATCCCCACAAATTTGTGAAAAATAGTAGTATGCATACATACCAAACCCGACACAGAACAAATATAAGAGCTACATTGCATAGTACAACAATGTACGAAAAAACAGCACTATACACGTGCATTGTGGTGTACAATAAACTACCACAAGAAATAAAGAGGTGTAGCAATATCAACTTGTTTAAAACAAAACTTAAAAAATTTCTAGTCGAAAAATGCTACTATGACTTTTCAGAATTTATGTTTAATTAATGTCTGTGTGATATTCTCATAATTTGTCGATTTATGTCCTTTTTTTATTTAAATTTAAGTTTTTATTGTAGTTTTAATAGTATTTATTTCACAAATTTTATATTTTAACTTCTTTTAATGCGTATACTTGTTTTTAATATGTTATATGTTAATTATGTAAATTTGACGCCCACATCCACCGCAATATTATATTTGTATACAATATTTTGTTGTAATATCGTGGCTGAAGTGAAAATGAATAAATAAATAAATAAACAAATAAATAAATAGCAGTCACGACCTATGCTTCAGACTATGCCCTAGGAGGCGTCATACAACAAATACAACAGGGAGAGTGGAAACCACTAGTTTTCATGTCACGGAAGTTATCACCAGCTGAACAGAAGTACGCAGCGTACGACCGAGAGCTTCTTGCAATATACGCCACCATAAGGCAATATCAGCACCTCCTGGAGGGACGAACATTCACGATATTCACAGATCACAAACCGATCACGTTTGCTTTCGCACAGAAACCCGAAAAGTGCTAGCCGAGAGAATTCCGATATCTCGACTACATCAGCCAATTTTCCACCGATATCCAACATATCAAGGGGAAAGAGAACATCGTAGTAGACACACTCAACAGGATTGAGCGCATCGATGCAGGGATAGACTTTGCAGCCCTAGGAGCCGACACAGCCCAACCCTACATCACACGCGACTACAGATAGGTAGTATTCAACAGCCAACATCAACTGTCACACCCTGGTGCCAACGCAACCACGAAACTGGTCACACAGAAATTCGTATGGCCCGGCGTACAAAAAGATTGCAAACGTTGAAGCAGAAAATTACTCGACATAACGCCCCGACAGCAGGAGAATTCAGGCTACCATCAGCGAAATTCGAACATGTACACATCGGCATAGTGGGACCACTGCCCGAAGCAGAAGGGAAGAAATACCTGCTAACGTGCATCGACCGATTCTCACGATGGCCAGAAGCGATCCCAATGGCCAACATCAAAGCGGAAACAGTCACCCGACTATTCACGACGCATTAGATAGCCAGGTTCGGCATACCAGCAAGAGTCACGACAGACCAAGGACGCCAGTTCGAATCCCAGTTGTTTAAAAAACTTGAAGAAACCACAGGATTCACGAGACACCGCACCACGGCATATCATCCATAGGCAAACGGTCGGTGTGCCACACCGACATCCGATGGACAGAGGCACTACCGATCGTCCTACTAGGCATACGAACGGCTTGGAAGGACGATATCAAAACCACATCAGCAGAGATGGTGTACGGTTAGACCCTGCGACTCCCAGGAGAAATGCTAACCAACAAAAGAGGCCAAAAGTCAATCGAAGCCAAAAATTACGCTATCCAGTTACAATGCGCGTTTGGAACAATCAAACCCGTGCAAACGACACAACACAACAAATCGAAGCCCTTCGTTTTCAAAAACCTAGCGACGGCTTCACAAGTTTTCGTACGGATCGACGTGATGCGAAAAAGTCTGCAGCCCCCCCTACGAAGGACCATTCTGAGTGATTAAACGAACAAAGAACATCATCACGATCGACCGGCACGGACAAACTACGACAGTCTCGACAGAGCGAATCAAACCAGCATTCACGGAACAAACTCATGATGACCTGATCGAGCGAACCGTCATCGCAAAACAGACCACGAAACCACCTATGATCACGCGTTCCGGGCGAATCAGCAAACCCACTGCGCGTTTCGTAGAGTGACTCCATCACAAGGAAGGGGTAAAAAGAAGGGCGGCCCGCAACCTGAACAGAGGGCGCGCCCTACGCTCGCACGACGGTTGTGGCCGCACGACCCACTTAAATAGGGTATGTGCCCCTTCATCTCGTCACTTCGATCAGCGCACTCCAATTGAACAGTCAGTGCAGTCGGTAAGATAGTCTGTGTGACCGTGTGGCGTTACTACGTCGGGGAGGTCTTCCAGCCGGACGATGTCGCTGTATACCTTCTTCTGACCAGGTAGACCATATTCTCGCCACAGTTGTGTGGTCTCGATTAATTCTTCTGCCAATTTCGCGGAACGATAAACCTGCTTCTTTCATGCCGATAATTCGACCCCCATCAAACTCCGAAGTTTGGGAAAAATTTGGGTGTTGTCTTATTCTGAGCATTATGAACTGTCAATGTAACAGCTTCATGACAAAACAGCTGATAAATTCTAAGTAAATATTCTTCAATGCCCATATAAAAAGTTGAGGAATTTTAAGACAACCATGACGGAAAAACCTCAACAGCTCAACTTTTTTTATTGAGGGTTCAATCATTTTGTACTGACGAATAAACAGTTGTTTTCGCCAAGTTTTACATCAATCGTATTTTTCTTTCAGGGTGGTGCATTTCATATGAAAGTGAGTGTATTATAATTTGGTCTTCATTTATTGATAATTTATTCCAAATGTTTAATTTATTTAGATAATGTTCGAATTAATTTATGGATTCTCTGTCCTCCTTTCTAACATCAAAATGTAATATAATAGTAATAGACACATTACTCATTTATTATTATAAATCAATAATATTCAAATTAAATAAAAGCGTATTCGTTTGATTGGTGTGGAGCTATTGGGTTACTAACCATGAAAGCGTTCATGGTCTACTTAACCATCTTGTCGTGTGTTAATGGAACCAAACTTTTAATACCTGCTTACAATCGCAATGACATTGATACTCTTTTAAAGCATTTAAAACTCGGCTGTCCAGATCATGGGTTTTATTCAGTACATATTATGGATCAAGATCCGTATGACGTTGATTTCCTGTTTGAAATATTAAGCGTATGTCCAGATCCTCGACAAGTTTATTCCAACGAAATGGGATTACCCAAAGATGCAAATGTTTGGTTTGTAATTTTAAGAAACGTTAATAGCTTTAAGAATTTTGCGTTATCAATGAAGGGGAAATTTTACACTGATAAAGAGAAGATTTTGAATATATACTTCCTAGACGATGTGAGAGATGCAGTTTCGACATTTTCTAATACATCCTTTTTAGATATTTCATTTGCGATTTTTTTTTATTCAACCAAAAATATTACCCAAACATTTCTTTCACCCGATTTAAAAACATATAATAGGAAATGTTTAACAGGAGTCTTGCTATTAAAAATTGGAAGCTATATTCAATTTCCATTGTTGAAACGTGAACAACGAATTGAATTGAATTCTATAGAGGAAATATACGATAACGTTATACAGGGAAATCTCCACGTTTGTATGATGCCAACCTTTCGTAACAGTGGTGTTGATTATTCCCATCCTATACAGAGAAACGATGTTAAAATTGTTTTAAAAAAAGCACCCGTGAAAACATTACTGGAAAAATTCTTCGGTATACTTAATTGGAAATTATGGATTCTAATTCAATCTATCATAATTATATTAGCAATTTTACTTAAACTATTGGAGAATGGATCAATATCTGATGTTATCATGGGCGTAATATCTCCACTATTAGTCAACACTTATTTGAATTTGAAGATGTCGAAATGCGCAAGCAACATAACATTAATTTCCTGGTATTTCTTCTGCATGATAATAACAATGTGTTTTAGCTTTGGAATACTCGACGCTGTTATATCGAAAAAATA
The DNA here is from genome assembly GCA_910593695.2 of Ocypus olens. NCBI lineage: Eukaryota > Metazoa > Arthropoda > Insecta > Coleoptera > Staphylinidae > Ocypus > Ocypus olens. The sequence goes on along the minus strand of OU343053.1, from coordinate 14,035,341 downwards.
CCATAACGAAATAGATACTTTAGAACAATTTCTAGGAACCAATTTAAATGTATTTATCTCGAATGAAATAAAACATAAAATTCCACCGGAATTTGAAAATAGAATAATCGTTATTGATAGTATTGATATTTACAAGGGTATACTTGAGGGAAATACGAGTAATGCTTACGCTATAATGGATTCATACATAAGAGATATTTTCAACATCATGAGAGAAAATAATGTGTACAATGATTTTCACATCGTTTCTGAATCGTTCGTTAGGACCTACGATGCATTTTTTACGAAAAAGGGAAGTTACTTCTTAGCAAACATTAATACTATGATTGGATCATCAAATTTTGTAACAACTTCCGAACCAGAAGCAAAGATCAGGTTTGTTAATGAACCTACCGCCGAGGTAATTTGTATTCGGGATGTAAAGGATTTGTTTCTACTGATGATCGGTGGTCTAATAATTAGTTTCGTAAGTTTAATGTTTGAAGTTATTTTTCACAAATATATAAAAAATATTGCTGTTTTTTTGGATTGATCTCCTTGTTTGTTAATGTAATATTTTTAAATGAATTCTCGTAATAATTGTAATGTTTAAATAAATAAATATCTCTCAGAAAATCCCTTTCCTGAATTATAAAATAATCAAGCATTGGGGCTACACGTCCGCTTCTAATATAGTTTTCCCAATTTAAAAATCGCATTTTTGAATAAAAACCTTCGAATTTTACGTTAAATTTATTGAGAAAATATTTTTCAAATTGATAAAGAACTATTTTTATTAAATCAGTCAAAGGCCTAGATCTGGATTATGTCGATGTGAGGTCAGAGAGGTCCGATGCACGTAGGCCTCATTGGGCCCTTTTTACGTCCTCCCTTCCGAGTCCGCATTTCCCAGTGCTGTCCAGACAACTCACGGCATTGAAAAACACTGAGTAACCCAAGAGGGACTTTTTGGATGCCTGATTTTTGTAGATACCCCTCTCCTATTATAGGTTACAGATATACAGGGTGTCAAAAATTTAGTGTAACTTTCCAAACTTTAAAGCACTTTATTTTTTCTATTTTAAATGGGACCCCCTGTATATTTTTATGTCATTCCATGCAGATTTAAAAACTAACATTTTTTCTAATTACAACCCTGTCCCAATTCCTAACGCATTAAAAGTTATTTTGCAGAAAACTCGTTTTATCAACCATTCCAATAGACTTTTTACTAAATAAAAATCGAAGGTGTATTTGAAAAACAATTTATTGACATTAAAATTTAACAAAGTTACTATTTTGACTTTAGTAATGTAAAAGTTTACAGCATTGTTAACTTAAGCTTTTTATACTCAAGATTTTTTTTTCCATGACAAAATATAATCCTAAAAAATATTCAAGTAAGAAAATTGACAAAATCTTAAATCATTTAAGACCAACAAAATCGTGTTTTTGATTTTGAAAAATTGCTAGCTTCCAAACGCGTTATTTAATTTTGAAAATTGAAATGTCAAAATATAACGAATTTAGTATAGTTGAAGAAAATATGAGGAAATATTCATATCCAATCAATGAAAATTGCCAAAATTCGATTTTTAAAAGAAAAAAAAATCGCGTTTTGGATTTTTTTAAATTGCCGCATATTTTGATTATGATATTTTCTTGTATGTTGAAAAGCAGATAATTTTAGAGTGTTTTAAGAGGTATTAAATATATTCATGTAGAGACAGTGATAATTGCAATCCAAAATTTTCCATTCAACAAAATCAATTTTCAATTTTAAAAAAGTGTTTAATTTGCAAACGCGGTATTTTATTTTAATGATTTAAATGCCAAAATGTAGCGAACTTGAAGTGTTTAAAAAATACCAAGAGACAATCATGCCGAGTCAATGATTTCCAAATTCAACAAACACTAGTTTTTAATTTTTTAAAATTCCAAGGTGTTAAACGCATTATTGGATTATGATATTTTATACAGGGTGTTTCAGAGCTCTGGGAATGGTCAATCCCGTGCTTGTTTTTCAAAATTTCGAAAAATGTTTTATACAAAAGTTGTGTATAATAGTGAGCTGACCGCCCTGAAAATATTTAAATTTATACAGGGTGTCTCATAACAAAGTTACAGACCAAACTTACGTTTCTTTTTAAATAGAACACCCTGTATTTTTTGTCATTTTTGAATTATATGGAGCAAATAAAGGTGAGTTACTTCAATACTCCCTATACCTATTGTTTGCCGTTTTCGAAATTTGTTGAAATACATGGTCTGGGTGTAATTTTATTTTTGCCCCAGTGATTGACCTTGAACGATTAAAATCATTTTAATTATTTGCTTGAAGGTTCGAACTATAGAGCCAACCATGATTTCATACAAAAAATTGTACAGGGTGATAAAAAAAGTGGTAGAAAAACCCAAATTATAAAGTTGAATAACTGCGTTTTTTCAAATGACACACCCTGTATTTAGTAACGTATTCTCAAGTAGAATCCAATAATCTTTCAGATTATAATAATTATTCCTGATATGATAATCGCCGAATACAAGAAAACTATTGACATTAGGAACAGGGAACCCTTATACAATCTGAAAGATAATTGGATTCTACTTAAGAATACGTTAGTAAATACAGGGTGTGCCATTTGAAAAAACGAAGTTATTTAACTTTATAAGTTCGGTTTTTCTACCGCATTTTTTTATCACCCTGTATAATTTTTTGTATGAAATCAAGGTTGGCTCTATAGTTCGAACCTTCAACTAAATAATAGAAATGATTTTAATCGTTCAGCGTCAATCACTGGGGCAAAAATAAAATTTCAACCAGACCATGCATTTCAACAAATCTTCAAATATTTTGAAAACGGCAAACAATAGATATAGGGAGTATTGAAGTAACTCACCTTTATTTGCTCCATATAATTCAAAAATGACAAAAAATACAGGGTGTTCCATTTAAAAAAAACATAAGTTTGGTCTGTAACTTTGTTGTGAGACACCCTGTATAAATTTAAATATTATTAGGGCGTGCAGCTCACTATTATACATAACTTTTGTACATAACATTTTTCAAAATTTTGACAAATAAGCACGTGATTGATCGTTCGCAGAGCTCTGAAACACCCTGTATGTAAAAAAGTAGAGCAGTGTGTTTTAAATGGTACTAAAAATATTTATGTGGAGACAATGGAAATTCCCAAAATTCGAAGTTTTTCAAATTCAAAAGCAGCAAAATTAAGTTTTTGATTTTTCGATAAATTATTTAATTTTGATGGTTTTATTTCCAAGATGTAGCGAATTTTGTGTGTTTTGAAGTATTAAAAACTTGCAGGCAAATTGAACGGAACTTGGCAAATATGCAAGTTTTTTTTTATTTCAGCAAAGTTTAATAACATTATTAAGTAATATACCGTGTGTTCGATAAAAAACGCCCAACGCCATAACTCTGTTATTTATTGACCGATATGAATGAACTAAAAACCAAAGTCAATGGCCGTTTAAATACTAACAAATGGCATTAAAAATGATTTTTTTTTAATAATAACTTCATTGCCAAATAATAGTCAACTTAAATTTTTTAAATAGCTGCCTATAATGGTTTAATTTTACTACATTAGACATTATTTTTCTGAATCCAATAATGCCCAATATGTTGTTTTTCGTTCAATATTTCGGACGAAAAAAATTAAAATAAATCTTAAAAAAATTATAATTAGCGTGCCTTGGAAAAAAGTGACAAATCTCATTTGTTGTAAGGTTATGCCAAACATGAATAACAAGGACCCAATAAATAAGTACCTATGTTACAACTTAATGTAGAATAGAATAAATAAGTAGTGCAAGTATTAATTCACTTGCAATTTAGATGTACTGTGATTATTGTAAACACTAAATAAAACGTGTAACTCTGCAAGTCCAGGAAATTGTCGACTCTAAATTTCCTTCTAACCTTCTAAATTTAGTATTCACCGGTCTGGAAACCGTAGATGATAAATCCGTGCTGCAGCTCTTCGATTTCTATTACTTAGAAAATAAATTTGCAACATGTTTGTTAATTCGCTATTGTTCATGATTATGTCTGAAACACACACCAATAACACATGATTGACATTATTTATACAATAAATGACATTTGTCGATTCGAATTTTTTCAAGGCACACTACTTTTATTACCAAAAACATCATGCGAACATGATTTATTATTATCTTTTTCTGATATAAATATTAACTTAAAACCAATATAATGGGCACAATTGGATTTAGAAAAACAATGTCTACTATTATAAAATTAGAAAAGTATATGCTGCCATTAAAAAATTAAAAGTTGACTATCATTTGGCAATGAAGTTGATTTTGAAAAAATATATAATTACCGTCATTTTATAGTATTTAAACAGCCATTGACTTTATTTTTTAGTTCATTCAAATCGGTCAATAAATAAGAGAGTTATGGCGTTGGGCGTTTTTTATCGAACACACGATATACTAAACGCGTAAGCCTCAAAATCACGTTTTTTTACAATATTTTCAAAACGCATATAGATGGCGATTTGAAATTTTCATGAAAAATCTCAAATAATTCAAGAAATATACCATTAAAATTTCAGCCCTCTAGAACCAACCTTTAAAAAAGGGTTGCCAACCCCTCAAAAAACAATAAATTTTATTTTTTTCCCCAAAGCCGGAAACGTCCTCTAGGGGCCCGTGAAAACCGCGATGTTCCAACTCACCCCTAGACTCGGGGGTGAATTTTTGAAAATCGATTGTTGGCGATGCAGAGGTTCGCGCCAAACCTATCTCCTCCCAGGATTTTTGAGTTGGAGGATTCAAATATAGCTCAAAGAATCCCCAATGCATCGGGACACAACGTTTGCTACCGCACGTTCCCGTAAAAAAAATCCGTTGCGACCTCACAAGCGTTTTTCTAAAAAAATCACATTTCGGACGCTTACGGAAAAAGGGCGCGCTTCCCCTTACGGTCACGACTTCTAATTTTACAGAGTTTTGTAGAACTAACTCCTCTCTACATTTTATGCTTCTTGCAAATTTAACCCCCGCGGAGTTATTCAAAGTAAACCACCCCCGATTTCAATAAAAAAATTCTACAGCGGCCATTTTTTATCTCACGTGAGAAATTTAAACGGCATGCCATTCGGAATTACATTTTGCGTCAAAAAGGGAAGAGCTATATTTTTTGTGGGGCGCACCGTTTACGATCTACGGCCATTTTTGATTGTTTTGCGGGAATTAGAAAATTACAAATCTGACGACGGCATATCAGTCACCGATTTAATCCGTATCAAAGATCCACATAAAGTTTTTCAATCCGATTTGTGGTTTTAGAGATATGACGTTGTAGCGCGGCACCGGTTTTTTTGCTCAATTCTAATGGACTACGCAGGGACGATGGCGCAACGCAACGGAGCCGTCGTTCGTCACCAGTTACTTTGGTCAATTTTAATAGGCTACGCACAGACGACGGCGCAGCGCAGCGGAGCCGTCGTTCGTCACCGGTTACTTTGCTCAATTTTAATGAGATATGCTCAGACGACGGCGCAGCGCAGCGGAGCTGTCTTTCGGCACCGGTTTATTTGCTCAATTTTAATAGACTACGCACAGATGACGGCGCAGCGCAGCGGAGCCGTCGTCCGTCACCAATTACTTTGGTCAATTTTAAAGGGATGCGCAAAGACGACGGCGGTGCGCAGCGGAGCCGTCGTTCGTCACCGATAACTCTGTTCAAATTTAATAGGCCACGCACGGACGACGACGCAGCGCAGTGGAGCCGTCGTTCGTCACCAGTTAATTTTCTTAATTGTATATTTCACTATTTCACATAAAGAACACAATTTCAAATACAGCAACTTAAGCTTGAAAAACTAGTTTGGTTCTAATTTCGAAAGACATAATCTTGATCATTTTTTAAGGAGATTTGAGCCATCTCTGCAGGCTGGTATTCAAAATGCATTAAATGACCATCGCCCACGAAATACGGATTGTCGGATAAACGCCCAATTTAGACGTCGATTGCCCACCAGGGGGCGATACGTCCACGTTGAGAAACACTATTCTAAGGGATGTGTAATACTGCTCCTGTTATATTCATTCGAAAAGATTTGATCACATGAAATAAAATAAAAAATAAAGATGCGTTCTGAAATTCATTTTGTAACAGTTGCGTCTCATAAAAATCTTCATCGATAATAATTACAGCAACAGAAGTCCACATTGAATTTTCTGACTTGAATATTTCCATCATGCTTGAGATACTATTGCAGGTTTCATGCTGTAACAGAAACGTTCCTGCCACTTGTCCTTGTCCATTGCCATCAATTACCATCAAAATATGTTGAGTCATCCGGAAATGATTTAACTTATAGGTTGTACCAAAGAGGATTATATAAAGAGTGGCAATGTAATGGACTGATTTTGGATCCAGTTTCAGAACCGAGCCTCTAGTTTCCGGATTCGGTACTAACTAAGAACAGAGAGGGAAGGATTGATAGTAATTCCATGTCTGTCGCTCTGGTGGACTAATTTCATATTTGTCTTACGTCCACGGGAGGGGATGGTTTCACTGCCAATCATCAGCGGGGTGTTATATCTCCCATTATTTTGCCAATTACGGATTGAGCGACGGAGAAGAATGATTGAAACAGATATATCATCGGATCGAAAACTCGGTTTCATATTCAGTCCATTACATTGCCACTCTTTATATAATCCTCTTTGGTTGTACCGAATAAGAGCAACTCTGGGTAAATAGTAAAAGTTTTCTTCGTTATTTTGTTCTGGAACTCATTTGTCTCATCTGTGACAATCTGATCAACAGAATCTGACTTTTTTTGGAGGTCAGTTTCACAACTTTTTCCTTTAACATTTGATATGTCACGTAATAACACGTTCTTCCCAGTTTTATCTTTAATGTATTGGTCGTTTCATGCAATTTCAACAAAAGATTGATCATTTTTAATTTCTCCTTTACGAAGTACGAGAAAGTATTGAGATCGTGATTTTTTTTCAAAATTTTTTTTACGGAAGTATTCATTTTGGGGTCCCTAGATGCTATTTCAACAATTTCTGGAAAACAAATTTTGTGTCTGAGTGTGTGTGTGTGTGTCTGTGCTCGCTGTATCTCAAAAACTAATAAAGCAATTGATATGAAACTTTGAACATCCGTCTTATTTTATAATCTGAAGAACTGAAAAGCTTTTGGTAAAATTTCGTACACCGGAAGTGGTGCTTACCTTAACTGTTTTTTGTTTTTTTCCAATATTTTCTTAAATAAGAAAAATATCACAAAAATATTCAAGCAAATATTGAAGACAACAAAGGAATTAACATCTTTCGTTTGAAAATATTTTTCATAAACTCATTGTTATTCGAGAAAAAAAATTATTATTTTTTTTTCATTTTTGGTATACCATTATGAAACGCTAATAGTTACAGCAAATTTATGTTAATAATAATTGTAGAGAATGCCAAAATAAACAATTTATGACAAATAAGTTTTTTCGAAATCTCTTTAGTTTTTGAGTAAACTAAGTTTTTGAATTTGAAGTACATTTTTCCATCTTTCATAATTTTGACGTTTTAAACGTCAGTTTTATCCTAGTTTACGAAATGTTCGATGCACACTTAAAATATGATTTCAATTGAAAATAAACCATGGAAGCGTAAATATAAATACCACTAAGTCGGAGAAAGTAACATGATGGCCACATCACCATTTTTTAGGATTTTTTTCATTATTTTCCTCTTGGGGACTTTTCTGAAGGATTTTTTTCAGGTCTATTAACAACATTTCTAAGGCCTTTTTTAGGATATATAAAGGATATTTTTTAAGACTCTTTTTCGGACTTTTTTATATGATGTTTTCAGGAACTATTTTAAGGACTCTTAGGATTATCTTCAGGGCTTTCTTTTCAAAACAGTTTTTCAGGACATTGTCTACTGAGCATAGTTTCTTACCCTGCGACAGGGACTTCGCACAGATCGAAAGGCAAAAGAATCGCAGATCTGCCATTGTGCCCTTTGACTGGGTTGAGATAATCGCAAATGCAAGACCCAGTCATGTGCATGACACAAATGGACTTTAAGGACCTTTCCCAAGTTTGAGTCTTCTTTGTACAAAGATCCCAAATTAAAAATTACCCAAAGTGTGTGGTATAGGCTAACAGCTGATGCACCGAATATTATTCAAGCTCGAGAATCCCATAATATTATTAGGCCCTGGGTGCAGTATAATATTGCTATCAAAAAGAAGAGAGGTCGTACAGTTGCTACTGCTGGAAATATTTCACATATTGAAGAACTTCCTCTTGCGTATGCAGGACCCTTACCCATGAAACCAGAAAAGAAAACCAATCTTCTAGACATGTGCCAGTACTTAAAGAAGGCTGAGGATAGAGTTTTTTTATGGAAACATTACAAATGAATAAATTTGGTACCTATATTATTATTCTATGTAGTATAATATGTAGTTGCGTTATGTTGTATCCTAATGTTCGTTGTTATATTGGAATAAAGTTCTAATTTCTATATTTTCAGTATAACATTATTTTCATACTAAAACACTGCAACGACAACCTACTTTACCCCATTACGATACTGTAGAGTGTAAAAGTTTATTGATCATGAAAAACGTTGTAAAGGACACAATTTAATTCACTGAAAAATAGCTTAAAAGTACCCATATCTTGCTGGCCCTTCAGCAATGGAAAGTTAAACCCGTATCTAACGTATCATAACGTTGCATGGCACAGCCAGCTGAAACAATGTTATTAATTTTTTTTTCACAATATTATGAAACTATTATATAACAATTTATTGCTATTGTTGGTGGTTCAGACAGATCAAGCGTTTCGTATTCGGTCACTACAAAGGCATATTTGCGTATACATCCCATACTGCTGTTTTAATGGTATACGTCGCGGGCTCAGACTAATTTCTGTTTGTTGTTTCTTTATCCGATGGCCACTGGTAGAGTCCCTAGCGTTGATTGTACCAGACAGCTGTCAGTAATGACGTGCACGCAAAGATCCATTGATTCATGTATATTAAAATTTGATCTTCGGCTTTTGATCATTTATGCCAAACATTTGATTTATTTAATTAAAGAGACCTTCAAATATGTTCGAATTCATTTATATAATATATTCTTTGTCCTCCTTTCTTACATAGAAGTATTGTATTCGAAGCCGTTAAATAATACGCAATGCTAATAGAGACATGAATCATTTATTATTATTATTATTATAAATCAATAATATTCAAATCAAATAAAAGTATATTTATTTGATTGGTGTGGAGCTATTCGGTTACTAACCATGAAAGCGTTGATAGTCTACTTCACTATCTTGTCGTGTGTTAATGGAACCAAATTTTTAATACCTGCTTACAATCGCAATGACATTGATACTCTTTTAAAGCGTTTAAAACAACGTCGCTGTGCAGAGGATGGGTTTTATTCAATACATATTATGGATCAAGATCCGTATGACGTTGATTTCCTGTTTGAAATATTTAACCTATGTCCAGATCCTCGAAAAGTTTATTCCAACGAAATGGGATTACCCAAAGATGCAAATGTTTGGTTTGTAATTTTAAGAAACGTTAATAGCTTTAAGAAATTTGCGTTATCAATGAGGGGGAAATTTTATACTGATAAAGAGAAGATGTTGAATATATACTTCCTTGACGATGTGAGAGATGCAGTTTCGACGTTTTCTAATACATCCTTTTTAGACATTTCATATGCGGTTTTTTTTTATTCAACCAAAAATATTACCCAAACATTTCTTTCACCCGATATAAAAACATATAATAGGAAATGTTTAACAGGAGTCTTGCAATTAAAAATTGGAAGCTATATTCAATTTCCATTGTTGAACCGTGAACAACGAATTGAATTGAATTCTATAGAGGAAATATACGATAACGTTATACAGGGAAAACTCGATGTTTGTATGATGCCAACATTTCGTAATAGCTTTAGTGGTGTTGATTATTCCCATCCTATACAGAGAAACGATGTTAAAATTGTTTTAAAAAGAGCACCCATGAAAACATTACTGGAAAAATTCTTCGGTATACTTAATTGGAAATTATGGATTCTAATTCAGTCTATCATAATTATATTAGCAATCTTACTTAAACTATTGGAGAATGTATCAATATTTGATGTTATCATGGGGGTAATATCTCCACTATTAGCCAGCACTTATTTGAATTTGAAGATGTCGAAATGCGCAAGCAACATAACATTCATTTCCTGGTATTTCTTCTGCATGATAATAACAATGTGTTTTAGCTTTGGAGTACTCGACGCTATTATATCGAAAAAATACCATAACGAAATAGATACTTTAGAACAATTTCTAGGAACCAATTTAAATGTATTCATCTCAAATGAAATAAAACATAAAATTCCACCGGAATTTGAAAATAGAATAATCGTTATTGATAGTATTGATATTTACAAGGGTATACTTGAGGGAAATACGAGTAATGCTTACGCTATTATGGAATCATACATAAAAGATATTTTCAACGTCATGAGAGAAAATAATGTGTACAATGATTTCCACATCGTTTCTGAATCGTTCGTTAGGACCTACGATGCATTTTTTACGAACAAGGGAAATTACTTCTTAGCAAACATTAATACTATGATTGGATCATCAAATTTTGTAACAACTTCCGAACCAGAAGCAAAGATTAGGTTTGTTAATGAACCCACCGCCGAGGTAATTTATATTCGGGATGTAAAGGATTTGTTTCTAGTGATGATCGGTGGTCTATTAATTAGTTTCGTAAGTTTAATGTTTGAAGTTATTTTTCACAAATATATAGAAAATATTGCTGTTTTTTGGAATTGATCTCCTTGTTTGTTAATGTAATATTTTTAAATGAATTCTCGTAATAATTGTAATGTTTAAATAAATAAATAAATAAATATCTCTCAGAAAATCCTTTTCCTGAATTATAAAATAATCAAGCATTGGGGCTACATGTCCGCTTCCAATATAGTTTTCCCAATTTAAAAATCGCATTTTTGAATAAAAACCTTCGAATTTTACGTTAAATTTATTGAGAAAATATTTTTCAAATTGATAAAGAACTATTTTTATTAAATCAGTCAAAGGCCTAGATCTGGATTATGTCGATGTGAGGTCAGAGAGGTCCGATGCACGTAGGCCTCATTGGGCCCTTTTTACGTCCTCCCTTCCGAGGGGTCCGGGACAAAGTGCCGAATGCCCAAAGTGCCGAATCGATATTTTGCCCAAAGTGCCGAATTTTTTAGTACCCACCATGCCCAAAGTGCCGAAAGACGCCAAGCGACGTCGCATCGTTCGTAAACAAAGCGTCGGAGCCGAATACGAATCGGCAGTTTGGATATTCGGCACTTTGTCCTCGCGCCGATCTCTCAGTAAGGACCAAACTGCTGAATGCACGCCGATTCGGCACTTTGGTCGCACGCATTTACGAGTAAGGCCCAAAATGCCGAATATTTATGTTATAATACGTTTAAAAACGTTTAAAACAAAACTATCTACCTTCCATTCGTAAACGTTTATTATCAAAAATTATTTTCGCACTTTAGGAACATACATGAGGGTGTACATTCGGCATTTTGGGACTTACTCCTAGGTGCGTGTGAAGACATTCTGCCGAATGACCAAAGTGCCGATTAGCATTCGGCTCCGACGCTTTGTTTATGAACGATACGACGTCGCTTAGCATCGTTAGGCACTTTGGGCATGGTCGGTAGTATGAAATTCGGCACTTTGGGCGAAATACCGATTCGGCACTTTGGGCAGGCCCCCTTCCGAGTCCTCTCCTCATTTCCCGGTGCTGTCCAGACAACCCACGGCATTGGAAAACACTGACTAACCCAAGAGGGACTTTTTGGATGCCTGATTTTTGTAGATATCCCTCTCCTATTATAGATTACAGATATACAGGGTGTCAAAAATTTAGTGTAACTTTCCAAACTTTAAAGCACTTTTTTTATTTTTTTTTCATTCGATGCGGATTTAAAAACTAACATTTTTCCTAATTACAACCCTGTCCCAATTCCTAACGTATTAAAAGTTATTTGCAGAAAACTCGTTTTATCAACCATTCTAATAGACATTTTACTAAATAAAAATCGAAGGTGTATTTGAAAAACAATTTATTGACATTAAAATTTAACAAAGTGACAAGAAACTATTTTAACTTTAGTAATGTAAAAGTTTAAAGCATTGTTAACTTAAGCTTTTTATACTCAAGATTTTTTTTTCCATGACAAAATATAATCCTAAAAAATATTCAAGTACGAAAATTGACAAAATCTTAAATCATGTAAGACCAACAAAATCGTGTTTTTGATTTTGAAAAATTGCTAGCTTCCGAACGCGTTATTTGATTTTGAAAATTGAAATGTCAAAATATAACGAATTTAGTGTAGTTGAAGAAAATATGAGGAAATATTCATGTCCAATCAATGAAAATTGCTAAAATTATTTTTTAAAAGAAAAAAAAAATCACGTTTTGGATTTTTTTAAATTGCCGCATATTTTTATTATGATATTTTGTTGTATGTTCAAAAGTAGATAATTTTAGAGTGTTTTAAGTGGTATTAAATATATTCATGTAGAGACAGTGATAATTGCAATCCAAAATTTTCCATTCAACAAAATCAATTTTCAATTAAAAAAAAGTGTTTAATTTGGAAACGCGGTATTTTATTTTAATGATTTAAATGCCAAAATGTAGCGAATTTGAAGTGTTTAAAAAATACCAAGAGATAATCATGCCGAGTCAATAATTTCCAAATTCAAAGTCAACAAACACTAGTTTTTAATTTTTAAAAATTCCAAGGTGTTAAACGCATTATTGGATTATGATATTTTATATGTTAAAAAGTAGAGCAGTGTGTTTTAAATGGTACTAAAAAAATTTATGTGGAGACAATGGAAATTCCCAAAATTCGAATTTTTTCAAATTCAAAAACAGCAAAATGAAGTTTTTGATTTTTCGATAAACTATTTAATTTTGATGGTTTTATTTCCAAAATGTAGCGAATTTTGTGTGTTTTGAAATATTAAGAACTTCCATGCAAATTCAACGGAACTTGGCAAATATGCAAGTTTTTTTTTTATTTCAGCAAAGTTTAATAACATTATTAATTCATATACCGGGTGTTCGATAAAAAACGCCCAACGCCATAACTCTGTTATTTATTGACCGATATGAATGAACTAAAAACCAAAGTCAATGGCCATTTAAATACTAACAAATGGCATTAAAAATGATTTTTTTTTTAATAATAACTTCATTGCCAAATAATAGTCAACTTAAAATGTTTAAATGGCTGCCTATAATGGTTTAATTTTACTACATTAGACATTATTTTTCTGAATCCAATAATGCCCAATATGTTGTTTTTCGTTCAATATTTTGGACGAAAAAATTAAAATAAATCTTAAAAAAATTATAATTAGCGTGCCTTGGAAAAAAGTGACAAATGTCATTTGTTGTAAGGTTATGAATAACAAGGACCCAATAAATAAGTACCTATGTTACAACTTAATGTAGAATAGAATAAACAAGTTGTGCAAGCATCAATTCACTTGCAATTTAGATGTACTGTGATTATTGTAAACACTAAATAAAACGTGTAACTCTGCAAGTCCACGAAATTGTCGACTCTAAATTTCCTTCTAACCTTCTAAATTTAGTATTCACCGCTCTGGAAACCGTAGATGATAAATCCGTGCTGCAGCTCTTCGATTTCTATTACTTAGAAAATAAATTTGCAACATGTTTGTTAATTCGCTATTGTTCATGATTATGTCTGAAACACACACCAATAACACATGATTGACATTATTTATACAATAAATGACATTTGTCGATTCGAATTTTTTCAAGGCACACTACTTTTATTACCAAAAAATCATGCGAACATGATTTATTATTATCTTTTTCTGGTATAAATATTAACTTAAAACCAACATAACGGGTATAATTGGATTCAGAAAAACAATGTCTAATATTATTAAATTAGAAAAGTATATGCTGCCATTAAAAAATTTAAAGTTGACTATCGTTTGGCAATGAAGTTGATTTTGAAAAAATATATAATTACCGTCGTTTTATAGTATTTAAACAGCCATTGACTTTCTTTTTTAGTTCATTCAACTCGGTCAATAAATAAGAGAGTTATGGCGTTGGGCGTTTTTTATCGAACTAAACGCGTAAGCCTCAAAATCACGTTTTTACAATATTTTCAAAACGCGTATAGATGGCGATTTGAAATTTTCATGAAAAATCACAAATAATTCAAGAAATATACCATTAAAATTTCAGCCCTCTAGAACCACCCCTTTAAAAAAAGGGTTGCCAACCCCTCAAAAAGCGATAAATTTTATTTTTTTCCCGAAAGCCGGAAACGTCCTCTAGGGGCCCGTGAAAACCGCGATGTTCCAACTCACCCCTAGACTCGGGGGTGAATTTTTGAAAATCGATTGTTGGCGATGCAGAGGTTCGCGCCAAACCTATCTCCTCCCAGGATTTTTGAGTTGGAGGATTCAAATATAGCTCAAAAAATCCCCAATGCATCGGGACACAACGTTTGCTACCGCACGTTCCCGTAAAAAAAATCCGTTGCAACCTCAAAAGCGTTTTTCTAAAAAATCACATTTCGGACGCTTCCGGAAAAAGGGCTCGCTTCCCCTTACGGTCACGACTCCGAATTTTACAGAATTTTATAGAACTAATTCCACTATACATTTTATGCCTCTTACGAATTTTTGATATCTCCAACCCCCGCGGAGTTATTCAAAGTAAACCACCCCCGATTTCAATAAAAAAAATTCTACAGCGGCCATTTTTTATCTCACGTGAGAAATTTAAACGGCATGCCATTTGTAATTACATTTTGCGTCGAAAAGGGAAGAACTATATTTTATTCACAATCACTATAATAATATGCATATTTTTAACCTCGAAAAAGTTGGGATATTAGCGATTCCCTCTTCGAGATGGGTAATATTCTATTACTAACGTCTATTTCGAGGTACAGAAACATTTTGCGAACCTCTATTTCGAAATACAGAAACAGTCAATTGTCAGTTTATATAAACGTCAAATTGACATCAATCATGCGCTCGGTTCTCCAACGAATCTACTCTGAAGTGAATTTTACAATTCTGTTTAATTATGGTTTACCACGTCATAACGGTCGCAACCATCCTCTTCATTAAGTACTTCTTATTTATAAGTGGATATTAATGATTTGTGCTCTTACACGAAACGGATTTATGCATATCTCAGGTTGGCAACATCCCAACAACCCATCAAGTGTCAAAACCGTAACCTCATAATAAATGCGCCTTCACAACAACCCGCGGACAGTAACGAGGACGGGAACGGAGGCGAAAATATAGCAAGCTTCTCGTTCCCGTTACCCGAAATTAGTTATTAGTTATGTCAACATGCGAATCATTTAACTTTTGGTTCCCGGAAGTTGTTGCGTTTACTTTTGTCCGTTACGTGAAATGCACGTTTACCCCATTTTATGTCAATTGCCGTAAGTCGTATTGAATTACATCATTATCTGCTGGTGGCTCGGGTTCTCCACGTAATCTAGCTGTATTATGTAATACACTACTTACCACAATTATAAAAAGTGTGGTACTGAGGTTTAAGTGACACCCATACGTCAATTTTTTTACGAATTAAATATGTCCGACATTGAAATAAATATGTCTACCAAAATCAAACAATTTTACTTTTATCATTACATTTCGTGATTGTGAATAAAATAGTATACATACCTCGCGGGAACACAATTCCAGCCTCGCGCAATTGCAAACCTTGGCGCTTCGCGCCTCGGTTTGCAATCTATGCCCTCGGCTGTAATGATGTTTATCCCGACTCGGTACGTAATATACTATTTTGTGGGGCGCACCGTTTACAATCTACGGCCGATTTTTGATTGTTTTGCGGGAATTTTTCGAAGAATTTAGCGTTTTTTTTTTTCGAAAATTACAAATCTGACGACGGCATATCAGTCACCGATTTAATCCGTATCAAAGATTCCCATAAAGTTTTTCGATGCGATTTGTGGTTTTCGAGATATGACGTTGTATACGGAAGGGGGAAGCGAAATTTAGCAGCGGGGCACTGGTTTTTTTGCTCAATTCTAATGGACTACGCAGGGACGATGGCGCAACGCAGCGGAGCCGTCGTTCGTCACCAATTACTTTGGTCAATTTTAATAGGCTGCGCAGAGACGATGGCACAGCGCAGCGGAGCCATCATTCGTCACCGGTTACTTTGCTCAATTTTAATGAGATACGCACAGACCACGGCGCAGCGCAGAGGAGCTGTCTTTCGGCACTGGTTTCTTTGCTCAGCAAATTTATGTTAATAATAATTGTAGAGAATGCTAAAACGAACAACTTATAAAAAAAAGTTTTTTTCGAAATCCCTTTGGTTTTTAAGAAAACTGAGTTTTTGAATTTGAAGTATAATTTTTCCATCTTTCATAATTTTGACGTTTTAAACGTCAGTTTCATCCAAGTATACACAACGCTCGAAGTACATTTAAAATATGATTTCAATTGAAAATAAACCATGAAAACGTAAATATAAATGGCTATGATACCATCAAGTCGGAGAAAGTAACATGATGGCCACATCAACATTTTTACTTTCTCCGTAACGAAGTACGAGAAAGTATTGTGATCGTGATTTTTTTTTCAAAAAATTTTTTTACGGATATATCCGTTTTGGGGTCCCTAGATGCCATTTCAACAATTTCTGGAAAAAAAATTGTGTATGTGTGTGTGTTTGTGTGTCTGTCTGTACGCGCTGTATCTCAAAAACGAATAGACCAATTGATATGAAACTTTGAACATAAGTCCTATAGGTAAAATTTCGTACACCGGAGGTGGGTGTTTACCTTAACTGTTTTTTTGTTTTTTTCCAATATTTTTGTAAATATGAAAGATATCAAAAAATAGTTTAAATAAATATTGAAGACAACAAAGAAATGAACATCTTTGGTTTGAAAATATTTTTCATAAAATCATTGTTATTTGAGAAAAAAATGTAGTTATTTTTTTTCATTTTTGGTTTATAATTATGAAACGATAATAAATAATAATAGATTCATCCGAGTTTACACAACGCTCGATGTACATTTAAAATATGATTTAAATTGAAAATAAACCACGAAAGCGTAAATATAAATGATACCATCAAGTCGGAGAAAGTAACATGATGGCCACATCACCATGCTCTTTTCTGGACTTATATAAAGACTTCTTGTTCAGAATCATTTTCAAGACTCTTATTGGGACAAGTTTGGTCAGAACTTTATATTCAAAATTTTTTCAGGACTATTTTATAAACCTTTTAGATGACTTTTTTCAGGACTGTTTTTTAAATAAGTTTTTTAGGACTGCTTTTTCGATGCTTGTTTTCAGGACTGATTTCTCAGGAAATTTTCTTCGGGGTATTTATTTTACAACTCTTTTTTCTGGACATTTTTCAAGACTTTTTTTGTGGACTTTGTTTTAGAACTCCTTTCTTCAGGACTTTTCTAAGGACTTTCTTTTGGGACTTTATTTCGTACTTCTTTACTGAGGCTTTTTCAGGTTTATTTTCAGGACATTTTTCAACACTTTTTTTCAAGACTTTATTTAGCGGACTTTTCTTTTCAAGATTTTCTTAAGACTTTTTTCGAGACTTTATTCGCGTCAGTTGATCTCCCATGGTCTTTTTTCATGACTCTTTTTCTGGACATTTTTTTCAAGGACTTTTTTTGTGACTCTTTTTTCAGGACTTTCTATCTTACTATTTTTCAGGACTTTTTTCAGTATTCTTCTTTCAAGACATTCTTTTTAAGACGTTTTTCAGTACAATTTTTCTGCCTGTCTTTTTCAGAATATTTTTAAGGCGTTTTTTTCAGGATTTTTAAAGACATTTATTTCCAGATTTTTTTCTCAAAACATTATTTTTTACAATTATTTTAGGGTCTTTTTCAGGACTTCTCTTAGTACTTTCCCAAGGTCTTTTTTTGGGACTCTTTTTCCTGACATTTGTTCCACGGACTCTTTTTTCAGGACTTTTTATCAGGACAATTTTCACGACTATTTCTCAGTACTGTTCTTTCAAGACTTTATTTTCAAGACTTTCTTTAGTACCTTCTTTCGGGCATTTTTTTACATCATTAAAGCGTTTTTTCGGGACTTTTATAACGCATTTTTTCAGGACTCTCTCAAGCCTATTTTTTATATATTTTATTTTTTTTAAATCTTTTTCTGGACCTTTTTCTCGACTATATTTTACGACTGTATTTTCAGGTTTTTTTTTTGAGACATTTTATCAGGTCTTTATTTTCAATATCCTTTTTTCGGTAATTTTTTTCGGAACTCTGTTCGGGTCTGTTTGAAGAACTTGTTTAAGAACTTTAACAGCCCTTTTTTTCTTTAAAAAAATTCAGGAATTTTGTTTCGGGTATTTTTTTGCATTAATTTGTTTTCAGGTCTTTTTTGGGACGTTTTTCGGACTTTTTGTCAGGCCTTCTTTCAGGACGTTTAGCAGGTCTCTCTTGCTAGGCCGCTTTAGAACTCTTTTGCCAGGGATCTTTTTTAGGATTTTTTTCATTATTTTCCTCTTGGGGACTTTTTTCAGGTCTATTAACAACATTTCTAAGGCCTTTTTTAGGATATATAAAGGATATTTTTTAAGGCTCTTTTTCGGACTTTTTTTATAAGATGTTTTCAGGAACTATTTTAAGGACTCTTAGGATTATCTTCAGGGCTTTCTTTTCAAAACAGTTTTTCAGGACATTTTTGAGGCTTTTTTTCGGGATTTTTTGAGACCTCACTTGAGGACTTTTCCAAGGCTTGTTTCAGGACTTTCTTTTGGAATTTTTAAGGAGATTTATTTTTGAGACTTTTTTCTTAACACTGTTTTTCAGGACTTTTTTATAAGATGTGTTATGACTTTTTATTAGAATTATTTTTTAGGACTTTTTATGATTTCATTCAGGGCTGTCTTCTGAGAACTTTTTTGAGGCCCTTTTTTCGGAACTTTTTGAGGCCTTTCTTCAGGACTTTTCTAAGGCTTTTTCTAGGACTTCAAGATTCCTTTTGGAATTTTTAAGGTGATTTATTTTTGAAACTTTTTCTCAACACTTTGTTTTTCAGGACATTCAAGACTCTTTTTCGGATTTTTTAATAACATGTGTTTCAGAACTTTTTATCAGGACTATTTTTCAGGACTTTTTAGGGCTGTCTTTTCAGGACTTTTTTGTGGCCATTTTTTCGGAACTTTTTGAGGCCTTTCTTCAGGACTTTTCTAAGGCTTTTTCTAGGACTGTTTTACCGATTATTTTTGAATTTTAAAAGGTATTTATTTTTGGGACTTTTTTCTCAAGACTTCGTTTGTCAGGACTTGTCATCAGGACTCTTTATTCAGGACTTTATTTTAAGAACTGTTCTATTAGGCCTTTTTTACTGACAATATTTTATTTTATTATACGATTATTTTGGAATTTTAAAAGGTATTTATTTTTCTCAAACTTCGTTTTTCATGATTCTTTTCAGGACTTTTCATAAGGACTCTTTCTTCGGGACTTTATATTAAAGATTGTTTTATTAGGACTCTTTTTCTGGACACTATTTTGGCAGGGATCTTTTTTCGGGACATTTTTTGTCTGGATTGTTTTTCAGAACTCTCTTTTCAGAACTTTCTAGCAGGACATTCCTATCAGAACTTTTTTTCAGGACTTTTTGTTTAGGACTTTTTACAAGACATGATTAGGGCTTTTTCGGGACATTTTCAGGACTTTTTTTATCAGGTCTTCTTTTCAAGATTTTTAGGATTCCTTTTAATTTTTGAGTAAAGTTACGGTAAATATTATTAGAATTTTAAATATGACTTCTCATTTTCATCTTTCATAATTTTGACATTTCAAATGTCAGTATCATCCGATCCTGAAAAAGAATCGATGCACATTTAAAATGTGATTTAAATTGAAAATAAAGCATGGAAGTATAAAAATAAATAACTATTATAACATTAAATCGGAGAAAGTAACATGATGGCCACATCACCATTTTTTTTTGTATTTCGCGCAGGTATTTATACATATTTACAGAGTTCAAAACCAATTGTAGAAAAAAATCTTGCCGTGAGGCAGATATGTCCCCAGATGAAGCTTAAAACATGTACATTTTTGTGATTACAAACATTTGCACAACATGGCATAACTTTAATTAACTCTTTAAAATTGAGCAAATTTAAAAAACTGAAAATATCTTTACTCAGATTAAAGTGGTGATTATTTTGGTCCTACTTTGTTTCATTATTTGATATATTTTTTCAAATTTAATGGCAGTCAAATTTTACCATTTTTTACCCTGTTTTTCACTGGGAAGGGGGAAATTTAGTCCGCAAGTGTTAAAGTAATAATATATTTTACCTGAGGCAAAAAACTTGTGTTTTAAACCCTTCCAATTTTTTTTTTCACTGGAGAAAATGGACGTTTTCAGTAAAACTCGTATTTCTGTGAAGTTGTATCTCCAGTGGGGTAAACGGTACAAATCTGAAACTGTACAATGCTTCTATTTGGTATTAACACCACTACAAAATTTAGTCACTTTGGTTTACGTAGTTACAAAAATATTGGAGTTCAAAGTTGTGAATAAAATTTTTGAATTATCTGAATTCATACGGAAACGGATTTTTCCATTTGACGAATTA
Organism: Ocypus olens; assembly: GCA_910593695.2. Lineage (NCBI taxonomy): Eukaryota > Metazoa > Arthropoda > Insecta > Coleoptera > Staphylinidae > Ocypus > Ocypus olens. Next base: position 14,014,596 of record OU343053.1, on the reverse strand, counting down.
CCAAAAACGCAACAAAAACTAATACACATTGTAAAATATTGTTCTATATCTAAATAAATCCGGTAATCTATTAAATTTGAAATCCCTTATAATAATAATAATAACATTAATAATACTCTTTATTAATGCCAGAACTATAAAGTTTTACATACGTCAGTGAAAAAAGACCCTTAACAGTTACAGACTAGTTGTTGCAGAAGCATTAAATAATTTAAATTTAATCAAGTAGTCTGAATATATGAATAATCAACTTGTTCGTCTCTGTCTTTATTTAATCAGATAATCTAAATTGATAACTTGAAGAATACGACCATTAATATTTGTTTATCTATTTTCAGGCTTTGGGCTCGATTTGTCAGTCGTTGGCTGTAAATTTTGGATTGGCGTACGCGAATGCCATGGGTGGAGCCTACCACGGATTTTTGACCACCGCTTCCTGGTGCTTGATGACCACATTTCTTCTCCTGATATGTTACATATTTTCATTAAACTCTTACAGTTTAATAAGACAGTCGTTGTTCGTAAGTGAAAAGACAGATTTGATATCAAGATTTCGACGAATTGACGGAAACAAATTGTTTTCAGGAATTCCTCTTCAACGCAGCTGCCTGCTTCAGTTACATCAGTTCGAGTTCTTATTTGGGCTTTGCCGTGAATACGTTTCTCTATCCGCAGTATATAATTACTCCATATTTTCAAGTGTATCCGGCAATGACAGCAGCTTACGTAAGTATACAATAATAGTAGATTATATATCAAGGGAGAGAAATTTGTATCCCGAGGGCGAAAGCATCGAGGGAAAAATAGCATTCTCTCCCGAGGTATGTATACTATTTTTTTCACAAACGGAATATTTTAAGAGTAACACGTTCGTTTCTAAAACTAAACCTAGAAAAAATAAACGCTCTCAGCAGTGACAGTTAATAGTATATTATGTAACGACCACATTATGACACTTATTATTACGACTTACAACACTCGCTCGCTCGAGTTGTAAACTTCATACTCATGCATTAATAAGTTATAAAGTGGGCGTTGCATACATTACTTTTACTACGGCTATATAGATTTTTATTTATTTTTTCCGTTCTTGGGGTAAATCGTAAAAAAATGCGAGAGAATATATTTTTATGAAAATGTATAAACTAGTTTATTAAATAGATAAGCAATTAACAAGGATTGGCAATAGTAACATAAGTAGACAATTAAATAGAATTTTTCTTTTCAGGATTAACAAAATTAATAAAAGTAATTCCTGTACAATTGTATAAATTGTTTTATATTACCAATCCGTCAATAATTTACAGTCCGCACCCCATACCTTGGCGAGCGGCTCGGATGCGCAGTGGTATTTTACTTCCGCTAGATTTTAAAAATTCCCGCGGCGCCGCGGCGGTGAATAACATGCGATAGACGTAGCGACGAACAGCAGTGGTATTGGGCATATATTTTTAATACAATTTACGTAATTGTAATCTAGTAAGGTTATTTAGGACAAATTACCTGCCCGTCAGATAGGTAAATAAATACCAAAAGGGAGATAATCCCCTACTAATTACATTCAACACACCTACATTACGGCCGCTTTTCCGAAATGTGTCAATTGAGAGTAAAAAACCATAGTGAACGTTACAATTTTTATATCAAAATGACAAGCACAGTAAGTAATAAGGTGATTCACAGTCAGGCACGCGAAGTAATTTTTAATGTGTATAATTATTTTAAAACTATTAAAGTGGATTGTACCTTAAAGGAAATAAAAGACATTGTGTCCACGGCGACGGGTGTTTCAGTGAGAAGTGTAGAACGAATAGTGAGTGAGGGAAACAATGCACCCGAAAATGGTTTAATATTTAAGAGCCCGGATAAAAAACGCGTCCGCAAGTGCCCAGTGAGGGAGTTGGAACACTTCGAAAAAGTGGACTTTCTGAATGTTATTTATAATTTCCATAAAACTGAAGGCTACAGAGTTCATCTCAGAGCATTACGAGCAAAATTACAAGAAGATTTTGGGTGGCAGGAGAAGTTAACAACATTAAGAAGAATTGTCAAGGATCTTGGTTTTAGATTTCGCAAAACAAAGAATAATCGACAATTGTTGATTGGAAAAAAATGATATTCGGGCGCGTCGTATTAAATATTTAAATAATGTACAATATTTTCAAGAACAACAACGCCCAATAGTTTTTCTTGGTGAAACTTACATCCACAATGGCCACACCCTTTCAAAAAGTTGGAATGACGACACCAAGAGGAATATTTAGCCCAATTTCAAAAGGCTCACGGCTAATCATTATTAATGCTGGTGGTGACAAAGGATTTATTCCAAACTGCTTACAGATTTTTAAATCCGGTACGTCCTCGAGGGATTATCATTCAGAGATGAATTCTACAAATTACGAAAGGTGGCTTCGCGAAAAATTAATAGCAAATTTGGAGCCACAGTCAGTTGTAATTGTAGATAATGCTCCTTATCACAATGTGCAAATTAACGATGCACCGAACAGCAATTCAAAAAAAGGCTGATATGATATCGTGGTTGACACAAAAAAAAATTACCATTTTCACACAAAATGCTCAAACCTGCACTATATTCAATAATAAAGTCGCATAAGCATCAACATATTCAGTACAAATTTGACGCATTGTTTGAACAGTATGGACATTCAATTTGAAGACTTCCACCCTACCATCCAGATCTGAATCCAATTGAACTAATTTGGGCTACAGTCAAACAAAATGTAGCAAAAAGGAACACCACGTTCAAAATACAAGATACGTGGAAATTGGCTGAAGAAGAAGTTATAGCAATTACCGCAGAGGAGTGGAAAAAGAGGTGTGACCATGTCATCAAAATTGAAAATGATTACCTGGCTAATGAAATCATGGTTGATGTCCGCAGCGAGGAGCTTGTTATTACATTAAATGAAGATTCAAGCGACGAGGACGATGGCGACTATAACGACGATGATTGTAATGACGATTGGGACAATTTAGATTTAGATTTAGATTTAGATTAGACGGGGTCGATTGGCTGTGCAGAGCCTTACAGCACTGCGACCTGTTTAGATCTTTTGTACTAATACCCTACTGCTATTTGATTCCCAGAAATTCAACTTCCCTGACAAGGTCAATTAATTTCCTGGGAGGTAATGACCTGATCCGTTCTGGCGTTACCGCCATACCTCCGGTTAGGGCCTGCCTGGTGGTAGCTAGAGCTACACACTCGCATAATATGTGTTCGGCCGTTTCTTCTGCCGATTCACATAATCTGCATGTGGTGTTATCCACTTCGCCCATATTGTGGAGATGGTACTTCACTGGGCAGTGTCCTATTAGGAGACCGGTGATTAGTCTTATCTCGGTTTTGGTGAGGCGTAAGAGCTGTTTGGCTCTATTTGGCGAGAAGTCAATAAACATTTTGGATTGCCTTTGACCTGGTGCATTTTTCCAATGGTCTGTTTTGCACTTTTTTTCCCATTCTTGGATCACGCCTTTTTTGTGTGCTTTCGATAGCCCACAGGTCGGTTTTGGTCCAATGATGGTAGTTGAGGCTCCTTGCTTAGCAAGTATATCGGCATGTTCATTGCCTTTTATGCTTGCGTGGCCGGGTACCCACATTAGGGTGAGCTTGTTGCCCTTTGCCAGTTGGTTCAGAGCCTGTTTACAGTTCCAAGTGGTCTTGGAGTTAAAGCTGTACGCTTTAAGGCTCTTTAGGGCAGCCTGGCTATCCGTGATTAGATATATGCGTGCCCCTTTGTAGCCCTTTTTTGTGCACACCTGAGCACATCTTTCTAAGGCTATTATTTCAGCCTGTAAGACAGAAGGGCCATGTCCGAGAGGAACTGATTCCTTATGCTTAGGCCCATATATGCCTATGCCGGTGCCCACCTCTGTCTTGGATGCATCTGTGTACCAGAGTACAGAGTTGTGTTTTAGTTCTGTGACTCGTTTCAGACTGTTTTGGCGACTATCAATAGTCACATCAAATCTTGATTCGAAGTCATAGTTGATCGGCATTATGTCCGATGGTGTTTGTAGGAACTCGGTTGTGACGAGTTCTAGAATTTCTGAGTGCCCGGTTCTGTGGCCTGTACTGGTCCAGTTTAGTCTCAGTGCACTCATTAGACCTTCCTTTCTGATTTGTTCATGCAGGGGAAGTAGGTCTAGTAGAGCTTCCATTGCTGCAGAGGGAGTGCTACGTGCAGCTCCCGTGATACCAAGACAGGCCAGTCTTTGAAGAGCTAGGAGCTTCTTTTGTGCCGTTGCTTGTTTTGTTTTGGTCCACCATATTAGTGAGCCATATGTGATAATGGGTCTGACCACCATGATGTACAACCAGTGTATCATTTTAGGTTTGAGTCCCCATGATCTACCAAAGAGCCGGCGGCCTATCCAGAGTGCCGCCGTTGCTTTGCTTATCGTTTTTTCCAGATGCGCGTTCCAGTTAAGCTTCCTATCAAGCACTAAGCCTAAATATTTCACTTGGTCGGAAAGCGCAATTTCTTGTCCTTTTACTATGGGAGCTTTGATTGAAAGTTTCCTGCGATAAGTAAAAGGAACAATCACAGTTTTGTTCGGATTGACATTGAAACCCTCCCTCAGACACCATTTTGATATGGTGTTAAGGGCCTCTTGGGCAAGGGACGATACGACGCTGTCGTATTTACCCCTTATGACAACCGCAATGTCGTCGGCGTAGCCTTGCGTACTGTAGCCCTTATCTGCCAAGGTCGTGAGGAGCTCATCCACCACGATGCACCAGAGCAAGGGTGATAGAACCCCGCCTTGCGGGCACCCTTTCGCCGTGGTTATCGTTTCAGACTCACTCCCTATGCCTGTCGTGATTTTGCGGTTTTTAAGTACAGCTTTAATCCATCTGATAGTGGGTATATCAATTCCCTTCCTGATGGCTCCCTTTTCCACGGTTTTGAAGGTCGTATTATCGAACGCCCCTTCAATATCCACGAAAATGCCTAGTGCAATCTCCTTGTATTGAAGCGATGCCTCTATGCCTGTTGTAAGGCTATGCAAGGCATCTACAGTAGATTTGCCAGGTTGATAGGCAAATTGTTGCCTATGTAGCGGGTTCGCTTTTAGGGCGCCGCACCTAATGTCGTTGTCCACGATTTTTTCCATGATTTTAAGGAGGAAAGAAGTGAGGCTGATTGGGCGGTAGGACTTAGCCTCATCAGGTGGCCTACGGCCCGCTTTGGGGATGAAGATCGCCCTGGCCTCCTTCCATTCCATTGGTATATAGCCCAGCGTGAAGCTGGCTTTGTATATTGCTTGCAGGTATGGAGCTAGTATGTCTAGCCCGTATTGCAGCAATGCAGGAAATATGCCATCTGGCCCTGGTGTTTTGAAGGGTTTGAAGCTTTTGACTGCCCATTCAATTTTTTCTCTAGTAATTAGTTTACCAGCCTTTCTTTTGCTCTCTCTGGTTGGTAGGAATATGCTTCCTTCCGTAGATTGAGCAGTTGTTGCGAGTGAGTCCGCAGGAGTTGAGCCCGGAAAGTGTGTCTTCAGGAGCACACTAAGACTTTCTTTGAGGCTCTCTGCGTGACTCCCATCAGGTTTTTTAATTAAACCGATGCCATTGGAGTGGTCTTTCGATAGGACCTTTTGGAGTCTTGCTGTCGGGGCTGTGTCGCTCACTCCCTCACAGAAAGCTCTCCAAGTTTTCCTTTTCGACTTCCTTAGCTCCTTGTTGTATTCTGATAGTGCCTGTCTGTAGGCATCCCAGTTGCCCGTCTTCTTTGCACTATTGAAGGTTTTTCTGGTTTGCGTCTTCAGGCGGTCTAAATCCTTATTCCACCAGGGCACATCTCTGTCTGGAGATCTCCTCTTAAGTGGACAGCTGGATTCGTATGCCTTTAAGATGCAATTATTAAGGAGAGCCGCAGCTATTTCCAGCTCCCCTGTAGTTTGGATGTCGAGGCATAAGTCTTCGGTTCCCAGACCTAGGCACTCTCTGTAGAGGCCCCAGTCTGTGTTCCTCGGATTCCTGCACTCAACAACAGCTTCCTTAGTGACCTCAATATCAAACCCAATCTGTTGATGGTCTGATAAGGAGGGTTCTGCTAGAACTCGCCAATTTTTAATTGTACTTACTGTGAAGGCATCAGCTAGAGTGATATCTAGTACCTCCTGTCTGATTGCATTCACAAAGGTAGGCTCGCTACCTCTATTAACAATGTCTAGATTGTTAGAGATAATAAATTCAAGTAAATCCTTACCTCTAATATTGGTGTCCGTGCTGCCCCACACGGTGTTGTGTGCGTTGGCATCACAGCACAGGAGTAGATGTTTGTTTCCTTTGCTACACCATTCCACAAGTCTTCTTACCTCCTCTGGTGGCGGTGTATCCTTGTCACCCGGGAAGTAGGCCGAGGCCATGACTATGTGCCTTTTTCCTTTCTTCGTTGGGACCTCTACCAGCGCTGCCGCAAGGTCCCCTGTGGTGAATTCTGGAATGTAAATAAAGTTAATGTCCTTTCTGAGCATGAGGACTGCTCTTGGTTTGGTGCAGTCTGCTTTGTATACTAACCTGCAATTTTCTTTAGGTAGACCCCTTACCTGCCCGTTGTTAATCCAGGGCTCTTGTAAGAAGCCTATCCCAAATTTGGATTTCTTGAACCTCCAGTGCACGGCACTAGTTGCCGCTTTGGAGTGGTGGAGGTTCAGCTGTAGGCAGCGTATGCCCGCCATTGAGATGCCTAGACCCCAGAGGCACCAGCCTTTGGCTCTTTGGCCTTGGGCTTTTTGCCTTTCAGGGTATAGCTCCCCCTTACCTTGATTACCGCGGTGGATCCCTTATCGGCACACGTTTCCGCTTGCGGCGGAGTTGTGCCAACGGGTCCGCTGGTAGGCTCCTTTGAGCTAGAAGGGTCAGGACAAGCCTTTGTTGGCCCTTCGCCCTTTGGTGCTCTTTTGCCCTTGGGTCTTAGCTCTACCCAGCCAAACCCGTAGCAAATCTTGTTGCCCATTTTCTCCAGGCTGTCGGCGGAATTTGAGTCCACCGACAGCGTGACCTCCAGCTTGGGTCCCTTCGGATCTCTCCTGAGAACCCTCCAGCTTGAGGCCTTTAGACTGTTCTGGGCCTCAATTAGCGAGATTAGCTTCGCATTTGTGTATTCCAGGCTGTTTGGGAAGTAGCCTATCAGGATCTTAGAATGAGGCATTTCTGCCTCATCCAGCACCCTTAATTTGGCTCCCTCCCATAGCCTGAGATGGGCAGCTGCGCCCTTTAGCCAGTTGGCTGTGGCACTGTCTACACACGTCAGTGCGAGCCATCCTGGCCTCTGATGAAGTTGATGGAATCTGGGCTTCACGGTTCCCTCCTTACCATCCTCAATTATTTTTTCCAGAATAGCCTCACGTACGGCATCAATTTGTTCCGTCGACATGAGGTTTTCTGGAAAACCTTCTAGGCATACACCTACCTTCACACCCGTCATAATCTGACTATAGGACACAGCCTTGGCCTCGGTGCTAGGCACAGGCTGCCTTTTCGTCCGTTTGACCGTGGTTGTGTCCGGCGTGCTACCTGTTGACCGAGGTCTCTTGGTAGCAGCCGTGGGGTTGCTCTTGAAAGGCACTAATGCCTTTACTCGAGCTTCCCCTGGTTCCATGCCGTTCTTGATGAGGAACTTCATCCTCTTTCTTGCGGCACCGCTCATTTTGACCTTTTGGTCTTTTGTGTTCAGACCTTTAAGGCTGCCAACGAGCTCCTCATCGCTGCTTTTCAGCAGCTCCTCTTCACCTGTTCTGCTGCTAGTTTCCATAGGCTCTACGCCTTTTGGCTCCTTTGCAGCAACACCGGACGTTAGGGAGTCGTCCACTCCTTTAGAAGATTGAAGTACTTGGTTCATTTGAGTCCCACGAGTAGCTAGGGAAGTGGAAAAGTCCATTACAGCAGAGCCCCGCATGCCATAATAAGGCTAGTGAAACTGGGGATCGCCTGGTACCCAGAGTTCGCATAGAGACGACTAAGCTCCTCCTTAGCCATGCAACCCTCGGCCTATGCTGTTCCGCCTTGGTTTGAGGTGTTTGTTTTTTGTGGTTTCCTTTCCACATTGATCCGGGCGGCTAAGCCAAGATCCTCTAAGCTTGTTGCCTGCGAGACATGACCACGAACAGCAACAAGCCCGATATATCAGGTCTGATGGCTGTATGGGCACAAACAGACCCGGCGTCGTTTACCCTCGTGCAAGCCCTAAGCCACGATACTACAGCCGGGCGGGGGTGAGCAGGATGAGAGGTTTTGGCTCCCTAGCCTTAATAGTATAGGGAGCCGGAAAGGTCAGAGTGACCGAAGAGGTGACCAAGGGAGGTCGATAGATCAAAGATGGAAGCGACTCTACGAAGGAGGCCATCACTATAACAGTTTGTGTATAGCCTCGGAATGCATTGGCGATAGAACCCCGTCTCACTCCCCATTGTTATTCGGTTGTTGGCCGAATAACCGTAGGGTGCTCGTCGACAGTAGCAATACCTTGCCCCCACACCACGTCAAGGAGCATTCCCTTGTGAAGGTTGGGACAATTTAAGCGAGTATTGTGATTTAGGTGGTGGAGTGTTTGTTGCAATTAGCAAACGTTTTCGCTCCTTTCTTGTCAATATCGATTCTGGCAACAGAGAGGAGATATGGGTAGGTCTGGAAATAGGAAATAAAAAACTGTTGGTATGTGCTCTATATATTCCGCCAAGCAGTCCATCTTCTAAATATCTGGAACATATAAATTCCGTCGAACATGTTTCTCTTCTATATCCAGATGCAACCATTGTTCTTCTAGGAGACTACAATCTACAAAATGTTACATGGAATTTAGACGAGGATGGCGTTGGGTTACTTCCTCAGGGCGTGTCTACGGAATCGGAAGAGTATATATGTGACCTATTACCTTCCATTGGTTTAGCGTAATTTAATAAACATATGAACTTTAGAAATGTGATTTTAGATCTTGTTTTCGGTAACTGCGACCTATCATGTGCGGTTTCAAGATCGTTGATCAAATGTGATGATCATCATCCTTCTCTTATCATTCATATTAATTTCAACTATGAAAGCTACAAGTACGACCATTTTTAATCAGTACATAACTTTAAACTAACTGACTATGCTAGCGTTAAAATAGACTTGCAAAATATAGTCTGGTCCAATATGCTAGACGATTCTGATGTTAATATAAATGTTAATAAATTCTACAATTTAATTTACGAATTAATTCGGAAGCATACTCCTGTAATGACGCGTTTTAAACCTTCGTTTCCTAAATGGTATTCCCGCGAATTAATCTCCTTAATAAAAGAGAAAAGGCGAGCCCACGCCTTCTTTAAAGTTAGTAATAATTATAGTGATTACACAGCATTCTCTAAATTGCGGGAGCTATGTAAGCTAAGACAAACCATAGATTATCACCATTATATTAAAAGTGTCGAATCAGATATTGGGTTTAATAGCAAATATTTTTGGAAGTTTGTGAATGATAAAAAAGAAGTCAAAACTGGACTGCCATCTCACTTTTCAAACGGTATCAAGGAAGCTGCTACTGGTCATGATATTGCTAATCTATTCGCAGAATATTTTGAACAAATTTATAAAGCTGATACAGATTTTTCGCCATCAGTAGGGTTTCAAAATAATAACATTAATGCTTTTTCATATCAAATACAGAAAAATGATGTATTACAGTGCTTGACAAATCTTAGTAAAAATACGAGCATAGGTCCGGATGAGGTTAATTCCGATTTGCTGCGATTATGTTCTAGAGAGCTTGCGGAGCCTCTAACTCTCCTATTTAATAATTCGTTATCAACGGGCTGTTTTCCTGATAAATGGAAATCTTCTTTTATTATTCCTTTGCATAAAAGTGGAAATAAAAAAACTGGTCTCTAACTATAGACCTATATGCATACAGTCAATTATAGCTAAAATTTTTGATAAGCTAATAAGTGATTTTTTTATGTCCACATTTAAATATGTCATATCTGACCAACAGCATGGATTTTATCCCACTAGATCAACACAGTCAAATTTGTTTATATATAAAAGTTACATCGCAGAGGCCTTGCATAATAGCCTAGAAGTCCATTCCATCTACACGGATTTTTGCAAGGCTTTCGATCGAGTGAATCATAAGAGACTCTTACTTAAATTAAAGGCATATGGTTTATCTGGTATGCTTTGTAGCTGGGTTGAATCATACCTCTCAGATAGAACACAGATTGTAAAATTTAATGGTTCTACTTCTCTTCCTATAACAGTTTGCTCTGGGGTTCCACAAGGGTCTTATCTGGGGCCCATTTTATTTTCACTTTTTGTTAATGATATCGGGGATTCTTTTAGCAGCCCCTACTTGCTCTTTGCTGATGATCTCGAAATCTTTCGTAATATCAGCAGTTTAACTGATTGTCTGGAGCTACAAAATGATATATCATTATTTCACACTTGGTGTGAAAGCAACGGTATGAGCCTAAATATTTTAAAATGCAAACAAATTAAATTTTCCAGAAAAACTACCAATGCCATTGATTTTACGTACAGCATACATAATTGTCCGTTGGAGAAAGTTCGGTACATTAAAGACTTAGGCGTCACTTTTGACCATAAATTCAAATTTGATTTGCAAATAGATCATGTTGTTGGTCGCTCACTAAAACTACTTGGTTTCATAAAGAGAGTGACAAAAGATTTTTCCGAAGCTAGATGTTTCGTGCGTTTATATGCATCACTAATCAGAAGTATTCTTGATTATTGTTGCATTATTTGGTCTCCCTATCAAAAGTATCAATGTGAACGCCTGGAGCGCGTACAACGATTATTTATTAAGTATTTATGTTATAAGTGCAATATTTTATTCTCCAGCGATAACTACAATCACTTACTGAATTACTTCGGCCTACAACCCTTGGTTAAAAGACGAATATACTTTGAAATGTGTTTCTGCTTTAAAGTACTTAATAGTAATGTAGATTGTATAGATTTAGCCAATTTACTTTTAAATATCCATGTGCCCCAGTACTACACTAGGGAGAAATCTCTTTTAGTATCCAGGTGGAGACGCACAAATGCAACTCTCAACAGCTCCCTAAACAGAGTAATTTTAAACACCAACGCCCTACATGTAAATATTGATGTTATCGACTCGTCTATTCGGCGCTTCAAACATAACCTACGAAGAATTTTATTCTAGTGTCGTATTGGGGATAACACCATTTTAAATTGTTTGTATTGTTTAATTATTTAGATATACCCATTGTATATACTTGTGTATTTTTTAATTAATAATTTTTAAAGTGTTAGTTTTAGGCAATTATTAATTTAATGTAAAGTGGTCTCCGTAAAATAAAGATTATTATTATTATTATTAATTTAATTTACGATTTTTAATTTGTTTTTTTAAATTTTGTGTTTTATTAAAATTTTTAAATTATATGCCCATGTTATTTTATTCAATTTTGTTTAATAAAACGTACATTATTAACTCCATAACAACCGTAATAAACATACCTTTATTCCCTATTGAAATAAAAGTTTGTTAGATTTCACAAGTGATATAAACTTTTATCGTTTTCATGAAAACCAGTTTATTTCATCAAACCCACCAACTTCAACACATTTTTCAATATTAGATAAAAAGTGGTTCTTTACACGGCGTAGCAGACCTTTGTCTATTACTTCAACTTCTTCACGAATTTTGACTTTGAGTTCCTCGATTGTACCTGGACGACTCGCAAACACTTTGGCTTTTAAATATCCCCACAGGAAAAAATCGGGTGCCGTTAAGTCGGGGGACCTCGAAGGCCAAGGCAAATTTCCGAATCGAGAAATGAGTCGGCCATTAAACGTTTCTCGCAGAACCCGCATTGAGTTTCTGGTGGTATGAGCTGTTGCCCCATCTTGTTGGAATAGTAAGGCATTGTTTAGTAATCCTCGTCTATTTAATTCTGGAATGAGGAATGTCTCTAGCATGTTTACGTAGCGCTCGGATGTTACTGTTACAGCGCGGTTATTTTCATCCTCAAAAGAATATGGACCAATAATACCAAAAGATCCTACTCCACACCACACAACAACTTTTGGATTATGGAGGTTCTGTGTAAAGATTTCACGAGGATTTTCATTTGACTAGTATCTAAAATTGTTTGGATGTTTATTAACCATGCCGTTCAAATAAAAATTTGCTTCGTCGCTCATTAAGAGACTGTGAATTGCTCCTTGATGTAAATTCAAAAATTCTTGACAAAATGCTAACCTTATTTCTTTATCTTGATTTATAAGTTGCTGTGCCATTTGGTATTTATAGGGATGAAATTTTAAATCTCTTTGAAGAATTCGATCTAAGCTTCCCTTTGATATTCCTAGGATAAGGGTTTGTCGATTAGCAGACCTTTTAGGACTTCTCGTAAACGCAATTCTAACACGTTCAATATGTTCTGGTGTACGTACTGTTCTTCGACGTCCAGGCTTCTTCAAATTTTGTACATAACCATTTTCACGCCAATGACGAACCCATAACTTAACAGTTTTACGATTTGGCGCGTTACCTCTATTGTTGTTATTAAACTGACGCCGGAATGTACGCCTAACTTCTTCTATCGAATTGCTTCTTATGTAAGTTTCTACACAAAACACACGTTGTTGGACTGAGTAATCCATGAAAGTTAAATAATTATGATGAAAACTAACAAACTTCTCGTAGAAAAATAACGTTCCACAAAATTATTAATATAAAACTTATTTGTGACAGGTGCCTACTTGATCAATAATTAACTTAAATCCCAAAGACTACAGAACATAATACCACAGAGATAAACTTATTTAGTTACCTCGTAGAAAATTAATAAATAAAATAAAATGGGTAGTCTATTATGGGGAACCCTGTATTATACTCATCATAAATATTGAAAAATACCCTGGAAAAAATATTAAAACATATGTTTAAAAAAATCCAAACTCGGATTTTAAAATTTCTTTTAATATCTTTTGGGAAATTATTTTTTCCGAGTTTAAAATCTAGTTCGGTATAAGTAAAAATATTAAATAGATAAAAAAAATATTATTAATTAACTAATAAATTGTTAACAATATTTATTTAACAATTATTATTATTGAAGGGAACTGACTAACTTTTTTTCGAAAGGTATTTTAAATACCTTTACTAACAAAAAAAATTTCATTAAATTCGGACTAAAATTGATCGAGATATTAATTTGTTAATTAGGGTAACACTTCGGAATCATCAGAAAATTAGGATTTCTTAGTAAACATGTGCATTTTTATGCTAATTTTTAAAAACCGATTTCTAAAAGAAAAAAGTTATTTATTTTCATAAACAGAAATAATAAATATCAATAAAATCAAAATCTGTTTGATTGTTTTGATAGATTCAAATTCTAGACATCATCACAGGGTATCGATCACGATCTTTTCAAAGCTAAGCATTGTCCGGCGCGTTCAGTATTTGGGTGGGTAACCCAATGTAAAAAGAGATATTTAAAAAAAAATGAAAATGTATTAATGATAGAAATAATGTGTATAATAATAATGTTAACTGTTCGGACAATTATCAACTTTTTTTGATAAAATTCTGGTAGAATTTGTCCAGAAACCATAACATATTCCATAACATAACCTCTCCAGATTTTGGCCACTGAAGCGTTTCATGAAAGTAAGGTTTCTGTTGACACAAATATGGCCATATTCTGTTATGAGCACAGAAAATATGGCCAGATTATGGACAATTTCTGGCGCCTTTTCCTACCAGGGATACAATAAGAATAACTCAATTACATTAAAAAAATATTTTTTATTATAAGTTATTATACTCGTTTGCGACATTTCTTTGAACAAAAATCGTTTATTATTTCAGATATATCAAAGCTCAATGCATAATAATGCAAGTGGATTCAAACGCGACTGGCTAATATTATTGCGCTGGTAATTTTTCAAATTTTTGAGCCTTGACAATGAGCGCTCCCTAGTCGCATTTATCACCATCATACACAAGCATATTCTGTGCAATCTCGATATTGAGAAAAACTGATTTAATCTGATCCGAAATTATTTTTTGGTACAATAACAGGAGACTGCAGCAATCTTCTTCACCTATATAATGTTTAAGTTGGATGCACTCATTTAGTAGATCGTCTTTGTCCAGATCTTTATTATAGACATTAACTAACACTTCACATTTTCTCTAAAGTTCTTCTGACTCAATTCTGTTAAAAATGCAAATAAATTGGCAATATGCATCACTTCGTTTTGTCAAATCGCTGATTAACAGATCTACCACTGGAATATAAGTTTCAAGTTTGAACCTTTCGGATGAATTCAATTCTACTTCTTCAGCCGCACCATCGTATCTTGTGCGAAGCACACTACGTTTTCGCTCTCGCTTGTTTATATCACTGTATACGAAGGTTGGACACATTGTCTTGGCTTTTAATTCGTATACATTGAATTGGTCTCTTACTTCACGGAGATACATGCTAAATGCTTTGAGAACGTTGGCCGCTGCAAAAATGTTGTCTTTCGGGGATTGTAAAGTTTGGCTTGTTTTGTTTACCCTTTCTAAGATGTCGTTCCATAATGTGGTGAGAAACACTGTTTCTAAATGTGCCATCTTCTTGCTCAATCCGGTTGTTTCCAGTTTTGTACTTGCATCTTCTTGTTTTGATTCCGGTGACAACATATCTAACGCTTCCTTAATATTGTCATAGCATTTTTATAATGCATTGACAGCATCAAAGCGTGACGACCATCTTGTGTCTGGAAGGCGTTTTACGACGTTCTTTTGTAGCTTTGTTGTAAGGATATTCCACCGATAAGTTGATCCCGCAAAAAAAGAGTAAAGTTGCCTAATAAAATCAAAATACTTGATACTTTGCATTAAACTATGCGCAGCACATGGAACATAAAGAGCAAATTCATTAAACTCCCGAATCTTTGTTTGTAACCCGTTATAACGTCCAGACATATTAGCCGCGTTGTCATATGATTGTCCCCGACAATTTGATATGGGAATCTTTTCGGGAAATCGAGATAAACATCAGAAAACGTTCCACAGGTTGATGACCTCGCACATACCGTAAAGTAAATGGAATCAACACTAATGGAATAATATTTTGATTCTTGAATTTCTTTTAGGATTTCTCTTGAAACGTGGTGCCCCAATACTTCGATGAACTCATCGCATGTGTTAGCCGATAAATATGACACTTTGCCACTTTCACAGTTCCCATACTGTTTTAAATGATTCTCCAAAAAATGGTGATGTGGCCATCGTATTACTTTCTCCGACTTGATGGTATCATTTATATTTACGTTTCCATGGTTTATTTTCAACTGAAATCATATTTTAAAAGTACATCGAGCGTTTTGTAGTCTCGGATGAAACTGACGTTTACAATTATGAAAGATGGAAAAATTATACATCAAATTCAAAAACTCAGTTTACTCAAAAACTAAAGAGATTTCGAAAAAAAACTTATTCTTTATAAGTTGTTTATCTTAGTATTGTCTACAATTATTATTTACATAAATTTGCTGTAACTATTATCGTTTTATAATTATAAACCAAAAATTAAAAAAATAATCATAATTTTTTTTTCTCGAATAAAAATGATTTTATGAAAAATGTTTTCAAGAAAAAGATGTTCATTTCTTTGTTGTCTTCAATGTTTGTTTAAATTTTTTTGTGACATTTTTCATATTTAGGAAAAAAAAAAACAAAAAACCAGTTAGGGTAAACACCTACTCCGGTGTACGAAATTTTACCAAAAGCTTTTCAGTTCTTCAGATTATGAAAGAAGACTTATGTTCAAAGGTTTATATCAATTGCTCTATTAGTTTTTGAGATAGACCGCGCACAGGCACACACACACACACACACACACACAGGCACAATTTTTTTTTTCCAGAAATTGTTGAAATGGCAACTAGAGACCCCAAAACGTAAATTTCCGTAAAAAAAAATTTGAAAAAAAAATCACGATCACAATACTTTCTCGTACTTCGTACCCGAGAAAGTAAAGGGTCAAATTCACTGACTAATTCAGAAACACCTAAATAGTTTCCGTTATTTAGCGATCCAATTACTTCATCATCTCCTCGGAAGGCCAGTCCACGAGATGTCAAGAAACGAATTACTGTTACTACGCGCGTCAAGGCCTTCTTCCAATATTCTTGCTCAGCTTGAAATTGCTTGTGCAATAAGGAATCCACAGTAGATATTTCCTTATGGCGCGAAAGATATGATGTCATGCACTTGTGAAATTCCAATCGTTGAAACCGACGGTAGCAAATGGAGAATCAAGACTGGACAATAAACGGCAGACGAAACAAAATACACATCCAGTTGATGGCAAATAGAGTAGCCAATCACGTGTCAAAAATTCGCCGTTTCGTAGCTCCCTTTTAAATATCTTTGCGGATATGTAAGAAAATAATTAATAAACTGGTACAAACATCCTTTTAAACTTTATTTATTAAAACAACTACTTATTCAATATTATAACTAATTTACGACTCGCCCGGATGATATCTGGTAGTCGACTGACTCCCCCTTCTCGTCACTTCCCCGCTCCAGACGTTATCGCCTAAAATGCCTGCATCGGCACAGTTTCAGCATGGGCGAGGGGGATATCTTACAGATACGTATCTAGTCACCTCTTTATATTTTCTTGCAGATTTAAAAATATTGCCGTCAAGATTTTGGTATCGCAATGGGCCATTTTTGATCCAAGCATCTATTAAATTGATATTTTTTCTGTCCCATAAACCGGGATCTGTCTCATCGGCATTGAAATCTGTTTCGCCCACGGGTTTATCAATATTTTCAAATTGGCTGCTGCTGCTGCTAGACGAACTAAGGCAACTAGGGGAATACCCGCACTTTTTCCCGCAAAACTTTCGTGTGTTCCTGGTGGTGATTCTTCGGTAAGATGGATGTCATCTTTTTTTAACCATTGTGTTAGTTTGGGTAACTTATTAATTTTGTCTATCTCATTCGCTGCTCTCTTTCTCTTCTGCCACTCAACTCGACACGTTTCATTTTGTTCGCGATCGCACACACAACGATTAATCAATGATAATTTAGTATGGTAACAAAAAGTGCGTGTAAAATGTGTACGCTATCGCGATCTGCCAGATACTGCTAATCACTGCAGAGTCAGATATTTCAGCGTGACGTTCAATGTGCGCTCAATAGAGTATGCATGCCGCCTTTCAGCGTCAATGCAGTTTGCCGAAAAGTATGCGCAAAACAATATGCAATTTTATATGTTTTTAAATCTTGTTTTTACAACTGCTTGATTTTTCAGCATACTATCTTGGTACCTTGGAGCATTGGCGCTGCAAGGCGATATGAACGCTCTAAGGAAATCCACTGTTCGGCTCTCATCTATAAACGCGCAAAAATTGTATTCACAAAATTGTTAAGCTCTGCTCTTTCCTAATTACTGTCAGGTTATAAGTGTTTTACGACCGCAACGAATAAAACTCTTCCGTCATAAGAGCATACTTAAGATTTGGTCCAAACTCAAGTACAAGTATGTACATTTGAATTATTACAACGCTTCGACTACTTCCATTTATGAATTTATGAAAGTCGTGGTTTTTATCGCGATGGGCCCCCCGCTAGCACGGGGCCCCTGGGCAAGTGCCCACCGTGCCCATGCGGAAAGACGGCCCTGCGGACAGTATATGCTTTTTCATAGTAGTTTCTGGATTTTGTTGGAAGTAAATTATCGCAGGCTTCTTTTGCCTTTTCCAGTATATCAGGTGGTGTTAATTTAATCTCACTGTCGCTGTGACTCACTCATTTTATAATTATACAGGAAATTATTTTGACTGGTTACGAGTATTATGTCAAAAGTGACAACTGACCGACCAATACTGACGCGATGCTATTTAATTTTTGCAATTATTTGTAGCTCGTTGCATTATGAAAATTTGAATCATTATGATGGTCATAATGATTCAAATTTCTGAATCGTTATGAATGAATTTTAACATGGCCGTAGAAAAAATAAATAATGGGAAGTCGTAGGGTATGAAATGATTACTTCTCTCCCTAGGAAGAGAAATGTTAGTTCTCTCACGATTCCGTGGGCGGAGAAATCGACTTTTTCTCTCGCTTGTAAAAAAATGTAATTTTAGTCGCAATTTTAATGCCGTGTATGTGCCGCAGTGGTTAGAGGTCTGATCTGTGGAAGCAGTCGGTGCGGGTTCGAGTCCTGTGGGTCCATGAATGTCCATTTATATTTCTCTATAATATATTAACACTTCAATCGGTCGTGGCAAATTAAACGCCAAAATCCCTACATCATCCGCGCTTCCTTAAACCTGAATTCCCATGTAGCTGTTTCTCAAAAAGATTAGTAGTTGTTATTCAGAATACGGTAGGTGTTTCGCCAAGACATGTAACTGTTTCTGACAATTGCCCTCACTTTTTTCAAATTATATGATGCGAATTAGACCTTAGTGCATATTATGCATGGCAATACACCCTGGGTGGGTGTTACTCATGGTAATACTTCATGTTGGTATTGCCTAGAAGCGCGTTTCACTTTTTATAACCCATTAACGCTCAGTGTCCTGTGTATAGGACACCGGATTATATAATTGTTTAACAATTTATTTATTATGAAAATAAGAATTTTTTCATTTTACAACATATTTGATGATGTACTTTATTATAGTCAACTATAATATGCTAAAGTTAAACAATGAAGTTGCACATTTTAAATTGTGCATATACGTTAATCGAATTGATATATAAACATTTGTGTAATAAATTTTCAGAAATAGGGATAAATAGCAATGTTATAAACTATTGAATCTGCTGTCCTATCTATATGACACTGGACATATACAGTATCAAAACCCATTTTTTTTTAAATGAGAGCTGCAAAACGAGTTCTGTATAGTACAGAGAAGCAGTGCAATAAATGTTTGAATGTACTCGTTTCCAGGTAAATGGGTTTCTAATGTTGTTATAATCCACTTTGATCCCCTAGAGATTTATTGCAATGCAATAAATGCAATTAGTATCTATAATCCGCTTTGGGTCGCTCGTGCAATTTATGCATAATGGCTTTTTTATTGTGACATGGGCATGGTGAAGAAAGTATAAAGGGCCGCAGCACTTATCAATGATCCTAATTTCTACGACGACGAAGAAAGTGCGACCGTAGATATTGTAGTGATTCCACCTGCCACCGATTATTTGACAGATGAAGATGGACACGACGATGATGTGGGTGTTGTGGAAGTTCAAGAAATACCTGGACACTTTGAAGTGAAACAGTGCAGCAGCGACCTCGTAGAAGGCCACTCCACAGCCCGCACCATCTTCCGGTAAACGTTTGCGACTTTCAAACACTGAACCAAAATGGAAGAAAGTTGATCCGCAATACCCATTCGCTGATACTGATTTCGAACAGCTTGAACAGGATAAACTCCTCTTCTTAGCTTCATAAACAACGAGATCCTGGACCACATCCGAGAAGAGACACTACGTTATGCTACCAATATGAAAAATGACACCTCTTTTCACTCGAGATTGCGGAACTGAAGTGCTTCCTGGGAATTCTGATGCTGTCCGGATACCATCAATTACCATCAGAGCGGATGTACTGGTCAACTGATGAAGATTTGGGCATGAAAATTGTGCAGAATGGCCTATCAAAAAATCGTTACATAAAAATCAAATCAATGCTACACTTCGCGAATAACAACGAGCTGAATAAAGAATATAGGTGTTTCAAAGTTCACCCACTCGTAGAAATGGCAAATAAAAAGTTCCAGCAGTTTGGTATCTTCTCATCACATTTATCCGTCGACGAGATGATCGTGAAATACTACGGACATCACGGTCTCAAACAATTTATTCGTGGAAAGCCAACACGATTTGGCTATAAATTGTGGATATTGTGTGGATCCCATGGATTTTGTTTCAAGTTCATCATTTACACGGGAAAAGAAACAAAATCTCAACCCGGATTGACCCTGGGTTCCCGTGTCGTCACCGAATTGCTATTCTGTGTAGCCGAGCCAAATCATCATACTGTGTTTATCGACAATTTCTTCACCAACCGGGATTTGCTAGTTCATCACAGCTACGGGAACTGTACGAGAAAACAGAACCGATAAGTGTCCTTTGAAATCAGTTAAAGATTTGTCGAAAGAAGTCCGCGGATCGTTTGACTACAGATTCGATGTTACATCGAATATCCTGATGGTGCGGTGGCATGATAATAAGTGTGTCATTGTTACAAGCAACTACGACCATATGCATCCACTCGCTCATGCGAGCCGATGGAAGCGCGAAACAAAAAACAGAGCTGCAATTGACGAACCCCGACTCATCAACAGTTATAACAAGTATATGGGGGGAGTAGACCAACACGACTGGTTAGTGGGTAAATATAGCGTAAATATCCGAGGCAAAAAACAGAGTTTGAGCTGCCTTGAATTTCGGAGAGCCGTGGCTATACCTTACCTAAAGACAATATTCACTGTAAAGAGGCCGTCAATAGCTCCTGGGGTAGTAGCAGATATAAGATACAATGGACTGAATCATGTGTTGAACTTCCGGAAAGAACAACGACGGTGCCAACAAATGCGATGTGACTCTCTGTGCAAAATGTTTCGCGCCATATCATAAGAATTAATTGTTCATAAATAATGTTTCGGCATAGGTGAATAAATAATTTAATTGTTGAAAATTTAGCATTATTTTCCATAAAATATCAATTCTACGAAGATAAGAAACGTTGAATTCATGTAATAACACAATCCTGTTATAAAGCCCAATACCGCAAGAATTCATATGGTATGTGGCCACTGTCCTATATATGAGTTAGAGAGTTAGTTTAGTAAGTATTTGAAGTTTTTTCTTTGAATTTCATTTTTTTTTACCGTGGGCGTTAATGGGATAACTATGACATTTAAAATTGTTTGTGCGCTGAATTCGATCTGCTCGAATTTCGGATAATGTGTTACTGCCTCAATCAGTAATAATATTCATAGGCATTTCTCAAAATCCTGGTAAGCTTATTTTTACTACAATTATTGTAGCGCAGATTAATTACACGTCCGATACTTGGTATCATTAAATTTAATTTTTCAGAATTTGAAGGTAAACTTAGTGTTCGGCCAATTGTCTTCTCGAATCTAACTCGTGATTGATTTTTCCTAGGCAATTAATGCTTCTAGAAAATCAGCACTCCTGCTTCGCAGAATAATACGAAATAATTGTCGACTAAATCATAGGCACTCGTTAGATTACTGTAGAAAAATACCTATTTTTAATATCTACAAGCGAATGACCTCTTGTTCCGAAATAGACTAATATTCCCTACTTATGCCAAAATAAAGGATTATCTATTTATTTCATTAAATAATCTTTGTAAAATGTATGTTCTTTTAAACTTAATATCAAATTGCGTCATCAAAGTTATATAATACAAAAAAATCCAGCCATATCGATCCATTAATTACTCACGTGTTAGCTTATTTATCCAAACATTAAAAGATTAATTCGGCGAAACGCCAAATGATTAGATAAAAGTAAATCCTAATTCGCATTATTTGCTATCTTATTGATTACAACAACACGAATTTATAAAGCACCAGGAAATACAAAATTGAAGCAAAAAGTAATAGTACATATGAAGTTTTATTTTTTAATTTAGGTAACACTGCATTCAATATTGTATTTTAATGTCTGCTAAATATTTTTCAAACTCAGTCAAGTTCAGTTAAAAAAGATTTGTTTCCATTTTTTTTAAATATTTGTGCCCTGGGCGTTAAATATTTATATATAAACTTTCACAGATTTATTATATCTCCCACTGTTACATTTTCTTTATAAATACAGGGTGTCCCACCGAGATGGTACATTAAAAGTATATGGACTTGTAATTAATGTATTGTAATGATATTTTCAGCATTTACGTAACTGAGGGTGCTCTTTTCAATGAAAATAATTTGAAGATTATTCGACTTCCGGTTATATCAACACCAACTTCCTTATTTTAAATGGAATGCTATATTTTTTATTGTAAATTTGGATTACACATAAAATTTTTCGCCTTGATATCCATTGTACAACCATTTTAATTATTCTTTATTCATTCATTTTTCACTTTTTACTTCCACCGTTACGAAGCACGGGAAAGTATTGTGAAAGTAAGTGATTGTGAAGTTTTTTCAATTTTTTTTAACGTAAATATCCGTTATAAGGTCCCTGGAGAGGATTTTAACGATTTCTGAAATCAAATGAGGCTTTGTGTATATGTGTGTTTGTGCACTCTGTATCTCAAAAAAAAAAAAATGAATACACCAATTAATATGAAGCTTTGAACATAAGTCTTATTTGACAATCTGAAGAACTGAAAAGTTTTTGGTACAATTTCGTCTATCTTAACCGTTTTTTTGCTTTCCAATAATTTTGCAGACATTAAAAATAATACAAAAACATTTAAATATATAATGAAGAAATTTTTGTCTGAAACGATAATAGTTACATCAAATAAAGAGCATAATTAAGCACGATCCTGTTTTTTTTTTAATTTAAACATTATTTTTCGTTGTTTTACTTTATTGCTTTTCCAACGAAATACGTTGTCCAATAGAATTTACTTGGGGATAATTAATTACGACTGCATTTTCAGAGCATAATAGTGCGTATTTGTTTTCAAAATTAATTGTTTTTGGAATAAATCCCTATGTTTTGTTTTGCTTTATCGGTTTTTGAACGAAAACACGCAATTTTACATAATTTAGTTTTTACTAGTTTTATTTATTCGAAATTAAAAAAAATACATTTTTGTTTTCTTTCTTATAGTAGAACCCATAGTATTACTAAATTTTGTTCCATTTTACAGGAGACCACGTATTGTAAATTTTGTTACAGGGAAAATCGACTACTTTTTCAGAGCACAATTAAGCACGAGTTTTATTTTTCAAAATTCAAAAAAAAATTTAATGTCTATTTTTTCTTTGTTTCTCATACAAGAAAAAGTCGTCTTGCACAATTTTATTAAAAGTAAAATTTACTGCATTTTCAGACCACAATTGAGCAGTAGTTTTATTTTTCAAAATTGAATTTTTTTTTTCTACTCCGTCCTCTAAAATGCCATTTATCGCATATGTTTCCATGACGCTAAGTGATTCTTTAAATACACCTTGACAAACTGTGACCTGTCGAATCTTACAAAATTTTGTTTTGGGAAAAAATCGATTTGAATTTTAGAGTAGTATAGAATCATTTTTTTCAAAATTACAAAAATTTAGGAATTTCTCTATTTTGTCTTTGTTTCTCACACGAGAACACGTAGTCCAAAAAAACTTTGCAATAAAATCAGTAGATTCAGAAAACTAAGCACATTTTTTCCAAATTCAATAAATTCATTTTTTTTAATTTCTCTATTTTCTTCTGTTTCTCACAAGAGATAAGTAGTCTTATAAAATTTTATTATGGGTAAAATCGGCTGCATTTTCAGAGCATTGATAAGCACGAGTTTATTTTTTTCAAAAACCAGGGATTTTTCAATTGTTTTATTTATTTTTTTTGTTTTACTTTTTCGGTTTTCTACAAAAACAAGTAATTTACAAAATTTTGGTTTGGGGAAAAACGATTGCATTTTTAGAGCACCCATTTTATTCGTTCAAAATTCAATATTTTTAATATTATCTGAATTCTCTTAAGTTGTTTGAGAACACACGATCTTACTTTTCCTACTAATCTTTATATCTGTGGAGTAGAAAACGATTGAATTTCAAGAACACAATTCAGCTTCATTTCTTTTAATTTTTTTCGAAATTGATTTTTTTTGATATTCGCAAAATGTTGCCAACTAGTAAAACGATTACTTTGTTGGAACGTAATTGCGCACACCTTTTATTTTTTCACATTAAAAAAAATGGTGATGTGGCCATCATGTTACTTTCTCCGACTTGGTGGTACCATACCCATTTATATTTAAGTTTTCATGGTTTATTTTCAATTTAAATCATATTTTAAATGTACATCGAGCGTTGTGTAAACTCGGATGAAATTGACGTTTAAAACGTTAAAATTATAAAAGATGGAAAAATTATACTTTAAATTCAAAAACTAAATTTACTCAAAAACTAAAGGGATTTCGAAAAAAAACTTATTATTTATAAGTTGTTCATTTTAGCATTCTCTACAATTATTATTCACATAAATTTGCTGTAACTATGATCGTTTTATAATTATGAACCAAAAATTTAAAAGAATAATGTTTAAGTTTTTGAAAAAAGATTTAAAAATTGAAAGTTTTGTCATTTCTTGTCTACAACTATGAAATGATTAATGTTACAACAAATTTAAGGGGTCACTTTCTCAAAAATGAACAAAATAAACGTTTTTCTTTTATTGTCGATTCTGATTCGACACTCAATTCTGCGTATAATTTTTTTTTACATTTTTACTTTCTCCGTTACGAAGTACTACAAAGTATTTTGATCCTGATTTTTGTTTCAAAATTTTTTTTTGCTGAAATATCCGTTTTGGGGTCCCTAGATACCATTTCAACAATTTATAGAATTTTTTTTTGTGTCTGTGTCTGTGTGTGTGCGTGTGTGTGCTTTGAACATACCTCTTATTTGATTATCCGAAGAACTAAAAAGCTTTTGGTAAAATTTCGTACACCGCAAGTGGGTGTTTACCTTAACTGTTTTTTGTTTTTTGCCAATATTTTCTTGAATATGAAAAATATCACAAAAACATTTAAACAAACATTGAAGACAATAAAGAAATGAGATTATTTTGTTTAAAAACATTTTTCATAAAATCATTGTTATTCGAGAAAAAAATGTATTATTATTTTTTCATTTTTGGTTTATAATTATGAAACGATAATAGTTACAGCAAATTTATGTTAATAATAATTGCAGAGAATGCCAGAATGAACAATTTATAAAGAATAAGACTTTTTCGAAATCTCTTTTGTTTTTGAGTAAACTGAGTTTTTGAATTTGTAGTATAATTTTTCCATCTTTTATAATTTTGACGTTCTAAACGTTTTAAACGTAAAGTTTCATCCGAGTCTACAAAACGCTCGATGTTTTTTTTTTCTTGACATGATTCTGAATCCAATTAATATTTTTTTAATTCCTCAGCCATAAATGCTTATTTAGGAGATAAGAACATGTGTGCAATATTTCAAAGAAATCGGTCCAGTAGTTTTCTAGAAAAATGAAGTGACCCCCTTAATATCAATCGCAGAGAATGTCAAAATACACAGTTTCCAAATTTTTCTCAATAGCTTTTGAAATGAACAATAAATTTGAAAAATATCACTGAGATTCCTGTTAGTGTTAAATTGAAGAAAATAACGTGATAGTCACATCAATATTTTTTATAAATGTGTTCTATTCACTTATAACAACGATAACAAAGTTAGCCTTATAAAAAAATATCAAACATTGCTTGGATAAAAGTGTTGATAATTGCGAAGAAGCCAGACGATAAGAACGTTTGTTTTAGTTGCCAACTCGTGCGAAATCAGCAAACACCAACTTGTTTGCTATTTTATTGTTTGTTGTATAACGAGATTAACAAATATCTGATTATATAAACAAATTAATGTGCGGACTACGTACAACGTTGACCTTCAGATTATTTTGTTGATTATATAGAAACGTGTGTTTCTGGGATGTCCACGTTTTTACCATTCGCACAAAATACCGCTGTCGGTGTTGATTACGGAAAAAAACGTTTGCTTTTTATTAGCGATAATTTGTATTATGAGTCATGAATTTCCAGAAATTGAAATGTTGATTTGGTTATATCGTGGGACATGGGATTGTGATTACTAGGATATAGTGCTCCGCAAATAATTTGGCACACCATGTTTCTTATTATCTGATGAACAATGCTTAATAGATTAATTTCATGGCCCATCCCCATATGAAATAGTTATTATTCTACCAAATAAATAAATCCTCTTGAAAATGCCATAATAAAGCGAAACCTGTCTAGAATGTTGAAACATTCACGGTGGATTTATTTAAGCCAGGTTTTTCGTAAGCCGGTATTATATTTTCAGCTGTGTAAATATTCTTTAAGCGTATTGTATGTCACTGTCAGTTACCGAATACATTTTTGAATTGTTATTGAAATGGAGCCTCGAGAAGATAAGGTAAAAAATACATCGAAATAGAAAATAATTTGTTAATAAACACTTTGAAAGAGTAATAATCAATTAAAATATGTGTAATGTATTCGCAGAACCTAACCTCAATTTATTTCCGTTACATTCGGTTTACCATTTGAAAGATCGTTTACACAGCCGAAACATTAAAACCACTGTTATGTTATTTAAAAGATACATTATTATTCTTTGTGAAATCCATTGTCAGAATTTTTATTTGGTAGAATTAATGTTTATTTCATTTAACTATCTTTAATAATATAAACTATCAATAAGTAAATATTTAAAGAATTAATCGGATTATAGCGAATTATTTTTGTATACCTACCCAACCCATTACCCATGTACTAGAGTTGTTTGTACATATTTCCAATACACGACTAAACAACTGTAATAGTTGCAGTTTATTTAAAATATATTAAGGTATTTTATATAAATCTGCACACTATATGTAACCTTTTTTTTATTTAAATTCGCTTACGCCTGGCCTTGGTATTAATTACCATTGGCCAAATATGTAACCTGCCCTACATAATAAGAATATTTGATAATTATCCTTAATTAAGAATTCAGAAAGCTAGAAATTTAATTAATTAATTAATCGATTATTTGCTCATGTAAACAAAAAATATTATTTTTTTTCTTCTCTTTTTCATTTCAGATGATTGGAACCTTCGTTGGAATCATTCACGGATACGACGCTTATAAGGCCTACAGATTTTATAAAGGTTTTAGATAAATATTTCCATGTGATATTGTTTACCTATATGTATTTATTTTTGTAAGCTGTGTGTATATTAATTTGTTGTATTTGCTATTTTTCTTTTGTAAATAAAGTTTTTTATACAATTGTTTGAATGTAATGATTTTAGTTCCTACAGTTAGAAACATAAAAATGACTAATTAATATTCATACACACGTTCCAGATCAGTCAGTTCGATAGAATTACATCATTTTCAAGTGCGTCATAAATTTTTGCAGTAATCGAATACTAAAATCCATTCGAGCAACCTCGATGGAAGAAAAGTGAAAACAAAAAATTAAATGTGAACATTGTTGTAAATAGAATGGTATATACAAATCACTTTGGTTTTTTTTAAATACATTGAGTTTAAAGGTTTAACGTCTGGGTGTTAAATAAATTTAAAAAAAAAACTCAATTCCCTTTAAGAAGAATTCCTCAAAGGGAGAACAGGAACTGTATTCACGTTTAATATATGTGTACCGACGTAGAAAAATCGTTATTATTATTTTTTAATATCCATATCCTGGGTAACGAAAGCTGGTTTTCCTTTACAACTGCCTTGATCCTCAGACTTTCCTTGCTCCAAGTAACCCTACAGCCCGTTCTCCGGAATCTGGCGGCTGTGGTCGTAAAAGAGGGTCGGAGCTCGGTAGGTAGGGGACGTAATATTTGTTTTATCTCAAACCAATCTTTGTTGAGAAATACTGGTGTAAAAGTGCGTATTCCAATAGGAGCGAAGGACAGTAATACATGTATGTGATGCAATTAGACGAACCCCCAATGCCTTTCCTTCGGGGGTGCGTCGATCCTCAGGGCGGACCGACCGTTTTACGACCTCAGCCGCCAGATTCCAGCGAGCAGACTATATTATGAATTGTTTTGTTCCTGTTGAGGGAAATTGAAAAACATTTCAAGTAGAATTAAACTGTAAATTAAATCATGTAAAAAATATTTTGTACACATTTACAATAATAAGCTAATTAATCACGGTATAGACTATATATTCGATTACGTAATTGTAATTAAAAACGCGCGCTTAATGCGTAACAAACGTTTTGAAATAAAACAATAATTAGCGTTGCTCATCAAGTATTTCATTTACAATGACAACCTTGCCATGACTTCCTGAATTTTTACGAAATTGCCTGTAATGTGAAACCATTAAATTTAATTACTTTTAATTTTCACGATTAAGTAAATTATTATACAAATAAAATCACAACAATATTATTTACAATTAATTGTTTTAATATTTATTAAGGTATTGGTGATTCATATTATTAAGGATAATAATCATAATAAACGTTTATTGTACTTAATAATAATAATAATAATAATAATAATAATAATAATAATAATAATAATAATAATAATTCATTTAATGTTATCAAACAAAATGTTTTGCACAGGTCACCGAATTACATACATGTAAATAAATAAAATAAAATATAGTTAACGTGAGATCAGAAACTCATTGGATCACAGATTAAAATACATACATACTAAATGCAACGGCCATCGACCAGAGTTGATATTTATATAATTTAGATAATAATTCTACTAAATAAGAACTTAGAAACTTTCAAATTCTAGACTAGTTTAACCAGTCGAGAAGTTTAAACATTCGGGATCCGAATTTTGAATACAGAGTGTTTATTTGGTAGAATTATTATCTATTCCTTAATAGAGAGAGAACACATCTTTATTTACATTACTTACATTACATCTTTAAATTAACATTATGAATTTATAGGGGTTAGTCTGCCCGGGGTATCGACCTGAAGTCTTTCTGCTCCATTCCTTAATATTACTTGTATTAACACAATTAAACTAATGTTCAGTTTGAGCCCTTCCGTCATAAAATTTAGCATTTTTAAGGGGTTTCAGTACATGTGAAATTGTAATTTGATTAAACTAACATATCTAACCAACGCAACGTGAACAGGTGTTGAAGTCGTAATTGCAATTAGTCACGTACATTTACTAATATTGATTTTAGGTCGACTAATAATTGTTTGATTACATTTAAAAATACGTAACATAAAATAATTGTGTATTCCTTAAATTCAAATATCCGTTCTTAACGAGCAGGAAATGACAAATATATTTAATTATTGTATTGAAAAAATCATTCACTTTCACTCACACTAAACTTTCTTTTACAACGATCATTCCGTCATGGGCGTGGTTCCAAATTTACTAAATGAATGTAAACTATCAGATGTTGATTTAGAAAAAAAAAACGTAATTTGTATCTACACATTGGATAATGCATACATTATAAACATTATTTCGTAACAATTAACAGCAGGAAGCATCGTATTCTTTAGTGCTGAATCATAAAAACTCCCCTTATTATCAGAGCCAGATTATCCATATTGCAATATAGCCAGTTGCCTAGGGGCACCGACTGCTGGCGACGAACAAAAACACATCAAATTTTCATTATTGATTATTATCAACAAAAAACAAGGTGTATTATAAAAACTTTAAAATATTTATCAAATTAATTTAACTATAGCGGAGAAACTTCAATTGTATCAGAGTGATACAGATACTAAAACGACAAATATTATTATTGTTAATGAAGAATGAAGCAAAGAAAATGGAAGAAGAACAAGAAACCGCGACTGCTTCCACTTCTAAAACTGTGACATTACTGGTTGAAGATGAATTGCAAATCAGTAAATTCAGTGAATGACTTCAGCACCCTCCTCACAAGCGAGGGGTGGACATCCATTTCACCACTAGTTACTAGTGTGGAATAGTATATTATACAACAAGGGTGGATATGATGCCCATATTTCAAGAAGGCAATGCCGAGTGAGATATGGGCTTTCATATCCACTCGCGTTGTACAGATAACTTTTTCTACGACTAAAATCCGTTTCACTTTTCATAATGAATATAGAAAAAACGTGTAAATTAATTTATCTGACGTTTGATGCGTGACGTTTCGCATCGGCGCGATAACAAAAAAGTTACTGTAACATGTGGTCTACAATGTTGAAGGCTTTTTCAGTTTTGGAAATGTTTTCTATGTACGTAATCATAACGTTTTCATTTAATACCACGTTAAATAAATCCAGATCGCAATATAAACGACAATTGGTGACCCCGACGTGATACACGACCCCGACACAGCCGCCGCCCAACGTAATCCTGCCCGACGTGTGTGACCCCAACAATTGGCGACCCCGACAACGGTACAATCCCGACGTCCTGCCCGCCAGCCTGTTCCACACCCAGAGTGCCCCCCGAGCTACCAACAAACTCCGCAAGCCCCAGCAACAACCGCTCCGGCACCTCTCCCGCACGAAAGCAGCCAGCCACCTCTGTGTTCCAGGTGATACTACCTCTGCTTTCCCCAAAACTATTCTGCTTGTTTTCTTTACTTTCTCTATCTCCTAATTCTACATGGAAGAACAAGCAGAAACTACTGGTTTTCGTTTACCCCCTTTTTCTAAATTCGATCCAACAATTTGGTTTTTACAAATAGAGTCTGCATTTCGAAATTTGCGAGTAACTAATTCACTTCGTAAATTTCACGAAGTAGTTGCCGCATTACCACCTGAAGTGGCGATGGATGTGCGTGAGTTGCTCATAGCGCCACCCGACATTTTGCTTTACGAGACTCTTAAAGCCGAGATTATTAAACGGACGACGCTTTCGGAAAAGAAATGGTTACAACAGATTCTTTCCCGCGAATCTTTGGGCGATCAAATACCTACACAACTGCTGCGTAAATTGCAGCAGTTACTTGGCGACACGCAGTTGGATGAGAACATACTGAGGGAGATTTTCCTTAGTAGGCTCCCATCTGACGTGCAAAAAATTTTAATTTCGGTTTCTACTACAAATCTGACCAGCCTTGCTGACATAGCTGATCAGATTTTAGAAATTACAACGCCACACAGCATTTTCGCGTCCACTACCACCCAGCACGACCGTTCAACAACCTCGTTGGCCCCCGACGTAGTTAAGCAGCTACATCAGCAAGTTGCTGCTCTTACGCAGCAAATGGCAAAACAATCACCGTCGGTCAACGAGCAAGCGCCGCTCGCGATCTCGCTCGAACGGTATTGCTGGCCGAGTTTATTGTTGGTTCCACAACAAATTTCAGGACAAGGCGCGCAAATGCACACCACCCTGCAGTTGGGGAAACGGGAGAGAGCAGGTTTAATTTCGGCCTAATTGTCCTGCTCTCACTCCAGGCCTTCTATTTTTCGTGCGCGACACTAATTCTGGGACTAAATTTTTAGTCGACACGGGAGCCCAGATTAGCATTTTGGCAGTAAATCAAGCTTACGCCAATACTCATCAACGCGCAAAATTATTGCTGACCACCGTTAATGGTAGCTCCATTTCAACCTTCGGTCACTCAAAATTAACCATAACCATCGGCCTGGTAGTCAATTTTACGTGGAATTTTGTGATTGCACATGTTAACCATTCCATTCTGGGCGCCGACTTTCTCAGGCATTTCAACATCTTTGTTGACATTGCCCATAATGAATTATTGAGAAATGCATTCGGCCCATCAGAACTAAATTCTTTGTCAACACATAATTCAACATATTCTAAATTGCTAAGACAATTTCCTGGCCTCACAACTCCTTTCGACCTGTCTGAACCTATCAAACATGATGTGCAACACCATATCATGGCCACGGGTCCACATGTTTTGGCCAAACCCCGCAGGTTGCCACCACAAAAGTACAAAGCGGCTAGGAACGAGTTTGACAAGCTCATCAAACTCTGTTTCCTGCAGCCTTTCGCATGTCCCTGGGCTACGCCATTGCACATGGTTACGAAACCAGACGGTACTTGGCGCCCCTGTGGAGATTATCGTGGCTTAAACAGGATAACAACTCCAGACTGGTATCCCTTGCCACTTTTACACAATTTCGCGAATAACTGTTGTGGTTGCACGTTATTTTCTAAAATCGATTTGGTCAAGGCATACCATCAAATTCCAATACATTCTGCAGATATCCCAAAAACGGCAATCACAACACCTTTCGGCTTATACGAATACACCAGGATGAGTTTTGGTTTAAGAAACGCTGCTCAAACGTTTCAGAGGTTTATGGACTCAGTACTACGTAGACTACCATTTTGTTTCGCGTACATCGACGACATACTTGTCTTCAGCAATGACGAACACGAACATACTCGTCGTCTCTCCCAAATTTTTGAGCGGCTCACTTCTTTTGGAATCAAAATTAACCCCGACACGTGCATTTTCGGCGAATCAAAATTAGACTTCTTAGGCCACAGAAATATACCATATTCCATAACGCTGTTCTACATAACTTCAATTTAGCATTTCCTTTGAAGAACACGACCAGTAAAAAATCAAAAATCTACATAACTTCAATTTAGCATTTCCTTTGAAGAACACGACCAGTAAAAAATCAAAAAAGGAATTACATTGGTTTACAAATGATTTGCGATGTATGAGAGATAAATTAGAATTAATTCAAGAATTTTATAATAAGTTCAAAACACCCGCAAATTTAGAACTGCTTCGTTTGCATAAAAGGCAACACTGGGCAGCAACAAAACAAGCAAAAATTAATGCCAATTGCTACTTTATAAATAATTCTAATAATAAACACAAAGCCATGTGGCAAATAATACACTCCAATAGTAACCGATATACCGAAAACTCTGAAAAAAGCGATATTTCACCTGATACTTTTAACTTTTCATTTATTAAATCAATATGTGATCTTGTTAATTCGGTTCCTCCCGCCCATGATCCTATAAGATTAATGCAAAACAAACCTGCTAGTGTATTTCGTTTCAAACAAGTATCTAGTATTCAGGTAAGGGATGCAGTACGTTCATTAAATAATAGTCGAAGTAAGGATATTTACGGATTTTCAGTAGAACTGGTAAAAAGTTGTATTGATGTAATAATATTACCGTTAACCGATATTATAAATTATTGTATTCGAACCTGTACATTCCCTGAGTTTTTGAAAGCAGCTATGATAATACCATTATTTAAAATGGGTGATATAAATGACCCAAAAAATTACAGGCCAATTTCTTTACTTCCTGTCTTCTCAAAAATCTTGGAAAAAATTATGTTTATACAAATAAACCAATATTTGGAAAATCATAAAATTTTATGCGGAAATCAGTTTGGTTTTAGAGCTGGAAAATCTACCGAAGATGCGGTAATAGACCTTGTTGACTACATATTACAATCCTTCGAAGATCGCAAACATTGTTTAATAAGTTTGTTAGATCTCACGAAAGCGTTCGACTGTGTAAATCATGAGATACTGCTAAGTAAATTGTTGCATTATGGGCTTGATGAAGCCAGTAGGAAATTAGTTGGCTCATACTTATCCAACAGGAGCCAAGTAGTAAAAATAAATAATGGAATTTCAACCTCTCTTAAAATCAAGCACGGTGTACCGCAGGGCTCAATTTTGGGGCCATTATTGTTCATAATTTATGTAAATGATTTCATAAACTATCAGAATACCTGTAAAACAATCTTATAAGCGGATGACACATCTTTGCTTAATAACGGAACTAACATAATAGAGCTGACTCAGCAAAATCTTAATGCAAATCAAACTGCGTGCGACTGGTTCAAAAGCAATAAACTCATCATAAACGAAAATAAAACTGTTAATATCATTTTTACATTAAGATCATGCGAACACAATTATGATACCTCCGCAAAATTTTTCGGAGTAAAGTTAGACACCACGTTAACTTGGTGTTTACATGGAGATGTACTTGCAAAGAAAATATGTTCTAACATATTTCTTTTGCGCAATCTCTCCCAATCACTATCTCAAGCAGTCTTAAAAACAGCTTATTTCGGTACGTGTCACGCTCTAATGACGTACTGCATACTTGCCTGGGGTCACTCAGCGATCAGACACAGAATTTTTGGATTGCAAAGATGTGCTGTTAGAATCATAGCCGGTGCTCAATATCAGGAAGACTGCAGATCGCACTTCAGAGCGTTAAAAATCATGACGCTACCGTCCCTTTATATACCGGGTGACCCAGGGATCTGTAAAAGCCCCATAACTTATTTGCTATTTGAGATATCGACTTCTAGTTTTCTTGAAGTGGTACCCACACTTATTCTACATATTTTAAAAATATTTATGTTTTTCTACAGGGTGTCCCAATGTACATAACAGAACAAAGTTATGTTTTTTTAAATGGAACACCCTATATTTTATACTTTATTTTCAACCCTCTTGAGAAGCTGATAAAAATAGTATTAGATAGTATGGGTCTATTATGGACGGTTGGTTAGTTATGGGCAAATTTGTGGCAAAAACATGTACACATTGAAAACATTGCAGAAGCGTTCCTAGCAAAGATAGCATCATTATTTATACACCAGAAAATTTCCCACATCATAAAGAATAATACACATCGGCTTTGGTTCTCTTTTATTTATAGTGCTATACAGGGTGTCAACATACGCAAAACAATGCATAACTATTTTTTTTCAAATGGAACACCCTGTATAAGTTGCCACCAATCTATGGCATTTTTAATGAGCTTTCCAATGATATACAGTTTGTTTAACAAAATATTAAGGATTCTTGAGATTTATCAATAAAAACATACTTCTTTTGTCACCTTCTGCTGATTTTTGGATTTTCAGCCAAAACTATGCATTTTCAGGAAAAATTATAAGAGACCAAAGTTGTAGAGCGAAAAATTTCCAATCGACATAGGTCTTTAAACTTTTAAGATAATGCGTGAATTGCCCCCCAGAGCGCGTAAAATCGTGACCGTATATGCATTTTAGCGTTTTTCTCAAATTTTTTATTAATAAATTGGACTATACTTTATTTTCCGCATCCTCCAGCGGAAAAACGGAAAATTATAGGAAATTTAAAATGGCCCTTATCGATAGAAAATATTCCGCTCTACAACTCTTAATAGAAGCAATTTTTGCCAAAAATGCATAGTTTTCCCTAAAAATGCAAATTGAAAATGTATATATCAATTTTTGCGTTTTTCAATGTTTTTTTGCATTTTTAGCGAAAACTATGCATTTTGGGCAAAAATTCCTTCTTTTAAGAGTTGTAGAGCGGAATATTTTCAATCGATGAAGGTCATTTGAATAATTCTATAATTACCCGTTTTTCTGCTAGAGGACGTGGAAAATAAAATATAGTGCAATTAATTAACAAACAATTTGAGAAAAATGCTAAAATGCATATACGGTCACGATTTTGCGCACTCTGGCGGGCAATGCACGCATTATTGGAAAATTCGAAAGACCTATATCGATCGAAAATTGTCCGCTCTACAACTTTGGTTTCTTATTATTTTTTCAGAAAATTGATAGTTTTGGCTGAAAATCCAAAAATGAGCAGGAGGCGACAAAAGAAAAATGTTTTTATGGATAAATCTCAAGAATCCTTAAGATTTTATTATACAAATTGTACATCATTGGAAAGCTTATTAAAAATTTCATGCATTGGTGGCAAGATATATAGGGTGTTCCATTTGAAAAAAAATAGTTATCTATTATTTTGCGTATGTTGACACCCTGTATAGCAGTATGAACAAAAAAGAACCAAAACCGATTTGTATTATTCTTCATGATGTGGAAAATTCTTTAGTATATAAAAAACGACGCTAGCATTGCTAGGAGCGCTTCTGCAACTTTTTCAATGTGTCCTTGTTTTGCCACAAATTTGCTCATAACTAACCAACCGTCCATAATAGACCCATACTATCTATTCTATTTTTATCAGCTTTTCAAGAGGGTTGAAAATAAAGTATAAAATATTGGGTGTTCCATTTAAAAAAAACATAGCTTTGTTCTGTTATGTATATTGGGACACCCTGTACAAAAACATACATATTTTTAAAATATGTAGAATAAGTGTGGGTACCAGTTCAAGAAAACTAGAAGTCGATATCTCAAATAGCAAATAAGTTATGGGACTTTTACAGATCCCTGGGTCACCCGGTATACAAGTGCCTTCTTCACATCAAAAGGCATATCGACGATTACCAGTATGCTGCTTCTATACATTCACATGACACCCGCCAGAAAAATAATATCTATGTTCAATATTCACGGTTAAGTAAATCACGGGATGGTCATACTTACTTATCATACTTACAGTATCTTAGATACTGGGGATTCAAGTTTTATAATAAACTACCTGTCATCGTCAGATGTCTACAGTTTAAACAATTTAAAACTTACCTAAAGAGTTATTTGAGTTCTACACCTTACTTTACATGGGAACAATTTCTTCAAGCGTAAGTGTGCTAGTTATTATAACGGTGACTTTTAAAACACATGTTTTTAAATCTTAATATGTCCATGTGCATTTATTAATTATATTTGCTCTATTTTTAATATTACATCTTAGTTTTTATTTAATCTATACAACCAATTTTAATATGTATATGGATAATGTCCGTTATTTCTTATTGATTTTTATCTTTACACTTATTTTAACAATCATATGTGTTCTATTATATTTACATTTTTACGTATCCTGTTACCTGGATTCCCTTTTTTGACTTGTGTAAAACATTTTGTAGTTCCTGGCATCAATAAATTATTATTATATTACAGCATCAGTGGTTCGGGAATAAAACCTCTGCAGTGCAAAGTCGACGCGGTTTTGACATTCCCACAACCTGCTGACCTAAAAGCTCTACAACGTTTTCTTGGCATGATTAACTTTTATCATCTATTTATTAAATCATGTTCAAGCATTTTAGCACCGCTCAGCCAACTCGCTGCTACAACTCCACGCAACAAACGTCTGGTATGGTCGCAACATGCTCTGCATGCATTTACGGCAGTTAAGGCCGCCTTGGCCGACTGTGCTATGCTTGCACTACCAGACCCTGTTGCGGAGTTAAGCATTACGGTAGACGCATCAGACTGCGCTGCTGGTGCGGTCTTGCAGCAGAAGGAAAGTTCAGGCGTTCTTCGACCGCTCGCTTTCTTTTCTAAATCTTTTTCAAGCACTGAATGCAAATACAGGACGTTCGGCCGTGAATTATTAGCCGTATTTTTGGCGATAAAAAAGTTCAAATACTACCTGGAAGGTTGCGAATTTATAGTTTTTACAGATTATAAACCTCTGATCGCTGTTATAAATTCTAATACTGATCGTTTTTCAGGACGTGAGCCCAAACACTTGAAATTCATCGCGCAATACACTACTGACATACGGCACATCTCTGGAAAAGACAACAACGTGGCTGACACGCTGTCAAGAGTCGAAATTAATGATTTAGACCTCACCAACCTAGCAAAATTACAATCCGAAGATGTGAAATTACGATCTTTTCTTGGTAGCTCTACCACAGCACCCAAACTGGAGAAGTTCATCCCAGCCGGCTCCAACACGGCCAAGGATAAATCATCACATTGCACATTTCGTCAAATCCTGTTTGAGTTGCCAAAAGAACAAAATCCACCGACATACAGTGTCACCCGTTGCGAAATTTCCAGACCCGGATGACCGATTCACAGACGTCCACATCGACATCATCGGCCCTTTGCCCATTTGCAACAATTACAGATACCTTCTGATCTGCATCGATCGCTTTACGCGTTGGCCAGAAGTACATCCTCTTACTGAAATTACTGCAGATTCCGTTTCCCAAGCATTTTTGCATTGTTGGATTGCACGATTTGGAACACCATCGACGGTCATCACTGGCCGCGGTCGGCAGTTCCAATCCAACACTTATAAGGAATTCTGTCTAACTTTCAGTATTAAACACAAATCCACAACCGCCTACCATCCGCAATGTAACGGTTTGGTAGAACGGCTCAACGAATGAGCAACGATCCGAAGAACTGGGTAACCCAACTCCCTTTAATTCTTCTAGGACTCCGGACAGTCTATAAATCATTTCTTTCGGCGACAACTGCAGTCTGCGGCAAGACATTACGCTTGCCGGGCGATTTTCTTTTTCCAAATTCTTCGCCTAAAATTATTCCTTCTGGCTCTAAATTTATAGACAGCCTGAGGGACAATGTTCGGACGATTAAACCTGCTCAGACTCGTCTCACTACACGCAAAATTTTCGTTCCACCAAATTTGAAGAATAGTTCACACGTGTTCATTCGACGCGACGCCGTTAAGAATCTCGCACATCCTAGCTACGACGGGCCATTCAAAATTATCCATCGAAATTCGAAATTTTTCACAATTAGTGTCAACGGTAAGGAGGACAATATCTCGGTGGATCGTTTGAAACCGGGATTTGTATCGAATATTTCGACCACTTCCTTAGAAAATTCTATAAGTTCTTCCATTTCTCCTTCTACACCTAAATCTATTCTCAAGCCAACTAGGTCTTCCTCTTCCACTTCTCACACTAAACGTATCACTGTAATCAGAAGGTTGCGTGTTCAAATCACGTCGGGGTCACCAATGTTGTTTATATTGCGATCTGGATTTATTTAGATACAGGGTCTTTTTTCTTAACTCAGAACATATGATTGTCTATGTTCTATGTTATAATAATCACATCAACGCATTGCAATGTTTTGACAATGTAGGCAACCAAGTACACAAAGGTGCCAGTGAATAAGAAGCATTCTTTTTCTCTCGGCCCCGTCGACCTGTCACAGTACAGTGAAAGCTTAAAATTATTACGAATAAAGTGAGGTTAATGAAACAAACAATGATAAATCGTAAGTAATTATAATAAATATTCAAAATGACCACCTTCACGTTCTAAGCAGTAGCCAAGTCGATTAGAAAATCCTTGAATAGCATTTCTAATGTGTTGCGGATTTCTTCTTAATTCATCGCAAACAGTAATTATATGATCTTTTAACTCTGAAGTATTGTTTATAATAATGTTATTATAAACATTGCTTTTTAGATACCCCCATAATAAAAAGTCATTTGGAGACAAATCAGGCAACCGGGGTGGCCAAATCTACCTATCCAGCGATCAGGAAGTAATTCACTTAAATAAATATTAATAGCAGCTGTAGAGTGTGGAGGCGCTCCATCCATCTGATAATAAGGAGTAGCAATGTTTATGAATTTCTGGCTTTATGCGAGTTCGCAGAAGATCTAAGTGAACATTACTGTTTAGATTTCCATTAATAAAAAAAGGACCAATATGGTGTATCATTAATTAATCCAGCCCACACATTAACTTTCGCATTGTATTGTGGGTGCGTCAAATTTTGTAAGCGAGGATTATTGCACGCCCAAAATCTAAAAGGTGAAGGAATGGGTGTAAGGAATGGGTATCGATAAGGAATGAAGAATACTAACCTATAATTTTGTGGATTAACTTCACCAGTTAGGGAAAATGATGCTCGAGAATTGTCATCGTCTTGAAACATTCTAAAATTACTTAAAAATGCGAGATTTATTTCATGAAAATCTACCTATATCTAATCACCCGGTTTTGAGCTAATTTTATAATCACAGAGCGTAAACTTGTGAAAAAATAGGCATACGATTGATGATTCGAAAAAAAAAATTATATAAAACAATTGCTAACGACTTGAAACAGTTAAAGTTTACTCAAAATGAATTCCAAATTATGATTTCTTGAAAACCTAAAAGAAACCATTCCTAGATTTTAATATAATCTCATTTGAATAGAATGGAAAGTTGTGAAATTTGTAATAATTCTGGTAATTCGAAGAAAAAATATAAAAGCCAATTATCAACGACTTGGAACTTTCAAAACGTATTTAAAATACATGTTATGATTAAATGGGTTTTTCGATGATGTATTTTCATTCATTGTTAGCAATAAATACCTATTTATTAGTTTATTTATTTATTAACCTTTTAATCAAGTAGGTATAAAAACAAATGCTTCAAATTATATGTTGATAAAAGGATTATTAAAAATTAAAACAATGAAGTACAGCTAATTCTGATATAATAAAAATTATAATAAATGTTAAAAATGTTGTCCATTATTAGCAACACATAACTGACGCCGTTTTATAATACTGGTCGTTACATAAATATTTCAACGCAGTTTTTATTATTTATCAGCACCAATGAATACGATAAGTGTTATGTTGCTAAATTATGACACACAGTTTATAGTTTATTCATTAGCCAATAGATAAACGTTCGACTTTGTTAATATAATAAGGTTGTTCGTGAAACGCATTTATTAGAAGATAACGTAAATTTAAAATTTGGAAAAGTAAATTACAATCAGTGCTACGTTTACTTGGCAACACCGTCAGACAAAAAGGCACACCTGGCGACCTTTTCCAAAACATAAAAGACCAAATGAAATTTACTTTAACTCACGTCCGGAAGCATTTGTTCGAGCCGGACAGCAGGTACCCTTATCGAATTACGATTTTGGCAACAGGTGTATAACATGTTTTTCCTCAAGAATGTATCCGCAAAATTGAACACATGCTGTTTTCATAAAGGCTCCAAAACATGTGTCACAATAAGGGGACGAGAAATAGTCTACAATAATGTCGGTTTTGTTTGCAATTACGAACTTTTTAAAAGTAAATGTTTTCCTTTCTGTAGACTAAACCAGTGAATCTTAAGACGTGGTTACATATAAAAAAAAGGTTATAATAGATACACACACCTTTCTGTGCAGACAGTATACAAGTCGTAGAATATATACAGGGTGTTTTAGAATGTTACTGCAAAGATGTGATCTCTAAACATTCCCAAACAGCGTTTATTGTAATTCCGATGTCGTGATTTAAAAACATATATAGTCTATTGGATAAATACAGAGAGCCATGGAATTTAAAGAATGTAAATAGTATGCGCCTTTA
Organism: Ocypus olens; assembly: GCA_910593695.2. Classification (NCBI taxonomy): domain Eukaryota; kingdom Metazoa; phylum Arthropoda; class Insecta; order Coleoptera; family Staphylinidae; genus Ocypus; species Ocypus olens. The sequence continues at coordinate 13,973,871 of OU343053.1, read as the reverse complement.
AAATGGTGAGAGCAGCGATGAAATAGAAAATTTTTTTTTGGCATGTTATTTTCAATGGGCCGTTCTGTTCACCGTGTGTTCGAGGGTATAAGCTGTGGGCCAATATATTTTTTTGTGATAGTTCGTTCATATCTCGCTGAACACATGGCCCGACCGCTGTACCACTCAATCAAAAGTTATCGCTCCGCTTGTCCATGAACATAGAGATCACGTCTTTCGAAACGGGAATTATAAAGTTTGTCGTTTATGTCCATTATTTACAAATAATTTGAACCATAAATATATTTAAATATTTTTTAAGTTTAATTATATATTGTGATATTCAAAATAATACTTATAGATATTTTATTAATAATTAAAATGATAATATTACTAAATTTATGCTGCGCCACTGGTAACGACCATCGGCACATTCCACGCGCATTCCATAGCTCTTCCTATTTCTCCAATAGGGTATAGGACAAACTCGAAACTTTTCAAAATTATTCCAAATCGATTCTACTTTACGAATTATTAAAAATCTTAAACCATCCATTAACTAAATATGAAGATAATCATTCCCAACAGCGTTTTTTTTAAATTCTAACATTGCGATGTTCTCCAGTCGATGAATAAATATAAATATAAACTTCTATAAACCTGAAGCTTTCTAAAGGTGAAAAGTAACAAATAGAAAAAGAGCAATTGGTAAAAATATGCAAAAAACAGGGTTTTGGGGTTTAGGTTAAAATTAATAAAACGAGTGCTGGGTGGGCCCTATAAGTGGTGAGTGCGCCCTTTGAGTGGTGGGTGGACCCTATTCCATAACCCAACCAATTCAATTAAAGATGAAATTTTTGGAAATAAAACAATTCAAATATAACTTGCAACTTTCCAAATTTGCGCGTAATGAGTTCGAAAATACGATTTTGTAAAAACTATTTACAGCTCATTCCTAAATTTTGAAACATTTTAATGAGAATACACTCGGCGTCAATAAAAAAGCGCCACTCGAAAAATCGCGAAAAAACTCGATTTATCAAACCGTCGTAGCTTGGTTCAATTTGGTCAATTGCAATTGCAATTCTGCAACAAGTAAGGTTATTTCTAATTGATTTATTATTTAAATCGTGTATGCGGTTTTCCAACTGAAAACAAGATTATTTATTTCTTTATATCTGTACTTTCACGAATCACCTAAAACTCAGGTATAAAACTAGTTCAAACCTTCCATAATCTCCTCATTTGTTTACGACTCCTTCGCGTTCATGGTCCCCTTCACGTAAGTGTATTTTATTCTTTAATATTCAATTTAAATGCGAAGCTGCACTGATGAGAGATAAATCTCGAAACGCGTCTGCAGATGGCTATTCACTTAATTTTTACATATTTTATTAAGGTTCAGTTTTATAGCTTAAAGTTTTCAAATTGAATTTCGTTAATTTTCAAGTTAGTCCTGCGGGTAGAAATAAACGATAAGTAAGACTTAATTTTGCTTGCAGAGTTATGAACAGGTTGAATATTCTTATATTCAGGCTATATTTCGTTTTATTGAATATATTTAATGCTTTCTGCAACAAGTAAGGTTGTTTCTAATTTAATAATTTGGTCGAAAATCGATTAATCTTTCAGTTTGGGAAAGATTCAAGTTTTATCTTTAAGAATGTGTAGTTGATTTTGACCCCAAGTCCAACCCACCCCCCGTAACAACGCGATGGGAAAAAATGTTTTTTTATGTAAAAAATTGTCCAACTTTGACAAGCTGTACCGTGCGCAAAAAAAATCGGCGGGAAATTTCACCACAATGGCAGAAAAATTTAATCGATTTCAGTTATGAATTTTTGAAAAAAATGGCATTTTGGGGTCAAAATCAACTACACATTCTTAAAGATAAAACTTGAGTCTTTCCCAAACTGAAAGATTCATCGATTTTCGACCTAAATTGAACCAAGTTACGATGGTTTGAAAAATCGAGTTTTTTTCGCGATTTTTTGAGAGGCGCTTTTTTATTGACGCCGAATGTAATTTCTGAAGAAAATGTAATATTTGTAGTAAAAAAATATTGTAACAATTGCCATCGACTTGAAACTTTCCAAATTTAGGTATATTAAATGCCAAATTACGTTTCTGTGAATACAAATACTTTATTCCTAAATTTTGAAATAATTTCATGTGAACAGAACGTAAGTTTTGAAAAACAATGTAATAATTTTAGTGACTTAAAAGAAACATAAAAACAATTGCGATCGACTTGAAACTTTCCAAATTTATGCATAATGAATGCCAAATTACGTTTCTAAAAACTATTAATAGCTTATTCCTAAATTTTTAAATATTTTTATATCACAAGAACGTAATTTTTGTAGAAAAATGTAATATTTCTAGTGACTTTAAAAATACATTAAAACAATTTCTATCGACTTGAAACTTTCTAAATTTCCACTAAATTAAGTTTTTGTGAAAACTTTTAAAATAGCATTCCTGATTTTTTTATTAATTTTATATGAACAGAACGAAAATTTTGAGAAAAATGTAATAACAATTTTCATCGACTTGAAACTTGCCAAAATTACGTATTATGAATGCCAAAATATGATTCTGTGAAAACTATTTACAGTTCATTTCTAAATTTTGAAATATTTTTATGTGGATTGAACGTAATTTATACATATAATATTTTTAGCAGCTTGAAAAAATATTATAACAATTGCCATCGACTTTACGTATATTAAATGCCAAATAACTTTTTTGTGAAAACAATACGCTCCTAAATTGTGAATTAATTTTAAATGAACAGAACGTAAATTTTGAAAAAAGCAATAATTTTGGTAACTTGAAAAAAACATTAAAACAATTGCCGTCGACTTGAAATTTTTTATATGTACGCATAATAAATGCTAAATTACGTTTCTTTAAAAGCTTTTAATCATTCCCAAATTTTATGTGAATAGAACGTAATTTTTGAAGAAAAATGTAATGTTTTTAGCGAATTGAAGAAAATATTGAAACAATTGCTATCGACTTGAAACCTTTTAAATCCATGCATAATTTATGACAAATTTTGAATCTGTAAAAACTATTATTAGTTCATTCCTGAATTTTGAAATATATTCATCTGAATAGAAAGTAATTTTTGAAAAATATGTAATATTAATTATAAAAACAATATACCTTCATGTTTGAGACAGTGCAAAAGCATAAATCTAGAAAAGTTCCACGTGAATTAGAAATGTTAATAACTTGTGGAGCATTTAGGAAATTAAAACAGTTGATGATTGTCGATACAGTGCGATCGGGTTGTAAAGATTCACAAACGTTATCAATCCAATTTAGTTAGGGAAGATTATAGTCACTACAAAGTATTAAGTTGTTGCATTTATAATGTTCAACAATGTTTTCAAGACTATCACAATGATCCCTATACTTTTCAATGGCTGAATTAGGCTTCAGATTATCAACGGGGGGTCGCGAAGGGGTGTAAACCCGCCCTCGAAAACCTCCAGCTAGCTCTTGGAGTCGGTGTCACTATTAGAACAACACAAGAACACACAAGGATGGGGCAGAGATAGAAAAATTCTGACAGGCGCGATAACGATCGCTCTTATTTACACACGGATTATACAGTAAAATGTTCAGCAAGAAAATAAAATATATACACGCGGGAAAGTCAACAATAAAAGTCACGAAAAGAAAAAGAAAACGAAAGCAATAGTCACCAACACTTCACTTAGTTCGCACCGGGATGCCCGACAAGTTCGCGGATAGGTGACCGGCGGCTCGGTTGCAAAGACAGCGGCGGCGATGGCAGCGGCGGGGACGGCATCGGCAGTGGCGGCCACGGCAGCGGTGGCGAAAACAGCGGTGGCGAAGGCAAAGGCAGCGACGGAAGCGGCGGCGACGACAGCGGCGGCAAAGACAGCCGCGCCAAAGACAGCCGCGGCGACGGCAGCGGTAGCCACAGCGATGGCAGCGTGGCGTCGTTGGGTCGGCGGCTGCGGCGTGATTGATGTAATTCTCTCTGATTGTTGAGAAATGACTGCTTGATTTTGTCACGTACGCAGGCAGCTGGGGGCGGATCAGCAGTCCATTGTGTTGTCCTCGCAGCTGCACATTTCACTAATTGTTCTGCGAAATGTCCTAACGACGTCCTGGATGGGAAGATACACAGCAGTGGAGGCTTATCCCTTCATTGTATTGTTACTGACAGCTGTACTTCTTCGAAAATTATCTCGTTTGGAAATTTCAATAATGCGGAATTTGTGTTAATATTGAAAAGGAGCAATGGTTAACTCATAAAATGCAAATTAAGATAATTACGCATTTGTTAAGATGCGTAGATAAACTAAGCGCCGATGACAAACGGCCTGGAAAACGAGAGAATTTTGAAGTGCGCAGAAAGTATATACATATGATGGCTGCCAGTTGAAGTCGTCGTCGTGGTCATCACAAAGGTGGATCGTTACTAGGTTGAGGTGTGAGGGGATTCGGTCTTCCCACACCGGATTCATGTTCCACTGGGAACTTCTGTTGGGCGTCTTGGGGAGGCAGCACTAGCTGCTCTCGACGCTTGCCCTTGGAGATCCTTGGGCGGTTACGGTGCGAGGGGATTCGGGCATCTCGATACCGGATCTCTGCATCTGTTGATGCCTGGGTCCTAGGATGCTGGTCGCATCCTCGAAGCAGTCACGTCTGGTCCGGCCGGGGATGAGTGACATCCTGGCGTGCACTGCATGTGTTCCCGCATGCAGGCGGGTGGTTGTAGTTGGTGTCTGTGTGTCGTGAGGCGGACGTGGGTTGTTCGGGTTGTCGTTCATGGCGCACTGAAGCTTTCATGTGGTCACTTACACAAATTGCGTCGTTTCGCGGAGCACTTATACTAAGTCTATCATTAAGTCCGGAATTGTCTAGTTCACGCGGTCACGGTAACGCGTCAAGACTCGCGGTCCATAGTCGTGGTGGTGGTCGCGGTCGCGGTCGTCCAGGTCTGCCTTCGGTAGGCGGGCGGTCTCTGCTTACGGCGTCCAAAGCGGCGACAGCGTCTTGAGTGAGTGTTGCGACGCCGTGAGATGATTGGCAGTCACAGGCGGGCCGGAGGGCGTCTGCGTCGTTTGGCGGACAGTTTGAGCGTAACTGCTGGCAGATATCGTTTCGACGGCCTCTGGATGGCTACATGGTTTCACGGCTCCGTTGATTCCTCGTTTGGTGGAGGCTGGGCTGCTAGAGGCAGCGACGGTGGTGGCACAGGTACGACGGTGACGGCTGCGGTGATGATAGGTAGGACTGGGGCCGGGATGGGCGGCATCCTCATCGTCACGACTGGCAGCGGAGTCGGCCCTGGCACGATGGTGGCTGTTGCGGCGGCAACAACGGGATGGTTCGTGGCGAGGGGCGTCACTTCCTCGTACTTCAGCTCGTCGTGTACCTTTATTGAGGCAGTGCACACCTGCAATTTTGGTACTGTCGTCTGCGGTGGCGAGGTCCTTTCGGGAAAATCGTAGTGATGACTTTCCTGACGGCGGTTGTCGGACTGGCAATTTCGTCGTGCTGGCGTCTAATCGCGTCTCGTTTCGCCCGCTGGATCATCGCAATTTCCCTCTCGATTCGAAGGTAACGAATTTTTTTTTCCTCGTACATCCGCTTGTCGAAGGCGATCGCTTTGTCGATGTCCATCTCTGTGTCTCCCGTCCTTGGTGCTGGCATCCTCGGGTTGTGGGCGTAGACTCGGCCTAGAGTTGGGCGACACTTGTCAATGGGGCAGCAGCGAAGGGGTAAAAACTCGCCCTCGATGATCTCCAGCTAGCTCTTGGAGTCGGTGTCGCTATTAGAACCGCACAAGAACACACAAGGATGGGGCAGAGGTAGAAAAATTCTGACAGGCGCGATAACGATCGCTCTTATTTGCACACGGATTATACAGTAAAATGTTCAGCAAGAAAACAAAATATATACATGCGGGAAAGTCAACAATAAAAGTCACGAAATGAAAAAAAACAGCTACGAAGGCAATAGTCACCAACACTTCACTTAGTTCGCACTGGGATGCCCGACAAGTTCGCGGAGAGGTGACCGGCGGCTCGGCGGTAAAGACGGCGGCGGCGGCGACGGCATCAGCAGTGGTGGCGACGGCAATCGCGGCGAAGGCATCGGCGGCGACGACAACAGCGGCGAAGACAGCAGCGGCGGCGATGGCAGCGTGGCGTCGTTGGATCGGCGGCTGCGGCGTCGTTAGGTCGGCTCTGTTGTAGAACTTTGTGACTGAGTGATTGATGTAATTTTCTCTGATTATTGAGAAATGACTGCTTGTCTGTTTTTTTTTTTTTTTTTTTTGAAGAGAGGAGAGAAGATCTTTTATAGACACCCCTATAGTGGGGTAGTGTTGGAGTCCTCCCCTGAAGGGGGAAGAGTATACCAACTAAAAACTCTCCTCAGAGTAGAGCGGAAAGAGACCGAACCTTGACCTTGGTCAACCGCCGGGGTGCTTGTCTGTGGAGCGGTCCATGGCCTTTTATGGGGTCCACGCCCTACTCTTCTCCGGGCTGCGGATGGTGGTGGTGGTAGGGTGTGACGGAAGCGTCGAGGTCGGCGCACGTGTTCGAACCGGCAAATTGCTCTTCCAAGAACAATTTGGGTTCGAGCCAGGCAGCAGGGGGGCGGATCAACTGTCCATTGTGGGCACTGGCAGCTGCACATGTTCACTAATTGTTCTGCGAAATGTCCTAACGAAGTCCTCGATGGGAAGATGCACAGCGGCGGAGGCTTATCCCTTCACTGTATTGTTACTGGCAGCTGTACTTCTTCGAAAATGATCTCGTTTGGAATTTCAATAATGCGGATTTATGTTAATATTGAGAAAGAATCAATGGTTAGCTCATAAAATGCAAATTAAGATAATTACGCATTTGTTAAGATGCGTAGATAAACTAAATAAATATAATAAGATAACACAATAAACTCCACCAATAATATTCGATTCTTCCTTGGTTTTCACCAAAACAAAAAGTTGTTCTATTAAGTTATTACTTGAAATGATGATTTCAGTGATTTTTTAATCCCAATTAAAAGTCCTTTCCCTCTAACTTGGTCAACAACGGTACAATCTGATCGATAGACGGTATAGTTTGATATTTGTAACTGGTAGATATATTTTCGTATAACGAAGTTTGGCAAATTATAATTATATCAAAATTGTTTCTATTCACAGTAATTGAGAATTCGGAGATTTTAGACCTAAGATCACTACAATTTTGGTAGTATATAGTTAGTTTTTTTATGGGGAGGGGTTCGAACGTATTGGAGAGTCGTTAGATAAATAGGGGTTCCCATTTCGATGAACAATTCGAAGGTTTAATTCACCGTTGGATCTTCTGATGTCCAATTCCCTTTTCAATTTGTTGTAATATTCCATCTACTTTTTAGTTTTGTCAGCTTTAACTTCATCGTTTGTTTTAAATATTAATTTTTTTGCGCTACCGTTCTATATTGCTATGCTTACTGTGTGTGTATTTAGTCACGTTCGAATGGCTTTCCCGGACTAATTTCGGTTGCTAGGAAACTCACAAAATAACAAGCCTGTTCTGAGTCATGACAGTCCTAGTACTGTTATGGGCTAGATAAAAGAGCAGCGATTTTTAATTATAAAAGTTGTTTTGAACTATTTTTTTTACTATTTTTATAACTATTTTAAATCGGTAGCGCAAAAAATACTATACAACACTCGGTTCGTTAAGTGCCTTCAAACAGGTCTCGAAAATTACAAATACTCGGCCCTACGGCCTCGTATTTTTAAAATTTTCTCGACCTGTTAGAGAGCACTTACCGAACTTGTGTTGTAATATACTATAAGGGTCTTGGTTTATTTTTCGTACCAAACTTCCCCAATCGAACAGTTTTTAGTGGTTGTATATTAATTTTACGTGACTCTAAAATATGAGCTATAGCTGCCATATCATAATTGAATTTATAGAATTGCTGACTTAAACTCAACTTGAGCAATTATTGGAATTCATTCCCTGCATGATTAAACAATTGTAACTGTTGCATCATCCCACACACGTAAACTTGAGCGCGCATGCGTCGATAACAAAGAGCTACGACAGTTATCGTGATTCGACGAATCGTTAAATGCTGAAGACAACTTTATTTTGTATAACTTAGATATTTATTTTTGTGACTTAAGTTTCGGTAAGTACCATTTTCAAACATGAAGTGACTTCATAAATATCTAAGTTATACAAAACAAAGTAAAAGTGGTTTATGAAACGTTAAATCGTATCATGTTATTGTGTAAATTATAAATTAAAGTGTAACAAATATAATAATAGACCCATAGGAAACATCTCCCAATTATAACACAATATAAACATTAATACAGTGAACTAGTGAACAGTTGGGTGTTAAGAAATCAAAAGTAGAACTGTATTGTAGAAGGAAAGGGCAAGAACTAGAGGTTCGTAGATGTTATAATATTAAATGAATCCGATCATTGTTGGAAATGATAAATACCTAAAAATATTGAAATTATTAAGTTATAAACAGGTTATTACAAATTGAAACAATAATTTTCTCTGAAATCTATATAAATAAAAATGTAAATATTCATTTGTTCAAATTCTTAAATTTCCGAAAGTTCTTCACGGATTGCTTTGAAATTTTGACACGTTTCATTCAAATACGCGCTTGTTTTTATATACCGACTATTACACAATGTGCAAAAAAATGGTTCTATGCCACTTTTATCTAAAAAATTAAGACAAAACACAAAGAAAGTTAAGGATTCAAAATCTTAAATTTAAAATTAACCGTGGCCGGGTATAGCTATTAAAAAATAAATATATAGCAAAGCATATAACGAAGTTCAGTATTATATACTGGTTTGAATGAAAAATGCAGCACCAAGAAAAACAGCCAGAATTTATTTAATTTTTCTACTATTGATGGCTTTCGGTATAAAAAGTAACTCATTAAAATTTCAATAAAAAACTCCTTCGTCAAACCTCTTTTTGGGATGATTTTATATACGAAAAATAGCAATATCAAATGGTGTTTTTATAAACTTGGAACAATTTGGATTAGTTTTCTCGTGATAATAGTGCGAAGAACATCATTTAAAATTCCCAGAGTTCGTAACCGTCGAAATTTTGTACAACTAAGTGATTTCGAGCGAAATTGCCAATAGAATGGAATGTGACGCAACCACAGTAATGAGGTGCTGGCGAAGATGGTCTGAGGAAGGTTTTCATGGACGTCGGAGAGGATCTGGACCACAGCGAAGAACGACAGACCGCGAAGAACGCTAGTTGAGACTTTTGGCGATAAGAGAAAGATTATCCACCAAGCGGGCCATTGGAAACACTTGGAGGGATACATTAAATGTTAGAATCTCAATGGCATCGATATATCATCGAATACGGAGTTTTGGAATGCGTAGTTATCGTCCTTTTTGTTGCCTTCCCCAGACTCCACGTCACAGAGCTTCTAGGTTCGAATGGTGTACAGAACGGGTGAATTGGAGACAAGAATGGCAACAAATTGTGTTCACTGACGAATCCAGATTTTGTTTGTGGGCCAACGATGGACGTAGACGTGTCAGACGTTTCCGCGGGGAACGCAGAAATATGGACTTCGCGCTTCCTCGGCATACTGCTCTCACGCAGGGGGTGATAATTTGGGGTGCCATCACGTATGGTGGTAGGTCCCCTCTAGTTTTTATTCCTGGTACCCTAAATGCTTGGCGCTACGTACAGACTATTCTAGAGCCCGTTGCACTGCCGTATTTGCAAGGGTTCCAAAACCCTATCTTTCAGCAAGAGAATGCTCGCCCACATACAGCAAGGGTAACAATAGAGTGTTTAGAAGAAGCTAACGTTGTAGTGCTTCCATGGCCTTCTCGTTCACCAGACCTTTCGCTCATCGAACATATCTGGGATATGATAGGCGTCAGACTAGGAAATTTACCCCGTGGCCCAGACACTTTGGACAAACTTCGTTTGCGGATTCAGGAAGCTTGGGATGAGCTACCCCAAGAAGATATTGATCACCTCATTCAAAGCATGCCGAACCGCGTGAATGAGTGCATTAGAAACAACGGAGGACCGACTCATTATTAAAAAAAAATGCTTGTTGAAGTAAGTTTTCAACTGAGACATTCAAACACAACTTCTGTGAAATGTTCATTAAAATCTTACCATAACTTCTTGGTGTTGCATTTTTCATTGAAACCAGTATATTAAGGATCTTGTGTGGCCCTGGACAATGGCGACCAATAACTAAGTCCGGCACTGTACAAATAACAAAAATACAAGGTCCAAATTAAATAAGCTTTTTACACTGTGTTGGAACAAAACTATTTGTTTTCCTATTGAAAGTAATCAACTGGCAAAAATTATGTTTGGAAACTATTTTTTTTTTACTTTCTTTGTATAAGCATTGTGTCGTGAAAATGTTTACAAGAAATTATAGATTTTGAAAAATGTCTGTCGGTGGACACTTTATCTCAAAAAAAGATTTTCAAATAAAACTTTAAACGTAAGATTTTATGGACAATGCAAAGAACTGAAAAGCGTTTGGCAAACCGAAAGTAAGCGTTTTCTTTTTCCATATATTACTAAATATGGCTAATATAGGGTTTTCTAAAAAGAGGTTTCATTTTGATATAAAAACGAGTATATTTTAAGAGAAATCAATGGATATTTATTTCATTGTAAAGAGAAAGGTATGCCATTAACGATGAAAAACGATATGAGCCAAATGGCCGCCACGACTACGGTTGCAGCACCATATCTTTTCATAAAATTTTCCATGACCAATTTGCACATTTGTATGTCCTCGATAACTTCACGAATTCCATTTTTTAGATCTTCAATCGATTGTGGAGCATTGGCATAGACCTTATCTTTCACGTGGCCCCAAAGAAAAAAGCCTAAAGGTGTCAAATCACAAGATCTTGGAGAACAATTGTAATCACCTCTTCGCGAAATAACACGGCCAGGAAACTTTTCTTGCAAAATTGCGATTGTTTCGTTGTTTGTGTGGCACGTAGCGCCGTCTTGTTGAAAATAAACGTCATCCACATCAATATCTTCCAATTCTGGCCATAAAAAATCATTAATTATAGCTCGATAGCGCAATCCATTCACAGTAACAGTTGCACCAGCCTTATTTTCGAATAAGTAAGGTCCAATCACACCGCCAGCCCAAAAACCACACCAAACAGTGACACGTTGAGGATGGAGAGGCTTTTCAATAAGCATTCTTGGATTTTCCGAGCCCCAAATACGGCAATTCTGCTTATTCACGTAGCCTCCGAGGTGAAAATGGGCCTCATCACTGAAGATGATTTTTCGATGAAAATCCGGATCATTTTGATGCATTTCAAGGACTCAATCAGCAAAGATACGACATTGCTGGTGATCGACCGGCTTGAGTTCTTGTGTTAACTGAACTTCAAACCTAAGTCTTTATGCAAAACACGGTGTAATGTCGTTTTTGGAATGTCTAATTCCAAAAATCGACGAGGAATCAACAAACCTGGGTTTTCGTTAACACTATTGGGTACAGCAACAATATTCTCAGTTGTTCTTGAGCGACGCACACGTTTCGATTCTTCACATCACTAAATTGTCCCAACAGCTCAAATTTTTTAGCCAGTTTTACTATTGCTGGCCGAGAAGGTGCTTCACGACGACTCAAAAGTGCTTTAGTTTGGCGAACTGTGACTGCAAAATTTTCACCATTACTGTAGTGAATTTTAATAATTTCAATGCGTTGTTGAAGCGTATATCGTTGCATTTTTACTAATTGCATAGTTTTTACTTGTCAAATGTCAAAAGATGACAGCTGCCCAGATAGCGGGCTATTCAAAATGAAACCTCTTATTGGAAAATCCTTTATTATAAGAATATTCAAACAAATGTTAATTGTATAGATTATGTATTTTAATCCATAAATATCCCAAAAAACCCTTTGATAACTTTAAATCTGAAAAAGTTATAATGACCACATAAACATGTTTTTGTGTAATACCGATTACGGCAATTTACGAATTGAATGAATTAATAGCAGAAATTTATACAAAATGATTTCATTAATTGCGGGCACCAGCATCAGACCAACTAATTAACATTTAATAAATTATTGTAATTTATTTCATGCTTCTGCAACAAGTACGGGTTTCCAATTTTAATTAATTAACATTATTTATGTAATTTCTATTCACAGATTTACATTGTAATGCATTATTACATTAAATTACTTATAACGAAATATTGTCACTGGGATGACCTTCTTTTATCATTTTCTTCAGTAAAAGTTTACACTTAACTCATTTAAACAGGATGTAATTTAGTTTCTGCGTGTTTGCAGTAATTTTCATGATAATTATATAATTTGTCCTTTTTTGTTGGAAGACGGCAATTTTTATAGATCAACACAACAGTTATTCTTAAGTCAAAAAAAAGAAACGACCAGAAATGCATTTTTCCGGTAATTGCTATGGAAATTCTACATTTCTTTTAATAAATGCTCGAAACTTTGATAAATTATTTAGACGTTTCTTAACCATTTTTCAAATACATTTTTGCACGATCTTGCCCTTTTCTTAATTTACCGATATTGTTTACAGACATGGGAAGTTGACCATCCCACACTGTTCTGTTTTTACCATGGCAACAATAAATGCAATACTGAAATATTCAATACAGTACTTGTGCGGTACGTAAATATGTCATTGCGTAGTGTTTGCGCGATTTGAGTGGGACTTGTTGCGAATACGAAGCTCATCCCCCTTCTTCAATTTCAATATCTCGTTATTATTATATTTATTTATTCTTTACTATATATGCTTACAATTATATGGAGCAATTATAGTAAAATAGTGTACACAATATTGAAAAACATACATACAGGGTCTTTTTTTTAACTCAGAACATATGATTGTTAATATCTATGTTCTATGTCATAATAATCACATCAACGCATTTCAATGTTTTGACAATATAGGCAACCATACTTACACTCAGTTTAATTTAATTATCAAAATTGTGTTATTAATACAAATGTATTACACCACCGAAGAAAGAATACAGATAATTATTTGGTACAAGAGTGGGAACAGCATTCAACGTGTTAGAGATTTGTTTTCAGTTGAGTATCCGAGCAGACAAGTTTCATCCACCTCAAAAATTTGTAATATTGTCCATCATTTTGACAATACTGGCTGCGGGAGTAATTTTCACAATAAAAGGGCTAAAGTAAATCACATTTTAACGGAAGAGATAAAACTCAACATCTTATGTTATGCAGAGCAGAACCTCATATCATCGTTAAGAGTTTTTTTTTTATAAAAAAATCATGCCAAGCTATGTTCATGATCTCTCAGCATTTTAAAAATATTTATATTTGCCAAAGCATTTATGAACTAAAATTAAAAAAATGGTGATGTGGCCATCATGTTACTTTCTCCGACTTGATGGTATCATTTATATTTACGCTTTCATGGTTTATTTTCTATTTAAATCATATTTTAAATGTACGTCGAGGGTTTTGTAGACTCGGATGAAACTGACGTTTAAAACGTCAAAATTATGAAAGACGGAAAAATTATGCTTTCAATCCTAAAACAAAACTCAGTTTACTCGAAAACTAAAGAGATTTCGAAAAAACTTATTCTTTATAAGTTGTTCATTTTCGCATTCTCTGCAATTATTATTAACATAAATTTGCTGTAACTATTATCGTTTTATAATTATAAACTAAAAATTTAAAAAAACAAAATAAATTTTTTTCTCGAATAAAAATGATTTTCTGAAAAATATTATCTAATAAAAGATGTTCATTTATTTGTTGTCTTTAAAGTGTATTTAAATGTTTTTGTGATATTTTTCATATTTAAGAAAATATTGGCAAAAAACAAAAAACAGTTAAGGTAAACGCCCACTTCCGGTGTACGAAATTTTACCAAAAGCTTTTCGGTTCTTCAGATTATTAAATAAGACAGATGTTCAAAGTTTCATAGCAATTGCTCTATTCGTTTTTGAGATACAGCGCTCACAGACAGACACACACACACACACACACAGACACAAAATTTTTGTTGAAATGGCCTCTAGGGACCCCAAAACGGATATTTCCGTAAAAAAAAAATTTGAAAAAAAAATCACGATAACAATACTTTCTCGTACTTCGTAACAGAGAAAGTAAAAAAAGAGGTTTATTAAAACCTTTTATTCATGAAAATGTTATAATGTGCGCATTATTTAATTCTATGGGCAGCATTAATGAGTTACATTTAACACTCAATTTTCTTAAACACTCATTTGCATGTTTAATATGGTTATTAAACACGCGAATTTGCGCTTTAATTCACAGAACGCGATTTATGATATTTTATTTGCCCTGTTTAATACTGATTTTATTATTGTTTTCAATTGTAATTGTAATTACAAATTTAATTTCGATTTTAATTTTGATTTTGTTTTTTTTTTATTTTGATTTTGATTTTAGTTTTGATTTTAATTTTCGAGAACAAAGTATAGTGTAAAACTCGCATATAATGGCTATTAATCACTCAAACGATGTGCACCACTCGCCTACGGCTCGTTCCGCAAACATAGTTCTCGTGATTAATAGCCATCATTATATGCTCGTTGTACAATATACTATTTTTATGTAACCAATTTGTCATTGGCTTCATTAATCACTTGTCTTACCACTTTGAAAAACGGTCATTTTTAATTAAATCCTCTTTTGTAATATTTTCCATAAATAATAAAACAATATAAATCGTAAACAAGACACACGAAATAATCTGTACAGATTTAAATCGATTGCGTAATTTAATGTGCCTTGGGCGCCCACTGTTGTAAATACGGCCCTGCATTATCCACAATAATAACAGTAATGATTGTGTTTACGAGCACTTGACATTGTTGAATATTTAATATCGGTGTTATTAGCAAAATGATCTGCTATAAAAATGCCATTCCAATGACGTGTTTGATAACTTAATAATCGTATTACTTAAATTCGTCATACCTCATACACATGGAGATAAAACCGCAACACACGTACCACAATATGGTATTACGTGTTTATCTGAAAAAAAATAATTGCCCCCGTGTTGATGCGATAACATACATACCAGAAACTGTTTAATAAACAGTTCAGACCTGATTCATAAAATTATTATGAAAAACATTATAGAAATTAATTAGATGTTCATGTTTATTGGTGTTTAATAAGTGATATTTACACATATTACGTGCATATCAGACCTATATTTCAGGAAATCACTAAATGATATCAATTTCTTGCATACTTGATTCCCTGTCATCGACAACTGCGAACCGATTTCGACCTCCTCTGGTATCGTCAGCCCAAAACCATTCTAACCTCTATATGGTCAATATTGGTAATCGTAATTACTCGGTGTTACTGTTTCCTGGTGTAAATTAAAGATTGAAACTTAATTGCACAGCTGGTTTGCGAGTTTGGGTCGGGTACATGTTCGGTTTGCAGATTTTCTATGTACCTTGAAGGATTTTTCTTTCTTTCCAGAAGTCGTTGAAATCGCTTCTAGGGGCCTCAGAACGGATATTTCCGTAAAAAAATAACGGAAAAATTAAAAAATGCAAATAACATTTTAGTTGAAAATTGTTCAACTTCAAAAATTCACGCAACTCTATTAAAAGGGGTTTGTTTATATCAAAATCTAGATATGGGGTTTTTCAAATTTTTAAACAAATGCTTGGTGCTTGGTTTTCCATCATACGTTCCATTCGGTGTGTTAGTGTCGCAATTTGCTGCTTTATCTCTTGATTTTCTTCTTGATATTGTTGCTTTGTTTCCTGATTCTCCTGATTAAGAGTATCGAACTGCTGCCTCAAACCTTCAGCTGCCTCGCTAAAGAACGCTCATGCTTCGTGAAATCTCAAGTTGAATTGAATCTATTATAGCTTGCCTGCAACTTTGTATAGTTCTGGCATGAGACTCTTCAGCGACCTTGCCAACCCCTTTGTAAAGCTCACGATATATTCATATTAAAGGAAAAATATATCTTCAACAATATTGGAGAGTTTGCAATTGATAGAAATTGTTTAATCAACTAAGCTCGGTTTAAATCTAGACATGACATATTGCAAATTTTAAATAAATTTTAAAAGAAGAATATACTTGAGTGATTCCAGCTCATATTCGCACTTCATCCCAGGTCGGGTTCTCCGATTTGCCTCAAAATTTGAGAGAAGCTTCAGTTGACCAAAAAATGGTGATGTGGCCATCATGTTACTTTCTCCGACTTGATGGTATCATTTATATTTACGCTTCCATGGTTTACTTACAATTTAAATCATATTTTAAGTGTGCATCGAACGTTTCGTAGACTCGGATAAAATTGACGTTTAAAACGTCAAAATTATGAAAGATGGAAAAATTATACTTCAAATTCAAAAACTTAGTTTACTCCAAAACTAAAGGGATTTCGAAAAAAACTTATTCTTTATAAGTTGTTCATTTTAGCATTATATACAAGTATTATTCACATAAATTTGCTGTAACTATTATCGTTTCAAAATTATGAACCAGAAATTAAAAAAATAATAATAAATTTTTTTCTCGAATAACAATGATTTTATAAAAAATATTTTCAAACAAAAGATATTCATTTATTTGTTGTCTTCAATATTTGTTTCAATATTTTTGAGATATTTTTCATATTTAAGAAGATATTGGCAAAAAACAAAAAACGGTTTAGGTAAACACCCACTTCCGGTGTACGAAATTTTACCAAAAGCTTTTCAGTTCTTCGGATTATCAAATAAGACGTATGTTCAAAGTTTCATATCCATTGCTTTATTAGTTTTTGAGATACAGCGCACACAGACAGACACACACACACACACACAGACACACACACACACACACACAGACACACACACACACACACACAGACACAAATTTTTTTTTTCCAGAAATTGTTGAAATGGCATCTAGGGACCCCAAAACGGATATTTCCGTAAAAAAAATTTTTGAAAAAAAAATCACGATCACAATACTTTCTCGTACTTCGTAACGGAGAAAGTAAAAACTCATATTCCCAAAATTTTAAATGTCTATATTTATATATGAGCGGTATATTGCCCATTGAAATTTTGAGAGTACTGTCCCAAAAAAACACAAGATTCGCGTTTGCCTGGTGGTTTTTATGTAAAAAAAATTGAAAAAATCACGCTGATTTTCAATATATTGCTGCGGATGCGCAAAAATCACAAAAACTTTTTTTCCAAAAATTCATATCTCGGGCGTAGCAGCCACAATCAGGCTCAAAATTTCGGTAAAGATAGCTGATTGTTAGTATTTTCAGATACCATCATAAAAGTCTTGGCTATTTTCCCTGTTCCCACCAATTTTCACCAAAAACGGCTAAAAAACTGTTTTTTACCCAGTTTTTTTGAATTTCCCGCGTTCTTTCGGTCAAATATTACATCAAAATCTGCAAGAGCAACCTCAAATACAGTCGTGTACCAAATTTCGTTGAAATCTATTGAGATCCGTTGAAATCGCAGATTTTTAAATATTATTGTTACAAAACAATTAATTGTCAAGATAAAATTATTGATTTTAATAATATGTGCTAAGTGACTGTTACCACAGTTACCACTATTGCAGACTCTGGCCATGTGTAAATATTTTTTTCCTCCTTCAAAACTGTGATATCAACGATCAAATCTGCATCTTTTATATTTATTATCATTCCGAAATACAGAGTACGTTGGAGCACAAAAGACACATAGGTATGAGTTGTTCACTTGTATTCAATTTTTTCTAAGAAATTGAACCGAAAACAAGAGTTTATTTGCGAACTGACGGTTTTACAAATTTTCCAATTTTCAGTACCCGATTCAAAATGATGATAACTACGAGTTCCTGGCAGAGTTTTAATATTTTGAGGCAATTCTTTTCGTTGATTCACGATTTCGATTTCTTTAGTGTCCACTAAAAATGTTATGACCGACGGAAGTTTTATTTTACAGAAATCGTGTAAGTCTTTGGTCGTTAAAATTTGTTGATTTGCTGGTCTACGTAGACTTTCTTTAGCGTTTGACAGTACCACTGAGGCCATCGCAAGGTGATTTGCCGTGCGATGTAGCAAAGAATACCCAAGAAGCATCAAAGCCATATAATTTCTTATGTTGAGTTAGGAAAAATAAATTAGTACAATTTTTGTATTGACCTTGGCAGCCGTCACTATCATATTGAACACAATTAATTTGAGGAAAGTTCAATTTTAAATATTCCATAGTATATGCTTGAAAAACTTTTACAGTTTTTTTTACAACTTTTTACATCGTGTTTGATATCATCAGATAGAAAACATAAAGACTTGTTGACCACCTGGTTGGACTCGTCTTTCAAATATATTATGACTGGGTGCACTGACGTTTATAAATACATAAATACTGACGTTTATTGTAGTGGTTACCCTGAACAGCATCTTGAGTAATAAAATTGTAATTTTCACTAAAATCGAAAAGAATTAATGCTTCGTGAGAGTTTTACTTTTTTGACTTGTAATGAATTCTGATTGTTGTATCGAAATAAAATGATGAGGAATTAATTTATCGACTTTATCGCAAAAAATTTGCAAACGTTCTTCATAAGTTGCTTGCGTTTGAACTAGTTTTGCATTTTCAACTTGTATCCACTCTGAATATATCTTTATGGTATAATTTTGAATTTATAGCTTTTAACAATAATTTTATATTTTGATGATATAAACAAACACATATAAAATGGGTACCAGGAGCCCCTGCAAGTACACAATATTTTCGTCTTTAAGAACAAAATGTAGAGAATCCAACCTTGTCTTCCGGATTGTCTTGTTTGTAAGCACAATGCAGCTCTTTCAAAGTACTTAATATAAGTCTTTTAGACTCGCGTTTACCTTTACTCAGACTCACAAAGTCTTTCATTCCTAGTAATATGTGGACATGACCAAGTGCGTCATCCGTGTAATAATTAGTTATGCATTTTAATAGATCAGGCCGAAGTTTTTCTACTTGGTTCTTGTCCGGAAGTGCCAAAATCTATAATTTCAACATTGGGCAATTTTCTCACCACGGGAGTTAAAATTTGACATTTCTCTCTACTAGATGTACTTGTTTTGAATTTTTCTTTCAATTCCGATAATAATATTGAAAATGAATCAGTTTTACCGCCATTATTAAATTCAATGCTCTGATCTAAATTACATATTTTTGTTCGTTTCTGCCTTTTTTATAGTTTCCTACATCTTTCTTTTAGAATATTTTCGTTTCTCATAATTATGAAATTTTTCAACTTTCACTGGCGATGCTTGTAATAAATGACAAACTTCTTTTATACGACTCTTTTGTTCTTGGGACGGAATGAACTCCTCAGATGATAAGGTCATTTCACTTAGTGAGGAACTTGTTTGAGTTAACAGTGGACTGACGCTACGTTCACTGACGCTTTGAGAAGGGTTAGAGGACACATAGATTGTAATCTTTCATGACAATATCTATTTTTTTACCAGCAATCAATTTAACATCACGAGAATTAGCGAATTCATGTAGTTCAAGAGTGATTTCTGTCAATCTATGTTCTATTTTTCTATTTCATATGAGAAAAATGGATTACAACATTTTGTTTGCAGCATTGGGAAAGTATGCAATAAGTAACGTTTATGATAATAACAAACATGAGAGGATTATCATACTCTGTTTTACCTGACCGTAATAGTATGAGCTTTTTCTAAGAAGTATCTAAATCAGGCAGAACTTTGAATTCTTCTGTACATTTCGAAGTACTTTCGCTGGCAGTTGAATTGAAGATACACGCATAACGAACCTCAACAGCTGAAACACCTACAGCGTCGAAGAAAAGTAAAACATAACAAACTTTGTATAGATGTGCGGAAGAAATGATGATATTGATGATCTTACTTACCAGACACCAGACACTATTATTTATTTAGAAGGTATCTAATTGATGGTAGAGTTGTGTGTGTATTTTAATTAAAAGGTAAAAGTATACTTCGAGGGAAGAGAGTTTCTTGGAAGAAATTCTCCCGTCTCATAGAGCAGCACGGACCTCAACGAGAGACTCGCTGTAGGGTAGACTTAAAAAAGAAAGCGGTTTGTGTTCCTTTTTCGTTAAAGTATATTGGGAATAAACTTTTTTCTCATTGGTGTCGCCACATTTAATGACGCAATAATGTTTAAAAATCTGTAATTTCAACGGATCTCAATCGATTTCAACGAAATTTGGTACACGACTGTATTTGAGGTTGCTCTTGCAGATTTTGATGTAATTTTTGACCGGAAGTGTCATAGAGCGCGGGAAATTAAAAAAAACTGGGTCAAAAACAGTTTTTTAGCCGTTTTTGGTAAAAATTGGTAGGAACAGGGCAAATAGCCAAGACTTTTATGATAGTATCTGAAAATACAAACAATCAGCTATCTTTACCGAAATTTTGAGCCTGATTGTGGTTGCTACGTCCGAGATATGAATTTTGGAAAAATAAGTTTTTGCGATTTCTACGCAGGCGAAGCAATATATTGAAAATCTGCTTGCGGCATTGGATTCCTCGTGATTTTTTCGAATTTTTTACATAAAAACCACCAGGCAAACGCGAATCTTGTGTTTTTTGGGACAGTACTCTCAAAATTTCAATGGGCAATATCTCGCTCATATATAAATATAGAGATTTAAAATTTTGGGAATATAAGTTTTTTGGTCAACTGAAGCTTCTCTCAAATTTTGAGGCAAATCGGAGAACCCGACCTGGGATGAAGTGCGAATATGAGCTAGAATCACTCACTTACAAGTTTGCAAAGTTTGGAATCGGTAGCAATTGTTTTTAATTATTCTAGCGAACTGAAAAAATGTACACCTTTAAAAATTAATTCAGCTGGGTTTAAATAGAATTACATATATCGAAAATTAGAGATGGGATTCACCATATTTCAATACAATGTGAAAGAAGAATATAGTTTTAAAAATTTTAGGATGTTTGTAATTGTTAGCAATTGTTTTAATTTCTTTGCCAAGTGGTAAATAAACAACTTCAAAAATAATTTTTCGATTCATGTAGGATTATTTTAAAATCTAAAGACGGAATTTTTGAAGTTATTGAAAATTATTAATGAAAATATATTTTCAATTACTTTAGCAATGATTTTAATTTCGCTACCCAGCTTGAAAATGCGTAACTTAAAAAATTAACCCAGCTCGGTCTAAATAGGATTATATCAAAATCTAAACATGAACTTATACAAATTTATACACAATTCTAGAGAAGAATATACATTTTTGATAGTTTAGAATCAGTGTCAATTGTTTTTTTTAATTTTTTGCCCAGTGGGAAAATGAGCAAATTTAAAGTTACGTTCAAATGGGAATGTTAAAGAACCCCTTTTGTTACCTAACAGAAAATAGTATATTATTAAACGAGTGAGAAAGTTGGCCATTGCCACGAGAGTGAATTCCCCAGAGTGGCAATGGCCAACTTGCTCACGAGTTTAATACTACACTTTTTCGCATCATATTAAATAATTACCTAAAGATTTTTCTGTTTATATTAAATTATAACGAAGAATTTTTCTCATAATTGCAAATTGAGGCATTCCGCTGACAAAATTAGGATGTTTATGAATTCATGTTTTCAATGGTAACCGTTGTAACAAAACAAATATGGTGAATCACAGGCTACTACTTAAAAGCGGCACTCACATGTACGCGCAATCCCATACGATTGGACTGGCCCTTTCCAATCCCGGGCGAAGGAACATACGTGTAAATGCAAAAACATCGCACAATATAAAAAATACTTTTTGTCTCCGCCCGTCTCGCACGGGATTAGATGCTTGAATTTTTTTAGTCTGATAAATACATGAAAACGAAATGTAGCC
The DNA here is from genome assembly GCA_910593695.2 of Ocypus olens. Taxonomy (NCBI): domain Eukaryota; kingdom Metazoa; phylum Arthropoda; class Insecta; order Coleoptera; family Staphylinidae; genus Ocypus; species Ocypus olens. The sequence continues at coordinate 13,951,966 of OU343053.1, read as the reverse complement.
TGAATATATGAATATTCAACCTGTTCGTTAATCTGCAAGCAACAAATTAAGTCTTACTAAGACTATAAACAAATAACTTATTGAAACAACTACTTCCCTGGCTAGTGCCACGCCGGATATTGAATGATACAAAAGAAATTTGCATGTTATTACTAGTACTACTAAACCCGTTCAAACCTTCCATAATCTCCTCAGTCGTTTACGACGTCTTCACGATCACCTTCACGTTGTTTCAATAAGTTATTTGTTTATAGTCTTAGTAAGACTTAATTTTTTGCTTGCAGATTAACGAACAGGTCGAATATTCATATATTCAGGCTACATTTCGTTTTCTTGTATTTATCTAATGCTTTCTGCAACAAGTAAAGTTGTTTCTAATTTGTTTATTTTTTAGTCTGCTTAAAATTCTACGCGCCACTCCAATCGCGACGCAGGTAACACAATTTTGGCATTCACACACTAGAATTTGTCCTGTACGGCCTGTGTAGTAACGCACGGTTAGAACGATATTCAATAGCACGCGAAAGAGTGTATATGTGAACGTACCTAAAACACTAATCTGTTGAGCACTCCACTGGAGAAATTTTGACGTTTATGAATGCGTGTTTATACAAACAAATGGCAACCATAACAACAACTAAACGGTTGGGCAATGAAACTGCTATCATTTCATTGGCTGAAATCTGTTGGGCAATGAAAATGCTATCATTTGATTGGACGTCACCTGTGGAGAAAAATATTCGTCCGAGTAATGGACAACTTTCTCAATCAAAAATGATTCAGCAACGTTTATATTATTTAATAGGATGCGAAAAAACCTATTTAATATGTATCCGTAACGCCTATGGATCATGAAAATGTAAGATAGGCCACGGAAGAGTCTGAGGAAAACTTTTGAGGTTCAATCAAAGATACAAAATTCAAGATGGATTATATCGATTTCTCTGAAACTATCAATGATACAAAAAAATGCTTCAGATAAAAGTTGAACGGTTTGGAAGGGAACATACAATGGTGACATAGTGAACTTGGTTTGACCTTGTAATATCTATGTGAGGTCAGGTGAATTCAGAGGGCGCGCTTATAGAGCAATTAATATGAAACTTTGAACATAAGTCTTATTTGATAATATCAAGAAAATAAAAGCTTTTGGTAAAATTTCGTACACCGGAGGTGGGTGTTTACCTTAACAGTTTTTTTTTATTCTTTGCGACGATTCTTTAAATATGAAAAATATTACAAAAATATTTGAGCAAATATTAAATAACATAGAAATTAACATTTTTTGTTAGTTTTTCTTCAAGCAGCACACGATGGCTTTTAAAAAATATAAAAACAATTGACACAGATTTAAAACTTTCCAAATTTACTCATAGTCCAGTAAATAAAGATCGGAAACTCACCAAGTTGGGGAATTTGCAAATAATGTTCATTTAAGGTGTACTTGGTAGATCTTGACTAGTACTTTGAAATTCGAAAATATCCTGAGACAAAAAGGTATGGGGCAGACCCTGAAAAATGGCCCTAAGGTTCCAAAAACTCGTTTTTTGCTAATATCTCCAAAAATATGGCATTTAGAGACATTTTGTTTAGGAAAAAAATGAAGATCACTTCATTATCTACAAAAGTTGTCCCAATGATTTTTTTGCATCATCAATACTTTTTGCACAAACGGGGGTTAAAAAATCCATAATTTTGGTACTGAGAAAATATGGCAGTTTCTTATCCAATTTGCGATCGAGGGATCTGAAAATACGCTGAGCTTCATGTTTTGAACTGTAAAGACACATTGTAGATGGCGCTGCCACGTTCCCTTACTTGCGAAATGATTGCGGCTATAAATCAGAAACCCCGGGAATGGTCGATTTCTTAACAAATTTTGGGGTTGCACACATGATTTTTTGCCTGGAGATAAGTGTTTAGACTACATTTATTGGTTGAGTACATTTTAAGTATTATAACATGAGGATGGGGCTAAAAAATTGATCCGAAACTTGCAAAAATCACTTTTTGCCAGGTGACAACAGCTTCAAGTCCTTAGGGTTTTGTATAAGGGAAATTATAATGTTTCAGGAGTTAGAGATATTCTCCCATAAGTCATTGCCAATTTGTTGCAAAATTTCGCCAATTTTTTTCGCGAGGGTTTTTGGAAAAATAGTTGAAAAATTGATTTTCAATCACATTTATTATGAAAAATTCATACAATATTAGAAATACTCAAACAATTGAACATACATCAGTCAATCACCACCCCAAATCAAATTCCCCCTGCTCCATTTCTTTCTTCCTCCCCCTCTCTTTCTTCCTCTCCCTGTATTTCTCCTTCTTCGTCTACTTCTTCGGATACCATTATACCTTCACTATCTTTATAATTTGAACATGGGCTAGACTGACATGAAGCACAGATAGATGGACATTTTAGCTCCGCTTTCTTACATGAACTTTTGTTCCCACAGTCCGCCTTGCATTGGCAAAAAATCATCTTCAGGAGTTCTTTTGTGGTCTGGACTGGTACATCCCCTGCATGTTTCCATCCTCATTCTTCGGGTGACAGTTCGTTCGCGATAAATGTTGTTGAATGAAAATGGGGCAAAATGAACGAAGGCTTACCTTTTGCTCCAAATCACCAGTATTGAAAAATTTCCAATATTCTCCCCTTTTTATATTACAAGAACCTCAAATGTTTGTTTCACTTTTTAGCACTTTTCGTTTTCTACTTTCTCCGTTACGAATTTTTTCAAAATTTTTTTTTACGGAAATATCCGTTTTGGGGTCCCTAGATGCCATTTCAACAATTTCTGGAAAAACATTTTTTGTGTCTGTCTGTGTGTGTGTGTGTGTGTGTGTGTGTGTGTGTGTGTTCTGTATCTCAAAAACTAAGAGCAATTGATATACAACTTTGAACATACGTCTTATTTGATAATCCGAAGAACTGAAAAGCTTTTGGTAAAATTTCATACACCGAAAGTGGGTCTTTACCTTAACAATTTTGCCAATATTTTCTTAAATATGAAAAATATCACAAAAATATTTAAACAAACATTGAAGACAACAAAGAAATGCACATCTTTTGCTTGAAAATATTTTTCATAAAATCATTGCTATTCGAGAAAAAAATATATCAATAATGTTTTTATTTTTGGTTTATAATTATGAAACGATAATAGTTACAGCAAATTTATGTGAATAATAATTGTAGAAAATGCCAAAATGAACAACTTTTAAAGAATAAGTTTTCTTCTAAATCTTGTTAGTTTTTGAGTAAACCGAGTTTTTGAATTTGAAGTATAATGACGTTATAAACGTTTCATCCGAGTTTGCGCAACGCTCGATGTACATTTAAAATATGATTTAAATTGAAAATAAACCATGAAAACGTAAATATAAATGGCTATGATGAAAGTAACATGATGGCCACATCACCATTTTTTTTTTAAATTTATTGCAAATGAAAAATAAGAACAATCTGGACAAGCCAAGGACTTCTAAAACACAGAATGTTTGGAAACAAATACACTGACAGGGATTGCTGATTGCGTGTGTGGCGCCGACCACGCTTGTATGATACTACTAGTAGTACTGCGCATCTACGCCGCGTGAGAATTGTTAGAGAAAGTTTGGGGCTATTTTTTTCCTGAGAAATCGGAACATATGCTTTATATACATGAATGAAAAGCTTAGAATGTCATCTTTATGTCGAACAAGCTATAAGAGTGAACAAAATCAAGAGCTAAGAAAAAACAATCATTAAAAAAAATGACCGTACTTCCCTTCCGTGGCCAATTCCTCCATTTCTGAAAAACTGCTAAAAGTGAGAAAAAAAGAAAAGTGCTATCAAAAAAGGGACATTGTAAGTTTTCCAGTGATGTGCATTAGAAACCGCTACAATGATTGATACATTTTTAATCCACGATTGTGCGCGAAATTTTTCTAAACTCCGAAAACTGCAAAAAAAAACGAAAATGAATAAGTGACTTTATATTAAGATGAAAAAAAAACCAAAACAACCTTTCTCGGCTGTTTCTACACCTTTCAAGGACCTATTATCAAAAAGGATCTGAATAAATGACTATTGATAACAAAATTATAGGTCAATTTATAAAAGTCGAAAAAAATCTCTTAAAAAAAACTTTGGCCACTTTTTGTAATATTTTGGAACAATCAAAATGGGGCTCAAATCACAGCATATGATAACTATGGATTTCCCCTTTCAGATGAATTTTGAATCATCAAAAAATATCAATTTTAACTCGAGTTATCGAATAATTTGTCCGTCCAGCTACGAGTAAATGCATAAAACGTGCTCTTCTGGAATCGAGGCAGGAGCTAGAAATACAGGGCACGTTCGGGTCCCGTTATCTCAAAAACCATCGAATTTTTGACAAAAATGATAAGGACTATTTTTGTAGATAATCAACTGATCTTCATTTATTGTCTAAAAAAAATCTCCAAGCGCCGTATTTTAGCAGGGGTTGGTGAAAAACTGATCTTTTGGAACTTTAGGGCCATTTTTCAGAGTCTGCCCCATACCGTATTGTCCCAGGATATTTTCGAATTTAAAAGTACCAGACAAAATCTACCAATTAAAACTTAAATGAACATCCTCTGCAAATTTGCCTACCTTGGACCCTTCATTTACTGGACTATCAAAAGACATTGTGCTTCATAATTAAATCAAAATTTAAAAATATTACTTCCACAGATTTTGAGATAACAAAAAAAAAATTACAGAGTAGTTCGCTTCAAACAGTACAATTTTTGAAGGTTTTTAAAAAATATAAAAACAATTAACACAACTTTGAAACTTTCCAAATTTACTAAAAATACATTATACTTTATAATTAAATCAAAATTTAAAAACATTCCTTCGACATATTTTAAGATATTCACAAAAGCATTACAGTGTAGTTTTGCTTCAAGCAGCACACTTTTCGATGGTTTTTAAAAAATATAAAAACAATCGACACAAATTTGAAACTTTCAAAATTTACTCAAAAGACATTGTGGTTCATAATTAAATCAAAATTTAGAAACATCCCTTCGGCAGATTTTGAAATAACAATAAAAAAGCCAGCGTAGTTTTGCTCTAAATAGAACACTTTTGATTGCAAGTTTTTAACTAAATGCTCATAAAAAACAGCATACATTTAATTTATAAAAAATCCTGTGCATCACTTGCATCATATCATGCCTTGGGATGGCCCTGGCCCTAGGCTTTTGTCGATGAACCATACCCATAGCCAATCTTGTAAATGGTATTTATTTGATTTATCTACGTATTCTTTTCTTATAAAATACAATTAAGAACGTTACAATTAATCCATTAAGACTTATTTTTCTGACAAATCTGTTATTGTCAAAAGTATTAAAAAAAGCCTTATAAATGTAGACGTTTTAATTTTGTTACAAAAGTCAAACCGCACCATGAAGAAATTGTAAATGAATTAAAATTAGAAGTGCTGGAAACATTTTGACGGTCACCGGTGCACGTTTTTGTTTTCGTGTCCAAAAAAAAAGCGGAAATTACCGAGAAGGAACAAATCTTTCCCATCAAACCTGGAATTTCTCAACGAGTCAACAAATTCAATGGAAGAGAGTTAGGTAGTGAAACCCGTACCAATCGTACGGTCGTACCAGTTTTTTGCCTCACTCACTCCGTCTATTTCATTCCACATTACCTTCGCGTTCTCCCTCCAGAACCATTCTTTCCAAATCAAATGCACGCGCGCGCGCCCGTCCAACTTTTGTTAACAGCAACCGACCAGAGAAAGACGGCGCTACAAAAGTTGCGCTCAGCCGCGTTCCACGCTGCTCTTCGCTCGATCGCACCTTTATCTCACTCTTGTTTTGGGAGTTGTGCGGTGAACAGCTTGCATTTTTGGATTTATATTGTTGCCCGAGTTGTGTGAGTTTCGTGAGACGGCAAGGAAATATGGAGGATAATGTGGAGAATTCTGGAATGCAATGGATTGATGGTATTTATTATTTTTTTTTTTAAATTAATTGATTAGCGCGTTTAAAAAAGAAATTTATTTGGATGTAGAACTGTTAGAGGTCAACAGTTATGATCTTCTTTTAGACGAAATATAAAAAAAATACGATTGGTTCTGCCTGTTACAACATTGTCAAAAGAATAATTTTAATATATACTGGGTGTAACACGAAACAGGCTCATCCATATATTTTTTTATTATTATTTGAGATTTCAATATGAAATTTGGTGGGTTTATACTAAAAGCAAATTTGAGTTTAACGGTCAAAAATTTAAGAACTTTTATGCGCTTGGTTTTATTGCTGCTTAGACTAATTACAGTTTACACAAGTCCTACAAGATACAAAAGAATAATCAATTGTACATGATTATTCTTAATTATTTGAGACAACTAATATACCGGAAGTGACATTGAATGTTCTTTTTATTTTTGGATTCAGGACTTAATTTTACATAAAAATCAATTGTGGCTAAGTATTGAATAAATAAACTAATAACCGCTTTTATAGTGCCTGTAAATTATAATTCGATCTTTTTTTTTAATAACTCAAGTTTTCAATATGGAAACATGGCGGTTTATTATAATTTTTTAAAGGTCATTATCCTATCTGTCAAAATATATTTATGTGAGACATGTGAAACTAAGGAAAAATGAAAAAATAATCATACAATTGATCGAATTTTCATGTGTCGACAGGTTTAAGTGTATATTTTGAACATCTATTATAATTTTGTTTGCGTTTTGTTTTTGTTGTTTATTTGACAATTGATTTATTGTAGTGATAATATCATTTTAATCAAGTTTCTACTTGTAATTATGAATAATATGATCATTTCTAGTCTAGTTTGTTTTTTGTTCTATTTAATGTGCATATTTAGACATTGTTCATGTATAAGCAAGTGCTGTATTTATTTGTACTAGAATGAGTATTTTGTCAAACCTTGGCTTACTTGATAGAAAATAAAGATTGCATTTGTTAAATAAATTCACTGATAATTTTAATGTTTTTTTCGTTTTTCTTCAGTTTTACGAGTTTCACATAAATACATTTGGATAGAGAAGATATTGACCTTTTAAAACATCATAATAAGCTTCTGTAAACTAATTTGAAAACTTAGTTATATACTGAAGGAAAAAAATGAAACACTTGGAATTCGTGATATTTCGACCATTTTCAAACCGCCATAACTCGGCGTATTTTCAATCGATTTTGATTAATTTTTAAGGGCGAAAAACTATGAAGTATCTTCTTTAAAGTCATGCATGCAAACTACAGCGAAACCCCTTCCGCCCCCCTCTAGCGCCCCTGTGAAAAAAAAAGTTTTTTCTGGAAACCATGTCCAACTTTGATGATGTCTACGGAGTTGGAAAAATATTGTCTACTCATAAAGACATTAAAATTTGATCAATTCCCTATGCACGACTCAAAGAACGAAGTTCCTACGACGATTTGGCACCAAGTTATGGGTATTTGAAAAAAGTGCATTCCGTGGTTTTTCGCACATAACTCGGTGACTTTTCAACCAAACACTCTTTGAGGGCGAAAAACTTTGAAGTGTCTTCTTTAAAGTCCTGCATGTAAACTTAAGCGAAATCCCTTCCGTCCCCTCTCTAGCGCCCCTGTGAAAAAAAGTTTTTTCTGGAAATCATGTCCAACTTGATGTCTTCGATGTCTTCGGAGGTGGAAAAATTTTGTTGACTTGATCCACCATAAAGGCATTAAATTTTGAATTTTGATCAATTCCCTATGCATGACTTAAAGAAAGAAGTACCTACGAAGATTTGGCACCAAGTTATGTGTATTTAAAAAAAAGGGCATTTTTAGGTTTTTTCGCACATAACTCGGTGACTTTTCAACCAAATTTGATGATTCTTTCGGGGAAAAAATCCCATTTTGACTCTACTTTAAGGGGGTAAACTCCGATTAGAATGATCCCTTTTCGAACCCTTCAATCGCCGAACAAAAAAAAGACGTTTGGGTAAGAAACACGTTTTTGGGCAAAAAAACGTCCAACTTTAGCAACGTGTACCGAGTTGGAAAAAATGTGTCGACTCGATCCACCAAAAGGGCATTGAAATGTGTTCAATTACCTGTGTAGGACTTAAAAAAATGAAGTTCTTACTGCGATTTATCACAAAGTTATGGATGTTTGAAAAAGTGCATTTTGTGGTATTTTTATTTTTTCGTTTGGAGGCGCGTAGAGCCCTCTCTTTGAGTGGGGGATAAACCCTCTCAAAGAGGACATATTTTGCTTTTGATTTCTCAAAAGATCGTCGAAATCGGTTGAATAGAAGCTGAGTTATGGCCATTTGAAAATTACCTAAATTTTTACAAATCTCGTTTCATTTTTTTCCGTCAGTGTAATTTGTTTGTTTTTATAGGGCGCATAAGTTTGCATGCAGGACTTTAAAGAAAAAACTTCAAACTTTTTTTAAATTTTTTGTTTTTTTCAGTATACAACTTGTCCACGTAAGTATGCAACATATGGGAAACTTTTTTATTATTAATTTCTCAGAAAATTGTATTCTTTATAAAAGTTGGTGCTTGATCTTAAACACACAAAAAAGACAAAACAAATGACAATCGACTCTATTCAGAGTGGGGCACCGCATACGACACTGTGGTTTTATGGAAAACCATGCAACTTCGTGTTATTCTTTTCAAATATAGATGTGGGATCGTTGAATGTACAATTTAAAATTATTATACAGGGTGTCCAATTAAAAAGATACACATCAAAGTTATGTTTTTTTAAATGGAACACCCTGTATTTTTTGTATTTTTGAATTCTAGGGAACAAATAAAGGTGAGTTACTTCAATATTCCCTATACCTATCGTTTACCGTTTTCGAAATATTTAAAGATTTGTTGAAATTAAGGGTATAGGTGAAATTTTATTTTTGCCCTAGTGATTGACGTTAAACCATTACAATCTTTTCTATTGTTTGGTTAAAGGTTCGAAGGTTCGGTATAGGGAATATTGAAGTAACTCACCTTTATGTGTTCCTTAAAATTAAAAAAATGGCTTAAAATACAGGGTGTTCCATTTAAAAAAACATAACTTTGATGTTTATCTTTTTAATGGGACACCCTGTATAGCTGATAATAATTTTAAATTGTGCATACAACGATCCCACATCTATCCATTTGAAAGTAATAACACGAAGTTGCATGGTTTTCCATAAAACGACCGTGTCGTATGCGGTGCCCCACCCTGTATAGCGTCGAATGTCATTTGTTTTGTCTTTTTTGTATGTTTAAGATCGAGCACCAACTTTTATAGACAATAAAATTTTCTGAGAAGTTAATAATAAAAAAGTTTCCCATATGTTGCATACTTACGTGGACACGTTGTATATATATTTTTTTAATTTTATTTCGTTCTTGCTACAATTGTTCCTCTACCAATGAGTTAAATGTGAAATTCAAATATCCCATTTTAAACGATTAATAACAAACAAAAACACTAACTAAATCGATGTAGATTTTTCATTCACTGCCTTGCGAGTGAGGTAATATTATAATAATTTATTTGCTATTTTTTTGATGACACATGCGCATGTGATTCTTGGAAGCAGGAAGGAGAGATAAATCACAGTAGCACACTTGATGTCCTTCAGTCGTGGATTTTGTGTGAAATGTGTTAGAATATATGAATTATATTACCTTGATTTAATTACTTTGTTATTTTAAAAAGTAATAAATAAATTTTGTATTTAATGCTTAACACTAACTTCTGATAAAAGAAATTTTGTTTTTGTACGGAGCTATGATGTTTTCAGACAAAATCTGATGTCCCAAATGTTAATGCGTCACCAATGTTTACAAAAATTGCAAACAAACAGTTATAAATTGTTCATTGGGTATCGTTGATTATGTTTTTGAAATTAAATCTACTGTGGCCAGGTCCAAAAAGGAAATTTATTGAGAGTGTTCGTAATTCTGGTGATGGTGGAGGCGCCAAAATCCGTGGCTGGAAAGTTATTGCTAACTTCTCCTCGGTTGTTTTCAGTTGTAGAAAGTGATACTTTGTAGCGTTGCTGAGAAAAACTCATTCATAATTTGCTCCACCAATATCTTTCAATCGTGGTGGTGTGCTGGGCAAATCTTCAGTTGTACTCGGAACTAGGGCTGATTTCCAATTCCGAAGCTTCAAAGACTCGAAGATTCATAGAAAATCTTTGAAGATTGTAGTTTCGAAGATTCGCAGCTTGAAGTCTTATTTCGCGAATATTAACGAATGAAAAAGTTAATTCGTATCAAATTATTTCAAAACTAATAAAAACGATTAGTTTTGTAATATATGTTATTGTTTTTTATCTTGCCAATTCATTGGTCCGATGTTAATTACTACAGTAATTCAGCATGCATCTTAAGTTTCGTCTTAGGTATTCGAGATAATTCTTGGAATTACATAAAAGTTTAAATCCCCTTGGGATTGAAAAATTCGAAAACTTCGAAACTTCACAACTTCCATTCTTCGAAAAAAATCGACAATTTCGATACATCGAATCTTCGCAACATTAAATATTTGAAAAATTCGAAAACTTGTATATTAGAAGTTCTCTTCGTTCTTTCTAATACTTCGAAGCTTCGATGTTGCGAAGATTCGAATTATTAGGACTCCTACTCGAAACGGCTTCCATTTCACTAATATATCCAACTAAGTTATCGCGTTTACTTATTATTAACATATTCGAGATAACTGGGCTTGCAGTGTCATTACATATGAATGCTAGATTATTATTCACGAAATAGACAAAAACAGCATCTAGAATTCAAGCTACTGCTACAGTTCACATTAATGACGGCTCGCGAGGTGATGATACGGCCGAGGTAGCAGGGGTGACAATACAGATAGGTAGGGTCTATTGCAGAGGGCTGGCGACGGACCGCATCTATCTGTATTACCACCTCTTCTACCATGAGGCACCGCGCGAGCCGTCACTGGTTCACATACAATTGGTCAAATTGTAACTTTTATTGTACAATGTAATATTCTATCAGTCCTAAAGTTAACATTTTGGCCCTAATTTGTGGAGGTAAAGTAGAAGTTCACGCACTATGGCGAAAGTTTTAACAATGGACGGACTGTAAAATACAAATAGTTGTTTCTTAATCACGTGCATAATTATTAATAATAACTTTTTATATCGTATGTTCATTAAAAAAAAACCTCAAGTGTGCCATGACTTTTTCGTTTTAAAAATCACAATGGTTTACAGCAACCAGCAAAAAACGTTTCTAATTGAAAGTTATTTCCGATATGGGATTAAAGTGGACGGAAATTGGGTGTATTCATTCGACGCACTTTTAGCAGAGTTTCAGGAAGAATTTCCTAACGTGCCCATTATTTATGATGAATTTAAAAATACCTTATCACGATCTGTTATATTATTTCGTGAAACGGGTAGTATTCTCCGTAACCAGGAAGTGGTAGACCAGTTAAACGAACTCAAGATGCTATTAACACAGCCCAAGAAATTTTGGAAGATGAACCTACGCCTTCTCTGCGTCATTTGTTACAGCAAATGAATTTATCGGTAGGAACATGCCACAAGCTTCTACGAAAAGATTTCCAAGTATACCCTTATCGCATAACATCAGTGCAAGAGTTATTACCTGTTGATTACCCCAGACGACTAGAATTTTGTCAGTGGTTTTTACAAAATGTAAACGAGGATGTTTTACAAATTACTTTTTTTACCGATGAAGCTTGGTTTTACAAGGATGGGTACATTAATTCCCAAACTATAAGAATTTGGTAGGATGAAAATCCTCGTATAGAGAAACTACTACATCCAGAGAAAGTTGGCGTTTGGGCAGCGATTAGTGGGAGAAGATTAGTTGGACCGATATTCTTTGAAGGTAAAATCCTATTTTTATTACCAATAATAAAAATTCAATAACCGTGCATTCATTTTAGGTACGATAACTGCAAACCGTTATCGTACAAAAATTTTATTGCATTTTATAAATGACTTAAATAATGACGAACTGTAAAGTGCATATTTTTATCAAAACGGAGCAACTCCTCATTGCACAATGGATAATTTGGCCATTTTGGAGGAATTTTTTGAGGACCGAATAATAAGTCGAAATGCACAGATTCCTTGTTCATGCGATTTAACACCATGCGATTTTTTATTGTGGCCATACCTGAAAAATTGTATTTATGCACAACCAGTACACAATCTAGAAGACATGCGGCAACGAATTCGAGATAAATTTATAGAAATTAACAATAATCCAGTGTTGTTGCGGAGCGTAATGGAGGGTGTGCAACGAAGACTTCAGGCTTATGTTCAAGAAGAAGGAAGGCACATACAACATTTAATATAATTTTATAGTGAAAAATTTAACGTATCTATAAATTGACTACAGTTTAATGTTTAATTTTGAAAAGTAACATAACCTCAATATGTGTTACCAACTTAAATTTTTAAAATTAAAAAATCATGGCACACTTGAGGTTTTTGTTTAATGAACATACTTTAAACTCTTACCTAATAATGGGAAGCAAATTTAATGTAGCACGCTGGGGTACATTTTTCAACACTTTTGTTTGATTGATACCTATTACCGTGGTTACTTACAAAATTAAACATATCAAGGAAACTACAATTATATATTTCTATTCTTTCATATAAATTTAGTTGATTAATTTTCTATAATTTAATAATATGTATGTATGCACGACGGGTATGGTATCAACCATTTGATACATAAATAACTACTTCAACTGGTTTGGATTATGAATACAAAACAGGCAAACACGTAATAAATATATTATTAAATATTCTATTGTAATTAGGAATTACCGTTATCGAGTTTAATTTTTTCAAGCTGGACCTAACCTCGCAACACCGCAGCATTTTTTGGCCTTGTAATCGAAATATCTTAATTAAAGAATATACCAGTATATATGGTACAGGTAAATCGTGCATAAACATTTGATTTTCATCTGACTAGAGGCGACGATTTCACTCCTGGTAACGCAAACTTAAACTCGAAAGGTACTTATTTATAGTGTTTTGCAAAGCTGTCAAAATAATAAAAAATAAATATTGTTTCATCAGAACACCAACAGACCGGTTTCGACCTTTCAGTTCTCATCACTGCAGTTAGTTGCTGATAGGAAAACGGAAATTGCTATTGGAATATAAATCTTCCAAACACCGTTAAAGTTTAGTACAACATTCAGGCAATAGATTTCGCCGTTTCTAACTGTCGAGATAAGTTACAAGATTTTTTTTTTTACAAAAATGCATATTTTTTGCACAACTTTCACAAAAATATGCATTTTTGTAAAAAAATATTTGCAAACCTGTATAATAGGTATAAAACGATTGATTTGTATACATTTTTTATTGGGTTTATCACCATCAGACTGTGTTCGTGATAATGACGATAATGAATGTGCAATTCTTACAATATGATTCATAACACAATTGATATCCTCACTTTTATTGCTGTGACTCATATCAATAAAAAAAAACCCGTAGGAATTTATCAATAAACTAATAAAAGTAATCTGGAATGTAAATATTATTAAGTAATAATAATAATGAGTTTATTAGTTCTTAAATAAACGAATTACAAGATAATGTTTTTGTTTGGAGATATAATGATAATTGGATGGGATTGGATTCAATTTTGATATAAGATAAGATATTTAGATCGATAGATAGATATTTATTGTACTGTGGCCAAAAACAGTGTACACTAGTCAACATAAAAATAGACAAATATTCATAAAATACATACAAGTTTACAAATAAAATCTCTAAAATCTAACAATTTAAAAAATCTCTAAAATCTTACAATTTAAAAAATAAAAATATAAACAAGGAAATGCCGAAATCAAATATGTGTAGAGAGGTCATTATTCAATATGTACATCATCCAATAAAAATTCCTCCAATGAGTAGTAACATTTATCTAATAGATATTTTTGTATTTTATTTTTTAAAACTTTTTATTCAAGATCTTTAATATTTCTGGGTATTTTGTTGATAAATTTTATACCATAATATTGTGTACCAGTTTCGGTTCTTTTAAGCCTAATATTAGTTAAACCAATATCATTTCGACCTCGTGTGTTGTAAGTATGGTTCGGTTCTGGGTAATTTTTAAGATGCTTCTTTAAATAATAGACACATTCTAATATGTACAGTGAGTACGAGTCCCTACAATCATCACGGTACCCAATATGAGCAATAATTCTAATGGCGCGCCGCTGTAGAGCGGTGCAACCGGCACAAGCGGCACAAGCGCTCGCCTGTACCCACTACAACAATTAAGTCTTACGAACAGGTTGAATATTAATATATTCAGGCTATTCTTTGTCTTTATTACATTTATTCAATACACAGAAAATTGACGTATTTTTGCAAACATGTTAATATCTTGGAAACGAAAGAAGATAGGCATAGGGAATGCCAGTATAGATCAATTAAGAATTGAATTCTGCGTCGGCATATGTAAAACTATATAGGGTGTTCTATTTAAAAAAATCGAGATTTAAAGCTTTAAATTGACTAAATGTGGTATGGAATTTTGAACACTCTTAATTTTATTTTTCCAAAAATTAATCACCACTGGGTACCTTCGGGTATTGGCTTTTTATGGCCAACATTATATCCCTTCAATTTTGTAATGTTCGGAGATATGTATTTTTAAAGTGAACTACAAATCACAAAATTTAAAAAAATGTCAAATATGTATTTCGAAAACGCTTAAATTTTGAGGTTATGTTACATAATGATTTTTTTCACAGAATTTTATGTGTAATCCAAATTTGCAATAAAAAATATAGCATTCCGTTTAAAATAAGGAAGTTGGCGTTGACTTCCGGTATAACCGGAAGTCGAATAATCTTGAAAATATTTTCATTGAAAAGGGCACCCTCAATTACGTAAACTCATTACAATACATTAATTACAAGTCCATATACTTTTAATGTACCATTTTGGTGGGGTACCCTGTATATCTGCAATAAGTGAGGTTGTCTCAAATTTACCTAAAATTATTGTTTATAATTTTGAATTGAAATGGTTCCCTTGGTTATAAAAATTACTTGTAAAACAGTATTTTAGTAGTAGATTTGGTAATGCCGACACGCAAGTGCATTATCCAAAATTATTAATCCTTAAGATTTGTATAAGCGGCATCTTTCCCTAAACCTTAAACGTTTGTTATTATTAAAGTAACGTCACTTTTAGGAAATTTCTATTTTAATGAATTCTATGACACTGTGCCCATGCGTCTACATCTAGTAGGGAGAGTGGGGATACATATATATTTTTTCTACTTTGGTTTAACAATCGACCCTTTGTTATATCAAAAATAGTTTTATAATGAGATTTTTTATTTTATAGTTTTGCTCATTATTTGTGGTAACATTTTAGTTGTTGCGATTGGCAGTACTTAAACGTGACATATGTCGACATCAAAATGTAAAATTGCCGTTAATTCATAGGATAATTGGAACCGTCCGATGCGTTACACACTGAATATGTTCGAATGCATATTGGGGAGTTCGCCACCAGTACCACTAAGGTTAAAGAAAACGGAGGCGTCATATTGTTCACTTTTTACCCGCGTGGAAAATGTAGGAACTCGGTGACGCATGAATTCACTTGGCTCTTGGTGACGACGTTTAGGCAACACAACAGACACAGAGGAAAGCTTCTAATTTATTCTATGTATTATCACTTTGTTTGCAAAACGAATATCACGGAAGAAACAGCGAGAGTATAATGCATGTTTCATTCGCGGCGAAAAAGAGCCGCTTGAGTCGGTGTGTTAATTCGGCGTGGATTTTTAACTAGCGATCGATGCCTGACACGAGGAACGAGAAACAAATGTAAATGTAAATTTCGATTATCATTTGCATTATTTTATAAGCGTAAATTGGGTACAATTTACGTGGAAATAGTTTGTTTATCGCACCCTTGGCAACCTCCCTTATTTTTGATGTGTGTAAGTAATATTCTTGATTTAATATGTTTTAAAATTAACTATTAAAATCGCCGTAAAAATACGTATGTCAAATATTAAATTCGTTCGAAAGGATCAAATGTTTTAAGTGCTGCCAAATGTTGAAAGATAAAACTCACTAGGTTTAAGTATATAATTTATTTTAGAAATAATTCCTTAACTAAAACCAAAGTAGAAAAAATAGTATATTATACTTGTTTAATAAGAAGCATTGTGGGGCACTCGTTACATTGGAGCACTCCTCGCTGCGCGAGTCGTGCTTCAATCCCACTCGTGCCACAATATACCCTCTTATTAAACTTGTATAATAATGTACTATTATGTTCGACTGTACGAAAATAGTAACTTTGGCGGTTTGTTTTTTGGCCAAAATATACGCCATTTCGTACTAGTCCCATAATTGATAAAATAAATTGGACTCTTATGTCAGTGTCAGAAATAAGAGATTTTCATTTTGGTTAGAACACCCAATAAATACAATGCAAATTACTCATGCAAAAGAGAGATCAACTATGATAGTGGTTTATAGCGATAGTACTTACTATTATTCATTATATTTACTCCTGAAGAAGTTTGCAAGGCTTCGACGTTTATTGTGCGAGTTAGATTGTTTCACCTAATCATCCATTTTCTATGAAATTTATAATGACTGGCATTAGTATGGCAGCAAATGTACACTGTGATTAAAACATATATAAATAAATTGCTTCAGCTTGTATTTAAAAAGTATTCCAAAAATGCTAAAAGCATTTATATATACTTTTAAACACTAAGAATGTATAAACTCGAGAAATGATATGAACCATAAATAATGTTGCGACTGGCGGCTTGGTTTTTGACTGACATTTGTTTCCGCGGTAACGTTAAGCAAGTGCCTCTGATAAAATTTATCGCGTACGAATTGTCCGCTCTCGGTTTTTAATTATCTTAACTATCACAATGAAGCTTAACAAAGTTGTCGTAGGTAAAGCATAGTGTACAACTCGCATGGAATGACTATTTCTCGCTCTTATGAATTGAAAACTTCATACTCGCGAGAAATGTATGTCATTCCATGCTCGTTATACAATATACTATTCCACTTACGCACAATGAACGTGTCAGGAAATGTGTTATATGAGTACATATTGTTGCACGAATGGAATTTATAGCCGTTTCTATTTGAGTTTCACAATGTATCAATATGCCCCACTCCCCCTTCTGGGATTCTTTGAAGACAGCTTTATAAAAAAAGTCTCAATCAAGTAGTCACTCGATATATCTTCAACAGAGAGTGTATTTTTTAGAGTTCAATTCCAAAACCCCCGCACAATTGATTCAAAAATCGTGAAATGTCCTTAAAATAATATTTTTGTTTACAGAACACTATGACTCACCGCTGGCTTCTACCACATCACCCGACCTTTTCAACGAGGAAGGAAATGCCATTGGTTCCTTGGTCATAATTGTAGTTGCAGTTTTCATCACAATAGTATTACTTTTTATGATGGCTGTGTTTATAGACTGCAGGCAACAGTAAGTGATTAATACATTGATTTTAATTCGTTTTCTGTATCAAAAATAAAATTGGGAATGTATATCATATTCACGATCAACTTTTAGCAAGTGCCGTGATATTTCTGTATGTTGTTTGAATCTGGAAATTTTGATAAACGTCAAAACGAAGTTTGACAAATACATTCACTTGTAATACCATGAGTAGTCAAAGTTATGTAGAATATTTTTGCAGTGGTAACACAAACGTCCATTGCGCTTGGTTTAGGTTACGACGAGTGCGTTAGTAAGGCTCACTTGCACCATTTTTTTCATTAAGTCTAACTTTGTAAAGTAGGACTTATATTTTAAGTCATGTTTAAATCGAAGCGTCATGCACCATAGGAATTAATACAATTGTTTTAGTAAGCAAGCTCAAAGTGCTGCAACATCGTAAAATCTTGCAATTTTCACTTTTTAACGTTGGCGATATAGGTGTCCTTTCATGTCCTTTTCTCAGCTGATTTTGACATAAAGTGAGTGCGAATCTTTTTACGCGAACAGCGTTGCTGTACGAACAGGGAAATAGTGAAACTCGCCATAATTATTAAGAATTCAATGCTTAATTAAATATTAAACAGAGGTTATGTCATTATTAGCCAGTATTTTGAGTCAGGCCAAGTAATTTTTTTTTTCGTGGACACGAAAATAACGAAAGAACAACAATTCGTCCAAATCATGGTAATGCTGAGCACTGTTCCAAACTAGTTGCCTGGGTTAACTGAAATTAATAATATCCGTGAGGTTTAAATCGTTTTAAAAAATATAGTCCACTCCAAAGTTTAATTCTTCAAGTGCCATTTTAAATATACTAGGAGTTTTGTAGTTGAAAATAATTTATTGTGCATAAACATCTGTCACAAGGGACCACTGATGGAACGAATTGAAAGTTATGTATGCAGACTTAAATTTTAAGCGGTCCATGACGACGACTTATTTAAAGTCTTGCTTAAGCTGTGCTTAAAGTATGGTGCGAGCAAAATACACACTTAAATGTTGCTTAAATTTTGAGAATGCTTTAAGCATAGCTTAATTACAATGGTGCAAGTGGGCCTTAGAGTTTTAATCCCAAACCCAATCAACGTAACAGAAATTGGAATTTTGAATGCGAGGAGTATTAAAAAATTAAAGTCTTCGACATCACGATTTCCAGAAAAAAAACAAAAAAGTTACTGACGAAACGGTAAGCGGATTAAAAAAAAAATACTTTCACCAACGATACACAAGTGGGCGGTAGGTATAATAGGTTGACTACCCTTGATCTTGCATTTAATTTATCGGACGTAGTTAGGATATCAATGGACACGCAGCCCTGCCTTATACAGAGTCTTTTTTTAACTCAGAACATATGATTGTTAATGTCTATGTTCTATGTTATAATAATCACATCAACGCATTGCAATGTATTGACAATGTAGGCAACCATACTTACACTCAGTTTTATTTAACTGTCAAAATTGTGTTATTAATAAAAATGTATTACACCACCGAAGAAAGAATACAGATAATTAATTGGTACAAGAGTGGGAACAGCATTCGACGTGTTAGAGATTTGTTTTCGGTTGAGTATCCGAGCAGAAAAGTTCCATCATCTCAACAATTTGTAATATTGTCCATCATTTTGACAATACTGGCTGCGTGAGTAATTTTCACATTAAAAGGGCTAATGGAAATCACATTTTAACGGAAGAGATGAAACTCAACATTTTATGTTACGTAGAGCAGAACCCTAAATCATCGTTAAGAGTTATCGCAACACAGTTTCAAATAAGTTCAGCTTCCGTTTACAAGACATTAAAACAATTGAAATACAATGCTTACAAGTTTTCAAATCATCAGCAACTATCAAATGAGGACAAAGGCAAACGAACAGAATTCTGTGAAACCGTATTCAATTTAATTAATAATGATCAAGAAATTTTACACAGAATAATATTTACTGATGAGGCATCATTTTCCTTAAATGGTGAAGTTAATCCACAAAATTATAGGTTAGTATTCTTCATTCCTTATCGATACCCATTCCTCCACCTTTTAGATTTTGGGCGTCGAATAATCCTCGCTTACAAAATTTGACGCACACACAATACAATGCGAGAGTTAATGTGTGGGCTGGACTAATTAATGAGGGTATCATTCATTGGTCCTTTTTTTATTAATGGAAATCTAAACAGTAATGTTTACTTAGATCTTCTGCGAACTCGTATAATGCCAGAAATTCATACACTAAACATTGCTGCTCCTTATTATCAGATGGATGGAGCGCCTCCACATTCTACAGCTGCCATTAATAATTATTTAAGTGAATTACTTCCTGATCGCTGGATAGGTAGATTTGGTCCAATACCTTGGCCACCCCGGTCGCCTGATTTGTCTCCAAATGACTTTTTATTGTGGAGGTATCTAAAAAGCAATGTTTATAATAACATTATTATAAACAATACTTCAGAGTTAAAAGATCGTATAATTACTGTTTGCGATGAATTAAGAAGAAATCCGCATCACATTAGAAATGCTATTCAAGGATTTTATAATCGACTTGGCTACTGCTTAGAACGTGAAGGTGGTCATTTTGAATATTTATTATAATTTCTTACGATTTATCATTGTTTGTTTCATTAACCTCACTGTATTCGTAATAATTTTAAGCTTTCACTGTACTGTGACAGGTCGACGGGACCTTTGTGTACTTGGTTGCCTACATTATCAATTAATTCCAATGCGTGGAGGTGATTATTGTGATATAGAACATAGACATTAACAATCGTATGTTCGGAGTTAAAAAAAGACCCTGTATACCATATCTGCTCATAGTTTAGACTTTTTTGACATCTATAGTGACAAACACTAGAAAATGAAAAGTGCCAACACGGCTATGAGAAAAATGTAATTTTGCAGTAAGTTAGGTTGCTACCGGTATATTTCCAATATATTCATTCGCGATGTCGCACACAAGTCGAAATGCTGAATTTAGCTGAACATTTCGCTATAAAGCGTCTTATGCTCATACTCATCATCGTTCGATAAAGCAATCCATAACTATAGGACCAATAACATTTATAGAACCCATAAGTTTATTTGGTATGTATTCGTCAATGCAAATGCACTAATAAATATTGATGTTATAGATGGGTTTAGTAAATTTAAAGTTCTATAATTGGCTGCCTTGTGTAAAATTTTGATAGTGACAGTTTTAAATTGATAACAGGAAAAGTAGTTTGTAACTGCATTGATAAAAGGAGAAAATAAATTGAAAAACCCTCTAATTTTACAACAATGACCTCTTGTGGCAAACAAAAACGATCCAATAACTACACCAAAGAAGAAAAAGACCATGCATTTGAAATAATTAGTCGGTCTAAATCAAATGAGGACAATACAAAACAGATACCACAATTATTATGAAAAAATGTGCCTGGGAAGATATGGCTAATTTCTTCAGTAGTGTAGGACAGACAGGAAGCAGAACAGTAGCACAAATAACCGCACTATATGATGAGGTACAAAGGAAAGCAAGAAAGAATTTATCAGACGACAAGGTAATTACTTTAAAAATAAAATTAATTTTTGCTGAATGAATCCTTTTAAAACTGTTCAAAGTAATAAAATGAAATAAGTAATAAAATTGTTACTTTATTTTGTAAGGTTGACATGTACAAGCCGCAACAAAAAATATTAAAGATTAGAGAATCCGTTCGATTCAAATAGTGTGCCACCAGGAACAAGCGAACAAACTACGGGTGTCCACAAAGGGTATGGGGTATTTGTAAATTCAATAAAAGAAAAAAATACTATTCAGAAAAGATATTTTTTTATTTCAAATTTTAGATAAAGTTTGGGAAAATTATGTGCGAAAGATTATGTGGTCTAAATGTTGTCCCTCGCGCTGCTGGCGCTCCTCTAACCGAAAACGAAAATTTTCCACTACGCGTCTACACATCTCTCTCTGGGACGGCGGCCACTTCGGTGCGAATGTTGTTTTTCAATTGGAGTAAATTTCGTGGTTTGTTTTGATAAACCTTCTCTTTAAGGTATCCCCACAAAAATAATCCAGGGGTGTAAGAGATCACTGTTTCTGGGAAAAGTTGATTGACAACCTGAAGTGATTGGTTTGAGGTGTGGCAAGTGGCCCTATCTTGTTGAAACCACGTTTCCATATTGAAACCTTCAAACACCTGCAGTTGTGGGACCAACAAGTTCCTTAACATGTCGCAATACCGCTCACTGTTTATGGCAGTCCACAAAATAACTTTTGGGCTATGTAGTGGCTGTTCATGTTTCTGCCTTGGATTTTCGTTGCCCCAGTAGCGGCTGTTCTGCTTATTTACGTCTCCATTTAAGTGAAAGTTTGCTTCATCACTAAACAGAATGTTTTGAAACATTGGGAAATGTTGAATCATTTCATTTGCAAAATTCAATCGGAGAGGATAGTCCGTAACGTTTAGTTTTTGAACCATCTGAGATGTACATCTAACTTTATAATCTTCAGCAGCGACGATTTTCTAAAGTTGAGCACTTGACTGCGTTTTCGAACTGATTGAGACGAATTTTCACGTACTGAAACTAGGACTTCTTCAATTGTTTGCTGGCTTCGAACAGAGCGCGGGCGACCTTGATTCTGAATTTTGACACTTGAACCAGTATCCTCAAACATTTAAATCCATTTTCTAATCGTATCGTCCTTCGGTGCATTCTGTACATTAAATTCGGCCCGATATAACCGCAGAGCTGTTACTATGGAATCACCATTGCGATAATAGGTGTGTATGCAAAAGCACGATGGTTTCCAAGGTAAACTTCCATGGCTAATAAATCTCCAAAGCGTAGTGCATCAAAGTATCTTTACCGCGCCCCTCCAAATCGCGGCGTTACTGAACATGCGCAGATAAAAATACCCCATACCTTTTGTGTACACCTTGTATTTCAACTGTACCTCTAGAACAACGATTTTTAATAATGGATACCTTATTGGAAAACGAGCCCCCAAAAGAAGGATCTGATGTTTTCATATTAGAGACCTTATCAGAAGAAACAATGTTTAATGTGGAATCTAAGAGCAAAAATCAATAAAAGATCCCACCAAAGGCAATATATAAAAAGCAAAAGACATCAAGAACTATTTCGGTAAATCAATAAAAAAAATGTTAAGAAGACCGTGATGTTCTGCGAATTATTAACCTTAAAGGAGATATTCTTTTACAAAGTGCTAAACTAGATTTAGAAACAAACAAAAAAAATATCGATGAACATGAGAAAATAATAAAAGAATCCAATTTTGGACAAGGAAATAAAAGAACTTTAAAAAAAGAAAATTTAGTTAGTTACGATAACCATTAAAACTGTGTCCATCTGTATGTTCATACCCATCTATAAACATGGAAATCTTCTTTACCACTCCAAAAGCTCTTTCAATAGTATTTCGAGTATTTATACAATTGGCTTTGATTTATTATTTGTCGGCTTCATTTGCAGGAATGAGCAACGGAATCAATAAATAATTCCTACAAGCGTACCCATTGTCACCAAGAAAAAATAAATTTTCAAATTCATTAGCTTCTATACGAGCTCTGAGTAAAGTCATTAAAATTGTCATGTTATGTGTGGTAGAGCATAATGGGCCCTATTCTGTTTTTATCACTTTCGAAAAGTTTTCGATTGTCATCGAAAACTTTTCACTTCACGCAAGTTTCCGATTGTGTTTCTATCACCGATCGAGTTTCGAATGACGTCTGTCGAACAGTAAGGTTCAGTTTTATCACCGAGTTCGGAGCAGGTGATAAGTGTGTGTTAACCATAACTGGTCTTTATTTCGCTTTATTATTACTGCGGGAACAAGAAGCAGCCGCTGAAACTTATTATTTGCTGCAATTTTAACAACATTTACAGAATTTTAGCAATCCATTTGAGACGCCGAAATGTGAATTAGAATATTTGTTTTAAAAACAACAAATTTGTGAGAGTTTCGAACTAGCACACCCATATTAGATGGTGATTAGTACTTATCAATTCCATCACTCTTCAAAATGAACTTAATCACAGTTTCCCGCGTAAATTTCAAAAATGGCGAAAGCATGCCGTTATCAGTTCACTTGCTTCGATTTTACAGTGTTGTCACACTTACTTTATCACGTTAGAAACGGAATACCAATTTGCCGGTTGATAGAAAACGATGTGATAAATTTTTACGGCGTAAAGTTATCACCGTGATAAAAACAGAACAGGGCCCAATATCTCAGTATAATTAAAATTTGATTCATTGAAGAAATTGGATTATTTCTATTATTAACCACTTCGCGCCCATGCTCCTTTGATTGGATTATAGCATAATCCAGGGTTCACTGAAAAATTTGTTGTTGTTAAGGTTTTCTACGAAATATTATTCCAAATATGAAAACATTTTCCATAGTTGCGCTAAAGCGGTATTTTTTTTTTAATTTGTAAAATATATATTTTTTGCTTGTCGCCACATGTGGCGAACCTGGGTGTGAAGAGGTTAAAAGTTTGTAATTCGTTTCATAATATATCAAAAAACATATTTCGAAATTTTAAAAAATAAGTACGTGATTGACCGTTCCCAGAGCTCTGAAACACCCTGTATAAATTCCCTTTAAAAACAATTGCCATATTTAGTGGAAACAAAAAACAACGCTCCAAACTTGACAGGCAACACGAAAATTGCATTCTAAGGTTTGAAAAACTGTACAAAAATAATCAGTTAAGGCCCATATTCATAAAGATTCGTATAACGCTTGATTACGTAACGGCCCGTTATAATATAACGATCAGTTAAAATAAAATCGTATTCATAAATATAACAGGAGATATTTAACGGATGATTTCGTAACATGAGATGTAGGGAATTTCATTATAATTTCTGGTGAATAACAAACATCAGGTGACATTTTCTAAGCATTCGCAAGTGATATTCGTAAAAAATTGAACAAAATAAGCGTACCAAAGGGAAGAATTTCACAGACAGAGAAATGGGTCTACTATTATACACAGTGGAAAGGTATATAACAATATTAGAGAACAAAAAAAAACTGATGCCGTCACTAGTAAGGAAGAGGCAGCCACGTGGAAGAGAATTTGCGTCGAGTTTAATAGCGGAAATGGAACGTCACCCCTAAGGACAATACACAGTTCAAAAATTGTTACGACAATTTTAAACGTAAGACCAGGAAGGATAATGCAAAAGATAGGGTACTTACTATTAATATTGATTGTTTTAGCCGAATGCACCAACCATCGGCGTTTTTATATGCATATTAATTCATTTGGTAAATATTATAGGCACATAGGTACGCTACCGGAGGTGGACCTTACGTGAAGGTGTTGACCGATAATAGAGAGCGTTTGCAAGGGTTACTCATCGAAAGATGTCAATCGAAAGAAAATCCTTTCAATAGCGAAGCAAGTTATCATGCTGCTCCCGAAGAGGCAATAGTGAAATGCGTTATTGAGGCAGATGAGAAAAATCATGTTGCACGTAACGATACAGACATTGAATCAGCCCCTGCCTCTGAAGAATTGTATAAAACACTGCAGTCATTACCCCCTACAATCTCAACAAATATTATACCAAAACGTGCGAAAAGCAGTGCCTCAAATGTTTATGCTGGTCTGAGTGTTATCATCAATACAAGAAAAAGAAAATGTTCCGAGAGTGAAACATACCTTCAGCGAAAAAACGAGTTGGTTTTCGAAACAGAAGAGATAAAAAAAATAATGCTTTATTAGAAACGAAAATATTGGAAGCTAAACTAAGATCAGAGGAATTGAAAATAAAGATTCAACAGAAACAACTCGAGTTATTAGGAGAGGCAGATCCAAACAAAATTTCCTTATAAACACATATTACATATTGTACAGTAGACAGTATATATTGTTCATTATTGTTTCTCAAATTCTGGTATTATTGTGTCCAACATCGTCTGTTGAGACAATTCGATATTTTAGCATTATAAGGAAAACACATTGTTAATTAATGTTTGCCGAATTCTTGCGTTATCGTTGTGGCGAATATTTTTTATTGGCATAATTCTAGGTTTCATCATCTACTTCGATAGCAGGGTCTGCGGTAGGTACATTATCGTTGAAATCAATCGCTATATTGTGTAAAACAGCAGTTGCGACTATAACTGCTAATGTTCGATTAGGTTTTAACCGCAATCCCAATGATAAACACGGGAA
This sequence comes from Ocypus olens, assembly GCA_910593695.2. Taxonomy (NCBI): domain Eukaryota; kingdom Metazoa; phylum Arthropoda; class Insecta; order Coleoptera; family Staphylinidae; genus Ocypus; species Ocypus olens. The sequence goes on along the minus strand of OU343053.1, from coordinate 13,926,244 downwards.
TCTCCTTTTCCACACTACAAATGCACGTTCAATACAATTTCTGGTTTGAATATGTGCACGATTATAATTTATTTCTGGAGGTGTATTGAGATTTAGCAATGGAATAAGTAGATATGGCTTGCAAGCGTAACCACCGTCCCCCAATAAAAATACTTCTGGATAACGTCCATTTTCTACATCCACTCGAAGTGACGAATCAAAAAATATAGTACTATCGTGTACAGATCCTGGCCATCTAGCAATTACATGCATGAATTTTAACTTTAAGCATATTGTAAGAAAACCACCCTTTCCTGTTTCTGTGTAGTTCTGCTTCTTGGCCGCCTACTGATTGTATCTTGATGTGCGTACAATCTACTGCTCCTATTACACCAGGAAATTGAAGAATTTCGTAGAATCGTCTCTGCACGTTCCTTATGTCATCTTCCTTTCAAGGCATATAAATGTGCTGTGGTAGCAATTCTGCAATGGAAAATGTCACTTCTTTAACTATTTGGCTAACCGTTGGCTGACTAACATTGATATGGTCCGCGAGAATTTGTTAAAAGCTACCAGAAGCGTAAAATCTAAAAGCAATTAAAACTTGATTGTCGACTGTAATCGCTTTATTTCTTCTAGTAGGTTTATCTATTTGGGGACCAATTATTTGTATTATTTCACGAACTGTCGCCTTATCAAAACGATAACGGATTTTAAAATCGACATCATCTAAAAATTCAAACCGCATTTGCCGATTCCTTATAAGTATTGGCTTCGGCATAGCCTCCAATACTTCCTCCACAAACTCTATATCCTCTTCACTGGATGACATGTCACTATAAAATCAAATACGTACATTACAAACCAACTAAATAATTAGGGAATGTTTTATATAAATTTCAATTATAAAACATTTTCTTGCAACTCATATGATACACATACTTACATTTGTATAATATATGTGATATAGTCGGCAAACACAGCTCCAAAACTATTAAATTGTTATTAATATGACGCAGTTTCTTATCGGCTTGCTTTACTGCAAAACATAACCTGTAGAAATGACGTTAAATTTTAATTACTCGAAAACGGCCCGTTAAATTTACGGACGATTTAATCAGAGATTTAACATTACAATTGTTTGTGAATACCAAATTGATACTTTTAACGGTCCGTTACGTGTAATCAATCGTTAAATAATTTGATGGATGTTTATGAATACGGGCCTAAGGGCCGTATTCATAAAGATTCATATAACGCTTGATTACGTAACGGGCTGTTAAAATATAACTATCGTTAAAAATAAAATCGTATTCATAAATATAACAGAAGATATTTAACGGATGATTTCGTAACATGAGATGTAGGGAATTTCATTAAAAATTTCTGGCGATTAACAAACGTCAGGTGACATTTTCTCCATAATCGCAAGTCATATTCATAAAAATGGAGCAAAATAAACGTACCAAAGGGAAAAATTTCACCGAAAGAGAAATGGGTCTACTACTAGACACAGTAGAAAGTTATTTAACAATATTAGAAAACAAAAAAAAAACTGATGCCGTCAATGGTAAAGAGAAGGCAGCTACCAGAAGCGTGCAATCTTAAAGAAATTAATAGGTACTTGATTATTGACTGTAACCGCTTTATTTCTTCTGGTACGTCTACCTAACTTCTATCATTTCGTGTGCAGTCGCCTTATCAGAACGATATTGGATTTTAACATCATAATCTAAAAATTCAAATGGATTTTGTCGACATAGATAGATTTTTAGACATAGCATCCAATATTTCCTCCACAAACTCTATATCCTCTTCACTGGATGACATGTTACTATAATATCAAATATGCACATTACACACCACCTAAATAATTAGGGAATGTTCTAAATAAATTTTAATTAGAAAAATTTTCGGCGCTGTTGTGCAAAGGCGACCTACTTCTCGATTTTCCCTAAAGTACATCCTTACCTCCTATCGGCTTGCTTTATCGCGAAACATAACCTGCAAAAATGACTATTTGACGTCTCATTAAATTTTAATTACTCGTAAACGGCCCGTTAAATTTACGGACGATTTAACCAGAGATTTAACATTACAATCGTTTGTGAATACCAAATTGATACTTTTAACGGTCCGTTACGTGTAATCAATCGTTAAATAATTTGACAGACGTTTATGAATACGGGCCTAAATCTTCTTTGGAACTCAATTTAATCCAAATCTGCAAATGGATTATTCCTTTCCTCTCTTTTCTCTCTGGCATTTCTTCATCTTCATCTGATGACGAATTTAAAATATAAAGTAAAAATGCCATAACCTAAAAGCATATATACATTTTGTTTTTAGTAAATTCTATGTTTATTAATTTACGTATAAGAATTTTGGTTTACCTGTTTCTATATCAGTGGTTAAATAACGTAAATTGCTTCTGAACAAATATAATAACACATCATTCATGAAGTGTCAAAACTTATAGAACCATTAACTTGTTATGGGAAGATATTTGAATCAATAGGTTATTGAGAGATTTATGGGTCCTAAGGCCCGTATTCATAAACATCCGTCAAACTAATTAACGATTGATTACACGTAATGGATCGTCAAAAGTATCAATTGGGTATTCACAAACAATTGTAATGTTCAATCTCTGATTAAATCGTCTGTAAATTTAACGAGCCGTTTTCGACTGATTAAAATTTAACAAGACGTCAAATAGTCACTTCTACAGGTTATGTTTCGCGGTAAAGCAAGCCGATAAGAGATAAGGATGTACTTTTGGGAAAATCGAGAAGGGGGCAAAAAGAGACTTGACAACATAGTGCACCAAGTGGGTCCGCCTTTGCACAATAGCGCCGAAAATTTTCTAATTAAAATTTATAAAGAACATTCCCTAATTATTTAGGTGGTGTGTAATGTGCATATTTGATATTATTCTGATACGTCATCCAGTGAAGAGGATATAGAGTTTGTGGAGGAAATATTGGACGCTATATCGAGGCCAAGGCTTATAAGAAAACGACAAAATCCATTTGAATTTTTAGATTGTCAATTTTAAAATCCGATATCGTTTTGATAAGGCGATTGTACAAGAAATAATAGAAATTATTGGTCGGCAATTAGATAGATCTACCAGAAGAAATAAAGCGGTTACAGTCAACAATCAAGTATTAATTTCTATTTTATGCTTCTGGTAGCTGCCTTCTCTGACTCTATCAGCTTTTTTTTTGTTTTCCAATATTGTTAAATAACTTTCTAGTGTATCTAATAGTAGGCCCATTTCTCTTTCGGTGAAATTCTTCCCTTTGGTACGTTTATTTTGCTCCATTTTTATGAATATCACTTACAATTACGGAGAAAATGTCACCTGACGTTTGTTAATCACCAGAAATTTTTAATGAAATTCCCTACATCTCATGTTACGAAATCATCCGTTAAATATCTCCTGTTATATTTATGAATACGATTTTATTTTTAACGTTAGTTATATTTTAACGGCCCGTTACGTAATCAAGCATTATATGAATCTTTATGAATACGGGCCTAAGTGATATTGATTGAGAGTTCGATTTTTAAGTTATTGGTTCCATAAGGAATTTTATGGAATCTGTAAAGCTTATTGGGCGTTGGTGAATACGGGCATTAGTCTAATTAAAATTGTTCGTAGACAAAGAAAATAATTTATTATGAATAAACCGGGTGAATATTTCAAAACCGAACATAGGCATTTAATATGGGAAAAATGTTTTTTTGCAGATTCTTGCTCCTCATTTTAACTAACAGGATTTATAATGACACCAATGAAAAGAAGATTTTGTTCCTCATTTATTGATTTCCGAACTAGTTAATTTTCAGTTGTAACTCTCTATTATTTTACCAAAATATTAGCAATAAATACAATTCGGAAAATCGTTGATTTAAGCCATGACTCGCAAGACAATCAACCGAGTCAAACGTCATTTGACTGACAAACTCATTATGCCGTTTGCGACTATGATTTTGAGATTTCCAATTTTCTTCACTGAAATAAAATGTAATTTTCTAAAGAATTGAAAAAACTCTGGTTGAATTTCTGTAAATGTAAAATTCAGTAGCATCCATCGCATCGTGTTTATGAAAAAAATACAAGAAGTTACATTATAACATTATTGATGGAGTGCAGTATCCAATTTGATCAATTTAAATTAAAAAAACAAAGACCATAATGATACACCTGTTAACAATTACAATTAGAAATCAATAATTAATTCAAGTGTTCAAATAGACCTCCATTCTGAATTAAACAATATCCCATCCTATTGTAAAACGAATTTCTGACGTTTACCAACTGTTTATTCGTTATCAACCCGCACTCCTCAAATATTGCATTTCTCAAATATTGCATTCCTCAAAGAATTCGTGTTTGACTGGTTTTGTAAATTTGGCTTTTTAGGTGACCCCACAAGAAATCGCACGGTGCCAAATCAGGAGATCTAGCAGGCTCGTCCAATCTACCGATTCGGAAATGCATTATTCAAATATTCTCTGACGTTTATTCCGAAATGTGCTGGACATCCGTCATGTTGTAACCAGATATCCTGGTTTGGACTTGCCACTTCTTCTATTGCAGGGCCAACCTGAGTAATTAACAATTCTAAATCATTTTCTGAATTTAAATTTCCTATAATTTCGACAGGAATTAAAAATGCCTGTCCAAATATTATTTTTTTTGAGGATATTGCGTTCTAAGATTTAAATTCAGATGGGGATTATCATGTGCCCAGTATCTATCGTTTTGGATGTTCGGTTTATTATTTAATGTAAAGGTATATTCATCCGTAAAGCAAATCGACGAGAGAAAATTGCGATTAGCATTAGCACGATCTTGAATAATTTCACAAAAAAGGTTGTTGTCTAGGTTCTTCATCAAACGGCAATAGTTCTTGATGGCATTGAAACTTGTACGGACGGTAGCCGTACTTTCTTAAAATTTTGCAGACCGTTCCTTGCGATTTACCACATTCTAAAGCAATAGATCTTGTGCTTAGTCGAGGATTCCCGGATACCAGCCCAATAACAACTTCTTCGTGAATGTTCTTCCGTCTGTTGCCATCTATTCTGCGATGTTCTAATAAACAACCATGATGAGATAATTTTGAAACTATCATTTAAAGAGAATATTATTTACCTAGATTTAAACAACCAGAATTTTCTAATTGAAAGACTATTTGTTGTATTGTCGACACTGGAGGTATGGAGCTCTCGTTAAACTGCACGGAGAATAAATCTCGCACCCTACGGTAACTATTTCCGCTGTAAACGTTTTTTACTATGAATAGTTTTTCCTCGATGGAATACATTTTACAAAGAAAAATTAATGACAGTTATCATAGACTGATAGCTTGTTTTTAGGCAAGCAATGGCACACCATGAATCTGTTTATTATCTTACGAGTCATGGCTGAATACGATTTTCCGAATTGGATCTATTGCGAATATTTTGATAAATTTCTAGAGAATTATAACTGAAAATAAACTAGTTCGGATATCATCATTAGATGAAGAAAATCTTCTTTCGATGGGTGTCATTATAATTCCTCTTAGTTAAAATAGGGAGCAGAAATCTGCAAAAAACATGTTTCCCATGTTAAATGCCTATGTTCGGTTTTGGAATATTCACCCGGCATGTTATTCAATATCAAATAATTCTTCCCTTCTACCCTCCAGCATCCCCCTTTTAATTTTTACTCTAGTCGAAAAATTGTTCAAACAAATCTAGAAAATAATTTCACAATTAGAATTTGTGTTATACAATTTATAGCTAAAAATAGTAACTGAATTATAACAACCACTTGGAAAAAATTGGAAACCTCAAATTTCAGAAAACAATAATTACATTACATCATGATTTTATTTAATTATGAAATTATTCACAAATACACTATCCCTTCTTCCAGATGTACGAAAGCTGGCAAAGTGGCAAATGCAAGTTCCTCCTGGGAGTAATTTTCCACCAGTGGCTTAATTTTCCGTTTTTTGAGACATCCGTCAATTTGGTAAATTATTCATACGGACCTCTGGATTTACCACTGGAAGATTCATGTTGGGCTTCATTTGGTAAACTCTCAGTAGAGAACACTTCCATTTCGTTTAGCCACTTTGAATATTTATTTTAAAATTTGAAAATGTTCTATTGGACGTTTGCCAATTTTGACGTATTTTTTTAATAATTTGTTTCAACGAATCTAAATTTTCAGTATCCGATTCAATATCAATCTTCATAATGTCAATCACAAAGAAAAAAAAACTAGTTTATTTTCTTCTTCTGGCGTTTAGTGAGCGCGCTAAATAATGTTCTCTAAGAAACAGTTACGCTGCATTGTAAGAAAATTAAATTTGACAACTAAATAAACTGACAGCACACTTATTAAAATTTAACAAAATTATCAAGGTGCATAGTGTAAACGCATGACTGTCGTGCGTGCCCTACGTTCCTACTTTCCGCAACTAATCTGTATATCCATCGGTAATTTAAATTTTGCACTAAACACAAATGTAAAAAAAAAATGTTAAATGTACGTTTGGAGCGCGTGTAATTCATAATTAAACGACGTAAACGAAGCGTGCACTTTGGGTACCGATAAGTACTGAGCAAAGGGTTGAAGGGTTTTATGGCTTCACCTGCGTACCCTCTAGACATTCTACTAATATTTAAAGAAAAAAAAATGGATTTCTAAATTGTTGATTTTCGTTTCGTCCACTGTGCGTCGCCAATAGGCACATTATTGAAAGTTTGTTATTATTGATTTCCACCACGGATAACGTTCCAAATGATGTGACGAACCAACTACACACTTACGCGGTAATATTCTTGAATGCGATTTTCGTAATAAATAAGTTTCGTAAGTACTACTTTTTGTGGCGAGAGTTGAGTTGTTCAGCAACCGCGTGGGATTTGTCACTCAAGATGTCAAAAAAGTCTAATCTATAAGTAGATGGATTATAGTTCAGTGCCTTGGTCGTCGTCATGGAGAATCAGCAAGCACAATATCCTCCTGCATTAACGTTCTGTCCCCTTTTATTCGCTGATAAAGTGGCAAAAGTACTAACGCATATGGTATATTTTATAGCTATTATTACAGGTAGGGAAATATGAATAGTATATTTCCCGAGGTTGGCTAGTTGGCTAGATGTATAGACAACCAAGGGAAATGTATTCATATTTCCCGTGTTCTAATCAATAGTTTTTTTCTGATTGAAAGAATATTGTTCTGTAAATGGGAAAATCTTGGATTGTAAATTTTTGAATTTATCGGATTGGTAACGTTGCTAAGGGCCTTGTATGTAAATATCATGGTTGACTGGTTTGATTTTTGCGTTGTCTCATAAATTGGTGAAATGTCAAACTATGTGTTAACGCAAGCGACGAAAGGCCGTGATTGTTTGGTTCCCGTAAAATCCAAAGCTGTGAAATCCATAAAGGATACCTTTCCAAGAAATCGGAGGTGTTGTCCCGAGAGCAATTAAACCAATTCTTGCGAGAAGCTCCTAATGACAATTGTTTGATGTCTATAATTTCCTAGGGAAATATGAGCACTTCATATTTCCCTAGGGAAATATAAGTGTGTTATGACATATCGTAACTAAGGCAATATCACTCAATATTGTTTCAATCAGAAAAAAAATATTGATTTAATTATCAAAAATATTGAACAGGAAAGTAACCATTATTTCAGAAAATATTGCCAGCAATAGCGCATAAATTATAATCTCAAAACAGAATGATTTGGTGCATAACCAAAGCGTGCCAACAAAAATGTCCTGCCTTGGTAAAAGTTGATCGTGAATGGATTATATGCAATATTTGACTAATTATAATTACAGATCTAATTTGATTACTTTTATTTGACAGAAAATTAACAAAATTAAAAGCGAACAAAACACGCAGAGTCCTCCAAGTCCCGCGAGTGTGCAGAAAAGTGGAAGAGGACCAAGAAAGCTTCGCCGATAAGATGCACGTCGCCGAATCCATACCGCCCAGTGAGATCGTCTAAAACCGATATCTTTTTAAACAAAACCACCCCCTCCCCGCTAAATCGAATGCTGCTCAAATATTTTAGAATGGATTGCGTGAAGGCAACGTTACCTTAATCAAATCAAATGTGATTCGTCCGCCTTAACAGTTTCCTATTGCCATGTTTGATTGCACGTTATCTCGTTTTATTAAGATTTTATGAACATATTTATTTTTATCTCATAATTGATTCGTTACAGAACAAGACTGATATTATAATTACTTATTATATAAACTAGTCTGTATTATAAATGTATATGTTTAAAATGGATATTATAATAAAGGTATAAGTTTTTATTACTTAAAATATTTTTTTACTAATTTATAACCGATGGATTTTTTACACCTGAAAATTAAATTTGAGTGTAAATTGTAAAAATAGAATACATACTTAACTAAATTCATATTCCTTATAATTTATGATACATGAAATTCATTTGTATAGTACAATCGCGCAGAGGTGACAGTGACTCATCGCTCCATATTGCCTGAATTAGGTTTCTGGTAAACGTATGTCCATACAATAATTCGATTCAGTCTAGGCGGGAAATTCCCCAGCGTGCAACTATTTTCTCGACGAAACTTTGCGACTGCAATCGGTAAAGACCACTGGAAATTTGTCAATAATTTAACCTTTTTATTAATGAAATGGATACAATCAAATTCTGGCTCTTAACTAAATCGAAATCGGAGATGGTCAAAACCAGATACAAGCACGTGAATTTTGAGGTTAGAATAGATAGAATGAGAAAAAACATACGTTGCACTTAGCCCTTGAATTTTCATATCGACATACGTTTCGTATTTCACTTCATGTTTCTTAAGCATGCGAACGAGTATAGATATTTATCCAGACGCGATGATTAGATCGAAAGAGTATGAGTCACTGTCACCTCTGCGCGATTGTACTATATGCTTAGGCCCAATCTTCAAATGCCATATCCGCTCAATAAGCATTGGTGATTATTACTTGATAAACCATATATTATTTAGACACTTCATTTGCCAGAGATCTTTCCTTGAATATGGTGCTGCTTAGGAATTCGAAGGGTGCAGCAAATAATTTTTGCTCCATATTTATTTTTGTGCAAAAAGTAATTTTCATTGCCTGTTAAGAAATATGTCTATCTGTATTACTTTTAAAAATAGGAAGCACCAACTGCACCCAGGGCCAATCCTACCGGAGGGCTAGAGCGTGCATGGCACGTGGGCGGCGATTAGAGGGGCGGCGAAACCGGCGGAACCCGCGAAACGAAAGACAAAGCTGCGGATTTTGTTTCCTATGTAAATTATTTAGAAAAGGAAATATAACTACGGGTTTTAAAGACTTACGCCATTATGCTGACCAATTTGTAAAACATGAGAACAGTGCAAAGTATATTAAGTGTCTCCAAAAATGGCGGGAGTTAAAAATCCGTTTAAATAAATAAAAATCATAGCAACAACAATTTGAATTCGAGAAAAAACGATGGAGGGCTATCGTAGAAAGAATGATTGCTATTGTGCACTTTTTAACAAGGCAATGTCTTGCTTTTAGATGAAGTAGTTCCAATCTCTATAAAAGAATTAACGATTTTTTTAAAGGCAGCAGAAATGCTAGCTGATTTTGGCCCCTTATTGTCAGATCATTTAAATAAAATTGAAAAATCTAAAGAGAAGTCGAAGAAGAAATCCTGCACTGTATGCAGGGGAGGCTCGTTATATAGAGCCAAGGAGCCATGGCACTACCTGCATATAAATATTTCTTTATTTTTTTAAATACACCATTAATCAATTTAAAACACACCAAATTTTCTGAATTTTGGCCCCTTATAAACCAATCAAGTAACCGTCAGGATATAAAAACAATTAGGGCGACATCTTTCGCCGATATATTATAATTTCATAACGTTGTAACATTTTCGGCGATAGATGTCGCCCTAATTGTTTTTCTATTCTAACGGTTACTTGATTGGTTTATAAGGGCATAGTCGAATTCTGTTTCTCCATCAACGACGATCGTAGTGTGCTGATGTGAGACTAATGTAGGTCTAAATCAGTCAGTTATTGTCGACGGTGAAATATAATCTAAATTACACAAAAGATTATGTATAGAAATAAATTAATACACGATAACACTTTTAAATATAATTGATAGCCAAAAATGCTACTTTTGAATCACGTTGCTACCTGTGATTGCTACTTTTTAATATCAATGATTTTAAACCGTGATCACTGTTAGTAAACATCGTAACACCTTTTGAAATTGTGATTATTTCAAAATTAGTGACTGTTGCGGAAACGTAAAGTGGAATGTATTTTGAGTAAACTATGTTGCAAATGTTTTCCTATGGCTCTGAAAAAGCTCATCTTCAAAATAACGATTTGCTCTGTTCTCGGGGAGTTGTTTTAAAATCTAGACGAGAAGCATTTAAAGATTTTTGCAGAATCGTAAAATGGAATGAATTTTAAGTCATTTTGAAAAGTTTCAAATCTAATACTTGATAATCGTTTTCTTTTTAATTTGTGTTTCGCTTCTGAGAAAGCGCATATTTGGAATGATGATTTGCTCTGTTCTCGAGGGATTATTTTTAAATGAAATAATTAACGTAGAATCGTCCAGTATATTTTGAAATTTGAGAGAATTTTTATATTTTTTTTAGTTCGTGAAATTTGTAATTTGAAAATTGTTGTGCTGGTTCTGTGGTATTATTTCAAAAATTATAATAAAGGAATGTCTAGTTGTTCGCACCGAATATTAAAGTTAAATGAATTTTGAGTACGTTTGGGAAGTTCAGCATTTGTTTTTATTTTTTCAGTTCATGAAAATAGTAATTTGAACATGAGAGCAGAGAAAAATGGAGTATAAAGTAATTAATAAAGCGTTTTAGATTTACAAAATACGTTTCGCATTATTTTTAAACTTTCATTTCTTCAACCATACAGAATTTTAGGTTAGAATAAAGTTGGTAGAGTGAATGGTGGGTGGGTGCTATTTTACGTGGTGAGTGGGCCATATCTTGTTGCCCACGCACCTAGTCTTACACCAATGAATAAATTAATCAAAAGATAAAATGTTGATTTTGATCATTCGATTTCAAGTCAAAATAAAAAAAAAATGCGAAAAGATTAATAAAATATCTATAAAATCTTGATTATGATCATTCATAAGCAGAATATTGCCAAATTTACGATTTTCCAAAAATTTCTCTACAAAGAAAAGATTAGAAAATCAAGATTTTCAAGTCTAGTCGTTATACGTTTTAAAAATCGAATCCTCAATGTTTGGTTTCTTAAAACGTATAGCGACCAAACGTGTTAAACACTGCAAATCTTGTTTTTTAACCCTTTTTTCTCGTTTTAGATATTTTTTTTTTGATAATTGAAACGTCAAAATCGAGACATTTGTGTGTTAAATTTTTGCAAAAGGTGTTTGTCGATTTTTGAAAATAGCACTTCCAAATATGTTGGACAATTTTAATAATGCAATTAAAGCTTGCAAAAGTGAAAAAATGTGAAAAAAATCATTCAAGAAAAATATAAATAATTTTTTTTTTTTTTGTTATTAGATAGTTTTTGCCGGTGATTTTTTCGAAGTTTATAACTTGCAAACGCGTTGGATCATCTCCATTGATTGAAAACTAAAATATCTACAAAAAATTGTTAAGAAACTTGTTTGTAAAATGTGTAAAAAAATGTCCAAAAACAAGGTTTCTGAGTCCAGAAGTTTAGAAACGTATATTAAGTAACTTTTAACGTTTTAAAGATTTATAATACCAAAACGTGTCAGGTGATCTCGATTATTTGAAAACCAAAATGTGCCAAAATTTACGGGCTTTGGAAAATGGTTAAGAACATTTTCTATAAAATTGGTGAAAAATGTAAAAAATAGGATTTTCGCTAACAATCACAGTTTGGGTATCAATTACAATTTTACGTAGCAATCACTTTGGCTAACAGTGGCAATCACAGTCACGGTGAAATTTAGTAACGACCTGTGATTTTTTACTATCAGTGAAATTTACTATCAAGTACGTGAAATATCACCCATCCTTAAATATAATGAATTTATCAACAATTATCAGCCACAAAACTATTCAATTATCAATAAGTTTAGTGCTGAGGACAGGGGCGGCTCGTTATATAGAGCCAAGAAGAACCTGCAGTTTCAAGTTTAGCAAGAATTTTTAATTAACTCTTAAAACACTTTTTCGCCAGTTATTTTGGTCTAGGAAGATAAATCGTTCTTTCTTTCTTCGAAAAAATGATGGGGGAGGGTATATTGTATAAGTGGCTCTACCATCAACATGTTGGTACTGTGTCAACTTGAATGTAAATAATTAAAATTTCAAACCGTAAAAGCTAGATACACCATCAGGGCAACATCTGTTATCTTAACATTCGACAATTTCCTTTACTGAGTGGAGAAATCCACAGACAATAAGAAACCATAAACTACCGACAATTATAACAATATCATTGATAAACATTGAAATATTGTTTCCTCGTGCGTCAACCGAGCACCAGTTTCAATCTTATTAAATCTCATCAGGTCAATATAGACGCTGACAGAGAAACGGTTTTTCACTATGGAGTTGTAAACCCAAGTATCCGTAATAGATAGATACACCATTAGGGCGACTTCTATTGTAACATTGCACAAATTATTTAATTGAAACAATATTTAAAAAAACCGTAAATGCAAAAAATCGCGAATATTTCGTTTTGTAGCAAAAAGTGACGTATTATATGTAATTGAAATTATACATATTCTTGATAATAAGTGACTTTTTGGTGTCTTATTACTAAAATAGTAAACACGCAACCCCCAAGATAAGCACTTGAGGGGGCGGCCAACTCATCATTTGCACGCGGGCGGCCAAGGGTACAGGATCGGCCCTGACTGCACCTCCCTGATTGCGTCACTGGTGCAGCTTAACATATCTCTTGGTTACACATTTGTGCTATTATCAGTGTACTTTATAGGATAAAAAAGAAAACCTAAATTTTAGGGATATGCCCATTTTTACCTCATTTATTAATTTCTCTGATAGAAAGTAGCTATAATATGATAAATTTATATGAATGTAAAACAGTGGTACAATAATTTTTTTTAATGTTTTTAACATTTCCCCTGCACCATCGCCAAAAGAGCCATGCGGACATACATTCCGTTTTGGGCTTGTCGGAAATAGGCGGCCCTCGGATCGGAATCAAACTCTGGACTGAGTTCGAATATCCTCGGCAGCGGATGCAGCACCACCATCTTTTTCTTGGCGGCTGTCATTAGTTGAGGTGTAACAATGAAATGTCCGCAAGCCTAAAAATCAAACAAAACATTACAATACATAAAAACAATCACAAACAGTTCGATAAACAGTGAACCCTATAAAAAAAATGTGGCAATCAATCTGACCAGGTCATAATTTTAGCCAACTTTTTTTTTGTAAGGCCAGCGCGATAGAAGTGAATATACAAAAATGGAGGTGATTTTAGCCCTAATATAAGGCTTTCCAATAGGGATGATATGATTTTGAAGTGACGTTTCGGCCATTTGTAATATGTCATGATCTGTCATTTATTTTTCATTGTATTCAGTGGTGTTTACAATTTCATCATGGAGAGATATACGCAAGAACAACGTTCAACAATTGAACAAATTATTCAGTTTTATTATCAAAATAATCGTTCTCCAATTGCAACTTTTCGTGCGCTTTTGCCATTTTATGATCGTAATAATCGTCCAAGTGTGCTCGCTATTCGTCGAATTGTTGAAAATTTTGAGCGTACATTTTGTTTACATAATGTTAAAGTGCCAATAAGACAAAGAACCGCTCGAAGTAATGCAAATATTGCTACCGTTCAGGCAAGTGTTGCTGAAGACCGCAATTTGTCGATTCCAAGACGTTCTCAACAATTGGGACTGTCTCAAACCACAACCTGGCGGATTCTGAAAAAGGATTTGGGTTTGCATCCGTATAAAATTGTTCTCACTCAAGAATTAAAGCCATTGGACCACCGTAAACGTCGTGAATTTGCTGATTTTGCCTTGGAACAACTTGAAAACGATAACGATTTTTTTAAGAAAATCATCTCCGATGAGGCTCACTTTCATCTGAGTGGTGCGGTAAATAAACAAAACTGTCGATTCTGGTGCGAAGAAAATCCACAAATGATTCAAGAAAAACCATTACATTCACCTAAATTGACAGTTTGGTGTGGTTTTGGTCTGGTGGAATCATCGGTCCGTACTTCTTTCGAAATGAAGCTGGTAACACCGTTACTGTTAATGGAGAGCGGTATAGATCGATGCTAACCAACTTTTTATGGCCGAAATTGCAAGAAGTTGATCTTGACAACATTTGGTTCCAACAAGACGGGGCTACGTGCCACACAGCAAATGCAACAATTGAATTATTTCCATAAAAGTTTCGATTATTTCAAGAAATTGTGATATTGAATGGCCTCCAATGGCCGTAGAAAAAAAAATTAATAAAAAACAGCGTATGGTAGGCGTGACGGTGCGAACGGAAATTAATTCCCAAGAGAGAACATTAACGGCGGAAAGCCAAACCGCGTATAACGTTTATGGACAGGCTCGGTAGGGATTTTTTGAACTGGGTCAAAAATCCAGGAAGAATATAATTTTGGCGCGAATATCATAACAAAATCTGCACGATCGCGTTCAAAAATTCACTACCAGCAGACTAATATCCGTTTCTTAAACAAGTTGGCGGTCGGAGGCACGAACTTGCATAGGAAATGGACTTCAAACTCTCCAAATTCTATTCGAGTGTGCATGGGCGTGACCAGCATTGTTTTCACAAACCAAAAACTCGCACGTTTTTAAAGTTCATAACTACCAAACGCATTGTCCGATTTTGATGATTCTAACAAAAGTGAAAAATTTTGTGCAATTTAAAAACGGGTTAATAAATATTTCACTGGAATCAACGCAAAACGTCAAAATTCGAAGATTTATAATTTAGATTTTGATTTTTTTCATTGCACAACTGTCAAACGCTTTGTGATTCTGACGATTTTAACGTAAAAATGTGGATTTTAATTTTAAAACTGATTACAATTTTTACTTTCTCCGTTACGAAGTACGTTTTTTTTAATTATTTTTTTTAATATCCGTTTTGGGGTCCCTAGATGCCATTTCAACAATTTGTGTCTGTGTGTGTGTGCCTGTGTGCGCTGTATCTCAAAAACTAATGGAGCAATTGATATGAAACTTTTAACATACGTCTTATTTGATAATCCGAAGAACTGAAAAGCTTTTGGTAAAATTTCGTACACCGGAAGTGGGCGTTTACCTTAACTATTTTTTGTTTTTTGCCAATATTTTCTTCAATAAGAAAAATATCACAGAAATATTTAAACAAACATTGAAGACAACAAAGAAATGAACATCTTTTGCTTGAAAACATTTTTCATATAATCATTTTTATTCGAGAAAAAAATGTATATATATTTTTTTATTTTTAATTTATAAAAAATAGTTTATAATTATAAAACGATAAGAGTTACAGCAAATTTATGTTAATAATAATTGTAGAGAATGCTAAAATGAA
Organism: Ocypus olens; assembly: GCA_910593695.2. Taxonomy (NCBI): domain Eukaryota; kingdom Metazoa; phylum Arthropoda; class Insecta; order Coleoptera; family Staphylinidae; genus Ocypus; species Ocypus olens. Next base: position 13,910,657 of record OU343053.1, on the reverse strand, counting down.
CAACTTATAAAGAATAAGTTTTTTTCGAAATCTCTTTAGTTTTTGAGTAAACTGAGTTTTTGAATTTGAAGTATAATTTTTCCATCTTTCATAATTTTGACGTTTTTAACGTCAGTTTCATCCGAGTTTACACAACGCTCGATGTACATTTAAAATATGATTTCAATTGAAAATAAACCATGAAAGCGTAAATATAAATGATACCATCAAGTCGGAGAAAGTAACATGATGGCCACATCACCATTTTTTAGTTCGAAGATTTCAAAATGATTCTGGTTTTTGAAACTACATAACAGCTAAATGCATTATCCGGTTCTGATGGTTTTAACTTTAAAAAGTGGAAAATTCAGTGCAATTTAAAAACCGGTTAATAAATATTTTCGTGAAATCAACGCAAAACGCCAAAATTGCACGTTTTCAAAGTCCGAAGATTTAAAATTGCGATTTTGATTTTTAAATTACACAACTGTCAAACGCCTTGTGATTTTGATTATTTTAACGTCAACATGTAGAGTATTTCGTGTAATTTTAAAGTAATGACTAAAAGTTATTTTATTTTGATTTCTTTCAAATTTGTTTGTTTATGTCTCACCTAACCCAAACTACATTATTTTAGGGACTATCATGTTATTTTAAGCTGTTGAAAATTAAAGTGGGCGAATTATGAAGCGGACCTGACAAAGGAGGTCCAAAAAGGCTGAGAAACACTGCTCTAGGAGATTACATAGATGAAACATTCTTTGAACAGATGTCATACGAAGATACAGGCATTTTAACCGATATAACTGATTTTGTAACTCCAATGTTGCAGGATAAGGAAATTAATTAAGTCGTAACAGTAAGAATAACAATGAATTATTACATACATAATGATTTATTCGGACTTTTTTATTTTAAAGTTGGAAACCCGTAAAGAAACTGACGACGAAGAACGTGTCGGAGATAGGTTGTCCAACAATCTTGATAAGTCAGTTAGTATGGAGAAAGATTCAGTAATAGTCTAGAAAATATACAAACCACGTCGAAGTTATTAGATTTGTTATTAAAAAAAAACTCCCGCAACTGAAAAAAATAGTCCAAACAACGGCATTTGCCCAAAGAAAAAGTAATATCCTTGCAGGCTGTTCGGTCAATTATGAAGAAGCAAAGAAACAAAAAAGGCAGAGAAAGCTGCTTTATCTGTCCATCTAATTTAATCTAATCTCAAACGTTTATATCCAGCTTTCAAGTGCAGAAAATGTGTAAAAATATACAGTGTGTCCCAAAAGTATTGAATATGCTATACAGAGCTCAGTAAATTTTCACAAAAATAAGTTATTTATCACTTTGTTATCTACCACCTTGGAGATATCAATTTTATTTTCTGCAATAAACAAAAGCGCAACGAATAACCTATTTCTTTAAATGGCAAGGCATCGAATGTATGTATCCGCTTTCGTGCGGATACATAAAAGACGATTTAAAACAGTTCTGACAGTCAAAATACAATTTTTCTATAGTTCTGAATGTGTTTCAAATTGTTCCGAAGAGTTCTATACGATCATTTTATTCGTGGAAGTAAAAAAAAGTATTTCGCCAGAAAGTGTCAGCTGAAATAATAATAATATTATCGTACAGAACTGCTTGACACTGTCTGAAGCACACGACTGAATTATCTAGCTGTATTTGTTTATAAAATCCGAAAGGGAGGGGCACTTGACTCATACGAACAGAGCGAGCTTGTCACATGAACTCCTTTGTCGCCGGGGAATATGCGTGATTATTTACGTATTTTTGAAATTTGACAAATTGCAAAAAATACTTCACGTGCGTACTGTTCCTGAATTATCTGAATTCATAGCAATTTTTCTTTTTTTGATACGACCTATAGAGTCCGAGATATACCGGAATTACTTTTCATTCTAAACCGCGGGTATGGAGATTCCTTCTAAACTGCCAATTACACTTTGCCAACAATGTATACCTGAGTTTTATCAAAAAAAAAAACTAAAGATTAACATTTTCGGCAGGCGACGAGCCGAGGCGGAGCCTACCTCAAATGTTAATACGTCCTTACGTTCCTTATTGCTTAAATAACTATTTGTTTGTATTTAAATAAATATTGAATTTTGCAAACTTTTTTGTAGACTAAAGGAAAAACCTGGGCGAAAAGTTGAATTCCTCTCACGAGATAAAGTTCCTAATCTCTTGACAATAAAGAAAACATTTCCACCTCGGTACTATTCCATATAGATCCAGCGAATATCATATTGTAGATTTTCTTGAGGTCAAAAAGTTGAGAATAGTGGGAGTGATAGAAAAACGCCAACGCTACGAATAGACTCTATCGTTGATGTTGAAGTCGGTGCGATCGAACAGTTTGAAAAAGAACAGCAATCGAGGGAAGAAAGGACCGACAGTTGTAAAGGTTGTGTAACATAAATATCTAATATCTACTGTACCTTGTCGTATTCCTCTTGAGAGTCAAACCGTTCCCTTTGTATTCTGGTCATGTACAGGACATCCGTTTCGGGTAAAACCTCTTCCAAGGTTTTGAACTCTCCCTGTGTTATATTCTTAGATTTGACAAAGTCAATGATGTTTTGTGGCATTTTTAAACTTGGTGGGCTGACGTAACGAAATTGCACCTTGTATAATGTTAAGAGTGTAGCGAGGGAATGGACTGTGCGGCCGTTTTTCAAATCACCGACAAAGGTGATCGTCAAGCCGTTTACCGTGCCAATTTCTTCTCGGATTGTGAAGATGTCTAAGAGAGCCTGAGATGGATGTTCGCCAATCCCGTCGCCAGCATTTATCATTGGTTTCTTGCTTATCTTCGATGCCCTCTAAACGAATTATTGTAATTGCATTTGTAATGAAAACTATTTGCTTGTTGTAACTATCGTGTTTCCCCGAAAATAAGACGCAATTTCGGGGTTAAGCTCAAGTATTAAAACCATCCCTAAACATTTATTTTCAAAGCGAGTCTTACTTTCGGGGAGCACGGTATGTACGATTTACTCACCATAACGGAACCCGGTGCGGGATGTCTCATAACGCAAACATCCGCGTATCCCGCCATGATCTCAACAGAATCCTCCAGAGACTCGCCCTTCTTCACCGACGAACTACTTTCATTCATGTAAATAACCGTACCGCCCAATCGCTGCATAGCAGCGCAAAAACTATTATTGGTCCTCGTGCTAACCTCGTAAAAAATCGAAGCCATCACCTTACCCTTCAGGATGTGATCCAACGGCCGTTCCTTAGAAATGTACACCCTGAACTTTTGAGCTAAATTAAAGATATCGTTCAACTGTTCCTTGTTGAACATGCTGACGGACAAAATGTGTTTTCCTTGCAATCCGTGACTTGGGCTACCACCCGAAGGTTGGGTCGAATCAGGGCAGGTGGTCGAGAAGTTTTCCGTGCTGGCGGCGAAGTGCACTTTCGGTGGTTCTGCCGATCCGGATAAAAGCCGGATGAACATTTCGTTGGTATGACCGTCGTTGTCCAAATCGTAGAGGTGGGTGCTGGGGGAAACAGGGCGGTCCAGTGAGGATGATGGGCGGCTGTCCAAGACCGGTTTCTTGTTTTCCCATTCGCGAACATTCTGTCCGTATCCTGGTCGCAACAAAACTTGGCCTTCCACGTAAGCGACCTCTCCTCTCAACACCACTCGATGGATCGCACCCTTGACTTTCATTCCCGCGAAAGGGGTCCACTTGGATTTGCTGAACGGCATCGCCTCGGGTATCGTCCATTCTTCATCTAAATCCACCTCAACATACGTGTTGGGTTGTTCGGGTAAGTTGAAGATTCTGCGTGGGTTTTTGTTGAATTTATTAACGATATCTTCGATGGTCAGGCGACCCTCGTGGACCGCGTTTAGGAGTAAGGGAAGGATGGTTTCCAATCCGGGAAAACCGGGAGGAGCGTTTGCGCTGGTCTTCTCTTCGAGGGTGTGCGGTGCGTGATCAGTGGCGAAGCAATCGATCACCTGTAGATTGTCCCATAGCGCCTGCTGATCTTCAGGCGAAGTCAACACCGGCCTTACTTGGCTCTTCAGAGCGCCTAATCTTTTAACATCGTCGGAGCTCATGAAGAGGTGGTGCGGACAGACCTCGCATGTCACCTTCATACCCTTTTCCTTAGCTGCCTTTATTATTTGTATCTCCTCTTTCCTAGCGACGTGACACACGTGTACATGCCTGTTGTATAAATGAGCAAGCAATAAAATAGCGGCGGTGGTTTGACCTTCAGCATGCACACAAAGCGGAAAGTGTTTGGGCCAATTCATTAAATGTTTCGACCAAACTGTTAAATCCTTCAACCTCAACGTATTAAACGTTTCGTTCAAGTACATCTTCAAACCAGCACTCTCGTTGGCTAAGTCAGAAATATTTCCAAAATTATCCGAACTAGCGCCAACGAATAAGGCATAATCACATCTAGCTTTTGTCTTTGCCAATTTCTTCACCTCCTCTAAAGCAGATTCATCAACTATTGCGGGATTAGTGTTGGGCATTGCGCATATCATGGTGATCCCACCGGCTAGTGCAGCTGCTGTACACGTATCGAAATCCTCTTTGTGCGTGGCGCCAGGTTCCCTGACGTGCACGTGGGTGTCGATGAAGCCGGGTAATTTTATAAGACTCCTCGAGGTCATGCAATCGGTATGGGTTTTCATCGGCGGAGCCTTTCCGATCAATCTCAGCGCTTCTACTAATAGCTTTGTGCATTTGACGTCGGTTACGAGTGGGATCGAGTAGTCGATGGCTAGTCTTCGCGTGCGGTAACCGTGTGTCATGAATGAGGACACTCTGCGAGCGCCTCCGTCGCGCATTGGAAGGTTGACTACTAGATCGAATTGTTTCTTCGTAAGAAATTCGGCTAGTGGTCTCAGTTCGCCTTGGCTTGTTATGTCGTCGATGCTGTCGAACGTCCATTGTACGGATTCTACCTGAAATTATGAAACAAGAAAATTTAAATTAGTAATAATTTAATAGGATCATATTGTAGGTTAAAAAAAAATCAAAATTTTAAACTTTGAGTACTGCCTAGTCGGAGTTCCCAGGAGTCAATTCGAATATTAAAAAAATATTGCATGTACGTCTGTGTTCGACTGTCAGTAGTGTTGTTTAGTATTAATTAATTGATATCATTGTTCAGTTTCGGTTGCGAGGATCAATAAACGCAATCGAATATTTAATTTAATTGTTTCTTTTCGCGCTATTAATGGCAGTGCTTTTGGACATATTTCGCGACAGTCGCGGCCTCGGTCTCGTCGTGCGCGAAAAAGAAGAGAGATTACAACCGTGGCGTCGAGAACAGGTGTACTACGAGAGTTGGGGCATAAGTCACGGCAACTTTTTTTTTTCTAGTAGATATCTGAAAGGATCACAAACGTATGTGTCATGTGGAAGTTCTGCAGGCATAGTGTGTATGCAGAACAACAGATGGCTCTGTGATAGCTGGCAGTCAGTTGGTGAGTGTCGTGCGAGATGGAAGTAACCCGTGTTAGCGCGCTTACATCAAAATAGCCGTTCTCCGAGGGAGAAATGCGATGGGATATCACAGTGAATTAGTAGAAGCCCTTGGGAATAATGTCCTACCATATCGTACAGTAGCATTGTGGGTAGGAAAGTTTCAGCAAGGACGTGTGTCAGCCAGTGATGAGCAACGTTCGGGACGACCGGTGAGTGTGCGGACCGAGTTGTCACGTGCCGTCATCGAGCAGCTCATGGATGAAGACAGACGATGGACGTTACTGGAGTTAGAGAGGGCAAGTGGCATCGAGAAACGCATCGTCCACAGGGTATTGCGTAATGAGGTACAGCTACGCAAAATCGCTTCGCGGTGGGTACCGCATTCACTGACGGAAGTTCAAAGTTGGGTGCGCTATGCAATATGCTCCTACCATTTTGTACGCTGGCAACAGGACGGCGATCAATTCTTGTCACGAATAATCGCCATCAATGAATTTTGGGCCAGGGCATATGAACCAGAACTGAAACGTCAGTCCGCGGACAACCTGGATCACCAAGGCACCAGAAGTTTCGTCAGAATCCTTCCCTGGTCAAATTGATGGTGATCGACGCGTATCACGTCAGGCGTGTCATTGTTTGCCACTTTGACCGCACAGTACTAGAGGGACTTCCTGGTGCGACAGGTACGACGTGGCGTTCGGGATAAACGTCCGGATCTTGTGGACAGTGCAATGATCCTGCACGACAATGCAAGATCACATAAAGCAGGGTGTGTACGGCAGCTACTCCGACGTTGGGGATGGGAAGAATTGGAGCACCCACCTTACTCTCCTGACCTTTCGCCCTGTGACTTTGATCTCATTCCCAAGATTAAGGAACCAATACGTGATAGGCGGTTTTCAACACGAGAGGACATTGTTAATGCTGTGCGCCAAGAGATGATCCGATTCATACATGGTGCGGAAAATGCTGAGGTTGATGGTATTCAGCGCCTCCCACATCGTTGTGGTGACAGTAGCAGGGGACTACATTGAGGGTTTTTAGACCCAGGTTTGTCATGTCAACTTTATGTGTACTGTGTTATTTTATTGTCCACACATGTAGTTAAAACCTTGTCCTTTCGGCTGTAATGTCACATTTTCCAACCGTACTGGTATCTTCAAGAAAAAAAATAGTTGCCTTGACTATTGCCCCAACCCTCGTATTTTAATTGTGTCGTCGTAAATTATTTATCGTCATCCACCATAAATCACCACCCCCTAGGACTGGCTAGCCAGCGAGGACCAAAAGGAGAAAGAGAAATTCGAGAAAGTCGTTGAATGATGATCTTCAGCGCTTATCGCAAAGACCGCATGGTCAAACTACAATTTTATTGTTGCTTCTAAATTTATACAGTCCATTTGCTCGCTCAAGTGTTATCAACAAAATTAAAAAATACAGCACTTTTTGCGCTAGTTAAATTTTCTAATTTTAAGGAAAAACACATAAAAAAAAACAAGATAAATTTCCAACAACAAAAATATTACAACACTAAATTTTGGTTGCTGTAATGGCTTTTTATATATATATATATATATATATGTATATATATATATATATATATATAATTTAGTTTGGCAATTGCTAACCTTATTAACATACATTTCTTATCTATTGTCACAGATCTTATAATATCTCATCGACACCACACGATATTATCACTCCGCCTTTTCAAACTTTGTAACATTTTGATAAGCAATAATTACATTTTTCTGCACCTGTACTTAAATATAATAATTAAATCTGCATACTTTGATCAAAGTACAAAGTTTCTCTTTAGGACAAATATATAGATATACTGTCATACTTAGATTTGTCTTATTTCTTTTTACACCTTTTCCAAAAAAAAAGCTTTTACACGACTCTCTCTTTGCTACTTTCCAAAGAACATTGCCTAAAAATTCAAATTTATTATAAATAATGCTGTTTATGACTTATATGTTAAATGAAACTATAAAATTTATAATTTTGTCTGTTTTTTTGGGTTAAATACCCCTCTGTGCGCCGATTAAACGATGCCAAGCCGCCGCCGATTCCGACGCTGCCGCTTCCGTCGCCGCCGCTGACTTCGCCGCCGCTGTCGCTGTCGCTGCCATTGCTCCGCGAACTCGTCGGCCATCCCGGTGCGAACTATAGGTGAAGTGTCGGGACTTTTATCTTGCGCCGTGACATTATTTTATTGACTTATTTTTCATGTATATATTTTTTTTCTTGAACTTTGAACATTTTCCTGTATATTTCTCCGTGTGTAAATAATAAGCGATTGTTACCGAGCCCATAAGACTTTATCCACCCCTGCCCTCATCCTTGTGTTCTTGTGCTGTGTTCGTAGCGCTGACCCCTAGCTAGGTGGATGTCGACGAGGGCGGTTTTCAACCCCCCGTGACAAAACTTTCCAAATATACTCGCAAATCATTCAGAATTGTGGTTCAGTAAAACGCTAGTAACACCCAACTCCTAAATTTTGTAAAATCCCACTAATTGGACAATTGACACCGACATGAAACAATTTTACTCAAAATTTATTCGGGAGTTCTATAATATACCACAAAAATCATACCCCTAAATTTTGTAAAGTCTCAAATGAACTAATCGTAGAACTGTGAAAAATGTAATAATTTCGATGACTTGAAAAAAATATAAAAACAATTGCCATCGACATGAAACTTTGCAATTTTACGTAATATTCATTCGGGATTGTAGTTCTGTAATATACCACAGAAATCCCAACCCTAAATTTTGTAGTCTCACGTGCACTAATCGTAGAACTGTGAAAATTGTAATAATTTCGATGACTTGAAAAAAATATAAAAACAATTGCCACCGACATAAAACTTTACAATTTTACTCAAAATTCATTCGGAATTGTAGTTCTTTAATATACCACTAAAATCCCACTCCTAAATTTTGCAAAGTCTCACGTAAACTAATCGTAGAAATGTGAAAAATTGTAATAATTTCGATGACGTGAAAAATATAAAAAAAACTATTGCCATCGACATGAAACTTTACAATTTACCCAAAATTCATTCGAGATTGTAGTTCTGTAATATATCACAGAAATCCCATCTCATCCCTACATGTTGTAGTCTCACGAAATGATGGGCATAATCGAATGGTTTCAATAATCGAATGATTACTATTCGAATTAATTTAAAAATCGATTATTCATTCGAATGATCATTCGAGTGATCATTCGAATTATCATTCGAATAATCTAAAAATCGATTATTTATTCGAATAATTATTCGAATGATTATTCGAGTGATCATTCGAATAATCTGAAAATCGATTATTTATTCAAATAATAATAATAATAATAATAATTTATTTAGTGCCAATAACCTACCCAGTTTTACACAAGTCACAAGAGGAGAAATAACATTACAAATAAGATCAAAATTAAAATTAAAATTAAAATTTAAAACTTAAAATTTAAAATTTAAAACTACAATTTAAAATTCAAAAATGGTCATTCGAATGACCAAAAATCGATTATTTATTCGAATGATTATTCGAATGATCTGAAAATCGATTATTTATCAAATGATCATCCGAATAAAAGTTCTAATAATAATTCGAATAATAATTCGAATTATAATTCGAATGATCGTGAATCGAGTATTTTTATTTTCCAAATCGTATAGACATATCGGAATGATCACTAAAATTATCGTGACTTAAATACTAAAAACAGAACTCCGGTTATTTCGTTAAAATCGTTCAATAAACACTTGTGTTCTGATTTCAGAAATATATCATAATAAAATTATAATATAAAAGATATTGTAAGCAATATCAAAGTACTTCGCCTTAATGTTTCGTGAGAAAGATTACCGCCCGGTTAAATGTATTGAATTATTGAGTCTCGAGTTTTTCATTACCAAAATAAACAACGTCTTGTAAGTGCCGTGTGTCCCTCGTTTAGTTTTTTTGTCAACTTTCATGAATTTATTTTCTAACCTTTGAATGGGATTTAGTTTGTAACGAATTATCTTGCGAGTTTGAGGTGCAGTGCAAAGTACCCGTAAAAATATGGTTTTGTAATATTTAATAATAATACATTTACCTACATGGTGCAGACTTTGCACAATGATTTTAACATGAAATTAATGAAATCCTTTAAAAATGTTTTATTTTTATCACTATAAAATTTATATATCACATATTATGGCATGGTCAATTAACGCTCTTTATTTTCATTGTATTCAGTTTATTTAAGTTTTTAGTATTTGACAATTGTTTCGAATTCATAATTTATACTTGGTATTTTTAACGAGAAAGAAGGAATAATTTGAAATATCCTACTATAAGCTAAGTAAAGTTTTGAATAATATATATTCGAGTACTAATTGGTATTATAATGACATTCGAATGGTCATTTAATTTATCCCAATAGCTAGTTTTCGAATTTCGAGTACCGATCACTCGAATAAATCATTCGAATGCCAATCGAATGATCATTCGAGTATAGATAAGTCGAATGGACATTCGAATGCTCATTCGAATGATAATTCGAGTACCGATCATTCGAATGATTACTCGAATACCGATCATTCGAATGATCATTCGAATTAAAAAATAGGTTCTGGAGATAATCGATTATTTTGATAATCGAATGAATCGAGTATCGTCATTCGAATGATCCCATCACGTGCACTAATCGTAGAAATCTGAAAAATTGTAATAATTTCGATGAAGTGAAAAAATATAAAAAACAATTGCCACCGACATGACACTACAATTTTACTTAAAATTCATTCGAAATTGTAGTTCTGTAATATACCGCAAAAATCATACCTCTAAATTTTGCAGTGTCTCGCGTGAACTAATCGAAGAAATGTCAAAAATTGTAATCATTTCGATGAGATAATTTTTTTTCTATAATTGCTATCGACTTGAACTTTTCTAAATTTGCTCAAATTTGACTGGGGAGTCTGTTTGTAGCTTTCGCTACAAACATCCTATTCCTAAATTTTGTAAAAGTCCAACGTAGAAGAAGCCTAATATTGTAAAAAAAATCATTTCGGTGAGCCGAAATAGTATATTAAAAAATGGTGATGTGGCCATCATGTTACTTTCTCCGATGGTACCATCATTTATATTTACACTTTCATGGTTTATTTTCTATTTAAATCATATTTTAAATGTACATCGAGCGTTTTGTAGACTCGGATGAAACTGACGTTTAAAACGTTAAAATTATAAAAGATGGAAAAATTATACTTCAAATTCAAAAACTCAGTTTACTCAAAAACTAAAGGGATTTCGAAAAAAACTTATTCTTTATAAGTTGTTTATTTTAGCATTCTCTACAATTATTATATGAACATAAATTTGCTGTAACTATTATCGTTTTATAAATATAAACCAAAAATAAAAAATAAAAAAAAATTTCTCGAATAAAAATGATTTTATGAAAAATGTTTTCAAGCAAAAGATGTTCATTTCTTTGTTGTCTTCAAAGTTTGTTTAAATGTTTTTGTGATATTTTTCATATTTAAGAAAATATTGTCAAAAAACAAAAAACAGTTAAGGTAAACGCCCACTTCCGGTGTACGAAATTTTACCAAAAGCTTTTCAGTTCTTCAGATTATCAAATAAGACGGACGTTCAACACACACAGACATACACACACACACTTTTTTTTTTCAGAAATTGTTGAAATGGCATCTAGGGACCCCAAAACGGATATTTCCGTGAAAAAAAAATTTGAAAAAAAAATCACGGTCACAATACTTTCTCGTACTTCGTAACGGAGAAAGTCAAAACGACTTCAATAAGCGCAATTTTTTCGCACGCGTCCAAGATAGTTTCGCTCGTCGTTTTCTAATGGACAAGTGCGAAAAAAGGCCTTATGAACGAGTTTTTTACAGTATGTTTTCTATTTTGCCGCTTTTATTCCATTTCTAAATTAAAAAATCGCCCATACATATTTAGAAAATTGTATGGTGGTTGGTAACACTAATAATTGACATTTCAATTTGAATTAAGTTTGCGATTTCCACACATCACATAACCTCAAAACTATCTCGCCGAAAATTTAGCACGGGTAGACAGCTATGAATTTGAACGGTGCCAACCTTGAAAAATGGATATTACTGCACTGAGCGAGCCCTTAACGAACCCATAAGAGCGCGTTAATGACTCCGTTTTAGGCGCAAAATAGAAAAACATAAAAACAATTGCCATCGACATGAAACAAATTTACTCAAAACTAATTCCAAATTATGATTCTGTAAAATGCCTCCAAATTTTAAAGAAAAAAAAATCACATAAATAGAACGAAAAGTTGTGAAGATTTTTAATTAATTCGGTGACGCAAAAAAATTGAAACTATTTCCATCGATTTAAAACTTTCCAAGTTGACTCAAAATACATTCGGTATTGTGATTCTGTATAATACCTTAAACACTCTTCCCCCAATTTTGATGAAAATCTCACGCAAATAGAGTGCAAATTTGTGGAAAACTGTACTATTTTTTTTGACCTACCATCGAATATTTCAAATTTAAATTTAAAATCGTTCGACAGCTATGACTTTTTGTTTTTTTTTTGCTCAAATTTGAGATACATGAAGCTCTTCGTAATTTACAACAAAAGCTTAAAAAAAAACTAACAGCTATTTATTGAAACAACTACTTTCCTCACGAATGCCTTGAGTGACAAAATAATAATAATAATAATACATTTAGGCTGAAAGACCTCTGGTCAATTGCCTGTTAAGGTCATTTATAAAAGTGTCTCAATAAATGTATTGTCTCTCGCTCTAATACATTTATTAATGGAACATCGCTCTTGAAAAATACAAAATAACTAAAATATATATTTCTATTAAGTAAAGTAACATTAATCTATAAGTTACAAATATCATTTGGTAATAGGCATATTAAATTTTACAAAGCGAAATTATTTTGATAAAACTGCCATTCCGACAGAAAAATTTAGACAGGAAATGTTACAGTAGATAACAATCATCCATTAAATTATAAATAAATCCGATATAATCAAAAATGCTGGGGCTTAACTGATAATATCGAGATTACATTTTTAGAAACTTTAATCCAACATTATATCGAATAATCCACTACTTGACATTCAATTAAATGAGACAAACGACTGCGTACACATCGATAGATAAAACGTAAATAAACAAAAACCGAACATTTATATTTCAAGATCGAAATCATCCAAATTCTGCAAGCCGAGCTGATTAATCATTATCAGATTACGACGATATTTCAATCACATTAATCTCTAAGGTTTTTTAGATAAGACAGTGGATGATACGAGCTGGCGATGACAGCATGAACGATACGTGCGGTGTTGTGTGTTTAGTTTTTGTGTAAAATGGGGGCATTTAAGAGCAAGTTTGGTGTTAAGAAACAGAAGAAAGGACGAATTAATAGTAAGGAGGGTAGTATTGGTGAAGAGGGTACGACGATTGAGTCGTGGGAACTGTACGACAAGGAGATGGTGAAGAAGTTGCAAACGGAATTCAAGAATAACAGGGACACGTTCATCTTGAATAATTTACTGATGTCGATCATGTTTTTTGAAAGCTATGAAAAGTAAGTGGTTTATTAAATTATAATTCAATATTTACACGACGTTCCGTCATTTCCATTTTTCAATTTCTATTTCTATTTCAATTTCAATGGAGCGGTGAATATTCTAATTAGGTTTTTTTGAAATTGTTTTTATATTTTTTTTTACTCTCGCGGAAACATTATCCAATAAAAAAATAACGTCAAACGTTGTGTTCTTATGATTATTCTGGAATTTAGTAAAAGGGTGATTCCCCAATAGCATTGAAACAGTTATGAGTCAATTTGATAAGTTTTAAGTTTGTGACAATTGTTTTGATATTTTTCCAATCGCTTGGAAAATGAAGAACTTGGGAATAAACTAATTATTTCGGAATTTACTGAAGGGATGTTTATATACACTGTGTTAAAGTAAGGGATAAATTCGATTAAAATTCAGGGTCTTTTCTTTCAGAAAAATGCTCGGACACGTATTATTTTTTTAACGCGCATTTTTTGAGATAAAATTCAAATGTACAGGGTGTCCCAAAATTGAGATACGGCCCCTAAGTCAAAGTTTTCAAATGTAAACCTCTTTTTATTGCATTTATAGACTCTACGTAAAATTATCAGCATATCCCATGTTGATATTCAACTGTTTTCGAAGAAATGGCGTTTAAAAAAGTACTGCCACTATTTTATTTCTGGTAAAAGATAACATGGTTTCATCGAAACATTGGAATTAATAAGGAAAAAACATTTTATTAAGTAAATAATGATTTTTCCTTCGTATCTCAATTTTGGGACACCGTTTACGATCTACGGCCGATTTTCGATTGTTTTCCGGCAATTTTTCGAAGAATTTTACGATTTTTTTTTTCGAAAATTAAAAATCTGACGACGGCATGTCAGTCGTCGATTTAATCCGTATCGTATTTTTCGATCCGATTTTTAGTTTTCGAGATATGACGTTGTATACAGAACGGGGAAGCGAAATTCACCAGCGGGGTACAACTTTTTTTTTTGTCGGATCGAAAATCTGACTACACCACCGGAAAGCCCTTCAAGGCCAACAGAAAATCCAAATAAAAATGCTCGATCCGACCCCTCCTTCTAATTTTAGAAATTAATTAAACTTTATTCATTTTGCCGGTAAATATTTTCGATCGTTTCAAAATGAATTTTTCTATTCCTTTTTAAATCACGAATCCAACGACGGATTATCATTGCGGTATTGTGTGTACGTAAAACAAACTTTGAATTTTTAAAATCGCTCGGTTATTAACTGAGATATGAATATTTGAATTATTGTCATTTTTGAATGTTGAAAATTTTTCCCCGGAAAATCAATTTCGAAAAAAAAAATATTTCCGGGAGGGTTAGAACAATGAAACTTTGGGAAATCATTAAGCGTTCCATTTGAAGCAGATCACCAAAGTTTCGGTCACCCCGTCAGCTGCATCGGCCGCAACGGAGTGCCAAAGACCGAAACAACCCCAATCAGTACCGCCCTAAATTCTGTTTGTATGTCGGTTTGTAATGTGTATACGCTTCTAAGAGGCTCACCAAATAATTTGTAGAGGCCCAAAGTTGATGAAAAAAAAAATAAACTTCTTCCTTCTTAACTTCCGAGTGCTCTCCAAACAGCAAATTAAGAAATGCATTGATAGTGCATTGTCACATTTGACAGATCTCAGATTTAGAAACTGGGGTTACCACCAGATTACATTCTCGAAGTTCCTCAGCGGGGTTTGAGCGAAACGATTTAAAATAATGTTTTTTTATTTTTTTCACCCCTTTCTGCACGGATGATATAGGTGGCACTTTTGGGCGATGTGGTGTCTATCAATTGTCATCGAATGAGCAAATTTCATCGTCCCCATGATCCTCCCCGTGGCCGACAGGGCCTTCTCAAGAAATTATACAAGAAAATTCATTCGGTCCGGCCTTCCGGGTACATCCTGGACAATTTAAAACCATTCCATCCTCTCCACAAAAGACCCCTCTACAACAGTTATTCTTATTATTTTTTTATTTTTCTAATCGTTCGCGAGTTATAATTTTTTTTATGTGTCGAGGCACCAAATTTTTCATTTTTCATAAGTAAACAAACCATCGGAAATTTGAGTGAAAATCGCATGACACGGATTCGGCTGAAATTTTCACCAAACATACCTTTCGCCTGAGGGGGCACAACGTGATAAGTATTTCATCTCTGAGGGCCCCCGTCCCGAGGCCCCGGCCTTAAAAGTGAGCGATTCAAGATTATTTTTCGGGAGTCTTTATGCCTTTAGTTTTGACTTTGAAGAGTCTGTCGAAGCTCCAGTATATTCACAAAGCATTCCCCCACAATATTTATATTAGAACATTTTTTGATTTGATGCTCCCTTAACGAGATATGATTTTTCAAATATTGACCACATTGTTTCTACGTGTTTTCAAGTTTCTTTCAGGGAAGTGTTTTTTCCTATTCAAATTGAAGAGCTGAAATTTTTAAAGTTGGTAAAGGGCACAACGAGCTTTCATCTCAATTTTTCTCAAAATTTTTGGGACCACCCCTACGGTCCATTTGCAGCTCCTGGGTTCGTATTTCTTTTTTTACGGATTTTTTTTCTTTTCAAGTCTAAAAGCTTAAACTTTTAGGAATCGCAGAGGATACAACTGGCTTTCAAAAAAATTAAAAAAATTTAAAATTAAAATAAAAAATTTAAAATATAAAATATAAAATGTAAAATAAAAACTGTTATATGCAGGACCGTCTTCTTTGCAAATACCGGTGATTCGTTATTTTTTAGCTCGACATTCTTGAAACTTCTCAGCGGGGGTGGAAACCGGAAAAATGTAATTAAACTCAAATTTTGTAATAACTATTGAAACTAAATCGAAAACAGATACGAAATTCTTACATAAAGTGCATACTTTTTGAAACACTGATTTTTCCCAATTTCAAACTGCCTAAAACGATTTAAAAGCATGTTTTATCTTTTTGCACCCCCTTTTGTACTGCCGATGGTGATGTCCTGTTTAGGCAATGTGACAGCCATGACCTAGCACGGATTGAGTTAATTTGATCGTCCCAATGGCCCTCCCTGTGGTCTTTAGGAATAAGAGGATAAAAATTCGCACAGTCTTTCCTGTACATCCTGGACAATTTAAAACTATTCTATCCTTCACATAAAAGACCTCTCTATAACATTTATTCTCATAATTTAAAAATTTAAAATAATTTTTTTTTTAATTAAAGAAAAAAACATTTTTTTATTTTTTTAAAATTTAAATTAAATTAAAGAACACAATTTTATCTACTTTCACTTTAGCTTGAAAAAACTAGTTACTACATACTCCTAAACGCAAGAACCCCAGCGTGCGAGATCTCAAAAACTGTAATAGGTAGAGGGTTAAATTTTTCACGAAAACTCACAAATAATTTAAGAACAAGAGTACTAAAATTTCACCTCCCTCCGACCACCCCTTAAAAAAAAGGGTTTCCAACCTCTCAATTTTTCTTTTTCAAATTTTTATTTTTTTTCCGAAAGCCGCAAACGTCCTCCAGGGGCCCTTGAAATCCGCGATATTCTAAGTTACCCAATAACTACAGGGTAGTTTTTCGAAAATAGATTTTTGAGCTGAAAACCGGGACTAGGCTCAAAAAATCCTCAATGCATTGGGACACAAAGCTTATTTCAGGAAACTGGGGTGCGTCCTGCGGTTGCAATCCCTCAGCCATTTTTCTAAAAAAATCACATTTCGGACGCTTCTGAAAAAGAAACGGCGCGCTTGCCCTTATGACTTTAATTTTCATAGAGTTTTGTAGAACTAGCTCCCCTCTACATTTTATGTCTCTTACGAATTTTTGATATCTCCAACCCTCGAGGAGTTATTCAAAGAAAGCCACCCCCGATTTCAATAAAAAAATTCTACAGTGGCCATTTTCCGACGTGAGAAAAATAAACGGCATGCCATTCGGAATTGCATTCTGTGTCGAAAAGGTAGCGGCTATATTTTTTCGTAGGGCCCACCGTTTACGATCTACGGCCGATTTTCGGGGATTTTTTTTCGATTTTCTAAATGTTTTTTCGAAAATTGAAAATCCGATGACGGCATATCAGTCGTCTATATAATCCGTATCAAACATCTTCATAAAGTTTTTCGATCAGATTTTTACTTTTAGAGATATGACGTTGTATACGGAAGCGGGAAAGCGAAATTTAGCAGCGGAGCACAATTTTTTTTTGTCCAATCGGAAATATGATTGCACCATCGGAAAGCCCGTTACGAGCCCAACAGAAAATCCCAATAAAATTTCTTGATTCGACTCCTTCTAATTTAAAAAATTAATTAAACTTTTTTTTATTTTGCGGGTAAATATTTTCGATCGTCTTTCACTAATTTTTTTTAATTCTTCTTAAATCACGAATCTAACACCGGATTATTATTGTGGTATTGCCTGTACGTAAAAAAAAACTTTGAATTTTTAAAATCGCCCGGTTATTAACCGAGATATGAATATTCAAATTATTGTTGTTTTTGAACGTTGAAAATTTTTCCCCTGGAAATCAATTTAAAAAATATATATATTTCCGGGAGGGTTAGAACAATAAAACTTTGGGAAATCATTAAGCATTTCATTTGAAGCAGACCACCAAAGTTTGGTAACATTTTCGCGTCGACCGCATCAGGCGCAATGAGGTGCCAAAGACCAAAACAACCCCTATCAGTAGTGATGGGATCATTCGAATGACGATAATCGATTCATTCGATTATCAAAATAATCGATTATCTCGAGAACTTATTTTTTAATTCGAATGATCATTCGAATGATCGGTATTCGAGTGTCGAGTGATCATTCGAATGATCGGTACTCGAATGATCATTCAAATGAGCATTCGAATGATCATTCAAAGGAGCATTCGAATTATCATTCAAATGAGCATTCGAATGACCATTCGAATTATCTATACTAGAATGATTTATTCGAGTGATCGGTATTCGAATGAACAATTCGAAAACTAGCTGTTATATTGATAATATTGATATTGTTAACAATATCTTCTATATTATAATTTTATTATGATATATTGCTGAAATCAGAATAAATATTTTTTATATTTGTTTTTAGTATTTAAGTTACAATAATTTGTGTGATCATTCCAATATGTCTATACCACTTGAAAAATCAAAATATTCGATTCACGATCATTCGAATAATTATTCGAATTATTAGTCGAACTTTTATTCGAATGATCATTTGAATAAATAATCGATTTTGATATCATTCGAATGATCACTCGAATAATAATTCGAATGATCATTCGAATAAATAATCGATTTCTAGATCATTCAAATGATCATTCGAATAAATAATCGATTTCTAGATCATTCAAATGATCATTCGAATAAATAATCGATTTTCAGATCATTCGAATGATCACTCGAATTATCATTCGAATGAATAATCGATTTTCAGATTAATTCGAATCGTAATCATTCGATTATTGAAATCATTCGATTATGCCCATCACTACCTATCAGTACCACCCTAAACTTTGTTTGTTTGTTGATTTGTAATGTGTATACACTTCTCAAACGCTCACCAAATAATTTTTGGAGGACCAAAATTAATGAAAAGAAATAAGCTTCTTCCTGTTAACGTCCAAGTGCTTTCCAAACAGCAAATTAAGAAATGCATTGATGGTGCATTGTCATATTTGACAGATGTCAGATTCAGAAGCTGGGGTTACCACCAGATAACATTCTCGAAGTTCCTGGGCGCATGGTTTGAGCAAAACGATTCAAAATAATGTTTTTGTTTACCCCCTTCTGCACGGATGAGAGAGGTGGCGCTTTTGGGGCAATTAAGTGAAGGATAAGCGCATTTAAAACTTTATTACAATAATAACCCGCATAAACATAACCCAGCATTGTAGGCTCTGCCTTTTTCTGAGCCTAGAGGATATCCGAAGGCCTTGCAGTTTAGAATCCACGTAATTTCAAGTACCGTACCATCCTTAGATCTGGACTAAAATTGCAATAAAAAATCGACTTAAAGTCAAAATCACCAGCTACCTTGATTCATATTGATGGGCTAGGCTACTTTATTATATTTTAATGACTTACGCAGACGACGGCGCAGCGCAGCGGAGCCGTCGTTCGTCACTAGCTACCTTGCTTCATACTGATGGGCTATATTCGGACGACGGCGCAGCGCAGCGGAGCCGTCGTCCGTCACCAATGACTTTATTTTATTTTAATGGCCCCCGTACAGACGACGGCGCAGCGCAGCGGAGCCGTCATTCGTGACCAGTTACTTTGGTCAATTTTATATTTCACTATTTCACATAAAGAACACAATTTCACATACACCAACTTAAGCTTGAAAAACTAGTTTACTGAGCTATATGGGATATTCCATACTTTTCGGACACCCTGTATACATTAAGCAATCATAATTATAATCAACCGTTTATGCAACATACTTTTACATAATTTTAATCTTATCAATAGTAATTTTTACACGTTTAAAAATATTTCTTTTTAAATTTATCATTTACTTTAAATACATTTTAATCATTACAAGTGTTGTTTTATCAGATTTTGGTTATTCTGTTAAACAAGGTAATTTTTATTCTCTCGGCAAAATTAGCAGGAAAACGAATCTCACAAATAAATTGTTCAACCGTGTTGAAAGCAGTCCTGACAAAAAATCTTGTTTAGAAAGAGCAAATAGTTTTAAGAAGAGCTCAATTATTCACAAAATTCGTAACTCTGCTTAAGGCCTGAATAGGGGCGGGACCCATTTACCTTCAAAATTCATGAATGGATTGATCATAGAAAATTTAATACGCACTCAGTAATTGGTGAAAGGTACTGCTCAACTCGAACGTGTCAAACAATTTGTGACTTCGCCAACTGTCGAATCAAGATCTTGACTTGAAGCAACTAATTCGACAGGTTAATTTTTATGCTGCAGCTTATAAATCGCTAAGCGAAGTAGATATTTAAGAGGAAGGGTGATCAAGCAGGCTATATCGTTAATATGGTATTTTCTAGAGACAGAAATGATAGACGAAAATGCAATCTACCAACTTTTGACGAAATTGCAACGATATTTAGATATGATGCTTCTCTTTTGATCTAAATATCATTGCAATTTCAGTAAAAGTCAGTAGATTGTATATTCATATATTATTATCACTATCCCCATTCGAACGAGACACTAATCTCTAACTTCTAACGGGTACACCCTCTTATCAGTTGTCATCGAGATTTAATTTTATTTTATGCCTTTGGTGACATGACAAACGGATATTCCTATCAATCACTGCGCCCCACTATTGGGAATTTTGTCCAATTCGTAGACATAAATAAAAATAATCTTTAGAATGTTACAAAAATTGGTAGACTTATATTTTCGTGGTCGTTGATTACAAATCTGATATTCAAATTTCAAAATTCGAAATGGCGGATCCAATACGGCTAACAATTAACGTAATATTTTGTGTACAGGGTGGGCAAAATTCGATGTTTGTTAGGGGATCTCGATAACTATAATCCGAGAAAAACGGATGGCGCATCCTAGATCTCTTATTTCGAGAAAAACTCAATGGTGAAAACTAAATTTATTTATCTTCTTGTGTTTTCGAGTTATAGCCAAAAAGTCAATATTCTCCATTTTTCAGTTGTTTATATTCGATGATTCAATATAAATTCATTTACAAATAATGTAAGAAAAAATTAATATTAATATCTTCTCTTGTTCTCACCGGGAGTTTATGCGCTCAATTAAATTTACACGATATTGTTCTCATTAGCTTTATTTTAAGTTAGGTCAGTTTGTTAGTTAATTGTAGTTCTAAATTTAAACTTATTGTAATAGTTTTAATCAATGTACATTTATGTTAAAATGGTTAAACCGTAAATAAACATTATTATTATTATTTAAATACCATCAGTTGTTTATCATTTGACATTTTTTTTATCCAATTATATGTTGCACTGACTAGAGGTAGACACCATCAACTACTCAAGGTTTTTATACAAAACACGCATGCGCAAGGGCAACTGCTATAAAATCATTAATAATTGGATTCTACGTGAGAATACGTTGCTAAATACATTGCCATTTGAAAAAATGAAGTTTTTCTACGGCATTTTTTTATCACCCTGTATCATTTTTTGTATGAAATCATGGTTGGCTCTATAGTTAGAACCTTAAACCAAACAATAGAAATGATTGTAATGGTTCAACATCAATCACTGGGGTAAAAATAAAATTTCACCCAGGCCATGCAATCTTCAAATATTTCGAAAACGGTAAACAATAGATAAGGGAAGTATTGAAGCAACTCACCTTTATTTGCTCCATATAATTCAGAAATGACAAAAAATACAGGGGGTTCCATTAAAAAAAAAACACAACTTTGATACTTTTAGGGCGTTTGAAACACCCTGTATAATGTGAAATTAATTTTAAAAAGTAACCATTGAAATTGAACGTGAAGAAGTCGTAAACAACTGGTTCAAACTTTCCACAATCTCTTCAGTTGTTTACGACTTCTTCACGTTCAATTTCAATGTTTTTTTTTTTATTTATTTATTATTTTTTTATAAAAGGAAGGATGATTGACGGAAATTTGGGTTGGGGAATTATGAATGATATGGGACATTGGCTTAGACATCGTAGGTCATTCAGCCACAACCGATTTTTTATAATATTTGATTTATATTAAATAAAAATAGACATCCACAAATATCCATGCCCTCGCCGGGATTCGAACCCAGGACCCTCCGCATTAGTTCTGGCGCGCTAACGCACGCGACTAGTGGGCCGGCATTTCGATGGTTACTTTTTAAAATTAATTTCACATTATGCAGGGTGTTTTAAACGCCCTAAAAGTATTAAAGTTGTCCACGTAAGTGTTTTTTATTCTCTAACATTCAATTCAAATGCGAAGCTGCACTGATGAGAGATAAATCTCGAAACGCGTCTATTTACTTAATTATTACATATTTTATGATTCACTTTTATGGTTTAAAGTTTTCAAATTCAATTTAGTTTAATTTTCAAGTTAGTCCCGTGGGTAGAAATAAAGATCTTAAATAAATGTTATTTAGCTAGGAGTACTAGTAATAACATGTAATTTTTTTTTGTATCATTCGATATCCGGCGTGGCACTAGCCACATTTTTTTATGAGAAAAACGCAAAAGCAATTAAAAAAAAGTTGGCAATGTATTTTTTTGTAATTTTTTCTGCAATTTATATTAATAATTAGTAAGTTACCTAGTTTTCAGTTAAGTTTTTAGTTTTTAATTTCGTGGTACACCGTTTTATTGTAAATTTACTTCATTTTTATTAATAAATAAAAAAAACCACGTCCAACTTTTTTTTGTTTTGGTTTTGCGTTTTTCTCAAAGAAAATGCAATGCAAGCTTATGGAATGTTTACATCGTTGAATAGCACAAAAAATTCTCTATAAAAAAGTTTTAATAAATTTTATTCGTGCCATTTAAAAAAATGGCCGGTTATGTCATGATGGCAAGATGTAGCAATCGAGATGCGATTTAATATTATTTTTTTTTTTCAATTTAAATCAAAAATAAAGTCGCTAGAGCTTGGGGCCTTAGATTAGATGACTTATTTCAGGATATTTACGCGGCAACTAATGATGCGCCCGAACACGCTAGCTCGACACCTATCCAAAATATCAACAAAAGGATAATAACACCAGGTTATTCGTAAGGTTTCTTGCTACAAAAGTACGCTGAACTAAATTTAAATAAAACAGAAAAATGATGCGAAAATTTTAGATGTCGAAATTGGTTAGAAGAACTTCTTCTATCAACGCAATAAAAAAAATGTTGTCCAGTGTAAATGATAGAATACTTTTTTGCGCTACCGTTCTATATTGCTATGCTTACTGTGTGTGTATTTAGTCACGTACGAATGGCTTTCCAAGACTAATTTCGATTGCTAGGAAACTCACAAAATAACAAGCCTGTTCTGAATCATGACAGTCCTAGTACCGTTATAGGCTAGTTAAAAGAGCAGGGATTTTTAATTATAAAAGTCGTTTGAACTATTTTTTTACTATTTTTATAACTATTTAATTCGGTAGCGCAAAAAATACTAATAACACTCGGTTCGTTAAGTGCATTCAAACAGTTCTCGAAAATTAAAAATACCCGGCCCTACGGGCCTCGTATTTTTGAAATTTTCTCGGCCTGTTAGAGAGCACTTACCGAACTTGTGTTGTAATATACTATTTAACACCATCTAGCCTGGACTAGAATGCCAATCTACCATTTTACTAGCGCATAATCGCTAAAGATTCCTGGTAAAGCGTGCACCCATTAACGAACGTACTGTACATACTGATAACAGTCAGTAGTCAGAAACCGGACTACAATTGTCATTAATTGAAAGCAATAATTTATACTTAAATAAACTCATTCTTCAATGTGTGCTCGTACCGAGTGGACGTAGAAGTTCGTCAGTGTCTTTGAATTCAATTTCCATACTAAATTTTCGCATTTATGCCTAGAGCAGTAGTAACTCGAACGTTTTTTAAAATCTATTTTATTTTTACTTTTGAATACGCTATTGCATTTACATTAATTTACTCTTTTTAACACTATGCAGTAAACATCTGTAAATATATTTAGTATAAAATGTTAATTAGTAATATTAATATTGCGCTTGTTAATGTAAGATCTCTGCTGCCTAATTTGGATAACATTCGGCAATTAATTATTTCTAATAACATTGATATCTTAACGTTATCGAAAACGTGGCTTAATACCAGCGGCGGCTCGTGGATTTCCGTAGGTGAGGCAAAGATAAAGATGCCGCTCGTGCTGCACTACTTACAGTCCGCGCCCCATACCTTGGCGAGCGGCTCGGATGCGCAGTAGTATTTTACCTCCGCTACATTTTAAAAATTCCAGCGGCGCATAGTGTGTCGAAACGCGAGGTTCTGCCCAGAGGTAGAGGGGGCAAGAAAAATAAAAATGAAAACTAGCGGAAATAAAAATTACGACCACATTCTAAAATGTCTAAATCTTCACAATTTATGTTAAATTAATTCTTAAAGTTAAACATTTTCATATTGTGAGCGGTGCGCGAAAAATGTACATTGTCTTAATAGGTGATTACTTTGTTCTCGTTTTATTAAGTACTGTCATTTTAACACACGTTATTAACATTGTATTGATACTTTATTTGGTGTTGATTTTATTTTAATAAACTTATTAGAAAAAATGTTACGAACGCTTAAAAAAATTACATTTTAATTATTAATTTTTAACTGTAACAAGACCCAAATTAAGTATATTAAAACGTAGCAATTAGCGAATACCACCAAAAAATAGCCCAAGGTGTTCTCTACTTCCCTTGTAAAAATTATTCCCATATCGAACCAATTAAGGGTTTTAGAATTTATTTAGTTCCGCGAGACAGGTTAAATCTCACCGCAAGCGAGGCGCCAAAAATGAGATTTAATACTTTTTTCTCGTTTTATCAAATGCCATCATTTTGATGCCTATTATTAACATTGTATTGAGGTTTTATTTGGTGTTGATTTCATTTTAATAGACAAAAAACGAGAAAAGGTAATAAATTGCATTTTCGGCGCGTCGCTTGCGGTCAGATTTAACCTGTCTCGCGGAACTAAATACATTCTGAAACCCTTAATTGGTTCGATATGGGAATAATTTTTACAGGGTAAGTACAGAACACCTTGGGCTATTTTTTGTGGTATTCGCTAATTGCTACGTTTTAATATACTTAATTTGGGTCTTGTTAAAGTTAAAAATTATAAATTTTAATGTAACTTTTTAAAGCGTTCGTAACATTTTTTCCAATAAGTCTATTAAAATAAAATCAACACCAAATGAAGCATCAATTCAATGTTAATAATGTGTATCAAAATGATAGTACTTGATGACACGAGAACGAAGTAATCCGCTGTTAAGACAATGTACATTTTTCGCGCACCGCTCACAATATGACAATGTTCAACTTTAGGAATTAATTGCAGAACAAGGGGTTATTGCAAAAATATAAATAACCTAAATTGTGAAGGTTTAGACATTTTAGAATGTGGTAGTAATTTTTATTTCCGTTAGTTTTCATTTTTATTTTTCTTACCCCCTCTACCTCTGGGCAGAATCTCGAGTTTTAACACACTGTGCGGCGCCGCGGCGGCGAATAACATGCGATAAAAGTAGCGACAACAGCAGTGGTATTGGGCATGTATTTTTAATACAATTTACGTAATTGTAATCTAGTAAGGTTATTTAGGACAAATTACCTGCCCGTCAGGTAGGTAAATAAATACCAAAAGGGAGATAATCCCCTACTAATTACATTCATTCACACCTACATTACGGCCGCTTTTCCGAAATGTGTCAATTGAGAGTAAACAACCATAGTGAACGTTACAATTTTTATATCAAAATGACAAGCACATTAAGTAATAAGGTGATTCACAGTCAGGCACGCGAAGTAATTTTTAGTGTGGAAGAAGTGTAGAACGAATAGTGAGTGAGGGAAACAATGCACCCGAAAATGCACCCGAAAATGGTTTAATATTTAAGAGCCCGGATAAAAAACGCAAGTACTCAGTGAGGAAGTTGGAACACTTCGAAAAAGTGGACTTTCGGAATGTTATTTATAATTTCCATAAAACTGAAGGTTGCAGAGTTCATCTCGGAGCATTACGAGCAAAATTACAAGAAGATTTTGGGTGGCAGGGGAAGTTAACAACATTAAGAAGAATTGTCAAGAATCTTGGTTTTAGATTTCGCAAAACAAAGAATAATCGACAATTGTTGATTGAAAAAAATGATATTCGGGCGCGTCGTATTAAATATTTAAATAATGTACAATATTTTCGAAAACAACAACGCCCAATAGTTTTTCTTGATGAAACTTACATCCACAGTGGCCACACCCTTTCAAAAAGTTGGAATGACGACACCAATAACGGAATATTTAGCCCAATTTCAAAAGGTTCACGGCTAATCATTATTAATGCTGATGGTGACAAAGGATTTATTCCAAACTGCTTACAGATTTTTAAATCCGGTACGTCCTCGGGGGATTATCATTCAGAGATGAATTCTACAAATTACGAAAGGTGGCTTCGCGAAAAATGAATACCAAATTTGGAGCCACAGTCAGTTGTAATTGTAGATAATGCTCCTTATCACAATGTGCAAATTAACCATGCACCGAACAGCAATTCAAAAAAAGCTGATATGATATCGTGGTTGACACAAAAAAAAATTACCATTTTCACACAAAATGCTCAAACCTGCACTATATTCAATAATAAAGTCGCATAAGCATGAACATATTCAGTACAAATTTGACGCATTGTTTGAACAGTATGGACATTCAATTTTAAGACTTCCACCCTACCATCCAGATCTGAATCCAATTGAACCAATTTGGGCTACAGTCAAACAAAATGTAGCAAAAAGAAACATCACGTTCAAAATACAAGATACGTGGAAATTGGCTGAAGAAGATTTGTAGCAATTACCGCAGAGGAGTGGAAAAAGAGGTGTGACCATGTCATCAAAATTGAAAATGATTACCTGGCTAATGAAATCATGGTTGATGTCCGCACCGAGGAGCTTGTTATTACATTAAATGAAGATTCGAGCGACGACGACGATTGTAATGACGATTAGGACAATTTAAGCGAGTATTGTGATTTAATTTAATCTAAGATTTTTAATTTGTTTTTTTTAAATCTTGTATTTTATTAACATTTTTAAATTATATGCCTATGTTGTTTTATTCAATTTTGTTTATTAAAACGTACATTATTAACTTCATAACAACCGTAATAAACATACCTTTATTCCCTATTGAAATAAAAGTTTGTTAGATTTTACAAGTGACATAAACTTTGATCGATTTCATGACAACCAGTTTATTTCATCAAAATTGTGAAACTTGAGTGATTTTCTATAATAATGAATTTAAATACCTTTATTGTGTTATTTATAGAAATTGTGATCAAAATTAAATAAAAACATATATACAACACGTGAATTAAACACTTTATTTCACTCAAAGATATGTTCACAACATCAATCTTTTCGTGAATAAACTTATGTTTAATTCAAAGGGCTAAAGAATCTGCGTTACGCCACTGACCGCCGCGCGGAACATTTTCAATTTGTCGATCGGCTATAAACGGCGTACTCGGGACTATTCGGGCTGCGCGGCTTCTCGCCAAGGTATGGGGCGCGGACAGTACTCTAATAGAGGAAGCAAATATTCCGTTGCTTTTTCGGTCAAATTTTCTTCCGTTGCCTCACCGCCGAACATCCACGAGCCGCCGCTGCTTAATGCTAATGTAACGAATGATCGCTTAAATTTTAACGGTTATGTTTTTGCAAGAAATGACCACCTGACCAGAGGTGGTGGTGTTGGCATATGTTATAAAAAGGAATTGGATGTATCAATTTAAGATGTAAACTAATTTTACTAGGCTTAAGTTGACAATAGGTGAAATTGTTTTCATTAAAAACTTTGAATGAAAAAAAATGTTTTTTTTTAAATTCCAATTTTTTTTCAATTTTTTTTTTCAATTTTATAATTTGTGACAAACGTCGGCTCCGCCGCGCTGCGACGTCATCCGTGCGTAGCCTATTAAAATTGAGCTAGGTAACTGGTGTCCGTGCGTGGCCTTTTTAAATTTAAGAAAGTTACTGGTGACGAAAGACAGATCCGCTGCGCTGCGCCGAAAGTTACTGGTGACGACCGATGGCTCCGCTGCGCTGCGCCGAAAGTTACTAGTGACCAACGACGGCTCCGCTGCGCTTCGTCGTCGTGCGTGGCTCATTAAAATTAAGGAAAGTTAAATTTAAGCAAGATAACTGGTAACGACGGCTCCGCTGCGCCGTGCCGTCGACCGGGCTCCACTTGTATGTTATATTCACATGCAAGAACTCTGCATGCATTGCTAACCTCACTTTGTGAATCTCTCAAAATCTGTTAAACGTGACGCACCATCAATGTATTTGCTGTTTAGAAAGCACTCGGACGTTAATAGTAAAAGGCTTATTTTCTTTCATTAATTTTGATCCTTTAATAGTTATTTATGCAACAAGTGAGTAAAGTAGTACTTTTTCTTCACGAGTAGGAAAGATTGCCACACGAGCCGTAGGCGAGTGCGGCAATTCCTACAAGTGAAAAAAAGTTGCTTTACTCTAGAATTTCATACAAAATTTTTTCTACGTTCGTAACTTAAATAAATTCGATAAAACCTTAATCAATTTTTATAAGTAATAATACTTTTTTAAATGAAGAAAATAATAATCATCAAGTTTTCTTGATCGGCAACGAATGTTGGACATTTATCGGCCGAACTCGCGGCGTATTGTGAAGCGTTCATGACACACTTTGCGCAAACAATTTTATAGTAGCGTTAAAAATGAACCGCTACGGCACTTTTTTTCACGCAAAAGAGTGAAAAAATGAACCGTTATGACACTTTTTTTCACGCTGTTTGTAGGGTTTAGGAATCACATATTTTATGAACCCAAATTAATGAAAAAAACTGTATATTTTATAACGGACGTAGAAAATTAGTTATTTATGCAACAAGTGGGTAAAGTAGTACTTTTTTCACGAGTATTAAAGATTGCGACACGAGCCGAAGGCGAGTGCGGCAATTCCTACAAGTGAAAAAAAGTTGCTTTACTCTCGAGTTTCATACAATTTTTTTTCTACGTTCGTAACTTTAAATAAATTCGATAAAACCTTAATCAATTTTTACAAGTAATAATATTTTTTTAAATGAAGAAAATAATAATCATCAAGTTTTCTTGATCGGAAACGAATGTTTGACATTTATCGGCGGAAATCGCGGCGTGTTGCGAAGCGTTCATGACACACTTTGCGCAAACGATTTTATAGTAGCGTTAAAAAATGAACCGCTACGGCACGTTTTTTTCACGCAAGAGTGAAAAAATGAACCGTTATGGCACTTTTTTTCGCGCTGTTTGTAGGGTTTAGGAATCACATATTTTATGAACCTAAATTAATGAAAAAAACTACATTTTATAACGGACATGGACAAAAATTATTTGGTGACCGTCTGAGAAATTAATACACTTTACAGTCCCGTTTTCGAGGTTTCAAAATTTGACGATCGAAAATTTTAATTTCGATTGTTCCAAAAAATTTGAAAAAATTATTGATGAAAGCAAGTCGTACCTTCTACTGACCTTAATCATTTCAACTCTTCCTCTTTAAATGCAAAAAATACGTGCTTGAAATAAACATCAAAATTGGTATAATTATTTTGGTTAAATTTAAAAAAATCATATCTTCTTAAGGGGGCAATAAATCAAAAAATGTTCCAACATAAATATTGCAGGGGAATGCTTTGTGAATACACTGGAGCGTTGACAGACTCTTCAAAGTCAAAACTAAGGACATAAAATAATCTTTAATCCCTCACTTTGAGGGCCGGGGCTCCGGAACATGGGCCCCCAGAGATAAAATAGTTGCCACTTTTCAACCCTTCCGGTAAGAGGTATCTTTGGTGAAAATCTCAGCCGAATCCATGTCATGCGATTTTCAACAGTAATATAACGAGTGCCTATGATTTTGCCGGCAATTATTAGCGGCAGGATCACGATTGCTTGTTGCGACGAAAATCGGCACGACTGCGAAGCAGGAGTGCCGATTTTCTAGAAGCAATAAGCAAGAGTGATCCAGTCGCTAATAATTGCCTAGGAAAAATCAGTCACGAGTTAGATTCGGGAAGACAATTGGCCGAACAGAAAGTTCACACTTCTTAATTTGAAAAATTAAATTTAGTGACACCAAGTGTCAGACGTGTATTTATCTGCGCCACAATAATTGTAGTAAAAATGAGCTTACCAAGATTTTGAGAAATGCCTATGAATACTATTACTGATGAAAGTACTAACACTTCACCCGAAAATACAAACAGATCGAATTCAGGAGCAAACTGCTTAAAAGTCCGGCAATAACTGACGTTTTATACGCTATAGAAAATGAACCAACGCGTTGCTAGGCAATACCAACATGAGAGATTATCTGATTAGATACGACCCAGGGTAAATTGCCATGCATAACATAGAGCGTGGTCTGTTACGCATCGTAATTAGAATTTTATTGGATCATCTCATCAACGTTATTCGATTTCATTGGTTAGTAAGTAAATGAGGGCAATTGTCACCCAAATTTCGGTTTACTCATGAAAAATTAAAAATATGGTGCCTTGACACATAAAAAATGGTGATGTAGCCATCATGTTACTTTCTCCGACTTGATGGTATCATTTATATTTACGCTTCCATGGTTTATTTTCGGTAGTAATATACCTAGATCGAGGTTAATTATCAAAAAATCGTTTTTTGACTACCTTGTTACCTGGTAATTTAACGAGACGATAACATTTGTTGTCTGGTTATTAACCGAGAGCTTCAGCTCGAGGTTAATAACCAGTTGACAACAAATGTTATGTCGAGATGAATTACTAAAAGGTAAAAGGTACGAAAAAAATGTGTTTTTGATAATTCATCCAAGCTCGCGGTATATTTGGGTAGATAATTTATCGAATGAAATAATAATATGAATCAGGAAAAGTTATGGTTTATTACAAGCTGAATAGTTTGGTTTGCTAGAAGAGTAATTGTAAAAATTAAAACTTAATGACACTGACGTAACGTCATGAACATCATGTTTTTATAACCTTAAAAGCTACTCACCTAATTACCGTTTTTCTGTTATCGATTATGACAATGCAAAACATTGTTGTAATGTCAAGCTACCCCATTAATTATCGATTTTCTGTTATCGCATCTATTATTATGTGGTAAATTATCAATTTAAATCATATTTTAAGTGTGCATCGAACGTTTCGTAAACTCGGATAAAACTGACGTTTAAAACGTCAAAATTATGAAAGATGGAAAAATGTACTTCAAATTCAAAAACTCAGTTTACTCAAAAACTAAAGAGATTTAGAAAAAAACTTTATTTTGGCATTCTCTACAATTATTATTAACATAAATTTGCTGTAACTATTAGCGTTTCATAATTGTATACCAAAAATGAAAAAAAATTAATAATTTTTTTTCTCAAATAACAATGGTTCTATGAAAAATATTTTCAAACCAAAGTTGTTCATTTCTTTGTTGTCTTCAATATTTGCTTAAATATTTTTGTGATATTTTTCATATTTAAGAAAATATTGGAAAAAAACAAAAAACAGTTAAGGTAAATAAAACTTATGTCTATCAATTGGTCTATTAGTTTTTGAGATACAGCGCACACAGACAGACACAACACACACACACGCACATACAGACACACACACACACACAGACACAATTTTTTTTTTTCCAGAAATTGTTGAAATGGCATCAAAGGACCCCAAAACGGATATTTCCGTAAAAAAAATGTTGAAAAAAAAATCACGATCACAATAATTTCTCGTACTTCGTAACGGAGAAAGTAAAAATTCATAACTCGCAAACGATTAGAAAAATCGAAAAAATTCAAAGAATAAATGTTATAGAGTGAAGAGGACAAAGTGGTTTCAAATCATCCAGGATGTGCAGGGAAGGCTTTACGAATTTTTATCTATAATTTTGAAAGAAGGCCCTGAAGTCCTCAGGGAGGATTATTGGAACGATCAAATTTGCTCCATACATACCTCTTAATAACTCCCATGTTGCCTAAACAGGTCATCTCCATCAGCAGTACCGAAGAGGGTAAAAAAAAACATGATTTTGAATCGTTTTGGGCAGTTTGAGAAATTGGAGAAAATCAATATTTTAAAAAATATCCACTTTATGTAAGAATTTATTAAAAAATTTGACGCTTGAGTTGAGAAAAAAATACGACCCCGAAAAAGAGGGTGGAAACTTTAAAAATAAAATCTGGTCGCTATTTGAAAAATCAAATCTCGTTAAGGGGGCAACAAATCAAAAAATGTGTCGATATAAATAATGTAGGCGGATGCTTTCTAAAGAGATCACACCACCGACAAGCAAAAATAAAGTCAGTGGCGGCGTTTTGGCGCACGCCTGAAATTTCAAATATAAGGCCGCGGCTCCAAAACGGCTACTAGGATTTTTGTTAAAATTGCCAGGGATGTTCTGTTTGCCGAGGGGAATACCTGGAAAATTTTTAATTGAAATCGGACTTTACGTTTCCGAGTTTGGCACTTGTTTTTTCTTTAAATTTTTTCGTTTTTGTTTTCACGGGGAGTGGTGGGGTAGAGTCAGAGGGGCGGCACACCCGGAGGAAACGATAGAGCTTTCGGGGGTTCATCGGACAATGTCGGAAAAATTTCCAAAAAATTTGCCTCCGTCCCAGGGGGTGATTTTTACGCCTCGTCCAATTACTCCGAAACCGGTCTACGTGCGCCGGTGAAACTTGCTGGGCATGCGTCGGAGGGGAGATGGTTGTCTGTTGAAAAAATCAAAGCGATAGGCCTCCATTTGTCGAAATTAACTATTTTTGACCGACGGGGGTGGTAAAATTTTTGAGGAAAATCTCAAAATTAAAAAAAGGAGACCAAGAGTCTCTTTGAAATATTGTTTAAAGTCTAAAAAAAATTGCCGCCACGCTCCCGCTCGGCCGCCAAACTACTTCTCCGTCGCGTTTTTTCGTCGTTTATAAATTCGCCCCGCTTCCGGAGAGGTGTTTTAAAAATTTTGAAAAAATTACAGCTCAAGGCTCGTTCTACCCCTTACCTATTTTAACAGTTTCAACTCTTCGATTTAAATTTAACACAGCCTAAGTCTCCTTGGATAACAAGTAATATCAAATTCCTTAAGAAACTGCGTCACAAAGTTAAATCCAAATTCAGAAATAGTGGGACTTCTTACCACTAGGAATATTATAAAAGTCAATATGACAGAATATCTCATAAAATCAGTGAATCTGGATGGTTACCTATAGTGGACCGATGAAGAGCTCAGGCATTATGCCTTTACCATAAAATTATTTTGAATAAACACTTGTACAACAAAATTACATTTCGTGATAATGTTCACAATTTGAATACTAGATTCAAAGGGTTACTTTCGCTACCGAAACATTATACTGCCATCTTTGAGCGATCATTTTCGTATGATATTTATAAAATGTATAATTATTTGCCACAATCTTTTAAAAACATATCATTTTTTAAATTCAAATGCGCCAATAAAACTAAAATTAAATTTGAGTTACTGCATTAGCGTCGATTATTTAATCAATTTAGTGGAGTACTGACAAGGAGAGGATCAGATGTGTGACTCACCGATTTTATCCATCTTTGGCACACGTGTAGGTCATGACTAGGAGTGTATCAGGTGCAATAGAGCGCACTATTCAGCCGTTTTCGAGAAAATAATTGATTGATTCTAAAATTAAGATATTTAAATACACATGGATTTATAAAAACTATAAAAAGAAAATTAATGAACCCAACTTCAACAATGGGGTTCGATCCTTCGACCTTCCGACTACGAATCGGAGGATTTATCGATGCGCCAACAGGTCAGTATATATTTGTTAACGCGAAAGGTATATACACATATGAATAAATTACAAATTAAAAAAAAACATTTTTTCTCGAAAACGGCTGAATAGTGCGCCCTATTACTTGCACCTGTTACACTCCTAGTTATGACCTACATGTGTGCCAAAGATGGATGAAATCGATGAGTCACACATCTGATCCTCCCCTTGTGAGTGTGAAAATATTTTAATGTTATATTCTATCTGGTTTGATTACTTTATTTCAAAATAATACTCAATTATGGTTAAAACATATTATTTAGTTTTGTAACTTTGGGTGGTAGAACAGTTCGAGATCTATATCGATCTCAACTGAATCCCGCCTACTGATTCACGTATAAGAATTTATTTTATCCAAAATCAGGTGTAATAATCGAATTACAGTGGTCATGTGAGCCATGTAATGTTGCTCATTATCCCCTAGTGAGAGAATACGTTTCTCTCACGGAATGCATAGATCTTTCACAGGATTTTTGAAATATTTCAAATTGACACCACGTACGTCAAAATTTCTTGTCAAAATTTTATAAACATTATTTCAATATTTAATGCAATTACAGACGATTTTGGATAAAAATTTATATTATTCTCGTGTGGAATTCCTCATTAGTCCTTTAAGAAAATTACCCTTTACTTTTTCTTGCGGGACTAATTAAGTACATTCCACATTCAAACCGAGTGTCTGGGATAAGGGGCGAACATAGGATTTTAACATGTAAAATTAAATATGTGTAATTATTAGCTCCCCTATTCATTTTAGAGAAAAATCGTAAAGGAATATTTTTTAGAGAATTAAAAATTGTAAATGTATCATCCATTTAATTTACATTTGTACCAGAATACACCTCAGAAATAATAAAAATAAGTTTAACCATTTACCATTTAATAAAAACCCTTGCCATGACTTTGACAAGTGTCATGTCATCGAGAAAATAATTTTGCGTCAGATATCAATTGACGCATTGTAATTACAATGAACAATAACGTTGGGCTCGTTGTTAACACTTTACCGACCGATCGCCTATTAATCGGCTTTTATATCGCCAACGCCTACCGCCAGGGAGAATCTACGGCTGAACGGCCGGTTGAACCGCTAGCGGTCGGTAAAGTGTTAAGTGTGAACTAGCATTCATCTGCAAGAAGTTTCGGTCGGTATTTGATCGATCCTGCATTATTTCACATCTACTTCATCTACTAGCAGTATCTCGTCGTGGCATTGATGCTGTAGGAATGATAACTATGAGTCTTTCTGTACAAAGAATTTAGACATGTTGCACTCTAATGCTAGTTGTTGGTTCAGCATTTATCAAACCCAAAACTCCTTCCAATTCATCGTTGCTTCTTTTAGAGGCGGCTCGTTATATAGAGCCAAGGAGCCATGGCACTACCTCTAGTTTTAATCTTAGCAAGAATTTTTAATTAAATCTTAAAATAATTTTTGTATTCCATGTGTATTGTTTGATGGTGAGGTTACGTGATCGAAGAATGGTATTATAGATTTAGTGCATGTCTGGGACAAAATTTAAACGCACGATAAATCGAAAGTACGCATAAATCATATTTCAGCAAAATAATCTTGAACTATGAAGATTAATCGTTCCTTCTTTCTTCAAAAAAGGAGGGCCTCCCCATATTGTAAAAGTGTCATCAACATGTTCCACGAGCCGCTACTGAGAGTCATACTAACCAAGTGAACTGTTTTATTTGAATTATTCAAAATGTATCTACTAAATCTAAAGTTGTCGAAACTAAACCGGCACTAAAGCTGAAACAAATAAGGTGATTCCAACAAAGTTAATGGTCTTATTTGAATTATTTTTCAATTTAGTTTCACCTTTTTGGACAATTAAAGCGAAAAAAAAATCCTCTTAAAAAGTAAGTTGGACAATTATTTTGAATAGAGTGATTTTTAGACTAATTTAAACCATTTCTGACTAGAATATTCTGCATTTTTTATTATTAAGCCTGTATTTTCCATTTTTTTTTGGCTAAATTTTTTATCATTCTAAATATTCTTTATTTTGACCTACATTTTCGATTTCAAATTTTCGACTATTTGGTCAGCATTTTTTATTTCTACCGATGAATTTTTAGTTTTTAAATTTTCGATATTTTTGGTCAAAATATTTTAACTTTTAGCCTTTTAGAATTTAATTGTTTAAATTTTCAACTTTTGGCGCGCGTTTTTGATTTTCCCGCCGAATTTTTACTTTTTAGGTTTTTGACCTGTATTTTTTATTCTTTTGGGTATAATTTTTTGATCTGTTGACCTAAATATTCTTTATTGTGACATAAATTAATGATTTAATTGTTTAAATTTTTGATTTTTTGGTCCGCATTTTTGATTTTTCAGGCCGAATTTTTAGTTCCAGTTCCAAATTTTTGATTTAATTTTGGTTAAAATATCTATAACTTGAATTACTGATTTCTATGCGAGATATATTTTTATTTTTTCCGGTATTTTCTTTCGAGTTTTGTTTGTTGAAATTTTTGATTTTTTAGTCTGCATTTATTATCTTTAGGCCCTAGTTCTCATTGTACTGTTTAAATTATCGACTTTCTGGCCAACATTACAGATATTTATAATTTTTTAAATCTTTTGACCTAAATTTTTCTTTATTTTGACCTAACGATTTTATTGGAAAAATTTTCCATTTTTTGGCCCCCTTTTTTGATTTTGCATTTATTATCTTTAAGGCCGAGTTTTCGATGTTTTTTCTAAATTTTCAACTTTTTGACCAACATTGTTATTAAATCTTTTGCCCCAAAATTTGACTTTTTTTAATTTGTCTATTAATTTTTTTCTTTCCTTGGTCCACTAGTTTTATTTTTCGGCCAGAATTTTAGATTTTTGGTCTCAATTTATTTTAGATTTTTGGTATATTTTTTATCCTATATTTTACATTTTTAACTAGGATTATTGATTTTATTTCCTGTTTTTTTTTTATTTGTTGCTATTATTTTCGAATTTCTGGTCAGAAACTTATTTTTGGCGGCTAAAAGTGGCAAATTATTTTGCTTCTACCTAAGTTGTCGATTTTTTGTCTCCGTTTTTTATTTCAGGATACTTGATTCTTCGGCCCATATTTCAGATTTCGATATTTTTGATCCAATTTTTTTTATTTTTCTTTATTATTTATTTTATTTATTTACAAAATATTCTATTGGTTTGTAGAAATCTTCGATCGATTTTTTTTCTGCAATTATTGTTTTTACACCCGTTTTCGATGTTTTGTCTAAATTTTCACCGTTCTAGGCTATATTGAAGAAAAATTCGATTGCTTTGTAGAAATTTTGGATTTTTTGTCTGCATTTTTTATCTTTGCGCCCGAGTTTTCGATGTTTTGTCTAAATTTTCACCTTTTTAGGCCCTATTGTGGATTTTTACTTTTTTGGGCTATATTTTGTATTTTTGATTATTTTGGTTTCAATTTTAGGTTTTTCAGTCGAAATTTTCTTTATTTCGACTTACATTTTCGATTTGTTTGTTTAAAATTTTGATTGCCGGATACGAATTTTCCATTTTTTGTCCCATATTTTAGATTTTTTTGCGAATTTTTTTGTTATTTTTATTTTTGCTATTATTTTCGAATTTCTCGTTGAAACTTATTTGAACTAAAAAGAGTTATTTTAGGGGCTGAAAATGGCAAATTATTTTTCTTTTGCTTGTATTTTCAATTTTTTGATCTGCATTTTTATTTTTAAACCATGGTTTTTGATTATTTTGCCGATTTTTTAGATCTTCGGTTGGTTTGTTCTAAATTTTTGTTTTTTGGCCAAAATATTCGATTGGTCTAGGAAGATAAATGGTTCTTTGTTTCTTCAAAAAAGGAGGGGGGGGGGGTTGTTGTATAAGTGGCTCTACCATCAACATGTTCCACGAGCCGCCACTGGCTTCTTCTGTTCCGTTTGCCTGTAATGTTACTGTTTTTGAAATTCGATTTGTTGAAATTGGACTATTAAAATACATTTTGAATCAGCTGCCGCTACATTTGCTGTATTTTCAAACTTATTCACAAACTTGGTAATTGCTGATAGACGGAATTGGTCGATTGTTAAATTTAACTGAAAATGTCACGAACTCTTAGTAAACTGACGCCACTGCAAAATGTTTTGATAATGAATACGCTCTCTTCATTGGAATAACTCAAATTATTGTTCATAGTAATTACAAAGCGTGAATTGATATTTGACTAGCAAAATTATTCTCACCATAACATGACATTTGTCAAAGTCATGGCAAGGGTTTTTATTAAATGGTAAATGGTTAAACTTATTTTTATTATTTCTGAGGTATATTCTGGTACAAACGTAAATTAAATGGATGATTCAATTACAATTTTTAGTTCTCTAAAAAATATTCCTTTACGATTTTTCTCTAAAACGAATAAGGGAGCTAATAATTACTCATATTTAATTTTACATGTTAAATCCCTATGTTCGCCCCTTATCCCAGACACTCGGTATAATAAATAAATATTATTTTATTTGTACTTAATCTTTGTAAACTCAATTGTTTTTTTATATGCGAATAAAGACATTATTATTATTATGTATTTCTACATTTCCTTTCTTTCTTTCAGCGGATTTCTGAGCGTACCTCCCCGAAGAAAAAAGTGCGAAATAAACCCCATACTACTGAAAGAGCACCAGAAGAGCTACCTAAAACCCGACGTACTATCGGAAGAAATCAATCGAAACGTTCACTTCCGATGGCGACACGGTCCGAAGGAAAAAAAAAATCCGCAACCTTTCTTACCCCAGAGAATGATAATAATGTATGATAATATACAGATAGGCGATGAAGAGGATGATCACTATTCCGACATAGATAAACCCACATTCAAAGCACAACTAGTAGACGCCAAAAAGAAGGGTAAGTTATTCAATGTGAACGCTAACTTATAAATTGATACTGCGATGAAAAACAAAATTATTCAAAGTTTCAATTGTTTTGCTTTCTATTTTCTGAATATTGCTTTCATAAAGGTACAAGTAGCCTTTGACTGGTATGACATTTCAGTTTGAAAGTTTGAGTGCAGACGTCTGGGTACCAAGTCAGTGTCGACAGTGAGAACGTAACGTATTAAATGGGGATAAGAATTCGGCCAGATACATACCGACCCACCGGGCAAATGCCCGATTGCCCGGTTGCCAATTCCGTCAATTTCTTGTAGCAATGCTGGAATTTTACATAATATTGTTTTTCATACTTCATTTTCGGTAACAAATTCAACGCAATAGAGCTCGCAACATATGCAATATCACATGATGTACTTATAAAATCGCTGTCGTTGCCATTTTCACTGTTTTCACTCATAACTATTTGTTAAACAATAATTTTGTCAATTACATTTCAGATAAATATGCCTTACAACAATTGTCACATTCGCGGCTGTACAACTAACGTCAGTAAAAGAAAACTATTTTTTCTTCAGCCGTAATGAAATTAGCGCTTTATAAAAGTGAAAGCTCCATGTTGAAGTAGGTCATAATTGTACTAGAAACAATATGAATTAAAAACCTCCGCCGAATTAGTACCAAATTTTAACGTTAGTGTCATCAACGATCTTTCATAATTGAACTGATACATTAACGCTATTTAAATTGTGTGCCATGTTACGTTGTCATTACTAATGTCACCAAAAAATCAAAGGACTCCGTCGGAATTGCCAAAATTTACTAATGCAACTACATAAACCTTCAAAAAACGAAATATAGCCTGAATATATAAATATTCAACCTGTTCGTAACTCTGCAAGCAAAAAATTAAGTCTTACTAAGACTACAAACAAATAACTTATTGAAACAACTACTTCCCTGGCTAGTGCCATGCCGGATATTGAATGATACAAAAGAAATTTGCGTTATTACTAGTACTAATTTTAGGGTCAGTTTTATAATTTAAAATTTTCAAATTCAATTTAGTTTTATTTTTCCAAGTTAGTCCTGTGGGTAGAAATAAGGGATCTTAAACCAATGTTATTTAACTAAGTACTTAATACTAGTAATAACGCAAATTTCTTTTGTATCATTCAATATCCGGCGTGGCACTAGCCAGGGAAGTAGTTGTTTCAATAAGTTATTTGTTTATAGTCTTAGTAAGACTTAATTTTGCTTGCAGAGTTACGAACAGGTTGAATATTTATATATTCAGGCTATATTTCGTTTTTTGAATTTATTTAATACTTTCTGCAACAAGTAAGGTTGTTTCTATTTTATTTTACATAAACCTTGATTCCATTAAAGTTATTAAAATAAGTCAGGTCGGTATTGTAGACAACTTATCAACTGTCATTCTGTGGAACGCATATGCGCCATACTTACACAATCTCACAAAATGCAACAATTTATGCTGAGTATGTAATATTAATATACTCCGCTTGAAGAAAAAATGGTGATGTGGCCATCATGTTACTTTCTCCGACTTGATGGTATCATTTATATTTACGCGTTCATGGTTTATTTTCAATTTAAATCATATTTTAAATGTACATCGAGCGTTTTGTAGAATCGAAGAAACTTATTCTTTATAAGTTGTTCATTTTAGCATTCTCTACAATTATTATTAACATAAATTTTCTGTAACTGTTACCGTTTCATAATTATAAACCAAAAAGGAAAAAAAATTCTCAAACAGCAATGATTTTACGAAAAATATTTTCAAACAAGACTTGTTCATTTTCTTGTTATGTTCAATATCTGTTTAAATGTTTTTGTGATATTTTTCATATTTTAAAAAATATTGGAAGAAAAAA
Source organism: Ocypus olens (assembly GCA_910593695.2). Classification (NCBI taxonomy): domain Eukaryota; kingdom Metazoa; phylum Arthropoda; class Insecta; order Coleoptera; family Staphylinidae; genus Ocypus; species Ocypus olens. The sequence continues at coordinate 13,870,299 of OU343053.1, read as the reverse complement.
AAAGCCCATTTCCGGTATACGAAATTTTACCGAAAGCTTTTCAGTTCTTCGGATTATCAAATAAGACTTATGTTCAAAGTCTCACATGAATTGCTCAATTTGGCCAGTTTTTTCCAAAGTAATTTAAGGTCATATAGACCGACCATGATGAAAATAAAATCCAAAACTGTTTTAATTGGTTTTATAAACATTATTTTTTTACTGACGAAGGAGTGGATGAAAAATTCCGAAAAAAATTATGAAAATAGTCCACCCAATTAACCATTTGACCAATTTTTTCCAAGGTCATTCAAGGTTATTTCGACACTGAAAAAATTTCAAAAGATTTTAAACATAACTTTTTAAATCGATTTTTTAATCATTATTTTTATACTGACGAACAAGTGGATGAAAAATTCTGAAAAAAATCATGAAAATAGTCTACCCAATTACCCATTTGACCAATTTTTCCCAAAGTCATTCAAGGTCATTTAGTTACTGGAAAAATTCCAAAAGTTTGTAAATCGATTTTTTTTAAATAATTTTTTTTACTGTCGAACGAGTTGATGAAAAATTCTGAAAAAAATCATGAAAATAGTGTACCCACTTACACATTTGACCAATCTTTTTTAAGGTCATTTTAGGCCATTTAGACACTAAAATATTCCAAAAGTTTTTGAAATCGATTTTTTAAGCATTTTTTTTACTGACGAACGAGTGGATGAAAAATTCTGAAAAAAATCATAAAAATAGTCCATACAATTACATATTTGATCCTTTTTTCCAAGCTCATTTAAACTTTAAAAAAATTCCAAAAGTTTTTTAATCGATTTTTTAAACACTTTTTTTACACTGACGAACAAGTTGATGAAAAATTCTGAAAAATTTCATGAAAATAGTCCACCCAATTACCGATTTGAACGCTTACGAAGTTCCTTTATTTAATTATTTATTTACTTTTATTACTTTATTTATTTATAAAAAAATACGATTTTTTGTTTTGATTAAAAAAAAAATAGATTTTGGCAATTTGCGTTGATTTAAGGTGGAAATTTTCCAATGATTTTTAAAAATGTGTTAAATTCGCTACATGTTCACGTTTAAACCATCAAATCTAAGAACGCGTTCAGCAGTTACGTATTTAAAAAAAAAATGTTTTGAAAAAATTTGCGTTTTTTGACAATTTGAATTTTTGGCAATTTGCGTTGATTTAAGATGGAAATTTTACAATGATTTTTCAAAATGTATTAAATTCGCTACATTTTCACGATTAAATCATCAAATCTAACAACGTGTTCAACAGTTATATAATTTTTTTAAAATACGATTTCTTGTTTTGATTTAAAAATTTACGATTTTGGCAATTTGCATTGATTTAAGGGGGAAATTTTCCAATAACTTTTCAAAAAGTGATAAATTCGGCTATAATTTCAAATTTAAAAAATCAAAATTCAACAACGCGTTCAACAGTTATATGATTTAAAAAAATACGATGTTTTAGTTTTGATTTTTGACAATTTACATTGATTTAAGATGAACATTTTCCAATTATTTTTTAAAATGTGTTAATTTCGCTACATTTTCACGTTTAAATAATCAAAATCTCACAATGCGTTTAGCAGTTATCTAATTAATTTTTTGTTTGTTTTGACTTAAAAAATTGCGTTTTTGGCAATTTGCGTTGATTTAACATGGAAATTTTTCAATGATTTTTTAAAAAGTGTTAAATTCGCTACATGTTCAAGTTTAAATCATCAAAATCTAATGACGCGTTCGACAGTTACGTAATTTATTAAAAATACGATTTTTTGTTTTTATTAAAAAAATCGAGATTTTGGCAAATACGTTGATTTAAGGTAGAAATTTTCCAATGATTTTTTAAAAAGCGTTAAATTCGCTACATTTTTTAAATCCAACAACGCGTCCAACAGTTATATGATTTTTTTTAAATACGATTTTTTGTTTTGATTTAAAAATTTGCAATTTTGGCAATTGATTTAAGATGAACATTTTCTAATAATTTTTTAAAATATGTTAAATTTGCTACATTTTCACGTTTAAATAATCAAAATCTCACAACGCGTTCAGCAGTTATGTAAAAAAAAATGGTGATGTGGCCATCATGTTACATTCTCCGACTTGATGGTATCATAGCCATTTAGATTTACGTTTTCATGGTTTATTGAAATTATATTTTAAATGTACATCGAGCGTTGTGTAAACTCGGATGAAACTGACGTTTAAAACGTCAAAATTATGAAAGATGGAAAAAATATACTTCAAATTCAAAAACTCGGTTTACTCAAAAACTAACGAGATTTCGAAAAAACTTATTCTTTAGAAGTTGTTCATTTTGGCATTCTTTACAATTATTATTCAGACAAATTTGCTGTAAATATCGTTTTATAATTATAAACCAATAATTGAAAAAAAATTAATAATTTTTTTTCTCGAATTGCAATGATTTTATGAAAAATAATTTAAGCAAAAGATGTTCATTTCTTTGTTGTCTTCAATGTTGGTTTAAATGTTTTTGTGATATTTTTCATATTAAAGAAAATATTGGCAAAAAACAAAAAAACAGTTAAGGTAAACAACCACTTCCGGTTTACGAAATGTTACCAAAAGCTTTTCAGTTCTTCAGATTATCAAATAAGACGTATGTTGAAAGTTTCATATTAATTGCTGTATTAGTTCTTGAGATACAGCGCGCGCGCACCCACACACACACACACACACACACACACACACACACACACACACACACTCACACACGCACACACGCACACACGCACACACGCACACACGCACACACGCACACACGCACACACGCACACACGCACACACGCACACACGCACACACGCACACACGCACACACGCACACACGCACACACGCACACACGCACACACGCACACGCACACGCACACGCACACGCACACGCACACGCACACGCACACGCACACGCACACGCACACGCACACGCACACGCACACGCACACGCACACACACACACACACACACACACACACACACACACACACACACACACAAATTTTTTTCCAGAAATTGTTGAAATGGCATCTAGGGACCCCAAAACGGATATTCCCGTAAAAAAAATTTTTGAAAATAAAATCACGATCACAATACTTTCTCGTACTTCGTAACGGAGAAAGTAAAAATAGTATATATCACTCGGTATTGAAGTGGTCTTTTCATACCACTTCAATACCTACTAACATAATCTACTATTATTTTCCTAGGAACATTTATTGTTTTAAATAGTTTGGCTCTCATTTAACATGTGGTGAAATATTTTGTTAATATATAACTAGAGTTGTAAGTAGCAAATTACGCGCAATTTCACGAGCGCGTAATTGCGTTACAACTCGCGTTATGTACTATACTTTACCTTCGACCTTACATTTATTCGCTTAAACTAAAGACATATTGAAACTGAATCTTGTCAAGTTGACGTTTGAATTTGTATTAAATTAGCCGGCAATGGCAATCTAGGACGACTACCAACTAAACAAACGAATTACCGTACGAACAATTTTCCGTCGAATAATATATTGTCCAATACATTGATTGAACAAATTTAAGGATACGGATTGTTGTACTCACTCTGAAGTGTTAATCTACTAAGATACCATTGCGATGGAAGTACCAGTAAGGCATGGCGTGAAGTTTATTGTGTCGGTTATTGTGTTGACCAATAAATTGAAATCTGACGTTTAAATGTCACTGTCACTTTCATATTTAAAGACGAACAGACGAATGCAGAGGGACTCGGCGGACTTTAATTGTAATTGGCTAATAAGTATATAATATAGCGAGGTACATAAGCGGTAATAGTACATGTTACACATTTATGTACAACATTTAACATTCATATATGATCTATATATTCGTAATGCGTCGCTTACGATTGGTGAAAACAGTTCGGTAATTCATCAATTACAAAGTGGGAGTAGGTAAAATGATTATAAAGTACCATTAAATGTAAATCATTCTGAAACAGAGAAAAAGGATTTATATAGAAATGGCCAAGAACGATGATTAGGAAAAGGATTGGGAGGAAGATGAGAATATAATTAATAGTCCAAACAGCAATAATGCTAATGAGAAGGATAGTTCAGATAACGATGAAATAGTTATATTTGGATAAAAACATAACAACTAGGTCAGGTAGACAAGTAAAGAGACCGAGTAGATATAAGTTGAACTTTATGACAAATTAAATATTAAGAATCTCTTTATAAGAAGGTAGATGTATATACATGTGAGCAACAACGGTTGCATATGATATATGATGCGGTCGAACCAAAATAAAGAACAACCAGAGATAGACAAAACTAGAGATGGGAAAAACGGTTCACTGTCGGGAACGGTTCCGAACCGGTTCACTCACTGGAGTAAACCGGTTCCTTGGAGCGGTTCACGGGTATTTTCTACAGGTATATACCAGATTATCAGAAATAAGTTCCAGGCTTCCAATTAATTAAAAAATATATAATATGGATATTCACAGTGTGGCCACAACTGCAATATACTTTTTTGTATTTTATACTTGACAATAACAATATAAAGAAGTACCACTGGTAAATATTTGTAAGCGGGGGGAGTGGGCATTAAATATTTACTTCGTTTTTTGTTTCTGATATTTCTAAATCGATTGATTTTTAAATTACAAGTTTTATTTTTTTCTAGTCACGGCTTCTGCTATTTTAACATTATAATATAATTTTCACATTTTCTCCTCTCCGGTAGCACATCGATAGTAAATATAAATCAAATCTGGCAGATTTTCAAAAATAATCGGGAGAGCAGTAACATGAACACCCGGTATCATACTCTTCTTAATTTTTGAAGGAAATAAATAATTTCAAAATTCTATAATTTCTTTATTATGAAAGTATAAAATATTATTTTATGTTTTTTTATGCTGTGAGTTAATGTATTTTTCATTTATTTATTTATTTATTTATTAAGCATCTAAAATAAATTTCAAATTTAACTAAAGTTAAAAGACTTTATAATAAATTAATGTACAAATTTGACTTAAATTCGACAAGCATTAAAAAAGTAAAACCAATTTTGACTTAAACCCTTAAACACCTGTAAAAAATGTCAAATTTGAGTTACATTAATAGATTTAATGTCAAAATTTGACTTCGAAAATGTTCAAGAAAAAAGACTACTTTTAACTTAAAGACGTCAAGCCTCCAGAAAAATGTCAAATTTGTCTGGAGTTAAGAAACTTCATGTGCAAATTAATGTCAAAATTTGACTTAAAGTCGATAAGCATCCAAAAAAGACTAATTTTGACTTTAAAGCCTCTAAAAAAATGTCAAATTTCATTAAATTAATGTTTAAATTTGACTTAAATTCGACAAGCGTTACGAGAGCAAGACTAATTTTGACTTAAACCCTTAACCATCTAAAAAAAGTGTCAAATTTGAGTTAAATTAAGAGACTTTGTCCAAATTAATGTCGAAATTTGACTTAAGAGTCGAAAAACGTCAAGAAAAAAGACTAATTTTAACTTAAAGACGTTAAACCTCCAGAAAAATGTCAAATTTGTGTAGAGTTAGGAAGCTTTATGTGCAAATTAATGTCGAAATTTGATTCAAAGTCGATACGCGCCAAAAAGACTAATTTCGACTTTAAAGGCGTTAAGCCTCTAGAAAAAAATGTCAAATTTAATTAAAGTGGAGATACTTTAAATCCAAATTACTGTCGAAATTTGACTTAAAGTTGAGAAGCATTAAGAAAGCAAGACTCCTTAATTTTGACTTAAACCCTTAATCCTCTAGAAAAAAATGTCAAGTTTGGGTAGATTTATGTGCAATTTAAAGTCAACAAACTGCAAGAAAAACAACTAATTTTGACTTAAAATAGTAAAGTTTTTAGAAACAGTGTCAAATTTAATTCAAGTTAAAAGACATGAGAAATTAATGTCGACATCTGACTTAGCGTCAACAAGCGTTAAGGAATAGTTATTTATGCAACAAGTGAGTAAAGTTGCTTTACTCTCGAGTTTCATACAAAATTTGTTCTACGTTCGTAACTTTAAATAAATTCGATAAAACCTTAATCAATTTTTATAAGTAATAATACTTTTTTTAAATGAAGAAAATAATAATCAGTAAGTTTTCTTGATCGGAAATGAATGTTTGCCATTTATCAGTAGAATTCACGGCGTATTGCGAAGCATTCATGACACACTTTGCGCAAACAATTTTATAGTAGCGTTAAAAAATGAACCGCTACGGCACTTGTTTTCACGCAAAAGAGTGAAAAAATGAACCGTTATGGCACTTTTTTTCACGCTGTTTGCAGGGTTCAGGAATCACATACTTTATGAACCCAAATTAATGAAAAAAACTGTACATTTTATAACGGACGCAGAGAAAAAATATTAATTTTGACTTAAAGCCATTAAGTCTCTAGAAAGACTGACAAATTTAATTCAAGTCAACTTTAACTTTAACTAAAATAGTTTATTTTTAATATCACACTTTATTTTTCAGCGCCTCGAGGTTCGATCATTAGCTGATCATTTTCAAACTCAAAGTAATTTTTTATTTTTCTAAAAGACTCTAACAAATTAATGACAATCGTCAAAAGATAGACTAATAGACTTAAACTCGTTAAGCCTCTGGAAAAAATGTTAAATTTACTTAAAGTTCAAAGATTTTATGACAGTGTAGAAATTTGACTTAAAGTCGACAAGTGTTAAGAAAAAAAGTCTAATTATTGCTTAAATCAGTTAAGCCTCTAGAAAATTTGTCAAATTGAATTAAAAGACTTTATAACAAATCAATGTCGAAATTTGACTTAAAGTCGACGAGCGTTAAGAAAAAAAGACTAATTTGACTTAAAACCTAAAGCCTCTAAAAAAGTGTCAAATTTAATTAAAGCTATAAGACTTTATGCCCAAATTAATGTGTAAATTTGACTTAAAGTCAACAAGCGTCAATAGAAAAGACTAATTTTGACCTAAAGTCGTTACGCCTTTAGAAACTATGCCAAATTGAATGAAAGTTAAAAGACTTGTGTGCAAATTATTGTCGAAAGTTGACTTAAAGTCGTCAAACGTATAAAAACGACTAATTTTGACTTAAGCCCGTTAAGCCTTTAAAAAATGTCATATTTAATTAAAGATAAAAGATGAATATCAAAATTTGACTTACAAGCGTCAAGAAAAAAAGACCAATTTTGACTTAAAGCAGTTACGACCCTAAAAAAAATGTTGACTTTAATTAAACGTTTTCACATTTTCATTTAAACTATAAGTCAAAATTTAAGTCTGAACTAAAAAAAAATCACGAAAACGGCATAAAATTTCGGCGGATAACTTCAAGCGGTTCACAACAGGAATGTTATTTGCACGAACTTCATGCGAATCCTGGTATGAACCGCATAACGTTACCGCGGAAACTCCATGCGTTTCGAGGTGTGAATCGCTTGAAGTTATCTTCGGAAAAAAAAAATCGCAGTTAACTTGACGCGCATCTCTTGGAACCGCATGAAGTTTACGCAGGTGACTTCATGCGGTAGGGGTGCGACTGATTTTCACTCTTGAAAAGAGAGCCAAGTACATTTTAAAGAGCAGAGGAACCGCAAGTTCCTTTTGTCCGCACCGGTTCCTGAGCGCTCTTTGCTAAGAACCGGTTCGCTGAACCGGTTCCTGAACCGTCTGCCCATCTCTAGGCAAAACGGTTCACCAAAGGGAACAATACTGGAGTGAACCGGTTCCTTGGAGCGGTTCACAGTTTTCTTCAACAGTTATATACCAGGCTGTCAGAAATGAGTTCCTGGCTTCCAAATAATTGAAAAATATATAATATGGGTATTCATAGTGTGGCGACAAATACAATATATCGGATGTGTATAAATTGGCGGATAATCTACGCGTGGCGATATTCTTCCTAAAATTCTGAATGGAAAATGTCGATAAAAAAAATGGTATACGATATAAAGAAAACACTTAACTTTTTTATACCACTTTTATTTATAAAATTTATTTTATTTATAAAATAAAAGTGGTATAAAAAAGTTAAGTGTTTTCTCTATATCGAAATTGAAAATGTACCACGAAGTGAACGCCTCCAAGATTCAAGGAAAAATGGTATATTATGCCACATATCGTCCCGATAAAATTGGAATTAGGGAACTCGAAAAAATGACAAATTTCAGATATCTACATTTTCCGTAACTCTAGAACCATGCCCACATTATTCTAAAACTAGGTATATGTAAAGTTGATAGAATAGTCTCTAGCAGCTATTAAGAAGTAGGCAACTAAAACTCCATTCATTCGTTTTATAATTAAAAGTATGTCCGTGATTTTCTCAGAATGCTAAAATTATGAGTTACCTACTTATAATTTTATGGGGCTATATGCCATCAGGTGCCACTTAAAAGAAATGTACAGGGTGGGTAAAATTCGATGTTTGTATAGGGGATCTCGATAACTATAATAGATAGAGAAAAACGGATGGCGCATCCTCGAACTTTTCCATTTTCGATATATTGAAATATCTCAGTTATTTATCATTTGACAATAATGAAAGTTATATGTTGTTGAGGCACTTTTTTTAAAAGAATAAAATAAGCTTAACAGAATTTTACGTTCCTGCATTGTAAGCATTCTTGGAACCCACCAGGCACAGATCTTTGCATTCTGTAAGTCTGTACTGACAATATAATAATGTCACAGACAACATATCGGGAAATATGTGGAAAATCTTATGCAGTTCATTAATAGTGAAGCGCATGTTTTGCCGAATGTGTGCAGCAACAGTTGCTTTTAGTTCGGCCGTTATCATGATTAGACGGCTCATCATAGATGATTGTTCTGTAAACATTATGTAAATGAGACCACTATTGGACTTTCTCATCAATCATCACGTCTTATATCTACGCTTAAAGAGTTGGCAATGTTTTTTGCCAGGACGAGTGTTTTTTGCATTTAAAATCAGACTCACAGCGCGTACTTTCCAATCAGCGGGATTAGTAATGGATATAACTAATCTTAAATTGCCGTAAAATATCTACGCAATTTAAAGACTTGAGACTGACCGACAACATAGTCGAATGTTTAGAGGCCATTTGTCAGTAAAAATACTTCGGGGAAGGCTATGCGCGGAAAGGATCCACAAACGGTTCTTACTTTAAAAATGACCCTCGTACATTTAAATTTTTGCGTTCCTAGATTTAATGACTCCTTATACATTTTCCTCTACGAAGAGTCAAGACGTATTTTAGCGCAAGTTGTATATTTTTTGAGTGATTAGAAAAAAGTTTGCATTTGTTCAATATTTTTTATATAAAATTTTGAAGGACCTTTTATGTAGTAAAAAATCGCGTAGGTTTTAGCTGCGGTCTCGTGCGGTCTTTTGAAATATACAGTGTTTTATTTATTTATTTATTGTTTATTACCCAACAGCCACGAAGGCCAGTTACAGGACAAATTAAAGAAAAAAAAAGAAAGAAACTATAATACATACATAAGTAATGATACACATTATATGTATATATGTATACATATGCAAATACACAAACACAGAACACACTTAAATTTCAGTTATTTTACTTATTAATTCACTCACTAATCTCCGCTCTCCGCATGCATTAAATATATCTATGTGTTTACAATACATATTCACTGCATTGCACATTGACAAAATCGGCGAGTTCAAGTGATGATATGTACTTGTTGAACTTATATAAAAAGTTTGTTGTAGTCTACCATTTTGGCGGGGTACATAGAAGTTCAACAAGGATAACAGTAATGAGTCATTGATTTTGTGGTGAATTAACTTATATAAAAACATAATTTGAGCTAAAATGCGCCGGTGTTGCAGTGAAACGATACCAAACTCACGTTCTGATGGATAACCCTGTGTAGGATATATGTATTTCCTATAGTAGAGTGATTTTAGAAATTTTCTCTGAACTTTTTCAATTTCTGAGATATGAACAGTGTAGTGCGGGTTACATACAACCGAGCAGTATTCCAAGCGACTGCGAATGTAAGCGTAATAGAAGTTTATTAACGGCTCTGTAGTTTTAAATAATTTGGTGTTTCTGATTAAAAATCCCAATAGTTTGTAACTAAAACTAGTTATTTGATTAATGCGATCATTAAATGTTAATTTGCAATCAAAATAAATACCAAGGTCTTTGAAACAGGTAACTTTTTGAAGATTTGTGTGATTTACGTTGTAATCGAAATTAATATTTGTATGTTTCCTACTATAGGTCATTTGTTTGCACTTATCTATATTTAACATGAGCCCATTTTTGATACACCAATCATTAAATTTAACAAGGTCCTGTTGTAATGCCAAGCAGTCATTAGCGGTATTTATGACTCTAAATAATTTAAGATCATCGGCATACATTAAATAATCAGAGTTAAAACAATTACCGACATCATTGAAAAATAATAAAAATAGTAAGGGGCCCAAGTTTGACCCTTGAGGTACACCACTGGAAGAGATAAATGTATGCGATCGGAAACCTTTATATTCCACGTAATTAATTCTGTTTGTTAAGTAACATTTTATGAGTTTCACTAGATAGTCACTCAGGCCAAAAGTATGGAGTTTTTTTATTAACAAATCATGTCGAACGGTGTCAAAGGCTTTTGACAAGTCTGTATATAAAACATCTACCTGATGCCGACTGTCCAATGCTCCAGAGACGGCTGTTGTAAATCTACATAAATTAGTGACGGTTGATTTTCCTTTAACAAATCCATGCTGCTTTGTTGATAAAGACTGCTCAACGTGATTATAAATAAGTTTGTACATCATGATCTCGAAAATTTTGGCAAAATTACTTATTAAAGATATTGGGCGATAATTATGGATGTTGTCGGTGTCTTTGTTCTTGTGAATTGGTATAATTTTAGAGGACTTCCAGATAGCGGGGAATCTGTTATATTTTAGCATCATGTTATAAATATGTAAAAGTGGAGTTGACAATGCATGCCTACAGTCTCTAACAACTAGTGCAGGACCCATTGTAAGGTTCTGTTTTAAAGATTTCGCAGCAGCCATAAATTCATCTAAATTAAATGCTCCAATTGATAATAATTCATTATTCAATGATACATTTACTTCATCATATGTAATGCCTTTTGCTTTATAAACAGATGAAAAATAGTCAGCAAATGCGTTCGTTATATCTTGAGGTTGATCAAGTACAGCATTACCCATTTTAATCAAACCTGGAATTCGTGTTTTACCTTTGCGTTCATTAATATAATCCCACAGTTTTTGGGGTTTACGTTTAATGTCAGCTGCAATAGAAGTTAAATAATGTGAAAAGTCTGTTTTTATATTTGCTTTAACCAGTTTCCTATAGGCACAAAACTGTATTTTGTTAAAATTAGTTTTGAATTTTTTTTAAATTCTCAGATAATGCTGTTTACGTCTAATACTCTGAATGGTTAAACGTGAGAACCAAAATGGAAAATTATGAGCTTTACTAATTTTAAAGGGTACTCACAAGTCAATATAACTATTTAAGATTTTATAAAGTTCATCGCAAGCAAGGTCAGGATCGCTCAAGCTAACAACAGAACCCCAATTTGTTTCAAGTATGAGTGTATAAAGAAGCGAGAAATTTGCTTTCTTGAAATTGTAAGTTGGCTGAGCTGAGCAAAAGTTTTTTACAGGGTTAACATCAGAACCATGGCATATTATATTCAACGATGGATGATAATTATCTTCAAAAACAAGTGGAGAATCGTTTCGTGCTACCATGCAATTAAGGTTTTCAGAACTTATTACTAAATCTAACATACCGTTGAAACTATTCTTACAAACGTTTAGTTGATTTGCTGAATGAAAGTCAATAAAATTAGATAAACTCAACGATCTGCTACATTGTATAACAGGATAACTTGATACATTAAAATCACCAACCAATATAAATTTATCGTCAAGTAGAAGTTGTGATTCTAAAATGCTGAATAATAGTTCATACAAGATCGCAGATATCTGAGGCGGTATATAAACAACAATAATATTATAACAAGTATTGAAAATACATATACGTAAACAAACTACATCAATTTTGGAATTTTCTAGTTGAAGATCATTAATCACTATCTCATTAGTGACAAAACAATCTTTCGAGGCCACCAAGACACCGCCACCCCGCCCTAAAGATCTGTCCTTACGATAAACATTAAAATATGGTGGAAACAGCTCCGCGTTTAAAAGTGAATCATTTCCCCAGGTTTCGGTTAGAAGAATTAGGTCTAAATCATTGGATGCTGGTACGTTATTATAAAATGTAAATGTTTTAGAATTCAAACCACGTACATTTTGATAATAAAGTTTTAAACCTGACTGTTGGGTGGGAATGCGTTTTTTGCTTGTACTATGCGGGGCAAACCATCTTCATATTTTAAATAGATATTTTCGCCGTTCTCCTTGCGAGATCTGAAATCACGGATCGTATTCTTCTTCATTTCGGCCTCGCGAGGAGTAAGGTCCTTGTTGATATAGATGTTGCAATATTCTACACATCTCCGTAATTTGTTTCCATTATTTAAGATTTTCTGTGCAATGTGTGACGAGTCGAATACAACTTTTAGTAGTCTGGGTTTGGTATCAGTTCGGGGCTGACCGAGTCTAAATACCTTAAAATTATTGGACTGCAGCGGAGGGGTTCGGATTGTATTTAAGACTTTCAGAACGTTCTCGGCTTCTTCTGCTTTATTCAGTTTTTCCGGTAAGTTACTTAAGATGACATTATTATCCCTACGTTTTTGTTCACGAACTTCTTGTAGAACTTCATCAATGATATTCGAACTTGGATTTAATTGTTGCTGATTATAGGTTTTAAGTTGCGCTATATCATGCTGTAATTCAATTATCATATCTTTGAGATTAAGAATGTGATCAGTTAAATCTGACGTACAGCAGCCAGTACATGTCCACTTAATGTTCTTCGCTGAGCGTAGGACTTTGGATTCACTGTTCGATAGTTTTGCACAAATCGTACTGTATAAACACCTGCATACGTAGCATTTAACGGAGTTACTTTCAGATATTGCTATATCGCAACACTTGCACTTCATGTTTACGTACTGATTTAAATTAGGAAAATATTTAGTTTCAATTAATTGCCAGGATGATGTAAATTTTCTTGAAATCAGAAATTTGGTAAATTTAGGAGAAAAAAATAATACAGGGATACAAAATCTTCACACCAACTCCGCTCGTAGTGGTGACTAAAATGTTCACAAACAAAACAGAGCGAGGGAAGAAATACACAAGAGAACAGAGGATTTTGTGTATGGAAGGATAACGATAGAAATAAACGTGAGATTAATTACGGCCGGCTGGATATTAGTTCAATTAGTTCATTAGATAAATCCGTTGCAAGAATAATTAAATTGTGCTATTTTAAATTATTCTACGAAAACGAGACAATCGTACGTTGGCCCCGTGTCGCGGATTGGAATTCCAAAATACGAATTCGGAATTCCCAAAAATAAAAAATTGGAAAAAAAAAGTTAAAAAAAGTGAATTAACGTTCAAGGCCCATTTAAAGCTAACTGCAGTAAAATGCTGATAACTCGCGACTCATTAACGCTATCGCACTGAGATTTAATTTGGGTAGTACTTACACTTTGTAAAGTGTGGTAGCCAAATATGAAGAATTTTTATTCACTTTTTCCCTACTTATTAACGATTTTATGCGGAGCACAATTCACAGCTGCTTTTGTCACGATAATGTCTCCTCAAAAATGACACATACCTACATTGTTTTATAACAAACATGTGAATAATCCCAAACATTACCAGATGTCCTTAAGATGTTCGGATGTCCTCCAGTCTGAGATCTGATAATATTTGGGATTCACATTTTTATTGTGAAACAATGTAGGTGTGTGTCATTTTTCAGGAGACATTGTAAACTTCAAAAGACCGCACGAGATCGCAGCTAAAACCGCAGCTGAAGGTTCTTCAAAATGTTATATGATAAACGTTAAACAAATATAAACTTTTTTTAATCACTCTAGAAACATATTACTTGCGTTGAAATTGGTAGAGGAAAATGCACAAGGAGTGAATAAATCTGACAACGCAAAATATCACAAAAACATTCAAACAAATATTGAAGACAACAAAGAATTGAACATCTTTTGTTTAAAAATATTTTTAATAAAATCATTTTTATTCTAAAAAATTTATTATTATTTTTTCAATTTTTTTTATAATTATGAAACGATAATAGTTACAGCCAATTTATGCCAATGCCAAAATGAATAACTTATAAAGAATAAGTTTTTTTTCGAAATCGCTTTAGTTTTTGAGTAACCTGGGTTTTTGCATTTAAAGTATAATAATTTTTCTCCACGACCACCACAGAATTTAAGCATTCTGAAATCAATTTTAATTATAGAACTTACACATTCTCACCCTTGTTATGGAACAAAACACTATGCGCTTATGCGTTTTGCATGTAATTCATTCCATAACAAGGTATGGAATGAATATTCTCACATCGTTTCGAATAAAACAATTAGCCTTGGATATGACAATTGTCAAAATACTATAAACATAACCACAAACGTGATAATAAAACGTAAGTTCTTTGTGTTCATTATTTTATTAGTCTATTTTATCTGGTCGAGGAGAAAGTATAGTCTGATACTCGGTAAGAATGGAAATTCAGATGCTCGTGGTTCCTCGCGCTCGCCTCACGGCTCGCGCTCGAAATATTCCACTCGCATCGAATTTCCATTCTAACCTTGTTACAGAATATACTATTCCATCTTTCATAATTTTGACGTTTCAAACGTCAGTTTCATCCGAGTCTACAAAACGCTCGATGTACATTTAAAATATGATTTAAATTGAAAATAAACCATGAAACTGTAAATATAAATGATACCATCAAGTCGGAGGAAGTAACATGATGGCCACATCACCATTTTTTGATTAAACATTGAATCATAAAAATCACAATAATCTTAAAACGGCTAACTCAAAATAAAAATGATTATAGTGTTTTACAAAGGACTCAAAAATACCTATAATAGCTATTTATGTAACAAGTCCACAATATAGCACTTTCTTGGACGAGACGTTTTATGGCCGAGCGAGCGAAGCGAGAGAGACTAAAAACGGAGGCAAGTCCATGAAGTGCTATTGTGGACGAGTTACATACAAAGCTTTATATTCGACTGCTTTTAGCATTTTTGTAACACTTTTAAAATACAAGCTGAAGCAATTTATTTATATATATTTTAATCATAGTGTGCATTTGCCGCCACACTAATGTCAGTCATTGCAAATTTCATGGAGAATAGATGATAAGGTTGAACAATCTAACTTGCACAATAAACGTTCAAACCTTGCAAACTTCTTCAGGAGTAAGTGTAATGAATAGTAGTAAGTACTATCGCTATAAACCACTATCACATTTGATCTCTCAGTTGCATGAGTAATTTGCATTGTATTATTAAGTGTTCTAACCAAAATTAAAATCTATCATTTCTGACACTGACATAAGAGTCCAATTTACTTTATCAATTATGGGACTAGTACGAAATGGCATATATTTCGGCCTAAAAACAAACCGCCAAAGTTACTATTTACGTACAGTCGAACATAAAAATATTATTGGCCATATTGGATCCGCCATTTAGAATTTAGAATTTTTTATTCCAAATTTGGATTCAGAGATTTCAAAGATTGAACGTTATTTATTTTGAATGAAAACTGAATATTTTTTACAAAAAAAATCCGCCATATTGGATCCGGCATTTTTAATTTTGAAATTTTTATTGAAAATTTGGATTCAGAGATATCAAATACAGGATGTTATTCATTTTGATTAAAACCCGAACATTTTTACAAAAAAAAATCCGCCATATTGGATCCGCCATTTTGAATTTAACAAATATGTTTACAAATTCGGACTCGTAGACCTCAAAAACCATAGTAATCTACAAATTCGTTTTTAAAAGTGAAAGGATTAAGACGTTATTAATTTTGGCCCGCTAAATTAGCATTCTGGCCCACTGTGCGGCGGCGGGAAATATTAATTTGAAATTTTGAAATTTAAAAGTTAAAGTCACAAGATTGACTATGAACTTATATAATAATATATTATTTACAACTGCACCTCTATTCTCTTGGTTGAGTAAAGCTCAAAAGGTAATGTTACTGAAGGTATTATGTTAATCAAAATTCAAAGAACAAAAAGGTACTGAAGGTACATTAATAAGGAAAAAGGGCGGCAGTAATTAATGTTGTGAAATTAATATCACTGAGGGGGAAGTTTACACGTGTGAGATGTGAAGTACGTAAGCAAGGAGGCTTGAGATTGAAATTAAGGGGACGAGGCACGTGTTGATTTATTTAATAAAACCGCATAAGTGGAACTGAGACACTCAGTGTCAGATTGGAAGTTCATAGTCTCAGGCTCTCTGGAGATGTGAACCATCTCCAAAAACAGTCTGGCCCTGTACTGAAACTCCCGCTCCATCACCTCAGTATTCTCACGCTGCATAACGTGGATCTTCATGTGATTCCTGGTATGAACCCCGCATGAAGTTACCGCGGAAACTCCATACGTCTCGAGGTGTGAATGGCTTGAAGTTATCGGAAACTTCATGCGGTTCATACCAGCAACCGCACGAAGCTCGTGCAGATAGTGAAGTAAACCGCATGGAATTTTCGCAGTTAACTTCATGCGTATCTCTTGGAACCGCATGAAGTTTCCGCAGGTGACTTTATATGGTTCCACCGGGGCGCTTCTACAGGTAGATGTACGCGTCTAGTTTTCACTCTTGAAAAGAGAGCCAAGTACATATTAAAGAGCAGAGGAACGGCGGTTCCTTTTGTCCGAACCGGTTCCTGATCGCTCTTTGCTAAGAACAGGTCCATTAAAGGTGAGGTTATGCATTGTAAACTTTCTTACGGAACTTTTGTCCGTAAAAGTATATTTATGTTTTAGAATACGCAATATAAATAAACAAGTAGATGTGCCGTAGTAAATTATGTACGTCACTGTATCAGTCGATATGCATGGTGCGTGCGCAATCCCATAGTGGAAATAATCGACACTGGCTGTACACAGTCGATTTGTTTAACAGCAAGTATAGTATCCAGCCTCGGCCGCACCTGTAACACCCAGACGTCCCCACCATAGTGATATAACCGAAATATAGCCACCGTAATGAACAATTTGCGCCCTTTCACTGAATCCACCACTAACTTTAACCTTAATATTCCGAAATAAATAAGATATTCGGTATTGGGTTTTAATATCATTATAGTTCGGGAACTTTTCAATAAAGTGCACTATGTTGATATCACACGTTTTTTTTTGTTTATTTTGCGACTATAGTTTTGACCCTTACAGGATCATAATCAGACAGACTTTAATTATAACTTAAAATTGAGCGGAATTTATAATATACTTAACAGGTAGTATGTCCCTAGTAAGGGTCGAACAAAAAACGTGTAATATCAATTAAATGCATTTTATTGAAAAGTTCCCGAATCAAAAATGTATCACAAAGTAATGGCTTCCACCATTAATCATATTATTTTAATCATTTGCTTTCAGGTTACGTGAAGTTAAAATACGTCAATGACGACGACACGCGCAAAGCTTCGACACTCTCCCAAACCTCCAATCAAACATCCAACAGCGACGAAAGCACGAGTTGCAAAAATTCCGAAACAGAAGCAATTTACATTTACGGAGCGATAAACGACGCCAGGACACCAAAACCATTGGACGTTAACCAGAACGTGACACAAAACGTTTCAAATATGTTCGTCAAAACGGTGAAGATAAAAATTAGAAGAAATAATCCCGAAGATATTGACGAAGATAATGAAGATGATGAAGATGATGATGAAGAAGACGAATTTCGAACAGAGCATTACCTGGATTCTAAAGTTCTAATGAGGCATTTCAGAAAAGTCGGATTTCAAGAGGAGCTCGGAAAACTGTTAGGGTTTACTCAAACCGATCTAGGCATGGCTATGTACACCACGAGCGGGATTTATTGTAACGAATCGATCAACAACATCCACTGGGAGATTACCCCGGCCGTTTTAATATCCTGGCCCGATGAGCACGGGTTTGAATGGTACACAAGAGCGGACCGTAGTGTGATCACAGCCAAGGACAAGAAGAAGTACCAATGGCCTTCAGATTTCATGCTCGGCGAGATCAAAAACTTTAACTGCATCGTCATCCCGAGAGGGTACCTTCCCAAAAAAGGCACCAACAAGCAGCGCAATCTGGAATGGGAAATTGGTTTTCCACAAGCGGAAAAGTTTTTGGAAACCAAGCTGGCACACGCCCACGTGCGCGCGTACCTTTTTCTAGTCGCGATCTTCAAAACGTTTATAGAACCAGAAACCCAAAGAAAGGGCTTATTGATAGACCACATTAAAACCCTTATCTTTTGGGAAATCGAGCGTAACGCGTTAAGCTGGCCGGATAATAAGTTGGGCACTAAAGTACTCAAAATCATTAGAAATCTTTACGAACTCCTGGGCAACAGTCAGTTTCCTGATTACTTCATTCGCGATCGAAATCTTTTCGAAAACATACCTAATAATAAACTGTGGGCAGCTCAAGATATCCTCAACAAGATCATTCAGAGCCCCGTGATGTATTTCATTGCTGCTTTGAGGAATTTGGAGTATGTAAGGGATGATTTTTATAAGTTTCCGGATTTGGATAAGTTGTGCTTAATTTTAACAACCAACGAAATGAAGCTTACTAATTTTGGATTGTACAAAACGCAGCAGCTGGGTGCTTTGGAGAAAAAGAATAAATTGAAGGAGCAGAGGGATGACGTCAAGAGGAAAAAGACGCAGAAGGTTAAGGTTAAAGAGGAACCGAGGGTTTCACAGGATTCACTTGATTTTAAGGTAAGTTAATGGTTTATTATGTAATTAGTTTATAATATAAAGGCATGAGAGAATATTTATCGTCATTTGAAATTATTTTGATGGTACTATCCAGTAGGGCTCGACGTTTACTCCGTTTTTCGTTTAAACATTTAAACGTGTAAACGTTTAAACGTTTATTTGTAACGAATAAAACACGTTTAGCTTAATAAACGTTTACAACACGTTTAATCCAAATAAACGTTTACACGTTTAGCTTAATAAACAATTACAACACGTTTAGCCTAACAAACGTTTACAACACGTTTAGTTTAATAAACGTTTACAACCCGTAAACTAGAAACGATTTCTCATATTTTTATACTCCATTTTCGGATGACGACGTTTCGGACGGTTTTCGAGAAACTATTTATTTATTAAGGTGTCCCAAATAATAATAATTATTTATTCATTTTTTTCCGTTACCGGAAATATTGTAAAACACGGCGAATGAACTTCGAAACAAATATTTGCAGGGTGTGTTGTACGTTTCTATATTAAACGGTTTTCGTCAACACGTTTAAATGCAAAAATCCGTTTAAACGTATAAATGTGAATATCCATTTAAACGCGAATATCCGTTTAAACGTTTAAAAACCGCATGCTAACTAAGCACACGTTTATCCGTGTACACGTGTATCCGTGTATTAACTAGCCCTACTATCCAGTACCATCTTAATTCTACACACTGGGTTATTTGTTTTTCGAAAATAATGCAATTAAAAAAAAATGATTGAATCGAATTTTGTAAAGAGAGAAGGGGGGGGGGGGCATGGATGGAATGCAATTCTTTTTGGGGGCCATGAGCAAAAAAGATTGAGAAACGCTGATTTAAGGTATAAAAAGATTATTAAATACACTGGAGGAAAAAAAAATGAAACACTTGAAAGTCGTGAAATTTTGACCATTTTCAAACCGCCAGAACTCTGCGTATTTTCAATCGATTTTGATGAATCTTTGAGGGCAAAAAACTTTGAAGTGTCTTCTTTAAAGTAATGCATACGAACTTAAGCGTAACCCCTTCCGCCCGTCTCTAGCAACTCTGTGAAAAAAAAGTTTTTTCAGGAAACCATGTCAAACTTTGACGATGTCTATGGAGTTGGAAAAATTTTGTCGACTCAATCCACCATGAAGGCATTAAAATTTGATCAATTCGCTATGCAGGACTCGAAGAACGAAGTTCCTACGACGATTTGGCGCTAAGTTATGGGTGTTTGAAAAAAGTACATTTTGAATTTTTTCGCACATAACTCAGCGACTTTTCAACCAAATTTTTTCGGAAAAAAAATCTCATTTTGGCCCTACTTTAAGGGGGTAAACTCAGATTGCAATGACCCCTTTTCGAACCCTTCAACCCCCGAACAAAAAAACACGTTTTTTGGCAAAAAAACGTTCAACTTTGGCAACGTGTACCGAGTTGGATAAAATGTGTCGACTCGATCCACCAAAAAGGCGTTGAAATGTGTTCAATTATCTGTGCAGGACTCAAAAACGAAGTTCCTACGGCAATTTGGCACAAAGTTATGGGTGTTTAAAAAAAAGTGCATTTTGTGGTCTTTTTATTTTTTCGTTTGGAGGGGCGTAAAGCCATCTCTTTGAGTAGGTCCTCTCAAAGAGGTCACATTTTGCTTTTTATTTCTCAAAAGATCGTCGAAATCGGTTGAATAGAAGCTGAGTTATGGCCATTTGAAAATTACCTACATTTTTACAAATCTCGGGTGTTTAATTTTTTCCGTCAGTGTAATTTGTTTGTTTTTATTGGACAAATAGAAAAATGGACGAACGATGGTGAGTTAGGCCCACATCGTTAAAGTAAGCCTTTTTTGACCTAAAATAAAGTTTTTTGTTAATGGAGTACAAAATGCGATATTCATGATTTCGCGCAAAGTATTAATTTTCATGCATACCTCAAAGAACATGCAAATAAAATTTCATTCGTGAAAACGAAAACAATTTCGTCGAAAGACTTCGGACTTATGAGTCAAAAAACCACAAAATTCGCTTTTTTTCAAACACCCATAACTTTGTGCCAAATCGTCGTAGGAACTTCGTTATTTGAGTCCTGTGTAGGTAATTGAACACATTTCAATGACCTTTTGTTGGATCGAGTCGACACATTTTTTCTAACTCGGTACAAGTTGCCAAAGTTGGGCGTTTTTATTGCTCAAAAACGTGTTTTTTTTGTTCGGGGGTTAAAGGGTTCGAAAAGGGATCATTCCAATCTGACTTTACTCCCTTAAAGTAGAGCCAAAATGGGATTTTTTCCCAGAAGAATCATCAAATTAGGTTGAAAAGTCACTAAGTTATGTGCGAAAAACCTCAAAATGCACTTTTTTTCAAACATCCATAACTTGGTGCCAAATCGTCGTAGGACCTTCGTTCTTTGAGTCCTGCATAGGGAATTGATCAAATCTTAATGCCTTCATGGTGGATTGAGGCCAACCATTTTTCCAACTCCGTAGACATCGTCAAAGTTGGACATGATTTCCAGAAAAAACTTTTTCTTTTCACAGCGGCGCCAGAGGGGGGCGGAAGGGGTTACGCTTAATTTCGCATGCATGACTTTAAAGAAGGCACTTCAAAGTTTTTCGCCCTCAAAGATTCATCAAAATCGATTGAAAATACGACGAGTTATGGCGGTTTGAAAATGGTCGAAATTTCACGAATTTCAAGTATTTCATTTTTTTTCCTTCAACATATATACTTACAGCATCATTTTAAATATCAATCCTTACCGAATGCTACAACTTTTTGCTAGATGCGTCTTTCTAGACATTATCATCGTTGACATTATGCTTCAACAAAACCAAACAGAAAATAGTTTGTAATTGAAGCAGGTAATTATAATAAAAACTATTGTTCTATTTGAAACAGCATCGTCAGAAAACCTTAATTACTATAGAAGAACTTAAACTATCATTTACTCAATTATCTCAGGTCATTTCACATCTCGGAGAAATGTTGGAAGAAAATAAAACTTTCATTGACATTTTTAAAAGAAGATCCTGGAATAATAAGATTCGAAGTAAAATCTAGACATAATTCAAAAAACAAATTGGGAATAACCTTTACTTGTTGCAGAAAGCATTAGATAAATACAATAAAACGAAAAGTAGCCTGGATATATGAATATTCAACCTGTTCGTTAATCTGCAAGCAAAAATTAAGTCTTACAAAAACTATAAACAAATAACTTATTGAAATATTCATATATTCAGGCTACATTTCGTTTTATTGTATTTATATAATTCAAAAAACTTAAAATGCTACGGCCAATACAATCCCAAAGAAGTTTCTTTATTTACGGCAATCATAAACCACATAAAATTTTTCGCCGCTCTAGACCTTTTGCCCAGAATTTATTAAACTTAAAAAAATGATTACCTTAAATTACAATGTCCTTGAAAAAAATTACCCTATTTGATGCGTGAGCCAAAAATTTAAGTGAACAACTCTTTAGTGATTAAAAAAAATAAAATAAGGGGTTTCAAGGTCATAGCATGGTAAAAAATGGGGTCATGTATACAATGCTCAAATATAAATTATTATTATTTATAATAATTTCACAAAATTTTGCTGGTCAATTGTTAATAGTTACATAGAAAATGTCAAAATCTCATAAAAATATGAAACATTCGATTTTTTTAAAGATATCGCACCAAACATTAGAAGATGGAAAAATCATGTACATAGTATTTATTTCTAGCAGTGATATGACCAAATCAAATTTTCCACCGCTCTAAACTTTCTGGGCGTTTTTTTTTTATTTCAACGAAATGTATTACCCTGAAAGACCTTGGAAAAATTCACCTGGTTTAATATTTTACTCAAAAATATACGATTTTTTCAGAAAAAAAAATAAAAGGTAAAAAAAATATTTTTGAAAAAAAAAAAATTATTAATATTTAAATTTACGTTTAAAATTCTGAAAATTACGATGATTTCGTTTAACCCTTGTATTATTGATTGTCATGACAACTCTTTTGTTTTTTTTTCACATATACAGTAAAATCCAATTATTGAAGCAACTAGATTTCATTTACTTTTTGCTTCTAGCTTAATTTCTTAAAACTATACAAACATTTAAAGTATACCCCTTACTTTATGATAACCCCATATTACAACGGATGTACAAGTTTCAGTCTGATCATATGACAGGATGTTGGTACTTGCATTCACTTTTAAATTTGAAATCTCGAGAACAGTGTGCGAGATATGCAAAATTGATAAAATGGTTATTTGCAAACTTGTTGAAATAATCATTTATTTATCAAGTCACTAAAGTTAATCTTTTTGAAAAGACTCTTTATTGATTTTGCAATCGGAGATACCCCAACTTTAGTATCAAAATTGTATTCAGTTGCGATTGTAACTGACGCTTAAGGTTATTTTATTGTTTGCAAGATCAGATGCTTAACTTACATTGACATCAGAAAGTCGAAAATAGTTGGCAGCACACATTCTGAAAATCCCTATAATAATTTAGGTAATCTGCAATACGACCTTCAAAACCGTGGAAAAGGGAGCCATCAGGAAGGGCATTGATATACCCACTTTCAGATGGATAAAAGCTGTACTTGAAAACCGTAAAATCACGGCAGGTACAGGACGACAAATATAAGTTGGCCAGACGCGCAGATAGCAAGCGAAAGCTCTCTCTCTACAGCCGGCCGAGTACAGTCTCTGTAATAAGCAAGCACATATTCTTCGCGGGCGCTATTCATTTACAACTCTGTCGGGCGCTCTCCTCCACATAATTGAATGTACCAGGCGCGCGAACTCTTCACGAAATCTATCGAGAGCGCCCTTCGAAGGTTCCGCCCACAATTTTGCCACTGCGCAATGGCAAGTTACGTTTGCCGTGCTGTATGGGGAGTGAGTCTGAAACGGTAACCACGGCGAAAGGGTGCCCGCAAGGCGGGGTTCTATCACCCTTGCTATGGTGCATCGTGGTGGATGAGCTCCTCACTACCCTGGCAGATAAGGGCTATAGTACACAAGGCTACGCCGACGACATTGCGGTCGTCATAAGGGGTAAATACGATAGCATCGTATCGTCCCTAGCCCAAGAGGCCCTTAACACCATAACAAAATGGTGTCTAAGGGAGGGTTTCAATGTCAACCCGAACAAAACTGTGATTGTACCTTTTACTAATCGCAGGAAACTTTCAATCAAAGCTCCCAAAGTAAAAGGGCAAGAAATTGCGCTTTCCGACCAAGTGAAATATTTAGGCTTAGTGCTTGATAGGAAGCTTAACTGGAACGCGCATCTGGAAAAAACGATCAGCAAAGCAACGGCGGCACTCTGGATAGGCCACCGGCTCTTTGGCAGATCATGGGGGCTGAAACCTAAAATGATACACTGGTTGTACATCATGGTGGTCAGACCCATTATCACATATGGCTCACTAATATGGTGGACCAAAATAAAACAAGTAACGGCACAAAAGAAGCTCCAAGTTCTTCAAAGACTGGCCTGCCTTGGCATCACGGGAGCTGCACATAGCACGCCCTCTGCAGCAATGGAAGCTTTACTAGACCTACTTCCTTTGCACGAACAAATCAGAAAGGAAGGTCTAATGAGTGCACTGAGACTAAACTGGACCAGTACAGGCCACAGAACCGGACACTCAGAAATTCTGGACTTCGTCACAAGCGAGTTCTTACAAACACCATCGGATATAATGCCGATCAATTATGACTTCGAATCAAGATTTGATGTGACTATTGATAGTCGCCAAAACAGTCTGAAACGAGTCACAGAACTAAAACATAACTCTGTACTCTGGTACACAGATGCATCGAAGACAGAGGTGGGCACCGGCATAGGCATATATGGGCCTAAGCATAGGGAATCAGTTCCCCTCGGACATGGCCCTTCTGTCCTACAGGCTGAAATAATAGCTTTAGAAAGATGTGCTCAGGTGTGCACAAAAAAGGGCTACAAAGGGGCACGCATATATCTAATCACGGATAGCCAGGCTGCCCTAAAGATCCTTAAAGCGTACAGCTTTAACTCCAAGACTACTTGGAACTGTAAACAGGCTCTGAACCAACTGGCAAAGGGCAACAAGCTCACCCTAATGTGGGTACCCGGCCACGCAAGCATAAAAGGCAATGAGCATGCCGATATACTTGCTAAGGAAGGAGCCTCAACTACCATCATTGGACCAAAACCGATCTGTGGGCTACCGAAAGCACATAAAAAAGGCGTGATCCAAGAATGGGAAAAAAAGTGCAAAATTGACTATTGGAAAAATGCACCAGGTCAAAGGCAATCCAAAATGTTTATTGACTTCTCGCCAAATAGAGCCAAACAGCTCTTACGCCTCACTAAAACCGAGATCAGACTAATCACCGGTCTCCTCACAGGATACTGCCCAGTGAAGTACCATCTTCACAATATGGGCAAAGTGGATGACACCACATGCAGATTATGTGAATCGGCAGAAGAAATGGCCGAACACATATTATGCGAGTGTGTAGCTCTAGCTACCACTAGGCAGGCCCTAACCGGAGGTATGGCGGTAACGCCAGAACGGATCAGGGCATTACCTCCCAGAAAGTTAATTGACCTTGTCAGGGAAGTTGAATTTCTGGGAATCAAATAGCAGTAGGGTACTAGTACAAAAGATCTAAACAGGTCGCAGTGCTGTAAGGCTCACCACAGCCAATCGACCCCGTCTAATCTAATCTAATCTAATCTAGGTAATCTGATATTGGCTGCCTAAATTATTTCAGACCTGGACAGTCGTTCCTCTGACCTGGATAGTGAGGGTACTTGTTTTAAAAACTATCTTTAAAACAAGTAACCTCATTATCCAGGTCAGGGGAACGACTGTCTAGGTCTGAAATATTTTTAAAATCCTTGTAGATGAGAGTAAAATCATCGAGATACCATACGTCTTCACACGATTTCTCTGACATAGACATAATTAACAATAGTTGACCATTCCCTTCAGTTATCAGTCGATAACTACATTCGATAAGGGGAGTTCGTGTAAAGCTCAAGACAATAAAGGATAGTATATGCCATAAATATTAATTCTACTAAATAAAAACTCGGTTTAGATTCTTGATTCCGGTTGTTGAAAATGCCCTAATATAAATAAAGCGAAACTAGTGGAGGATTTTAAACATTCAGAATCTACTGAGTTTTTATTTGGAAGCATTAGTATCTTTAATAATATGAACTACCAATACGTAAATATTAAAACAATTACTTATACTTAAGGGGGAGTCACCCACTGAAAATAGAAGTGAAATTTAAATGTCAGCTCATTCCATCTTACAATCACAATATTTGTACTACATTTGCAAGAAAGTCAAACAATGTTGCTAGTCGTATTATTATTTATTTTTTCCAATTTTGTATGTAAAAATAACGAAGAACAAAGATCATGTAGTAGTAATATTTTAAATGGTGGATAAAATTACAAATATATTCAATATGAATTCTATTTCCTTATACAACCTAACTGTATTTAAAATTCATTTTAAAAATATTAAACAATAAAATCGCCAATGAAGAATTTTGTGATTAATATAGTGATTGAAGTATAAAAATATGCTTGTTTACTTCGCAGTAACTAGAGATCATTCACAAAACTAATTTTCATTTTCCCTTTTCCTCAGTGGATGCTCCTCTCTCTCTTCAGCAGGGTGTCCAATTGCATTCAAAATTTGAGACTTAATTTATGGTATTCAAACATATCAAACATTGCTTCTGGAGATAAGTGGACGACTTGAAAATGCAAATTGTAATAATTCCACAATTTACGTTTTCTTATTTTTTCAAAAATAATAATCAATGGTAGTGTGTATGTTCCAGGGGCGGCTCATTATACAGAGCCAAGGAGCCATGGCACTACCTGTAGTAGTTTCAAGCTCAGCAATAATTTTTAATGAACTCTTAAAACACTTTTGGCCAGTTACTTTGGTCTAGGAAGATAGATCGTTCTTTCTTTCTCTTCTTGTCGTAAATTGTATTTTTTAGCTGACAATAATGGTGTGTTGCACATGTCAACAATGATTTGTTGCAGTTGTCAAGAATGGTATGTTTCAGCTGTTAAAAATAGTAGTTTTCAGCTGTTAAGAAATGTATTATTCAACTGTCGAAAATTATATTTTTCAGTTGTCAAAAAGTTATTTTTCAGCTGTCAAAAAAGGTATTTCTGAGCCACTAAAATGGTATTTTTCAGCTATCAAAAAAAAGTATTTTTGACATTTTTTATTTGTCAAAAATGGCATTTTTCAGCTTTCAAAAATTGTACTTTTTGTTATGAAAAATTGTATTTTTTGGCTAACAATAATGGTTTGTTACAGTTGTCAATAATGTTTTGTTGCAATTGTCAAGAATGGTATTTTTCAGGTGTTAAAAATGGTATTTTTCAACTGTTGAAAATGGTATTTTTCAGCTGTCAAAAAGTGTATTATTCAAATGTCAAAAATGATATTTTTTAGTTGTCAAAAATGTTTTTTTTTATTGTCAAAAAAGGTATTTCTCACCTATTAAAATGTATTTTTCAGCTTTCAAAAACAGCATTTTTCGACATTTTTTTTATTGTCAAAAATGTCACTTTTCGGCTGTCAAAAATTTACTTTTTGTAGTCAAAAATGTATTTTTTAGCAGGCAATAATGGTATGTTGCAGTTGTCAATAGTGATTTGTTGCAGTTGTCAACAATTGTATTTTTCAGCTGTTGAAAATGGTAGTTTTCAGCTGTTAAGAAGTAGTATTATTTAACTGTCAAAAATGATATTTTTTAGCAGTCAAAAATGATATTTTTTCAGCTGTCAAAAATGCGATTTCCAATCTATAAAAATGCTATTTGCAGCTATCAAAAGCAGCATTTTTCGATTTTTTTTAACTGTAAAAATAATGGTATGTTACAATTGTCAATAATGGTTTGTTGCAATTGTCAAGAATGGTATTTTTCAGCTGTTAAAAATAGTAGTTTTCAGCTGTTAAGAAATGTATTATTCAACTGTCGAAAATGATATTGTTTAGCTGTCAAAAAAGATATTTCTCACCTATAAAAATGGTATTTTTCAGCTATCAAAGGCAGCATTTTTGGTCATTTTTTATTGTCAACATTTTTCCGCTGACAATAATGGTATGTTACAGTTGTCAATAATGGTTTGTTGTAGTTTTCAAGAATGGTATGTTTCAGCTGCTAAAAACGGTATTTTTCAGCTGTCAAAATGATATTTTTCAGCAGTCAACAATGGCATTTCCCTCCTATAAAAATGGTATTTTGCAGCTATCAAAAGCAGCATTTTCGACATGTTTTTTAATTGCCAAAAATGGCATTTGTCAGCTTTCAAAAATTGTACTTTTTGTTGTCAAAAATTGAATTTTTTGTTTTCAAAAATTGTATTTTTTTAGCTGACACTAATGGTATGATATAGTTGTTAATAATAGTATGTTGCAGTTATCAAGAATGGTATTTTTCAGCTATTAAGAATTGTATTATTCAGCTGTCAAAAATGTATTTTTTCAGATATCAAAAATGATATTTTTCAGCTGCCAACAACGGTATTTCCCACCTATATAAATCGTATTTTTCAGCTATCAAAAGCAGCATTTTTTGACATTTTTAACTGTCAAAAATGGCATTTTTCAGCTGAAAGATGATTGGATTCTACTTGAGAATACGTTACTAAATACAGGGTGTGCCATTTGAAAAAACGAAGTTATTCAACTTTATAAGTTGAGTTTTCTACCGCGTTTTTTTATCACCCTGTATAATTTTTTGTATGAAATCATGGTTGGCTCTATAGTTCGAACCTTCAAGCAAATAATTAAAATGATTTCAATCGTTCAACGTCAATCACTGGGGCAAAAATAAAATTTCACCCAGACCCTGCATTTCAACAAATCTTCAAATATTTCGAAAACGGCATACAATAGGTATTGGGAGTATTCAAGTAAGTCACCTTTATTTGCTCCATATAATTCAAAAATGACAAAAAATATAGGGTGTTCCATTAAAAAAACATAAGTTTGGTCTCTTACTTTATTATGAGACACCCTGTATAAATTTAAATATTTTTAGGGCGTGCAGCTCACTATTATACACAACTTTTGTATAAAACATTTTTCGAAATTTTGAAAAATAAGCACGTGATTGACCGTTCCCAGAGCTCTAAAACACCCTGTATATCAAGGGAGAGAAATACGTGATTTTTCTGAGGTGCAAACGCGCCTGGGAAAAAATAGCATTCTCTCCTGAGATATGCAAGATGGAAACTTTAACTGGAACAAATTCGGTATTTATGTAATGAGAAGTTCTAGAAAAAAATCATCGGACACGCATTTTTTAATGTCTTTAAAATAGTATGACGTCACTAGTCTTTCACGCATGACGTCATAGACATTTTTTTAAATGGAAACCATTTTTTTAATTTCACTCAATTTGTGGCCTTTTTTATTGTCTTTACGACTGTAAAAATGTTTTGTTTTTTTTTGCTTTTTTATTTAAGAAATTGAAATAAATGTTTTCTTTTAATAAAGTTATTTAATGTATCAAATGTTCAAAATGAGTACCGTTCCTCTCTTGACAAAAAGCCAATCGGTGATAAAACACATCCCTTACATTTTGAAACATTTCTGGTGGAATTTGAACATTTGATACATTAAATAAGTTTTTAAAAAATTCCATGTCTGAAATAAAAAAACAAAAAAAATTTTTTACACAGTCGTCAAGAGAATAAAAAGGGTTACAAATTTAGTGAAATCAAAAAAATTGTTTTCATTTAAAAAAATGACGTCACACGTGAAAGACTTATGACGTCATACTATTTTTAAAGACACTAAAAAGTGCGCAATAAAAAACAAAAATCGACGTATTCGAGGATTTTATATAAAAAATGTCAAAATCTCATAAAAATGAGAGATTCAATATGTAAAAAATGTCGAACATTAAAAGATGAAAAAAATCACGTATATAGTATTTATTTATAGCAATCATATGACCAAATAAAATTTTCCGGCGCTCCAAACCTTGTAGGCATTTTTTTAAACTTTTTTTTTTTTTAAACTTCAAACAAATTATTTTTATTACCCTAAATGACCTTGAAAATTAATACTGTTTGGTATTTGGGTCAAAAATATATGTTAATTGTTTCAGATTTTTTAAATCATTCTTTATTAGTTAAAAATAGTATATTGTACAACGAGCATATAATGATGGCTATTAATCACGAGAACGATGTTTACGGAACGAGCCGTAGGCGAGTGGAGCAAATCGTTTGAGTGATTAATAGCCATTATATGCGAGTTGTACACTATACTTTGTTCACGAAAATTAAAATCAAAATAAAAAAAATAAACAAAACCAAAATCAAAATTAAAATTAAAATAAAAATCGAAATTAAAGTTGTAATTACAATTACAATTGAAAAAAAATAAATCAAATCAGTAATAAATAGGGTAAACAAAATATTATCATAAATCGCGTTCGGTGAATTAAAGCGCGAATTAGCGTGTTTAATAACCGTATTAAACACGCAAATGCGTGTGCGTGTTTAATAAGCGTATTAAACACGCAAATGCGTGTTTAATGAAATTGAGTGTTAAATGTATCCCATTAATGGTGCCCATAGAATTAAATAATGCGCGCAACATTTTCGTGAACAAAATATAAAAAAAAAACATTTTTGAGATTTTTGAATCGTACGATTTTTTTTGTTATGGGGCTTATGGCTGCCTTGGTTTAAGCGCACAAATAATGATATGTTCATATTTATTTGAAAATCCGTGTCGGTTGGCATTTTGACTATCTTAACCAGGGATACACTTTAGTTAATTAAATAAATGAAGATGGCGCCTAGTAAATATGTTGCGACGTGCAAATCCTGTGAAATTAAAATTAGTGATTCAGATGAGTACATTTTCTGTTTCATATGTGAGTGTAAATTACATGTGTCGTGTGGACTAAAAAGAACTGCGACAACTGTTCCGGAAAATAGGAATTTTAAATGGATCTGCGACGACTGCATAATCGAGTTTCCAAAACAAAGGTCAGTGCAAGTTATAAACAAAAGTTTAAAACATGTAAGCTGTAACACCAATTTCAATGAAGATCTTCAAGATAAGATCACAGAAATATTCAAATTAATAAATATTCTCCAAAAGGATGTTATAACCTTAAAATCAAACATAAACAAAGAAAACATCTCAGTAATAGAAGAGAATCCGCTAAAACCGAACGACGAGAGTCCTATTAGTTTGTCTACAATCAAGAAGATGGAGCCAAATGTTTCCAAAATAAACGGCGACATTTCTGTTAATTCACCGACAATCAAGAATATGGAGGCCACCGTTTCCACAATACAGACGAAGAAAAAACCAGAGCGAAGAACACAATCTGAACAAAAAGGAAAGAATAACGAGAAAAAGAACTCCGTGTCTATTGCTGAAACCGAAATGCCAATTCCCGGCAGTCCTTCCTCTAATAATGATGGCTTCAAAACAGTGAGCTATAAGAAAAAACGACAACGCTCGCAACCCATATATGGAATTAACGATGAGCCGTGTTCAGTAACAGCTGCAATTAAATTCGGTTTTGTTCATACCACACGTTTCCATCCAAATACTACGGTCGAGGATATCAAAGCGTTATTATCGAAACAAAAATTTGAAAAAATACAATGCGAAAAAATTGAGGCGAGAAATCCTACTGAATACTCTTCATTTAAAGTAGGAGTACCAACGATGGATTTACCCAGGCTTAAAGACCCAACTACGTGGCCAAGAGGAATCCGCATCAACTCTTTTTTACCGTGGATAAAAAAGACAATGCCAGCGATATAAAATTAGCGAATAATGTAATTAGCTTAATGCATTTAAATATCCAATCGATGGGAAATTGTTTGAACGAACTTCAAGCATTTTTAAACACAAATGATATTAAGGTGTTGTGCTTATCGGAACACTGGCAAAGTTCCGATCAAATACAAGCTATTAAATTATTAAATTATAATTTAACATCGTATTTTTGTCGTGACATTCTTAATCACGGAGGTGTTTCAATTTATTGTGATACAAATTTAATTTATACAATTCGAAAAGATATAAATCATCTCTCTTCAACAACGGATTTCGAATGCGCAGCCACAGATGTTATGTTTCTAGCTGGAAAAATAACGTTTGTTACGATCTACAGATCTCCTATCGCAAATATAAACGTATTTTTTGAGAAAATGGAATCATTACTTGCAATTTTGTTATCAAACAATAATCGTTATTTCATATGCGGTGATTTTAATATCAACATATTAAAAGAAACAAAATCAACACATACATTTAGAACATTAATAGAATCGTATGGTGGTATTTTGTTAATAAACGAAGGCACTAGAATATCCAAAAGTAGCAATTCGTGCATAGATAATGTTATAACAAACTGTCAAAGTATAGCTAACTGTAGTGTAGAAAATACAGGTTTCTCAGATCACCTTGCACAAGTAGTAAACTTTTCTGCAGAAGTTGAAAAAAAGAATAACAAAATAAAAACACGTATCTTTTCTGAAAAAAACATTAACAAATTTAAGAATTGTCTATATAATACGGAGCAATGGTCATGTATTTATAACTGTAGCGATGTAGATTTACAATTTAATTTATTTCTAGAAATTTTTTTAAAACATTTCAATAACTGTTTTCCGGCAAGCATAGTTAAACTTAAACGAAAGAAAATCACAATTCCCACGTCGGATCAGACAAGAGAGTACAAGAGATTGATAAATCTCTACGAAATTGTATCCAAACACCTACCAATGTATGTACCGGTTTTGAAATTCTACAAGCAGCAATATAACAAGCACTTAAAATGTGATAAAAGGATTTATTACAACAATAAGATAATATCTGCATCAAATAAAAGCAAGGCATGTTGGTCGGTTATTAAAGAAGTAAGTGCTCTCAATAATCAATCTTTGCATGAAACAAATGTACCCATAGATCCAGATCTAATTAATAATTATTTTATAAACAGTGCGAATAATAATAGCAATGCCGTACCACCAGAAAACAATATCAATTTTACAAAGAATGACAATACCATGTTTTTGCATCCTATAACGGTCCCCGAACTAAAAACTATAATACAAAACTTACCGACAAAAAGAAGCAGTGGGATCGACGAGGTATCTTCATACATTCTAAAGCAGTGTATTGATTGTATCGTAGATCATCTATGTTTCCTGATAAATGAATCTTTGCATCAAGGAATCTTTCCGATGCAATTAAAATTAGTAAAAGTAATGCCGATGTTCAAAAGTGGAGACCCAGAATTGGAATTGAACTATAGACCCATAAGTCTCATATCTATATTTTCTAAAATATATGAATATATAGTAATCAAACAAATGAATGCATTCTTAAGCAAACATAATATATTGTCACAATGTCAGCATGGTTTTACAACAGGTAAAAATTGTAATACAGCTTTATTTAATTTTACAAACTTTATATATTCTTCTATGGAACATGAACAACTATCGTGCGGGGTGCTCCTTGATTTGTCCAAGGCTTTCGACAGCATACACCACGATACATTATTATTAAAACTGTACCACTATGGATTTAGGGGAGTGATACAGAAATGGTTAGCATCGTACCTAACTGGTAGAAAACAAATAGTAGAAATAAAAAAAGAAAACGGTGAATGTATGCAGTCGGGAGAATTGGAGATTGTAAAAGGGGTACCTCAAGGGAGCATCTTGGGGCCCCTACTATTTAATATATTTATTAATGATTTATTTGCTATTAACAATAATCCGAATAGAGCAATCATAAACTATGCGGATGACACAAACATCGTCATCAAAGGCAATGACATGATCGAACTATGTCAAAATGGCGCCGATGCTCTAAATTTAGTATTCAAATGGTTTGAGAATAATGGCCTAATTGTAAACCAGAGTAAAACAAACTCTATCTTATTTAGAAAAAATGAAACGATAGATACACCATCAAACTTAAATTTTGGTGATCATAAATTAACATTATCACATTCTGTGAAAATGTTAGGTGTACTCGTAGATGACAAATTAAAGTGGGATTGTCACATAAATCATGTTTGCAAAAGACTAAGTAAATCTTGTTTCATGATCCGTTCACTAAAAGAATGTGTTCACTTTGAAATTCTTAAATTGGCCTATTACGCTAACTTTGAAAGCATAATTCGTTATGGTATTATTCACTGGGGCAGTTCCTCAGAAATGAATAAATTATTTGTTATCCAAAAACGAACACTCAGAGCTATGCTGGGTCTAAATTCTTTAGTTTCATGTAGAACGTTATTTTCGGCTAATGGTCTGCTAACGGTATTTGCTATATATATACTTGAGAGTCTGTTATTGATGTGGAAGCAAAAACATTTATTTCAAAACAATAAAAATATTCATATCTACAACACAAGGCATAAAATAAACTTTACTTATCCCATTCATAAGTACACGTTTACTGAAAAAAGTCCTGAATATAGAAGTATAAAATTTTTTAATTCGCTGCCAAAAGAATTAAAAACTCAGAGTAATATTAATGTTTTCAAAAAGAAACTGGTAGAAATGCTGTTAAAAATTGAACCATACGATTTGAATGAATTTTTTATGTCTACACCATAATGATTTCATTTCTTTATATTTAATTATGTATTTTATATTGTTTTACCCTGACGCCATTTCCTATATTTAAGTATATTGATTTTGTATATTTTTATGGGAATAAAGATGCATTATTATTATTATTATTATTATTATAATTAATGTATTACAACCGATGTACTTTCATTTTGATCATGACAGGATATTGGTACTTGCATTCACTTTTAAATTTGAAATCTCGAGAACAGCGCGAGATGTGCATAATTGATAAAATGGTTATTTGCAAACTTGTTGAAATAATCATTTATTTATCAAGGCACTAAAGTAAATCTTTATAAAAAGAAACATAAGTGCTTTTTGCAACCGAAAATGCCCCAGTTTTAGTATCAAAATTGTATTTACTTGCGATTGCATCCGACGCTTAAGGTTATGTAATTGTTTGCAAGTGCAGATGCTATACAAACCAAGATGTTACAATAGATCATTGCTAGGCAATTGCAAGGGATTAATGCACAAACAATTACGAGCCAAATTTTAAATTGTGGCAAACGTTGAAGTACTGATTGCTCTTGCCAGACGTACCATGAATCTTTGTAGTGTTTGCATGTGTCGCATTTTACTTTCAGCCATAATACGAGTGATATGATTATTACCGATGATATTTTGAAATTGAAATCGAGCATTTGAGTAGTCCACTTGCAAACCACGTTATGTTAAAAAAACGTTTTTTTCCAATGACGTCAGTCGGTTGTTGATTTAAAATACTAACGTCTGTCAAATATAATAATCTGTCAAAACTCGTTATGTAAGGAATAAAATGGAATAGAAAATTCAATACTCTTGCAAAAATCGCTATGTCGATCCGCAGTCCACTTTGAACAGTCTCTTAAGTTACTGATAACTTCCATACATCGTCATGTTGCGTGGTGATTCGTGCAAAATTTACCATCTTGGGCCAGTACGCATAAAACAGTCGAAGTGCACGCACGCGTTAATAAATGAATGTTGGAGTTCCTATAAAAACAGCAAAGTTAAATGATGTACGAAATCTTCTCATAAAAGATTTTGGTGAAGATTGGGCTTCTTACGACCATTTGCCCTTTTACAGTTTTCTTCAAGAAGAACAAAATGAAACTACTGTAGAAGAAACTGATAGTGAAGAAACTTGAATGCATGAAGAAATAGATATAAGAGTGCAATAATAGATTAAAATTATAAATTCTTAAGAGTAGATAGATAGAAGATTAAATATGAAACTGTTTCAAAACTGTCTATGTTGATAGAATACAACTGCAAAACTGTCTATGTTGATAGAATACAACTATAATTATATAATGTATATTCCTTATACCGGCCTTGACCGTCATCTCGCGGAACCTCTAATTTTTTGGCTTAACCCGAGGGTTCCGCTGAACAAACTTGGAGAAACACTGGACTAGACAAAGATATTTGTGGCTTCAATATTTTTTACCACACGAACGGTGACCTGTAGAGTATTTTATCCTGAAAATTATTAATGCGCTTTGACGAAAAAAGTGGTATAGGGATATAGTGGCGGCTCGTGGAACATGTTGATGGTAGAGCCACTTATAGAATATATCCCCCCCCCCCTTTTTTAACGAAGAAAGAAAGAGCGATTTATCTTCCTCGACCAAAATAAGTCTTTTAAAAGTTAATTAAAAATTCTTGCTGAGCTTAAAACTACAGGTAGTGTCATGGCTCCTGGGCTCTATATAACGAGCCGCCACTGACTGCGACTACTTTCTATTTGAAACAAATTGTATAAACTGATCAATGCATTGCTTACAATTGACTCCCATCGTTTTCATACTTCGTTTG
The DNA here is from genome assembly GCA_910593695.2 of Ocypus olens. Taxonomy (NCBI): domain Eukaryota; kingdom Metazoa; phylum Arthropoda; class Insecta; order Coleoptera; family Staphylinidae; genus Ocypus; species Ocypus olens. The sequence continues at coordinate 13,833,912 of OU343053.1, read as the reverse complement.
TTTTTTTTTGTTTTTTTTTAGAGGATAATTCTTGAATGGAAGACTAGATTTCGAAAATGTTTCAGGTTTGGTGTTGATAAAATAAAACAATTATATTCGCCCCTCAGTTGTTTTTCAATTGTTTGTTTTTCTCGGATAACCCTTGAACCAGCGGCGGCTCGTGGATGTTCGGCGAGGAGGCTGCGGAAGAAAATTAGACCAAAACAGCAGCGAAATATTTTCTTGCTCTATAAGAGAAAGTAGTACAGCACGTGAGGCATCTCTGTCGTAGCCTCCTCTACAAAGACCCACGCGCCGCCGCTGCATTGAACGAATGATGAATGAAGTCTTATATTGTACTTGGCAAATAAGTTTAGATCAGATGAAAAACCTAAATTAGACTTTTAATTGTTTGATGCAAAAAATTCTTAATTCCTACAAATACTGTCCGCGCCCCATACCTTGGCGAGTAGCCGCGCAGCCCGAATAGTCCCGAGTGCGCCGTTTATAGCCGATCGACAAATTGAATGTTAAATAATTCCTTGAACATCCCGCAGACTATATTTTCTAGATAAATATTAAAGAAAATTAATTTTATCCAAAAATAAACCCCATATTTCAATTAAAACCCATAAAAGGAAACAATATAAAATTAAATAAATAACCTGAAATTAAAACAAAAACCCTTGAAAATACAAACAAACAAAATCTAAAACAAAGGACAAAAATCAAAAACTTAGACCAAAAAAATACCGCCAAAAAATAAAACAAATCCGCGTAAAAATCGATAAATCAGGTTAAAAAACCTAAAATGTAGGACAAAATTTTTTTTTTTTAAATACCAAAACATCGGGCCTGAAAATGAGGAAATATTGAAAATTCTAACAGACTAATAAAAAATGTAGGCCAAAATAAAGAATTATTGATTTATATGCGAAAATTTTCCAGTTTTGTTTGTTGAAAATGATGCAAATTATTTTTCTTTCGCCTGTATTTTCAAGTTGTTTTGGTCTGCATTTTTATTTTTAAACCAGAATTTTTGATTTTTTGGCCGATATTTTAGATCTTTGGCTATTTTGTTCCAATTTTTTGATGTTTGGCAAAAATATTCGATTCGAAATTTTGTATTTTTTTGTCTCCGTTTTTCATCTTCAGGCCCGAGTTTTCGATGTTTTGTCTAAATTTAGGCCAAAAGATCGAAAACTCAGGCCCAAAAATAAAAAATGCAAACCAAGAAATCCAACATTTTAATAAACGAATCGAATATTTTGGCCAAAGAAAACAAAAATTTGGAACAAAATAGCCGAAGATTTAAAATATCGGCCAAAAATTAAAAATCCTGGTCTAAAAATAACTCTTTTTAGCTTTTTAGCTTAAAATAAGTTCCTACGAGAAATTTGAAAATAATAGCAAAAAAAAAATTAAAAAACCTCACAATAAAATCATTAATTTGAGTTAAGAAAATCGAAAATATGGGTCAAAAAATAAAAAATTAGAGGTGTACCAAAAAATTAAAATTTTTAACAAACAAATCAAAAATTTAACTCAACATAGAGAAAATTTCGTCCAAAAGACCAAAAATTTCAGCCGAAAAAATCCAAAATACAAAATATAGGCCAAAAATGTAAAAATCTACGATATGGTATAAAAAGGTGAAAATTTAGACAAAACATCGAAAACTCGGGCGTAAAGATAAAAAATGCGGACAACAAAAATCGAAAATTCACGTCAAAATAGAGAATATTTAGGCCAAAAATTGAAAAAAATTGAAAATACAGAAGTCTAAAATATGGGTCAAAGATCAAGAATCCTGATCTAAGAATAAAAAACGAAGACAAAAAAATCGAAAATTTAGGTAGAAGCAAAATAATTTACCACTTTCAGCCCCCAAAAATAAGTTTCTGACCAGAAATTTGAAAATAAAAGCCAAAAAATACAAAAAATCGCACAATAACATCAATCATTCAAGTTAAAAAATCTAAAATAAAAAATTTAGACCAAAAATCTAAAATAATAATAATCAATGCGGACTAAAAAATCGAAAATTCCAGCAAACAAAACTCGAAAAAATTTTCGCATTAATTATTAATTATTAAAATATCTAAGAAATCAAAAATTTGGAACTAAAATTAAAAATTCAGTCTAAAAAATCAAAAATGCGAGCTAAAAAGTCTAATAATTAAAAATTTGCCCTGAAAAATCAAAACTCAAAAATTTAAATAATTAAATCAAAAATTTATGTCAAAATAAGGATATTTAGGCCAAAATATACAAATTTAGACCAAAAAATGTAAAAATTAAAAATGCGGACCAAAAAGTCGAAAATTTTAACAAATAAATCGAAAATTTAGGTCAATATAAAGAATATTTAGATCAAAAAAAAAATCGAAAAACAGTCTTTATAATAAAAAATGCAGAATATTCCAGTAAGAAAATTGTTTAAATCAGTCTTAAAAATCACTCTATTGCTCGAATATTTTTTTAATACCAAACCATTTTTTTTTAATTTTTATTTTAATTGATCAAAAATGTGAAACTAATTTTAAAGAGAATTCAAATAAAACAATTCACTTGTTAGTATCACTCTCAGTAGCGGCTCGTGGAACTTGATGATGATATAGAATACAATATACTCCCCGCCCCGCCTCTTTTTTGAAGAAATAAAGATCGGTTAATCTTCATACTCCAAGGTTATTTTTAGTTGTAAAGTAAAAGTTCATAATTTCAAACGGCCGAATTCAAACAAGCTGTCCACGTAACCTCACCATCAAACAATACACACGGAAAACGAAAAATTGCGTTTTTTTTATCCGCACATCCCGTTGTTTTTATTTTCTCCGTTACGAAGTACGAGAAAGTATTGTGATCGTGATTTTTTTTTCAAAAATTTTATTTACGGAAATATCCGTTTTGGGGTCCCTAGATGCCATTTCAACAATTTCTGAAAAAAAAAAAATGGGGCTCTATATGTGTGTGTGTCTCTGTGTGTGTGTGTGTGTGTGTGTGTGTGTGTGTGTGTGTGTGTCTGTGTGTGTGTGTGTGTGTGTGTGTGTGTGTGTCTGTCTCTCTGTGTGTGTGTGTGTGTGTGTCTGTCTCTCTGTGTGTGTGTGTGTCTGCCTGTGTGCGCTGTATCTCAAAAACTAATAGAGCAATTGATATGAAACTTTGAACATACGTCTTATTTGATAATCCGAAGAACTGAAAAGCTTTTGGTAAAATTTCGTACACCGGAAGTGGGTGTTTTTTGTTTATTGCCAATATTTTCTTAAATACGAAAAATATCACAAAAACATTTAAACAAACATCAAAGACAACAAAGAAGTGAACATCTTTTGCTTGAAAATATTTTTCATACAATCATTGCTATTCGAGAAAAAAATTTATTATTTTTTTTTAATTTTTGGTTTATAATTATGAAACGATAATAGTTACAGCAAATGTATATGATAATAATTGTAGAGAATGCCAAAATAAACAACTTTTAAACAATAAGTTTTTTTCGAAATCTCGTTAGTTTTTGAGTAATCCGAGTTTTTGAATTTGAAGTATATTTTTCCATCTTTCATAATTTTGACGTTTTAAACGTCAGATTCAGTCGAGTCTACAAACGTTCGATGTACATTTAAAATATGATTTTAATTGAAAATAAACCCATGAAAACGAAAATATTTTGTCGGAGAAAGTAATATGATGGCCACATCACCATTTTTTTAAGTAGAAGCTGACAGTACTGTCTTTATTTCGATAATAAAATGAGGCAGTAGTCTAGAAGCTGTTTAATTTGATCAATAGTGCATGAGCAAAAAGATCCAATTTTATTCATTGTCTAATGCGCTAAATATGACTAACAAGTGCACGTCGTCATCGCGCGTACGAAATGATCCAGAATTTATTTGGCACCAAATACATGTTCAGTGAGCGACCTCTCCCGCACCCCTCCAACCGCGCGTCTCCTTCGGTAACCGATATCTTAACGAAATGCCGTGCCAGATGGAAGCTGGCACCGTTAACGGCGCGCCGCGGCGGTGCGTTGGGAAACAACTGCATTGCGATTTTTCTCTATTTTTTAAAGTCATGCAGGCGTTGTTTAACCTTTAAACTGGCGAAAAAGTGTTTTAAGAATTGATGCAAAATTCTTACTGAGCTTGAAACTACAGGTAGTGCCATGGCTCCTTGGCTCTATATAACGAGCCGCCCCTGGTATCCCTTGAAAACAACAGATATCGCCGTAATCGTGTATCTGTCCTAATGGAAACTTGGAAATAACTCCATCTTTTGATATAAGAGCACAAATAATGAATTTTGTTTAATAGCAATGGTTTTTATGCCTACCTTCCAAGCAGGCATTTTTCGGCACAAAAGAAAGTAATTTTAACATCAATGGTGCAAAAATTAACAAAAATTAAAAAGTTGTTCATTTGTTGAGCTTAAATACTCTCATGAAATATATCATGATTTAACAATAAATAACTTTATGTTTTCAGTGGACCTCCAGAAACATGAAAGATGACGGCATCCCCAAAGAACGTCTCATCCTAATGTACTTCCTGGACCAGTTTCTCACCATCGTCAGAGATAGCATCATGTATAAAGCATTCCATCAAGCGTCCTTCTACTTAAAGCACTGCTACTACCTAACGAAACTACTCCAAGAGAACGCTGCCAACAAAGTAGACGCGGACATGTATTTAGAAAAAATCAAAGCACTGGACTTGGAAGTACATAAAAAGCAAGGAAGCACGGGAATCCCCCCCGCGACACCATCAAGAAACTCTTTCTACGTTCCCAAAACCGCAACTGCTGCAACTGTATTACCCGAATCAAAAGTAACTGATGGTGGTAGTAGTAGCGATAATAAGAAACGACGGTCTGAAAGTATTAGCAATACGGAACAAACAATAGTTGATAGCAGTAGCAATAAAAATAATCGCACAATATTTTTTTCTGAAAACGCGGTTGTTACTGATGGTAAAAAGAATATACCTAGCAGTAAGGCGAATCGTTCAAAATCCCTGAGGATCGACATTGAAAAACCGAAAATTGATAGATCTAGCATGCCGGTGAGGACGGTAGCTTTTGATACGGATAATATTGAAGTGAGTGAGATTTAGTGTACTTACATCGACTCCGTGCTCGGTGTAGAAGTCGGCTGTTCCCAGGCTAGCGTACAGTTTGTAGCCCATCTTATGCAAGGCTCTCATACTCGGCAATAGCTCCATTTTGTGCTGTAAAGATAAAATAAATTATTTCATTTTTTATTATTCCAAATACTTTTATTTGTCTTATAGGTTAGTTAACCCTTTCAGCCCTGGATTTTTAAATTTGAAAAAAATTTGTTTTGTTAATTATTATTGATGGGTAGCTTCTTAAGACCATAAATACCAAATTTGAACTCATTTGCTTAATTAGTATAGGAATTAATAAGTGAGGCTTTGTTGAAGTGACATCTAGTGATAAACAGCAAAAATATGGATTGTCATAGTAAGCAGAGACATGTGGCAATTGCCACCACCAGGTCCGAAAGGGTTAGGTGAATGGCTCCAATGAGCAGTATGGATGAGATTTGATTTTCACAGATAATTGTAATAATATTAATTTAAAACTAAACATATTATTATTTCCCCATCAGAGCAGAAGCTCCAGACCGGTTTCGGACTCTTATTCCTCATCACTGCAGTAGAGTCCAAGGGCGTTTCCAGCCAACTAGTATAGGGGAGGTAATTAAAAAAAAAGATAAATAAGCTGGTGCTTCCGCTCTCATATACCACACCTGTTCCGTGAAATCTCCCTATCCTTTTCCAACGTTTTAAAGCGTTGAAAAAATTTACCGGTTATATTATTTGTTTGGAATATGGAATATCGGTAATTTTTAACAATAAAAATTGTTAAGCGAAAGGGGTAATTACCCGATTATCCCCCCTTTGATACCGCCACTGCAAAATATACCAAAAATTACAAAAAAAATAAAAATAGTGGACCAAGGAAAGAAACATTTGAACAGACAAATAAAAATAAATAAAGAAAAATTTAGGGCAAAAGATTAACAAAAAATCTACAATGTTGGTCAAAAAGTCGAAAATTTAGACAAAACATGGAAAATTCGGACCTAAACATAATAAATGCAGACTAAACGAAAAACCAAAAATGGGAGCCAAAAAACCGAAAAATTTTAACAATAAAATCGAAAAGAAAAATTTAGGTCAAAAGATTTAAAAAAAATAATCAATATTTATAATGTTGGCCAGAAAGTCGAAAATTTAGACAGTATATCGAAAACTCGGGCCTGAAGATAATAATTGCAGACTAAAAAATCGAAAATTCCAACAAACAAAACTCGAAAATACCGAAAAAAATAAAAAGAAATCTCGCATATAAATCAATCATTCAGGTTATAGATATTTTAACCAAAATTAACTCAAAATTTTGGAACTAGAATTAAAAAATCGGCCCGAAAAATCAAAAATGCGGACAAAAAAATCAAAAATTTTAACAATTAAAACGAAAATTTATGTCACAATAAAGAATTAGGTCAACAGATCAAAAATAATCGAAAATACAGGTCAAAAATCTAAAAATTTGTGCCAAAAAGTCGAAAATTTAAAAAATTAAATCGCAAAAGGTCTAAATAAGGGATATTTAGGCTAAAAGTTAAAATATTTAAAAACCAAAAATTCGTCAGGAGAAATAAAAAATGCGGACCAAATAGTCGAATATTTTAACAATGAAATCGAAAATTTAGGTAAAAATAAAGAATATTTAGACCAAATGATCAAAAATTTAGCCAAAAAACAAATCGGGAATACAGGCTTAATAATAAAAAATAGGGCAGAAAGACCGATGGTCGGTAGCCCTTTATCAAATAAAAATAACATTTACTGTAGGTAAAATAATTTAGTGTAACATAAACATGATAATAAAGATACTATTACCCCGATACTACTAATAAAAAATGCAGAATATTCTAAGAAAAGGGTTTAAATTAGTCTCAAAAATCACTCTATTGTTCAAAATCATTTTCCAATTTTTTTTTTAATAGGAAAATATTTTTCTTTAATTTTCGCTTTAATTAGCTTTAAAAGTTGAGACGAGGCACTTTTCTACTAAATGAAATCAGTGGCGGCTCGTGGAACATGTTGATGGTAGAGCCTCAATATCCGTCCTCCTTTTTTGAAGAAACAAAGAACCATTTATCTTGCTAGAAAAATCGAATATTTTGGCCAAAAAATCAAAACCGCCTAAGATCTAAATTATCGGCCAAAAAATCAAAAACCTGGTTTAAAAATAAAAATGCACACAAAAAAATTGAAAATACAATCAAAAGAAAAATAATTTGTCATTATTAGCCCCAAAATAACTCTTTTTAGCTTAAAATAAGTTCCAAAGAGAAATTTGAAAATAATAGCAAAAATAAAAATCGATAGCCCTTTCACAGCCAACGGAAAGCGGATTTCAAGTTTTTAACATAATGTATTTAGATGTTATTTCTGTGAATAAAGATGTTTGTATATATAAAAATAAAAAATAAATTCGCAAGAAAATCTAAAACATGGGACAAAAAATAAAAAATTAAGACCACAAATCTAAAATTCGTACCCAAAAATCAAAGCTGTAGACTAAAAAATCAAAATTTTTAACAAACGAATCGAAAATTTAAGTCGAAATAAAGAAAATTTCGGCCAAAAGACCAAAAATTGAAACAAAATATAGGCCAAAAAAGTAAAAACCTAAAAAGGTGAAAATTTAGACTAAACAACAAAACTTCGGGCGTAAAGATAAAAAATGCAGACAAAAAATCCAAAATTTCTACAAACCAATCGATTTTTTTCGTCAAAATGAAGAATATTTAGACCAAAAAATAATAAGATCTACAATATAGCCTAAAACGGTGAAAATTTAAACAAAACATCGAAAACGAGCGTAAAGATGAAAATTGCAGACAAAAAAAAATCGAACATTTTGGTCAAAATAAAGAAAAATAAAAAAAAGTTGGAAATGCTGAAATCTCAAATATGGGCCAAGGAATCAAGAATCCTGATCTAAAAATAAAAAAGCAGACCAAAAAATCGAAAGGTAGAAGCAAAATAATAAGTTTCTGACCAGAAATTCGAAAATATTAGCAAAAAAATTAAAAAATCACGAAATAAAATCAATAATCCAAGTTAAATAATGTAAAATATATTATATTATTTGTTTGGAATATGGAATACCGGTAATTTTTAACAATAAAAATTGATAAGCGAAAAATTCTTAGGGGGGGTAATTACCCGATTACCCCCCCTTTGAAACCGCCACTGGTAGAGTCGCTGACGGGGAAACGGATTTACCTATGAGGGTCATCGGAATTGGTCGAATACTCGTTTTGCCGCCATCTGTACGTGTCAGTTTGTCTGTTTGCTGTCCGGTCTGACTGGCGCGACACTAATTAATACTAGAGACGGAGAAATGGCGGCAGAACTCTAAATATTCTGCGTTTCAAACAAATTTACCACCCTGACGGAGTTGATGTAAAACTTTGAAATTTCTTGTCAATAGTTGATGTATGTTGATATGCAATTGATTAAATTTTGAAGGCCACATGCCACTTCTAAAAGAAATTATCTCTTTCATATCATCTAAGAGTTCATTGTAGTTTAGATTATTTATCGCATTAGTTTTCAGCCTTTTACTGTTTGACTTAATTAATTGTTAGTGCCTTAAAAAATGCCGCAAGTTCAAAGAAATTACACCATTTGAAAGAGGACGAATTATCGGAATGCATGAGACTGGTTTAGGATTCCGGTCGACTAACACGTCAGCGTAAGTCAAATTTGGAGAGATTGGTAGGAAAAAAGCCTAGAAGCTCGCCGTAGAGGCAGTGAACATTCCAGAGTGACACAAGAACGAGAAGATCGACTCTTAAGGAGAAGTGCAATTCGAGATCCTGCAGAACCAACAAGATAGATTGCAATAAATTGGTTGAAAGCAAACGGCCAAAGAGTCTGTATGAGCATCATTTATAGACAAATATGCTCTTTTGGTTTGCGGTTTTATCGTCCTTATTTTCGTCTCGCTTTAACAATTCACCATAAGGTCAAGGGTAGTTCCATGTGAAACGCTACCACGGTTATTTTTTTTAAGTTTAGTATTTTTTGTTCAAATTTAGTTTAAACTAATGTAATGATCGTATATATTATTAAGAACTTTAAAAAAATTTGTCTAGTTTTCGAATTTATCGAATTTTCTCCAACTAAACTCAGGACGTTAGGCTTGATCAATGGTAGTTATTTTTTTCTGATAATGGCAACGCTATAAAATAAAAAAAGAACTGTCAAATTGACAACTTGAAATCCGTCATTTGAATACAAAACATTTTCTCTGCTTGTGCGTGAATAAATAATTTGGTAAGTTTAATATTTTCATTACTTTCTCCAGCTTTTAAAGCAGTCCCTGTGCTGGGCAACGCCCGTTACGAAAATAGTCGAAAAGTTTGTTTAACATCTAGCCTATTGCATGCATCGTGAAAAGTGTTTGAGCAAGTAAGGTTATGATTGCAAGCAACTTATAATTGGATTATTATTTTTTATGTTTGGCTTATTTATTTACAAAATATCGATTGGAATATCATGTAACACCCGTTACGTAACGGGTGTTACCCATTCTTGATTTGATATTATTGGGACCAATAAAGTAATGGTAATGGGTTCGGTGAATTCTTCTTCTGAACTTTTCAACACAGATGGGGTCATTCGCGAATTACGGGACAATTTTTAACACTTTTAGATACTTTTACACCAGTTACATCTTTTTGTCCCAACATGGTGCTTGTTTGGATCAATAACATATTGGCAATGATTTCAGTGTATAGTTTAACACCGACGGGTCGTTCATAAGTTACGGAGGCGTTTTTCAAACACTTAAAACCATTTACATTTCTTTTCGTCCCGAAATTACACTAAATGTATTGGACTAGGCTTGGCCCCCTTGTGATCAATGTAACATCATTTATTGACGATCCCTAAATGAGGAGCATTCACGCAAAAGTTAATATGTCCATTTTTAAGAATTTCGAGTTATATGTCGTTCAAGGGTCAAAAGTCTCATTTAAAACGATTTGCACGGTTTATTTCAGTCAAAAGTGAATTTGCCCTACTTAAAATGAATAGCAAAGTTAGCATAATCAAGCAAAAGTTAATATGTTCAACATACGTTTTATTTCTAATATGTTCAAGCAAAACTGAATTAGTACAATACTAGTATTCAGCAAAACTGAATAAGCACAGTGCTCATGTTTCGGATGATATTTCTCTTTTGGTGTTTCCTCTGATCAAATAATCAAATTACTATTTAAAGAAGATATTATTTGTCTTGCTGATAATGCAGAAATTTTTTTCGTGAGATTTTGTTTAACGCATGTAAACTCCATTAAAGTGTCATTTTGTGAATTATTTTGTGGTTATATTACATATTTGTATGTTTTTGCATGTAATTATAACAATTCATAATATTTCTACTTAAAAAAATGGACAATAATAAAGTGAAGTTACCGTAAGAGAAGGTAGCTCTGGATCACGAAAGAAACAAAAAAAAAGTCAAAAAGGGAAAATGAGAAAACTAAAAGGTTAGAATTACTTTTTATGTAAGATTTTTAATATAATGTTTTATATCAATATTTTAGACACCAACGGCCAATTTTTGCTGCATATCAAGAGTGTAATCATTCTAAAAAGCATTATGAGTGCAATCAAGTAACGTTGGAAGAAATAGAACGCTGGAGAGATAAAATATATGATCAGACGAAAAATAAAATAGAACAGGATCACCAAATTTGTCGATTATTGACTGTAACACCGCCTTCAAGAAAAAGATCAAGGGTAAATCGAAATTCTCACTTGATAGCTGTTAATTATGTGTTACCGTCCCGAAGAGGATACAAAACAGTGTGTTCGAAGTTTATCATTTCTCGATTTAAGTTATCTCGTGCTAGAATATTAAGACTGGCAAAAATTGTACAGGAAGGCGGTATTCCAAAAGAAAAACGTGGTGGAGATAAAGTGTCACAAAAATTTAAAAAAAGCATGGAAGAAGTGAGAGAATTTTTACGCGGTTTAAAAGGTACAGAAAGTCATTATGGTCGAAATAAATCAAGAAGAATTTATTTACACCGCAACTTAAATATTTCTAAATTATATAGACTTTATAAAAACAAAGATAATGTTTACAAAATAGTCTCATTTTCAACATTCAAAAGAATTTTTTCCAGGGAATTTAATATCGGATTTAATTCTCCAGCTTCTGATATATGTAGCCTTTGTGAACGTTTAAAGAATAGCATTGGTAGAGAAAAAGACGCAACAAAGAAAATACAGCTACAAACAGAGAAAAGAATTCACAAGCTTTGGGCCAACGCATTTTATCAATTAATGAAAGAGAATCCACCAGGAAGCAAGACGTACTGTTTTGATTTACAGCGGGTACAACCACTGCCAAAAACCCCTGTATCTGATGCTTTTTATTTGCGTCAAGTTAGCTACTATACATTTTGCGTAGTAGGTACAGATTCCAGAAATCCAAATTTCTATACTTGGACTGAGGATGAAGCAGGAAGGGGGTGCACAGAAATAGGGTCAGCTCTCCTACATTTTTTAGGAACTCTGGAAATGCCAGAAGATGTAACAATGCTACGACTATTTTGTGATGGATGTGGTGGCCAGAATAAAAATTCACACATCATCCATAGCTCATTCATTGGCTATCCATATCAACCACTTCCATCAGCAACATCACGATTATTTTTCCTGTTCGTGGGCATAGTTTCTTACCTGCAGACCGAGTATTCGGAAGAGTAGAAAATTTTTTGAGAAGGGAACCCCTTATCAAGAAAAAAGAAAAGTACCATGACCTTTATAAACAAGTTGGAAATTTAAAACTATTAGATACAGACTGGAAATTATTTGATATTAAAAGTCTGGAAAAATTCTTTAAGAAAGTCACAGGAATTAGCGAAATGAAACGAATAGTATTAGAAAAGACAATTAACAAAGGAAAAACACAAATATTGTTTCGAGGACTACAAAATTATAGATATGACGCAGATATTGAAATGCCACAAAACTTATGCAAAAGGGGAACAATATACGGAAATCTGAACCTGCCACATATCAAAGTAGGAAGACCACTACCGCCAAAGAAAATTGAAAATCTTCAATCTCTATTGCGAGCCGAATTTAATGAAGATTGGGTGACCGACCCAGATCTGGAATGGTACAAACATATCGTAAACAAAGAGATACCAACATTGAATATTTCAAACGAAAATCTTGGTGACGATACAGATATGGTAGAAACTTGTGAATGCCTAACCGAAGAAATAGCTTTTCATATCTGACAATTTTTAAGCTTAAAAGTTTTTGAACTTATATTAATAAAACTTTCAAGCAAAACTTGTTTTGTCCATTTCATTATCCGATCAAAACTTAATGGGTCCACACTGTTCAAGCAAAACTCAATAAATCCAAATCAAAATGCTAGTTTTTGTGCTTACATTTAAATTTAATAAAAATCTTCTTATACAATAAACAAATGTTCGTAACTGACGACATAATAATGTTAAAATAGTAAAATTTTATAAAAAATTAACCCTCCAATTAAAAAAATGTAATTATCTTAAATGTAAAAAATGGACATATTAACTTTTGCGTGAATGCTCCTCAAATATAGCATGCTATGATAACAGCTTTGATTGGGTTGCTGTTGTTTTAGATTCTCAAGATGATTGCAGCAAGAGAAAGAATGAAAAATATATTGAGAAAAGATGAAAAGAAACTCCGAAAAATATACAGAGCATTTGCGAAAAGAAACAGAAAGGGACTTAAAAAGGAGAAAAAAAGTTAAGGAAGCTGTAGAAAGGGACCCCAAATTACTAGCTATTTCTAGAGAGAAAACTAGAGTTCGAGTTCAAGATTACAGGCAGAAATTGAAAGCTGCAAAAAACATTGATTCCATTTCGACACCTTCGATCGGTAGTTATAAATGTTTACAAACATTTGGAAAAGCCGTTAGAAAGACCAAAAAAAGTCTACCTAACTCTCCAGATAAAAAGGTTGCTGTTGTAAAGAAACTAGCATTAGAGATGTTGGGATGTGATTTGAATAAAATACAAAAGAAAGAGAAAAAGAAAGACGAAAGGATTGAAAAAGCTGTAAAAGAGTTCTACTATAGAGATGATGTTAGTAGGCAGGCTCCCGGAATAAAAGACTATAAAACTATAAGAGATCCCGTCACAGGCAAGAAAACAAAAAAGCAAAAGAGGAATATGATCGTAACTATCCGGGAAGCCTATGAATTCTTTAAGGATAGTCATCTTGTCACTAGTATTGGAAAATCTATTTTCTACAACTTGCGGCCAGTAGAAGTGCTACCTGTTTCGTATACAACTCATGTGGTGTGCGTCTGTGCTCCGCACTCAAACGTTCTTAACAAAGTTGAAAGTGTCAGTAAATGTTTGGCGGGATTTCCAAATACGCACAAGGAATTGATCAACGCTATAACTTGTAGCCCCGAAAATGAAACATGCTCAGCTCCTGCAAAAACTGCCCAAAAGACTTTTGGGGCAAATTTAAAGACCATAAATGCTTGAAAAAAGTATATCTTGGAAAGAATGGACCAATTTAGGAGGCCGCCCTAAAGTCGAAACAAAGACTATTGGCCGTTTTCACCAACCATTCCTAAAATATAAGCATTTCCTAAATAAAAATAGGAACTTCTTACCGTCAATTTGGTTTTCACCAGTCCTAAACACTTTCCTAAATGGTTTAGGCATTACTTATCGCTAGGTACGCGATAAACGGCAACCCAGGGATTAAGTATCTGTTTCTAACCTAAAATTTCTAGTCGGTTTATTTATGTTGGTCTGACAGCTGTCAGGCTTCTAAACCATGTCCAAAAGAATGCCCATTTGAACGTGACTGGACACCAACAACTGCAATAAAAACCCTGCTGTGTCCGCCCCCGCTAGACATACGCATTAAAGAGCGAGCAACAGCGGCCGCCAGGCTACAAGTAAGAAATATGTAGCTCGTAAACAATGGAAGAGGGGAGCACTGAACATATTTTTAAAGAGGAAGATCGCAATTAAGATGCCGGTGGACACAATCTCTCGAAAATAGATATTTAAAAGGAAGCTCTATGTAAGCCTAAAGCACGTAAACTCAGGCGAAGGTAGCTAACTTAATAACATCAAACGCAACGTTAACGAAAATAGGGGCCAGGATTGGTATATACTGTAAAAACCTATCCCTGAAAAAGACTGCTGCACTTGGTATATCAATGAGTACCCCCACTAAGGCGAAACTCGTGGGTATATTACATGCAGCCAGAGAAATTGCTGATAGAAATAGCAAAGGGAAAATTGTGCATATCATCAGCGACTCTAGAGCAGCAATATTATTTATTTACTTATTTTCCTTTGTTACAATGCAATTACAAGCTACAAAATCACCTCAGCACTAACGTTGGAATGTTGCGCGGGCCTAGAGAGAGTGGCAAACGATAACTAGGTAACCTTGTGCTGGGTAAAAATGGACTGCCAAGAAGAGCTTCCAGACGCCCTACTTTCGGGCCGGAATCCAACTAGCCCTTCTCTGTCAGACATAATATCCTTATTAAAAGACACATCGACTGAACATCACGAAGATCGATGAAATGACAAGCCTGGCTGCAGGGTAGTCAAATATTGCATCTTGATGAACCCCAAGATTGTCAGATACTGCTTGCAACTGTCCAGGGGGAACCTAAAAAAATTCGTGGGTCTTCTAACTAGGCACTGCAATCTAAGAAAGCAGAAATAGAATGAGCCTCTGTCCCAAGCCCATCTATAGAGGGTGTGAAGCTGAAGAGAAGACCCCCGAACATGTACTCTTGAAGTATTTAGCCATCTCTACAATAAGACAATCATCAGACATCCATAAAGTCCCTCTTGGTGCAGTCCTGGCGTTTGCCAATGCCGTGGGTTGGCTGGACGGCACCGGGGAATACGGACTCAGATGGGAGGATGTATAAAGGGCCCATTGAGGCCTACGTGCAATATTTATAAAGCGAAAGAGTGCGAGAAGTTGGCTGTTAATAAAAAAATGCATCACCGGTCTAAATATTTTTTTGCAACTTTTGAAAATCCTGGTCGGGTTGCGTCCGCATCAACTTAAAAAATTCATATCTTTTTTATTAATAAACGAATTTTAACGAAATAAGAATATTTTTAAAGCGAAAGAGTGCGAGAAGTTGGCTGTTGTTAATACAAAAATGCATCACTTGTCTAAATATTTTTTTGCAATTTTTGAAAATCCTGGTCGGGTTGCGTCCGCATCAACTTCAAAAATTCATATCTTTTTTTATTAATTAACGAATTTTAAAGAAATAAGAATATTTTTAAAGCGAAAGAGTGCGAGAAGTTGGCTGTTGTTAATAAAAAAATTTATCACTTGTCTAAATATCTTTTTGCAATTTTTAAAAATCTTAGTCGTGTAGTGTCCACACCAACTTCAAAAATTCATATCTTTTTTACTAATTAACGAATTTTAACGAAATAAGAATATTTTTAAAGCAAAAGAGTGCTTGAAGTTGGCTGTCGTTAATACAAAAATGCATCACCTGTCTAATTATTTTTTTGCAATTTTTGAAAATCCTGGTCGGGTTGCGTCCGTATCAACTTCAAAAATTCATATCTTTTTTATTAATTAACGAATTTTAACAAAATAAGAATATTTTTAAAGCGAAAGAGTGCGAGAAGTTGGCCGTTATTAATAAAAAGTGCAACACCAGTATAAATATTTTTTTTGTAATTTTTGTAAATCCTGGTCGGGTTGCGTCCGCATCAACTTCAAAAATTCATATGTTTTTTTATTAATTCACGAATTTTAACGAAATAAGAATATTTTTAAAGCGAAAGAGTGCTAGAAGTTGGCTGTTAAAACAAAAATGCATCACCTGTCTAAATATTTTTTTGCAATTTGTGAAAATCCTGGTCGGGTTGCGTCCGCATCAACTTCAAAAATTCATATCTTTTTTATTAATTAACGAATTTTAACGAAATAAGAATATTTTTAAAGCGAAAGAGTGCGAGAAGTTGGCTGTTAATAAAAAAATGCATCACCGGTCTAAATATTTTTTTGCAACTTTTGAAAATCCTGGTCGGGTTGCGTCCGCATCAACTTCAAAAATTCATATCTTTTTTATTAATAAACGAATTTTAACGAAATAAGAATATTTTTAAAGCGAAAGAGTGCGAGAAGTTGGCTGTTGTTAATACAAAAATGCATCACTTGTCTAAATATTTTTTTGCAATTTTTGAAAATCCTGGTCGGGTTGCGTCCGCATCAACTTCAAAAATTCATATCTTTTTTTATTAATTAACGAATTTTAACGAAATAAGAATATTTTTAAAGCGAAAGAGTGCTAGAAGTTGGCTGTTAATACAAAAATGCATCACCTGTCTAAATATTTTTGTGCAATTTTTGAAAATCCAGGTCGGGTTGCGTCCGCATCAACTTCAAAAATTCATATCTTTTTTATTAATTAACGAATTTTAACGAAATAAGAATATTTTTAAAGCGAAAGAGTGCGAGAATTTGGCTGTTGTTAATAAAAAATGTATCACTTGTCTAAATATTTTTTTGCAATTTTTGAAAATCATAGTCGGGTTGCGTCCGCATCAACTTCAAAAATTCAATTTTTTTTTATTAACTAACGAATTTTAACGAAATAAGAATATTTTTAAAGCGAAAGAGTGCTAGAGGTTGGCTGTTGCTAATACAAAAATGCATCACCTGTCTAAATATTTTTTTGCAATTTTTGAAAATCCTAGTCGGGTTACGTCCGCATTAACTTCAAAAATTCATTTTTTTTTTGTTAATTAGTGTATTTTAACTGAATGTAAGAATTTAACTGGTATTATTAATAAAATGTATTACCAGTCTACATATTTTTGTTTTATTTTTGAACTTCAAGCTCACTTTAACGGACAATTAATACATCCCTGTGAAATTTAAAAATTCATAACTTCTTCAATAATTAACGCATTTGAACTAAATAACAAAATTATTAAAGCCAAACAATGTAAGAAGTGTACTGTTATTTATAAAAACATGTATCACCAGTTAAAATATTTTTTATCGAATTTTTCAAATTCATGATCGCTTTAACGTGCAATGATTGCTTCAAAAATTCATAACTTTTTAATAATTAACGGATTTGATCTAAATAACAAAATTATTAAATCTAAAGAATGTAAGAAGTGTATTGTTACTAATAAAAACATGTATCGCCAGTTGAAATATTTTTTTTTAATTTTTGAAATTCATGATAGCTTTAACGTGCAATTATTGCTTCAAAAATTCATAACTTTTTTAATAATCAAGGGATTTGAACTAAATAACAAAATTATGAAAGCTAAAGAAGGAAAAAGTGTATTGTTATTAATAAAAACATGTATCGCTAGTTCAAATATTTTTTTCAGAATTTTGGAAATTCATGATCACTTTAACATGCAATTATTGCTTCAAAAATTCATAACTTTTTTAATAACCAACGGATTTGAACTAAATAAGAAAATGATTAAAGCTAAAGAATGTACGAAGTGTAGTGTTACTAATAAAGACATGTATCGCCAGTTAAATTTGTTTTTTTTTAATTTTTGAAATTCATGATCGCATTAACGAGCAATTATTGCTTCAAAAATTCATAACTTTTTTAATAATTAACGGATTTCAACTAAATAACAAAATTATGAAAGCTAAAGAATGTAAAAAGTGTATTGTTATTAATAAAAGCATGTATCACCAGTTATATTTTTTTTTTCTAATTTTTGAAATTCATGATCGCTTTAACGAGCAATTATTGCTTCAAAAATTCATAACTTTTTAAATAATCAACGGATTTCAACTAAATAATCCAAATCAGATTACGTTGGTCTATTACGCGGGGCCATACCAATTCTAATGGATTTTTTTTTCGTATTATTGTACATTTGAATGTATTTGATTCAGATTCAGATGAAAAAGATGACCGACCTACCCGAATTTGGGGTCAGAATAATTAATTCATATTTAAATGCAAAATAAAGTTGTCTTACTTCTCAATGTTTCTGAAAAACTCCTTCTCTAATACATGGGCGCGCACTTTCTGGCGCCATTAATTCAATTCTTTTTCTTTTCAATGTCTACCTTTAATTTGATTATGTCCTAGCTATAATTCTTCTTCGCAATTGATAGTGACGCTAGTTTAAAATAATAATTCCATAAATAAATCAATCATTGAAAATATTAACACGAGTAATTAAACAAGTGACGTTATGTGACGTTCAATGAAGTGCGAACTTCACTCTATTTAGCGAAGCACACACCCGCAGTTTCACCAATATGACAACTAAAATTTCCCTAAAAAAACAGTACCTTAGTAGGAATTGCTTATCAAGGAACCGATTGCCATGGTGAAACCGAATTTATCTAAAGAACTAGTTTAGGCATTTCTTAGCTTAGGTACTATCTATTAAAATATTTGTTTAGGAATAGTTGGTGAAAACGGGCATATGTCTTGCAAAGCAGTACTTAAAGAGTTAAAAGATAAAATGGAGAAGTTCAAGATTCATTGCTACGTAAAAAAGGTACAGACTGATTGCTTCGAAGAATCGAGAAAAAAAATTGCAAGACGGTGAAGCAATAGTTCAAATAGATTTTGCTGAAAATTATGCTCTAGTGAGCCAGGACGAAATTCAGAGCGCTCATTGGAGCCATGATCAAGTATCCATTTTCACTTGCTGCATCTGGCTGTCTAACCAGGAAATAAAGCCAATTGTCATTGTGAGTGATGATACATCTCACACTAAATATGCAGTGTGTACACTACCTGAAAGAGGTCAAGGATTCCATAAAGGCCGTAAAATTTTTCAGTGACAATTGTGCTGCACAATTCAAAAACCGATATGTATTGGCTCTTCTTAATAATTTTAAAGAGTATGCTGATCTTGACAAACTCCAGTGGGAATTTTTTGCTGCTTCCCATGGAAAAGGCGCAGTCGATGGACTTGGCGGAACAGTAAAAAGAGTAGCATGGATAGGTGTAAAAGCCAGAAAAGTGATCCTAAATTCAGCAGAGGACTTCTACAAGTATGTAAAAGCTGAAGTAAAAGGCATACACATAGTTTTTGTGTCAAAAATTGACATTGAGAACGATAAAAATCTTCTTGATAGCATCTGGAAACACGTTCTATCTATTGAAAGAGTTCAAATCCAACACCATTTTGAAGCTGTGGACGATGTTTTAATTGTGGTAGCACGAACATCTAAATCAAATCCAATTGTTGTAAAGATAAAAGAAGACACTGAAGTACGGGCTACTTTAATGGATGTGGACGAGGACTCTGGTTTTGACAATGAAGATTCTCTACCACTTGCTATTCTAAAAGCTGCACTTTAAATGAAAACATGAAATAAAACACATCGAAGAGGAAGAGAAAGAAAACATCAAACAATATAAAGGCATAGAAGAGTTATGTAGGAAAGAAGACATAGAACAGAACGTTGAAATTAATAGTGATGAAAGACTTATTTGTAGAATTCCACTCAATCTTCTATCAGCCAGGCTCTCGTCTGGTGTGCTAGGGACAGTTCTCAATATTAAACAGAAACTGCGCTACAATGAGGTGTATACAGATTCTGAAGACGAGTCTGGCTTATCCAACAGTGTATCAGTCCGGGATATCCATGCAGGAGTGTTCGTTTTAGTGAGAATTGTCGCTAAAGGCAAAAAGCAAAAAGAATTTAGGTATGCTGCAGTATGCCAAAGTTCAATATGTAAGGGCGATGTGCAGGTCATGTATTTAAAGAGAGTCAGCGCTAATACATTCATTAGCAATGAAAATGATGTTTCAGATGTTCGTTTTACAAATATCATCTGAATATTGCCCATTCCTGAACTAAAAATAAGAGGGGACCGTACTTACTACAGTTTTTTGTCCTCAGTTGATATCTTAGAACAATAAATTCATGAAAAATAATTGAATATTGCATTTTAAATGTTCCCACTATAAATAACCATCAAATATGTGATTTAATATAGACTTGTTACTGCAAATATTGTTTAGGATTCGTACACGTAACACCCGTTACACCAAGCTGTAACACCCGTTACAATTACAAATTGCCATTAAAAAAAAATCTGTAGCTATTATTTTTTTATAATTAATCTATAGTATTAAGCGGTTATTTAGTTTTTCATTATATTATGTTTTATAAATATAAATTCACGAAATTCGCAGAATTTCAAATTTCTTATGAGTGATCTGGTATACATAGGCCAAATCGCGTAACACCCGTTATGGCTCTCTATTTTTTTTACCTGCCAATGGACATATTAATTTCAATACATTTTACGAAAATTGAACGTAGGTGGAGTGTATTCAAACAATAAGTTTGCCATGTTTTCTTTATAATTTAGTGTTTATTTGTCATGCTGAGGTGTACGAACTGTAACGCCCGTTACATGGAATTAACCTCAACAGGCTGCAGTGGAGCCAGGACCGACAAGACTGGGATCATCAATGGGTAGAAATTGTTTTCAGCGACGAATCCAGATTTTGTTTATTGCACTCTGGCGAACTTTTAAGGGTTAGACGACCGAGAGGTCAAAGACAAAATTTACAATTTTTCCAACTCCGTATACATCATCAAAGTTGGACATGGTTTCCTGAAAAAACATTTTTTTTCACAGGGGTGCTAGAGGGTGGCGGAATGGGTTACGATTAAGTTCGCATGCATGACTTTAAAGAAGATACTTTAAAGTTTTTTGACCTCAAAGATTCATCAAAATCGATTGGCGACAATACGCCGAGTTATGGCGGTTTGAAAATGGTCGAAATTTCACGAATTTCAAGTGTTTCATTTTTTTTCCTTCAGTATATGACTTGCGCAAACCTCATGCATTAGTTTACATTGCGCAAATTAATGCCCTAACCCAACCTAACTCAACCCAACCTAACCTAACACAACCCAACGGAACCTACACAAAAAAAACATAAAGAATATTACAAATATTTTTTTAAACATAAATAATATTACAAAAAGTTCACACAGATATTGAAGATAACAATCAAATGAACAACTTTTGTTTGAAAATATTTTTTATAAAAAAATTTTTTTCGAGAAAAATAAAAATTAATTAATTTTGTAATTGTTGGTCTCTAATTATGAAATGATAATAGTAACATCAAATTTATATAATAGTTGCAGATAATATCAAAATGAACAATTTATAAGGAATAGTGATTTATTGGCTCCATTTTCAAGATTTGGTTGCATTGCACTATACTTAAACGATTGACAAGTAAGGTTTGAAAACAGAAAACGGCAAACGAACTTTCACGGTTGGCAATACAGGGCGCATCCGTATATCTGTATTTGCCGCTGTCAACTTTTCCATTACATTGCGAAGTAAAAATGTTGTTCGCGCGAATTTTAATAGTGTGCCTTTCGTGTGCTAAATTATCTATAATATGAATAACTTTCGTAGTGTAACATGAGTGTTCCTGTGCCATGAGTGAAATTAAATTTCTGGTGGACATTGACGTATATGGGCTACGGAAGAAATAAAAATTGGATTTTTCGGCTTGAAACACGTTTCCGCACAATAATTTTTGTAAGTACCTTTATAATAACGCGTACCGAGCCCCTACAGAAAAAATTTCCGAAATCGGGAGTTTGACCGTAAAGTGCAATTCACCCCTTTTATTTATTGAAAGCTTATACAATTCCCTTGTCGTTGACGGATCCGATTTTGAAAATTTCAATTCCTTCTATTTTTTTTTTACAAAGAAAAGTGAACTTTTTTAACGAAAATCGACTGTGAAGGTTCTCCATTTTGTTGAAAATTTTAATTTAAAGAATCGCATCCGTCACCGTCAAGGAAATACACCCTCCTTTCAGATGCCGTTTAAATTTTGCGTTCCAGATTGACTGGCAGAGAGAAATCATTGTAACCGCGGAGTCAAGCATATCCTAGAAGGCTGACTTCACAACGCTGAAAGGGGGGATTTTATTACTGAATCTTTCTAATAAAAAGTGAATACGAAGCACAAAAGGTGTGTTTTATAATGCAAAAAATCCCTTTTTATAATTCACTTCGCTCTGAAAAAAAAATATCAAAAATGCCCTTTTTCGGGGCTCCAAACGCTCCCTTAAAGGTTTGTCTTTCTATCTAGGGGACCTTTCTTGTTGTTTAGGTTGGGGATATTTAAGAATTTGGCAAATATTTCGTAATTATAGAGTGCACTAACTTACCTTAATTTTTTTTTTTATAATAAATTATGTGACGCCCTTTTAATAATCCTCCGAAAACACCCACTTTATTCCGTCTCCGCTGAGATAGTTGGGAAAGGAACAATTAGTTAAGATCCAAAATTCTGCGAGCTGTCACCAGTATCAGATAAATAATAAATAATATGCGTCACAGACCGTTTGTTTTCAACGAAAGAGCAGATACATAGCGCGGTCGTCCGAGATCACAGATCACGAGGTTTTAGTTGATACATGGAGTAATAAATATTAAAATGCACATATGTAGTTTAAAGATTGAAAAAAATATCAAAACTCATTAAAGTAGGAGACGTTGAAAAAATCTACGCGCGTCTTTGCGATCGTCACGATTTCTCTGGACTCATTCATCTGAAACGAGAAAAGTAGGGTGAGTCTTAAAATAGATACTTGAGAAGGTATTGATGGGGTGAATTATTTTTTTTAATGTTTTCGGAAAGTTATGAGCATTTACAAAAAAAACAATAACATTTCTACCAACAAATTCAGTCTTTGATTTTTAATAATAAATACAACTTTAATTTTTTCGGAAATTTGCCCCCTTAATACCTTCATCTAAGTATTTATTTTAAGACGCACCCAACTTTTTTCGTTTCAGATGAATGAGTCCAGAGAAATCGTGACTACCGCAAAGACGCGCATGGATTTTTTCAACGCCTGCTACTTTTGTAGGTCTTGATATTTTTTAATTTTATATACTGAAATATGTAGAATAAACTTTAATCTTTCAAGTACATATGTGCATTTTAATATAACTTAAACCTCGCGAAAAGCTGTGCTCTTGAACGATCGTGCAATGTATCTGCCCCCTTAAACGATTCTTCAGGAATCTTTTAGAACATAAGAACAATCAATTCTAAAATAATGTTGATACTCGGAACTAGCTGCTTTACTACAAGACATTTCTGATGGTAAGAAATTACAGTTTGTATAATTTGTAATTCAAAGTCTTGAATAGCATCGCACAGTGGGGCAAGAGTGCCTCAAATGCGGCATTAATTCAAAAACTGAAATTGGTCGAATGATTATATTGTTGGTATAATAGAACACTAGAAGACTTGCTCGATCATATTGAAATACGTTGTGATCTTGACCACACAGCGTCTGGCTTGGGGAGCCCGCAGTAGTTGAGATATAGCAGAGCAGATAAGAAGTGTCTCGCGCAAGTGATTTATAGGCCTTAATTTCCGGAGAATTTGAGTCGTGTTTTCGAATTTTTTTTAATTGTTTCGCCATGGAACCTTCGTGTTCAGGTTTGTAATGATATTTTTAGTTGTTATATAGTAATATTTGTGTGTCAGAAAAATCGTTGTTTAAACGACTGCATAAATTTAGCATCCTGAGATATAAAAAGGTAAATAGTTATGTTCCGAGGCAGTCCGAGCATGCATTGTTGAAGTTTTCTAGTGGTTGTGGCTTCTATATTGTAGATCAGTTTAGTTTTGCTGCTACTTTTTGCTACTTTTTTCTAAATGACAATAAAATCAAGAACAGAGAAAATCGGACGGCGTCAAATAAAATCTTGTCTGGGTTTATTTCAGGTACCAGCTCAAATAAAATGTTCATCACAAGGAGAAAACTTCTGGAAATCATGAAAAGCTCTGGAAGTTGTGATTTGGAAGAACAATTTTTCTACTTAACGGAAAAGATCAAGAATAAAACACAAAGTGGCGGCGAACATGTGAGTGACTTGAAAAAACAATTGTCTTACTTTAAGTCAAACTATAAAACTCGTTGGAAGAAGGCACACAGAATAAATGAAAAATTTAAAGTAAACAATAGTGATTGGCTAAATACTTCGATACCTTTTAGTGTTTATAGTGACAAAAAACGTGGTCGCCCCGAAATTCCGTTTGAGGCGAGTTCTGAGCGAACAAAACGGCAGAAGACAAAAGACTTGAGGGATTCCACTCCTGTGTCTGTTTTGACGTATGCTACCCGATTGAGTTTAAGAGCAGAAGGATATTCTGATGCGTCAAAACTCCTGAATGAAATGACTGTAAGCCCGAAACGCGCGAATAAATATCGAGATGCATACAATAAAAGAATTGAACCGCAACAAATGTTGACGGGTGAAGATGCTCTGGCTGTTTTGATAGAAGCTAAATTGTCTAAACATCAATATGACATCATAAGAACAAGTGCCCATGAAAAGTTCCTCTCATACAAAACCGTTCAAGCCGCCAAAAACCTCTGCTATCCCAAAGATACATCGGTAACAGATACTTGTGCGTTTGTTTCTTTGCAAGCTTTACTCAATCACACCACAGAACGTCTTCTTCGAACGGTGGACCTTGTAATAGATTCCCTTCCCAATGAAGAACTTGACAAGTTGCAGCTTATATCGAAGTGGGGATTTGACGGCTCTTCTGGTCACAGCGCATACAGTCGTTTCATGGTTCTAGCGCTAGTGATTCGGCTGTGTTTATTACATGTTTGTTCCTGTTCGCCTCGTGTGTGGTGAAAAAATGATCTGGAATAACCCTCGACCTTCATCCACAAGATACTGTAGGCCTTTAAAAATAGAGTTTATAAAGGAGTCCACCGAAACAACAATTGCGGAAAAAAATAACGTGAATGAACAAATTAAAAACATTCAGGTAACTAAGGTAACCATTCATGAGCGGCAAGTGGAAATAAGCCATAACTTGATATTTACTATGATCGATGGAAAGGTTTGCAATGCCTTAACCGAAACTAGTTCGACGCAGAAATGCTATGTCTGTGGTGCAACGTCTAAACAATTCAATAATGTTGAGGAAATGATTCTGAGGGAAGTAAAAACTGAAACTTTAGGATTTGGCTTATCTGTGCTGCATGAGTGGATTCGCATGTTTGAAGGTATTTTGCACTTGGCTTACAAACTACCAATCAAGAAATGGCAAGCAGGAGGAACAGACAAAGGAATTGTTTTAGAAAACAAGAAAAGAATTCAGAAAGAATTTAGAGAACGTTGTGGTCTTATTGTTGATAAACCGAAACCTGGATTTGGTAACACGAATGACGGGAATACCGCAAGACGTTTCTTTAAGGACGCTGAACTCTCAGCAGAAATTACAAAAGTTGATATTGATTTGATTAAAAAATTCACATCATCTTGATTGTAGTGTCTAGTGGGTATGACATTGATGTAGAAAAATTTAGAGTTTTTGCCTATTGCACGGCAAGATATTTCATTCAGAAATACCCATGGTACAATATGTCTCCTACACTGCATAAATATTTGATACATGGACCCGAAATAGTATCATTCGCATTGCTTCCTATAGGACAGTTAACAGAGGAAGCACAGGAAGCACGTAATAAGGACTTCAAAAATTGCCGGGAAAATTAATCCAGGAAATGCAGTCGACAGAAAACAAATGTCGATATTTTAAATTACTTTTTGGTGAGTTCTGATCCACTTATCACCAGCAAGAGGAAACTTTAAAAAAAAACCTTCAAGGCCGAAAGAAGCATTAGATTTAATAAAATCTCCATTCGTATCTACAATTAGTCCAAGGAGTCGGGATGATGATGAAGGGAGTGATTGTAGTAATTGAGACAATAGGGTGATTTCACATAACAATAAATAAATTTCTTAGAATAATTTTGTGTATTTTTCTTACGATTAATAACTGACCTTAAAAGATATATTTAACTCAGAAATCCGATTAAATATAATTAGAAATAATTCCATCTTTTCCCCGATGTTTTAATTATCCTTGGAAGGATTTATAGAGGAATTATTTTAGTGTCCACCCTATGAGAACGTTTGGGATTTTTTTAACTATTTTTCCATTAATTTGAGATCTAATTCTATACGAAACGCAAGAATATAACTTTTTTAGGTTTTTGTCACGTCAAAAAGCACCCTTTTTTATCCAAGAGATTTTTTTTACTATTTTTCTGTTAATTCAGAGGTCGAATACTATATGAATCAGAAGTTTCAGAATTCTACAGGGTCATTTCAATTTTCATCCCTTTAAAACTACCCCCGTTTATGAAATAGATTGAAAAAACAAAATTTTTCCCAGACCACGAACTTGATTTGGCCCAGTTTCATAAGTTTCAGAATTTTACTCAGTTCATTTCTATTTCCAACCCTTAAGAAACACCCCAATTTATCAATTAAATTTTTTTTAATATTTTTTCTGTAATCACGATCTTAATTGGGACAAGTTCCGTAAGTTTCAGAATTTTGTCCAGAAAAATGTGCATTCTGCCCCACTGTGCGTCGGTTCTTTTGTTTCCAGCAAAGGAATTTAGATTATTCTTTCGAAACCTTTAGTACCACGTTCCTTCATTGCTTTAGTTGTTCTTTCTTAGAGATGAGAAGCAATGGAGTTTACTCTGCGCTTTTGACGTTATATTGCATGTACCCCATAACGTGCCGTTCTCAAATATATCGCTGAAATATTCAAGCACGTCTTCGATTTCTCCATTCTAGAACAGAGACGGAAGTATTTATAAATCTTTCTGTGGTTGTCGCTCCGACTGTTATTGATGGTATAATTTCATTCATATTTGACGGGATATGATTTCGTATTTTAGTGTAATTCGACACTTTGTGAATTGTTAATAAGGTCGTTGAACATTTCTTCCAAAAAACCTACCAGAATATTATAAATGCTCAATAGTAATAAAGTTTATACTATTTAAACAAAATTCACCGGATTAAAAGCGGCCGTTTAGGCTTAAAGTTTGTCATCGAAAAAGAATAAATCTAATATTCGCTAAAATGTATGAAAATCCCTACTTTAAATTTTAATACCATCCAACTATTTGGACCGAACTGAACTAAATTTTAATTTGCTCATTATCCCACTGAACATTATATAGTTTATGGTGGAGGCTTCTACTTCGTTATACATGTTGTAAAATGAATGTTTGTCATGGCATCCACAATAGCTGCCCTGGTCACATCGGTGTTATGTGGATGCTTATTGGAGGCCTTCTCAACCACGCCCCAGACGTAATTGTCCAAAGGGTTGACATCAGGGGAGCTGAGGGGACACATTATTGGGGTGACGTGGTCGTGAAAATTGGTGGCCAACCATTCTTGGGTTGCATGGGCCGTATGGGCTGGAGCGGAGTCCTGCTGGAAAACACATGGCCCGCCACGTGCTATAGCAGTAACCCAGGGCTGCACAACCGTGTTCAACACATCGGTGTAAGCAACGGCGTTGACTCTGGCACCTTCACGAAATAAATGTGGAGGCATCGCGTCGCCCTCACTGCTCACGACACCCAGAACCATCACAGAGGCGGGGAACTAGGTGTGCATGACGGTCGGAACCTCCTCGGGTGTTTTACACAGCCACCGATCATTTCGGCGGTTGACCTTCTGGTCCTGGACGAAGTTTTTCTCATCCGAGAAGAACCAGAGAATTCCTGGCTGCTCCGGATGTTTCAACTGATTCACGGGTCACTCTGTTCGACCGGATTCTCTCGAACATGAACTGGCATCTGCGCATCACGTACGACTTGTAACGGAGGTCTTCGTGAACCACACGTCGGGTGGTGGTCTCGTCAACCTGCATCTCCCTGCCAAGTGCCCTCATGAACTTCCCTGTGTCCGCTTCGACAGCTGCTTGGAGGGAAGCGATGAAATCAGGCGTCCTGTTCCTGTCCGAGCGCCGACAATATCGTTTTCTGTGGGAAACTGTGTCCACATCACCACTGGTGACCTCCAATTCTTTCCGAACTTTGAAGACGAGAGACAGGGCGACTTTCAGGAAGGCAGCGATGTCGGAATTGGTGTGTCCTGCAGCCAATGAGACGATGACTGCATGCCTCTTCATTTCCTAAGTTTTGCCATTTTTACTTACAACAAGAAGGGATGTGTTACTGTTGACGCATACGATACTGTGTCACTTATAATGTGTGTTCGCAAATACCTGACGCACCATTTAATTATTGCCAAGTAAATTTCATGTAAATATTTTAAAATAAAAAAACTATTCAGTTTTTGGTTGTCTCTAACCTTTTATTTCTATTCTATTTTTAATTTTTAAAAAATTCCGTAAACTAATTCTTACTTTATACAGAGAAAGTAGAAACACCGAAATATGGATTACGATTTAAGAAGTTGCAGGAATTTAGCACAATTTCTTGCTGAAGAAAGTAGTTTTTTGGGAGCAGTTTATTTGGCTATTTCAAAAATTGCAGATGGTTTTATTTATTTGGTGGCAAGAAATAGGTAAAACAACTGTTCTAATAGATGTAGCATTGGTAATTTTATGTTTACCAGATTCTTCTGCTGCCACGAAACACTTTTTAGTACATAGACTAGCGATGTGACTTTGACTAACTCGCGGCACCAACGGCACGCGAGCTGAGCGACTGCAGTTAAAATCTGAAAACGATGATGCCTCGCACCGCATTTCATCTATAATGCCCGAGTCAGACGGTGCCAGTTATCGGGCGAGAAACGGCTAGCACGAGAGCTCTTGCGTGGCCCCGAATCGTGTGACCGATTCTCGTGCTAGCTCGCATGAATCCACGTACGTGCACGAAGTCGTTTTGAGCATGTTTAAAATTAGCAGTGCGAGATACGAGCTCGAACAGTGAATAGAGTACGTTGCAACATTTGAGTGAAAATGTCTAGGTGGTCAGATGAAATTATTACTAAATTTATTTATTTATACGAGGCAAATAAGTGTTTATGGGACACGAATTTGCAAGATTACAAAAGTAAAGATGCTAGAAACAGTGCATTGGAAGCTATAGTCACACAAATGAATATCGAAGGCTTCGGAATTAATGAGTGCAAAAATAAAATTAAAAATATAAGGTCTCATTACTGCCAGGAGTTAAAAAAGTTCGAGATTCGAAGAGAAGTGGGACATCTACCAGCAATATTTACAAGCCAACATTGCCTTGGTTTGAAACATTAGATGGGTTCCTTCGTAAATATGTGCAGCAGAACACAAAAACAACTTTAATAAGGGTAAGTTATTAATTTTCATAACTTAATAAGTTTAATAACACAAAATAGCTATCCTAAATTTTATATCGCAAATAAAACACATTTTTAAACAATAAATATTTATAATTTACGTCACATTACACATATTTTAACGAATCATTTTCATTTGCCACAGAACTGCTCCTTCGCCATTAAAATAATCACGATAGTGATTCCGTATCGTTGTTGCTTCCCGAGCATGATTATTTCCGCTGTTACGTGAAAAGAAAGTTAGGCTTAAGGGTGTTGAAAGTGCTCTCCATGTTCCTTCGATGATGGTTCCAATGTCAACATCTTCTCGATCTGCAATACCTTTTATCCAGTAATTTCGTGCATTGGTTTCTCTTATCCAATTGTGCAATGCACAAGTTGCTAAAATATTTTTTTCTACCTTTTCTGGGCTCAATGCAATAGGTTTTTCGTATATTCTGAATGGGCTAACCATTATTCCAAATGCGTTTTCAACAATACGCCTCGCCTCTTGAAAGTCGATAATTAAATATTTTTTCTTCAATGCTCAAATGTCTTTTTTTATATGGTTTCATTATATTTTTTGTAAGAGGAAACGCATCATCCGCTAAAATTATTCCATCTTCCGGAAAATTTAAAACGTTACCTAGCATCGCATCCCATAATGCCGAGTTTCGAAAAATTCCACCATCCGAAAAACGACCTTTTGCTCCTACATCTACATATAAGAAACGATAATCGGCATCTACTAATGCTAAAAGAAAGATACTGTGTTGTCCTTTATAATTGAAATAATCAGACCCGCTATGCATCGGCGCCCGAAGATTGACGTGCTTTCCATCAATTGCACCACATACGTTCGGAAAATTCCAATGACGAAAAAACATTTCTTGAATGCTCTTCCAATCGTCTAATGTAGTGGGTACCTGTAACATATCATTGTAGTTTTTCTTATTTCAGAGTCAGAAAAGGTCAAATGATCATGACGTAAACGAACACGTTGACGACATTCTGAATGAATCGATCCAGGAAAGTGGTGAAAGTCAAGAACAAATAATATATAATTTAGAGGATCACAGTCAATCTGAGCATCAGGAGCAATCTCAGTTAGTACAACCTTCAAGAAAGAAAAAAATGACTCAGAAAGCTGATCCGATCCAAACAGCAATAGATAAATTAGAATCAATATCAGCTGCTGCTACTGGCGCAAATTTGATATTTTTGGGAATTTTGTTGCAGCACAGTTGAAAACCATGCCTTTAGTAGAAGCAGTGGAATTACAGATGTTACTTCACCAAACAATTGCCCAACATCGCTTAAAGAAATTAAAAAATGAAATTTCAACATCGAATCAGCCCAGAAACTCTAATTATAATTTTTCGGATACCTCCAACTCCGAACATACGTATTTGTCGGTAGATGAAGAAACCGCTCCAATATATTATAATTTAAATTGATACCACTAATAAAGTTTTTTAAGTTGAGTATACCGAGTGTCTGGGATAAGGGGCGAAGATAGGGATTTAACATGTAAAATTAAATATGTGTAATTATTAGCTCCCCTATTCATTTTAGAGAAAAATCGTAAAGGAATATTTTTTAGAGAATTAAAAATCCATTTAATTTACGTTTGTATCAGAATTCACCTCAGAAATAATAAAAATAAATTAAACAATGTATCATTTAAAAAAAAAACCTTGCCATGAGTTTGGCAAATGTCATGTTATGGTGGGAATAATTTTTCTAGTCAGATATCAATTCACGCATTGTAACTACTATGAACAATAACGTTGGGCTCGTTGTACAGTGTGAACTAGTATTTTTCGGCAAAACAGACAGACTGCAAAAAGTTAAGCTTAGTTTAGTTTTTAGATAGTGTATTAATTCGCAGCAAATGTTGCTATTTTAAATATGTAAATGCATATTAATGTAAGTATGTTGTTCTCCTAAAATAAACTAAGGCAAGCCTCCAATCTAATTTTGTTAAAAATTAATCTTAATATTCTTTTCTGGGCTATGAATATCCTTTAAATATGAATTCTTTCCCACGCTGGTATATTTTAGGAGAGATACAGATATACCTATGAGTAGTAGAGAGTTATGATTGACTCTGGTGGTGAAATTGGGTTTAGTTTAAGAACTGCATAGTAAGCAGTATTTAATTTATTACACACAATCAAAATGCTGATACCAGGTGAGTTGTTCGGCCTCAGCAATCCCAAGAAATTTGGTGTTCTGATTTAAATTAACAATTGGTGTCTTTCTATTAAAAAAAACTGAATGTTTACTGTTTTATTGTTGTAAATTATTAGCATTCATTATGGTCTGTATTTGATCGATCCTGCATTATTTCGCAGAATACACGCCTCCTTTCTTCATCCACTAACAGTATCTCCTGATGGCATTGATGTTTTTAAGAATGATAACCCTGCTTCTTCAGAATTTTCTGTACAGAGAATTTAGACACGTTGCACTCACGAGCAATGCATCGTATGCTGGTTGTTGGTTCAGCATTTATTAAACCCAAAACTGTTTCTTATAATTCATCGTTGTTTCTTCTGTTCCGTTTGCATGTAATGTCACGAACTCTGAGTAAACTGACGCCACTGCAAAATGTTTTGATAATGAATACGCTCTCTTCATTGGAATAACTCAGATTATTGTTCATAGTAATTACAATGCGTGAATTGATATTTGACTAGCAAAATTATTCTCACCGTAACATGACATTTGTCAAAGTAATGGCAAGGGTATTTATTAAATGGTAAATGGTTTAAACTTATTTTTATTATTTCTGAGGTGGATTCTAGTATAAACGTAAATTAAATGGATGATTCATAAACAATTTTTAATTCTCTAAAAAATATTCCTTTACGATTTTTCTCTAAAATGAATAGGGGAGCTAATAATTAAACATATTCAATTTTACATGTTAAATCCCTATGTTCGCCCCTTATCCCAGACACTCGGTATATATATTTTAACTTAACATTAACCCACCTGAATTTTATCTTTGAGAGCTTCGTATATAGCCTGGCAAACTTCTGGTACAAATGTGGAAATGGTATTGCTGGGGACACGAAATAAATATTTTAGGCTTTCATAAGAGTCTCCTGTTGCTAAATAGCGTAAAGTAACTTCCAACTTTAATTTTGCCGGCAAGGGTTCCCGCATATTTGTCCATTGCTTTTGTATTTTATGCGAAACTTTGTTTAGCAAAAAGTCAAATTGTATTTCACTAAGTCTAAAAAAATTTTAAATGACGAACAATCATCGGCACGTAATTCCCGACAAAGAGTATTTGAAGCGCCCAGAGCATTCCTTCTTGTGATCCAAGATTTCACCCACACCCTTCTTCGTTTCCCAGCTTTTTTCTTAAGTTTCGATTTTAATTCTTCTGCTAATAATCCACAAATGACAAGTACACCATGATGCACTACATTCATTTTCACGACTGCAGTTCTGGAGCCGTCTGAGTGTTTACTGGAATGTGTGGTTCGTTGCTATATTCTCGCATGGGATCACGCACTCGTAATCACGTTCGTGAACTGGTACCGTCTGACTCGGGCATAAGATGTGAGCACCGAGAGCGAATTTCGCTCCCGAGTAACACCTGCACACTCATGCACACTGTGCCGGCTCTTTCCTCGGGTCCGGGACAAAGTGCCGAATGCCCAAAGTGCCGAATCGAAATTTTGCCCAAAGTGCCGAATTTCATACTACCGACCATGCCCAAAGTGCCGAATCTCATCCGTGACTCGTGCCCAAAGTGCCGAACGACGCTAAGCGACGTCGCATCGTTCGGAAATAAGGCGTTGGACCCGAATGCGAATCGGCAGTTTGGGCATTCGGCACTTTGTCCTCGCACCGACATTGGAGTATGGACCAAAATGCCGAACGCACGCTGGTTCGGCACTTTGGTCATTCGCCAAAACGTCCCCGAACGCACCTACGAACAAGGCCCAAAATGCCGAATGCACACCCTCATTTATGTGCGTAATGTGTTAAATTACCAACTAAAAGTTGCCGAAAAAGTGCCCAAAATGGATTTACTAGAATCTCTCGAGGTACACAAAGCAAAACGTAATCCTGGTATTTCCTTACTTAACGAACAAACTGACCTAGTATATTCCCCACTGTTTCTCGCTATATAAATGTGTGTGTGTTTTTCATTTGTTTAAAGTACTTTTAGTTTGATAATGATCAGTACGTGATCGAAACTATAGTCCCTATTAATAAATTGAGTGATATTAACAAAGAAAGTGTTTTATTTATAATTCAAAATGTATCATGAAGTAAACTCCTCCAGTGTCAATCAATTAAATATCTGAGATTCTGTAAGTATAAATAATATGTATAAGTAAATACGAACACCTTTTAAAATGTAAATAATAGCAAAATGTATCGACAATATATTTCCCTGGGAACAGGGTAGCATTTAAACGGAATAACAACAAAACAGTGGTTTATATTTAGAGAAAAATTTTATTGCAAATTATGTTGCCACAATTTTGACACATTACTTAATTGGCTCTCTGTCGATCGGGCACCTGGAATAGTCTACGATTGCATCGTACGCTTCATCTTCTGGGCTTGATGTCAAAGATTTAAATCGTTTATTCTCCTCAGAGCATTCATCACATAGCCCGAAATGCTCGCAGGGCAACAAAACTGTGGTAGGTGCAGTTTGGCAGATCATGCTTTTATTTACATTTTAAAAAGGTACCAGTAAAATTATGTGCTTGAGTATACGTGGTATTATAAAAAAAAATTCACATTATTTATACTTACAGATTTTCAGATATTTTGTAGCTCAAATAAACAATATTAGTTAATTGCATCTTAACTTTAAGTTATTAAGTCGGACTCATAGAAAAATGTTTTATTAATTTCTCAGAAAATTTTATTTTTGCAAAAAAATTCTACAATATTTCAAACCTACAAATCAATCACTGAAGTAAAATGATCTTCCGTATACGTGGTGTTATAAAACATAGTAAAACGTTTTAAGAGTAAACTGATCTTGTTATTAAAGCGATGAAAAATATTACTTGAAAAAGTTATTTAGAACTGACAGAAGGTTTAAATTACTGTTAATTGGTTTAAATTGGATTTGTTTAAAATATTATTATTTGAATCAATCAAATCATTTGAGATTTTGGGCTTTATGCAAATAATTTATCTAAATTATTTGCATAAAGCCCAACACTACTTATTATTAAACTATATTTGGCGTAACCATTATAGTTTCATAATTATTAACCAAAAAGGGAAAACGTTTTCAATTTTTTTTCTTTGAAAAAGCCCACAGACAGACATCCCCACATCTAATTACGACGCATATTGTAAAATAAAAAATCATGTTACTTTCTCCGATTTAGATGGTAAAATAGTTATTTATATTTGTACTTTCAATTGAAATCTTATTTTAAATGTACATCAAGTGTTTTGCAAGAACGGATGATATTGACGTTTGAAACATCAAAATTATGAAAGATGAAAATAAAAAATTATACATTAAATTCTAAAAATCTTTACCACCAGTTTACTCAAAAACTAAGGGATTTCGTAAAAAATCATTCTTATAAGTTATTTATTTCGGCAATACCTACAATTATGATTAATATAAATTTTATGTAACGATTATCGTTTTATAATTATAAACCAAAAATAACAAACATTTTCGAACAAAAGATTTTTTTGCTGTCAATATTTGTTTCAATGTTTTTGTAATATTTTCCATATGTAAACAATTATTGGACAAAAAAATAAAAATTCACTTCCGATGCACGAAATTTTGTCAAAAGCTTCGGATTTGCAAAAAAGACAAAGTTTCATGTTAATTCCTTTATTCATTTTTAAGATACAGCGCGCACAGACACACACAGTAAAGGAGAAAGTAATAGTTATTTATTATACGAATGTGAAATGTACGTAATTAGTCCCGCCTGAAAAAGTTTATCCCTGAGCTTGAAGAGCGAACGGGTAATTTTCTTAGCGGGGCTAATGAGTAATTCCACATGAGTATAATATAACATTTTATCCAAAATCGTCCGTAATTGCATTAAATATTGAAATAATGTTTATAAAATTTTGACAAGAAATTTTGACGTACGTGGTGTCAATTTGAATTATTTCAAAAATTCAACGAAGGATCCATGTATTCCGTGTGTGAGTTTTTTTCTCACTAGTGGGTAATGAATAACATTATTTCTCTTAAATGACTGCAGTAATTCGCTTATTTTGATCCAAAATCGGGTGTAATTTTGGATAAAAATCTATTCGTGTCATGTCAAACATGTTTAAAATAAACACGTTTAAAACATTTGTTTAAGAACAAAAAGTTTATTGTTTTTATTTTCAACCCTGGTATCATCTACCTTTTTCGCATCTTATTAAATAATATAAACATTCTTTGATCAATTAATTAAACATTGACGCAGTATAAGGATTCAAAATGGTTTTTTTTACATTTTTGGACCTTGTATAAAATTATCAAAACTTTAATTTCGTCCCAAATACGCAGTTCCATATTTAATAATTAGAATTTGGAATGTTGAAATTCCAGCTAATTGGTCCCTTATATTATATGATCGCAATAATAAATACTTACCACTAATGGCACAAATCCTATTATTACGGCAAAAATCCTCTTATTCTTTGAGGTATGCACAAAGTTATTTACAATTTAACGATCAGTTTTACCAACAAACAGAGGGATTATCAATGGGTAATCCGTTAAGTCCATTGCTCGCTGAAATATTCATGCCATATTTAGAAATCTACAACCGAAAGCAGTGTTTATTTAAAAATTGTTTATATTGGTATCGATATGTAGTTGGTATATTGGTCTGCTTCATATGCACCAACAGACTTTTGCAAACTTTTCTGTACCAACAAAATTCACAAATTCACCTTCGAAGTAGAATAATATTATTCAATAAATATTTTAGATTTAGTCGAACAAGAAATAGGCATAAATTTAATATTTTTCATAAACCTCACAATGTCACAACAATATATATGCAATCCTTTCATCCTTTGCATTTAAAACCTCAAAAATATGCAACAAATAATTAATTTGAAATATGCAAGTAATTAATTGAAATATGTCATTGAAAAAATAGAAGTTTGTTTATATACATTTTTGTTGTTGTAGATTAAAAAAATGAATTACCGGATATTTAAGAGGACACTTAGATATTGACATTTTAGGAACACTTATTGTCAAAATTGACGGTTTCCATTTTCTTGAAAACTAAAATAGATAAGTGTACAAATGTTCCCACAAAATATATTGAAATT
Organism: Ocypus olens; assembly: GCA_910593695.2. Lineage (NCBI taxonomy): Eukaryota > Metazoa > Arthropoda > Insecta > Coleoptera > Staphylinidae > Ocypus > Ocypus olens. The sequence goes on along the minus strand of OU343053.1, from coordinate 13,797,372 downwards.
TAAAAGAGAAATCCAAAAATATAATAATGTAGAGGGTGTTCCATTTAAAATTACAAATTTCGTGCTACTTACGGTGGAATCGGAAATGATAAAAAGTTAAAAATATGTCACATGAGGAGAACTGATTCAATGGTGTGATGTTTTTTTTCTTCAAATTTTCAATACAACGGCAACCCCGTAAACTTTTAATGAACGGTTTAACGAAGACACCCCATATTTGTATATATTCTTCTCTATGTATTTCATAATCAACATGTTGTATCATATATATTATATTCTGCTTCTAATTTTATATTGTTATTTTTTATATTCTAGAGCGCCGGATCAATGTGCATTCGGCATTTTGGGCCTTGCTCGTAGGTGCGTGCGGAGACGTTCTGGCGAATGACCAAAGTGCCGAACCGGCGTGCGTTCGGCATTTTGGTCCTTACTCCTATGTCGGTGTGAAGACAAAGTGCCGAATGTCCAAACTGCCGATTCGCATTCGGGTCCGACGCCTTGTTTCCGAACGATGCGACGTCGCTTAGCGTCGTTCGGCACTTTGGGCACGAGTCACGGATGAGATTCGGCACTTTGGGCATGGTCGGTAGTATGAAATTCGGCACTTTGGGCAAAATTTCGATTCGGCACTTTCGGCATTCGGCACTTTGGGCAGGCCCCCTTTCCTCCAAACCGCACTTCGCGTCGCACAATCCCTCGATGCGTCATGCACTTGCACACTGCCCGCCGTTTACCATTCGGGACTTTACCTCTCTTTCAATTATTTAAATACAAATTGAAAATAAGAGAAAACATTGCGTTAGCTCCTCAGTATTAATATATATTTAATCCAAGAAAGATTTATCATCCTACTACCGAATTTAAGTAAAAAATAGCAGTTTAATGAAGTAAGTCCGCAATATATTGTTATTTACTATGCCGTTATTAAAATGTGACTACATTATTAGAAAAATCTGCAATAAACGTCATGTACGTGTACATGATAAACAATTTATGTACAGGGTGGGCAAAATTCGACGTTCCTAAAGGGGAAGTCGTGGAGTGTAGTGAATGTGACGCTTCGTTCCATCCTGGATGTTTCACTAAGGGAAAGAAGGACTCACAGCCTAACCACATGTGCACCATCGAAGGTAACTCCAACACAGCACTTATTCAAAAAGTAGAATATCTCAACAAGATCATATTAAAACTAGAAGAAACTATCAATTTACTCGAAAACAATAACCATCATTTGATCATAAACAATAAGTATTTACTAGATAGGTTGACAAACCTCGAAAATACATCATCAAAATTGGTCGATAATGGAAACGAAGGAATTACAGTTTTAACGGTGAATGACAACAACACTAATTCACAGATGGAGCGGGCCTCCAAATCCCAATCCAATTCAAATGGTGAACAAAAACCAGAACTCCCAAAAAGAAATAATACGATATCCTAAACCCAAAAAAACATAAACAATAAGAAAAACCAATCCAGTGGAAATAAAAATATAATTACCGCTCCACAACTTAAAAATGCGCTGAATGAAGTAATGGAAAACAAAAATAATGAAAAAACAGTAGAAACCGACAAAGATGTATGGAAGAAGGTCCAAGGAAGGAGAGAAAGAAGTCAAAGAAGCTCAATATTGGGGACGGGGAAACACAAAGATTCAACAGAATTAACGGCAGCAGCAAGAACAGCTTGGTATTTCTTAGGCAGAGCCAATACAACCACAACCGAATCAGACGTTAAAAACTATATAAATAAGTACATTTGCTCTGATAGTCTAACCCAGGTTACGGAAGTGAAAATACGAAATGAAAATGAAAAGGCGTTCAAGATCGGAGTAGAGGAAAAATATAAGATGAAAATGGAAGATGCAGAATCATGGCCGAGCAATATAAAAATACAACCTTATTCTTTTTTAGCGGAAAGAGTAAAAATAAAAAGGCAAACACAACAAATTTCGAAAGAACAGAACAAGAATTAATATCCCTTATACATTTAAACGCGCGTTCAATTAAAAACTCAAAACATAAAATTCAGGCTATGCTCAATGTTCAACAAAATTGTAAAATTCTTGCAATTACAGAACATTGGCAGAACCACAACACTCTCAAATTAAATACAATAGAAAACATCAATCTCGCAACCTCATACTGCCGAGCAACCGAAGAACATCGAGAAACAGCGTATGGTGGATCAGCTTTATATGTGCATAAGGATATACAATACATTGTGAGGACGGACTTAAACTCCTTAGGAACTGATAAGTCTTTTGAGTGCGCGTCAATCCAGTGGAAATCATATAAAACGGTTTATGTATGTGTTGTAATTTATAAAACACCAGACAAAAATAATACATGCGTGTTTCTGAATAAATTAGAAACAATCATGCGAAAATTACTTTGCGAAAATGTTGTATACTTCATCATGGGAGATTTTAACATCGATATTAATGGAAACACTCCTGAATCAATTGAATTTATAAATCTAATAGAAACTTTCCAAGCAAATATTACGATAAACACTCCCACCAGAATTTCCAATATTAAAGAATCTATTTTAGATAATATAATAACTAATCTCCAACAAAATTATCACACTGACGTATTTGAAACACATATATCAGACCATCTTGCCCAAAAAATACAATGGACTGATACAAACACTAAAAATCATAACACCATTACCCGCAGATCCTACTCACAACATAACATTGAAAATTTCCGAGGATTATTCAATTTCAAAATTGATCAGAATTTATTCTATAATAATTCAGAAAGCGTTGATTCAAATTGGAGTCATTTCATGAATATTATAAATACGTCATTAAATGAAGCATGTCCCAAAATTGTAATTAATACGCATAAAAAGAAACAAAAAAATAAATATAATACGTCTGAAATTATAAATTGTAAACAATTATTGGACTATCTACTTGTTGTTAAAAACTATGTACCAGAGGCTAAATACCTGTATAAATGTACTACCAAAAAATACCAACATTTGCTAGAGGAAGCACAGCGGTCTGAAATTGCGTATTCAATTCTAGGCAGTGACAATAAAATGAAATCTACATGGGCTGCAATAAACAAATATTTAGGGAAAACCACCTCAACCAAAACTAATGAATTCGTAGAAAACAATTTAAATGAACTGAACAGCTTTTTCTCCAACACAGCAAATACAATAAATATTACACAAAGCACCTCGTTCACATGCAATATAATTAAGAATAAAAATACACTGTACCTGCACCCGACCAGCGAAACAGAAATATTTAATATTATAAATTCTTTAAAAAATAATGCTAGTTCTGGGTTTGACGAAGTCCCCACAAAAATGTTAAAACTGATCTCATCACACCAATCACTTATCTAGTAAACAAGTGCCTAGAAACTGGGACTTTTCCTGATTGTCTTAAACTGGGTATCATTAGGCCAATACATAAAAAGGGGTGCACAACTGAATACACAAATTATAGGCCGGTCACGTTGCTAAGCGTATTCTCAAAAATATTGGAACGAGTAATTGCAGTACGGTTTCTCGGATTCCTTGGAAAATATAAGTTAATTGATATATCGCATCATGGCTTCTTAAGGGGTAGATCCACAGCCACAGCGATATTTGATTATCTATACAACATCACATATGCTCTGGAGAGAGGAGAAATTCCAATGGGAATATTTCTGGATCTCTCCAAAGCATTTGATAGCATGAACCATAGCATTTTATTACAAAAACTTAATCTTTACGGAATAAGAGGACTTAGTAACAATTTAATAAAATCATACTTAGCCAATAGACAAAACAAGGTGAAACTGAATGATAAAGAGTCCGACATTCTTTTAACAAATATAGGGGTACCTCAAGGAAGTATTCTTGGTCCTCTTCTTTTTGTAATATATGTCAATGACTTACCCAATACTGTAAAAACAAGAGGAGGTGAAATCATAATGTACGCAGATGACACCAACCTATTTATAAAAAACTCAACGATAAACAGTTTAATTCAAAGCTCTAATGACATATTTAATGCAACACAGGATTGGTTCTCAAGTAACTGTTTAAAATTGAATCAAGACAAAACAAAAGTAGTCGTTTTTCAATCCAAACTCAAACAAATACATATGAACAATTTTACTTTAAACAGCATAGGTGTAAACATACAAGAAAGCGCTAAAATTCTTGGCATAACACTTGACGCACAGCTGAGTTACAAACCTCATTGCGATGAACTAATAAAACAATTGAACATAGTATGCTATACGTTGAGACAGTTAAAACCTATACTTGACCAAAAACATTTAATATCACTTTATTTTGCAAACTTTGAATCTCTCCTACGTTATGGAATTATATTCTATGGCTCAAGTACCTTTGCTAAGAATGTATTCATTGTTCAAAAAAAAGCTATCCGAATAATATTTGATTTAAACTATCAAGAATCATGTAGACATTACTTTAAAAAAGCAAATATTTTGACGCTACATGGACTCTATGTATATGAAATTTTAGTATTCAATGCCAAAAATAAAGATAAATTTAGAGTTAGTACAGCAGATCAAGCATATAATACAAGAAACACACATTTATACACATACCCTATACATAGGTTAACATTAACAGAAAAAAACCCATCATATTCCGCTCTAAAATTGTATAATATCATACCTCGAAATATTCAAATTATTACAGAGCTTAATAAATTCAAAACTAAACTTAAACAATATCTGATTGAAAAGGAACTGTATGCAGTTGCGGATCTATGAACTTTCAGCTGCTGTATGCGATTTTGGTATTTCTTTGTTGTACACGGGGGTCTCTGCATCTATACCGATACATTATATTATAGTAACCTCGATTAGACATGTTTTCACAATAACTCCAATATCCGCTAATGTTATTTCTAGTATTAGTGTAACGACAATTTGTGACGATTTTCAAATTTAATGCCTGGTTGTATATTATGTAATCTGCATGCGCTGATTAACAATGTCACCAATGTAAACATTATTTTTGTAAATGAATAAATTATTATTATTATTATTATTATTATCTCGATAACTATAATAGATAGAGAAAAACGGATAGCGCATCCTCGATCTCTTTTTCGGAGAAAAACTCAATGGTGAAAACTAAATTTATTTATCTTCTTTTTTTTGAGTTATAGCCAAAAAAAGTATTTTTTTCCATTTTCGATAGATTGCAATATCTCAGTTGTTTATCATTTGACAATAATGAAAGTTATACTTTTTTGAAAAGAATAAAATAAGATTAACAGCATTCCGATATCTTTATCAATATAAGAGTCATAACATAAAGTTGTGTTTTTTAAATATAACACTTGGCGTTGGCCTATTTTATTAGGTTTTTTTTTTCTCTTTTACGATATGTAGCATGTGGGGGTAAAAATTTTTCAATTATTAAATATATTTTCTCATGTTCAATTGTTATTTTAAGTTATTTTAAATTCTAAATTCCAGATTGAAAAAATGAGTTCCAAAATATCGACCTTAATTTGGACTCATTATACAAGACAGGGCAACCATTGCGTATGCAATATTTGCGATAAAATGCTGAAAAATGGGCATACTTTTAATTTAAAGAGGCATCTTAAAGTAGTACATGCCGAAATTTTTGATGATTTGGTAACGTCGGCAACGTTGAATGACACCAATAATACAACAGAATCGAGCATTTCGCCGTTGTTGTTAGAACCGCTACGATTGTCTCTTTCAAAAAAAGAAAAAAGAAGAAATTGATTTGTCTTTGATCGCACTAATAGTCCAAAATTATTTACCCTTTAATATCGTGGAAAGTAGAGCATTTTTGGACTTTATTGGAGATTTAAATAAAAACTATAAACCTCCATGTAGGAAGACTATATCAAAAGTGTTGATCCCGAAATTATATAACAAAATTACGGAAAATTTAAAAAATAAACTTATGCAGGTAGAGAGTTGTGCTCTCACAATGGACGGTTGGACGTCAGTCACTAATGAAAGTTATTTAGCCGTTACAGTGCATTATATAGATCATAATTTTGAATTAAACTCAACATTATTAGATTGTTGTATATTTAGCAGTAAACATACAGCTCAAAATATATCATCACAACTTTTTAAAATTGTTAATGAGTGGAATTTAGAAACCAAAATCGTCGGGGTCACTACTGATAATGCTGCTAATGTCATTGGAGCTATTAAAAACACAGGCTGGCCACATATTCGGTGTTACGCTCATTGCCTTAATTTAATTGTTCAGAATGCTTTAAAGGAAATTAAAGTGATACAAAACAAGGTGAAAGGGCTGGTCGAATTTTTTAAACGAAGTCCGCAAGCTATTACTAATCTAACAAAGACCCAGTCACAACTTGGAGAGCCAGTATTAAAACCCAAACAGGATGTACCAACACGTTGGAACTCAACTTATGATATGCTCCAGCGAATTATCTCAATCAGGAAATCATTCACAGCAACGATTGAAGTACACTATATGCATCTAGAGAACATCACGGAAACTGAGGTTCAAATTATCAGTGGTGCTTGCACACTTTTAAAAGTTTTTAAAGATGTTACAGAAGAACTGAGCAGCGAAACAAACGCTACTGCATCAAAAATAATAATTGTAACAAGATGCCTCAGAAATTATTGTGTTCATTTCTTGGAAACTACAACTGATTCGTCTCCTGAAGTTATCATGCTAGGAAAGAAACTTCTTGAAGGCCTAGACAAACGATTTAGTGACGTTGAACTCAAGGAAATTTATGGTCGAGCTACCTTCTTAGATCCGAGATTTAAAGCATTTGGATTTCAAGATGAAAATGCTCTAAAAAAAGTTCAAGAGGGTATAGTACAGGAAGTATCGGCAACGGCTAGGAATTCTACAGATTCAACCACTCACTTCAGGAATGTACTAGAAAAAAGTACTAATAACCTTTGGGATGAATTCGACAAGTCCGTAGCGCTACATTTCGATAACTCAGAGAATGGGTCATCAGAAGTTTCGCGTTATTTACGGGAACCCTTGCTGGAAAGAACTCAAAATCCGCTTGATTGGTGGCAAAAAAATAGGAATATCTACCCGACTTTACATACACTAGCACAGAATAGTATATTCTGTAACAAGGTTAGAATGGAAATTCGATGCGAGTGGAATATTTCGAGCGCGAGCCGTGAGGCGAGCGCGAGGAACCACGAGCATCTGAATTTCCATTCTTACCGAGTATCAGACTATACTTTCTCCTCGACCAGATAAAATAGACTAATCAAATAATGAACACAAAGAACTTACGTTTTATTATCACGTTTGTGGTTATGTTTATAGTATTTTGACAATTGTGAAATCCAAGGCTAATTGTTTTATTCGAAACGATGTGAGAATATTCATTCTATCCCTTGTTATGGAATGAATTACATGCAAAACGCATAAGCGCATAGTGTTTTGTTCCATAACAAGAGTGAGAATGTGTACGTTCTATAATCAAAATTGATTTCAGAATCCTTAAATTCTACGGTGGTCGTGGAGAAAACATTATGTATCATGGCTACATCAGTTCCAATCGAGCGGATTTTCTCAAAAGCAGGTCAACTAATAACGGACAAGAGAAATCAGCTGAAAGGAAATAAAGCTCGTCAAATTATATTTTTAAAGGCAAATATGTAGATTTAGTTTTTATTTATTGAATTCTGTTTATTTACCAATTTATATATTTTATAAGTAAATATTTATGTTTTTGAACACAGAGTTTTGCTTTTACTTTTTGTTTTATATGAATATATATTTTAAATTGTTTATTTTGTTTATTAATGTTTTGTAGTTGTTTAAATGTATCTAATAAAACCTCGCAAAACTTTCAAAAACCAATATCAAAATTTTAGTTTAACTTTCCACTTAATATTTTATTTAAATAAAACAGTTTCTTTGTTAATATCACACTTTATTGTTTAGTGACTCGAGTTTCGATCATAAGCTGATCATTTTCAAACTTAAAGTAAATTAAATTACAATAAACACACGTATTTATGCGGAATGGAATAAGGAGGAGAATACTAGGTCGACCTGGTCGTTAATTATGGGGAAGTCCGGATTACGCTTCGCTTTGTGGATTTCTAGGGATTCGAGTAGGTCCATTTTCGGGCCTTTTTCTGCGAAGTGGATTATTTCAAGTACATCATCTTCAAAAGTATGTCGGTTCTCAATTAGGTGGTTCGCGAATGTTGAATTATTTTGGTGTAATCGGAAGGATCTTAAATGTTCTTTTAATCTGATTTTAAAGTTACGACCAGATTGCCCTATGTACACTCCTTTACAATCTTTGCATGTTAGTTTATAAATGCCTGATCTTTCTAATTTATCTATCGGAGTTTTGGAATTAAAAATAGAGTTACAAATTTGGTTCGTTGTTTTAAATGCTACATTGATATCATGTTTTTTTAGAATATTGCGTATTTTTTGGCTAACTTCACCAAAAAATGTTAATGACCTGTAAGTTTTATTATCTATTTTTGGCCCTGCGTATAAAGTTTTACTGAGGTTATTGTTACGTTGTCTTTTAATTAAGTTATCTATTGTTTTGTTTGTATAGCCATTATTATGTGCTAAGCTGTAAATCGTTTGTATTTCGTTCTTATAGCTGGTTGCTGATAAGGGTAACGTAAGTGCTCTATGGATCATTGAGTTAAATGCAGCTAGTTTGTGATTGAGGGGGTGTCTTGAGTTGGATGGTATTAGTGAGTCGGTGAAAGTTGGTTTTCTATATATTTCAAAATTAAATTGTTTGTCAATATTTGTAATTGAAAGGTCAAGAAATTTAATATTTTTGTTTTGTTCCGTTTCTACTGTGAATTTAATCTTTGGGTGTATTGTGTTTATGAAATTTAAGAAGTTATTTAATTGTCTGTCTGTTCCGGTGAAGCCGGCTAGAATGTCGTCTACGTATCTGTACCAGAACTGTATGTGTTTTTTTCCCATTTCGGAATTTAGAATGATGTTGGTTAAGTTTGCCATGAATATTTCTGCTAGCAATGGGCTTAAAGGTGAACCCATTGCCAGGCCTTCTTTTTGTTCGTAGTATTTATTATTGAATGTAAAATAATTGTGTTTTAAAACGACTTCTAATATATTTATAAATTCTGTTTGAACGATTGGGTTAACGTTATTTTTGTCAAGTATATCTTTTATTAATTCAATACATTCATTTTTTGGGATTTTTGAGAACATACTCGACACGTCGAATGAAACCATTTTTATATTATTTTCTAGTTTGAATTGAGTTAATTTGTGTGTAAGGTCTAGGGAATTCTTTATTGAGTGAGGGTCGCAAAAGTTGTTTGTGATTTCTTTAAACAATGAATTTAGTTTGGCTGAAATTTTATGGGCAGGTGTGTTCGTGTAAGTGACGACGGGTCTAATGTTTTCGTCGGGTTTATGAATTTTAATGTATCCATACAGTCTAGGGGAAAATGGATTCATGGGTAATATGTTAAATTTTTCTTTTTTTGTAAGAATAGCGTGGGTATTGGAAATTTCAGTTTTTAACTCTTTCTGTAAGTGACTAGTTGGGTCTTTTTTTAGTTCCGTGATGTCTGATGAATTGATAAAATCTGTGACTTTGTGTATGTAGTCTTCGGTTTTTAATATGATTATTGAGTTACCTTTATCAGCTTTTGTTAATGTTAACCTATTTGAATCAATTTTGTTTTTTATGTTTTTTATTGTTGAGGTGTTTGAAGTGTTTTCAATTGTTGCATTTTTTATAATTCTACCTATTTTGTTTTTACTTAGCTCACAGTCATTGACATTTTTTAGTGCTAACTCCGTTTCTACAATTAAGTAGAAGTACAACAACAGAAACTGAAGAAACTAGTATCATCCAGAGAAGACAAAGTAAGATCCACCCAAACAACAAACGCTACAACCTTTTACCCACGAGTCATTAATAAATCAGATGTCCAATTTACCAACAAGGAACTAGCATTACTAGAATTAGGCCCAAAATTTTCACCACAGATAAATTGTCACAAATTTAAAGAAACCTTAATTGTAGAAACGGAGTTAGCACTAAAAAATGTCAATGACTGTGAGCTAAGTAAAAACAAAATAGGTAGAATTATAAAAAATGCAACAATTGAAAACACTTCAAACACCTCAACAATAAAAAACATAAAAAACAAAATTGATTCAAATAGGTTAACATTAACAAAAGCTGATAAAGGTAACTCAATAATCATATTAAAAACCGAAGACTACATACACAAAGTCACAGATTTTATCAATTCATCAGACATCACGGAACTAAAAAAAGACCCAACTAGTCACTTACAGAAAGAGTTAAAAACTGAAATTTCCAATACCCACGCTATTCTTACAAAAAAAGAAAAATTTAACATATTACCCATGAATCCATTTTCCCCTAGACTGTATGGATACATTAAAATTCATAAACCCGACGAAAACATTAGACCCGTCGTCACTTACACGAACACACCTGCCCATAAAATTTCAGCCAAACTAAATTCATTGTTTAAAGAAATCACAAACAACTTTTGCGACCCTCACTCAATAAAGAATTCCCTAGACCTTACACACAAATTAACTCAATTCAAACTAGAAAATAATATAAAAATGGTTTCATTCGACGTGTCGAGTATGTTCTCAAAAATCCCAAAAAATGAATGTATTGAATTAATAAAAGATATACTTGACAAAAATAACGTTAACCCAATCGTTCAAACAGAATTTATAAATATATTAGAAGTCGTTTTAAAACACAATTATTTTACATTCAATAATAAATACTACGAACAAAAAGAAGGCCTGGCAATGGGTTCACCTTTAAGCCCATTGCTAGCAGAAATATTCATGGCAAACTTAACCAACATCATTCTAAATTCCGAAATGGGAAAAAAACACATACAGTTCTGGTACAGATACGTAGACGACATTCTAGCCGGCTTCACCGGAACAGACAGACAATTAAATAACTTCTTAAATTTCATAAACACAATACACCCAAAGATTAAATTCACAGTAGAAACGGAACAAAACAAAAATATTAAATTTCTTGACCTTTCAATTACAAATATTGACAAACAATTTAATTTTGAAATATATAGAAAACCAACTTTCACCGACTCACTAATACCATCCAACTCAAGACACCCCCTCAATCACAAACTAGCTGCATTTAACTCAATGATCCATAGAGCACTTACGTTACCCTTATCAGCAACCAGCTATAAGAACGAAATACAAACGATTTACAGCTTAGCACATAATAATGGCTATACAAACAAAACAATAGATAACTTAATTAAAAGACAACGTAACAATAACCTCAGTAAAACTTTATACGCAGGGCCAAAAATAGATAATAAAACTTACAGGTCATTAACATTTTTTGGTGAAGTTAGCCAAAAAATACGCAATATTCTAAAAAAACATGATATCAATGTAGCATTTAAAACAACGAACCAAATTTGTAACTCTATTTTTAATTCCAAAACTCCGATAGATAAATTAGAAAGATCAGGCATTTATAAACTAACATGCAAAGATTGTAAAGGAGTGTACATAGGGCAATCTGGTCGTAACTTTAAAATCAGATTAAAAGAACATTTAAGATCCTTCCGATTACACCAAAATAATTCAACATTCGCGAACCACCTAATTGAGAACCGACATACTTTTGAAGATGATGTACTTGAAATAATCCACTTCGCAGAAAAAGGCCCGAAAATGGACCTACTCGAATCCCTAGAAATCCACAAAGCGAAGCGTAATCCGGACTTCCCCATAATTAACGACCAGGTCGACCTAGTATTCTCCTCCTTATTCCATTCCGCATAAATACGTGTGTTTATTGTAATTTAATTTACTTTAAGTTTGAAAATGATCAGCTTATGATCGAAACTCGAGTCACTAAACAATAAAGTGTGATATTAACAAAGAAACTGTTTTATTTAAAGTTCCAAAATGTATCACGAAGTTAACGCCTCAACCATCAATCAATTAATATTTTATTATTGTTTTCAATCAGGTATTTTAAGTAACAAATCTTGCTGGGATGTTTTTAACCGTTCTATAATAATAAATTATATACACAAGGACTAAAACTAAAGTCTAAAGTCTAAAGTTTAATTCCGCGAGCGGCGCAACAACGAGTGGTGTGCGTGCAAAATGGGAGCCGTTAAAGTGCGAGCGAGCGTGCCATTTGGTGTGCGAGCCGTAAAATGTGCGAGAGTACTCTCGTACTAAAATACTGATCCGCCGAAATTTACTCGGAGCACTATTCCGCCGTGTGCATTGTTACGAGTGATGTGCGTAGGGAGTTCCCACCACTAGTACATACGCATTCCTACAGTGCCAAAAAAAAAGACACTAAGAGCAGAAAGAGCTGGCAAACCAGAATATATAGCACAAAATTAAAAATGGTGAGGTGGCCATATTCTTTATAAGTTGTTTATTTCAATATTCTCTATGTGGGGACCGACGCTAGACAACCATATATACGCAGGGGCGGTTTCAGCGGGGGGTAAAGGGGGTAATTACCCCCCCTAAGAATTTTTCGCTTATCAATTTTTATTGATTTCTATACTTTCGGGACGCTTTTTATTACTTTCGGGACTCCACGCTATGCCTTATTGGTACTTCCATCGCAATGGTATCTTAGTAGATTAACACTTCAAGAGTGAGTACAACAATCCGTATCCTTAAATTTGTTCAATCAATGTATTGGACAATATATTATTCGACGAAAAATTGTTCGAACGGTAATTCGTTTGCTTAGTTATGTAGTATACTATAATCTACTTAATATAAATAGTAAAACATAGTGATTTTGTTTGCCAAGATTTACCTTGTTAATAATGTTTCATCGGGTGATATACATATATTTTGTACATATTTGGCTATAAGGCTAACACAAGAAATGATTGTTTTATTCGTCCTCGATTTCCGCACTGTTTGACATTCTACGTTTCAAGTAACACGGGAAATTACACGGCATGTTGATAAATTTTACCAGAAAAGCGCCGTCTAGTGTTAGCAATAAACATAATTTACAGAAATCCATCGAATTTCTATTGTGGCGCCATCCAATATTAGCGGCGTAAAGCTCAAATTCTTATGTCCTGTTTCCCATATCTCTTGTCATACCCGTGATGTAAACCAAATGAAGTAAACAGTGAACTGAACTGCTTGAACGCCATAAGAAAAGTGAAGTATTTCGTCATTTAGCAGCGCCCCCTTTGTAAGGCGAAATACGTACGTAAAGTCGCAGTATAATTAAACGTACCTAATGACTGATGAGTAACTTATTAACAATTTATTATATTTTAATAAATCATCAGAAGGTAAGTTTTTGGATTTGATTAAAGTACATACCTATGATATTATTCTTGTTTTAATAAACAAAAACAAATTGCATTTTTTATATTATTTCATTCTTGATTTTTAGTTGATTTAAAAATGGATAGGAAACGAAAATTATCAACTTTGGATTCATTCGTTCAGAAAATCAAAAAAACTGAAGCTACTTCAACAAATAATGAAAAAACGCAATTCACCACAGTAGTCAATTTAAATGAACCATCTGCATCGACATTTACCGAATATGGAGCATCTCCAGGATCTTCATTAGGTTGTTCCGAGCGCGAACAACGGGAAACACAACAAGAGCCTTCAACATTTACGTCTAGTAACGTTGACATTTATATTGATATAGGTAAATTTTGTAATGTTACTATTGATGAAATTGACAAATTTAGAATTTTAAATTGTAAATGGAAACCAGACGACACTTTCAAGCTTCCCTATTCTGTACATAAAAAAGGGGGAAAAGATGTAAAATGTTACTTGTCTCAAAAACATTTTGGACAGTTTAATTGGTTAATGTTTTCTGAACAATTAAAAGGAATCTTTTGTAAATATTGCTTCCTTTTTGCAAAATTTGGTGGATTACACCAACAAGTACCATTGCAGAAATTAGTTTCTCAGCCAGTAACAGGATATTCTAAATTATCAGGTAAAGATGGTATTTTGGTAAAACATGAACATCATAAATACCACAAAAATTCAATTGTTTATGCGGAAAATTTTATAAAGTCATTCAAAAACCCCTCGAGAGACATAAGAAATGCAATAAATATTGAAAGACTTCGACAAATTGAAGAAAATAGAAATAGATTAAAACCAATAATCGAAAGTATAATTTTTTTGGGAAAACAAAATATTCCCTTATGAGGTCATCGTGACGTTGGTCCTCTTTTAAATATGAATTCTATTACAAACGAGGGAAATTTTCGTGAAATTCTACGTTTTAGGATATCAGCTGGTGATATAACTTTAAAAAAACATTTGGAAAAGAGTGATTCAAACGCCACCTACATAAGTAACACTACTCAAAATGAGTTAATTACTTTATGTGGAGAGGAAATTAAGGACACTATTTTAACACAAGTTAGAAAATCGAAATATTTCAGCATAATGTTCGATGAAACCACTGATATTAGGAATATTTCACAAATGTCTCTTATAATAAGATATTTGAAATCTGATTCTGATTGTTTGGAAATTAATGAAGATTTTGTGGAATTCATTGATTGTCATAATGATAATTATAATGATGTTACACATGAGCCTATACTCAGTGGAGATATTTTGGCAAAAACTGTTTTAAAATTTTTGCGAAATCATGACTTAAATTTAAAAAATTGTATCGGAATTGGAACAGATGGATGCTCCGTTATGATGGGAGAATTGAAAGGCTCTGTATCTATATTACAGTCAACGTTATCCAATGCGTTTAAAACACCATGTTTCAACCATGCTTTAAATTTGTCCATTTCAAAATGCCTACAAGTGCAGGCTGCTCGAAATACCATTGGTACCATTAAAGAAATAATTTCATTTTTTAACGCCTCATCCAAGAGACACCATGTAATAAAGGCTGTGAATAATTCATCCTTAATTAGCTTATGTGATACCAGATGGTCGGAACGACATGATTCTTTATTAAAATTTAAAACTTGCTTTTTAAATATTGTGGAGTCATTGGAATTAATTTCGCAATGGCAAGATAGAGATTCTTCTAATAAAGCTGAATTGCTAAAAAAATCGATTTGTACCCAAGTTTTCATAGTTACGCTATGCTCTTTGTCGGATATATTCAGCAATACTGTAACTTTAAGTAGACTATTACAACAAAAATCAATGGACAAATCTTACGCTAATAACTTGGTAAATAATACTATTGATCTTTTATCAAACAAGAGGAAAGATGCTGCAATATCGTTTAAAACAATCTATAATGATGCCATAACTATTTTAAACGAATTACATATTGAGATTACGAAACCTCGAATTATCAAATGCCAGAGAAATAGACCGAACGTAGATCAACCTATCATAGAGGATTATTACCGAATTAATATATATTTACCTATCCTGGATAATATTATTACTGATCTGCAATACAGATTTAATAAAGATACAATGAATTTGTTTAATTTTAACACAATCATACCTAGTATTTTATTAACAACAACTGACGAAAATTTATATGTCACTTTAAAATCTATTGAAACATATTTAAATAAAATTATACCTGAAAATACAACATGTGCAATAGCAATCAAGTCTGAAATGGAATTTTGGAAATTACAGTGGCAAAAGAAAAATCAACTGGAAGAACATTTACCAGAAAATGCTATAGATGCATATAAACAATGTGACGCCAATATTTACCCAATATTAAAAGTAATTTTACAAATAATATGCACTCTACCCGTTAGCGTTGCTTCTGCAGAGAGAAGTTTTTCTGCACTGAAAAGGTTAAAATCCTGGCAACGAGCCACTATGTCTCAAGAAAGGCTAACCGCCTTAGCTCTATTACATATTCACAGATATTTGGATATTAATATTGACAATATTATAAATAAGTTTGCTGGTAAAGACAGAAAACTTGATTTTATTATTTAAAAAATATTTTAAATCGTTTTTTTATGAAAAATAGTCTACAGAATACTTAATTTTTATTTTTTTATGTCTTATATATGCGTTTATTTTGTTTGTTATATTATTATGTTTTTATTTAAAATTAATTTAATTTAATTTTGTTATTCTCATTTCTTGTTTATACTTATACATAATATATTTTTTAATGTTTGTTGTAAGAAATAATATAATATATATATATATATATTTTTTTTTAATTACCCCCCCTAGACTAGTTGGCTGGAAACGCCCTTGTATATACGCATACACACCACCTAGCGACCACGAGCAAACGCGAGACCAGCGAACGAGCAAGGGCTAACGTACCACCCGCCGACGAGAGAGGACGCGCCTAGAGTATTCCTAGGGCAAAGACGCGACGACCCTTCAGAACGCGCTGCGGACGAAGCAGAGGCAAGCTCTCCTCCGACAAACCGTCAGGAGGTACCACAGCTAGGACACTCGCATTAGCTAGTACAGTAATGCGGAGAGCGTCGAGCTTTCATCTAAATCTAAAACGCCGAGTGCGACGATTAAGAAAAGTCCCAGCAGCTTTATCACCGATCTCGACACCCAAGAGGAGGATTCGGTCAGACCCGCTGACAACGCCGCCGAGGCAGACGACAGACTACCAGCAACGAACGACTCCCCGGGCCCTCTTCAGACCGGACCAGGACCACTCCTCCAGTCCCAGTGTCACCACTGCCTCCGACGCCCAGAAGGAAACGGACAGCTAAACCATATCCTCGCCTACATCGCATCGCATCGACCGCGACACTCTACGCCGGACTGAATCCTTGGATGTTTTGGATGTTTTTTTTTGGAACGGAACCCCATAGTAAAACGACGTTTACCTGTACTTTTTAAATAAAAACCGAAGCAATGTATTTATATGTTTTATTCATAGTGTGCATATGCTGCCACACTAATTTCATTCAGTAAATTTAATACAAAATGGATGATAAATAATCTAACTCACTCAATAAACAACCAAACCTCGCAATCTCGTTCAATAATAAATATAATGATTTAATTTTTTGTTAGAATGGATTTAATCGTGTTATCATTCAATATTCGTTCGGTCTATTCAAATAATATTTAAAAGGACATGGTCTGGTCTTCTAAAAACAAAAAGCCAAGTATCAAAGTATACGTAACTGAATGCGAAAAAGCTATTTCTCCACGACCACTATAAAATTGAAGCATTCTGAAATCAATTTTGATCATAGAACATACACATTCTCACTCTTGTTATGGAACAAAACACTCTGCGCTTATGCATTTTGCATGTAATTCATTCCATAACAAGGGATAGAATAAATATTCTCACATCGTTTCGAATAAAACAATTAGCCTTGGATATCGCAATTGTCAAAATACTATAAACATAACCACAAACGTGATAATAAAACGTAAGTTATTTGTGTTCATTATTTTATTAATCTCTTTTTCTGGTCGAGGAGAAAGTATAGTCTGCTACTCGGTAAGAATGGAAATTCAGATGCTCGTGGTTCCTCGCGCTCGCCTAGCGGCTCGCGCTCTGAATTTTCCACTCGCATCGAATTTCCATTCTAACCTTGTTACAGAATGTACTATTCTCCACGACCACCATAGAATTTAAGCATTCTGAAATCAATTTTGATTATAGAACGTACACATTCTCACTCTTGTTATGGAACAAAACACTATGCGCTTATGCGTTTTGCATGTAATTCATTCCATAACAAGGGATAGAATGAATATTCTCACATCGTTTCGAATAAAACAATTAGCCTTGGATTTCACAATTGTCAAAATACTATAAACATAACCACAAACGTGATAATAAAACGTAAGTTCTTTGTGTTCATTATTTGATTAGTCTATTTTATCTGGTCGAGGAGAAAGTATAATCTGATACTCGGTAAGAATGGAAATTCAGATGCTCGTGGTTCCTCGCGCTCGCCTAACGGCTCGCGCTCGAAATATTCCACTCGCATCGAATTTCCATTCTAACCTTGTTACAGAATATACTATTACGCTCGAAGGGACTAGAACAAGCGTCGCCTTTCTCTTTCTTTGTACGTGAATGAATCAGTTCAAATCACGGATGGAGCTACGGAGAAGGATGATTGAAATATATATAATATCGATGTTCAAAATCAGTCCATTACATTGCCAGTCTTTGCTAGTACCGTTTCGTGTTTTCTAGTTAGCATCGTGTGGAACAGTGACGGTTCGCGGGTTTTTTTCTGGTACGGCCGAGGAACAAGAGGTGATAATAGAGATAGGTGTGGTCACGCAGCCAGCCGTCTCTGCAACTGACCGCACCTATCTGTATTGCACCCCTTGTTACCTCGGCCGTACCAGAAAAAACCCCGCGAACCGTCACTGGTGTGGAAACATAATGAATACTAGAATTACCATCTAAAACCGCCTAATTGCTTAATGTTCATAGCAAAGTGTGTTCACATCAACGGACACACTGTACTGATGTTTTAGAATCCAGAAACCTATAGTTGTCATTGATGGGCAACAATAATTTACGCTTAAAACATAATTATTTCTAACACTGTTGTTTACTCCAATTATCCACACTAACAACACTGTGATTTTTGCCATTCTTCGAAAACTCGAGATCCTATACATTCATCATTAGCTACAATACCACTTACCTTGAAACTTCCAATTGACAATAATATGGAATTCTTGGGGATGCTGAATCCCGTGCTCATCATTGCCTTCAGGTACGCCTCGTATCTGTTGTCCCCGAAACAGGCGACTTCGCCCGTCGACGCCATCTCCACTCCCAACATGAAATCGGCTCCGGCGAGACGCGAGAATGAAAATTGGGGCACTTTTACACCAACTTTTCCACATCCGCCGAGAACATCCACCGGTTCGACCTTTTCTCCAACTATAACTCTCGTCGCCATCGCCACGAAATCGTGGTCCAAGGTTTTCGATACGAAGGGGAACGATCTGGAGACTCTCACGTTGCATTCGATCACCTTTAAATCGTTATCCTGAAACGAAATCAAATCATTTGTAGCAATACACGCGAAAATTTACATAGAAAAAATATATCGAAGCTTGGGCAATATGTTTTATTTGTTTGTATCACAACAATTCAAATGGCTAAAATACCACTTAACGATCGATTGTTAATTGTCATTATGTATTGTGATGTACCAGCTGATTAAGAAAATAATAAATCACTTTAATCTGTACTGAATTTGAACATCATTCTTTAATATAAACTAGTGATGGAATATTTGGATGATTGTAATAATCGGAATACAGCGATTATGATGACAGCAATAATACAGAAAAATGTATATGTCGCCGGGCTAATTGAAAAATTATCTAACCTGATATTTTTTAGGCTTATTGCAATGAGCCTATGCACCTTTAGGCTAGTTAGAAAATGTAGACTTATTTACTCAAACAGCCTGGTTTCTTGCGGGCGTATTGTAATAAGCATTATCTATCGCAGCGTTTCCCAAAGTGTGAGTCGCGATCCGGCACTGGGTCGCAGAAGAATTTTGCCGGGTCGCGAAAAAATATTGTAAAAAACACAAAAAAAAATTACCTTTTTAGTCACTAGGAATAGTGGCAAAGTGTGTATTTGTAGTTTTTCGTATAACAGAATCTTTACAGGATTATGCAAGGAAATGGGGAGTGATCACAAACACCTCTTTTTGTATTGTAATTCACGATGGCTTTCAAAAGGAAAGTTTTAAAACGTCTGAGCTAACAGACGAAGCTTTGGTATTTCTGAACAACCACCATATAAAAAAGATGCCATTTTTCATGTAGGGATAGATTCCTCGATTTTGAGTGGTTAATACAATTGGTGCGACATATTTGCTGCATTCAATTAATTGAATTTAAAGTTGCAAGTCTTTGGATTAAATATTTTCAAAGTATCGGAAAAAGTCGCTGGAATAATTAAAAAAATGACATTTAAGAGAAGTTTTAAATCCGTTGAAACATTACATAAATTTACTGAAACTCATGCAAACTATGATGAAGAAGATTTACATCTATAACACTATCAGTTTCAATTTAAGAACATCTTTCGGAGCTAATAAATAGTTTTAAATACAACTTTCCCGATACTCCCATATCCTAATATTTATCTGGTTTAGATCTGAAATCGAGCATTTTCCAAATTGCCAAAAAATTAAAAAAAAACACAATTAAATCCTTGAAATCTACCTAAAATAGATTACACTTAATTTTTCTATTAAAATTTGCATTCCTTCCTTAGATTTTAAACACTGCGGTTTCATTCAGAAGTTGAGCATTTTCCAAACATTCTTACTCTAGATTTTAAAATAATCACAATTAAACACTTCGGTTAAATTCTGAAGATGAGCATTTACCAAACCGTCAAAAAAAGATGTAAAAACAATTAAAACAAACTTTAAAATCACTTAAAATATATTCCACTCTATAGTTCTATGAAAATTGGAAAACATTCCTACCATAGATTTTAAAATAATCACACTTGAACAACTCTCGGTTCAATTCTGATTCAAACCGCAAAAAAAAGAAACAAACCTTAAACTTTTGACATTCCTCTAAAATAGATTGTACTTTTAATATCTACTAAATTTTGAAAACATTCCTACCTTAGGTTTAAAAATAATCACTCGAACATTTTTGAAAATGCAAAATTATGCATTCGCCTAGATTTTCTTAATTTCCTAGAAAACAACTAAGTGAATTATCTTAAAATTGCAAAAGCATACTCTGTAGACTTCTAGTAATAAAGCAAGTAAATAACCAAAATAGTTTAAGCTAATTTTTCCGAAATTTCAAGTCAAACATTTTTGAAAGTAAAAAATATGCATTTGACTAGATTTTCCTAATTTCCAAGAAAGTCCCTTAGTGGATTATCTTTAAACTTTAAAAGCGCATTCTGTATACTTCTGGCAATAAAACAAGTAAATAATCAAAAAATAATTTGGGCTAATTTTTCCGAAATTTTGACTCAAACATTTTTGAAAATGCAAAATGATGCATTCGCCAAGATTTGTTTAGCTTTCTAGAAAACACCTAAGTGGAATATCTTTAAATTTTACGAACACATTCTATAGATTCGTAGTAGTAATAAAACAAATAAATAATCAAAAAATTATTTGAGCTCGTTTGTCCGAAATTTCAACTCAAACATTTTTGAAAGTGCAAAATTATGCATTTACCTATATTTTCTTAATTTCCAAGAAAGTTCCTTAGTGGATTATCTTCAAACTTTAAAAGTACACTCTGTAGACTTCCAGTAATAAAACAAGTAAATAATCAAAAAAATAATTTGGGCTAGTTTTACCGAAATTTAAACTCAAACATTTTCTATAGTGAAAAATGCGCATTCGGCTAGATTAGTGTTTCTCAATGTGGGCGATATCGCCCCCTGGTGGGCGATCGACGTCTAAATTGGGTGTTTATCTGACCATCCGTATTTGGGGGGCGATGGTTATTGGCAATTGCATTTTGACAACAGAGATAGCTCAAATCGCCCAAAAATTTGATCAAGATTATATTTTTCAAAATGAGTACTAAATGATTATAAACTTTGCTAAAATTAAAAAACTTGCATATTTGCCGAGTTGCTTTGAATTTGCATGTAAGTTTTTAGTATTTAAATGTGGATAAAGATTATTTTTCTGTCGGAATTGAAAAGGAAGAAATATTTAATCTTGGTGAACAAGAAGTTGATAATTTAATTGAAATTTCATGCGACACCGATATTTGAAAAAAAATGGTGATGTGGCCATCATGTTACTTTCTCCGACTTGATGGTATCATAGCCATTTATATAATCATATTTTAAATGTACATCAAGCGTTGTGTAAACTCGGATGAAACTGACGTTTAAAACGTCAGAATTATGAAAGATGTAAAAATTATACTTCAAATTCAAAAACTCAGTTTACTCAAAAACTAAAGAGATTTAGAAAAAAACTTATTGTTTATATATAAGTTGTTCATTTTAGTATTCTCTACAATTATTATTCACATAAATTTGCTGTAACTATTATCGTTTTATAATTATAAACCAAAATTAAAAAAAAAAAATTGTGATGTGGCCATCATGTTACTTTCTCCGAGTTGATTTTTTATTTAAATCATATTTTAAATGTACATCGAGCGTTTTGTAGATTGCCAAATTACAACCAGAAACAGAATTTCAGCATTTGAAACTTAAAAAATTTAAAATTACATTGAACGATTCAAAATTTTCAAAAAATTAATCTCGCAAGGAATTCGCTTCAAAATTTCAAAATTCATCCACAATTAAACACATTTTTGAATCCATCCACAGGTAACACATTTTTCAAATCCCGCAGACACAATTGACAATTTACAACCAGAAACAGAATTGCAACACTCGAAATTTTCTTTGAAAAAAATTGAAAATTGCATTGAACGATTCGAAAATTTCCAAAAAATTAATCTCGTAAAGAATTTATTTCAAAATTTCAAAATCCATCCGCAATAAACACATTTTTGAAATCCCTTGGAAACAATTGCCGAATTACAACCAGAAACAGAATTGCAACACTCGAAACTTTCTTTAAAAAAAAAATTGGGAAATGCATTGACCGTTTCGAAAATTTCTAAAAAATTAATCACACAAGGAATGTGTTTCAAAATTACAAAATCCATCCACAATAAACACATTTTTGAAGTCCCGTGGAAACAATTGCCGAATTACAATCAGAAAGAGAATTGCAACACTTGAAACTTTCTTTGAAAAAAAATTGGAAATTGCATTGAGCGATTCGAAAATTTCCAAAAAATTAATCTCGCAAGGAATTCGCTTCAAAATTTCAAAATTCATCCATAATTAAACACATTTTTGAAATCCCGTGGAAACAATTGCCGAATTACAATCAGAAAGAGAATTGCAACACTTGAAACTTTCTTTGAAAAAAAATTGGAAATTGCATTGAGCATTTCGAAAATTTCCAAAAAATTAATCACACAAGGAATGTATTTCAAAATTTCAAAATCCATCCACAATAAACACATTTTTAAAATCCCGTGGAAACAATTGCCGAATTACAATCAGAAAGAGAATTGCAACGCTTGAAACTTTCTTTAAAAAAAAAAATGGAAATTGCATTGAGCGATTCGAAAATTTCAAAAAAATTAATCACACAAGGAATGTGTTGCAAAATTTCAAAATCCATCCACAATAAACACATTTTTGAAATCCCGTGGAAACAATTGCCGAATTATAATCAGAAAGAGAATTGCAACACTCAAAACTGACAAAACGTCAAAATTATAAAATATGGAAAAATTATACTTCAAATTCAAAAACTCAGTTTACTCAGAAACTAAAGCGATTTCGAAAAAAACTTATTCTTTATAAGTTGTTCATTTTAGCATTCTCTACTGTTATTATTAAGAATAAATTTGCTGTAACTATTATCGTTATATAATTATAAACCAAAAATTAAAAAATAATAATACATTTTTTTCTCGAATAAAAATGATTTTATGAAAAATGCTTTCAAGCAAAAGATGTTCATTTCTTTATTGTCTTCAAAGTTTGTTTAAATGTTTTTGTGATATTTTTCATATTTAAGAAAATATTGTCAAAAAACCAAAAACAGTTGAGGTAAACGCCCACTTGCGGTGTACAAAATTTTGCCAAAAGCTTTTCAGTTCTTCAGATTATCAAATAAGACGGATGTCTAAAGTTTCATATCAATTGCTCTAATAGTTTTTAAGATACAGCGCGCGCGCGCGCGCGCGCCCACACACACACACACAGACACACAGACACAAAAAAAATCCAGAAATTGTAGAAATGGCATCTAGGGACCCCAAAACGGATATTTCCGTTAAAAAAATTTTTGAAAAAAAAATCACGATCACAATACTTTCTCGTACTTCGTAACGGAGAAAGTAAAAATGGTGATGTGGCCATCATGTTACTTTCTCCGACTTGATGGTATCATTTATATTTACGCTTCCATGGTTTATTTTCAATTTAAATAATATTTTAAGTGTGCATTGAACGTTTCGTAGACTCGGATAAAACTGACGTTTAAAACGTCAAAATTATGAAAGATCGAAAAATGTACTTGGAATTCAAAAACACAGTTTACTCAAAAACTAAAGAGATTTCGAAAAAAACTTATTCTTCATAAATTGTTCATTTTGGCATTCTCTACAATTATTATTAACATAAATTTGCTGTAACTATTAGCGTTTCATAATTGTATACCAAAAATGAAAAAAAAAAAATTTTTCTCGAATAACAATGATTTTATGAAAAATGTTTTCAAACAAAATAATCGCATTTCTTTATTGCCTTCAATATTTGTTTAAATATTTTTGTGATATTTTTCATATTTAAGAAAATATTGGCAAAAAACAAAAAACAGTTAAGGTAAACACCCACTTCCGGTGTACGAAATTTTACCAAAAGCTTTTCAGTTCTTCGGATTATGAAATAAAACTTATGTTCAAAGTTTTATATCACACACACACACACATTTTTTTTTTCCAGAAATTGTTGAAATGGCATCTAGGGACCCCAAAACGGATATTTCCGTAAAAAAAAATTTTGAAAAAAAAATCACGATCACAATACTTTCTCGTACTTCGTAATGGAGAAAGTAAAAAAATGGTGATGTGGCCATCATGTTACCTTCTCCGACTTGATGGTATCATAGCCATTTATATTTACGTTTTCATGTTTTATTTTCAATTGAAATCATATTTTAAATGTACATCGAGCGTTGTGTAGAATCGGATAAAACTGCCGTTTAAAACGTCAAAATTATGAAAGATGGAAAAATTATATTTCAAATTCAAAAACTCAGTTGACTCAAAAACTAAAGGGATTTCGAGAAAAACTTATTCTTTATAAGTTGTTCATTATAGCATTCTCTACAATTATTATCAATATAAATTTGCTGTAACTATTATCGTTTTATAATTATTAACCAAAAATTAAAAAAATAATAATAATTTTTTTTCTCGAATAAAAATAATTTTATGAAAAATGTTTTCAAGCAAAAGATGTTCATTTCTTTGTTGTCATCAAAGTTTGTTTCAATGTTTTTGTGATATTTTTCATATTTAAGAAAATATTGGCAAAAAACAAAAAACAGTTAAGGTAAACGCCCACTTCCGGTGTACGAAATTTTACCAAAAGCTTTTCAATTCTTCAGATTATCAAATAAGACGGATGTTACCTCCTAATTTGAAATTATTATGTGATGACAAACAACATCATCCTTAACGCTAAGGACAAAATATTTACTTCATTTACTAAGGTTTTAAATCGTTAATTTTTTAATTACTTATATTTTTCTTATATAATTATTTTCCAATTTTTGTGTATGAATTAAAAAAACAATTAATTTGATTGTTATTAACAAATAAAATTTGTTTTGTAAATAAATGTTTTTTTTTTCATAAGGTGGGTCGCGAAAAATGTTAAAACCTCTTTCCGGGCTGCGGCCAAAAAAGTTTAGTAAACGCTGATCTAACGCCATCGACCACTACTTATGCATTTGCAACGGCTTCGCCGTCACTTCGGCTAGTACGGGTATAACCACTAGCCATACAAAGACTTAACCTCATCCTAACCTAAGCATAAGCAACTTCCATTTGCAACTGCTAACTGATAAGTAATGACGATCGATGGCTGTACTTCGCTCCGCCATCGACCACTACTTCTTATGCATTGGTGATGGCTTCGCAGTCACTTCGGCTACTACGGGTAAAACCACTAGCTAAGAATATAAGCAATGACTCAAACGAGCCGTAGTTTTCAATAAGCCGTCATGAGATAAGTCTTATTGCAATAAGCCCGGATAAAATCAGGCTGTTTGAACAAACAATTGCTCATTTTCTAACTAGCCTAGAGATGCATGGGCTCATTGCAATAAGCCTAAAAAATATCAGGCTGATTGGAAAGTGCTCCAAAAATTTCCAATTAGCCGGGCGCATTGTAAAATGACGAGGCTCTTTGCAATAAGCCGAATTTTTCAATTAACCTACGACATATACACTATTTGTCCGACTTTATCGGGGTATTGATATTGTCAATTGATTTGAATTTCGAGTAGTATGATCTTTTGCTCAACAGATACCCGTACTCATCATCACGAGAGTAAGAGAACAAAATGGCTGAAGCACGCTTGACGTTTGAGCAACGAAAATGCATTTTAATGTGGTTTACTCTTTGACTATATACATTTGGACTGCTAGTCCCCCTCCATTTCCGGAAATGGAGGGTAATTTAAAAACTGGAAAGCAGAATCCTTACAATTTATAAAGTAATTGATCTTACAATCCAGAAAATACAGTCAAGTCGATACCGCTCGCAGGAATTGAAAATTTCTCGCACGTTCCTTTGAATTTTGACGAAAGACCGCGGTTTCGAAGCCGTACAAAATTCAATTGGTGTAAGTGTCAATTAATCGTGTAACTTGTGCACTTGCAGTGTTCCATTAAGCGCAATAGGGGGTAATGATCAGTAATTCTGTCATGTAAGATGTTAACGTTCTTGATTATAAGCGCAAGAAACCTGAAAAAAAAACTTACCTTAGCTATTAACTGCATATTAAACGGCCCGGTAACTTCCAAACTAGCAGCAATCGCCTTCGAAATTTGTTTGATCTTCGTCAGCGTCTGGGGATTAATATCTTGAGGAGGAGTGACCAACGTAGCATCCCCGGAATGCACCCCGGCATTCTCTACGTGTTCGGAGACGGCCATGCACAAAATAACACCATCATACGCAACGGCATCAACGTCAATCTCCTTGGACTCCAAAAGAAACTTGGAAATCACCACCGGATGTTCCTTGCTGACATCACTGGCGGCGTTCAGATACGTTTCCAAATCTTGATTGGAATGAGCCACGTTCATAGCGGCGCCGCTGAGCACATAAGACGGTCGTACCAGGCACGGATAACCGACCTCGTTGCAGAATTCAATGGCCGATTTTAAGTTGGTTAACTCTTTCCATCTGGGTTGGAGGATTCCGATTCGATCGAGCATGCGCGAGAATTTGAAGCGGTTTTCGGCACCATCGATGAAATCCGGCGAAGTGCCCAAAATTCTAGCCTGCTGCCTATGTAAATCCATCGCTATGTTATTCGGCAGTTGCCCACCCATGGATAAAATGATCCCAGTCGGGTTTTCGAAATTATAGATATCCATGACCACCTCAAACGAGATTTCCTCGAAGTACAGCCGGTCCGACATGTCATAATCCGTGCTCACAGTTTCCGGATTGTAGTTCACCATAATCGTTTTCTTATTCAACTTCCGTAATTCGCGCAAGCAGCCAACCGCGCACCAATCGAATTCCACAGAACTTCCAATTCTGTACACACCAGAACCTATCACCATCGTATGCTCATCGTTGAATTCAAGATCGTGGATGGAAGCATTGTACGTTAAATACAGGTAATTAGTTGTCGCGGGCCATTCCGCAGCAACTGTATCGATTTGTTTGACATACGGAGTGATACTAAAGTCCTGACGCTGTTTTCGTATCGCCAATTCGGTACTCTTAACAGCTACCGCGATTTGTTTGTCACTGAATCCAATCTGTTTCGCGCGTAATAAGTCGGCTTTCGTTAAGTTGATTGGAGCAATTTTTTCTAAAATTGAGTTGTAATCGACGACGTTTTTCATTTTTTGTAAGAACCAGCGGTCAATTTTCGTGAGGTTGTAAAGTTTATCTACGGAATAGCCGTTGCGCAATGCGGCCGCTAGTACAAACATACGTTTGTCTGTCGGCTCTTTCAAATCTTCGTCGTTCACTTCTTTTAGGTACGGGTCGAAACCTATAACCGTTTCGTCGACCATGCGCAAGGCTTTTTGGAAAGCTTCTTCGAATTTACGCCCGATTGCCATTACCTCGCCAACGCTCTTCATTGAACTACCTGCAATTTTGAAAAGAATTTATATTACTTTAAACATTCATTAAAAAAAAAACGTGTGCCGTGCTTTTTTATTTTTAAAAATTTAAGTTGGTAACACAAATTGAGGTTATGTTACATGCGGCATGTTCCTACCGACAAATTAATTTGCTGTGATAAACGACGCTGAGAAGACGTAGGTTCACCTTCCAAAATTCCTTGGACTGTGCTAATAGCATCCTGAGTACGTTTGACTGGTCTACCACTTCCTGGTTTACGGAGACATAACAGATCATGATAAGGTATTTTTAAATTCATCATCAATCAATAATGAGAACGTTAGAAAATTCTTCCTGAAACTCTGCCATAGGTGTGTCGAATGAATACACCCAATTTGCGTCCACTTTAGTCCCATTTCGGAAATTACTTTCAACTAGAAACGTTTCTGCTGGTTGCTGTAAACCATTGGACCACGGAATAATTGTGACTTTTAGAACGATCTGACGTTTTGTTTGTCAATTCAGAACATGTGTGCCAACTTAAATTTTTAAAAATAAATAATCATGGCACACTTGAGGTTTTTTTTTTAATGAACATACGATATTTGACTTTTGATTCAGATGGTAAAACATAATTACGACTAAATGCTATTTATTAAATTAAAGCGTTCTTAGCTTTCAGTGAAAACTAGTACGATATCATCACTCTGACATGGCAGATGGTAACTTCGCCATCGTTGACGCCGGTGCATGCAGAATTAAGTATTTTTTTAACGTATACCCTCTTAATTTTTTTATTTGATGTCAAAACAATTGTAAATGAAATTTCGTGTACTTAAGATTACAACAACCAGAGCCGACTTGTATCGAAACCATGTCTATTTTTATTAGGGGACGTGAAACATCAAATAACGGGTTCAAAACTTTCATCTAATGGACAAGTTCTGACAGTTTTATTTTACAATATTCGTAAATTGAACTGTTAATGAAAGCACAAGTCTCCACATTATCTAATGGGAAAAGGCACGAATACCTATTAAAACTTTAGCAATTGTGTCAAGAAACTTGTAAACTTACATCAAGATTGGAACAACTTGTAAAAAATGCACAGCACCGAGAAGAGTTTGTCTTAGATAATCTGTTTGATAATGCACTTGACGATGCGCTTGAATTAATGAAAACAGATGAAGATAGAACATTTTTGGAGAGCCAGAGAGACCTGGCCACGTAGCTGGAGTGGTCAAAAAACTGGCTAATAAAGAAGAAAGGGCACGCCTTAACTATTGCGGAAGAAAAGAGGCTTGCTAAGCATTTTAGGCACCAACTCTTATGAACCATTACATAACGATTCATATTCTGATTCTAATGAAAATATGGATTTACAAGCCGATTTGCCAACGCTGTTCGAGAACACACAACCCGGAACAAGTAAAACTTCTATGTGGAAAGATCTCCAAAATACTCCAAAATTAGTAGCAACGCTTGATAGGTGTCAGCTAAGTATGAGAGATTCTGTGTATATTCTTGAAGCTACCATTGGACATAATATTGATGAATTTCCGATAAGTAAGTCCTCAATTCATTGAATTTGTACGAATAAACAGAAAGTGCGTGCAAAAGTCATAAAGGTTGTTTTTCAAAAACAGGGTGTCAGACGTTGTGGCTATTCACTGCGATAGGAAACTGTTGCCTGCTCTAGATACTCGGAAATTAGAAGAAGAACATCTTCCGATAGTTATTTCATGTGGAAATAAAGAACAACTTATTGCTATGTCAAGGTTGGAACACTCTTCCGGAAGCGAACATGAGCAAGCTGTTTGGAACACGATTCTAGACTGTAATCTTGAAGATAAAGTGCAAAAACTCACCCGATACACTTGGACCTTTACTATTTAATAAATTACCTAAATATATAAAACTATCCCCAAATATACATTTATTTAAGAATAGACATAGGATTTTTTTGTTAGAAAAATTATACTACAATTTATTTTCTTACATAATTGTATTGTATACATTAATTGTCTTATGTATCACATACAAACACTATATATTTTTTGACGAGTCTAAAATGTTGTTATTGACATAATGTATCATTCATAGACAATAAATTATTATTATTATTATTAAATTCGTGGTTGTGATACTACAGCTTCAAATACAGTTCATATCAATAGTGCATGCGTGCTTCTCGAACAAAAACTTATTAGGGAAATGCTTATTCTTGCTTGCCGCCATCACATGTATGAATTGGTGTTAAAAAGCGTGTTCGAAATGAAATTCAGTCAAGTGACAACAAGCCCTGATAGTACACTCTTCAAAAAGTTCAGAGATAACTGGAAAAGTGTCGATCCTGATCAGCTACAGTGCTATAATGAAAAGCTAACATCGTGCCTGACAAATTGGCAATTTGCTTGAGTTTTACCAAACTGAACTGACCAAAGAAGTAGTCAGAGATGACTATCGAAAGTTGATAGAGCTTTCTGTTACATTTTTAGGCGAAAATTTAAAATTCCACACCCAGGTGCCATGCGCCATGCTCGATGGATACTCGATGCTCCCAAGTAGCGACGGCCACTGAGCAGACCCTCCCGTTCGACTCAGTTTCCGAAGTTGCAATGGCCAACAAATTTAATCCAGCCGCCACAGCCCCGTGAAACTGCATACTTACCTCAACGAGAATGCCCACCGGCCCACACTGATTGTGAGTAAGATGTTCACAGCCAACAACATTATAGCTCAAGCGAAGATCACGGCATCTAGTGTGCGTCGATGCTACCCCGCTCAGTGAAATATTATATGTTCCACTGTGTCCTATGTCCTATGGGGTCTATGTAACAAAGACACTGGATTGACACGACCTTTCCAATCTTCTTGAGGTAAAATATCAAGCAGCCAAGTCTCGTTAGTAGTTGCGTCAGCTCTATAGGATCAACTGGCACGTCCAGACAGCACGTCCGTTGATCGGGACTACCCGAGCTGTCATTCACCTTTGGTTCTGATCCTACCGCCAGCTCGTGCATCCCATAAAATTTTACTGACGATGAGAAAGCTAGCATTTCTACGACATTAGTGAACATCATCATCGATACTGTTAAAATATGATTGATGTTAGCATTACCTTGATTTTTTTGAAAAAGTGATATGATAAAATAAACTGCTCAATTAGTCAAAAATTGTATTATTGCCGTGATCTGAAATATGGATCCAAACATTAAAGACACTTCACTTTTTTTTTCCTCCAACCAATATATTTGCTTTGCATTTGTATACAAACTGTAGTTCCTTCAGCACTTAACCAACAACGACTACAAAACAAATGTACCGAAATTTACCTTTTCTACTCCCCATTGATTTAATTAATGCGAATGCGTAGCTGAATTAAGTTTATCGTCGCAGCCCACTTTTCGGGGATTTTTGGCGGAAACGTTCATTTCACGATGGGTCGCGTCTCTATTATGAAGACAATCTAATGTGTTGGTCAATTTTTACATATCGCAGCCCGCGTGTGCATAAAACAACCATATCTCAAGGACGACTTCTTGAGCACTGGCGATATTTTATTGCATATACGATCATATGTGGATGCGTGACAGCAAGAAGACTTTTTAGTTCCTCCAGGCGCCGACAGTAGGACGGCGAAACTGTCTCCGCACTGGTAGTTTTTACAGCGCGTGCACCGACGGGCGACGTTTTAGTTGAGTAGGTTTTTTCAGGAATGATGGCGTTCACGTCATCAATTCCAAAATCCCGAATCAATGCGTTTAAGGTCACCATAGTGCGCATTGGCGTAACGATAAATGGTATAAGTTTTTTTACTGAATTCTGCGTTAAATCATCCTCAAGATTTTTGTGTGATATTCCAACACTCTTGTAAACGAATCGTGCCGATGAATACCTTACTGGAAGGCACAAAATGATATTTTAAATGTACATCGAGCGTTTTGCAGGGTCAGATGATACTGACGTTTAAAACGTCAAAATTGTGGAAGATGGAAATGACAAATTATACTTCAAATTATATATAATAAAACAAAAATTAATTTCCCTTGAAAATTACGTATTTTTTGTACCAAAAAAAACCGGAAAAAACTTGCATACACCTGGTATAGTCGCAGAAGCTAACCTCTAATTATACATTCTGTTTACCATTCGAAAGATCGTTTACACAGAGGAAAATATAATACTAGTGTTATGTCAATTTAAGCCAGAGTTATATTTATTACCACCTTTGTGATATCCAGCGTAATACAATGAGAGCCAAAATGATTTGTTCATTTTTAATAGGAAATAACACATGAATTATTTTAAATGCAGAAATAATATAAATGACATCTTAAAAAGTAATAATGGGAGTTTTACTTTTTGAATATAGTGTGTGTTAAATGTCCGCCACCCTTCTCTACACACTCTTCTAAACGACGGACGAAATCTGCCATAACTCGTTGAAGCATATCCTGTGGAATAGCTTCAATTTCTTGTCGGATATTTCTTTTGAGCTCCTCTATATTTCTAGGCTTACTCTTAAACACTCTACTCTTTAAATATCCCCAAAGAAAAAAGTCTGGAACAGTAATATCAGGAGATCTCGGGGGCCAATTAAAATCACCGTTTCGAGAAATTAGTCTATTCGGAAATGTCTCTCGCAGGATCTCCATACTTATTCTTGCAGTATGACAGGTTGCACCGTCTTGTTGAAAAAAGTGATTTCTTTCTTCTTCTTCAATTTGCGGTATACAAAATGTCTGGAGCATATGTGCATACCGTTGAGAATTGACTGTGACTGTTTCGCCGTTTTCTTCAAAAAAATATGGACCGATGATTTTTCACGATGATACAGCACACCAAACAGTCACTTTTGGGGAATGTAAGGGTCTTTCATAGATTTCACACGGGTTTTCGGTAGCCCAGTATCGAAAATTCTGTTTATTTACCATGCCATGTAAAGTAAAGTGTGCTTCGTCGCTCATGAAAAGATGTTGTGCGATATCGGGTTCCTCATTGCTTAACTCCAAAAAACGTTGACAAAACTCAACACGGCTTTGTTTATCACGATCAGTTAACTTCTGCACCACTGCTATTTTGTATGGATGAAACTTCATTTTGTGCAGCATTCTTCGGGTACTTGTTGCAGATAAATTTAACGCTGCCGCATGCCGCCGAACTGATCGATTTGGGCTACGCAGAATTGATTGTCTCACCCGTTCCTCATTTTCAGGATTGCATGCAGAGCAAATCCTCCCGGTTGATTTTCTTCTCTCAACTGACCCATGATTTCGCCACTTCCTTACCCAATACGAAATAACAGTTCGAGCCGGAACATCACGAACATTAAAATGTAGACAAAATAAACGTTGAGTTTGAATAATTGAACTTAATTTAAGAAAACTTTCAACACAAAATATGCGTTGCTGTATGTTCCAACGCACCATTTTGACAACTGTCAAAATATCTCCAAAGTCTCCTCTTTCAAATTGTTATCAGTAATATAGCGATTAATAAATAGTTATATTTGTTATTGTTTTGTTATTAAAAATGAAAAAATCATTTTGGCTCTCATTGTATAATAAAAATTATCAGCATGCATGTACATTAAAAGAACAAATTCAATACACACCTATTTTTGTGCTGACGCGAGAAAACTTGCTAAGATCCCACCTAGGTATCTTCACAACGCAGTAATCCAAACTGGGCTCGAAACATGCCGTCGTTATTCCAGTAACGGAATTCTTTATCTTCGGCAAGGGAATCCCCAAAGCCAATTTCGCAGCAACGTACGCTAGTGGGTAACCCGTGGCTTTACTGGCTAAAGCTGAACTCCTCGACAGTCTGGCATTAACCTCGATGATAAAATATTCCTCAGCATACGGATTGAAAGCGTATTGGATGTTACATTCCCCAACAACGCCAAAATGTCGGATCACATTAATGGCAGTCGTTCGTAGCAGATTGTACTCTCTGTTTGATAAAGTTTGGCTGGGAGCTACAACGATGGATTCCCCAGTGTGGATGCCCAACGGATCAACGTTTTCCATATTACAGACGGTGATGCAGTTGTTGAAGGCATCCCTGACCACTTCGTACTCAACTTCCTTCCATCCTTTCAGGGATTTGTCGATTATTAACTGGTTGGAATGAGCTAAAGCCTGTTGAGCTAATGATTTCAGTTCTTCTTTATTATCAGCAAAGCCGGATCCTAATCCACCCAAGGAAAACGCGGCTCTGGCCATCACAGGGTAACCCAGTTTATCGGCAGCTTCTAAAGCTTCTTGTACGGAATACGCGGCCAGGCTAGGGGCGACCTTTTCGCCAATTTGAGCAATCCTGTCGCTGAAGACTTTCCTATCTTCGGTGTCTATGATAGCTTGTATTGGAGTTCCCAAAATTTTAACTCCGTATTTTTTGAAAACACCTGCCTTCTCTAACTCGACTCCGCAATTCAATCCAGTTTGCCCTCCGAAAGTTAACAGCACCCCTCCAGGTCTCTCCACGCGAATGACTTGCTCAACGTATTCGGGCACCAGCGGCAGGAAATACACTTTATCGGCTAACCCTTTGGACGTCTGCACGGTTGCGATGTTGGGATTAATCAGCACGGTCTGTATATTTTCCTCGTGCAACGCTTTAATCGCCTGACTGCCGGAATAATCAAACTCTCCAGCTTGGCCAATGGATAAACCACCTGAACCAATTATTAGCACCTTCTTGGGAACATTTTTTAAGTGGGGTTCGCGGATTTCGTACTTTAGGGTTTTGGTTATTAACTCTTTGACGTTGGTGGAGGTTCCTTTGATCGTTTCCAGGAATACGTCGAAGAGACATTCCAAATCCTGAGGACCGGCGGTGTGTTCCGGGTGGAATTGGACGCTGAAGTATGGTAGAGTTTTGTGGATTATACCTTCGTTGGTGTTGTCGTTGGCATTGTAGAAGAGTGATTCCCATTCGGATGGAAGGGATTTCGGGTCGATGGCGAAACCGTGGTTTTGCGAGGTCATGTAACATTGTTGGGTATCTGAGTGTATGCATGGTTGGTTATGTCCACGATTACCATACCTAAAATTGAGAAAATTATGTGTTAATACTTCAACTGCCTCAATACAGTATTTGCATTTTAATTAAATTTGGACGTTTTCACCGGCCGTACTTTTCAGGGATATTTTTAAGTCTACGCTAAGTTTATGATATAAGACTAGCTATACAGGGTGTGCCATTTTAAATTGTGTAATGTTTGGTTTTGCGCACAGTTCATCATACGGAGGCGCGCGCATGAATGAGAGAATAAATTAGTCAGTTGAGTTGCGATGCTGGTTTGGAATAGTTGTAAATGTATTTCCGCAGAAATAAAAGTTCAGTTATTTGTAAATATTGTTTTACTTCACCGGCCAGAGTAGAACAGTACAGTGGCGACGAGGAACAAATTGCCACCCCAAATATCTCAAAAATTAGTAGGGTTCGGAGGGGGACATACGCTGGTGACCTTGAAAATGACCTTGGCGTTAACTTTCAAGTACAAACGAAGGTCAACTTTGATTTTTCAAATGGAACCCCCTATTTTTTATTGCGGGAAAAAATACAAACTTTTTGTAGGAAATGCTTTTTTTAAGAGTTTTGTTCACGAATTTTGTCCGTCATGTCGTTTTAAATCTCAGATGAATCCAGGCTGTGATTCACGCATTACTCTCGGCATAAGCATCGAAGGTGCGGGAGCAAGATCTCCGGATCTTACTCCTCTTTACTTTTTCCTCTGGGGGACTAGTCAAGAAGAAAGTATTTGCTGAAGCTCCGACAACAGTGCAGAACACGAAGGAGAAGATTGGAGCTGCATTTCGAGCAATTTTCATCCAAACCCTTCGAAATGTTCAAGTAAACTTTCGCCAGCGGGTACATTGACAAGGATGGACACTTGATCGAGCATTTGATCTAACAACGAGATCGAATCTCCAGCCACTGAAACCATCGGCCCTTTGCAGGGCCAATGATGTGCAAAATCCCATCGGCAACCTCCACGTGGTGCACATCGGGTGACGCTAATGCCAAGGGTAATGCATGAATCACAGCCTGGATTCATCTGAGATTTCAAACATGATGGACAAAATTCGTGGAAGAACTCTTAAAAAAGCATTAAAAAAAAAACGTTTCCTACAGAAAGTTTGTATTTTTTCCCGTAGAATACGATCCCACAATAAAAAATAGGGAGTTCTATTTGAGAAATCAAAGTTGATCTTCGTTTGACCTTGAAAATTGATCCCAAGGTTATTTTCAAGGTCACCAGAGTACGCCCCCCTCTGAACCCTACAACTTTAATCTGAAACATTTTTTGCTATGTTGCTCAGGTATTTAGATATTTGGGGTGGCAATTTAAAATGGGACCCCTGTACAGGTTTAGAAAAATTTAAAAAATGCAAATTCAAACCAATTAGTTTAAAACCTTGGGTTGTGTTTAACTGACTGGAGGATAAGATAGGGCCCATCCACCACCCTCTGGTTCCAATTTTACTACAGCTATAGATACTCTATTCGTTGGGTTTATCAATTTAACTTTCTGATTTTAAATCCATCACCTTAAAGCACTGTTTACAGCTTAATAAGATGTAGAGGGTATGCCATATCCTACAATGCAAGTGGTGGGTGGTTAAGCCTTATCCTAGAATATAAGTGGCGGGTGGGCTCTATTCTGCAATCTAAACAGTTAAACCATAAACGATAGTGTTTTATTGCAAATTAAATAAAGAAAAAAAGGCTGTCTTTATTAGAAGATAAGACGCTGGTGGCTTAAATACGTAAGTTGATCAACCGCCTTAAAAAACTGGTGTTTTACACCGATGTGAACCTGGCGCCAGACTTTAAAAAATTTGGACTTTTTTACCGTAGATCGATTGTACCTTGTTTGTACCTGTTTGTACCGCTATTAACTTCATTGTACCTCAAAGACAAAAAAGTTATTAAACAATAAAAAAATGGCCAGCGCCCAACTTTCACAATTTCAAATTTGGTTTATGCCATTCGAAAGAGAATCGTCAGTACCCGTTTGAACCTCTTTTTAAATTGTGTGTACCTCAAAGGTACGAGAAGTACAGGCTTTTCAAAAATTTTACATTCTATGGAGGCGATTTTAGTCAATTTTCAAGTAATCGCAAAGCGACTAAGGGGGATCGAAAGAGCATCATTTGTACCCGTTTGTACCTCTTTTTAAATTGTTTGTACCTCAAAGGTACCAGAAGTACAGTCTTTTAAAAAAATTTACATTCTTTGGTGGCGATTTTAGTGATTTTTCAAGTAACCGCAAAGCTACCAATGGGAATCGAAAGAGCATCATTTGTACCCGTTTGTACCTCTTTTTAAATTGTTTGTCCCTCAAAGGTACTAGAAGTAGAGGCTTTTCAAAAATTTTACATTCTATGGAGGCGATTTTAGTGATTTTTCAAGTAATCGCAAGGCGACCAATGGGAATCGAAAGAGCATCATTTGTACCCGTTTGTACCTCTTTTTAAATTGTTTGTACCTCAAAGGTACCGGAAGTACAGGCTTTTAAAAATTTTTGCATTCTATGGAGGCGATTTTAGTCAATTTTCAAGTAATCGCAAAGCGACCAATGAGAATCGAAAGAGCATCATTTGTACCAGTTTGTACCTCTTTTTAAATTGTTTGTAAGGCTTTTAAAAATTTTTGCATTCTATGGAGGCGATTTTAGTCAATTTTTAAGTAATCGCAAAGCGACTAAGGGTAATCGAAAGAGCATCATTTGTACCCGTTTGTACCTCTTTTTAAATTGTTTGTACCTCCAAGGTACTAGAAGGACAGGCTATTAAAAAATTTTGCATTCTATGGAGGCGATTTTATTCAATTTTCAAGTAATCGCAAAGCGACCAAGGGGAATCAAAAGAGCATCGTGTGTACCCGTTTGTACCTCTTTTTAAATTGTTTGTACCTCAAAGGTACCAGAAGTACAGTCTTTAAAAAAAAATTATATTCTATGGTGGCCATTTTAGTGATTTTTCAAGTAATCGCAAAGCGACCAATGGGAATCGAAAGAGCATCATTTGTACCCGTTTGTACCTCTTTTTAAATTGTTTGTACCTCAAAGGTACCTGAAGTACAGTCTTTTAAAAAAAATTATATTCTATGGTGGCCATTTTAGTGATTTTTCAAGTAATCGCAAAGCGACCAATGAGAATCGAAAGAGCATCATTTGTACCCGTTTGTACCTCTTTTTAAATTGTTTGTACCTCAAAGGTACCAGAAGTACAGTCTTTTAAAAAAAAATATATTCTATGGTGGCCATTTTAGTGATTTTTCAAGTAATCGCAAAGCGACCAATGAGAATCGAAAGAGCATCATTTGTACCCGTTTGTACCTCTCTTTAAATTGTTTGTACCTCAAAGGTACCAGAAGTACAGGCTTTTAAAAATTTTTGCATTCTGTGGAGGCGATTTTAGTTAATTTTCAAGTTATCGCATAGCGACTTATGGGAATCGAAAGAGCATTGTTTGTACTTGTTTGTACCTCTTTTTAAATTGTTTGTACCTCGAAGGTACCAGAAGTACAGGCTTTTAAATTTTTTTAAATTCTATGG
Source organism: Ocypus olens (assembly GCA_910593695.2). Lineage (NCBI taxonomy): Eukaryota > Metazoa > Arthropoda > Insecta > Coleoptera > Staphylinidae > Ocypus > Ocypus olens. The sequence continues at coordinate 13,758,922 of OU343053.1, read as the reverse complement.
AGGATACCGGTGCTTTAGGCATTTGAAAAAAAAATACCACATAAAATCACAATTTAAAAAAGAAATAAAAAAATATTTATTTTTTAATCAAGATTTAAAAAATATTTCAGAAATACTGTACGCTACACCTACAAAGTGTAGTACTTATTTTTTTCACTGTAAAACAAAGCAAAACATGAAACAAAATTCAAAACACATTTTAAGATAACTATAAAAAAAAAATGAAATAATGTTGGTTTTGACAACAATCTTAAATAAGAAGCGAATAAAGTTATTTTCTATAATTTGTATATTTAGACATTTTTTTAATCTAATTTCTTTTGGCAATTTTGAAAACTAATTCGCCCATGCTCTCGTAACCTGATGTAAGTTCTAGTCCTACATAGAAAGGTCACTTCAAATGGAATTGATATACCTTCTAATTAAATTCAAAAAAACGAAATATAGCCTGAATATATAAATATTCAACCTGTTCGTAACTCTGCAAGCAAAATTAAGTCTTACTAAGACTATAAACAAATAACTTATTGAAACAACTACTTCCCTGGCTGATGCCACGCCGGATATTGAATGATACAAAGGAAATTTGCATGTTATTACTAGTACTACTAGTGAAATAACATTGGTTTAAGATCCCTTATTTCTACCCACAGGACTAACTTGAAAAATGAAACTAAATTGAATTTGAAAACTTTAAATTATAAAACTGAACCCAAAAGTATGTAAAAATTAAGTAAATAGCCATCTGCAGACGCGTTTCGAGATTTATCTCTCATCAGTGCAGCTTCGCATTTAAATTGAATGTTAAAGAATAAAATACACTTACGTGAAGGTGACCGTGACCGCGAAGGAGTCGTAAACAAATGAGGAGATTATAGAAGGGTTGGACTGATTTTATACCTGAATTTAGGTGATTAGTGAAAGTACAGATGTGAAGAAATAAATGATCTTGTTTTCAGTTGGAAAACCGAATACTCGATTTCTATTTTATTTATTATTTAAATCGAGTATTCGGTTTTCCAACTGAAAACAAGATCATTTATTTCTTCACATCTGTACTTTCACTAATCACCTAAATTCAGGTATAAAATCAGTCCAACCCTTCTATAATCTCCTCATTTGTTTACGACTCCTTCGCGGTCACGGTCACCTTCACGTAAGTGTATTTTATTCTTTAACATTCAATTTAAATGCGAAGCTGCACTGATGAGAGATAAATCTCGAAACGCGTCTGCAGATGGCTATTTACTTAATTTTTACATACTTTTGGGTTCAGTTTTATAATTTAAAGTTTTCAAATTCAATTTAGTTTCATTTTTCAAGTTAGTCCTGTGGGTAGAAATAAGGGATCTTAAACCAATGTTATTTCACTAGTAGTACTAGTAATAACATGCAAATTTCCTTTGTATCATTCAATATCCGGCGTGGCATCAGCCAGGGAAGTAGTTGTTTCAATAAGTTATTTGTTTATAGTCTTAGTAAGACTTAATTTTGCTTGCAGAGTTACGAACAGGTTGAATATTTATATATTCAGGCTATATTTCGTTTTTTTGAATTTATTTAATACTCTCTGCAATAAGTAAGGTTGTTTCTATTTTATTTACCTTCTAATTTATGTATCATTCTCTGCGCCAGTTTTAGAAATGATATTTTTCACAAGATAAGGAGTTTCCATGCATAGCTTAGAATTCAGGATGTGAATTGATTCAAAGAACTCGTTACAGGATTCCATCAAATATCCTTTAGAAATCGACTGCAAGTCAGGTATATTGTTATTATTGAGTTGATAATTATTTCTAAAATCGCCCACTGAATGTTTAATTTTGTATCTGTGAGCTACATAGCCTGCTATATTCATTACAAACTTTTTGTTTCTCTTCAAAATTTTCAATTAATTGCCAAAATTTGTTTGTCGACTGCTTCTTCGTCTAAGTATTGTGGTTGCCTAGATGTAATAGAAAAACATATTTCATCATCACAATCACCCTGCTCCTACTAATCGATGCTCTTTCGATTCCCATTAGCCGCTTTGCGATAACTTAAAAATTGACTTAAATCGCCTCCACAAAATGTAATTTTTTTAAAAAGCCTGCACTTCTGGTACCTTTGAGGTACAAACAATTTAAAAAGAAGTACAAACGGGTACAAATGATGCTCTTTCGATCCCCCTTAGTCGCTTTGCGATTACTTGAAAATTGACTAATATCGCCTCCGTAGAATGCAAAAAAATTTAAAATCCTGTACTTCTGGTACCTTCGAGGTACAAACAATTTAGAAAGAGGTACAAACAAGTACAAACGATGCTCTTTCGATTCTCATATGTCGCTATGCGATAACTTGAAAATTAACTAAAATCGCCTCCACAGAATGCAAAAATTTTTAAAAGCCTGTACTTCTGGTACCTTTGAGGTACAAACAAAATAAAAAGAGGTACAAACGGGTACAAATGATGCTCTTTCGATTCCCATTGGTCGCTTGGCGATAACTTGGAAATTGACTAAAATCGCCACCATAGAATGTAAAAAATTTTAAAAGCGTGTACTTCAGGTACTTTTGAGGTACAAACAATTTAAAAAGAGGTACAAATGGGTATAAACGATGCTCTTTCGATATCCTTTAGTCGCTTTGCGATAACTTGAAAATTGACTAAAATCGCCTCCATAGAATTTATTTTTTTTTAAAAGCCCGTACTTCCGGTACCTTTGAGGTACAAACAATTTAAAAAGAGGTACAAACGGGTACAAATGATGCTCTTTCGATTCCCATTGGTCGCTTGGCGATAACTTGGAAATTGACTAAAATCGCCACCATAGAATGTAAAAAATTTTAAAAGCGTGTACTTCAGGTACTTTTGAGGTACAAACAATTTAAAAAGAAGTACAAATGGGTATAAACGATGCTCTTTCGATATCCTTTAGTCGCTTTGCGATAACTTGAATATTGACTAAAATCGCCTCCATGGAATTTAATTTTTTTAAAAGCCCGTACTTCCGGTACCTTTGAGGTACAAACAATTTAAAAAGAGGTACAAACGGGTACAAACGATGCTCTTTCGATATCCTTTAGTCGCTTTGCTATAACTTGAAAATTGACTAAAATCGGCTCCATAGAATTTATTTTTTTTAAAAACCCATACTTCCGGTACCTTTGAGGTATAAACAATTTAAAAAGAGGTACAAACGGGTACAAACGATGCTCTTTCGATATCCGTTAGTCGCTTTGCGATAACTTGAAAATTGACTAAAATCGGCTGCATAGAATTTAATTTTTTTTAAAGCCCGTACTTCCGGTACCTTTGAGGTACAAACAATTTAAAAAGAGATACAAACGGGTACAAACGATGCTCTTTCGATATCCCTTAGTCGCTTTGCGATAACTTGAATATTGACTAAAATCGCCTCCATAGAATTTAATTTTTTTTTAAAGCCCGTACTTCCGGTACCTTTGAGGTACAAACAATTTAAAAAGAGGTACAAACGAGTACAAACGATGCTCTTTCGATATCCTTTAGTCGCTTTGCGATAACTTGAAAATTGACTAAAATCGCCTCCATAGAATTTTTTTTTTTTAAAGCCCGTACTTCCGGTACCTTTGAGGTACAAACAATTTAAAAAGAGGTACAAACGGGTACAAACGATGCTCTTTCGAATGGCATAAACCAAATTTGAAAATGTGAAAGTTGGGCGCTGGCCATTTTTTTATTGTTTAATAACTTTTTTGTCTTTGAGGTACAAACGAAGTTAATAGCGGTACAAACAGGTACAAACGAGGTACAATCGATCTACGTTAAAAAAGTCCAACTTTTTTAAAGTCTGGCGCTAGGTTCACATCGGTGTGTTTTACTATTTTAAAAACTTAATTTATTCCCGCAACACTTAAAAGAAGTACTTACTTCATTTTGAAACTGGAACATCCGATGGCCAGCGACAGCAACTGATGCCCTAAACAAATTCCAAAAATGGGCTTCGCTTTGGAAGACTTCAGCACATTCTTTAGATTCTCGATGGTACTGGCACACATTTCTGGATTTCCGGGTCCGTTGCTTAGGAACAACCCGTCGTACTCATCAACGTTCAGTTTATAATCCGATGGAACTAAATCCACCCTCGCTCCCCTTTTCAGAAAACATCTAATCTGATTGTACTTTAGGCCACAGTCAACGGCACAAATTCTTGGTGTACCTTTGGGATTAAACGTTTTTGGTCCCTAAAAATTAATAATAATTAACAATTCCATTTATTTCTCAGAGGTTTACATTAAATATTCCCAATTCCTGAGATTGTTGTTTGTTCAAAAATTTCATTTTTAATCAAGTTATCAAAAACTTAAACTAATTGGAGGAACTTTTGTTTTAAACAATTGATTTAGTAGACTCTCTAGTCATCATAATACACAACTTTGTGAATAAAATAAGCGGTATGGCCAATTTACCACGAGCAAATTTATGGTAATGTTTTGAACTTGGAACATAATAGATTCGAAAAAACACACCCAACCCATTTATTTTCATATATTCAGGCTACATTTCGTTTTATTGAATTTATTTAATGCTTTCTGCAACAAGTAAGGTTGTTTCTAATTTGTCCATTTATTTTATTATTTATTATTAGATATTGGTAATAGCAAATAGAGAACAATTATTTTTGAGTAAGGAACTCTTGAAAAAATGTATCTTTAAAATATTTTATTTATAAATTTAGCTTGAATAAAGGGATACCATCAATCATTCATAATTTAAGCTTAAGACTTTGTTATAATTTAAGTAGTAATCGTAGTAATTGTGGCTACAATGTTTCTCAAAGGGTGTGCCTCGTATCTCTCACAGCCGAGATAAAAAAACGGGCATCCTGTTTGCTTAATGTATTGTAATTTGATTACCTACCTTTATAGAAACTTCTTCAACTAAATTCCTCTCATTAGGATCTAAAAATTTAACGTTGTCATCGATCGGCAGCGAATAGACAATTCGTCCCAGCATTGTTCCCCTTTCCCGAATTTTCTTGGTCAATTGCCTCGTGTCGATTTCCTGAATTCCGGGAATATTTTCGCTTTCCATCCACTTGCTGAGCGTTTGCATCTGCCGCCAGTGACTCGGATGGTCGCAGTGTTCTCCGACGACCAATCCGGAGGCCCAGATTCGATGGGATTCGAAAAAGCTAAAAAAATGTTTAATGTGTACAGTTCTAATGGAAAACGAGCAGATATTTACTATGGAAGTCCATTTTCATCGAGTGTTTTATCCGGAACTCCATAGTTGCCGACTAATGGATATGTAAGAACTAATATTTGAGCGTGATAACTGGGATCTGTTAAGGATTCGGGGTACCCGACCATTCCCGTCTGAAAAACTGTAAATAATTTTATTTATTAATACTTATATTAATTACTCCTCAAACATATAAATAACAAATGAATAACGATGTAATAATGGTCGCAATCATCCTTTAAATTAATCACTTCGTATCCAAGGCAATTAATGTAACCTCAGGTGTCCCTCAAGGTTCTCATTGTGGGCCAATTTTATTTTCGTTATTTATAAACGATCTGAAACTATACATTAAACATTCGAAGTTCCTACTTTTTGCTGATGATCTCAAGGTATTTCGTACAATTACAGACTTAAATGACGCCGTGTACTTACAAGACGACTTAAATAACATCTATAGATGGTGCTGTGATAATAAATTGTATTTTAACCAGAGAAAATGTTTGTCCATATCTTTCGGTAGAGGGCAAATTATCAACAACGACTACAACATCAATGGAATCAGACTCTCTTCAGTTGATTACATTAAAGATCTTGGTGTTATAATGGATAGTAGACTCACATTTTCTAAGCATATAGATAGTATATGTTGTAAATCATTACAGACGCTGGGATTTATTAATCGTTTCGCGAAGAATTTTTCTATTGAGACTCAGAAACTTTTATTCATTTCTCTGGTGCGATCGCAATTGGAATACGCCTGCTGTATTTGGTCACCAATATATTCTAAACATATTTTACAGCTTGAACGAGTACAAAACAAATTTCTGTTGTCTATGTCTTATAGAAATGGTATCAACAGGATTGATTATAGTCGTAGCAACATGCTGTTGTCACTGAAATTAACCTCTCTTCGCGAGAGACGTAACTTTTCTGATCTATGCGTACTGTTCAAAATCGTAAACGGATTAATAAATTCCAGTGAACTACTTGCTAGTATAAATTTCAACATACCATCTACAACGAGATCAAACTTACTTTTCCGAGAAACGTTTCATCGCACTAATTATGCCCGTAACAATGCGGTCTGTCGGATGATGAGAATAGGCAACTTGGTCTGTTCTTCGCCTAATTTTATTTTATTCGGAACATCGTACAATAGATTTAAGCGCCATTTAAAATACATTGACTTATCACAGTGTGTCTCATAATATCCTTGCAATCTTATTTATTTCTTTTGTATTTATTTTTATTTTTGTATTTTATGTAATATGTATGTTATTTTTTTTTATAATAATTTTGTGTTTTACTGTTAATTTAATTATCATCATAATTGATTAATTGTAATTTATTTTTGTAAAATGGTTATTCCGTAAATAAATAAATAAATAAATAAATAAATAAATAAATAAATCAGACGTCCCCAAGTTGTGGTGCGCATGCCTATACGTGAATGTCGATCCACCGGTACGCCATAAATAAATGAAATAATAAAACAATATCTTTGAGAGAGACACTTGAGAATTTATAAAAAAAAAATTAAGACTCGTTTTTCTAAACATATTTACCTTATACTATTACAATAATTTAGAAAGATTGGTAACCTCTGCTCTAGATAGATAACAGATCTATAAAGAAATTTTGACCACACATGATAAGTCTTGAATTTCTCGTGATCTTCTAAACCCCAGGATGCAGTAGACTGGGAAACGATCAATGGCGGATTAAGCTGCCGATTATTTTGTGATGCATTATTCAACGTCGATTTACTTCATATATCTATTAGTGTATATGCCTCGTGAATCTAACGTGAAGCCGATTTTGTCTCTCTCGTTTTATTAAGGAAATAAGTCAACGGCACTTAAATGATCAGCTGTTCTGTAACGTGGACGCGATGATATTGGTCGTTGCTCGGATTACTCGGAAACGACCGAAAAAAATCATCAATTTTTATAAAACAAAGGGAACTTTAAAAAAAGGAAAAAGTGGTATCACATTGGTAAATATAAGCCGGATTACAGCAAAAAGAAACTTACTGCTGCTCTTGAAATTAGATTCCAGAATATACAGTTCTCAGTAGAAACTCTAGAGCAGCGCTCCGCAAAGTGGGGTCAGCGGACCATTGCCGGTCCGCGAGAAAAATCTCACCGGTCCGCCGGTTTATTTAAAAAAAAAACGCAATATTTTTGCAGAACTGCCTGTAGTTTAAGGTCATTTCATGAATGGAAATTTTTCATTTTTTGATAGCCCTTGTGCTCGACGCTCCTGAAATAAAGTCCGATGCATTTATGCCAGGGGAGAGTAAGTTTATGACATCGCTGCCATATTACCACACGCGTGACAAAAACATTCACTCCAGTGCTTCCAGGAGCAACAACACATGGGCCAAATATGTTTATATCATTTCTTATTCTGGCTGACAAGTAAAGGAGTTGCGGATCTATCTTTCAAAGAAACTTAGCAGTGAGCTATTTGCTTCTGCTGGCTGGCGAAGTCATACCATGTCTTTATAGGAGCAAAGTTTGATCAACACTACGTTCGGGATAGATGCCATCCATTCTACATGATAAATACTTTAGGAATCAACGCATCCTAAAGCTTCAACACTGTGCGATTTGTTTGGGAAGTATGGTTTGAGTGGTTTTGTTGACTTCAATACCCGTTATGAGAATTGCTTGGATAATGTATTTTCCAATCTTGGGCACAGCCAATTACGTACTCAACCTATCAATTCTGGTTTATCTGATCACGCTGGTATTCATGTAACTAACTGTGAACTCCAAGTTTAAAAGTCGTAATAAAATTGAAATTAGGCCCATAACTGCACACGGACATTCTAAACTCTATAGCCTGCTAGAAAATACTAACTGGGGATTCCTCAGTAACCCATCTCTGTTTCTTGCAATTTCAAAACTTTCCTAACGGCAATACAAGGATACCTAGATATGTCTTTTCCGGAATTGTACGTAACACCCCAGTGTTAAGTGGTTTAATGACACGTTACGTGAAATGCGAAATAATTTCAATTTAATGAGGGAAATTAGCCTACTTCGCCCTAATTTGAAACCCAACTATCACGATTTTAGGCATAAATATAAATCCACTTTACGGACCGCTAGAATTGTAGCTAATGCCAAATTGATCAACAATTCACCTCACAGCCCTAAAAACTTGTGGTCATTAATTAAAACCCCCTCAAATACAGCAGACGACAAATCTTGTGATATTGATGCCGACACCTTCAATGAAAACTTCACTACCATAGCTGAAAATTTTATAAAAAAAAACACCCAATGTCGAATCTACTCCTATACAACTAATCTCCCAACTTAGGATTAATTTGGAAAGCAATTACTTTGAATACCATGAGGTCAGTCAGGCTACCATGAAGGCTGTTGTCCAGAAACTGAAATGCGCTAACAGTAGTGATTGCTATGGCATGACCACTGCATTACTAAAGTCTACATTAAATGCTATTATAGCTCTACTAACTAAGCTTTTGAACCAATGTATTACATCCGGTACCTTCCCATCTTGTTTACAAATTGCCAACGTAATTCCTATTCACAAAGCAGGAAGCAGATCTGAACTCAATAATTATAGGCCTATCTCTCTCCTACCGATACTCTCCAAGGTGCTTGAGTCAATTCTTTTTCGTCAGATCGTAGATTATCTTAACGAAAACCAATATGGTTTTCTTAAAGGTGGATGCTATATTGGCTTTCACCCAAGAAGGCATTTGAACAAAGTTCATACTCTACTGCAACCTTTATGGACCTTGGAAAGGCCTTTGATTGTATTTTCCATCAGATCCTTTTGCAAAAGCTATATTTCTATAATTTTCACTCCAGCAGCTGCCGCCTGATTATATCCTATCATAGTTGTCGCCAACAACGGGTTTGTATTAATAATGTAACATCTAAAGAGATGGAACTTAACTGTGGTGTGCCTCAAGGAACAATTCTGGGGCCACTGCTGTTTTTGATATACGTCAATGATCTTCCGTGTCGAATGGAAAATTCCTTGGTAGTGATGTTCGCTGATGATACTACCATAAAGGACTACTCAGTTTCCAAAGACGGTGCTTTGTCGGCCAACAATAATTCTGTGATGCTTGCGTCTAACTGGTTTGCCGCAAATAAGTTAGTGGTCAACCCAACCAAATCCAGACAAATTAACTTCTTCCTTTCACTACGGCGTCAAATGATACTGTAACATTGTAACAAAATGCGCAATAGTAATAGTTTTCGAATAAAAAAGTAAAAATGAAAATTGATTTTTTTTATTTCTTGGCGATTTTTTGAAAACAAAAAAAGGTAACTCCAATTTCTCAACAGATTATTAATCAACGTTATAATACACAACTTTGCCCTAATTTAACCAACCTCGTATCTCTTAGGCCCGTTACACAGTCACGCGGATGCTCCGCGCTCCGCTCTCCGCGCGCGGATAGGATGCCATTGCTGTAATGGGAGTATATACAGTGAAGCGGTTGGCCGCGACGCGGAGGAACCGTCCGCGTGGCCCGTACGCCCCGCATCTAGCGGCACTCCTTATAAGCGCACGTGTGACACTCTTTCAGGTAAAAGACCATGTTCTTTAGAGTCCTTTTTAACAAATAATAATTATAATAAAGAGCTTTATTTATCTGATAGCACATTTATACATACATTATACAATATAATATTCACAATTAAAATACACACTTAACAAGCTTAGATAAATAGCAATATGCTAAGATCACTGATAACAGTGTCTGGTCTTCCGCGTACCCATAACATACAGATAAACAAATTGGATTACAGGAAGCATAAGTAAATAATTAGCAATCATATCAATGAGGGCAGCAGCTTGACTAGTAGCAAATGTAGTAAGAAATAATAATAATTATTATTATAATAATAATACAATTTATTTCAGTCTTCATACAATATATACATAAATAAATATCATAATCACATGAAACATCGTCAAGAAGAAAAATAAGTGTATACTATAATAGAATGTAGATGCTGTATATTAATTAATGGAATCATAGAATTCTTGCATACTATAAGGCTCAATGTCTAGGACTAAAAATCAATGGATTGTTGAGATGTGACACTATTCTACGAAACCGACGATATTAAATGGTTACCAAATAAGACACCTATACTCGAATTTGCTGATAACCTAAGCAAAATACAGAGATTTTATTAAGTCCATGTCACTGAAGGACGCACAAATATGCATAATAAACTCTAACATTCTGGACGTAGACATTGCAGTGTTACTAATATGCCTAATAAAATTTAAATAAAATAAAATGAATAAAATTCCTGGATCTTATCTCGATTCAAGTTGTAAGGTGTAACCCCATAACCGTGTATGAGGCTAGAAGAACATTGTATTTCTGAGAAAATGACGTAGAGGAGCGCTTATCAACATTGAGAATCAGTTTATGTTTTTCACACCAGGATACCAATGTATTAATATTATTCTGTGGACACATCATTTGACGAACAAAAAGTTTGATGTCATCTGCGTAGTCCAATACGTGACAGGTTAGGCAATTTTGCAGGGAATTAATAGAAATAATAAAAATAAGTAGCGGTCCCAGATTTGAACCCTGCGGGATCACAGAATTAATTGAAAATGCGTAGGACTAATAACCATTGAAGGCGATATATGCTAAGATTCCACAAGATTCAGATGACTAGAAGCGGGAACAAGTTCAGCAAGTTTCACTAGGGTTATGTCGTGGTCCAGGGTATCGAAGCCTCGTGAAAAGTTCGTGTACACTACATCCACTTGACCTTTCTTATCTACACTTCTTATACTTATACCTTTGCTTTGCAACGAGCATAACCGAATACAATATAACGCGAAACGTGCAATAGTTGATGGTTATTAGTCAATTGTTACCAGTAAGTGCTACTGGTTTGGTTTTGTGGTTTTTAATCACGAAAGAGTACCGAAACCGTAGTAATACCATTTTATCAAACGACGCTATGAAGTCGTTCAAGTTAAATTGACACTTAAATATCAAACATAAAGAATCAGGGCCAGATTACCGCCTAGGCAAACTTGGCAGTTGCCTAGAGCTCCGCAAAGATTCGGGGGCCCCATTTTGTTTTCCGATTATCTCACACACACACACAAACAAAAATGTCTTACATTTTATTTTTAGTATTATTCATCTATTTATTCACACACATCAGAAAATGTACAGAACGTTATACTTTTAATTTGGAAAATATGGAAATTATTGCTAACTGTCACGGACAATGCTAAGGTAATGCCGCAAACATGCTGGCATATACAAAGTAGGATTAAAGCGCAGGTACAAAGCGCCCATTTTATACCATGTGCAAACCATTCCTTAAATTTGATTGGAAATGCTGCAGCAGAAAGTTGTACCAATTATATCAATATTGTCAATCAAATTTATGTGTTTTTTTTTCTTTGTCGACGCATAGATGTGATGTAATACAAAAACTTTTTAAAGGTGTTAACCCAAAGATGTTACGTTAGATACGAGGTGGTCAGCGCGAGAAGATGCAGTCAAAGCACTGTATGCAAATTTCGTAAAGTGAAAAAAGCTTTGAGCTCAATTCCTTCAAATTCTATAGGAAAATCTTCTACACGATCTGAAACTCATTTACTCATCATTTGGAAGAAATTATTAAACCGAATCTACGCCTGCAATTTAAACCTTCAAGAGAAAGACTGCAATTTACATACTGCTGTGTTGATCTACGATTCCTTGAAGGCTTTCATACAGAAGATGCGTGACACCTTTCAAGGCTTTGAGGTAGAGGCCAGCAAACTCAAGGAATTGAACCTCAGTTTCTGAAAAATCAATACTTTTTCGATTTTTGGGCTTCGATCGTTCTTGGGTTTAATTTTATTTATCTAGAAAACTAAATAATTAACAGTTTGATTTTTTATAATATCAAATCCCAATTATTGCCCAATAACGATGTGTAAGCTAAAAGTCTGTATTTAAATACATTTTTGGAAAATCAATACTTTTTCGGGGCGGCCCGTTGGTGTAGTGGGTACAGGCGAGCGCTTGTGCTGGTTGCACCGCGTGCTGTGTGGGTTCGAATCCCAGCCCAAGCGAAAGATTTCGGGGCCTCGAAATATTCGCTCGGGACCATGGTCGTTGTGTTTGTCTATCGTTATTCATTTAATTTCAAATTGTACAATTAAAACAACGGTTGTGGCAGATGGCCTCGTAGCCGACATCAATTCCCAAATCACTCACGCTCCCTAAAAAAACCGCTATTCCATCCACGTCCTTCCTTTAAAAAAGAAAAAAAATAATTTTTCGATTTTTGAGCTTCAAAAATGGTCATTCTTGGGTTTGATTTTGATTAACTAAAAGACTAAATAATTAACATTGCTTGATTGGTTTATATAATATTAAAGCCCAATGATTCTCCAATAAGGTTATTAAAGTTTAGTCTACATTTAAGATGGTTTTAAAAAAATCAATACTTTTGATTTGAACTGAGCATTGAAAATTGCAATTCTTGGATTTGATGGTGATTATCTAGAAAACTAAATCCATTCAAGTCCATTTATTCGCCAATAATACTGTAATATAATATAATAACTTTCCGGTTATCGGTTGGCTGACTTCGACCGACTTCTGCTGCGTCTTTGGCGAGAAATTGTTTTCTCTAGTTGTGCTACTTTTGTAGCCAAAGTGGCAACTTGTTGTTGCAAAAGCAGCATATAACGGTCGACCGGAATTACTAGTACCGCCATCGGGGTGGAGGATACTGCACAGATGGTATGAGCGCCTGAAATTTCTATAATTTGATCTGTCATATCGGCAAGCGTAGCCAGGTGGGTTGTATTTGCCGAAATCAATATGCGCTGGACATCTGCTGGGAGACGGCTGAGAAAAAACACTCGTAAGAGACTGTCATCTATGGCAGTATCCCCTAAAAGTTGCTGCAACTTCCTGAGCAACCGAGATGGCATTTAGTTGTCCAATGTCTCCTTTGAAAGAAGTTGCTCCATCTTTTTTTTCGAGACAGAGGTACGTTTAATCACACCTGCCTTCAGAGTTTTGTACGGAAGGATTTCCGGGGGATTAATCAAAAACTTGCGGGCCTCCATGGCTACTTCGGTCGGGAGTGCCGCGACCACATCATGAAATTTGCGCACTGAATTTGTGACGCGGTTATTCCGAAAGGTGGACTCTACTTGAAGAAACCAAATGGTGGGGTCAAATTTGGAATAAATAGGAAGTTTGTAACCAAACGTGTTGACGGTTGTTTCCAACTGTTCCTCCATGGATTAGTGCGAACAAGTGTATATGCGAGAGAATATAGGAGAGGAGAAAAGTGCAAGAAAAGGGAAAATTGGTAGTAACCACCTGGAGCACGGAACAGGAAAAACGGGTTGGCTGCTGAGGGGGTTGTTAGGTCGTTGGGGGTGTTCGGCAGGTCGTCGAGGTGGCAGGAGTTGGGCTTGGCTGGGCGTCGGCTGTCAAAAGTGACAGTTATTAAGGGTGTAATTGTATGTATATACAGTTACTACTTTATTTATCTCCAATTTATTAAAGGTTTTTGTACAAGAAGAATTAGCGTATGTTCACAAGTAATATTTTTCTCGTCTAGTTGTTTATTTTCCTCTCTATAGTAACCGAACGTCACGGCTACCCGTGATCCTCATTTTCGTTTTCCTATTCCGGTCCAGGCAGTCACCACAAAACCAATCAGATTCTATATAACTTCTGTTTTCGGGAAACATATCATTCGATAGTTCGAATGCTGCTTTGTGATGGGTTCTCTACTCGCATTATGTTTCAGCACATGATTTGTTTAAATAAAAATAATGTTAAACGTCAAACGTCAGTTTGCGGGTAGAAAATTAGTGAAATCTCCGCATTGGAAGTGTTTCTCTTGAAGTAATTCAAGAGAAAGTGAAAGAGGCCCAGCCAAAATTTTGAGCAGAGTCACTAATATGACCTGCTCTCGGGAAGACGACACTTCTACAACAGGGCACATAACGTGTGAAACGCGAACGGTATGCACTGTAAAGAAAATGTAAAGTCCATATGGAATACCAGTGCTAAGTTAGTGAAAGAGAAGTATGTTTCTGATTTTCAAATTTTGTTTGATGCGTTTAAAATTGTAATATTTAAACCGGCGCTACACGCCCGCGATGCCAATAAATGTCATTCTATTTTGTTGTAACATTTTTGTTTAGATATAGTCTGATAAATTGTTCTCGTGCATTGTAAATTATCGCAAGTTTGCACTCTTTGACAAACTCAGTCGCATTGTTTTAGGCAACAACCCGTCACCCTTGCGGGCTCGGGACTGCTGCCAATATTACGACTTCGTTTGTCGAAATCGCCCAAACTTGCTCCGATAATTTCCAATGCACTTGTGCAGTTACTGTTGAAAACATTGAAAAAGTCAAGCGTCAAACTTGACATGTTCTACCAAATTCGGGATTTTAGATTATAAATGCTTGCCACTACCGTCATCGTCCACGAGCACTTTTACGAAATCTTCCGCATTGACCTCGCTGGCAGGTTTTCAAATCGGGTGAGTACTTTCAGAGTAATGTTTTATTAATAATGTTTGGGATGACAATTTCGGATCAATTTTTTTTGTTTGTATTTAAATTTCCATTTAATTTAAATCTAATTGTGGATAATTACGAGGTACATATGTTTGAAAAACTCAATGTTTGGCGAGTACTAAAGCCCCAAGTTACAGCGAGAGGTCCCATATTTGTAGAATTTGTACTACTTCTTTAACGCACCCCTTACTCCGGAGATACATTTTTACAGAAAAAAAACTCCCGTTTTACTTTGGTCATTCCAAAAGAGTATGCAAATCTTTGCGAACGTTCATAAACGACCAAAATCAATAAAAGAAAATGGGCGTTTTGGCGTGAACGTTCGTGTTTTCTAGTCACCAGTTACCTTGCTTTCCTAGGCATAATGAATTAATTACCTATATTTTTAACTAATTCACATACATCAAACTATAGCCTAGGAAAAACTATTGCTATCTAAAAGCTAAATAAAATCAGCGCGTCTGTTCAAGATGTTGGATATTTAAATTTGCCTCGGGGATGCTCAACTAATTTTTATCTGCTCGTAAATTTTACAAAACCAAACAAATGGCATTGGTTAATTGATTATGCGGTCATCCGTTGGAAATCATTAAAATTTATAGGCGAATTTCCAAAGTGGAAACAATGCATAATTATTTTTTTAGTTTTATGGTTTTATGGTTTCTTACGTTACTTACAGGTCTATTTTATAACTCGTAACGATGTCGTTGTAATATGATTGTCGTTCCGATAACGGTTTTTCAATGAAACTCAATTTTGTAACTTTTCATAATCGTTACGAAACGATGAAATCGTTCAGTTGTAATCGTTCGGGAACGACAGCTCCGCTGTCAATCGTTAACGGATATTTTGACCTGATACTATATGAATTATATATTTATATTTAATTTCCTCATGTAATTTGTGGTAGATAGGAATTAAATATTGGAACGAAGATAAGTTAATTTTTATTTAACTACATAATATCATTTTACATTGTGTTACAATGCAAAATTGTTATTCCTATATTACTAGGAAATTATTTACAAATCTAGAAAATATATTTTTCGAGGAAGAAGTCAGCACATGGACTCGTATTTATGAGACACAAGTCCTTCTTTATTCTCGAAGAAAGTTTTAGGAACATGTATAGACAAATCTAAGAAATACTTCTATAATCCATTGCTCAACTTTTTGGTCCTCCTGCTGCATTTAATTATAGGGCTAATGACCTCCATGATTCATCCAAAATATCCGGGTTTTGGGACTATTTATTCGTTCGAAGGGCTTCATTCCATTGTAACTCTTCTAGATATATTTGATACTGCTGCGCAGTGATCTCTGGAGCAAGATTTTTCACAACACTACTTCGACTTTCACTTTCAGTCAGTATTAACACTTCATCACTTAATTAAATTAATTCAGTTCAATTATAATTTGATTTTTTAAAGTATCCGCAAATATAAGCACAATGTTTAGATTTGAAATGTAAACGTCAACTGTCACGACGCTGACGAAATTAGAAATGAAGTGAGCTACAAGTGTACTATTCGTTCTAAAGTCACAAGTTCATCGTTACGAATAAGCATTCAAGATCAACGCCTAACGATGTTGGTTACAAAATAACATTTTAACCTAAATCTTTCGCAACATTGCAACTGACGTTCCGAACGATTATAGTTGTAGACCTATTCATGAGTAAGGGCGGTTTGCGAACTAAGTTCGGAACATTCAAATAATATTGGTATCCTTTTCTACTACCTGATAACCGAGCGGATATTCCCAAAACATACGATTTCGTCGGCCGTATCTAGAAAACACACACGCGGCCTGCATAGCTCGGTCTTAGACCGAGCGGTAGAAGGAGAAAGAAATAGTTTACGGCGTCTTTTACTTACCGGTTATTTCATAGGCACGCGCGATTTAGCCTATGGTGGAAAATTGCAACGGATACTACTTGATTCGGACGGACAAGACACCCCGACCGCCATCTCTGCTGAATAGCTCTATAGCTAACGAATCGTATTGTAACGAATGTTTATAAAATAGACCCGTTAGTTGGTAATTTATTTTAATTTTTATTGCATATACAGTGAGATTTATTACATTTAAGGATAAGATATATTTTTATAGTTCCTTACCTGACCACTGTGGATTGCATTAACGTTTCAAATATATTAATCAAATTTAAATGCTAGTAGGTTTATGAAGGTTTATATTGAAAAAAAGTCATAATTTAATTTGGTATATTAGAATTAAAAAAAATATATCAACAAATAAAGTTGATAAACGGGAAAACAAATTCAAATATTGTGGATAATTTACCACATAATAATAGATGCGATAACAGAAAATCGATAATTAATGGGGTAGCTTGACATTACAACAATGTTTTGCATTGTCATAATCGATAGCAGAAAAACGGTAATTAGGTAAGTAGCTTTTAAGGTTATAAAAAACATGATGTTCATAACGTTACGTCACTGTCATTAAGTTTTAATTTTTACAATTACTCTTGTAGCAAACTAAACTATTCAGTTTGTAATAAACCATAACTTTTCCTGATCCTTATTATTATTTCATTCGATAAATTATCTACCCAAATATACCGCGAGCTTGGATGAATTATCAAAAACACATTTTTTTCGTACCTTTTACCTTTTAGTAATTCATCTCGACATAACATTTGTTGTCAACAAATGTTATTGTCTCGTTAAATTACTAGGTAACAAGGTACTCAAAAAACGATAATTAACCTCGATCTAGGTATATTACTACCGATAATTGAATTCCACTGAAGCCAATTGTAATAAGTGGTGCCCATCGTAGAGAAGGTCCGCCCGGCGCCAGTGATTCATGTTTGAGACGCGTTTCTGTAATCGGATACTTCGGTGTGAAGTCTCCAAGGACATTGGCAGCCAGTTCTATTCATAATATAATCATTTTTTTTTTGTTCCATAATTATTATATGCGCTGATAGAAAATTATGATATGAAAAAATAACAAACCATGGACGGGCGCAATCCTCCAAAATAACAAGTTTAAAGACAACTCGAGGTTAATCGCCAATTGGGCTACGAATGCAATAACTGCTACTGCGCGAGATACCTTGTTTTAAAATAATCATTTAATTATTGGTAGAACAATAACTAATTAATGAAATATTTTGTATTATTATGCCAAAAAATTTCAACCAAAATAATGACGAATTGTGGAACCGAAATAACATGTGTTTCAAACATCTGGGACAGTAAATCACCCCCATAACTTTTGTCCAGCGGCGAAATGGGCTCTTGGGGCGAAACTTTGCAGGTAGTCTTCGGTATCGGCGTAACGAACGCGTCGCACTGAAATCATTCGTGACTTGAGGAATTAGTTTCTTTAGAAAGGGAAACTGTTGACCAAAGTAACAACACAATGTGGAAGAGAGAAGGCTGCGGCTAACAGCGGCAGCGTCATATTTTGGTTGTGTATATAAGAAACGACAATGTACAGATGGGAAAAAAGTAGCACAGAGGCTGATTTTTCTGGAAATGCTGCTACAAATTGGCGTCAAAACCATGAAGAAATAGCAAAAAAACAGTTTACAGAGATGTTTGGATATAAAATAGAAAGTTTGTTTCCGCTGTGATGCCGTTTCTTGGAGCTAGTCCCAACGGACTAGTTGGAAGAAATTCCATCATAGAAATTAAATGTCCATTAAAACCGGCAAACCTATAAATTGGATAAAACTGATGTTTAAAACATCAAGATTAGGAAAAATGAAAATGACAAATTTTACTTCAAATCCTAATAGTGAGTTTACTGAAAAACCAAAGAGATTTCGAAAAAAACTTATTCTTTATAGGTTTTTCATTTTGGCATTCTCTAGAACTATTATTAACATAAATTTGCTGTAACTATCAGTTTTTGAGTATACTGAGTTTTTGAATTTGCTGGATAATTTCATAATTTTGACGTTTTAAACGTCAGTTTCATCCGAGTTTACACAACGCTCGATGTACATTTAAAATATGATTTCAATAAACCATGAAAACGTAAATATAAATGGCTATGATACCATCAAGTCGGGGAGAGTAACATGATGGCCACATCACCATGTTTTTATAAAATCATTGTTTCTTGAAAAAAAAAAATGTATTTTTAATTTTTCATTCTCGGTTTAAAATTTTGAAAGGATAATATTTACATCAAATTTATAAAATTTATAATAATAATTGTAGAGAATGTCGAAATAAACAATTTATTAAGAATAAGTTTCTTTCGAAATCTCCTTGGTTTATGAGCAAATTTCAAGACAAGTTACCTCTTTTTGTTCCTACTCTCCTCATACAAATTGTGAAATTTTTTCGAAATTAATAATTCCTCATGCAAATCGTAAAATTTCTCGTAAATCAACAAAGCTGTTCAGAATGTCTTCTCAAAATTGATATTTGGTTCGCTTGTTCTTATAAATCTCATTCAAACGAAATTTGATCTGTTTAGCACAACTTTCACTTTTTGATTTTTATAAATGAAAGAGCAGTAACAATTAAACTTAGCCGCTTATAAATGTTATTCAACTGTAATTCCAATTGATTTGCACAGTTTCCGATTTAACAAAACGTATCAAATGTGTCAAATGTTAAAAATGGAATTTTTAACTGCCGACGATGAGCATTTCCAACTTCCAAAAATGACAACTTTCACCTGCCAAAAACAACAATTTTTAACCGTCAACTATTAAGGTTATTTTTAACTGCTAAACACTACAATTTTCAACTGTCAAAAATGACAACTTTCACCTGCCAAAAACTACATTTTTTAACTGTAAACGATGGTCATTTTTAACTGCTAGAAACTACAATTTTCAGCTGCCAAATATGACAACTTTCAACTGCCAAAAACAACAATTTTTAACAGGCAACTGTGGCCATTTTCAACTACTAAAAACTGCAATGTTCAACTGCCAAAAACTACAATTTTTAACTAGCAACTATGACAATTTTCCACTGCCAGATGTGACCATTTTTGACTGTAAAAAATAACAATTATCAACCACCAAATATTAGAATTTTCAATAACCAAAAACTATAATTTTTAACTTCCAAAATTACGGTTGCTAACCATGACTATTTTTAACTGTCAACAATTGACAATTTTCAACTGCCAAAAACTTCAATTTTTAACTGTCAACGATGATCATTTTTAAAAATCAAAAACTACAGTGGCGATGGCCATTTTTAACTGCTAAACACTACAATTTTCAACTGCCAAAAATGATAATTTTCAACTGCCAAAAAATACAATTTTTTACTGTCAATTATGGCAATTTTTAACTGCTAAACACTATAATTTTCAACTGCCAAAAATGACAATTTTCACCTGCCAAAAACTACAATTTTTAACTGTCAACTATTGCGGCCATTTTTAACTGCTAAACACTACAATTTTCAACTGCCAAAAATGACAACTTTCAACTGCCAAAAACAACAATTTGTAACTATCAACTATGGCCATTTTTAGCTGCTAAACACTACAATTTTCAACTGAAAAAAACTACATTTTTTAACTGTCAACTATGGCCATTTTAACTGCTAAAAACTGCAATTTTCAACTGCCAAAAATGACAACTTTCACCTGCCAAAAACTACATTTTTTAACTGTCAACTATGGCCATTTTTAACTGCTAAAAACTGCAATTTTCAACTGCCAAAAACTACAATTTTTAACAGTCAACGATGGTCCTATCTAACTGCTAAAAACTACAATTTTCAACTGCTATATATGACAACTTTCAACTGCCAAAAACAACAATTTTTAACTGTCAACTGTGGCCATTTTCAACTACTAAAAACTGCAATGTTCAACTGCCAAAAACTACAATTTTTAACTGGCAACTATGACAATTTTCAACTGCCAGATGTGACCATTTTTGACTGTAAAAAATAACAATTATCAACCACCAAATATTAGAATTTTCAATAACCTCCTTGGTTCTCCGGTGAAATCAAACGTAACACTTTCACCATAAATGGAAGCGTACTGGTTCAATTTTTTTTCACAGCGAATTTAAAAGAATTAGACGACTAACAAAAATTCAAATTGCTGATGCGTACAAACTTTATATTCAAGGGCTTGAAACTAATCTCAAAACTAATCCCAGAGATTTGTGGAAGTACATCCATCAGAGGAATGGCACATCTAGAATCCCTGGGCAGCTGCGTGATGATTACGCTTCTTATTCATCACCACAAGATAACGTTAATGCATTTGCTAATGCTTTCTCTAGTGTATATTCTCAAAAGGATTTTATAAAACCTCAGGACGTTTTCTCGAATCGGGAATCTCTAGTCATGTCAACCATTCAGGAGTCGGATGTTATAAAAAGCATCAATCGCATTAAGACCTCAAACATATGTGGAGATGATCGAATCCCGATGTTTGTTATAAAAGACTGTAAATTCATACTCGCTAAACCACTATCGAGCATATACAATATTTCCGTACATACAATGACTTTTCCTGATGTGTGGAAACTGGCAGTAATTAGTCCCATTTTTAAACGAGAGGATCCTAGCAACATTAAAAATTATAGACCTATTGCTATTCTCTCTAATTTCTCAAAAATTTTCGAACAGATTATTTATCAAATAATCTATAATCATACTAAGACTTACATTGCGCAGCATGGATTTTTTGCAGGTCGGTCAACAACAACGAACCTTGCGATAATAACTCAGGATATTAGTGAAGCTCTTGATAATCGCAGTCAAGTAGACGTTATATACACGGACTTTTCGCGGGCTTTTGATACTATTGATCATAGAATATTACTGAATAAGCTTTCTGCATTTGGACTGACTGGGAATTTTGTAACATTTCTGGCATCATATCTGGATAATCGGACAAATTATGTGTACTTTAACGGGTTCAAGTCCCATAAGTTTCTATCATCTTCTGGTGTACCACAAGGATCTAATTTGGGTCCACTGCTGTTCAACTTATTTATAGACGACCTAATTACATCCATATCATGCCCAGTATTAGCATACGCTGATGACCTAAAATTATATAAAACCATAAATAGTTCACTAGACTGCATCGATCTGCAACAAAATTTAACTAAAATCGTAACCTGGTGCAGCAATAATAAACTCTCTCTAAATATTAATAAACGTGTTACTTATACACGCAAGCTGCAATCAGCTATTTATAATTACACGATCGATGACGTGGTGCTTCGACGTGATATTCAGATGAAGGATCTGGGAGTTTTGTTTGACTCGAGGCTCACCTTCTTAGATCACATTAATAACTTAAGTTCTTCTGCTTTCAAGGTGCTTGGCTTTTTAATGCGTACCTCTAAGTATTTTAATGATACTAGCCTAATAAAGGTTTTATATTTTGCATTGGTTCGCAGTCGTTTAGAATATGCTTCACTTATATGGTATCCATATTATGCCAGCAATTCTTGGGCCATCGAACGTGTACAAAAGCGGTTTCTCAAATTTCTAAGCTTTAAAATTAATGGTGTCTACCCGGATCAGACCATGACTTATGATAATTTATTGTTAGCACAAAACTGTACCTCCTTGTCGGAGCGAAGAGATAGATGTAGCAGACTATTTATGTTCAAATTAATAAGCAATGTCATAAATTCACCCCAGTTGTTGTCCTTAGTTAAATTTAATGTTCCTCGTGTAACATCACGTCAACCTCTTACTTTTTATATACCAACTGCATCTACTAACATTTTGCTGAAGGCTCCTATTGTATACATGAGCCGTAATGCGAATGAGCATTATAAAGACATATTTATAGACGCTTGACTGTGAACTTTTGTAGTTTTTCCCTTATTTTAAAATTACTATTTAGTTTATAAATGCTATAATTTATTTGTTTTAGCTGTCATTATTGTGAGTGTTAACCATGTTAATTTAATTTTTAGTTTTTCACTGAATTACCTATACCTAGCTGTATATATATTTTTTTGTATTTGATGATGTCCTATTTTGGTTCTTCCTGTTGGACAATAAAGTTTATTATTATTATTATTATTATTTGTCTCGTGTAAGTTATATTAGAACACGTATTTTATTTATTTATTGCCCTATTTTAGCTTTTTTTTTTTTTTTTTTTTATTAATAAAAGGAAGGATGGTTGATGGAATTTCGGGTTAAGGAGAGTGAATGATCAAGGGAAATTGGCGTAAGCTACTTGGCTATTCTGCCACAACCGATTCTTTGTAATAAATTCATTTGATAATGAATGGGACATACACTAGACATCCATGGACCCGCACGGCCACTTCTTCACTCCGAAAAAGTGACCGCTCGGATGGGATTTGAACCCACGACCACGAGGCCCAGAAGCAGGAACGCTACCCACTAGGCCACCGCGGCCCCCTATTTTAGCTTGTAAATTTGAATTTTTAACTGCCAACTATTACATTTTCCAACTGTTAGAAATGACCATTTTTGACTGCCAAAAATAACAATTTTCAACTACCGAATATTAGAATTTTCAATAACCAAAGGCTATAATTTTCAAATGCTAAAATGACGGTTTTCAACTGCTAACCATGACTATTGTCTTCCCAATAGTATATAGTGTATCAAGGGCCGAAAATAGGCTTTAGCAACCCGCCGCTTTTAGCAACACGAGCGAGCGAAGCGAGCGAGGGTTGCTAAAAGTGAAAGGTTGCTAAAGCATTTCGGTATGAATTACACTCGATATTTTTTCGCCTGCCTTAAGTAAAAACAGTATTTCAGGAAATTTTATATCGCGCACCATTGAACTGTCAATGTCAGATTTTTGCATAGCCTACTCATATTCCGCGGAAGGTTGTCTAGATTATGCATATTATTTTTTCGGCCCTGGATACGCTAAATCGTAGTTTCGGGCCGATTTTTATGGCCGAAATAAATGGTTTCGGTAGAGGCAGGCGAAAAAATCGGTTTTGGGTAGACCTGTTCAAAATGTCTTCCCAAAATCGAGTTTAGGTAGACATTCTGAACCGGAAAATAAGACATGCAACTTCCTTAGAATATTAATACCTAGTCTCCTGATACAAATTTTTCTAAAAAAAATTTTTCGAAGAAATAATTGCTCTACACGCTTTTACCCGGAGTACAAAACGCTCGATGTATATTTAAAATATGAAGTGTGTAAATATAAATAACTATGATACTATCAAATCGGAGAAAGTAACATGATAGGCACATCATAATTTTTTTTCAGAAATTGTTGAAATGACATCTAGGGACTCCAAAATGGATATTTCCGTAAAAAAAAATTGAAAACATTTTCACAATCACAATTCTTTCTGTTATTTCGTATCGGAGAAAGTAAAAGTGGAAACATTTTTCACGAACGCAATACTTTCCCTTACTGTGTATGTGCGCGCGTGTGCTTTGTGCGTGCTTTATCCCAAAACCAATTTTCCATACCGAAAGTGCTGTTTACCTTCTTGGGTTTTCTTATAATTTTTTGTATATGAAACAAATTGCAAAACATTTTTTTTTCGAAATCTCATTGGTTTTAACTGTTGATAAAGATGATTAGAATTTGAAGAATATATAATTTATTTTCATCTTTCATAATTTTGACATTTTAAACGTCGCTATCATCCGATTCTTTTAATGCCAAATATCTTTCATTCGTCAAATATATACAGGGTGAGTCGGGAGGAGCGCACCAAACTCTAGGAGTGTATTATACACGTGAAAATAATGTAAAAAAACTCATTTGTTCTTATCCGATTTTCATTTGTTTTCAAGTTATGGCGTAATTAAAAATGTTCATCTAGCTTTCCACTTCTATCTGAATTTTAACATTATCAAAGTATGCCATGTTCGAGGCTTATAAACATTTGATAATTCTGACGTTTTGATGAACTGTCAGTGTACGGTGAACAGTAACTGAACGTTTAAGTTCGAATTAATGTGATTGTTAGTGTTGCAAAATGCCACATACTTATTCAAATTTAGAATATGCAAATATGGTGTTTGTATATGGTTTCTGTAATGGAAATGCTACAGCTGCTGTTGAAGAATATCGTGAACGTTTTCCACACCAAAGACATCCTGATAAAAACATATTTATTAGAGTTTTCAACAAATTGTGCGAGACTGGTAAGCTTCCCAGTGCTAACATAACATATGAGCGCGCTGCTCGACAAGGTTTTGTAGAAGTAGAAAATATTCTGCATCTAGTAGAAGAAGATGCAACTACTAGCTCACGGAGAATTGCCACTCAATTGGCAATTCCACAAAAAAGAGTGATGAACACGCTACACGAGCAAGGCTTATATCCTTATCACGTTCAGAGAGTACAGCACCTACAACCAGGGGATTACGCTAACCGTACGGAATTTTGTCGGTGGATAAATAATAATCATCGTAATGTATCGAGTATACTCTTTACGGATGAAGCTACATTTACCCGTGATGGCATTAACAACACTCGTAACTCTCATGTATGGTCTGATGAAAATCCCCACGCAACAGTCGAAAGCAATTTTCAACATCGGTTTTCTGTAAACGTGTGGTGTGGTATGGTTGACAGTTATTTAATCGGCCCTTTCATTTTGGAGAATCGTCTCACAGGAGGCAACTACCTCAATTTTTTACAAAATGAATTACAAGGCCTGCTAGAAGATGTTCCTATAAATATTAGAATGCAGATGTACTATCAGCACGATGGAGCTCCTGCACATGTCGCTCGTCAAGTCAAGCAACATTTGGACGAACGTTTTCCAGGGCGTTGGATTGGTCGTGGAGGTCCTATTAATTGGCCTGCAAGATCTCCAGACCTCACACTAGATTTTTGTTTATGGGGCTGGATGAAAAATGAAGTCTACAAAATAAAAGTGGACACACGGGAATCACTAATTAGACGAATTGAGAATACTGCAGCCCATATAAAAGAAGAAAGAAATGAATCAATTGGGAGAGCAACAAACGCTCTTCGTAGACGAAGCAGAAAATGTTTAGAAGTCAATGGCGGTATTTTTGAACATTTGTTGAAAGAACGCTATGATTAAGAAACATTTTTTGTATAATAACTTGTTTATTTGTTAATATGCTATAACTTGAAAACAAATAAAAATCGGATAAGAACAAATGAGTTTTTTTACATTATTTTCACGTGTATAATACACTCCTAGAGTTTGGTGCGCTCCTCCCGACTCACCCTGTATATTTATTTCATTTCAATAGTTTACTGAACTATTTTTCAGGTAAATCACTCCGAAACCAGACTATTGGATTTCTTTGTATGTTTGTTTAAAAATCTGTACATGATAGCGGGGAGCCGTTAACGGTCCAGCTTCTATCTGAAAGTGAATTGTTTTATTTCAATTCTCTTTAACCCGCCATTGGTGACGCAAATCTAATGGTGACGCCGGTCTCACGCACCGGGGTTTTCAACTGAAGAATTTTCGAAATGTGATACTATTATAATAGTTCATGTTTTCTTTTTAATTTATGCTCTTTGACAATAAAACAAAGATATTCAATCAATTTAACCTCTGCAATGCGGCAGCTACTCGAAATTGCAACAAAAAACAATAACGGAGAATAAAGTTATTCGACACACCCGGTCTCACAGACCAGTAGGGTCACCATTGGCGGGTTAAAATTATTTTGATCAATTAAAAAGAAAATTTAAAAAACGTTTTGCTATTAAAAAAAATATATTTTGAGCAATAGAGTGATTTTTTTAAACAATTTTCTTACTAGAATATTTTGCATTTTTTATTATTAAGCCCGAATTTTCGATTCTTTTGGATCTAAATATTTTTTATTTTGACCTAAATTTTCGATTTCATTGTTAAAATTTTTCGGCTTTTCGCTCCGCATTTTAATTGTTTCAAGCCGAATTATTCATTTTTAGTTTTTTTTCCTGTTTTTTTCGATTTTTGGGTCTAAATTTTCTATCTTTTGGCCTATATATCCTTTATTTTGACCTAAATTTTTAATTTTATTGTTTTAAATTTTCGATTAAATTTTGTCCGCATTTTTGATTTTTCGGGCCGAATTTATAATTTTTAGATGTTTTGCCTACATTTTCGATTATTTTTGGTCTAAATTTTTTATCATTTAGCCTAAATTTTCTTTATTATGACCTGAATTTTCAATTTAATTGCTAAAATTTTTGACTTTTCAGTCCGCATTTTTGATTTTTCGGACCGAATTTTTAATTTTGGTCACATTTTTTTTATTTCTTAACCCTTAGCTACACCTGGGGGACCCCACCCTTTCTTAAAAGTACTTTTAATTATTTAAAATTTCGAAATATCATAAAACGAATGCCCTGATTTAGAGGTAGAGCGCTTAAAGTAAGTAAAAAAAAAATGCATTTTAAGAATTTTCTCAATCTCAATGGCTGATTTTTATAGTCCATGATGTACTAATTAACACTTTTGTAGAGTTCTGTAGTCCTATTAGCAATTTTTTAAGTCCTGGAAGACCACATGTGCAGTTATGTTACAAAATTGAAATGGTGCAGCGAAGGGTTAAACATTTTAACCTGAATTATTGATGCGAGAATTTTTTCTAGTTTTGTTTGCTGAAATTTTTGATTTTTTTGGTCAACATTCATTATTATTATTATTTATTATTATTATCATTTTGTTTTATTTGTTAATTTTTTTGTACTCTTGGACCACCATTTTTTACTTTTAGGCCCGAATTTTAGATTTTTGGTTTAAATTTTTTAAATGTTTTAGATTTTTTAACTTGAATTATTTATTTTATTGTTCGATTTTTTGGCTATTATTTCCAAATTTCTGGTTAGAAACTCATTTTTGGGGGCTGAAAGCGGTAAATTATTTTGCTTCTATGATTAATTAATTTCTCACTTAACCCGTGGTGAAACATAACTATATATTTGATTAATTAAAACACTTGGTTTTGTTTCACTGATTTTATTTAAATTATTTATTTAAAAATAAAATCAGTGAAACAAAACCAAGTGTTTTAATTAATCAAATATTTTGCTTCTCCTAAATTTTCGATTTTTTTGTCTGCGTTGTTATCCTTAGATCCGGATTCTTGATTCTTTGGCCCATATTTTAGATTAGCGCGCTTTCCATTTTCTTTTAATTCTTAGCCCAAATATTCTTTATTTTGACCAAAATATTCGATTTTTGTTGTCTGCATTTTTTATCTTTACGACTTTTGGTCTTTTGGCCGAAATTTTCTTTATTTTGACTTAAATTTTCGATTTGTTTGTTGAAATTTTCGTAATTTTTTGGTCCACCACTTAGATTTTTGGGTACGAATTTTAGATTTTTGGTTTTAATTTTTTATTGATTGTCACATATTTTAAATTTTCTTAACTAGAATTAATGATTTCGATAAAGACGAAAGTAGCCTGAATATATGAATATTCAACTTGTTCGTAACTCTGCAAAAGTCATAATAATAATAATAATAACAATAATAAAAGGCTTTATTTTCCGTACGACAATCAATACAATTATTATTATTATTTAACATGAATAAACATTATATTACATTAATCTTATTAGGACTACAAACAAATAACTTATTGAAACAACTACTTCCCTGGCTAGTGCCACACCGGATATTTAGAATTATTGATTTTATTGTGTGGTTTTGTAATTTTGTTTGCTATTATTTTCGAATTTCTCGTCGGAACTTATTTTAAGCTAAAAAGTATTATTTTTAGACCAGGAGTTTTGATTTTTGGCCGATATTTTAGATCTTCGGCTGTTTTGTTCCATTTTTTTAATTTTTTTTTGGTCAAAATATTCGATTCGTTACTTGAAATTTTGGATTTCTTGGTTTGCATTTTTTATTTTTGGCCTGAGTTTTCGATCTTTTGGCCTAAATTTCTGCCCGTCTCTGTCAGTCTTCCCTCGTCCGTTATTCGCTAGTCTGTTGTATGAAATGGTGAAATGAATTGATGAAGTGTTTGGATAGGAAACAAATCGAATATTTTGGCAAAAAAAAATCAAAAATTTGGAACAAAATAGCCAAAGATCTAAAATGTCGGCCAAAAATATCAAAAATTCTGGTCTAAAAATAAAAATGCATACCAAAAACTTGAAAATACAGGCAAAAGAAAAATATTTTTCAACGAACTTCTCGCATATAAATCAATAATTCTTTATTTTGGCCTACATTTTTGATTAGTTTGTTACAATTTTCAATATTTCCGCATTTTCTGGCCCGACGTTTTGGTTAAATTTTTTGTCATTTTGTCCTACATTTTAGATTTTTTAACTTGAATGATTGATTTTTACGCGGAATTTTTTTATTTTTTTAGTTTTTGATTTCTGTCCTTTGTTTTAAATTTTGCAACCTAATTTTTGAATTTTTGACCGGTATTTTCAAGGTTTTTTTGTTTGAATTTCAGGTTATTTATTTAATTTTTTGTTGTTGGTTTCGTGGGTTTTAATTTAAATATGGGGTTTATTTTTAGATAAAATTAATATACTTTAATATTTATCTGGAAAATATACTCATTTAAACATTTAAATATTTGTAGGAATTTCGGATTTTTTGCATAAAACAATTAAATGTCTGATTTATTTGCCAAGTACAATACTAGACTTCATTCATCATTCGTTCAAGGCAGCGGCGGCTCGTGGATCTGTAGGAGGCTACGACAGAGAAGTCTCTCGTGCTGTACTACTTTCTCTTACAGAGGAAGAAAATATGTCGCTGCTCTTTTGGTAAAATTTTCTTCTGCAGCAGCCGCTGGTTTAAGGGTTATCCGAGAAAAACAAACAATTGAAAGGGGGGGGGGGGATAGATTATATAAGAGACTCTACCATCACGAGCCGCCACTGTGCGCCGTCACATTAACTGAAGTTTTTTTCAAAGTTCGGTGACCGCCATAAAATAGTTAAAAATTTATAAACAATCTAGATATACCGGTCTACTAACAGGATAAATAAAAATCACTTTAAAAAAATAAACAATCCGCCACACTCTCCGAAAATGTACGCGCCGTCACATTGACTGGTTTTTTCAAAGTTCGGTGTCCGCCATAAAAAAGTTAAAATTATATAAACAATCTTGAAATACATTTTTGTAGAGTGTCGCGGATTGTTTATTTTTTTGAAAGTGATCCAGTGCCCGGCATGTTTTTTTATTATTTATGCTGTCAGTAGGCCTGTATATCTAGATTGTTTATAAATTTTTAACTTTTTTATGGCGTTCACCGAACTTTGAAAAAAACCTCAGTTAATGTGACGGCGCATACATTTTCGGAGAGTGTATCGGATTATTTATTTTTTTCAAGTGATCAAGGGGCCGGCACGTTTTTTTTTCAGAATAGTAAAAATTTCAACGTTCTGGGACGAATAGTTTTTGAGCTACATGTATTTAAACATTTCTTAATGATCCAAATGTAGTTTTTAGATTTTTCAAAAATTTATAACTCAAATGTTCAGAAAAAATAATATTTATTATTTTTGGTCACATTAATGAGAATAAACTATTTACCAAATATAAAGCAATTTGAAAACCTTGTAATGATGTATGGGGGTGCGTCTGGCGAAAATTTTACTTTTTTGAATTATTACGTGAATGAGTCCAGAAAATCATAATAAATGTCACAGGTGTTGGTGTTGAAAAATAAATGAGTTCATGGAACCGGCCTAATTTGTAATACTTTTAGACGATATGAAGAAAAAGAAAATTCAAAACAAATATGTTTGTGTTAATAACGATAACCGCCGCCACTGCTAACATTTGTTTTCGGATCATTGCGAGCAAATGCTAGCAGTTTTTGCATTGCACGTTCCATTTTTCCCGAACGTACCCATCCACTATTCGTTCATGTTGGACGTGCATGTAGGTCGTGGTCCGTCCTACATGTACAACATTGGATGGCCCCCTTAAGAGGTGCGTTGTCTAAACAAGCGCGACCTAGATTAGCTCTACGCACAAGAAAGGGAATCGCTGACGGGAAGAGTTCACCGACCGAGCCGGGCCACCTGCAAAGGGCACACATCGAATCCTACACGGATTAGAAGAAAGGAAGTGATGACACCACGGGAATTCCCCATCGGTTGGAGCGTAGACATCGAACGGAATGATCCGCCGAGAAAAGTAACAGCGGGCAAATGCATATCGATGCAAAAATGTATGCTATTAAAAGGGAATTAAGAGAATTAAACGGATCAGTCTTTCGCGTGTCCGGGAGTCCGTGAGCAGGTCGGAGGGAATCCTTTCGCTGGTGGTTTCTTTTCTTTTTGAAACGAGAATTAAGTCAGTCAGTCAGTCAAAAATAAGTATAAAGTATTTAATCCAGCCATCATAATTGGTGATCAGGTAATATGTCTGAATATAACCTCATTCCACTTCCCTTCCTACAAACTAATTTTTTTCTTACTCTATTTTCGTAATTGAGCAACGGGCAACCGTGGATTTGATTACAAACTCATCTTTTTCTTACTCTATTTTCCGTAATTGAGCTACGGGCAACCGTGGATTTGATTACAATCAGGTATGAATGTGAAGAGAAGAAATTTTATTTTGTTTTTTTTTGAGTTATAACAAATGTATAAGTAAATGTACGTTTTCTGGTCACGGTCGTAACTTACGTAAAATAAAAAGTTGGTTGTATAATACGTATAAGAATTTAACATGCGTAGAAAAGAAATAAATTATTGTTAATATTGATTTTAAATACAGTGCGAACGTTGGCTGTGGAACGCTCCAAATAAAAAATTCCCCGATCATCTGCGGCCAAAATTCTCCGACACGTCAACCTTATTTTTCTGCAGTCGTCCCGAAAATAAAACTTTCGGTATGATTTATTAAATCGAAAGTACTACTTTACATAAATCGTACCGAAAGTAGTTATTTTCGTGACGATTTTGTTTCACTTTCGGAACGATTTCTTTACTTTCGGAACGATTTCTTTACTTTCGGAACGCTTTTTTGTTACTTTCGGTACGATTTTACGTATATATGTAGGCGGCCTTGACAAAAACATGAACTTCGTATTTAATTATGACAGCGCTTGTCATATTACATTCGTGTATGTTTCTGCTTTTTTAACATAAAAAAAAGGCTGCAGAAAAAATATTGTACGTAACACGTTCCAAAAGTGATTTTACGGGATTCGCAGGATTCCAGGACTCGCCTACGGCTCGTTTTGGAAACTTCCTACTCATGCCGTAAAATATCTCTTTCGGAACTTGTTACGTAAATTACTATTTTTGAACGCGCATCTTTTCTGATAGTTGTGTATTTTCCATAACCCCACCCCTTTGCGTAATGACGTCATCGCCATTTTTTTTATTTTACTAAATTTGTAGCTCTTTTTATTCTCTTTACGACTGTGTAAAAATATTTTGTTTTTTATCTAAGAAATGAAATTAATTTAATTAATTATTATTTAAGAAATGAGACAAATTCCACCAGAAATATTTCAAAATGTAAGGGATGGGTTTTATCACCGATTAGCTTTTTGCCAAGAGAGGAATGGTTCGCATTTTGAACATTTGATACATTAAATAAGTTTTAAAAAAATAATAATAATAAATAAAAAACAAAATATTTTTACACATTCGTAAAAAGAATAACATACTACAAATTTAGTGAAATAAAAAAAAAAGTTTCCATTTAAAAAAATGTCAATGACGTCATTACGCAAACGGGTGGGAGTATGGAAAATTAACAACTATCAGAAAAGTTGCGCGTTCAAAAAATATGGTTGACGTTTCGGAGGATTTTGACCGCAGATGATCGGAGAATTTTTTATTTGGAGCGTTCCACAGCCAATGTTCGCACTGTATATGCTCTTGCATATTTAAACTCGGATTTGAAGATAATAAATTGATCATTTGTTAAAGTCATACCCATGTGTTTTATTTGTCGCTACACGTAAAGTTCCTAATTGTCCAGATTATACATGGTGGAAACTTTAACTGGAACAAATTCGGTATTTATAAAATGAGAAGTTTCAGAAAATAAGTCGATTTTTGTTTTTTTTATTGTGCACTTTTTAGCGTCTTTAAAAATAATATCATTCGTCTTTCACGTATGACGTCATAGACATTTTTTTTTAATGAGAACAATTTTTTTTATTTTACTAAATTTGTAGCCCTTTTTATTCTCTTTACAACTGTGTAAAAATATTTTGTTTTTTTTGTTTTTTTTTTTATTTAAGAAATTGATTTTTTTTTAAGAACTACTAATAAACGGATCCGATATGAAATGAGACAAATTCCACCAGAAATGTTTCAAAATGTAAGGGATGGTTTTTATTACCGATTGACTTTTTGCCAAGAGAACGGTGCTGATTTTGAACATTTGATACATTAAACAGGTTTAAAATATTTTTGTTCAATTTCTGAAATAAAAAAACAAAAAAAAATCGAAATTTTTTTACACCGTCGTAAAGAGAATAAAAAGGGCTACAAATTTAGTGAAATAAAAAAAAATTGTTTCCTTTTTACAAAAATGTCTATGACGTCATACGTGAAAGACTAGTGACGTCATACAATTTTTGACACTAAATTTGTAGCCCTTTTTATTCTCTTTGCAACTGTGTAAAAATATTTTGTTTTTTTTTTGTTTTTCTATTTAAGAAATTGAAAAAAAAAATTAATGAACTATACAAATTCCACCACAAATATTTCAAAATGTAAGGGATGGGTTTTATCACCGATTGGCTTTTTACCAAGAGAACGGTGCTCATTTTGAACATTTGATACATTAAATAAGTTAAAGAAAAAAAATTCAGTTTCTGAAATAAAAAAACAAAAAAAATCAAAATATTTTTACACAGTCGTAAAGAGAATAAAAAGGGCTACAAATTTAGTGAAATAAATAAATAATGGTTGCCATTTAAAAAAATGTCTATGACGTCATACGTGAAAGACTAGTGAGGTCATACTATTTTTTAAGACCCTAAAAAGTTTCCACCCTGTATAATAAAAAGGCACCACATAAACATAACATAAAGGGTGTCGCAGAAGTCGACATCAAGCCGAAATCTTTTAACAGACTAAGCCATGAGAGTTATCAGAAAAATATTTAAAAAAATCCAAATAATACATTTAAAAAATTATGGCAATTTAAAAAAAACGAGAAAATCTACAGCCTGTGGCGGTCTTTGATTTATTACAAGCATAACAAATGTTTAACATCAATTAAAATTACAAAAGATGTAAAACTGCCTTCCTTCAGCCTCAATACAGGCTCGCCATCTTCTTAAAAATGATCTTGTTATCCGACGGGCGATCTTCCGTTCTTGATTGATTCAGCCGCTTGAGTTAATGTTTGCCTTAACTCAGCTAAATTTTCTACTGGCTGGCCGTCACAGGCTGTAGATTTTCTCGTTTTTTTTTTAAATGGCCATAATTTTTTAAATACATTATTTGGATTTTTTTAATATTTTTTCTGATAACTCCCATGACTTAGTCTGTTAAGATTTCGGCTTGACGTCGACTTCTGGGACACCCTGTATATCAACACTCGTTACGAACTTTAAATAATTAAGGGTTACTATTATTATTATTATACACACACAACACAACGTAAAGAGTAATATAAATCAAAATTCGAACCATTACAACCTTGAGGTTAAAAAATATTTTTTATTGGTTAATTTGATATGGAATGACCCATATAAGAAACGGTTATCTAATTTTATTTTTGCTATAGGAGTATGACTTCCTTGTTTTTTTTTGAAAAAATATGTGAATGTCTTGCAGAGTTACACAAATTATTTTTTTAATCGAAAAAATGAGGGGGTGTGCCTACGGTTTTTCTTTGATTATTGTTGAGGAGTATGCAAGGAACGTTTATCTAATTTAAAATTTCCTATGGGAGTATGACTTCCTTGTTTTTTTTTTAAATATGTGAATGTCGTGCAGAGTTACGCAAATTATTTTTTTACTCGAAAAAATGAGGGGGTGTGCCTACGGTTTTTTTTTATTATTGTTGAGGAGTATGTAAGGAATGTTTATCTAATTTTATTTTTTCTATGGGAGTATGACTTCCTTGTTTTTTTTTTTGAAAAAATATGCGAATGTCGTGCAGAGTTACGCAAATTATTTTTTTACTCGAAAAAAATAAGGGGGTGTGCCTACGGTTTTTCTTTAATTATTGTTAAGGAGTATGTAAGGATCGTTTATCTAATTTAATTTTTTCTATGGGAGTATGACTTCCTTGTTTTTTTTTTTTAAAGTATGTGAATGTGGTGTAGTTACGCAAATTATTTTTTTACTCGAAAAAAATGAGGGGGTGTGCCGACGGTTTTTCTTTGATTATTGTTGAGGAGTATGTAAGGAATGTTTATCTAATTTTATTTTTTCTATAGGAGTATGACATCCTTGTATTTTTTTTTTGAAAAAATATGTGAATATCGTGCAGAATTACGTAATTTTTTTTCTCGAAAAAAATGGGCGGGTTTTTTATTAAGACAATGATGAATAAATATTACAGTGTAAAATAGATACATAATATTATATTTCTAGCGTTTTTTTTTTATGATTATGATTCTTGGGTGTCTACAGAATACAGCTGTATTTTTTGTTTTCATATTGGAATTTCTCTTCTTGTTATAAAAGCGGGTGTTATTTTTGAGAGGCATTGGGGGTGGTTTCAAAGGAGGACAATTAGGGCTTAAATATTTTGTGGGTTTACATTGTTCATGTGTTTCATAATAATCATTCAGTTATGTAGCCCGTTTTAATGGAAAAGCGTAATTTAAAATCTATTGCTAACTTCACACCCGTAAAATTATGAAGATAGAAATGACAAATTATACTTTAAATTCTAATGGTCAGTTTACTTAAAAACTGAAGGGATTAAAAAAAAAAACTTATTCTTTGTAAGTTGTTTATTTATTATTTATTTATTCTCTACAGTTATTACTAATATAAATTTGATGTAACTATTATTGTTTCATAGTCATAAAACAAAAGAGGAAAAAAATAAATAAA
Organism: Ocypus olens; assembly: GCA_910593695.2. Lineage (NCBI taxonomy): Eukaryota > Metazoa > Arthropoda > Insecta > Coleoptera > Staphylinidae > Ocypus > Ocypus olens. The sequence continues at coordinate 13,723,229 of OU343053.1, read as the reverse complement.
TTATTTGTTCGCCAAAAAGTGATTTTATGAAAAATATTTTCAAACAAAAGATGTTCATTTCTGTCATGTCTTCAATATTTGTTAAAATGATTTTGCAATATTTTTTATATTAAAAAAATTATAAGCAAAAAAACGAAAAACGGCCAAGGTTACCAAAAGCTTGTGAGTTCTTCGGATTGCCAAATAAGACTTATGTTCAAAGTTTCTTCTTTTGCTGTATTAGTTTTTGAGATACAGCGCGCAGAGACACACACATACTATACACAATTTTTTTTCAGAAATCTTTGAAACTTTGAAACGACCTTCTAGAACAAAACTTAAAAGGAAAACCTTACATATACGCAGATGATACTTGCATAGTATATACAGGAAATAACTACAAAGACATACAAACAAACATAAATACAGATATACAACAACTCGAAACCTGGTACTTTAACAACTTACTGACGATAAACGAAACAAAAACAGAATTCATGGTATTCGCCAACAAGAAACAGTCAACACAATTAATAATCAACATTAGAGGAACAATCATAAAGCAAATAAAAGAAGTAAACTACTTAGGACTAAAAATACAAGAAAGCCTTAAACATATATAGATCGACTAGCAAAAAAGAACTCAATGACAATAGCAGCATTAGCAAAAATCAAGACCTACATTCCTGAAAAATCAAGGAAGCAAGTTTACAATGCACTTTTCACATCACATAACAGCTACCTAAGCAATATCTGGGGAGACACTAACAATAAAAATATCTCAAAACTACAAATACAACAAAACAAAATACTAAAAATTCTATATAACCTAGACAAATCAACAAAAACGACAGAGCTGTACCAAAAAACCCGAGAACTCAACATAGAAAACATGATAACACTTGCTGATCTACAAAATGAAAAAACAACTTAATTAAAACAAATATTACTCTAAAACCAAATAAACAAATACACAATTATAAAACAAGATCAGACCTAAGAACAGAAAAATTTACCACAACGAAATACAAACAATCATTAACAACGGAAACCATTAAACAATACAACAACCTACCGGAATATATAACGACACTCAATTATACACCTTTCAAATTAAAACTAAAAAACCTAATCCTGAACAACAAACTACAGTAGACAGCAATATATTATAGAGAAGAATATATACATCCCTTAACACCGTTAGCGCGAGATGGAATCAACTCCACTACATCCCGAGGTGAGGACAAAGGGAACAATAAAAAAAGGACCTGCACAAAAAAAAAAATTAAAAATATATGTAAAAAAAAGTGCAAATAAAGACATTAACTTTAAAAGAAAAAAATGGTCTCAAGGAACCTCAAAACGGATATAAAAAAATGAAAAAATGAGTGTGAATGTACGTAATTAGTCCCGCAAGAAACAGTTTTTTTAAAGGAACTAATGAGTATAATATAACATTTTACCCAAAATAGTCTGTGAATGCATTAAATAATGAAATAATGTTTATAAAATTCTGGTGTCAGATTGACTTATTTCAAAAATCTTACGAATGATCTAATCATTCCGTGAGTTCGAGTTATTCTCTTACTCAGTGAGGAATGAACAACATTACATCCCTCAAATGAGCGCAGTAATAATTCGATTATTAGACCCGTTTTTGCATAAAAATAATTCCATAGCTAAATCCAAAGCAGAAAAAATAGTAATTAGGTACATACATCAAATAAATTGTGGTAAAAAACATAGTAAGTGTTTTATTCACTGATTCTATAATGCATTACCACGTAGTAACGGTCGCAACCATCACCATGATTAATATGTACTTCTTTAAAGAGGCAAAAAGTGCCATATTGTTCCATAGTAGCATCACTCATGCCACTCTTATTAAAATTGTGTAATATTATACTATTAGTGATAAACAACAAAACCAAATTACTTTTATTACCACCACTTATAATTTATTTACAATTCATTATGAATGAGTCAACGTTTCGTAGTTTACTTCAGCGTTGTTATTTAATACGTGATCGATACCATTTGTCACTGCGTATAATTCCGAGGCGTCGATGATCCTAAACAACAAATGTAATTATACAGAAGAGACATGAGACTGATCGTCGTTTGATTTAGTAAATATTTTGCAAACAACAACTCATAATTAGTCTGATTCCAAGGCACGTTCCAGTGCGCACACGCTGATAAATAAATTATTATCGCCGACAACGGCGGCGTGGGTACGGAAACATTTTAGGTTATATTATAAACAACCAAACAAGCGTACCGCACCGACAGAACCGACAACACGCACTAAAATAACCAAAACAACTTGAAAATATGTAGAACGGGGTGCACTCCACTCGAATGTAAAAGTGGTGCAATCTGCGCATGCAAGACGATCGATAATCGGCAGCAAAACATTTCAACACGTGGTCGTACATACCCACTTCTCCATCTACTTCTGTTTTAGCACCGAACACTCTTCCGGGAAACACTGTCCCATCTTCCAGTTGTAAAAAACACAGCTCCTTCTCCATCGTACGCGTTCACTACACCGAATGAATGAATTAAATTAACTGATTGAAAAATTAGTGTATTGTTGTGGCGATGGGGGCTACTTGGACTTGCCGCACCGTACCGTTGTGGCAGCGACGCAGACTCGGGAATGTTAACGGACCACGTGTTGCGCGCACTGATTGCCGACGGCGATGGCTACTCCTACCCCCCGTTTAGGCCCCTTCCAGGTCGTTATCTCCGTCAGTAAGAGATTATATTAAAAAAAATCGATGGGAATTTTCATATTTTTAAGAAAGAAAAAAATTAACGTCCGCTGGAGGGCGAACAGGTATACAGGTGAAATTCTAAACCAACCAGTTTCTAGTTTGAGGCCCTCCTTCGTGCTATTGACACTGCCTACACTGCGGAATACGTAAATAACATCCATCAGCATAAAACTATTGTATTATATTTAACATTACCTTCGGCTGCAAATTAAATACTTACGTGTTTAATTGTAGCATTATTTTCTTACCTACAAGAAAGCCCGTCGTTTCTACTACGTACAGTAGGAGTCAAAAAGGCTTAGAATTTGGCCGGATACATTTTATTTTGAACGAGTCATTGAATCGTTATAAAATTCGCATGGCATCTCATTCGAGAAATTTGCGATGAAACGAAGAGTGCCCTGCAGAAATTATGACTAGTGTTTGTAGGGTCGGCGTCCTGCTGTTCTCTTATCTCAAATCAATTAACCCTTTTACGGGGCGGTGGGACATATGCGTCCCACCTACATTCCCTCGCTCAGATGCCATTATTTTGTACCCTAGGCCATGTCTCACGTGGACAATGGGTGTTGGGGGGTTTTATGTACGAAATCGACTTTTTTCAGAAAAAAATCGGTCACGTGAAATTTTTGCAATTAACGATATGATTTTATTACCTAGATATATGTTTTCGGGGTCGCTGATTACGACTCCGGTGTCAAAAATGACTTTTGACAGCTGCCAACTGTCAAAACAACTGTCAAGATTTACAAAATATTTGAGATTCGCTAAAAACGCGCTGATTTCATTTTCTGGTGTGCTCTACTCCTGACTTACGATAAGCTGATATATATTTTGGCAATTGGCAGCTGCCAAATAGACTGTCAAAAGACGATAATGGTAATTAAAGTCTAATCTGACTAGCATTCGGGGCATTATTGAGGAGCCTGATTTGAGATGGGGACTTCGGAGTGTATCGCTCATTCTACAACTTGTGAATTGTTCGATATAGCAATGGTACTTGACAGTTGTCATCGGACTGCCAAGATGGTGCAAGGGTCGCAGAAATGGAAGCTGCCACTGATTTTATAGGTTTTCGCGGTCACTGTTCGCGATTTCAGTGCCTAAAATATCTTTTGACAGCAGACTTGTCGTAGATCATAAAAAGCTTTTGTCAGATTTAAAAAGTGAGATATGGGATGATGTATTTAACAATTGCAATCCTGAAGAAATGACAAACAACTTTGTTAATAAAATCCAAAACTATGTAGATAATTGTACAAAAATGATAAAAAATTAAAACAAATAACCTACCAAGAAAGGAATGGGTAACTCCCGGGCTTTTGAATTCTATTAATAAGAAAAATGAATTATATGGGAAAATGATAAAAGACCCAAACAACGAAAATAGTGTCAATGAATACAAAAAATATAAGAATATATTAACAGAATCGATAAAAAAGGCAAAATCACGGTATTATACTGAACTCATTGCAAAAAATAGTAATTCTTCGCAACATTTATGGTCCACTGTGAATAATATATGTAATAGAAAGAAGAAAAGTTCTAACATTGAACACATTCAAGTTAATAACAAAACAATCCAAGACTCGACCACAATTGCAAATGAATTCAATAAACATTATACAGGAATTGGAGAATTATTAGCTAAACAAATTAGAGCAGTAGATAATATAGACAATATTGATTTGGTTTTGCATCATACCATCTTTATAAATCCAACTAATGAAGAGGAAATAAACAGTATCATAAATACCTTAAAAGATAAAAAAACTCCGGGTCATGATGGGTTGCGGTCAGAAACATTAAAACATATAGCGAGAGAGATTTCACAACCTTTGGCATATATATTTAATAAATGTATCGAAAATGGAATATTTCCTAAAATTTTAAAAGTTGGCGAAATTAAACCACTATATAAAAAGGGATGCAAATGGAAAATAAGTAATTACAGGCCAATCTCGCTAATATCTAATATTGCTAAAATATTCGAAAAATTATTAAAAGTAAGAATTATTTCATTTACGCAAAAGTATAAAATTATTTCAGAGAGACAATACGGCTTTAAAGAAAACACTTCAAGACGCAATTGCACAACTTACATCTTTAATATCAAATTCTATTGATAAGAGTCAGCCTTGTTTATGTATATTTGTTGATTTGGAAAAGGCGTTCGACACTGTATGTCACACAAAACTCTTATGCAAATTAGAACGATATGGATTTAGAGGAACGGCATATAACCTAATAAAAAGTTATCTATCTGAAAGAGAACAATATGTGAACATTAATAATGCTAAAAGTGAAAGGTTGGAAGTGAAGTACGGTGTACCACAGGGAACTGTTTTAGGACCCAGCCTATTTACCTTATACATAAACACCTTGTTTGATTTAACAACAGAGGGACAAATATTGAGCTTTGCTGATGACACAGCAATTTTCTACTCAGATAGTTCATGGTACAATTTGAAAACGAAAGCGGAAATAGATTTTTGTTTAATAAAGGAGTGGTTTGATAGTAACACCTTAACAATAAATATAAACAAAACAAAGTACTTACCTTTCGTCTCCTATACCAATAACCTACCAAATATGGGTCCATTGAAATTAAATAATTCAATGAATATATATGAAGACTCATCTGTTTTATATTTAGGAATTGTCATCGATAGACATTTAAAATGGGACCATCAAATTAATAAATTAATATCTAAAGTTCGACAACAGCTACCAATTTTTAGACACCTGCGAAATATTCTGAATTTAAATGAACTACGCTTGATATATTATGCGCTCGTACAATCTCAACTGTCTTATGGAATCATTGCTTGGGGTGGAGCAGTCGACTGTATTATGAAAAAACTTGAAACACTGCAAAAGTGGATTCTAAAAATTATATACATATAACAGAAATAAATTGTTTCCAATAAACGCCCTATTTTTAGAATCCGGAGTTTTGAATATAAGACAACTGTATGCATTCGCTATTTTAGTGTACATAAAGCAGCGTCGAGGATACATTAAGTATCGACAGCATGAACATAATACGAGGCATAAATGCAATGTAACCCAAAAACCTGTAATAAAGAAAACAATCGCTAAACGACATTTTACCTACATTGGTCTAAAGCTATATGACAAGATTCCAACAGAGCTTAAAAATATCAATAGTATACTAAAATTTAAAAAGCACATAAAAAATTGGCTACGTTTTTTGCCAAGAGTTCTAGAAGATGTAATGAAGGAAGTTTCATAATGTTATGAATAATATAGACAGTTATCTGTGGGACTTAAAAATGCGTGATTCATAACTAATTGTAAGTCAACATCGTTCGGACAATGGTTAATTAATGATTTTTTTTAAGTAAAGCTTCATATTAACTCACACACAAGTGTTTCACTTCTGTGAGTATTTTTTCTATATATTTATCATTTATTTAAACTTGATTTGTGATGTTAAATTTACTATATAATTTATATTATATTAATAGACTAATAATGTACCTTCCTGAATTTGATAAATATATACAGTAGGCGCTCGGTAATGTGAACACCGGGTAATGGAAATTCGGGATAACATGAACAACCATTTTCATAACATTGAACGCCGTATAACGTGAACAAGGTTGCATTCGTTAACATGAACACAATTTCGTGCGCCGGGTTCCGTCGGATCGGTACGCACCGTTTGTTTTAACGCAGCGGTACTTCCCTGGATTATATGACACGCGCTGTTTACGCAATACAGCTCAATATTTTAACACTTCTTACAGTATTTATTTGACTGGAGAAGTGTTCACATCATGTCGGCGCAAAGAAAACCGAAGTGCTTAACTCTCCGTGAAAAAGCGGGTATAATTGAAGAATTAAAAACCGGCGTAAGCGTAACAAATTTATCTAAAAGATATGGCGTTGCAAAATCCACAATTTGTAAAATAAAAACAAAAAAAGAATGAATATTACGTGCGGTGGCTTGTACTTATGGAGGACCAGGACAAAGACGAACCTTAAAAGGATCTAAACATCCTGAAATGGAGAAAAAAATTTATAAATGGTTCCTGAGTCAAAGAAATAAAAACATTATGGTGAGTGGTGATATGATTAAACAAAAGGCAAAATCTTTGCATTCTGAGATGAAAGAAAATTCTGGTGAAGAATTTACTGCTAGCGACGGTTGGTTGCAAAGGTTTAAAAGAAGATACGGAATTCGATATTTAAAAATTACTGGCGAAAAATTATCATCTCGGCCAGAACTAATTGATCCATTTAAAGAACAGTTAAAAAATAAAATGGAGGATCAGTTATATAATGCTGATGAATCGGCTCTCTATTGGAAGCTTCTACCAGATAAAACCTTTGTTTCATCTCAAGAGAAGACTGCTCCAGGTAGATAACATGAAAAACGACTAATATTTTTGGCATGTACCAATGCTACTGGTAGTCATAAAGTCAAGCCGTTGGTTATTGGCAAGGCAAAAAGCCCTAGAGCTTTTAAAAAAATGTCTCTTCCTGTGGACTATGATTACTCTAAGTCAGCTTGGATGACGGTGTCAATTTTCAAGAATTGGTTCCATAATTCCTTTGTTCCGCAGGTAAGTCTATAATGACATGGTCTCCCAGAATCATTTACAAGTCATTAATTGTTCTGGAAGGTTACATGTTTTCAGAAATCACATGGCCACCCAATAAAAGCTCTTCTTGTTTTGGATAATGCTCCATCGCATCCCCCAATAGAAGAATTACAGAGTGAAGATGGGCATATTACAACAATGTATCTTCCGCCAAATGTAACCCCTCTTATCCAACCCATGGATCAGAATGTGATCCGAATTACAAAATTATACTACAGAAGTAGCCTCCTTCGCAATATTATTGCAGATGGCTCCAATTTAGATAATTTAAAAAATGTGACAATAAAAGATGCTGTTACCAATTTGATGAATGCATGGAACCGATTGAATCCAGCAATGATTGCGAAATGCTGGAAAAAAATTTTAGATTTCAGTAATCAAGAAGACGAGGATGATTTACCACTTAGTGTATTACAGCAAAAATGGAAAGAAGATCAGACACAAGCTCTAGCTGAAACACGAGATATTTTAAACACATTACTTCCACATGTATGTAATAAATGTTTATTTCCACACCTTACATCACTATTTGTACATTTTCTTCTAGATTGAACTGAATGAGACAGATGTATATGCATGGAACGAAATGGATGCACAACTAGATAATGTTGGTGTAGAAAACCAAGAAGATGAAACTAAAGATGAGGAAACTGAAGATGTGGAAACTGCAGAAAACCCACACAAGAAAATCACTCCAGACAATGCAATAAAATCATTGAACACATCAATTCAATGGGCAGAAGAGAATGGACTTGAATTGCATAATATTCAAACATTGAAAGAAATGAGAGAAACAGCTATAAAACAAAAAGTAGAAAAAAGCAAAAAACAAACAAAAATTACACAATATTTTTAGAATGTTAATTTATTTTTTGTTTAATAAAAAAATTTGTTAATACAAATAAGTAAACTATTATTTATACAAAAACACCTATTACTACATATTTAAAGCATAAAATAAGTCACTCTCTGTAATGTGAACAAATCGTTAGTGGAAACACTCTTCGTTTCATTTTGTTCACGGTATTGAGCGTCAACTGTATTATTATTATTATTATTATTATTATAGCTGTCAATTGCCAAAAGAGCTGTCAAGTTAGATCAATTTCCGTTATTCCTTAAGAATAGTTTCTATCTGGAAAAATTTTTATTTTGAAATGAGGATTCAAGATTTTGAAGAGGATGAAATCCCAAGTGATAGCGAATCAGTAAATGACGATTTTGAGGATAACGAAGACGAGGATTCTCTCTGTCAGGATGATTTATTAGAAGAGTCATTTATCGGGCTCTGTGCTCTAGAGAGAGAGAGAGAGAGAGAGAGAGAGAGAGAGAGAGAGAGAGAGAGAGAGAGAGAGAGAGAGAGAGAGAGAGAGAGAGAGAGAGAGAGTCAGCGTAGGGGTGCTACCAATAAACATTTTGTCGAACATACTGGCCCTAAAAATCTACCAGGGAATGTCAAGGGCCCGGAAGATTTTTTTATGTTTATTTTCTGAAACCAATATCAACTCCATTGCAGATCAATCTAATCTCTATTGCTGTCAACAGAAAAAATAATTCACGGATATCACCCCCCAAGAAATCAAACAATTTCTCGGTCTGAACATAATGATGGGAGTTAAACGGTTACCATCCTACCGCGATTATTGGTCTTCCAACGACCATCAATGATCGTTATGTTAGTTCTACGATGAGCGTGAAGAGATACAAGGCCGATCCTAGACCCTTGGCCGCCCGCGTGCAAATGATGAGTTGGCCGCCCCTTTACAAAATATTTCTTGGGTGGGGGGCTTTTATTTTTCAATTCGAAAAATGTAAAATTCCTCTGTAATAATAATAACCGTTTATTCCGCAATTACAGAGAAATGTAACATAATTTAATTTATTCAATTAATTAACAAAAATTAAAATAAGACAAGTAATATTTGTGTAAAGTTTTAAAGTAGAAACATATGTCAGAGCATATACACATATATCAAATTTGAAATATATTTGGTTTGAATTGAAAGAAGAAATAACTAAAGAATCTGCAAGTAATCCCGGACTGCCAGATGTATTTTTGCATTGTACAATTCTGAATACATTGCCAGAGGAGTATTTTTCTTTTAAATCGAGCTGGATGCTGAGGGCAAAAAGTGATTGAACGGTTGATAGCTTAATTAATCAACTAGGCCCGTATAAAAGGACTTACGGACCAAGGGAGCTGGATCCACCAAGCAGGAAGCTCTTACCTGCAATCATCGAAGAAGTCATCACAGCAACGAAGTTCAGTCGATGCGAGGAAAAAGAAAAAACAACTGATAAGCAACTACTGCAGGAAGCCCAATGATATGGTTAAAGTGTGTAGAAAATGAATTGCTGATGGCCGTCCTCCGAGCCCGACACAAATATGATACTCGTCACTGTTAGCTCAACTGAAACGCATACTGAGTCGTCGAGATGCAGGGATGACAATGGCGCGATAAGCTATATTTTAAATGATCAGATTTGCTTTAGAACGTTCGAGTCTTTATCAACTGAACACACAGTGACCAAAGCAAATAGTGAGAAAATCTAAGCCATCGGAATACGTGAAGTAGAAGTTGTTACAGCAATCCAAGGAAAATGGTTCAAAATTATCTGAATTATAGGCTGATGTTTGGTGTGTATTCCGAATCAAGAGGAATCAGCTAATTCATCTCATCAGCTGAAGTCTGTAACTTCCTAGTGAACAATGGAGGGAGCTGTGCCATGAACTTTTCGGACATTAGAACAAGCGCCAAGTGAAATCGCTACTGAGGGAGCTTGACATGAACGTAGAAATGCATAGTGAACTGTGTGAAGGTTTCATTTATGATAAAGCTCATCGTCTACCGTTCGGCACGATATCCAGAATAATGTAACCGGGAGAGCGAATTCACACGGATGTCTATGGTCCATTTTAAGAACCGAGGGCTGAATATCGATATGTTGTGCTTTTCAAGGACGATTACACAAAATTTAAGACAGTTTATTTTCTGCGAGAAAAATCCGAAGTTGCTGAAAAACTGAGCCAGTTCCTTGCCGAGGCAGAAACAGTCTGGAGCTGCTGAGTGATAACGGCAAGAAGTTCGACAACAAACAGATCACAAGGAAGGTATTGTTCAAGGTCTTACAATGCCCTATACTCCGGGGCAAAAAGGATCCAGTGAGAGGGAAAATCGTACGGTGGTGGAAACTGCTAGAGCAATGATGCACGCGCATGGAAACATTTCTCAGGCACTTTGGGCTGAGACGATACGAACAGGTATAGTCTATTCGGTGGAATTTGGAGGCTGAGGTCGTAAAATGGTCGGTCCGCCCTGAGGATCGACGCACCCTCGAAGAAAAAGTATTGGTGGTTCGTCTAATTGCATCCCATACATTTATTACTGTCCTTCGCTCCTATTGGTATACGCACTTTTACACCAGTACTTCTCAGCAAAGATTGGTTTGAGATAAAAAAAATATTACGTCCACTACTTACCGAGCCCCCGACCCTCTTTTACGACCACAGTCGCCAGATTCCAGAGAACGGGCTATACCTAAATCCTTAACAGGACAGGCCCCAGGAACACCATGTTTGGAGTTGTGGCATGGTAGGAAACCAAGTTTGAAACATTGGTTCAAATTGCTGAATTGTATATTCATATCGAAGGAGCAAAGGATGAACATGGATCTGAAGGCCATTAAAGGAATCCTCATCGGCTATGATAACGACGACGAAGACAAGATCTATAGCGAAGAGGACAAGCTCTATAGATCCAAGATCTTCGAAGATAAATTGGTGGAAAAAAGAGTATAGTAACTCCCAGGAACGACAGCAAATCCCGAATTGAAGAAGACGAGGAAGTAGAAGTCAGAGAACTGGATGACAGTGATAGTGATTTGACCATTTTAAAAATGCCCGAAGCCAATGAAGTAGAGGATGATTGCAAGACTATGCGAAAACTACGCAACCGAGTGGATCTTACAGCTCCACAGAAATTCTAAGATTATGTGATGCTCACATGACGACCTTCGAGGAACCAGACACCTACAACGACACCACAAAGTAAAAACAAACGCCGATGAATCGATCGGCAAATTAAAGGCCAGATTAGTGATCAAAGGTCTTTCGCAAAGAAGAGGAGTAGATTATGATCAAATCTTCAGTTCAGTGGCAAGAACATCGACTATTCGAACGCTACTCAGTGTTGATCTAAATTCTAAGACAATACTTTTCGAGATATTTTTTTATGCAATTTCATCAATTATGGCTAAATTAGCAAATCGCTCTTTTGATATAGTTGACCGTAAATATTTTTTAATTGATTTTAATTTGGAAAAACTCCTCTCGCCAAGAGCCACAGTTATCGATATTGTTAAAAATATTCTTAGACTAATTTATTTATTTATTATTTATTTATTATTCTATATACGGTAATCACCCTTTTACAATAAAAATACAATTATGAAGAGAGTACACATAATAGATAAATACAACTAGGTGGTATTGAACCTATAACTAAACATAATTCTTAAATTAAAATTTAGAAAAACATTTTGAATATTAATTAAATTACAAACATTAAACAATTAATGATCTCTACAATTGAGAATGTGACCAACTGTTTTTTTAAATAGACACAAAGACCCATCAAACAAATTAATATTGTAACAGGATAGCGAGTTAAATAATCGCATAGAGCGGTTTAAGGGACTATTTAAACCATAATTAGTCCTATGTTGACTTAATCTAAACGTTTTCATATGACGTTGTAAGTGTGGCTGCATCGCATTGAAATTTAAATACTGTAGAAGGTCATTGCAGTTTATATTAGAATTACAGATATTAAACAGAAAACATAAGTCAGCTACATCTCTTCTAACCTCAAGAGATGGTAAATTAAATACACATCTAAGGGATTCCGTTTGTACGACTTCGAAACCACACTAATACTGAAATTTGGAAAACAAGGATCTAACAACGGAAGTAACCCAAGTGTTCCTCTCAGATTTTAATAAAATTTGGTGGATTTGTGAGGGGGTCAAAATATTCGATACGTATTTTTTTTTTGTTTCGGCTAAAAAACATGTTTAGGGGATGAATTCGCGCCTCGAAAATCAGCCATATTTTTGTTTATAGGCTATAACTTCAGAACAAATTTTAATAGCGTAACTTCGTAAATGTACAAAATTTCAAATTCTATCCACTGTATTATATTATATTCGTTAAAAAAATGATATACAGGATGTTTCAAATTCAAGGCTCACCATGGGGATCTCGCTTATTAGAAGAGATAGAGGGTATGCTTAAATTTGGCACTTTTGCAGAATTTTATGCTGATTAATAATGCACTGAAAAAATACCTTAATCGTTTTGTATTTGAGTTAACCCGAAAAAACTGAAAAACTGATTTTCGTTTTTTCTTTATATCTTCCTTATTTGAGATGATATTTAAAAACGGTAAGCGAGATCCCCATGGTGACTCTCGAATTTGAAACACCCTGTATAAAGACTTAAACGACGATGGCCAAGATTAGTTTGATAATTGTTTCCAAACGTAGAATCCAAATATATATTCATACATTTCCTTTAAATAAAACCTTTCCGCTAAAAAAGGTTTTATGTTCAATAGCGGAAAATACGAAAATTGAGTTTTATAACTACATATTTTTTTTCTATTTTTTATTACACCGGAGGATAGGCTTCGAAATTTTCTACATTTACAATATTACGCTATTATGATTTGTTTAGAAGTTATAGCCAAAAAACAAAAATGTGGCTGATTTTCAAGTTCACCCCCTAAGCTTTTAGCCGAAACAAAAAAATATGTATCGAATATTTTGGTCCCCTCTACAAATCTACCAAATTTCATTCAAATCGGAGGGGAACACTTTGATTAGTTTCCTCGTAAGTCGCTAATTAAATGATTTCAAATTTCTTATGGTTTTAATTGGGAACGATTAGAAAATAGTTCTCTAAAAGATAACAATTCTTTCAAAAGTTCCATTCCATATAAATCTTTTGTTCATTTTCCGTTTTCGGTTACCTGTAATTTAATATCTAAATCCATACAACATTTTCTTAGATGTTCGGACTCTGCAGAATGAAATACTAGCAAAAATTTAAACAAGGAGAATCAATTTTCTAACAGTTCAGACAGAACGTTCTAATTAATAGCGATGTCCAATATTTAAAAATAAAAGTCAATTCTAAATTTTGGCAAAATAATTACCCGGTTAGAAATCGGATACACTTAGGCAGGGGTCCAGGAGACCGGCTGCTATTTCTGGGCACTCTCGGACTAAATTTTACAGATTTCGGACGCCGTGGACCCTCTACTGATGATCCACGGGCTTCACCGGTGTTACCCCCCCCCCCTAATCCCCGCCCGCGTGCCATGCACGCTCTAGCCCCCCGGTAGGATCGGCCCTGAAGAGATATTCGGTTTTACTATCCAGTTTACATCTAAATGACAGTTCCAAAGAACCAAAGAAGAATGAAGCTGCGTACGATAAATTGTACAAAGTAAGACCCTTTCTTGAAAACCTCACAGACACATATTTGCGATTTTATCACCCAACTAGAAATCAAGCGGTGGATGATTGATCAAGTTCAAGGGCAGAAGCTCCATGAAGCAGTACGTACCCATGAAACCGGTCCCGAGAGGCTTCAAATCTTGGGTGAGATCTGATCATTATGGTTATGTTTGTGAGTTCCAAATGTATACCGGAAAGGTCCAGGGAAGACTAGAACTTTTCTTAGACGAAAGGGTAGTAAGAGATCTGACTCGAACCTTGGTTAACAAAAACTATTGTATTTATTTTGATAATTTTTTTACCACCGTGGACTTGATGTCGAGTTTGCTAGTTGACGGAATTTTGGCATGTGGAACGGTGCGGAAAAATAGGAAAGATTTACCCAAACTATAAACGAGAGATAAAAATATGTCGCGCTGGGATAACGCATTCTGGACTTCTTATAGAGGCATAGAATGGGTGAAGCGGATCGGTAAGAAGCCGATACATGTTCTAACCAATTTCGATGACGCTTCTATCATCTCAGAAACCAGAAGAAAGCAGAAAGATGGAACTCTGCAGGTAGTTTCTTGTCCGATTGTAGCCAAGGAATATAATGCCCATATGGGCTGCGTTGACAAAGTGATTGCCGTGAAAAATTGTTACCAAATATCTCGCAAGTAAGAAATGGTGGCATCGAATTTTTTGGCACTTCGTAGACGTGATATTGGTGATTTTTTTTATTTTATATAAACTGTCCTTTCCACAGAAAACTTTATCGCTTAAGGACTTCCGGCTATCAGTGGTAGATCACCTATTAGGGTTTCCTGATTGTCCAAAATGAGGAAGACCTTCGTCCGAGCTTCCTTCTAGAAATGTTGTGCTGCAAGTGCCTGACTGTGCGAGAAAAACTCATTTCCCAGGTACTCGAGAAACTCGACACCGATGTGCATATTGCAGTTCAAAGGCAAATGAAAAACGGACAAAATTTTATTGCAAAACCTGCAATGTTTCCCTGTGCATAGATGAGAAGAGCAATTGTTATGAGAAATTCCATCTAGCTAAAACATCATGAAATCGTAACAAACGCCCGAAAAAATTCAAAACAATACGTGGTTGGTGGAATTTTTTTTTGAAAATTAGAAATAAACAAAAGAAAGATAAAAACTTCCAATGATTGTCAAAAAAATACAAAAACAACAAAAAAAAATACAAAAAACAAACAAAAAATAAAATACAAAACAAACAAAAAATTTAAAAAATACAAAAAAAACAAAAGAAAAACAACAAAAATCAAAAACAAAATACAAAAAAGAATACAAAAAACGAAAAAAAAAATGGAACTAGCATCTCCTCACGTCCACGTCGTTAGTTCTGGGTCACGCAAAGCGGGAGAATATGCCTTTAGCAGGCTTCGACAAATTTTTCGTGATTATCTTGCTTGTCACAATTTGAAAGTTTGAGTGAGTGTAAAGCTGCCAAAACTCATTCTGGATGTGTTAACATTACTTAGTGGTCTTAGAAAGCTATAGAATGACGTCCAATTCGTATTTTTATGTCTACTGCTCCATCCTGACAGGTCTGTGTCGGCTGTCAACAGCCAAGAACTGCATTTGACAGCAAGCTTGGTCCTCAAATCTCCCAAAATATTCAATAAATGCTGATTTTTGTATGATCTTTACTGATTACATTATTTTACAGTTGGTTTGGCAGTTGCCAGCTGCCAATGCTCATCTCGGATATCGATATTCTGTCCGGTAAAACCATGCCAACCTTGTATTTTTATTTCGTTCTCTTCACTGGGGCAGTTATTTGACCGCTGTCAACTGCCAACATATTCTTCCCACTTCATTGTTAGTCATCAATTATATTCCCAGAGAGCCAATGAACGTCTGGCTACTGGGTCAAAACTCTTTTCCAATGTTGCAATCTTGTTCAGCGACCTTGGGAAGCGGGAAACGACGCCCAACTTGTTTTTTCACTATATTCTGTCCATTTTGACAGTTTTTGACAGCTGTCAACTATCGGAAAATTCTTCCTACATCATTATTGCTCTGTAACCTTCCTGGATCAGCCAATGAACGCCTATTTCCCGATTTTCATTGCATTTTCCGACACTTGATAGCCGATTTGACAGTTGACAGCTCTCAAAACTCATTTCTGACACCGAAATCGGAATCAACGACCCCGAAAACCCTAAGTGCCAAAGTGCCATTAGTTTCCCCGTTTCATCTCCTTCCCAAAAATGTACCCCTCAAAGGGCTAAGAACAATGTCCAGAAACAGTAATAGTCAGCCGGTAAAAGATCCACGTACAGTCGGAGAAAATACAAATGCAAAACTCCCTCGGCGAGGGAACGCTGCCGCATGTCGGTGCTTAGTTCGGTCGAAACCGGTCAGTCCCTGCTTAAAATAGAATTATGAGGTAATAAAATTTACAAGCCTAGATCCCTTCTCACCCCTAAGTAATCGAGTGACGGACTCCATATCTGTGATTTTTTGAATAACTAATATTTTTACGATATTTTGTATATATTTATCAACAATTGAGCAGCAAAATTTTATCAAATTAATAATAGTATGTTTATGTTGAGTTTAGATTTTTTTTTTTTAATTTCAAATACCTTATATCTTTACCAGTGGCGGCTCGTGGAACATGTTGATAGTAGAGCCACTTATATAATACCCCCCCCCCCTTTTTTTAAGAAACAAAGAACCATTTATCTTCCAAGACCAATCGAATATTTTGGCCAAAAAATCAAAAATTTGGAACAAAACCGCCTAAGATCTAAAATATCAGCCGAAAAAATAAAAAATCCTGGTTTAAAAATAAAAATGCAGACCAAAAATTGAAAATACAAGCAGAAGAAAAATCATTTGCCAGTTTCAGTCCCAAATATAATTCATTTTAGCTTAAAATAAGTTCCAACGAGAAATTCGAAAATAATAGCAAAAATTAAAATATAAAAGAAATCGCACAATAAAATCAATTCAAGTAAAAAAAAAAAATGAGATAAAAAAATAAAAAATTAAGACCTATATATAAAATTCGTACCCAAAAGGGTAGACTAAAAAATCAAGATTTTTAACAAACGAATCGAAAATTTAAGTCGACTAAAATTGAAACTAAAACAATCGAAAATACAAAATATAAGCCAAATAGATTATTTGGTAACTAACGTTCCGGAAAATTGTTTTGCAATTAAAACCGAAAATTGCAATTTATCGGATCATCTAGCGCAAAGAATGAAAATCAGTTTCCCAAATGCAAAAAATATTACAAATAAAACTGTAATAGAATACAGACAAATGAAAGAAGAAAACCTACGAGATATGGCGACCTTACTAAATAAAACAGAATGGTCTTTTATCAAATCCAATAACATAAATTCTTCTTTTAAAATGTTCAGGGAACTGATTGAAAATGCTTTCAACATATGCTGTCCCCAAAAGAAAAAATCGAGTAAAGCAAAAAACAAAAAATGGATCACAAACGATATTATTCAGTCCAGTCGTAATCTAAGAAGCCTGTATGATCTAATGACTGCAACAAAATCGATTATCGTAAAGCTACGGTACAACGAAGATAAGAAAAAACATAGGCAGCTTATACAAGAGACTAAATTAAACAACAATGCAAACGAAATAAAAACAGCATCCAATAAAACTAAAACTCTCTGGAACATGGTACACCGTGAATTAGGAAACACCAAATACTCTGAGCAAATAACATCGATTAAATATAATGACAAATTATTAAATGAATCTCAGGAAATTGCACAAGGATTCGGCGAACACTTCTCCAGTATAACCAACTTAACAATTAGGAACCATTTCGGAGACAGCTCATCAGACCAGTGCACAACCTCAGGACTTCATCCCCACACCATATTCTTAACTCCAGTAACCGAAGACGAAGTGTATAATTTAATAATGTCCTTACCCAGTGGGAAAAGTGCCGGCCCCGACGGAATTTCAACGAAAGTGCTAAAAAGTATCGCTCGTGAAATCACAATTCCGTTACAGTACCTCATAAATGAGTCATTTCTAACAGGTGAGTTTCCCACCGAACTAAAGACTGCTAAAGTGACGCCTATATACAAAAAGGGAGATAAATTAAACATGAACAATTACCGCGGAGTTGCTATTCTTAGTGTATATTCAAAAATAATGGAGAAAGCAATTACAACCCGGCTAATGCGCTTCCTAACTCATCACAACCTACTTGCTGAGCATCAACATGGTTTCCGCAAATGTAAATCAACAGAGACAGCATCAGTAGACCTCCTAGAACATATCACCAAAAATTTAGATCAAAACCAGTGCGTCGCGGGTTTGTTCTACGACTTTTCGCGAACATTTGACACCGTGGAGGTAAGGTTTTTGCAAGAAAAACTATATGCATTAGGAGTGCGTGGTACCGCGCTTAAACTAATTAATTCACTCTTAACCGACCGGCAGATATACGTACAGATCGCTAAAGCAACATCTAGCAAATATCATATCGATAAAGGAGTGGTGCAGGGGTCTTCCCTAGGCCCGGTACTGTTTTTAGTGTTTATCAACGATCTCAGCAATCATGTCAAGAACATTCGCTGATGACACGACAGTCATCGTATCATCATCTATTCCAGAGGAGCTTATGAGGTCGATTGAAACCGTAAACATCCAAATATCGGATTGGTGTAACCAAAACAACGTACTGCTCAATACCAATAAAACAGTGCAAATTAAGTTCTATAACAGAAAAAAACCGGACGGCCCAACCAACGAAGTGGAGTATACGAAATTTCTAGGAAGTTTTGTGGATGAGCGACTATCGTGGTCCTATCAGATCGATCATATTTGTGGAAAACTCAACAGTGCATATTTTGCCATCCTAAAACTCAAACATCAGCTACCTAGAAATTATCTGATTAATGTGTACTATGCGCTCGCATATCCCCACATCACATATAATATACTTATATGGGGCCGCTCCGATACCTCAAGAGTATTCACAGCGCAAAAACGTATTTTAAGACTAATATTTGGGCTTAAAAGAACTGAAACATGTAGAAAAATATTTGTAGACAATGCCCTCCTTACTCTTACTTGTGTTTATATTTATAAAGCCGCCATATATGTCCACTCAAATCGGCACAAATATATAACTAATGCCGATATCCATAACTATGACACACGAAATCGGAATAACCTACGTAGCACAGCTCACAAAACTAGCCTATATGAAAAATCCGCCCTGTATTGTTCTATCCAAATATATAACAAAATTCCACAATTAATAAAAGATAGCAACAATATAGATAAATTTAAATTAAATCTAAGGGCGTATCTTTCAAAAAAGCCATCCTACACATTAAGTGAATTTTTAACAGACATTTGAAATCTACGTATAAAATTTTTTATATTGCATGCGTACTTAAATATCTTACATTTTATATTATAACTATATTTATTATTTTACCAACATTGACTTGTGTACAACTTTGTATAAGTTCTTAACATAAATAAAAATTACATTACATTACATTACAAAAAAGTAGGGCCTAAAAGGTGAAAATTTAGACAAAACATCGAAAACTCGGGCGTATGCAGACAAAAAATCGAAAATTTCTACAAACCAATCGAATATTTTGATCAAAATAATTAAAAATAAAAAGAATTGGAACAAAAAAATCGAAAATACAGAAATGTAAAATATGGGCCAAAGAATCAATAATCCTTATCTAAAAATAAAAAACACAGACAAAAAATTAAAAACTTAGGTAGAAGCAAAATAATTTGCCAAAAATAAGTTTCTGATCAGAAATTCGAAAATAATAGCTAAAAAATAAAAAAATAAATCACGAAATAAAATCAATAATCCAAGTTAAAAAATCTAAAATATTCGATACAAAATTTAGACCAAATATCTAAAATTCTGGCTTAAAAATAAAAATGGTGGACCAAGAAAAGAAAAATTTTAATAGGCAAATAATGAAAATTTTAGGGCAAAAGATAAAAGAAAATAAAAATCTACAATGTTGGCCAAAAAGTCGAAAATTTAGACAAAACATCGAAAACTCGGACCTAAAGATAATAAACGTAGACTAAACGAAAAATCTAAAATGCGGACCAAAAAAATCGAAAATTTTGACAATAAAATCGAGAAGTTAGTAAAGAAAAAATTATGTCAAAAGATTAAAAAAATAATAATACAAATTTGTAATGTAGGCCAGAAAGTCGAAAATTTAGACATTACATAGAAAATTCAGCCCTGAAGATAACAAATGCAGACTAAAAAATCGAAAATTTCAACAAACAAAACTCGAAAATACCGGAAAAAATTAAAAAAATCTCACATATAAATCAATAATTCAGGTTATAGATATTTTAATCAAAATAAAATCGAAAATTTGGAACTAGAATTAAAATTTCGACCCGAAAAATAAAAGATGCCGACCAAAGAATCAAAAATTTGAACAATTAAATCGAAAACTTAGGTCAAAATAAAGAATATTTAAAAAAAATCAAAAATACAAAGATAAAATATTTTGACCAAAAATATCGAAAATACGGGTAAAAAATTTAAAAATTAAAAATTCGTCTGGAACAATAAAAAATGCGGACCAAACAGTCGAAAATTTTACCAATTAAATTTAGGCCAAAATAAATAATGTTTGGGCCTAATAATCAAAAATTTAGACAAAAAAAAATCGAATGTACAGGTCAAAAATCTTAAAGGAATCTATTTGCTGAGTACAATACTTTGTACTGATTCTGGATTTTAATCCAAGAATTTTATGAAAATTCTCCAATTTGATCCCAATTTGGATCTTAAACACATAATTTGTGACCAAAAATTAAAAATTTGGATTTTAATTTGATAATTATATGTAAAATCCGAAATTTGAAATATTCAATCTAAGTTTTTGGCCCCTAAACGCAGAATTTGAGACTTAAAATTCAACATTTGGATTCTAATACAAGAATTTCAATAAACATCTCGATTTTGGACCATAGAATCCATGGTTTTAAAATGCAAACTTTGTGTTGAAAAATCCAAAGTTTGGATTTTAATTTGATAATTATATGTACAATCTCTAATTTGAAACTTTAAATCCAAGTTTCTGGTCCTTAAACGCAGAACTTGAGACCCAAAATCCAATATTTTGATTCAATTGATCAATTGCATTTAAAATTTGGCATTTGGAACAAAAAAGTTTTTGACCCTTAAACGCAGAATTTGAGTCCTAAAATCAAAAATTTGTATGATAATCTAGGAATGTCATGTAAAATCTCAAATTTGGACCATAGTATTCACGGTTTTGGACCTTAAACACAAACAAAATTTTTGCAATAAAATCCAAGATTTTGATTTTAATCCGATAATTTTATTAAAGGTTTTATAAAACATTGAAAAAAAAAACACAACTTTGATATTTTAGGGCGTTTGGAACACCCTGTGTAATATGAAATTAATTTTAAAAAGTAACCATAATAGACCCCTATTTATCCTAAAAGTCAAACTTTTTGAAAGCCACGTATTTTGCCCACAATATTCCGTGCCGTATAGCGTGAATAACCCTATATATTTCAATCTATCCTCAATTTATTTCAATTGTTGATAAATTTATAAAAATATAAAATGACCTTGAAAAATTCATCTAATTTGACATTTTGATCAATAATATATGTGATTTTTTCAGATTTTTTTAGTGGTTAAAAAAATTATATTTCAAAAAATCTTATTTTGGGGCTTCCCGGGTCATGTCGGGTTTTTTTTTATATACGGCTTACGACTAATTTGGTTAAGGTCACAACTAATGATATTTTCATATTTATTTAAAAATCCGTGTCGGGTGGCATTTTGACCATCTTATATCGGGATACCCCTTTATTACCTCATAAATGGATTTTAAGCAGGGACTGGCTGGTTTTGACCGAACTAAGCACCAACAGTTTCGCATTTGTGTTTTCTCTGACTGTACGTGACCATCAAGACGGGGAGTATTCATAATTACTTCTGGATAAAGATTCGCAAATTCGTTTTAACTTACTTTCGCTATTACCAAAAGTAGGCTAAGGTCTGCTCTTACGATTTGACCCGGAGTGTTGTCTCTATGCTGTAGACTAAACTAAGTCCGTACACCGGACTAAGTGCATTGCGGGGATCTTTCGGTTATCTTCTTTTTCTCATTCGCACATGTCTAAAATGTTATTATTTTTGTGGTACTTATTATACCGCGCAAGTCTGGCAACTACAAATAACCCGTTAATTACCCACAACTCTGAGTTGGCCACATGGTCTTAAAACGGAGGCCAAAAAATAAAAATTAAAAAATTGCCCCCAAAAATGCGGTGTGATATTTATTCTATTTCGCGTAATATTTCCGTTATTAATGCCAAAAAAATAATTATGTATGACCCCCTGATTCATGCCATCTTAATGGTTCTATTAATAGAATTTTAGTTCATACCATCACCTGGATTTTCAATTGTTTTTATCGCTACTCCAAACAAGTCGATTTTGCCATATTATGAAAAATTGGTGATCGAAAAAGATTATCAAATAAAATATTTGTATAATGGTGAGTTTACACATTGATGGATATAGTGGCGCCAGTGGTCGCGCCAGTTTTATTTGCATGCCAGTAAAGGTTTACACTAAATGTACAAAAACAGAAATATTTGGCACGCTAGTTCCATTTTTAAATGGACTTTAGTGAGAAATATGTCAACTGAACTTCGCGAAGCCTGCAAAATTGTTGCTAAACTTTTAGTAAAAAAAAAGATAATAGAATTACAGAAAAAAAATCGCTATTAAACGAAAAGGCCGTGTGTGGGTTAAAGGGTGGATTAGTTGTCGACTTACTTTGGGTGCTTCTGCAAAGCTTTTAGGAGAACTCTTAGCAGAAGATACAAAAACCATCTTCGAATGAAAAAACAACACTTTGATACTCTTTTGGATTGTGTGACACCCCGTATTTAAAAATGGATACCCACATGAGAGACGCGTTAACAACAAAATTAAAATAGGAAGTGACATTAAGATATATTGCAACAAGAGGCTATTTTGCTTCATTGCAATATTTATATAGTGCCCCAAAAAGCACAATTTCAAACTTTATCCCTGAAGTTTGTGAAACCATTTATGATGCGTTAATAGTATATCACATAACTAGAGTTGTAAGTAGCAAATTACGCGCAAGTGAAAGATATTGCGTACGAGCCGCGTAGTAACGCGAGTAACGTAATTTCACGAGCGCGTAATTGCGTTACATATTGAAACCGAACCTTGTCAGGGTGACGTTTAAATTTGTATTAAATTAGCCGGTAATGGCAATGTAGGACGACTACCAACTAAACAAACGAATTACCATTCGAACAATTTTCCGCCGAATAATATATTGTCCAATACATTGATTGAATAAATTTAAGGATACGGATCGTTGTCCTCACTCTGAAGTGTTAATCTGCGAAGATACCATTGCGATGGAATTACCAATAAGGCATAGAGTGGAGTTTATTGTGTCGGTTATTGTTTTAACCAATAAATTGTAATCTGACGTTTAAATGTCACTGTCACTTTTGATATTTAAAGACGAACAGACGAATGCAGAGGGACTGGGCGGACGGTAATTGTAATTGGCTAATAAGTATAGAATATACCGATGTACATAAGTGATAATAGTACATGTTACACATTTATGTACAACATTTAACATTTATATATGCTCTATATATTCGTAATGGGTCGCTTACGATTGGTGAAAACAGTTCGGTAATTCATCAATTACAAAGTGGGAGTAGGTAAAAAACTTTATTAAGGTAAGCAAATACATAATATTATACAGGAGATTAATACAAGTTCAAAGTTTTAAATATTAACAAAGAACATTTTTTTATTAGATATCATCATAAAGTGAGGCATTACTTGCCTGTGAAAGTACATCTGATTGTTCTTGCTGAGGATTTGAATGTAAATTTGTATCAGGAGTATTATTGTCGTAGTAAGAAAGGTTTTAACTTGGAATTGCAACATATTCCTAACTAGTTGACGAGGAAGAGGAAGAAGGCCGTGTTATTTGCTGGGCATTTAATGTCAACCGTTGTCGTATATGAGAGTTTTTCCAAAGCGACTGGTTTTGGAATCTTCTTTAACGACTTGCCAAAACAATCAAACTCATTGTCCTTTTCTCGATTAGGTTTTTCATCTAATTTTTTTACAATTTCCTGTAACTCCTGTAAAACCTTCTCGGTGCTACTTGCCCTTTTTCGAGTTCCCTTTGAGGCTGTGATGTTCACAATTAATCTTTGAGGGGCTGATTTTTTGGCCACGGATAAGTCATTTGAGGAAGGCGATAAAACTTCCTCGATAATTGCTGATTGTGTATTTTCTATAGAATCATCAAGTTCAGATTGTGATTTAATCTCCTAGTAAAAAAATAAAATAAATATCCAATTTAATTTAAAATCATTAATGATATCTAATAACTTAATTTATTATTTTCAGATGCCAAGAATGAAAAAAGATTATTAAAGGATTTTCAACACGGTGGAATTTTCCGAATTGTGCTGGAGCTTTAGACGGAATAGTATATTCTGTAACAAGGTTAGAATGGAAATTCGATGCGAGTGGAATATTTCGAGCGCGAGCCGTGAGGCGAGCGCGAGGAACCACGAGCATCTGAATTTCCATTCTTACCGAGTATCAGACTATACTTTCTCCTCGACCAGATAAAATAGACTAATAAAATAATGAACACAAAGAACTTACATTTTATTATTACGTTTGTGGTTATGTTTATAGTATTTTGACAATTGTGATATCCAAGGCTAATTGTTTTATTCGAAACGATGTGAGAATATGCATTCTATACCTTGTTATGGAATGAATTACATGCAAAACGCATAAGCGCATAGTGTTTTGTTCCATAACAAGAGTGAGAATTTGTAAGTTCTATAATTAAAATTGATTTCAGAATGCTTAAATTCTATGGTGGTCGTGGAGAAAGCATGTTACATTATGAAGTCCTTTCCATTCAGGCTCAGAATTTTATAACTACAAAGGGGCGTTCAGTATTATACTGATTGCATTGATTGATGACCAATACTGTTTTGAATATATAAATGTAGGTGCTAATGGAAGAGCATCTGATGGAGGAGTATTTTCAAAAAGCATTTTATAGAGTGCAATAAAGAATAATTTACTGAAGCTTCTTTCAAATACGGTACTTATACCTGACGATGCCTTTCCCCTTAAAGAATATTTACTGAAACCATATTCACACCATGGTCCCTTAACACAAAAAGAAAAAAAAATGTAATTATCGATTTTCTCGTGCTCGACGTATCGTAGAACATGCATTTGAATTGTTTGCTTCTCAGTTTTGTTTATTTGAGAAACCTATTGCTGACATTCTTGTGAAAACCACTTGTGCGTTACATAACTGGTTGGGAAAAACATCTGATGGATATATAACCCGAAACAGTGTAGATGATGAAGATTTTGAAAATGGTGTATTTAAAATATATTAAATCACAAAACCTTAATCACAGCCCAATGATGCCATATGGCAGTCCAAGACTTCTAAAAGGAATAACAATCAATGTCATTATACTCGGAGAGTATTTTTAAAGAGGATTTTTTTTTTCACAATATAATTTGGCTCTGAAAGGATTAAATCACAAATATTCCATAAAAAATTGTATTATCGAAAACACCGATTTATTTGTAGTAACGATAAATATGGTTGAATAACTATGTGATAACAGCTAAAATTATACCAGTATTATTGTTTTATAGATAATTTATTTATACAAATTTTATACTTTTTTTTATTCCATTCTTCAATTTTCAATTTTTTTTTTCTAAAACCACGGTTTATTTAAAGTTACCACAAACATAAAATTAAATTCCTAAAAATGCCGTTTTGTTTGGAGTAGTGATAAAAATAACTTAGTGACGGCGGTAGCTAAAATTATACTTATAGTGCTGATTCGTTGAAAATTAAATTATTCGTCGTTTCTATTTGAAGATTTTTTTAAATTTGAATTACCAATTTTGTATAGAAAAATAAAATTATCAAAAACTCTGATACTAAATGATGAGAGCTTAAATTATATCAATTGTCCATCTTATGGATAATTCAATGCTCCGAAGCTTTGAATTAATAGTTATTTAAGCAACAAGGAACTTAAGGACGTATTAACATTTGAGGCGGGCGAATACGCTAGCCGAAAATGTTAATTGTCATTACGTTCCGTGTTGCTTATTAATTTTTTTCCGCTACCGGAAATATAATACTTAAAAAAGATCAGAAAATATTCTAAAATACGGCTTGTAACATTTGGAATTCAAATTTTTATAGTCACCTATGCGTCCTATGGCAACCCAGCAACCGAGAAAACAGCGTCGAATTTTGTTTGTTTGTGTCAATCCAGTGACAGTTTTTGCGGGCATGGGATGCAAACGAAGCTGCGAATATTGCATGTTAGAATCTGTTACCGACAAAATCGAAAAAGGTATGTGCCCTGTTACGACTCTTTTAAGCAGTGGTTATGTAAAAATAATGCCGATGCTATAGGTGTAGACGAAAATGTGTTGCTCGCCTATATGTTGGAGCGTTACGTTTCTGTTTATTATTTTCCTAGGTCCGTAAGTAAAAAATTAAGTTCCGTCGTCAAGGACAACAAACACCACGAATGTTATCAGCCACTTACGGTACCTGTAACCATGGATGCAATGCGTATTTACGTTGTCGGTAGCGGAAAAATATATTTATTTTTAAATGTAATTTGCTTAAACGTAGATTTGCTTGTGGTAGCGATAAAAATAATTTAATAATTAAATGATGGCGGTAGCTGATATCGTAACAATAGCACCGTTATATGAATAATTAAATGTTCCGTTGCTTTATTGCCAAGATATTTTTCGAAATCTAGCACCAATTTCTTATAAAAAAATATGATTATTAAAAAACGCTCGTTTTTTTTGGTATAACGACAAAAACGAGTAAATAACTAGATGATGGCAAAAGCTAAAATTTTAGTAATAATGGGTTTTTCAATAAGAAATTGATTTTTTTTTAAGTATCTCGCAAACCATTTAGGATATATCAAAACTTTTATTATTGGCTTAAAGTACAATCGATGCAATTATGAATGGAACTAGACTTCGGTCATGTCCACCGAGGGCACGATTGCAGCGGTCGATTCGTTGAAGCCAATTTTCGATGACTCAGCCACACGATTCGATGGAAATGGCCGCTATTTCTCGTTCGATGTTCTTAGGTGCTCTAACGCCGCCGACTTGTTGGCATAGACCTTCGATTTAACTTTGCCCCACAGAGAAAAGTCTAGAGGTGTTAAATCACAAGATCTCGGCGGCCAATCGACAGGACCACTTTTCGATATAACACGTTCACTGAACTTGGACTTCAATAAGTCGATTCTTTCTCCAGCTGTGTGGGATGTGGCACCGTTTTGCTGAAACCAAATACCAAATATGCAACATGTCTCTGTAGCGTTCACCATTGACTGTAACGTGACGGTCATTTTCATCAACGAAGAAAAATGGCCCAATGACGCCACCGGCATGGAACCCGCACCATACAGTAACTTTTTGTGAATGAAGTGATGTTTCATGAAGCACATGAGGGTTTTCAGCACTCCAATAGCGCATGTTTTGTTTGTTGACGAAGCCATTCAACCAAAAATGCGCTTCATCACTCAAGACGATTTTGCGATGAAAGTCGTCATTTTCGGCTAACATCTCTAGAGCCCATTCTGAGAACGTGCGTCGCTTCATATGGTCAAGTGGCTTTAGTTCTTGAGTTAACTTGATCTTGTAAGGGTGCAGGCCAAGATTCTTTCGTAAAATACGCTATAGTGTGGTCTGACTGATGCCCAATTCCTGAGAACGCAGTGGAATCGACTGATTTGGATCGTTTGCGATGGATGCTTCAACAGCAGCAATATTCTCGGCGCTGCGACCGCTGCGTTGTCCTAACGTCACGGGAACATTCAACAGTGAATTTGTTGACTCAAATTTTCTCACTAAATTGTGAACTGCTTGTCTACTCGGGAGAGAATGACGACCCAAAATTGGCGTAAGCGCTCTTAAAGTTGCAATCCCTGACCCGGAATTTGCGTAGTAATTTTTAATTACTTGTAAATGTTCTTCGTTCGTAAGTGTTTGCATGATGCAAATGTTTGAGTTACTGCGTATTTTGACAGTGACAGCGTACTAATTTGTTAAGGGTGCATTCACAATAAGAAAAGTTTCAAGTTGCTATTGAAAAACCCTTTAGTAAGATTTTATAGATCGCTTTCATTTAAAAATCTTTTAAATTATGTTACATCTCAAATGTTTAAAAAGTATTATTTGGTCTAGTGACAATAGTATATTGTACAACGAGCATATAATCATGGCTACGAGCCGTAGGCGAGTGGAGCAAATCGTTTGAGTGATTAATAGCCATTATATGCGAGTTGTACACTATACTTTGTTCACGAAAATTAAAATCAAAATCAAAAAAAACAAAATAAAAATAAAAATCGAAATTAAAGTTGTAATTACAATTACAATTGAAAAAAAAAATAAAAATCAGTATTAAACAGGGCAAACAAAATATCATAAATCGCGTTCTGTGAATTAAAGCGCGAATTAGCGTGTTTAATAAGCATATTAAACACGCAAGTGCGTGTTTAAGAAATTGAGTGTTAAATGTACCCCATTAATGCTGCCCATAGAATTAAATAATGCGCACATTATAACATTTTCGTGAACAAATATAATTAAATAACTAAGTAATGATAAGAGCTAAAATCGTAATAGTACTATTTCTAGGTAATTTAACTCCCCGACGCTTTTATTTGAAAAGATTATAAATTCCAATATCAAATTAATAAGGAAAAGTGGTGAATCTAGAAAAATCGACAATTGACATTGAAGTGAATTTTATAAGAAAATCTGCAAAAATCGAACGCCATTTCGATTTTTTTTTAATTTGAATCTTTGTTTAAAATAAGTACACTTGTGTATTTGATTAACTTG
This sequence comes from Ocypus olens, assembly GCA_910593695.2. Lineage (NCBI taxonomy): Eukaryota > Metazoa > Arthropoda > Insecta > Coleoptera > Staphylinidae > Ocypus > Ocypus olens. The sequence goes on along the minus strand of OU343053.1, from coordinate 13,694,299 downwards.
TATCTTGAATTTTATGCAATCTGCACTGACATATTTCCGATACTGTAAGGTCTAAGGGAAATAAAGATATTATGGTTATTATTACGTAGTGAACCTGCTGTGTCGACAGTTCCACTTGATGATATTAAATTAATTTTGCCCCCAGCAGTTTTGTTGGTTAAATCAAAAAGGCTACAAGAGTCAGAGGCCTGCATGGGCCGGGCTTTGGCCCGGCCCGGAGAGCCCGGCCCGGCCCGACGTCGGGCCGGCCCGGGCCGGATCGTATTTTTCAAACTCCGGGCCGGGCCGGGCCGGGCCGGGCCGGGCTTTCCGATGGATTATTTAACCCGGGCCGGGCCGGGCCGGGCTTGGATACATTTAATTTTATTATATTTTGGAAAGCAACAACTAAGTGAATTGAAAAAATGTTATTAACACGAATTCAATGTATTTTAAGAATTTTAAGGAATACATGAGTCCAATAATTTTATTTATTTAATTCAACATTTTTCACTGTCGGGCCGGGCCAGGCCGGGCTTTGAATATTCAGCTCCGGGCCGGGCCGGGCTGGGCCCGCAGCACATTTTTGTTTCATCGGGCCGGGTTTTAAATTTTCACTGACGGGCCGGGCCGGGCCGGGCTTTCGAAAACCCACTGCTGCAGGGCTCTGACAAGAGTATCACAGATTTGAAATAAATTTCAGTAACTTAAACATGCGTGGTTAAAAGAATTTTCTGCAATTTTTTGTGTTATTACCAAACCTTAGTGTTAGAATTTATGTTTATATGCTACTTTCAGCATTTGTTGTTAAAATTTTTTTTTTCTTAAAAATCAGGCATATTTTTCGGCATTCACTACGAGACGAAACAAACAGTGTAAAGGGTCTAGCGGGATAAGTGTGCAAAATCTGCCCCCGCACGTAATTAGCTCCAATTAATGTAATAAGTTTGCATCCATGTGGTATGAAACTCGAAATTTTAACCTCGAAATTTAATTTTTACGGGAGATATGGAGGGGGAAAGAAAAATAAATAATGTTTTTTTTTCTCAAAAACTGCTGAACCGATTTCAATGAAAAAAATATATGTTTTACCTATCAATAAGACCATTTTCTAAAAAAAAAATTAAAGAAAATTCAACAAAAATTTCAGGTAAAAAATATATTTTAAATTTTTTCATTTTTTTTTGAGGTTATGTTTTATAGTGACACCAACCATTTTTCAAATATATATTTCCCAAAGTGTCTCCTTCAACATATATTTTTAACAAATATTCTTAAATGGTGCAACATTGTGAAATAAAATAAAAATCGTGTACGTGATACCACGTTGTGTTATGGCGTCCCGCATTTAAACGGTTACCCCTGTTGCCTTTTTATTGCTTGAAAATGGTATTATTTTCTGAATTAGCATTGTAATACATGTTAATACATATTCTTCTAGGATGTCTGCAGTTAGCCTATAGTAATTTTTCTTGCAATTTCTAAAAGATTGAAAGTGGCAGAATATCGTTTCCGAATATTTCATTATACTTTCGGAGAATTGTGTCATTAGCTGTTCACTATTCATATTTAAAATCGAAGCTTAGATTTTGTTAGGATTCTCTGTATGTAAACTAAAAATAAATAGAACAATGTTCCATTGCATTTGATGGGAAGAGTTGCTATCAGTTTGCACAACTATACGTGCTGATTCTATTTTAGAGTACATTTTTAAAAGACCAAGATTTATTATTTATTCGATTTTTTATAACACGAAAAATATTATTTGCAAAGCTACGGTACTGTGCAAGGGATTTATAATGTATGGAAAACTTCTTTTGATTACATATTAATTTCGAATATTCAGTTATTTAAATGAATTTTCATCAGAATTCCGATTTCTGCGAATAAGTAGTTATTCAAGAATCGCCTCTGCACGGAACACCCCGAGCGACTGGAGCCGAGCAGCCGAGCTAGTCGTTCGCATTGCCGCCGTGGTGCGGCGTACCAATCTAACAATGTGTGACATTTGTATTATTAAAAATGTCTACATTAGAAAAACAGGTCATGTGTGCAGGATGTGATATGTTTTTAAGAAAAAGTATGGGTAAAAAGAAATTGATAAGAAATGAAGTTGAAGCAAATACTTTTTCTCGTTGCCTCAAACGAGTGGTTGCGGTAGATGATATTTTATGCATAAAATGTCGTCTAACTATGTATACAGGGAATTCGGACAAAAATTCTGAGTATAGAACCGAAGCAGATCTCTCTCCTCCTGGATCACCTTCTGCAGATCCATTATTTGAAGCTTAAATTAAATCGAAAGAAGCTGTTTCTGAGACTGAATTTATCGAAATTCCTGTGCAGAGAACCGTATCTACCCATAAATATTGTTGCATTTGTTCTTCTACGAAAGATATAACTGTTGTTCCTGAAGAAGCGCGAATGCAATCGTATATTAAAAAGAAAATCTTTATTCCAGCTGGAAATCGCTGTTGTAAATCTCATATCATTAAAAATCGAATATATGAGGAAGATCTTGGTTCTTTAAAAGTATATTCAAATACAACCAGTCTCAACGCGATGGAGTTATCAAAAGTAATGGAAATTCTTTCCATCAAATGTGATTCAACATTATTTGACAAAATCGGTGAATTCAGCCTTTCGGAAAAACAGATAGAAGTTTTTACTGGGTTATCTTGGGAAAATCTTCTAGAAATAAAAGACATGACATCATTGCGAAACACCTAATCTCGCACAGCGATTCAAGGTCTTGTTATATTTCTGTTTAAATTACGTACAGGAAATTCGAACAAAATGATAGCTTCGGTTTTCAACATAAATAATGAACAATCCATTTCAGAGGATTCTAAAAGTATAGTTAAATCTTTTGAAAATGACGTTCTGCCACTTCGTTTTGGATTACATTTTGTTAACAGGGCTGATCTAATTCAAAACCACACTACAGACATTGCGAAAAGATTGTTCGATGTTCATGATAATTTAATTTTGATTTATGATGGTACGTATGCAAGACATCAGAAAAGTACCAATAATGAATATCAAAGAAAATCTTTCTCTGGACAGAAAAAAGTACCACTTTGCAAGCCCTTTACGATTTGCACAACTGATGGATATATAATTGACATGCTTGGGCCATATCTCGCGAATGAAAATGATGCGAATATCTTAAAAAGGATTATTGAAAATTCTAATGATTTATGTAGAATCTTAGAAAGAAATGATGTTTTCGTTCTTGATCGTAGCTTTCGTGACGTACAGAAAGATCTGGAAGATAAACATTTTAAGGTATTAATGCCCGCTTTAAAAGGTAACACAGAAGAGTCCATCCATTCTCGTTTTGTGACTTAAATCCGCTGGGCAGTTGAAGCTGTTCACGGCATAATAAAGCAAAAATATCGTCTTCTGGACCATAGAATAGATAATAAGTTGATACCGAAAATTGGAATCTATTTTAGGATTGCATCATTTCTTCAGAATTCTTATTGGAAAAGGCTAGAATCTGACTAGACAACTTCGGATGAAATCTTAGAAAGGATGCAATTTCAAAAAGATATACAAAATACTTTAGCTATTGAGGCAGAAGAAAAAGGCTGGATCCGTGGGAAAACTCCTTTCAAATCAGTTACATCAGATGAAATTCTAGATTTTCCAGAAATGACCGAAAAGAATGTAATGATTTTTTTCACAGGATCATACCAACTTTTTCAGGTTGTATCTTATTTAGTGGAAATGATAGATACGGATGCCAAACTGACACTTGAATAAGAAGAGTCGACTGTCCTTAAAATTAAAGTTCCATCCCGACATATTTCCCGAACATACAGATGTTTCATTAGATACAAGCCCAACAGCGTAGGTATTTCTGGTGTGACACACTGTGCTAATGGTAGAAGAAATGTCTGCTGTTGTTTGCACATTGCTGCCATTGTGTACTACCTATCTCATAGGTATTTATCAAAGATTACTCAACCAGCACGAATACTTTGCAATATATTCAAAACAAATCATTGCCCTTCAGTGATTAATGAAGATAGGGAAGAGGATTGAGATAGTTTTCAAATCGTGAGAGGCGACGGGACTCGCGCAAATCAAGCACCCCAAATATGGAGCCTTCTCGTGGTAATATGTATTAACATGCACTACGGTGCTAATTCAGACAAAAATACATTTTTCGGCCGTAAAAAATGTAAAAGTTTGTGCATAACCGTTTAAGAGCAGTACACCATAACACAACGTAGTATCACGTACAAGATTTTTATTTTTTTCAGGTTGCATCATTCCAAAACATTTGGAAAAAATATATGTTGAAATTCATACTTTGAGGAACATATATGTGAAAAATGGTTAGTGTCACTAAAGAACATAACCTCAAAAAAAAATCGAAAAATAAAAAAAAAATTACCTGAAATTTGTCAGAATTTTTTTAAAATGTTTTAACAAAATAGTCCTATTGATAGCTATAACACATATTTTTTCATTAAAATCGGTTAAGCCGTTTTTGAGAAAAATATTTTTCATTTTTCTTTCCACCTCCATAGCTCCCATATAAATTCAATTTTGAGGTTAAAATTTGGTAGAGTTTCATACCACATGGATGCGAACTTATGACATTAATTAGAGCTTAATACGTGCGGGGGCAGATTTTGTATACTTATCCTACTAGGCCCAAAGGTAATTCCTTCCAAGTTCACATTTTTTTTACAGTTTTCCATCTTTTTGCATTCATTTATGATTAACTATAAGGGAAAAAAAGTTTGCTGCATTATTTATGAAAAGCTTAGGCGATTGAATATACTATTTCCGGTTCCTATATGCATATTCAACCTATTCGCAAATCTACAAAATTAAATCTTACAAAGACTGAAGAAAAAAAAACTTTTTCCCTGGTTTTTCCATCCCAAAATTCCAATTTTAAGTGACGCCACTGGACTTCCTGGACTTCCGTTAGTTACCTTAGTTTTTAAGGGCTGCCACTATTTTTTGCTTCTGTAATACATTAAATTGAACCATTCATAGCAGTAAATCCTTAAATACAAGAAATTAAATGATATTTATTGGGCACAGAGTAACATCAAATTAAATTCCTTAAGCTTCTAAATGTTTGAAATTCCATTCATCATTTTCTTTGTTGAAAACAACTCGGTCGGCAATTTCATTTGTGCCGGCTTGGTAGAATTCCATTCGATCTGGTATTATTTTATAGACAATGCTAAAAAATACAAAATTAGTTATTTGAGTGGAATCCTCTCATTTTACTCATTACAGATTATCCGTTAATTCTACAGGCTTTTTATTCGTCCTGACGTCCTCCATCAATTTATCAAATCTTTCCTTCAGATTAGTCCATTTTGTAGCATCGCCTTGACGGCAGAGCATTGTTCGAATTTTGTGGTTCATTGGTGCATGGTTGAATTGTTTTTGGGCGTAAGACGCTTCCAAACGGATGGCGTTTCCTTCTATTCTTGTCTGTAAAAATATATCCGTATTAATAGTTTGTATTGTTTTATATTAAAATCAAATATTAGCTGATTTAAACCAGTAAAAATTCATACTATACTGAAGGGGAAAAAAAATGAAACACTTTAAATTCGTGAAATTTCGACCATTTTCAAACCGCCATAACTCGGCGTATTTTCAATCGATTTTGATTAATCTTTAGGGCGAAAAACTTTGAAGTGTCTTCTTTAAAATCATGCACGCTAAATTAAGCGTAACACCTTCCGCCCCCCTCTAACGCACCTGTCAAAAAAAAACAGTTTTTTCTGGAAACCATGTTCAACGTTGACGATGTCTATGGAGCTGTAAAAATTTTGTCGACTCGATCCACCATAAAGGCATTAAAATTTGATCAATTCCCTTTGCAGGACTCAGAGAACGAAGTTTCTATGACGATTTGGCACCAAGTTATGGGTGTTTCAAAAAGTGCATTTAGAGGATTTTTCGCACATAACTCAGTGACTTTTCAACCAAATTTGATGATTCTTTCAGGACAAAATCCCATTTTGGCTCTACTGAGTTATGTGTGAAAAACCTCAAAATGCACTTTTTTTTAAACAGCCATAACTTGGTGCCAAATCGTCGTAGGAACTTCGTTCTTCGAGTCCTGCATAGGGAATTGATCAGATTTTAATGCCTTTATGGTGAATAGAGTCGACAAAATTTTTCAAACTCCATAGACATCGTCAAAGTTGAAAATGGTTTCCGGAAAAAAACATTTTTTTTCACAGGGGCGCTGGAGGGGGGCGGAAGGGGTTACGCTTAAGTTCGTATGCATGACTTTAAAAAAGACACTTCAAAGTTTTTCGCCCTTAAAGATTAATCAAAATCGATTGAAAATACGCCGAGTTATGGCGGTTTGAAAATGATCAAAATTTAACGAATTTCAAGTGTTTCATTTTTTTCCTCCAGTGTATAAAGAGCAAAAATTTATTAAAATTATTCTCATGCGGATAAAGACACACATTAGGTATGTACTGTATTTTTATTTATTTTATAATAATTATTTATTTAGTCGAACATAAAATCCCCATGTTAAAGTTTTGATACAAAGAATGCCAAAATTCACTTCAATACCCAGAATGTCGGTACTATCAATAGTGAATATCTTGGTCGATATTTCTAGGTACAGTACAGTGTCTCTACAAGTAACTTTTGTTCAGAGAGAGAGAGAGAGAAACACAGTTGTTTATGTTTTATACCACTCTATATTTGTTTTTGTATCACAGTCGACTGTAATTTTCTTTAGATTAGACGTGAAATTTTTATAGTTCAGTAAAAATCAGTGCACCGAAAATATTTTACTACAAATCCCTTTGCGCCACCAGCCATTAACAATGGTGTTTGTGTGCGAGCACTCAAAATTGCTGAATTCTATAACAATGCTGATTTACTTAAGCCAGGGGCGGATTTAGGAAGCAATATAGAGGGGGGGAAGTTGCATTTTTCAGAAACAGATTTAAAATATAGATTTTTTAACATCCATAAATCCGCATTTATTTCCTCAAAATTCACTTTTTTTCAAACACCCATAACTTGGTGCCAAATCGTCGTAGAAACTTCGTTTCTTGAGTCCTGCATAGGGAATTGATCAGATTTTAATGCCTTTATAGTGGATCGAGTGGACAAAAATTTTCCAACTCCGTAAACATCGTCAGAGTTGGACATGGTTTCCAGAAAAAAAACTTTTTTCTTTCACAGGGGCACTAGAGGGGGGCAGAAAGGGTTACGCTCAAGTTCGCATGCATGACTTTAAAGAAGACACTTCAAAGTTTTTCGCCCTTAAAGATTCATCAAAATCGATTGAAAGTACGCCGAGTTACGGCGGTTTGAAAATTGTCAAATTTCACGAATTTCAAGTGTTTCATTTTTTTACACCAGTGTATAAGTTTAAATCGTTCATATCGTTTTCAAGGTGACGGTAAATAAAACTTTGCAATTGAATAAAATTTTTATCCGATTGCAAATCCCATTCCTCGCACATTTTTATACATGAGTTAAATTATCACTACAATTACATTGTTTTACGAGATCAAAGAATCATAAATTCCATAATTCTCTACAATACCTGTCGCTGCACCCATTTCTTATCGTTTTCGTAGTTCCAAACTATAGTAGCGGACACTTGTGGATGTTCACTCTAAAACAAGAAACATAAAAAATACTAAATTACACTGTTTTATAAAATAATGTTTATTCTATTTTAAAGCAACCTAATAATATGTGATTCTAACAGTATTTTTAAAGCGGAATCAGCAAAGTTATTTTTTGCAATACACGAATGAATTTTAAATAAAGCTATTTTTACAAAATGATTTTGTGGCTGTAAAGAGAATTAGGAGCCCTACAAAAGTAAAAATAAAAAAAAAACGAATTTCATTTTTTTTTAATTGCCGTCAAACACTGACGTTACAATATTTTTGAGCAAGCTACTTTTCGTATTTATTTAATTTATTTCATGCTTCGGCAACTAGTAATCTTTTTCAATTTTAATAATGAAAGGAATTGGACCGGGGATGGAACCCTACGGTACACTTAAGGTATGTTTATCAGGTAAGTTATATGCGTGTTTGAATTCAAAGACTTTTTAATTAAATTTAAGTCATTCAACAATTATAGCATCCTTTTAATGGAATTTTAATTAACAGCGTTATTAACCCTTAAAGTATTAGCGTTACCATATGGTAACGTATTTCTTACAGGTTACTTCATACATGTAATTATTCAGTTTCGCTAGAAATCGGTAGATGGCAGCCAGATTCGCTTGTTGGCAGTCAGATCTAACCTGGTGTTCAATATCAGTTTGTTCGGCCGCACTTTTGCGAGAAATTAGCGAATTGAAATCGGCGATTTTATTAAAGTGACAAAATATGGACATACGTTTCACGTAAGTATTAAAACAATGGTTATTGTCGATATTTTTAGCTCTTGTTTATGAAGCATAGTAACCAACACTTAGAGAACATGTGTTCGTGTAAATCAGGCATGTCAAACTCGTTTACCACCAAGGGCCACATCAAGTATTACACACAAGCCGCGGGCCGCATTACCAAAAAAAAAAACTACAATTGAAACCAAACAAAAAATAATTATTTTTACGTTTATTTTATTTTATTTTATTTAAAATATATACGGGAAACCCCTTTTTACAAAGAAAATACAATTTGTAAGTGTGAAAAAAAAGAAAAACTACAAAATTCTACCGCTATTAATCTAAGGTTATTAAAACATGTAAAAGTATGTATATAATATGTGCGTGAGTATAAAAGTGATACAATTTATATTAGTGATATAAACAAAATAATATATAGCATATAACTAATTGAAAGCATTGCGTTTAATGGTATATTTAAAACTTTCGAATGTGCAGTGGAATAGATTAAACCATTTGTAATTGTTATATTTATTCGCGTACCTCATAATATGTATATAATTTTTTTTTTAATTTGATACCAACCTTGTCGGGCCGCAGACAACTTGTAAGTGGGCCGCATGCGGCCCGCGGGCCGCGTGTTTGACATGCCTGGTGTAAATGTATAAAAAAAAGTGAAATATGATCCGCATAAGTAACCTTGAAACTTGCGTGTTACCATATGGTAACGCCAGGACTTTCCTCTTACTAAACTCTTTTCTTTTTTTTTCGTTTAGCGGAGGACTTACTCTTGAAGAGGCAATGAATATTGCATATGAAGAAGAAAATATAACGGATATTTTCATTACTCCACCTGAACCACATGTTCTTACTGATGAAGATTCAGGTGATGAAAATGAAGTAGTGCCGGATCATTTTACAGGTAGACAATTAAGAGCAGAGGCAGAAGTAAAATTTAAAAATGCTGATCGCGACGAATTACTTGAAGATACTGACGAAATTGAGGAAGAACTGGAAAATGAACATTTCAATGAACTGGTGAATGAAAAGTGTTTTTCGTACGAAACTTGCGACACGAAATATATTGAATGAATTCGTGGAGATATGGTACACAATAAGAAAAAATTTCCTGCTTCAGATTATTCTGCATACGTTGATATGTCAGCTATTGACCTGTTTGAGTTATTTTTTGATAACCCTGCTATTTTCTTATTAGTGGAAGAAATATCACGGTATGCATTGTTTTAAACTGCCCGGATCCGCAAGTATCTTTTGATGAAATTAAAGGTTTGATGGGAATTTTGATTGTAAGTGGTTACAATGAATTGCCGGGCAAAAAAAATTATTGGGCGTCGCAAGAAGATATGAAAAATGTATCGATCAGCAATGCAATGAGACGAGATCGATTCGTTCAAATAATGCGTTTCTTGCATTGCGCCGATAATTATAAGATGGATGCATCGGACAAATTATGGAAGCTCAGGCCCCTAATTTCGATTATCCAAGAAAATTGTCTGAAACATTTTATTCCGGAGCAACATTTGGACTACGATGAATCCATGATAAAGTACTATGGGCATCATGGATGCAAACAGTTTATCCGTGGTAAACCTGTTAGGTTTGGCTATAAAGTTTGGAGTCTGAATTCCAAAGAAGGGTATTTAGTCAATTTTGAAGTGTACCAAGGCAAAAGATTTATAGGAAATCAACATCATGAAACACATTTCGGTAAAGCGGCTGCATCATTTGTTGATATGTTAGAAAAAATGCCTACCCTATAAATTTTACATCGACAATTTGTTCACGGGAATACAATTATTTAATTTTTTAAGACTTAATGGATATTCAGGTACAGGTACCATAAGAGATAACAGAATTCCCAAAAATTGCTTGCTAAAATCAAAAAAACAGAAATGAAAAAGGAACCAAGAGGAACATTTGATTCCTGCATTGCTAAAGATACAGGAATGATTTTTGTTCGATAACAGTGTTGTTACTGCTGTATCTACTAATTATGGTGTCTTGCCTACTTCAAATGTAAAGCGATTTTCACAGGCGAACAAGAAAATAGTTCACGTGCCAAGGCCAGATCTTATTGGCCAATATAATGCATATATGGGAGGTACTGATCAAATGGACGAAAATTTAGGAAGATATCGCATTTATATCCGAGGCAAGAAATAGTGGAGGTGCATTTTCACCTGGCTGATTGACGTTGCAATTTGTAATGCATGGATATTGAGGCGTAAGTCGGCGAAAACGCATTCGGATCAGTTGTCATTTAGGCGTGAAATTGCTCAAACCTATTTGCAAAAGTATGGAGTCCTGCCGAAAGTGGGCGGCCGACAGCTACATCTAAGAATAGTGTTTCTTGCAACCGAATATCGGACATCATCAGATATGATGGAATGAATCATATTTTATTTATTTATTTATTTATTTATTTATTTATTTATTTATTTGTTTACGGTTACACCTTTTGCATACATTAAAAACATGATAAATGAAAAAGGAGAAATAAAACTAAAACTAAGACTATAGTAGAAATTAAATTAAAATTAAACCTAAAATTAATATACGAATATAAAAATAAAAATCAAAACCAAATCAATATTAAATTTAAATTACATAAATGTCGAATAATTTAATAATTAAATATATACACACGCAACAATGCAACTTAAAATTAGAAAATTAAAACAGGTCCTTGAACACCGTAAATATAAAGTTCATGCAGTTTCAATAAAGACAAAAATAAATATAAGCAAAATACATATACGTACTAATACACATTATGTACCATTTAGGTTATTACATACAGTAAAGTCAACAGTTTTAAGTTGACGTCTAAAAGTGGCAAATGATGTTCCAAAGATTGATATATTATGGTTATTCTGGATTAAATTGTAGTATCTCATCATTCTACTCAATGGACTATTTTTCGAGTAGTTCGTGCGGTGAAAATTCTCGCGAAATACTTTGAAATATTTTGATAAATATACCAGACAAAAAACGACGGCGATGTGCAGGAGAAGGCTCTGCATCAAGTATACGAACCATGTGCCTCAAATGTAATGTAGGATTATGTCTTGAATGTAATTTAATATTTCATTCTAAGTAAAATTGTTATAAATTATTTAATATTTAGCTTTTTAGAAATGTCTTCTGTTTTGTATTTTTTTATTTTTTTAGCTATTTTTCAATTAATACATTTTAAGTTCTTTACCTTATAATAAACGCCTAGCGTTTCCATATGGCAACCAACGGCCCATATTTCTGCCAATATTGAAAATGAAATGAATATTAATGTTTTCCGTACATAGTAATGTATACATTAACAAGAAATTACGTTGCTTGCAATAGAATTATGAGAATAGAAAACTTCGTCCTTTAAGGGTTAATGTCTAAGCAAATAAAATAAAATATACCTTACTTGGCTACAGAATAAATAAATAATAATTAAATACAGAGACTTACAATTTCTCTGGTTTTTCTTCCATGGCTATCAGTATTAAAAATAAATCCATCTTCTTCGACATCTTGTAACACAACAGTTCTATTTGCAACTCGTCCTTCCCTGGAAAATTAAAAAAAAATTAATTGTTTCAATATTTTTCGGTATTTTATTGCTTCTAATTTCATTAATTTTCTCGAATTCAAAATGTCTTTTTTGTGTATGAGTCTGTTAATAAAGTACCTAAGTTATTTATTATACGAGTGTGGAATGTACGTAATTAGTACCGCAAGAAAAGTTTACGAACGGGTAATTTTCTTAAGGGACTAATGAGTAATTCCGCATGAGTATAATATAAAATTTTATCCAAAATCATCTGTAATTACATTAAATATTGAAATAATGTTTATAAAATTTTGACAAGAAATTTTGACATACGTGGTGTCAATTTAAATTATTTCAAAAATCTTACGAAGGATCTATGTATTCCGTGAGTCCGAGTTATTCTCTCACTAGGGAGTAATGAACAACTTTACATGGCTCCAATGACGACAGTAATTCGATTATTACACCCGATTTTGGATAAATATTTTTTTTTATAAACAATGGAATAATTGCAAATTTCTATAATTTTGTTTAGTCTATAACTAAATTTACAAAGTCGTTCAGCATAAATGTTCTTTCGTCAATAAAAAATAGGCATTTTGGTTTAATCTGCCCATCCACTTACAACTTAAATTCCGGCATATAATATCTTTCCAGTAGAACTTGTGAATTGCGTAATTTGTGGCTCCTATACTTTTATTTCTATTATAAGAACTGTTTCGGGTAACTTGAAACTGACTTGTTTATTTTGTTAAGAGCATGGGCTAGAGAAAATCCGTATACCTGGTGTCTACGCTAAACCGTTCGTTAAAAGTTTACGGGGTTGCCGTTCTAAAAATTAGACAACCTACTATTTGAAATCTACACCTGCAACTCCGTAAACTTTTAACGGACGCTTTAGCATAGGCACCCTGTATTATCCATCAAACTCACATATAATGGCTTGAAAAGTTGAAAGTTTACGCGATAATTTTAGGCAACCGTACATACATAACTAATTTCATCAATCTCTATATTATTTTCGACTTTTTCATTATACAATCTATATTAGAAATTATTCAGGATTAAATTTGCAACTGCAAACCATTAACAGACATAATAGTAGATTATATAATAAGGGAAAAAAATGCGTGATTTTTCCTGAGGTGCAAAATTAACATTCTCTCCCGAGGTATAGACACAGTGGGCCAAAAAGAAACGGTACTAATTATAAATATTCATATTGGGCGTTTCACTGTTATATTAACTATTTAAAAATACTAATAACTCACGAAGATATAACAGTACGAAACTACGTGTACCGTTTTTCTTGCCCACTGTGTATATATACTATTTTTTCACAAACTTGATATTTTAAGAGTAAATCGTTCGTTTATTAAATTTAACCTAGAAAAAATGGTGTCAGCCGTGACAGTTAAAATAAATAATGGAACCTCGTAGCGAGAGAAAGGACTATTTCTCAAACGCGTCGCGGCGGTGCATTATACACTCCTGCCTTTGCAGAGCCTTCATTAATATGAAACATCCTTGATAAAAAAAAAAACATTAAAAAATTCAATTGATCATTTTTAAAAGTGTAAACATTTTGTTTTTCAAAGCAATATTTAATGCGTTTATTATTGAAAATATTAATATTTCCAGTTAGTAAAGTTTTTTTTGGCCCACTATGTATATGATTCAGTTTAGTAGCAAACACAGATAACATTATAACCAGCAAAAGGCCGACGCTCATTTAATAAAATTAATATGTAAATATTTTCACCTTTTCTAAGAGATAACAAGACTTCGTGAGGTTGGTTAATCTTCTACCTTTTACAATATAAAATAAATATTTAAAACACTAAACATGTCAACTAAATTAAATTAAGTTAAAGACGAAATTTGGCCGGATTATATGAATATTCAACCTGTTTGTAATTCTGCGATAAAAAAACAAAAAACTTATTGAAACAATTACTTCCCTAGGATATTGAATGATACAAAAGTAATTTTGCATGTTATTAATAGTACTGCCATTGAAATAACATTATTATTTTTTTATACTGCATTAAATGGCTTCCGTTAAATATACAAATAAATAAATTATGTTATTAGGAAGGTCAAAATTATTCCGCGAGATATAGAATTATTTACATTTTTAAATTAATGTTGGTAGTAAAAGGGACATGTGATCATAATTCTTTAACAATTTTTTCATGGTGGCTCCAAAAAGTTGTGACACACGTTTTCAAATGCAGTCCAAGCTCTATTTTCCATTGCATTCAACTTTTCGTTGAATTTAAGGTCCTTGAAAAGAGTTTTTTTTGGGCCGTCAAAAATCCCTTTAATCTTAGCGTCGATCAATTGATGACATTTTTGTTTTAAGTACAAAGAACCTTCTCCTTCCTTGTCCATTGCTTTAACAAAGTTCTTCATAAGAACTACAAGGGCGTATTGAAAATTAATGCCTCCACGGCTATAACTTTATTAGTAATAGATATACACTGGAGGAAAAACAATTAAACACTTGAAATTTGTGAAATTTTGACCATTTTCAAACCGCCATAACTCGGCGTATTTTGATGAATCTTTAAGGACGAAAAACTTTGAAGTGTTTCTTTAAAGTCATGTATACGAACTTAAGCGTAACCCCTTCCGCCACTCTCTAGCACCCCTGTGAAAAAAAATATTTTTTCAGGAACCATGTCCAACTTTGACAATGTCTATGGAGTTGGAAAAATGTTGTCGACTCGATCCACCATAAACGCATTAAAATTTGATCAATTCCCTATGCAGGACTCGAAGAACGAAGTTCCTACGACGATTTGGCACCAAGTTATGGGTGTTTGAAAAAAGTGCATTTTGAGGTTTTTCGCACATAACTCAGCGACTTTTCAACCAAATTTGATGATAAAGAAGACACTAAAAGTTTTTCGCCCTCAAAGATTAATCAAAATCGATTGATAATACGCCGAGTTATGACGGTTTGGAAATGGTCGAAATTTCACGAATTTCAAGTGTTTCATTTTTTTTCCTTCAGTATATATGGTTTACCTACTCCCACTTTGTAATTGATGAATTACCGAACTGTTTTCACCAATCGTAAGCGACCCATTACGAATATATAGAGCATATATAAATGTTAAATGTCGTACATAAATGTGTAACATGTACTATTACCGCTTATGCACTTCGGTATATTATATACTTTTTAACCAATTACAATTAACGTCCGCCGAGTCCCCTGCATTCGTCTGTTCATCTTTAAATATTAAAAGTGACAGTGACATTTAAATGTCAGATTGCAACTTATTGGTTAAAAGAATAACCGACACAATAAACTCCACGCTATGCCTTATTGGTACTTCCATCGCAATGGTACCTTAGTAGATTAACACTTTAGAGTGAGTACAACGATCCGCACCTTTAAATTTGTTCAATCAATGTATTGGACAATATATTATTCGACGGAAAATTGTTTGAACGATCATTCGTTTGTTTAGTTGGTAGTCGTCCTACATTGCCATAACCGGCTATATAATAAACCTTTAAACGCCACCCTGACAAGATTCAGTTTTTCAATATGTCTTTAGTTTAAGCGAATAAATGTAAGGTCGAAGGTAAAGTATAGTACATAACGCGAGTTGTAAAGCAATTACGCGCTCGTTAAATTACGAAATCTTTCACTTGCGCGTAATTTGCTACTTACAACTCTTGTTATGTAATATACTATTACATATAAATGTAAAATAATAGTCATTGTCCTCTTCACACTGATCTATTCGCTTTTCCACATAATCGCCATTGACAGCAGTAAATTTACGCCAACGTGCTATGAGTTTTGAATGTCCGTCACGGAAAAAAACTGAAGACTTCCCACGGCACCATTTCCTCACCTCCGTTATCACTTCTGCATTCGAAGAGAAACGCTTGCCCTCTTCGGAAAGAGGAAAAATCACAAGGCGTATCTCTTGCTCTCTGTCGGCTTTAAAAAAAAATGTCTAAAAATCTGTGAATTTGGTTGGACACATTGTACGTTGGATTCTAATGGAGAAAACTACGCTCTTCCGTCCTGTGCATGATTCAACACCGACAATTCAACAAGGACGACAGAATTTTGGAAAATCCAAATACGTCGTGACCCGAAGGATTCGATTTTGACGGTTTGTGGAACCTCACTTTTATTTTCCACCCTCTTATTATCACCCTGTGCTACATAGATGGCTTAGAATTATTACTAAAAATCTCTAACTGACGAATTGCTGCTGCTGCTGTAAAACGATGATTCCGATCTCAATATTTTGAGTGATGAGGACGATGATCCCGGGGGTTGGAACGACGACTCTGGGGATGAAAAACCGCATAAAAACACCGAATCGGTCGCAATGGCACCTATCAATTCTGAAGTGGATGCTCAAGTACAAAAAACAGGCTTTGGATTCAGCTGAAAATCGCCAATCTGCGAAAGAAATGGAAGTTGCAATTTCCGATGCTCCACTTGCTGCACTAATCCCGGAGAGCGAAAAAGAAGAAAACAAGAGCCTTCAGAAATGAAAAGCAAAGCCTAATAAACAAGTTCATGTCCGAAAATGAACTAACCAAAAAGGAACATATTGTTTGGATGAAAAATGTGACTTATTTATCCCCTCGGGTATAATAGCGCGAAGAAAAGCCATAAAATATTGGGATCAACACAAGAATTGGAAAGCCCAATATATTTTTTTCACTAATATTTCAACAGAGAACTCTGTGACTGTATAGTTGAATTTTATATTTTCAAAATATACACTTTAATCAAGTTCATTAACTAAATTTTAAAAAGAATAAAATCTCTACACATTTCAGAAAGGGACTAAATTGCAAGAATACATTTTTTTTTTTTTTTTTTTTTTTTTTATATATTTGTAGTGTGATTCTGTATAGAATATTACATAGTCATATAAAACATTAGGTATTGTCATGGTAAACTGCCAATATAAATCTAAAATATAGAGATATAATAAATATAATAAAATATAATAATAAATACGTAGATTAAAAACACAGTCAACTTATACATACACATACATACATTAAGTAACATGTCACATAAACTCGCTTATTGAATAGTACGGATTTGATATAAAAAAATCTTTCACAAAGGTTTTAAATGCATTTCTATTTGAAATCGTGTTCAAGTCTTTATGCATTTTTGACAGCTTATTAAATATTTGTATTCCCATATAGTGTGTGCTCTTTTCGTAGAGAACAGTATGATGTTTCGGGATACTAAGCAACCGAGCATTTCGTGTTTGTATATTACTTAGTGATTCGTTTGTTTTAAATTTATGAATGTTATCGAACATATACATTGCCATTTTATATAAATACATTGAAACTAAAGTCATTATTTTTAAATTTTTGAAATGTGGTTTGCAGTGTTCTGCCCACTCAGCATTAGCTATTAACCGTACTATTTTTTTCTGGGTAATTAGTAGTCTATGAGAGTGAACTGACATTCCCCATATTATAATGCCATACTCAAGGTGTGTCTTGATATGCGAATTGTAAAATGTTAACAATACGCTGATTTCGACAATTTTTTTTAGATTTAGAAGCGCAAAGTGTCCTTGATTTAGTCGTTTTTGTATATGATCTATGTGACTTTCCCAACTGAGATGGTTATCGATGTACACACCTAGATATTTGGTTCGCATTGCCACAGGGATTGACTTCTGTGAGCTTCTGACCAGTATACTGGAAGGATTCTTCGTAGTATTTATAGTATTTATAGCTGAGAAAGTTACAACTGTAGACTTTAATGAATTTAAAAATAGATTATTTTCTTTACACCATTCTTCTATTTTTTTTGTCACTGTGTTGCAGTGAAACGTTGTTTGTTCTTGATTTGAGGTTTGTACTAATATTGTGGTGTCATCAGCATACTGGTCTAATTTAATATGTGAATTATATACACATGCACCATACAAATCGTTACTATATATCAAAAATAATAGTGGTGATAAGATTCCTCCCTGGGGCAATCCTACATTTGTCTTTCGACATTGTGACGTGTGTTGCACCAATATTTCATTTGCGGTATTTTGTTTGATTTCTACATATTGCATACGATCTGTAAGATAACTTTCGAACCATGAGATAGAAGACTCACACAAGCCATACATTTTTAGTTTATTAATGAGTCGTTTGTGGTGAACTGTGTCAAAAGCTTTGCTAAAGTCATAAAATATTCCTGTTACCTTTTTATTTGTTTCTATGTGGTCAGTTATATATTGAACTACTTCATTTAGAGCCGTTGTTGTGTTTTTTCCGGGTACAAAGCCATGATGACTGTTTGATAACAAATTATTTAGTTGGAAATATTCCAACAGTTTGATTTGCATAGATTTATCTATTACTTTTGCAAACACTGACAGGTTTGCTATGCTCCTATAGTTTTTAGGTGTCTTTCTATCTCCTTTCTTATGTATAGGGACAACTCTTGCTATTTTAAGTTGATTTGGGTATTTCCCCTCTTTAAACGAGCAATTTATTATGTTGGTCAATGGGTATACTACCAAATCAGCAACATCATGTACGATATTACAGGGGATGTTATCCGGGCCTGCTGATTTTTTATTTGTAACTGATCTCAGTACCTTCATTACTTCATGTTGATTGATGATTGGACAATTAAAAGTATTGTTAGTGATATTTTCAAAATTTCCTGTCTGAGTATTTATTGAATCTCCCGTACTTACAGAGTCTATGAAATGATTATTTAGTATATCAGCTATAAGTCTTGGATTTGTAATATCATCATTATTGATATTCAGGCTAATTGAGTCTGTCGGCGACGTATTTTTAGTTAAATTAATATTTGATTTGATTAGATCCCAGGCTGCTTTTGTAACGTTGTCTGACCTTGTAATAGTTTCTCCATTAAACTGTTTTTTAGTGGTTAGTATTAATTTGTTATATGTTTTTTTCAAATTGTTATATTTTATTTTAACGTCTTGACTTTGTGTAATTTTAAATAGCCAATTTAAATCTTTTAGTGATTTTCCCATTTTAATAATTTCTGGTGTTATCCAGCGTATCGATGGCTTTCTTTTAGTTATGTATGACTTTTGTAATGGAAATGCTAGCTCGAAATAATATTTAAATATATTTATGAAATGGTCATACTTCAAATTGCAATTATTGGCATTAATAACATCAGACCAATCTTCTTCTAGAAGATACTTGTATAATTTTATTTTATTTTCTTCTGAATAGTACCGTTTCTTAATGACTTTTTTTGCTCTGAAGTAGTACATAGAGAAGATAATTCAAGACTTATGACATCATGATCCGAAATTTCGGTTGCGATATTATTACATGTCATTTTATGATGATAATTTGTAAATATGTTATCCAACAGTGATTTTTCTCGCGTAGCTTGAAATACCGTTTGTTTCAGACCATATGATGAAAATGTGCTTAGAAAGTTCTGTACTTTCTCAGTTGGTTTCGATTTTAATAAATTTATATTAAAATCCCCGCTAATGAAAATATTGGTGTACATTCGGTACGTATAAGATAAGGTGCGGCTTAATTTATCAATAAATAACTCATAGTTACTATCTGGGGGATGATAAACTGACACTAGTATACTTTTGTTACCGCCTAATTTAAAGGAAACTGCACTGTATTCATATACTCTCTCCTCAGGTTCGACTGGAATATTTATTGGGATGGCTTCGCAATCATTTCGTGCAAATATACAAACACCGCCTCCCGTTTGCTGTTTCCTACAGAAAGCATTAATTAGTTTGTAATTATATATCTTAAATATTGTTATTTCGAAGTCACATAACCAATGTTCACAAATACTTATTATATTAGGGTAATTATGTTGTTTTAAGAACACGTCAATGTTCAGTTTTTTGTTGCGTACACTTCTAGCGTTCATTTGTATTATGTTGAATGATCCTCTTTGTTCTGTTACTGTAGTTTTGTCGACGATGGGATTGGTAGGGACTTCGAAAACGAAACGGCTGTATCTTGATCCCCGTAGGCCAGGCATCTTCTTTCAGGAGCTCCTCCGAACTTTCTTTTGGGACGGTGATTTTAAAAGCACCAGAGTAACCATTTGGTTTCAATCTTTCCACTTTAATATTTGTTGTGGAAATTTTTAATGCGATGTAATTTGCCATCTCTTCTTCTGTAGTTTCCGATTTCAAATTTGCAACATGTAGAATTGCTACCGGAACAGCTGCGGTTATTGTTGTCTCTTCATCATTATTAGTTCCGATGATCACTGGTGGTTTAATTCCATTAGTCCTATTTGGTTGGTCTCGAGTTTTACTTGATCCGTCAGCATATTTTGTTTCCAAATGATTAATTGTATAGTTATTTGTTTTTGTCATTGTACTAATTACCAGCGATTTAAATTGCTACGTACTGAGTGTAATACCTTAAGAGATTATTTATATAATAATTACATTGATTCTGTTAATAATAGTTTACAAGATAACCCTAATTTGTTTTGGAATTTTGCTAAGTCAAACAATGGCGATTTTGACTTCCCTGTTATCATGCATTACAATGACCAAACTAGTGATAATGGGTTGGATTGCGTTAATCTCTTTGCAAACTTCTTCGCTTCAGTATATAATTATGACACACCAACGGATTTACCTAATTTTAAATATAATCATGAAGTTTTACACTCACCATTTAAAATTACCAAGAGTGAAATATTTAGTGCTATTACCTCATTAAATTATAGTAATAGTACAGGTCCAGATGGCATCCCCAATAGTTTCCTAAAACATTGTGTTTATTCTTTATCACTACCACTATTTATTATTTTTAATCGTTCATTAACTGAGTGTACAGTTCCGAATCTATGGAAAAAGAGCTATCTTAGTCCTATCTATAAATCAGGAAAAAGGGACGATATTCATAATTATCGAGGTGTTGCAATTCAGTCGGCCATTCCTAAATTAATGGACAAATTAATTTCAGTTCAATTACATTGGTTATGTAAAAATATTTTATTAGACGAACAACACGGTTTCCGAGCTGGTAAATCAACTACTACTAATTTGTTAATTTATGAATCGTTTATCATCAATGCTTTAGAGAATAAAAACTCTGTGGATGCTGTTTATACAGATTTTTCTAAAGCTTTTGATAGGGTTGATCACACCATTCTACTATCAAAATTAAAAGCCCTAGGATTTCACGACTCAGTCATTGAATGGATTAAAAGTTTTTTAATAGGCCGCAGTCAATGTGTGAAAATTAAGAACCATATTTCTGATATAATTGAAGTCCCTTCGGGGGTTCCACAAGGTTCGCATTGTGGCCCTTTACTGTTTCTTGTATTTATTAATGATATTGCCTCTAGCATAAGTAGCTCGAATTTTCTGTTATTCGCGGATGATCTGAAACTCTACAAAGAAATAGAAACTGTAAATGATTGTTTGTTACTACAAAATGATCTTACTGCTGTTAACAACTGGTGCCATTTAAATAAATTGTATTTCAATACTGATAAATGTAAATCAATTACCTTTTCTCGGAAGAAATTGCCGCACGATTCTAATTACATTATTGATAATTATGTGCTTGAAAAGGTTACCTCCATAAAAGATCTTGGGGTTATATTCAATCATAAATTAAGTTTCGAGGAACATATACGTTACATTTGCAACCGCGCCGCCAAATTGTTGGGTTTTATTAAACGAATGTCTAGGGAATTATCACCTTATTCCTTTAAAATCTTATTCGTTTCATTTGTCCGTTCTAACTTAGAATATGCTTCTTGTATATGGTCTCCGTTTCAAACTACATTCGTTAAACAAATTGAAACAGTACAGAACAAGTTTCTGATATCATATTTATTTAAGATTGGCAATGTAAATAATTTAGATCTTAACGAACTCAGGTCGAGCTTAAATATCGAACATCTCTGTTGTAGGAGATTTTATATGGATATGTCAACTATATTTAAAATCATCTGTGGTTTAATTCAATGTCCGCAGCTACTCTCTCAAGTTCGCTTTTATGTAAAAACAGATAGTCGTTCTGTGCGTCATCCGCCATTGTTTCGCGTACCTTTCCATAATACCAACTACAGCTTCAACAATCCTTTATCCCGTTTAATGCGCAATGCTAACTCAATTTCCTTAAATCCAAATTTTAACCTCTTTTCAAGCTCATACCCACATTTTGTCCGTACACTTAAGTTTATGTACTGTCCTAATCATAATTAGTTTAAGTTAAATTAGTCTGTATTATAATTTTTCCTTTTGTATTACTATTTTTTGTTACTGTAAATTTTTATAAATGGTATATCCGTTAATAAACTTATTATTATTATTATTATTATTATTATCATTGGGTTGTGTGGATTTTTTTGCTGTATTATTATTTATTACGACCGTTGGTGCTGCTGATTTCTGTTGTTCATGCTTCGGGTTAGTTCTCGTTGATTTATTTATTTTATTTATTCTGAATGTCTGCGCCGTTAGTTTGCCACTCATCAACTTTTAAATTTTCGTTTTGAGTTATCTCTGTATGCAACTCTTTATGCGCTGGTGTTTGATTGTTTATATTTTCGGGTATTTGATTTGTCGTTGCCGTTTGCTGCAGTATTATTTTATTCAGGATAATAATCTGATCTTTTAGAAAAGATATGTTACCACCCATCATATAGATGATTGAATCTTTTTCTTTTAACAGAAGTTTAAGATATCCTATTTCCGAGCATTGATTTTCAACCACTGTAACACCACTGCTGAATGATGAATCAAGGTCATCATGGTTGTCGTCCTCGCTATTATGTGTTGCAATACTTGAACAGCAATTTATCCGGTTTGCATCGATTGTGATAGTATTTTTGTCCCGTTTCACGCACCCGCGATGCATAACATTTCCGCACTTTACACATTCGGGACCCGATTTGGGCGATTTCCCGCAGTATTTGCAGTTATTTGCATCACTTAACTGTTTCACGTCCGTACTATTCGCATCCATTTTTACGTTTTTCATTGCATTGCATCTGGCTACCTGGTTTATAGGTTCCCTTGATTTCAAACAGCATGCCGCTGAACAGATTTTTCCAATTACGACAGCATGTGCATTTTGTTGACTCCTCCAGCAGGCAACGATACATTTTGGAAAATCAGACCTCTATTCGACACCCTACGTAATACCTCTCTTCCTCTCCGGCTCGAGACAGATTTATATGTTAATGAACAGATGATCCCCTTTAAATATAGTCTCAATGTGAAGAAGTATTTCAAGAATAAATCAACGAAATGGAGAATAAAACTTTATGATTTGTGTGGTCGAAGTGGACTCTGTAATGATATTATCTATCAAGGTTCGACCACCAATTTGACACCTGGCTATCTGGACGTTTTGGGGCTGCTGGAGCAATAGTTTAGACGCTTGTTCAATGCATTTCTGAACCTAATTTCCGTTTATACTTTGACAACTACTTCAGCAACTACAATTTGTTGCAATACTTACGGGATAGAGGGATAGATATATATATATATACCGGGTGTGGCACTTAAGACGCCTCGGACCATAGCTCCTTTACGATAAAAGCTATCGAAAAAAATCTAAGAACAAAGTGGTGCATAGTTACCGTCGCTATGTTTTAAAAATATGTCTAATCATCAGTGGCGTGCCGTACTCCAGTGGCGTACCAAACTTATGTTTTTTTAAATGGAATGCCCTATTTTTTATTGCAGATTTGGAAAGTGCTCGACGAGTACTTATTTTTTTATCTTACATGTTATACCCTTCACTTTAGCGGTTTCGCTGTTATAACCCCTTCTTTCAAAATTGCGCCCCATTTTTGAGATTTTTTTGTAGAGAAACTAATTGACGCCGGCGCCTAAATTTTGAATTGAGGTACAGGTTAAGACCTCGTATACCTTCACATAATTTTTTTTCGGGTAATTTATGGCAAAAAAATTATTTTTGATTGATCTTCGCATGTTGTCATTTTTTCCGAAAATTTCAAATGGCACCCCCCTAAAAAAATTACGGCGTTGTACAGCCAAAACTCTAAATTTTTCATTGGTGTAAAAAAAATTACACATTGCATAACAAAATTTCGGAGAAAAAAGGAATTTCATCGCAAATGTCGGGAAACGTTTTCCGTTCCCAAGTGTGCCATGAGAAAACAAAAGATTGGTAATTGTCAAAGTAAATTATTAGACGCCAGTAGCAGCCATAAGTCATTTTTGATAAACGTTCTAAAAATGTTCCGAACTCAAGAGGAAATGGTTGACATGATATTTATTCTTGGAGAATGTAACAAGAATTGTTTCTTGGCATCACGAGTGTACGCTGCGAGATATCCGCACAGGGCACATCCAAATGAACGTGCGTTTCAAAAAGTGTTGGAGAGATTTACTACTACGGGAAGTGTGAAACGGCCAAGGAGAGTTAGAAAGAAGGCAGTTATTACCGAAAATAATGAACTGCGGTATATCACCAGAAGTTGCGGTTATGCCTCCAGCAGGAAGGTCGTCATTTCGAACATTTAGTTTAAGTTGTTAAATTTTCTTTATCTGCATTTTTCATATCATGTTGAATAAATAGGTACATACTATTATGTTGACCGTATTTGTGTATTTGTTTTGGTACTTTGACAATTACCAATCTTTTGTTTTCTCATGGCACACTTGGGAACGGAAAACGTTTCCCGACATTTGCGATGAAATTCCTTTTTTCTCCGAAATTTTGTTATGCAATGTGTAATTTTTTTTACACCAATGAAAAATTTAGAGTTTTGGCTGTACAACGCCGTAATTTTTTTAGGGGGGTGCCATTTGAAATTTTCGGAAAAAATGACAACATACGAAGATCAATCAAAAATTATTTTTTTTCCATAAATTACCCGAAAAGAAATTATGTGAAGGTATACGAGGTCTTAACCTGTACCTCAATTCAAAATTTAGGCGCCGGCGTCATGTAGTTTCTCTACAAAAAAATCTCAAAAATGGGGCGCAATTTTGAAAGAAGGGGTTATAACAGCGAAACCGCTAAAGTGAAGGGTATAACATGTAAGATAAAAAAATAAGTACTCGTCGAGCACTTTCCAAATCTGCAATAAAAAATAGGGCATTCCATTTAAAAAAACATAAGTTTGGTACGCCACTGGAGTACGGCACGCCACTGATGATTAGAAATATTTTTAAAACATAGCGACGGTAACTATGCACCACTTTGTTCTTAGATTTTTTTCGATAGCTTTTATCGTAAAGGAGCTATGGTCCGAGGCGTCTTAAGTGCCACACCCGGTATATATATATATATATATATATATATATATATATATATATATATCTACGCTTCATGCATAATGAGAGTGGATCAATTCAAGTCACCAGATGTCCCCTCGGACAGCGTAATGAAGAAAAAAGTGATCAGCTGGGATGGAATAATAATGGTCAAATGGTATGACAAGAGCGTGTTAATGGCCTCAAATTTTAAATGTGTGTGAAATGCTGACAATTGTCAACGGTGGGACAAGTCGCAAAAAGAGTATTTGGATGTAGGTCGACCAGAAGTTATTCGGGACTACAACATCAATGGGAGGCGTTGACAAACTCGACTCCATCATCATCTTGTACCGCACGTTTACCAGATCAAACAATGGACCTTGCGCACACGCCATAGATATTTCATGCGCAAATGCTTGGATCCAATACAAACGACGAGCTGAGACTCTAAGTATTCCAGCAAAGGATGTTTTTGACTTCTTGGGATTCACAGTCTACATTGCGGAAAGTTTTGTTATCGGCGCTTAGTTTATCTACGCGTCTTAAGAAATGCGTAATTATCTTAATTTGCATTTTATGAGCTAACCATTGCTCCTTTTCAATATTAACATAAATTCCGTATCATTGAAATTTTCAAACGAGACAATTTTCGAAGAAGTACAGCTGCCAGTAACGATACAATGAAGGGATAAGCCTCCACCTATTGTGCGCTGATGTGCTGAGGACAACCCTAAGACCGTTTTCGCAGAATAATTTGTGAAATGTGCTGCTGCTACAACAAATCACAAAAGACGGTCGATCCGCCTTTCGATGCTTGTCTACGTAACAAAATCGGTTCGGCAATTTGCCGGTTCAGACACGTGCGCCGACCTCGACGCTCCCGTCGCATCCTATCACCACCACCACCCGCAACCCGGAGAAGAGTAGGGCGTGGACCCCGTAAAAGGGCATGGATTGCTCCCCAGAGAATCAGTCAAAATTCAACAATCATCAGACTCGGATTTATCAGTCAGTTGGAACACAACAGTCGATTCGAAGTTTACCAGCCGAAACACCGTCGGTCCACCGACGCCGCCGATGTCGCAATTTTCACTGCCGCCGCTTCCATTGCTATCGCTTCCGTCGCCGCCGTCACTGCCACAGCCGTCGCCGCCGCCACTGCCGTTGCCGCCGCTGCCACTGCCGACGGCCATCCATCCGCGGACTTGCCCGGCATCCCAGTGCTGCGCGAACATTAAGTGTTGGTGATTATTTACTCTTGTGTGACTTTTATTTTGTGCCGTGACGGTATTTTATCAACTTTTTACTTTCTCCGTTACGAAGTACGAGAAAGTATTGTGATCGTGATTTTTTTTTTTTAATTTTTTTACGGAAATATCCGTTTTGGGGTCCCTAGATGCCATTTCAACAATTTTTGGAAAAAAAAAATTTGTGTCTGTATGTGTGTGTGTGTCTGTGTGTGTGTGTGTGTGTGTGTGTGTGTGTGTGTGTCTGTCTGTCTGTGTGCGCTGTATCTCAAAAACCAATAGAGCAATTATTATGAAACTTTGAACATACGTTTTATTTAATAATCCGAAGAACTGAAAAGCTTTTGGTAAAATTTCGTACACCGGAAGTGGGCGTTTACCTTAACTATTTTTTGTTTTTTGCCAATATTTTCTTAAATATAAAAATATATATATATAAATATAAAAGTTTTTTTCGAAATCTCGTTAGTTTTTGAGTAAACCGAGTTTTTGAATTTGAAGTATAATTTTTCCATCTTTCATGATTTTGACGTTTTAAACGTCAGTTTCATCCGAGTTTACGCAACGCTCGATGTACATTTAAAATATGATTTCAATTGAAAATAAACTCATGAAAACGTAAATATAAAGTCGGAGAAAGTAACATGATGGCCACATCACCATTTTTTTAATGTGTTTTAATTTTTGAACATTGAACATTTTTGTAAATTCTCCGTGTGTAAATAATTAGCAATTGTTATGGCGTCATTGAACATTTTTGTAAATTCTCCGTGTGTAAATAATTAGCGAATGTTTTCGCGCCTATCAGACTTTTTATACCTGTGCCCTATCCTTGTTTCTGTGGTTCTTGTGCTGTTTCATAGCAACACCGACTCCATGGCTTGCTGGAGTCATAGGGGGCGGTTTTTTACCCTCTCGTAGCGCCCCCCCCCCCCGTGATAAGTGTCGCCCAACTCGAGGCCGAGACCAAGCCCAAGACCCAGAGGATGATAGTTACAACGACACAGCGATGCAGAGGTACACCATAATCAACCCCGTGATGCCAGACCCCAACGGGGTCGCTCTGGTCACCGCATCTGGACGGGGCCGAGTGCCGCACTCACGATGAACATAAGGAGAAATCGGAACAACAGCAAGGAGTACTACCAGTCCTTGTACGATGGCTATACCGCCATCTACCGAGCCAGAACTGGATTCCGTGTCCATGTCACCCCGGTCTATACAACTCCATCCACACCTCCACCCAAGGAGAGCAGCTACACCACCCATACCAGCGATGATGGGTGGAGCGGGCTGTACATCGACAGCCTTAACACTCCGACGGCAATAAGGATCAGCACCAGGACTGCGCCGGGGCCTATTGCACTCAGGATGCAGACGGCAACAGACGCTACTGGAGAAGGTAGCTGGGAACGCCTGATTCCTATGTCCATGGCAACCGTGACAACATCAACTCCGTTGCCACAATCCCAAGCCGACACCACCTGTGCAATCACCTTTTAGATGCCCACCATCACTACAGGGAAGGACAACTGGGAGCGTGTAGTGCCTATTGCAGTGGAACGCCCTACCGTTGCGGTAGCAACAGTAGCTGTCGCTCCACCACCGACTTCGCTACCGATCGTGGCGAAAACCACGCCGAGGATTCTCCGATCTCTCCAGGTGACTCAGCTTCCATCACCAAGGGAACACCGAGGCCGATTGACTACGTGGCCACACAGGAACCAGCTGCCATCGTAACACTTATGCGAGCTCCGACGCCACTCCTCTGGACAACCGCAGCTGCCCAGATGTGTGTTCAGTCAAACAGGGACGCACTGGGGCCGCACAATCAGAGGCGTGGAGTTCCACCATACACCATACACCTGTTGCTTTGGACACCGCAAGCAGCGACCGCCCCGCCTACGGAAGGCAAAACTGGACGACCGCAACCACCATCACGATTATAGACGCAAAAACTTAGTGTAAGTGTCCTCATGAACGCTTCAGTGCGCCATGAACAATAACACAGCCCCACAAAAAAAAAATTCCGGATCTCTAGACCAGACATGTGTATCCTTATGTATTTTTGCCCACCGAATCCGAATCCGAGGTCAGAAAAGCCCTACACCCCAGGAATTGGCTCCAGAGGCCGAAAATGGCCGCTGAAAGGTGTGAAACGGGAATTCCGGCATGACGGATGCTCAGGGCAGGTTGAGATTGCATTCTCAAGGCAAAGTCGAATTAGTGGCTAACGGAGGTTAGATCCAACAGGCATCGCAGCCCCTGAGGCCGGAAAATGGGCCCTTGGGGGCCGAAAAATCGAGATTTTCACGTCGTCATCACGGCACTCAAATTTCTATGGACTCTAAAACTCAGGAAACACTGGCAATGTAGCAACATTTTGAGGCCCATTGTAATTCATGCCCCGGCCCAGAAAATGGACCCTTAGGACCAGAAAATCGAAATACCATGCCGGCATCCCGGGGCTCGGGTTTCTACGGACTTTTAAACTTGAGAAACACCCAAGATGGTGGAACGGTTCAAAGCCCATCGGAAGTCATGCCCAGGGCCCGGAAAATTGGAGCTCGGTGGCCGGAAATCGAGATCCCTACGTCTGAATCACGGTACTCGAATTTCCATGGAGTTTCAAACACCAGAAACGCAAACGATGGTGGGACAGTCCGAGGCCCATTGAAATTCATGCCCGGAGTTCAGAGAATGGCCGCTCTGGTGTCGAGGAGGAAAATTTTTTTCCCCCCATATTTTGTTAATATTTTTCTGTTATTTGTCTTGTTGTTATTGTTATGATCGGACCTGTTATTCAGCTACTGGAAGTGCTTGTGGGTGACTGGTTATACCTGCAACCAGTACTCTCACATGCTGCTGTGAGCTTGCTCTGCCGATGTAGTTTGAATCAGAGCCCTGCAGAAGCGGGTTTTTGAAAGCCCGGCCCGGCCCGGCCCGACAGTGAAAATTTAAAACCCGGCCCGGCCCGGCCCGGCCCGTTGCAAAGAAAATGTGTTGCGGGCCCGGCCCGGCCCGGCCCGGCCCGGAGCTGAATATTCAAAGCCCAGCCCGGCCCGGCCCGTCTCCGAAAAATGTTGAATTAAATAAATAAAATTACTGGACCTATGTACTCCTTAAAATTCCAAAAATACATTGAATTCATGTTAATAACATTTTTTTTTCAATTCACTTGGTTGTTGCTTTCCAAATTATAATAAAATTAAATTCATCCAAGCCCGGCCCGGCCAGGCCCGGGTTAAATTATCCATCGGAAAGGCCGGCCCGGCCGGCCCGGAGTTTGAAAAATACGGTCCGGCCCGACCCGGCCGGGCTTTCCGGGCCGGGCCAAAGCCCGGCCCATGCAGGCCTCTGGTTTGAATTGCAGGCTTCCAGAAGCCAACCCTTTCGAGCCCTGATCAGGAAGTGCGCCATGAATGAGACTGTCGGAGGTCTCATCGCTCCGAGTGGGTGCCGGTTCGTCCGTGTATTCCGGAACTGGTTAAATGTAGGTTGGGCCTCGGAACTGGGGTAGGATAACCATCCGAGGGTATACCCGTTCCCAACTGTACAGCACGCTCCTTGCCGCACGATGCGTTGGTAAAATAAAAATATATCATCTTCAGGTACAAGAAATAGCAAAAGTGTTGGTCTTGCACAACCAGGTCCTAGTTCTTCTGGCACCACAATCCCAAAAAAATGTAAAAATAATCCCGAACATTTCTGTTTTATGTGTGGACAGTTGGTCTTCCAGTCAACTCAACGTAAACTCACCCCCAATATGAAAAATATCTATGAAACGCTCTTCAAACTGGAAATCCCTCACAATCCAGAATGGTGGATACCAAGCTTGCTGTGTAACTCTTGCTATCTCTCACTGAATCATTGGAAAAACAAAGAAGGATATGTTATGCAAATGAAAACACCAATGAGATGGAGAAACCCTCGAGCAAACCATGCCAACTGTTATTTCTGTCGTTGTAAGGTATTGGGTATAAATCAGAAAAACAGGGGTAATGCCATCTATGGCACTGTCGACAGTGTGACTTTTCCAACGTTTGCCAATAAGCCACGTGCCAAGTCACAGGTTGGTCAAGTGGAAAGTATGGACCTTGGTGAGGAAGTAGAGCCTGAACCGGTTGTCGAAGAAAGTGATGATGAAGCACAACCAACGACAATACAACCTAGGCTGTATACTCAGGACCGTCTAAGCGACTTGGTGCGAAATCTTGGATTGGATAAGGATAGAGCAGAGTTATTAGCATCGAGATTCAAACAAGATAAACTACTAGCACCCAATACAAAAGTGACAATGTATCGGACCAGAGAAAAAGACTTCCTGAAGTTTTTTAGGGAAGAGAATTCCCTGGTATATTGTTCTAACATCGAGGGATTAATGTCTGAAATGAAAGTGAATTGTTATAAAGATGATGAATGGAGATTGTTCATCGATGCCAGTAAGAGGAGTTTGAAGGCGGTTTTGCTGAACAATAAGAACGTGTATGCCTCAATTCCGGTTGGACATTCCGTGAAACACCGTGAATCCTATGACACCTTCAAATATTTGCTTGACAAGTTAAATTACAATCAACATAATTGGGCTATTTGTGGAGATCTGAAAATGATCACAATACTTCTTGGTCAGCAATCAGGTTACACAAAATTACCGTGTTTCCTGTGTTTATGGGATAGCCGAGCGGATGATCGTCATTATATTGTCAAGAACTGGCCCCAACGGGAAGAATGGGTCCTCGGGAAAAATAACATCCTCTTCAAGGCTTTAGTGGATCGCCACAAGATTTTGCTGCCACCGCTTCATATCAAATTAAGCATGATGAAGCAATTTATCAAAGCCCTGAATAAGGAAGGCAAGTGTTTTCAGTACCTTTGTGAGAAATTCCCTCAAATTTCGACCGAAAAATTGAAGGCAGGAATCTTTGATGGTCCACAGATTCGCACAGCCATGAAAGATGCTGATTTTGTGAAAGTGATGACTCCTCGGGAAAAAAAGGCTTGGCTAGACTTCAAGAGTCTTATCGAAAACTTTTTGGGTAATAAGAAGTCTGAGGATTACGAGCAACTTGTAGAAAATTTTTTGAAGAGTTTCAAAGATTTGGGATGCAGAATGAGTCTGAAATGATTTCCGGCCCTTCAGGCCCATTTTCTGGGCCCCGGGCATAAATTCAAATGAACCACGAATTGTTCCAACATCGTCAGTGTTTCCTGAGTTTGAAAGTCCATAGAAACTTGAGTGCCGTGATGACGACGTGGAAATCTTGATTTTCCGGCCCTGAGGGCGCGGTTTCCGGACCCTGGGCGTGAATTCCAATCGTCCTGGAAGAGGTTCCACCCTCTTTACGTTGCTGCAGTTTGAAGTTACAAGAAAATCCGAGTGCTGCGATCCCGACGTGAAAATCTCGATTTTTTGGCCCCAAGGGCCCATTTTCCGGCCTCAGGGGCCGCGATGCCTGTCGGATCTAACCTCCGTTAGTCACTAATTCGACTTTGCCTTGAGAATGCAATCTCAACCTGCCCTGGGCATTCGTCATGCCGGAATTCCCGTTTCACACCTTTCAGCGGCCATTTTCGGCCTCTGGGGCCAATTCCTGGGGTGTAGGGCTTTTTCTGACCTCGGATTCGGATTCGGCGGGCAAAAATACATAAGGATACACATGTCTGGTCTAGAGATCCGGATTTTTTTTTTTTTGTGGGGCTGTGTAATCCATACAATCCACCTCCGCAGGCACCACCAAGGTACGTGTCGTGATGCCGCCCCCGACCAACTGTGTGTACTCTTGGAAAACGGTTCCAACACAACAAGGCGTCTAAACCAGAGCCGCCCCCAACACCAGCCCAGACGCACCACCTACAACCACCCGCCTGCATGCGGGAATTCATGCAGTGGCGCCCAGCAAACATGAATAGACGACAACATTCAACCAGAACACCTCCAGCTCGTGCCGCCCCATGCTCCGCCATGGCGTCCGATGCACCAGCCACCCCAAAGACTGGAGAGACAGACCTCACGTCTTGGTTCCCGCCGTGCCAGTGCACGCCAGGATGTCAGCTCATCCAACTAAAAACCAACAGAGTTAATGCTAGAGATAGATCGACTAATTAGGGAGGCGCGAGGGAAAACAATCAGATTTCACTGGACGCGGGCGCACGTAGGAAACGAGGGTAACGAAAGAGCGGATGTACTCGCGAAAGAAGCCACAACGGGGGAATTAGATTTGAACGTTTACGATAGGGCACCGTTTTCACACGCGAAACGATTAATTAGAGCCGACGCGATATTTAAATGGAATCAGGGATGGGCAAATTCTGTAAATGGGCGTATTACGTTTAATTTTATTAAAACAGTACATGAGAGGCGCGAAATTATAGTTAACATCACATCGGAAATGACTCAATTAATGACAGGGCATGGGAACTTTGGTAAATTTCTTAAACGGATAGGTAAAACGGAGATTGAAGACTGTGCATGCGGTAACGGAATCGACAGCGCGGAACACGTTATGTTCTCCTGCTCGTTTACGCAGGAGCAACGAGATAGGGCACACGTTAAGTTGGTATCGGCAGGATTAGAATGGCCAGACAGCTATGAAGAGCTGGCTAATATTAGGCGCGAAAATAAATTTTGGGAAGTATTTAAATCATTTGCGGGCGATGTAGAGTCATTAAGAGCGGGTTAAATTCAATTAAATTAGATACATGCTTTGTGAGAATTGTCTGTGCGCGCACCGTGAAGCAGATTCACTTATCAAATACGGCGTAACACCAGGATGGAGGCAAACGGGCAGCAAGCGGAACATAACACCAGAAGAAAGAAGAGGACGCATCAACGAAGAAGAGGATCGCACTTCGTAGAAGAGGACAAGAGGACTCACCGTCGCTGAAGAGCAGAAGAGGACATAAGAAGAGGACAAGAGGACCCATCGTCGCAGAAGAGGATTCAAGAAGAGGAGGACGACCAAAGAAGAGGAGAAGAAGAACGAACCGGGGCGCGCGCATTACCAGCCGGCGCCAACCTGTTATTATTGTATTTACTGTTAATTTTGATTTATCATGGGATGGGGTGAAATAAATATATGTATGCCTGGGGATTGTTTTATTTTGTTTAATTTTAAGCGGGGACAATGTTGAGGGGTGGAATAAAGTATTTATAAAACGAGGGAAATTTATTTCATATCCAATTTTACCTGCGGGAGGCTAGTTTTAAGTTTTAGAATAAGTAGAATAAACTTGCTATACTTTTGTAATGCAATATCTAAATAAATCTGTCAGCTCATCCTCGGCCGGACCAGACGTGACTGCTCCTAAGATGCGGTCCCTACAGGCATCCAGTGATGCCGAGATCCGGTGTGGGATGTCCGAATCTCCTCACACCTCACCCTCGGATCTCCAAGGACCAGTGTCCCGGTCAGCATCCCAGGACCCAGGCATCTAGCGATGCCGAGGTGTCGACATGACCGAATCCCCTGGCACCACAACCGCGGAAGGATCTCCCCAAGGACCAGCGTCAAGAGCAGCCAGTGCAGCCTCCCCAAGACGCCCAACTGCAGTTCCCAGTGAAACTTGGATCCGGTGTGGGAAGACCGAATCCCCTCACACCTCAACCCAGGAAGGATTCACATTCGTGATGACATACCCACGACAACGACTCCAACTGGCAGCTATCATATGTACGTACTTTTCTACGCTTTCCAAAATTCTCTCGTTTTCCGGAGCCGTTTGTTATAGGCGCTTAGTTTATCTACGCATCTTAACAAATGATAAGCCAGAAATAATAAAACAAAAAGTAACGCATAGGAGTACGAGTAAAACAACCGCGGAGGAAGCGGAGTCCAAAATAAATCAAAACCAAAACCGAAATAGATAACGACGGTTTTGAAAAAGTTTCCCACAAGAAACGCACGCGACAAAGAGCTCAACCAATTTACGGGACATCGGACGCCTCATCAATCACTGCGGTGGAAAAATTCGCGTATGTACACGCAAATCGTTTCCAGCCAGAGACGACCACGGAGGATATTATAGCCCTATTGAAAAATAAAAAAATCGGCAAAGTAAACTGCGAACAAGTAGAGTCAAAAAACCCCGCGGAATACTCCTCCTTTAAAGTGGGAGTTCCTGTAAGCGAGCTGGTGAACCGGACACATGGCCAAGAGGAGTATGCGTTAACCCCTTTTTTCACTGGATTCGAAAAAAAAACGACTCGAAATAAAGGAAACCGTCACCAACCAAATAAACTTAATGAATTTAAATATTCAATCAATTGGAAACTGCATTAACGAACTTTTATTATTTTTAAATCAGAATAAAATCTCAGTG
The DNA here is from genome assembly GCA_910593695.2 of Ocypus olens. NCBI lineage: Eukaryota > Metazoa > Arthropoda > Insecta > Coleoptera > Staphylinidae > Ocypus > Ocypus olens. Next base: position 13,659,571 of record OU343053.1, on the reverse strand, counting down.
CTATGTTTATCGGAACACTGGCAAAGTATTGAGCAGTTACAGACGCTAAATATACCAAATTATACCCTAGTATCACAATTCTGTCGACCGGATCAGAGGCATGGCGGAGTAGCTATTTATTGCGATAAATATTTGGAAAATAAAAACAGAACAGATATAAACTGCCTCGCGGCTATAAACGTTTTTGAATGCGCAGGGGTAGACATTAAAATAGGTTCGGAGACGATAACATTTGTATCTATATACAGACCCCCCAACGCAAATATTGTAATTTTTTCTGGAAAATTAGAACTACTGCTTGCACTCCTCATGTCAAATAACAATAAATTTTACATTTCGGGAGACTTTAACATTGACACACTAAAAGAAAATAAAATAGCAATCGATTTTAACACACTTATAACTTCGTACGAAGGTATTTTGTTAGTAAAAGAATACACCAGAATTGCGAAGAACAGCGGCTCATGCATAGACAACATAATAACAAATTATCAACACATAAGTCAATGCCAAATCGTAGACACGGGTTTCTCGGATTACTTAGCGCAAATCGTAAGCATCCCCTCAGTGCCAAAGAGAGGCCCGGCGCGTACTAGGAAACGTTTATTTTCAGATCAGAATGTTGAAAAATTCAACAATTCGCTTAGAAATGTAGAACAATGGTCAAAAATATATAATAGTAATAATGTAGATGCACAGTTTAACGTATTTATGGAGATTTTCTTGCGGCACTTCAACAACTCCTTTCCTCTTGTATCAATCAGGAAACAGGCAAAAACACGCGTATTTCCAGTGTCAGAAAAATCAAAAGAAGCAAAGGACTTAATAAATATATATGAGATTATGGCGGAACACTCACCAGAATATAAACCCATTCTAAGACACTGCAAACAACAATATAATATTAGCTTAAAAGAGGACAGACGCTGCTATTATGACAAGAAGATAGTAAACTCTACAAACAAGGGCAAAGCAGCCTGGCACATAGTGAAGGATGTCATAACGCCGACTGCGAACACAAACACGCGCAGAACGGAGATCGATGTAAATGTATTCAACGACCACTTCGTAAATTCAACAGCGAGACTGTTGGACTCACTGCCAAAGAATTACAACACTATTATAGACGGAAAAATAGATAACACTATATTCCTACACCCGGTAACGATACATGAGGTCATAGACATAGTGAAAAATATGCCCACAAAATATAGTGCGGGAATCGATGACATAACTTCACACTTGGTTAAAAAATCAGTAGATCATTTTGCAGAACACTTATGTTTTCTAATTAACGAATCATTGCGCAATGGGACTTTCCCAAAACAATTAAAATTAACTAAAGTAATACCAATATTCAAAGCCGGTGATCCGGAACTTGCTAGTAACTACCGACCCATAAGTCTAATGTCTACATTCTCTAAGATATTTGAGTATGTCATAATTAAACGAATCAAATCCTTTCTGATTAAGCATAACATACTGTCGAAACACCAACACGGGTTTACAAAAAATAAAAACTGCAACACCGCAATATATGAATTCACAAACTATATTTATACAACAATGGAAGAAGGGCAGCTGTCATGCGGAATACTGCTTGACCTATCCAAGGCCTTTGACTGCATTGACCACAGCATATTGCTATCTAAATTATACGATATGGGATTCAGAGGAACGGCCCACAAATGGTTAGAATCGTATCTAACCGGTCGTCAGCAAATTGTGGAAGTAAAACATCCCACGGAGATTGTGCAGTCTGAGGTCTTGGATATTGTCAGTGGCGTCCCGCAGGGAAGTATTTTAGGACCCTTATTATTTAATATCTTTATCAACGATCTATTCAGGCTTAACACGAACGCCCATTTCAAAATTATAAGTTATGCAGACGACACGAACATGTGTGTAAGGGGTGCAAACTTTAATGAGCTATGTCAAAATACGTCGGACGCATTAGAGCTCGTATTCACTTGGTTTGAAAACAATAGACTGATATTGAACAAACATAAAACCAACTGTATGTTGTTCAAAAAAATTGACTGTACTACAATACCACCTGATCTAGCACTTGGAACTCCTGCCTTTGTCACAACACACTCGGCAAAATTCCTAGGGCTAGTTATTTATGATAAACTAAAATGGACTAACCATATAAATTATATCGCAAATAAATTGAGCAAGACTAACTTCATGATACGATCTTTAAAGAGCTATGTCTCTTTTGACATACTAAAAATGGTCTATTGTTCAAAATTTGAGAGCACGATACGATATGGAATAATTCACTGGGGAAACTGCTCACAAATTGATAAGATTTTCATTGCACGGAAACGTACGCTTAGAGCAATGTTAGGACTAAAACCAATTACCTCCTGTAGGACCTAATTTACAAAAAATCGCATACTCACCGTATATGCCATATTTATTTTAGAAAGCCTTCTCTTCATATGGAGAGAGCGACATTTATTTGCCGAAAATACTAACACCCACGCACATAACACAAGACACAAGAGCAACTTTGTGTACCCTAAACATAAATACACGTTTACGGAAAAAGGTCCGAAATATACAAGCATGAAATTATACAATGCCTTACCTCAGGAATTTAAGATCATCAAAGACATTAATATTGCAAGGAGAAGGATTGTTGGGGTGCTTCTAGAAATTGAGCCTTACTCCCTAGAAGAATTTCATAAGTTTAAGTTCAACTAATGTACCGCTACCCTGATTATGTGACGCTAATTCCTGCACTAAGTATAAGTATGTGTATGAACCTGTACTGTATATTTTTGTAGGTATAAAGGTGAATTATTATTATTATTATTAAATGCGTAATTATCTTAATTTGCATTTTATGAGCTAACCATTGCTCCTTTTCAATATTAACATAAATTCCGCATTATTGAAATTTCCAAACGAGATAATTTTCGAAGAACTACAAAAAAAATTGGTGCCAAAAAATCAGAAATAATTCAATCTATAACTGTGCCAATTTTCAAAATTTTCGCAAGTCGTGACTGAAAGGATTAAACTGAATTTTTAACTGTCAATGAATAGCCTCCATTCCTTTAGATTGGTAGGTAGATTTAGATTTGTGAGTAGATTGAATACACAATATATTCTTCCATTGAGAAACAGTTCAGTGCCTCAGACTTACGATTTCTAAAGAAAGATTTCTTTACACCTTCTAAGAGATTCCATTGTTTTAGTCTGGATCCAAGCAATACGGACTTGTTTTTTGGGAGGTCTAAATCACGAAAAAGATCATTTAATCGGCACTGATTGATGAGCTGTGGCTGTATTTCGGTTAGAATCACCAGAAATCTGCATTTCTTAGCTGGTTCCAGGTTGTGGCGAGATACTTTGAAAATAGGTTTTTTTCTCCTGACGGTCAGAAGAATACATTTAAGGTTTAGGTATAGGCGTAGATGTAACATGGGGAATAGGTCTCATTGCAGAAGGAAGGTTTAGATACACTATTTTCTTTTTATTTTTGCGTATGGTGACACCTTTGATTGCGGTCATACAAAAATAAGAAATAATGGAAATACGACTGAAGATCAAAGTACTGCTGAGGGTAGGGGAGGGAAGGGTTAGTGGTGGGAAGAGTAAGAAATGTTTCAGAAGAAAGGTGTTGGAAAGGGATGTCTGACGACTGTGCAAACGGTTGAGTCACTAATATCTTGTAAACTTACCGCGGGGACCGAATTCCTTTACTTTACGTGCAAAAATACTGTGGCTCTCACAGTTTTGTCTTGTTTCTTGTTTAAATACATAATAATCCCTTGGAAATCATGTAACTTTTAAATTTTCAATGAAGTTTTCACAAGAAAAATAAATGCCCAAAAGTACGAAAACGCCACATATTTTGTTCAAAAAATAAAATTTTGAAAGAGTGTTTGACAGAGCCTTTCTGACCTCAGGTACCTGTTCAGCGCACCTTGAAACATAAAGAAACAACATTTTTGTTAACGGAAGGATTTTGATGCAGAACAGTGGGAGTGATTGCACTTTACGGTCAAACTCCCGATTTTGGAAATTTTTTGTTTAGGGGCTCTATACGTGTTATTATTAAGGTACTTACAAAAAAAATAAAAATTTAAGAATAATTTTATTTTTTTTTAATTTTGGTTTATAATTATAAAACGATAATAGTTACAGCAAATTTATAACGATAATAATTGTAGAGAATACTAAAATGAGTAACTTATAAAGAATAAGTTTTTTTCGTAATCCCTTTAGTTTTTGAGTAAACTGAGTTTTTGAATTTGAAGTATAATTTTTCCATCTTTCATAATTTTGACGTTTTAAACGTCAGTTTCATCCGAGTTTACACAACGCTCGATGTATATTTAAAATATGATTTAAATTGAAAATAAACCATGAAAGCGTAAATGTAAATGATACCATCAAGTCTGAGAAAGTAACATGATGGCCACATCACCATTTTTAGGCTATATTTTATCTTTTAGAAATGTATTTATTACATTTGAAACAATTGAGGGCTTTCAATTTTAATTATCAAACAAAATGTTATTATAAGAACATGACATCTTGCTAACAGTGTTAGAAATAATTATTTGTAAATGTCTGTTAGATTTCTTCGCAATACTTACATTGAAACAGTGGCAACGTTCATGGCATGCAAATTGAAAAACGGCAGCTTATCCTTGACTTCTTGAAACCATTCATCGAATAATTTAAACGGGCTGGCCTCGTTCACGATAATATGTGACAATCCAACATTCAGTTCATCACTTGACATCTTGAAATTTCTGCAAAAATAATACACCTTACTACTTGAACGGTTCAACGAACACTGATTTGAATCGGGTTAAAGTAGAGCGATCTCAAAATTGTGTTATCTGAACAGCTGGATTAAAATGAATTAATTTTACTTACACGGGCGGGAGATGGCAAGTTCGATGCCTGGCAGTGTCACACAATTTTATGTCTGTTTCCAAACTGATGTACGCCCTCTATATCGAATGAATTCGACGTGTGCACAAACAAACAGACGTACCGTTCGTTCTCATTTGTTATATTAATATTAATAATCGGCCATATTTTGCAAACATTTAATGGAATGTTAACCTTCGTCACCCTTGTTTTACTATACTCTGTTTAATAACTAGGAGAGGCGTTTTAAATTTCTCGCGCTAAAACCTACAACTGAGTGTGTATTTCACAAACATTTATTTAAGCCAGGTTTTTCGTAAGACTGTATTATGTTTTCAGCTGTGTAAACGTTCTTTATGCGCCATTGTCACTGTCAGTCACCGAATAATTTTAGAATCGTTGTTTAAATTAGAAATAGAGCCTCAGAAGAGTATTTAAGGTAAAAAAAATACATGGAAATAGAAAAAAATGTGTTAATTAACATTGTGAAAGAGTAAAAATATCAATCAATATATATATGTAGCCTCAAATTATGTATTCCGTTTACCATTTGAAAGATCTTTTACACAGTCTATTAAGAAACTATATTTACTTTGTGAATGTCGTTGCTCACTTAGTTCGTATGACTGACGATGAGTAACTAGAAGTAAAAACACAACTAACCATTAACATAGAAACGAAACTTTAATAAACAGGTAAACATACAAAGAGGAAAATACAAATAGTAGGGACTTTAACATAAACAGAGTGCATCTAATTTAATTTACTATATGAAGTTTATTTTACGATTTTCCAAAGTTGCCCAAAGTGCGATATTTCAAAAATTATAATAGGTGGAGAGTTGAAATTTTCATGAAAAATCACAAATAATTCAAGAACCAGACTGTTGAAATTTTAACCCCCTCCAACCTCCCCTTAAAAAAAGGCCAACCCCTCAATTTTTTTTTACAATTTTTATTTTTTTCCCGATAGGCCCGGGGCTCCTCTTGGCGACCGTGAAATCCGCATTTTTCTAAGTTACCTAATTACAACAGGGTGATTTTTTGATAATCGATTTTTGACGATGCAGAGGTTCACGCCAAAACTTTCACATCCCTGGATTTTTGAGCTGGATAACTGGGGCTGGGCTCAAAAAATCCCCAATGCATTGGGACACAAAGGTCACTATAGAAAATTGGGGTGCGACCTGCGGTTGCAATCCCTCAACCATTTTTCTAAAAAATCACATTTCGGACGCTTCCGGAAAAAAGGGCGCGCTTGCCCTTATGATTACGACTTTAATTTTCACAGAGTTTTGTAGAACCAGCTCCCCTCTACATTTTATGTCCCTTACGAATTTTTGATATCTCTAACTCTCGAGGAGTTATTCAAAGAAAACCACCCCCGATTTCAATAAAAAAATTCTAGAGCGGCCATTTTTAATCTCATGTGAGAGATTTAAACGGCATGCTATTCAAAATTGCATTTTGCGTCGAAAAGGTAAGAACTATATTTTTTGTAAGGCGCACGGTTTACGATCTACGGCCGATTTTCGATTGTTTTCCAGGGTTTTTTTTTCTTCAATTTTTTCAATTTTTCGAAAATTAAAAATCCGACGACGGTATATCAGTTGTCTATTTAATCCGTATCAAACATCCCCATAAAGTTTTACGATCAGATTTTTAGTTTTTCAGATATGACGTTGTATACGGAAGAGGGAAGCGACATATAGCAGCGGGGCACAAATTTTTCTTTTCTACTTTGGTTTAATAATCGACCATTTGTTATATCAAAAATAGTTTAATAATGAGATTTTTTATTTTACAGTTTTTGCTCATTATTAAACTGTTTCATCACCCATTGAAAAGCGTGCATTATCCATTATTAGCAAATTTCCATGCAACACAGCTAATAAACATTTTTTTTCTGATTCGTAATCCTGACATCACCTTAACATTAAAAAATCCTCAGATCACACTCCATCAATTCATAAACTCATCGCACCTCAGCAAAAAAGGGGTCCGATTGTTTTGGGCCTCAATAGTATCAGGCGCGTGGCGCCATCTATTAAGCTAGAATGCAACCACGTCGCTTGATTACTGTAAAATCAACCGTGCCATGACAGATAACGAGCATCCATTGCCGAGTTCAACAGCTGATATAAATAAATATTAGTTGTTCTGGTCAAGACGTTGATTTTCAATACAAATTGTAACTAATGTATACAAAAGAAATACTACAAACACGATGGAAATGTATGCTTACCTGTTGATATGGAGCAAATATCGAACACCCAGTCAACGTTTCTGATTACTCAACAGCGGCCAGCAAATCACTAACTCAGATATTGCGCAACTATCAGGCCATACATTTATAAGATAAAACCGCGACCAATTTGTTAACCTACATATGTTTCTAAATTTGCGAAATAATATATTTGAAATTATTTATTAATTGATATCGGGTATGTAAAATTTTCGAGTGAAGATATTCTTCCAAAAATTCTAAGTAGTGTATCTCAATTCTAAAATGTTGTACCATGCTTCCTGAGCCTTCACGAGGTCCTCAAACTTTGAACATCCAGTCGTTAAATATGCGTTATTATTCGATATTAATTTACAGAAAACTCTGCATTTTCGGTAGTATGGCTAGTTTGAAAATTATTTGTTAGTGCGTACTATCTTTCTACCTCAAACATGTATTTTTAACACTTCTTAATTAGCTTGTCACTTTTGACATAACGAATTAATTCAAACTTGCTAGTTCCAGTTCTGCTTTCCTCGTTATTTTCAGTTTGCATTAATTCCCGCTTGTCAAAATAGACTTATCTCGACACTGTTCACTCATAATCTGTTTTACCTTGCATATACATCTGTAAATAAAAACCGGTCTATCATTATTACTCTTCTACTCTGACCCTTTGACTATATACTTATGGACTGCTATTCCCCCTCCATTTTCCATATGATCACTGCTCCAAAAGTTGTCCGCGAGCTGGAACCCGATATAAGTCCCGCCCCGGAGCCGAAAATGGAGCATAATTTAAAAACCGGAAAGCAAAAAAAAATATTTCTCGATGTATTCATCAGCAACGTGGAGAATGCAAATGCGAGCATATTTCAGCAACTCGGGTCCACTTTCCTGCCTGTTCTTTACAAGCAAAGCATCAACCCATAATTTGCGAAGTTCCGGATTTGATGGAAATCTAATACAGAATTTTAGGTTATAAGTCAAAAGTCAACTGACGTGTACATCAGCTGACGAGTATTATAACCGCGTTGGCATATACAGGGTGTATTGGAAATGACGAACAGGCATTTAAGGGCACATACACAAAATATTTGTGAACCCATTTCCGTCAAAATTTATTCGAAAAAAAAATGTTGAATTTTCCTATTTTTTCGATGTTTTTTAAACATTTTGAGAACCGATGCTTTTCTCATTTAATTAGGTCTGCATGTAATGTGTGTTTGTTTATTTAAAACACGAAATACGATTTCTTGCAACGTTTTCTTTTGTAAAAGATAAACAGTCCTCAAGTTCATTGACGCTTAAAGAGCACTCAGATATTTCCTACGCACTTGTTGTAATTCGATATCTAAAACCGATGCCGTTTAAAAATTAGGTCAAAAGAGACGCTTTAGTATGTGTGGTAATTCGGTGTGTATTTTTAATTAGGGTCGATCGATGCCTGACACGAGGAACGAGAAGCAAATGTAAACATAACCTTAAATTTCGATTATCATTTAGGCGTTGCATTATTTTATAAGCCTAAATTGGTTATAACTTACGTGGAAATAGTTTGTTTATCGCACCCTTGGTAACCTCCCTTATTTCTGGAGGTGTGTAAGTAATATTCTTGATTTAATATGTTTAAAAATTAACTATTGAAATCGCTGTATAAATATGTATGTCAAATATTAAATTCGAAAGGATCAAATGTTTTTAGTGCTGCCACATGTTAAAAGATAAAACTCACTATGTTTAAGTATACATTTTATTTTAGAAATAAATCCTTAACTAAAACCGAAGTAAAAAAAATAGTATATTATACTTGTTTAATAAGAAGCATTGTGGGGCACTCGTTACATTGGAGCATGACTCGCGCAGCATCACACAAACTCTTGCCACAATATACCCTCTTATTAAACTTGTATAATAATGTACTATTATATATTCAAAGGTGTGAATAAATTGCAGGGTATCACAATATGTAAAGCGAGCTCATAGAGTCGTATGTCATAGACACAAAATAGCTACCAATTTATACGTCATTTAATAATCAGGCGGACTAAACGCGAAAGTCACATTTACACTATAAAAAGTCACCAGAAAAGTAACCAGACATGTTTTGGCGGTAAAAATAAAATTAGTTCAAATTCGTTTATCCATAACATTCATTCAACAATTATATCAACACATAAATTAATTCCAGGCAAACTTTCTTGATTATGTAGTTAGTGATTTAAAAAATTATTAAAATAATAATCAAAATAAGTATGAGACACTCTTAAGAATTTAGGGGCACACTGAAAAACTCAAGTTGTACATATATTTATTTACATATAAAGTAGATTGAAGTATAAGGTGTTAAAAATACATATAATTCTGTAAAAGGTTTAAAATATAAATACTAGATTGTCGTGAAATAGAATTTTATTAAATTAAATAAATTTGCTATTTAAAAACATATACCATAATAACTTACTTAAATGTATATAATGTTTAACGGGAACGTTAATTTTTTTGGCAGGTCATCTCTATTCTTTAATTCAATTAAAATTTCATTCAACGTAGCGATTTCATTTTTAAAGAAAAATTTTCCGCACACAGAATTTTTGCTGCTTTCATTGTAGATTTCTTCGGTCGCTGGATGTTTAGGACTTGTTACTGCCCCAATCTCCGTACATTCCCTAATTCTGTGAAACTCCGTACTTCTAGCCAATCCTAAATATAATGTATGTTTATGATTCGATTCCATATTGCAATAACTTGCGCCACACTTATGGGTAGTGACGAAGAACAATTACTTATTTTTTATTTGTTATGTAGGAAGCTTCTACTTCGTTATACATGCTTTTTATATAGAATAAAACACTTTTTTACTTTGTTTGTATAACACTTATTTATAAGTGTTATACAAACAAAGTAAAAAAGTGTTACTTACTTATTTATTAATCGATATTAAAATAGTAATAACCAAATTTAGATTAGAAGTTTTTGACACTAATAATACGCACATATTTAATTGAGATCTTTGACTATATAAACATGGGATGGTATTCTGCCCTCCTAAGCCAAAAAGGCGTATCTCAAATTTTCTTGTTTTGAGATATAAGGAATTTTAATGAATTTCAAAACCGCACCTACATAGTCAAATTTTTTTATGTTTTTGTTTGGGTAAATACAATAAAGATTGAGACGACAATGACATGGTAATTAACTTGTCTTACATAAACTACTATTTTAGTTTTAAACTGAGATACGGCTAATTGGCTAAGGAATTGTGAACAAAAATTTGATATACGTCTCTTTGCGCTAACGATTAATTAATAGATGACGTTCGATTCTGTTTCTTACCACATGGACTTGGATAGGAGATTGAATAATAAATAAAAAATTATCTAGAAACGATTTATTAATAATATGATACATGAAGAATACGCTACATTTGAGGGATATTAAAAGAATTTTTCAGAAAATAATACATATTTATACTGGAAATAAACCCAAAAGTAAACTAGAATACAAATAGAAAAACATAAATTTTGTTCAGTTCTCATCTGAAACTGGAAGAGTGTCCCAGAATTGCAACCGATTTTTCGTAATACCAGACAAATTTTTTATTATATTGGCTTTCTTCAGCGAAGAAATTCCAAGAACTTTTGTTTGTTTTTTGGGTGGCCAAGGTTTTCCATTTTTTGTTATCTTGGCGGTTAAAAAATTAAGATCAAATGATGGACCATCAAAGTCATTTTTATATGTGATATTATACGATCCTCTGTGGACGGTTACCTGAACCATCTCATGTAAATATGGCCTCGGCTCTGTACGAGTTAATTTGTGAGGAAAAATCTTCCCAAATGTAAAAATGCTGTAGCTCCATTGGCAGGACCTCGGTTTTATGAGCAGCACCTTTTACGGCTTGTACAAAATCTGAGAAATCATAAAGCTTGTTGCCCCTTTTTTTCATGGAAACCTCCACTCTGTGATGAAAGGAGTCGGCAGCCATAAACGTATGGCCCGGCACAAAGTATTTCATATTAATTTCATTGGCACATATTTCATCGGAATTTACAATATATATTAAAAATGAAAATAATGCCCAATTCTTGTTTTGCGCTGTGCAATTGTCCAGCCATAACGTAATTTTTAAAACGTCTCTCTTGCTAATAAAGAACTGGTACAATGTACTGATCAACTCTTCTTTGTTTCGTTTGCACAAAGCTTCATGCCAGAGAGCTGCACATGGCTTGCTGTTTCTTTTCTTTCCAACTGGAACAAAACTTTCGCTGTACACTGTTAAACGATTTGTAAAAATCGCACTTTTAAACATCTCAAGCCGTGGTAACATTATAACTTTTTCTAAATCTGCGCAATACACTATTTCTCCTACTTCTTCATCTCTTGAGGCATCTTCTAAAGAGAAGAGCAAAGGCTCGAGATTTGTTTGTTTGCTCTCTCAATATGTTTGCTCCACGTCATACAAACATTACAATTTTCATCGAGATTGTTCTTTGTATGACTTTTATTATGTAAGTTAAACACCTCGCAACTCTCGCATTCTTCATGCCCAAGGTTAGCAAGTGACACATTCATTTTCTTTGCCACCACCCGGTATTTTTTCATACGAACATTTAAAGTTGAGATTTTTGTTAAGAAAGTCTTCATGCATTGCGGTGAATGAGAGATCACTTGGCAGATAAAGGCTACGTGGTGCATGTTCCCTGCGGTAATGCGAAATGGTTGGATTGAATGTTGAAATGTGCTGGCGAATGAGTTCATCGTCTATTTTATTATGGGGCTCTTTTGTACATCTCATATCTGCCACAGGCACTATATAATTTTTTGCGTTCAATAATGCTGTACGAACAACCTTGTCATTATTTCCAATAAAACCAAGGGTTGTTAAAAAAATATTTTACATACTATGTGAAGTGCCATTTTCATTTTTAAGCATTTATATGAATTATTTCTTCGATAACTCTCCTGGCCTACATCAGTAGCAACAACTGTCGTCCTTTGCTTTACAGCAGTTGATGATATGTGATGTCTTTCTTTTTCATCTGTCATTTTCCAAAACTGAGAATTAAGAAATTCTCTTCTGGCCTCAGATATATTTTGGGTACACTTATTTGGACATTGCTCCCCACAACCGTTCCTCACACCATGTTTTTGTACAAATGTATCATATTTCCTCTTTTTTCTTTCACTCGCTGATATTTCATCTTTTTGCCTTTTTCGTACAGTCCCCTTTTTAGTATACTGAATATTTGATTCGTCACTAGAATTATTAGTAAGAGAGTTAATGTTTTGCCCATTGTCACTGTCGTCAACATCGTTCCCGTTAACTTCATCAGGTATTGTTATTTGAATGGTCTCTGTAGGCTCAGATTCACCCTGTAGTAGTGATTTATCAGTTTCCAATATATTTGGTAAAACATGGCTCCGAGTGACATGAATCTGATCATCTATATTATTTTGTTTGTTTTTTCAACCTGAGAAGATGAACCTTCGCCTGTTAAAGTTCCCTGTGTTATCGGCTCCTTAGAGAAGGAAATTATCTTCGAAATATTAATATTGCTGTTGCGAACACCACCGTCACCAAATGCACCCGAAGAAAATTCTGTGGGTGCTGTATCACTAGTGTTATTAGTTGAAGACTCCATTTCCGACACATTATTACTATTCACAACCACGTTTTCATTCACCGTAATAAAATTAGGTTTTGTTATTTGAGTGTTCTCTGTATTAGATTTCCCCTTTATTACTGCATATGGCAAAACACTATCACTTGTAGAAATATTGCTCTGAACAGTTTCGTCAATATCGGAAATGTCACTACTGCCCTCAGAACTTGCGTCCAAATTGGAAGGGACATACTCTTCATCGGAATGACATGCCCGTTTATATTTGTTGCTTAAACGTTTCTTGGAGAACTCTTGCTTTGTTTTCTTATTTAAAGCCAACATAACTAATTTACGTCCCCGAAATCCATTAGATTTGTCCATGATTAGATCTAAAACAATAATATACGATGTCTAAAAGTTAACCTCAAAGTCAACATAAAATGTTAAATTTCCTTTTTTTTCGGTGGTGAATTTTGTATTTACTCACCTTATAATATATTACTGGCAATATAAAAACATGTACCTTTCGTCTCTTCACTTTTTTTCAATCTAACTACTATAAAATTTAATTTTCAAACTGCATTTGACAGTTGATGACTAAACAACAAACTATATTGCATGCTCGTACCTTGCAAATTGGTACTCGCATGCAAAACTCAGCTTTCAAAACTTGTCAAACAATCTACTATTAAAAGTCCACTTTTAATATTTACATTGGACATTATAATATTGTTTTGATTAATAATAACAAACATGTTTTATTTAAGGGAATATATTTATAATTTTATACACAACAAATATATGTTACATGTGGTCATAAGTATTTGGCACAATTTAATTATGTACACGTGCCCACGCGAAATAAATTAGTCTTTTTACACTCCACACTAGCAAACTTGCAAACTGATTACACACTGTCGGATTTGATGGTGTCTTGAATCCAATCGATATTTGACGCTATTTTATCGTACATCCTCGGTCGTTCCGTTCCGCTTTTTGAACAAGCGATTCTCCAATTTGTCACACCCACCAATGACCATCTGATACCATCAGGGAGAAGACACAGCATCGGACTTCCAGCAAATTCTTCTTCCTAGAGAATACAAAATAAAGAGTTAATTTCCCGGAAATTCACATCTGCCTGAACGGCCTTTCAGATATTATATTCAAAACATCTTAGGTTTAAAACAATTAAAATAAACGAAAATTTGAGACTGAAAAGTGTATGTAGGCGTCAGTGACGGTTCGCGGGTTTTTTTCTGGTACGGCCGAGGAACAAGAGGTGGTAATACAGATAGGTGCGGTCACGCAGCTAGCCGTCTTTGCAACTGATCCTACCTATCTGTATTGCCACCCTTGTTACCTCGGCCGTACCAGAAAAAACCCCGCGAACCGTCACTGGTAGGCGTGTATCAAAGTTTTATTTCAAAATCTACGAGATGTACAAAATGTACTCTTTCAACATCCAACAGTTGAAAAGATTGGTTAAAAGATGGAGCACTCATAAATATGTCAACAAACATTGCATTTTTTCTAAAAATGAAAAGAATTCTTTGCAATATCTTTTTTTTCTTGACATCTGCCACTAGCATGGTACAATTGCAATTTGTTTATTTAAGCATTTTTACAATTATTGCTCATGTAAGTTTTTTTTTTGTAATTTCAGATCTGTAGCCAAATAATGACAACATTTTTCATCGTTTAACTTTTCTTAAAAATCGAGGAGTTAACGAGTAATATAATCCCTTACTTTAAGTTTGCACAAATTTATCAACAGATTTTCAGTATTTTTTTGCAGGGGCGCGCCGACACTGTGCAAAGTGTGTGGAGGAGCAAATATTGCGCTTCCTATAAATTTATTTTTTATTGTAGAAGGGAGCGCTAACTAAAGTTCTGAAAACAGACATCGGACACTATCGGCGCGCTCCTAATTCTTCCTATTATCAAGGAAAACTTGATTTGAAAGTTAGAACTGAAATGCTATTAGTTTTTGAGATGCAGCGCAACGGCGGTTCGTCGATCTTCGTAGAGGAGGCTACGACAGAGATGCCGCTTGTGCTGCACTACTTTTACAGAGGAAGAAAATATTCCGCTGCTGTTTCGGTCATTTTTTTTTCCGTAGCCTCCTCGTCGAATATCCACGAGCCGCCGCTGATGCAGCGCCCACCGACAGACACAAACAAGTATTTTTCTAAAATCGCTGAACCGCCTCGGATGTTATCAAATTGGATATTTTCATTGAAATTTCGAATTCGAAAATGTTCACGACGACAATACTTAACGCGTTAACCCCCTTAATGTTAAAGAAATGTTGGGTCCCCAAGACTCCTCTCTTTCAATCATGCAATAGAAAACATGCACAACCAGTATGCCATGCAGCCCAATGTACAAGAAAGCATGGCACATCACTTGTATTGTGTTCATTAAAAAAAACCTCAAGTGTGCCATGACTTTTTATTTAAAAAAAAATAAGTTGGCACACATGTTAGGAATTGACATACAAAACGTCAGATCGTTCTAAAAGTCACAATTATTTCGTGGTCACAATGATTTACAGCAACCAGCAGAAGCGTTTCTAGTTGAAAGTTATTTCCGAAATGGGACCAAAGTGGTCGGAAATTGGGTGTATTGATTCTCCGTAAACCAGGAAGTGGTAGACCAGTCAAACGTACTCAGGGTGCTATTAACACAGTCCGAGGAATTTTGGAAGGTGAACATGTGTTTCCGACTTAAATTTTTTAAAATAAAAAAGACATGGCACACTCGAGGTTGTTTTTTAATGAACATGCTTTCTATACGAAGAAAGTAAAAGTGTTGGAATTATTGAAGAAAAAACAAAAAAACTCACTTGACAATCTTCTTGTCCGTACGCCGTTTCAGCACAAACGCTATTAACATTAGCTATACTGATATTCTCGCATTTCTCCATCTGATTCATCTTGATCTGAATCCTCTGGAGCTGATCCCTGTTCCTCGTCCATCCCAGCGTGTTGCAATACAGCACTTCGTCGCTACTCACGCGCTTTTGCGGCAAACAAATGGGACGCACGAAATCCGTCATCAGTACGGGATCCTCCAATTTGACCATCGCGATCGTCGATCCTTCCACCGGCGATTTCACCATGCCGATGATCCTCCTCTCCTGTTCCCACGGAGACGAACTGGACAGACGCACGGTACCCGCGCGGGCCAGCCATTCCGCCTTCGGTTGCCCTTGGAAACACGACGTTGTGGTTATGACCCAGCTCGGGTTGATGAGGGTGCCGTCGCAGATGTGGACGTCTTCTTTGAAGAGGGCTACGTGCCAGGGCCAATCGCCGTGGTTGGCCATTTTGGATAGCGATTGGCCGTTTGTCATTTGTGTGCCACATTCTATTGCGAAGAGTTAAATGTATTATTTGGTTGATGATTAAAGTTATACTAACCTAACAGTTACATGTGAATGTTAAAATTTAGACACCTAGCAAATTTATAAAGTCGGTACTTTGTACAAATAACTTCGCTATAACACTCGCGAGCACTTGTATAGGTCAAGTACATCATAAACAAAGTGAATGTCAATCTAATTGGGAAGTGCGTTTTTCCTTTGACTTGGAACTGTCTTCAATTAAATTCAATTTAATTCATTTATTAATGTATTAACAGAAATTTGATATACGTCACGGAACCCTACTTCGAAGTTTGTCAAGTATAAGTGCCCTTATATCACACTAGGCCACCAGTGGCGCCACCATGGTGGATCCAGCCCCCAAGTCGAGCAACCAGCCGAGACACCAGGCAGTCGGCATTGCTAAGATGGACGTTTAACCTCTTCACGCCCAGGTCGCCACAAGTGCCGACAAGCAAAAAAAAAAAATTTTACAAATAAAATAAAAAATTACAGCTTCACCGCCATCTATGGAATATTCTTCATATTTTTTTGCACAACTGAGTTTATGTCAGTGAAATAATATTACGTAGAAAACTGTAACAACAACGAAAAAAGTAATTTTTCAATAAATCTGAGATTATGCTATAACCCAATCAAAGCGGCATGGACGCGAAGTGGTTAAGAGTTAGCACTTGTTATGTATGTGAGACGTAAACGATTGATTGAAAAATATAAAAAAATATAGAAAACTGTACGCTGATTTACGAAAATATCTTAACACATTTATTAACTATGTTCGTATGTCAGTAGCATCGTTTGATGAATTACTATGTTTGTGCAAAAATAATTTGTGTAAACAAGACACTATTCTTCGAAAAGCTATTACACCGGAAGAAAAACTGAGTGATGGCCGCGAGTTGGTAGATTAGTGTGAGAGCCCTGATTGAGTCCTTTACAATTTCCTGGTGGTGCCACCATCCTGGTTGTTTCACCAGTAAAGTCTGGCCGACCCTTTGACTATATACTTTTGGACTGCTAGTGCCACTTCATGTGTGTCTCCAAGCAACGGTGGCGCGGCGGGACCCTAAATGGTTGCGGTATGTTACTAAAATGGTAGCTATTTTATGTCTATGACATATGACTCTATGAGCTTGCATTGCATATTGTGATACCCTGCAATTTATTCACACCTTTGAATATATAAACATTTATATTGTCAAATATTCACACCATGTCAAAATATTGCTATGCGAAAGGCTGCAATACGTCCGCGTATATATGCCAACGAGGTTATAATACTCGTCAGCTGATGTACAAGTCAGTTGACTTTTGACTTATAACCTAAAATTCTGTATTAGATTTGCATCAAATCCGGAACTTCGCAAATTATGGGTTGATGCTTTGCTGGTAAATAACAGGCAGGAAAGTGGGCCCGAGTTGCCGAAATATGCTCGCATTTGCATTCTCCACGTTGCTGATGAATACATCGGGAAATATTTGTTTTTTGCTTTCCGGTTTTTAAATTACGCTCCATTTTCGGCTCCGGGGCGGGACATATATCGGGCTCCAGCTCGTGGACAACTTTTGGAGCAGTGATCATATGGGTAATGGAGGG
Organism: Ocypus olens; assembly: GCA_910593695.2. Taxonomy (NCBI): domain Eukaryota; kingdom Metazoa; phylum Arthropoda; class Insecta; order Coleoptera; family Staphylinidae; genus Ocypus; species Ocypus olens. The sequence goes on along the minus strand of OU343053.1, from coordinate 13,641,858 downwards.
GGACTAGCAGTCCATTAGTATATAGTCAAAGGGCCGACTGGATTGGACTGGTGGCGCCACCAATCCGATACCAGGTGTGTTATATTCCATTTCACTGAATACATTTGACTGGTGGCGCCACTGGTGCCGCCACCATGGTGGCCTGGTGTGATAGAGCCCTATCTCAGAGAGAAGCCGGCTTAATATAAACGGAGAATATTATCCATTACGATCTTTCTTAAATGGAGTTGCTTCGGCGGCTCGCGAAAATTCGCCAGAGAGGAGACTACGAGAGAAAACTTGCTTCGTTAATAAGAGTAGGTAGTGTACCTTAAGCTGTTGTCATGGAAACGCGTTAAAATCTCTCTCTTGGCCTGCTCTACAAAAATTCACGAACCGTTACTGATTAACAGTTTTCTAAATTGAAGCATGAATCTTGGGCGTGATTAGAATGTAACGTTTATGACGAATGCACCCCTATATCACAGTTAAAAGCTTAGCAGTTGATGTGCCTTAGACTCAAAATTCAATAAAAGTTGTAGCCACAAATTGAAAACACTATAACCTATTTTTTGACGTGTAGTTAGGTTGCAAAAATCTATAGGACAGCATGACAAATTTTTAGTTGTGTAAACTTAGACATTTTATGTTTCAATTTGTATAAGGCAAATATGGTTTTATTTACATTTAGATGATTTACTGTGGCTTATATTGTCTATCGTTCCTCTAGTAACCCAATAATGCGAGCTCTTGATATCAAATTTAGGGTCACGGGATTTTCAATGATACATTTTAGTCAACAGTACTTTGACATTAGATTGACACGTATTTTAAAGTACAACCTAGGCAGCGCAAAAAATATTGTCCTATAGATTTTTGCAACCAATTGTACCGTGAGATCAAAAAGTCTGAAATGGTTGGCAACCCTTAAAACATAACCTAACTAACAAGAATTCAGTGGCGTCACTAAGAATGGGAATTTTGGCATAGAAAGCTTTGAAATTTAAGTTAAACAGCTAGATAATGAATCTTAAATGTATTATTAACCTTCCAGGCGGGGCGCCCTAAATCTTGACACCGTAAGGGGCGTTGGGTCTCAGAGACCCAAGAAAATAAAAATCTAGATAAAATTTAAATCAATTTAATTTTTTAATTTCAAATAACTAAAATATTTTCGCATTCCAAACTTGAACTAAACAAGAAATTGTTAAGGTACTCGCCCAGACAACTCGAAAAAACAATTTGCTGAAAATTGACGAACGTTTATCGCGCATCGGGTCTCACAGACTTGGCGCCCGGCCCAAAAGGTTAATAATTAAAATAGACAAAACCGGCACACACAAATCTATTTGTTAAACAAGTGACCTTAAAAAAACCACTAGATGTCAAAATTAGCAAAATGTACACTGCACTGCATTTGAGATTTCCAAACAGCCAATATAATTTTGCTTGAATTAATATAGGGATTTTCAGAAAACTATTTTCGACTTTCTGATCTCACTATGCCGAAAATAACATCCAAACTCTGTTTAAAAAATATCGTGAATGGATTCCTTATCCAAAAAATCTTAGGCTGATTTAGTATATTCATACTAGTCCCTCATTCAGTGCTTGTTTTAATAAACAAATTTAATCGCACTGGTTTACAGCCGAAATGTGCTGTTCTATTCAATCAAAAGGCGCGCACTTACTGGTTGTAAATATGGCTTCTATATCTGTCACTGTCACTGTCAACGGTACAACGAATTGTTATTTTATTACTTAACTGAGGAGGTCGCGTGCAAAACCGGTTATATCCATTCTTCTAAATTTTACAGGAGAGGACAAAAACGTATAACTCTTTGGCCCTAGGAAATAATTCAAAATTATAAAAATATATTTTTTGTGATCAATGTTGTTATTGGAATGCATATATTGACTTTTAATTATGTGCAAAGGCTTTTAATTTATTGAATAAAATAAAATGGATTTAACCGGTTTTGCCCACAAATGAATACAAATTTAACTGAAAATAATTTTTATTCATAAAAAACATTGTGAAAAAGTTGTGAAATAAATAATATTTATAATAAATATTAAAAAAAAAAATACAATAAAAAAATTCTCAAATTCAATATGTAAATGTTAGATATGAAGAGTTTCTTTTTCTGTTAGGCAATCAGAAAAAAAATTAAATCCCAAACTTTTAGATATTATTAAGTTACTGGATATATCCGCTTTTGCACCAAAATATGGATATAACCGCTTTTGATCAAAAACACGTAGTTTAAATGGTGAATTATGAAGGATTTAATTGATTTTGGTGACTAAAAAGTTAAAAAAACGATAGAGCTCACGAAAATTAGTGAGACAACATGTGCCGCACATTTTTTGTAAAATATGGATATAACCGGTTTTGCACGCGACCTCCTCAACTATGCCTGGTCAAGTATGAATTGTCAAAAGCTCGTATTATGACGAAACTAGAAGACGGTTGGTCAATCAGAGCAGTTAATAGTATGATTGCCAAAAAGGATTTTTTAACAAATGTAGTTAAAAAAGCCCGAATCACATTAGCAAAATATTGTCGAAATTGGGTTCAGTAGTTGTACCGCTTTTTTATTGAATAGTACATTCACTTTGTACATTTCTTATGTATACATATTGGCCCTCTAAACTCGAAAATTACATTGATACATTTTGTTATGAATAGGTTTTCGAGATATGAGTTTTTGAACTGTTTTTGGTTTTTCGAAGGTAGCTTCACATGTTAGGCTATATCTCGAGTTAGAAACGTTATCGCATTGATATCGTATTAAAGGTCATCGAATCTCCAACAATCGATTATAACATTGTTTTCCAATCAGTTCAGTAGTTTAAGTGTTATGGGCCAAAATATATCAGAAACGTCAATTTTTTTGGCGGATGACGCGAGTAATGTTGGCTTCCAATTCCTCAATCGTATCTGGCTTATCCATGTAGACTTTGAACTTTATGTAGCCACAAAGAAAAAAGTCTAGAGGTGTGATATCACATGATCTAGACGGCCAATTCACCGGTCCGAATTGATCACCGAATTGTTCTCGCAATAAAGCCATGGTTTCACGGCCTATGTGGCAAGTAGCATCGTCTTGTTGAAACCAAATGTCGTTCAGATTACGGGCTTCAATTTCAGGCAGCTAATAGACCGTTATCATGGCGCGATAACGAGCACCATTCACAGTAACGTTCCGGCCGGCATCATTTTTGGAGAAATATGGACCGATGATTCTACCAGCCCATAAACCACACCAAACTGTTGTTTTGTCTGGATGTAATGGCATCTCTTGAATCTCTCTTTATTAATCTTCAGCCCAAATACAACAATTTTGCCGATTGACGTAGCCATTAAGCCAGAAATGGGCCTCATCGCCGAACAACATTTTGCTCGAAAACAGTGGATTTTCTTCAAGCTTTTCAAGAGCCCAAAGACTGAAACGGTGACGATTCGGAAGGTCGGCCGGCTTTAATTCTTTCACGAGTTGAATTGTATATGCTTTTAAATCAAGATCCTTACGTAAAATACGCCAAGTTGTTGCATACGACAAACCAAGGTGTTGAGAACGGCGCCGAATTGATTCATTACGGTCATCGTGTATACTCTGCTATATTTTCTTCACTACGTGTTGGATGTGGTCTATTTGATTGCGTATTATCCAACAATGAAAATTGGGTTTCAAATTTTTGAATGGTACAGCGAATTGTGCGTTCGGTATGCCGATTATGTGGACCAATACGTTGCTCTAAGCGCACGAAACACGTTCCTCGCAGAACGCTGATTTTCGTAATACAACTGAATAATTTGTAGACGTTGTGACAGGCTAAGTCTTTCCATGATGAAATGTCAAACAATACTAAACAAAAATACTATGACAATTTGACTCGCACACGCTTGATCTGTTTTAATATCCCTACTACAAAAAGTACCTCTAAATGAATCACCCATTATAAATAACGTTCGAACGGTGTATGTGCTATCGGCGTGCAGGTCAAAAATTAATTAGTGTGTAGATGTACGGAACAGGCAAAAGACGGATCCGGCCGTTTCATCCTTGTTGGGAATCATCAGTCGTACCGGTTTCGTACATTTGGCCCGATAACATCTAACAAACGTTACGGGAATAATTGTCACTATAAATACAAGTTGCAAATAGTGCGTAGATGTACCGGTAGATGGGGCGGACTTATGTTACCAACATAAATTTTAAAGAATAAAAATCATGGCACACTTGAGGTTTTTTTTAATGAACATACTTTATAAATAACTCAGTATTTATCATTGAGCAATTGAGTGAAGGTACCAAAATTAAAATTTTACTCTGTTTTTTCTCCCCCATTTAGAAATAATTCTAGCCCTTCTGTTCTTCTATGGGTTCGTTTTTCTGATGAGGAAACAAAAAAAACAACAAATAAATTCAAAAAACGAAATATAGCCTGAATATATGAATATTCAACCTGTTCGTTAATCTGCAAGCAAAAAATTAAGTCTTACTAAGACTATAAACAAATAACTTATTGAAACAACTACTTCCCTGGCTAGTGCCACGCCGGATATTGAATGATATGAAAGAAATTTGCGTTATTACTAGTACTAAGTACTTAGTGAAATAACATTGGTTTAAGATCCCTTATTTCTACCCACAGGACTAACTTGAAAAATAAAACTAAATTGAGTTTGAGAACTTTAAATTATAAAACTGAACCCTAAAATATGTAAAAATTAAGTAAATAGCCATCTGCAGACGCGTTTAAATGCGAAGCTGCACTGATGAGAGATAAATCTCTAAGAATAAAGCTTAGTCACTATTAATCTTATGTTTGTATGTATTGCACTTAAACACAACTCAAATCTTTAAACGCGTTTTTCTCGAAACCATGTTTTTTACCTGGCGGCACCAAAATCTCGCAAACTATTTGATCAATTTGCCGTTTTTTTTTCGGTTAACCCTCTATTGCATGATTTAATTAAACATAAAAATATAAGTTTTTACATTAAATGGTTGAAGCAATCAGGCAACATTATTTGGTTTAGTACTGACGTAATTTTATCAGTATTTTTGGTATTTTGGCACAATTATCAAAGAAGTAAAGAAAGTGTTTTGAGTTCTTCAAACTTGTTAAAGGCATAGCATCCGTAATTTGAACCATTCTGGTTTTAGCGGTCCAATACCTACTTTAGAAAAGTTGTCTGATGAGAGACATCCAAATCAATATTCCTATGAATTGCTCCATTTCCTTAGAGTTACTTGTAATTGGTTTGTTTAGTTTTTTCTGTGCGCTGTACGAAATGTTTGCTCTATCAGTTAAGAAATAAAGAAAACAATTAAAGTCTTCTGAAAGATTTCCTCGAAAATAAATTTTGTTGAGGATCTCTTACAGTTTTCGAATATTTTTTATTTATTTTAGTAATTATTTATTTCGAAAGATAACAGCACTTTGCCTAACAAAAATTATGTTCCCATTTGGAAACAATATGCAATAGAGGGTTAACGATGTAAAAATGAATTCTCCGCAACGACACATAGTATTTTTTACATCAACTTCTCGATTTTTTAAAGGTGTTTTAAAATATTTTTTGTTTTATGAAAAATCGCCATTTTGGTAATTTTGCGAATTTCGAAAAAATCCTAACTGTCGACGTGGACAATACCTTTGAGAATACGCGATACCAAGAAATTTTCTACTACGATGTTTCAGTACTTCCCGGGGGGTGACGCCAGCGTCGATAACATTTTTAGCCGTCTCGTCGCAGGGCTGCCAACAGTATACTTCAGAAATTTGAGAATAAAGTTAAAAGATTATTTAATAACGTACTGAAATCCCGAGGGTGATTGTATTTATTCTAATGCTAATCTCAGGGTAGTGTCCTTCCTTAAAAATTTAAAACAGAGCAAAATTTTAATTTTGGTACCATCACTCAATTGCCCGTAACTCCAGTATTATCCATAGATTTTCTTTTTCTCCTTTTCTTCGTAAAAGTGCGATTTGTACGTAAACAAAAACAAGAAACTGGACATAATTTGACGTTTTTGATTTTCGCATGTCGATATTTTTATTTTGGCCCAAAAAAATTCTTATATATTTTGGCCCATAACAGTTAAACTAGTAATCGATTGGAAAAAACTGTTAGAAGCAATTGTTGGATTGTTGGAGATTCAATTACCTCTCATATGATATCTTGTGGGACGTTTTTAACTCAAGCTATGACCTAAACTGTAAAACAAAATAAAAATTCAAAAACTCATATCTCTAAAACTAATCCATATTTTTTTTTCAATGTAACTTTCGGGCGGGCTAAAATACATAGGAAAAATAAAGTGACATTAAATGTTACGAATTTTTTTTCATTTTATAAACCAGCGTTATTATTTTCAGCGATTGAAAAATTTGTTAGGCTCCTAATTTTTAATTCTTACCCAAATTCGAACAAGCCACCTTTAATACATCTCTGCTTTGGCAAGGTGCTCTAATAAATGAAATTTCTGGCGCAGTCGGATCTTTCATGATGACGTATGACACGTTGTTTTCGATGTCCTTCTCCACTTGTACGGAGAGCACGTTTCTGGAAGTAATAATTGTTTTCCAAATTACCTATTTTCATTCTCATGGTTAGCAGATAAAGTGATGTCAACGAGAGCTTAGAATGACTCATCTTGTTTAAGAAATATTATATTTATTATTTTAGAAAATGGATTCGCGGGAACCGCACGCCACTGAAAGGTTTGCGATGGCTGCCCCGGAGTGAGATGTATGTGTGTGTGTGTGTGTGTGTGACGAAAAAGCGGGAAAGAGGTCCTCTGCGATGCGCCTAAAGTTGGGAATTTTAAAGAGAGACACCCTCTTCAAGCGGGCGGCATAATGGAAGACAAGAAACCACAATTTATGGCGTGTTATTGGGGGTGAGACAATTAAACGTCAGATTTTAATTTATCACGTAAATGCCCGGCTTCTTAAAATCCCTCGAAAAAGGGACCGGATACCTGATCTCGAGATTTCGACGGCACGTGTTCAGTGGCGGCAAATGTTTTCTTCCCCAAGTGCGGTCGGTGTTTTTTCCCCTTACCCTCCACCTTTTCGGGAAGGAGATGCAACGACACAAACTTTAGGCATTACGCGGTGGTCGCCGGGAAAGTCGGTCGTGAGTCTGGTTCGCGTAGTGATTTTCGGTGTTTGTTAATTTTTAAAATGTAAGAAGTTTTCCGAACTTAAACTACAATATGACGAGATTGTCTGATATTCCCGCTGTTCAGAATATCCGCAGATTGTAGCGCGAAAACGTTAAAAGCACTATTTACAATAGTTACTGGTGATGGACGAATGGAAGATTACGATTAAACAGAAGTAGTAGATTAGCAAAATGTGAAGACTTTAGCTTCGGGGAAGGTTCAGAACAGTTCGGCGCGAAATTAAAAGAAATAAAACACCGTCGACCTGGGGCGCTATTGTACTCATAACGCCCTAGATACCTTAATTACTACGAGTATATATGGCCCGGCCATGGTTATATCGTGATTGGCCCATTTTACTTGAAATATGAATTTAAAAAATGATCGTGCCTAATACTCTGGCCGAGGGGATTTTCCGCGCTTCCCTAACCCGAATTCCCATCAACCATCCTTTATAAAAAGAAACTCAATGGCAACTACGTAGTAATACATATGTTTTATCCAGTCATCAAAATAACTTGAACATCTTCTAAGTTCATAATGTTCAAATTTCTTTAGAGGTTTTCCCCTGTTTAGTTAAGTCATTTATGGTTATACAACGTACTTACTCGTAGGATAAAGTTTTGCATAGCGATGAAGCGACGGTGTGCAGTATTTCAGCGGTTTTATTCGAAGGCAGACTCCTGTTCAAGTTGTCGGTGCACAACTTTCCAACCTCACCTTTTTCGTTGAATACAACGAACCCTTCGGAATGATAACGTGGAAGGTGGGGAGTCACGACTTTTACTCTCGTTACGTGCTCTATACTCGGCGCCAGGCTCACTGCAACGAAACGCAATTACAAACGAATTGATCATAGTGTGTTAAACGGAAACGAAACAATAAGATTATACTCGCCGAAGACCGCAATGACATAACATTCTACAATAAAAATCGAGTCGCAATTAATGCAATAATAATTTTAGGTCATCTGATTTACTGGCACTAGAGCTATTGCGTAATTTTTCTATTGTTTCGCGAATTGGCAACAATTATTGGAGGTCTTGGTTCTTACGGCACGCTCTTTCATCGCTCCCATCTGGGCAATCCTTTCTGCCATCGCACCTCTTGGAGTTCTTGATGCAGGCCCGGCCTATGCCGCAGTGTATCTGGTCAGGAGGACAGTAGGTGCACGACTTTTCGTCGGATAAATCTTGGCAGTCCACGACCCCGTCGCATATCCGCGGTGAGAGTGCTCGTGTCTGCATTTCCTTCACACAACCTAGATAACATAATAATAGAAATAATTATTTAAGACACATTTATTTCGGTAATAATAATTAATAAAATATACATCACTTATGTTTTTAATATACTGAATACTTGTTGTGCTACTTTCTTGATGGAACCATATTTTCAAATTGGGTAAAGTAAAACGCTTGTTTTGTTCCATAATTTTATTTTCAGTTGCCTGACACGTGTTTCGATCGGTTAGGATCATTTTCAAAGTTAAACTAATTTAATTTAATTTAAATTAAATTAGTTTAACTTTGAAAATGACTAACTAAACTAATTTAATTTAATTTAAATTAAATTAGTTTAACTTTGAAAATGATCCTAACCGATCGAAACACGTGTCAGGCAACTGAAAATAAAATTATGGAACAAAACAAGCGTTTTACTTTACCCAATTTAATAAAATATAAACTCAAGGCCTAATCACAGGTGTATTCAACAAACGCTCAAACATGAAGGAAATTCTCACGATATTACGTTTCTACAAACGAATAGTTTTGCATATTTACCAAAGGTAAGCAAGGTGTAATGTAGTTCAGCCCTAAAAAACATAGACTACAAACCTAAGCCGAAGAAAAATTAAAATTTCTGCTACGAATTGTAAAGACTGATTCTTCCAATAGTCAATTTGAAAAAGTTGGCGCAAAATAATAATTGAGTTAAATTAATGAGATAAAAGCGAACAGTAAGTAACATTTCTGCAAATATAGGCGGTTAATAAATTAAATCTTCTTGAAGGATTAGCGCTTACCAAAGGTATTTTATCAATTTTGTAACAGATTAAAGTTTTTATGTCATAAGAAACAAATTTCTGATAGTAAATATAAAAAAAACACAAAATTACGTAGATAGAACGGTTGCTGGGAGTAACAATTAGAGTGTTTCATTGGTAGCAATTCGGGGGTGCAAGAAATAAACCGCGCCTCGGGGGATGATTTTGTCGGCGGCATTTTTAGGAATGTAGAATACTTGATAAATAAATAAGCAATATTTGTTTTTTTAGTAAAGTAGTTGTGATATAAAACAAGTGCGAACGTGAATATCTTCTTAGTTATAACACTATAGTCGCAAATTATAAATATTGTGGTATAACAAAGTTAAAAGTGCTTTATTACACAACGAAGCCTCGAACATTAAACATTTTTCAGACAGATCTTAGCCATAAATCTACCAAGTAAATAGTCTTTTTCTCGACAATAACTATTTATACAAAAAAAAAAACGTTCTGTTTTACCTGATTATTTTTCAAATACGGATATATTACAAAAAAATTAAAATAAACGTTAAAAGTAACAGAAAACTGAACACTTATTTTCTCAGATTGCACGTTTACATTCACATTAAAACTTTTTATACAGGGTGTCAATTTGAAAACTTTCAATGCGAATATCTCTGAAAATAAAGGAGTTAGAAAAGCGCAATTTGGTAAAAATGTTATACAGGTAGGGGGAACTAGAACCACCATATTTTGGTTATGGGGTGAGTGACCCCTTGGGCCCCATTCATCCTAACCTCAAAATTTTAAATGGCATTACCCCTTTTGTGATCCCTTAAATTAACCGTTTTTTCGAGTAGTATTCACCAGTACAAGAATTTTTTTTAAATTTAATACAGGGCCGAACAAAAAAGTATAATTAAAATAAAATAAATTCTATGAATTGCTATTTTATTTAATTGGATTCTTATAATTCATTCCATTTTGGGCTACAAAAAAGGATAATAATTTGTTTTTCTCCAAATACTCGAACCAGTGGGTCAGGTTTCAACAAATACCAATCACCTATTGCAGTCAGGTGTGTTAGATTGTACGTCAAATTCAAAAACGATCGAAGTGAAATAATTTCAGACGAATTCACTATTTTCTTTTTTATCCGGTATTAGACATGGTTTACAGTATGGCTGAAAGAATTGCGATTTAGACACCTGGCTGAAATAGCTGATTGTTATTTGTTGAAACCTGACCCACTGCTTCGAGTATTTGGAGCAAAAAAAATTATTATCCTTTTTTGTAGCCCAAAATGGAATGAATTATAAGAATCCAATTAAATAAAATTGCAATTCACAGAATTTATTTTATTTTAATTATACTTTTTTGTTCGGCCCTGTATTAAATTTAAAAAAAAATTCTTGTACTGGTGAATACTACTCGAAAAAACGTTTAATTTAAGGGATCACAAAAGGGGTGATGCCATTTAAAATTTTGGGGTTAGGGTGAATGGGGCCCAAGGGGTCACTCACCCCATAACCAAAATATGGTGGTTCTAGTTCCCCCTACCTGTATAACATTTGTACCAAATTGCGCTTTTCTAACTCTTTTATTTTCACAGATATTCGCATTGAAAGTTTTCAAATTGACACCCTGTATGTGTAAAATATCATGGTTTTGTACCACGTCATTCGATAGCAAGTAATCTTTAAATAAATTTACATCGAATATAGCCTGAATATGTGAATATTCAACCTGTTCGTAACACTGCAATGCAAAATTAAGTCTTACTAAGACTATAAACAAATAACTTATTGAAACAACTACTTCCCTGGCTAGTGCTGTTGAAATAAGGCCAACATGTTATAAATATATAAAGCGCCATCTGTCGTGCGCGGTGATATGCTATGTTTTAAGGTTGGTACTAATGTAATTCGTAACACGTCGGATGGAGTTAGTTCTTCTCGATTTACCAATAAAGATGGTCACATTAAAAAAATTAAGTAAATAGCCATCTGCAGATGCGTTTCGAGATTTATCTCTCATCAGTGCAGCTTCGCATTTGAATTAAATGTTAAAGAATAAAATACATTTACTTGAAACGTGAACGTGAACGTGAACGTGAAGAAGTCGTAAACAACTGAGGAGATTATGGAAAGTTTGAACCAGTTTTATACCTGAATTGTAGGTGATTAGTAAAAGTACAGGTGCGAAGAAAAAAAAATACGAACAGGTTGAATATTCAAATATTCAGGCTATTTTCGTTTTATTAAATTTATTTAATGCTTCTGCAACAAGTGAGGTTACCTCAAATTTATTTAAGTAATCTTTCTATAAACACATAAAATTGCTGAAACCCTTGACTCTGCTGGTCAACCACAGATTTGACGAAAGCGTTTGATAAGGTTGATCATAACATTCTTTTATCTAAGCTAAGCAACTTTGGTTTTTGCAATTCTGCAACATTATTAAAAGATTCTCAACTCCATGAGCGTGAATCATATGTCATGCAATAATTTTAAATCTGGCTCCTATTTCCCGACATCAGGTGAAGCACAAGGTTCAATATTAGGCACTCTTCTCTTCAATATTTTTATTAATGATAAAATGTTATTATATGTTTTCTTGTAATAGGGACATGTTTGCTGTGGAACAAAAATAAATAAAGTTCAATTTTGTTTATTTCATTAATTAATTAATTAAAATATATTTGTCCAGATTGCTAGATTGTGGGATAGGGCCCACCCACACTTACCACCCGTCGCACATTGGGGAAAAAGACCACAAAACCTGGCATAAATTAAGAAGAAAAAAATTAGGATACTGATGGACTCTAGAGTACCTGTACCATCATATCCTAGCATATTGCGACTTTGCGAGTTTGCCAAAGTACTACGAGTGATTTTCACGCCTCTGTTTAAGACTATTTGTTCATTAATTTAAATATTTTACCATGGAGCCGTCAAGTTCAGATATCTAATCGTATTGTTATAATAATACATTATTATTTAACCGCACGTAATTTAAATAAAGAAGCTAATAAGAAGTGACCGTAAAATGTTTTTATTTGCATTCTTTTTGCCAAACAAAGGTGTTATTAGTAATGATCCCAGTGAGTCCCAGTTTCGATTTTTGTTTTTTTCAATAGTGTATTGATTACACATTATAATGTGATTTTTTTTCTGCAATTTTATTGCTTCTTTTGTCTTTAAACTATGCTTTTTGAGTGCAAGATAAAGTAAATATTTCTAACAATTACTGTAACGAACTGAGCTTTATTATGATTGATACGATTTTGGTTGTTTAAATAATAATTACAATTAATTTGTACAAATTACGTTACTACTATAAAAAAAATGGTGATGTGGCCTCCGATTTTGACGGTATAATGGTTATTTATATTTTCACTTTCATGGTTTATTTTCGGTAGTAATACCGTGTGTTCGATAAAAAACGCCCAACGCCATAACTCTGGTAGTCATGTTTGTTATGTCATTACAATAAATGACATTTGTTAGTTTTTTTCCAAGGCACGCTAATTATAATTTTTAGAAAATATAATTTTAAATAGAAGATTTTTTAAATTTTTTTTCGACCAAAATATTGAACGAAAGAGAGCATATTGGGCATTATTGGATTCAGAAAAATAATGTCGAATGTAAAAGAATTAAACATTATATGCTGCCATTTAAAAATTTTAAGTTAGCTATCATTTGACAATGAAGTTATTATTGAAAAAAATGAATATTGAAGTCATTTGTTAGTATTTAAACAATCATTGACTTTGGTTTTTAGTTAATTCATATCGGTCAATAAATAACAGAGTTATGACGTTGGGCGTTTTTTCTCGAACACACGATATACCTAGATCGAGGTTAATTATCAAAAAGTAGTTTTCAAGACTTAAATTACAGAGATGATTATACCAGAAAATGCAGCAGAAAGAAAACAAATGTCGATATTTTCAATTAATTTTTATTGAGTTCTGATCCTGTTATACCAAGCAAGCGAACATTTCAAAAAAGAAAATGCAACATCTCCCAAATGAAGCAATAGATCTATTGAAGCCTCCAACAGTATCTGTTATTAGTAATAAAGATAATGCTGATTCCAGTGAAGATGATGATATTGACTGTGATAATGCTGATCTTGAGGATTATGACAGTGATGAATCTGAAGATGAATATCAACTTTAACGATAATTTTAATTTTATTATCACGTCTAAATTAAAATTTGTAAAAAAAATATGTCACTTCTTAGAATAAGTTTACGTATTTTTGACGTTAAAAAATATATTTAACTCACAAATCCGATTAAATATTATTAGAAATAATTCCAGCTTTTCCCCCGATGTTTTAATTATTCGTAGGAGGATTTCTAAAGGAATTAATTGAATTTCCACCCTTTGAGAACGTACGGGTTTTTTTTAACTATTTTTCCATTAATTTGAGATCTAATTCTATGCGAAATAATCGATCAATTCAATTCAATTTTTAAAATTATTTTTCCTGTAATCACGATCTTAATTGGGACACGTTTTGTAAGTTTAAGAATTTTGGACAGAAAAATGTGCATTCTGCCCAACTATGCGCCGGTTTCGTTGAACTAAAGCTACAAAAATCTGTTTTTGGTGGTTCGATTAATTTTTCTTTTATTAAATACAATGTATGCAAATCCCCTGCATTATTCGATTGATATCTTTAGCGATAGTTTAAATATGTTTCAAAAATCACTTGATCGCTTATTATAAATATTTTTCATATCTCGTTAGTCGTAAGTCACTACCCTTATTATTATTTACCTGTACGCCAAATAACGTTATAAAATCTTGATTTTATATTTTATTTATGTATTTTTCACTAATTCAATATTACAAGTTGTAAATTTTCTCTGTAATAAGATTATTTTTAATGTGCTGGGCAATAAAAATTTATTATTATTATTATTATTATTTTAATTTAACCAAAAAAATCATTTTTGTCTTTTCCGTTAATAAGCGTCAGGTGGTGGGTGGAAACTATCCCGCTCTTTAAACAACTTCATAAAGGACAGGGCCCATTGACTTTAGACTTTAAATACAAAACTGTTTTGAATAAATGAAATTTATGTTGATTTATCAGAATAAAAATAATGCAATGCCCAAAAACATATTTTCTGGCTTAAGGGTAGGGTACCCATTAAATTAGCCGCTCAAGAAATCGAATATATCGTTGTTAATATAAACTTTTTTGAAAAGTTTATTTTGACAAAATATTATATAAAAATCGATTATTATTTCTGTGTTTAAGTTTTGGTTTAATCGTTATTATTAACAAAGTTAGCAACATTTTACTTTAAACAGACAAACTGCAGAACCAAGTAAGTAACAACAGTGAAATTTGACTTGTAGCCAACCAATACATACATCTAGGCAATGAAGTAATTTGAAGGCAAAATCATAGTTAATAAAAAAATTATGAACGAATTAGGAGACATATGAATATTAAAATGATGTTTTTTGTGTCTATTTCCATTAGTATTGGTCAAAACTTGATAAAATTTTCTTACTGTCTAGACAGGAACATAATTGACATATGTGCGAAATTTCAAAATAATCCTGTGGCAACTTTTTAAGATAGTCAATCAGAAAGAAATAAAAAAGTTATGTAGATATTTCTTGCAGCGAGTCTATTGCTCTTCATCCTAGTACGGGCATTCGGCCACTTGAGCGTGATGGTAGTGTGCGCTGGGATTAGGGGATACGTTATGATGGGGGAGTTTATTTAGCGCGACGTTCAAATCGTTCTTCCGTGCTGGATTTCGTATGCCATATGCATATTCACCTGCATGCCCAATAACATCGCATGTTATTCGCATTTCTGCGTCACTCGCGACGGCGGCACTTACTCATATTAGTGTATCGAGTTACAACTGCACTAAAAAAATAAACAAGGGACCGGAGGGCAGGGCACCTACGACGATTACGATTTATAACATGTACATAAGTAATGCGTTCAATAAAATTTATAAATCAATTACGTCATGTATATTTTTGATAAATAGAAGTTGTTGATCCCCTCATCATTGCAGAGTACAAAACTAACTTGAAAAGTATACAAGCTAATAAGAATAGTCACATAATCGGGGAATTCCAGATATTTATTAGTAAATAATTTAAGACCGATACAGTGAAGGCTCGCGGGGTGACTCATGGTACGGCCGAGGTAGCAATACAGATAGGTAGGGTCGGTTGCAAAGACGGCTGGCGGCGTGATCTATCTGTATTACCGTCTCTGCTACCTCGGCCGTACCAGAGTCACCCCGCGAGCCGTCACTGGTCCGATAATTTATAGAGTATTAATTGGAAATTGTTTTTTGTTTTGTTTGTTTTTGTTTAACGTTCGGCTGTTTATTATCTATTCCACAGTTTTTTTTATAGAAAACATTTTTAGGTCTGCTTTTTAAAAAGTATTTACCCACTGGTATCCCACTATATTGCCAATTAAATACCAGTACCCCCAGCACAGTGGTCCAGCCACCCTAAAAAGCTGGCCAAAATCCCAAATGAACTTACATTCGTGCAGAAATTGGTATATAGGGATTTTTGACGTCGCTGATTACAAGTCCTAATTCAAAATTACTATAAACACAACGGCGGATCCAATACGGCGGCAAAATATGTGGCAATGACATAAAAAATTGATGAAAATTAGTATGTGGGGGTTTTCGAAGTCGCAAATTACAAATCTAAAGTTAAAATTATTCTAGACAAAATAGCGGATCCAATATGGCGGCAACATATGTGGAAATGATATAATAAGTGATGAAAATTAGTATATGGGGGTTTTCGAGGTCGCAGATTACGAATCTAAAGTCAAAATGAATTTAAACAAAATTTTAGAAATAAAATTATTTTTTGGAAGAGCTTAATATTGTAAGAAACATAATGCAATATAATTTTCCACATAGGCCTTCTGTATGCTTTGTACACAAATATGAAAAATTTATATTCGCAAGCCGTATTATTATGCATTCAAAGCACTCACTACATCTTACGACTTTAACGGCTCATCATGGACTATGGGGTACGACTTTATTTTAATGATTAATATTTTATAATGCTATCCACGTTTATCTTTCAAACTACCTTAGTTTTGGAGCTTCTTTTCGACTTTGCAATTTAGGATTTTGGCCAGATTTTGAGTGCAGCTGGACCACTGTGCAGTGGCGTAACTGTAATGAGGCAGAGGAGGGAACTGCCTCCGAACCCCGGGTCTAGAGGGACCCTGGCCTGATTTCGGGGTATAATATCCCAGCCGCACTGTAGTTCATATTGAATTTCAATGCAGATGAGGTTATGTTATGTCGGCGAGGTTTTACTTTGCACACATATTGTATTTTTTAATTGATTATTAATTGGCTTGTAACTCAGGTACGATATTTTATTGCTAAGTCTCGTCTATAATAATTGTCGTAAATATGCTGTTCTCTAATTGGAAATTTGAGTCATAAAAAGGGACATAATAGAGTGAATAACGTGTCTTTGTAATTGCCTAAAGAAAATTAATTTGACTTTGCAGCAACATGAAGACAAAGTTCTTACAGAAATTGCTTTAGGAATTCTACATTAACATTTTAACAAATTAATCTTAAGCAATATGTCCAATCAAAATCATTTGAACTTTGCAGTAACTAAAATGGCTAGCTGACCAAAAATACACTTTTTCCAAAATTGCTCTACAAATTCTTCATTGATTTCAATAGATGATTGGAATTTTGACATAGTGATATAAAAGAGCCGACAACAGAACTTTGGGTTAGAATATGCTCTACTTTCATCACTATTGTATTTAAACTTCCGGTTAGATTCGCCACATTCAACATAGTAGCAGAGAAAGATTACGCAGAGTTCAGAAGCCTTTACATACATTAATTTTATAAGGTAGAAAGTAAAAAGAAATAATGCATCAGTTTTAAAAACTTTTTAAACATTACAACCTATAATATAGGTCAATATTTTTAAGACTAAAACGAAATAATATAATTTAAAGGACGGAAGGACTCGATCGATGGCCCTTTCTAACATAAGTATGTATGTTTTGTATGTATGTTGGAATAAAGTTCATGTATGTAATATAATTTAAAAAATGTCCATGTGGCCATCATGTTACTTTCTTTATTTGAGAGTATAAAATGGGTTTTTCGGATGTTTTGCATCTTCGTGGATTTTTTTTAAGTCTGATTTCGAACAAAAATTATTCATTATCTCAAAAAAGTCAAAATTTTTCCATTCAAAATTTTTTCTCGAAAATCAAAGAGTTTACGAAATTCATCCATCAACAAAAGATTGTTATCTTAAATAGATGAATAATCATTTTTGTAATAGAGGGAGACAATACATTTATTGAGACAATTTTACAAATGACCTCAACAGGCAATTTAAAAATGTCTATTAGATTTTGAGACACAGTGCCCATAAAATGACAAACTTAGAGATAGGTCGACACAGCACACGGCATACAGACCATTTTCCAAAAAAAGAATTGTTTTCGGGAACGTCAAAATGAATATTTTCATGAACATTTTCAATCTCGAAAACAATACTGTACGGCAAAAGTTAAAATATGTTTAACATTTTAAATGATGTACAAGTCTATACTCTTTAGAATAGTAGAACACCAATTTGGAAAAAGGATTTAATTTGGAAACTAATATTACTACACTCAGATGCAAAAAAAACGGGTCATTGGGTTATTTTTGCAAAAAACGCGGGTATATTTTTCTTTTAGTACTTTGAATAAAACTTTTAGTGTTTTACAATCTAGGCAGGTGTGTTAGAGGACGTGCAGTTGCACCAACCACAATAAACGAGCTTCGTGTGGCACTTCAGGAAGAATGGCAGAATATTCCACAAAATGATATTCGTGAGCTCATTAGTGGCATGGGCCGCCGCGCCGTATGCAGGCAATAGTTAGGGCTCGAGGAGGCAATACGAAGAATTAAAATCATATTTAACAGAAATTTTCATTATTAATCCCTCTTAAGTTTATTTTGCAGAAATGCATTTTCTTTCGTGTATACGTATTAATGTTCATTAAATAAAGTAATAAGTACCATATGTTGTTTTTATCTACATTCTGATGGTCTCTTTGGTTGTAAAACACTAAAAGTTTTATTCAAAGTACTAAAACAAAAAATTACCCGCGTTTTTTGCAAAAATAACCCAAAGACCGTCCCGGTTTTATTGCATCTGAGTGTATAAGACATAAAGTAAAATAACCTTTTAACAACAACGAAAGGGTGTACAACTTGCTATCTTAAGTTTTTATTAATCCTACGTTTCCAGTCTTGAAGCAAATTATTTTGGCAAATAATTTGACTTAATTTCTAATGTAATTATTTGTAATTTTTAATTTTATTTGTAGTTTTATATATATGTACTTGCTTATATTTTCTGATAACATTTCCCTGTAATTAGATGTAGTGTCTGTTGGGAAATAAATCTATTATTATTATTAATGATTCGTAAATTCAAAAATGTTTTGAAGAATTGGAAGCATTTGTACCGGTGCGATCAATAAATATATTTTTGCCAGAAAATGCGCATTACTTATATAATGGGCCCATACAACAGATATGGTTTCAAACTACATTATAAAATCTATTGGTAGCTTTTGGATATTTGTTGTATGACAATAATGAAAATTTCAAGTTATAATCCCCAAGAGATTATTTCTTGGGAATTACTTGCTTACGATTATGTCGCCCTTCAACTGTGTTTGGACGACGCTCGCTAGACCGTGAAATGGTTGGGTTGGGCGGGGTTTGGTGTAAACGCTACAGCAGAAGTGTTTTTTTTTTATAACTTCTCACCCGCCACCACCGATGCGAAAAAAAATAACCACAATACATATTCAAATACGGTTCTCACGCTCGCGCTGAAGCGGGGTGCAGACGTATAATAGCCTCTCTCTTTTAGAATCGCAGGCGCAACCTTGAATGTATTAGATATACGGAAATAGCACTGAGTTAATTTACCCTCGCTGTAAGCTGGGTTGCCTACAGTTATACCAATTTGATTTAATCCCCCTCTCGCGGGCGTTTGTCGTACTTTTGATGGATACCCTACCGTTAACAAACTCCTTCCCATTGTACTCACGCAAGTACAACATACTTTATGGACTCCAGAGACATTTAGTGGAAGTATTAGTTACTTTAGAGAATTTATTTGTAACAAAAACCATTCTGTATTTATGATATAACAGTAATTCTATTTGAATTTACGGTATTGGGTCTTAGAAGATATCTGAGAATTTGAAATTCTTTTGAACAATTATATGTCATGGGATTGAAAAAGTACCAAATAATTTGAAAAATTTGAATGAAATAAAAAATTGAATTCAGGCATATGCTCTTATTGCAGAAAAATGGACAACTAACATTTGAGGTAGGCGAATACGAGACGAAGCGGAGCCGAGGCTCGTCGCCTGCCGAAAATGTTAAACGTCCTTACGTTCCTTGTTGCTTATTTTTTTTCCGCTACCGGAAATATAATACTTAAAAAAGATCAGAAAATATTCTAAAATACGGCTTGCAACATTTGGGATCAAAATTTTTATAGTCACCTATGCGTCCTATGTAAACCCAGCAACGGAGAAAACAATGTCGAATTTTGTTTGTTTGTGTCAATCCAGTGACAGTTTTTGCGGGCATGGATATTAACGAAGCTGCGAATATTGTGTGTTAGAACCTGTTACCGACAAAATCGAAAAAGGTATGTGCCCTGTTACGACTCTTTTAAGTAGTGGTTATGTAAGAAGGATGCCAATGCTATAGGTATAGACGAAAATGTGTTGCTCGCCTATATGTTGGAGCGTTACGTTTCTGTTTATTATTTTCCTAGGTCCGTAAGTAAAAATTAAGTTCCGTCGGTAAGGACAACAAACACCACGAATGTTATCAGCCACTTACGGTACTTGTAACTATGGATGCAATGCTTATTTACGTTGTCGGTAGCGGAAAAATAATATTTAAGTGAAATGGTACCGGTGGGTGCTAGATGAGCCATATACCTTCTTTCAACCATTTGAATCGAAGAGAGGATTCATTGCCGTATCCATACCTCTAAACAGATGAACCAAAAAGGGTTACACTATTGTAAGGAAGTAAAAAATAAATGAAAATATCGGTGGTATAGCGCACAAATATTGTAAATGTTGTTAGTGAAATTTATTGAAATATTCACATTTTCTTTTAAGTTTGTAATAGAAATAGATGCAGAAATTGATTCATTATAGTACAACATACCAAAAATAAAAATTAAATTATTAAAATATGTTTTGTATTAATTTTCACACAAATGACAACTTACCTTTTTGATTTGTGCAAAATAGTACATTTTGCGCTTACAACAATTGTACGCTACACCATCGATATATTTTGTTTATTTTAAAAATATAATTTTAGTAATTGTAAATATGTATAGTTTCTATAAGTATTTTTTCAACGTTTTGCACCCGATAAATAAAAGTTATCAATGAAAAATTCAGAGCGTGAACTCATTCTTAAAATTGGTAAAAAAATGGTGATGTGGCCATCATGTTACTTTCTCCGACTTGATGGTATCATAGCCAATTATATTTACGTTTTCATGGTTTATTGAAATCATATTTTAAATGTACATCGAGCGTTGCGTAAACTCGGATGAAACTGACGTTTAAAACGTCAAAATTATGAAAGAAAAATTATACTTCACATTCAAAAACTCGGTTTACTCAAAAACTAACGAGATTTCGAAAAAAACTTATTCTTTAGAAGTTGTTCATTTTGGTATTCTCTACAATTATTATTGACACAAATTTGCTGTAACTATAATCGTTTCATAATTATAAACCAAAAATTGAAAAAAAATTAATAAATTTTTTTCTCGAATAGCAATGATTTGATGAAAAATATTTTCAAGGAAAAGATATTCTTTGTTGTCTTTAATGTTTGTTTAAAAGTTTTTGTGATATTTTTCATATTTAAGATATGAAATCGTCCGGTGTACGAAATTTTACCAAAAGCTTTTCAGTTCTTCAGATTATCAAATAAGACGTATGTTGAAAGTTTCATATCAATTGCTGTTTTTGAGATACAGCGCACACAGACAGACACACACACACACACAGACACACACACGGACAGACACAAAAAAAAAATTCCAGAAATTGTTGAAATGGCATCTAGGGACCCCAAAACGGATATTTCCGTGAAAAAATGTTTTGAAAAAAAAATCACGATCACAATACTTTCTCGTACTTCGTAACGGAGCAAGTAAAAATATACGCGTAGGCAAAAAAATATTTCTAGAGTTGTAAATATAGTTCATTTGTGGATTTCTTTCAGATGCTGTGTCAGGTGCGAAAGTGAGTAAAAGTCCTAAAGGGAAAGTGCGAACATGAAGCTATGTGAGTTTCAAAAATTAAAAAAAAAACATATATAGGGTGTCCTAAATTAAATAGAACAGTATGGGTAACTTTCGGATAATTAAAAAAAGAGATTTGACTAAATGGATAAAATTGTGCAGTTTTATCCAACAAATGTATTAAGAAATAACAGAAAATCGCATTTTTTTAAATCCTGAATATTTCAACGTAAAATTATACACTGTGTACATAAAGTAAGGAATCAGTTCGATTAAAATTCAGAATATTTTCTTTCAGAAAAATGCTCGGACATATGTATTATTTTTTTAACGCGCATTTTTTGAGATAAAATTCAAATATACAGGGTGTCCCAAAATTGAGATACGACCCCTAAGTTAAATTTTTTTTGTTTAAACCCCCATTTTTTATTGCATTTATGGATTCTACTTAAAGTTCTGAGTATTTTTCATGTAGCACACACCATGTTGATATTCAGCTGTTTTCGAAGAAATGGCGTTTAAAAAAGTACTACTACTATTTCATTTCTGGTAAAAATAACATGGTTTCATCGAAACATTGGAATTACTAAGGAAAAATCATTATTTACTTAATGAACATTTTTGCATGAGAGCCGATTTTCAGTCATTTGTTTTTGAGTAATGACGTCATCCATTTTATTTTTAAACGACAATCCCCTATTTTTGTTCTTAATTTTGAGAGATCGTTTAATAAGAAAGTTTTCGAGTAAATGACAATCGAAGGTGAGAACTTGACATCTGGCGTTTTTGCAAAATGATCTTGTTCCAGCGCTTTTTTTTAAACAAAGATGATATTGACCTTCCATACATACAATATGGTTTCAGCAAGGCGCAACTCCGCACTATGCGCGTTTTTTTACAGTTGCATTACGAATAGGTGGATTGGCAGGTGAGGACCGAAATAGCCCGCGAAAGAGATAAATGCGCAGAATTAGCCTGGAAAATTTTCAAAATGTTCAAGAAGAATTTCTATATGTTCGATTAATAAAAAAAAATTGAAAAATTAAAAAGAAAATAATAAAAAACCGCCTAGTGCGGGAATGCGCCGTTTTGCTGAAACCATATTGTATTATATAAAAGGTCAAGATCATCTTTGTTTGGAAAAATTACTACAAGCGCTGGAACAAGGTCATTTTGAAAAAATTCTAAATAACGGGTTCTTACCTTCAATTGTTATTTACTCGAAAAATTTCTTATGTAAGATGGCAACATTTTTATACTTACAGTTCGACGATGAAAAGATCTCTCAAAATCAAGAATAAAAATAGGGGGTTGTTATTTAAAAACAAATGACGACTGAAAATCGACTTACATGCAAAAATGTCTATTTTTATAAAAGAAAATCGACGTGTTTGAGGATTTTTTCCAAAAATATTTTATTTCGATTTTACTGACTGTATTCCATACTTTAGGCGCGCACTGTATATTTAAAGTCATTTGGTCTGAATATACAGAGCCAAGCTTATGAATTAAATCGAATTAAAACTTGGGGTCATGGGTTCAAATCTCATCCAGGTGGTCATTTTTTCAAAACCAAAAATGGCCGTGCGGATTCATAGATGTGTGGTGGTTGTCCCATTTTCATTACATCCATAAAGCTTTATGAAGAAATTGGTTATGGCAAAATGACACGGTGGATTTCACAAACATTTATTTCACCAAGGTTTTTCGTAAGCCGGTATTTTCAGCTATGTAAAAGTTCTCTATGCGCGTCGGACAGTCACTGTCTGTCACCGAATACATTTTTAATAGTTACTGTTCAAATTAGAAAAAGAGCCTCAGAAGAGCATTTAAGGTAAAAAATACATCGAAATAGAAAAAATATGTTAACAAACATTGCGAAAGAGTATGTGTATTGTAATCGTAGAACCTAACCTCAAATAATGTTTTCCGTTTACCATTTGAAAGATTGTTTACAGAGTCTAAAATATAATACCAGAGTTATGTCAATTTTATCCAGAGATATTTATTACCACCTTTGTCAAATACACTACTAGTGTACTATGCCAATTTCTTAAAAGTCCGCGTTCCTTCAACTCGAATTCCTTTTAGCCAACCTTCCTTTCTATTTAAATTAAAAAGAAAAAATAATACAGAAAATTCAAGATGACGGTTATTCAAAAACAGGTACCTACTTTTATATTTTAAATGTACGCTATATTTACTTAACTTTTACTTCATTAAATAGCTGTTTTAGTATTTACGTATTGGTAGTTTATATTATTAATGATAGTAATATGAAATAGGTATTAATTCTACCAAATAATAATAATAATAAAGCGAAATTGGTCGAGATTTTTAAATATTCAGTTTAAACTGAGTTTTATTTGGTACAAATAATACCAATTTTATAGTACTATCATTAATCGAATAGTGCTTTTAATTGCTGATAATAGACATCATTTTTTTATAATCGTTATTTTAGAATTGAATTGCATTTCATTGTTTTAATTTTCAATCATTCCTTTTGTCGAAATGAAACACTAAAATATTTGGCTAGATGCCTACTTGAGTATATTTGAAAATGATTTTGAAATGACTAATTATAATATTGAAATTGAAACAAAGGTTATACATCGTTTAAAAACTAATCAAAAATCCAATTTAAACATATAAAAATCAAATATGGGTAGCTGCTATCTTGAAATTTATTTCAATGTAATTTTTCAGTTTAACTTTTTACCAAATGGCTTTAATACGAAACATTTCTTCTATATCTTTTCTAGACGTTAAGATGTTTGGGATTTACGAAAATCTCCTAATTATTTCTCAATCTAAGTAAGCACATAAAACTGCACAGCTTTGACCATTTACCGAAATCTCTATCTATAGTACAAATTCAGTAGTTCATCAATTTGTAAATCACTTGATAATGACGGTAATACGTCGAAGCCCAAGTCGTGAATATTTGTTTAGATTTATATAACTAACTTCTCACGTTATACAGAGTGTAGAATTGGTTCACGCATCATAGGAATTTCCATGTTAAATTCTTAATGTTCAAATATTACTGGTTGTTGAAATTAGGCACTTGGTTCAAATATTATTTTAGTGAAAACGTTTTTTGTTTCAGCAATTCCAAGGCACCACCCATTGTTGCTAAAATAGTAGTTTTAATTTCCTCGATTTTCCCTTTGTATATAAATAAGTAATTAACACTGTCAAATTGATTTCATTACATTTACCAACGCTTTGTTTGTTAATTATGTTTCACAAAATGATAAATGAGTTAACTCAGAGGCGGATCGGTCACTCGAAACAAATATTCAAAAGAATTTATTGGAAAAATGACATAAAATAACGATTTATTTTTGAAATGCCACCACTGACATGACATTTTCGCGAAATTCATATGTCACATTTAAAAATCTATGCTTAAGGGGATACCACCTTTTTTGACGGAGCCGATTTTTAATTTTCGGTTAAAATGCTCTACACGTCATCATTTGTGTGGTAAAAATTATTGGATCTCGAAATATCTTTGTCTGGTCCATTAAAAAATAAATATGTCTATCCTTCAAGTGCACCCATACGAAATTGTATAGGCCCCAACATGTGCATCACATCCATTCTTCATCTGTGCAATCGAGGAACCGACCGAACGCTTATCGCCAGCTTGTTTACATTATTAAAATTTATGGCTTTCATACAGAGTCGGACTTTTTTCACGCTGAATAGTTAAAAGTTATAAAATCCTGAATACTAACGGGATTTTATTCCTTCCGATATTTCCGAAAATCGGAAATGGAGAAACCGACGTCCCTCATACAATGGTTAACCTTTTTAGATGTTATGCCCTCTTGAAAAATGTGCTTTCAGTTAGTCATGCCCCAAGTCGTAATACCGTTTTTGCTATTCCACGAAATTATATTACAACCCATTTTTCGCGGTACTCGTTACACCCCAACCCAGAAGTTCAGTAAATTTACTTACAAAATTTTGAATAGTCTGTTTTGAGTATTTGAGGTGCTAGTTTAGCCGAGATAAAGAAATTGTGTTTTAGTGTTATTTTTATTATTTACAATTATATTTCGTAAAATATTGTACAATATATTAAACTTTTTCAAGTGACAAGTTTTCGTGTTCGAATATTTTGTTATCAGAATGGATATTGCACGAGGAAATAAGACTGGGCTGCGCTTATCTGCAAAGCGCAAGAAATGTAAAAATCTCACAATTTGAGATTTGCGAAAGCAAGTTAAAATTTGTATTTGGTGAAAGTAAGTTAAAATTTGTATTTGGCGAAAGTAAGTTAAAATTTGTATTTGGCGAAAGTAAGTTCAACATAATCACTTTATATATTTTTTCCAAAAGTATACTGCGTTATATCATTAAAAATTAAATTAAAATTATTTTAAAAGCGGGCAGCGTTGTCCCAAAATAACTAAAAGTCTTGGATGATAAGTTTGATTCATAAAAAAATTAGTCTAAGAATGTTTTTTGTTCACGAAAATGTTATAATGTGCGCATTGTTTAATTGTATGGGCAGCATTAATGGGGTACATTTAACACTCAATTTCTTAAACACGCATTTGCGTGTTTAATATGGTTATTAAACACGCTAATTTGCGCATTAATTCACAGAACGCGATTTATGATAATATTTTGTTTACCCTGTTTAATACTGATTTTATTTTTTTTCAATTGTAATTGTAATTACAACCTTAATTTCGATTTTAATTTCGATTTTGTTTTTGTTTTTTTTTAATTTTGATTTTGATTTTAATTTTCGTATAGTGTATAGTGTACAACTCGCATATAATGGCTATTAATCACTCAAACCATTTGCTCCACTCGCCTACGGCTCGTTCCGCAAACATCGTTCTCGTGATTAATAGCCATCATTATATGCTCGTTGTACAATATACTATTACAGATTTCAACGACGCATTTAATTAAATAAAAATTGTTACCGTTTTGAGGATAAATATATTTTTTTAGGAAATTGAAGTTACTTATCTTATACAATTGATTACCCAAAACAACCAATGCTTTTGAGGGTTGCGATAATGGTATAAATATTAAACAAATTGTGTCAATCGTTATCCAATCTCTTCTTCAAAATCCATTACAGATTATGTAAAACAATATTGCCGTTTTCGGTTGCATTGGTTTTAAAAGCGAAAAGGGGAATTAATGTACATTTTTGATTCGCCCTGTTCTCAAAACGAATTTAAAATGATACACTGTGTAGGTAGATCATAAATGTTAATTTGTAATAAAAACAATATTATTTCTACATAATCTCAAGTGGATTTTGCCAAAAATATACTGAGTGTCCCACCAGCTGTATGTCAAGCGTTGACAAAAGAAAGAAAATGAAATTTTAAAACGAAAATGTCATATAAACGGTTATTTCTCCGACTTGATGGTATCATTTATATTTACGCTTTCGTGGTTTATTTTCTATTTAAATCATATTTTAAGTGTGCATTGAACGTTTCGTAGACTCGGATCAAACTTAACGTTTAAAACGTCAAAATTATGAAAGATGGAAAAATTATACTTCAAATTCAAAAACTCAGTTTACTCAAAAACTAAAGAGATTTCGAAAAAACGTATTCTTCATAAATTGTTCATTTTGGCATTCTCTACAATTATTATTAACATCAATTTGCTGTAACTATTAGCGTTTCATAATTATATACCAAAAATGAAGAAAAAATTAATAAATTTTCTCGAATAACAATGATTTTATGAAAATTATTTTCAAACCAAAGATGTTCATTTCTTTGTTGTCTTCAATATCTGCGCTTAAATATTTTTGTGATATTTTTCATATTTAAGAAAATATCGGAAAAAAACAAAAAACAGTTAAGGTAAACACCCACTTCCGGTGTACGAAATTTTACCAAAAGCTTTTCAGTTCTTCGGATTATCAAATAAGACTTATGTTCAAAGTTTCATATCAATTGGCCTATTAGCTTTGAAAATACAGCGCGCACTGACACAAATGGCGAATATTTCCGTAAAAAAAAATTTTGAAAAAAAAATCACGATCACGATACTTTCTCTTACTTCGTAACGGAGAAAGTAAAAATGAGTATTTAACCATTCAATCACTTCCATATGTCAGAGTTTGTCATAGAGTTAGCGGGACACTCGGTATTGGATAGCTTACCGGTTAGAACACTAATAAGAAATAACCATATTATCGCTAAAGCCCTTCCTCATTTAGAATTGATAACCTCAGGCACTTGATTGGTTTCACATTTTTTTTATTTCGACTAGTTTCGATTTATCTAGGAATAAAATTTTAAATGTGTTAATATTGGCTATTATTAATGTGTTAATTAGGTCGGTCATTATTGGGGAACTCCAAATGTCGTGGTTTTCTTTTACGATGTGCAATTTTCCCTATAGTAATTTTAATAGGAATTACACTTTTGAATGAAGTCCTCACTTATCTCCAGAACCCGTAAAAAAGTTTGTTATCTTTAGAATACCATAAGTCAAGTAACACGTCTCAAATCTTGAATGCAATCGGATACCAGGCTGAAGAGAGAGAAGCGCGCTCGAGCGCTAGAAAAGGGACAGAGAAATAGGCGGCTGTCGGATAATACGACGAAAATGAAAATGAGTGTTTTAAATTAATTAAATACGACGAAATGAACAAGTATATTTTTATACTTCAACCGCTATATTAATCACAAAATTCTTCATTAGCCATTCTAATATTTAAAAATGTTAAAATGGATTTGAAATGCGGTTAAAATGTATAGGGAAACAGGCTTCATATTGAACATCTTTGTAATTATTTTACACCATTTGTAATACTATTTTCGAGAAAAATAAATAATAACAAGGCTAGCAACATTCTTTGGCTTTCTTGTGTTAAAATTTCAGCAATGTATTAAAAATATTGTAATTGTAAGATGTTATGAGCCGACGTACAAATTTCACTTCTTTTTTCAGAGAGTGATTCCCCCTTAAGGGGGAAGGATGAAAATAATCCATATGCTTTTCCTATTCAAAATAAACACCTTATTTCCATTCCAAAACGCTTCGTCACTTTGATGTTGAATATTTTGAATCTACTTTAATCATTTTTTTTTCAAATTCAAACCATAAAAAAACTTCATATTTATGATGAATTTTTTACAATTTTATTTGCATAAACAATCTATTTTGTTGTGTATACAAAAAAGGTGGGGATTTAAACAAACACTTTTCAAAACTGCGTGTATCTTTCTGTATTTTAATAGGATCGATATCGCAGAGGCATACTAACACACTTGTATATAAATAGAATATAATAATATGTTAATAATTTCATTGTGTTCAATCGAGATGCTGATGTATGCATAATTTCAAGGAGTGAAAGCATGCATAATTTTAACAGAACATTTTCTCAAAACATTACAAACTTTCAGTTTTTATTGGAGTAATTAATATTAATTAGAACATGACGACTGTTATTATGTGACACTTCGTTTTTACCCAGTGACACAGAAACATATCCACAATCACTATTCAAATTGTACTTTCCATGCAAAAATAAACAAATATTAAGAAATACAATAAATTAATAATTAATTACTGCTGTGAGAGTTAGAGACGAGATGGCGGTAAAACGTATAATCAACCAACTTATTCACACTCTAATGCCCAATTAAATTAACTTGCATTAAAATTTTAATCCGGATTAAATGATTAAGATTGCTCTAATGTCGGCAACGTGACAACAATTCAATTTCTGATATCTTCTCGTTTGGAACACAAATATTGACTATCAAAATCAACCTCAAATTAACGTTTAATCGAAGAAATTTCTGCAATGGATAACACAAGTTTATTAACTGCTGTTAAGGTTAATATTTGTTGGTGCAACACGTTAATTTCGGTTTATTTAATTTTAATTACATAACTCGTCACTAACCGAGTTTGGTGCAACCGGGCTTTAGTAATTCCGATCACCTGACCTGACTGATGATGACTAATAGTCCGAAACCGGTCTGTAGTTTTCCGTTGATTTTTTTTCGGCTTTACGCCTGGCCTTGGTGTTACGACCAGTAGCCATTATCAATTGTTATGTATATATTTAAGTTATAAATTAAATGAACAACTAAATAATGAAAGACGTATACAGGGTTGGGATAAAGTATGGAACCAAGTAAATATCTTTAAAACAAAAACACACATAACGCATCTGATGCCATATTTTTTGTTACTACTGTACTTCCGGATTCACCGGAAATACCGTCAACTTTTTTAATTTAAATAGGACACCCTGTATATTTTTACATTTACGAATAGACACTTTTTCAACAATTGCAATGATATATGGTTCGGTGGGTGTGTGACTTGTAGTTTTTTAAATATTAAATAAAATAATTCTACATCGAGTTGGCTTTTTACATCTTTTTACACTGTTTTCTGATAAAACAATTTCGTGTATTTCACGTTTTCTGTAACTGACAGATAGTATCCATGTGAAATATTAACATTGCTGTTCAATTCTGGGTGAACTAATTGAACGTGAAAAAATTACTTTGTTGGTTAGTTTTGGAGATTGATAGAGATCTCCACAAGATGCATGCAATATTTTTAATACAACATTCCCTGAGAGCAATTCTAATATTTATAAATCAAAATTTTCAAGGGTTGAACAAAATTGTTATGAAATTCACAAATTTCATTTTTTTTAAATTATATTTAATATTTTTAAAAACATAAGTCTAAACCCTATATCATTGTAATTGTTGAAAAAGTGTCTATTTGAAAATGTAAAAATATATAGGGTATCCCATTTAAACTAAAAAAGTTGAGGGTATTTCCGGTGAAACCGGAAGTACAGTAGTAACAAAAAATATGGCATCAGATGCGTCATTATACTTGCCTGCAAAGTTTCATAAATTTAGCCCTTTTTGTTTTAAATATATTTACTTGGTTTCATACTTTATCTCAACCCTGTATAAACAACCACGGGCCCGACTGAATACTTCTCGAAACCGAAAAGTCTTTCGTCCGGGCTGGTAATCGAACCCACACGGCCACGGTGCAACCGGCATTCCGTTGATATGGAACGATAATTTAACCCAGTATTTCACATTCCTTATTTCACTAAAAAATCATACGATATTTAAACAAATTACCTGGTTTAGGAATACACGATCCATCACCCTCAAACTCTGGAAACTTGTTACAATCCAATTTCTCCTTCTGTTCCGAAGACAGCCTACTTCCGCAACCGCTCATGAAATCCCTGCAATAACTCCTGCAAGGCAACACCATCTCATCCTCTGTTTTTCCTCGCTTGCACGCCGGCTGCAAAATGTGGCAAACGTAATCGTAGGCCAATCGATAGCACTCGGCATCGACCAATTCCCTGAAGCTGATGACCTCCTCCTTTAATTCCTTAAAGTTTTCGTGTCCCAAAAGATTTGGATACGTGGTGGTGTTATAACTCAATTTGTTACAGTAGTTTAATTGCAGAGGGCTACATCTCCTTGGTGGTTTGGGTTTTGCTGTCGTTGTTTCTAGGATTATGGGTCTGGTGGAAGGTCGCAGCGTTGTTGTTCGAATCATGTGATTTTCTATTACTTCGATGCTGTTTGAGTCTATCGTGATGTTTTGGAAATACAGGGAGTTTTCGTTTGTTATTTCTTGCGCGAGTAAATTGCGGAGATCGATGGCGTCGACTGATGCGTAAACTGGGTCGATGTGCACGTTGAAGTGGACCACCAAATCTTTACCGTCGGTTCTGGAAAATAAATGAAAAACATTGTCGTATATTATTGAAATACGAAATAATTTGATGATCTCGTAAATCAAATCAAATTTCGTAAGAAACTTTCCAATAAAATGCATTTTGTTAATAATCACACGTTTCTTTTATGTTTGCGACTATAGTTTCGGCCCTTACAAGATCATTATCAAACAGACAGAGTCACTGTTTATTGAAAAGTTCCTAACTACAATGTATCACAAGGTAATGGCTTCCACCATCAACCAAATTTCGTAAATTTGCAATACTAGTCTATTTATATTTAAAATTGCAAAATGCAATGTATGTTATATTAAAGAAATTTCCAGAAATCTCTATTAGAAATAGTGATATCCGAAGAAAAAAGCAAAAAATAGATTTACTGAAAAATGATCGATATTGATCGATCACTACCTGCGAGAAATCAATCAATCAATAAATCAATTTGTTAACTCAATTTAACAGATATGATTTATCAATATTTTGAAGATAAGACTTTTCACAATTTTTTTGTGTTAAATTTTTTTTAACATATATCTATCTATTTGATAATAAAACTTATTATTTTTTAAAATTTGCTACTATGTTAAAAGATATGATTTTTCAATGCAAGTTTCTAAATTTTCAACTTCAATTAATAACCATTCTCTAGAAAAAATTTTTTTTTCATGTTCTACTTTTTTAACACATATTATCAATTTTTAACTTCTTTTTGCCGAGTGAAATTTTTAACTTCTATCAACAATCTAGGTACTAGTGGTAAATTACATTTTTAAATTTCAACTTTTTTCGTTTTTTCCCATAATTAAATTTTTTTTTATATAAAACTTTTCTATTTAGACAATTAAACTTTTGACAATTTTTTTTCATTTTCTATCTACAGTGGTCATGGAGAAAATTAAATTATATGCACTTTGTTAAATATCCAGGCCCTATTATTTGTATTTTCTTTTTTGTGTGACTGTTTACCTGTTCTATTGGTTCTTAAACATTTCAAGTTTAGTTTATGTTAATAGCTGGTTGTGTTTTTACTTCTTTACTCCACGGCATTCACAACGTAAATATATTTTTTGATTTTGAAATTTTTTGCGTTGAAAATCGGTTTATGCACTACCATGTACAAAAGTAATTTTGTGAGAAACGCATTTTTGCAGAAACGGTTTTTTATCTTCAAGCTTTATAATTTTAGAGGCAATAAATGCAATAAGAAAAAGAGGGAGTAAAAGTAAAGTAAGCAACAGTCGTTGAGGTTGTCTTAAAGTTTTATGGGGCCTTGGGTACTAATAATGGGGCCTAATCTTTGATAATAAGATAGGAACCTGTGACAGTTGAAAATATTTACGATGCAGGCTATTAACTCAAGATCCTTTAAATCATAGTGCATTTCTAATTACTCATAAAACCAATTGCCGTTTTCTAGTTTTCGCCAATTCAAACAATAAAATAAAATCAATTTAAAACAAAAATCCAATCGATAACTTTAGTATTAATCAATAATAATGCATTTCTAATTTGTCATACAAATAATCGCATTATCCTAGCTGGAAACAAAACATTAACAATTCAAAAACGAACTGCATTAATAAAAAATACATTCAACAAATTGAAAAGATTATACAATCAACGAATTAACTTTAAAAGATCAAAATCCAATTAAAAAAAACAATAAACAATGCATTTTTAATTTTTTTCCAGCAATTTCTACTTTGTAACTAGAACCAAAATGACACAATGAAAACACTCCAAACTTGAACTGGGAAAACGAAAAATGCATTTAATTATAATTCAATATTCAATAGAGAAATTTGCTTCAAAACTTTCAGATGTACAGGGTGTCCCAATAGTATATAGTGTATCAAGGGCCGAAAATAGGCTTTAGCAACCCGCCGCATTTCGGCATGAGTTACACTCGATATTTTTTCGCCTGCCTTAAGTAAAAACAGTTTTTGGAAATTTTGTATAGCCTACTCATATTCCGAGGAAGGTTCTCTAGATTATGCATATTATTTTTTCGGCCCTAGATACGCTAAATCGTAGTTTCGGCCCGATCTTTATGGCCAAAATAAATGGTTTCGGTAGAGGCAGGCGAAAAAATTGAGATACGACTCCTAAGTTAAAATTTTCAAACGTAAACCCCCATTTTTTATTGCATTTATGGATTCTACGTAAAATATGTTGATATTCAGCTGTTTTCGAAGAAATGGCGTTTAAAAAAGTACTGCTACAATTTTATTTCTGGTAAAAGATAACATGGTTTCATCGAAACATTGGAATAATTAATAATTATTTACCTAATGAAATGATTTTTCCTTTTTAATTCCAATATTTCGATGATACCTGTTATCTTTTACCAGAAATAAAATAGTAGCAGTACTTTTTTAATCGCCATTTCTTCGAAAGCAGCTGAATATCAACATGGGGTATGCTACATGAAAATTACTCAGAATTTTACGTAGAATCCATAAATGCAACAAAAAATGGAGGTTCACATTTGAAAATTTTAACTTATTGGTCGTATCTCAATTTTGGGACACCCTATACATTTGAATTTTATCTCAAAAAATGCGCGTTAAAACAAAAATAATACACATGTCCGAGCATTTTCCTGAAAGAAAATGCCCTGAATTTTAATCGAATTGATTCCTTACTTTATGTACACAGTGTATAATAGCTAGAAACATAACAACAATCCAAAGATGAACTGGGATAACGAAAGTTTCAATCATTGAAAAAAATGTGCAGAAGTTATCAGCTTCAAAAGCTTGCGATTCTTAAAAAAATGCATTTCGAATTTCTCATTAAAACAATTGCCATTGTATAGACAAAAACGAAACGGCAACAATTCTGGAAATAAATAAATATATTAAATTATCTAAACTTGAACTGGAAAAACAAAAAATGTATTCAACCATTTAAAAAATTATAATTAAAAAAAAATAACCCAGTAATGAGTTTTAAATTCTCCACTAAAGAAAAAATAGTGATGTGGCCATCATGTTACTTTCTCCGACTTGATGGTATCATGGTAATTTATATTTACGCTTTCATGGTTTATTTTCAATTTAAATCATATTTTAAATGTGCATCGAGCGTTTTGTAGACGCGGATGAAACTGACGTTTAGAACGTCAAAATTATGAAAGATGGAAAAATTATACTTCAAATTCAAAAACACAGTTTACTCAAAAACTAAAAACATTTCGAAAAAAAAAGTTGTTCATTTTGGTTTTCTCTTCAATTATTATTAACATACATGTGCTGTAACTATCGTTTATTATACATTATTAAAACCAAAAATGAAAAAAAAAATTCTCGATTAACAATGATTTTATGAAAAATATTTTAAAACAAAAGATGTCCATTTCGTTATTGTCTTCAATAATTTAAAATGTTTTTGTGATATTTTTCATATTTAAAAAAATATTGAAAAAAAAAACAAAGAATAGTTGAGGTAAACACCCACTTCCGGTGTACGAAATTTTACCAAAATATTTTCAGTTCTTCGGATTATCAAATAAAACTTACGTTCAAAGTTTCATATCAATTTCTCTATTCGTTTTTGAGATATTTCCGCAAAAAAAAAAATTTTCACGATCACAATACTTGTACTTCGTAACGGAGAAAGTAAAAACATTTCATTTTTTTTTTTTTAAAGAAAAAAATGAAATAATAAAGACAACAATCCAAACATCAATTTGGAAAACGAAACTGGTATTCGATTTAAAAAAAATGCAAAATAGCAATAATCTAGAAATTAGCTTTAGAATCTCAAAATTTATTTCAAAAAAAACATTAATTTCTGTATTCTGACAAAAGCAATTGCCATAACATAGCTAGAAACAACAATCCAAAAATGATTTGAAATTCAAGATTTATTAGAAAACCATTTTTTTTTTCATCATGATAAGATAAAAAATGGTAACAATCCAAATATGAATTGAAAAAAAACGAAAATTGCATAATTTCTTATAAAAACAATTTCTATATCATAGCTGGAAACATAACTGCAATAATCCTAATATGCGCTGGGAAAACAAACATTGCATTAACGTATAAGTATAAATAAATTTCAAAATTAACTTTAAAAGTTTAAAATTAATAAAAAACATGCATTTGAGGTTCCTCATAAAAACAATTGGCTTATCATAGCTAAAATATAATGGAAACAATCCAAAAACTAACTGAAAAAAATTAAAATTATATTCCACGTTTTAAAAAATTGTAAAGAAATAAATAAATTTGGAAATTAGCTCCAATAGCTCAAGATACAATGGAAAAAATCATTAATTTCTATATTCCCGTAAAAACAATTGCCGTATTATAGCTAGAAACTAAATGGCAACAATCCAAACATAAGCGGACAATACAAAATTTGCTTCCAACGATTTAAAAAAAAATTAAAATGAACAATCTTAAAATTAGCCTGAGAAACTCAAGATTATTTAAAAAAACTTACATTTCTGGTTCTCTACAAAAACAATTGCCATATTACAGCTAGAAACATAACGTCTACAATCCAAATATGAACTGGAATAACGAAAAATGCATTCAGCCATTAAAAAAAACAAATGCCATACCGCACCAGAAACGAGATGACAATAGTCCAAACATCAATTTGGAAAACGAAAATTGTATTCAAAGTTAAAAAAAAAAATAAATAAAATATAGAAAATAGTACTCGGTCCAGAAATTAGCCTCAAAATCTCAAGATTTATTTAAAAAGAAGAACATTCAATTCTATTTAATTACTGAATAAAACACTTACTATGTTTTTTACCACAATTTATTTAATGTATGTATACATTTAAATATAGTAAGTGTTTTATTCAGTAATTATACAGTGCGCGCCTAAAGTATGAAATATATTCAATAAAACCGAAATAAAATATTTTTGGGAAAAATCCTCGAATAGGTCGATTTTCTTTAATAAAAATACACAGTTTTACATGAGAATCGATTTTCAGTAGTCATTTGTTTTTGAGTAATGACGTCATCCATTTTGTTTTTAAATGGCAACCCCTTATTTTTGTTCTTGATTTTGAGAGATCTTACATTTTTAGGATTTTTCGAATGATTGACAATTGAAGGTGAGAACCCGATATTTAGAAATTTTCCAAAATGACCTTGTTCAAGCGTATTTTTGTAAACAAAAATGATTTTAACCTTTCATATAAAACAGTATGGTCTCAACAAGACGGCGCACCCCCGCACCATGCGCGTTTTTTCGAAAATTGCTTTACGAATAAGTGGATTGGCAGACGAGGACCGATAGAATAGCCCGCGAGAGAGATGAATGCGCAGAATTAGCCTGAAAAATATTCAAAATGTTCAGGAAGAATTTTTACATAAAAAAAAAATAAGTAAAAAAACGCGCCTAGTTGCGAGGATGCGCCGTCTTGCTGAAACCATATCGTATTATATGGGAAGTCAAGATCATTGTTGTTTGGAAAAATTGCTACAAGCGCTGGAACAAGGTCATTTTGCAAAAACTCTAAATATCGGGTTCTCACCTTCAATTGTCATTTACTCGAAAAAATTTTCATGGAAGACGGCAATATTTTTATATTGCCAGTTCGACAATGAAAAGATCTCTCAAAATCAAGAACAAAAATAGGGGGTTGCCATTTAAAGACAAAATGGATGACGTCATTACTCAAGAACAAATGACGACTGAAAATTGACTTTTATGCAAAAATGTGTATTTTTATTTAAAAAAACCGACCTGTTCGAGGATTTTTTTCAAAAATATTTTATTTCGGTTTTATTGAATATATTTCATACTTTAGGCGCGCATTACCACGTAGTAACGGTCGCAACCATCATCATGATTCATTTCTATTGTC
The DNA here is from genome assembly GCA_910593695.2 of Ocypus olens. NCBI lineage: Eukaryota > Metazoa > Arthropoda > Insecta > Coleoptera > Staphylinidae > Ocypus > Ocypus olens. The sequence continues at coordinate 13,604,741 of OU343053.1, read as the reverse complement.
TCACAAAAAAAAGTTATATTATATCAACAAACAATACGGCAACAATCCAAACATGCATTGAAAAAACAAAAATTGCTTTCAACAATTTAAAAAAATGTTAAATACCAATAAATCTAGAAATTAGCTTCGAGATCTCAAGATTAATTAAAAAAAAAAACTATTCATTTCTGGTTTCTCATAAAAAAACATTTGCCATATCATAGCTAGTAACATAACGGCTACAATCCAGACATGAACTGCGAAAATGAAAATTGCATTCAACGATTTGAAAAAATGTATAAATGTAATCAATCTGGAAATTGGATTCAAACGCTCCAGATTCGTTAAAAATACAATGTAATACAGAATTCTCCTTACAAAATTGCGAAGTCACATCCAACAACAAAACGGCAGTAATTGAAGCCTGAATAGGGAAAACAAAAAATACATTCAACGATTTAAACCACTGTAATAGTAATTTACGATACAAATAACGTTCTGAAGGTTTTTACATTACGAGAAAAAGTTTGAGCTTAATTGAGCATAATTGCGTTACAACTAGCTTTATGTACTATACTTTACCTTCGACCTTACATTCATTCTCTTAAACTAAAGACATATTGAAACTGAATTTTGCCAGGGTGACGTTTAAATTTGTATTAAATTAGCCGGTAATGGCAATGTAGGACGACTACCAACTAAACAAACTAATTACAGTTTGAACAATTTTCCGTCGAATAATATATTGTTCAATACATTGATTGAACAAATTTAGGGATACGGATCGTTGTACTCACTCTGAAGTGTTAATCTACTAAGATACCATTGCGATGGAAGTACCAATAAGGCATAGCGTGGAGTTTATTGTGTCAGTTATTGTTTTAACCAATAAGTTGTAATCTGACGTTTAAATGTCACTATCACTTTTGATATTTAAAGACGAACAGACGAATGATGTGGACTCGGCGGACGTTAATTGTAATTGGCTAATAAGTATATAATATAGCGAGTTACATTAGTAGTAATAGTACATGTTACACATTTATGTACAACATTAACATTTATACAGGGTGGGGCACCGCATACGACACGGTCGTTTTATGGAAAACCATGCAACTTCGTGTTATTTTTTTTTTTAATGGATAGATGTGGGATCGTTGTATGCACAATTTAAAATTATTACCAGTTATACAGGGTGTCCCATTAAAAAGATACACATCAAAGTTATGTTTTTTTTAATGGAACACCCTGTATTTTTTGTCATTTTTGAATTCTAGGGAACAAATAAAGGTGAATTACTTCAATATTCCCTATACCTATTTCGAAATATTTATTATAAGATTTGTTGAAATGAAAGGTACAGGTGAAATTTTATATTTGCCCCAGTGATTGACGTTGAACCATTACAATCATTTCTATTGTTTGGTTGAAGGTTCGAACTATAGCGTCAACTATGCTTTAGTATAAATAATTATATAGGGTGATAAAAAAACGGTTAATTTTATCTTATATCCTATTTCAATTTTTTTTAATTTGAAAAATGTTTAATGAAAACCGTCAAAAAGCAAAATCATGTTTGTTTGCCAATATCTCCATGGCAACGAGTTGCGTTAAGATACATATAACAACACCAATGTTGTTAAGAATTTCTTAAAGTGTTGTTAAAGGTACCTTAACATTACTCGTTGCTAAGGAGTTATTGGCATGTTAACATTATAGGATAAAATAAAAAAGTTAACAACATGGAATTTGGCTAGAGATCTATTAAAAAATCATTCATTTCTAATTTTTTATAAAATAAATTGCTAAATCAAAACGGCTACAGTCAAAACATAAAATGAGAGAACAAAAAAGTCACTTAACTATTTGAAAAATTGTTAACGAATAATCGATTACACTTTAATAATTTTAATTAATTAATTAGCTTCATAAGTTTAAGAATCGTAAAAAGAATGCTTTTCTAATTTTCTATAATTTTTTTTTAACAAAACAACAACAATTTAAACTTGAATTGGAAAACCAAAAAATACATTCTACCATTTAAAACCAACTGTAGAAACATAATCAATCTGGAAATTATCTTGAACAACTTAGAATTATATAAATATCAATGCACTTCTGATTTTCTATAAAAACTATTGCCGTGGCATAGCTAGAAACAAAACGGCAACAATCCGAAGATGATCTAGAATAACTTAAAATGTATTCAACAGTTTGAAAACAAGTAATAAATTAACCTAATCTTAGAATTTGGATAAAAAGTTTAAGATCCATAAACAAATTCTTATAAAAATAAATTGTTATATCCTTGCTGAAAATAAAATTGCAATATTCCAAACAAGCATTGGGAAAACCAAAATTGCATCAACGATTGGCAAAATAAAACGATTAATTAGCTTCAAAATAATAATAAAAATAATCATAGTTTTTCCCAACAGACACGACTGTATCCAATTGCAGGGACAGATAAACAAACAAATACACTAAACAATCAAAAGTTGAAGATCTAAATTTGTATGTACTCTTTCGTTTGCAGTAAATCACAGCAATGGAAGAAGCGGCCGAGGATAGCCGGTAAAGATAAAGAACAATGAATACACCGGAAATAACGGTACTTTAAATGAAACAAAGGGGTTGTAACCTTAATAAATACACGGTCAAGAAATTAAATCGGAATTAATTATTTGCGAACGCAGATCATTTCGAAAATAATCGTATATAATTGAATTAATAGTGTGAACATGTTTCGACAGGGATCGAACCTGTAACCTCTAGTGTTCTAGACTAGTGCGATTGTCAATTGCTCCACAGGAATGATTTACATTTGGAAATAATTAATAATAATAATAGTCATAATTTATTGACACATCATGAATACAAAATAAAGAGTGAGTAAAACTACTTTATTTCTCAGGAAATCCCCATTTTTCAACGATTTTTGCCAATTTTTAATTTTGTCGATTATAGCGTCGTCTGTCACGAATACAAAAAAAAATCAGATAAAACTTTCTTATTTTTTCCCGGAGTATTCAAATCCGTACAAAAAATAGGGGTTCCTATTTAACTTTTCTATTTCTCACCCCCTACCCCCTAGGGGGTTGAGGGTAGCAGGTCGAGTTTAATATCATTAGCTGTCCCCCTCCGAGGCGAACACATTTGAATTATATTTTTTTTATTCGATGTGTAGTTTTCGAGATATTTCAATGTCTTCACTTAAATTGAACACCCTGTATTTATCCAAAATCGTGTGTAATAAGCGCATCACTGTGGTTATTTGAGGGAAGTAATGTTGTGCATTACCCACTAGTCAGAGTATAACTCGGACTCACGGAATAATTGGGCCCTTCGTAAGATTTTTAAAATATTTAATGCAATTACAGACGATTTTGGATAAGAAATGAGTAATTCCACTCATGTGGAATTATTCATTTCTTGCGGGACTAATTACGTACATTCCACACTCGTATAATAAATAACTATTATTCTTCGTAAAAAGTGGGAAACATCCATAGTTATTCTTAAATTAGTTCAACTCAAGAATAACAATATGAAACAGATAATACTGCTACTAAACCTGACGACAGTTTAGAGTCTGAATTTAAGATTCTCGACTCGTTATTTTCAGAATTTAAAAAAAATATTCTTTTTTAAATTTATGTATTTCATACCATCATTCTTAATAATATGAATAAAAACAATTCATTATACTTATCTCGTTATGAATAATATTTAATAACCACAATAGTTTCACGACAAATAATGATTTTGAGTGTTTTTCAATCGATCGGTAAATCTTGACACAATTTCCATACATTTTGATTGCAGGTAAAAGTGGACTAAATCAATTTCGTCCCAAGTGTATCACTGCAACTGTGAAAGTAAAGCAATTATCATTTGTGATTGTTTCTTAGGAAAGTTTCTATTTATGACACGGCCTTCCATTCATCTGCAACTCTCAGCTAAAACCTGGGAAATTTAATGATTCCAAACAAACGTGCTGATACATAACCGTGGGAATATTTACATTTCAACTGTTATTGTTTCAAATTAATAAATTTGACTCTACTGGAGCTGTGATTATCTGGATGAAATACGAACAATATTTATAGATGCTTACCCGTCCAACGCCAATACGTCAGTTCCTCTGAAACCAAGTCGAAAATCGCTTCTTCTAAATAGTAAGTTCAGTCTTTCCTTGTAGTCCCGTGACTTTACCCTAAATTTATCAGTAGATGGATCGGCTAGTTCCGTCGTGAAGAAATCTCCTTCGATTACTTTGAAAGCTGCACGAAATATTTGTTCTTCCGGAGGATGTGCTAGGTAAAATGTATCTGAAAGAAACGAAACCAAAATTATATTCAATTATCATTATTGGCAATTGTAATTATTATTCAAACCTTAAACAATCAAAAAGAGCATTAATGTAGGATGTTCTATGCGCATGGTTAAAGGACGGTTTAAATAAATGAATATAAACTTTCGTTAATAGATTACATTATTTCATTTATTTGCAATAGGAGGGGGAAAGAAATCGCTATAAAAAACTGCCGGGTATTTTTAACAATGTCCGTTGTTCATTAAAAAAAGAGTTTGATTGATTAAACCTGCCACAGAGTGTTGTAGGGTAGTTCCTGGCGGGGGTGCAATAGGTGCATCCGAACTCTGGGATTTTCTGACAACTAATTGTTTTTGCATCTAAAGTTGCTTAGTATTATTTTTATGTGTGCAATGGTTCATGTTAGCACAGTCAGTAAAAAAAGTACATTTAGAAATGTAGAGTGGTCTAATAGAAGTGATACTTGCGTAAAGTTGTATTTGTGCTTGCGATTATACTGATTAAACTAAGTTAATAATTATTGATACTGTAAAATTGTGATTTTAGTGACATAAGTGTTTATTATATTATTATAATAAAAATAATAACAATAATAAAGATTTTATTCATTTTAGTAAAAATATATGACATAATTATAATTACTATTAACTACAATCACAATCAACCGCTAAATGAATAAGTCAAAACAATAATAATTTACGTAACAAGTTTCGAAAGTGATATTTTAGGGGATGAGTACGAAGTACCTGCGAGTCCCGTAAAATCACTTTTGGAACGTGTTACGTACAATATTTTATCTGCAGCCGTTTTTTATGTTAAAAAGGTAAAAACACACATGAATGTTACATGACAAGCGCTGTCATAATTAAATAAGAAGTTGATGTTTTTGTCAAGACCGCCTACATGTATACCCAAAATCGTCGCGAAAGAAACAAAAATCATCCCGAAAGTAAAGAAAAAAATCGTCCAGAAAGTGAAACAAAATCGTCCCGAAAATAACTACTTTCGGTACGATTTATTTAAAGTGGTACTTTCGATTTAATAAATCATACCGAGAGTTTTATTTTAGGGACGGCTGCAGAAAAAAAACTAGTTACAGTACTCTAATTGGTGTATTCCGAAATGGAATAAAATTCTTGTTCGATTAAGAAGTCCCTTAATTTGGTTTGAAATCCGTTTTCTTCGGTGATGCATTTCAAGTCATTTGGTAAATTATTGAACATCCTCAATGTGTAATACAATAGTGAACTTTCGTAAAGGCAACCGTGGGTATGCATATTTATCAGTAAAACGAGTGTTGTGTGTATGGTTTGTAATAAAGATGGGAAAAACTGCTACTTTTGAATCACGTTGCCACCTGTGATTGCTACTTTTTAATACCAGTGATTTTAAACTGTGACTGTGATCACGGTTAGTAAACGTCGTAACACCTTCTGAAATTGTTAATGGTTTCTCAAAAATGTTTTTGATATGATTCTGCTAATATTTGTCCACCTGGTCACGTAAATAGTGTTCCATTTTTTAGGTATGTGGCAAATGTTTTCCTATTTTGATTCTACCTCTGAAAAACGAATCTTTTGAAAGATGAGTTGCTCTGTTCTCGAAGGATTATTTTGAAATAAAATTATTAATTAATAGAGATATGGATTTTTGAAATTGTTCGTTTTAAATTTTTGATCACTTGGCCAAAAATATTGCAGAAAAAAATATAAAACGTGCAGCCAAAATTCCATAAAAAAATATCCTCAATTGCCGAAGTACCGCTTATTCGAAATCGATTTGGTTTTTGTAAATTCAACAATTTTCTGTACGGAAAATCTTCAAAAATCCTTTTGAAGATTTTCGTTTTAATTTTTTAACACTTGAACAAAAACATCACAGAAAAAAATATAAAACATGCAGGCAACATTCTGTAAGAAATCATCCTCAATGGCCGAAGTATCGCTAACTCAAAATCAATTTGGTTTTTGTAAATTCAACAATTTTCAATAGAGATATGGATTTTTGAAAATTTTCGTTTTAATTTTTTGAGTACTTGAATGAAAACATCCAGAAAAAAAAATAAAACGCGTAGAAAAAAATCCTTAAAAAAATCCTCAATGGTCAAAATATCGTTCATTCAAAATAGATTTGGTTTTTGTAAGTTCAACAAATTTTTAATGGAGATATGGATTTTTGAAAATTTTAGTTTTATTTTCTTGAGCACTTGAATGTAAACATCGCAGAAAAAATGTAAAACGGGCAGACAAAATTCCATAAAAATTATCCCCAATGGCCGAAGTATCACTTATTCAAAATCAATTTGGTTTTTGTAAATCCAACAGTTTTCAATAGAGATGTGGATTTTTAAAGATTTTCGTTTTAATTTTTTGAGCACTTGAATGAAAACATCGCAGAAAAAAATATAAAACGCGTAGAAAAAATTCATTAACACAATATCCTGAATGGTCCAGGTATCGCTTATTCAAAAATAATTTGAATTGTGCAAATTCAACAATTTTTAATGGAGATATGGATTTTTGAAAATTTTAGTTTTATTTTTTGAGCACTTGAATGAAACCATCGCAGAAAAAATATAAAACGCGCAGACAAAATTCCATAAAAAATCATCCTCAATGGCCGAAGTGTAGCTCATTCAAAATCACTTCGGTTTTTGTAAATTCAACAATTTTCAAAAGAGATATGGATTTTTGAAGATTTTCGTTTTAATTTTTTGAGCACTTGAATGAAACCATCGCAGAAAAAAAAATAAAACGTAGAAAAAAATCCTTAAAAAAATTACTTAATGGTCGAAATATCGTTTATTCCAAATAAATTTGGCTTTTGTAAGTTCAACAATTTTTAATTGACATGGATTTTTGAAAATCTAAGTTTTATTTTTTTGAGCACTTGAATGTAAACATAGCAGAAAAAATATAAAACACGCAGACAAAATTCCATAAAAATGATCCCCAATGGCCGAAGTATCGCTTATTCAAAATCAATTAGGTTTTTGTAAATTCAGCAATTTTAACTGGACATATGGATTTTTGATAATTTTCGTTTTAATTTTTTGAGCACTTGGCCAAAAACATCGCAGAAAAAAATATAAAACATGCAGACAAAATTCCATAAGAAATCATCTCCTATGACCGAAGTATAGTTAATTCAAAATCAATTTGGTTTTTGTAAATTCAACAATGTTTAATGGAGATATGGATTTATGAAAATTTTAGTTTTATTTTTTTGAACACTTGAATGAAAACATCGCAGAAAAAAATATAAAACGCGTATAAAAAATCCTTATATTCCTCAATGGTCGAAGTATCGCTTATTCAAATTCAATTTGGTTTTTGTTAAATCAACATTTTTTAATGGACATATGGATTTTTGATAATTTTCGTTTTAATTTTTTGAGCACTTGGCCAAAAACATCGCAGAAAAAAATAGCAAACATGCAGACAAAATTCCATAAGAAATCATCTCCTATGACCGAAGTATAGTTAATTCAAAATCAATTTGGTTTTTGTAAATTCAACAATTTTTAATGGAGATATGGATTTATGAAAATTTTAGTTTTATTTTTTTGAACACTTGAATGAAAACATCGCAGAAAAAAATATAAAACGCGTATAAAAAATCCTTACATTCCTCAATGGTCGAAGTATCGCTTATTCAAATTCAATTTGGTTTTTGTAAATTCAACATTTTTTAATGGACATATGGATTTTTGATAATTTTCGTTTTAATTTTTTGAGCACTTGGCCAAAAACATCGCAGAAAAAAATAGCAAACATGCAGACAAAATTCCATAAGAAATCATCTTCTATGACCGAAGTATAGTTAATTCAAAATCAATTTGGTTTTTGTAAATTCAACAATTTTTAATGGAGATATGGATTTATGAAAATTTTAGTTTTATTTTTTTGAACACTTGAATGAAAACATCGCAGAATGAATTTGAATTGGGACAGGGTAGTTATTAGGAAAAATGTTTGTTTTTTAATTCTGCATGGAATGACATAAAAATATGCAGGGGCTCCAATTTAAAATAAGAAAAATAAAGTGCTTTAGAGTTTGAAATGTTTGACACTAAATTTCAATAGAGGTAAGGATTTTTGAAGATTTTCGTTTTAATTTTTTGAGCACTTGAATGAAAATATCGCAGAAAAAAATATAAAACGCGTAGAAAAAATTCCTTAAGACAATATCCTCAATGGTCGAAGAATCGCTAATTCAAAATCAATTTGGTTTTTGTAAATTCAACAATTTTTAATGGAGATATGAATTTTCGAAAATTTTAATTTTATTTTTTTGAGAATTTGAATGAAAACATCGCAGAAAAAATATAAAACGCATAGAAAAAATTCCTTAAAACAATATCCTCAATGGTTGAAGAATCGCTTAATTTGGTTTTTGTAAATTCAACAATTTTTAATGGAGATATGGATTTTTGAAAATTTTAATTTTATTTTTTTGAGCACATGGATGAAAACATCACAGAAAAAATATAAAACGCGCAGACAAAATTCCATAAAAAAACATCCTCAATGGCCGACATCTAGCTAATTCAAAATCATTTTTTTTTGTAAATTCAACAATTTTCAATAGAGATATGGATTTTTGAAGATTTTCGTTTTAATTATTTGAGCACTTGAATGAAAATATCGCAGAAAAAAATATAAAACGCGTAGAAAAAATTCCTTAAGACAATATCCTCAATGGTCGAAGAACCGCCAATTCAAAATCAATTTGGTTTTTGTAAATTCAACAATTTTTTATGGAGATATGAATTTTTGAAAATTTTAATTTTATTTTTTTGAGCATTTGAATGAAAACATCGCAGAAAAAATATAAAACGCATAGAAAAAATTCCTTAAAACAATATCCTCAATGGTTGAAGAATCGCTTATTCCAAATTAATTTGGTTTTTGTAAATTCAACAATTTGTAATGGAGATATGGATTTTTGAAAATTTTAATTTAATTTTTTTTGAGCACTTAAATAAACATATCGCAGAAGAAATATAAAACACACAGACAAAATTCCATAAAAAATCATCCTCAATGGCCAAAGTATAGCTAATTCAAAATCAAGTTTGTTTTTGTAAATTCAACAATTTTCAATAGAGATATGGATTTTTGAAGATTTTCGTTTTAATTTTTTGAGCACTTGAATAAAAACATCGCAGCAAAAATATAAAACGCGTAGAAAAAATTTCTTAAAACAATATCCTCGATGGTTGAAGAATCGCTTATTCAAAATTAATTTGGTTTTTGTAAATTCAACAATTTTTATAGAGATATGGATTTTTGAAAATTTCAATTTTATTTTTTGAACACATGGATGAAAACATCGCAGAAAAAATATAAAACGCGCAGACAAAATTCCATAAAAAATCATCCTCAATGGCCAAAGTATAGCTAATTCAAAATCAATTTGGTTTTTGTAAATTCAACAATTTTCAATAAAGATATGGATTTTTGAAGATTTTCGTTTTAATTTTTCGAGCACTTGAATGAAAACATCGCAGAAAAAATATAAAACGCGTAGAAAAAATTCCATAAAAAATCATCCTCAATGGCCAAAGTATAGCTAATTCAAAATCAATTTGGTTTTTGTAAATTCAACAATTTTCAATAAAGATATGGATTTTTGAAGATTTTCGTTTTAATTTTTCGAGCACTTGAATAAAAACATCGCGGAAAAAATATAAAACACGCGGACACAATTCCATAAAAAATCATCCTCAAAGGCCGAAGTATAGTTAATTCAAAATCGATTTGGTTTTTGTAAATGTCACGGTTTTAATGGAGATTTTTGAAAATTTTAGTTTTAATTTTTTTATTGTGACTCATCACTTTCGATCACAGCGAGTTTCTGGTTCAATTCCATGCCGGGCAAGATAATTTTTTCATTTTTATAAAATCGCAATGAATTAATTAATAATTGTTAGTACATAAGTTATAATTTATTTCATTTTATATGGTATACTATGGAATTTTATAAATATTTGTCTTTTTTATTAAATATTTATTCAAAATTTAAATAAAATATCCTGCAAAAATGGGAGAATAAAGTAATGAATATTAAATAACATTTAGAAATGCCACATTGAACTACAATTAGCAGTGATTTTAAGTAACGGTGATATTAAGTACCAGTGATTTTAAGTAGCAGTGATTTTAAGTAGTAGTTATTTAATGGAGCAGTGATTTTAAATAATAGTGATTTTAAGTAATAATGATTTTAAGTAGCAGTGATTTTAAGTAGCAGTGATTTTAATTAACAGTGAAATTCGCCTATTAGTAACAGTAACGATCTGTGATTTTTTAATACCAGTGAAAAATCACAGATACGTGAAATATCGCCTATTCCTAGTAGATGGTATTGTGAATGATTTAAATGGAATTGAATTATTTAACAAAATATCAAGTTTTAGAAAAATATCTTCGATACCGACAAAATCGTTAACTACTTTAAGAGTACATAATAGACAACGAATTAATATCTTCATTCCCTAATTTTTCTGTGGCATTACGATTTTTTCTAACTCTTGCCGTAATATTCCACCGGATTCACCTTTAGACTTATATGAATCCCACTGTCAAGGGATTGAAGAAGTTGTGGCTAATAATCAAATCGATGAGATTTTGTTATGCGGCGATTATAATTTGCCGTTGGACAACTGGCACAATGATGATCTAGGAGTATGCGTAAATCCAGATACAACTGATCGTGCGCGCTCTCTGATTGATGGTTATAGTTTTTTAAATCTTAAACAATTGAATTGTATCCCCAACGAAAATAACGTATTTCTAGACTTAGTTTTTAGTTTAAGTTCTAATGTCTCTATCAATGTGTCCAATGATCTTCTGTGTGAGAATAAAAAACACCACTATGGTTATAGCATCGTTCTTAACTGTGGAATTATAAATGAAAATGCATATTGCAATCAAGTATATTATGATTTTAAAAATGCGAATTATATTGAAATTAATAATTTCATTTCCAGTATTGTATGGACCGACCATTTCAAATCTTGTTTAGATGTTAACGCTGCGGTGGAAGTTTTTTATTCTTTAACATATGAAATAATCGAGTTATGTGTACCAAAAAAGAAGGTTTACTATGGTAGCAAATTTCCAAAATGGTTTAATTCAGCTTTAATAAATTTGATTTCAGCTAAAAAAATAGCACATAGGGTATATAAAAATTCAAACCAATACTCAGATTATTTAATTTTTAGTGATTTGCGCCAGAAGTGTACTATTCTGAATAAGGAGTTATATTCAAATTATATTCATAGTGTGGAGAATAATATCCGCCACAACAGCAATAATTTTTGGAAATTTGTTCGGGATCACAAAGAATCGACTGCGTGTCCTCTGACAATGTATTTAAATGATATCAAAAGTAACAATTTACAAGATTCTGCAGATTTATTTGCCCAGTATTTTTCGAGCGTATATTGTAATAATATGGTCTCAGGAAATGTTATGAATGACTGCTCTCCTCAATGCATTGATCCTTCCTTCTCATTTAAAATTGATTTTATGAGCGTTTTCAATGAAATTGTCAATTTAAAAGCAACTCTTTCATGCGGACCGGACAACATACCGAACGTTTTTTTAAGACAATGTGCATATACAATCTGCTTTCCACTCACTATGCTGTATAATCTTTCTCTAGAACAAGAATGTGTTCCAGCCGTATGGAAAAAAAGTTTCATTACTCCAATATTTAAAGGGGGCATCCGCTCCAATATAACCGATTATCGCGGGGTGTGTATTCAATCCACAATCCCAAAATTACTTGATTGTATGGTAAGTAAACAATTAAGATGGTCATTAAAGAATATAATAATTGATGAACAGCATGGGTTCTCTGTAGGCAAATCAACAACAACAAATTTAATGGTATACCAAAATTATATACTGGAGGCTTTGGAGAAGGGATGTCAGGTTGATGCTTTCTACACTGACTTCTCCAAAGCTTTCGATAAGGTTTGTCATAATTTACTGATACACAAGTTGCATTGTTTTGGATTCTCGGATAGTGTAGTAAATTGGATTGAAATTTTCCTCTCAGATAGGGTCCAAATGGTTCGATTGGGTAATTGTTTATCAGTTGAAGTTAATGCTACCTCCGGTGTTCCTCAGGGATCTCATGTTGGTCCAATTCTTTTTAATGTTTTCATTAATGACCTACCGAATGTCTTGAAGCATAGTGAGTTCTTATTGTATGCAGACGATTTAAAGATATTCCACATTGTACGTTCTGTGTCGGATGCAGCTAATATTCAGAAGGATTTGGATCACCTCTACGATTGGTGTTTAAAAAAAATTTTATTTTTGAATATTAGCAAATGTAAATCCATCACTTTCACTCGAAGTAAAATTTCCATTCTAAGTATCTACCATTTGAACAATATTGTGCTGGAAAGGGTTGCTAACATAAATGATCTGGGTGTTTTGTTTGATAAATCTTTATCCTTTAAGGGTCATATAATACAAAAAGTTAATAAAGCCTATAAAATGTTGGGTTTTATAATTCGCATTTCCCCGGACTTTTCTGTTAGTACCTTAAAGATTATTTATTGCACTCTAGTTCGACCGATTCTTGAATATGGTGCACCAATTTGGTACCCCCATCAGCTTTATTTGATTAATGCATTGGAGAAGGTTCAGAATAAATTCCTGCGAATTATTGCGTATAAATTAAATATTAGGATTGCTACTGTCAATTATAGTCTTATGTTAGTAAACTTAGACATGGTGACATTACTTTTTCGCAGGAATTTGTTTGACATGTGCTTTTTGTATAAACTTTTAAATGGTAATATTATTTGTCCCTCTTTGTTAAGATTGATAGATTTTTGGCATCAATCTGGAGGATCCTCAACCAGATTGAAAAAGCTCTTCAGAGAGAAAACCAGTCGGGTTAACTATGGTCTTAATAAACCTCTATCTAGGCTATCACACACTGCTAATTGCCTCTTGCCATCACCGAATTTCGATTTATTCTTAAAAAATTATAGCTTGTTCCGTAAATCATTATGTGTCATTAATTTGAATATGACTTTTTCATAATTCATATATTTTTTATAATTCTTAGTTTTAGTTTCTAACTATTATGTTTCAATTTGGTTTCATTTATTATGTATGTATGTACGCTAAATTTATTTTTTTTTCATTTCATGTAATTTATGCATTTTTCTTTGTATTACTATTTTTATATAGAGATTTCGTTAAATAAATAAATAAATAAATAAATAAACTCCAGTGTCAGGGGAAAGGAGTTTTTTTCTAATTAGAACTGATCAAAAATTATCCGAGATTGTCGATGTCACAGGAAAGGCTAAAGAACCTTAATTAATTTGCGTCTAAAAAGGTAAGAAAAATTAATTTGTGGCTGGTACTGATATTTATAATGATATTAAGCACAGTGCACATCTACGAACGTAACTGATAAACTTTAATCAATGGATCTTTGCGTGCACGTCATAGATAGCTGAATCTAGCTCCGACAACATTTTCATGTGTTTACTCTCTCTACTTTAAGTTGAATTAGATGCAATCATGTGTGTACGTATGTCATCAAAAGCGAGAAAACGCGGTCTTCGGTAATGACGCACACGCAAAGATCCATTGATCAAACCATATTTAATGTAATCTTTGTTTTGTATGCAATAAGCAATGAATATATTTTTTTGTTATTTTATGTAAATGTAAATTAAAAACAAAATAGAATCCAAACTGTTGCTTAAATACTCCTAATAAATCTAAAACATCACTAAAGCCTCAGCCAATCTAAAAAAAAACAAAAAATACTCTACATTTCAATAACAGAAATACAGCCCCCTCAGTGAAGCATTTAAAGAATAAATCTTAATTTTGTAAACTTGATGTAGCTGATTAATATTACACGCCAATTGTTACATTGTAAAATACCAACATTTGGAACAATAAATTATACTTCTATTACTTATGATAAATAAAAATATAAATTTTAAAGCATGACATTTCAGCGACTGATATACTAATATACATTAGTTTAAGCGTATCTTGGTTTACCAGAGTAAACTAGAAAATATTACGAGTATTATAATATTATAACACATATCAGCGCTTATAGGTATACATTAAAGGATGATAACAAAGACCATCACCATTACTGCATCCTAATGGAACTTTCACGAATCAAATGGCAATTAACAGCGTGCAAGATTAAAGCCCGTAATGTGTGGTCTTCTGGTGTAAAGGAGGATGTTATAAATCGAATATAAACGACGGCAATCGAAAGTGTTTATTTAAATCAAAAAGGAAATGGCAGATTTAAGAGGAGAAAACGCAACGGTCACGATTTTGGACACCCGAAGGCGCTCTTGCAGTCCACTCTGGACACGGCTCTCCGCGGAATTAGAAAGCACGAGCCAATCAATACCAATGAACTCTTATTATGGGTTAGTGAAGCGATAAAATGGGCAATATAGCACATAACTGGAAAAATTTACGTTGCGCAACGAAAAAATCGTTTCCTTGTGTTTAATTTTCGGTTACCGAAACGACTTTTTTGGCGTTTCTTTTGTTGCATTTGGAATGTTGAAATATTTCAAGGATTTGTGAATCGAGAAATATGAGAAATGTGTATTAAAATATATTGTATCCTTTATCTTAGCCATCCGCTGGAGGTCAGCGGCTTAGCGTCAAAGTCGGTGTTTATAATTTCTCTAAATGTCTTTATTAATTGGCTGTGTTTAATTTTTTATTTCTGTACATAAAGATCTTGTGTACAGGGTGGTTGAAAAGTCTGGAAACGGCGAATTTATTTCGCGCACGGGTGGAAAATCGGAATTCTGATACTGAGGGCTTTAGTAATTTTGCCCGAGGAATAGAATGGGCCCATCAGATTTTGGGCCCGATGGGGCCTTATAAGAGATATGAGACCTAACTCCGAAATTTCAAATGCAAACCTATATTTTTTTATTGCGGATTGCATCCAAATTGGCTAAAACCCAAAAGTTTTTGGTCCATTTTTGGGCCCTATTGTGCGTTTTTTGCTCAAAAGTCTGGGGACGTCTGGTTCATTCCAGTCGAAAATAATCGAAAAACTGATCTTGGAGTCTCTAGGACTTTTCTTGGCGAATGAAATGGGCCCATCAGATTTTGGGTTCTATCAGGTCTTATAGAACTTCCATGCCAGAATGCCTTGAAGACTAACATTTAATTTTCCTGCCAATTACCACTTCTGACTGATTGTGTTTGTTGTTTGGGCTTAGAAAGCTACAAAGCGATGTTTTCTCTCGCACTCACTAAGCAAGGTAAATACAATAAGACTCGACGCACACGTACCCATACATAACACGGGAAATATTTTCCTGTGTGTTATTAGATTTATGTTGTCAAATCCAATATTGAAATCAATACGCTCAATACAATGTTCCACAATAGTTACGACTTTTGTCCGCGCAAATTATTTTGTATTTTCATGTTTGTGCGAGAATAGTATATTCTGTAACAAGGTTAGAATGGAAATTCGATGCGAGTGGAATATTTCGAGCGCGAGCCATGAGGCGAGCGCGAGGAACCACGAGCATCTGAATTTCCATTCTTACCGAGTATCAGACTATACTTTCTCCTCGACCAGATCAAATAGACTAATAAAATAATGAACACAAAGAACTTACGTTTTATCACGTTTGTGGTTATGTTTATAGTATTTTGACAATTGTGATATCCAAGGCTAATTGTTTTATTCGGAACGATGTGTGAATATTCATTCTATCCCTTGTTATGGAATGAATTACATGCAAAACGCATAAGCGCATAGTGTTTTGTTCCATAACAAGAGTGAGAATGTGTGTGTTCTATGATCAAAATTGATTTCAGAATGCTTAAATTTTATAATGGTCGTGGAGAAAAAACATTCTCTGCTTCCTAATGACAAACGTAAACGCAAATCAGTTGAACATGGTCATTGTGTGAAAAATCATAGTCACCTCGATACTCGATACCACCTGAATAAATCGTGTTACAATCAGTAATTTTAATAAGTTTTTTCTTCGAGCTAAATATGCCCTTAACCACCCGTCAGAGAATAGATATCTTGATACGGTGACAAACAGAGGTCAAAGACAGTGCTGTGAATTTGTTTAACGACACCCATCCTGAAGTGCCACCGATTTCAAAATCAACGGTCAAAAAAACGGTTGACCGGTTTACGGCGACCGAGTCGGAGCAGACTTGCCGAGATCGGGCCGGGGTAAAAGTGCCACGAATTGGAAGATCTTCTCAGTGCCATCGAGGATCCTCATGTGAGCCAAAAAAAGTTGTCCCAAACTCTTGGAATAAGTAAAGTCGATGTCCGAAGAATTTAAAAAAAACGAATGGTTGGCGTCTCTATAAAATGCGCTTAGTCCAGAAGACTTTGATCGTCGTCTGGAATATTGTGAGATAATGATGGAGAGATATGTTGCTGATAATCTCATCCCTTTTCTGGACGGGTTTCTCGGATGAGGCAGGATTCAGTTTGAATGGCGAAGAGAATCGCCACAATATGAGATATTAGGCCGATGAAAATCTCCACTGGATGCGAGATACACACACGCAATGGCAGGATAAGATCAATGTTTGGGCTTGAATTTTGAATAGCCAAATAATTAAGCCTTTTTTCTACATGAAAATTTCACTAACGCCCGCTACTTAGAGATGCTGGAATGGGATATCATTGTTGGAGATCAATTGGAAAACGTGTGGTATCAACAAGATGGAGCACCTGCTCATTTTGTATTACTTGTTAGGCAGTTTCTCAATGTTACATTTCCTGGGAGCTGGATAGATAGAAGAGGCGCCATCGAGTGACCACCAAGATCTCCCGACCTCACCCCTTTAGACTTCTTTTATTGGGCCTATTTACAAGAGAGTCTACGAAACCAAGCCTGCGAATATCGAAGGACTCCAGAGAAGGATAGTGGAGGTGTCAGCCACGATAACCCCGGAGATGTTAGCACGAGTGAATGAGGAAATCTACCAACGACTAGCGCACTGCACTGCAGTCGATGGACACCAATTCAAACACCTTATAAAATAATCATGTCCAGTACCGTAACAAATTAAAAATAAAGTAAAATTCGCAATAAAATGTAGTCATTTAAAGTTCCAGGGCTGGGCCATGTACCTGTCATATGGCCCTATGAGACTCAAATGGTTTACCCGAGTCCTAGAGACTCCAAAATCAGTTTTTCGATTTTTCTCGACTGGGCTGAATAAACCCACCATAAGGTCCAAAAATGAACAAAATTTTTTTTTTTGGGTTTTAGTCAATTTGGATGTAAAATTGTCCGCTAAATCCGAATCCGCAATAAAACAATATAGGTTTGCATTTTAAATTCCAAAGTTGGGCCTCATATCTCTCATAGGGCCCCATCGGACCCAAAATCTGATGGGCCCATTCGATTCCCCAGGCAAAATCACTTAAGACTCCCCAGTATCAGAATTTCAATTTTCTACCCGTGAGCGAAATAAATTCGCCGTTTACTAGACTTTTGAACCACCCTGTACATGTACACTGGTGGAAAGAAAAATGAAACACTTGAAATTCGTGAAATTTCGTCCATTTTAAAACCGCCATAACTCAGCGTATTTTCAATCGATTCTGATGAACCTTTGAGGGAAAACAACTTTGAAGTGCCTTCTCTAAAGTCATGCATGCAAACTTAAGTGTAACTCCGTCGGCCCCCCTCTAGTGCCCCTGTGAAAAAAGTTTTTTTTCTGGAAACCATGTCCAATTTTGATGATGTCTACGGAGTTGGAAAAATTTTGTCGACTCGATCCACCATTAAGGCATTAAAATTTAACCAATTCCCTATGCAGAACTCAAAGAACAAAGTTTCTAAAAAAATTTGGCACCAAGTTATGGGTGTTGGAAAAAAGTGCATTTTGAGGTTTTTCGCACATAACTTAGTAGCTTTTCAACCAAATTTGATGATTCTTCCGGGAAAAAAATCCCATTTTGGCTCTACTTTAAGGGGCAACCTCAGATTGGAATGACCCCTTTTACAAACCCTTCAACCCCCGAACAAAAAACACGTTTTTGTGAAATTTCACGAATTTCAAGTGTTTTATTTTTTTTTCCTTCAGTATACAGGGTGTTTCAGAGCTCTGGGAACGGTCAATCACGTGCTTATTTTTCAAAATTTCGAAAAATGTTTTATACAAAAGTTGTGTATAATAGTGAGCTGCACAGTTACAGACCAAACTTATGTTTTTTAAATGGAACACCCTGTATTTTTTGTCATTTTTCAATCATATGGAGCAAATAAAGGTGAGTTACTTCAATACTCCCTATACCTATTGTTTGCCGTTTTCGAAATATTTGAAGATTTGTTGAAATGCATGGTCTGGGTGAAATTTTATTTTTGCTCCAGTGATTGACGTTGAACGATTAAAATCATTTCAATTATTTGCTTGAAGGTTCGAACTATAGAGCCAACCATGATTTCATACAAAAAATTATACAGGGCGATAAAAAAAATTCGGTAGAAAATCCCAACTTGTAAAGTTGAATAAGTTCGTTTTCACAAATGGCACATCCTGTATTTAGTAACGTATTCTCAAGTAGAATCCAATTATCTTTCAGATTATAATAATTATTCCTGATATGATAATCGCCGAATACAAGAAAACTATTGAGATTAGGAACAGGGAACCCTGATACAATCTGAAAGATAATTGGATTCTACTTAAGAATACGTTACTAAATACAGGGTGTGCCTTTTGAAAAAACGAAGTTATTTAACTTTATAACTTCGGTTTTTCTACCGCATTTTTTTTATCACCCTGTATAATTTTTTGTATGAAATCATGGTTGGCTCTATAATTCAAACCTTCAACCAAATAATAGAAATGATTTTAATCGTTCAACGTCAATCACTAGGGCAAAAATAAAATGAAGTAACTCACCTTTATTTGCTCCATACAAATCAAAAATGACAAAAAATACAGGGTATTCCATTTAAAAAAAACATAAGTTTGGTCTGTAACTTTGTTATGAGACACCCTGTATAAATTTAAATATTTTTAGGGCGTGCAGCTCACTATTATACACAACTTTTGTATAAAACATTGTTCGAAATTTGGAAAAATAAGCACGTAATTGATAGTTCCCAGAGCTCTGAAACACCCTGTATATAATAAAGAATTATAATATTAATCAAAAGACAGTTTGGGGTCTAAATGTTTAAAATTAAATAGAGGTGAAACTATTTTTAAATACATTTATTGATCCATAAATAAATAACAATACTTTTACATGCAAAATCTAAAGTTAAATAAGCCATAATAATCAATTTATAAATGTATAGAATTAATGCATAAATAAATTAGTGTAACGTTATAGACACTAGATGTCGCCTTAATAGTCTTTCTATGCTAACCGTTACTGAGTTGGTTTATAACTCCCCATTGAAATTACGTTTCCCCGTTCGCACCGCAGAGGTCAGTCTAGAAGAGCCCGCGGCCGATAAGGGACTTGGATCTGAGGTTAGTCGGTAAGCGCCTCCGAAACCGGTCTTCAATTGTCGATGACAGGGAAAAATTAATTAATGTTTACCATTATTATTGTAATAGTTGTCGCTTGTTGACTTTATCCATATAATTGTCACTCAATTAGAGAAATTTGTACAATTTTTAGACGGTAAATGTCACCCTTACGTTGGTGAACTTGAAAAAATCACTTTTGTAATTTTTGTATTTTTCGATACCTTATGTGTACTTTAATGCCCCGAAGCCATTTGATCATCAGCTGTGCGGTCGGGCTGATAATGCGCCGCAGGTATAATAGTTTCTGTCACATCGACTTACAGAAGTTTTTAGTGACTTGTAAGGGTTCATAGAGGGCGCAACTAGCAACTTTTATCAGTCGGTAAGGGGCACTTCTTATTATGTGAGTCCGCGTTCTCAAACGCTTATAAATCGCGATTCTAGTCAGTTGTCACGTGAATTCGGTCGGCGTGCATTCTTAACCTCGAAAATGCCGCGGAAAGGCACGAAAGTTTCCAGTGGTTTCGTAAAGAGGAAAAGAAGGCGGTTTTCGGCGAACTAGCACACGACGGAAAACGACACTTCCTACGTGAACACGTCGGCGGAAAAGTTACGCGACACCGAGGACGATATTTCGGTGGACCCCAGCAGTTCCTACGTGCTGCTGAACTTTTTGTTGGTGTTCAACTTCTTGTCACTCCACCTGAAGTGCAAATCCTGCGATGGTGACGTATCTTTCTCTCAGACTGCAACGCGAGGCCTCGGATTCAAGTTGGCAATAATCTGCAAGTGCCCCCGGAATTCCTGTTCTGTGGCGTCTTGTGCCTTGATTAACAGCGCGTATGAAGTAAATCGACGTCTGATATTCGTGATGCGTCTTCTTTGCTTGGGACAGCGAGGAGTCAACGTTTTCTGCGGGCTGATGGACTTATCAACGGGCTTCGGTAATTCCACATACTACGCGTTTCTGGAGAATCTCTATTCCGCTCGAAGGCCGTTTTAGACTACGTTCGCAGCAAAGCAGTTCGAGAAGAAATCGCGAAGAACCGGGAACACGAAAATTAACCTACGCATCTGTCAGTGTCAGTGTCACTCATAGGGATTTATTCCAAGAAATTTGTCGATGTCGTCGACAAGTCAGCATTTTGCTACGGGTGCAATTTGAAAAAAGGCGCTGTAGGTTCACCTGAGTACGAAGAATGGCTGGAGACCCAGCAGGAGACATATTCAATCAATCATCAAGCAAGTTCACAAAAAATGGAAGTCGACGCGGTTCTGGATATGTTTGGCAGATCCAAAGAGTTGCATGGAATCAAGTACAGGTACTACATTGGTGACGGAGACACAAAGACCTTCAAATCTCTCTTGGATATGGATCCCTACCCCGACTTCACTGTAGAGAAGTAGTGTCGGGCACGTCCAAAAGCGAATGGGAACCAGACTACGTGCGGCCAAAAAGCAGAACAGAGGCGTTGGCGGAAAAGGACCAGATAAACTGACGGACGGTTTGATCAAGCAACTCACGATATATTACGGCTTAGCTATTCGTCGTCATCCGAATTCCGGAGGCGACATGAAGTATGCAGTTTGGGCTACGTTTCTACACAAATGTTCCACCAACCAAAACCCAGGCAGCGACAGCTGGTGTCAGTGGCAGGTGGAAAAGGCTAACGGTGAGCTGGAGAAATTTAAACACGCTCCTCCGCTCGCAGACAAAGTTCAAGAGATTCTTCGCCCGATCTATGAATCACTCTCAAATGATGATTTGTTGAACCGGTACCTTGGTGGAAACACCCAGAATAGTAATAAAAGTTTGAATGCGTGCGTATGGAAGCTAACTCCGAAACACGTCAATTGCGGTGCCAAGACCGTGTCTGTGGCGATCTTCCTGGCCGCCAGCGTTTTCAATGAAGGTTTCACAGCAGTGTTGAAGATAATGACACGCTGGGGATCCGGATCGGTCTCCAATGCACGGCTTTTGCTGCCCAGACTGTCGCAGAGCGCGAGAAGAGGGCAGAGCTGCGCTTGTCTGATGTACGGGCCCGGCATCGCAGACTGAAGGAAGGTAAGACACCGGAAACCAGTTGAAAATCGTTTGAAGACTTCAAACGCGTTTTTCTCGAAACCCTATTTTTCCTGCTGGCCAGAACGGTTTTTCTTACTTTCTCCGTTACGAAGTACGAGAAAGTATTGTGATCGTAATTTTTTTTTAAATTTTTGTTTACGGAAATATCCGTTTTGGGGTCCCTAGATGCCATTTCAACAATTTCTGGAATTTTTTTTTTGTGTCTGTGTGTGTGTGTGTGTGTGTGTGTGTGTGTGTGTGTGTGTGTGTGTGTGTGTGTGTGTGTGTGTGTGTGTGTGTGTGTGTGTGTGTGTGTGTGTGTGTGTGTGTGTGTGTGTGTGTGTGTGTGTGTGTGTGTGTGTGTGTGTGTGTGTGTGTGTGTGTGTGTGTGTGTGTGTGTGTGTGTGTGTGTGTGTGTGTGTGTGTGTGGCTCTGTGTGCGCTGTATCCCAAAAACTAATAAAGCAATTGATATGAAACTTTGAACATACGTCTTAAGAACTGGAAAGCTTTTGGTAAAATTTCGTACACCGGAAATATTTTTTTCCCAATATTTTCTTAAATATAAAAAATATCACAAAAACATTGAAGACAACAAATAAATGAACATCTTTTGCTTGAAAACATTTTTCGTAAAATCATTTTTATTCGAGAAAAAAAATTATAATTTTTTTTTAAATTTTTGGTTTATAATTATAAAACGATAATAGTTACAGCAAATTTATGTTAATAATAATTATAGAGAATACTAAAATGAGTAACTTATAAAGAATAAGTTTTTTTCGTAATCCCTTTAGTTTTTGAGTAAACTGAGTTTTTGAATTTGAAGTATAATTTTTCCATCTTTCATAATTTTGACGTTTTAAAAGTCAGTTTCATCCGAGTCTACGAAACGTTCGATGCAAATTTAAAATAAACCATGAAAGCGTAAACATAAATGATACCATCAAGTCGGAGAAAGTAACATGATGGCCACATCAGCATTTTTTCACTATGGGACGGATCGACTTGGGCTTTGGGGTTTCGATTAAGAACATTATTGCGCTGGGATTGGACCACTCTGAAGCCAATTGATCGATAGTAAGTATTTTTCCGGCAGCCTCAAAGTCGAAAAAAAGTGGTGAAAAAAACCACTTGTTTTCAGATGGCCACCATTTTGGCAATTTTCAATATTTTGAAGCCAAACTGGTTCCATCCCAAGACAATTTAATATAGATTAAATATGTGTTCCAGATAACCCACACGAAAAATCATTTGCGGCCGTGGACCAATTCCCGGAAAACATTGGTCCAGTTGACCCGACTTTTCTCGGAACCCAGTTGAGAAATTCACATTTTGTAGTTCAATATTGACTGAATAAAAGCCAAAAAACCACAGTCTTGTCGGTGTTTAATTAGCTCCGAAAAACAAATGTTGAAAAGGCCTAAAAACAGGATCCACCAGCGGTAATACCCCCTTAATGGTCTTTCTATCCTAATTCATCCAGCTTTTTTTAAATAATGAATCAGAATAGAAATTAATTGAAACAAAACACCATACATGTATGAATAACCTGTTGTGGCGATGTTCGAGGTAATTATAAATATCGATTTTATCGGTAACATTGATCATTGAACCGATAGAAATAGTTCCTTTTGGAATGGTCTTGTTTGAAACCTTGGGAGTTACGTAACGATTCAGCATATGTCACACAGATGGAAAGTGATATTATAATCTTGCATATTGAGTGGGAAATTGTGAAACATTGTTTAATTAAGGTAAACATTTTAATTACATTTTTAATGTTTTAAGAGCAACTGCCTGTAAAAAAAGCGATGGTTGTCTTGCAACATTGCTAACTGACAGTCACCATTTTTTCGGGTGGTTTATAGATAAAAACTCCCAAAACATGCAAATTGAAATCTTCTAGAATACTTTTCCATTGGCGCATCAAATAGTTTTTCCGCTAAATTAATTATTTAATTAACATTATTTATGCCAATGTCAGAAAAGCAATGTTTTTAAAGAAATAGGTAGAGATGGCTCAGTTAAGGCTTTGTTTAAATTATGATAAAAAGAAATATCTATTTTAATTTACATATATTTACAATAAATTTTGAAAATTATGACCTTTATTTCGGGGGCAGATTTTGACGTTTGAATCTTCAAATATACCGAGTGTTTGGGATAAGGGGCGAACATAGGGATTTAACATGTAAAATTAAATATGTGTAATTATTTGCTCCCCTATTCATTTTAGAGAAAAATCGTAAAGGAATATTTTTTAGAGAATTAAAAACTGTAAATGTATCATCCATTTAATTTACGTTTGTACCAGCATACACCTCAGAAATAATAAAAATAAGTTTAACAATTTACCATTTAATAAAAACCCTTGCCATGACTTTGACAAATGTCATGTTATGGTGAGAATAATTTTACTAGTCAAACATTAATTCGGGCGGCCCGTTGGTGTAGTGGGTACAAGCGAGCGCTTATGCCGGTTGCACCGCGTGCCGCGAGGGTTCGAATCCCAGCCCGGGCGAACGATTTCGGGGTCGCGGAATATTCGCTCGGGACCATGGACATTGCATTTGTCTTTCATTATTCAGTTATTCATTTAATTTCTGATATATTACAATACAATGATTATGGCAGATGGCCTCGTAGCCGACGCCAATTTCCCGAATCATTCAATCTCCTTAACCCGCAGTTCCATCCACGTCCAAATATCAATTCACGCATTGTTATTACTATGAACAATAATATGAGTTATTCCAATGGAGAGAGGGTATTATTTATTATCAAAATATTTACAGTGGCGTCAGTTTACACAGAGTTCGTGACTTATTTTCGGTTACATTTAACAATCGACCAATTCCGTCTGTATCAAGAATTTCCAAATTTGTGAAAAAGTTCGAAAATACAGCAAGTGTAGCGGCAGATGATTCAAAAGGTATTTCAATAGTCCAATTTCAACAAATATTATTTCAAACATATTAAAATTAAAGGCAAACGGAACAGAAGAAGCAACGATGAATTGAATTAAAGTGGTGTCAGATTACACACAGTTCGTGATATATTTTTGGTTTTACCGTAACCAGCGGTCAACGGGAAATTTTAGAGCAAGTACTCAAAAAGTTCTCCGTTCTGGTGTAAACAATAACCCAATCGGTTATAAAATGCATGCAAGATTCAATATTTGGATGGTGTTTTTTGTAAATTTTGTTTTTCAAGTGACCCCACAAAAAGAAATCACATGGTGCTAAATCAGAAGATCTTGGTGGCCAGTTGATAGTGCCACCGCGACCAATCCAGCAATTGGGAAAATTAGCATTTAAATATTCCCTTACATTTAAACCATAATGGGCTGGACATCCATCATGTTGATACCATATCTCCTGATTGTCACGTGCAACTTCTTCTAACGCAGGGCCAACCTGGTTGATTAAAAGGTCTAAATAAGAATTCGAATTTAAATTTCCACATATTTCAAACGGCCCAATAATATTATTTTTAAAAATACCAGCCCAAATATTGATTTTTTGCGGGAACTGGGTTCTAGTTCTAAGGCATATCCGCGGATTTTCTTGGGTCCAGTATCGCGTGTTCTGAGTGTTGGGCTCGTTGTTAAGTGTGAACGTGCATTCATCCGTAAAACAGATAGACTGCAAAAAGTTTCTGTCTATGTTTGATCGATCCTGCATTATCTCGCAGAATACACGCCTGCTTTCTTCATCCACTAGCAATATGTCCTGATGGCATTGATGTTTGTAGGGATAATACCCATGCTTATTCAGAATCTTATACACTGAGAATGTAGACACGCTGCACTCACGAGCAATGCATCGTATGCTAGTTGTTGGATCAGCATTTATCAACCCCAAAACTCTTTCTTCCAATTCATCGTTGCTTCTTCTCTTCCGTTTGCCTGCAATGTTAATGTTTTTGAAATAATATTTGTTAAAATTGGACTATTGAAATACCTTTTGAATCATCTGCCGCTACACTTGCTGTATTTTCGAACTTTTTCACAAATTTGGAAATTGTTGATACAGACGGAATTGGTCGATTGTTAAATGTAACCGAAAATAAGTCACGAACTCTGCGTAAACTGACGCCACTGTAAAATGTTTAAATAATGAATACCCTCTCTTCATTGGAATAACTCAGATTATTGTTCATCGTAATAACTAGAATTGATATCTGACTTGCAATATTATTATTTTCACTATAACATGAAACATGACATTTGTCAAAGTCATGGCAAGGGTTTTTATTAAATGGTAAATTGTTAAACTTATTTTTATTATTTCTGAGGTGTATGCTGGTACAAACGTAAATTAAATGGATGATACATTTACAGTTTTTAATTCTCTAAAAAATATTCCTTTACGATTTTTCTCTAAAATGAATAGGGAAGCAAATAATTACACATATTTAATTTTACATGTTAAATCCCTATGTTCGCCCCTTATCCCAAACACTCGGTATATTGACGTGGCACTAAAATTATATCTCTTATTTCCAACAAACCAACAACAGTGGCGGCTCGTGAAACATGTTGATGGTAGAGCCACTTATACAATACCCCCCCTTTGAAAAAACAAAGAACCATTTATCGTCCTAGACCAATGAAATATTTTTGCAAAAAAATCAAAAATTTGGAACAAAACAGCAGCAGCACCAAAGAAATCAAAAATCCTGGTTTAAAAATAAAAATGCAGACCAAAAAGTTGAAAATACAAGCAGAAGAAAAATAACTCTTTTAAGCTTAAAATAAGAGAAATTCAAAAATAATAGCAAACATAAAAATTTAAAAAAATTCGCACAATAAAATCAATAATTCAAGTTGAGAAAATCTAAAATATTGGACAAAACAAAAAAATTAAGACCAAAAATCTAAAATTCGTACCCAAAAATCAAAGTGGTAGACCAAAAAATCCAAATTTTTAACAAACGAATCGAAATTTTAAGTCGAAATAAAGAAAATTTCGGCCAAAAGACAAAAAATTGAAATCAAAATAATCGAAAATACAAAATATAGGCCAAAAAAGTTAAAATCTACAATAGGGCCTAAAACGGTAAAAATTTAGACGAAACATCGAAAACGAGCGCAAAGTTAAAATTGCAAATAAAAAATCGAAAATTTTTTACAAATCAATCGAATATTGTTATAAACAAAAAATCGAAAATACAGAAATCTGAAATATGAGCCACAGTATCAAGAATCCTGATCTAAAAATAAGTTTATGACCACAAATTCGAAAATAATAGCGAAAAATAAAAAAAAATCAGGAAATAAAGTCAATAATCCAAGTTAAAAAATCTAAAATATAGGATAAAAAATATACAAAAAATCTAAAATATAGACCAAAAATCTAAAATTCTGGCCCAAAAATAAAAATAATGGACCAAGGTAAGAAAAATTTTAACAGATAAATAAAAAAATAAAGAAAAATTTAGGGCAAATATTTAAAAAAAATCCACAATGTTCTTCAAAAAGTCGAAAATGTAAACAAAACATCGAAAACTCGGCCCTAAAGATAATAAATGCAAGCTAAACAAAAAATCAAAAATGGGGGCACAAAAATCAAAAATTTGAACAATAAAATCGAAAAGTTAGGTCAAAATAAAGAAAAATTTAGGTCAAAATATTTAAAAAAATAATAAAAATCTGTAATGTTGGCCATAAAGTCGAAAATTAAGATAGTACATCGAAAACTCGGGCCTAAATGCAGACTACAAAATCGAAAATTTCAACAAATAAAACTCGAAAATACCGGAAAAAATAAAAAAAACTTGCAAATAAATCAACAATTCAGGTTATAGATATTTTAACTAAAATCAAATCAAAAATTTGGAACTAGAATTTAAAATTCGAACTGAAAAACCAAAATTCGGACAAAAAAATCAATTTTAACAATCAAATCGAAAATTTAGGTCAAAATAAAGAATATTTAGAGCAAAAGATCAAATATTTATACAAAAAAAAATCGAAAATACAAGTTAAAAATCTAAAAATTAAAAATTCGGCTCGAAAAATAAAAAGTACGGATCAAACAAAAAACGAAAAATAGTAAAGAAGTAAATCGAAAATTTATGTCAAAATAAAGAATATTTAGGTCAACAGATCAAAAATTTGTACACAAAAGAATCGAAAATACAGGTCAAAATTCGGCGGGAAAATCAAAAATGCGGGCCAAAAAGTCGAAAATTTAGGTCAACAGTTAAAATATTTTGACCAAAAATATCGAAAACACATGTCAAAAATAATTTAAAAACTAAAAATTCATCGGAAAAAATAAAAAATGCGGACCATATAATCGAAAATTTTAACAATGAAATCGAAAATTTAGGTCTAAATAAAGAATATTTAGGCCAAATGATAAAAAATGCAGAATATTCTAGTAATAAAATGGTTTAAATTAGCTCAAAAATCACTCTATTGTTCAAAATAATTTTCCAATTTTTTTTTTAACAGGAAAATATTTTTTTAAATTGTCGCTTTCATTTGAAAAAGAATTTAAATAAAACAATTAACTTTGTTGGGATCACCTTATTGTTGCACCTTCTGTGTTGGCAGTTTCGACAACTTTAGATTCAGTAAATACATTTTCAATAATTCAAATAAAACAATTCACTTGGTTAGTATGGTTCTCAGTAGCGGCTCGTGGAACATGTTGATGATACTTTTACAATATGGGGAGGCCCTCGCCTCCTTTTTTGAAGAAAGAAAGAACGATTAATCTTTATAGTCCAAGATTATTTTGAGTTGTAAAGTAAGGGTTCATAATTTCAAACACCCGAACAAGCTGAAAATATGATTTATGTGTACTTTAGATTTATCGTGCGCTTACATTTTGTCCCAGACGTGCACTAAATCTGTAACACCATTCTTCGTCCACGTAACCTCACCATCATTCAAAAAGAATTTTAAGAATCAATTAAAAATTCTTGCTGAGTTCGAAACTACAGGTAGTGCCATGGCTCCTTGGCTCTATATAACGAGCCGCCTCTGACCAACAATGCTGCCAACGTTGACGTTTCGTGGGACTCTCGGCAGAAAATCTTTTGTAAAAGGCATCGCACATTGTACCAGAGATAAACGGTGGAATTAAGTTAACCATAATTTACCTAACAATTGTAAAAGCGGCCCTTAGTTGATTAATGTTATTCGTTATTTTTTAAAATTTGGTTTTTAAGTGACAAATAAATAAAAAATCACAAGGCTTGGCGAACGTGTGGGCCATAATTTATCGCTTGCGAATCAATAATCCTAAAATTCTCGATTAATTTATTGTCGCAAATGCGGTATGAATTGTGGCTCCATCTTGTTAAAAGTAATCTGTATATAATATAATTCTGAGACAACAAATTTATGTAGATTTTCTGCATCCCACGTCCGGAAATTTTTTATTGTTTTCGAATCGTAATAAGTGAAAAAATCTTGTCAAACTCAACAAACCAGTTGGAATCAAGTAGCCGTCGCTTTTCAAAATCTAATTAGTGAAATTGTTGAAATTAAACGATACGTTAAAGGCTGCCATACACGTGCGATCCTTATAGCCTAAGTTCATTTTTATCTCAGTACAGTGCTATCTTTAGTACACGCTTCAATCGACAACACCAAATAGTGATCCGATCCTGTTGCACTTTGAAGCGACGAGACTCCAGACCATTTCCTTTGCCATCGCCACGCGATTCTCACCCACTCTTGAGGTTAACAAAGGATTTTCTCCAGCCCCAGCCTTCAATGACCTACTGTCAGATTAACGAAGTTATTCCACCACCCCGGACTCACGAATACCGGATACGCCCGCACAATGACCAGACGATCCGCATCGCTCCATGAGTAAATCAGGGGAAGAATAGGCATATCGATACCCAGGTCGCCGACCTCCTCGCCTAAGGGATTATCGAGAACTTGACAAGCCCGTATTCTTCGCCGAACGTATTGGTCTCAAAAAAGAACGGTGACAACCGCTTCTGTGTAGACTATAGAATGATCATCTGAGCCGATGCCGATGCCGATTTAGGTCATTCAAGAAGTGCTTAGAAATCTCGGAGGCACCCGTGTCTACTATTCTTGACCTAAAGACCGGAAAAAGAGGACTCCAAACGATTCACTGCCTTTAGCGGATAGAGGGCATTAACAGTTCAGAGTAATGCCCTTCGGCTTGAAGAATACCCTGGCCGCTTTCCAAAGGCTTTGAGCCAGGAAGTCATCGCAGGATTTCTACACGATTTTTTCATGATGTAAATGACATAATTGTGTACTCCCGCACCTTCTAGGAATACCTGCTTCACTTTTCTTGAGCCTTCAAGCCACTGCAGCATTTTCAGCTTCACCTGAGCAACGGGAAATGTTCTTTTGAAAAAACTGGACAAGTTGACGAGCATCACACTCGCCCTTGGAAGCATCATCTATGCCAGATCTAGAACTACCTAATCCCAAAGACCAGGAAACAGCTGCGTAGGTACAAAGGCATTTGTAACTGAATCTGTCAATATACAGATACGCGGACATTGTTGGCCCACTAAATCTCCTCACCACGGCTCACAAGCCCTTCAGATGGACCGCCGAGTCCACCCAAGCGATAGATGATCTGAAGGAAGTTATCTCCTGGCACATAAAATTTTACTGCCCATTGCCCAACTTACCATTCACGGTTCAGACTGACGCTTCAAAGGTCGACTGCCGTTCTCTTCCAGACCGATGCAGGATGGATCATCAGTTTTGATTCGGCCAAGCTGAGTGAGTCGCAGCAGAGATACCACACAAGCAAGCAGGGGTACTTTGAGCTCGTTACTGCCAATTGTTAGAAGGGCGATTGATCACTGTTGGGGTCGACTCCTGTTCCTTAACATGGCTCCAGCAAGGACCACCAATCCAAGCTGGTAAAATGTGCCCTGTTTCTCCAAAATTTTGATTTCTCCATTATCCCGGGATCGCGAACCAGCTGCCAGATCTTGCTGTGTAGATCTTGCTGTGCCGTGGTACCCTACTGGAGGCGAACCCGAACTTGAGAACATTCA
Organism: Ocypus olens; assembly: GCA_910593695.2. Classification (NCBI taxonomy): domain Eukaryota; kingdom Metazoa; phylum Arthropoda; class Insecta; order Coleoptera; family Staphylinidae; genus Ocypus; species Ocypus olens. The sequence continues at coordinate 13,573,823 of OU343053.1, read as the reverse complement.
CAGTCGCTTAACGACATCGGCATGTACGCCCACGATTACGCGTGAACGGCTCAGGATAAATTGATAAGTTGCAAATCTAACACTGAACACCCTACTTACAAAGACTACATCCGCTTCCTTAAAATTATTGACGGACATCTATAGCACCCTTCAGAGCGGAACTTACAGAGGCGCCTCTATGCTCCAGCCCCCGTTTGCCCCCAAGTATTCCACAGTCTGCATGATGATGTAGTTCATTCTGGCCGCGACGATTGCATGATTTTTATCGCCACCAAGAGAGGTCATCATCAACCTCGATCGACCGCAACGACAATTCGATCCATGTAGGCGACGTTCTACCGGCAACGCCATAAAAAACCTGCGAACGACCCAGTATCACCAGCCTCCATTGACTCTGTCGCGAGTGGCGTTGAAAGGTAACAATGCTTCGGATCAGAACTATCACCCCTTTGCAGCAGCCCGTGTTCCCTATCAGTGTGCAGGACCTTACACCATGGGGCCCATAACAAATCACGTTTACAATATCGCCCTTCCATCCCGGGACGGGTGTTGATGGATAGGACCACCCAAGAATAACACAGCATCCCAGAAAGGAAGACCCAAGTTAAATGCCGACTCTAGCCTATTTATCGCGACCTATGCAGACGAAACAGGCCACCTGCGCTCTCATCTGATGGTGCCGATCACTATCGGCGTTGGCAATAATAAAAAATGCGATAAACGACAGTAATAAACAAGTATTAATTTTGGTAAGTCGTGACTGCGAAGTTTTTGCTGGTACTAACTGTAGGATCCTCATCTTCGAGTGCTTCTACAGCTGCAACCGCCGTTTTCGTTGCTATACTTATCCTGTTGGTCACGTAGACTTCCTCGAGGACGTACAACCTGTACCTTATCAAGAGTTTCCACGGGCACCTTGTCTCAACGCAATTGGTAACCCCGATCCCTCCCGCTGTACATCTCCTAAAAATTCCTGCACCTGATCCCCCCTAAATATTTTTCATGTGATAATTGCTTTTTGACAAATTGTCATAAAATAAGTAATTGTGGAGGCTTTCATTTCGTGATACATTTTGAATAATTCAAATAAAACGAATAACTTTGTTAGTATCACTTTATTAACTTGGAGTAGTTACTATAGTTTCGACAATTTCAGCTTGTCATTTTCAAACTATGAATATTTACATTACGATTGTACATTTATATATTTTTATTTTTACAGAGCATTGAACAGGGGGGAGAATATACATCTTTTTCAAAGGAATGTTCCTTTGAAAAAGATGTACTCGAGGTGATCCATTTTACCGAGAAGGGATTAAAAATGGATTTACTCGAGTCCATCGAAGTTTTCAAGGTTAAGCATAATCCGGACATCCCACTCATCAACGACCAGACCGACCTAATATTCTCCCCCCTGTTCAATGCTCTGTAAAAATAAAAATATATAAATGTACAATCGTAATGTAAATATTCATAGTTTGAAAATGACAAGCTGAAATTGTCGAAACTATAGTAACTTCTCCAAGTTAATAAAGTGATACTAACAAAGTTATTAATTTTATTTGAAATTGTCATAATCCTGACAATTGCTTGGAATAAACAAGATTTTACTAACTGTGCCTCCCCTGGCAAATATCCATCTCTTTGTGACACCAACGCCCTCGCTGTACCTCGCGTTACCCATCGTGTATTTGTCGGTCTGTTTTAGTTGTATAATATAGTTTTATGGTCCTACGTTTTTCATTATTTTTTTAAATTAATAATTAATAATTGAAACTTTAGCTTCCCTAGCAGCCTGCATTTACATCAAGAAAAAAAAGCTAATAAGCAAATGGCAGAAAGGATGGCTTGCAAATAGAAAGCAAATAAGTTTTAGATTCCCTGAAGCTCGAATGCTTGATAAAAAAGAACTTTGCTAACACATTGCAAACAAAAATTTTGCTATAAAAGCAAACTTGTTTGAAAGGTTTTGAAAGCTTTTTTAAGGAATTTGGTAGGACTTTGTTCTAGTCGCTGTTGAATATCATCAACAACGGTCTTCTTCAACAATTTGGTGTTACAAATACCGTCGTATTGCTTAAAACGTTCAATGATTCGAGATGTATGCTTGAGAAATGTTTTGTAAGCAATTTCGGCATCAGGGAAGGATTGATTACATTGGCTAAGACACGATTCCAATGAGTATGTTCATATGCCATCCTTATTGAGAGTTTTACTTCGATAATGAGCCTTCAGGGTGAATGCATAATGCATAATCAAGAAGAGTGAATACCCTCTAACTACAGAAAACTAAAATTTTCTGATTTTCCAAAAACTTACGAATTAGATTGGAATAAAACACTTTAACTTTTTTATACCACTATATTTTATTTATGTGACTAGTTTCGACCATTCACTGGTCATTTACAAACATAAGTAAATTAGATCTACTGGAAGCACTCGAAATACACAAAGCGGAAACTAATCCGGGAATTTCCGTGCTTAATGACCAGGTTGATGTAATGTATTCGCCCGTCTTTAAAGCGTTGTAAAATATATAAGAAATGTAAAGCCGTAATTTAATTTACCTATGTTTGAAAATGACCAGTGAATGGTCGAAACTAGTCACATAAATAAAATATAGTGTCATAAAAAAGTTAAAGTGTTTTATTCCAATCTACAATCAAGATGTACTACGAAGTAAACGCCGCCATCATTAAACACTTACGAATTACTTACTAGAACCCGAAGATTTACGAAAGCTACCTCTGATAAGAACTAATGTTTATGAGACACAAGGTAAAATAACTAAATTTGATCAATTAGGGCACAAAGGCAATCAATTCGACGCACGCCTCTAATAGAAACAAAATCATGAAACATTTAGAGATTTTCATTGTTACTAAATTAGTTGTTAACAACTAACAATATCCTTAAAAGTTTCGTACTGTTATAGCTTTATTATAAACGCAAAGTATAACAATATTTTTATTACCCTGCTTTTAAGTTAGTTGAACTATTAAGAATGGACACCTAGTGTCGATAATAAATAAATCGTGATCTTACTCGTATTATTTTATCGGGGGTAATACCACAAGAGGTTATAATTAGACCGGATTAATTAAATTTTACGTGGGTCATTGAATAGATATGAATTTTGAGAATGAATTGAGGTGGAAAAATAAATTTGGGTTTATTCGAAATATTTGCGATGAAATGAAGAGTTCTTAACCTGTTAAACGGGAAATTCCCTTTTTAATTACGCATCATTTAACGGGTGCGAACTTTTTCACCGGGACGTATCATTACGTCACGCCCGAAGGACGTAATTTCATATTATTATTATTTGTTTTATTTATGCTTTAAAATAAATTAAGACTATGAAATATATTTTAAGGACCGGGTATTGCTTACGTTTGACGTATTTATACGTCCCGCTCGGTTAACAGGTTAAAATAAAATTTGTGGTATTTGTTTAGATAAACGAATAAAGCAACTATATACCGGGTGACCCAGGGGTTTGTAAAAGCCCCATAACTTATTTGCTATTTGAGATATTGACTTCTAATTTTCATGAACTGGTACCCACACTTATTCTACATATTTTAAAAATATGTATCTTTTTGTACAGGGTGTCCCAGTATAAATAACAGGACAAAGTTATGTTTTTTAAATGGAACACCCCATATTTTATACTTTATTTATAATCCTCCTAAAAAGCTGATAAAAATAGTACAAGAAACTAGGGGTCTATTATGGAGAGTTGGTTAGTTATGGGCAATTTTGTGGCAAAAACATGTGCACATTGAAAACATTGCAGAAGCGTTCCTGGAAAAGATAGCATAATTTTGTACACTGAAAACTTTTCACATGAAGAATAATACACATCGGTTTTTGTCCTTTTTTGTTCATACTATACAGGGTGTTAACAAACGCAAAACAATGGATAACTTTTTTTTTTCAAATGGAACACCCTATATATGTTGCCACCAATCTATGGGATTTTTGATAAGCTTTCCAATGATACACAGTTTGTATAATAAAATATCAAGGATTCTTCAGATTTATCAATAAAAACATTTTTCTTTTGTCACCTTCTGCTGATTTTTGGATTTTCAGCCAAAACTATGCATTACCTGGAAAACTTATAAGAGACTAAAATTGTAGAACGGAAAATTTCCGATCGATATAGGTCTTTCGACTTTTCAAATAATACGTGCATTGCCCGCCAGAGGACGCTAAATCGTGACCGTATATGCATTTAACGTTTTTTTCCGCTCTACAACTCTTTATAGAAGCAATTTTTGCCCAAAATGCAAAATTTTCGCTAAAAATGCAAATTGAAAATGTATGTATCAATTTTTGCGTTTTTCAATAGTTTTTGCATTTTTAGCGAAAACTATGCATTTTGGGCAAAATATGCTTTTATTAAGAGCGAAACAGTTTCAATCATTTTAATTTTCCTATAATTTCTGGTTTTTCCGCTGGAGGGCGTGGAAAATAAAGGACAGTGCAATTAATTAACGCTAAAATGCATATACGGTCACGATTTTGCGCATTCTGGCGGGCAATACACGCATAATTATAAAAGTCAAAAGACCTATGTCGATCGAAAAATTTTCAACAACTTAGGTCTCTTATATTTTTTTCAGAAAATGCATAGTTTTGGCTGAAAATCCCAAAATCAGCAGGAGGCGACAAAAAAAATTGTTTTTATGGATAAATCTCAAGAGTCCTTAATATTTCATTATAAAAACTGTATATCATTTCAAAGCTCATCAAAAATGCATTCATTGGTGGCGAGATATATAGGGTGTTTCATTTGAAAAAAATAGTTATCCATTATTTTGCGTATGTTGACACCCTGTATAGCAGTTTGAACAAAAAACAACCAAAGCCCAAAGCCGGTGTGTATTATTCATCATGATGAGGAAAATTCTTTAGTGTATAAAAAATGACGCTAGCTTTACTAGGAACGCTTCTGCAATTTTTTCAATGTGCACATGTTTTTGCCACAAATTTGCCCATAACTAACCAACCGTCCATAATAGACCCATACTATCTTATACTATTTTTATCAGCTTCTCAAGAGGGTTTAAAATAAAGTATAAAATATAGGGTGTTCCATTTAAAAAAACATAACTTTGTTCTGTTATGTATATTGGGACACCCTGTACATAAGAATACATATTTTTAAAATATGTAGAATAGGTGTGGGTACCAGTTCATGAAAATTAGAAGTCGATATCTCAAATGGCAAATAAGTTATGGGGCTTTTACAGATCCCTGGGTCACCCGGTATGTTTATTTATGAAATAAATTAAATATATATTGTGTTATATTGTTGTCATCACAAAAAATTGAGTATTGAGATGCGATAAAAAAATAAATATAGCGGCCATAAGAAATAAGAAAATTGATGATGATTCTAAAGAAACAAAACATGTTACAACCAAGAATCTTATGCCATCTATTAGATAATAAAACAGTGCTATAAGAACGTCTTTATCGTTTTTAAATAAATATAAAAACGAAAATCATTTTTTTTCAGTTTTTGTCGATTTAACTCGAAAACAAAACAATTTAATAAACTTTTCTCGGCAGATTATTAATCAGCATAAAATTCTGCAAAAGTGCCAAATTTAAACATACCCTCTATCTCTTCTAATAAGCGCGATCCCCATGGTGAGCCACGAATTTGGAACACCCTGTTATAGTGTGTCTGCTAAAGTTCTACACATATGCGAAACTTTTTTATTATCATCTTTCCGAAAAAAAGGCATTCATGATAAAAAGGTCTGCATTTTGAGAAGGTAATACTAAACTAAGAAAATTTAAGATAACAAATACAGAGTGGTCAAAAATAAACAAAACTAAAAATGAAACAAAGAGACAAGCACTGTTAGTTTTTATTTTCGAACAAAATGTTACTTAAAATTGAGAAATATATCTACGGTCATGGCTATAATAAATATATTTTACCTATATTGTAACAAATCATGAAACAATTTAGGGGCTCAGAGTAGTACAGGTGACATATTTGGCATATACCGGGTGACCCAGCGATCTGTAAAAGCCCCATAACTTATTTGCTATTTGAGATATCGACTTCTAGTTTTCTTAAACTGGTACCCACATTTATTCTACATATTTTAAAAATATATATGTTTTTGTACAGGGTGTCCCAGTATACATAACAACACAAAGTTATGTTTTTTAAACGGAACACCCTATATTTTACACTTTATTTTCAACAGTCTTGAGAAGCTGATAAAAGTAGTATAAGATAGTATGGGTCTATTATGGACGGTTGATTAGTTATGGGCAAATTTGTGGTAAAAACAAGGACACACTGAAAAATTGCAAAAGCGCTCCTAGCAAAGTTAGCGTCATTTTTTATACACTAAATAATTTTCCACATCATGAAGAATAATACAAATCGGCTTTGGTTCTTTTTTTTAAACGGAACACACTATATATCTTGCCACCAATGCATGGTATTTTTGATAAGCTTTCCAATGATGTAGAATTTGTATAATTAAATATTAAGGATTCTTAAGATTTATCCATTAAAAACATTTTTCTTGTGTCACCTCCAGCTCATTTTTGGATTTTCAGCCCAAACTATCAATTTTCTGAAAAAATTATAGGAGACCAAAGTTGTAGAGCGGAAAATTTTCGATCGATATTGGTCTTTGGACTTCCAATAATGCGTGCATTGCCCGCCAGAGTGCGCAAAATCGTGATCGTATATGTATTTTAGAGTTTTTTTCAAATTGTTTATTAATTAATTAACAATTCTTAATATAAGAAATGTTTGCTCTAAATACATAGTTTTCGCTGAAAATTCAAAAAAGCCTTCAAAAACGCGAAAATTGATACAAACATTTTCAATTTGCATTTTTTGCGAAAACTATGCATTTTGGACAAAAATTGCTTCTATTAAGAGTTGTAGAGCGGAACATTTTCAATCGATATTGGTCATTTGAATTTCCCTATAATTTCCGGATTGTCTGCTAGAGGGTGCGGAAAATAAAGCATAGTGCAATTTATTAATAAAAAATTTGAAAAGAAAACGCTAAAATGCATATACGGTTACGATTTTGCGCGCTCTGACGGACAATGCACGCATTATCTGAAAAGTAGAAAGACCTATTTTGATCGGAAATTTTCCGCATTTTCCGCTTTACAACTTTGGTCTCTTATCATTTTTCCAGAAAATGCATAGTTTTGGCTGAAAATCCAAAAATCAGCAGAAGGTGACAAAAGAAATATGTTTTTATTGATAAATCTCAAGAATCCTTAATATTTTGTTATACAAACTGTATATCATTGGAAAGCTTATCAAAAATGTCATGTATTGGTGGCAAAATATATAGGGTGTTTCATTTGAAAAAAATAGTTATCCATTGTTTTGCGTATGTTGACACCCTGTATAGCAGTATAAACAAAAAAGGACTAAAGCCGATGTGTATTATTCTTTATGACGTGTAAAATTTTCTAGTGTATAAAAAATGATGCTATCTTTGCTAGGAACGCTTCTGCAATGTTTTCAATGTGTACATGTTTTTGCCACAAATTTGCCCATAACTAACCAACCGTCCATAATAGACCCATAGTATCTGATATTATTTTTATCAGCTTCTTACGGGGATTAAAAATAAAGTATAAAATATGAGGTGTTCCATTTAAAAAAACATAACTTTGATCTGTTATTTATACTGGGACACTCTGTACAAAAACATACATATTTTTAAAATATGTAGAATAGGTGTGGGTACCAGTTCATGAAAATTAGAAGTCGATATCTCTAATAGCAAATAAGTTATGGGGCTTTTACAGATCGCTGGGTCACCCGGTATAAGTGAAAATCGTTCAGATCGTTGTCATAATAAAAGTAAATAAATAAAAAAAATCTGACGTGACCAATGACTAATTCCATATTATAATATAACATTTTATCCAAAATCATCTGTAGTTGAATTAAATATTGAAATAATATTTATAAAATTTTGACAAAAATATATTGCAAGGGAACTGCGGGATAGTTGTTATAGTGACATTTTGTTTTACTATTTATTAACAAACGTTCGACTTTTTCTCTCAATAGTGAGAAATGATGAACATTCTTTCCCTCAAATCACCACAGTAATTCGCTTATTACCAATGATTTTGAATAAAAAAAAATATCCTCAGCTATTTTAAATCCACATTTGTTAAATTATTAATTGTATTCATCTTCACGCAACCTAACTCATCAGCATATACATAAGCACTATATATTTTTTTTCTATATGGTCGAGTGCACTAATCTCATTGAAAAATTTCTTGAACAGGGTCAAGATGGAATAATGAAATACCGAAGTATACGGGCAAATATTTATGGTAATTGGTTGTAGAATTATCATTAGTATTTGTGCAAAAACTGTGAAATTCCGAGCACCATATAGCGGATCTAAAGACCGTATTTTACATGACAGGTATTATCAAATTTACGCGATACAAATTACCATCTAATTCCAATATTAGTACCGCTACATTAATACTTACCGTATAGAAGTAATCAACAATCGAACCGTGGAGAGAACTCGGTCACCAAAATTATGGTTTCTTATAAAAGATTAATTTAAAATACCTTGGATTTTTTATTTAACCTACATAAGTACAATGCAATTTTTTACTGAATTGTTTCAACAATATATTATTCTAAATCAAGTGTTCCGAATAATAGTATTTTGCAAATTGTAGAAATTAATTTGCTGCCACTAATAACAATACAACTACGGTACACACACACACACACACAATACATTTATTGAGACAGTTTTATAAATGATCAGGCAATTGACTTTTCAAAAATCCAATTAATTATTTTTGTCATCTACAAAGTGTAGATATTTATTTTTCAAAGCAATATTTATTGCGTTAATTATTATTGAAAATATGAATATTTACAATTTGTACCGTTTTTTTTTTGCCTACTGTGTATTTACCCGATAAAGCAATTATTTAAATATCAGCAAACAGTTAAAACCTACCATTCTCGTACGTATGTACAAAAACGGTACAATTGAAAACAAATTTAAATAAGGAATGTATACGACAGAAATTATCATTATAAATTGAATGTCACATTTTTGTACGAAACAAGTGGAGGAGTGTCAAGGCTTTCAATCGTCAACAGAGTGGCATTTCAAAAGGTAACCCACATCTCTGTTGTAACTGTACAACAGGTGATTTTTTGTTGTGAGTTATGTCCAGTCGAAGAAAAACCAACGTAACGTAACGGCAGTAAATATTAAAAATCAGTGTTTACCTTCTTAATTGATTGAAACGCGTTTACCTGTAATTAATTAACGGCGAGTTTAACACTGCGCGGACTAATTACATGTCTGCACAACATTAATATCCTAATCACCTTGAGACGGAGCCGATATGGATTGCTGTTATCGATTTAGAAATTCAATACCGGAAAAGATAATGCCACCAAAAAAAAAAACAATTACCTCGTAGTTGTGTAGGAAAAATATGTAATTATGATATAATTATGTTTTAAGTAGAAGTATTTTTGGGAAACTTGAATAAATTGTTCTTTAAAATCATAACTGTGATCATAAATTCTATACTTATAATCGTCATTACGTTAATTAAATGATAACACTTTAATCAAAATGTTTCCTACAAAAGTTGCTTGTTTTTAAAGACGTTTTTAACGATGCCACTTTAGACCTACTGTTAAAAATCTGGAGTTCTTGACAAGCTCTCAGGGATGCGAACCATTTTTGGGAATAACTTTATCATTTGATTCTTCAATACGGCTTTTCTAATAAATTATTTATCCTAACTCACTACGACTAGCCATTTGCTCAAAACAGCCTGATACGGGTGGTCTGGGACACCCTGTATATTAGACTAAAATATAATATACTGGGTGCTGTAAAAATGGCGGATTAACTGAATGCTACGTTGTTAAATAATTGATTTTTCAATTCAAATAAACCTGGCATCAGTAGATTTATTTGAATGCAAAAATCAATTATTTAACATTCAAATTATCGCATTTAAAAATACCGATTGTACATAATATTGACAAGCATGAAAGTATGTATCCCTGAAAAATTTAATTGATGAGCTGGAGTGTAAATAACTAATGTTATGCAGATTTTAACCAATTAAATTGTTAATCCGCCATTTTTACAGCACCTTGTATAATGTGACGGTGTCTGGCCATTCGAACAAATGAATCAGAAGTGCGAACTGACTACTTAAATCAAGACAGTAATACTGCTAGAGTCGGAACGGAATTACAAGATATATTTAAGTGAAACACATTTGCACAATAATAAAAAAGTCATTTTATAAAGTTAACTGAATATTGAAACCTTTAATATTTTTCGCTCAAGTGTTCAACGTATCCTAACTAAGAAAAACAGTACTCGCAAGAAAATTGGTGGAATTTCAAAAACCAAAATTATTTCGAAAGAACGGCATTTCTTGACCTGAATGAAATTTTTACAGAGTTTTATCCTTGCCTTTTATATTTATTTCAATTCCGTATCATTCGAGTTTCAACAAGCCGAAATGTTTAATTTTAAAAAATTCACAACTCGCAAAAAAATTTGTGAATTTTTAAAACAAAAAATTATTTCGAAAGAATCGTGTTTCCTGAAGTAAATTTAATTTTTGTAGAACTTTACCTGTACAATTTATATTTATTTCAATTTTTCGTTGTAGAGTCGACAATTAAGAAAATAATTAAAAAAACTTCGCTACTTATTAAATTATCGGCGGATTTTTATTCACAACTAATTTCAATGCATTGAATTTCAATTTTGTACAACTTCAATCTGGCATTTTATATTCATTATAACTGCGTGTTACCATATTAAAACTAAAATTTAGAAAAAAATACACATTACAAAAACATTGGTGGGTTTTTGAAAACTAAATTATTTCGACAGAATAATGTTTTCCGAACTGATTTTAGTTTTTGAAGAATTATAACTTGGCGTTCTATATTTATTTAAATTTATATTCCGATGTGTGTTCAACATACCTAAATTGAAATTTCAAAAAACACACAACTTCCAAGAAGATCGGTGAAATTCGGTGATGGTATCATGTATATTTACGCTTCCGTGGTTTATTTTCAATTTAAATTACGTTTTAAATGTATATCGAATGTTTGAAGACTCGGATGAATCTGACGTTTAAAACGTCAAAATTATGAAATATGGAAAAATTATACTGCAAATTTAAAAGCAGAGTTTACTCAAAAACTAAAGAGATTTCGGAAAAAAACTTATTCTTTATAAGTTGATCATTTTGGAATTCTCTACAATTATTATTTATTATAAATTTGCTGTAACTATTATTGTTTCATAATTATAAACCAAAAATGAAAAAAAATAAATAATTTTTTTTCTCGAAAAACAATAATTTTATGTAAAATATTTTCAAACCAAAGATGTTCATTTCTTTATTGTCTTCAATATTTATTTATATGCTTTTTTTATATTTTTCATATTTACAAAAATATTGGCAAAAAACAAAAAACAGTTAAGGTAAACAGCCACTTCCGGTGTACAAAATTTTACCAAAAGCTTTTCGGTTCTTTAGATTATCAAATAAGACGTATGTTGAATGTTTCATATCAATTGGTCTATTAGTTTTTGAGATACAGCGCGCACAGACAGACACACACACAGACACAATTTTTTTTTTCAGAAATTGTTGAAATGGCATCTAGGGACCCCAAAACGGATATTTCCGTAAAAAAATTTTTTGAAAAAAAAATCACGATCACAATACTTTCTCGTACTTCGTAACTGAGAAAGTAAAAAGGTGATGTCCTGTGAGCCAAATATAGTTTTGATTTGAATTTATTTTTAATTTTTTTCGCTCAAATGTTTAACGTGTTTAAACTGAAAGAGAACACACACAACTCGCAGGAAAATCGGTGTAATTTCAAAATCCAAAATGATACTGAACAGAATTTAATTTTTGTAGAGTATTATCCTTTTGATTTATATTTATTCCAATTTTTTTTTCCGTTCGAGATTCGACAAGCCGAAATCTAGAATTTTATAAATTTACAAACAAGATAATTTGTGGATTTTTAAAAGCCGAAACTATTTCGAAATTATGGTGTTTCCTGAACTGAAGTAAATTTTTGTAGAATTTTACTTACACGATTCATATTTATTTGAATATTTTTCACTTAAGTTTCGACAATTCTAAATATGGAATTAAAAAATCGGCAAATTTTCAAAATCCAAAATTAATTTTGAATAATGGCGTTTTCTGCGTTGAACTTCAATTCTGTACAATGTTTACCTGGCGTTTTATAATTATTTTAACTGTGTGTTAGTGTTTTAAAACTAAAATTTCAAAAAATTTACAAAAAAATCAAGATAATCAGTGGATGGCTGAAGGACTCTGGTCGATGGCCATTGTATTTATTACATATTTAGTATCAGTGGATTTTTGAAAACTAAATTATTTCGAAAGAATGTTTTCTGAACTTATTTTAGTTTTTGAATAATATTGACTCGGCGTTCTATATTTATTTAAATTTATTTTTCGTTGTGTGTTCAACATATGAAATGTTATGAAATATCAAAACTAAAATTTCAAAAAATGCACAACTTCCAAGAAAATCTGTCGAATTTCAAAATTCAAAATAATTTAGAAAGGGTGATATTTTGTGAGCTAAAGATAGTTTTATCACGGCGATATTATTTGTTTTAATTTTTTTCGTTTAAATGTTCAACGTGTCCAAACTAAAAAAAAAACATAACTCGTGAAAAAATCGGCTGAATTTGAAAAAACAAAATTATTTCGAAAGGACGGCATTTTCTGAACAGAATTTAATTTTTGTAAGTTTTATCCCTTCCTTTCATATTTATTTCAATTTTTTTGTCCGAGAATCGACAAGCCGAAATCTAGAATTTTAGGAAATTTGCAACAAGATAATTTGTGGATTTTTAAAAGCCGAAAATATTTCGAAAGTATGTTGTTTCCTGAACTGCAGTAAGTTTTTGTAGAAGTTTACTTACACGATTTATATTTATTTAAATATTTTTCGCTGTAGTTTCGACAATTCTAAATATGGAATTAAGAAATCGGTTTTCAAAATCCAAAATTAATTTTAAAGAATGGCGTCTTCTGCGTTGAATTTCAATTCTGTACAATGTTTACGTGGCGTTTTATAATTATTTTATATATGATCATAAAACTAAAACTTCAGAAAATTTACAAAACAATCAAGATAATCAGTGGATTTTTGAAAACTAAATTATTTCGATAGAACGTTTTCTGAACATATTTTAGTTTTTGAATAATATTGACTCGGCGTTCTATATTTATTTAAATTTATTTTTCGTTGTGTGTTCAACATATGTAATGTTATGAAATATCAAAACTAAAATTTAAAAAACTTCCAAGAAAATTTCAAAATCCAAAATAATTTAGAAAGGGTGATGTTTTGTGAGCTAAATATAGTTTTATCACGGCGGTTTTTATTTGTTTTATTTCTTTTTCCCTCAAATGTTCAACGTGTCCAAACTAAAAATAAAAACAACTCGTGAGAAAATCGGTTGAATTTGAAAAAAAACAAAATTATTTCGAAAGGACGGCATTTTCTCCCTTACTTTTATATTTATTTCAATTTTTTTATCCGAGAATCGACAAGCCAAAATATAGAATTTCCTGAACTGCAGTAAATTGTTGTAGAATTTAACTCACACGATTTATATTTATTTAAATATTTTTCGCTGTAGTTTCGACAATTCTAATTATGGAATTAAAAAATCGACAAATTTTCAAAATCCAAAATTAATTTCATAGAATGGCGTCTTCTGCTTTGATTTTCAATTTTTACTTGGAATTTTATAATTATTTTAAGTGTGTCTTCATATAATAATAATAATAAGAAATTGTCTTTATTGCGAGAAAAATAAAATAAAGTACATGAAATATCGTGAGTAGAGTAGGCAGAGTTCAGTGAGGTAGTAACCTCTTACTGCTCTTCCACTTAACCTACTAATTTACTAAACTAAAACTAAAACTAAATTAAATTACATTAAATGTACATTTTTATTAAAACTAAAATTTCAAAAAATCAGTGGATTTTTGAAAACCACAATTATTTCGAAAGAATAGTTTTTGTCGAATTTTAATTCGGCGTTCTATATATATTTTGATTTATTTTTCGTTGTGTGTTCAACATATCAAAATTAAAACTTCAGAAAATTCACAACTTACAAGAAAATCGGTGGAATTTCGAAATCCCAAATTTTTACGAAAGAGTGATATTTTGTGAGCTAAATATAATTTTTGTAGAGTTTTACCGAGCGTTCTGTATTACTTTCATTTTTATTATTTCGACAAGCCGAAATCCAGAATTAAAAAAAAATGTGAATTTTAAAAATTAAATTATTTCGAAAGAATGGTGTTTCCTGAACTGTAAACTTTTGTAGAATTTTACCTGCACGATTGATATTTAGTTGGAAAAAGCTGTATGGAAGGATATCATCTTACATAGATGTGTTTTATTATTGTTAATTGCGATAATCCTCTATTTTGAGACAAAGTTGGGAAATCAATAAATAAACAAAATTCTCTTACACATAAAGATGATGTTTTATGGAAAATTTTAAATAAAAGAGCTTCAGCTGATAAAGAAATACAAAATTTGCTTCTACATGAAATGAATAAGCAAAAAAATCATTCGAAAAAGTTATCTTAATATAATATTTTCTCTCTTTGAGAGAGGGCCACCATTTTACGGATCTAATACACACAGTCCACATAATGGTACTTTTTTTTACTTTCTCCGCTACGAAGTACGAGAAAGTATTGTGATCGTGAAAAAAAAATTTATACGGAAATATCCGTTTTGAGGTCTCTAGACGCTATGTCAAAGATTTCTGAAAAAAAAATTGTGTCTGTGCGCGCTGTATCTCAAAAAATCATACCGCAATTGATATGAACCTTTCAAGATAAGTCTTATTTGATAATCTGAAGAACTGAAAAGCTTTTGGTAAAATTTCGTATACTGGAAATGGGTGTTTAGCTTAACTGTTTTTTTTTAATATCACAAAAACATTTAAACAAATATTCTAAGACAACAATGAAATGAACATCGTTTATTTGAAAACAGTTTTTATTTTCAAATAAGCTTTTGCAATCTCCTATTAATAAAATTACTTTAAAAAGACTTGATGAACGAACACAGATTCCTGCTTTTAGAAAATGTTTCTCAAAATGATCTTATGTCTACAGTTTGGCTGAGAATACAAGTGTTATTACATCAAACGAATCTCGTAAAGCAACATTGAATGCAGAAAAATATAATATTGAGAACACAATTAAAGATAAACAGTTTAAGAAAATATGGAAAGGAGAAAGAAATCGTTGATTGAATATCTGCTCTAGAATATTTTCATTTAAACATTTTATACAAAATTGTTAATTCAATAATAAATGGATTTCAAAGAATGTCTTCAAATTGTAAGAACATTTAATTAAATAGATCGAAAGAATGTGGTTTCAAAAGTAACATTTTTGCTAAAGAAATATGAAAACGATATCAATTACGAAGTTGTAAAGGGACTGATACTGCTGAAACGTGTTTAAAAATCCAATTTTAAAGTAAGCCAGGAGAAATTATCGGCATGCGATTCGTAAACATGTTTCCTAACCCAGCAGTTGTGCTTAGATTTTCTTAAGCATGCCTGTTGGTGTGTTTTGAAATGAATTATAAACCATCAACTACCGCAAATGTGCCAGGAACGACTAAATGGACTAGCAACAAACAATACTATACCAGATGACACGTATTTTAGACTATTCTAAAATAATCAGTGAAACTGCTAAAGTCAAAGTAAAATTTCTCCCTCCACATTATGACTGGTGCTTCTTTGTTTTTCTAATAACGTTATGGTTAGTTCTTCTCTGCCTTCCTTATATCGCACCCCCACTAGAATACGGTCGTAGTTCCATCATTTTTTATTGTTTTTTTTATTCTATTTTGAACTAGAATACTATCAACTACATCTACAAAGCATTCCGTAAAAATACGATTTTTGTTAAAATTTAAGAAGCAGCCGAGATAGACATATTAAAAAATCAAGAAAAAAATATATTCTGTTTGTAATTCAAAAACAAAAAAATGGTGATGTGGCCATCATGTTACTTTCTCCGATTTAATGATATCACAGCCATTTATATTAAACGTTTTCATGGTTTATTTTCAATTGAAATCATATTTTAAATGTACATCGAGCGTTGTGTAAACTCGGATGAAACTAACGTTTAAAACGTCAAAATTATGATGGAAAAAGATGGAAAAATTAGATTTCAAATTCAAAATCTCAGTTTACTCAAAAACTAAAGGGATTTCGAATAAAACTTATTCTTTATAAGTTGTTCATTTTGGCTACAATTATTATTAACATAAATTTGCTATAACTATTATCGTTTTATAATTATAAACCAAAAATTAAAAAAATAATAATAATTTTCTTTCTCGAATACAAATGATTTTATGAAAAATGTTTTCAAGCAAAAGATGTTGTTTTCAATGTTTGTTTAAATATTTCTGTGATATTTTTCATATTTAAGAAAATATTGGCGAAAAACAAAAAACAGTTAAGGTAAACACCCACTTCCGGTGTACCAAAATTTTACCAAAAGCTTTTCAGTTCTTCGGATTATCAAATAAGATGTATGTTCAAAGTTTCATATCAATTGCTCTATTAGTTTTTGAGATACAGCGCACACAGACAGACACACACACAAAGACACAATTTTTTTTTTTACAGAAATTGTTGAAATGGCATCCAGGGACCCCAAAACGGATATTTACGTAAAAAAAGATTTTGAAAAAAAATCACAATACTTTCTTGTACTTCGTAACGGAGAAAGTAAAAACGATAGTTAATTTTGGTTTTTCTTAAGTTCGACTCGAAAAGATATGCGGCGACTAATTTAAATTTTTAATTTTGAAGGGTCTTTATAACATTAGTTGGCTCGGGCCTCGCATTTTTTTTTAACGCATTATTAATTCTTTGCAATTCGAATATAAATTGTCAAGAATTACTTTTTAAATTGAATTTTAATGCTATTGGGACACGATTACAACGTTATTTGAAACCATTTAGACCGAGCCACCACAATACGAATTATGGGGTAAACAGCCCGCTGTGTCGAGCTATGCGTTTGTTTAACTCATTGTCTCATTATAATGTCAATTTATTTGATTGTTCCTTCCATGTTTTTAAAAGAAAAATAAATGGGATTATAAATTTTAAGAATTATGATGTAATTGTTTAGTTGTTATGATTTTACGTTTATTATTATAGTCTAATTTGGTTATGGTAAAATTATTATTTTTTTTAAATTAAATTGTAATAATGTTTTTTTTTTGTATTTTTTCTTTTCCTTTTTGGAATGTATAGTTGTACTTATCATATAAGTGTTGTATTAATTTTTGTAAAAAAGGTGTTTACCGTTTACGTATAAATAAATTAATAAATAAAAAAAATAATTCTAATACTTACATCCAACGTAGATGGCTGCCGCTCCAGCGAGAAGAAGCAACAGAAAACTGGCGATGATACAACAACCGCATTTGCATTGCGGACTCAACTTCCGGCGCGTGAACCGGATGTCCGAATCCGAAGAGAGGATCGAGCTGGCGGATCGTCTGTATTGCCGTGTTCCAGTGCTCATTGTGCTCACGGAAACCTGAAAACATACATAAAAAGAGTTTTAGATTCCAACAGGTATATCAAGTTTTAAACACATTCAATGCCAAATGCGTGTAATGGATATTACAGGTATGTGCTATTATTTCATAATAAGTTTTGCCTGGTTTATGTATTAGGAACAGAATTAGAAAAGCGTAGCCATCTATATGTGGGACCCCGACTGTGGAATTGAATACCAGTAGAATTCAATAATTATATAAATTGAGAGTCATTTAAGAAGAAGATAAAGAAATGGCTGCTTGAGATGGATATTAGTCATACTAAAATAAACTGCACATCCGGAAATTAATTATATGCATTTCTTTATATTTCTATTTTTATTCTTACTTTATTTATAACGTGTATTCTTTTTTTTTAAATTTATTTTATGTGATCACACTCAAGTATTGTTTTCTCTGTTACTTGAATAGTGGACAATTTTAATAATTGTCATAAACTTCAGTCGGATCTTGATACTCTTCAAAGCTGGTGAAATATAAATGATCTTCGTTTGAATGTTCGAATATGTAATGCAATTACTTTCACTAGGAAAATTCAGTCATGTATATTTAATTATTCTTTCAATAACTCAGCGTTAGTTGGGATTTCAGTTATTAAAGATTTGGGAGTATTGTCTCACTCGAAGCTCAATTTCTCGGACAATGTTTATTTTATTTGTAATAAAGCTCTAAAAACGAAGTGGTAACAAGTTTAGTTTGCACGATTTAAAGATTTTATACTTTACAGTAGTTAGATCTACTAAGGAATATGCCTCTACAATATGGTCTCCTTATTATGATTGCTACATGGAACAGATTGGACTTGTGCAGTGTAAATTTCTTACAATTTCTGATTTGAGATTACAAAATTGTAATAATGTGTCGTACGATATATACCAAACGTTGTGTATGGATGGAAACATTCTGAGAGTGAAAAATGACGTCATTTTGTTACACAAAATTATTTTAAGAAGTGTTCGGGTCTAGCCTACTTAGTTTTAAATTAGAACTTAAGAGAATTTGTTTTAATTTATGATCTTTTTTACCATGTACTGGTATTTCTTTTTATTTTCTATTTTTTGTCATTATGTAATGTATGCTATTATTGTAAATGGTGATTCCGTTAAATAAATAAAAAATAAAAATAAAACAAAATATAATAAGTATAGTAATGATATCATTAGTCCATTATTTTTTTATGTAAATCGTGCTATAGTCACCACAAGAAGTATTTTTTTTTAATTTCGGTTACTTACAGCGTTTATAGTCCATTATATAGATGCATAGAATTTGTTAACTGTTTAAATAATTTTCCTAATTTCAATATTATTGGTAGTACCTTGATAAACTTTAAACAACAATTAAAGTCTATACAATTATGTCGGTATTTTTAATATATCTACTAAAACAATAAGTTATCCTGTAGTTCCTTCTTTTATAATTTCATCTTCTTCACTTGAATGAAGTATATGTATATTTTTGTTTGTATGTATACAGGGTGTCAACCGTAAACCGTTCGTTAAAAGTTTACGGGGTTGCCGTTGTACTAAAAATTAAAAAAAACTCATCACACGACTGAATCAGTTCTCCTCATCATTTCTATCACTTCCGGTTCCACCGGAAGTAGCACCAAATTTGTTATTTTAAATAGAACATACTTTATATTATTATATTTTTGGATACCTCATTTAAATTGCAACATATTTTGTAGGAACATTTGTACACTTATCTCTTTTAGTTTTCAAGAAAATTTATTATTTCTAAAATTTTGATCTCAAAAAGACATCTTGAAATCTGCCTGTAACTTCTCTTAAGAATAAGATAGAAATATTATTTATATCTCTAATTGTACCTAGAGGATGCCTCTATGAGTAATATAATTGGAAACTGTCAATTTTGACAATATCTAAGTGCCCTCTTAAATATCCCGTAATTCATTTTTTTATGGAATGACCCATTTTTTACTACATAAAATGATTGGGAGGAAAATTTACTACAAAAAGTATTATGCATCCATAAAAAATAATAATAAATAATGATTCTAAAACTACTTGCTTTATATGATTGTATATTTTTTTTGTAATAAATTCTCCTCCCAATCATTTTATGTAATAAACAATGGAAATTTCATTAAGTGTAAGTAATGCGTCCTATTTTTACGTATAACAAGTATGTCTATAGTGCGCGCCTAAAGTATGGAATATATTCAATAAAACCGAAATAAAATATTTTTGGAAAAAATCCTCGAACAGCTCGATTTTCTTTTATAAAAATACACATTTTTTATAAAAGTCGATTTTCAATCGTCATTTGTTTTGAGTTATGACGTCCGCCATTTTGTCTTTAAATGGCAACCCGCTATTTTTATTTTTGATTTTAAGAGATCTTTTCATTGTCGAACTGGCAGTGTAAAAATTTTACCATCTTACATAAGAAATTTTTCGAGTAAATGAAAATTGAAGATGAGAACTTAATATTTAGAGTTTTTCCAAAATGACTTTGTTCCAGCGCTGGTAGCAATTTTTGCAAACAACAATGATCTTGACCTTCCATAAAATACAATATCGTTTCAGCAAGACGGCGCATTTTTTTTTCTCGAACAAGTAGAAATTCTTCTTGAACATTTTGAATATTTTCCTGTCTAATTCTGCGCGTTCATCTCTCTCGCGGGCTATTCTATCGGTCCTCATCTGCCAATCCACCTATTCGTAAAGCAATTGTCAATAAACACGCCTAGTGCTGGGGTCAGTGGTGTATTGGAGGGGGAACGTGGAGGAACGCCGTTCCGGCACCTTTTTCAGAAACGGAACGCTTTTGTGTTTGTTAATATTTTGTATAGTAAGAATAAAAAAAAAATAAAAAAGCTTACAAGGAAAACAATAGTTTGCTTAAAATAAGATGACTTTCAGCAAGCTGCTTATGGAAAGTCGCCTATTTTTTTTTCGCTCTCTCCATGCGTTCCCTTATTTCTTATTTTGCCAATACACCACTGGCTGGGGTGCACCGTCTTGCTGAAACCATATTGTATTATATGATTATATGGAAGGTCAAAATCATTTTTGTTTGGAAAAAAGCGCTGGAACAAGGTTATTTTGCAAAAACTATAGTTATCAAATTTTCACCTTCAATTTCTTATGTAAGATGGCAATATTTTTACACTGCCGGTTCGACAATAAAAAGATCTCTCAAAATCAAAAACAAAAACAGGCGGTTGCCATTTAAAAACAACATGGCGGACGTCATAACTCAAAAACAAATGACTACTGAAAATCAACTTTTATGCAAAAATGTGTATTTTTATAAAAGAAAATCGACCTGTTCGAGAATTTTCTCTAAAAATATTTTATTTCGATTTTACTGAATATATTCCATACTTTAGGCGCGCACTGTATGCTCCTTATCTATGGAGAATCCCGCAATAACTGAAGACCCTCTCGGGTTAAATATCCGAATCGTCTAACGTCGAACAATTGTACCTTCGTCAAGTAAGAAACAACAAAGAGGTTCTTTTCCGGTTGGAAAGCGGAAAGGCCAGTTCTAAACGAGAGAGCAATGATTTGGTGGCAACAGGATGGTGCAGCCCTAGGATTCTCAACCAGTTACTGAGTATTTTGATTTCCAGCGCGATAAAATAAAAGAATACAAATGTAGAGGTAAATTTTACATCTTATAGCCTCAGACCCTGCCACTTACAACTTTTATTAACTGGTTTGTTATCTTTTGTTTTGTTTTTATATACATTGTATTTTTTTGGTTTTGTAACAATAAATAAAAATAAAATGGTATCGCTGTATTTGTCTTTAATATACAGGGTGTCCCATTTGAAATTCTGAAGTTGATGTCATTTTTCCGAAAATGACGAAACAGAAATGAAATCTAGGTATCATAGGGGCATCATTTCACACCATTTAAAGCAACCAAATTTCATTTTTGTACTACTAACCGTTTTCTAGATATCGGCTGTCTACTACCTCGTGGGACACCCTGTATACTGAAGGAAAAAAAATTAAACACTTGAAATTCGTGAAATTTCGACATTTTTAAACCGGTGTATTTTCAATCGATTTTGATGAATCTTTGAGGGCGAAAAACTTTGAAGTGTCTCCTTTAAAGTCATGCATGCGAACTTAAGCGTAGCCCTATCCACTCCCCTCTAGCACCCCTGTGAAAAAAAATATTTTTTCAGGAAACCATATCCAAATTTGACGATGTGTACGAAGTTGGAAAAAAATTGTCGACTCGATTCACCTTAAAGACATTAAAATTTGATCAAGCCCCCATGCAGGACTTAAATAACGAAGTTCCTACGGCGGTTTGGTACAAAGTTATGGGTGTTTGTGAAAAAAAGCATTTTTTGGTATTTTTATTTCTTATTGAGTGCGGGATAAACCCTCCCAAAGAGGACATATTTTGCTTTTGATTTCTCAAAAGATCGTCGAAATCGGTTGAAGCCGAGCTATGGCCATTTGAAAATTACCTATTTTTTACATTTTCTCCGTCAGTGTAATTTGTTTGTTTTTATTGGACGAATGGAAAAATGGACGAATGGTGCTGAGTTAGGTCGACATTTTTTTTCGGCCCTACAGAGATCGTTAAAATGAGCCTTTTTTGACCTAAAATAAAGTTTATTGTTTATGGAGTTCTAAGGTACAAAATGCGATATTCATAATTTCGCGCAAACAATTAATTTTCGTGCATACAAAGAACATGCAAAGAAAATGTCATTCCTGAAAACAAAAACCATTTCGTCGAAAAAAAAACTACAAAATTCGCTTTTTTCAAACACCCATAACTTTCTGCCAAATCGTCGTAGGAACTTCGTTATTTGAGTGAACACATTTCAATGGCCATTTGGTGGATCGAGCCGACTCCAACTCGGTACACGTTGTGAAACTTGGACGTTTTTTGCCCAAAAACGTGTTTTTTGTTCGGGGGTTGAACGGTTCGAAAAGTTATCATTCCAATCTGAGTTTACCCCCTTAAAGTAGAGCCCAGATGGGATTTTTCCCGAAAGAATCATCAAATTTGGTTGAAAAGTCACTGAGTGAGTAAGATTTATTATTATCTTTTTCTGGTATAAATATTAACTTAAAACCAACATAATGGGCATAATTGGATTCAGAAAAACAATGTCTAATATTATAAAATTAGAAAAGTATATGCAGCCATCTAAACATTTAAAGTTGACTATCATTTGGCAATGAAGTTGATTTTGAAAATATATATAATTACCGTCATTTTATAGTCTTTAAACATTGATATTCGATGGTTTCCCGAATTACGGAGTATTAATATAATGAATTAATTAAAACATTGACTTTCTTTTTTAGTTCATTCAAATCGGTCAATAAATAACAAAGTTATGGCGTTGGCCGTTTTTTATCGAACACACGGTATAATAGCAATAAAAAAATATCTACATTGTTAAAACTCTAGCAAGCTCTAATAATATTAATCGAATTGATCTCTTACTTCCTTTCTTATTTTTTAAGTTAAAGTGTGTTAATTAAATAAATAAAGTGGATTTTAATTAAATTTAAAAAAATTAAAAGCATTTATTGTTTATCGGAAATTAATTAAATTGACTTATACAATATCCTTGGGTGTAATTATGCATAAAAGCATAAAGTACTGAAATTAATTAAACGCGTATGGACTCGCAAGTTCATTCAAATAAACAAATCAATTCATTACATTCTAATTACAGGCAAGACTAATTTAACTTCTCAATCATAATTAAGACATTGGTGTTACATGTTAAATTAGTAACACATTTGTGATAAAAAAATAAATGGATCAGAGACACGATAATTTTGTTGGACTTGTCCCATAAAATGCAAATGTCGTACGATGATTGATTGGTCGAAATTTATCATATAAGCCAATTGTCGAGATCATTGACGTGAATCGTCGTGAATTAAAACTTTTAAAGTCTAATCGTTAACGACCTTCAACCGTGTGCGTTATCATACCAGAATTACTGTGGGATCCTAGATTCGAACCCCGGCGAGGGCATGAGTGTAGTGATTGATATAGTTTGATCAATGAATCTTTGCGTGTGCGTCATTACCGAAGACTGAGTTTTCTCGCCTTGGAGGACATACGTACACACATGATTGCGTCTTTCAACTTATCGTAGAAAGAGTAAACGCATAAAAATGTTGTCGGAGCTACATTCAGCAATCTATGACGTGCACGCAAAGATCCATTGATCAAAGTATAGTAGCAGTTTATTTTTAAGTAACAAAAGTTATATACATATGATAATATACAGTGCGAACGTTGGCTGTGGAACGCTCCAAATAAAAAATTCCCCGATCATCTGCGGCTAAAATCCTCCGATGCTTCAACCTTGTTTTTTGAACGCGCATCTTTTCTGATAATTGTCAATTTTTCATACCCCCGCCCCTTTACGTATTGACGTCATCGCCATTTTTTTTAAATGGCAACCACCACATTTTTCCATGGATTCTGATTCTCCTTAAAATCCCACATTAGCAGAAACTATTGGGATTTATGAAAGAAACTGATTTTTGTAAAATTAAAAATAAAAATTGAGATAGCTGTGGAATTTTTATCAATTTATTTGAATCAGGTGAATCGCAATTTGACAGTTTGCTGAAAAGTCATTTCGGTAGTGTTTTATTGTTGTTTATTGCCATTGATCTAGCGAAACATGGTTCGTTACTTAACAGAAAGGCAAAGAATTGAAATGTTTATTATGAGGAGATATGGGGACAGGCAGCGTACACAAGAAGAAGTATGTGTTTTATTTAATATTAAATATCCCAATCAGGGTCCTATTGTGCGCTCCACAGTAATCACAATTGAAAGAATTTTTTCTGAAAGGGGACACTGTAGGAGCGATTTACGACACCACCAATATGTGCCTGAAGAAGTACAATTGAATATGTTGTTGGAATTGCAAGATAATCCGCATAAAACTACACGAGCATTGGCTGCTGATAATGAAATCATCTTCTGTTGTGAAGTATTTAAGATAACATTAGTGGCATCCATACAAAGTGACTTAAGTTCATTTTATCTCGGAACGGTTAATAAACAGAATTGTTAGTATTGGGCTGCCCAGAATCCACACTGCATGA
Organism: Ocypus olens; assembly: GCA_910593695.2. Lineage (NCBI taxonomy): Eukaryota > Metazoa > Arthropoda > Insecta > Coleoptera > Staphylinidae > Ocypus > Ocypus olens. The sequence continues at coordinate 13,548,986 of OU343053.1, read as the reverse complement.
TGGAGGCCCGTATCCAATATTCAGAAAAGCTGAATGTTTGGGCTGGCATTGTTGGGAACAGAATTCTAGGACCCTATTTTATTGAAGGAACACTAACGGGTGAAAAGTATTTAGAACTACTCAACGACCATCTCGTTCCTACTCTCGCCGTACTGTACCCAAATCACGATGACCCCGGTGTTCCCAATAATGCTTTATTTTATCAGCAAGACGGAGCACCCGCTCATTACCATTTACTGTTCGCGATTACTTAAACCACGTTTTTCCTGGGCGCTGGGTTGAAAGGCGGGGGCCAATTGAATGGTCGGCACGTTCCCCGACCTCACGCCTTTAGATTATTTTTTGTGGGGTTATCTTAGAAGCAAGGTCAACTTTAACAGACCAAATTCCATTGATATCTTGAAAGAAAGAATCCGAAATGAATTTCAGGCAATTACCCCAGAGATGCTTTAAAATGTTAGGCAGGAATTCGTACATCGACTTGCCTTCTGCCAAGAAGTAAATGGAACTTACTTTCAACATTTAATTTGATAGTTTAATGTTTTTTTGAATTGTTATTTTATTTATTTGATATTCTGTCAAATTGCTATTCACCTGATTCAAATAAATTGATAAAAATTCCACAGCTATCTCTATTTTTGTTTTCAATTTTACATAAATCAGTTTCTTTCATAAATCCCAATAGTTTCGCTGACTAATCAAATGAACATAACCAAACTGCATATTGCTGTATGTCGAATTTTAAGGTGAATCAGAATCCATCGAAAAATGTGGTGATTGCCATTTAAAAAAATGGCGATGACGTCATTACGCAAAGGGGTGGGGGTATGAAAAATTGACAATTATCAGAAAAGATGCGCGTTAAAAAAATAAGGTTGACGCATCGGAGGATTTTGACTGCAGATGATTGGGGAATTTTTTATTTGGAGCGTTTCACAGTCAACGTTCGCACTGTATGCATTTCAGCTGATAGAACTATCAAAAATCTACCAGCGTCTCATATGTATTTGGACGCAAGCACTGTTTTTGGTGAATAAAAATGAATAAAAAAATCAAAATAAATGCTGTTTACCAGAACTATTTTTAGAACTCTTGTAAAACCATAAATATTTAAAGAAATGTCAAAAACTATCACATAATCTCGTCCAAGAAAAAGTGAGACACAGTGAGCCAGGTATCTCACTTTGACCTAAGTCGTTTTTGGGACTAAACGAAAAGAACTATTAATTTAAACTATAGAGAACTGTAGAACTATTCAAAAGTAACCTAGAACTCTAAAAATATGAGTTTACACCGAATGAAAATTAGAGCCTTCTCTAACTTGATTTCATCTTGTAATGTGGCGGAGCGCTATCTTGCTGGTAGAACAATAAACCTAAAAATAGAAGGCTATAACTAGATCGTGAATCAAACCGCATCAAACTTTAACTCTTGAAGAATCGCATGTTCTGGTGACTATGATTCCCAATTTTGTAAATTGTGGCGGTTGACAGTACAATTTACGTAAAAAACCGCCTCATCAGAAAAAAGCTATTACAAAATTGGTCAACCTAAAAGAATTTAAATCAGAATTTTAGAAAAATATTATTTTTTAATGGTTACACCAAAGAGAAAAGTTTAAAAAATCGCTACACCAAGAAAGAAATGAAACATTTTAAAATTGAAAATAGGTTTGCATTTAGAATTCCACCAAAAATAAGTTTAAGAAATGATGATGATTAAGGACTAAAAATTTAAAATAAGCAAATTTTATCAGAAAATAATCTTTGCAAATGAAATTGATTTTCAAAAAATTGCCAGGGAAAAATTAAAAAAAAATAGAAAATACTAAATCTAATGTGTTTTGTATTGCAGAAAACTACTATTTTATATGTCAGGACCAAAATACCATTTAATAAAAACCAAAATTTTAAAGACCACAACAATTCCAAATCAGTAGAAAACTACGCCAAAGAACCCGTACCTATACCATGTGTCTCACGAAAAAGACACGTCTAGCGACTTTATTTTTGACTTAAATAAATATAATATTAAATCGCATCTCGATTGCTACAATCTGCTTATAACAGATTTTTTTAGAGAGCTGCCGTCATAACGTCATCGGCCATTTTTTTTAAAGTCACAAAAAAATTATTAAAACTTTTTTATAGAGAATTTTCTATGCTATTTAACGATGTCGTCAATTCATAGGCTTATATAACAAACGCAAAACCAAAACAAAAAAAAGTTGGACATGGATTTTTTTATTATTAAAAAAAAAGTAAGCAATTAACCTCGGCAGATTTTGTTTTGTTAAATTTTGTGGCACACCATTTCTTGTCATTTACCTTTTTTTAATAATAAAAAATTCATGGCCAACTTTTTTTTGTTTTGGTTTTGCGTTTTTTCAAAGAAAACGTAATACAGTCCTATGAAATGATTACATCGTTGATTAGCACAGAAAATTCTCTATAAAAAAGTTTTAATTATTTTTTTGTGTCACTTAAAAAAACGGCCGATGACGGCAAGATGGCCGCTCTCTAAAAATAGTAGGAGTAATATTTTACGGGATGAGAAGTTTCCAGGACGAGCCGTAGGCGAGTTTTGAAATCCTGCGAGTCCCGTAATAGTAATTTACGTAACAAGTTCCAAAAGTGATATTTTACGCGATGAGTAGGAAGTTTTTTTTTAAGTAGGAATACTGCGAGTCCCGTAAAATCACTTTTGGAACGTGTTACGTACAATATTTTTTCTGCAGCCGATTTTATGTTAAAAAAGCAGAAACACACACGAATGTCATATGACAAGCGCTGTCATAATTAAATACGAAGTTGATGTTTTTGTAAAGGCCGCCTACATATATACGCAAAATCGTCCCGAAAGTAACGAAAAACGTCCCGAAAGTATAGAAATCGTTCCGAAAGTGAAAAAAAAATCATCCCGAAAATAACTACTTTCGGTACGATTTAAAGTGATACTTTCGATTTATTAAATCATACCGAAAGTTTTATTTTCGGGACGGCTGCTGTCTGTTACAAGCAGATTGTAACAATCGAGATGCGATTTGATATTATATTTGTTTTTTTTCAATTTAAGTCAAAAATAAAATCACTAGAGCTTGGGGCCTTTTTCGTGAGACACACGGTATGTAATATGAGTTGGCAGTTAAAAAAAAAGATTAAAAACAAAAAGACACAATGGAAATTATGTTAGTTATGTTGTTCTACACTACAAAACCGTCCATAAATGATTGATATCCTGTAACAGTTGTTATGAAAATGCCTGTTTTGAAAGTTCACCAACCGCTATTGTGGTTAATATAAAACTATATTTACACGGGCGGCTCGTGAATGTTCGGCGGAGTGCGATTTAACTAAAATTGATTGCAATGGGCACAAATAATAAAAACTATTTTCACACTTCATTAATTTCAAATTAAGTGCAAAAAACTCAAATATTGTTTTTTTTTTCTTTCGTCAAAAACTGTATCGATGTATCGTAAGCCAAATTATTAAAAAAAACTTACAAATAAAAAATGTTTCAGATGACAGTTATGTAGATTAATTAACAGAAGAAGATAGTGTAATAAATTACAGTTTCTATTTAAAAAAAAAAGTTGACATTGGCCCTTCTCAATGCGCCTTCTAAAACATTAAACCTTTTATCTGAAACACTTTTTTTCTGAAATGCATTGTTCATGAAATATTTGGTCTGAGTAGGACATCCTAAACCGTGCGGTTATCATATCGCCATTTTTTTAACGCTAATATAGGGGCTATAACAATCAAACATTCAGAATGTCTTATCGGCATCATCTAAAACATTTCTGCATTGAGTTTGAATCCAAAATGGTGAAATCACTTGGGGACCTTCCCTTGTTAGAGTATGCGTATTTGTTTAAATGTTTATAGAAAGTTAAGGTTATGTTTACATTTGTTTCTCGTGTAAGGCATCCATGGAATGAAAATGAACACCAAATAAAAACACCGACCGAAGCGGTTCTTTTTCGCCGCGAATAAAACATACGTTGTACCTTCGCCGTTTTTTTCGTGCTATTCGTTTTGCAAACAAGGTGATAATATAATAAAATACAAACTTTTCGCTCTGGTATGTTGCCGTGAAACGACGCTGAGCGCTTTGGTGAATTCATGCGTCCGCCCGCTCGATTGTCACGTTTCTTACGTTTCCCGCGCCTGCGAAAATTGAACAATATTATGCCTCCGAGTTTTCACCTTAGTAGTGGCGAACTCCCCAATATGCATTATCGAACATTTTCAGTGTGTAACGCACTGGAGCATTCCAATTATCGTTAACGGCAATTTTACATTTTGATGTCGACACCTGTCACGTCTAAAATTTCACCAAAAATAGTTAAATCATGAGCTAAAACTGTAAAATAAAAAACCTTTTTTCACAAACGGGACAGAAAGTCGATTTCTCCGCCGTCGAAATCACGAGAGAATTAACATTTCCCTTCCTAGGGAGAGAAGTAATTATTTCTCTCCCTACGTGATTCCATTATTTATTTTAACTATCACGGTTGACAGCGTTTTTTTTTATGGTAAGTTTTAGAAACGAACGTTTTACTCTTAAAATATCACTTTTGTGAAAAAAATAGTATATACACCTCGGGAGAGAATGCTATTTTCCCTCTGTTCATTGTATCCCTCAGGCTTTCGCTCTCAGAATACAAATTTGCACCTCAGGAAAAATCACGCATTTCTCTCCCTTGATTATATATCATATATATCATATACTATTTTTTTGATACAGCAATAAGTGAATTATTAAATATGTTCATTTTAATGTAATTGGTTAAAAATAAAATATGGTTTTAATAACAATATCTCGCCTTATTTTCTAGGGAACACTGATAAATTACAATAATAGAAAGCAAGTGTTTTATTTATAACCAATCTATAAATACGAGTATGTACTTCATTAAAATTCAAAAATAAGCATAATATTCCTCGATTCTCGACAAATAACTTTCTAAACAGATTTATTACAAATACAACTATGTAACGGATTATTACACGCATTATACTGATTTTAATTAAGCAGTATCTCGTTACAGTTGATTACATGTCAATTTTTACGCAGTAATTATACAAAAGCATATTTATCCTTGGTTATTATTTTCGGTAGTCAAAATCGTTTAATTTCGTACGTTAATAACTTCTGTTCGTTGCGCTTCCGCCTTTCAAGTTCACGATAACAATAACTTTAAATCATAACACCAAAAAAAAAAAGATGTGGAATAAATTAGGGTGAGGACAAGCCCACCAGGAATTAATTAAAATTGTAACTGTTAGGGATAGGCTAAGGTGGGACAGAATCTGCGTATGAAGAATTAGAACAAATTTTTCACATTTTTTACGACCGTTACTATGCGGTAATCAATAATATTGATTGAATGAAATACTACGTTCTTAAAATATAGTTATAATGTACACAATTTACATAATAAGATGACTTAAGTTACAACGTTTGGCTGTCAATAGACGGAACTGAAGTCGTGTTATTATATGTATATTAATGTAAATTTGTATACAGGGTGTCCTAAATAGAGTAGGATTGCATGGGTATCTTTCTTATTCTTAAAGCTAGAGATCTGGTTAAATGGGCAATGTTGTGCAGTTTTCTATGCTGATTCAGATTATGTGGAGAAATTTTCAAAATTTCGAACAGTTTAGAAAATATTTAAAAAAAACTGAAAATTGCGATTTTCAAAAAAATCAAATATCTCAATAATTATTAAAGATGCGAAAAAAAGTTTTAAATAAAAGTTACTTGGTTTAATTAGGCAAACATAGAAATCAAGTCAAAATAAAATTCAAGATGGCGGTTTCCGAGATATTAATACCAACTTTCTTATTTCAAATGGCCGCCATATTTGATTTTTACACGCATAAATAGACTTTTTTTTCTCTTTTCAACGATGTACAACAACCTATGTCAAAGTAAAAAATAATGGAAATATTAATTGTTGTAAGTTTCAAACAAGTAGGCATAAATAAAAATAAAACAAAATTTGTTATAACGACTAACTGCCATCTTACATTAGTTTATCAGTTGTATTAATCATTCATACATGTGTATTGTCTTAAGTTGTTGTAATATCGATAAATATTAATTACTTGAAATGGCGAATTATTCAATATCTGAACAATACGATATGTTTTGTAATTACATCAAGTGTTACAAAAACCCCCATCTTGCAGCACAAACATACCAAGCAAACTTTCCTGGAAGAAGGCAGCCGGACATTAAGATATTTAAAAGATTGGATGAAAATATGCAATTGTATGGAAGTTTAAAAAAACCTAAGAGAAATAGAAATATGATCGTTGATGATGAAGAATTAACATTGGTTTGTGTGGCAGCTAATCCGAACATTTCATGTCGGCAGATAGAAAATGAAGTTAACGTATCTAAGTCTAGACTCTAGAGCAGGGGTCTGCAAACTACGGCCCGCGACCTCAACGAGTCCGGCCCGCGACAAGCAGTTATATTTTCCGTAAATGTTACATTTTAAAATTCTATAACGATTTTTTGTTATAGGTTTTGAAATTAGATATATATAAATAAAATTAATTATATCTTGGCCCACTAGGTTATGAAGAATTGTATATATGGCCCGCGATGGAAAAAGTTTGGAGACCCCTGCTCTAGAGCATCAACAATTTTAAAAAAAGCACAAGTTTCACCCTTATAAATTGCACCTATCTCAGACTTTACAACCAAATGATAACATCCGTAGATTAACATTTTGCAGGTGGTTAATCAACAAAATTACGGAAAATGGTGATTTTATAAACACAATTTTATGGACTGACGAATCTTACTTTTCTAATTGTGGATTATTTAATCGTCATAACGAGCACCATTGGGCTCAAGAAAATCCACACATAGTTATTCCACGGCGAAACCAATTACGGTTCGGCTTTAGTGTTTTTCGTGGCATAATGGGAAATCGTTTACTTGGTCCTATAATTTTTGATGGAACTCTAACTGCACAACGTTATTTGGAAATTCTTCAAACAACCTTAGAAGATTTATTGGATGATTTACCTTTGGCACAAAATATGCAAATATGGTACCAGCAAGATGGCGCTCCAGCACACAATACCAGAGATGTTATTACTTATCTAAATGGACGTTTTAATAATAAAGTAATAGCGACTAATACACCTGTACAGTGGCCAGCCAGATCTGCAGACTTGACGCCTCTTGACTTTTATTTGTGGGGCACTTTAAAAAACAAAGTAACTTCAATTATAACAAAGGATGAACTTCGCGAAGCAGTGACAGAGGCAATAAACGGCATTAATCGCAACACATTGCGAAAAGTAACTGGCAGTGTTGTAAAACGCTGTCAATTGTGTTTGGCCAATAACGGTCAACATTTTGAGCATTTTTTATAATTTATTGTGATTTTACTACTTGGTTGTATTACCTCTTTTTCTTTTGTTACATTTGCTTTAAAAATAATTTAAAAAATTTAAATTTAAATTTAAACAATTAATATTTCCATTATTTTTTATTTTGACATAGGTTGTTGTACATCGTTGAAAAGAGAAAAAAAAGTCTATTTATGCGAGTAAAAATCAAATATGGCGGCCATTTGAAATAAGAAAGTTGGTATTAATATCTCGGAAACCGCCATCTTGAATTTTATTTTGACTTGATTTCTATGTTTGCCTAATTAAACCAAGTAACTTTTATTTAAAACTTTTTTTCGCATCTTTAATAATTATTGAGATATTTGATTTTTTTGAAAATCGCGATTTTCAGTTTTTTTTAAATATTTTCTAAACTGCTCGGAATTTTGAAAATTTCTCAACATAATCTGAATCAGCATAGAAAACTGCACAACATTGCCCATTTAACCAGATCTCTAGCTTTAAGAATAAGAAAGATATCCATGCAATCCTACTCTATTTAGGACACCCTTTATACATTACAATAAATAATTGTGTTTTGATTTTTTTGTACCATTTTTCCAAGGACTCCATATGGAGTCATGATTTTTTTTCTGGAATAATAGGGAAACATTTTTTAAATTAATTTTGTTGAGTTAGAATATGGTATTAAATCATGAATTTTACAAAAAAAAAAAATTTATTTCCAAAAATTAATTTGCGAAAGTGAGGGTTAAAAACATAGTTTTTAATTCAATCTACACTTTTTCTTTATTAGCTCTTTTTAATTTTTTTTCAAACCAACAGAAATTGACTTCTAGGTTTCTGTGTTACAAATGATCTAGTGATATTAAATACGTACACTGTTTGTTCGCAAGGAGATTAATAGATTATTTAAGGGAAGAAAGAAACAAAAAAAAAACATTTTGATATGTTGAATCTAAACACAAACTCAACCTACTAAAAACCAGTAACAGCAGTAATAACCTCTCCTACCGTGTACAAACGTTCCACATTGAAAACAACAAAGGCGACCACCTCAATACCTCATACAATGGAATCAGAACGCGGACCTAAACTTCCTTATGGTGTTCTAATATCATTGCCCACTTTCAGCTACTCCTAAAGGGGTTTTAGTGTAAGCCATAAATCGTGACTGGAAATTTTACGTTGCTGTACCAAATCGCAAAGAGCGAGAGCGTTCAAATGTGGTGAGCGGTCTGAATAATATGCCTTTTGTAAAAGTGCATGCGAAATACCACGACTCTACGCCAATTTAAATCTTGATTGAAAGTTTCCTTTTGAGTTGCACCGCGCTTGTTTAATAATTGTACGTTTCAAATTGTATATGAGGAATAAATGTTACCGTACGCTCCGATAAATGTAATCCGTCTAAATTTGTGTAAATGTAAATGTTAGTGTTTAGAATGTAAAACTGTTTCTTGCATTATCTACAAATGTTAAAAATAATGATAATAATTAGAGATTTGATTTTCAGACATAATTACAAATATATGGTTTAAAACGTAATACAGTATCTAATCGCCAATCGAAATGAAGTTGTATTTAATTTTGAATTATGATAATTTAACTTCTTCAATGACAGAAGCACATGTCAAAGAATGCTGCTTAAATTGTAAACGAATAGGATTTACCGTATTACATCTATCTCGTCTGAAGTGCTGAAAATCCCCGCAGCTGTGTATAACATTGCCACTGTTTGCTGTTGAGGTACCGATTGTTTTTGAAAAGATTTGAAAATTTAAAATCAATTTATCTCTGAAGAGGTTAAATGTTGATTGTAGTTGACTGCATTTTTCTGACAATACGTGATTATCTTTTGTCGTAGTTCTCCAATATTTATAGGTGGATCTTCTAACCCAAAATACTCCTTTATTATGACCCAAATACATGTATCAGGTGAATGAGAAGGATAATCGAAATCTGCCCTACGAGAAATTATTCTATTTTCAAAATGTTTTTGCTGAAAATACGCGACTATCTTTTGTCGTAGTTCTACATTATTTACACTTGGATCTTCTAAACCAAAATACTTCTTTAGCATGACCCAAATACATGTATCAGGTGAATGAGAAGGATAATCGAAATCTGCCCTACGAGAAATTATTCTATTTTCAAAATGTTTTTGCTGAAAATACGCGATTATCTTTTGTCGTAGTTCTACATTATTTACACTTGGATCTTCTAAACCAAAATACTTCTTTAGCATGACCCAAATACATGTATCAGGTGAATGAGAAGGATAATCGAAATCTGCCCTACGAGAAATTATTCTATTTTCAAAATGTTTTTGCTGAAAATACGCGACTATCTTTTGTCGTAGTTCTACATTATTTACACTTGGATCTTCTAAACCAAAATACTTCTTTAGCATGACCCAAATACATGTATCAGGTGAATGAGAAGGATAATCGAAATCTGCCCTACGAGAAATTATTCTATTTTCAAAATGTTTTTGCTGAAAATACGCGATTATCTTTTGTCGTAGTTCTGCATTATTTACACTTGGATCTTCTAAACCAAAATACCTCTTTAGCATGACCCAAATACATGTATCAGGTGAATGAGAAGGATCATCGAAATCTGTAGAAATTATTCTGTTTTCAAAATGTTCACGAAGTAAGTCTAAAGAGCGTCCGGCTGTATGGCTTGTTGCACCGTCCTGTTGAAACTAGCAGATTTCGAGCGCAGCAAAGAATTTTGAAATTTCTCACAAAAGATGTAACAAGTTTAGTTAACAGTAACTGAATGTTCTTCTTCATCCTCAGCAAAATAAGGATCAATGATCCAGTATTTAATAATTAGACAATGACTTATCCACACCACATGTGTCTCTAATTTAGTTGACTTGTGTAAATCGACATACACTGCCGAGCATAAAACTAAGGTCACTCCGTAATTTGAATTTTTTTGGAAATTTTTAGTGTCTTACGTGTTTTTTCGGTTGTACCAGTTACTAACTGATTGCTTGAATAAAAAAAAGTTTTTGTTGTTCAAAGTTTATTGAAAGTAATGAAAATGAACAATTTCAATTTGATATGGTAAGTAATGAAAATGATCAAGTTTACTTTCATATGCTTTTGTTGAAACAAAGAAGTATAGTTTTTGTTTCTGTTTTTGAGCTGGTTACGGTGACACTGGTTTAAAAATGTATGAATTTTTGTTTGGGATTTTTAAAGTTTGTTGTTTCCTAATTATTGTCTCTCTAAAATTGAGAGTGCGTGTAATATAATTGCACAGGCCGAAAGACTATAGGTCGATAGCCCTTTCACAGCAATAAGTATCCATATGTACCTAAATTTTTGTATTACATAAATATAAACTGTATGTGTTTGTACTGTGAATAAAGATGTCTGTACAGGGTGTTTCAAATTCGAGGCTCACCATGGGGATCTCGCTTATTAGAAGACATAGAGGGCATGTTTAAATTTGGCACTTTTGCAGAATTTTATGCTGATTAATAATCCACTGAGTAAAATTACTTAAATAGTTTTGTTTTTGAGTTAAGTCCAAAAAACTGAAAAAACTGATTTTTGTTTTTTTATTATATCATCGTTATTTGAGGTGACATTTAAAAATCGTAAAGACGTTCTTATAGCACTTTTTTATTATCTAATAGATGTCATAAGATTTTTACTTGTAACTTGTTTCGTTTCTTTTGAACCATCATCAACTTGCTTATTTCTTATGGAAGCCATATTTGATTTTTATCGCATCTCAATGCTCATTTTTTTGTGATGACAACAATATAACACAACATACATTTAATTTCATAAATGAACATATAATCATTTAAAACACTTTTATTGGCAATCTATTTAGCGCTTACTAGAAATCATTCGTGCCATGGAATTAAAATCAATTAAAAATCGGAATAACTCTTTGTTTTCAAACACTATTATTGTTTATGAATAATAACATCGTTCGATAATTCAGAAATATAAGAAAGATATGTTACGTATTTTTTATTCAGTAAACAGAAATACATTATTGGCTAGATGAAAATATTAAAAATGTATTTAGAAAGAAGGCAACCCCATCAAACCTTTTTGTCCACGGATCGACAGAAAGTTCCTCTTGAAGGTCGCAATAATATTTTGGAAATGTAAATACTAAATATATCTTAATTTTTCGTTTACTTACAAAACATATTTTATAATAAATCAAAATTCATCAATCTCTTGTAGCGATGTTGCAGTTGAATTGCCAGCAAAGATAAACCATATGGAATTCCTTTGGGCCACACACTTGCGCCTAGTGATTTAAGACGCCTTGCATTTTGTAATTGGTTGCTATAAACGTGCAATGAAGATGGTAAATAAAAAAAAACGTGATTTGGATAGGACACATGAATGCAAATTCACAGTGTTTCTAATTCCATGGCACGGATGATTTTTAGTAAGCACTACATAGATTGCCAAAAAAAAGTGTTTTAAATGATTATAAGTTCATTTATGAAACTAAATGTATGTTGTGTTATATTGTTGTCATCACAAAAAAATAAGTATTGAGATGCGATAAAAATTAAATATGGCGTCCATAAGAAATAAGAAAGTTGATGATGGTCCAAAAGAAACGAAACAAGTTACAACTAAAAATCGTATGTCATCTATTAGGTAATAAAAAAGTACTTTAAGAACGTCTTTACCGTTTTTAAATATCACCTCAAATAACGAAGATATAAAGATAAAACGAAAATCAGTTTTTTCAGTTTTTTGGACTTAACTCAAAAACAGAACAATTTAAGTAACTTTTCTCAGTGGATTATTAATCAGCATTAAATTCTACAAAAGTGTCAAATTTAAACATACCCTCTATCTCTTCTAATAAGCGAGATCCCCATGGTGAGCCTCGAATTTGAAACACCCGTATACCGGGTGTTTCAGACCACCCGTACACCCCAAATTTCTCGCGAAATACAAATCGGATTGACATACAAAAAATACGTCTAAATTTTCATGTGGTGTGAAATTTAAACCACCACCCCTCCCCCCTGGGGCGGGGTGGGGGTAACTTTGAAATCTTAAATAGGTACCCCTATTTTTTATTGCAGATTTGGCTTCAACTCTAAAATATATTAGGTTTTTATTCGAAACATTTTTTTCGATTAGCAAAAAAAAATTTATTTTTTTAATATATTTTTTTTTTTATTAAAAGAATCCTATTTGCCGTTACAAACATTCATACAATACCACAATAGAAAAGAATAGAATGGAATTTGATAATCAAATTAATTTTTATTCGTTTCTACGATTTTTTTTTTATAAAGAATTTTTATTTTTTTTTGCTTATTTCTGACATAAAATTACGAATGACTTCTATCAATGCCTTATTTAAGAGATGACTACGTAAAAGATGTCGTAATAAATCATTTGATGCGAGAAATAAATATAATTCAATAAATGTTTTTGCCAAATATAGCGCCATCTATCGCTTATCGAAAATCTTTTTTCGGATAAAAGCCTAATATTTTTTAGCATAGAATCAAAATCTGCTATAAAAAATAGGGGTTCCCATTTAAAATTTCAAAATTACCCCCCTTCCTGACCCAGGGGGAAGGGGAGCAGTTCACATTTCACACCACATGATTGGGCTCAAAAAACATTTTTGGACATTTTTTTTTATCTCAATCCGATTCGTATTTCAGAAGATATTTGGGGTGAACGGGTGGTCTGAAACACCCTCTACCGGGTGTTTCAGAGGTCAGGGAACGGTCAATCACGTGCTTATTTTTCAAAATTTCGAAAAAAAATTTATACAAAAGTTGTGTATAATAGTGATCTGCACGCCCTAAAAATATTTAAATTTATACAGGGTATCTCATAACAAAGTTACAGACCAAACTTATGTTTTTTTTAAACGGAACACCCTGTATTCTTTGTCATTTTTGAATTATGTGGAGCAAATAAAGGTGAGTTACTTCAATACTCCCTATACCTATTGTTTGCTGTTTGCGAAATATTTGAAGGTTTGTAGTAATTGCCCGCATTTCATGAACTGACGTTTATTTGATTTGACGTTAATGCTTTAACATCAAACGTACGGTTGTGAATAAAATAGTGAACAAACCTGGGAGAAAAGTTTAATTCCTGTCTCGCTATAAAGTTGCTCGTGAGCAGACGCAAGATTATCTATCTTCAACCATCATCTTGAGCGGAGAATTTGGAACTTGTACATACTATTTGTCAGGTAAACACGAGCAGACCTCATAACTCCCTCGCGAGATAAAACTCATAACTCCCGAGGGACTTTTTTCATGCCTTGTATCCATGGCGATAATAGTAAAATCATACTACTAAAAATAAAATAAATTTATTAACAGAAATATACATAGAAGTAATTTGACATATAGAATACAAGATTTACAAAATGTGTAATGTTTTATTGAAATATCCCCGCTTTAGAATGTTCAATTTAGGAGCATATTCACTGATGATTTACTAATGTAATGTATTACGTGTATGTAAGTATCTTATGTTTTTTTATTGACTTGTTTCATACTGTATAGTCTTACGAATACATAAATATCTTATCTTATAGAAGGCAATTAGTAAATTTCTAGTAGATTTATTGTGCAGTTTTGATAGAATATTAATTCCCATTGTAGCGACACTGAATCTGAGTAAGGCGGACAAAAACAATTCTTTAAATTCATTGGAGCACTCACTAAAGCTGAATACGCAAGTTTAATATAATTATACTTGGATCAATGGATCTTTACGTGCACGACAATACTGATAGTTGTCCGGTACAAACAACGCTAAGGATTCGCGTACTTGAAACAAATTGCACAATTAAACAACAAAATGAAATTAGTCCAAGAGCCCGCGACGTACGACAATTGAAACAGCAGTATGAGATGTATACGCAAATATGCCTTTGTGGTGACCGAATACGAAACGCTTGGTCTTCTGTCGGGCCGCATTTGGCCGGAAGATAAACAAATCAAGTTCGTTATGAGCCCATTCCTTTATAATTTTGACGTTTTAAACGTCAGACAATTTTGGTTTTTGCACGAGGAGTAACAGATCTCTACGGAGTTAGCGCAAGCTACAATGTGATGATCTTAGATACCTGTTAAGACGGCTTTATAACAACCCGGGAACGGTAACGAAAATATACCAAGCTTTTCGTTCTCGTTACCGGAAATTAGTTATAAGTTGTGCATGTCAACATGCGAATCATATTTAACTTTTGATTCCCGTTTTGGCACCTTCGTCTTAAGTTTTCGATTTCTTCCGGGGTCTAGATTTTCCAGAGGTAGAAAGTGACTGATTTCTCTCACTCGCAATTTTAATACTGGAAATAGTCCGTAAACTTATTTTTAAAGGATCATCAGCTCTCTATGAAACGATGTAATATTAATAATCAGGTAATTAGACAACAAAGAAAGAAATAGTCCATAAAATTGACCACCAGATTCCGCGCCTGAGAATTTAGACATTTACCTGACATTTTTTAAAAAGAACTGTTTTTTATATATCACGAAGAATGTTTGTCACGGCGTATTTATGTTACGACTAAAAATATATAATACTATATTAAATAGAAAATACGTACACATATTATTGCGTCTAATTTAACTTATCATAGAGTGAGTAAATACATGAAAATCTTGTCGGAACTAGGCTCGGCTATCCATGATGTGTACGCAAAGATCCATTGATCAGACTCTACAATTGTAAATTTGAGCAGTATTTTATAATCTTTCGCGACTCTCGTTGTACACTACACTATTAGGTAGAAATACTTTTTCGTCAGAACCATTGTGAGAACCATTTTCAAGACGAATTTAACATCAGCGCAATATTTATACGTCATTTAATGACAAATAAACCAAATTTTACAAATGAATATTGAGAAACCAATTCCGCAGCACTTCGGTTCCGTTCATTTCGGCGAATATTTTATATTCGTAAATCTGTGATTTGGGCCTATATAAAGCTACATAAAAGTCTGGGTCAGAGACCATAATATAAAGTGAATTATCTCTTGCAACAACAAATTCCTAAATACTAAGCAGTCATCATCAGCATACAATATTCTCAAATTTCTAAACAGCATTAAGAAACTCAATATGTTTTAATTATTTATGGTTAAAACATAACCAATTTTTCAAATCAATTTAATTATGGATTGCCACGACGCGACCATCGTCTTCGCCAAATTTGTAACTTTTGTAGGATGCACAATGAAGCAACAAATTATGAACTTGCGTACCCACACTTTGATGCAACCTCGAATGCATCCCATTTGAAACCATTTATAGACAAGAAGTTAGAAACACGGAAAATATAATTAATTTTTTTTCTCCTCATGATATATACACATGTGGGAAATGAAGATGATGCGTGCGTGGTCGCTATTGTTGCTGCAATGTTTGTTTGCAGTTATTCATTTTTCCAGGGATACGCGTACAAAATTGTATATCATCAAGGATCATCAGTTGCACAATTTGAATGAGTCAGTGGAACCAACGCGTCTTTATTTTCATTTTTTTTTGTTGCTAAATAAGTATGAGGTTTCCAATAAATTGGATAACGTTAGACAGAAAGACCTCTGGTTAATAGCCATTTGGGAGATAAAAGCGCAATTTTGTACAAATGTTATACAGGTATGGGGAACTAGAACCACTATATTTTGGTTATGGGGTGAGTGACCCCTTGGGCCCCATTTATGCCATTTAAATGGCATCACCCCTTTTGTGATCCCTTAAATTAAACGTTTTTTTGAATAGTATTCACCAGTACAAGAATGTTTTTAAAATATAATACAGGGCCGAACAAAAAGTATAATTAATATAAAATAAACTCCGATTCTATGAATTCCTATTTTATTTAATTAGATTCTTATAATGCATTCCATTTTGGGATACAAAAAAAGGATAATATTTTTTTTTCTCCAAATACTCGAAGCAGTGGGTGCGGTTTCAACAAATAACAACCTATTGCAGTCAGGTGTGTTAGATTGTTCGTCAAATTAAAAAGCGATCGAAGTGAAATAATTTCAGACGAATTCACTATTTAATTTTCGGCCACTTCTGATGAGTGTTTTGCAATAGCTAGGTTTGTTTACTTAATATTAATAATAATTATTAATTATTTATTTCTCAACAGAAAAAATCCAATTACAGGGAAAATATAACATAACATTGACATTAGACATATACATATTTTACATAGCAATAAAAACCAACAGGATTATGTGAAAAATTTAAAAAAAATAGGCCTATTAGTTTTCGAGATAGATTCCTTGTATTTAGGACATAATTGGTTGCAATTTCCACCCTCGAGCGAAAACCTATCATTTTACGCCCTTGATAACTATTTTAGAATTAGAAATTTTAACAGAAATATGCAGTTTGATGTCCCCGAGACGATTCCAATAATTTCTTTCACAAGAGTGCTGTATAATTAATAGGTAAAATATTACGACATCTAAATAAACAAAACAAAGTGATTAGTACCATTAAAACGCGGAAACTTATCAAACATAAAATGCTACTTAACATCGATCAAGAAGAGATCGAAGAAAGTCGGGAAGCCGACCGCAAGAGAACGTCTTTTTTTGGTATGGAGAATGCACGTCATTGTTTTTTAGAGATGAATGGTTGCTAATGTTCTAGGCGGACACGAGAAAGAAAAAGATATTGTAATAATGAAAAAGACAATCTAGCTTAAAGACCCCAAGTTAAAAATAACGTGGTTGCGTTGAATCAAATTATCTTAAGTTTTTGCATTAAGTCTACGTAATTGTCGGTATTTGCTTAATTATATTTGATTGCCTTAGCTTTTTGATGTAAAGCATAATCGTTTGTGGGTGTAATTAATAATTGTTCTCACATAATTATTGTGATAATAATTGCAGAACATTAGCTCCTAATTACTTGACGCAATGAAATTGTTTTCGTTGCGTATGAAATATGTCCCTCGTCATGAATTTGTTGATTCTTATCAAATGCCAAATAAAAATTAAAAATTAGAAAAAAAAACATCTTTGTAGAATTCTCGTTGCTCACTTGGTCAAATACTTCACACTTATTTGTTTTACAGATACAGTGTGTCCACGGATGGAGTTGACGAAACGAAAAACTACTTTATTATTAATTTTACGGCAAAAAGTCATTTTTTATAAAAAATTCTGCTTGTCGAACAAAATTGTTTGTCATAAAAAAATGAGATCAGGAGTACAAGGTGTTAATAAATTTAAAAAATAAACAACAAAATGCTTCAAAAGATAAGAACCATTTTTTATACTAAACGTTTATTAAACAATTGATAATTTTTATTCTACATAACTACCTCCCACTTCAACACACTTTTCCGCTCTTCTAATGAATTTATTGTACACTATGTGAATGGTTTGTGGCACATTTAGTTCATTTATAGATTCCTGAATGCGCCCTTTTAATACTTCCGAGTCATGTGGCAGATTATTTGAATAGACCCTTTGTTTTACGGCACCCCACAAGAAAGAGTCTAAAGGAGTAATGTCAGGTGACCTAGCAGGACAATGGATTGGGCCAAAGCTTCCTATCCACCTTTCACCAAAATACTGATCTAACCATTGTCTGATTAAAACCGTTGAATGAGCTGGACAGCCATCGTGCTGCCAAAACATGTTATTGCGAATTTCTGGCTCTGACGTATTTAGAATTGATAAGATAAACGTTTCCAAAATGTCCAAGTAAATTGTAAAAATCATAATTTTTATTTAAACATTTGTATTTATGCTACATCTTAGCTTATAAACAACTTTATTTAATAAACATTTTGTATAAAATAAAAAATATTGATTCTTATCTCTTGAAGCATTTTCTTCTTTTCTTAATTATTAACACTCTGTACATCTGATCTCAATTTTTTTAATGACAAACAATTTTTTTCAACAAGCAGAATTTTTTATAAAGAATGACTTTTTGCCGTAAAATTAATAATAAAGTCTTTTTTCCTTTCGTCAACTTTATCATGGACACACTGTATACTGCTTATTTCTTGATAATGATCAGATAACCGAAACATATTGGAATTATAGACAATATGAAACAAGCGTTAAGTGTTTTAATTTTTGTATTACAAAACAAATTCAAGGTTTAATGTTTTTAGTTTATATATTTTAACTAAAAGTATGAAATATACAGCGTCTGGTAGTGAAACCTGATATAATATTTGTATTTATACCTAGACGTTATACCTTTTACTTTGGTATTAAATTTGCACTCCTTTGATAACACTGTTTTGGTGCCTATATTTTTTTAACAGCTTCTAAGTAATTTTAGGGTGCAGTATCCAAAATAGCCTTCAGATCTAGTTTTTGAGGTACGCCATTTTGGGCTATTTTATAAAAAAAAATCATGGTATTTCTCAACTTACGTACATTTTACGTTATTACTATTGCTTTTTGTTAACTGCCTGTTAAAAAAAAACAAAAAAACAAGGAAAGGTATTATTTCATAAAGAATATAAATATACATTGATCACTATCGCGGGGTATGGATTTCTGCGAATGACGGAAGAAATGATTTGTTTTAGTTGAAGGAGTGCCCGTAAGGTTTTTTTTTATTTAAGTACTTATATTAGTTATGAGAATATTAATTTTGATTTAGTTGTGGCTGGTTTCAAACTTTGTCAAAAATCGAGATTTATATCAAGAGGTGTGGATTTCTGCAACTTACGGAGAAACCATTCATTAATTTGCTGTGATAAACGACGCAGAGAAGACGTAGGTTCACCTTCCAAAATTCCTTGGGCTGTGTTAATAGCATCCTAAGTACGTTTGACTGGTCTACCACTTCCTGGTTTACGAAGAATATTACCCGTTTCATTAAATAATACGGTAGATCGTGATAAGGTATTTTTAAATTCATCATAAATAATGAGAATTCTTCCTGAAACTCTGCCATAGGTGCGTCGAATGAATACACCCAATTTCCGTCCACTTTAGTCCCATTTCGGAAATAACTTTAAACTAAAAACGTTGTTGCTGTAAACCATTGTAACCACGGAATAATTGCAAATTTTAGAAAGATCTGACGTTTTGTACGTCAATTCGTAACCAACTTAAATTTTTAAAAATAAAAAATTATGGCGCTCTTTTTTAAAATTTTAATGAACTTATCAATTCTCTGCGCTAGACACAAATTAGCGGCGAACCGCCTTCGATTCTATATACCATTAAACGTCAAATTTCTAAAACGTGTATTAAGTGAATGTCTACTACGGATAGTGACGAGTTTACACTAACACCGCCAGAAGTCTATGCAAATAACGCAACAATAAGTCTACTTCCGGAAAAAGGTAAACATCTCTATGAAAAAACATAAGAAAGAAAAGGTAACGCGTCATTCCGAATCGGCGTTGTTAGTCTTTTTTGCGAATATTGCTGCAAAGGGCTTAATAGCAAGTTTGTGGCCTAAATATTCGATGCTTAAAGCAACTTTAAGCTTAAAAGAAAATATGGACATAAGCAAGTTTAATAAATTGACCATGTTTATAAAGAGGAAACACGACAAAGAACAAGTTTAAAAATTTATATCTGATGCTCCTGATAACCTCTTTCTAATAAGCAAGGTAAGCAAATGGCCGAAAGCTAATTTAAAAATATAATTACATATTATATGCCTTTCATAGGTTGCACTTATTTTTGGAGTGGCTGGTGCATTGAAGAAGGATAAGCTATTGAAATTAGAAACAAATAATGTGCAAAATATGGGATCAAAATTATTAATTACAATTCAGGGAACTAAAACAAAAACAAATAGAATATTTACGATAGTAGATAATGAACATAAGACCCTCTTAATAGTTATTTAACCAACAAGTGTGTTAATGATAGTGATTAATGATCGAGACATTTTCACAGCACACAGAAAACCCAGTTTCACATAAGTAAGATGTTACAAAGAGCAATAAAATTTCTAAAGCTTTATTTGTTAAAGTAGGAAACTCGTCCTTTACTCGTAACCAAAACGTGACAATATTATTTTCGTGTTAAAACATCTGCTTTAATGTGCTGTCACTAGATAAGTCAATTATCATTTCCTGCTCTGCTGTCGTAAGGCCAAAATCATGATATTTTTCAATCACAAACGGGTTTCTAATCCATTCATATTTGGACATGTCAAGATCTTTAAAGTAAAACGAGAATTGCTCCTTTAAACTGGTCAAGTGTTTATTAATAAGAACTTTACTTTCTTCTATTTCATCTGCAAGACAGGTAATTTTAAAAGTGGGAAACATGTCAAAGTTATTATTTTTCAAACTTATTATCCACAGTTCCAATTTTCTCATAAATGCAGTAACCTTGTCTTTCTGGGAAAAAGCATGAATTTGAGGCCCTTGCATTGATTTAGTACTGAGTCTTTGAAAAGTATCCACTAAATACCCAAGTTTTACAAGGAATTTTGGGTCATAAAACAAGTTTGCTTCATCTCTATTATTATCAGTAAGGAATATGGCGATCTCTTCTTTTAGCTCAAACACCCTTTGAAGTACTTTGGAACGAGAAAGCCAACGTGCCTCACAATAATATAGAACTGATGTATATTCTGAACCCATGTCATTACACAATTTTGCGAAAAGCCTTCCTCTTAATGGGCTATTTTTGATAAAATTTACAACTCTTATAATAACTTGAAATACTGTTAGTAAATCTTCACCCATATCTCTTGAAACAAGTGATTGTCTATGAATCATGCAATGCGTCCAAATTGCCCGAGGAGCCACCTTTCGAACTAGTGCCTATAGACCAGCGTTTTTTCCTGCCATAGATGGAGCTCCATCTGTGCATAGTCCAACACAGTTCTCCCACAGAATGTTATTTTCATTGAAAAATTTATCAATCATATTAAAAACTTCACTTGCTGTAGTATTGCCTTCAATAGGTTTACAGAATAACATGTCTTCTCTAACATCAGTTTCCACAACATATCTTACATATGTAATCAAGTGTGCATCCTTAAGAACATCTGTAGCCTCATCTACTTGCAACGCGAAAGAAGATAGTTTTACTTTTTCTATTAATTGATCTCAAAGATCTTCAGATATATCGGATATTCGTCTTCCCACCGTATTATCTCCAAGTGGAATGATTTTAAGTTGATCAGCATATGATTCACCTAGCATCGTAGCTACCATGTCAATAGCTGCAGGTAGCACTAAAGTTTCTCCTATTACATGGGGTTTTTTGCATTTAGCAATTCTATAAGAAACCTTATAAGACGCGAGCAATGCTTTTTGTGTAACAGACATGGTCTTTGAAAACATTTCTTTTTGTTTATTTAAATTCTCCAATTTTCTTTGGAAAAATTCTATTGTCTTGCCAACGTGATCTGCATGTACGTTTTCGAGATGCCGTTTTAATTTATTTGGTTTCATGCTGTCTGAGGCCAAAGTATTCAGACACAGCAAACACATTGGTCGTTCTTGGCCATTAATGACTTTACATGTAAATCCAAATGATAAGTACATTGGATCATATTTTCTACATTTAGGTTTACTATTTTGCGAAGATGTTCCGCTATTTTCGTTACCTTTTCTTTTGCCGTCTGCTTCTGCTTCATTCAATTTTCTTTTCAACCCAGTTACGTATTTATCCATCTAAAAGGGTTATTATTTTAAATCAAATAAAAATACTTTATAACAGTTTTGAAATTTACCTCAATATTAATTTAGAAGTGAACCAAAGCGAAGATATATATATATCAACGTGGTTATCGCAGGCACTACTAACGAACTAATTCTGTTTATAGACAATCTGCGTGGAAACGGGCGAGTTTAACCAACGTTTCTTAACGAAATGCCGCGTGTCTGTTCTCGTCTGGGCGCACGCATCCAGGTGTAGTCGCGTCGGCCGAGTCGGCCGCAGTCGCGCGCAATTAATGATAGTTCCACACCAGATGTGATGAGCGCTAGCGTCGTCGAATTAACGACGGCCTTGGCTCATAAGCCTTGTCGGGGCCTGCTGCCTGCTTCTGTTTACTGAAGTTTGGCGGGAGTAACCCCGAGAATACCCGGGATGATCCGAGTGCTTGTCTAGTGTTTCCTCGCGCTCCGCTCCAAACGGGAAAGCGAGATGTTTTCGTTCCAGCAAGAGTATGGATGGATTTTTTAGCATTTATACCCGAGAAATTCGCGGCGAGGATTGTGGATTACGTATAACCGTTTTTCTGATTAATTTTTTTGACACCTATTCGACTTTTTTGGTTTGTATTCGAAAATGATATTTTGGAATCAGCTGCGTGCCCCCCCTGCAACAGTTTCGTGCCCCCCTAGGGGGGCGCGCCCCACTGTTTGGAACACACTGTACTAAATGGATGCACAGAGGGAGATTGGACGGGAAAGAGAACGTATATTGGTCAACAGGGATCGTCGGTAATAGACTACGCAATAGTGAAAGGGGTGGCGAGAGAGGAAATAAGAAAAATGGAGGTGGAAGAGATAATGGGGTCGGATCATTTGCCGGTGAACATAGAAATATGGATAGGCAAGGGTGAAGACGAGGAGAGAGAGCAAGAGGAAGAGAGGCTGGAGAGCGGAGTAGGGGCAATAGGCAATATAAGGAAGAAGTTGGAGAGAGTGAAGTGGAGTGAGATAAGGTCCATGGAAGAGATGAACACAATAGGATGTGGAAGGAAGGTGAAGGGAGCAAAGGTGAAAGGAAGAGAGTGGTTTGATGAGGAATGCAGAGTGATGAAGGGGGAAATGAGGAGGGCAGTGAAGGAATGCGTAAGGAACGGAGGAGGAGAGAGAAGAGTGGTAGAGGCCAGAAAGAAATATGAGAGGATATGTGAGAAGAAGAAGCTGCAGGTGGAGGAAAGGGCAGCAGAGGGAGGAGGTAGAAAATTATAGAGGGGTGACAATCATGAACACGGGATATAAAATAATGATGATAATGGTTAAAAACAGAATGGAGGCGGAGGTGGAGGAAAAGGGGATGTTGCCAGAGTCGCAAGGAGGATTTAGGAGAGGAAGGGGGACGATAGACCAGGTCTTCACTCGAGGATGATAGAAAGGGAGATGGAAGGGAAAGGTGTTTGCGGTGTTTCTGGATCTGAAAGCGGCGTATGATGTCGTACCAAGGAAGGAGATGATAAAGTGTTTGAGGAGGAGAGGTGTGAGTGAGGGGATGATAGGATGGGTGAGAGAGGTGTATGAGGAGACATGGATGGAGGCGAAAGTGGGGGAGAAGGTGACGGAGAAGTTTAGGACATGGGTGGGCCTGAGACAGGGGTGCCCGTTAAGCCCATTAATGTTTAACTTATATATGATCGAATTAGAGGGGGTGTTAGAGAAAGGACAAGAGGGAGGGGTGGTAATTGGGGCGAGAAAGGTATGGATGTTGGGGTATGCGGATGATATGGTATTGGTAACAAAGGACTGGATGGGGATGAAAGGGATGGTGAGGAGGGTAGAGAGGTATATGGATAAAAAAAGGTATGTGTGTGAATGTAAGAAAAACGAAATGGATGAGATTCAGGAACAGAGGGGAGAGTGAAAGAGTTAATATTTAAATATTTAAAAATATTTAGGGTTTGTATTTAAGGAAACGGGTGGATATGAGGAGCATGTAAGATGGGTGCAGGGCAAAGCGAGGAGAGCATGGGGGATAGCGTGGGGTAAATGGGGAAGATGGATAGAAAATAATATGAGAGTGATGTGCAAGGTATGGGATGCATGTGTGGGATCGGTGATGATGTATGGCGTGGAGGTGTGGGGGATGAGGGAGTATGAATGGGTAGAGGGAGCAGGGTTGGTTCATGAAACGGATGTTAGGAGTGGAGAGGTCGACACCGAGTTATATACTGCGGCAGGAGACGAACAGGGATAGAGTGGTGTGTGAAACGATGAGGAGGGTGGTGAAGTATGAGGAGAAATTGTGGGGGTTAGAGGAGGAGAGATTGGTGAAGGCAGTATGGTGGGGGTGTGTGAATGGCGAAGAGGGGAAATGGAGAAGGGAGAGAAGGAAGATGTATGAGAGGGTGGGGTTATCGGAGGCGAAGGTGATAGAGTGGTTTGGGAGGGGGGTGAAGGTGGCGGCGTGGGTGAAAGAGAAAATGAGAGAGGTGGATGCGCAGGAGAGACAGGGGCGGATCGAAAGGAGTGAATATAATGATATGTATGGGAGGTGGCAGGTGTACGGAAGAATACCGGAGTATTGTGGGGGGGGGGGGAATGGAGTAGGGAGGAGAGGGTGAGGTTGGCAAGGGCGAGGTGCGGGTCGGGAGAGAAAGGGAGGAAGAGGTGGATGGGGGAGGAGTATGTGAGATGTGGGTTGTGTGAGTGGGGGAAGGATACATGGAAGCACCTGGTGGAGGAATGCGAGGGGGTAAAAGAAGAATGGGTAGGAGTGAGAGGGAATAGAAAGGTGACGGAATGGATGAGAGAGGATGGGGCGGGAGTGAAGACGCTGGAGAAGGTGGGTTGGGAAAAGGAGGATAGAGGGAGGGCGGGGAGAGGTGGAAGGGGGGGATGAGAAGGAAAAGAATAATATATATATATATATATAAATATGTATAATGTAAGGTTACATGCCAATAAGGGTGTTTTTTTTTAAATTTGTTTCACATGCAAATGCAAAAGCATATCAATTCTCTGCGCTAGAAACAAATTAGCGATGAACCGCCTTCGATTTTGTTATACAATAATGTCAAAGTGTGAAACGTCAAATTTATAAAACGGGTGTATCAAGTGAATGTCTGCTACTATGGATAGTGTCGAGTTTAAATTAACACCGCCAAAAGTACTAGCCATTGCAAATAATGCAACATTAAATTTGCTTTCGGAAAAGAGTACACATTTTTACGAAAAAACTTACGTAGAATTTATTCCCGGTGCGAGGAGTAACAGGTAAGACGTCATTCGGAATCTGCGCTATTCGCATGTTTTTCCGATATTGCTACAAAGGGCTTAATAGCAAGTGTATTTGTTTGTTTTGTTTGGATTTTCTCTAACTTCATTTCTAATGTTGATTTAAGTTACGATCAACGGAAAAATCTTATAACCAACTCGTGTGTTAATTGGCGATTAATGATCTCAACAATTAACGTGAAAATGTCTCGATCATTAATCGCCACCATTAACACACTTGTTGGTTAAATAACTATTAATGCATTTGCATAAAGGCTTTTCATTTTCAATTTTAAAATAGAGAGCAAACGTTTTTCTGTTTTTGCTATTTTATTCAGAAAGGAAAAATTACTAGAATGCTAATGTAATCATAAGAGTTGACAATTGTGCACACTTAACGCTTAATTGGTGATTGAAGTTCTGTTTTTTATTGAAATAATTTTTTAATTATATTTATTTGAATTAACCATTAACATTCAAACGTACTGTATTATTAATTATTTGAAGATATACAAATTCAAGTAAAGAAAGTAAACATTTGTCTAAGAGTTTCTTGAACCTAATTTGCAATGTAATTAAGAAATTAATTATTTGTACGAAATGTATATTCGTGCAATTTACAACATTTAATTACTACAAATATTGCGTGCAACGGCATGCACCAACAATTACATTAACATCACTTGTAAAGTCTAATAAAATCTAATATTACATATAAATTAAACATTATTGTTTTACGCAATCAGATTGGCAGATTCATTTTGTAACTTATCTAGTATTTTTTATTGTCTTTTTTATTTCATATAAATTGAATATTATGAATAGTTAATGTTGGAGAAGATCACCTTTTGGTAAATATTTACAACAATTTTTAACCTAAGATTTGAAATTGACTAAATTCTTCGACAGGGCCAACAAACAAATACCTAAAACACTTTCTAATAAAATACTTTTTACTTTCTTTTGTATAACATGGATATTTATTCTTGCGACTTAAGTTTCGGTAAATACACTTACCATTTTTAAACATGAAACTTAAATTAAACCCGAATCTTAAGTCGCAAGACTAAGTATCCGTGTTATACAAAACAAAGTAAAAAGTGTTTTATTATATATTATTCAAAATGTATAACTAACAATAAGTAGAAGCCTCAATCATAAACAATATTAAAACACTTCCTTTGTTGTCATGTGACATAAAAAGTGTTATAGTTAATATTTCAAGACGTATCACGTTGTGGATGTTTCAATTAAATACATAGTGATTTTGTGGTTTATTTCGAATTGTAAACATTGTAATTATCATCTTTATATTTACTTCAATATTTATTTAAACTGAATTAAATATTTATTACGTAGTTATATATGTTGATGAATAATGCAACAAATATCTAGATGAGGAATTATCGCCGGCTAAAAAGTTTCATTTATTGAGGAAACGTCATCTGTGGTGAAAGTGGTTATCTAACTCGAATCTGTAAATTGCCATATAAATGTGAAATGTTTCCTTTATTTCACTGTATAAAAGAAAGAAAAGTTTTACATGGTAATTATTATTCTGAATTGTCTTAAACTCGGCTCTGTCACGTTTTGGTACTTTGTATAAAAAAAATACAAGTTTGATTTAAGCTTTCCACTCCTTCATTATATTACATTTAAAAAATTTATAATTACCCATTATAACATATTGTGCCATTTTGATATCCGTAAATGTTGTTTCAATTCCATGGCATGCCATTATTTTTATAAAATCACATTACTTTTTCTTAATTATTTCAACTTAGAGAAAAGTAAAGTGTTAAGTGTGAACATTAATAAACTCGGAATTTTACCCTCTGCAAAAAAGTTAAATACATTTTGTCTCTAAAATAAATAGGGGAGCCAATATTTAAACACTTCAAAATTAACATGCGATTTCCTATGTTGCGTCCGCCAAGTCAACACCATGTAGATAAATAAATAAGTCCATGTAACTTAATACCGTTTCGTTGTTAATTACTTTTTAGAAAATCATTATTCTACTTGGTTGAAATAATTATGTTCAATTCTCGCTCTGCACTGAAATACATTTAAAAGAATTTAACAATTATAATTGATAATGATTCAATATTAAATAAGAAATTTACTTGTGTTTGCAATTCAGAAATTAAATTAATTAAATATAATTAGTATCATGTAAATGTGACAATTCTGAACAAATAAAAGAAATTTAATTGGCAAATGTCATTGATACTGAATATATATTAATTAATGCGAATAAATTATAACAAAAAAATGGAGCTGATTAATCTAGCTGGCATTTTGCAAATAAGATAACCTTGAATGAACTAGTCAAATCTAATTGAGCAATCTTAGATAAAAACCATTGTGATTATAACATTATTATAATTCATTTTCATGCCAATTTATAAGAATATAATTATTAAACGTATTAATCAAGTATGTGTGGAAATAAATCAATTAATAAACTTAATTGGAAAATATCCTCGCTTTGCGCACAAAAATTTCTTCAACTATGGCTGGTCAACTTATTATAATTACTTCTATTTTAGAGTGAGACTTGGAGTCTTGAAACTATAAATATAGTAGAATGTTTTTTTTTTTACTTTTAATAGCCTGTTCAATGCGCCAACGTAAATGGTGGTAGCTAATTTTCCCTTATTTATGTGATAAGAACTACAAGAACCTTTTGTCATTAAGGAGCTGTTTCAATCTCTCATTCTTGAAACTTATAGTGTCAAATAGAAAAAGGTCAGGTTCAGCTACCAGTTAACCTTGAGGCAAGGTATGACAAACTCAATTATTTGATAATCATTAAAGCGATAGGCCTTGTGGATATTGTGGCAAAAAACAATTCATCTGCACCAACTGCGATATCGTAATTCTGTAGAAGAATTCTTTAATTTTGTTTTAAAAATAAATATAAATAATTACTGTGTTATCAGGTGTACAACGTCTGTTTTGAAGTAAAATTTTCTCAATTCAATATATGTTTATTTTTGAATTTAAAGTCTCTTTTTATTTATTTATACATTATTTGTCAATTCAATTCTTTTGGTACTAAATCTGCAACATACCCTTAAGCAAATACTTAAAAACACCGCTACATTTTAAGAACATACAGTATTTGAGCAGACTTTAATTTACACGTAATATCGGTTGTGACCTGTAGGCACTGAACTCTATACATACTGGAAGGGATGCTATATGCCTAACGATTGAGACAAATGTGAAAAGTATGCAACCCGCCGACGTAAGGGCTTGCTTTCTCGCTCTTACTCAATGCCGTATAAGGGACAAATATCGCGAAGCTCGCGCGATTCGCGTTACAGGTGGTCTCAAGGCAATACAAAGGCAATATAAATTTTAGAAGAGAGATAAAGAAAGTATATGAGCAGATTTATTAATAACAAAAAATAATAAATATAATTTCAAAATATAATTTTTACTACAATTAGAAATAATATATTTTTTGTTATTAATATATCTGCTCATGTAGATTTTGTCTCTCCTGTAAAATTTGTATTTTATGAGGTACTGCTTGATACCCTTGTTATACCTACTAATAATTGTGTCTATATGGAATTTCATCCAATTATTTTGAAAATAAAGTCACACTACAACTACAAAATCAGGACACACATTTATGTATATTAAAATGCATTAGAATTACAAAAATGCAGCAAGTACAATTTAGCGAACACACAAAATATACAAATTATGAAATAAAATTAGACAACTTTGAAATAGTAAAATATATAAAGCAGCTAGTATAATTTTGCGAACACAACAATACAAAATACAGTTTTGTAATAATGACGTGCTAATATTTCAGGGTATAATTCCTAAGGTCATTTTATGAAGAAAAGTTCATATGAACATACCGGGTGACCCAGGGATCTGTAAAAGCCCCATAAGTTATTTGCTATTTGAGATATCGACTTCTAGTTTTCTTAAACTGGTACCCACACTTATTCTACATATTTTAAAAATATGTATGTTTTTGTACAGGGTGTCCCAATATACATAACAGAACAAAGTTATGTTTTTTTTTTTAAATAGAACACCCTATATTTTATACCTTATTTTCAACCCTCTTGAGAAGCTGATAAAAATAGTATAAGATACTATGGGTCTATTATGGACGGTTGGTTAGTTATGGGCAAATTTATGGCAAAAACATGTACACATTGAGAACATTGCAGAAGCGTTCCTAGCAAAGATAGCATCATTATTTATACACTAGAAAATTTCCCACATCATAAAGAATAATACACATCGGCTTTGGTTCTCTTTTATTCATAGTGCTATACAGGGTGTCAACATACGCAAAACAACGGATAACTATTTTTTTTTCAAATGGAACACCCTATATAAATTGCCACTAATCTATGGCATTTTTAATAAGCTTTCTAATGATATACAGTTTGTATGACAAAATATTAAGGATTCTTGAGATTTATCAATAAGAACATATTTCTTTTGCCACCTTCTGCTGATTTTTGGATTTTCAGCGAAAACTATGCATTTTCAGAAAAAATTATAAGAGACCAAAGTTGTAGAGCGAAAAATTTACGATCGATATAGGTCTTTTAACTTTTAAGATAATGCGTGCATTGCCCGCCAGAGCGCGCAAAATCGTGACCGTACATGCATTTTAGCGTTTTCTTTTCAAATTTTTTATTAATAAATTGCACTATACTTTATTTTCCGCACCCTCTAGCGGAAAAACGGGAAATTATATGGAAATTAAAATGTCCCATATCGATTAAAAATGTTCTGCTCTACAACTCTTAATAGAAGCAATTTTTGCCAAAATGCATAGTTCTCCCTAAAAATACAAATTGAAAATGTATGTATCAATTTTTGCGTTTTTCAATGGTTTTTTGCATTTTCAGCGAAAACTTTGCATTTTCGGCAAAAATTGCTTCTTTTAAGAGTTGTAGAGAGGAATATTTTCAATCGATGTAGGTCATTGGAATAATTCTATAATTACCCGTTTTTCTTCTAGAGGACGTGGAAAATAAAGTATAGTGCAATTAATTCACAAAAAATTTGAGAAAAACGCTAAAATGCATATACGGTCACGATTTTTCGCACTCTGGCGGGCAATGCACGCATTATTTGAAAGACCTATATCGATCGAAAATTTTCCGCTCTACAACTTTTGTCTCTTATTATTTTTTCAGAAAATATATAGCATAGTTAGCATAGTTTTGGCTGAAAATCCAAAAATGAGCAGGAGGTGACAAAAGAAAAATGTTTTTATGGATAAATCTCAAGAATCCTTAATATTTCACTATACAAATTGTACATCATTGGAAAGATTATTAAAAATTACATTCATTGGTAGCAAGATATATAGGGTGTTCCATTTGAAAAAAAATCGTTATCCAATATTTTGCGTATGTTGACACCCTGTATAGCAGTATGAACAAAAAAGAACCAAAGCCGATTTGCATTATCCTTCATGGTGTGGAAAATTCTTTAGTGTATAAAAAATGACGCTAGCTTTGCTAGAAGTGCTTCTGCAATTTTTTTAATGTGACCTTGTTTTTGCCACAAATTTGCCCATAACTAACCAATCGTCCATAATAGACCCATACTATCTTATACTATTTTGATCAGCTTCTCAAAAGGGTTGAAAATAAAGTATAAAATATAGGGTGTTCCATTTAAAAAAACATAACTTTGTTCTGTTATGTATATTGGGACACCCTGTACAAAAATATACATATTTTTAAAATATGTAGAATAAGTGTGGGTACCATTTTAAGAAAACTAGAAGTCGATATCTCAAATAGCAAATAAGTTATGGGGCTTTTACAGATCCCTGGGTCACCCGGTATATCATATGGAGAATAAATGCTAATTATTTTTCTGTAAAATCTGTATCTGCCGTTTTGCTTTCGAGCAAAATGAACTCTGATTATTCCCGGGTACTATTCAAATGTGTGAAACAAAAATAAATACTACATAAAAACTTAAACTTAAAAACTAAGTGAAACTGAATATTTGGGTCCTTTGAATAAACGGTTTTACATCCATATGCTACACAATTAGCCATCATTTTCACGTTTACTCTACAGAACAAACATTATTAAACACATATTTCGTCCGGAAAGCGTCCTTTCACAGGTAAAAGCAACAGGTAAAAGAAATTGTTTGCGTAGTGCTATGATTTCAGGTATACGGTAACGTGTTAGACCGCGATGCAAAGCCCTTACGCTTCTTCCTTCTCTTTCTTCTGCGCCTGACGTAATATTTTCAGGGAAAGGCGCACCAGCCTCCCTTCCACTATATATAGAGTTCAGTGCCTGTAGGAGATTATGCCCTCTGGAGGTTTGAGGTGCAACCTGATTTTGAGGTTTTGTTTTTTTAACTGCGGGAAATAGGTCGTTATAGGCAGTCGTCAATGAGGCACTTCCGATTACGAATCATACCCCCACCACGTCAATGCTTTCTCCGCTTCTCCATGGTAGAAAGCAACATGTGTTGGCAAAGTCGCCTTTAAAGGGATTTGATTGAGGCCGGTGTAATTTAGAGGCCACAGGCACGCGATAATCCGTCACTGGTTGTGACAGTCCTATTAAAGCAATTTCATACTATTAAAATAGTAGGATTTAATAATTAAAAATAAAAAGAAACTACTGTTCTTGGCTCTTGAAATCTTTCCGCCCGCACATTTTATTTTCAATATTAATAATGATGGAATAGCCAATGCACGATAAAAGCTCAATAAATGTATTCAACATATGAAAACATAATTCATCGTACAGTAATGATGAGGTAAAACAATTCCAGAACCGGTATGCAATTTTAAGTAGTAAAGAACAATAACAATTATTTATAATATGAATGTTTCCCACATACCGATCTTGTTTACATCAGACCAATCAATAAGTATGAATCTAAAATTATACATCGAGATCAAGGTCAATGCAAATATCGATGCATGAACGCTCCTTTATAAGAAAGCAACACGTGCTAGACAATAACAAGTAAGTAAGGGGGACACACTTTTTATTAATATATATTTAAGTGCACTTTAGTAATAATCTAACAAATTTCAATTTTGACCAGCGCCATTTTTCTTTGAACATAGACAATTTGCAAAGGCACATTTTTAGGCTACGGCTACACGGGCGTGAATTCACGCTGTTTATTTCGCGTTTTTTTTTCGAGCTGGCCGGAATTCCCACTGTAGTATGCCACATTAGCATCTTTTCACGCAAAAGAAATCCTCTTCTGGCGTGGCCATACGAGCGTCGAAGTCCTTGAAAGGTTTGTGAAAAATGGACAGAATTTCTTTAAATCAAAATGCAGTTGTTTCACTTTGTACTGCTGATGTTGTTTGCGTTTACGTCGTCGATATCAAGGAAAATACTGGATTTATCCATTATTGGTAACAAAAATCCAGCAATCCCTCTTCAAATCCCTGTTTTCATAAACTATATGTTTTAAATCATAAAGTCAAGGGTGCTTCTGCATTTCCATAATTATTGTTTCACCATCAAAAAATTCGAAATAAAAACCAGAAGTTGGTAGGACAAATACGTTACGGCGTGATTTTCTGCCCGTGTGGCCACTCCTTTCGCGTGAAATCCCGCAAGCAAATGGACCCAGGCGCATTTTCTGGCGGGTAACCTTGAAGACGCGCCCGCCTGCCCTCCTACCAGCGGGAATTCACGCAGCGTCTGGCCGGCCAAGCTTAAATTCATGTGGTGTATTTTTTCGCTCAAACGCGGCGTGATTCCACGCCCGTGTGACCGTAGCCTTAGGGATTGATCTGTCTCAGTTTCTTTAAATTGTTCTAGTGGATATACAGGGTGTTTCAGAGCTCGGGGAACGGTCAATCACATGCTTATTTTTCAAAATTTCGAAAAATGTTTTATACAAAAGTTGCTTATAATAGTGAGCTGCACGCCCTAAAAATATTTAAATTTATACAGGGTGTCTCATAACAAAGTTACAGACCAAAATTATGTTTTTTTTTTAATGGAACACCCTGTATTTTTTGTCATTTTTGAATTATATAAAGCAAATAAAGGTGAATTACTTCAATACTCCCTATACCTATTGTTTGCCGTTTTCGAAATATTTGATGATAAAGATAAGATTTGTTGAAATGCATGGTCTGGGTGAAATTTTATTTTTGCCCCAGTGACTGACGTTGAACGATTAAAATCATTTCATTTATTTGCTTGAAGGTTCGAACTATAGAGCCAACCATGGTTTCATACAAAAAAATATACTGGGTGATAAAAAAATGCGGTAAATGTGAATTACCCTATTCCTTTGTGTTATGTTGGTTATAAAGTAATCTGAATTGGAATAAAACACTTTAACTTTTTTATACCATTATATTTTATTTAGGTGGCCATAGTTTCGACCATTTTCAAACATAATCACCTAAATAAAATATAGCGGTATAAAAAAGTTAAAGTGTTTTAACAATGTACAATCAAGATGTACCACGAAGTAAACGCCGCCAATATTAAACATTTAATCTATCATGGATTTTCCATTCCTGCTATTAACCTTCCGAGTGTATTTATGTATTTCCTTAAGTTTTAAGATTGTATTTAGTATCACTAGTTCATTTATAAAGCAAAAGCCTTTCATTTTATCAAATTCTAGCTGCATATTGTCCAAGAATTCATACTTGATTCTTTTATTCTCGTCCTCTCATGACCAATAAGTTATTATTCGAATTGGTATTACTTTGCCCGGTATCTTTTATCTGAATGATTATTTTGTATGTTAATTAAATGTTACTTTACTTTTGTTCCTTTCAAATTTCTTATTTTATGTCTTACTAACACTAATCTAAACATATCCTACATTAAACTGTTGATAAGTAAAGTGGGCGAATTATGAAGCGGACCTGAAAAAGTGGGCGTTTGGTCCAAGAAGTATGCTAGAGGATATCTAATCTACAATCATCTTTCTGAAAAAAGTTGGTTTTTGATCAAGAAATTTCAGTTTTGACCACCGCCATTTTTCTTTTGGTAAACTTTATATTTCAGTTAATAATTTGCAAAGGCACATTTTTAAGAATTAATCTGTCACGGTTTCAATAAATTGTCTTAGTGGATATAGAATCTACAATCATCTTTCAGTAAAAAGTCACTTTGTGATAATCAAATTTCAGTTTTGACTGGCGCCAATTTTTTTTTGAGCAAAGTTAGATATGTTTCAGCTACTAATTTGCGAAGGTACATCTTCAAGAATTCACGTCACGGTTTTATGCAATTGTTGTAGTGGATATGGAATCTACAATTATCTTTCTGGTTGTGATCATCAAATTTCAGTTTTTATCAGCGCCATTTTACTTTCAATAATATTAGAAACGTTTCAGTTGCTAATTTGCAAAGGCATATTTTTAAGGATAAAGTTGTCAAAGTTTCATTCAATTATCGCTGTGGATAAGGAATCTACAATAATCTTTCCGCAAAAAGTCACCTTTTGAATATCTTTCAGTTTAGACCTGCGCCATTTTTCCTTCAGTAATGTTAGAAATGTTTCAGTTGGTAATTCGCAAAGGCACATTTTTACGGATCAATTTGGCACAATTTCATTCAAGTGTCGTAGTTAATACGGAATCTACAATCATCTTTCTGCAAAAAGTCAACTTCTGATCATCAAATTTCAATTTGAACCAGCGCCATTTTTCCTTCAGTAATGTTAGAAATGTCTCAGTTGGTAATTCGCAAAGGCACATTTTTACGGATCAATTTGGCACAGTTCCATTCAAGTGTCATAGTGTATATGGAATCTACAATCATCTTTCTGCAACAATTCACTGTTTGATCATCAAATTTCAGTTTTGACCAGCGCAATTTTTCTTTCACTAATGTTAGAAATGTTTCAGCTTATAATTCTCACGCACATTTTTAAGGATTATTTTTTTACCATTTTATTCAATTGTCCTAGCGAATATGGAATCTACAATCATCTTTCTACAAAAATTCTGTTTTTGATCATCAAATTTCAGTTTTGACCAGCGCCATTTTGCTTTTAAAAAAGTTATAAATGTTTCAATTGATAATAATAAAAAGCACATTTAAATGATTAATCTGTCACGATTTCACTCAATTGTCTTTGTGGATATGGAATCTTCAGTCATCTTTCTGCAAAAAATCATTGTTTTAACATCAAATTTCAGTTTTGACCAGCGCCATTTTGCTTTCAGAAAAATTACAAATGTTTGAATTGATAATAATAAAAAGCACATGTTAAAGGATTAATATGTGACAGTTTAATTCAATTGTCTTTGTGGGTATGGAATCTTTCTGCAAAAACATTATCATCAAATTTGAGTTTTGACCAGCGCCATTTTTCTTACAGTAAAGTTAGAAATGTTTCAGTTGGTAATATGCAGAAGCATATTTATATGAATGAATCTATCACAATTTTATTTATTTGCCGTAGAGGATATGTCATCCACAATCATCTTGCTGGAGAAAGTTAAAATGGTTGTTTTAACATCAAATTTCAGTTTCAGCCAGCGCTATTTTTCTTTCAGTTAAGTTAGAAATGTTTCAGTTGGTGGTTTACAAAGGCATGTTTTTAAGGAATAACCTATTTCGTTTTTCATTCAATTGTCGTAATGGTTATAGAATATACATCCATCTTTCTGCAAAAAGTCAGTTTTTGATTATCAAATTTCTATTTTTCTGGTAAACTTAGAAACACTACAGTTGATAATTTGTAAAGACACGTTTTTAAGGATTAATCTATCGCACTTTCATTTAATTGTCTTGTTGGATATGAAATCTAAAATCATCTTTCTGCAAAAAGTCAGTTTTTGATGATCAAACTTTAGTTTTGACCACCGCCATTTTTGTTCTGGTAAACTTAAAAATATTTTTGTTGATTATTTTCAAAGGCACATTTTTAAAGATTAACCTATCATAGTTTCATTCAATTGTGGTTTTGGATATGGAATCTAGAATCATCTTTTTTGAAAAAGTCAATTTTTGATCAACAAATTTCAGTTTTGACCACCGCCACTTTTCTTCTAGTAAACTTAGAAATATTTTAGTTGATCATTTTCAAAAGCACATTTTTAAGAATTGATCTGACACAGTTTCTTTTAATTGTCGTATTGGATATGGAATCTGCAATCATCTTTCTGCAAAAAGTCAGTTTTTTATCATCAAATTTCAGTTTTGACCACCACCATTTTTCTTCTGGTAAACTTAGAAATATTTCAGTTAATAATTTGCAAAGGCACATTTCTAAGGATTAATCTATCGCACTTTCATTCAATTGTCTTGTTGGATATAGAATCTACAATCATATTTTTGCAAAAAGTCAGTTTTTGATCATCAAATTTCAGTTTTCACCACCGCCATTTTTCTTCTCGTAAACTTGAGAAATATTTCATTTCATAATTTTTAAGGATTAATGTCCATTGGCGGCTCGTGGAAGATGTTGATGGTAGAGCCAAATATATAATATGCTCCCCTTCCCCCTCCTTCTTTGAAGAAAGAAAGAACGATTTATCTTCCTAGTAACTGGCGAAAAAGTGTTAATCAAAAATTCTTACTGAGCTTAAAACTACAAGTAGTGCCATGGCTCCTTGGCTCTATATAACGAGCCGCCCATGCTTCGATAGCAAAATACACTACTTTCGACAGTTGAAAAATACAATTTTTGAAAATTCAAAAATGTCGAAAAAAACTATTTTTATTAGTTGAAAAATACTGTTTTTGTCAGCTGAACATAGCGTATTTGATAGCTGAAGAATACCATTTTTTACAACTGTAAAATACAACTTGAGACAGCTGAAAATACTATTTTCAACAGCTGGGGATTACCATTCTTGAAAAAATACCATTCCCGACAGCTGAAACATACCGTTATTGGCAGCTAAAAAATACAATTTTTGACAGTTTAAAAATGTCAAAAATGCTGCTTTTGATAGCTGAAAAATAGTATTTATATAGGTGGGAAACGTCATTTTTGGCAGTTGAAAAATATCATTTTTGACAGCTGAAAATGACATTTTTGACAGCTAAATAATACAATTCTGAAAAATACCATGCTTGATAACAGCAACACACTATTATTGACAACTGTATCATACCATTATTGTCAGCTAAAAAATACAATTTTTGAAAGCTGAAAAATACCATTTTTATACGTGGGAAATACCATTGTTGACAGCTGAAAAATATCATTTTTGACAACTGAAAAATATAATATTTGACAGCTGAAAAATATAATTTTTGGCAGCTGAAAAATATCATTTTTGACAGCTGAAAATATAATTTTGGACAGCTAAAAAGCATCATTTTTGACAGCTGAAAAACATCATTTTTGACAGCTGAAAAATATCATTTTTGACTGTTGAATAATATACTTCTTAGCAGCTGAAAATGCCATTTTTAACAGCTGAAACATACCATTCTTAACAACTGCAACAAACCATTATTGACAACTGTAACATACCATTATTGTTAGCTAAATAAAAAAAAAATGACCAAAAATGCTGCCTTTGGTAGCTGAAAAATAACATTTTTGACAGCTAAAAAATATCATTTTCGACAGTTGAATAATACATTTTTAACAGCTGAAAACTGCCATTTTTAACAGCTGAAAAATACTATTCTTGACAACTGCAACAAACCATTTTTGACAACTGTAACATACCATTATTATCAGCGAGAAAATACAATTTTCGACAACACAAAAAATACAATTTTTGACAGCTGTAAAATGTAATTTTTGACAATTAAAAAATGTCAAAAATTGCTTTAGTAGCTGAAGAATACCATTTTTATAGTGAGAAATACCTTTTTGACAGGTGAATAGTACCATTTTTGACAACTGAAATTTTTTTGAAACAGTTGGATAATTTATACTATTATTATACTATTCTTGACAACTGCAACAAACCATTTTTGACAACTGTAACATACCATTATTATCAGCGAGAAAATACAATTTTCGACAACACAAAAAATACAATTTTTGACAGCTGTAAAATGTAATTTTTGACAATTAAAAAATGTCAAAAATTGCTTTAGTAGCTGAAGAATACCATTTTTATAGTGAGAAATACCTTTTTGACAGGTGAATAGTACCATTTTTGACAACTGAAATTTTTTTGAAACAGTTGGATAATACTCTTCTCAAGAGCTGAAACATACCATTTTTAACAGCTGAAAAATACCATTATTGACAACTGTAACAAACCATTATTGCTGGCTAAAAAAATACAATTTTTGACAACACAAAAAAATACAAGTTTTGACAGCTGAAAAATGCCATTTTTGACAATTAAGAAAAATGTCGAAAAACGCTGCTTTTGATAGCTGAAAAATAACATTTTTATAGGTGGGAAATCGCATTTTTGACAGTTGAGAAATATCATTTTTGACAGTTGAATAATACACTTCTTAACAGCTGAAAACTACCATTTTCAACAGCTGAAAAATACCATTGTTGACAACTGCAACAAACCCTTATTGACAACTGTAACAAATCATTATTGCCTGCTAAAAAATACATTTTTTGACTACAAAAAGACAATTTTTGACAGCTGAAAATGCCATTTTTGACAATTAAAAAAAAATGTCAAATGCTGTTTTTGAAAGCTGAAAAATAACATTTTAATAGGTGATAAAAACCTTTTTTGACATTAAAGAAACATTTTTGACAACTGAAAAATATCATTTTTTACATTTTAATAATACACTTCTTAACAGCTGAAAAATGCCACTCTTGACAATTAGAACAAATCATTATTGACAATTGTAACAAACTACTATTGTCAGCTAAAAAATATAATTTTTGACAACAAAAAGTGTAATTTTTGACAGCTGAAAAATGCGATTTTTGACACATAAAAAATGTCGAAAAATACTTTTTTTTATAGCTGAAAAATACCATTTTAATAGGTGAGAAATACCTTGTTTGGTAGCTGAAAAATAAAATTTTTGACAACTGAAAAATGTATTTTTCGACAGTTGAATAATACATTTCTTTACTAAATAAAATAGAAACAACCTTACTTGTTGCAGAAAGTATTAATAATAATATTTCTTTACAGCTAAAAACTACCATTCTTGACAACTTAAAATACAATTTTCTACAACAAAAAGTACAATTTATGGCAGCTAAAAAATGTCATTTTTGACAATTTAAAAAATCGAAAAATGCTGCTTTTGGCAGCTGAATGAATTCTTAACAGGTAATATTATCATTCTTGACAACTGCAACAAATCATTACTGACAATTGCAACACACCATTATTGTCAGCTAAAAAATACAATTTTTGACGAAAAGAAAAAAAACGAAAGAAAGAAAGAACTGTTTATTTTCCTAGACCAAAGTAATTGGCGAAAAAGTGTTTTAAGAAGTAATTAAAAATTCTTGCTGAGCTTGAAATTAGAAGTAGTGCCATGGCTCCTTGGCTCTATATAACGAGCCGCCCCTGAATCTGTCACAGTTTAATTCAATTATCCCGCTGAATATGGAATCTGCAATCATCTTTTTGCAGAAAGTCAGTTTTAGATCATGGAATTTTAGTTTTGACCAGCACCATTTTTCTTTCAGTAAAGTTTCAAATGTTTCAGTTGGTATTTTGCAAATGCACCTTTTTAAGGATTAAATCGTCACAATTTTCGATTTTGACTAGTGCCATTTTTCCTTCTAAATAGTTTTGACAATTAAATAAATTGCAGGTTTTTTTTTATAAAGGAAGGTTGGTTGATGGGAATTCGGGTTAGGGAACTCGTATGATTTGTTATTTGGCGTAGTTAACCCCTTCACGCCCAGGTCGCCACATGTGGCGACAAACAAAAAAATGAAAACAAAAATATTTTACAAAAAAAAAATTACACCATTAGCCCCATCTATGGAATATTTTTTTCATATTTCTTTGCATAAATGAGTAAATTTGTGACAGTGGAATAATATGTCGTAGAAAAAGGTAACAACAAGAAAAAAGTATTTTTTCAGGATTATCCTATAGCCCAATCAAAGCTATATGGGCGCGAAGTGGTTAATTAAGGCATTCTGCCACCACAGATGCATATAAATATAATATTTCAAATTAAATGAACAAATGGTGAATGTAAAGACAATTACGACATCCATGATCCCGAGCGGATATTTCTCGGTCAGAAAAATGTTCCACCCGGGCGGGGAATCCGTCCCACTTGACTTAGAATCCAAGAGGTATCCGCAACTAAAAACTGTGAGTAAAATTATAATCTGTCAATGTTTTCAAATTTATTGGCTGTTGTTTTGATGCAAACTAATACACAGGGTTGCGCCCTCTTAATTATCAATACAATACAATACAATACAATAATTTATTGGTGCTAGGTAACAGTACAGTTTTACACAAGTCAATTATTCAATCTATTAGGCCTCACAACCAATAAGAATTAACTCTCGAATACGAACTAAATTACTCTTACAATACATGTGCAGTCAGTCATGTTTGCAACGATATAATTTATTATTCAATTTAAAATTATTATTATTTTTTTTGATGGGGACTTGGCTTAGCCAACTAGGGCATTCAGCCACAACCAATTTATAGTAATAATATTCATATTTAAATAAATGGAGACAAACACTAGACACCCAGGGACCCGTACGGCCATTTTTCGTGGCGAAACAGTGACCGTCCGGACGGGACTCGAACCTGCACCAACTGGGTCCAGAGGCCAGACCTCTACCCACTAGACCACCACGGCCCCCAATTTAAAATTATAAAAAAAAATGTAAAATCGATATTATTTTAATTTGACTCACAGATCATTTCGGAATTAATCATCAATGTACTCACCCTAGAATCCCAAGAAGACTTTCTTCCATTCTTATGCTCCATGGCCACAGTCATTTCTTCCTCGTACACACAAAACCGTTTACATCACAATAAAACAAGCGCACCTTCGAAGAATTCCTTCACGTCTCTTTTAACTGTACTCTGTACAAATACGGACCACTTAGCACTATTTCTTATTTTCGCGCGTTCACAGACTTACGCAATACCGGGCAAAACCGCAAGAAAATGTTAAACAAACAGCGGCCTAACTGGATCGAGTTCGCGCTCTGAATTTCTATGTTAGCAGGTAAATATCACTTAAAGTCGAGTTTAAATGTAAATCTTCTGCTGCCCGGATTGTGTTCGGTTCTCACATCATTTGTGGACTAATCAGTTTTCTCTTCTTGCGAGTATGTAGATATGATCGCCTCCTTTATGCGTCAACTTTCTCCTGGCGGATCTCTTCTCAGAGGATGAATGCCTGAAAATAAAAAAAAGGAAAATAAATAAATGGTTTGTTTAAATTGTGGTTTTGATGGGAGCCGTAATTTTACGTGGGGGAAAACAGTGCGCTTTCTCTTCAGATTTTTAATCACTCTATGCAAAGTTAATTGAGAAATTAATTGTAATTATTTATGAATAAAACGATTTAATTAAATGTAATTACTTTGTTCTACTCTATGTAGACCACTTGAATGAAATTATTATGCAATGATTTTTTTGAGATGTGTAAAAAAATTATTGTGATTGTGAAAATTAAAATTAAATTGTGATTTTTTCTGTTTTAATGAATATTAATAATAATAATAATAATAATAATATTTATTGACGTAAAATACTTTTTAACACTAATACATTAAATATACAATTTCAGTGAAGCTATTCTATATGACATATATCACATATTTCCAAGTAGACTAAATTAAATTAAATCAATTGTGGGTAAAAAATAATAAGTTTCTAATAATATGATTAGTAAAAGCTGGCACAAAGAGGAATACATTGTACAACAAAATTAAACATTTAAGCAATAATCATTACAATTACTGTGCAATTATGTTCAAACAACGTTTTTTTAAACCACACAAAGATAAATGAAAAATATCGACATTATGTTCTGAGATAGAATTGAAGTACCACATTGCACGACATATTGGACTATTTTGGCCATAACTTGTGGAATGAAATTTGATTCTAAATGGATTTTTATGCCTTTGCAGATGAGGCGGGCTAGCATTAAAATTTAATCGACAAAGCAACTCAGGTCAGTTTATGAAATTATGGCATAAATTATATAGAATGCAAAGATCAGCTAGCGTCCTCCTATTTTTGAGAGAATCAACATTTAAATGACAACGTACATGTATATATTGTAAACATAATTTTAATTCATAGTGGTTAGTATATCTGCGCCATTGTTTATTTTTAATAATTTGTGTAATTTTTTTTTTTGGACCAATTATTATTTTTATCATTATATTTTAACCGAACGCATATCTGCCAGCTCTTCCACGAACAGATTAATTTAAGCCGAGCCCAATAAATCCAATCACCGACCCGTGATCTACTATAATTATTACCAAAGTTATCATCCCATTTTTCCATTCACATACCAACATCTGCATACAGCACATTCTTCTCTACTGGTCACGAACGGAACGATATTATTATGTCTGCATAAATGTCGAAGCTTCGCTCTTTGCACGTGAAAGGTTATTTAAATCACGAACGGAATCTTTAACAAATGCTAAAGACAATGATTTGCGCACACCAGTAATTTCACAATTGCTTATAAAACATTCTGCATTATCACCACTTTATCCGAAACGAATCGACGAATTGGTGCGCGGAGACGCGCATCAAGTGCTATTAGTAATTAGAGCGACGGACAACAGATTTAACAGTTACACGACTTGCGAACAATTAAAACCTGCTATAGCCGTGTCATTGCTTTCCTTATTTGATGAAATTAAAAAAAAAACGAAAGACATGACATAAATTCAAACAATGATGGTTTGATACATTTTGTTAACATCTGTAGCTCCAGTTGTAAAATATTAGCTTTGGAATTTTTACTTTCTCTGTTCAGTTTTCGTGAACATTTTCGAATTCTCAATTTAAATGCAAATATCAATTTTTAGTTCCCACAAGGCGATTTCGATCTTTTTTCATATGTCTGTGTGTCCGTCTGCATTTTTCTGCGAAAACAGTTTTTGAAGTAAAACATTAAATGTATGCTTTATTTAACAATCTATACTATACAGGGTGTTCAATTTAACGGAAGACATTGAAATATCTCGAAAACTACACATCGAATAAAAAAAAATATAATTAAAATTTGTTCGCCTCGGAGGGGGACATCTAATGATACCAAACTCGACCCACTACTCTCAACCCCCTAGGGGTAGGGGGTGAGAAATATAAGAGTTAAATAGGAACCCCCATTTTTTTAACGGATTTGAATACTCTGGGAAAAAATAAGAAAGTTTTATCTGAATTTTCTTTTTGTATTCGTGACAGACGACGCTATAACACAGCCCCACAAATAAAAAAATGGTGATGTGGCCATCACGTTACTTTCTCCGACTTTATGGTATCTTAGCCATTTATATTTACGTTTTCATAGTTTATTTTCAATTGAAATCATATTTTAAATGTACATCGAGCGTTGCGTAAACTCGGATGAAATTGACGTTTAAAACGTCAAAATTATGAAAGATGGAAAAATTATAATTCAAATTCAAAAACTCGGTTTACTCATAAACTAACTAGATTTCGAAAAAAACTTATTCTTTA
Source organism: Ocypus olens (assembly GCA_910593695.2). NCBI lineage: Eukaryota > Metazoa > Arthropoda > Insecta > Coleoptera > Staphylinidae > Ocypus > Ocypus olens. Next base: position 13,505,130 of record OU343053.1, on the reverse strand, counting down.
TAAGTTATTCATTTTGGCATTCTCTACAATTATTATTCAAATAAATTTGCTGTAACTATTATCGTTTCATAATTATAAACCAAAAATTAAAAAAAATAAATATTTTTTTTTCTCGAATAGCAATTATTTTATTGTTTTCAATGTTTGTTTAAATATTTTTGTAATATTTTTCGTATTTAAGAAAATATTGGCAAAAAACAAAAAATAGTTAAGGTAAACATCCACTTCCGGTGTACGAAATTTTACCAAAAGCTTTTGAGTTTTTCGGATTATCAAATAAGACGTATATTCAAAGTTTCATATCAATTGCTCTATTAGTTTTTGAGATACAGCGCACACAGTCAGACACACACACACACACACACACACACACACACACACACACACAGCCACAAAAATTGTGTGTGAAACGTGGATTCCGGGATGACAGATGCTCAGGCGAGGTCGAGATTGCATTCCCAAGCCAAAGCCGAATTCGTGGTCAAAAAAGTTTAGAGCCGACTCTGATTCACCCTCTAAGGTCGGAAAATGGGCGCTCGGGGGCCGGAAAATCGAGATTCGCACCTTATGGGGGCCATTTTTGACCTCTGGGGCCAGTTCCAGGGGCGTAGGCCTTTTTCTGACCTTGGATTCGGATTCAGCGGTGAAAAATACATAAGAATACGCATGTCTGATCTACAGATCCGGACTTCTTTTTGTGGGGCTGTGTTATAGCGTCGTCTGTCACGAATACAAAAAAAATTCAGATAAAACTTTCTTATTTTTTCCCGGAGTATTCAAATCCGTACAAAAAAATGGGGATTCTATTTAACTTTTCTATTTCTCACCCCCTACCCCCTAGGGGGTTGAGAGTAGTGGGTCGAGTTTCGTATCATTAGACATCCCCCTTCGAGGCGAACAAATTTTAATTATAATTTGTTTTTATTCGATGTGTAGTTTTCGAGGTATTTCAATGTCTTCACTTAAATTGAACACCCCGTATATTCTCAAATAAACCTTCAATTTAAAGATCTAGAGATTTTATGGAAAAAAAAGTTTTTGGTAAAATAGGGACGACCCTTCTTTTACTTTTTCCTAAACTACGTATACATTTATTTAGTAAAATTATATTTTTTGTTCTCAAATATGAATATAAAATACCAGAAAACAATTTTTACATATTAATTTGATCCGAAATTAATACGAAGCGTGGTAGGTGGGCCCTATCCCACTATCCAATACGTTAAATTGGAAGCAAGGGTTTCATGTATGTAAATAAGAAAATAATTAAGATTCATTTTTAAATTATTTCATTTGTAAAATCAGTTGCAGATGCTTAACTTGTTGAGGGCTCGCCCACCACTGCTGAGCTAGTTGGATTTTGGAATACGAATTAGATTTAAATTATAAACATTACTTTTGGTGGTTCTTAATAACATTTCGTTTAACCTCAACAATGTGCAGCTTGACTTATACGAAGGGTGGTGGATAGACCCTATCCTGCCCTCCAACAGTTGGTCACAAAACAGAGTTTTACAAATTGTACAGTTTTAAGCAATAGTAAAGTCAACATTTGTTTCTTAACCCGCCAATGGTGACCTACTGGTCTGTGAGACCAGGTGTGTCGAATAACTTTATTCTCCGTTATTGTTTTTTGTTGCAAGTTCGAGTAGCTGCCGCATTGCAGAGCTTAAATTGATTAAATATCTTTGTTTTATTGTCAAAGAGCATAAATTAAAAAAAAAACTATTAGTAGCACGTTTAGAAAAATCTTCAGTTGAAAACCCCGGTGCGTGAGATTAAATTTACGTCACCAATGGTGGGTTAATAATCTTTTTTTCAAGGTCTTCACCAGAGCTTCTGGTTAAGTTGATTGGAATGTAAGATAAAACCCACCTAGCACACGTGCTATAAAGTATCATTTTGATTAAAATAGTTTTTTCTCTTTCAAAGAAATAAAAAAAAATACAAGAAAATAATATTTACAATTTGAACTACAATTTCAACAAAGAATGATGGATAAACTTATAATCCAATCAGTAACCAGGGTGCAGGGACACAGTAAGGGTGGGTGGAGAGGATGATGCACTGTAGAGATGGGCAAAACTGCTACTTTTGAATTACGTTGCTACCTGTGATTGCTCCTTTCTAATATCAGTTATTTTAAACTGTGACTGTGATCACGGTTAGTAAACGTCCTAACACCTTCTAAAATTGTTAATTTCGCAAAAATGTTTTTGATATGATTCTGCTAATATTTGTCCACCTGTTGTTCCTTTTGATATTATACCTGTGACTAAAGGTAATATTTTGACTATATTATTGCTATACCAAATAAATATACGACTTGATTCAGTTAAAAATTCTAGAAGTATTTGGAGATTTTTGCAGGAAAACAGAATGTTTGTTCAGCAAATTTGAAAAGTCGGAGAGTTTTAGTTATGTGGCAAATGTTTTCCTATTTTGGTTTTACCTCTGAAAAAACGCATCTTTTGAAAGATTATTTGCTCTGTTCTCGAAGGATTATTTTTAAATAAAATCATTAACCAAAAGAAATATGGATTTTTGAAGATTTTCGTTTTAATTTTTTGAAAACTTGGCCAAAAACATCGCAGAAAAAAATATAAAAATTCAGGCAAACTTCCATGTGAAATCATCCTCAATGGCCGAAGTATCGCTAATTAAAAATCAATTCGGTTTTTGTAAATCCAACAATTTTCAATAGAGATATAGATTTCTGAAGATTTTCGTTTTAATTTTTTGAGCACTTAAGTGAAAACGTCGCAGAGGAAAAAAACGCGTAGAAAAAATTTCTTAAAAAAATATCCTCAATGGTCGAAGTATCTCTTATTCAAAAATAAATTTGAATTTTGTAAATTCTACAATTTTTAATGAAGATATGTATTTATTGAAAATTTTACTTTTATTTTTTTAGCACTTGAATGAAAACATCGCAGAAAAAATATAAAACGCGCAGACAAAATTCCATAAAAAAATCATCCTCAATGGCCGAAGTATAATTAATTCAAAATCAATTCGGTAAATCCAACAATTTTCAATAGAGATATGCGTTTTTTAAGGTTTTCGTTTTAATTTTTTGAGCACTTGAATGAAAACATCGCAGAAAAAAATATAAAACGCGTGGAAAAAATTCCTTAAAACAATATCCTCAATGGTCGAAAGATTGCTTATTCAAAATTAATTTGGTATTTGCAAATTCAACAATTTTTAATGAAGATATGTATTTTTTGAAAATTTTAGTTTTATTTTTTTTTGAGCATTTGAATGAAAACATCGCAGAAAAAATATAAAACGTGCAGACAAAATTCCATAAAAAATGATTCTCAATGGTCGAAGTATCGCTTACTCAAAATTAATTTGGTATTTGCAAATTCAACAATTTTTAATGAAGATATGTATTTTTTGAAAACTTTAGTTTTATTTTTTTGAGCACTTGAATGAAAACATCGCAGAAAAAATATAAAACGTACAGACAAAATTCCATAAAAAATTATCCTCAATGGTTGAAGTATCGCTTATTCAAAATCAATTTGGTTTCTGTAAATTCCACAATTTTTAATGGAGATATGGATTTTTGAAAATTTTAGTTTTAATTTTTTAAGCGCCTGAATAAAAACTTCGCAGAAAAAAAATGAGCAGACAAAATTCCATAAAGAATTATCCTCAGCGGCCGAAGTATCGCTTATTCAAAATCAATTTGGGGCTTGAAAATTCAACAATTTTCAATAGAGGTATGGATTTTTAAAGATTTTTGTTTTCATTTTTTGAGCACCTGAACAAGGAGCATTTGTAGATTTTCGCAGTTTGGTAAATTGTTTTTATTTATTTATTTTTCAGTTCATGAAGTTTGCAATTTCAAAATTAGTATCGTGGTATTATTTTAAAATATATGTTTAGATATTTGCACTGAATCTTAAATTAAAATGAATTTTAAGTCACTTTGGGTTTATGAAGTCGTCGGACTCATCACTCGATCACAGCGAGTTTGTGGTTTAATTCCATGCCGGGCAGGATAATTTTTTCGTTTTTATAAAATCTTAATTAATTAATTAAAAATTGTTAGTACATAAGTTGTAATTTATTTCATTTTATGTGGTATACTATGGAATTTTATAAATATTTGTCTTTTTTATTAAATATTTATTCCAAATTTAAATACAATACCCTGCAAAAATGGGAGAATAAAGTAATGAATATTAAATAACATTTATAAATGCCACCTTGTACTGTCTTCTTGCAATTATGTTTTAAGTAACAGTCAGTTTAAGTAGCAATCACAGTTTGTCACTCAATTTTGGTACAAATGGCGGTTAGGCGGTATTGCCGCTTCGTCGACGATATGCTACTACTATACTACTATATTAATTAAAATTAAATTATATTAAAGTATTATATGACATCGATAAAGTAATCTGGTATTAATGGTAGTAATACGAGCATTTTTGTTTCCGATTATCTCACTTAGTGCTGATAATGGTCAGATAAAATTAGTAATAAATAACACATTTAAATTAAAATTGAATAAAATTTAAATTACAATTAACAATGAAATTAAAATTTTAGAAAATGAGTGGCGATTACTAAAAAATGTATTTTCTTTTCCTGAAACCGAAGATGTTTTTCAATGTTGAAGTAAAATCTCATTAATAGTGATCAGGCTCGAATGTTTAATAATCTTTGTAAGTTTGCTTCATTAGTTTTGACACATTCTAGTGCTAATGTCGAAAAAATATTTTCTCTGCGACTATTAAATAATACACTCATTCTTGTTGTGTATTAAATTGAATAATAGCATAAATTCTTCACACCGTAATTTCTTACAAAGAAATCACTCTAGTTTGGAAGATCACATCCTTTGATTTTTAAGAATGAAAAAATCACATTGCTTTGATAGTAAGAAAACCGAGAGTATCTTAGCAACCTCCTCATAAGTCGCCATTAGAAATGTCAAATACACCAGTTATTTATAACGTATAAAGTACACAAATATTAATTACTGTTGTCTTGCATAATTTTTATTAATATAATATTTACAATGGATATTAGTAATAATAGTGATAGATGATCTAACATGTACGCCTGCTGAACTTCGAGAAATTGCATAAGCATCCGCAATGACTTTACTGCCGGAAAAGTCGAAAAGTCCAAATATTATAGCAACTTCACTATAACTTTTGCCAAAAAGTAAAATTAAATTCTTTATTACATACTTAGCAGGTCGTATTATAATTGCATAGTTTAACATTTTAAGTGTTAATAAAGATTTGTATCAAAAACTATGATTAAATTTATTGTAGTTGTAGAGAAAGTATAGTCTTCTACTTGCGTAGAATGGTTATTATTCACTAAATGATTCCGACACGAGCGAGCGTAGCGATTCATCCACGTGAATCATGGTTATCATTCTATGCTCGTTGAAGAAATAAATTGTTGAAACAAATCAGAGAAATAAATTAAATGCTGATACGATAATGATAATATTACATAGCAATAGTTATTTAAGCAACAAGGAACGTAAGGACGTATTAATATTTGAGGTAGGCGAAAATGTTAATTGTCATTACGTTCCGTATTGCTTATTAATTTTTTTCCGCTTCCGGAAATATAATACTTAAAAAAGATCAGAAAATATTCTCAAATATAGCTTGTAACATTTGGGGTTAAAATTTTTATAGTCACCTGTGCGTCCTATAGCAACCCAGCAACCGATAAAATTTTGTTTGTTTGTTTGTGTCAATCCAGTGAGACTTTCTACGGGCATGGGTATTAACGATGCTGCGAATATTGCGTTTCTTTTATTTTATTATTTTCCTAGGTCCATAAGTAAAAAATTAAGTTCCGTCGTCAAGGTCAACAAACACCACGAATGTTATCAGCCACTTACGGTACCTGTAACCATGGACGCAATGCGTGTTTACGTTGTCGGTAGCGGAAAAAAGTCTTTTAACTGATACGTGCTATATGATTAACATCACAAACGATATATATTTGCAATAATTTGTTTTTTTTTATTTAGAATTTACATACAAATGCATTTATATTTTCGGCCTGAATATATTTCTGTTTGCGATTGTGCTACAGTTTTTTACTTTATTCCAGGCATCACAGTTATCGGTAGTAATTACTCAGATCGAGGTTAATTATCAAAAAATCGTTTTTTGGGTACCTTGTTACCTAGTAATTTAACGAGACAATAACATTCGTTTTCTGGTTATTAACCGAGAGCGTCAGATCGAGGTTAATAACCAGTTGACAACAAATCTTATGTCGAGATGAATTACTAAAAGGTAACAGGTACGAAAAAAATGTATTTTGATATTCACAAAAGATTTAATTTCATCACGAACTTCGGTCAATTTTTTGCTTTTACTGCTTGAGATCCACGTTCTAGCAAATCTGAATGTATGATATTTCGACGTTGATCTAAATTTAAAAAAATCACACAGGCTAAGATTATAGATGTTTGCAAGAAATATTAAAATTTCCAATCTTTAAAGTGAATAATAAAAAAAAACTGCAGGCACATGATATATTGCGATATTTGATTTATTTTTCTTCACATTCTATGATAAATTATAAGTCAATATCTGTTTGACAATAAAAAAATAAAATCAAATCAAATAGTGTGGACCTTGATCTGTATATTCCATGATGGATTTTTTTTAAATTTTATAAAACGATTTAGGCACGCCCTCACTACACTAAAATCGGGAATTAATAGATCGACGACCCTGCTCCGTCTATTATTCTAATTGAATAAAATCTTTATACTTCACAAATGTTTAGAATGTAAGGATAAAAAAAAATACTACAACTTAATTTTGAAAAGACTTACGACGTTTTCAATTTGGAAAAGTAAAATTTCACATGATAAACTTAACAAATGTAAAAAACATATTAAATTTCACTCTAAAAAAATCAGTAAATTTAATATACCCCTCAAATATTTATAAATTAAGGATATTTAAGAAATTTCACTCTAATTCAATTCCGAAACGATTTATGACGTTTTCAATTTGGAAAAGTAAAATTTTACAAGATAAACTTTAAAAATGTGATAAAAATATATAATTTCACTTTAAAAAAAAATCAATAAATACAGTATACTCCACAAATGTTTAGAATTTAAAGATAATCAAGAAATTTTACTAGAACTTAATTTTGAAACAATTTAAGACGTTGTCAATTTGGTAAAAGTCAAATTTCACACGTTGAAATTTAAAAAAAAATTATAAATATTACTCTTATAAAATTTAATAAAATCAGGTTACTTCACTCTAAAAAATTCAATAAAACCAGTATACTCCACAAATGTTCAGAATTTAAGAAAATTCAAGAAATTTCACTCTAACTTAAGTTTTAAACGAATTATGACGTTTTCAATTTGAAAAAGTACAATTTCACATGATAAGCTTTAAAAATTTTAAAAAAATATTACATTTTACGCTAAAAAAATGAAGAAAATCTTTATATTTCACAAATGTTTAGAAATGTTTAGTGCACTTCAAACCCTGTGTAAACATTTTGTATCTGGCTTATTTCTCTACTAACACTTGTTTAGATAATTACATTTATATCTGCTTATGTATATTAGGTTTAAAATCGACGGAAAAATATTTGGTATTTCGACTTTTGTCCATTGCGGCCGCACTGAGCCTCAGGCACATCAAGCAGAAGGGTGCAATTAATTTTTATTTTTTTAGTACTGTGATGTGTCAAGAGAACTTAAAAAAGCAATTCTATACTTTATTTTTGAAGCACGTAGTACTAATACCTATGTCAATTAGTAATTTAAAAGTTTGTACCTATAATATTATAAATATTTCTGTTGCAAAAAATTAAGGAGAAGAAGAACAAAAGGAAAGAGAAAAAAATTGGTTAGATCAACTCAAAGGTAATAAAGCAATTACCTCTTTTGATTCTTCTTCTATTCCATTTAATAATCTCCTGCCATCGGTTATACAAACTAGTAAACCTTCATACGTAGAAACATAGTAAAAAAAAATCAGCTCTGTAGAAATTACCTTCAAAATTTGAAAATCCATCCTAAATTAAACAAAATGAAACACTTAACGTAAACTGAAGAATAACATTACATGAAACGATTGGAAAAATAATTAAAAAAACATTTTCATTGGAATTATTTTTAAAATTTTAAAATCGAGGATAAACATATTTTTAAAATGCTTTTATAACAAGTAACATATTACAGCTGGACATTACAGAAAAGAAAATTACATTTGGCTTAAAAATCTACTTAAAAATTTTAAAGTCTATTCGGTGAATCCATTTTTGACATCCCTTTAAAAAGATTGATGTATAACTGTTAATTAAAACAAGATAACGACACTCAATGTTTGTTTTTTTTTTAATTTTTAATCATGTAAAACTATTCATTCTGAGAACAATTTATCAATAGCATTTCCTTGCGAGAGAAAAATTCTTGATTCTCTCTCGCAATTAGCTTCAAAATTTGAAAACCCATCCAGAATGAACATATTTTGGATATATCGCAAAAAATAACATATCTCAGCTAGAAGTGAAATAATAAAACACAAAACTTGAACGATGGAAAAGAAAATTGCATTCGGCAATAAAAAATAAAAATTGTAAAAAAATATTCTTCACTGAAATTAGCTTCAAAATTTCAAATTCCATCTAAAATGAATTCATTTTTTACATAATGCTAAAACAATTGACATAGTACCAGCTGGAAACAAATTGACAACACTCAAAACTTACATTTCAGAAAAGAAAATTACATTCAACGATTAGGAATATTGTAAAAAAATCATCTCTGTCGGAAGTAGGTTTAAAATTATAGGTTCAAATTTCAAAATTCATCCAAAATGAACCTATTTTGATATCTCTTTAAAAAAAGGATAAAGGATAAACTTATTTTTAAAATGCTTCTAAAACAATTAACATATCACAGCTGAAAAGAGAATAGCAAAACTCAAAACTTAAACGGAAGAAAAGAAAATTGTATTCGGTAATAAAAACATTTGTCAAAAATTATTCTCTTCGGGAATTAGCTTCAAAATTTTAAAATCCACCCAGAATTAATTAGTTTTTGATTAGTCGCTAAAACAATCGATATATCACAGCTAAAAACAAAGTACCAAAACTCAAAACTTGAACGGAGGAAAAGAAAATTGTAAAAAATTCAGCTGGAATTAGCTTCAAAATTTCAAAATACATCCAATATGAACCTATTTTTTTGACATCCCTTTAAAAAAATGTCACAATACAGCTGGAAACAAAATACACTCGGCGTTAAAAAAAGAGCCCCACTCGAAAAATCGCGAAAAAAACTCGATTTTTCAAACCGTCTTAACTTGGTTCAATTTGGTCGAAAATCGATTAATCTTTCAGTTTGGGAAAGATTCAAGTTTTATCTTTAAGAATGTGTAGTTGATTTTGACCCCAAGTCCAACCCACCCCCGTAACAACGCGATGGAAAAAATGTTTTTTATGTAAAAAATTGTCCAAATTTGACAAGCTGGACCGTTCGCAAAAAAAATCGGCGGGAAATTTCACCACAATGGCAGAAAAATGTAATCAATTTCCTTCAAATGCGTTGAGAATTCGAGTCGTTTCAATGATTTGGAGCAAAGTTATGAATTTTTGAAAAAAAATTACATTTTTCACTTGTCTTTTGTTTGAAATTTCAATTAAAATGAACAAATTTTATCACCCTGTCAAAAGCCTTTTTTTGCACTAGGGGTGACAGAGGGTGGAATGAAACTTATGCTTTTCAGAAGCAAAGAATCATCGGCTTCTGAGCAAAATTGACCAAGTTATGACCGAAATGGAATTATTCCAAGTTGTAAAAATTTAACATTTTTTGTCAATCCAAAACACTTTTTGTAGGGGGTCACGAAAGTCGAAAACTTCTTAGATCGCAAAATTCCATCGAGTTTCGTGCGAAATACGCCTAGTTATGGCCAAAAAGGCGCAAAATGTTTTTTTTTTTCAAAACTGCATAACTTCGCGCTAAATCATCGCATCGACTTGAATTTTGGAGAAAATTGGAGGAAAATGATTGAACTTTATTGCCATGCTGACCGATTGAGTCCACGATTTTTTTTGCACACGGTACAAGAAACCAAATTTGCACATTTAAACTTCAAAAACATTTTTTTTCCTTTAGGGGATAGCAGGGGGTGGAATCATTTTAGCAGCAAAACAATTCACATGATGTTGAAGAGAAAATTTGAAACTGTTTATACTGCAAAAGTTCATCGATTTTGGTGCAAAATTACTCAAAATATGGCCAAAAAAGTAAAACATGTCATTTTTTCTTCAAAAATTCGTAAATTTGCCTAAAATCATCGAAACGACTCGAATTTCGCTACAACGGCAAAAAAATTTAATCAATTTCCTTCAAATGCCTTAAAAATTCGAGTGGTTTCGATGATTTGGAGAAAAGTTATGAATTTTTGAAAAAAAAAGACTGAAAATGAAAACAAGTAAAAATTTAACATTTTTTGTCAATCCAAAACACTTTTTGGAGAGGTTTTCAGGGGGTGACGAACGTCGAAAACTTCTTAGAAAATTCCATCGAGTTTCGTGCGAAATTCGCCTAGTTATAGCCAAAAAGGCGCAAAATGTTTTTTTTTTCAAAACTGCATAACTTCGCGCCAAATCATCGCATTGACTTGAATTTCAGAGGAAATTAGAGAAAAATTATTGAACTTTATTACCTTGCTGACCAATTGAGTCCACGATTTTTTTTGCACACGGTACAAATTTGCACATTTAAACTTCAAAAACATTTTTTGGGTGGCAGGGGGTGGAATCGTTTTAGCAACAAAACAATTCACATGACGTTGAAGAGAAAATTTGAAACTGTTCTGCAAAAGTTCATCGATTTTGGTGCAAAATTACACAAGTTATGGCCAAAAACGTGAAAAATGTCATTTTCTTTTTCAAAAATTCATAACTTTGCTCCAAATCATCGAAACGACTCGAATTTTTAAGGCATTTGAAGGAAATTGATTACATTTTTCTGCCATTGTGGTGAAATTTCCCGCCGGTTTTTTTGCGCACGGTACAGCTTGTCAAAGTTGGACAATTTTTTACATAAAAACATTTTTTTTTCATCGCGTTGTTACGGGAGGTGGGTTGGACTTGGGGTCAAAATCAACTACACATTCTTAAAGATAAAACTTGAATCTTTCCCAAACTGAAAGATTCATCGATTTTCGACCAAATTGAACCAAGTCACGACGATTTGAAGAATCGAGTTTTTTCGCGATTTCTCGAGTGGCACTTTTTTTTTTGACGCCGAGTGTATATACAGGGTGTGCACACTTACGCACACGTGTTACGCACATACAAGGACATAAAACTAAGCGCGTCACAGGTTGATAACATTATCAAGATATTTTTTTACATTTAGTAGGCCATGTAAAAAGTATACTATTCTATTATCTATTTTAATTTTGCCTCCATTTATCGGATTGTGTCTTATTTATTATGATATCATACACACTGATAAACCATATTTTACATGGTTCTGTGAGTGTTGATTTATGACTATTTTAATTTGATTTTTTACTTTCTCCGTTACGAAGTACGAGAAAGTATTGTGATCGTGATTTTTTTTTCAAAAATTTTTTTCACAGAAATATCCGTTTTGGGGTCCCTAGATGCCATTTCAACAATTTCTGGAAAAAATGGTGATGTGGCCATCATGTTACTTTCTCCGACGTGATGGTATCATAGCCATTTATATTTTCGTTTTCATGGTTTATTTTTAATTGAAATCATATTTTAAATGTATATCGAACGTTGTGTAAACTCGGATGAAACTGACGTTTAAAACGTCAAAATTATGAAACGGAAAAATTATACTTCAAATTCAAAAACTCGGTTTACTCAAAAACTAACATGATTTCGAAAAAAACTTATTCTTTAGAAGTTGTTCATTTTGGTATTCTCTACAATTATTATTCACACATATTTGCTGTAACTATTATCGTTTCATAATTATAAACCAAAAATTGAAAAAAAATTAATAAATTTTTTTCTCGAATAGCAATAATTTTATGAAAAATATTTTCAAGCAAAAGATGTTCATTTCTTTATTGTCTTCAATGTTTGTTTAAATGTTTTTGTGATATTTTTTATATTTAAGAACATATTGGCAAAAAACGAAAAACAGTTAAGGTAAACACCCACTTCGGGTGTACGAAATTTTACCAAAAGCTTTTCAGTTCTTCAGATTATCAAATAAGACGTATGTTGAAAGTTTCATATCAATTGCTCTATTAGTTTTTGAGATACAGCGCACACAGCCAGACACACACACACACACACACACGGACACAAAATTTTTTTTTCCAGAAATTGTTGAAATGGCATCTAGGGACCCCAAAACGGATATTTCCGTAAAAAAAATTTTTGAAAAAAAAATCACGATCACAATACTTTCTCGTACTTCGTAACGGAGAAAGTAAAAAGAATTTTGTGTCTGTGTGTGTGTGTGTGTGTGTGTGTGTCTGTCTGTGTGCGCTGTATCTCAAAAAGTAATAGACCAATTGATATGAAACTTTAAACATAAGTTTTATTTGATAATCCGAAGAACTGAAAAGCTTTTGGTAAAATTTCGTACACCGGAAGTGGGTGTTTACCTTAACTGTTTTTTGTTTTTTGCCAATATTTTCTTAAATATGAAAAATATCACAAAAACATTTAAACAAACATTGAAGACAACAAAGAAATGAACTTCTTTTGTTTGAAAATATTTTTCATAAAATCATTGCTATTTGAGAAAAAAATTTATTATTTTTTTTTCAATTTTTGGTTATAATTATGAAATGATAATAGCTACAGCACATTTCTGTGAATAATAATTGTAGAGAATACCAAAATGAACAACTTCTAAGGAAAAAGTTTTTTCGAAATCTCGTTAGTTTTTGAGTAAACCGAGTTTTTGAATTTGAAGTATAATTTTTCCATGTTTCACAATTTTCAGTTTCATCCGAGTTTACGCAACGCTCGATGTACATTTAAAATATGATTTCAATAAACCATGAAAACGTAAATATAAATGGCTCTGATACTATCAAGTCGGAGAAAGTAACATGATGGCCACATCACCATTTTTACTTTCTCCGTTACGAAGTACGAGAAAGTATTGTGATCGTGATTTTTTTTTCAAAAAATTTTTTTACGGAAATATCCGTTTTGGGGTCCCTAGATGCCATTTCAACAATTTCTGGAAAATTTTTTTTTGTGTCTGTGTGTGTGTGTGTGTGTGTGTGTGTGTGTGTGTGTGTGTCTGTGTGTGTGTGTGTGTGTGTGTCTGTCTGTGTGCGCTGTATCTCAAAAACTAATAGAGCAATTGATATGAAACTTTCAACATACGTCTTATTTGATAATCTGAAGAACTGAAAAGCTTTTGGTAAAATTTCGTACACCGGAAGTGGGTGTTTACCTTAACTGTTTTTTGTTTTTTGCCAATATTTTCTTAAATATGAAAAATATCACAAAAACATTTAAACAAACATTGAAGACAACAAACAAATACATATCTTTTGCTTGAAAATATTTTTCATAAAATCATTGCTATTCGAGAAAAAAATTTATTAATTTTTTTTAACTTTTGGTTTATAATTATGAAACGATGATAGTTACAACAAATTTGTATGAATAATAATTGTAGAGAATAGCAAAATGAACAACTTCTAAAGAATAAGTTTTTTTCGAAATCTCGTTAGTTTTTGAGTAAACCGAGTTTTTGAATTTGAAGTATATTTTTTCCGTTTTGACGTTTTAAACGTCAGTTTCATCCAAGTTTACGCAACGCTCGATGTACATTTAAAATATGATTTCAATTGAAAATGAACCATGAAAACGTAAATATAAATGATACCATCAAGTCGGAGAAAGTAACATGATGGCCACATCACCATTTTTTTAAATTCTTTTTGTAGGGCGTCGCCGGCACCCTTTATCGGATTAAGTGCATCGAGTAGCCCTTCTTGAAGTCTCATTGCCTTCTAAAACGCGCAAGGCATTACTTCGATTATTTCGAAGGAGGGAGCTGCCCTAACATGTAGATATCTAATTGTTTGCCGTTGCCTCTCTTCTTCCTCTTCGTTGGTAATAATTATTGTCGCGATTTTTTGTATTGCCTCATGATTTTCCTTGCACCGTAGCATAAGGGCCACTGGGTTGCCTGTTGTTATTTTTCTCCCATTTGTAATTCTATAGCTGTTCTTTCTCTTTCCTCTGTTTCCGCGTACTAGGCTCAGACTTCTGTCTCCTGCAGTTTGCAAACAGCCGTGGCCGCTTAGAATCCGCGTTTTCTATTACAACATATTGGTTAAAACAATAACCAACACAATAAACTCCTCGGCATGCCTTATTGGTACTTCCTTCACAATGATATCTTGGCAGATTAACACTTCAGAACGAGTAAAACGATGGGTTTTCTTAAAGTTGTTCAATCAATGTGTTGGACAATTATTATTCGAAAGAAAATTATTCGAATGGTAATTCGTTTGTTTAGTTAGTAGTCGTCCTACATTGCCATTTCCGTACAAATCCCCATATTGCCATTACCGGTCAGATTTGTGTGTTAGGTAAAATATCGCAATATTTCAATATAAAATATGTTGCCGTGAGTGTTCACGTCCTCGATTGTTATGAATCGCATAATATTCTCGTTATATTATTAGTTATAAGGCTCCTACACAACATCTTTATTCAAACAATACATTTACAAAAATATAAAATGAACATAATTTTAAATAATTTTTAGTCTGGGCTATCGACCATCGGTTTTTCTATTTGGTTGTAAAGCTGCTATTTTGAGGAAACAATGTGTTGATTCAATTTTGACCGAATCTTTAAAATGATGAAATTCATCTCTGATTGTATCTCTCGTTTCTCTGCAGTACAACTTTCCATTCACATACCTTTTTTAGTTCGATTGCAAAACTGTGCATTCGATTGCACACTGATACTGCATTTGGCTCATCGCCTGTTCGTCACGTTGCAGCGAGGTAAATCCTTAATACATTCAACTCCATGTCTTCGTTTATATGTTGTAATTAAAAAGAAAAAACATTGTTCTCAATAAGCTTGTTAAACAAGAGGGGCATGCAATAATGATGACACAGAAATTGGCAACAGTTTATCAACGCCAACAAACCATTGCCAAGGTCTAAAAGAGAAATCTGAAGAGTGGATTACATGCATAGGTCATGGTCGCGATTTCATAAAATTGTGCAGGTGATTATTACACATAAAGATATTCACCTAGATTTATGCAAGAATGCAAAACGTCTTCATTGCGATGGAATTAATTTGAAATGTTATTTATTAATAAAAATTTACCTGAACTTCTTGTAACTTTTTCTGATTTGATGGGTTGAAACGGAATTATTCTGTTTGTTTTTATTAATTAAGCTTTAATTTGTATTAATTACATAGATTTATATATTTGGAATTCCTTTCAGAGGTCTCTTTGGGCATTTTACGGATCATGCTACATATTCAGTGCTTCTGCACATTTTATATTTCCGGGGCATTTTAGCTTATCTATGAAGATTTTTTCGGGTTTTATATTTTTACTTTCTCCATTACGTTACGAAGTACGAGAAAGTAGTGTGATCGTGATTTTTTTTTCAAATTTTTTTTTACGAAAATATCCGTTTTGTCGTCCCTAGATGCCATTTCAACAATTTCTGGCAAAAAAATGTTTGTGTCTGTGTGTGTGTCAGTGTGTGTGTTTGTGTGTCTGTGTGTGTGTGTGTGTGTCTGTGTGTGTGCTGTGTGTGTGTGTGTGTGTGTGTGTGTGTGTGTGTGTGTGTGTGTGTGTGTGTGTGTGTGTGTGTGTGTGTGTGTGTGTGTGTGTGTGTGTGTGTGTGTGTGTGTGTGTGTGTGTGTGTGTGTGTGTGTGTGTGTGTGTGTGTGTGTGTGTGTGTGTGTGTGTGTGTGTGTGTGTGTGTGTGTGTGTGTGTGTGTGTGTGTGTGTGTGTGTGTGTGTGTGTGTGTGTGTGTGTGTGTGTGTGTGTGTGTGTGTGTGTGTGTGTGTGTGTGTGTGTGTGTGTGTGTGTGTGTGTGTGTGTGTGTGTGTGTGTGTGTGTGTGTGTGTGTGTGTGTGTGTGTGTGTGTGTGTGTGTGTGTGTGTGTGTGTGTGTGTGTGTGTGTGTGTGTGTGTGTGTGTGTGTGTGTGTGTGTGTGTGTGTGTGTGTGTGTGTGTGTGTGTGTGTGTGGTTGTGTGTGTGTCTGTATCTCAAAAACTAAAAGAGCAATTGATATGAAACTTTGAACATACGTCTTATCTGATAATCTGAAGAACTGAAAAGCTTTTGGTAAAATTTCGTACACCGGAAGTGGGCGTTCACCTTAACGGTTTTTTGTTTTTTGCCAATATTTTCCTAAATATGAAAAATATCACAAAAACATTTAAATAAACTTTGAAGACAATAAAGAAATGACCATCTTTTGCTTGAAAACATTTTTCATAAAATCATTTTTATTCGAGAAAAAAATTTATTATTATTCTTTTAATTTTTGGTTTATAATTATAAAACGATAATAGTTACAGCAAATTTATGTTAATAATAATTGTAGAGATCATCATTAAAATGAACGACTTATAAAGAATAAGTTTTTTTTCTAAATCCCTTTAGTTTTTGAGTAAACTGAGTTTTTAAATTTGAAGTATAATTTTTCCATCTTTCATAATTTTGACATTTTAACAGTTTCCGCCGCTCGATTTACATTTAAAATATGATTTCAATTGAAAATAAACCATGAAAACGTAAATATAAATGGCTATGATACCATCAAGTCGGAGAAAGTAACATGATGGCCACATCACCATTTTTTCAAACTGGCAGGACAGATTACTTGAACACCATCGTATGGGTCGATTTCAAATTTTGACAGTAGCTTCACAATAACATTTTCTATGGAAGTGCGTAGCCGTTTTTATTAATTTAACGTGCAATTTTTGTCTTATAAACAATTAACTGCTAATTTTTTGGCCAAAAATCGGTACATTTTTCAAACGTGCGCCATTTCTACAAAATTTTATTTAGAAAAAAAACCCTACGTACTTAATACCTCTGGGTTGCATGATCTTTTTTTCATATTTTAGTTTAAATGTTCAAGTTGACAACTAAAATATTTTACAAAAATGGTTAAAGATAAGCGAATATTTATTATTACTTTTTTTAAACTTTATCCAAGTTCGTATATTAAAACCAAAC
The DNA here is from genome assembly GCA_910593695.2 of Ocypus olens. Classification (NCBI taxonomy): domain Eukaryota; kingdom Metazoa; phylum Arthropoda; class Insecta; order Coleoptera; family Staphylinidae; genus Ocypus; species Ocypus olens. Next base: position 13,487,896 of record OU343053.1, on the reverse strand, counting down.
TTTCGAAAATACTATTTTGAAAGCTCAAGATTAAAATAATTTTGAAAAAACTACGTTTTCTAAATTAATTTAATCATTTTATGTCTGCATTTCATACTTGCTTGCAATTTTTAATTTACATTTTGAAAAACTTTAAAGCCAAAATATTTAAAAAAAAAACGTTAAAAACAGTTTTTATTTTTATCTATAATTGTAACCAAATTTTTGTTAATAAACCAAACTTTTAAAAATTCTTTTTTTGAAAACGCATTTTTAAAAGCTAGAAGTTTTAGAAATTAACATTTCGAATAAAAACTTAATTTTTATCTTATTCTTAAGAGAAGTTACAAGCAGATTTCAAAATTTTAGAAATATTTAATTTTCTTGAAAACTAAAATTGATAAGTGTACATACGTTCGTACAAAATATATACTAATTTAAAAGAGGAATCCAAAAATATAATAATATATAGGGTGTTTCGTTTCAAATAACAAATTTGGTGCTACCTGAAGTGATAGAAAGTTGAAAATATTTCACGTGAGAAGAACTGATTTAACCGTATGACAAGGATATTTTTAAAATTTTTAATACATCGGCAACCCCTTAAAGTTTGAAGACTAAACTTTATGCGCTAAACCGAATCGTAGACACCCTGTATATTTTGCTATTACTTTGTGCTGAAGAGTTATTTGGGGTTGAAATGGCAAAACATGTCCTCTTTACTTGAGTTTTCTGTCTGCTTTTTTTATTTTTAGACCAGGCTTTTTTTTATTTTCTGGTTGATATTTTTGGTCTTTGGCTTGTAATTTCATTTTTTGTCCTAAATATTCTTTATTTTGGTCTAAATGTACAAATTGTTTTGTATAAATTTTCGATTTTTTGGTCAGCATTTTTTATTTCTAGGCTCGATTTTTTTATTTCAGGTCTGCATTTTTGATTTTTTTTATGCTGAATTATTGATTTGTATGCTCGAGTTTTTTTATTTTTTTTTGCATATTTTCGAGTTTTTGGTCTGTTTCCAATTATTTGCTCTCTATTTTAGATTTTATAACCTGAAGATTGTTTTTTTTTTAATTTTTGGCCATTATTTACGTGTTTCTGGGCGGAAACTTATTTTTGACTAAAGCGTTATTTTGGGGCTAAAAATAGCAAATTATGTTCTTTTTACTTAAATATTCAATTTTTTGGTCTGCAATCCCACTAGGATTTTTGATTTTCAGGTTGATGTTTCAGATCTCTAATTTCGTTTATTGTTCCAAACTTGATTTTTTGACCTAAATATTCTCTATTTTGGCCTAAATTTTCGATTATTTGCTCTGCGTATTTATGTTCACGCCAGTCTTCGATCAAAATTTTCGTTTTTTGGACCTATATTATAGTTTTTCACTTTCTCCGTTACAAAGTAAGAGAAAGTATTGTGATCGTGATTTTTTTTTCAAATTTTTTTTTACAGAAATATCCGTTTGGGGTCCCTAGATACCATTTCAGCAATTTTTAGAAAACATTTTTTTGTAGCTGTGTGTGTGTGTCTGTATGTGTGTGTCTGTGTGTCTGTGTCTGTCTGTGCGCGCTGTATCTCAAAAACTAATAAAGCAATTGATATGAAACTTTGAACATACGTCTTATTTGATAATATGAAGAACTGAAAAGCTTTTGGTGAAATTTCGTACACCGGAAGTGGGTGTTTACCTTAACTGTTTTTTGTTTTTGCCAATATTTTCTTAAATATGAAAAATATCACAAAAACATTCAAACAAACATTGAAGACAATAAATAAATGAACATCTTTTGCTTGAAAACATTTTTCATAAAATAATTTTTATTCGAGAAAAAAATGTATTATATATATTTTTTATTTTTAGTTTATAATTATAAAACGATAATAGTTACAGCAAATTTATGTTATTAAAAATTGTAGAGAATGCTAAAATAAACAACTTCTATAGAATAAGTTTTTTTCGAAATACCTTTAGTTTTTGAGAAAACTGAGTCTTTGAATTTGAAGTATAATTTTTCTTTCATAATTTTGACGTTTTAAACGTCAGTTTCATCCGAGTTTACATAACGCTCGAAGTACATTTAAAATATGATTTCAATTGAAAATAAATCATGAAAACGTAAATATAAATGGCTACGATTCCATCAAGTCGGAGAAAGTAACATGATGGCCACATCACCATTTTTACTTTTTCCGTTACGAAGTACGAGAAAGTATTGTGATCATGATTTTTTTTCAATTTTTTTTTTTATGGAAATATCCGTTTTGGTGTCCTTAGATGCCATTTCAACAATTTCTGGAAAAAAAAAATTTGTGTCTGTGTGTGTGTGTGTGCGTGTGTGTCTGGCTGTGTGCGCTGTATCTCAAAAACGAATAAAGCAATTGATATGAAACTTTGAACATACGTCTTATTTGATAATATTAATAACTGAAAAGATTTTGGTAAAATTTCGTACACCGGAAGTGGGTGTTTACCTTAACTATTTTTTGTTTTTTGACAATATTTTCTTAAATATGAAAAATATCACAAAAACATTTAAACAAACATTGAAGACAATAAATAAATGAACATCTTTTGCTTGAAAACATTTTTCATAAAATCATTTTTATTCGAGAAAAAAAATTATTATATTTTTTTTAATTTTTAGTTTATAATTATAAAACGATAATGGTTACAGCAAATTTATGTGAATAAAAATTGTAGAGAATGCTAAAATGAACAACTTATAAAGAATTAGTTTTTGAGAAAACTGAGTTTTTGAATTTGAAGTATAATTTTTCCATCTTTCATAATTTTGACGTTTTAAACGTCAGTTTCATCCGAGTTTACATAACGCTCGAAGTACATTTAAAATATGATTTCAATTGAAAATAAACCATGAAAACGTAAATATAAATGGCTATGATACCATCAAGTCGGAGAAAGTAACATGATGGCTACATCACCTTTTTTTAATTCTACATTTAATTCGTGTGCAACTTTTTGCCCGGTTACCATTTATGATTATTTATTGTAACCACTAAACTATATGATATCTACTCACAAGTGAATATATTATTCAAATACACTACTTATTGACATTATAATAATACCACCTCCATTTGATTGAGTGTTTTAAATTACCGTTATTATTTTCATAATATTTTGAACTTTAACGCTCTCTCTTTCTCTGGAAAATAACTTGAAAGGTCAGCAATTACCTCAGGTTACATTACATAGCTTTGCAACAGATATCATGTTTTCCCAATACAAAGTAAATATTTTTACCCGAGTACAAACAATACAAAATAGACAAGTAATATTGAGGAAAATAATATGAAATAAATATTAATTCTACCAAATAAAAACTCAATTAAAATTCTGAATTTTTATAATTCTAGACATTCAGAATTTGAGTTTTTTATGTGGTGAAATTTTTATCTATTTATGACTATCCTTAATAATATGAACTATCAATCGGTAAATATTGAAACAATGAAAGAATACTGAATTCGTTATCTCCGCTAATCTATTACTACGTATATACCCGAGCAAATTATACGATAAAATTTAAAGCTACACTTTTGACTACTACTATTTCATAAATATTAAATCAAACTTTAAGAAAATAAATTGTTTTCTTGGGGAGATGCAGGGAACGCGCGTTCATGACTTAATTAAATAGTGGGTACCGGGTAATAAATTAAATCCGTCTGCTCGTTAAGTATTGTATATTGGTGTTAGTATTCTTATTTTGACGAAAAATCTCTAATGGTTCTTGAAGAATAAGTCTTAGATTTAAGTCTATTGCAAAAATGTAAAAAAATGTATTTAAAATTTGAGGAAATTAATTATTACAATTTAAACTATCTTAGAAAATGAAATTGTGTCTTAATATTAATTCTCATTAATATTCTTTGAATCTCTTCTCAAAGCTGCTTCCCGTGTGCGTATACGTACGTACCCATTACATTCGGAATATGATATTTGGTATACTCTAGAGATTTTAATTTGTCTAAAACCAATTTGATTATTTTGTTTTCGAAATATATTGGTTGTTTTATCTGTTGACTAGTCTTATTTGCTTATCTTTAATACCTGGATAAATATGAACTATAAAACTTTGAAAGTGGTTTAATTTCAAATTACCCAAAAATGGACTACCACTAGCAAACATTACCTTCAAAAAATCCTTTAAATTATTTTATACCGAGTGTCTGGGATAAGGGCCGAACATAGGATTTTAACATGTAAAATTTAATATGTGTAATTATTAGCTCCCCTATTCGTTTTAGAGAAAAATCGTAAAGGAATATTTTTTAGAGAATTAAAAATTGTAAATGTATCATCCATTTAATTTACGTTTGTACCAGAATCCACCTCAGAAATAATAAAAATAAGTTTAACCATTTACCATTTAATAAAAACCCTTGCCATGACTTTGACAAGTGTCATGTCATAGTGAAAATAATTTTGCTAGTCAGATATCAATTGACGCATTGTAATTGCAATGAACAATAACGTTGGGCTCGTTGTTAACACTTTACCGACCGATCACCTATTAATCGGCTTTTATATCGCCAACGCCTACTGCCAGGGAGAATCTACGGCTGAACGGCCGGTTGAACCGCTAGCGGTCAGTAAAGTGTTAAGTGTGAACTAGCATTCATCTGCAAGAACTTTCGGTCTGTATTTGATCGATCCTGCATTATTTCACAGAATACACGCCTAGTTTCTTCATCTACTAGTAGTATCTCGTCGTGGCATTGATGCTTGTAGGAGTGATAACCATGATTCTTTCTGTACAAAGAATTTAGAGACGTTGCACTCACCAGCAATGCATCGAATGCTAGTTGTTGGTTCAGCATTTATCAAACCCAAAACTCCTTTCAATTCATCGTTGCTTCTTTTAGAGACGGCTCGTTATATAGAGCCAAGGAGCCATGGCATTACCTGTAGTTTTAATCTTAGCAAGAATTTTTAATTAAATCTTAAAATAATTTTTGTATTCCATGTGTATTATTTGATGGTGAGGTTACGTGGTCGAAGAATGGTATTACAGGTTTAGTGCATGTCTGGGACAAAATGTAAACGCACGATAAATCGAAAGTACGCATAAATCATATTTCAGCAAAATAATCTTGGGCTATGAAGATTAATCGTTCTTTCTATCTTCAAAAAAGGAGGGCCTCCTCATATTGTAAAAGTACCATCAACATATTACACGAGCCGCTACTGAGAGTCATACTAACCAAGTGAATTGTTTTATTTGAATTATTCAAAATGTATCTACTAAATCTAAAGTTCTCGAAACTAAACCGGCACTAAAGCTGAAACAAATAAGATGATTCCAACAAAGTTAATGGTTTTATTTGAATTATTTTTCAATTTGGTTTCACCTTTTAGCGAAAATAAAAACAAATTTCTATTAAAAAGTAAATTGGAAAATTATTTTGAACAATAAAGTGATTTTTAGACTAATTTAAACCATTTTCAGACTAGAATATTCTGCATTTTTTATTATTAAGCCTGTATTTCCATTTTTTTTTTTTGCTAAATTTTTTATCATTCTAAATATTCTTTATTTTGACCTACATTTTCGATTTCAAATTTTCGACTATTTGGTCAGCATTTTTTATTTCACCCGACAAATTTTTAGTTTTTAAATTTTCGATATTTTTAGTCAAAATATTTTAACTTTTAGCCTTTTAGAATTTAATTGTTTAAATTTTCAACTTTTGGCCCGCGTTTTTGATTTTCCCGCCGAATTTTTACTTTTTAGATTTTTGACCTGTATTTTTGATTCGTTTGTGTATAATTTTTTGATCTGTTGACCTAAATATTCTTTATTGTGACATAAATTTATGATTTAATTGTTTAAATTTTTGATTTTTTGGTCCGCATTTTTGATTTTTCGGACCGAATTTTTAATTCTAGTTCCAAATTTTTGATTTGATTTTAGTTAAAATATCTATAACTAGAATGATTAATTTCTGTGCGAGATATATTTTTATTTTTTCGGGTATTTTCTCTCGAGTTTTGTTTGTTGAAATTTTCGATTTTTAAGTCTGCATTTATTATCTTTAGGCCCTAGTTCTCATTGTACTGTTTAAATTATCGACTTTCTGGCCAACATTAGAGATATTTATTATTACTTTCTCCGTTACGAAGTAACGAGAAAGTATTGTGATCGTGATTTTTTCTCAAATTTTTTTTTACGGAAATATCCGTTTTGGGGTCTCTAGATGCCATTTCAACAATTTCTGAAAAAAAAAATTGTGTTTGTGTGTGTGTTGTGTGTCTGTGTGTGTGTCTGTGTGTGTGTGTCTGTGTGTCTGTGCGCGCTGTATCTCAAAAAGTAGTCAAGCAATTGATATGAAAGTTTGAACATAAAACTTATTTGATAATCCGATGAACTGAAAGGCTTTTGGTAAAATTTCGTACACCGGAAGTGGGTGTTTACCTTCACCGTTTTTTGTTTTTTTTCCAATATTGTTTTAAATATGAAAAATATCACAAAAACATTAGAATAAATATTAAAAACAACAAAGAAATGAACATCTTTTGTTTGAAAATATTTTTCATAAAATTATTGGTTTTCGAGAAAAAAATGTATTAATTTATTTTTCATTTTTAGGTTATAATTATGAAGTGGTCCCTTTATCTAAAAAACGAATGCAGAAATTAACATGAAACTTTGAACATAATTCTTATTTGATAATTCCAAGAAAATAAAAGCTTTTGCTAAAATTTCGCACACCGGAAGTGGGTGTTTACCTTAACTGTTTTTTGTTTTTTCTCCAATATTTTTGTAAATATGAAAAATATCAAAAAATCATTTAAATAAATATTGAAGACAACGAAGAAATGAACATCTTTGGTTTGAAAATATTTTTCATGAAATCATTGTTATTCGAGAAAAAAATGTATTAATTTTTTTACAATTATGGAACGCTAATAGTTATAGCAAATTTATGTTAATAATAATTGTAGAAAATGGCAAAATGAACAATTTATGAAGAATATTTTTTTTCTAAATGTCTTTAGTTTTTGAGTAAACTGAGTTTTTTAATTTGAATTCTAATTTTTCCATCCTTCATAATTTTGACGTTTTAAACGTCAGTTTCATCCGAGTTTACGCAACGCTCGATGTACATTTAAAATATGATTTAAATTGAAAATAAACCATGAAAACGTAAATATGAATGATACCATCAAGTCGGAAAAAGTAACATGATGGCCACATCACCATTTTTTTTAAATCTTTTGACCTAAATTTTTCTTTATTTTGACCTAACTATTTTATTGCCAAAATTTTCGATTTTTTTGGCCCCCTTTTTCGATTTTGCATTTATTATCTTTAAGGCCGAGTTTTAGATGTTTTGTCTAAATTTTCAACATTTTGACCAACATTGTGGATTTTATTAAATCTTTTGCCCCAAAATTTTACTTTTTTTTATTTGTCTATTAAATTTTTTCTTTCCTTGGTCCACTATTTTTATTTTTAGGCCAGAATTTTAGATTTTTGGTCTCAATTTATTTTAGATTTTTGGTATATTTTTTATCCTATCTTAGTTAAAAATACTAAGATTATTGATTTTATTACGTGTTTTTTTTTTAGTTTTTGCTATTATTTTCGAATTTCTGGTCAGAAACTTATTTTTGGCGGCTGAAAGTGGCAAATTATTTTGCTTCTACCTAAGTTTTCGATTTTTTGTCTGCGTTTTTTATTTTTAGATCAGGATTCTTGATTCTTTTGCCCATATTTCAGATTTCTGGATTTCGATTTTTTTAATCCAATTTTTTTTATTTTTCTTTATTTTGAACAAAATATTCGGTTGGTTTGTAGAAATCTTCGATTTTTTTTCTGCAATTATTGTCTTTACTCTCGTTTTCGATGTTTTGTCTAAATTTTCACCGTTCTAGGCTATATTGAAGATTTTTAATTTTTTGGTACAAATATTCTTTATTTTGACGAAAAAATTCGATTGGTTTGTAGAAATTTTGGATTTTTTGTCTGCATTTTTTATCTTCGCGCCCGAGTTTTCGATGTTCTGTCTAAATTTTCACCTTTTTAGGCCGTATTGTGGATTTTTACTTTTTTTGGGCTATAGTTTGTATTTTTGATTATTTTGGTTTCAATTTTAGGTTTTTCAGTCGAAATTTTCTTTATTTCGACTTAAATTTTCGATTTGTTTGTTTAAAATTTTGATTGCCGGATACAAATTTTAGATTTTTGGTCTTAATTTTTCATTTTTTGTCCCATATTTTTATTTTTTTTGCGAATTTTTTTGTTATTTTTTTTTGCTATTATTTTCTAATTTCTCGTTGAAACTTATTTTAACTAAAAAGAGTTATTTTAGGGGCTGAAAATGGCAAATTATTTTTCTATTGCTTGAATTTTCAATTTTTTGATCTGCATTTTTATTTTTAAACCAGGATTTTTGATTATTTTGCCGATTTTTTAGATCTTCGGTTGTTTTGTTCTAAATTTTTGTATTTTGGCCAAAATATTCGATTGGTCTAGGAAGATAAATGGTTCTTTGTTTCTTCAAAAAAGGAGGGGGGGGGGGGTTATTGTATAAGTGGCTCTACCATCAACATGTTCCACGAGCCGCCACTGGCTTCTTCTGTTCCATTGGCCTGTAATGTTACTGTTTTTGAAATAATATTTGTTTAAATTGGACTATTAAAATACATTTTGAATCAACTGCCGCTACATTTACTGTATTTTCAAACTTATTCACAAACTTGGTAATTGCTGATAGACAGAATTGGTCGATTGTTAAATTTAACTGAAAATGTCACAAACTCTTAGTAAACTGACGCCACTGCAAAATGTTTTGATAATGAATACGTTCTCTTCATTGGAATAACTCAAATTATTGTTCATAGTAATTACAATGCGTGAATTAATATTTGACTATACCTCATTTAATAACCAGGCGGACTAAAGGCGAAAGTCTCATTTACACCAGAGAAAGTCACCAGAACAGTAACCAGACATGTTTTGGCGGTAAAATTAAAATTATTTAAAATTCGTACCCATAACATTACATAAATAAATTTTAGGCAAACTTCTTAATTATATAGTCAATAATTTAGTATATAATATTAAAATATTCATTAAAATAAGTATGGAACCCTCTTAAGAATCTAGGGGCACACTGAAAAACTCATGTTGTATATATTTTATTTACATATAAAGTGAATTGAAGTATTAGGTATATTTTAAAAATACATACAATTCTGTATAAATTGGGGGGCTCGAAAATCACGCCGAACTAGTACTGGGTATATAACCATAGTTAAAAATGAAATAACTATTTCCTCCAAGATCGCGGGATGAGTACTTAATAGAACCGATTCTTACATTATTAACGAAAGGAATAACTGGCTAAAAACACAAAAACTGACGCAAAACACGTGAAAACGGGGGGACACAAGTAAACGGTGATAGATCAGCTGATCATAACAGTGGCCATTACCGTTTTCGCAATTTTAGCCTGTGTAAAAACGGCGCCCGTTTAGCCAATCACAACAACGTATTTTCGCGGGCATGATTTGATTTAGTCCGCCTGGTTATTAAATGAGGTATAGCAAAATTATTCTCACCATAACATGACATTTGTCAAAGTCATGGCAAGGGTTTTTATTAAATAACAATTGATTAAACTTATTTTTATTATTTCTGAAGTGTAGTACAAACGTAAATTAAATTCAATTACAATTTGTAATTCTCTAAAAAATATTCCTTGACGATTTTTCTCTAAAATGAATAGGGGAGCTAATAATTACATATTTTTAATTCTACATGTTAAATCCCTATGTTCGCCCCTTATCCCAGACACTCGGTATAAGATCCTCTGTAATGTACAAATATTAGGACGACGATTATAGTCAGCATTAGCGTCGAATAGTACCGTACTTGCACAAACATTGTTAACGATGATGCACGTGTTAATGAAACTGTGCCCAATGCGATTAAGAGCACTCGTTAAAATCTAGGGTAAATATGGTAATCTCCAACCCAACAAACGGTTTTGCGCGGTACGCTGCCGTAATATCAATTACTAATGTGTCACGTACGTGACACGCTCTGTATTGTAATGAGCGTACGTTACACATGTACCACGAAGACATTCGATAGAATACTAATCGTATTTCTTCAGCGAGACAGAAACGCATCGACAATGTAATACCGGGTCTTCGAGGGGCCGGTTCCGTTATACACTGACCGATTTAACTTTAGCATCCTGACCTACACACGGCAGACTCGCCACTCGTGCCGTCTATTATTCGGTCTAATACCTCGAGCCAAGTTTTTCTTTTATTCGCGTGTCACTGGCAAAATAAATAATAGACACTGCCCGCGGGTCAAATGACGTGTTTTTGGCAACAACAAAAAAAAAACGGGAATTCATTTATAAATTGAGGAAACGTGTCCTCCTCTTTCGGTTTGCATTGAGCTAGGTAAACTGTCATTGACATTTAAAACGTTGAGCAATTATCGTGCAAACATGAATGTGTTCATAATGTGATGAAAGTTCGTGCAGAAGTTATTTACTAGTTTTCCATTTATTTTTATTTTTTCTCCAAATGTATGTTTGTCTATTGAATGATTTGTTGAAATTATTTTGATTGCTCCGCAAAATTGATTTTATTTACTAATAGTTACTAATTGTAAATATACTCTTCATAAGTTCATTTTATTGTTCATAAAATTTACTGTAATTATTATCGTCTCATAATTATAAACCAAAAATGAAAAACAAATTAATAATTTTTTTTCTCGAATAACAATGATTTTATGAAAAATATTTTCCAACAAAAGATGTTAATTTATTTGTTGTCTTCAATATTTGTTTAAATGATTTTGTGACATTTTTCATATTTCAAAAAATATTGGAAAAAAACAAAAAACAGTTAAGGTAAAGACCCACTTCGGGTGTATGAAATTTTACCAAAAGCTTTTCAGTTATTCAGATTCTCAAATAAGACTTATGTTTAAAGTTTCATATCAATTGCTCTATTCGTTTTTGAGATACAGCGCGCACAGACAGACAGACAGACACACGCACACACCCAGACACACAGCACAATTTTTGTTTCCAGAAATTGTTAAAATGGCATCTAGGGACCCCAAAACAGATATTTCCGTAAAAGAAATGTTTGAAAATTTTTTCACGATCACAATACTTTCTCGTACTTCGTAACGGAGAAAGTAAAAATGCCAAAAAGAATCTTGAAAAAAAAGTACTGAAAAAAATTGTCCAGAAAAAAAAATGCCAAAAAGAGTACTGGAAAAAATTGTCTAAAAAAATATCGAAAAGAGTACTAAAAAAATTGTACTGAAAAAAAATAGTCCTGAGAAAAAAAAGTGCCAAAAAGTCTTGAAAGAGTATTGAAAATAAATGCCAAAAAGAGTACCGAAAAAAATTGTCTAAAAAAATGCCTAAAAGAGTATTGAAAATAAATGCCAAAAAGAGTACCGAAAAAAATTGTCTAAAAAAATGCCTAAAAGAGTCTTAAGAATAGAATAGAAGAAAATACAATTTTATTAGATCGTTCTATTGCCTTTACAATATTGGACACGTCAGGTATAAAATACATAAAGTTAAATTCAGACATGTTAACAACTTAAAATAACTTGGTTAAAAGAGACTCTTATTCTTGGTGTTACGTAATTATATAATTTTTGAATTATGTTTTGCTATAGAAAGCCTGCTGTAGAAGTAACGATTTTGTCTTGAGAAAGAGTACTAAAAAGATTGTCTTGAAAAAAAATGCCAAAAAGAGTTTTGGAAAAGAATACTGAAGAAAATTGTCTTGAAAAAAAAATGCCATAGTAGTCTTGAAAAAGAGTACTGAAAAAATTGTCCTGAAAAAATGCCAATTGAGCACTGAAAAAATTTGTTTAAAAAACATGCCAAAAAGATTACTGAAAAAAATTGTCTTGAAAAAAAATGCCAAAAAGAGTACTGGAAAAAATTGTCCTGAACAAAATGCTAAAAAGAGTACTGGAAAAAATTGTCTTGGAAAAAATGCCAGAGTCTTAAGAGTACTAAACAAACAAATGTATCTATACTTTGTATGGTTAACACATAATAAAGATCAATATCAATATCAATATCAAAATGTCCCCAAAAAATGCTAAAAAGTCTTGAAAAAGTGAACTAATAAAAATGCCAAAAAGAGTACTGGAAAAAATTGTCCTGAACAAAATGCCAAAAAAAGTACGGAAAAAAATTGTCTTGGAAAAAATGCCAAAGAGTCTTAAGAGTATTAAAAAAAATTGTCCCAAAAAAATGCTAAAAAGTCTTGAAAAAGTGAACTGAAAAAAATGCCAAAAAGAGTACTAGAAAAAATTGTCTTGAAAAAAATGCCAAAGAGTTTTAAGAGTACTAAAAAAATTGGCCCGAAAAAAATGCTTAAAAGTCTTGAAAAAGTGTAATTTAAAATTTTATTTCGTCATATGATTTCTATCAATAAATACCATCTATGTGACTTTTTTCATCTTCCAACGTTTGGTGCGACAACTTCAAAAATTCGAATAACCAATATTTTTACGATATTTTTTGTATATTTATCAACAGTTGAACAGTCATTTTATGTAAAATTATTATTAGTATTTCAGTATTAATTTTGTTTCAGTTTCGTATAAACAACCAAATTTTTTGTCAAGATATGACCATGAAACCCTCGAAAATGGGTTTTTGTTTTTAACCACTATAAAAATCTGAAAAAAATCATAAATATTTTTATCCCAAATACCAAATTAAGTAATTTTTTTCAAGGTTTGTTAAACTTAAAAAAAAATAATACCCTAAATAAACTTTTATTTGCTAAAAAATATATGTGAATTTTTCAGATTATTATAATAATTTTTAGTGATTAAAAAAATAAAATCTTATTTTTCGAGCGTTTCAAGGTAATATCTTGGCAAAAATGGGGTAACATATTTATACGAAACTGAAAAGAAAATTACCACTAAAATATTACCAATAATTTTATATAAAATTACTGTTCAATTCTTGATAAATATATTTTAAAAAATATCAAAATAAACATTTTAGTTATTCGAATTTTTGAAGATGACGCTCCAAAAATTGGAAGATGAAAAAATCACAAATATGGCATTAACTGATAGAAATCATATAACGAAATAAAATATTCCGTCAGTCGATCACTTAAGGGCGAGAAGTGAACTAGGCTTGTAAATTTTATTACCTCATAATTGTATTTTAAGTGGGGACGGGTTTCGACCAAACTAAGCACCAACATGCGGCAGCATTCCTTTGCCGACCGAGTTTCGCATTTGAATTTTCTCTGACTGTACCTACACGACGATTTCGATCTAATGACGAAAGTTACAAAGTAAAAAATCGTATAACTATTGGGTAAATACGTATCAAATTTTATTCAATTGGACAACAACTATACGTTTCATTAATTGCAACCGCATTTACAGAAACTCAGAGTGTCCTCATGTTTGCAACTCGTATAATTACGAAAACGATTCCCCGCCCCAGTTAACTCCTTCATTTCGGGTTGCGTGGGAGGATTTTTCCTCTAAAAAAAAACGTGCTTCACGGTTCGTGTGAGAGTGCTATGAATATATTCCAATGACTTAAAATATAATAAAGTCATCATCTGACACACATTCGTGCTCTCTTTCGCAACGAACCAAGAGCCACTCGAATGCAATTAATTAAGCGAGTAATGGAAGTTACAAGAATGTGTTACATCTTCTGAGGACATAGCAAATTAAAGACAGGTGCGCTTGCTATTCAATTTTATAAAAGAGCTCCAGAGACAAAAACAACAACGTGGGTCGGAGAATTATAAATTTCGCCCACGTGAAATTAAATTACTTTTCGGTGGCAAATTTCCAAACGGGAAGTGTTATGCTAAAAATTTCCGCCACATTACACGACACTTTTGTGGCGTAGTCTTATGATTAATGTTTATAATTAAATTTAAACTGCACCAGTTGATAGACTTATTTTAAACTGAGAAAAAGCATTTACAACATTTTAAATTCGGATTGCAGATTTTGAGATAAAATTTACCAAAGCTGCGTTATATTCTCACCTTTATCGACGTTAATTGATGGTGTAATTTAAGAGAGAATAGGATATAATTCCACAGTAATTTAGTTAAAATTACTTATATACAGGGTACCCGGACTTCGTAGGGACAACATGGGCAACTTCTGCATTTGAAGAGATAGAGAGATGGTCAAATTAGCAAAAGCCGCATTTTCGAGAGCTCATTAAGAATCCACCAAATCCCCCTTATCATGGCCCACTTATTCAAAATAAAAATAAAACCAAAATCTCCCAATTTCTTTCATTTGCTTGCCAGCTACCCAGGACACCGAGATGCGGCTTAAACCAATTTGAATGGAAATTTAAACACTTTCGTGGCACTTCATAAAACCAATTTTATTTGTGCATTTTTTTAGTAATCTAATCTAACCTCCTAATTTTAAATTAGTAAAATTTGGCAATATTTTTGGCCCTTGTAAGGGGGTATTTTTTTCTGAATGCAATGATATCACATGATATGGAAAATCAAAACAAGAAACTTTCTTTTCTTCGATTATATTTTCATTTGGCACTTTATTCTTATTATTATCATAAGAAAAATAATTTTAAGCGATAGATATTAATCTAATAATAATGTTGGGATAGCCTTGATAAATGCGATGGAATATGACTCCTAAAATAAAACCAATCCGATGAAGCATCTACATTTACTGCCGAAATAATTGAAGCTATAAGTTTGGCAATAAAGATTGCCAAGAATGGTATGATTATTCTCACGGACTCGGTGTTTTTTTTTTTTCGATTGCTTCTAGTAATATTAAAACATTAAATAAATCTTACTGGAATATTAGTATTAAGAAGGTTCAGAAGGTTCACAAGATTTTCACCTATTTGTAAAAAAAAAACAATTAAAATGAGAAATTATTTTATTATAGAATTGACATATCAATGAATTATGGAATCTAAATATGACTGAAATTTTTTATTATCTCTAACCGTTCTAAATGTATTCACCTGTATGCAAAAAGCAATTGAAATGAGAAATTGTTTTATTGTAGAATTAACATCTTAATGAATAGAGGTCACTTTAAAATTATGACTTATTTTTGGAATTTTTTGTTTTAACTTTATGTTTGCAAATTGTAAACCGAAGTAGGCGTTTAATAATACATTTCCTGACAAATGTTATCTATCTGTCAGTTAATATCACCGTGTTACAGACTTTTATGAAACAACATCCATTTCGCTCTAATTGAAAACCTAAGTTTCGTTATGGTTTTCTTACTAAGTGTTGACTTTTCTTTGCGAAACTTGCCATTCACACTGTATACTGTACTTAACAAGTCATAATGCCTTTAGGCCCTATTGTTGTGGCAAGAATTATAGCGTCGATTGAAGATGGGCGAGGAAAACGTGAAACTGCAAGGATTGTTGGCAAAAGCCTTTGTGCTATACAAAAAGTGTATTAGCGTTACTTGGATACTGGCCTGATAACCAGAAGATCAGTTTCCGTGCAAAAAAAAATCACCACGATCAGAGATGACCGTTTTTTGGTGTCTACAAGTTTGCGGAATAGAACAGCTTCTGCAGTTTATCTACGAAATCAACTCCATGAAGTTAGAAATGTAAATGTTAGTGAATGGACCGTTAGGAGAAGGCTTCGGGCTGCTGGATTATCTCGTAGAAAGATGGGCTACAGGTCCACCTTTACAACGCCGACATCGTGTTACAAGATTGGCTTTTGCCCGAAATCACCGGGCATGGACTAATGAGGACTGGAGCGGGGTACTGTTTTCAGATGAGTCGCGGTTTTGCCTCAATGGATCAGACGGACGTCGGAAAGTGTGGAGAAGACGCGGAGAAAGATACGCTTCAGTTTTTATTGATGAGCGACTTCCATTTGGCGGTGGGTCGGTTATGGCTTGTCAGTACCGAGGCACGCACAGAGTTGATCTTTATAGAGAATGGCTCCCTGACAGCTCACAGATACATTACGGAGGTTCTCGAAGATCATGTTATGCCCTTCATTACATGGTGAATATTTTTCAGTTGGTTTCAAGGAGATTGACTGAAAGCCATTTTTCAAAAACTGCGGGGTCCTTTATTTATTTATTTCAATCAACGGAACAAGGTCCAAGTACAGATTGGAAAATACATCATAAATTACATAGAAACTAAACAAAAAAAATTCTAACGCATAAGTAATGAAATAATACTTTGCTGAATTTTCTACTAAAGTAAACTTTTTTTTGACACTCGCACCCAGAAAAATACGCAACTTTCATCCATTTTTATTTAAATTCAGTAACGACAAATCTACAATGATTCACATACACAACTTTAAACCTTTTTTTTAAATTTTGTAACAGCAAATCTAAAAATAAAATGAAAACCCAATGAATTATCTATAATTTTTCCATTATTGCAACTTTCCACTGTTTCTAATTTTAAACGGAAAACAACTTTTCCTAAAAACTCCCGCTCTGGCGTAAAATTCACATGCAATTTTAAGTTTGAATATCTCTAAAATTTAATGGGTAACAGGTTTTCAATTTTTAAATAAAAATCCAAAAAACTATTTATAATTTAAGTATTATTTCAACTTTCTACGATCTTTGTTTTTTCATTAAAACGAACTTTTTCGAGATACACGGACTTAATTATTTCAAAAATTTGCGTTTCGCAGCAATTTTAACTTTTTCGAGAAACTTAAAAAAAATCACAAACTTAATTACCTCTCAAATTTACTCAGTAACAATTTGAACTTTTAAAAAAATCACAAACTTAATTATATGAAAAACTTAATTTTCAGCAACAATTTGAACTTCTTCGAAAAAATCACAAACATTACAAAAATTGAATTTTCAGCAAGAATGTGTTTCAGATAAAGTTTAAATAGTAACTCAAACAATCGTTAATAATTTTAATATGATTGATTTCCACAATTTCCCATTTTTAACTAAAATCAATTTTTCGAGAAACTCGCACTTGGGAAAAAATTACCTACCTACGCAACTTTTTAAACCTGAATATTTTTTAAATTCAATAATTAATCTAAATTTTATTAGATACAAAAAGGACACCCTGTTCATTGGCAAGAATTTAACTCGTATTGTAACTTTCTAGGATTTCAATCAACTTTAAAAAAATATTGCAATTGGGAAAAAGCAGATAAGCAACTTTAAACCTGAATTTTTCAAAGATTTTAACAATAACATCGATTTTTACTTTCTCCGTTACGAAGTACGAAAAAGTATTGTGATCGTGATTTTTTTTTCAAAAAATTTTTTTACGGAAATATCCGTTTTGGGGTCCCTAGATGCCATTTCAACAATTTCTGGAAGAAAAAAAAATTGTGTGTGTGTGTGTGCGTGTGTGCGTGTGTGCGTGTGTCTGTGCGCGCTGTATCTCAAAAACTAATAGAGCAATTGATAAGAAACTTTGAACATCCCTCTTATTTGATAATCCAAAGAACTGAAAAGCTTTTGATTAAATTTCGTATACCGGAAGTGGGTGTTTACCTTAACTGCTTTTTGTTTTTTGCCAATATTTTCTTAAATATGAAAAATATCACAAAAATATTTAAACAAATATTGAAGACAACAAAGAAATGAGTTTATTTTGTTTAAAAACCCCTTTCATAAAATCATTGTTATTCGAGAAAAAAAAAATTATTTATTTTTGGTTTAATAATATATTTATTGTGCTAGATAGATTTACAGAAAATATTTACACTCGTCCAGACTTACAATATATTAGTGACAAAAATTAAAATGTGTAATTGAAAAAATCTTCAATGCTAAATGGGCAGCTGCCTAACAACATATTTTTGAGGTACACTTTGTATTTGCTGCTATTTAAGTTTCTTATTTCTGCGGGAAGACAGTTATAAAATTTCAATCCGTAATAGTTGACACCGCAACGGGTTCTGTTCAGTCTTGTAAATGGGATCCGTAGATTATCCGTTTATAATTATAAAACGATAATAGTTACAAATTTATGTTAAAAATAATTGTAGAGAATGCCAAAATGAACAACTTATAAAGAATAAGTTTTTTTAGAAATCTCTTTAATTTTTGAGTAAACTGAGTTTTTAAATTTGAAGTATAATCTTTCCATATTTTATAATTTTGACGTTTTAAACGTCAGTTTCATCCAAGTCTACAAAACGCTCGATGTACATTTAAAATATGATTTAAATTTTAAATAAACCATGAAAGCGTAAATATAAATGATACCATCAAGTCGGAGAAAGTAACATGATGGCCACATCTCCATTTTTTAAAACATAAAATAAAAATCTAATCAATTGTTGATCATTTTACCATAGATATATTTATTTCGCAAAAATTAACATTAATGTACATTCATTTTATAAAAACTGCGGTCTTTCGCCTTCGTTTTGCCAATATTTCAACTTTCTACGATTTCCAATTATCAACTAAAATCAACTTTTTCGAGTTACTCACACTTACATTCGCGACTTTAACATTTTTGAAATTCAATAATTCATCTAAATTGTATTAGATACAAAATTAATTGGTTAGAATTTCACTATTGCAACTTTCTACGATTGCAATTTCTTTATTAATATCAACTTTTAAGAAATACTTCAAATAAGTAACTTTAAATCTGAATTTTTCAAAAATTTTAACAATAGCATCATTTTTTTCAAATACAAAATAAAAAGTAGTGCAACTTTCTGCGATAACAAATTGTTCACTTATATCAGCTTTTAAGGAATATTGCAATTGGAAAAATCCACATGAGCAACTTTCAACCTAAATTTCCCCAAAAACTCAATACGCAGCGTTGTTTTTCTTCAGTTATTAATTAAAATAAAAACCCTACCAAACAACAATCAAACCACTATTACAACAATTTCTAGTTTAAGTACTAAATTAGGCGATCCACAATGAAATATATTAAAATCGGGATGTAGCTTAACAATATTGTTATAAATAACGCGCGTTGGGCACACAGATGGCCTTAACATAACATTTGTTTTTGTTACAGGTAAATGGAACAGTCTTTCTCCTGTAGTGTTGTTGGGACACGTAATTAATTATATTTGGAGTATTCCATTAGATTCTTTTTAAACAATATTTTCTAAAGATTACATGTCGAAAAGTTTTTATTTTGCTTAAAATATAAATACTTTGCAAACCGCTTCTGTATACAGAGCTTCTATTTTAACAGTGTACATAGTTTTATCAACGCCTATGTTCAATCGTAAAATAATCAAATCAACGCTTGCCATTTCATTGAAATTGTATTCAACCAAGTACTCAAAGGTGACTAACGCTTTACGAATAAAGGTAGATTAATTAAATTAAATACGGTTTCACTGAATTCTGAAAACTTGTAAGCATTGTATTTAAATTCTTTATATTCTTTAATTTTTTTAAATTCTTTAAATTCTCCGCTGCACTGCGCTGTCGTCTGTGCGTAGGCCATTAAAATCAAATAAAGCAATTGAAAAATCGTATCTCGTTAAGTGAGCAACAAATAAAAAAATGTTCCAACATAAATATTGTACGGGAAAGCTTTGTGAATATACTGGAGCTTTGATAGACTCTTCAAAGTTAAAACTGAAGGCATGAAGACTCCCGAAAAATAACCTTGAATCGCTCACTTTTAAGGCCGGGGCCCGGGGACCCCCAGATATGAAATACTTGTCACGTGATGCCCCTTCTGGTGAAAGGTATCTGGTGAAAATTTCAGCTGAATCAATGTCATGCGATTTTCACTCAAATTCCGATTATGAAAAATGAAAAATATGGTGCCCTGACTCACAAAAAAATCATAACTCGCGAACGATTAGAAAAATCGAAAAAATTTAAAGAATAAATGTTATAGAGCTGTCTCTCATGAAGAGGATGAAAAAGGTTTCAATTATCCAGGATATACTAGGAAGGCTGTGCGATTTTTTTTCCTTTAATTTTTAAGAAGGCCCTTAAGACCACAGGGAGGATCATTGGGACGATCAAATTTGCTCAATCCGTACCTCGTCATAGCTATCACATTGCCTAAACAGGACATTTCCATCGGCAGGGCAGAAGGTGGCGCAAAGAAAACATGCTTTTAAATCGTTTTAGGCAGTGTGAATTGGAGAAAATCAGTATTTTAAAAAGTATGCACTTTATGTAAAAATTTTGTATATGTTTTCGATTTGGTTTCAATAGCTATTACAAAATCTGACATTTGAGTTGAATTCCATTTTTCCCTTCTACACGCCCGCTGAGGAATTTTGGGAATGTCGAGTTAAAAAATAACGGCTCACCGTAAATCGTAGAAAAGACGGTCCTGCATATGACAGTTTTCATTTAACATTTTTCATTTTACATTTTTAATTTTTTATTTTAATTCTTCATTTTTATTTAATTTCTTTTTTATTCTTTTTTAAAGCCAGTTGTATCCTATGCGATCCCTAAAAGTTTTGAGCTTTCCGACTTGAAAAGAAAAAAAATACGTCCTTAGAAGAAGAGAAACGAACCCTGGGGCCCGGCCAAATGACGCGCTCTGGAAGGCTAGGGGGTGTTAAAATTTTTGAAAAAATTACCAATTAATACCATATTGTCCATCAACCCAACCCCAAAAGTTTAAAATCTTTAATTTAAATAGAAAAAATACGTCCTCGAAAGAAGTAAAACGAACCCAGGGAATCCGTCTTTAGATTCGTGATTTAAAAAGAAAAAAAATTCTATTACGATCAAAAATATTTACCGGGAAAATACGTCAAACGTTTTTAAATACACACGGATTTATATACAATAGAAAAAAGAAAAAAAAAACTTCAAACCATCGAAATTTGAACCGCAAACCTTCCCATTACGAAGCGTCCGCGTTTCCATTGCGCCAACATTTCGTTAATTATCGTTAATTAATTATTTAATAGTAATTTACGTAACAAGTTCCGAAAGTGATATTTTACGGGATGAGTAGGAATTCTATGAGCAGTAAAATCACTTTTGGAACGAGTTACGTACAATATTTTTTCTGCAACCGTTTTTTTATATCAAAAAAGCATAAACTTACACGAATGTTATGACAAGCGCTGTCAGAATTAAATACGAAGTTGATGTTTTTATCAAGGCCGCCTACATATATACGCAAAATCGTCCCGAAAGTAACAAAAAGCGTCCCGAAAGTATAGAAATCGTTCCGAAAGTGAAACTGAAACAAAATCGTCAATTATGTAAAGTGATACTTTAATAAATCATACCGAAAGTGTTATTTTCGGGACGGCTGCAGAAAATAGTAATTTACGTAACAAGTTCCGAAAGAGATATTTTACGGGATGAGTAGGAACTTTCCAGGATGTGCCGTAGGCGAGTCCTGGAATCCTGCGAGTCGTGCCGTTTAAATTTCTCGCGTCGGATTAAAAATGGCCGCTCTAGAATTTTTTGAAATTGGGGGTGGTTTTCTTTGAATAACTCCTCGAGGGTTAGAGATATCGAAAATTCGTAAGAAACATAAAATGTAGAGGGGAGGTAGTTCTATAAAACTCTATAAAAATTCAAGTCGTGACTATTAAGGGGGCGCGACTCCGCTCGCTGAAGCACGAAAAAAGCGACCTCCGCAGCGAAAGGGTTGTAGATCGCGAACGGAGAAGAGCACTCCCAACACAGAAGCAACTATTGTGTACCAATGCATTTGGGATTTTTGAGCCATATTTGAATCCTCCAACTCAAAAATCCTGGGAGGAGATAGGTAAGGCTCGAACGTCTGCATCGCGAAAAATCGATTTTCAAAAATTCACCCCGGAGTCTAGGGATCATGGATTTCACGGTCGCCAAGAGGAGCCCGGGGCCTATCGGGAAAGAATAAGTATTGGTTTCTTTTTGAGGGGTTGGCAACCCTTTTTTGAAGAGGTGGTCGGAGGGGGTTGAAATTTTAATAGTCTTGTTCTTGAATTATTTGTGATTTTTCATGAAAATTTTAACCCTCTGCCTAATTTAGTTTTTGAGATCTCGCACTTTGCGTTTAGGAGTATGTAGTAATTCAAACAGGATCAGTGATGTTAATATCAGCGGTTTTATTGAAATTAATGTGGTTGTAAGAGTGTTCATTAAAATATTTAAAAGAATCGCAGTTTACGGGAGGAATGTAAAAACTGAACGGTAAATAAGTCCACAATGTTCTGCATATTATTTATTAATGCACCATCGTTGTCAAATGTTTCAGGAATCAAAGAACATTTCCTGCTAGAGTTAACATTGTTCCAAAATAATTTAGGTTCTATATTTAGAGACTGCTCCATAGACCAAACATAGTTATTATAACAAGCTTGAGATAGTATTTTACAACGTGTGCCTGTACTTTTAAACAAATTAAAATCTGATTCAAGACCAGGTACATACAAATCGATTATCGAGTAAATGATTTTATAAAACAACTCAAAGTTCACATTAATATCATTATCCAAAAACAAACAGTCCGAGAGATCTTCATAATGGCTTCACTTAAGGACGTATAATCAGCGTTACAGTAGTTATAAATAAACTGAATTTCAATTTTGAATTAATTTCAGTTGCTTGAGGCAATTCAAAGTGCAATGTAATAGGAGAATGATGGGCGTCACAAAGTAAAATATTTTGTACTCAGTCAGACATAAATTAAAAATATGCGTTAGAGGAGTAGCTAAAATATATCTGCAATCTTGAACAAGAACAAGTGCCGGAACACACCATCAAATTATTTTATTAAAGAAATAACATCTGTATAGGTTACAGAATCTGAACCCGACTGATTTTTTTCATTCTCTCCAACCGTTCTCAAGATATTTAACTATATGCAAAAAACAATAAAAATGAAAAATTGTTTTATTGCAGAATTATAATCTTGATGTATTATAGACTCTAAATCTTCAACAGTTCTCGAGAAATCAAGCTATATGCTAAAAATAATTGCATTGAAAAATTGTATAATATATTCAGGCAAATTTTATCTGAGCTAAAGAGATGCCCCAAAAATTAACAAACTTGCTAAATTAGTTGTAAATCTTGAATATAACAATATGACAGATCAGTCGGAAAAATAATTTAACATCTTGGAAATGTGAATGGATATAAGTACCTAAAATGCATTCTAAATTAATCGTCCCCACATAATCCAAGAAAGTTCGTCATATTTTTCACCATCCCCAAGAACTTACTATCCTTATTAGCCGGTTGAAGTTTAATTGTGGACTATTCCCAACACACCTCCACAATCTTGGACTGCAAGAAGTCCGATTTTATGGTAGTGAAGAAAGACATAAATCACATATTCTAGATTGCCCTTTAAATAAAATACATACAAAATCCAAGCAGACAAAGCAATTATTACTAGATTTTAAAGAATTACGCTACTATCCTTTAAATATTACCCATTTAATATCTAATTAAATTTAAAAAGCCCTCACTTGCTGCAGAAGCAACTTTTCGTCTTTATTAAATTAATTGAATATCATTGGGAAATGGTGTTACGTGTTTGGTATTGACAAAATAGTATAATTCAAATTTAATCTTATAAGAACTTTAAAATAAGAATTAATCATATAATTTCCGTTGAAGATATGAAAACAAAAATTGCTGTTATGCTTAATTTGCAACGTATTTATGTTATAAATGGAAAGTTCCCCAACAACAGAACCACTTATGCAACATATAACGCACCAATTAAAAAGAATGCAAATAAATGTATTCAAAATTACACAAAAATTCATTTAAAATAATTACAAACAATATTCGCAACTTGCATAACAATAAAGGAATTCGTTACACAATTAGAGCATTCTTTCCTATTTTAATTGTGTAATTGCGCTAACTCGCTTAAATTTATGATACACACAACGAATGTCAACTCTTTTGTCACGGTTTTACGACCGTTAACATTTTCAAACGTGGCATTGAAATTACCCAGTCATGATCCGTGCTTTCTTCAGATACATTCACAAATAGTAATAATGGCAAATTACTGTTCAAGGACTGTTTGAAATGTCTCGTCCGGGGGCACGACTGACATTCAAATTATTGTTTTTAAGTTGTTCTATCAACAATGCAAAATTTTCGTAGCAACCGTAAAAGAGTTTTTGTTGGCGCAAATTTTATTTTAATGCGTGCATCAAACTTGCATTAGGAATGGTGACAATGGTGAACGTAGAATGAAAAAGTGTCTGAGAATGTCGTTGACAATGAAGGTGGATTAGATTGTTTAGGTTTACAGGTGAGATTAATTCGAGTTTTATTTGTGTATTTTATTTACGGATTAGATTTTGCAATGGTTGTTAAAAGAGCGCGAAAACAATGCTAATTAATAAATCACGTCATAATGTTTTGTTAAGTTATCAAATTTCCAAGACCGTCTAATTTTTTTTTGTTTCAACTGTAATTTTTAAAACCTCTGAAGCTGGTTTTAATTTTCGCGCAGGAAAATATACTTAATTTCATTGTTAATGGAAAATTATCGAAAGAACAAAATTGTTACCCTTTTAACGGAAGTCTGGACGACCAATGACTTTGAAATGTTTAAAAATTGAAAAAATGGATTTTGAAAAAATTTAAATTAATTCTTGTTTAATAAATAAATTAGAGGCAACCTCACTTGTTGCAGAAGCATTAAATAAATTTAATAAAACGAAATATTGCCTGAATATATGAATATTCAACCCGTTCGTTGAACTCTCTGCAAAGCAAAATTAAGTCTTACTAAGACTGATTCATATTTCAATTTAATTCTTTATTTTAACATTTATTTTCAGCACCGTCCCTAATTTTTTGCGTAGGTTTCTTTTTACAATTTAATTTTTTTTTTTACAACATACCACTTTCTTGCTAGAAAATATACCTTATATACAATAAAAATATTTTTGGAGATAATATAACATTGATAAAGGAAGTCTGCATTAGTACGCATGAACCTGCTAACGCCGAAATTTAACTGTTAAACAATACAAAGCCTTTCATTTTTAGAAAACACAATTTAATTATTATAATGCAGAAATTATGATGTATTTTAACATTTTTTGTAATTTTCAAACACTATTAATTAATAATAATAATTATTTCAACTAAAGTATTTAAAACCACACCAAAAGATGGATTTAGTGTTCTTGCTGAAAAATATATTATATTTTATTTTTTATTTGAATTTTTTAAGATCTTTATTCAGACAATATATTTATACAAATACAAAATGAACATAGATTTTAAAAATGTGTTAGTTTGTCTGGTCTTTCTGCCACTGAATTTTTCATTCTCAAAATTTTGGAAAGAATTGATCAATTTTAGTGGAGCTCTTGGTAATGGCAACTTTTTAATTTAACTTTTAAAGAATACAAAAACTTGATTTTTTTTAATAAACGATAATTATTACAAAGCAATAATTAAGGTGTATTTTAAAATTCTATCTTGATTGTTGTTGCTTAGCAACATTTTACGGCCATTGAGGGCCACTAAACAAGATTATAGTTGCAAAATGAAATAAAATTTATCACCGATATTAAATAGGAAAACAATATAACTTGGGAAACTGGATTCCATCTATAATTAAAATCTACATTAACCTTTATATAATGATACTGTTAAATCTATCCGAGAGAGATAATCACATGCCCATCTACACACCATTCGAAAGTAACAAATAATGTTGTGAAACTCGAACGATAACTACAAAGAAGTAAACGTTTTCAATAGTTGCACTTAAAATTGGAGCACAGCTCAGTTCATTAGCTTTCTAATAACCGCATAATGTTTTCCTTGCACGGCATTGTTGTTTTCCTCTCAAGAAGACCGAGATAAAGGCGAGCGTGGAAATTTTTAATTAATTCTTAGCATCTAATAGTAGTGATTGAGTTTAAATATTGCTCATAGAAATCGCATGTTTTTGCTATCTATTTTCAAGGGCGTTAAATCCAAAAAAAGAGATATAGGTACCACTGAAATGCTCGACTCATTGGTTATGAGCTGGACGTATTAAACAAGTGCAAAGAAATTAAACTGCCTCAAGGTGTCTCTGGACTTACAACGAAAAGTTTACCCTCTCGTATCTGGCAGTTCATTATGTACGAGTTGATGAAACATTTATATCTTCTATAAAAATAATTTAGATCGAAATCTTTCTGCTCTCATTTTAAAGATAAAAACTATACTTTTAACAAAAAATCAACACCTTATAAAACATTGCAAGAATTAAGTGTCAGTAGCTAAAATAAAATTAGATATCCAACAAGAAACTTGGTTTAATTTCCGTCGCACCAAAATATAATTGCATACCAAAACTAGCTCTCACTATTTTCGCTTTACGAAGTTGCCTCTGAAATTAATAGATTAAAGCAGAGGCGGCTCGTTATATAGAGCCAAGGAGCCATGCCATTACCTCTGGTTTTGAGCTCAGCAGGAATTGTTTGATGGTGAGGTTACGTGGACGAAGAATGGTGTTACAGATTCAGTACATGTCTGGGATAAAATGTAAACGCACGATAAATCGAAAGTATACATAAATCATATTCTCAATTCGTTCGGCTGTTTGAAATTATGAACCTTTACTTTACAACTCAAAATAATCTTGCACTATGAAGATTAATCGTTCTTTCTTTCTTTATTTCTTTTTTTCTTCAAAAAATGAGGCGAGGGCCTCCCCATATTGTAAAAGTACCATCCACATGTTCCACGAAGCCGCTACTAAGAGTTACACTAACCAAGGGAATTGTTTTATTTGAATTATTTAAAATGTATCATCTAAATCTAAAGTTGTCGAAACTGCCGACACAAAAGGTGAAACAATAAGGTCATCCCAACAAAGTTAATGGTTTTATTTGAATTCTTTTTTCAAATTAGTTTCACTTTTTTGGACGGTTAAAGCGAAAATTAAAAAAAATATATTTTCCTATTAAAAAAAAAAAATGGAAAAATATTTTGGACTATAGAATGATTTTTGAGACTAATTTAAACCATATTCTTATTAGAATATTCTGCACTCTATTTTCGTTGTTTTTTTTTGTCTAAATTTTTGATCATTTGGTCTAAATATTCTTTATTTTAATCAAAATTTTCGATTTCATTGTTAAAATTTTCGACTATTTGGTCCGCATTTTTACTTCTCCCGACGAATTTTTAGTTTTTAAATTTTTGACCTGTATTTTCGATATTTTTCGTCAAAATATTTTAACTTTTAGCCTAAATATCCTTTATTTGGACCTTTTGCGATGTAATTGTTTAAATTTACGACTATTTGATCCGCATTTTTTATTTCTCCCGACAATTTTTTAGTTTTTAAATTTTTGACTTGCATTTTCGATATTTTAGCCTTAATATCCTTTATTTTGACCTTTTGCGATTGAATTGTTTAAATTTTCGCCTTTTTGGTCCGCCTTTTTATTTTCCCGCCGAATTTTTAATTTTTAGATTTTTGACCTGTATTTTCGATTCTTTTGATATTAAATTTTTGTTCTGTTGACCTAAATATTCTTTATTTTAACATAAATTTTCGATTTAATTGTTAAAATTTTCGTTTTTTTTTGGTCCGTATTTTTGATTTTTCGAGCCGAATTTTTAGTTTTTAGATTTTTGAACTGTAAAATTGTTGATCATTTGCTCTAAATATTCTTCATTATGACCTAAATTTTCGATTTAATTGTTAAAATTTTTGATTTTTCGGTCCACATTTTTGATTTTTCAGGCCGAATTTTTAATTCTAGTTCCAAATTTTTGATTTGATTTTGGTTAAAATACCTATAACCTGAATTATTCATTTATATGCGAGATTTATTTTATTTTTTTCCGGTATTTTCGAGTTTTGTTTGTTGAAATTTTCGATTTTTAGTCTGCATTTATTATCATTTATTATCTAGACCCGAATTTTCGATGTACTGTTTAAATTTTTGACTTTCTGGCCAACATTACTGATTTTTAATATTTTTTTAAATCTTTTGACCTAAATTTTTCTTTACTTTGACCTAACTTTTCGATTTTATTGTTAAAATTTTCGATTTTTTGGCCCCCATTTTTGATTTTTCGTTTAGTCTGCATTTATTGTCTTTAGGGCCGAGTTTTCGATGTTTTGTCTAAATTTTCGACTGTGGATTTTGCCCTAAATTTTTCTTTATTTTTTTTTATTTGTCTGTTAAAATTTTTCTTTGCTTCGGCCTCTATTTTTATTTTTAGGGCAGATTTTAGATTTTTGGTCTCAATTTTTTATCGTATATTTTAGATTTTTGGTCTATTTTTATCTTATATTTTAGATTTTTTAACTTGGATTAGTGATTTCTTTTTTATTTTTTGCTATTATTTTCGAATTTCTGGTCAGAAACTTATTTTTGGCGGCTGAAAGTGGCAAATTATTTTGCTTCTACCTAAGTTTTCGATTTTTTGTCTGCGTCTTTTATATTTAAATTAGGATTCTTGGCCTATATTTTATATTTCTGTTTTTTCGATTTTTTTTTATTTTTCTTTATTAAGACCAAAATATTCGATTGGTTTGTAGAAATTTTCGATTTTTTTTGTCTGCAATTTTTAACTTCACGCCCGTTTTCGATGTCTTGTCTAAATTTTGACCGTTTTAGGCTATACTGTAGATTTTTACTTCTTTGACCTATATTTTGCATTTTCGATTATTGTGGTTTTAATTTTTGGTCGTTTGGCCGAAATTTTCTTTATTTCGACTTAAATTTTCGATTCGTTTGATAAAAATGTTGATTTTTTGGTACGAATATTTTAGATTTTCTTTACTTGAATTATTAATTTTATTGGGCGAATTTTTTGATTTTTATATTTGCTATTATTTTCGAATTTCTCGTTGGAACTTATTTTAAGTTAAAAAGAGTTATTTTTGGGGCTGAAAATGGCAAATTATTTTGCATTTTTATTTTTAAACCGGCTGTTCCAAATTTTTGATATTTTGGCCAAAATATTCGATTGGTCTAGGAAGATAAATGGTTCTTTGTTTCTTCGAAAAGGAGGGGGGGGGGTATATTGTATAAGTGGCTTTACCATCAACATGTTCCACGAGCCGCCACTGGATTAGAGAATAGCGGAAGTAGAGATATTTACGACTTGAGGATTGATATTATCAAAAGGGTACTCACTTAGATTATAGGTCCACTTACACACCTAATTAATAAATGTATTAGAAATCAGGGGCGGCTCGTTATGTAGAGCCAAGGAGCCATGGCACTACCTGTAGTTTTAAGCACAGCAAAAATTTATAATGAATTTTTTTGTTTTTACGGAAATATCCGTTTTGAGGTCCCAGAATGCCATTTCAACAATTTTCATTACTTTTTTTTTCATTTTTGGTTTATAATTATAAAACTATTATAGTTATATGACATTTATATTAATAATAATTGCAGAGAATGCCGAAATGGACCGCTTATAGAGAATAAGTTTTTTGCAAAATCTCTTTAGTTTTTGAGTAAATTAACTCTTAAAATTTGAAGTGTAATTAGTAATTTTCATCTTTCATAACTTAAACGTCAGAATCATTCAATTTTAAAAAAACGTTCAAGTACATTTAAATATGATTTAAATTGAAAATAAACCATGAAAGTATAAATATAAATAACTATATCATCAAATCGGAGAAAGTAACACCACCATTTTTTTTTAATTCTGAAAGTGACTAATCATTTATATTTTACTAACAATTCAAATGTAACTATAAATAGTTTAGTTTTCTTAACAAATGTAGGACACACTGTTTTTCAATTATACTTTGAATTTATAAATATATATTGTATGATAAGTGGCTCTACCACTCAAAAAGTTCACGAGCCGCCACTGTTAGAAATAATATATTTCTCGATGCACTTAAGAAAGCGAAAACTATCCCTATCTTTAAAAAAGGTAATAAAACAGACCCAAAAAATTACAGGCCTATATCCATCCTGCCTATATTTTCTAAAATCCTTGAAAAAATCGTGATAAAACAATTAGCCTCATACTTTAAATAAACAACTTGTTCGCTAAACAGCAATTTAGATTTAGGCATGGTCGATCTACTACTTCTTCAATATTAGATTTTACTGATAAAACTCCAGATTGTTTTGAAAGAGGTGAATTGTGCAACATTTTTAGACCTATCCAAGGCCTTTGACTGTGTGTCACATAAAATACTACTGAGGAAATTGCTTTTTTACAACTTACACCCCGACAGTTGTAGACTCATTATATCCTACCTGTCAGATAGAACACAGTCATTGTTTTACAATGGTGAAATCTCCCAACCTACATCAATAGAATTTGGTGTCTCTCAGGGGTCAATCTTGGGTCCTCAAGTATGCCTGTGATACTACAGGACCATGTCTTAAATCTACTATAGTTAAAAGTAGACTATCACGATCGAAAGCCCTCTCATGGTTTAATAAGCTTCAAATAAATGTAGAGAAAACTTCTACTTTAATATCATCTTTATCTAAAAATAATCAGTGTGGTGCTGAAACAGTTAAGTTTCTTGGACTGCACTTGGATGGTCAGCTCTCCTGGCTTTGTCATGGGGATGAATTAGCCAAACTTAGTCAAAATATATTTCTATTACATCGACTTTCTCTTTCAATTTCAAGCGAAATACTGAGAGACATCTATATTTCGAATATACAATCTCACATCCTCTACGGATTTATTATATGGGGCTATTCCTCCATACGTCATCGAATTTTTGGTCTCCAAAGACCATCATATATTATCTAACTACAAATATAGAGATGATTGCAGGTCAGCATTTAAAAAACAACACGCATTTAGCTTACCGTCACTTTATATATACGAATGTTTACTATATATTAAGAAGAACTTACACTTGTATGTCACTCATTCTGATATTCACAAACCTAATACGAGGAATACAGCTGACGTTTATCCAAATGCCATTCGGCTGACAAAATCCCAAACAGGTTCCAGATATTACGCCGTTAACTTCGCTCTTCCACCAACACTTAGATACCTTAACTTGAAACAGTTCAAACTCAAAATTAAATTAGTCCTACTTAGAAATATGTTTTACTCATTTGAGAATACTTTGAGTTTGACTTCGCAAATTTCCTGTAGTATTCCGCATTTTAGACATGTGTACATATACCGGTGTCTCAGACCACTCGTACCAGCCTTTTATTTCAACAAGGCTTGGTCGAATGTGACTGGGATAAAAAAAATTATGAACTCAAGGAATCCACTGATGAATTTATTTTTTACCGGAATAATCCGAAAGTACCCGGAACCGAAAGTAATTTTAAAATTTCAAATGGCAACATAGGTCGAGTATGGTATTAATTGATAGGTCTTTTTAAAAGAAACAACTTTTTTATGTTTTTTTTTAATATTTCGCATATTTACAAAAATAATCGAAAAAACTAAATTGAAAATTAGTTATCCATTCAACACTCAATTTCCTCAAGTAGGCTTGGCTTAAAAACATAATTGTCAAAATAATTGACGTTCGTGAATATTTGAAGTAAAATAAATTATTATTATCAAAGTATTGAATGTGTCAACATGGTTTTTAAAAACCTCGAAGGTTTTGATATGCTGATGATATTAGATGAATGCGGCCAAAACTATCGTGCTGCAGAGCGAATTTATGCTGAGCGATACCCTCAACAAGCCAATGAGTCAAAAAATGTTTTTCGGCGCCTTGCAGAACGAGTTAAGACAATCGAAATATCAGAAAACGTGTACAAGATGAAAGAGCACCAGATATTCTTGCAGCAATTGCTCTGGATCCGAACATCTCGACTAGAAGAATGGAAATCGATGCTGGAATAAATCGCTACACTGCTTGGAGAGTTTTAAAAACAAACAAATTCCATCCATACCATATCTCTACACCAGAAACTTGAAGAGCGGGATTTTCAAGATAGGTTTAATTTTTGTGAATGGTTGTCTCATAAAAATTATAATTTCCATCACAAAATTTTATGGACAGCTGAGGCGACATTCAAAAGCAACAGAGTTGTCAATTTACATAATGCTCACTACTGGAGTAATGAAAATCCTAATTGGTTAAGAGAAGTTGATAATCAACACGTGTGGACCCTTAATGTTTGGTGTGGTATTTTAGGAAACCAAATAATTGGTCCGCATTTTTTCGATGGTTTATTAAACGGAGCTAAATACGCTAATTTTTTAGAATATAATCTTATTGACCTTCCATACGCGATACCTTTAACGATGTATTTGTAACAAGATGGTTGTCCAGCTCATTACGCAAGAGTTTCTCGTCAAACCGTTGATCGCCTTTTCCCTGGTCGATGGATTGGAAGGCTAGGACCATTTCCATGGCCACCTCGTTCTCCTGACATAACGCCTCTTGACTTCTTCTTGTGGGGACGTATCAAAGACCTAGTCTATAAAGAGCTTCCAACCACGAGGGATAATATGAAGGATAACATGAAGTTGGCGTTAGCAGTCCATATTAGTATAGTCAAAGCTCATGATAGTGATTTTTTTTGTATATTAAATTGAGAACTTCGGACATTGATAGACAGCAGTGATACTGGATGGATTATGTAACCCTAATAGGATCAGCTTTGTGAGACATAACTCGTGAATTGCGTATTCTAATTTGTTCTGGTGTATTGACTCGTGGCGTTCCTCCCATTGTAAATTGTTTAAGACTAACCAGGTTAATTAATCCAGTCAAGCATGCCTCTAACAATGAAGTGGGCAGTTGAACAAACTTAATTGGAAAGCTAAACAGTAGAATTTACTCGAAAGAATTATTCGAAAAGCATTTATTTTATTTATTAAATCGTATTATTCGTAAAATAGTTAATAGACTAAAATATTCTTAGAATTTTCGATGCTAAATAATTTTATGTTATACCGTATTGAGAAGTAAAATTTAGCCGATTGACTGCTTACCATCATTCAAATTCCAAAATGTATCAAAATTCACAGTCCTTACGAAAATAGAGAGAGATAATACATTTGTTGAGGCACTTTTACAAATGACCTCAACAGGCAATTGATCAGAGGTCTTTCAGCCTTAATTACATAATTTACAAAAATATAAAAATTTAACAATTTTAGTATCAAGAAACGTTTCCAAAATTCAAAATATGCGGATCGCTAATGCTCATGAAAAAAACAATATCGGTATCAAAATTTGATCTACTACTATTTTTTTCTGCATGTCATATATTAAGTTGACCAATTGTTATACAAACAACTACTACAGCCGACTCTCGTTAATTCAAACCTCTCTGTAATTGAAAGTTATCACGAGTTCCCTAGAAAATCTCTTTATATTTCGAACTAAATCAATACATCTTTATGCACTTTTATCAATCATCGCTACGTAACAAAACGACGCGTTAATTCGAACTCATCGGCGTCAAACACTCGACAATTCAAGTTTGCAGAGAGAATTCAAAATTGCAGAGAGAGAGAGAGAGAGAGTGAGAGAAAGATTACAGAACTTGCAGAGGTCCATAAGTATATTTTGAGACAAGTCCAAACTCGTATAATCGTGCACGAGCCTTTGTTTTTGTAATAATTAGTTTGACACACACTTCCGCACGCTTTGGTTTGTTTAGTTAAGTGTCAGTTACTGTTACTCTTTCGTGGGTTGTATACAGATTAAAAGTTTGTGTTAGTTATCAGTCCTAACAAGTATAAATGCTTGACGATTGCTGAAAAGAAGAAGTTGATCGAAAAAGTAGAGGGAGATGAGAAGAAAAGTGATGTTGCAAAATAATTTAAGATTCCACTGAGTACTCTCTCAACCATAATAAAGCACAAGGAGAAAATGTATGCTGCTCAAACTGCTAGAGTACGGAAAAGAACTACTAAAGGTGAATTTCCTTGTCTGGAAGAAAGCCTGATCGTTTGGCTAAAACAGTGTAGAGGACAAAAAGTGTCTATTAGCGGGCTGTTGGTCTGTTGTTTCCTTGTTACCAATTTTATGTTTTTATTTTAGTTGGTCGTTTTTGAGTTTTAGTTTGAACGGAGTATATTTAAGTTTTTTTTTTCTATGAATGTCTTTTATTTCTTATTCTATTATAATAATAATAATCTTTATTTTCTCCAAAGATCAGTACATACAAATACAAACATAAATGCATGTAAAATAATAAGTAACACAAAATAAGCAATAATAACAAAATTTATTTGGAGAAAAAGAGCGGAGTTCAGCTTATCGGCCCACAGAGGCGCTGCTGATCTACCACTCAACCCGTAGGAAAAGGGGAACAACAACAAAAACAAACAAAAACATAATAATAATTAATAAGTGCCTAATTTAAGTGTCACGGCTGACTTAAACATATTAAAGTTATTCAATTGAAAGATCTCAAATGCCGAATTATAAGCGAGGTATATTTGATAACAAAATCGTTCGTACGATGATGTCTTAGAGGTGATATTCTACCCCTGAATCTGGTATTTAGATGATGAATATCAGGACGAAATGAAATTTTATCATATAAATACGCAGATTTCATGGATTTTATTACTTTGTAGTAGAGACATATGGCCTGTAATTTCCTTCTTCGTATCGTCTTATGGTATCCATTGTTAAAGATTGTGAGTATTTTCTTGATATTTTTCTATAGATGGCAAATATTACACAAATATTGAAGTAACTGTGAAAGACAATGAAAAACTGAACACTTTCCACAAATAAATGGTATAAATATAAAATAATTGCAAAATTCTGATTTTTTTTGGCTGTAATTATAAAACTATAGGAGAGACA
Source organism: Ocypus olens (assembly GCA_910593695.2). Taxonomy (NCBI): domain Eukaryota; kingdom Metazoa; phylum Arthropoda; class Insecta; order Coleoptera; family Staphylinidae; genus Ocypus; species Ocypus olens. Next base: position 13,453,215 of record OU343053.1, on the reverse strand, counting down.
TGAAAAAAATTATTGCAGAGAATGCCAAAATGAACATCTTATAAATAATAAGCTTCTCGAATAAATAAGGAACACTTCAAATGAATTCTTTGTTTTTATATTCTTTCAGCTAACTCTGAAAATACTTAAATGTTGAGATAAACTCTGTTTGGATCACGGGAAGTTATCTTAGAACGAATGTTACCAGCCTCAAAAAAAGAATATATTTTCAGTAAAGTTCCGTATTTTTCACAATCGTTTTTCTAATATTTTTTTATTGTGAAATATCCAAGTTTGAATAGAAAATTTAAACTCTGATCAATTAACATCGGATTATCACAGCGTTTTTTTTTTAATCTGCCTTTTTATTGTAAGTAAGATGGTATTATGTTAATACTCGTGCAAATAAATAACAATACCTAAAGATAGAACAATATAAGCAAAGTTGTAAAAACAAAACGTGTTTTTCTTTAGGTTTCGCTTGACTGTCGACCTTCGTTCGTACGCATTTCATATTTAAACAAGAAAGCTAAATCATATTCAACACTTCACTTTTTAAAGAATTTATGATTATATAAAATTTCACAACGAAACCGCAGCGCTTGCAAGCAAATTTAGCAAATGAACTGAACCATTTCAATTAAAATCCATATTTTACGAGGAAGTAGACTTTCATAAATTTCACTTTTAATTAATATTCAACACAACTAATATGTATAAACATAAATTTCAAGGATTTTCAACTATTAAATCAATCATAAATATTACATCTACGCAGTGGCGGCTCGTAGAACATGTTGATGGTAGAGCCACTTATACAATATATCCCATTTTTTAAAGAAAGAAAGAACGATTTATCTTCCTAGACCAAAGTAACTGGTGAAAAAGTGTTTTAAGAAGTAATTAAAAATTTTGCTGAGCTTGAAACTACAGGTAGTGCTACTGTATATAACTAGCCGCCCCTGGTTATAACCCATTAAAAAAATATTGGAATTTAAGAAGTTGCTTATATTCTTAAAATATAATTATTTTGGAGTTGTATAGTATTATTTTAGAATTTTTAAACAATTTACTATTTTTTTAATTTATTTTAGAAAATGCTCAATTTTGAAGTTTAACAACAAACAATTATAACCCATTAAAAATGATTGGAATTTATTAAGTTGATTATATTCTTAAAATATAATAGTTTGAGAGTTGTATATAATTATTTCAGAATTTTTAAACAATTTCTACTATTTTTTTATTTATTTAAGAAAATGCTCAATTTTGAAGTTTAACAACAAACAGTTATAACCCATTAAAAATTATTGGAATTCAAGAAGTTGATTATATTCTTAAAATATAATTTAGGAGTTGTATAGAATTATTTCAGAATTTTTAAACAATTTCTACTATTTATTTATTTATTTATTTTAGAAAATGCTCAATTTTGAACGCAACTGAAAAAAACAATTGCCAGACACTTAAAATTTTCTACAGCTACAATACTTTATTTCACTTTCGGTGAAAGAAAGAAATGCAAGAAAATCAAAACTTACAAAAAAGGAAAATTCCTCTGAAGGCGTTTTGGCGGTTAAGATGTAATCTAGATGATGATTCTTTGCTTACTTTGGATTGATGGAAGAACACAAACACCAACACACACACACACACACACACACACACACACAAATCCTGAAGATGTATCACAACACAACGGGCACTAAAACTTTCGAAAAATAAATATCTTGAACCAGAACGCACACATTCTTCGCGACCGCGAACTGCAGACTGAATTGTTATCAACAGGTACGCCGCGGATTGGTGATAAGAATTTAATCTCGTTCCGGGCGAGAGAAAAAGAAACGAATATTTTGATTATCTTCAATCGCCAGGGACAGATTAAAAACTGCTCGAATTTTAACACGGAGGTCGAGATAAGATGTAGAACGTTAGAAACATTGCTAATTATATACTTAACGAGGACCTTAAGAAGTTGATTATGTTCTTAAAATATAATAATTTGGGAATTTCAGAATATTTAAATAATTTCTGCTATTTTTAATTGATTTTAGAAAATACTCAATTTTGAACGCAATTAAAAAATGCATTTTAACAACAAACAGTTATAACCCATTAAAACATTGTTGGAATTTAAGAAGTTGATTATATTCTCAAAATATAATAATTAAGGAGTTTTATAGAATTATTTCAGAATTTTTAAACAATTATAAATATTTTTTATTTATTTTAGAAAATGCTCAAATTTGAACGCAATCAAAAAATGCATGTTTAACAACTAACAGTTATAATCAGTGGCGGCTCGTGGAACATGTTGTTGGCAGAGTCAACCCCACCCCCTGCTTTTTTGAAGAAAGAAAGAACGATTTATCTTCCTAGACCAAAGTAATTGGCGAAAAAGTGTTTTAAGAAGTAATTAAAAATTCTTGCTGAGCTTGAAACTACATGGCTCCTTAGCTCTATATAACGAGGCGCCTCTGCATCTACGTAAATTATTGAAATAGTATTGTATCTGCATTATCGTATTATATACACGTGACTAGCACAAGATAGTCGATTAACATAACAGCTAATTACAAGAAACGTGTTGAGTTTTGTTTTTTCCTCTTCGAGAATGTATTACAATAATAATTTATTTAAACGGAGTAAAAGGAAAACAAAAAGTTACCTTCGAACGGTCTCTTGAAAAAAAAAACTTCTTTAATGAAGTAATAACTGTAAAACTACTAGGTATATTTTTATAGATTTAAATATAAAAATATAGAGGGGGCAGACCTTCTTTTGTAAGATCTGTCCTCCCTCGAAAAGTGTCCTCCCACATATCCTCATTTTCGATATTTGAAGCCCAATCTGTAACTCTTTTATCTAAAGAAATGCCAGGCATTAAAATAGACGATTACCTCTGAAGAAATTAGAAGACCGAAGTATCTTTAAATTCTGAAAAATCAATAAGTTGAAAACTGATTTATTCTTGTTGAATTTACGTTTTGTTGCAAATGTTGATACTCTAGCTGCAGATTTAATATGGAAAATATTTGTTATTCATATATTTCTAAGATGGTGTTTCACTGACAGAAACAATTAATTTAATGGAAAAGTAATCATTGAAATAATAATTCATGGGTACGTAGTATGCTTAATTTTTATTTATTTAATCCTATGCCTATCTCTTATTTTTTGGTGTAAGTATAATAACGTTATAAACTGTTTATTATGCATTTATCTTATTATAGTGTATGATTGTTGCAATGAATAAAATGTTTCTTTTATTTGCGACATTTTGTTTCTGCAATTTATCCGTGTCCTCCTTTTCATTTTAAAAAAGTTGGTCACCTTACATACGTATGTATAAGCTTTTAAATCTCTGTAAATACCTTTTTGGTGTTGAGATTTTTTATTCGCCTTCATTGCCAATGTAACTTTCGTCTCGCTGTTTTTATTTACTCGTGGAAGGATCTATAAACCAATCAATATTATTATTATTGAATATTGATTTTTTTTTCAAAAACGAGAGAGAAATTCGAGTTTAACTGTCACGGCTGACCTTTTTCGCATTTTCCAGCTGTATTTTAAAATTCGAGATGTAAGTTTATTGTGCATTTTTTCCATAGATGGCGTTGTTGCAAGTGCATATAAAGCTTGAACTAGCCGTAGCAATCAATAGAAATGTCATGTAGAGGCATGCTGTCATTAATGTAACAAGACAATAACACATTGTTTTGAGTGAATAACAAATTGAACAGCAAAAACATTCAATGCTTTAATATGGAAAATAAAAATTGCCCAAAAATAAATGAATTTGTTACGTTTGTGGTCAAAGTTGGAAAGAAGAAGCGAAAAAATTTGTTAACTCCGGATTTTTTTTTTACTCCGACTGGAGAACTCTTGAAAACGTAAAACGGTTAAAATTGGTTAATGAACCTTTAACAAAGAATATCGATGATATATTGCTGTAGCCGCTGCATATAAAATTGGGAATTGCTAAGAAATTCATCGAAATGGCCTTCAAAGATAATGAGGAAGTTTTTGACTGAAAAACATCTCTCCAAAACTCAGCAAGGCCAAAATTAAAAACGGTTTTGTTGCCTATACTATTTAAAATATTTCCATATATACCGTGTGTAACTGAATTCTGGTAGATTTTTATTTCTACATAATTCTTTTTGAAATTCAGTATGGTGTTTTTAGAGAATAAAGTGTGTCTTTAAATAAGACAAAATAATATAGAATAAAGTGGAATTAAAAAAAAAACATTCTACTTCCGGTTTAGTCGGAAATTACCTTAACTTTTCTATTTCAAATGGAACACCCTGTAGATTTTTACATAATTTAATTTGTCTCTAAACTCTGAGTTTACAGATGAATCATAAGTGACCTTTTGGTTGTTTGTTTTTTTGTTTAAATTTAATGTAAATCTGTTATTTTGTGTAAATTTAATTTAAAGTAGTATAAGTTGAGTAGGATTTTTCATTTAAGACTAATTTTTGTGTAATTTTTACAATACGTTTACTAATTTTTCTTTCTCCGATGCACAAATGTTCGACGTCGCAAGAATCAAAAATTTTAAAAATCTGTAACTCGCTTAAAAATTATTGGATTTTCAAAAATCGAAGTTATCTGAGTAAAGTGAGGTTTTTTTATAAGTAGGATACATTTTTGTGATTTTTTTCCGATAAGTTTACTATTTTTTTCTTAATTTTTCTTTCTTCGATGCACAAATGTTTGACGTCGCGAAAATCAAAAATTTAAAAAAATCTGTAACTCGCTTGAAAATTATTGGATTTTCAAAAATCGCAGTTATCTGAGTAGAGTGAGGTTTTAATAAGTAGGATTAACTTTTGTGAAATTTTTCCAATCCGTTTACTATTTTTTTCTGAATTTCTCTTTCTTAGATGCACAAATGTTTGACGTCATGAAAATCAAAAATTTAAAAAATCTGTAACTCGCTTAAAAATTATTGGATTTTCAAAAATCGAAGTTATCTGAGTAGAGTGAGGTTTTTATAAGTAGGGTAAATTTTTGTGTATTTTTTCTTAATTTTTCTTTCTTCGATGCACAAATGTTTGACGTCGCGAAAATCAAAAATTTAAAAAATCTGTAACTCGCTGGAAAATTATTGGATTTTCAAAAATCGAAGTTATTTCAGTAGTGAGGTTTTAATAAGTAGGATAATTTTTTGTGAAATTTGTCCGATACGTTTACTATTTTTTTTAATTTTTCTTTTTTCGGTGTACAAATGTTTGACGTCGTGAAAATCAAAAATTTCAAAAATTTGTAAATCGCTTGAAAATTATTAGATTTTCAAAAATCTAAGTTATCTGAGGATCTGCATCACCACTTTGATAAGTTCTTACACCCCAATTGCGCGCCGAATCGGACGAACAAGGAGAGCGATTCCATCAGGTCGCTATGCCAAAAAACGATGCAAAGGAAAAAAAGCTGGATGCATTGCTTGCAGAAGTTTGTTGGTGGAGTCATAAGGTATCCCGATGTGAAGATGCAGGGACCGAAGTCGTGATTCGAAGGACACACCGAAAGAGATTTGCCATTGAATGTGCTATCAAGCTCAGATGATGCATCAACTTTACAGACTTCACCAAAAGCATCAACTTCAATGAATATTGATGAATTCAAGTTTTTTTTTGCCTTTTGCTACATTTTTCATACTTTTCTCGAATTTTCGATGTAAAATACCGATGGAAAATGAATATTTTTTGTTTATTTTGATGACAGTAAAGTTTAATATTTTTCTGAAGATTACTTTACTGAATTTCCCACAGTTTGGCAGCTATGAGCCAAAAATGGTGAAAAAAATATAGAAAAAATTAACATTTTAACAATTTTGAGGCACTATATGCAGTTTTTTCGGGTTAGTTTGTTTTGCACTTTTTTTCTCCTAGTCAATAGCTACAATTGTTCCTAAGACAGGAAAACAAAATTCCAAGTGGCTTCCGAGATATAGCCGTGAGAAAAATTGCATGTTCTTAGGAAAAATCAAGTTTTAGCCAAAATATACAAGAGGCCATAAAATCCGAACAGCAGCTAAAACTAGCAAAACCCAAATGGGGTTTTGTTCGTTTCGATAAGTACTTCGAGAAATTCCACACGAGAAGGAGTTTGCATTTTATGTGTTGCACTGTGTATATATAGTTTATTTTTTTGAACACGTAAAAAACAGTTTACTTTCATTCATTGTTGTTTTTCCTACGTACATCATCAGGGAAAGCCAGCTAAGTACAATCCATTAGTGTTAAAATGTTGGAATTTATTCACCGCACACATGCAAAGATTTTGAAGACATAAAAGTTATAAAAACATTGTATTCTTTGCATGTTCGTTAAATTCTTGAATATGCTTCTATTATATATGGTTTGGAAACAATTCAGAATTTTTTTTGAAATGTTATGAATATCCATCTATATTTGTAACATATGAGGAACTTTTGAAAGAGTTTTCTTGCCAATATTTGTATCATAGGCGTAATAATGTAATTGTATTGTTTCTACATGGCGTGATACATAAACATTGTTTGTGAATTACATTTTTTAGTTCCTTAAATTTCATCTAGTAGTAGTCAACTCTTTCATTACTCTCAAACGAATACTCTTTCGCATTTTAACTCTCCTTTAAACACGATGGTCAGAATATATAATGGTATCCACTATTCAGTCGATATTTTTAATATGTCGCGAAAAACATTACTGGATAATATTTCCGCGTTATGGTGATATTATTTTCTTTACTTGAGCTTTGTCAGTTAATGTAATTTGCATAAGTATAGTTCTTTTATAATTGTATTATTTTAATTTTTAATTTTTGGTTTTGTATAGACAAATTTATGTGCGTGTGTATGTGTATATAAAGTTCGTCCAAGAATGCAAGCAATATCTAGTTGTTTTCATTGCCACTGCAAGATCCCTAAACTCCCTAAACACAACGTTAAATAGCAAGCGTTAAAAGGGCGTGATGTTGGTTCTACCCGGCAGCGTTGCCGCTTGCTCACATTATTGTCAGCTGTTCGGTCGCGTGTTTCGTTGCGAAGTTTACTTACCGTTGTTGTTATTTTATAAAATTTAAAATGCATACAAATACATCACTGTAACAATTCCACTAGTCTAAAAGGTGTTGACAAAGATAGTTTTTAAAATAAAATGATACATTTTTACACAGAGTTAAATGGGAATGCGGACGATATACTTGTTTTCTATCATCTGTTTACCGCGATCGAAGCGCCCCCATCGGTAAATTTCGAGGCCAATTATGATTACATGTACTCTTGGCAACAATGCGGGGACTTTAAGCTCTTTAAAATACTGGTTGGTTTCTTGAACGGACTTTATATATATTTTTGTTTTTTGTATTTGTATAATTTTATACAGTGCGAACGTTGGCTGTGGAACGCTCCAAATAAAAAATTCCCCAATCATCTGCGGCCAAAATCCTCCGATGCGTCAACCTTATTTGTTGAACGCGCATCTTTTCTGATAGTTGTGTATTTTCCATACCCCTACCGTTTGCGCCATTTTTTTTTTAATAGAAACCATTTTTTTTATTTCACTAAATTTGTAGCCCTTTTTATTCTCTTTACGACTGTGTAAAAATATTTTGTTTTTTTTTTGGTTTTTTTGTTTAAGAAATTTCGTTTCGGAGGATTTTGGCTGCAGATGATCGGGGAATTTTTTATTTTGAGCGTTGCACAACCAACGTTCGCACTGTATATTGCTTACGAATATGTATTGAGTTATAACTTTCCCTCTAATTGGATATCGAAGTTTTCGAATATTTTGAAGAATCGAAGTTGTGAAGTTTCGAAGTTTTTCAATCCCAAAACCCTAAACTAATTTTTTTTAATTTAAACTTTTATGTAATTTCAAAATGTTTACCTCTAAAACTCAAGACGATACTTGAGTTGAAATTGAAATTTGATATAAATTAACTTTTTCATTTGTCAATATTCGCGAAGCTTCGAAAAAATTCCTGCCCTTGTGTGAAAAAAATATTCCGTTAATAGACGGTTGAGACACCCTGTATATGACATCAATTGGCAATTAACTTTTCGGCCATAACAATTTAAATTTTTTATAAAATAGTAAATAATTCATCCTCTTTAATTGATCCTCTCAAATGTTATTCATAAATTTAAAAAAAATACGAATGGAAATCTTACTTACAGAAAAGAAAGACAAATTAGTGCTGCTCTTAAAATTATTATTGGTTAAAATCATCTTATTGTAAGAGAAATTTAACAATGCGCGTGGTTAAATTTCTTCTACAATAACATAATTTCTACTCTCAAACCAAACAAGAACTAAAAAGTATAAACATTTAATTTGATTTAATAAAAACGGAATAATTCACAAAGTTAATATTTTGTTATTGAAATTAATTTCGGTAATGTTATTCCTTTATGATAATAAACAATGGAATTGTTGTTCGTGCATAAACAACCTTGAATGATAATAATAATATTTTTTTAATGTTTTTGACACTAAAACGCAGTTCATTAAAATATAATATGAACGTAAACGATAACTCTCATTTCTCCTTGTTTTTTTTTTCCTATACAGTGAGCGCCTAAAGTATGGAATAAATTCTGTACAACCGAAATAAAATATAGCGAAGGAAAAAAATGAAACACTTGAAATTCGTGAAGTCCTGCAAAGGGAATTGATCAAATTTTAATGCCTTTATGGTGGATCGAGTCGACAAAATTTTTCCAACTCCGTAGACATCGTCAAAGTTGGACATGGTTTCCAGAAAAAAACATTTTTTTTCACAGGGGCGCTAGAGGGGGCGGAAGGAGTTACGCTTAAGTTCGCATGCATGACTTTAAATAAGACACTTCAAAGTTTTTCGCCCTCAAAGATTCATTAAAATCGATTGACAATACGCCGAGTTATGGCGGTTTGAAAATGGTCGAAATTTCACGAATTTCAAGTGTTCATTTTTTTCCACCAGTGGAAAAAATCCTCGAACAGGTCTTTATTTGATAAAAATAAACATTTTTGCATGAAAGTCGATTTTCAACCATCATTTGTTTTTGAGCAATGACGTCATCCATATTTTTTTTAAATGACATCTCTCTATTTTTACTTTCTCCGTTACGAAGTACGAGAAAGTATTGTGATCGTGATTTTTTTTTCAATTTTTTTTTTACGGAAATATCCGTTTTTGGGTCCCTAGATGCCATTTCAACAATTTCTGAAAAAAAAATGTGTCTGTGTCTGTGTGTCTGTCTGTCTGTGCGCGCTATATCTCAAAAACTAATAGAGCAATTAATATGAAACTTTGAAGATACGTCTTATTTGATATTCTCAAGAACTTAAACGCTGTCGGTAAAATTTCATACACTGGAAGTGGGCGTTTACCTTAACTGTTTTTTGTTTTTTGCCAATATTTTCTTAAATATGAAAAATATCACAAAAACATATAAACAAACTTTGAAGATAACAAAAAAATTAATATCTTTTGCTTGAACACATTTTTCATAAAATCATTTTTATTCGAGAGAAAATGTTATTATTTTTTTTTAATTTTTGGTTTATAATTATAAAACGATAATAGTTACAGCAAATTTATGTTAATAATAATTGTAAAGAATGCTAAAATGAACAACTTATAACGAATAAGTTTTTTTCGAAATCCCTTTAGTTCTTGAGTAAACTGAGTTTTTTAATTTGAAGTATCATTTTTCCATCTTTCATAATTTTGACGTTTTAAACGTCAGATTCATCCGAGTTTAGACAACGCTCGATGTACATTTAAAATATGATTTAAATTGAAAATAAACCACGAAAGCGTAAATATAAATGCTATGATACCATCAACTCGGAGAAAGTAACACGATGGCCACATCAGCATTTTTCCCAAAATATTTTATTTCGGTTTTACTGAATTTATTCGAAACTTTAGGCGCGCACTGTATAATATGAATGTAAACCATAACTCTCATTTCTCCTTGTTTTTTTCTATATATAGAATTAATTACGAGGTAAAGTACTTTTTATTCTAAAGCTTACGTTGTAATTTTAGCTGCGCTGGCTTTTGTAAGGGTGCCTTAATCAGGATAATTTTTTAAGGGGTCGGTGACTTCGGTGTCTTAAATCTTTATATTAATCAGGTAAAAACTTCAATTCAAAATAAATACCGAAAGCAAGGGTCATTTTTAATTTTTGTTACTTATGCAGACAAAGATTGGGATTGAAAAATGTAATTTTAGGTAATTTTAAATTAAGAAAATTATTGTAAGCTGATCTTAGAGACATTCTTGATTGAAATATAGTGCCGAAAATTTAGGACATAAATGCAACAAGCGGAATCACTAATAAAGTAATGAATATTCATTCTTACACTCAACTTACACATACCGGGTGTCTATTTAAAAACAAGCATTGGAAAGCTCTTGAAAATTGCTATAAACAAAATACTTCTTATTAGTCTAAATTTTAAGAAACACGCAAAATAATGTTTATGATTATTTATTCCAATTTCTCGCTTTGAATATCAAATTAAACCATTTTAAATAGACACCCGGTATATGACTCCGCCTGTTACATTTATGTCCCCGAATTTTTGTTCTTTCATAATGAAATTATACATTATATATTTTTTTAATAAAAAATAATAATGAGGTTTTCTTGATTGTGCGTTAATAGCAATTAAGAATATTATTGCGATTATGAATTTAATATTGATTATTGAAATAAATGAAATCGTAAAGATTTATTTTTTGCGTGGGCCTTTAGCCGTTCAGCCACTAACAAAGTTTTATAACATATTACCAAACAGAAAACCTAAGGGACCAATTTGTAGACGATAGGATTAACACGGGATTTTATTTCTAATATTGGAGGTTTAATAATGACCAAAAACTGGGTTTGTAGCTTTAGTAAAAATTAATGTAAAGGGTAGTGGGTGGGCCCTATTACACAATCCAATGAGTAAAACACAACACAGTGTTATTATAAATAAGCAAACACACTTGCTATTGTATAATAGTTTTAATCATTCTTGTTATTAATTAAGTATTAATGATTTTTTTACTTTCTCCGTTACGAAGTACGAGAAAGTATTGTGATCGTGATTTTTTTTTCAAAAAATTTTTTTCCGGAAATATCTGTTTGGGGTTCCCTAGATACCATTTCAACAATTTCTGGAAAAAAAAAATTGTAGCTGTGTGTGCTGTGCGCACTGTAACTCAAACACTAATAGAGCAATTGATATGAAACTTTGAACATACGTCTTATTTGATAATCCGAAGAACTGAAAAGCTTTTGGTAAAATTTCGTACATCGGAAGTGGGTGTTTACCTTAACTGTTTTTTGTTTTTTGCCAATATTTTCTTAAAAATGAAAAATATCACAAAAACATTTAAACAAATATTGAAGACAATAAAGAAATGAGATTATTTTGTTTGAAAACATTTTGCATAAAATCATTGTTATTCGAGAAAAAAAAAATTATTTCTTTTCATTTTTGGTTTATAATTATGAAATGATAATATATACAGCAAATTTATGTTAATAATAATTGTAGAGAATGCCAACTTATAAGGAATAAGTTTTTTTCGAAATCTCTTTAGTTATTGAGTAAACAGAGATTTTTAATTTAAAGTATAATTTTGACGTTTTAAACGTCAGTTTCATACGAGTCTACAAAACGCTCGATGTACATTCAAAATATGATTTAAATTGAAAATAAACCATGAAAGTGTAAATATAAATGATGATACCATCGGAGAAAGTAACATGATGGCCACATCACCATTTTTTTTGTTTGACGTAGATATTTCATCGTTCAGCCACTAACGAATTACATAATTTTATGTAATAAATAATGTGTGTATGTGTGTGAAAAATGGGGATTCCAGTAAATAAATAAATACATTACGTACAATTAGCATTATTTTTATCTGCACTAATTTTGTATTTTTGTTATTCATATTGTTAAGAATAGTAATATACCATGGATGCGAATTTAATGAAATTAAAAGACAGTTTAGAGTCTGTTTATTGTTTAAAAGTATTTTTATTTGCTAATATTAGTACCTATTTCATGATACTGTGCAAAATAATATAAACTAGCAATAATTAATAATACCAGTTAAGTCTATAGTTTAATTATCTTTAGTTTTAATAATATATGTTAACCATTATATTACTATGTTTAAGTACCAGACATTGTTCATTTATTAAGATTTCAGATTAGGTGTTATAATTTGTGTACTTGTAAATATAATGTACAAAAGGTGAAACCATTAATAATAAATAATAAACCAAACAAGTGTTTTAATTTACCTAATATTAAAATTTTGTTTCATCAAGAGTGCAGTGAACAAAGTATTTTATTTATTTATTATGTAAAGCTAATAAATAAATAAGTTTATTAAATAAATAAATAAATAATCAATAAATAAATAGTGGCAAGTTAAATCGCAGAAACTGTAGATAACAAATAAAAGTATGTGTTATACCAACAAACTAAAGACTGTTTTATTGTTATTATTGTTTATAAAAAATTCATTCGCATTGCTTTATCAAAAATATATTTTTTCGTCTAAATGGTTTAGGAAAAATAAATAATTAAATTGAATTTAAAGCCCAATATCGGTAAAAGTGTATGATGTTTTGAAATATTTTTTTAAATAACACTCACCTGATAATAATGTTTACTCCATAAAGGTGATTAGTAAATGGGCCCCCGAATGGAAAAGAAAAAAAACACGTTTGTCACAATTTAACGTTCCGGAACGGCGCGACTTGTCTGGATCACAAGAAGTAAGAATGCATGCGAGACCGAGCACCAACAGCTGCCAAATGTTGTCTTTCACGTCTTCCAGTCTTCTACAGTCTACGGTTTGTAGGTCCGTTCCGTTTGTGCTCAATTCACTTTTTGCCCCACTATTAAATGCTAATGCACATCACACACACACACACATACACGCAAGCACCATACCTAACACATCGACCATTTCAATTCGAAATTTTAAGTAGCACTCTTTTTTTATTGACTTAACATTCGTTCAAGAAGTACAATCGTTTATTTCCTGTCTTTATCAAAATTTTAATACGAGATATGGTATTCTTTGACTATCGATTTTTATCGTTCAGTTATGTAGGTTTTGTGCATCTGTGTGTAGCTAATCTTGTTACTCTAGAAGATTGCCTCTGTCACTCTAAAGCGCCATTAAACAAAAATTGTATTATGCGCTAATTAACTATTATCAATAAATAGCTAATTAGGATAGCCCAGACAGACTAACCATACTAAATGTATTGTACACGCAAACAAATTATTGCTAAAATTGGTTAGAATAAAGATGTATGTATATACAGGGTGGTCGATTTATCTGAAGACATTGAAATGTCTCAAAAACTACGCATCGGATCAAAAAAAGTTCTGAATGAAATTTGTTCGCCTGAAAGAGGGTCATCCAATGATCCCAAAGTTGACCCCCTGGGGTGGGGATGGAGGCAACTTTGTAGTATTAAATGGGAACCCCCATTTTTATTGCAGATTCGCATTCCCATAAAAAATAAGTAACCTTTATCTGAAACAGCCACAAAAATTTATTTCAGAGTTGGCCATGTCCGAGAGAGAGAAACATAGCAGTCATGTCTGAGATTAATTCATTTTTTTAAATCTAATTCAATTGAAGTATCTAGTCTCATGACGTAATAATATGCGACATAGCTCATTTATCTCATAGCAAACTCTGCAACAAAATTTTGTGGCTCACACGATATAATAACCGACATGTTTCGGTCTCTCGACCATTGAAAATTTCCAGAGAGTAACACGTCGATTATTTTAAATAAAAATAAATAAATTTGTTTTAATTCAATTCAATTTAATTTAGTCTGATTTAATAAAATTTAATTTACGTTTTAATATTCATAATCGATATTAATTTAGTCATTGCTGTTATTAGTATTTTTAATTACAGCTTAAGGTTTGCTTTCGACTGTAATCTTCTTTTTGTAAACTTTTTGTTTTGTACCTTAATATTACTATTTACTTTCGTTTGAATAATATGTAATGGAGACATAGTTTGGATTTTGTAAATCTATTTTGTTTCCTAAATAAAAATAAATAAAATAAAATAAATTAAATAATAATGTTAATTTAATTTTGCAAGGTTTGTACCGTTGATATTCATAGCCGTCAACCTGTGCTAAATTTTCGACGAGATAGTTTTGAGGTTATGTGATGTATGGAAATCGCAAACTAATTTCCAATTGAAATGTCAATTATTAGTGTTACCAACCACGATACAATTTTCTAAATATGTATCGGCGATTTTTTAATTTAGAAATGGAATAAAAGGGGCAAATAGAAAAAAAACTGTAAAAAACTCGTTCATAAGGCCTTTTTTCGCACTTGTTCATTAGAAAACTTCTTGCTACGCTCGTCGTTTTCTAAACTTGGACTCGTGCTAAAAAATCGCGCTTATTGAACTCGTTTCTTATTATACTATTATACAGGGTGTTCAATTTAAGTGAAAACATTGAAATATCTCGAAAACTACTCATCGAATTAAAAAAAAATATAATTAAAATTTGTTCGCCTCGGAAGGGGATCTACAGATCCGGACTTTTTTTTTGGGGCTGTGTTATAGCGTCGTCTCTCACGAATACGAAAAAAACTGCAGATAAAACTTTCTTTTTTTTTCCGGAGTATTCAAATTCGTACAAAAAAATGGGGGTTCCTATTTAACTTTTCCATTTCTCACTCCCTACCCCCTAGGGGGTTGAAGGTAGTGGGTCGAGTTTCGTATCATTAGATGTCCCCCTCCAAAGCGAACAAATTTTAATTATATATTTTTTTTATTCGATGTGACTTTTCGAGATATTTCACTTAAATTGAACACCCTGTATATTTTAAAACAACCAAGTGCTATCATCGTTTCATTACTCAAAATGTCATCAAGTGTGCAACAAGAAATCTATTAAACGTATAAATCCACTATACAGTCTGTTTGATTTATTGTAACACAGCACATATGTCCGTTATTAGTACAGATAGAAAAAAAAATTGAATACAACAGTTTTAGTATTTTTTATGATCTATTCAATCGTAATATCAGAAAAACAGTTGAAAATCAAATAAACACGTGAAAGCTATTAGTTTCATTTTCTTTAATGGAACACCCTGTATATTTTGTTTATTTCAAATAGGCATTAATATTAGCCTTATAATGATACCACATAAGTACCCCTTTATTATAGAAATAACACGACAATTGCCAATAAATGAAATTTATCAGTTGACATGAATTACTATTTAAAGTGTCTGTTCAAAGTGACGTCCGTTGTTTGCAATACATTCTTCACATCTCTTCATTAAATTTCGTCGTGCTTTTTGCAACATCCGTGGTGTTATTTGGCCACATGCCATACGAATACGATTTTTCAGATCGTCTAGATTTTCTGGTCGAGTAACATAAACTTTTTGCTTTAAAAATCCCCAAATAAAAAAATCTAAAATAGACAGATCTGGCGATCTTGCTGGCCAGTTTATGGGGCCACCATTTGCAATCAATTTCGAACCAAACTTTCTTTCCAAAATATCTTTGACATTTCTTGCGTTATGGGGAGGAGCTCCATCTTGTTGGAACCACATATCTCGACGTATTTCTACGGGGATATCATCTAAATAATCTTCAAATTCTATCGTAAGAAAGTTGGCATATCGCTCCGCATTCAACGTTCCTTGATAAAAAAATGGTCCTATTATGGTATCACCTAACACACCAAGCCACACATTAACTGCAAATCTTTGTTGGAATCTGCATTCTCGAATTTGACGTGGATTCTCAGTATCCCAGTAATGGTTGTTTTTTCGGTTGGAGATTCCGTTGTTGTTGAAATTTGATTCATCACTCCAAAGAATTAAATTTAATAAATGTTGATTGTTGCTAAGCCAATTACAGAATACTATCCTCCTGTCAGAATCACCATCTCTTAAACCTTGTACTAACTTAATTTTATATCGTCTCATTTTATGTTTTCTCAGAATAGAAAATATTTTATGCATACTTATTCCTAAGTCAGCCACTGCTTCGCGTATTGAATTACGTGGATGTGCTCTAAAATAGGCCAATATCAATACTTCATTATTATCTTCTCTTTCTTGTCTTCTCCTTCGTAATTTATTATTAAAACACCCATTTCTCCGTAAATTTTGTTCAAGTCTTGCAAAAGTGCGATAATGTGGTTGTCTTCTTTCTGGATACATGTTTCCATAAGTGATACTAGCTTCTCTAGAATTATCGTTGCATCTAACGAAGACCTTTAGCATATCCATTTTTTCATCATTAGAATAGTAATTATCACCCATCTCTAAAGATTTGAATCAACAACACGCAAGATGGGAAGTTACTACACCACTTTGACATTAAAGCGTTAACAAATTGTTTTATGTCAATTGTTATTCATGTCAACTGATAAATTTCATTTATTTGCAATTGTCGCGTTATTTGCATAATGAAGGGGTACTTATGTGGTATCATTATAAAGCTAAGGTTATTATCTATTTGAAATAAACAAAATATACAGGGTGTTCCATTAAAGAAAATGAAGCTAATAGCTTTCACGTGTTTATTTGATTTTCAATTGTTTTTCTGACAATGCTACTGAATAGATCATGAAAAATACTAAAACTATTGTCTTTAACTTTTTTTTCTATCTGTACTAATAACGGACATATGTGCTGTGTCACAATAAATCAAACAGACTGTATACCGGGTGTAACTGAATTCTGGTAGACCCTAAATATCATTTGTATTTTTACATATATCTTTATGAAAACTATGGCGTTTCTAGGGAATAAAGTGTGTCGACATGTGGATTTAAATTAAATTTAAACAAAAAACAATTTTAAATTGAATTTAAACGAAAAAACCAACATCCAAAGGGTCACTTAAGGTACATCTATAAACTCAGAATTTAGAGACGAATTAAAATTATATAAAAATTCCATTTCTGGTTTATTTGGAAATTACCTTAACTTTTTTATTTCAAATGGTACAACCTGTATATTTTTACATAATTTAAATTCTGAGTTTTTAGATGTATCACTCATGAGTTACCCTTCTGTAGTCCTGGCAAAATATGTCCTTAAAAAGTTGAGGAAAGGAATCCTAAAAACAGACCTGATAAAGTCCCAAAATAGTTCTAGAAAAAATTGATCTGAAACCCAAAAAGAAAAAGAAAAGTCCTGAAAAAAGGCCAAGACGTGGTGAAAAAGAGGCCTTTGAAAAGACCTGAAAAAGGTTCTAAAATCCTGAAAGAAGCCTGAAAAATGGCCTAAAAAAATAGTCCCGAAAGAAAGTATGTTATAATAATAATAATAATCTTTATTCACAAAATAATGTACATGGAAAACGGTTTCATATTACATTATAAAGAATAACGCCAAACAAAGAAAGAATAACAAATAACAAATTATAACAAATAACAAATTATACCTAACCAAATTCAGATAAGCTATAAAGTTCTAAATTATTAATTATCTAATTATCTAAAATCAGCGGACTGGAGTTTTATAGACGAAACAAAATACTCTGCGTCAAGTAGGTTTGATTTATTTTCTGATATATTGGAAACATTTTTCACTCAAAGTTTTCCAGAAAAAACCGTATCAAATAGAAACAAAAAACAAATCAAGTGGTTCAATAACACACTTCGTGAAATGCGGGAAACTTTGAATTTATTAAGAGAAGCGTACAGTACATTCCCAGAGATGAAGGGCGTCTACCTTAAATACAAAAAGGAATATAATATTGCTTTGAAAGATGCAAAAATTAGAGCAAATAATTCGTTCATCAACAATGCTCACAATAGTATAAAAGCCATGTGGAAAATTGTAAATAATAATCGTAACGATCCAAAAAAAGAAGAAAAATGTGAAATTAATCCTAATAGTTTAAATAATTGTTTTGCAAATACAGCGGACAATCTGTCAAAAAAATTACCTTTATCTAACGAAGATCCGATCAAACTAATGGCCGAGGCAAATATTAGTAGCGGCAAACGCAGTTTTACTTTTAAAGAAGTAACGTTTATAGAAGTAAGAGATATTATAAAGAATCTTAAAAACTCAACCAGTCGAGATATTTATGGGATAACTACGGTATTATTGAAAAGGGTTGTTGATGTTATCATTATTCCATTGACAAAATTAATAAATGTGTGTATTAATAGCGGTACGTTTCCTAAGTCACTGAAACAAGCCCGAATAACACCAATTTTCAAAAATGGAAGCAAATTAGATGCTAATAACTACAGACCCATCTCAATACTACCAATTCTATCCAAGGTTTTTGAGAAGGTGATTTCACAGCAGTTATTAAATTATCTTGAAACAGAAAATCTTCTAACAGACCAACAATACGGGTTTCGAAGGGGAAGATCTACATCTGATGCGGTCATTGGTCTTACAGAGGAAATTATTCAGGGATTTGAAACCGGAATGTACACTGTTACATCTTTTCTTGACCTCAGTAAGGCCTTTGACTGTGTCTGCCATTGCACTCTTCTACGTAAATTATATTTTTATAATCTTCATCCTAGTAGTTGTCGATTAATAAACTCATATCTGACTGAAAGACAACAAATGGTCATGGTCAATAATTTAAAATCTGATCAAAGAGACATAAATTATGGGGTACCGCAAGGATCGATCCTCGGGCCTTTACTTTTTTTGATATATATAAATGACCTTACAATAACAAATAAAGACTCTACCTTTTTCTTATATGCGGACGATACAACGCTTTTAAGTAAATCGCCAGATTTAACCACCGCATTAGAGCAAAATAGGGTGAATCAAACGAATGCATTAAAATGGTTTTCTGCCAACAAACTCACTGTCAATGAGGACAAAACAAAAAATGTGACCTTTTCATTAAAACCGCCAACAACTCACGAAACTGCAAAATTTTTAGGAATACATCTTGACAGTAAATTAAACTGGCGATTGCACGGCGATGAAACTGCAAATAAGGTATGTCGATATATCTATCTGCTAAGGCAGCTCAAAAACTTTCTGCCAAGGTCGGCTATACGTACGACATATTTTTCTCTGTGTCAGTCGTACTTGACATATGGAATTTTGACCTGGGGACATTCAGCAATAACCAACAGATTATTTAGTTTGCAGCGGAGAGCTATACGAATAATCACTGATTTAGGCTATCAAGAAGATTGCAGAAATGAATTCATCCGTTTGGGTATCATGACTCTGCCTTCTATTTATGTTCTTGAATGTCTCTTACACATACGAGAAAATATTAACTCATACCTCCATCATAATGAGGTGCACACCCACAATACAAGAGCAAATACAAATATTTATCCTCACCGTTCTCGCCTATCTAAATCCCAAACGGGTACTAACTATTATGGACCCAAAATATTTAATAAACTTCCAGAACCAGTAAAACAATTGAAATTGCATCAATTTAAATCCACTGTCAAATCTTATTTACTGTCAAAAGCCTTCTATAGTATCGAGGAATGTATGGCTGATAATTATACAATATCTATTAAATAAAAACTTTCTGCTCTCTGACGGCTACTGAACTACTTTGGTAAATGTATAATTCCCTGTAAATACATTTATATCTTAATTTTAAGGTGTTATTTTATAAGTGCTTGATTGACCTTACTGATTTTATTTATTTGTTTACTATACTAATTTTGCATTGATTATATTTCAATTTTATTTATACACTGTTTTTATTTATATACTGTTTTGTTTTATTTATGGACTGTTTTATTTATACATAGCTATTATTTATTGACTGATTTATTTATCCTATATTTTACTTTTACACCATTTTAACTTATATTTATACAATATTTACTATTTATTAATGTATTTTATGCATAAATGTGATTGTTGTTCTGTCCTTATAGTAATGTATTATATTTTAACTGTATTAATATCTCTTAGCGTATCTTATTGACTTGTGTAAAACTATTGTTAAAACATGAATAAATTGAATTGAATTGAAAAATTGAATTGAATTCTCTTTCGTTCAAATACGAGAAGAGATTACTTTTGAATAACTTTAGGTTTGTTATTTCCCGAATATCTTGTGGTAATTGGTTGAATAGTTTTAGAGCATTGTAAGTGGGTGACTTTTCTAACAGTGACAGTCGATGAACTGGGTAAGCGTACTGATTATAATGACGCGTACGATAGTTGTGATCATGAGCATATCTTATAAAATGTTGCTTGTGTTTAAAGTTATAAACTAGTATTTCAAACACGTATAAACTATAAATTGTCAATATATTTAAATTTTTAAAGTGACCTTTGCAGGACTCGTTATATTTTAAATTTAGTATGATTCTTAATGCTCTCTTTTGTGAGATAAAAAGTTTTTTTTATCATTACACCATTACCGTAAAAAATTATTCCATATCGTAGTAATGATTCTAAATTTGCTTTATATACCATAATGAGTGATTTAAGGTTGGTCAATGGTTTCAAAATCCTCAGTGCAAAACATATAGAATTTAATTTATTATTTAATTGTTTGCAATGATGTTTCCAGTTTAAATTACCGTCAATAGTTATACCAAGAACTTTGCAATGGGGTACTAGTTCAACGCTGCTTTTTCTGAGTTGTATTCGATCTATTTGAAGTTTAGGTGCTTTAGTATAAAATTCGATTGCTTTTGTTTTATTATCGTTCAAGACTAGTTTATTTTCAAACATCCAATTTTGAGTGAGCGAATATATATTTTCAGATTTAGTTATCACCTCTTCAACACATGCACTTATATTTAATAAATTCACATCATCTGCATACATCTGAACTTTACCATCATGATCACAAATAAGATCTGGAAAGTCGTTAATATAAATAAGAAATAACAAAGGGCCCAGGATACTTCCCTGTGGTACCCCTATTTTAGTTATTTTTGTGGATGATAATTTATCTTTGATTATTATTTTTTGGTAACGATTTACTAGAAAACTTTCGATGAGGTTCAGACTTATTCCTCGTATACCATATAATTCAAGTTTTGTAAGTAATTCATTATGATTTATTATATCGAATGCTTTAGAAAGGTCTAAGAACATTCCTAATGGAATTTCGGACCTTTCTAAAGCATTCACGACACTATCTAGGTATTCGAAAATTGCAGTTTGGGTTGATTTACCCCTTAAGAATCCATGTTGTGTTTTTTTAAATAATTTATACGTTTTGAAGAAATGTAACACTCGAGTTGCTATTGCTTTTTCTATGATCTTAGAGAAGACACTAAGTAATGCGATGGGTCTGTAGTTGTTCAGATCTGAGGGATCGTCTTTCTTATGAATTGGAATTATAAGTGCTAGTTTCAAAACATCGGGGAAGGTACCTGTTTCAAAACATTTATTTATCAAGTAAGTTAAATGATTACAAACCATTTTTAACAATTTCGAGTTAATTTCGTCGAAACCTGAACTATTCTTGTTTTTCAAGCTATGGATTATATTAAATATTTCAGATGGTGTAACCGGCTTTAAAAATAAAGTGTTGATGTTTCTTGGAAATTCTATCTGAGGATGATTCGACATGTGACTTGTAAGTTTAATGTGAATATTTGCAAAGTGTTGATTTAATTCCTCAATATTATTACTGAATGGACAATCAGCACTTTGTTTTGATTTACCAAAGATGTTATTAACTATTGACCATGTAGTCTTCATTTTATTATCGCTCTGTGACAGAGTATGTTCTATTCTGTCACGCTCAGCTTTTTGTAGTAATACACTATACTTTTTATTTACTTTATTATATTCACATCTTGCATTATAATCGAAATGTTTTATAACTTGCATGTTAGATAAAAGAGTCCCAAATAAATCCTTCTGAACAAAACGTCCTATAAGAAAGTCTTGAAAAAACAGTAGTGAAAAGCAAGAAGTCCTGGAAAAAGTCCTGAAAAGGGGTCCTGAATAAAAGTCCCGAAGAAAACTTCCGACAAAAATAGTCCTAAAAAATTCCTGAGAAAAAGTACTGAAAAACAGGAAAAATGTCCCGAAAAAGTTCTAAAAGAAAATTCTTGAAAAAAGGTCTGACAAAAAGTCTGAAAAAGAATCCTCAAAATAAAGTCTTGAAAAAATTTATTAAGAAAGATCCTAGAAAGAATATCAAAAAAACTACTGAAACAAATCTGAAAAAATCTCCTTAAAACTCAAAAGAATGTCCAGAAAAAAAATCTTGAAATTTTTCCTAAAAAATATCCTGAAAAAGTTTTAAAAAAGGTCACGAAATAAAGTTTTGAAAATAAAAAAACGTCTTAAAAAATGGTGATGTGACCATCATGTTACTTTCTCCGACTTGATGGTATCATTCATATTTACGCTTTCATGGTTTATTTTCAATTTAAATGTACTTCGAGCATTATATAAACTCGGATGAAACTGACGTTTAAAACGGCAAAATTATGAAAGATTATACTTCAAATTCAAAAACTCAGTTTTCTCAAAAACTAAAGGGATTAAAAAAAACTTATTCTTTATAAGTTGTTCATTTTAGCATTCTCTACAATTATTATTAACATATATTTGCTGTAACTATTATCGTTTAATAATTATAAACTAAAAATTAAAAAAAATAAATAAATCTTTTTCTCGAATAAAAATGATTTTATGAAAAATATTTTCAAGCAAAAGATGTTCATTTCTTTGTTATCTTCAATGTTTGTTTAAATGTTTTTATGATATTTTTCATATTTAAGAAAATATTGGCAAAAAACAAAAAATTGTTAAGGTAAACAACCACTTCCGGTGTACGAAATTTTACCAAAAGCTTTTCAGTTCTTCAGATTATCAAATAAGACGTATGTTCAAAGTTTCATATCAATTGCTCTATTAGTTTTTGAGATACAGCGCGCACAGACACACACGCAGACACACTCAGATACACATACACACACAGACACATTTTTTTCCAGAAATTCTTGCAATTGCATCTAGAGACCCCAAAATGGATATTTCCGTAAAAAAAAAAAAGAAAGAAGTCTTAAAAAAAGGTAATGAAAATAAAGTCTTAAAAAAAGTCCTGAAAAAATGAAATTAAAAAATCCCAAAAAAAGTCTTGCAAAAAATTCCATAAAAAGGACCTAAAAAAGACCCGAAACAAGTTCTGAAAAAGATTTAAAAACTATTTAATAACTTTTATTTGTCAAAAACCAGACATTTTACGAAAAATATTTTCAAACAAAAGATGTTAATTTCTTTGTTGTCTTCAAGTTTTGTAGTGCTTTTATAGCATTTTTTATATTTAAAAAAATATCGGAGAAAAACAAAAAACGGTTAAGGTAAACCCACTTCCGGTGTACGAAATTTTACCAAAAGCTTTTCAGTTCTTTGGATTATCAAATAAGGCTTATGTTCAAAGTTTGATGTTAATTGAAGTAGTAGTTTTTGAGACACAGTGCGCACCAGCAGACACGTATACATTAGAACAGGAATGCATATTGAAATAAATTCTATATCTTTTTCTCATATCGTGTAATACAAGAAATCAAATCTTGAACAATAAATTGGATGAAAATAGGATACGCTCTATTTCTATCCTAGATCTAGTACGCGAGCATGTGCATTTTGAATTTATATCGCTCGTCTGCGACATAACCTAAAATTGTAGCACGTGAGTTGAGTTTAATGGTCAGTTTACTCAGAAACCAAAGAGATTTAAAAAAAAACTTATTCTTTATAAGTTGTTTAATTTGGCATTCTTTAAAATTATTAATGTTGTAAATTTGTTGTAACTATTATCGTTTAATAATTATAAAGCAAAAATGAAAAAAAAATAATACATTTTTTTCTCTAATAAAAATGATTTTATGAAAAATATTTTCAAACAAAACATGTTCATTTCTTAGTTGTCTTCAATATTTATTTGAATGTTTTCGTTAAATTTTCCATATTTAAAAATATATTTGTTTAAATGTTTTTTTTTTTTTAATAATTTCGATATGATTGAATTCTTTAAAAAGTCCGATGCTATCATAACACATTTATGTACCCTTCAAAAAAAACTTTAATTTTTGAAAATGTGTTCGTTTTTGGGTTTTAAATTGTCGTTTTTGGCAGTTGAAATTGTCATTTTTGGCAGTTAAAAATTATCATTTTTGCTAGTTAAAAATAGTCGTTGCCGACACTTGAAAATTGGCCTTTTTTACAGTTGAATATTGTTATTTTTGGCAATTGAAAATTGTCAGTTTTGGCAGCTTAAAATGGTCGTTTCCGACACTTCAAAATGGGCCTTTTTGGCAGTTGAAAATTGTTATTTTTTGCCAGTTAAAAATTGTCATTTTTGCCAGTTAAAAATGGTCGTTGCCGACACTTGAAAATTGGCCTTTGTTGCAGATGGAAATTGTCATTTTTGGCAGTTGGAAATTGTCATTTTTGGCAGCTTAAAATGGTCGTTGCCGACACTTGAAAATTCGCCTTTTTGGCAGTTAAAAATTGTCATTATTGGCAGTTGAAAATTGTCATTTTTGCCAGTTAAAAATGATCGTTTCCGACACTTGAAAATTGGCCTTTGTAGCAGTTGAAAATTAGCATTTTTTGCAGTTGGAAATTGGCATTTTTGGCAGTTGAAAATTGTCATTTTTGACAGTTAAAAATTGTCATTTTTGGCAGTTGAAAATTGTCATTTTTTGCAGTTAAAAATTGTCATTTTCGACACTTGATTTATTACATGATATGCTAGAATTTATCAAAAATAAAAAAAAATAGTATATTCACAAAGCATCTGAATTATCTTCAATTTTTGAAAATGCGTGAGTTGTAAATGTTGAAAAATGATGTTTTAATTTGTCGAATATTTGAACAAAGAAAAAATAGAAAAAAAATACTGATATGATTGAATTCCTTAAAACGTTTAATGCAATCATAATAAATTCAATAAAACGAAATATAGTCTGAATATATAAATATTCAACCTGTTCGTAACTCTGCAAACAAAATTATATGGAATCATATGAAAATGCGTGTTATGAATTTTTGAAAATTAATATTTAAAGTTGTCGAAGACTTGAATAAAAAATTATTTTTTTAATACACTCACAAAACATCTCCCTTTAAAACTTACTGTCATTTTTGAAAATGCGTCACTTTTTCCGTAAGTTATGAATTTTTGAAAATTAACGTTTTAATTGTCGAACAAAAAAAAAAACTGGTATAGAATTTCTCACAAATGTTAGAAAGTATATTCACAAAACATCTGCCTTTAGAATCAACTTAGACTTTTGAAAATGTGTCAATTTTTGCGTGAGATTAATTTTTGAAAATGAATATTTAAAGTTGTTGGGACAGTTGTTGAGACAAAAAATCGTTTTTTTTCATATATTCACAAAACATCTATTTAATTTAATTTATTTAATGTGCCAATAACAATGGGTTTATACAGGTCAATATACATAATATAAATAAGTGGTTTCAATAAATAAAAGAAAAAATATGAGTCATAACAGATATAAAAAAAAACTTAAACTTACAGGGTGTAGAAATATGCAAAAGATGCGTTCAGAAAGAAAACTGTCACATGGATAAATAACAAATGTATCTTCGTTTAAAACTAACTTTAATTTTTGAAAATGTGTCACTTTTTTCAATTTTTAAAAACGAATTTTTAAAACAAGGAAAAACTAGAAAAAGAATCATATCGCTATGAAACTCTGATGCAATCATAATACATTTACCTTTAAGATTAATCTTGATTTTTGAAACTTGGTCAATATTTGTGTTAGTTATGAATTTTTGAAAATTAATGTTTTAAGTTGTTAAACAAAATTCAAAGAAGATCTACCTTTATTTTTCGAAAATGTATTAATTTTTCCGTGAGTTATTTTTTTTAAACTAATGTTAATGCTTTTTCTCTTGTAAAATATACGTTTCGAAAATAAAGTTCAAATTTAAATTGAATTACGCTAGTTTCCTCAACCATCCAACACAATTCCGTTAGAAAATCCGCCGGCCGCTAAAACGAAAATTACTCCGCAATGCGGATTCAAAATCCGCCAGATCTAGCGGATTTTCCGCTGACCTGGCAACACTGCCTATGGGAAGTATAAAATCTATCTCGCCCCGATAGTTAACATTATATTAGCAGATAGGACCATCCAGCGTCGATTTATGTAACAAATTCGTTGAGAAATGTGTAAATCCCCAAAATAATCCAATAGAATGAGATTACAAAATGGGAAAAAAACGTTTTTTATGTGATATTTTCGGAATTTTTTTTTTTTTTAGAAAACCTTCGCTTCACCTCTGAAGTCGTAAGTTTACATCATTATAAGTGTGTATTTCTCGTAGTCCACACCCTAATAAATTATCACATCTAACATGTATGTACGGTAATTTATTAATAAGTACGCGGGTATGATAATTCGTTTTCGAACGTGTGGCAACACTGCTACCGTAGCACAACGATAGTAAATGTAAATGGAATTTGATAGATTTTTAAATTTCGAACATGTCTCTACCCTCGTACATTTTCTCTAGAATAATCAGGGAAGCAGCAAAATGCATAAATGAGGTTTTACGTATTAAATTCCTACGCAAGCCTAACCAATACAACATTCGGTATATTTAATTAAATGTTAATATTGTTATCCTATCCCTATGGCTATCGACCTATACACTATATTGTAACAACATCATTTGCAATATTTAAGATTTTGAAACGCATTTTATCAACAAATTCTATCAACAAAATGCAATCTAAATGATTGATATGGTCTGTAAATTATAATATTTTAATTTGTATTTTTATTCGTCCTCATTTTAGTTCTGACATTTGTAACACATGATTACAATGTCTTATTGCAAATAGACTTTAATTTCACATTTTGTTGCTATTTCTTTTTGGTGCAATTCCCACATTGCAACTAATTTATGCGATAGTTTATATGGATATCCTCAATAGAATTTGGGGAAAGTGGGTAATAACCAAGCGTACCGAAAACATCGCATTACCATATTCCATTTAAACTTCCTTCATAAATATGTATATGCACCACAAAAGTAAAATCAATGATCGTTTTCTTTATCAACGAAGCCATAACGAATAAAGAAATCTTAAACGACAATTTACTGGACCTTGAATCTGGGCCATTTAGAAAGTGAGGCTCGATCGGTTTTTAAGTTTGCAATTTTCGAATATCCGCTATAGCAAATAAATGGATTACTATGATTAATCGAATAATTATAAAGTTTGTTTTTAGATATAGGTATATAATTAATTTAATTTTAAGAATTGCCATTTTATTTTCAGTTGCGATCTCTTTCTAAAGAGATTGACACATTGTTGAAGTGATTGATTTTCCAAAAAAAAAAAATATTTCCTTGGAGAAAGTTTGCGTTGATTGTTTTTGAGGGCTATTAAAAACATTAATTTTGGATCAATTTGTACGCCATATTTTCGTCTCCACTTTTCGCAGTTTCATTTGGTGTGTAGTGTTTGTTTCTAGTCGTAATGTGATAATTGTGTGTCAAATTTGTTGGGTGATTAACTTTATTTATATATTGTTTTGCCCATATTATGTTAACAGGATATGTAAAGTTAAGAAATAAATAGTTTTGTTATTGTATGGGAAATAATCGATGATTCAATCTGTCTATTTCTGTTATTACTTGAATTAGACGCTTAATTTAATGATTTCAAATATTAATAGAGACAAATGTAATTCCGTTTTAGTGTGGGCATGAAGAATTCGGTATACTCTCTAGACCTATGACCCAGGTCTTTCAAGGTCATTAAACAATCTCGACGATTCCACTGACCTGCCTTGCGTTCTCAATATTATTATACCCACGGAGATTTCTATTTTCTTTAAGTGGAACGTTCTCCATGAATTCAATGATAATTATCATTAACGCGAGATAATTTCTAATTTTTAATCCAGAAATGCGTATTCGTGATGGTTTCATGTTAATTTAAAATGTACAAGACGTACGACTTATGATTATTGGAGATTCGAGGGCAATACGTATGCGTAAGTTTAAAAGTTTAACGTGAGGATAATACCATCGTATGGTTTGGTGAGCAGAAATAATTGCCAAGTTGATTGACTTCTAACCATGTTCAGTAAAGATGTACCACGATTAGTAATTAATTCCGCTAATGGCATGTGCATATAACGTACAATTATCCGTAGCTTATGTTAAATCTAATTATAATTTGTAGTAGTTATTATAGCACATTATCTTCGTGGTTTGTTGCTGAATTGGTTCCCGATGAATCTCCTTAGTGACGTTTGATATACAGGGTGTAGATGAACAAAACGGAACATAGGATTTATAATGTTAATCTCTTTATATTCGAATATTATCTTCCCTGATCATGGTTTTTATGAATGAAAATAGAAATAATAGCATAAATCCATGCAGAACATTTGATGGCAAACATAGTCAGCACTTCACGAAAACTGTAACCACTTCACAATTTGCACTTTTTCTCGAATACAATACATTTTTATTGAATAAACTTGTAAACAGTTATGAAGTATTCAATCAATTTGGCAGAAGCCAACAAACAGATCAACAGCGCATCATTTTTTTTTATTTCATGGCAACCATTATTTTCGTGAAAATTTTTTTTTTATTTTATTTTTTCGGGATTTTGTAAATGCAAAAATAATTTATTTACATGTTTCCTCTAATATGATCAGGGAAGACAATGTTCCAATATAATAGTAGATTATATATCAAGGGGGAGAAACGCGTGATTTTTCCCGAGGTGCAAATTTGTATCTCGAGGGCGAAAGCATGAGGAATACAACGCACTCGGGAAAAAATAGCATTCTCTCCCGAGATATACAGGGTGTTTCAGAGCTCTGGGAACGGTCAATCACGTGCTTATTTTTCAAAAATTTCGAAAAAAAATTAATACAAAAGTTGTGTATAATAGTGAGCTGCACGCTCTAAAAATATTAAAATTTCTACAGGGTGTCTGATAACAAAGTTACAGACCAAATTTATGTTTTTTTAAATGGAACACCCTGTATTTTTTGTTATTTTTGAATTATTTGGAGCAAATAAAGGTGAGTTACTTCAATACTTCCTATACCTATTGTTTGCCGTTTTCGAAATATTTGAAGATTTGTTGAAATGCATGGTCTGGGTGAAATTTTATTTTTGCCCCAGTGATTGACGTTGAACGATTAAAATCATTTCTATTATTTGGTTGAAGGTTCGAACTATAGAGCCAACCATGATTTCATACAAAAAATTATACAGAGTGATAAAAGAAATGCGGTAGAAAAACCCAACTTATAAAATTGAATAACTTCGTTTTTTCAAATGGCACACCCTGTATTTAGTAACGTATTCTCAAGTAGAATACAAATATCTTTCAGATTATAATAATTATTGCTAATATGATAATCGCCGAATACAAGAAAACTATTGAGATTAGGAACAGGGAACCCTTATACAATCTGAAAGATAATTGGATTCTACCTAAGAATACGTTACTAAATACAGGGTGAAAAAAATTCGCCAAAACATAATTCTGAAAAAATTTAATGAAGAAAATTCTGAAAAGAATCCTGAAAAGAAGTCCTGAACAAGAGGTTCTTAAAAAAGTCTCGAAAAAGTCCGGAAAAAATACAAAATACCAGAAATAAATGTCCCGAAAAAGAGTCATAAGCCGTGAAAGAAAGTCCTGAAAAAGTCTTTAAAATAGTCTTCTAATAAAATTCCAGAAATAAGTGTCCCAAAAAAGTCCTAACAAGTCCTGAAAGAAGGTCCTAAAATAAGTCCTGAAGGAAGTTCAGAAAAAGAGTCCTGATGTAATATCATCTGTAAAAACAGTCTTGAAATATTGCTCTAAAAATAACCTCTTTAAAAAATAATCAAAACAAATTCTGAAAAAAAGAGCATTGTAAAAAGTCCTTAAAAAGGTACTTAAAAAGATTTGAAGAAATTGTCCTGAAAAAGAAAACGAGTCTTGAAAAAAAGTCTTGCAAAAAGGCCTAAAATAAGTCTTCAATAAAATTCCTGAAATAAAAATTTTTGAAAATAGTCTTGAAAAAAAAAATGCTAAAAATATCTGAAAAAGTCCTGATAAAAGATCCAAAAAAGGTCATGCAAAAAAAGTCATGAACATTCTGAAAAAAAATTTCTGAAAAAAATCCCGAAAATAAGTCCCCACCAAAGGGGTCTTAACAAAATCCCGAAGACGTACCGAGAAGAAATTCCTGAAAAAAAATCCTGTTAATAGAATTTTAAAAAGAAAGCCTGAAAATAAAAATGGCGAACGAAAAAGTCCTAAAAATAAGTCTTGAAAAAAATTTCTTAAAAAGACCTGAAAAAGAATCCTCGATGAAAGGTCTTTTAAAAAAGTCCGGAAAAAAGTTACGAAAACGAACAAAAAACTGTTAAGGTAAATATTCGGAAATACGAAATTTTACCAAAAGCTTTTCAGTTCTTCGAATTATCAAATAAGACGTATGTTCAAAGTTTCATATCAATTTCTTTATTAGTTTTTTTACGCTTTCATGCTTTATTTTCAATTGAAATCATATTTTAAATGTACATCGAACGTTGTGTAAACTTGGATGAAAAATTATTCTTCAAATTCAAAAACTCAGTTTACTCAAAAACTAAAGAGATTTCGAAAAAAGCTTATTCTTTAGAAGTTGTTCATTTTGTCATTTTCTACAATTATTATTTAATTTGCTGTAACTATTATTGTTTAATAATTATAAGCCAAAAATGAAAAAAATAATAATAATTTTTTTTCTCGAATAACAATCATTTCATGAAAAATATTTTCAAACAAAAGATGTTCATTTCTTTGTTGTCTTCAGTATTTGTTTAAATGTTTTTGTGATATTTAAATCAAATATTGGGAAAAAAATAACAGTTAAGGTAAACACCAACTTCCGGTGTACGAAATTTTACCAAAAGCTTTTCAGTTCTTTAGATTATCAAATAAGATGGATGTTCAAAGTTTCATATCAATTGCCTTATTAGTTTTTGAGATACAGCGCACACAGGACAGACACACACACACACACACACACACACACACACACACAGACACAATTTTTTTTCCAGAAATTGTTGAAATGGCATCTAGGGACCCCAAAACGGATATTTCCGTAAAAAAAAATTTTGAAAAAAAAATCACGATCACAATACTTTCTCGTACTTCGTAACGGAGAAAGTAAAAATAGGTGAACGTTCGATGTACATTTAAAATGATTTAAATTAAAAATAAACCATGAAAGCGTAAATATAAATGATACCATCAAGTCGGAGAAAGTAACATGATGGCCACATCACCATTTTCTATTAATTATGAGTCGACTCGATGTAAATAAACATGGTTCACTTTTTCAACAGAGTCATGAGCCGACTCTCGGGGTCGCCTCTTTTCACTCGACTTTTTTCTCTGAAAGAAAAAGGGTGGCTTTGCCTACCTTTAGAGCTTTAGATCTTAACTTTTCTATTTCAAATGG
Organism: Ocypus olens; assembly: GCA_910593695.2. Lineage (NCBI taxonomy): Eukaryota > Metazoa > Arthropoda > Insecta > Coleoptera > Staphylinidae > Ocypus > Ocypus olens. Next base: position 13,421,752 of record OU343053.1, on the reverse strand, counting down.
AACACCCTGTATATTTTTACATAATTTAATTCGTCTCTAAATTCTAAGTTTATAGATGTATCATAAGTGACCCTTTGATTGTTAGTTTTTTGTTTAAATTCAATTTAAAATAGTTATTTGTTTAAATTTAAACAACAAACTAACAACCGAAAGATCACTTATGATCTCTAAACTCGAAAGTTAGAGACGAATTAAAATATGTAAAAATATACAGGGTGTTCCATTTGAAGAAGAACAGTTAAGGTAATTTCCGGTTAAACCGTAAATTGAATTTTTATTCCACTTTATCTCTAAAAACACCTTACTCCATTTCATAAATATACCGGGTGACCCAGGGATCTGTAAAAGCCCCATAACTTATTTGCTATTTGAGATATCGACTTCTAGTTTTCTTTAACTGGTACCCACACTTATTCTACATATTTTAAAAATATGTATGTTTTTGTACAGGGTGTCCGAATATACATAACAGAGCAAAGTTATGTTTTTTTAAATGGAACACCCTATATTTCATACTTTATTTTCAACCCTCTTGAGAAGCTGATAAAAATAGTATAAGATACTATGGGTCTATTATGGACGATTGGTAAGTTATGGGCAAATTTGTGGCAAAAATAAGGACATATGAAAAAATTGCAGAAGCGCTCCTAGCAAAGCTAACGTCATTTTTTATTCACTAGAGAATTTTTCACATCATGAAGAATAATAAAAATCGGCTTTGGTTCTTTTTTGTTCATACTGCTATACAGGGTGTCAACATACGCAAAATATTGGATAACTATTTTTTTTCAAATGGAACACGCTATATATCTTGCCACCAATGCATGGATTTTTTAATAAGCTTTCCAGTAATGTACAATTTGTACAATAAAATATTAAGAATTCTTGAGATTTATCCATAAAAACATTTTTCTTTTGTCACCTACTGCTCATTTTTGGATTTTCAGCCAAAACAATGCATTTTCTGAAAAAATAATAAGATACCAAAGTTGTAGAGCGGAAAATTTTCGGTCGACATAGGCCTTTCGACTTTTCCAATAATGCGTGCATTGCCCGCCAGAATGCGCAAAATCGTGACCGTATATGCATTTTAGCGTTTATCTCATTTTTTTGTCAATTAATTGCACTATACTTTATTTTCCACGTCCTCTAGCAGAAAAACGGGTAATTATAGAATTATTCAAATGACCTACATCGATTGAAAATATTCCGCTCTACAACTCTTAAAAGATGCAATTTTTGCCCAAAATGCATAGTTTTCGCTAAAAATACAAAAAACCATTGAAAACGCAAAAATTGATACATACATTTTCAATTCGCATTTTTAGGGAAAACTATGCATTTTTGGCAAAAATTGCTTCTTTTAAGAGTTGTAGAGCGAAACATTTTCAATCGATATGGGCTATTTTAATTTCTCTATAATTACCCGTTTTTCCGCTAGAGGGTGCGGAAAACAAAGTAGTGCAATTTATTAATAAAAAATTTGAAAAGAAAACGCTAAAATGCATATACGGTCACGATTTTGCGCGCTCTAGCGGGCAATGCACGCATTAACTTAAAAGTTGAAAGAACCACATCGATTGAAAATTTTTCGTTCTACAACTTTGGTCTCTTATTATTTTTCCTGAAAATGCTTAGTTTTTGGCTGAAAATCCAAAAATCAGCGGAAGGTGGCAAAAGAAATATGTTTTTATTGATAAATCTCAAGAGTCCTTAATATTTCATTATACAAACTATATATCATTGGAAAGCTTATCAAAAATGCTATGTATTGGTGGCAACTTATATAGGGTGTTCCATTTGAAAAAAAATAGTTATCCATTGTTTTGCGTATGTTGACACCCTGTATATCACTATGAATAAAAGAGAACCAAAGCCGATGTGTATTATTCTTCATGATGTGGGAAATTGTCTAGTGTATAAATAATGACGCTATCTTTACTAGGAACGCTTCTGCAATCTTTTTAATGTGTACATGTTTTTGCCACAAATTTGTCCATAACTAACCAACCGTCCATAATAGACCCACACTATTTTATATTATTTTTATCAGCTTCTCAAGAGGGTTGAAAATAAAGTAAAAAATATAGGGTGTTCCATTTAAAAAAACATAACTTTGTTCTGTAATGTATATTGGGACACCCTGTACAAAAACATATATATTTTTAAAATGTGTAGAATAGGTGTGGGTACCAGTTAAAGAAAACTAGAAGTCGATATCTCAAATAGCAAATAAGTTATGGGGCTTTTACAGATCCCTGGGTCACCCGGTATATGTAAAAATTCAAATGATATTTGAGGTCTACCAGAATTCAGTTACACCCGGTATATTCAAGACTTATTTTAGGTCCTTTTTTCGGGACTTCGACAAGACTTCAAGGATTTTAATTCAAAACTATTTTTTAGACCTTTCTTAAGGACTTTTTTTTTCAGGACAAACTTTTTGAGAACTTCTTTTTGGGTCTTTTTAGGACCTTTTTATGAAATTTCTGACGTTTTTTTAGGATTTTTTAATTACATTTTTCAGTTTTTTTTACTTTCTTTTTTTTTTCTAATTGGCGTAAGCTACTTGGCTATTCTGCCACAACCGATTATTTGTAATAAATTCATATATTGATATGAAAGGACAACCACTATACATCCATGGACCAGTACGGCCATTTTTCATTCAGAAAAAGTGACCGCCCTGATGGGATTCGAACCCACGACCACGAGGCCCAGAAGCAGGAGCGCTACCCACTAGGCCACCGCGGCCCCTTTTTTAACTTTATTTTCAAGAATTTTTTTCAGGGCTTCTTCCCCAGGACTCTTCTAAAGTCTCTTTTAGAACACTGTTTACAGGACTTTTTTAAGGACTTTCAAAAAACTTTATTTCGTGACGTTTTTCAAAAAAAATATTGGTTATTTTTTAGGACAAATTTCAAGACTTTTTCAGGATTTTTTTTCAGAACTTTTTTTAGAGCTTTTTTAAAAATTTGTTACTGGACTTTCTTTTCAGGGCTGTTTTAACGACAATTTTTTCAGATTTTTTTCAGTAGTTTTTCAGGTATTTTTTCAAGGATCTTTCTTACAGAGTTTTTAAGACTTTACTTTGAGTACTCTTTTTTTAGAATTTTTTTTAGGACTTTGTATCAGAACTTTTTTTCACGAATTTTCTTTTAGGACTTTTTCGGGACATTTTTCCGGTTTTTTTAGAACATTTTTTCAAGGCCCTTTTCTGGACCTTTTTAAGGTATTTTTTCAGTACTTTTTCTCAACATAGTTTTGTCAGGAATTCTTTGGGACTATTTTTGTCAGAAGTTTTTTCAGGATTTTTTCTTCGGGACTCTTTTTCGGGACTTCTTGCTTCAAAACTTTTTTTAAGGACTGTTTTTTTAGCACTTTTCAAGATTATTTTTCAGTACTGTTTTTAAAGACTTTCTTATAGGACTCTTTGTTCAGAAGCCTTTATTTGGGACTTTTTACTTTCTCCGTTACGAAGTACGAGAAAGTATTGTGATCGTGATTTTTTTTCCAAAAAAATTTTTTACGGAAATATCCGTTTTGGGGTCCCTAGATGCCATTTCAACAATTTCTAGAATTTTTTTTTTTGTGTCTGTGTGTGTGTCTGTGTGTGTGTGTGTGTCTGTCTGTGTGCGCTGTATCTCAAAAACTAATAGAGCAATTGATATGAAACTTTTAAGATACGTCTTTAATAATCTGAAGAACTGAAAAGCTTTTGGTAAAATTTCGTACACCGGAAGTAGGTGTTTACCTTAACTGTTTTTTGTTTTTTGCCAATATTTTTTTAATTATCATCGATAATTATATTTTTAACAAACATCGAAGACAACAAAGAAATGAACATCTTTTGCTTGAAAATATTTTTCATAAAATCATTTTTATTCGAGAAAAAAAATTATTATTATTTTTTTAATTTTTGGTTATAATTATGAAACGATAATAGTTACAGCAAATTTATGTGCATAATAATTGTAGAGAATGCCAAAATGAACAACTTCTAAAGAATACGTTTTTTTCGAAATCTCGTTAGTTTTTGAGTAAACCGAGTTTTTGAATTTGAAGTATAATTTTTCCATCTTTCATGATTTTGACGTTTTAAACGTCAGTTTCATCCGAGTTTACGCAACGCTCGATGTACATTTAAAATGTGATTTCAATTAAAAATAAACTCACGAAAACGTAAATATAAAGTCGGAGAAAGTAACATGATGGCCACATCACAATTTTTTTCATGAATTTCATGATATTTTTATCTATTATACTTTCTATCAGGACTATTTTTTCAGGCCATTTTTCGGGCTTATTCCAAGATTTTTCAAAGGCCTCCTTTTTAGGTCTTATCGAAGGTTTTTTTTGTCAGGACTTTTCTTTTTCTTTTTAGGTTTCAGGCCAATTTTTTCTAGAACATTTTTGGGACTTGTTTTAAAGATTTCTTTCCTCGACTTTTTTAAGGAAATATTTTGTCCGGACTAGAGAAGGGTAACTCACGAGTGATGCATCTAAAAACTCCGAATTTAGAGACGAATTAAGTTATGTAAAAATATACAGGGTGTTCCATTTGCAATAGAAAAGTTAAGATAATTTAAAATTTAATTTATATTTAAACAAAAAACTAACAACCCAAAGATCACTTATGATACGTCACTGAACTCAGAAGTTAGAGACGAATTAAAATATGTAAAAATATACAGGGTGTTCTAATTGAAATAGTAAAGTTAAGGTAATTTCCGGTTGAACCGGAAGTTCAATTTTTATTAAAAGTCCCCATGTCGTTATGGCTTATTCCCTAGACACGCCGTAGTAAATTTCATAAAGATATATGTGAAAATGCAAATGATATTTGGGGTCTACCAGAATTCCGTTTTGACATTCATTTAAATGTAGTTACATCTTCCATATTTAGAAAAAATAAGGCGAAAAACTGTCAAGTTTTTTGTTAACAAATGTTCGGAGTTTCAAAATGATTGATGCCTTCGTCCTCCTCCCAAGAGATGGCACTGCCTTAGTATTAACAATGTTTTACCCACTTTTCAAAAAAAAATCGCCATCACTGGTCTAGGATGATTATTAAACCCCTAACCCAAACTGGGTTAAATCTAAACCCTAAACTCAAATTCTAAATCTAAACCCTAAAGTATGAAAAAGTATGTACACTGTAATGGTGTAAACTGATTATTGGACCCTAGAACCAAACTGTGCTAAATCTAAACCCTATACACAACAAAACCTTAATCTTGCCCAATCCTAAACCTTGCCTAACCTAAACCCCACCCAACCAATCCTAAATCTTGCCCAACCTAAACCCTACCTAAACCTAAGCCTAACTAACCTTACCCAAACCCAACCAATCCTAAACTAACAAGGGAAGGTCTCCAGGTGATTCACCGTTTTCGATTCAAGCTCTATGCAAAAATGTTGTAGGTGATGCCAATAAGACATTCTGAAAGAAAAGTGTTTTAGACAAAAGTTTGAAGGTTTGAGAAGGCGCATTTAGTGGCAGAATTTGGGTCACCGGAGAAAGCGTTATCAAGGTCAAGCCAAGATCAACTTTTTTTAAATAGAATCTGCATTTTTGCACTATCTTCTTGTGCTTATTAATTTAAATAATTGTTATCTGAAACATTTTTTTTTATTTGTCTTATATTTTTGAGATATTCAAGTTTTGACTCACTGTTTGTTGGAAGAGAAAAAAGCAATATAGGAGTTTTTTGTACTATTTTCTCAATGATTTTGAAACAGCCAATGTCATTAAGGCCGGCCGCCAATAAACGAGAGAACTTTTTCAGTTTTATTTTAATTCTTTTCAACTTTTAGTAATTTTTTATTTATTGTTATTGTATTTTATTTATTTTCTTTTTTGTTTAATTTTTTTCTATTGTTAACACCCAAAATTTGAAGTCGATCCGACTCACGGTTTTCGAGTTTTTGAAGCGTACACAAACCAACATAACATTTTTATATGGATGATGTAAATAAACAGTGTTTCCTTTCCTGCACAAATCTTATTTTTCCGCCCCAACGCATCACTTAAGCCCATACATTGCTATACAAAACATGAACCTTTTTGTGTGCTTTACCTACTCCTGAATATTGGCCCATGAGCTCCGAATCACCCTGTCCACCTGTGAAACAACCATTAAAATTAGGTGAAAGGAACTTTTGATATTAAATGCAGGAAAAAAATATTGTTTCAGTCAATTTTAATTTATCTATAACAAACAGTATACTAAGCCGCAACATCCCTAAATGCCAATGCGGTAATGGCTTTCTGATGTCCAACATACTCCCTCTCGATGGCACCAGTTTTTACATTCCACAGCCTGGCGTATGTATCGGATGAGCCTAAAAGATATCATCCGTAGGTTAATCTTCAAAGAATACCTCCAACTCAAAAACTCACCTGTAAATATATATTGAGAATCCGCGCTAAACGTGGCATCCCAAACCCACCTTTGATTATCATGTTTCAACTCTTGAATCAATGAAAAATCACAAGTCTGCCAGATCCTGGCAGTTTGATCAGCTGATGTTGTTACCAGTAAACTAACAGAGTAAATTGATGTTAATTAATTTTGATGAATAAATGAACTAAATGTGGGCATCTACAATTTCTAAACGGATGGGTACATAGAAAAATCGGCGAATAATAATCCTAATATGCTAAAGGTTGTTGAAATTAGGCACTTGGTTGGTTCACATTTTTACCAAGTGCCTAATTTCAACAACCTTTAATATTAAAAATGTTTCACCACGTGATAAACGAGAACCAAATTCAAGAAATATAATATAATATCATTTTTACTGTCACACCACTCCTTTGCTGCCAGACAAGCATTGCTCATATTTGACAACTGTAATTTCCAAACATAGCCTATTTGTTTTTAGAACGTTACACCGTTGATTAATGTATTAGTATTTTAAAAACTCATTACTGGTGATAAAATGTATTGTCAAAACGTTTAAACCAGGCATGGATAAGGTGACCAGGCGATTTTGGCGGGACAATTCAGCTTTTTAGAAATTTCTCAATATAGTACTTGGGCCTTGTTACATTAGGAATAGTGGCATACATCGAGACCTACATGTGGAAACAGTTAATGAAGAATTAAAAGAATTGCAGAGGCTCACGAGGAGAGATTACACCTCCATTCCAACAATGAAGCAATCCAAATGCTGCACAACATCAAGTTGCTGCGACGTCTGAAAGCGGTGAAGCCATTTGAATTAATGTTAGTTAAAACTGCCATGTGATCCGTGTATGTTTTGTTTTTAAAAACATAATCATATTTAAAATAACAACTTTTGTTCGATAGTCCATTGCAAATATAAAGTAATGGTGATATCGGTTACAGATTTGAACGTATTTCTTGGACTAGGTTGTCATTTAGCACTTGTAATATGTAAGAACTAAACAAATCAAGTGCCTCTTTACTGTTAATATGACAGATTTAAACTTACGTAGAATCTGGGCTGAATTTACATTTAAGTGCTTGTCTCAGATGTGCGTCGAATTTCTGTCTGGGATTTAATACCAATCGGTCCTCATCAGGTCTTGACGTTATATTCCAAATATAACATCTCCCTTTACTATTAACTGCAGCTAAGTGCGTCCCCTCGGGATCAATAGCCAGGTCTAAAATCATATTATCGCCATCTGGAATCTAAACATACAACTATAATCAAAATTACCGGCAGCCTTTTGAGTTGATATTAAAAGCCTTAGCTTAGCAACCCAAGCAGAAGCACCAATTGTCACAACTGCTAACTGGTAAGTGATGACCACTTGATATTTAGAAATACACATAAAAAGCAACATAAACCATAAAACGATGAGACTTTTATTAGTTTGAAATTTGACTGCAAAAGGCCAGATTCTATATTTGAGGCATGTCTTAGCCGCTTAATGTACCATTCAAAAATCAAATTAAATAAGACTTACTTCAGGTATGGTACCATTCAACGCATATAGTCGGTTCAATTCCTCCGTGAAAACAAAATTTGGATCCAGGTGTACGAAAATGATTCTGTTTCTTTAGACCGGTTTAGCTACCTTGGATTATCACACAATAGTAGAAGATACTGGGTTTGAGTGGAAAATCATTTAGTGCAAGTGAACTTGCGCCTGTAATTTTTGTGACCTAAATTATTTGTGAGTTTCAATTATTTCTGCTCATACATTTGGTGTGAATCATGTTTGTTTTTTATTTTAATTGGTCATCGGATGTTAGTCCATATTGACCAGCCCACGCAATGAATACTGTTTCGACAATTACAACGACCATGGACCCGAGCGAATATTCCGTTGCCCCGGAATCTTTCGCCCGGGCTGGGATTTGAACCCACACGGCATGCGGTGCTGCAGGCACAAGCGCTCACCTGTACCCATTACACCAACGGGCCGCCAGTGAATCATGTTTAACGCAAGAAGAGTAAAGTTGTATAAGTAAATAAACTTTCCAAATTTACTCAAAATTAATTTGGAATCATTTGAAGAAAGCCGTAAACACACCATCCAAAAATTTTAGGATAGTCCCGCTTGAACAAATATAAAATTATGCAGAATGGCAATCAAAATAGCCATTGTCCAAACTTTGTGTAAACCTCATTCTTATATTTCGAAATAATTTTCAAAGTTGATTTCCTACTTACGTATTGGTGAGCATTATCAGTTTTCATATCCCAGATATGTATATTTCCATTTTGATCACCAACAAATAATTCGAATTGATTGGGGTGCAACTTCACACAAGTTATCGGCGCCATGACATCGAACTGGTGAGGATTATTTGTGGATCTCAGATCCCAAATTCTGACCTTTCCATCTTCCCCTCCCGAATACATCCAATCGCCTTTCTCTTGAAACCCAACGCACGTAACATTTTTCGGAACACCCTCGTAGTTTATTACGGCGCTGGGATTGTTCGAAGCCAAGTCGAATAGCCTGATGTGCTGGTAGCTGGCAGCCGCCAATAATTGTCTATCGGGTGTTATTTCCAGCATGTTGACTTGCTTGTGAATCTTTAAGGGTTTATATTGGTCGATTAAATGTTTTAGTCATCTCGTCTCTCCTCCGCTAATTGTATTTAGAGTTACATCTGATTAACCCTTTAACGACCATGAGCCACTATAGTGGCTTACATATTTTCGCATCTGTATACCACGAGCTACTATAGTGGGTCAAATTTAATTTTTTTAGTTACCTATTTTACCATGCATTTTATAGTCAAAATAAATATAGTGTCTCTTTTTCTATTTTCTATTGGCTCTTCTTATTTTGAGTTCTTATATTATTTATAGAAAGAAATGTGTTGTATGCGGAGTGATAAGTTCAGCAGTGCTCAGTTACTACAGCAGAAAAAACTCTTTGATCGTTAAAGGGTTAATAGATCATTGGTCACTTATTTCTATTATGCTATGTACATCTCAGAAATAACATTTTAAGGACAAATTTTTATTGTTAGCAATGGATATGTAACAAACATTTTCGAAGCCATTGTTATTGATCACACTGTATTTACTTAACAGGTTGACTGCCATAACATATATTTTAAGTCGTGGCTGATGCCGGAATGGTTTTTCAAATATTTTTATGTTTTTTTGCAAAAAATTATGGAGAAGTAGTGTATAAAAATAATAAAACGCATTTTAGAACTTAAAAAATTTATTCATTAAATATTTAACATTTTAATGATATTCTTCAAAACACTCTAGGCAAAAACCGGGTTATCCTGGGAAAAAATTTCAGTCATGCACTGTTTGCTTCCTTATTTTCTTCTGTATACAAGCTTTGCATTCTTTTCTACTAACTCTTTTGGATTCTGTAGTTCCTTTCATTTGTTTAACTGTTTTTTCTATTTTGCTAATATTGTGGACAACTTGCGTGCGAAGAGTAGAATCTGTTGGTAAGATGGTAATAGATCGTCTGCCTATCAAACCCCTAATTATATAATTATATCCTGCACGTGTCATCCGCTGAGCTGAATAAGCACATCCCACGGACAGCTGCGTCGCATCTACCTATGCAGTTTTCCTAATGCTACATTTTAGCTCGCATAATTAATTAACTGGTCTATTTTATAAACAATCGTTACAATACGATTTGTTAGCTAACTATAATCGTTCGGAACGCCAGTTGCAATGTTGCGAACGATTTAGGTTAAAATGTTATTTTGTAACCAACATCATTAGGCGTTGACCTTGAATGCTTATTCGTAACGATGAACTTGTGATTTTAGAACGAATAGTACACTTGTAGCTCACTTCAATTCTAATTTCGTCAGCGTCATGACAGTTAACGTTTACATTTCAAATCTAAACATTGTGCTTATTTTTGCGGATATTTTCAAAAATCAAATTATAATTGAACTGAATTAATTTAATTAAGTGATGAAGTGTTAATAATGACTGGAAGTGAAAATCGTAGTGTCATGAAAAAAATTGCTCCAGAGATCACTGCACAGCAGTATCAAATATATATAGAAGAGTTACAACGGAATGAAGCCCTTCGAACGAATAAATAGTCCCAAAACCCGGATATTTTGGATGAATCATGGAAGTCATTAGCCATACAATTAAATGCAGCAGGAGGACCAATAAAAAAGTTGAGCAATGGATTATAGAAATATTTCTCAGATTTGTCTATACATGTTTCTAAAGCTTTCTTTGAGAATAAAGAAAGACTTGTGTCTCATAAACACGAGTTCATGTGCTGACTTCTTGCTCGGAAAATATATATTTTAGATTTGTAAATAATTTTCTAGTAATAAAAAAAAATAGCTTATCTTCGTTCCAATATATAATTCCTATCCACCACAAAGTACATGAGAAAATTAAATATAAATATATAATTCATATAGTATCAGGTCAAAATATCCGTCAACGATTGACAGCGGAGCTGTCGTTCCCGAACGATCATAACGGAACGGTTTAATCGTTTCGTAACGATTATGAAAAGTTACAAAATTGAGTTTCATTGAAAAATCGTTATCGGAACGAGAATCGAATTACGACATCGTTACGAGTTATAAAATAGACCTGTAAGTATAATTTGTACTCTCGTAGAATAAACATCTTGTAACCATTAGGGAATAGTCAAATAAAAGTTTTTAAAAATGTAAATCACAATTTGCGAAATTTAACTGGCGCTGCGAACGGGATATTCGCAGCTGGTAGTGTTAACCTATCGACGGGATCGACCCACCGCAAGTGATTTCTGTCCCTGGGGGAACTACACGTCCAGGTCTTCACGCGAGGAAAACCTACGAAGAGACCGGAGGAGAAGTTTCACTCACCATAAGATGCAAATCCTGGCGGTGTAAGTCCTTTGTTTTCTTTATCCCTGAACCTCATAATTGCTTTAGATTTTAATTAATAAAATCCGCAAAAAAATTATCGCATCACCTACGTTCTTCCTGTTAGGACATTTGTTTATTGTGATAACATATCTGTTTCTATGAATAATAAACATAACAATACAACACAACGAATATTCCTTCGTTTTTCTTAAATTTGAATGGTTATTTATATGAAATTTTTAGTATTTTTGATTTCAAAATGAACGTTGAAGCTACTGCTCGCAATTCTAGAAATTTAATAAGACACTAAATCGTTCGTGTCGTGTCCTTAATTGACGAGGGTCGAGATCAAAGATATGTTGCTGCAGCATTGGGAATTCAGCAGTCCACGGTTTCAAGAATAATAAGAAAATTCAGAGAATACACACGAAGAGCAGGAAAAGGTCGTAAGAGGACAACAACAGCAAGAGATGACTGATTTATACGTTTAAATGCACTGCGTATCAGACATTGTACCTCAAGGTAGTTACAAGCTGAACTGTACAATAATTAGTGATGCGATAATTGAGTGTATTTAATTCCGATTCGGAAAGTGAAAAAAGTGAGGTAGAAATAATTGCCGACGATTTAGATACACTAGATTTAGGAACACGAATAAGTGATAATTTGTGAGGTTAGTGCGCCAATGAACTAAATTTCTGAAGATGTCACGTGACAAGAATTTCTTGAATGGGCTATCGGACATGAAGGATCATGGGAATCCACACATGAGATGGATATTTTGGAACATATTCAGAATGAATCAAGCTCCAATGAAGAAGTAGAAGTAATACAACGACATGTAAAGCAGAAGGCCGCAGTCATGAGTTTTGAGACGTGTTCGAAGTGGGCTGAAGAAAATGATGAAGTGGAACACCACATTTTAATTCTATCGGAAATGAAGAAACGAGCCAAAAAGGCAGAAGAAGCGGACATTAAACAGAGCAAAATCACCGAATTTTTCAATGTTACTTAGATTTACTATTGACTTAAATATAGATTTATGTAATATGCCTATATGTATGTATTTTACTTTTTTATTCAGAAGTAGTAAGTTGTGTTGTAAATAATTTTTTTATTTAAAAATAAAGCATTTTTTAGTGAGAATGTAGAATTCATGGAGAATTAAGAAAATTGATATTTCCCGTCATTTGTTTGATAATCCGGATTAACCTGTGCATTTATCAGTTCGGATTAAAGAGGTCATACTGTATATCTAATCGAAAATCGTGTAAGTGTACATGATTTGACTGGGAATACTTGTATAAATAATATGCATTTATCAAGCTCATCTGGAGCATATGTATAAACAACTGTTTGTACCATCGAATAGTTTTACGACCTCAAGGATACTACGCCATCAACTGATCTTGTTGGTCCACTCCAGACATAAACACATTATAACCAATAATAGCTGAAGGCTTTTCGGATTCTTGTCCTCTTTTGTTTCTAAAAACACCCATTTCACTTCCATACTCTATACTAATGTAATGAACGTTACACTTGTAACAAAACCATCACAAAACATAGATTTATTCTCACCTCGTTTTAGATTTGCAGTCATTACGTCTTTTGGATTGGACTTTCTGTCAACTCTTGGCGTTCCAGTACAATTAGTATTTTCTTGTAGCAATTTAGTGGCCAACTCGACACTATTATAATAAATGCAATAAAGATGAAAAATTTAATAAGTGAGGTTGCCTCAAGTTAATTAACTATTGTAATAATTATCAAGATACCTGGAATGTCCATTAGACATTTTTTCTTCAAGTAAATGCATTCTGCATCCTGCTCAAGGATATGATACTAAGTCACGAGTCCAAATTTTGTGTGGCGCCCCTTGATAAGAGGCATATTATAGCGCAAATATTGTTTAATTTTAAACTAATTCATAAAGAAATAGATGACCCTCTCTTACTATCTATGCTAAATTTTTATGTTCCCAGGCAAAACAGTCGCTCGAGGATAACTTTCCTTACAAAAACTGTAAACACGAATCGTCATAACAATTCGCCCATTGTGTCGATGTGTACAGCGATAAACAGATATTGCCGGGATATTGGGCGCATTCGTCAGAATGTTCAACTGTCAACATGTTTATTTCGATTTATGCTGAATATTGGTATTTGATGAACGCTACTTTTGTAACCTCCATTTCGGCGGCAACTTCGACACTTGATTCCACCAATCAGTCTAATTTATACGATTGGTAAAATGGCGACCGCTGGACGAACTTGTTCACGATCAACAGTGCGTTCATCAGAAAATACCCCAACGGTTGGCAGTAAACACCCAACTGTTTAGTCTGACGAACGCGCCCATTGATTTATTTACGATAAACAAACATAAATTACTGTATGAGTTGTGTGAGACCATTTGATTTGATTTGTTTAGTTTAAGTAGTTAAATATATATTTAATTTGTTTTATATTAAGGATTCGTCTTAAGTTATCCTGGAATAAGTTGTATACAACTGTTGCATAATAAATTATCATTCATTATTATTATTATTATTACTACCTTTTCTATTTGTTCATTTCCGCTATAATAATCTAAGGAACCTTCATAAACACGAAATTTTAGAATCAATCCATTTGGCTCTGTGAGCATACAGTGCGAATTGTTAATCTCTGAACATGCTAATTGGGAGCATGTAAAATTTCGTATGTTCAATTTTAGAAAATACACTTCAATCGCATTGTGCCTTGACAGTTCGCAACGAACCATACAGAGCTTTGTGTGTTGCCTATAATAACAAATCACTTTGTCAGATTTGACAATTTAAAAGTCGTATTATTTCGTAAATAAGTTTATTTCAAAATAATAATGTATACAAAGAAAGAAAAATAAGAAACTCCACTTTTCTTATCATCCATAAACGATCAAGTGCAAAACTTGACCCATACCCAGGATCCCGAAAAACGTCTGGGCAGGAATTTCTTTAATTATTAAGGGAAATCTCCCATTTGGTCGCCCTCCACAAACCATCAATCAAGGGAAATCTCAACGAAAGTAAATATTTAGAACTGCTTAACATATTATACCCGAAATCAAAGCATTAATATTTTCAAATGGATTCTACCGGGAGTATTACTTGTTATCTTGACCAAACATTTTCAGGTCGCTGGATTTGCAAATTTGGTGCAATACATTGGCCTCCGCGGTCAGTTAATTTATCACCAAATGATTTTTTAATCGAAAATTTACAATAATGTTGTTAAATGGAATACCGAAGAATTAAAATAGAAAATACAGCCTGTAATAAAATAAATACTACTTTTCTAAGATACTGTGGAAAAACTTTTATGAATTGTCTGGGTTATTGTTTAGAATAAAAAGGAGGGCACTTCGAACAACTCTTGTAAATTGTTTATTATTCATATTTTTCGAAATTGTATTCTGTTGCTTAACTTACACTAAACGGGGTCCCATAGAGGGGATTCAATCAAATTAGTACCACTATAGGCAACACACAAAGCTTCACTGTACGGTTTGTTGCAAACTGTCAAGGGACAATGCGATTCAAGTGTGTTTTCTAAATTGAACATACGAAATTTTACATGCTTGCAATTAGCATGTTCAGAGATTAAAAATTCGAACTGTATATAACTTTATGCCATATTTATGGCGCTTGTTTTGGATAAACTGCTCTTTTCCCGGGTAATAAATATTCGTTTTTTTATTAAAAAAATCTCTCCCAGACGATCAGCCCGTGAAATGCAAAAACTCAAAATAAACAGAACAGAAATCTATTTAGTAACATACATTTTGTAAAAACAGGTATGTCAAATAGAGGGTCCGTTTTCCAGTAATCGTTTAAGATGACTCAATTGTATTGTTCCAGTATGGAGCAACAGACCCAAAAATGTATAATTCATCCACATTTACATCTTTCCGACTAGTAATACAAAATTTAGTGTTTCTGGTTATAAGAAAATCTCAACTGCATAAGCATTTGTTTGTTCTACAACAATTTATACGAAATCATCATCGAAGATCATTTGAAAAAAATTAATCTGTGTCGTCTCCTGGAATTGTCACCAATAATTCTTGAGCTTTCCGAAACAGAACATGTGTCAATGCACCTGTGTCATTTCATTTTTTATCAGAGCTTGGTACTGTGCATTTGTAATCACATTAGCATAAAAAATATGGGCATTCCCATATTCAGAGTCGGAACTTGAGCTTGATCCGCCATTGTCAGAGTTGGAAAAATATTGATCACTACTGCTGTCATTCTCCCAAATTTGTAATAATTCACTATCAGTTGACTTTCTTTTTCTATAATTTATGTCTATTTTTGTCAATAGAATGTATTTTATTACTACCAGAAGGCCCTGCTTTATTGTCCATTTTTAACCTTAAAATTACAACCACAAGAAAATAAAAAACACGAAACCAGCGAAAGCATGTGTTTGAACAAACACTTTTCGATAACGCTATGAACAGCAACACAATCCATAGACAATGCCAATAAAATAGTAAAGAAACAAGCCATAATGTAACCACCACTCCGATTGGAGTGTGTGGTGTTAGCAAAAGAAGCCGATGAACTCCGATCGGAGTGATCAGCAGCCAACCTGTTAACAGTGCTAACACCTTAATTATAATGTTCTTTTCTGATTGAAACAATATTGAGTGATATTGCCTTAGTTACGATATGTCATAACACACGTATATTTCCCTAGGGAAATATGAAGTGCTCATATTTCCCTAGGGAAATATAGACATCAAACAATTGTCATTAGGAGCTTCTCGCAAGAATTGTTTTAATTGCTCTCGGGACAACACCGTCGATTTCTTAGGAAGGTATCCTTTATGGATTTTACAGCTTTGGATTTTACGGGAACCAAACATTCACGGTCTTTCGTCGCTTGCGTTAACACATAGTTTGACATTTCACCAATTTATGAAACAACGCAAATACCAAAACAAGTCAACCATGATATTTACAAACAAGGCCCTTAGCAACGTTACCAATCCGATAAATTCAAAAATTTACAATCCAATATTTTCCCATTTACAGAACAATATTCTGTCAATTAGAAAAAAACTATTGATTACAACACGTGAAATATGAATACATTTCCCTTGGTCTGCCCTCGGGATGTAACTAGCCAACCTCGGGAAATATACTATTCATATTTCCCTAGTTGTAATAATAGCTATTTTAATTCCAAAGAAATGGTATAAAGATTTGTAGTTTAATTATGCATTAGTTGCTTATTATCTTAGGACACTATTTTCTGGATGTTAATATCTGTGACAGTCTTAACAAGGACCGTGTCTTGCGAAGCAGCAGGAAAAACAAGGAACATGTATCACCGTAAACTCTTCAACAACTCCTTAATAGTACAGGATATCTTGAGAAATCAGATATCCACAGATTTCCGTTAGTGCCCACAAGGGAGAAACATTGAAGATTCTAAATCGTCATTTATTTAGTTCATAAAAAAATTCGAAAACTTCAAATTATCAGCTTCTCTTACCAAATTAATAATGAGCTACACAATTTAAAGTAATTTAAAAAGGATACTGACTCGGTATGCTGCATCGTTCGCTGGCAAATTCCTGTATGTGTTTGCCATATCTTGATGGTGTGGTCATAACCTGCTGTCGCCAATATTATTTGTTCATTATCAGTTGATGAATCTCCACTCATTGTTACAAGTTTTAATTAGAAGTTATTAACTGAAAAACAAAACATTTGTATGACTGACAGTAAACACTGGACTTAACCTATTTTTCATGGATAAGTGCCATAGATGGGCTCAATTTGTAAACACCATACCGCCTTCGTGAACGGTCGGATAACTTCTGAACTATACTCGATATTCTCTATGTATTTCTCGTCGATTTGATTATAAACTTACAATATACCAATTGAAAATGAAAATCAACACTTTAATGAGATTGGTATATTTTAAGTTTACAATCAAATCGACGAGAAATGCATAGAGAATATCAAATATAGTTCAGAAGTTATCCGACCGTTCACAAGGCGGTAGGGGGTTCATCTATGGCACATATCCATGAAAAATAGGTTAAGTCCAGTGTTTACTGTCAGAAGCATACAAATGTTTTGTTTTTTAGTTAACAACTTCTAATTAAAACTTGTAACAATGAGTGGAGATTCATCAACTGATAATGAACAAATAATATTGGCGACAGCAGGTTATGACCACACCATCAAGATATGGCAAACACATACAGGAATTTGCCAGCGAACGATGCAGCATACAGAGTCAGTATCCTTTTTAAATTACTTTAAATTGTGTAGCTCATTATTGATTTGGTAAGAAAAGCTGATCATTTGAAGTTTTAGAATTTTTTCTTTATGAACTAAATAAATGACGATTTAGAATACTCAATGTTTCTTCCTTGTGGGCACTAACGGAAATCTGTGTATATCTGATTTCTCAAGATATGCTCGAAATATTAAGGAGTTGTTGAAGAGTCTACGGTGATTTATGTTCCTTGTTTCTCCTGCTGCTTGCCAAGACAGGGTCCTTGTTAAGACTGTCACAGATATTAACATATTTCCAGAAAACAGTGTTCTAATATAATAAGCAACTAATGCATAATTAAACTACAAATCTTTATACCATTTCTTTGAAATCAAAAACATTATAATTTAGGTGTTAGCACTGTTAGGTAAATACGGCGTGATCAATAAAAATGGCTTTGAAAATTTTTGTCACATTACCCATTGCTAACAATAAAAGTTTATCCTTAAAATATTATTTCCGAGATATACTGTGTGTTCGATAAAAAACGCCCAACGCCATAACTCTGTATTTATTGACCGATTTGAATGAACTAAAAGATAAAGTCAATGGTTAGTTTAAATACTAACAAATGACATCAATATTGATTTTTTTCAATAATAACTTCATTGTCAAATGATGGCCAACTTAAAATTTTTAAATGGCAGCATATAATGTATTCATTTTTTTTACATTCAACATTAATTTTCTGAATCCAATAATGCCCAATATGTTGTTTTTCATTCAATATTTTGGTCGAAAAAAATTAAAATAAATCTTCCATTTAAAATTATATTTTTCAAAAATTATAATTAGTGTGCCTTGGAAAAAAAGTGACAAATGTCATTTGTTGTAAGGTTATGTCGAACATTAATAATAAGGACCCAATAAATAAGTACCTGTTACAACTGAATGTAGAATAGAATAAATAAGTAGTGCAAGTATTAATTCACTTGCGATTTAGATGTTCTGTGATTATTGTAAACACTAAGTAGAACGTCGAACTCTGCAAGTCTACGAAATTGTCGATCCACTGTCTTCGACTTTTTAAAGGCTCCATATCATCTCAAATTTCCTTCTAACCTTCAAAATTTAGGTTCTGGTATTGGCCGCTCTGGAAACCGTAGATGATAAATTCGTGCTGCAGCTCTTCGATTTCTATTACATAGAAAATAAATTTGTAACGTCTGTTAATTCGCTATTGTTATGATTTTGTCTAAAACACACACTAATAACAAATGGTTGACATTACTTATACAATAAATGACATTTGTCGATTCGAATTTTTTTCAAGGCACACTGCATTTATTACCAAACAAGATTTATTATTATCTTTTTCTGGCATAAATATTAACTTAAAACCAACATAACGGCCATAATTGGATTCAGAAAAACAATCTCTAATATTATAAAATTAGAAAAGTATATGCAGCCATTTAAAAATTAAAAGTTGACTATCATTTGGCAATGAAGTTGATTTTGAAAAAATATATAATTACCGTCATTTTATAGTATTTAAACAGCCATTGACTTTATTTTTTAGTTTATTCAAATCGGTCAATAAATAACAGAGTTATGGCGTTGGGCGTTTTTTATCGAACACATGGTACATAGCATAATAGAATTAAGTGACCAATGATCTATTAACCCTTTAACGACCAAAGAGTTTTTCCTTCTGTAGTAACTGAGTACTGCTGAACTTATCACTCCGCGAACAACACATTTCTTTCTGTGAATAATATAAGAACTCAAAATAAGAATTTATTTTGACTATAAAATGCATGATAAAATAGGTAACTAAAAAAATTAAATCTGAGCCACTGTAATGGCCCATGGTACACAGATGTGAAAATATGAAAGCCACTATAGTGGCTCATGGTCGTTAAAGGGTTAAACAGATACAACTTGCAACGGAGAGACGAGATGGCTTTACAACGATTAATCGACCAATATAAACCCTTAAAGATTCTCCAGCAAGTCAACATGCTGGAGATAACACCCGACAGACAATTATTGGCGGCTGCCAGCTACCAGCATATCAGGCTATTCGACTTGGCTTCGAACAATCCCAGCGCTGTAATAAACTACGAGGGTGTTCCGAAAAATGTTACGTGCGTTGGATTTCAAGAGAAAGGAAATTGGATGTATTCGGGAGGTGAAGATGGAAAGGTCAGAATTTGGGATCTGAGATCCACAAATAATCCTCACCAATTCGACGTCATGGCTCCGATTACTTGCGTGAAACTGCACCCCAATAAAGTCGAATTATTTGTCGGTGATCAAAATGGAAATATACATATCTGGGATATGAAAACTGATAATGCTCACCAATACGTAAGTAGGAAATAAAATGTACAATTTTTTACAACTTTGGAAATTATTTTGAAATACAGGATGACTAACGAAAAACCTTTGGTGCTGTATCTCACTTATGTTTTATCCAATTTGAATAAATAAAGTATCAAATCATTTATGAAAGACGTCAACATGAACTGCATTGGTATTTTTTTCTTGCATCCAGTTTTTAACAAATGGCAATCAACTTTTTTTCAAATTGAGCTGTATATTTATTTTTATTTATGTAAACAACTTTACCTATTCATTAAATTAAAGTTGAGAAATTGTGGATTTAATAGAAAATAAGTATTAAAATATATTACCATCCATTTGAGTGTTTTGTTGACGGAAAACACAAACCACTAAATAACCTCAAAATATGTATATCACCATTAACAATCTTGTAACATCGACCATTTTGACAAGTGTTGTTTAACATCGAAACTGTTAATATACATCGATAGTAGTTGACAGACATTGTGTACAGAATCGTACATTCCTAACAGCTGTCGATGTTAGCAAATAACACCGCTGTTAACGCTAACATTTTTGTTCAGAAGTACACATAGTAACAAGAAGAGCCTATTCTAAATGACTAAGTGAGCTCTGGATATTTGTCAGTCTGTCAAATTGTCAAAACAGTGTAAGTGATTGATGCAAAACTGCAATGATTTTTAATAATCTCACCATTAAAATGAACGAAGAATACGTCGACATGCTGCAGGCTTATTTTGAAAGTGGAAGTAGTGGTACAAGAGCTTTGTGCCTCTAAAGAAATCGTTGTCCTGATAGAGTAATGCAAGGTGCTGACAAATTTGGAAGACTGGTTTGGAACTTAAAAGCTTTGGGTCTTTATAAAAACCAAAAAGAAATGCTCTTGTAATACAAGAAGATTTGGAATTAAATGGAATTAAACCTAACTAACAGAAGTTCAGTGGTGTCAGTAAGAATGGGAATTTTGGCATGGAAAGCACTGAATTTTAAATAGAACAGCCAGATTATGAATCTTACATGTATTATTAATAGTGATGATCAGTTCTAGAAATAACTGCTAATGTTTAAAAACCCAAAATCGTCAGATAAACACTCAAAATTATTTTTAAAACAAGCAACCTTAAAAAATCACAAGACGTCAAAATGAACAAAATGTACACTGCACTGCATTGGAGAATTCCAGACAGCCAATATAATTTTATTTGAATTATTATGGAGATTTTCAGAAAATGTGCTTTCTGATCTCACGGTATTAATGAGTTAACAGAAGATCCAAAAGCAATGTTACAACGTTCCTAAAAGACATTCCCATCGAAGAGTTTCAGGGTGCCTTCCAGGCATGGCAGACACGTCTCCGCAAGTATATTGATGGAGGAGAGTATTTTGAAGAATTTGTATCGATACAATCAATAAAAATATTTTTCCCAGAAAATGCGCATTACTTTTATAATGGACCCTGTACTTACTTTATATAAGTCATTTATAAACGTAATTTTTAGTTTCATTCAGTTGGATCTTAGTAGTAGTTTAGTATTAATTTAAACTTATATACATATTTTGTAACTTATATTGTCCAGTAATTGGGCAATAAAGTTATGATTATTATTAATACAAGCTCAGCTTCGCTGGTTCTGGAGCATGACTGCAATTATTTTGACGTTGTGCAACTCGTGCATTTTAAAGTACATTTGGAAAGTTTCAAGTCAATGGCCACTGGAGTTATAATTTTTTCATATTACAATTTTCACCAACTGTAAGCTTTGTTTAAGTCAGATTGTCTCAAAATTTAGCCAGAGATTGCAGTTGTTTACGGAATCACAATTCCGAATGAATTTTTAATGTTTTGAGTTGATGGCAATTGTTTTTATATTTTGTCTGTTACCCAAATAATTACAATTTTTCACAATTCAGCATCCTATTTAAATCTGATTATCTTAAAATTTATGGATACAGACTTTGCAGCTTTTTACAGAAAGTCAATAGAATTTGTTTAATTGTTTCATCAACCATTATTGATATTTTTGTGCTGTTTTTTTTTTCACTTTTCATTCTGAATTTCAAAATATATGTACTTTGTATAATTAAATTTTTTTGTTTTTAAAATCAACTCAAAAGGCAGTTGGTAATTTTGATTATAGTTGTATTTTTAGATTCCAGATGGTGATAACATGATTTTAGACCTGGCTATTGATCCTGAGGGGACGCACTTAGCTGCAGTTAATAGTAAAGGAAGATGTTATATTTGGAATATAACGTCAAGACCTGATGAGGACAGATTGGTGTTAAATCCCAGACAGAAATTCGATGCACATCTGAGACAAGCACTTAAATGTAAATTCAGCCCAGATTCTACGTAAGTTCAAATTTGTCATTGTTTAATTCTTACATATTACAAGTTTTAAATGAGAAGCTAGTTTAAGTAATAAGTTAAAATCAGTAACTGACAACACCTTATACTTTATATTTGTAATGGGTTATCCAACAAGAGGTGTTATTTTAAATATGAATATTATGTTTTGTAAAAACAAAACGTACACAGGTCACATGGCAGTTTTAACTAACATTAGTTCAAATAGCTTCACCCTTTTAAGACGTCGCAGCAGGTTGATATTATCCAGCAGTTGGATGGCCTCATTATTGAGATGGAGGTGTAATCTCTACTCTTGAGCCTCTGCAATTCTTTTAATTCTTCATTAACTGTTTTCACATGTAGGTCTCGATGTGTGCCACTATTCCTAATGTAACACGTCGCACTTACTATGTCCTGAAGTACTCTATTTTTGGATCATTTGGGTATATGTTGGTTTTGTGCACCCCCACAGCAGTGAGCCATAGGTTTAAAATTTGTTTGTATATTAGTTCTTTATTATAAATGGAGGGAGGGCTGTCTTCCTATAAGCCAGTACAACTTTCTATATTTTAATTGTAGTTCAGCTCAGTTTTTCTTAACCCACATTTGCCCGAGATTTCATTTAAAGGAAAGCAAATGATATGTTTCTCTAAATCAAGTAATCAAGATTTAAAATCACAGCGAGGCTATTTTTCGTTTCCTGTCAAATGTTAATGAATAATCACTGAATGTACTTATTGGAATAAAAAAATGATAGATGGTGCTGACAGTATTCTAGAGGGGGTATTAAGGGGGGCGATACATGTAACCGTTTGAATTTTGACCGTTTTTCAGAGAGTTATTTAAAAGTGAAGGAATACATGAATCGTTTTTAAATTAAATATGTTTATTCATCATATATTAAAATACAAGTATCAGAATTTATTTTTTTCCCCAAAATGGCCGCCGTAGTAACTAATCTCCTGAGACCCACAGGGTGAGAGGCATCAATGGACGGGATTTTTAGTTTCTGTTACAGAGATCTGAAATCAGAAATTTTAGTTTAAGCGTGCTAACATAAAATGTATCTTCTAGTTAAACTAATAAAAAAACAAAAAAGTCAAAACATCGTAAATTGGCATGCCTCAGAAAAAAAAGTTGGATTTTCCGCCTATTTTTGGATGATTTTTAGGTCAAAAATGGTAATTTTGGAATTTTTTTTGGCTTTCTTGAAGTTCAACTAGAAGCTAATACTATAGAAAAGACGTGTGCCAAATTTCATAAGAATCGGTTAAGAACTTTTTGAGTTATAAGCCGCGCCAATTTAAAAAAAGTAGTTTTGAGAAAAACGCGTTTGAAGTTTTGACACACAGAAACTCTATGATTATAGCGACTTACCAACTAGTTAGCGATTCCAGGGTCATACATAAGTCCTTCGGTGCGTTCGTAGTATCTGAAGTTCTTCTTGACATGCTTGATGAGCTTTTATGGTTGTCAGAGAGCTGCGGCGATTTTCTCGATTCACCCTTTGGTCATCGACTTTGTCTTTGTAGGACATGCTTTGGCGACTAATTACAATTTGTAAAATGTTTATTACACGTAAGATATACCGGGTGACCCAGGGTTCTGTAAAAGCCCCATAACTTATTTGCTATTTGAGATATCGACTTCTAGTTTTCTTGAATTGGTACCCACAGTTATTCTACATATTTTAAAAATATGTATGTTTTTGTACAGGGTGTCCCATTATACATAACAGAACAAAGTTATGTTTTTTTAAATGGAACACCCTATATTTTATACTTTATTTTCAACCCTTTTGAGAAGCTGATAAAAATAGTATCAGATAGTATGGGTCTATTATGGACGGTTGGTTAGTTATGGGCAAATTTGTGGCAAAACAAGGACACATTGACAAAAATGCAGAAGCGCTCCTAGCAAAGCTAGCGTCATTTTTTATACACTAAAGAATTTTTCACATCATGAAGAATAATACAAATCGGCTTTGGTTCTTTTTTGTTCATACTGCTATACAGGGTGTCAACATACGCAAAATACTGGATAACTATTTTTTTTCAAATAAAACACCCTATATATCTTGACACCATTGCATGTAGTTTTTAATAAGCTTTCCAATGATGTACAATTTGTATAATGAAATATTAAGAATTCTTGAGATTTATCCATAAAAACATTTTTCTTTTGTCACCTCCTGCTCATTTTTGGATTTTCAGCCAAAACTATGCATTTTCTGAAAAAATAATAAGAGACTAAAGTTGTAGAGCGGAAAATTTTCGATCGATATAGGTCTTTCGACTTTTCCAATAATTCGTGCATTGCCCGCCAGAGTGCTCAAAATCGTGACCGTATATGCATTTTAGAGTTTTTCTCAAATTTTTTGTTAATTAATTGCACTATACTTTATTTTCCACGTCCTCTAGCAGAAAAACGGGTAATTATAGAATTATTCAAATGACCTACATCGATTGAAAATATTCCGCTCTACAACTCTTAAAAGAAGCAATTTTTGCCAAAAATGCATAGTTTTCCCTAAAAATGCAAATTGAAAATGTATGTACCAATTTTTGCGTTTTCAATGGTTTTTTGCATTTTTAGCGAAAACTATGCATTTTCGGCAAAAAATGCATCTTTTAAGAGTTGTAAAGCGGAATATTTTCAATCGATGCAGGTCATTTGAATAATTCTATAATTACCCGTTTTTCCGCTAGAGGACGTGGAAAATAAAGCATAATAATAATAATAATAATAAGTCTACTTTATTTCAGAAAATGGTTAACAGAAAAAACTTAAAAATATTCTGGTAAACAAAAATAAAATTGCGTCACAATAAAGATATTAATAACACTAAGACAAAAACAAAGAAAAAAACTCAAAGAAATATTCGTTACATCGCAGTGAGAAAATCCTTTACTCTATATAATTCGGCGTTTAACAATAATGTGTATACCGCACTCTTATATTTTCTAAATATATCTATTTTCTTTATCGATATAGGGAGGCTATTATAAAACTTGATACATTGGTACATGGCGAGAAATGGGGGGAGGGATTAATGAAGAGGGATCTGTGGTAGAAAGAAAGTCCAGGGACAAATGTATAAACGGGGAGGGTAAGAGAATGAAGGAGTGGGTGATGGAGGAGGGATGGGAAATTCTAAATGGATGCACAGAGGGGGACTGGGAAGGGAGGAAAACTTATAGTGGGCCGCGGGGATCGTCGGTGATCGACTATGTGGCGATAAAGGGGATGACGAAAAGGAAAATAAAAAGTATGGAGGTGGAGGAAGTGATGGGCTCCGATCATCTACCACTAAAAGTGGAGGTATGGATGGAGAAGGAGAAGGTGACTGAAGAGAAGCAAGAAATGGGAAAGTTAGAATGTGGGGCAAAGGCAATAGAAGAAATGAGGATGAAGATGAGGAGGATCCAGTGGGAAGACGTCGAATCAATAGAGGAGATGGAGGAACTAATTGTGGGGTGCGGAAGGAAAGCTAAAGGAAGGACGGGAGAAGGGAGTAGGTGGTTTGATGAAGAATGCAGGCAGGCAAAAAGTGAACTAAGGAAGGCAATGGGGGAATGTATAAGAGGTGGAGGGGAGGAGAGGAAGGTAACGGCAGCAAAAAGGAAATATGAGGGGATATGCGAGAGGAAGAAGCGGCAGGAGGTGGAAAGAACAAGTGAAGAGTTGAAGAAGTGTAGAAACGAGTCGGAAATATGGAAAGTACTGAAGAGAGGCGAAAGAAGGAGACGGGTAGGGATAACACTGGAGGAGTGGACAAGGAAATGTAGAGAAACAAGTGGGTACCCAGAGGAAGTGGGACAAGGAAGGTGTATGGAGATGACGGAGGAGTTCTCTAAGGAGGAAGTGGAAAGAGCTTTCGAGGAAGTTAAAGAAGGAAAGGCGGCAGGGTTGGATGGGCTGAAGGCAGAGATGTGGAAGGAGATAGGAGAAGGGGGGAAGAAGAAATTCAGGGAGCTGTTGAACGAAATGTGGAGGGGAAGAAAGAACATACCGGAGGCCTGGAGATGGGGTACGATGTGCCCGGTACATAAAGGAGGGGACGAGAAGGAGGCCGGGAACTACCGGGGGATCACAGTGATGCCCACAGGCTACAAAATCGCTATGCTGGTGGTAAAGAATCGGCTGGAAGAAGAGGTGGAAGAGAAGGATTTAATACCAGAGACTCAGGGGGGATTTAGAAGGGGGAGGGGAACAAGGGAGCAGATCTTTACCCTGGCAAGAATGGCGGAGAGAGTGACTGAAGAGAAGGGAAGCATGTATGCGGTGTTTGTGGATCTAAAGGCGGCGTACGACTCAGTGCCGAGGGAGAAGTTGCTAGAATGTATGAGGAGAAAAGGAGTGAATGAGAGTATGATTGAGTGGGTAAGAGGAGTATATAAGGAAACCTGGGTGGTAGCAAGAGTGGGAGTGGAGGTGTCGGAGAGTTTTAGGACGTGGGTAGGATTGAGACAGGGATGCCCGTTAAGCCCGATGTTATTTAACTTATACCTAAGCGAACTGGAGGATGTGTTGAGGAAAGGGCAGGCGGGAGGAGTAGTAATCGGGAAGGATAAGGTGTGGATGCTGTCATATGCGGATGACATGGTGTTGATGGCGAGAGATTGGGAAGGGATGAAAGACATGTTGAGGAGAACGGAGAGGTATATGGACAAGAGGGGATTGTGTGTGAATGTGGAGAAGACGAAATGGATGAGATTTAGGAATAAGGGAAGAGAGGGGAGCGTGAAAGTGTTAGAATGGAAGGGAGAAGTGATTGAGAGAGTGAAAATATTTAAGTATTTGGGGTTTATGTTTAAAGGGACAGGGGGATATGAGGAGCATGTAAGGTGGGTGCAAGGAAAGGCCAGGAAAGCGTGGGGTATCGTGTGGGAAAAATGGGGAGAATGGATGAAGAACAGCGTCAGATTGGCGTGTAAAGTGTGGGATGCATGTGTGAAGTCGATAATAATGTATGGAGTAGAAGTGTGGGGCGTGAAAGGGTATGAGTGCGTGGAAAGGGAGCAGTGTTGGTTTCTGAAGCGTATGCTGGGAGTGGAAAGGTCGACTCCCGGGTACATACTGCTTCAGGAGACTGACAGAGGAAGCTTAGGATGTGAGGCTATGGAGAGAATGGTTAGGTATGAGATGAGGTTATGGGAGTTAGGGGAAGAGAGGTTGGTAAAGGCGGTATGGAAGACATGCGTGAACGAAAGGGGGGGTAAATGGAGGAAGGAACGAATGAAAATGTATGAGAGAGTAGGACTGTCTGAGGTGAAAGTGAGGGAGTGGTTAGAGAGGGGGGTAAATGTGGCAAAGTGGGTGAGCGAGAGGGCGAAGGAAGTGGATGTACAGGAGAGACAGGGAAGTATAGAAAAAAGTGAATATAATGACATGTATGGGAGTTGGCAGGTACATGGAAGGAGACCGAAGTATTTGGATGAGGACGGGTGGAACAGAGAAGAGAGGGTGACATTAGCTAGGGCTAGGTGTGGATCAGAAGAGAGAGGGAGGAAGAAGTGGATGGGTGAAGAGTATATGAGGTGTGTAATGTGTGAAAATGGGAGGGATACGTGGAGGCATCTGGCGGAGGAGTGTGAGGGAGTGAATGAAGGATGGATGGGGGGAAAAAGGAACAAGGGTGTAGCGGAATGGATGAGAGAGGATGGTGCCGGGGTAAAGATATTGCAGAAAATGGTGAGGGAGAAGGAATGTAGGAGAGAGTTAAATTTATGATTTAGTTGTTGGGGAATGTAGAATAGTTATTTTGTTTTTGTAATAGGTTAATATGCCAATAAAGGTCTTTTTTTTTTTTTTTTTTTTTGGTACATGGCGTTTCGCTCAGTTAATGATAGTCTATGGATAGGATATGAAATATCCACATTTCTTATATTATAAGAGTATTCCCTCCCTTCCCCGCGAAAGATATGTTTATTTCTATACACAAATATCAGGCACTCGAATATGAACAATGCGTACACTGTTAATATTTTGTTCGCCCTAAATGTGCTCCTACAGGAGTCTCTGTATTTTAGTTTAAAAATAGATCGTATGCACCGTTTTTGAATTTTAAAAAGTTTCTCAATGGATGAGCTGTTTCCCCAGAAGATTATACCAAATCTTAGAACTGACTCAAAACTTCCATAATATATTGTTTTAATTGATTCCATACTTAAGTATGACTTCAGGTTATTAATGACATAACAGATTCGCGCAGTTTTTGTTGTTAAATAATCTACCTGTGAGAGCCAATCTAGAGATTCATCCGTATAAATCCCTAGAAATTTGACATTTTGTTTTAAATTAATTTCGGTATTTCCAACATTTTCCAGCACTAATTGTGCCGGAGATGTGAAATTATTCTGTTTAGTTTTGAACAGTACCACTTGTGTTTTTTCCTTATTTAATTGTAAACCCATTCCCGGCAAACCAGTTTTCTAATTTACGATATATTTGATTACATTTATCTTCGAGCTCTGTGAAAAGTTTGGCGGTGATTAAAAAATTAGTGTCATCGGCGTAGTTTGTGATACAATAGTCGAAATTTAGTTCTAGTTCCGGCATATCGTTTATGTACGTAATAAAGATAATTGGTCCAACAATACTGCCCTGGGGTATCCCTACACCTCCGCAGCGTAGTATTTCCGATTTGAAACGTCTCCCATCTTTCTCTACGCTCACTCTTTGTTCTCTATTCGCTAAGTATGATTTGAACCAGGATAATACATTTCCTCTGACACCATACCGTTCTAATTTACTTAATAAGAGACAATGATCGACGGTATCGTACGCTTTTGAGTGGTCTAGGAATACCCCAATTGCCATCTCTTTATTTTCCAGTGCCTGATTAATGTAATTGGTGAACTGAAACACTGCTGTGTTAATGGATTTTCCTTTAACATACGCATGCTGTGATTTTGACAAAATATTGCAGCTGTTGAAAAAGGCAATGATTCGATCACTCATCAAAAGTTCAAAAATTTTTGAGAAAGACGGCAGAAGACTTATCGGCCTATAATTGTCTAAAACATTGCATAGTGCAATTAATTAACAAAAAATTTGAGAGAAACGCTAAAATGCATATACGGTCACGATTTTGCGCACTCTGCCGGGCAATGCACGCATTATTGGAAAAGTAGAAAGAACTAAAATTTTCCGCTCTATAACTTTGGTCTCTTATTATTTTTTTAGAAAATGCATAGTTTTGGCTGAAAACCCAAAAATGAGCAGGATGTGACAAAAGAAAAATGTTTTTATGGATAAATCTCAAGAATCCTTAATATTTCATTATACAAATTGTACATCATTGGAAAGCTTATTAAAAATTCCATGCATTGGTGGCAAGATATATAGGGTGTTCCATTTGAAAAAAAATAGTTATCCCATATTTTGCGTATGTTGACACCCTGTATAGCAGTATGAACAAAAAGGAACCAAAGCCGATTTGTTTTATTCTTCATGATGTGGAAAATTCTTTTGTGCATAAAAAATGACGCTAGCTTTGCTAGGAGCGATTCTGCAATGTTTTCAATGTGTCCTTGTTTTTGCCACAAATTTGCCCATAACTAACCAATCGTCCATAATAGACCCATACTATCTTATACTATTTTTATCAGCTTCTCAAGAGGGTTGAAAATAAAGTATAAAATATGGGGTGTTCCATTTAAAAAAACATAACTTTGTTCTGTTATGTATATTAGGACACCCTGTACAAAAACATACATATTTTTAAAATATGTAGAATAAGTGTGGGTACCAGTTCAAGAAAACTAGAATTCGATACCTCAAATAGCAAATAAGTTATGGGGCTTTTACAGATCCCTGGGTCACCCGGTATGTGTATCCGTCATTGAACAGTCCAGCGGATATGAAAGGACTAATTTCTATGATCCTCAGTCCAGAATTCAGATGTTTTGGACACAGTCGCCAGATAGTTGAGTTGAAACTCTCATTTGCATTCTGCGTGTGACCACCCAAACATCTTTCGAGCAAGTCATCGCAGGACAAATCTTCAAAAATCGGCTTGACATGAGTTTGAACACCAGGTTTAGGTTTTTTAGGTTTTTCCCCTAAAACTTCAGCTTTGCGCCACTTGCACCAGCTATCGGAACCACACGGACAGTACTCATGGCTTGGTTCGTCATCTGTGGAGCACAAATGGTAGTATGTGGCCATAATCGCATCTTTCATGTCTTTCACGCTGTTAACATTTCTAGCTAATCCAAAGTATAAAGACAATTTTTTAATTAGTGCTTCCGTAAGTTTACCTCTTCCTCCCAGGCCTGTTTTAGTTTTTCGGAGTTGAGTACCCATCCTCTTCTGAACGTGGCTGATGCATTCGCTTTTCACAACTTGAAAATCATCACCATACGGATTTAAATCAATAATTCCCTTGAAAGTTTTAGAATCCCCATCTCCATCTCCTATGTAGTTTCCGTACTTGACACCAAATAATTCTTCAGATCGTGCAAACATTTCTTTTACAGCTTCGACTTCCATAGCGCCAGAAAAGCCTTTATGGTTTTCTTGGCAGTCTGGTTCATGCTCTTAAAACCATTCATGGTATTCTTCAGTATCAGTTTTATTTTTCCAAGCACAGGCTGCATAGTAACTACTTTTAACAACTAAATCAATGACTTTACCACAGTAATATCCAATAAGTATTGTGACCCCATACAACAACCTGAAACCCCGCTTCTTCTATGTGCCGTCCCCAGAAACTTTCAAATTCAAGATTGGCCGTTCATGCTTTTCGTCTTCAGCTTTTTCTTCATTGGCTGCTTGTACACAAGAATCTTGAAATACTGATTGTGTATATTAGCGAGATGATAGCGTTATGGAAACTTTCACTTATACCATTAGAAATGTCTATCATGTTACAAAATAAGTTGATTCCTTCCCTCGCAACACCTAAAAGAAGCATCACAAGCACAATTCTCCGATTTACTCCAAATCCATTATTAATTAATGGCCCAGAAAAAATATCTCTGCGACTACACTGGCATAACACGACGATTTTGAAACCTAACCCTCGGCTGCCACTTTCTTCAAATTTCACTGGTGATTTACACTCACGACATATCAGCATCTCTGCTAATGCTGTAAACACTGTAAGAAACTCAATGAAACGATACCCATGGAGCGCATTGTAGTGGACATCCTCATCGCCAGCGTTAGAGAGTTTTTCCGGTTGTTTCAATTTTTGTGTTAGTATATCGATTTCCATGGAATTTTCGTTTTGGTGGTTTCGCAGCACGAGCTGATCCATGTTTCCACTTTTAGGATAAGACTCCATTTTTTTTTTCACTGACAAAATCACTTCGCACAGAACTAAATGCAGAAGTAAACTGAACTGAAATAACAACACTGGTTTTAAAATAATTTATAGTAGCTATACAGACGTCCTTTCCAATGGAAAGTCAAGGTCAAGTGCGAGTCGAATGCTACAGTACAGTCTTCATAGCGCTGGAGCGCCGAGTTAAGGCGGAGCACTTAAATGATTTTTTAATTGATAAATAATGCAAATTTCATTTTATTTATGCAAAAAAAAATCTATTTTTTTTTACATGTATCTCCCCCCTTAAGAGGGACTTTATCATTCTCAGGTACTTGGCAGAGCTGTAGTGTAACTGTAACAATCAACAACCAAACCAGTTGTTGATTGTTACAGGGACATATTGAATTTGTTAGTTTGTGAAGTTCAAATTACTAGATTTGGTTTCATTAAGTTTTATTTACCAGTTTTCACTTAGTTTACCTTGAGCTAGTACTATTTGGTTGGTTGCATTATTTACATCTGTATCTACAAACATAATGGCAGTGTCATCTGCATCTGCAAACATTGCTACAAAGGCTTCGTCTGGTTTGGCCAGATCGCTGGTATAAAGTAGATACATCATCGGTTCCATCACACTCCCTTGTGGCACCCCTGCCTTAATTAATTGATTTAATCTCTGAATACGTGTTCTTAATTTTTACACAAAAAGATCTTTCTGATAGGTACGATGTGAGTAGTTGTGCGTACCCGATTGGTAGGAATTTGTTTAACTTGAAGAATAAACCACCATGCCATAAGCTGTCACAGGCCTGCGCCACATCCAGGAGTAAGGTGGTACACACTTTTTTTTCTTCGAGCGATTTTTCAATTGCATCTGCAATCCTATGTACTTGGTCTGTTGTTGTATGACGTTTCCGGAATCCAAAGTGATATTCTGGGATTAGGTGATTATTATCTATGATTGGTTGCAGACTATTTAGTATTAGGTTTTCCATCAGTTTTGAAAACACAGGGAGGAATGATATGGGTCTACAACATAGATAAACGAATAATTAAGAAAGCCAACACAAGCTATACCCTATTTTTCTTAAGATTGCAAACACTAGAAAACTGATTTACACCATTAACATATATGAATCTGGTGACAAATATTGGTGCGAAATTTAAATCTAATGGATTACATGTATAATGACAGTGTGAGGGAAAAGCATGGGATGAATTTATCAGTCATTGTACAAATACAAAATTAAAGAAACACCACACAGCAATAAGGAGAAACGCTAAACAAAGCAAAACAGTAACACGTGAACGATGTATCTATAATGGCGGACGCACGCATAGCTGGCATGTTACGCATGTTTACGCTTCATGAGTGTACGCGCCGCAATACTCCTTAAATTCATATTTTCTTAGAATTTAACATTTCAGTTAAGTGCAAGAGTTTAATTAATTGTCAATTATGTTATTTAAATATAGTACTCTTATTTTATTATACTTCAATTTATTCGGTAATACTACATTAACAGTATAATATTTACCCCCTTATGCTACGCTTATGTCAGCTAGTAAAATGACAGAGACCAGTCGAAAAAATGAAGACGGAGAATTAAATGTCTCCAACCAATTTCTGAACCAATCACTGAACAAGGTCATATTTGCCCTATCCTTCCCTGTTTGCAATCTTACGAAAAATAGACTATAGTTCCAATTTTAGCGCCACCTACTAATTGATCGTAACAGGTATTGGTTGGGATAAAATGGCACCAATTTGTAAGAATTAATTTGTAATTTTCATGACTATAGTTTTGGCAGCTTCATCATTTTAATTCACTATTCCTTCAATAAAGGCAAGTTAAAATTGCCTCAGCTATAGTCACAAAAATAAAATCAAAACTTGGAGTCTCCTTCGATGGAATATTTTTCTCAATCTCATTTTAATCACAGGTTTAACTATTGTGTTGTTCCCAATCCATACGTTGATTTTCGTATGGTTTGAACATATTCTCTAGTCTTTATCTGAAGATATCAGCTTTCTCTTTGTTACTTCTTGCCCAGATTCCATTGAGGATTGGGGAATGTGGATGTTTGGTCTTTTTATCCTTTTCGTTGTCTTTCAGAGAGAGTAATCTGTAGTTATATCATCTGTAAGTTCTTCCTAGAATTTAAGTGGATTCGTGTTTCAATCGCTGGACTTTTAATCGCAGATGTTAGGCTATTTAAAATGGTCTTATCTTTCGGATTTCTAACCTTTTGCCATTTCTTCGTAACTTGCCTTTTCTTTGCTATTAAGTCTCTAATTTCCTTAGGGTACCCTAGTAGCACAAAATATTTCTTAAATATTAGAAAACACATATTTCTGTGATATTGATTATGACAGATTTTTATATGTTCTAGCAATATTTGTATGAAATGTTAAGGAAATATTACTATGCATATATTTTTGCAATATTTGTAAAAAAATGTTGAGGAAATATCATGATATATGAGGTTGTGGTGCGGATCCCAAAGGCATGTACATTATTAGCGAGCACTCAAGATGTGTGGGGGTAAAGTTTGCTCGGAGTGAGAAAGTATTGAGAGAACACGACAACAAATTTCCGGAGCCAATTGACTTTAAGACGGTCACTGCGGAACACGTCTCTAGTGCTTGGTACAACTCTACTTACGGTCAAATATCACACTTTGAAGCTGGCACATAAATTATACACTGATTGAGAGAATATACAGGAATATATAACGAAATAGCCACTAGCACAGACGTCTGCATGTAAAACAGTTCAAACCGTAGCAGAATTGACAGAGACAGTACAGTGTTGCCTTTTTCTGTCATCCATATATTTCTTTGGATATATTTATAAAATGTTACTTACTAAATATATGGATTGAAATATATAAAATATGTTTATAAGATAATTTCATTTCAATATTTCCATAGACATAATATATAAATATTTACTTTGGCCTTTTAATTTCCGAAACGTAAAAATGTAAAATCAATATTTGGAAAATATTTCCGACACATATTGTGCTACTAGGGTAGTTGTTACCCTTGAATCTCTTTGGGATGTATATTGTGGCTGCCCATGCTGCTTTCTGTAATTCGTAAGTAAATTTTACTACTATCTCTAATTCTTCGAAACTTTTGAGAAATAATCAGTCAATTTTGTTTTCTAAATGTAGCTGAAATTTTCCCCAATCGGTGATCTGCTGGTTAGAGATGAATTTCCCTATTTTCTTATGAGATTTTCACTTAATGTCAGGCGTGATCCAAACTCAAAACAAATTAATCAGTAGTCTATGTAGTTTGATATGTTTTTGATGACTAAGAAGTCTAGTAAGTCAGGCTTCTCATTGATATCGGCCAATATGTTAGTTTTTCTGTGGTATGCACTATGTGTAGATGTAGCTCTCTCTCCCTTTAGTGTTAGTGACTCTGGCACCCCATTTTTTATTTTTAGCATTGAAATCTCCCGCAAGGGTATATTTTCCATCAAAGCTTTGGAAAAGGTTCTCGTAGTTTTGTCATTTTAGGTTATATTTTGGAGGTATATAGATGGCCACAGCCACAGAGATCCATCCGTTCCTGGTGGAAATTTTGACTGAGGTTACTTCATGTTGAGATTCGTGTATTTTAAACTCCTCACACTGTTTAATTATAACCGCACTGCCGCCCCTCGCTTTTTTTCGAACGATATACAATTTGACCCCCGCCCCCAACCACCCAGGGGTCTCACACCAAAAATTTTTCACTAAAAAAGTGTGCCTCCAAAAATTATGAGATACGTGTTTGCCGATTTTTCCATCTACCCAACCGTATCCGAATAAAATGCCCCGGGGTCAGACTTGGGGACGCCGCAATTATATCATTTATCTAGCGACAGCTCGTGGGGTGACTCATGGTACGACCGAGGTAACAAGGTGGCAAAATAGGTAGGATTGGTTGCAGAGACGGTTGGCAGCGTGACCGCACCTATCTGTATGACTACCTCGGTCGTACCATCAGTCACTCCGCGAGCCGTCGCTGCATTTAATCATCAAAATTAATTAACATTAATTTACTCTATTAGTTTACTGGTAACAACTTCAGCTGATCAAACTGCCAGGATTTGGCAGACTTGTGATTTTTCAATGATTCAAGAGCTGAAACATGATAATCAAAGGTGGGTTTGGGATGCTGCGTTCAGCGCGGATTCTCAATATATATTTACAGGTGAGTTTTTGAGTTGAAGGTATTCTTTGAAGATTAACTAACGGGTGATACCTTTTAGGCTCCTCCGATACATACGCCAGACTTTGGAATGTAAAAACTGGTGCCATCGGGAGGGAGTATGTTGGACATCAGAAAGCCATTACCGCATTGGCTTTTAGGGATGTTGTGACATAGGATACTGCTTATTGTAAATAAATTCAAATTGACTGAAAAATATTGTTTTCTTATATTTAATATTGAAAGTACTGTTCGGGATTCAAACGAAGGATCATTGAATTTGCTGCGTTTTGTATTTTGTTTTTGAATCCCGCTGTGCAGCCAATTTTGGAGACTTTGCCTGTGCACGACGATTGATGTAAAAAAGGAAAAAAGGGCGTCAAAGCCCGACCCGCGAGACTAAAGGGACCCATCCACTATCGTGCACGTACCACGGTTTAGCACGACGTACACGTCTGCCGGTGCATGTACGATAGTGTACCACGTTCCACGTTATTTTCCAGAGTAGTTCGTGAGAAATATCTAATTGACAATTTCGAGTCTATTTACATGGCGAATAAATTACCAATTTTTTTTAAGAATCGGTGTTTACAAAATTATATTATTTACACTTTTTCGTAATACTCTTATGAAGAAAAAGAAAATTCAAAACAAATATTTTTGTGTTAATAACGATAACCGCCGCCACTGCTAACATTTGTTTTCGGATCATTGCGAGCAAATGCTAGCAGTTTTTGCATTGCACGTTCTATCTTGCCCAAACGTATCCATCCACTATTCGTTCATGTTGGACATGCATGTACGTTGTGATCCGTCCTACATGTACGATAGTGGACGGCCCCCTTTAAGGTAAGTGCCCCATTTTTGCTGCACGACCCAAATCATTATTACGAAAAATACAGTCCACTATTATAAGCCTTCCACTGCACAGGTGGATTGCCAAGTACCTCTTACCTAATTTTAATTAAATTTAAAGTTTAACACTTGTTGTTTCACAGGTATATAGGGTGATTTGGAACTCATGGGCCAAATTTCAAGGGTTGGTAAAGTACATGAAAAGGATCAGGTTTTGTATATGTTTGGGCTTAAGCGACGCGTTGGGGCAAAAAACAAAATTTGCTGCAATTCTCCAGTTCCATTCCATGTATTTCTTTAATCGGTATATCCACTTAACATTTGACATTTATAAACTTTCAATCATGGGTTAATCAAAGACATTATTACAATTTTCATGTTTTTATATACCTAAACTTTCATTAAAAATTATGTTTAAAGTAATTTACCATTTTTCCACATGCAGTACAAAACACTAATTCGCCCTCTATATGGAGCTCCGCTATATCTTTTTATCCATACCGGTACTAAATTATTTTTTCCTTTGGCATCTTCATGTTAGAAAACTTCAAAACTAATTTAGACACGCACGTGTTGCCGTGAGACAAAATGTTAAAAATTACTAGTATATGTTAAAATATGCATTATATAGGAAAATATGCAAAAATTTTAATTTTTCAGCCGCCAATTTAAGTTTTGCGTGCGACGTGAAATGGTTCGACAGAATAACAACTGAATAAAACTGCATGCATAATGTGGAGCAAGTTGCACCCGGGGATATGCAACGTAGCAAAGGCGTTAAGAAAGAAAATTCCTGTATTAATTTTGGCCCGAATTTTGAATGATTCCAGAAAATATTTTTTTCTTCAAACGTCAAAAGTATCATCTTTTGTGAATTAATAAGTAGAAGCATTTACACTTTTTCCTAGGAGTATAAGTGAACATGTCAAATTTATGAAATTATCTTCAGATTACATACTTACAAATTATAAATACGAAAACAAATGTAACAAATTTCTTCATCATTTAAAGAAAAAATAAAGTGTAATAAAAGTACCACTACTAATAAAATATTATTTTTGGTCTTTATCTATTAATTTACTGTGACATATCTCAAAATAATACACAGATCATTTAGACTACAATCTAGAGAGAAATCACATTTAATTGTGTTTTTCAATTGTTTTCTTCATTAGCTATGAATTGCACGTAACCTTATCATTCATTCTTATTTTGAGCCTGTTTGGCTTTTCTTTTTTTTGGCCTCGGAAACGTATTCCATATGGCCAGCTCAAGGCGGCTACTATTATACTATACCAATTTTTGGGTGAATAAATGAATAATGTCAGACGTATACACAACAACCATGGACCCAACCGAATACTTCTCGATCCCCGAAAAATATTTCGGCCGGGCTGGGATTCGAACCCACACGGCACGCGGTGCAACCGGCACAACTGCCCGTGTGGCTTGTGTTTAACTTTTCATAATCTACAACATGAGTCTTTAAAACAATGCCATAAATAAACAAATCATTTATTAAAACTACTTTGCTGGCTAACAAATATTGATGTATTTTTAATACACGTGTTTTATAATGCAATATTCGTCGTGGCATTATTGTTTCTGTGTCAATGAATAATTCTTTTATTTGTAAGTCTTTTTAAAACTTAAAGATTACAAAAATTGTCATATTTTTCATTCAAAGTAGATGTAGAAAAGGAAACAAGTGCGTTACTAAGAGAAATGTTTATTCCATTACTATAAATACAATAAGGCAGTGCCTTTAAATTCTACCCTGTTGTTTTGAAGATCAAAAAATTACATATATTTATATATAAGCAACAGAAGAGACATTACGACATTCATTTTGTGTGTTGTGTGCGATGGAAAATACTGTTATAAATAATCACTGATGATGATAAAAACATTTTACAAAATAAAAAAAATATGATAAACAGTCTTATGGCTAACAATTATACTTAAAAAATCGGTTTTGTTTAAAACTATATAAAATATTGCAAAACATTGAATTTTACTTATACATACTTAACACATATGTACCTATCTAAGACATAATAAGAATAATAATGGATAGCTCATTATACGCCTCTCTCTTAAGTAAGTAAAACTCAAAAGTTATCAATTTTGGCAATTCACGATTTACAGGTCTGTGTCGTACCAGGCCGCGACCTGGTTGTTATCCTGGGGCGGTGGCGGTAGTTGGTCGATGTGGTCGAAGTTCAGGTCCGGCTCCGCACTGCCGACTTCCATGGCGTCGATCGCGCTGAACGTTGACCCGTTGCCACCACCGTGCGATCCAATCTCTAATCCCTGCATGTCTATTGGTATCTGGTCATAGCCTAGAAAAATGACCGGGACGTTACATCTCAACTGTTTTTTTTCTCGGAAACGCACGAAAACAAAAGCACACGTAGAAATGACATGCTTTAGAAATGAATTAAAATGAAAATGATAAGGTTATGTTCAATTGTTATCCGCCACCGGGTTAGTCGATTGTTATTCGTTATTAATTACCTTGCTGCTGGTAAGGTCTACCACCGTGACTGCTGTGGACGCTAGGGGGGCCTTGGGCATACAAGTTATCATATGCTTGATCAGGACTCAAAATGTCCTAAAATGATTTGTAGAAAATGCAAACGAAAAGAAAATAAAAAGTAACTAAAACTAATATCAACACAAAAATTAACACATTTAAATACACTACATTATATTACACACCCAAGTAACTTGAAATATATATTATAAATACTATACATTCCAGTAAATAAGGTATGAAGGAAAATTATTTTCATTAATACGCCAAGGTTTTTATTTTGTACATCTTTGTATTGTTAAAATTTTAATTGTTATTATTGTACTGTACTGGCCATCCGTAATAAATGACTATGACTATAAAGGGTTGATGTAAAACTTTAAAGTCAAGATAAACAGAGTCAGCGAGTGTGAATATGTGATCAGCCACTTTTTGTCACTGTTTATTTTACTTTAATTAAACAACATCTTGTTACTGTGTTATCTAGACCAGAGCGCTGCACAGGCCCACCCATGACATTACAACTTCCAGGCCAGGTATACCAATGTATAATCTGAACCACGCTAGGCTTACTTATTATAATCTAGAAAATAATAACTAAAGGGATTTAATTGTATTTTGCTTTGTTTTTCTCTTTTGACATTAATTCAATTTGTTATATAACGATGATTTGTTATTACAAAAATTCCATATAATAGGAAAACTTTAAAACTTTTGTAACTGCGCCGGGTTTTGGATTTGAATGCCTGGACCTGACCTTGATCATTTTTCCTTTGGTTAATAATTTACGCTACTGGTATGTTCCACGCCTTTAAAAACAGTTCATGCAAGACCACAAGAGTGACTTAAAAGCTGTTTTACACTACACAATTTATTGAACAAGGAATGAATGAATTTTTCATGCAATTTAAATTGTCTAGTTTCATACAGTAAATTGTCCAAAAAATGAGTAGGATTGAAAAATTGCATAAAAATTTTGCAGACAATTTCCTACCAAATCTGTATATGACACAATTTTACAATCCGACTCAATTTTTGGAACAATTTACTGTATGAAACTAAACAATTTAAATTGGACAAGAAATTTACTTAATAAATTGTGTAGTGTAATAAGGCTTTTAGTCGCTTATGTGCAGGGCACACGCATTCACCGTCCGCCAAAACCCGAACCAACAGATTTAATACTCTGCCTCCCTGTGAGGTTGAAGTTGACAACTTATGATCGAACAAGATCTTTCTTTACAGATGCAGTTGTTCATTTGTACAAGTAGCTCAACACGTTGACCGCTTTGCCAGTCACCGGTGACTGACACCAAAGTATTCCAATGGGGCCACGTCACTCACTGGTGACTATCACTGAGTATCTACTTTAAACTTACCATTTAGCGCCGTCAGTCACGAATTAAATTAAATAAGCATATTCTTACTCATTTTGTAAAATAAAATTTTAAAAGAAAGAAAACATTTTTTGACATTTTACAAAAAAAATTGTTGGCAGCCAATGTGTTAAAAAAATGAGAAGCAACATTTGTCACTCTTTTTCCAAACTAATTGAAATAAAAATATTTTATTTATAAATGACCAGTAATGAAAATAATATTTGTCCATACTTTATTTACAAACACTATTGGATAGCACAAACGTATAAAAAAGAAAACATATAATAGAATGAAGGGCACGCCTGTCATTTCTGAGAGGAGTCTTTAATATTTCTTACCTGCAGGTCCGGACCCATGCCCAGGTCTGCATTCCAGACGTTTTCTTCCCGGAACAGGGAGTTTGTCAATTCCATGGACAGCCTCTTCTTGTAGTCCTGGGGTTTGTCCTCGCTCATGCGGAATAATACTGCGGCTGCATAAGTGGCGACACCTATGTTGTATTATTACATTACGAACAATCACACATAGTTCTAATTAAATATCCTAACATCGTGTTCGTATATAGCCGTAACATATCTGTTGCTTGAAAAGTTTATTTTGCGTGTGAGAATTGCACAGTTTAAAATAGCATTTTTTTTTTTTTATGGGATGTAAGGGATGTAAGGAATTAATTTGTTTTGTTTTGTATATATGGTTATGCCAATAAAGGTTCTTTTTTTTTTTTTTTTTTTATAAAAGACCGTTCTATTTGGAGTTCATCAGACGAACCTCGCATGGGTTATAAATGGTATATTAATCATTTGTTTAACAACTGGTATTTCGCCGTATTCAACTAGCACTGTATGGTCGATTCAAGTGTAACGTGGCTTAAAGTAGAATTGATCGCTCACGCTAAATAATAAGAAGAACTCCGTTTATGATGCAAATAAGAGCAAGGTTTTTATTTCCTTTTTAGCTGTACAAAAACTTTTTACTGTGTGTTATTTATTTTTCCAACTTGTTTCCCCAGTAACGTCTCTCCATTCTCGCTGTCCTGATTCCGTTGTCCAAATCCATGACTCAGGCGACTCCACACAAGCATATCAACTGTGACCGGAGCAACATGGGTTAGGTTTGAATATAATGTCCAGTAATAATAGCAGTTGTATCTGTTAGGCTTTTCACCTAACTGGCCATCAATAGCAAGACCCTTTAGCTGTGTTGGTTTGTCTATTTGTGTGTATAACTGAGCTTGTTGCTTCACGCCTTCTCTCACTCAAAGTGCCAATAATGTTATCCCAATAGTGAATGATATAGGTCACCCTGCAACTTCAAACCAGGAACCATGGGAGCAATTTTTGTAAGGTTTCTTATATAAAAAGGTTGAAGCAGTGCTTTCCAGAATGCTCCTGAAATGGTCAACAACCAATCATCTCTTCTGCTAACCAGAGTGTCACCATGGAAGAGTTATTAGAGACCCTCAACCTTAATGACCGTTACGTTTTCCAGAAGACTGCATTCGATCCCTCAGGCGGATACCAGGATTAACTCATGAAAGCGATCCAGTAACCGGATGTTTATAATACTACAACAGCGAGCGAAATCAGAATAGCAAGGATTCCGGAATGAACGGATTAGGTATACACCACTCTTATTAAAACAAGGATGTCTTTTTAATGCCACAGTGTGCACAATTTTTTATAAACATGTAATGTACCTTCAAAGTCAATATAAGTTATTTG
Organism: Ocypus olens; assembly: GCA_910593695.2. Taxonomy (NCBI): domain Eukaryota; kingdom Metazoa; phylum Arthropoda; class Insecta; order Coleoptera; family Staphylinidae; genus Ocypus; species Ocypus olens. The sequence goes on along the minus strand of OU343053.1, from coordinate 13,379,497 downwards.
CTCAGGTCAAATTAATGAGTACTTAGGGTCGGTATATTCACCTTTCAGTAAAGTGTTCAGTAGTGTTACCGATGAGATAAACGTATTTCATCTTCCTGTAACACTAACCTTTCAGTAAATCTAGTTTACTGAACAGATCCCTATGAGTGTCAAGTAGGAGCTTACAGAGAGCATTATAACCTCAAAATATCTCGACGTGTGTAGAAAGATTGCTATTATAGAAGTTAAATAGACATTATATATTACATAAAGCTTGAGGTAGATGAAATTAATTACGAGATTGGTGATATATAAATAGGCGACCTTATAACAGCCAGAATTGTTAACAACAATTTAAAAAGGCGATTTTACAACCCGTAAACGGCAACGGAGACGAAAATGTACCAACCTTTTTGTTCCGGTTACCAGAAATCAGTTATAAGTTGTGTATATTAACATGCAAATTATATCATTTAACTTTTGGTACTCGTTACCGTTCCCAGGTTGTTGTGAAGCGCCCTTAAATTGTTAGAATGACACAGAATTGTTTTCATCGATATCACACAGAGGCAAGTTTGGGGTACGACACCGAAGGCAGACAGACAAGCATCAAACAACAATGAAACAGTGTTCCCAACCATATTACAGAAAATGCATAATATCTCTTTCTCCCTTATAGAAATATACATGGTGTCCGAAAAGTATGGAATATCCCGTATAGCTCAGTAAATATCCACTTTAGAGAAAAAGTTTTGAATAGAAGTTATTTAACACTTTGTTATCTACCACCTTGGATATATCAATTTTATTTTTTGCTATAAACAAAAGAGCAACGAATAACACTTACATTTTTTTTTAAATGATAAGGCACATCTTTATTATGCTCATTTGATGGAGTTCTTTTTTTCTCTTTTCAACGACATAAAACTTGATTACCTTTACATAAGAAAAATTTCAAGAAAAATAAGAAAATGTCTTGGATATTTATTTTCATTTCATTAATCAAATCGTAGATGTAGTATTTAAAAACCGTATTTACACTGTCAAATCATGAATGGTTTACACTTTGAACATTTGCTGTGAGTTTAGTTTAATTCCATTAATCATTTGTTAAACAATTTGATATTACAAAAATAAATATCCAAAATATTTTCTTTTTTTAATTATTTTTTTTAAATAAAGGTAATAAAGTTTTATGTCGTTGAAAAGAGAAAAAAAAACTCTATCAAATCAGTATAATAAAAATGTGCATTGTCATTAAAAAAATGTAATTTTTGTTTATAGCAAAAATAAAATTGATATATCCAAGGTGGTAGATAACTAAGTGCTTAATAACTTCTATTTCAAACTTTTTCTCTAAAGTGGATATTTACTGAGCTATACGGGATATTCCATACCTTTCGGACACCCTGTATATACCTTACCTTGTCTTCTCAACTGTACTACCCGAATTAAAATGTCGTAAGTGTCACGTAGTTACGTGACACATAAATTCGGATGAATATACCCAAATGCCTTACAGGTGACCTATAAGTTTACTGAACAAGTAACTACCACACTTTACTGAACAGATGAATATACCGGCCCTTAATGTAATAAATGTTCAAAAGGTGTCTTTTCAAATTTCCCGCCATTGTTGAACCATCAACATGCAACTACCATTCCGATAACATTTGATTAGTTAAAACTAGGTTATTAAATACAGATCGATACTCACTCACACAACGTGTTGAAATAGTGAAAATTCACTACAAAAACACAGTGAAAATATATAATAACAGGGGAAACGTTTCATAAAATTCATACTGCTTTCGGTCACCATCAAGCGCCTTCTCGCATGGCTATAGTGAAATTAATCGAAAAGGGGGTTGTGGGATAAGATGGGTGTGGCGGCCCCAGCGCGATTTGAGTTGCGTGTAGAAACCTTGTTTTGAATATTAAAAAAATGAGATTTGCATGCTATTAACTGTCATATTCGACTTGTACCAAAAATGTGCTAAAAGATGCGAACATCTCGGCTAAGTCAGCTGGAAAAATCGACGCCCTAGCTGAGTGTGGCTAAAAACCCAGGTGTGTCCATTTTGAGATGATCACAGAAATTAGACTTCGCAACCAGTTTCCAAATTTTGCATTAAGATTTTGGCCTACAGGCTTATAAGATCCAGTTGATACAATAATTAAAGCCAGCAGGCTGTACAAAATTCTGTACTTTTCCCGATTGGGCGCCAAAATGAATGAACAGGATCATGATTTTTTACATAAAATTATGAGTGATTTTCATCTGTTTGCATTTGTAAACAAACAAAACTGTTACATTTAGGGTTCCGAAAACCAAAGGAAAATAGTGGAACAACCTCTCTATTCCCTACAAGTGATAGTTTAGTGCAGTTTCTGGTCTCGGTCATATTTTTTCAAGATGATGCACCAAGAGGGACTCTTTGGATGTCTGCTGTTTGTAGACATCCCTCTCCCATTATGGATTGTCTTATTGAGGAGATGGCCATAGACTCCAAGAGTACGTGCTCAGCAGTCTCCTCTTCAGCTTTACACCCTCTACAGATCGGACTGGCCCATCCTGTTTAGGTGCATTCTTAGGTTACAGTGTCCATTCAACAGCCCCACGATCTTTCATAGGTTCCCCCTGGACAGTGCATGCAGTATCTAACAGAGAGGTGGCTTCAGGTTTACTTGGAGCTTTCTGTTAAAAATGTATTTTCGAGGGATTGTGTCTACCGGTATTTCAATCTTTGGGTTCCATATCATGGAAACCTTCAGAATTTTTCGGTGTTCATCTCCTCCATTGTTTATAAGTCACATATTTGCTGCTCATAGTCTAATGGCCTGCTCTCTTTTTGATGCGTATGTCTAGCGGGGGCAGACATAGCGGGGCTTCCATTGCTGCTATTGGTGTTGTTCTCATAGCTCCCATGACGCTCAAAAGGGCATTCCTTTGAACGTGGTGTAGGAGCTTGGCAGCAGTTTTTAGGGAGGTTCTGGGCCACTATATTATTTATGCATATGCTAGCATTGGTTGCACAATGGCCGTGTAGATCCATAGGGGGATAGTCCCCATGTTTTCCCCATAGTTCGTTTGCACTGTCAGAGGGTTATGCATTTTTAGATCACTCTTCTAGGTGGGTATTCCATTTCAGCTTGTCATCTAGGAATACCAACAGATATTTAACTCCTTTCTTTAGAGTAAGTTCTTTTCCTTGGAAGCATGGTAGTTTAAATTTCTCAATGTTCCTTTTAGAGAGCATTCGTCATAAATTTTACTGACATGCTTTTCGAGCTACCTACTATCACGAGGACGAGGGGTGAACACAACATGACCATACCACCGATTCGGTGCGCCGAGTATAGGTTCCATAATAGTGACAACAGCACTCCCCCCTGCAGACAGCCCTTCGCTACTTTGCAGACGAGTTGCGTGTCGCCTATGGTTATCTTTCTTTCACATATAAAAATGTTTCTGTTGCTTCAAATTTTTTATTATATTTGAGGTTTATTGTCAAATTATCAAAATGGTTAGGTCAAGCAATCTAGACCAAACTGGTAAAGCAATTCTTTAGATATAAGCGATTTGGATGACTCGAGTGATAGTGACACCAATGATTTTGCAGAATCCAGACTAGACAATGGTATGAGATTCAAGCCGATAACATACCACCCCAGTCTCCACGATTCCCATTTATTGCACAGCCTGGTTTTAATGCCATTCTTGATGAGAACCACACTGTGTTAAAGTTTTTCAACAAATATTTTGATGATGAACTTACAACATTACAACAACAGAATCTAATTAATAGATATGCCGACCGAATTTTGAAAACAATACATTCCCGAATTTCTATCGCTGAAAGTAAAGGGCTGGAAAATATTTGTAAAAATCATATAATGTTAATTTAATCTGAACACATCGTGGCAGATGTATAAATACAATCGACGATTACAATAAAAAATTAATCATGCAAAACAGAGCACTAACATCTCTTTGACCTAAACGCCAACTGTTCTAAATCAGGCCTCGAATCTCGATGCATCTGAGAGTGTAAACTGTATGAATGACGCCTGTATGATTGTTTTGATTTCATATATATGATCTATAATCCATTCAATATTGAAAACATAAACAGAGTGGTCATACCGTGTGAGCCTGAGAAAATGGGCAATAGGTTAATAATCAGCGAGGAAAAGGGGTGCTGTTAGAAAGAAGAAAAAGTTCTTTTTGGCGAGGCAAAAACCCTCTCCAAATAAAATGTTCACGGAGTGCGAGTCGAATTACCACCAAAATACCATTTGCAAATTACATTTCTTTCTACCGCGACGTACATAATAGAAATAAATATGATATTAACAGTTAATAATAATCAAAAAAAGATCAGAAAATAAACACTGAAATGAGAAAACAATCCTCACGGCACCAAAGGTTGTCGTTGAATGATCTGCACAGGTGATGCCTAATAAATGGTGCGATTTAGAGATGGGCGAAATGACTCTTTTGTGAGCTGCTTCTCTGAAATGGAGTTGATTCCAGGAGTCAGCTCATGACTCATATGTGAAAAGTTAATTTATTTCCCCCTGAAGAAGTGAAGCAATTTTTTTTTGCTGCTACTGCAGATTCTAACCAAAGGTGAGGTTATTTATTTAAATTTGTACGCTCTAAACTTTTCTTAGATTGCATTCAATGCCGCTGCAATCTTATTTGCATGCAAAAAATATTTGACTGTTACATCCAAAAATATTGTTAGCAATAGCGCTGACTGACCTTCATAAATTATAGCCCCACAGCAAAATGACTTGGTGCCCGTAAATTTTACCAATAAAAATGTTGGTCTACCTTATTAAAACTTGGTCATGAATGGATTATATACACGGGATGAATGAAAGTCCTTTCTGTTTTTTCTTCAATTTGGAATGAATTATAGTTATAGTCAGGGATTATCTTATGTAATTTTAAAAAAATATTTGATGATTTCCTATTAAAATTCAACTACCAGTTCAAAATGCTACAGATGTTGTTCATGGACATTTACCATACATACCTTCGTTTCTGGAATGTAGTAATTCTGTAAGAGGTGCTGTGGCTCCTTCCTGCTCAATCATCTCCGCTCCCTCTTTGTCAGCTGCCAACTCGCACAGCACGCCGGCCGCGACTCGTTGAATGTTTTCGATATCGTTAAAGAGAAGCTGCACGAATATAGGAATCACCATTTGCTGTCGTATTATGGCTCGATTGTGCGATTCCCTCGCTAATATGTGCAGTGCACCTACTGTACCTTCCACAATTTCTTCCATGCGAACACCATCGGCATACGTACCAGGTTGTTGACTTCCACCACTGGCCACACTTGCTCTTTGCTATACAGAATAAAATGTTTATTAATAATAATAGTTTTTAGGAAATGAAGATGAAGATATAAGAATGGTGGGATGGTTCTTGAACAAATGGTGGGATGGTTCGTGAACAAATGTCGAGATAAAGTGAAAGGTCGCTTGAATGGGTTCATGTTGCCGGAAATTATATAATATAAAACAACTTAAAGGCACAAACCATCGAGGCTGACGACTACAAAATTAATTAATCCTTGATAACTAAACATTTGTCTAATAAACTACCGACTTCTGATAATTTTGTGAATTCACTTTGACCAACTGCCTGGAGTGCAAACGCTAATTTTTAGCACTTTTCTATATTTTCATTGAAGTATTATAATTTCTCTCTTAAGTTAAGCTAATTTGTTCAAAATAATTCATGTTAATGCTGCTTGATTTTAAATCGTAGTCTATGAGTCGAATGATTAGTTACGGAGTAGCACTGATTTAAGTTTAGTTATCTAGGGTTAATATAACAAAACAAGGACTACCTTTGTGATCCCAAAGCATAAAGGTAGGTAAGAAGTAAATTGAGTAAATTACCCTTTGCGTATCCTGGAAAGCCCTCATCAACAACTGTACCAGATGGTGTATCGCGCCGTGTTCCCGCAACGGTGCATGATTGGCCGGACACAACGCCAAGTTCCTTATCAGTCCAATGACCGCCTTGATCAACGGCCACCTCGACGGCGGGTTCAACAGTTTAACGATGACCTGAATGCCATAATTCAGGCGCACGGCATTCTGCGCCATCTCTGATTCGACGTGTCTCGATGTTAGGTGTCGCAGTGCGCAAACGGCCGGCTCTGTAATTTCCTCGCGGTCGCCCGCCTGTACAATCGTTCTTACTAAAGCGTCGACGCCGCCCACCTGGCATACCGTCACTTTGTTCCTTTGATTGTTGCATGTTAAATTGGACAGGATTCCGGCCGCGCAGGTCACGACGTTGACGTCTTGCGATTGTAGTACTTGGACGAGGGATTGCAGGAGCCCTTCGAGCCCATCGACCTTAGTAGCTGCGTCCGATAGATTGCGCAGTGTCCACAAGCAGTTTTGTACGAGGCGTGAGCTCGGGTTGCCCAGGTGCATCGCTAGTGCTTGCATGCCTCCGGCTTCTACTATTGCCGGTTTGTTGCTGGAGCAAACTGATAATACCTGTAAGGAATAAAATTCTAACCTATTTTATCAGGTAATATAATTAATTGAATTAGAAGATAAGCAATCTTGTTTTGATCTATTTTTTTCACCATCAGAGGAAAGATTGTTCGCAATTACACCGTAATCCGTAAAGCGGCTATGATTCGGTGGACAGAAAATTGATTATTTCATGTTTGAAAGGGAAGGGTGTGACAAAGCAGGTGGCGGAGTAGATAAATGAAGTAGGTATACAAGGAAACTGGAGAGTTAGAGTAAGTGAGCATGTATCTTTGTCGTTTTCAGGTGAAAGGTGGGATGAGACAAGAAAGTCCATCGAACCCATTGCTATTCAACCTGTATGTGGCAGATATGGAGCTGGGTCAGGCAGGGTTAATAGTAGTGGGAAGGAAGAAACTATGGAGCCTTGCGTATAGCAATATAGTGTTAGCAAAAACTGTGAATGAGATGAGAGGTGAAGAGATTGTAAGGGTACTTTGAAAGCAGACGGTTGACTGTGAATGTGAGAAAGACCAAATGAATGATATGTACAACTTTACCAAGCACTCGAGGCATGTTGCATTGTGAATTTGCAATTTTACCCACACCCCTTGAGTGCTCGGTCGAGTGTGTAAGAAAGGATGAAGAATTGAGTTGGTTGGAGGAACCAATTGAGCGAGTGGGAGATTTTAAGTATCTAGAGCAGTGGTTCCTAACCTTTTTAATATTTGCGAGATGTCGAGCGAGGCGGACGTGTCGAGCGCGGCTCGCGATATTAATTGTAAAGATTATAAAAGCAACCTTTGCATTGGTTGTAATAAAATAGCAATGTCAGGTGCTACCTGTTAGTGTGTGGTGTAACAACACACAGTAGCTATTCTAAGCGTGCCAAGTTATGTTGTGGTATAACCCTTTCACTAAACGAGGAAAAATATCAGGAAACCATCAATGAATGTGAAGATATCAGTTTGGTGAAACTTCTATTAGTGGAATTAAGAAAATCAAATAAGCGATTAAGTGAGAAAACCGTAAGATTAGAAAATGAAGTGAATTGTTTAAAATATCAACTAGTTGAATCCGAAAATAACTTTAAAAAGTTACAACCAATAAATGCGGAATGCAATGAAAAAATTATCTCTGACCTGAATGCCCCAAATAAACTCGGATCACGGACATACAGCGTGGCCGTAAATTCGACGAGCGCCCAAACTGGAAAAAAGGTGCGATCGATTTCAACTCGTGTGCAGCGACATCGGGATGAATCAGCCAGTGGCGCATCAACATTCTCAACCGATAACCAAAATACTCAATATCAAGATGGGAATCCGGCTATAACATTAACACAGGCTAAAGTAGCTATTAGCAATGCTCTGCAAGCTATGAATAATGAGGGACGAGAAGACTTCAAAACAGTAACCTACAAGAAGAACAAACACTCAAATAAGCAATTAAACACATCAAGACCAACACCTCTACAAGGGACCAATGATGATACCGGATCACTGAAAATTGCTCCTAAATATGCATGGCTATTCTTATCTGGCTTTACACCCGATACTGAACCGGAAGAAATAAAGAAATATTTGGAAATTATTGGCTTGGGTGAAAATTGCTTATGCGAAAAAATGATAACCAGGCGGGACAAACAAAGGAGTTCCTTTAAAGTAGCAGTATCTAATGAACATAAGGATCTAGCTATGGATGCCAACAAGTGGCCAAGAGGAGTGATTGTTAATCATTTTTTTAAATCTAAGGAGAAGAAACAACAGCCCAGTGTAAATCCTATGAACTGTGCAAAAAATCAACATAACAAACAGCTAGAAATATTCCTATTAAATATCCAATCAATTAGGGACTCAACACTGGAATTAGAGGCACTGATTAATGATTGCAATTACAGTGTACTTTGTATAACCAAACACTGGCTAAATTAATTGGAAATCGAGTTATTCTCCATACAGAATTATACAATTGCAACTTATTACTGTAGACAACATCACATTCATGGTGGTGTTTTGATCGCTATTAAAAACAACTTAGGTTATAAAATATTGCCATTCAATTGTTTCTCTACTGAACTACATTGTGAAGTGTGCGCAATTCATTTATTGGATTTTAACTGTATTATTATTAATGTTTATCGTAGTCCGTTGGGTGACCTTAACATTTTTTAAATGCATTGAGTAACATTTTAGAACAATTGAATTGGAACAATACAGTTTTGCTATGCGGACTTTAATGTCAATTTTATTAATTATAATGATAGATATAGATTACAAAAACTTTAAGATTGCTTAAATACATTCAATCTGTATCATTCAGTTAATTTTCTTACAAGAAAATATTCTTGCATAGACAGTATTTTTACAAATTCAACTGCACATTTCAGTGTGAAGCAAATACTGGTTTCATTCTCAGACCATGATGCAGTCCACTTCATATTAAACGTTGAAGATAGTAATTTGAATTCAATCGATCGCATAGTTAGACCTATAACCAAGTATGGTAAATTTATACTTTACCAACTGCTTGCCAAAGGAAACTGGGAGTTTTATACTCTGGATTCCTCAGGGGACGTTAATAAACAATGGAATATTTTTTAAATATAATGGTGGTTAACTTGGAGGCAGCTTTTCCCACCAAGCTGAAAAGGGGTAAGACTAATAATTTCAGTAATAACCAGTTGATATTACTAATGATATTCGAGTAATGCGCGAGAATTTACAACTAATTCATGATCTAAGTAAACAATATAATTTTGAACCATTTAGGGTATTAAAGAAGCAATTACGAGGGAATATAAGAAGGCAATAAGTGAAGCTAAAATATCTGCAAATGATAATTATATTACATCTTCAGTCAACTCTTCAAAAGCTCTCTGGAATATAATCAAGAATAAACCTAGTCAAACTCAGGAAAGTAGTTGCAATCTAACAGCTCAACAGTTTGTTGATTACTTTTCTAATGTGAAATTATTAGAAATATACCAACCTCCAATGTGAATCCTGTTATAGAAGCTTGCAATATTGTTGGTAATAATGTACCCATGTTTTCATTTAGATGTTTGTCCAGTGTGGAAGTGAGAGATGTAATTAGCAGTTTATCTAACAAAAAGTGTTTTGACATATATGGTCTGTCAATGGAACTAATAGTAATAGTGAAAGATTTAATAATTGAACCACTTACTAAACTGATTAATAATATCAAAACAAATACATATCCAAATGCATTAAAAATAGCTAAAGTGATACCAATTTTTAAGAATCCTAATAAATTAGACGACTACATGCCAATATCCTGGTTACCAGTATATTCGAAGATAATTGAAAAGCTCCTGTATATACAAATTATCGATCATTTTGAGGTAAACAACTTGCTATCAAATAATCAATTCGGTTTCAGACAAGGTAAATCAACTATATCAGCTAGCATACAACTATACAAAAATAGTGCAGGCATTTGAAGATGGAAACTTTGCAATGGCTACGTTTGTAGACTTATCTAAAGCTTTCGATTGCGTTTCACATTCAATCTTATTAAGGAAGCTATATATGTATAACTTTCATCCAAGTAGCTGTAGACTTGTTCTGTCATTTTTATCAGATAGAAAACAAGCTGTATACCACAAAAATAAAATATCTGACTATTTAACAATACAGCACGGTGTACCGCAGGGATTCACTTTGGGACCTCTGTTGTTTTTAATATATGCTAATGATCTTCCACATAGTATTTGTCTTGATTCCATCTTGTTTGCGGATGATACTACATTAATTGCAACCCATGAAAACCTGTCTGAAACTGTATTGCTTTGGGATACAGGAATTGATATGGTTAGTAGTTGGCTAAAATGTAATAAGTTATGCCTAAATAAAGAGAAAACTGTAACTATTCTATTTACACTAAGAGAGCATAATCTTCAAATGAATCATGATTACGTGAAATATCTGGGTTTATACCTTATTTGGGAACAAAATGGCAACGAAATTGCTGCTAAACTCAATAAAACTGTCTTTCTACTAAGAAATTTATTTAAGTCAAACTCTATAATGATATTACGGACGGCTTACTTCTCTCTGTTTAATTGCCATATATCATATGGTATCCTAGTATGGGGCCACTCTGCTATCTGGCATCGTCTGTTTGGCATTCAAAGAAGAGCAATTAGATCTATGACTGGATTGAATTATAGAGATGACTGCAGAAATAAGTTTATTGATTTAAAAATATTAACACTACCGTGTATCTTCATCTTAAATTGTGTAGTATATGTTAAGGATAATATTATTAACTACCAAGATCATCAATCTAAACATAACCATAACACCAGAAAAAGCGATCTCTGTCCAAAGGCACTGAGACTCAATAGATCAAGAAATGGAATCAATTATTATGGTATCCACTTTTATAATAGATTGCCAGAAAATGTTAGACAAATGCCTTTAAAAGAATTTAAAAAAGTCGTTAAGGGAATCTTAATTACAAATGCTTTTTACAGCTAGGAAGAGTACAATCAATTTCATTTCTAATGTTCATTTATTTATCTTATGAATACATATTTTGTTGACGTATGTAAATCTTTAGGTGATAGCATTAATAAAGATTATTATTATTATTAATATTATTACCCCTGTGACCTATTAGGAAAACTGATTTTACCCCGACCTTACACTGTTATCGATACAAACAATTACAAGCAAATGTATAATACATTTTTATTAATAACACAATTTTGACAATTAAATGAAACTGAGTAAGTATGGATACCTACCTATTAATGCGTTGAGATGATTGTTCTACAATTGAACATAGGCGTTGGCGATCGTATGGTCAGAGTTAAAATAAAAGCCCTGTATTTAAGCTATGGCTGGTTCGCTTGTAATGCGTCTTATGTGGAGCCGGCGTAACCCACCAAGCGGCCGGTCGCTAACCCACCAAGCGGCTGGTCGCGCTAATCAACTGGGCGCAAATTTCAAACCACCTCGTTCAAACGCCTGTCAAAGTGTGGAGAGGCTTTAGCAGCGTCGTTAATAAATTTGGTTTTGTGACTGATGATCAATCCTAGTCTTCTTTACCCCTCAGAAAATCCCATTTTACCCCTCAGGGGCTGATCTAGAGTATATGTTCAGCGAAGCAGGGATGAAAGGGCGTCATGTTGAGTATGTTTCCAAGGAAAGGTCAGAGTGGCAAAGGTGCGCACAGCGCTATTTAAAAAATTTGAAGCCAGAGGAAGTCCGCTTGTTGACAAGATTCAGATGTGGGAATGAAGAGAAGGGCAGGAAGGTGTGGATGGGGAGGAATATATGAAGTGCAACTTTTGGGGAGAAGGAAAAGATGACTGGGAACACTGGATGAATGTGTGTGAACAAGTGAGGGAGCAGATAGGTGGGAAGGTGAAAGAGAGAGTTTGGAAGATATGTTTGGGTAAAAGTAGCAGTGAATAGAGATGTGCAAGTGCTTGGCGAAATAGGTGGAGATCGGTTGGAAAGAGAGAATGGAGTTTGCTTTAGGGCGGGCATATATCGGGTGTGTATAAATTGGAGGATAATCTACACATGGCGATGTTCTTCCTAAAATTCACATAATTAAACATGAGCTTATTGAAAAATAAATAAATAAAGGTTTTTTTTATTATTATCGAAAAACAGAACAGCTCGTGAATGCTATTTTGACAAATGTATGTTTCTTTTAAATGGCTCCTGATGGCTCTGGAAGCATGATACAACATTTTTGCATCGACATTTTCTATTCAGAATTTTAGGAAAAATATCGCCACGTGTAGATTATCCACCAATTTATACACACCCCATATAACATAATATTGAGCATATAACAAAAATCAATGATGAAGTTGGCGTTGGAAATCTCAAGTCATGTCTGCACTAAAATCACATGTGAAATGCAGGTTGCGGTTAAACGGTGACATGTCAGATGTTATAAATGGAGGTTATTATTATCTGTCAACATGACAACACTGGTTGTACTGACTTTACGCGTGCACTTGTGATATTAGTTCATACATGACTTCCAGTACCAACTTCGTCATCGAATTTTGTTGTACACTCGTTATGTTGTGGATTACAGGTGTATATTGTAATGTGTGAAAAATTATGCAAAATAAAGGTCTCCCTTTTTACTCCGTAGGATACAGCAGTCGCAAGATTGTTCGGCAAACTTTGCTCCTAACTTTTTTTGAGGAATGAAATTATGAATTAATTTTTCAATAGTTCATATTTTCTTGACAAAACAATAACAAATTGAGTTTTTCGTAGTTACCCTTTAAGAGTACATACATATTCATATACTGTACACTCTTCGTTTAAAAAAATTAACTTACATTCATGCGATTATTCAGCTGTACCTTCAAATATTATGATATCCAATATATTGATTTTTAGCTGTTTTTTGACAGATACTCAATTGAAAAATTCATAATGTAAAAATAGTTAAAATGGAAAAAAAAATTGCCAAAAAGATTTTACTGAAAAAAATATTTGTCAAAAATGTCAAAAACGAAACATTTAAAATAAAAATTAGTTAGTAAAAAACGGTTTCCAATTTCCTGTTATCACAATATAGGAAGTTATTAAAAATCATAAAAATCTAAAAACTAGCCAAAAAGCGTTTTTTCAGTTTTGCATTTTTGAAACATTCCAGATAATATTTTTTTTTATTTTAGGATTTAACAATCGCTATAGTTAATGTAATTATTAGAGCCCGGATCTTCAGGCAAACTGCCTTAAATGCCTATTTTAGCTGTTTTAATGCATAAATGCCATTTTTCCTTATAAGCGCCTATTTAAGTAATAGAAAGACAAATACGTAATAAATCATAAATATTTGTTCTGAGAAAATGGATAGTTTGGAGTGTAGGGAATTACAAGACCTTAATTGCTCACTTAAATAAGCCAAACTACCTGAACATTTTATACAAACTTCATTGTGAACAAAATAGTAACCATCTTCTTAAGAAGATTTAGTTTAGTTTCGATTTGAATTTACCACGTTTAGTTGTTTAGGTCTGTGTGCTACTGTGCTACTACTCTACATGCCTAGAATATGTGCGTCAGTAACTGACAAATTAAACAAATTCATGAAAGATTTTGGAAGTGACATTTTTCGAGTGATGGTCCATGCTGTTTTGCAAAGTATGTGAAAAATATTTTATTTCCCAACGCACTGAAGGGACTAACCATAAAAAAAGCAGCACAATTGGAAGTGGAGCCGCAAAAACTCCCCTGTTGCCGACATTTTTAACAATATCGAATCGTGCATGCAATACAAATGAAGCAAATATTAATTACGAGATAACAGAAATTACATGTTTTAAATTTGCACCAGTTACATCAGTAGACTTATGGTGTTATTCTGAACAACTGTTATTAACAGCGATGTTATTAACATCGATGTTATTAACATTGCAATGTTATGTGAAATTGAACAGTGCTGTTAAAAACTGTATTCTGAACAATCCGATGTACACAAATTGGCAACAGTGCAACGTCTGCGGCGCAACCAACTTCATGTATATTATAATAGATGATTAATAATACATTTTTGAGGATATTTTTAGAAATAAAATGAGTGTTGCATAAAGCATGCATATAAATATTGCAATACTACTATCCATTTGAGTTTTTTTGTTGAAGAAAAACACAAACTACGAAATAACCTCAAAATATCACCATTAACAAAGTCGTAACGTCGCACACAGGGGTATTTATATGAAAAAAGCGGTCAAAAGTCGAAAACACAAAGTTTGGTTAAACTCACTCTAACCGTCTCTTTCGGACAGCTAGATGACTGGTACATCACATAGTGGCATCACAAAGTTCCCCCCAACTGTCACATTGACACGTAGTCAGTCGGAACCCAGCCAGTTTTCCGTTCGCACGGTATTGTTCTCTGCGCTCTCATTTGTGAAACAAATATTTATAGTGTTTTGAGCTGTTTTTCAGTGGAATTAAAAGATAAGTACTATGGAGGTGGAAGAAGAAGGTATGTACTTTAATATAAAGTATGTTTAATTTGAATTGTACTTTATAAAATATATTTTATTATATAATTATCGAACGGTAAAAAAAAAATTAATTTATAGGTTATTTTGTTGGATTAAAGGTGTTTTTGTATATGTTCCGGGTCCTTCCGGGCTGGCATTTTTTACTCTACGTAAAATTTAGTCTTTCCTTACGAGATTGCTGAAAAAAAATGTCCGCCTACTTCCGCTATTTCGTTTAACATGAGTTTAAAAAATACTGTTTATTTGCACGTTGGTTTTGAATATTTCTAATTTCTTTGCAGAATTCATTGATATATTGAAAGAGATTACTAGAAAGTCAATATATGACCTTATGGAACAATGTCCAAGTAAGAAGCTGGATGAAAAGTTTACGTTTTTGGAAAAAAAACTTAAACTTCTGACCAAATGTTCAGATAATGAATTAAGTAAGTTGAGACAGGTCTTAAGTCATTTCAAGTCTGAATTTAAGCAGAAATGGACAGCTGCCAGTTATAAGCAAGAACGTTTTTTGAAAAAAAATGAGCAAAGGCTGAATAATGCAGTTAAATTACCCACTTCGAAATTCAAGAAACCGGGACGACCTACAAAAAGATTTGAAGAATCGAGTGAACGAAGCAAGAGACGTAAAACAAAACATTTGAGAGAAAATGTAACTGCCGAAGAATTGACATATGCGGCTCGCATGAGGCAACGGGCTGCTGGAAACAAAGACGCTTCTAGAATCATGAAAGATATAACATTGTCACCAACAAGAGCTACAAAGATGCGGAAAGCTATCACTTCTGCACAAAAACCCATAATCAAAAAGCACTCACCTTCTGAAGCCTTGGCTATCTTTGTGGAGGGAAATTTCACCAGGACGCAATGGGAAATATTACGCAGGGCAAATAAAAGTATTTTTCCTTGCTATTCACTTCTGAAGAAGGCAAAAAAAGAATGCTATCCGAAGGAAGAATTAATGCGAGTAACTGAAACATGTGCTGAAATTATGTTGCAAGATTTAGTCGACCATACATCTTTACGATTATGTAAATATTTGGAGGAAGTTATAGAAAACTGTACAGAGGAAGAAAAGAAGAACTTAGAACTTGTCACAAAGTGGGGTTGTGATGGTTCCCAGCAATCGCAATTCAAGCAGAAGTTTGAAAATAACAATTACAGTGATGCTCACATATTTCAGAGCTCGCTTGTTCCATTACGATTGCAAATAAACGTTAATGGACAAAAAAAAACGATATGGCAGAATCCAGTGCCTTCATCTCCAAGATACTGCCGACCGATAAGGATACGTTTCATCCACGAAACAGAAGATGTCATAAACAGCGAAATACAAAACGTAGAAAATCAAGCAAGACATTTAAAAAGAACAGAAATACCGACTGAAAGTGGGATGCTTTATATTTCACATGCCCTGTTGCCAACAATGGTAGATGGAAAAATTTGCAATGCGGCGACAAATACCGCTTCAACAATGAAGTGCTATATTTGTGGGCTGACCTCCAAAGACTTTAACGATCTAAACAAAAGAAAAGAGGAAGATTCTGAATCTCTAAGGTTCGGACTCTCGATTCTGCATGCAAGGATTCGATTTTTTGAATCATTACTACATATGTCGTATAAATTGCCCATCAAAAAGTGGCAAGCAAGATCAACAGAAGATAAAAAAATGGTTAAAGAGAGGAAAGAACAAATTCAAAAAGTGTTCAGGGAAGAAATGGGACTTTTGGTGGACATCCCAAAGGCAGGGTTCGGGAACACCAACGATGGCAACACATCGAGAAGATTTTTTGAGGATCCGGAAATAGCTTCCCGAATTACCGGAATAGACCAAAACTTAATCCAAAGATTCAAAGTGATCCTAGAAGCAATCTCAAGTGGCCACAACATTGACGTGGAGAAGTTTGCAGCCTATACAGGTGAAACCGCTAAATTATATGTGCAGCTGTACGGATGGCATCCAATGTCACCCACAATACATAAAATCTTGGTGCATGGTTCCACTGTCATTGCTCACTGTATTCTACCAATTGGGCAGCTATCAGAAGAAGCTGCCGAAGCTAGGAATAAGCACTTCAGGATATACAGACAAAACTTCTCCCGTAAATTTTCAAGAGTTATGTGTAATAAGGACATATTGAATAGACTTCTATTAACTTCTGACCCACTATTAAGCAGTACAAGATCCCGGCCATGCAAGAAAAGTAAGCCATTTTCTTCTGAGACTATAAGTCTTCTGCTTCCTGAAACACAGGGCGTGTTTTCAGAAGAGCAAACCGCCGAGAATGAGGAAGACGAAGATGACGAATCAGACTTTGATGATTATTAATTGGTTTCTTCCATGTTTCATTAAATATATACTTTATAGATACCTTACAGAATCCATTATTATATTTCCACATAAAAAATCCTTTGAAATAATTTTGGCCAGTTTTTTCATATAAATACTCCTATGTGCGTCGGCCGTTTTGACAAATGTTGTTTAACATCGAAAATGTAAATTTACATCGATGTTAGTTGACAGACAGTGTACAGAATAATATATTCATAACATCTGTCGATGTTAGCAAATAACACCGCTGTTAACGCTAACATTTTTGTTCAGAATAACACCATTAGAAAGATCATTTTCTCAATTAAAATATATATTTTCGGATAGACGACAAGCATTAACTTCAGGTAATTAAAGAAAACATTTTTTTTATTAGTGCCGTCGCTGGCATTTCCATATCTGTCGGTGGTTAGGCCACTGGGATTTGGTTCAGTATAGCATTCAGGCAATAGATTCCGCCAGATTGGCATTTCTACCTTTTTATTAGCTGTAATTCGCAAATGTAATACATAATTATTTTTTTTATGATCTATTGTAATAAAATGTATAATTGTGCAATAAATCTATTTAAATAATAATAATAATACTTATTTTGTTTTATGCCAATGATTTTTGCCTGTTTTCAAATTTTTTAGTGCATATTTTCAAATTTTTGTTAGCGCCTTTTTGTCTGCCTGTTTTAACATTTTTTAGTGCCTGAACATCCTGGCTCTAGTAATTATATATATTATTAAAATTAACTCACCTTTAATACCCTCGAAGTTGTCCACAACAGCTTCTCGTAGTCATATGACCTCATAATCCTAACCAACTCGATAGGCCCTTGCGAGGCCAAAATAATCAATTTGCTCTCCTGATTCCCGTAAGCCAAAATTTGCAGGCAATCAGTGACAATTGCCAGAAATTTAACGTTGTTCCTTTGCAACAGAGCGACCATTTTCTGTAGTCCACCAGCCAGTCTAACAGCCATCTTCGATCCATCCTGATGCAACAACAAATTATGCAGCGTGGTGATTGCGTAAAACAGCACACTCTCCACGGGCGAACTCAGCAACTTAACTAAAGCCGGAATGCCTCCACTTTTAAAAATGGCCAGTAAGCCCTGCCTGTGGTGCGATAACTTGTGCAAGGTACCGACTGCTCCTTTTGTGGTTTCCAAATCGTTGGAATTGGAGATGGCGCGCACTAAGGCGGCAACCATTTGTGGGCTGTTCATGATCGCGTGCCTCGAAGCCTCCTTCTTGGATAGCTGGTGGACCATCATCGCAGCCTGTGAGACGACCACCTGGTCTTCGTCGTTCAACAACTTGATTAATTCAGGAATTGCACGCGTTGCAAGGTCGGCGTCGTCTTGGTAATTGATTAGATTGACGACGGCGTGTTTTAACATTTGACTCGGTTCTGATAGGCGTTGCACTGCGGTCTGATGGCCGGGGTCGAATTGTGTCGAAGGAATTTCGATGCCTTCCTCGAGTGTTTCGGGAAACATCGCAGCCCTCACACGTTGTGATCTTGTCTGGTTTAGTTGATTATTCATTTCTATCAAAACCAATTACTTATATTAGTAGTTGGTAATTGTATGTTATGTTTAACCGTGTAACAAGTATGTGTGTAAATAAAGATATTTATTTTCAGCTTTTCCAACGATGATGAATGTTCATCAAGGGTGGTTTAGAAAAACTAACAACTGCATAATTATTTTGACTGCCAAATTTTGTAATAAATTATTTTTACCCACTCTCAAACAATAGTGGTATACAACATCAAAAGTTTAGTTAAAAGTAATCTGAATATAAAGCACTGCATAGTAACGTTTGAATTATTATCCCCATTAAGATTTTAACACGTTCACAGTTGTGAATGGTATAGCATTTATTTTCATTGTGATGCAGAATGACGTGAATACTATAGCATACAAGTTTTAGAATAAAATATTATTTATTTAAGGTTATATAACCTTAATTTTTTTGTTGTTATTATGCGTTTCAGAGTAATGACCAATTGATTTTATTATGTACTTTCATATTATTTTCTCACTGGAATTTTTGCTGTGCACGATCGAGTTAATGTTGTCTTGGATTACCAAACCTTGTTCAACTGGTTGTTGATATAATTAAATATAAAAATACATGCAGTTCTTATAATTGTACATACCGTCAACTTGATCCTGGGTGAATCCCTGGGTGTATCCCTGGTCCAGATCAAACAAGTCCATTTCCTCATCCTCTTTTCCCGATAAGGACGGGACTTGGGTTGCGGCTCCGGAATGGATTCCAGAGTCACCCATGTATGAATTTTGCTGCCACATGAGTGTTTGTTCTTTGGCCGATCCAATTGGCAGATCAGGGCCGCCCTGGTAATTACCATGGGACACTAGAGGGAAAAAATAAATTTATTTCTAAAGTTGTCTTTTTTTCTTCTATAAGATTTGAAATTTTCAAAATGTCATCATCTCAAACTAGAAATGTAGAATCATTATATTATTTACGTCAACTGTGTTCAAGAATGACTGCGCATGTTTATGCAGGCTTTAACAGGTTCAGTTGTAATTAATTTCCCTAAATAAAGGAAATTTATTTTTATTATAAATAACAGAGATAGTACTATTATTATTTTGAGGTTAAATCATTTTGTTGATATTAAACAAAATGAAATGAGTATAGTACAATCGCGCAGAGGTGACAGTGACTCATCGCTCCATGTTGCCTGAATTCAGTTTCTAGTAAACGTATGTCCATAAAATAATTCGATTCAGTCTAGGCGGGAAATTTAAAAATTCTCGAGCGTGCAAATATTTTCCCGACGAAACTTTGCGAGTGCATTTTTCGGCAATCGGTAAAGACAACTGGAAATTGGTCATTAAATTTAACCTTTTTATTAATGAAATGGATACAATCAATTCTGCTTTTAGCTAAATCGAAATCGGAGACGGTCAAAACCAGATACAAGGACGTGAATTTTGAGGTTAGAATAGATAGAATGAAAAAAGACATACGTTACACTTAGTCCTGGAATTTACATATCGACATACGTTTCGTATTTCATTTCGTTTTTCTTAATCATGCGAACGAGTATAGATATTTATCCAGACGCGATGATTAGATCGAAAAAGCATGAGTCACTGTCACCTCTGCGCGATTGTACTATATAACATGTTTTAGAACTGATTGACAACGGGATATTTTAAGAGTAAAACGTTCATTTCTTAATCCTAACCTAGAAAAAAACGCTGTCAGGCGTGACAGTTAAAATAAATAATGGAACCTCGTATGGAGAGAAATGTTATTTCTCTCACTATTTTGACGGCTGAAAAATCGACTTTCTCTTCCGTTTGTGAAAAATAAATAGTACATGTTTGTATGTATTACAATTATTATATATTGTTGGAATACAGCCTCACTGGTTACTCATATGCAACATTATGTAAAGGGATTTATCCCGAGTATTAATATATATAAATAATACTTACTTGGCCTGTTTTGATTTGCTTGCATGTAACTCATGGTGGATGGTGGATTAAAGCACCTGTAAAAGGAAAAGAAATATATAATACTAATATTTACCCTTTCAGGCCGGGCGCTCCAGAATCTCTCCAAGCTCTAAACGAACTTAGGAAAAGATAGATAGCGCGTCACTCGTTCAACAAAAACAAATCTGACACTGAACAACTCTTGCAAGCGGTTTTTAATAGTCCTGTTAAGGCACTCATACTTTGGCAACATTTTTCGCAACAAGTTGAAACAGTTAATGAACTGATATACTCCATCTACTCATAGATTAGACTTTTTGACACCTTAAGTGAAAGAAATCCCACTAGCTTGCTGAACAACTCTCACCACAAAAAGTAGTACTTACAAAACTTAATTTATTACGAAAATCGCACTCAAGAATCTTACTGCGTAGGTGTGTAGTTGGTTCGTCACATCATTTAGAACATTCTCCATGGCAGAAATCAAGGACAATAACGAACTGTCAATAATGTGTCTATTGGCGTCGTCTTGTATGAATGTATTGGAAGTATACCGATATCAACCTAACTTGCTGCAAAATTACACTTTTGTCATAGCCGTGTTGGTACTTTGCATTTTTTAGTTTGTCACTAAAGATGTCAAAAAAAGTCTAATCTATGAGTAGATGCAGTATAGTTCAAATATTATGATATAATTCAGTCATTTCCACTTAAGCTTATCACAGGGGGTTCCGCAACTTTGGGGTGAAAACTATTTATCCTTGACCTCCAGCTAGCTCATGGACAAAGGACAGGGCAGAGGCAGGCAATTTCACATCGGAATTATTTACACATTATTGTACACACAATGACATAAATGTTCAAAGTTCAAATGTCATATACCCAAGGAAAAGTCAATAATAAAGTCACTTCGCGAGAGGCAAACACTAGGTTGCCCGACAACAACATGGATGGGTGATCAGACGGTACCCTTGTCTTCAGATCAGCGATGTCAGCGGATCGGAGGCAACGGCGGAGGCAGCATCGTTTGATCGGCGACGTTATACCCCCATGCTCGACTCTGTTCCTGGGTTGCGCGGTTCTTGCAGGTGTTCGTATGGTGCAATTTTATAATTAAATTTAGTCTACACAAGACAAAGTAATGGTGTTTCATTTACTTTCCAAAATGTATAATAAAGTAGAAGTCTACAATGTTCTAAAGTTTTTGAACACAACTTTAATTTTCCTTTTTTACGGTTTTCGTTGGAAACTGTCTTCTTTGTCTTTCTGTGGCACTAAACCCTCTGCGAGTCCAGGCCTATTCCAATAGCCTCCTCCAGGTCGCTCTCTCCTTGGCAACATCTCTTCAATGTTTGTCATCGGTTGCATTATGTGCTAAGCACACTCAGTAAGCTGTTCGTACAAACTTGTCTTTTCCATTCTCATCACATGTTCAAACTATCTTAGCCGTTAGACCGTAATGAATCAGACCACATTTTTACCATTGATTAGGATGTATAATTCATGATTCTCAAGTGAGAAACTATTTCCCGAAAAAATGTTGATGAGCAAAAAAAAAAGGTCCTCAATGATTCAAGAGAGGAGTCGACTAATAACAGGGTTCGGAAAATATCTGATATTTATATAAATATCAATATAGCGGATATATATTTCAACTTCTTGATATTTATTCTTGGTCATTAATATTAATGTTTATATGACTTATTAATTATATAATGCGCATACGCATAATATTTATATTATATTTATTTATTGCAAAAAAACACAGTTGCTTACGAGATAGTAAAAAAATAACATTTAAAATGTCAAAATATTTGACATCAAATTGAATAAAATTTGAAATGAAGACTTTTTTGCTCTTCACTATGTTTTCAGGGATAAATTGAGAATTTTCAAAGTGCGGACCTTTTTTTGAGTTTTTTTGCTCACACTTACTTTTTCATGTTTAAGTCACTTCAAAAATCAACTCTTTTCGTCAAAAAAGAGTCATTTCGCTCATCTCTAGTTTAAATTAAAGCAAATACTTACTATTCATATTGCTGCAACTGGGAATATTTGAGAAACGGGGGAATTTTTTGGTATTGTGTGTCTTATAAATATCCATGATATATATCCAATGATATATATCGTCCAAACCCTGACTAATAGTTTAAAAGATTCGACTCTTAATTGTAGAGGGTCGTATAATAAAAAAAAACATTCAGGGTAAATTGCGAAAAAATCTTTTTTTTAAGAGCAAAAAATGGTCCTCACTTCAGAAATCAAGGAGCCGACTAATAATTTCAAAGAGTCGATTCATAATTCCAGAGTCGGGTCATGAGCAAAAAGAAAAACTCACGAAAATTTGCAATTTAACCTGAAAACATAGTTCAGAGCAAAAAAAAATGAGTCAGGAAATTTATTTACACAGGAGACTTGACTCTCGACTCATTTCTAAGAGGTGACTCTTTGAGTTGAGCCTCCTCTTTCTGCGATCATTAACCTCTCTTTGTCTGCCCGCTTTAAAGTCCAGGTCTTGCATGCATACGTTAGCATATGTTGAAAAGTACCTACCATGTAAAAAGGAGTTAGGTGTACTATTATAAATCAAGTGGTGATAAGCTATAGCCCTAAAATGTCTAGACAAAAGTGACGAAATGTTAAGCACAAAACACAATGATTCGGTGCTTGAATTTAGGAAAAAAGGAAAACAATGTAGGGAAACAGCAATAATAATAGAAAATGCTCTACATTTGTTCAATAAAATAAATAGCAAAACAACAAGGAATTTATACTGTTAGATATAAGGACAGAGCATCCAGAATCTGTAGGCAATTTCTCCCAGCATCAACATCTACATAACCTAAAGCTTCGACATCCAGAGTAACACATGTATTGAAAATGAAAAATACAGAAGATCAAAGAAGAATTGCACGAAAACGATGTACAATATTTAATTAAAATTGGAAACCTTGACTTGTTGAAGACACATTAAATGAATTTAATTAACACAAAATATAGCCTAAATATATGATTATTCAACCTGTTCACAAATTTACAAAATGAAGTCTTACAAAGAGTAGAAAACAAAACACTTCATGAAACAACTACTTTGCTGGCTAATGCCATGCTGGATATTTTTTTGACTTAGGCATGAGCCATTCAGTCACGACCAGGTTATTATTTATGTATTTCAATTTGGGATGAGTCAATGAACAAATGAATAATGTCAGACGTATACAACAACCATGAACCCGAGCGAATACTTCTCGATCTCCAAAAAATCTTTCGCCCGGCCTGGGATTCTAACCCACACGGCACGCGGTGCAACCGGCACAAGCGCTCGCCTGTACCCACTACACCTACGGATGGATATTGAATTACACAAAAAAAAAAGTTGCATATTATAAATAGTACTACTTTTGATAGTTATATACAGGGTGTATTTGAAATAACAAATAGGCATTTAAGGGCACATACACAAAATATTTGTGAACCCAAAATTTAATCGAATTTTTTTTTTAGCCCTCAAACATGTTGCGTATTTTCACTCATTAACTTTAATAATTAATTGCAGGCTTTTTGTTACAGTTATAAACAAAATAATTGCGAATATTGTTTAAAAATAATATAATCTCTTTGTGGTTGCGAGCCTGTTCGTTATTTCAAATACACCCTGTATATTTAGGTGATATTTTTTATATTTAATCATTTAATGCATCCACACACAACAAGTGAGGGGTATTAATTTTAATTTATGAATTACGGTAGAGCATCGATAATCCGGGTTAATTGTGACCGAACCCTGTGCGGATTATGAAGATGTCCAGATTTTCAAAAAGAACCAAAAAAAGGTTGTTTGAGTTCGTAACAAAAAAAAAACTTGCTAAAACCGTTAATAATTCGCTTTAGTGGTTAAATAATTGGAGCAGATGAATAAAACCATTAATTAATGCGAACTTATAATGTATTTTAATAAAAAAATGAATATACATACATATGTAAAGTACAATACATATCGTATGTTCATTAAAAAAAAACCTCAAGTGTGCCATGATTTTTTACGTTAAAAAATTTAAGTTAGCACACATGTTAGGAATTAACATACAAAACGTCAGATCGTTCTAAAAGTCACAATTATTCCGGGGTCACAATGGTTTACAGCAACCAGCAAAAATGTTTCTAGTTGAAAGTTATTTCCGAAATGGGACTAAAGTGGGCGGAAATTGGGTGTATTCATTCGACGCACCTTTGGCTGAGTTTCAGGAAAAATTTCCTAACGTTCCCATTATTTATGATGAATTTAAAAATACCTTATCTCCGTAAACCAGGAAGTGGTAGACCAGTCAAACGTACTTAGGATGCTATTAACACAGACCAGGGAATTTTGGAAGGTGAACCTACGTCTTTTCTGCGTCGTTTATCAGCAAATTAATTTATCGGTAGGAACATGCCGCAAGTAACATAACCTCAATATAAATTTTTAAAAATAAAAAATCATGGCACACTTGAGGTTGTTTTTAATGAACATACTTATGTATTCACTCCAACTTTTTTTCACCGGACCATCGACTCTATACTGTAATATCAAATACACTACTCATCACAATTATAATACTAGATTTTATGGCACCACTTACAGAATTGTACCATATTCATATCTTATCTTATTAATGTATTGTGTCATCAAATTATATTTATGTCTCTTGCATTTTTATTATTTTATCACGTAATATTTTTACCATTTTTAATTAATCTTGATTTGGACATGTTTTCACTTTACATAACTATACAGGGTGTACATAAAAGAATATAGCAGTTTGAATGCGTTATAATATCAATTCGATGTAGTTGTTTGAATGCATTTCCTTTTTTCTGCTTGGCAGCGTCAGTAATAAAAATGGCGAGTCCGCAGAAGAAGGCGTTTTGTGTTTTGCAGTTTGCTAGTTGTAAAACTGTTATTACAGTTCAGAGAGAAAGAGAATGTAAGAAAGGGGAGGACTGGCTGAGGTGAAGGTGCAAGAATGGTTTGGTAGAGGTGTGAAAGTGGCAGCATAGATGAAAGAGAAGATGAAGGAAGTGGAAGCACAGGAGGGGCAGGGACGAATAGATAAGAGCGAGTATAATGATATGTTTGGAAGATGGCAAGTGTATGGGAGGGTACCAAGATACATGAGTGAGGGTGGGTGGAGCAGGGAGGAAAGGATGATAATGGCGAGGGCTAGGTGTGGGTCTGGAGAGAGGGGGAGGAGTATATGAGATGTAGGTTATGTGAATGGGGGAAGGATACGTAGACCACCTGGCGGAAGAATGTGAGGGGGTGAATGAGGAATGGGTGGGAGTGAAAGGAAACAGGAGGGTGATGGAATGGATGAGGGAGGATGGGGCTGGGGTAAAGACACTGGAAAAGTGGGACGAGAGGAGGACAGGAGATGAAAGAAACGGAGAGAAGAGTATTTGTATATAGAATATATGGATTAGTTTTAACCCTTTGACCTACAACCACGAGTACTCCTCGTGTTTAAATGTTCGGGCCAAACACAACGACCATGAGAATATCTCGTGGCGCACCACTTGGGCCAATCACATCGAGCACGAGCTCAACTCCTGGCAAGCCGCTTGGGCCAAAGCATGAATTTGTGAATTATTCCGTCGCGTCTGCATGGGTTGAATCGGTACACGTACGTCGCGACTGGAGCGCTATTAAAAGTGCACGCATTCGGACGTAAGGAAAGTAGGCCAAAGGGTTAATTATGCCAATAAAGGTTGTTTTTTTTATTACAGTTCAATGTGCGTTTCGAAAAGAGTTTAAATGTGATCCACCAAATGGTAAAATCATTCGATAGCAGGTTTATGGGCCGTTCTATTTCAGCGTAGCTACCGTAACGAGTGGTTTATTTGGATATGCTCCAACAATAACTCTTTACACAACTGCAAGATGGACCAAATCATTTAATTTGGCAAAACGGTGCACCTCCACCAACCACTGAATTGGTCGTCATGGACCCCATGACAAGGCTTCCGAGATCTCCTAGTACGTGCCTCCTATGCCTACTAACCTGCCCGAGTTGAAACACAGGATTGCAGAAGCTATTGCTGAAGTCACTAAAGACGTGCTGGTTAAAGTATGGGAAGAAGGCTACAGGTTGGATGCAGGGGTGTGGAGTCGTAACAAAAATGTAGTGACTCTGACTCCAATTTTTTTTTTGTTTCGACTCCAACTCCGGCTCCGATTCCTCAATTTTTTTGTTCCTACTCCGACTCCAACTCAGACTACGACTCCGACGTTAACAATGTTGTATTAGAATAACAATCAATCATTCATTTTGCGTATCATTTGAAAAAAACAAGGGGAAGCACCGCTCTCTGTCGAATATTTGCATCGTCGAATTTCTGAATATTTTTATTTTTGCTAATGCAAGTTGTGTGAGCAGTTGAATGCATAATAGAATCTTCCAACTTATAATCAGGGGTGTAAAGTCTGATCAAAATGAAGCGACTCCGACTCCCGCTCCGACTCCTTATTTTTTTTTGTTTCGACTCTGGCTCCGACTCCTGAATTTTTTTGCTCCGACTCCTCAAATTTGCCGCCTCCGGACTCCGGCTCTGACCCCCAAATATTCACCGACTCCACCTCTCACGACTCCGACTCCACACCCCTGGTTGGATGTGTGAAATAGTCGGCGGTAAAAACTTGCCATGCTCTCGAACAGTTAGTGCTCCTGGATGAGAAAGCATTACAGTTTTACTGGAAGCTTCTACATCTGGCTATAAGGTACCACCATTGTTTTCAAAGCGAAAAATATATGGAATATCAGTGGTATGTGTCAGAAAATACCCATCATCCTGATAGATATTTATTTATTTACGTTGCCACCAATATAATGTATATACATGGAATTATTTAACCTAAATATAACATTTAGCGGATGTACACGTCACAAAAAACTTACAAAGCAACTGTTAATGGATGGATGGAGACCACTGTATTTGAAAAATATTTAGAGAGGAGTTTTCTGAAAACAATTTTACTTGATCGCCCGGTTCTATTGATAGATGACAGTCATTCCAGTCATATAAGAATCAAATTGATAGAAATGACATCCAAAGAAAATGTGACAATTTTAAAACTGCCTTCCCCTTCCATACAAGTCATGTCTTGCAACCTTTAGATCTGAGGGTGTTTAAACCTTTAAAAACTACGTGGGATCAGAAATTAGTAACCTGGCAAAGAAAGAACATTGGAGTCAAACTTACAAGAAAAGAATTTTTGAAATTGATTGGGAATTTGGTTAGATTTAAATAAAGATAAAATTATGGATGGTTTCCAAAAAGCAGGAATTTACCCATTTTCCAGAAATGTCATTCCGGATTCAATATTCATCAGTATTTCTCTGAAGCAATGGAAGGAGCTACACAAAGAAAACGATCAGGATCAGGAATCAAATTTTTCAAGCTTAATATGAGGAAAATGATGTCTTAATTGAAAAAAGTCCTTGGTTGAACATTGTGCTAGTCCTCATCCTACCTCGAGTGAACCAAAAACAGTCACTTCGAAGATCTTCTTTCAGACGGTAAAAACAATTTTTGGGACAAATGTCCCAAAAAAGAAGAGAAGGGTTGCAAAAGGGGCAGAAGTGATTACAGTTACAGAGAGCAAAACTGTTAAAGAAGCACAAATTAAGGAGAAGACTGTAACAGTATCAACCTCAAAAAAGACAATGGTAAGGGTTTACTTTAGGGTAAATCGGGAAAAATCGGGAAGTGGGCTGTTTTTTTATTTCTTCTTAATTCTTTGTAGACGTAGTTTTTTGAGCCGAGTCCAAAAATGTATATCTTAACTTTGAGAAACATAAGGGGAAGAAGTTGTGCCCCCTTAAAGTTTCTCTCGTATCGGACGTACAACTCGCTCAAAACCTGCTTTTCTGGGTAGATTTTGGTAAACCAACAACCACAATCAATTTATAATGATGTAAACTTACGATTTGAGTAGTAAAAATGCGAATTTTATATCTTTTTCTTTACATTAATATTTCATTTTAAGGTTATGTGCAGTTCATTGAACCGCAGAAACTGACGGACATGCAAACTGAACACTCTATTTAGTTATCTGTGATTATTAGGGTTGCCAACTGGTCACATCATAATCGGAAAACCAATCTAATTCTCACGGAAAATATGTGAATACATAAAGTACGATATAAATAAAAATAATTATATTTCTGAAATTAACTATATTAATAATAAAACAAATGTGTATGTTAAGAGGTTAAACAGTTAACATTTACATTTAAATTACCATGTCCTTAATTTCTAGTTGATTTTCACACAGTCCCAATAAGTTCACTGATTTTTTTGAAACCTCTTGTATTTACGTTCTAGTAATTGCTACTGTTATTTCCATTTGTGTGCTATAGTGCTATTAGGGTGTTTAAAGTGAAAGTATGTGCTAACATGACAAAGAATCCCGCTTCCTATGCATTCATGACAGCTTCGCCATCACCTAATCTACTGCGGGTAAAACTACTACCCGGTCTCAAGGGGGAGGACCTTGACGCAACCAGGCAACCGAGCCTGCGTAACTGCTTCCTATGCATTCATGACGGCTTCGCCTTCACCTAATCCGTTGCAGATAAAACTACTGGCCGGTCTAAGGGGGGACCTTAACCTCACCCTAATCTAAGCATGAGCAAGCGAGGCGGCTGTGGTCGATGGCTTCACTTCGCTTCGCTCCGCCATCGACTACAGCAAGCCACCGTAACTGCTTCCTATGCATTCATGACGGCTTCGCCTTCACCTTATCCGTTGCAGGTAAAACTACTGGCCGGTCTAAGGGGGCACCTTAACCTCACCTTAATCTAAGCATAAGCAAGCAAGCCGGCTGTGGTCGATGGCTTCGCTTCGCTCCGCCATCGACCACAGCAAGCCACCGTAACTGCTTCCTATGCATTCATGACGGCTTCGCCTTCACCTTATCCGCTGCAGGTAAAACTACTGGCCGGTCTAAGGGGGCACCTTAACCTCACCCTAATCTAAGCATAAGCAAGCAAGCCGGCTGTGGTCGATGGCTTCGCTTCGCTCCGCCATCGACCACAGCAAGCCACCGTAACTGCTTCCTATGCATTCATGACGGCTTCGCCTTCACCTAATCCATTGCAGGTAAAACTACTGGCCAGTCTAAGGGGGGACCTTAAACTCACCCTAATCTTAGCATAAGCAAGCGAGGCGGCTGTGGTCGATGGCGGAGCGAAGCGAACTGCTTCCTATGCATTCATGTCCGCTTCGCCTTCACCTAATCCATTGCAGGTAAAACTACTGGCCGGTCTAAGGGGGGACCTTAAACTCACCCTAATCTAAGCATAAGCAAGCGAGGCGGCTGTGGTCGATGGCTTCGCTTCGCTCCGCCATCGACCACAGCAAGCCACCGTAACTGCTTCCTATGCATTCATGACGGCTTCGCCTTCACCTTATCCGCTGCAGGTAAAACTACTGGCCGGTCTAAGGGGGCACCTTAACCTCACCCTAATCTAAGCATAAGCAAGCAAGCCAGCTGTGGTCGATGGCTTCGCTTCGCTCCGCCATCGACCACAGCAAGCCACCGTAATTGCTTCCTATGCATTCATGACGGCTTCGCCTTCACCTAATCCATTGCAGGTAAAACTACTGGCCGGTCTAAGGGAGGACCTTAACCTCACCCTAATCTTAGCATAAGCAAGCGAGGCGGCTGTGGTCGATCGCTTCACTTCGCTTCGCTCCGCCATCGACTACAGCAAGCCACCGTAACTGCTTCCTATGCATTCATGACGGCTTCGCCTTCACCTTATCCGCTGCAGGTAAAACTACTGGCCGGTCTAAGGGGGCACCTTAACCTCACCCTAATCTAAGCATAAGCAAGCAAGCCAGCTGTGGTCGATGGCTTCGCTTCGCTCCGCCATCGACCACAGCAAGCCACCGTAATTGCTTCCTATGCATTCATGACGGCTTCGCCTTCACCTAATCCATTGCAGGTAAAACTACTGGCCGGTCTAAGGGAGGACCTTAACCTCACCCTAATCTAAGCATAAGCAAGCAAGCCGGCTGTGGTCGATGGCTTCGCTTCGCTCCGCCATCGACCACAGCAAGCCACCGTAATTGCTTCCTATGCATTCATGACGGCTTCGCCTTCACCTAATCCATTGCAGGTAAAACTACTGGCCGGTCTAAGGGGGGACCTTAAACTCACCCTAATCTTAGCATAAGCAAGCGAGGCGGCTGTGGTCGATGGCTTCACTTCGCTTCGCTCCGCCATCGACTACAGCAAGCCACCGTAACTGCTTCCTATGCATTCATGACGGCTTCGCCTTCACTTTGTCCGTTGCAGGTTAAACTACTGGCCGGTCTAAGGGGGCATCTTAACCTCACCCTAATCTAAGCATAAACAAGCGAGCCAGCGTAACTACTTCCTATATTCGCTTCGCTCCGCCATCAACCACAGTGAGCCACCGTAACTACTTCCTATGCATTCATGACAGCTTCACCTTCACCTAATCCGCTGCGGGTAAAACTACCAGTCGGTCTAAAGCGGAGGGGCTTAACCTCACCCTAACTTAAGCATAAGCGACCGGTCTCGCTCTGCTCCGCCATTGACCACATGGAGCCCGTATAACTACTTCCTATGTATTAATGACGGGGCTTCACCATCACCTAATCAACTGCGTGTAAAACTACTATCTGGTCTAAAGGGGGGCAAATGTAACCTCACCCTAACCTAAGGATAAGCACCTACCATTTACAACCATTAACTGGTAGGTAATGATGAATTAAACTTATCGCCCAGGTTTGTTCACTATTTTATTCACAACCGTACGTTTTTTGTTAAAGCATTAAAGTCAAATCAAATTAAATAAACGTTAGTTCATGAAATGCGAGCTGTTTGTTTTAAAACCAACTTATAGCAACCATGCAAATACATATTACGGATAGCTATACTGAATATTTTTACTAATTACTAATATATAACTATAAAATCAAATATTGTATGCACCATGGGAGATATTCTTGTTCTTCACCCTGGGTTGACTTACAAACCCCGGGCCAGAGGACCTCCATATCTCCCTTAATGCATAAATATCTATTACATTGCCATTTAATCATTGACTAAAGTCCCTAATTTTTACCAGATGAATTTGTGTCGTTAGGATCCAGGTTAAAGATACATGCGTGTGTTTATGTTTGGTAGGGGCACCTTTTCCCAAAAAAAATAGAAACACCCACAAAAGTGGGGCACAAATAAAGAAATTGTAAATAGATTTACAACAGAACAATTTAAAATTCGTATCAATTGTTAATGCACATAAGTAATCTAGGGTTAACGCAATGATAGTTCACAGAAAACTTTATAGAGTGTTTATTTCGACACGCCACTCCTTCAGTTGCGGTGGGACGATGAACTAATGAAAATACGCATTTTTAACATGACCTTAAAATGTGAATTTTCATGAAGAATAGGATATAAAACTCGCACTTTCACCACTTAAATCGTAAGTTAAAATCATTATTAGTCGATTGTAGTTGTTAGTTTACAAGTTATTTTACACAGAAACTCGTAGTTTGTGCGAGTTGTCCGTCGAAAATGGAAACTTTAAGGGGGCATAACTTTTCCCCCTTACGTTTCCGCGGGTTAAAACGTACATTTCTGAACTCGGCTCAAAAAACTATGTCTTCAAAACAAATTTCAGCCCCCGGGTCGATTTACCCTAAAGTAAACACCAGCCAAGACAATTTATGCTCAATCTGCAAGTGCGACTTTCAGTACTGCATTAATAAAAAAGAATGGATTGAGTGCATAAGTTGTAAGAAGTGGGTGTGTGGTATTTGAAACAAAGGATCGAAAAGAAGGCAATATGAATGTGAACGATGTCTTGATGATGATTAAATATGAAAAGTAACACAGAACATTAAAAACAAATATCTTTTGTATATTTACTATTTACTATTTACTTTGTATTTTGTTTTAAATATATTAGTCAATTTATATGATTGTTTTATTTGACTAAACTTGTGGAAAAATATCCATATCTTTAAAAATGTGTAACTTTTAAACAAATTAACATATTTTAGTGTGTAGTTGACTTACTGAATAATTCTGCTCTTGCTCCATAACAGAAGTACAACATCTCAATGAATTTTAAATGGACATAAACGGGGCAATTGTGGAGTAGTATGCATCTATCATAATTTTCCTTAAATATGAAAATATTGAAGTGAAATTGGTGTTTTGATAAATGTTAATTAAAGAGTAAATACGCAGGTATTTGTTGATACATATATTGGGTGTTTCAGACCACACATACACCCCAAATATCTCCTGAAATACAAATCGGATTGAGATAAAAAAAAATACATCCAATTTTTTTTTTGAGCTCTATCGTGTGGTGTGGAATGTGAACCGCACCCCCTCACCCCCAGGACGGGGAGGGGGGTAACTTTGAAATCTTAAATTGGAACCCCTATTTTTTATTGCAGATTTAAATTCTACGCTAAAAAATATTTTTTCGATGTACGACAGATGGAGCTATATTTGGCAAAAACATTTATTGAATTTAATTTATTTTTAATAGTTATCCCTTGTTTTGCGTATGTTGACACCCTGTATAGCAGTATGAACAAAAAAGGACCAAAGCCGATGTTCGGATTAGACGAAGAATTTTTATATCATAACAAATTCTCGTCCTTGGACCGATAATAGCAAAGCAGTCAGTGCAAGGGTACACCTAATTTATGCACCAACACGCACCACGTTGGGCCGACCATCCGAAGACAGCGAGGATCCAGATGTTATTTTTCCTGGAATATAACAATTACCAGTTTTGACCTGTTTTTGCTGTGACGCACCCCCTAAGCGGCATGGATTTCAACCCCCCATATTGTGTATTTTTCATTTTTGTATATATTTTCTGTTATGTAGTTAGTAAGAATTTTAGAATTGTAACGGAAGGTTGTCTTTCAATATATAAGTAAAAAGTGTTTGCTTCCTTTCAAAAAGATCACCTATCAATTATTCTTTTGGTCGTAACAACTCGTCGTCTTACAAACGACAAAGTGATCAAGACTATCACAAAACTACACAGCGGATGTGTATTATTCTTCATGATGTGGAAAATTTTCTAGTGTATAAAAAATTATGCAATCTTTGCTAGGAACGCTTCTGCAAAGTTTTCAATGTGTACATGTTTTTGCCACAAATTTGCCCATAACTAACCAACCGTCCATAACAGACCCATAGTATCTTATACTATTTTTATCAGCTTCTTAAGAGGACTAAAAATAAAGTATAAAATATGAGGTGTTCCATTTAAAAAACATAACATTGATCTGTTACTTATACTGGGACACCCTGTACAAAAACATACATATTTTTAAAATATGTAGAATAAGTGTGGGTACCAGTTTATGAAAAATACAAGTCGATATCTCAAATAGCAAATAAGTTATGGGGCTTTTACAGAACCCTGGGTCACCCAGTATGTTGAAAGTCAAACTTACAAAAAACTGCTACGCTCTTAT
Organism: Ocypus olens; assembly: GCA_910593695.2. Taxonomy (NCBI): domain Eukaryota; kingdom Metazoa; phylum Arthropoda; class Insecta; order Coleoptera; family Staphylinidae; genus Ocypus; species Ocypus olens. Next base: position 13,345,666 of record OU343053.1, on the reverse strand, counting down.
CCGACTTCACCTTATTCTTTTATGTACACCCTGTATTATGTGCACATATTTTTTGAAAATAAAATAATTTTGAATTTAATTGAAAAGAAGACTACTAGAACATGAAAATTAGTTTAGAACACCTAGTTGGAATCATAAACAAAAGAACTACCTTTCCAAGAAATCCACCTCAAATGAATCACCAACAGGTAAATTCGAGAGTTCCACAGATTGCATTTCAAACATTCCAACAGGCAATCATTTACAGTGAAACTGATAATCTGAGTGACTCACACGACCCAGTAATTTTACACACACACAATACATTTACATTATTTACATAAATTAACATGAAATAACACTTTGAACATATTCCAAAGAGACAACTTTATATGGATAATAACTTAAATATATTAATATTAAGATAAAATGATTGATGTTTACTTTCAATTAATGGGCAATTGGATTCAGAAGCAATACAAAAAAAAAATTGATGATAAAACTGACTAAAGTGAAACCATAAAAGCAGCATCTCACGCAATCATTCTGGATGAAAAGAGGTTGGGAAAACTGACCACAGTTGTCTTACTTCTTTAGGGCAATGCTTCCATGCATGCAGCGCTTGCTTCACTCTTTGCTGCATGAGATTTGACACATTTTAAAGGGCCCAAGTGCACTTCTCTCAGTTGGCACTAGAAGTGTAAAAATGAAGTGGGGATAGGTGGTTCATAATTTGTGTCCTTCAGCTTCGTACGCACAGATTTGTAAGTTGTCTATTTTGCCTCACAACTTGCTTGATTGAATTCAGTCAAATGGTAATCCCATAAGCAGCAAAGAGTTAAATAGCTGTTGTGCTAAACTATGGTTATGAAGAAATGAACCACCCTATAGCCCAGTCACTATGTATTCCAGAATTTAAAAAAAAAAATCATGAAAAGCAATTTTCCAACAAGGAAGAGCTTTAGGCAGCAATAGTACATTTTTGTCCAAAATTGAATTGAAAAGTTAATTTCTAGATGTATTGACGTTACAGGGGGTTACATTTAATAAAATTATTTCATGTTATTATTCTATTTTCTAAAATTGACAAAGGAAATAACAAGTGTTTCCCTCCTATTTTAATGAAATTTGGTGGATTTGTAGACGGAGCCAAAAAATTTTCAATCATCATGGCGTTAAAAGATAGGCTTTGAAATTTCGTACTCATCAGCTGGTTTAGAATTTTTCAGGTATTTTTAGTATGATAATACTTTGAGCTGCAGTGAAAAAGAGTTGTAGCAGTCATGTCATGAATAATAATGACTCCGACAGTTATAGCCATCGCCGTCACTCAAAGGGTAAATAACGTGCACAAATGAACAGTCTCAGGGATACATAGACATTGGGCAAAATCTTAACAGTATTATAGACCTGCTTCCCTACAAACACATCCAATAAGTAAATCAGTTAGCAAAAAGAAAGATTGCCCATACGTTAATGATTGAATATTATCACACTCATTCATAACGCATCTCGAGCATTCAAAACAAATAAAGATAATTGAACGACAGTCTGAATTCCAAAGTGGAACAAACTAATAACTGCATCAACAATGTTAACTTCAATTGTTTCACCATTAACTTGATTACGGATGAAGATAAATACACATAGAACAATTCCTAGTAACAGATCAAAATCAATATATCCAGGCACACATAATGTCATCAGGATGTTTACAAAAGCGCCCAGCGTTTCAACACCATATGACATAAGGCGAAACGCATACGCTCGAGTTATTTATATTAACATTCATTAAAGAGAACGGTATGCAATTTGTGGAATTACATTTTTAGGTCCAAAGCACAAAGACAGCCTCCATGTTGTGGAGAGGTTCATCAACTTATCTACGATAAATCGCGGGTGTCGCCGCTGCGATTTGTTGAAATGTACTAATTTTAAGTTTAATCGGTAATGCGACTTACCTCTCACCACAAATTCACACCGTTTACCGTCTAGAGTCGATAATACGCGGATTTTTCGATAAATATGAATCACTAAACCCACCACACCCGTAGAAAACACCGTAGCATCAGAAGGAATGCGCTGGTGGACTTGCGCATTAGCGCGGTTCGACGTTCGCTTGTTTTCGTCTCGCGCGCGGGAAGTTTGATATTGTTATTTAAATTATAGAACTTATTTGTTGTTCTATTTAAAAATTTCAAAGTCTGCTCAGTGAATTTATGCGTATATTATGAAGTAGCAATTTTTGCACCAAATAAAAACATATTTTACAGTATAAATATTTAAAATCCTCTACCATAACCGTTTCATCAGGTATTTTATTTCTCTTGAAAATTGAATTGTGAATTTTGAATATTTAGACTAAACTGTGTTCTAAACTGGAAGTAATAATTACTGTTTTGTATTATTATTCTCAAAAATTATATAAACTCGAAGGAATGAAGTGTAGTGATAGAAAATTGATACAGCAGAGAGTCGATTAATTGTGACCGGATCCTGTCCTGAATATCAAAATGTCCGGATGTTCGAAAAGAACCAAAAAAGGTCGTTTGAGTTCATAACAAAAAGAAAACTTCGTAAAACCGTTAATAATTCACTTTAGTGATTAAATAATTGGAGCAGAAAAATAAAATAAAACCATTAATTAAATTACTTATTTCGCATCTTATTAAATAATATAAACGTTCTTAAATCGTTTTTGATTGAGAAAGTTGTCCATTATTCGGCTGAATCATTTTCTCCACAGGTGACGTCCAATCAAATGATAGCAATTTCATTGCCCAACAGGTTTCAGCCAATGGCATGACGACGATTTTACTTTCTCAACAGTTTAGTTGTTACTATGGTTACGATTTGTTTTTTGTCAGCGAACTGCCGCAATTTCCAAATAGAAAATAATTCGTTATAATTTAAAATGAACAGAAAAATCTTTAGGTAATTATTTAATATGATGCGAAAAAGTGTAGTATTAAACTCGTGAGCAAGTTGGCCATTGCCACTCGGGTGAATTGCAACACTCGCCTACGGCTCGTGTTGTAAACTTCACCCTCGTGGCAATGGCCAACTTTCTCACTCGTTTAATAATATACTAATGATATGAAACAAGTCACTTATTCCTCTGAAATTGCTATGTTTCCCTCATTGATCTCGTCAATGATATCATGTAGTGGCCTGCCGTCAATGGTGCAACCAACTGATTGGGACGTTCCCAAGACTTCCTTGACAGTGCCGGACAGAGCCCTGGCCATGGAGCGCGGTCTCATTTGCCTTGCGATGGCGATCACGTCGTCTAATGAGATGTTTCCACTGTGTTTAATGTTCTTTTGTTTCTTCCTGTCACGTGGGGGCTCTTTAAGGGCCTTGATGAGGAGAGAGGCCGCAGAGGATACAACCGAAATGGTGGCCTGTCTGTTCTGGATTTTCAGCTGTACTGTGATCTTGAGACCCTTCCAGTCAGCATAATTATTATAAACTTATATTGGATTTTAATGAAATAATGATTTACATGCATTTGTAATGTTCAATACATCCACTTCAAATGTTTTTTTTTTCACCGGAATTGAATCCGGATTATCGACGGTTCGGATTTTTGATAACCGCTCTACTGTACTACCATATCAAAAGACAATTTAGAATCATGTTTAAATGTCTCAACTAGTGACGCTTTATCAAGACATTTTTAAGTAATCCTATTAACACAAAAATATTAGCTACAATTCTACAAATAAGATACTACTTTCAACATCTAAAACATTGTGGAATGCAAACTATTTTAGGATAACTTCCGGCAATAGTCTGAAATTATTGTGAAAAACCAAAATAAATAATCTTGGAACTTCATTAATATGTTTTCTCATAACTGATAACATTTTATATGGTGTTTTAAAAATGCATTTATCCGCCTCTTCATTGATAATCACAGGGAATCAAATCTTGAAGTAACTGGAAATGCATGAAAGTTTATAATAATAAAAAAAATTAAATGTTTAAATAAAGTTGTGGTATATGAAATAATTTATTTTCCCAATTAAACAATCAACGTGTTAACAAACAGGAACATGAATACCATTCACAAATTAACTATTTGGGCTTTCCCCCACTAACGGTTTTTTCTCTTAATAAAAGTACTTCCAGAAATTATAATTCATATACTCGTACATTTCAATTTTAATAAATCACATTAAAATCGCTGGTGGCAAAGTAACAGTGGCGTGCCCCGATAAACAATTTGGAAGAGTTGACATTCCACGAATCCAAGTACCTACAAAGAAATTACATTTATATAGGTATATCTATATACGTATATATACAGGGCGTCTATAAAGTCTCTTTCCAATTTAAAACAAAAATACAAAGGTAATTCAAGAGATACATTTATCAGGTTTGTTCTATGTACTCGGAAGTTGTCAAAGTTTTTGTACCGCGTTGATGGAATAAGTACTATTAAACGAACCCTTAAAAAGTGGCTACAAGTTTAAAAAACTTGAAGAAACCACAGGATTCACGAGACACCGAACCACGGCAAATCATCCACAGGCAAACGGTCTAGTAGAGCGATTCCACAGACACCTGAAGGAGCGGTGTTTCAGAGTTGGCTGTGAAATAAATGATGTGTCACATATTATTACTTCATGAGACTAGATTCGTTCAATTGAATTAGATTTACAAAAATGAATTAGTCTCAGACATGACTGCTATTCTTCTCTCTCATGGGCTTGGCCAACTCTGAAACAAAATCTGTGGCTCACACCTTAGAGATGAAACTAGAAATACTTAATAGTTATTTTAAATAATTAACGTAACCTATAGAATAATTAAGCAAGTTACACGAACAAAGAAAAAATACATACGAAAATATTTTCATAAAAATTTGTACTAAACGATAAGTTTGTTTGAGGAAATTATTGTATAACTTTATTTAAAATGTAATGTTGTATTGTATCTTTTCACGAACATTGACGAATGAAAGAGTTAATTTAGTCAAATTATTTCAAAACTAATAAAAACGATTCATTTTTACGTTGCCAATGCATTAGTTTGATGTTAATTTACTATTACAGAAACTTAACATGCGCATCTTAAGTTTCATCTTGGGTTTTCGAGGTAAACATTTTGAAATCACATAAAAGTTTGCGTTTCTAAGTGTTTAGGTTATTGTAAAAAAAAATCGAAACTTCAGAACTTTGAACCTTCGAATATTCGCAAGATCAAAAAATTCGGTATTCGAAGTTCTCTTCGTTTCTTTAGATTATTCGAAGCCTTGAATTTGTAAAGCTTCGAACTATTAAGACCCCTAGTGTCTATATAAGAATGGAAAAACTTCATATCTACTTCTCATTTTGTTATATTTTCTACATATTTGTCTTTTCATTTCTTTCTTTCATTTTTTTTTTTTAATTGTAGACTTTATAGACACCCTGCAGTTATAAATGTGTATGAATTAATTGTTGAAGCTAATACAAATGGCATTTAAAATATGATTTTAATTTAAAAATTGTGCCAACGGCTGGATTCGAATGCACAATTGGCAGCGTGCTTAGGAACAAACCGAGAGGGTGCAGGTTCGAATCCCGCCGATGGTACAATTTTTAATTTAAAATATCTATACCAAACTACCCTATTTATTATGCACATTTTATGAAAAATAATGGTATGTTGTATATTGAATTGAATCAGTAGCGGATCCAGAAAAAGGCGCAGACGGCTTGTTCCTCCCCTATAAAAACCAAACTAAAGATTGACAGCCTTATTAATAGATGTTAGTACACAGAATTAAGAGGGTACTAAGAATGCCACCAATATTTTCGTATTAATAGAACATTTTAGTGGCTCACTAAATTTAGTATTCCACTTACTATTTAGTAGGGCTTATTAAAACTCTACTAAGGGCCGGTATTTCAATGCCGGCTTAAGCTGTAGATTACGTAAGCTGAAGTTTATGTTAAACTGCAGTTTATTTATGATTGCGTTTTTCAAGCATTACATAAACCAAGTTTACTTATTCTATCAAAAATTGTGTTGGCAATACAATATTACTACATATTTTTGAGTTGGCATTGAAATGTGACATAATTTCTGTCATAAACAGCTGATTATCGTACATGCTTCCTTAATTATTGATTTCCTTTTAACACTTGCTTTCATTTCGGTTATTTTTGTTACAAGCAGCACATTATATCCCTTCATACCTTTTCAGAAAATATGTATTTACCATTCAGGTAATAAAAATAATTGTTTCAAGCACCCATACACATGCTTCTTTTGGTAATCTAATCTGTCCACAAACACTTCTTTACTCCACAGATTAAAATGATCAAACCACTTTTTTGGCAGACGCGGAGGTCCATAAATTATTGTAATAAACCATCATCGGTTAATTCATGCAATATATCAATCTACATCATATTTGTATTGTCCATTTCGAAGGTTATAAACTGCCGTTTTACCCGTTAAGCGGTCGTCGCCGGCCGCTTACGCAAGCCGTACTTTAGGCTAGGTTTATCAATAAACCATGTTTGAAAAACACCTAAAAATACCTTATACCGAGTTTAAGGATAAGCCTGGTTAAAGCCGCTATTGAAAAACCGGCCCTAAGGGTGATTCTATTAATAAGGCTGTTTAAATATAAGCCTACATAAGAGAGTGCTTGATAGTTGTAGGAAAAATATATAAATCAAATGACTTGTAGCTTCAAATAAAAATGGAAGGTAGACAAAACTAATTTTGTGTTAAACTTGTTCAATAAATCTTAATTTTTATTTATGTATTTTTACTTAAATTGCCCTTCGTTGTGATTCAACTGTTTGAATTAGCACTGGAATTTTTCTTCGAAGATTTCCAATTTCGAAGAGTCACAGAACATCTTCGAAGATTTTCAATTTCGAAGAGTCACAGAAAATCTTCGAAGATTAAAGTTTCAAAGTTTCTAAGCTTCGAATTTTTTAAGTTTAGAAAGTGCCATTTAGCTAATATTGATAAATGAAAAAGTTTATTAATTGATTGATGGTTGATGCGTTAACTTCGTGATACATTTTGGAACTTTTAAAACCGTTTCTTTGTTTATATCACACTTTACACAATTTATATCAAATTATTTGAAAACTAATAAAAACGTTTCATTTTGCAAGATATGTCAATTTGTTTCACGTTGTCAATACATTAGTTTAATGTTAATTTATTATTACATTAACTCAGCATGAGCATCTTAAGTTTCGTCTTGGGTTTTCGAGGTAAAAATTTGGAAATAACATAAAAGTTTAAATCCCTGTTTAGGGTTTTGGGATTGAAAAATTCGAAAACTTCAAAACATCTCAACTTCCGATTCTTCGAAAAATTCGAAAACTTTGCGACTTCGATACATCGAATCTTCGCAACATCGAATCCTAAAATTTCGATATTCGTTTCGTCGGATTCTTGGATGTTAAGAAGTTATAAGGGCCCATCACCCACAATATATTTTATTTAAATATAAATTATCTTTTTGTTATATTGAATATGTATTGTGAAAAAAATGTTTGCGTTGTTTCAGTCTGTGTAACTGTGGGCGTTATATCTCAAAAAAATTATACAGGAATTCAAACGAAACTTAGTTTTATTTAACAGTTGTACGATTGAGAAGCTTTTGGTAAAATTCCTGAAACCGGAAGTGGGTGTTTACCTAATTTTAAATTTAATAAGTATTACAAAAATCTTTATATAAATGATGAAGATAACAAATAACTGTTTATAAATGAATTTTATAAACTTTTTGATTTTCCAGAAAACATTAATAACTGTTTTTTTAACTTTTTTGTTTTATAATTATGCAATGTTGATAGTTACATCAAATTTATACAGGGTATCCCATTTTAATTTGCCACCCCAAATATCTCGAAACGTGAGCAACATGGCAAAAAATGTTTCAATTTAAAGTTGTAGGGTTCGGAGGGGTTAATTTTCAAGGTCAAACGAAGATCAACATTGATTTTTCAAATGGAACCCCCTATTTTTACTTCCTCCGTTACGAAGTACGAGAAAGTATTGTGATCGTGATTTTTTTTTCAAAATTTTTTTTACGGAAATATCCGTTTTGGGGTCCCTAGATGACATTTCAACAATTTCTGAAAAAAAAAATTTTGTGTCTGTGTGTGTGTGTGTGTGTGTGTGTGTGTGTGTGTGTGTGTGTGTGTGTGTGTGTGTGTCTGTCTGTGTGCGCTGTATCTCAAAAACTAATAGAGCAATTAATATCAAACTTTGAACATACGTCTTATTTGATAATCTGAAGAACTGAAAAGCTTTTGGTAAAATTTCGTACATCGGAAGTGGGTGTTTACCTTAACTGTTTTTTGTTTTTTGTCAATATTTTCTCAAATATGAAAAATATCACAAGAATATTTAAACAAACATTGAAGACAACAAATAAATGCACATCTTTTGCTTAAAAATATTTTTCATAAAATCATTGCTATTCGAGAAAAAAAATTATTATAATTTTTTTAATTTTTGGTTTATAATTATGAAACGATAATAGTTACAGCAAATTGATGTGAATAATAATTGTAGAGAATGCCAAAATGAACAACTTCTAAAGAATAAGTTTTTTTCGAAATCTCGTTAGTTTTTGAGTAAACCGAGTTTTTGAATTTGAAGTATAATTTTTCCATCTTTCATAATTTTGACGTTTTGAACGTTTCATCCGAGTTTGCGCAACGCTCGATGTACATTTAAAATATGATTTAAATTGAAAATAAACCATGAAAGCGTAAATATAAATGATACCATCAAGTCGGAGAAAGTAACATGATGGCCACATCACCATTTTTACTTTCTCCGTTACGAAGTACAGAAAGTATTGTGATCGTGATTTTTTTTTCAAATTTTTTTTTTACGGAAATATCCCTTTTGGGGTCCCATGATGCCATTTCAACAATTTCTGGAAAAAACATTTTTGTGTCTGTGTGTGTGTGTGTGTGTGTGTGTGTCGGTCTGTGTGCGCTGTAACTCAAAAACTAATAGAGCAATTGATATGAAACTTTGAACATACGTCTTATTTGATAATCCGAAGAACTGAAAAGCTTTTGGTAAAATTTCGTACACCGGAAATGGGTGTTTACCTTAACTATTTTTTGTTTTTTGCCAATATTTTCTTAAATATGAAAAATATCACAAAAACATTTAAACAAACATCGAAGACAACAAAGAAATGAACATTTTTTGCTTGAAAATATTTTTCATAAAATCATTGCTATTCGAGAAAAAAATTTATGATTTTTTTGAATTTTTAATTATAATTATGAAACGATAATAGTTACATCAAATTTATGTGAATAATAATTGTAGAGAATGCCAAAATAAACAACTTCTAAAGAATAAGTTTTTTTCGAAATCTCGTTAGTTTTTGAGTAAACCGAATTTTTGAATTTGAAGTGTGTTTTTTCCATATTTAATGATTTTGACGTTTTAAACGTCAGTTTCATCCGAGTTTACGCAACGCTCGATGTACATTTAAAATATGATTTCAATTGAAAATAAACCCATGAAAACGTAAATATAAAGTCGGAGAAAGTAACATGATGGGCCACATCACCATTTTTTATTGCGGGATCGTATTCTACGGGAAAAAATACAGACTTTTTGTAGGAAACGTTTTTTTATAAATGCTTTTTTTAAGAGATTTTTCACGAATTTTGTCCGTCATATTGTTTGAAATCTCAGACGAATACAGGCTGTGATTCATGCATGCTGTTGAAATAAAATTATGCCGAAATTTAGGGGTGGAGTGTTTGCGGATTTTTATAGAATCATGGTCCAAAATAAATTTGAATAGATTTCTGTAATTTCAAGTCGTTTTAAATTGTTTTTCATATTTTTAAGTTGTCGAAATTATTGCATTTTTTCATAATTTCGCGCTCGGTTTAGATGGATTTATCCTGAAATTTAGGGGTGGGATATTTACACATTTTTTTATAGAATCGTAGTCCAATATGAATTTAAATAGATTTGAGTAATTTCAAGTCGATGGAAATGGTTTTTTTATATTATTTTAAGCCGTCCAATTATCGCATTTTTTTCACAATTTCGCGCTCTGTTCAAATGGAATTATCCCAAAATTTAGGGGTGAGGTATTTGCCCAGATTTTTATAGAATCGTGGTCAAAAATGAATTTGAATAGATTAGTGTAATTTTAATTCGATGGCAATTGTGTTTTTATGTTATTTCAAGTAGTCGAAATTATTGCATTTTTAAAAAATGGGGGTTCCATTTGAAAAGTTAAAATTGACCCTCGTTTGACCTTTCAAGGTCACCAGCAACGAACACTACAACTTTTATATTAAACATTTTTTGCCATGTTGCTCAGGTTTCGAGATATTTGGGGTGGCAATTTAAAATGGGACACCCTGTATAAACAAAAATTGCAGAAAATGCCATAATTAACAACTCATAAGAAATAAGCCTTTTTATAAATTTTAAAAAATATCGATTAACATGCAAAATATCACAAAAATTCCTTTTTACGCCATCAAATCGAAGAAAGCTACATGATGGCTACACCTCCATTTTTATTTAAAGTTCACGCTATCTTCTTAAGGTAAGTTCTTAAATTTTTAAATTTAGAAATTTATCGATATCACAACTCAAACATTCTGGATACGCCACTGACTGTTATAGAAACTATAAACTATACCTCTTGTTGTACAAAAGCACTCTATACTACTTAGAGATCTCATGTACACCGTAGTTACTCCACCAATAATTAAAATTTGAGTTCCCAAATATGCAGTGGTGTGTCCGTGTCTTGCCACTTCCATTTCTGCGTGTTCTTCCCATACTTGTTCTTCTTTGTTCCAAATGTCAATACTACTGAAGCTTATCGTATTATTTGCACCGTTTCTATTTTTACCGGCCCCAGCAATCAGGTACAACTTATTAGACATAGCGAAGAAACTAGCGAAACACCTCGGTACACGTAATTTCGTTATCTCGGTCCATCTGAAAAAGAACATTAGTGTTTAAAATGTACCTGAAATCAAATAAAAAAATCATATTTTTTATTATTAGTTATCAATTTTTTTACAATTGTGGAGAGGTCGTGGATTTTGATTCGAAATTTGATGAGCAAGGATGACAACTTTTATTTTGTATACCTATTTCAAAATTTATGAATATATAACATAGCCAAATCAATTTCTCTTTCCTAAATGCTTAGTTTGCTTGTGGACAGGATTTTGAAAAATGATTAAAAAATGTTGAGGCGTTAATTACCCCTCTGTGGAACCGCCCTTGTCTCAGGCAGTTATAAAATACTCACTGATTAAGTTGTAAATCGTAACATTCGACGCTATCTGTTAACGGTTTTTGCGTAGATCCGCACATTCCACCTCCTATCCAGATTTTGTCATCAAACTTGGTGCAAGCTACTCCCATTCTCGGATGTCGCAATGGCGCCACGTATTCCCATATCCCGTTTGCCGGATTGTACCTTTCTACTGTGTCAGTCACTCTGTAATTTATTTGTCATTATTCAATTTGATACAAATTCATGTACGAACGAAAGTGTTTAGACTACCTACTACAGTGGCGGCTCGTCAGGGGAGGCAGGTGAGGCACTGCCTCACCATTAATTTTCAGGCACTGCCTCACCATTAATTTTCTATTTTATAAAAATATAAATCTATTCAATACATTTCTTTCGTGTTGGCTTTAATATTGATAATTAATTATACAGTAATTATAAATGGATGTATTAACGGAAAATTCCCGATTTTTAATGATCAGAATTAGCGCGCCCATCCAGGCCGAACTTGCGGCAGAAATGAACCAGAGCGGTAGGAATTTATGCAACTTAATATGCCTCCACACAGTTTACCCATATCACATTCGAAGTAATGTGCAGATTTATTTCGATATCGGAGGCGAGCCTCACAGGCTTCTCATTGGTCGGAAATCACCCGCGTGATAGAGAGAGAGAACCTCGCGGCACTCGCAATTGTCAGCTGTGTTAGTAATCTATTCATTTCACTCCGCCGTCCGTTGATCAGCGTTAGTTATTAAAGGTAATCTTATTGATATTTATTAGTAAATAGTATTTATTCCTATATTATAATGGATGACGGAAATAGCACTCTTACAGTGAGAAATTGTAAAGACATCGTAAATTTCTTGCTTGATAATCCATTTAGCCGGTTGTCGTACGATGATAAAGTTTATGTAAAAGGTATCAAAAGGCCTTGCCCTGATCTTAGTTTATTATTGATTCAAAAACATCGATCATTTAAAAGTGCATGGTTTGACAAATGTAGTTGGTTGACAGGTACGTACAATGATTAGAAATAAATTATTTTGTTGGCCTTGCATATTGTTTTCAAATAGCAATGAGTCGGTATGGCATAAAACAGGTTATGACGATTTAAAAAATTTAGCGCGTTCTATTGATAAGCATTCCAAAAGTAGAGATCATATATCATCAAATAGTAAATTTCACATTTTAGGTAAACAAAATATAGTTAATGTTTTAAGTACGGCTCGGCAAATTGAAATCGAAACGTACAATAACAACGTGAAGGAAAATAGGGGGATTTTAAAAAGATTAATCGATGTGACAATATTTTTGTGCAGTCAGGAATTGTCATTTAGGGGGCATGACGAATCAGAAACCTCAAATAATAAGGGGAATTTTCGAGAATTAGTTTTGTTAATGAGTAAAACGGATGGGATTTAAAAAAAAAAATTAGATGATGCTTCAATTTTTTCGGGGCTTTCAAAAACAATTCAAAATGAGTTAATTGATTCAATCAGTTACACACTGAAGAATCAAATAGAAAGTGAAATTTTAAATTCCAATTTTTTTTCATGGCAAGTGGACGAAACTACTGATATCACTTGTATTTCTCAATTATCAGTTATATTTAGATACGTCATCCAGGGAACACTTGTTGAAAGGTTTATGGGATTTTATGATGTAAATTCTCAACGAATGTCAGAAGATTTATTCACCTTGTTAACAGAAACATTTGGAAAATTTAATATCAAAGAAAAATTAATTGCTCAAACTTATGATGGTGCTGCTGTTATGGCTGGTCATTTGAATGGTTTACAAACCAAAGTAAAATCAGTAGCTCCACAAGCAATTTTTACTCATTGCCATGCTCACGTTCTAAATTTAGTGCTAAGTAAATCGTGCAACTCAATAAAAAAAGTACGAATATTTTTTTCAAATCTAACAGGATTTTCTGCTTTCTTTTCAAAATCAACAAAACGAACCGCAGTATTGGATGAAATTTGTAATGCAAGAATACCATCTAATGCACAAACACGTTGGAATTTCACATCAAATTTGATAATATATTGATAATATATCTACCAGAGAGGCATACGGCTTAAAATCATTGTTAGAAGACAACCATTTCTGTTTCTTATTAGATTCCTTCAAACTTATTTTTGAACAAACAAGTGTTGTATTTTTAATTCTTCAACACAAACTAACTGACATCACGTATGCAAGAGGGCGTTTAACTTCACTTATTTTAAAATTAAAGGAATTTAGAACCAATGAAACATATTTTAATCATATATACGAAAAACATTTTTCTGACATAGAAAATCCTCCGAAAAAGCGAAAGCGCTCTGATGATGCAGATGATACGGGATTACAATATAAACAGATATTTTACGAAATTTTAGATACAGTGGTAGGACAAATCGAAACAAGATTTTTTGATCTAAGTAAATTAAAATTCTTTGATTTAATTTCTGTTAGTAAGTTTGAACTGTATTCAAAAACGTTTCCATTGCAGTTGTTTGAAGAATTAATTAAGCAATATCCATTTTTTGACAAAATACAATTACGAAATGAACTGTGGGTTCTATATTCAGATAAGCTTCTTGGTGAGTCTAAAATGCCAATGGATATGTTAGAATATATAAAGAATAATGACTTGCAAGTATGTATGCCTGAATTGTACAAACTAATTTCTTTAATAGTAACCATACATCTGCATCTGTGGAAAGAAGTTTTTCCGTATTAAAACGAATAAAAACATGCACAAGAAATCAAATAGGCCAAAATAGGTTGTCAAATATGTCACTCATTGCTATTGAAAAGGAATTTGTGAAAACACTTTGTAAAAATGAACATTTTTACGATCAAATTATAGATTATTTTGCTGAAAATAAGAACAGAAGAATACCATTAATATATAAAAACCATTAAATTTTTTGATTACATTTTTCTTGAAACACTTTTGTGCAATCTCTTTAAATAAATAGGATCCGTTTTCTTTAATATTCAATATACACATTTCTAGTTTTGTTTAAGAATTTATTTATTTTCAAATGAATAGTTTTATGTTGTATTTTATATTTAATATTTATTAGAGTATTTTTAAGTTTGTTGTCCCATTTATTTCCATAACACATTCCATTATTTATTATAAACCTACGTAGAGTTTTATTTTTGTTATAGAATTTAAATATTTATTTATTTTTATTTAATAGTTCAACCTTATTATTTCCTTTCCAATTTTCCCATCCCAGCAAGAAAATCTTCACACCTTCTCGTGGTTCTTGCTGAACAATAGAATATCTTAAAGATATACCGGGTGACCCAGGGTTCCGTAAAAACCCCATAACTTATTTGCTATTTAAGATACCGACTTCTATTTTTCATAAACTAGTACCCACACCTATTCTATATATTTTAAAAATATGTATGTTTTTGTACAGGGTGTCTCAGTATAAGTAACAGATCAAAGTTATGTTTTTTTAAATGGAACGCCCCATATTTTATACTTTATTTTTAATCCTCTTAAGAAGCTGATAAAAATAGTATAAGATAGTATGAACGGTATTACAGACTAAGATTATGGACGGTTGGTTAGTTATGGGCAAATTTGTGGCAAAAACATGTTCACATTGAAAACATTGCAGAAGCGTTCCTAGCAAAGATTGCTTCATTTTTTATACACTAGAAAATTTTCCAAATCAAGAAGAATAATGCACATCGGCTTTAGTCCTTTTTTGTTCATACTGCTATACAGCGTGTCAACATACGCAAAATAATGGATAACTATTTTTTTCAAATGGAACACCCTATATATCAACTCTCTGTTGATTTTTGGATTTTCAGCCTAAACTATGCATTTTCTGAAAGAATAATAAGAGACCAAAGTTGTAGAGCGGAATTTTTCCAGAAAATGCATAGTTTTGGCTGAAAATCCATAAATCATCAGAAGGTAATAAAAGAAATATGTTTTTATTGATAAATCTCAAGAATCCTTAATATTTTGTTATGCAAACTGTATATCATTGGAAAGCTTATCAAAAATGCCATAGATTGGTGGCAACGTGGTGGTGTTTTATTTGAAAAAAATAGTTATCCGTTGTTTTGCGTATGTTGACACCCTGTATAGCAGTATTAACAAAAAAGGACTAAAGCCGATGTGTATTATTCTTCATGATGTGGAAAATGTTCTAATGTATAAAAAATGAAGCAATCTTTGCTAGGAATGCTTCTGCAATATTTTCAATGTGTACATGTTTTTGCCACAAATTTGCCCATAACTAACTAACCGTCCATAATAGACTCATAGTATCTTATACTATTTTTATCAGCTTCTTAAGAGGATTAAAAATTAAGTATAAAATATGGGGTGTTCCATTTAAAAAAAACATAACTTTGATCTGTTACTTATACTAGGACACCCTGTACAAAAACATACATATTTTTAAAATATGTAGAATAAGTGTGGGTACCAGTTTATGAAAAATAGAAGTCGATATCTCAAATAGCAAATAAGTTATGGGGCTTTTACAAAACCCTGGGTCACCCGGTATATACACAGATGTTTTATTGGCCGAGTGAAGTGTCGACAATATTAAATCTGTGCCTCACCAAACCAAAAGTTGACGAGCCGCCACTGACCTACTATTAATTAAAAATCATTCAGAGGCCTTCGAAAGAGGTAACAAACAAATCATGTTGATTCATCTTTTTCTTTAACAAAGAACTGATTGAAAAAAATCACTTTGAGGAGCAGTGACGTAGCCGTCGCACGACGTGACATGCTCCGACGGTTATAGCCGTCACCGCCGAGTTAATACGTTTTAACCACGAATAACTATTAAAATTTGGTGTTTTTTGTTTCTTTAAGTTTGAAATCGCTTTTCACAATATTTCATTTCAAATAAGGACTATTATTCCCTTGAGCTACCGAAAAAGGAAGGAAACATAGATTCATTTAAGTTATTGCGTCAATTAGATAAATACACAATAATCCTTCTAAATTGAAACAATTTATCAATTTTCACAAAATGAAAACATATTTCCCCATAATTACAATCAATAATACTACTTATACCAGATGGAGTTCACCAATAATGATCGTCCTAATTCGAATGTATAAATGTACAGTTTCGGTGAGATATACGTAATGAGCACCTCTCTTATAATGATGGTAACTCATTGTAGAAATAAATACGGATTTATGGATGTTATAAAAATCTAATTTAAATATGTTTTTGAAAAATAGCACTTTTAAAACTCTAAAAAAGGCTCTCCTATGCTCACCAGCTCCTTCCCAAATTAGTAAAGGTGGGTAGAGTAAATTAGTTTATGAGCCCTGGTAATTAATAATTCATTAAGTTAGAGTAAAACGTATCCTTATTTAATTAATAATTAATTACAAATTATGGGATATGTTTAACGAAACTTTAAAGTCGACGCCCTTTCCCATTGTTTGGGAGCCGCCATTTTTTTGGTCAGATACTTTCTTATACAACACAGAACAACGTTAGTCGGTGCCCCGACAAAAAAATAATTTTGATTTTTCATCTGTATAGAGCTACCCTAATGTGCATCCAATGACCTTTGGGACCTAAAAGGTTGAGTTGCTAGTAACGTGGAAAATAGGTAATAAATAAATTTAAGTATACCTGCAATTTTTATCTTGTCCCCCAATAGCATACATATACCGTCCGCACACCACCAAACCGAAATTCTTCCTGCGCCCATTTAAACTACCTTCAGTAAACCAAATCCTCTTCACCGGTTCGAAACTCCACACGGTGTCAACCACAACAAATTTACCCTTGACATCGTCCTCCCTGGGATCAGAACCACCTAAAATATAAAATTCAAGCAATCACAACAGAACTACCTAAAATCTAACGTTTACCTACAACGTATATACGACCCACCAAGAAAGCGACACAGTGATGGGTTCTTGGAGCTGGCATGTCACCGACGTACTCCCAATCGTTATTACTCGGCAGATACCTGTAGATGTCTTTTCCCGTATTTTTACCGACTCCGTATTTACTGTGCACATTGATTCCTCCAAAAACCAAAACACTCTCGTGTTCCAGGTAATAAAGTGAAGTTTCTGTTAGATAATCTCGCTTGCGATTGTTGATTAAACTTTGACTCATTTGATTCCTAAAAATTATTACGGATTTTGATTCACATAATTAATATATCATCCATTTTCATCTAGCTTCATGCGGCGGTCCCAGGTGTGTATTTTAATTTGAACATTTAAAATGAAAATAGTAACAAGTCATTGGTCATTGGTAGAAGCGTTTTGAGATAAAATTACCTCTGACTTTAATACTCTACATTAGTAAAATAGACAAACCGACAAATTGTTTATTTCAGAATATTGACTGATAATGTCTTAATACTTTAATAAAGCTTACACTTTTTTTCAGAGCAGATTATTACATCTATTTCGTATAAAAAAATATATACCGGGTGACCCAGGGATCTGTTAAAGTCCCATAACTTATTTGCTATTTGAGATATCGACTGCTAGTTTTCTTGAACTGGTACCCTCACTTATTCTACATATTTTAAAAATATGTATGTTTTTGTACAGGGTGTCCCGATATACTTAACAGAACAAAGTTATGTTTTTAAAATGGAACACCCTATATTTTATACTTTATTTTCAACCCTCTTGAGAAGCTGATAAAAATAGTACAAGATAGTATGGGTCTATTATGGACGATTAGTTAGTTATGGGCAAATTTGTGTCAAAAACTAGAGCACATTGAAAAATTGCTGAAGCGCTCCTAGCAAAGCCAGCGTCATTTTTTATACACTAAAAAAATTTCCATATCATGAAGAATAATAAAAATCGGCTTTGGTTCTTTTTTGTTCATACTGCTATACAGGGTGTCAACATACGCAAAATATTGGATAACAATTTTTTTTTCAAATGGAACACCCTATATATCTTGCCACCAATGCATGGAATTTTTAATAATCTTTCCAATGATGTATAATTTGTATAGTGAAATATTAAGGATTCTTGAGATTTATCCATAAAAACATTTTTCTTTTGTCACCTCCTGCTCATTTTTGGATTTTCAGCCAAAACTATGCATTTTCTGAAAAAATAATAAGAGACCAAAGTTGTAGAGCGGAAAATTTTCGATCGACATAGTCCTTTCGACTTTTGCAATAATGCGTGCATTACCCGCCAGAGTGCGCAAAATCGTGATAGTATATTCATTTAAGCGTTTTTCTCAATTTTTTTGTTAATTAATTGCACTATACTTTATTTTCCACGTCCTCTAGCAGAAAACCGGGTAATTATAGAATTATTTAAATGACCTACATCGATTGAAAATATTCCGCTCTACAACTCTTTAAAGAAGTAATTTTTGCCCAAAATGCATAGTTTTCGCTAAAAATGCAAAAAACCATTGAAAAACGCAAGAATTGATATATACATTTTCAATTTGCATTTTTAGGGAAAACTATGCATTTTTGGCAAAAATTGCTTCTATTAAGAGTTGTAGAGCGGAACATTTTCAGTCGATATGGGCCATTTTAATTTCCCGTTTTTCCGCTAGAAGGTGCGTTAAATAAAGTATAGTGCAATTTATTAACAAAAAAATTGAAAAGAAAACGCTAAAATGCATATACGATCACGATTTTGCGCGCTCTGGCGGGCAATGCACGCATTATCTTAAAAGTCGAAAGACCTGCGTTGATCGGAAATTTTTCGCTCTACAACGATTTATCTATTGATAAATCTCAAGAATCCTTAATATTTTGTTATACAAACTATATATCATTGGAAAGCTTATTAAAAATGCCATAGATTGGTGGCAACGTATATAATAGTTATCCATTATTTTGCGTATGTTCACACCCTGTATAGCACTATGAATAAAAGAGAACCAAAGCCGATGTGAATTATTCTTTATGATGTGGGAAATTTTCTAGTGTATAAATAATGATGCTATCTATAATGTTTTCAATATGTACATGTTTTTGCCACAAATTTGCCCATGACTAACCAACCGTCCATAATAGACCCATAGTATCTCATACTAGTTTTATCAGCTTCTCAAGAGGGTTGAAAATAAAGTATAAAATATAGGGTGTTCCATTTAAAAAAACAAAACTTTGTTCCGTTATGTATATTGGGACACCCTGTACAAAAACATACATATTTTTAAAATATGTAGAATAAGTATGGGTACCATTTCAAGAAAACTAGAAGTCGATATCTCAAATAGCAAATAAGTTATGGGGCTTTTACAGATCCCTGGGTCACCTGGTATATCTGTCAAAATTCACTTTCACATTATTTTTGCTATTTAGAGTTGCTGTTTTATTTTAAATCAATCACATATCTATTTAACCCATTCGGACCCGTTGTCCCTGTACGAGGCAAATTTACTTATAATGCAATAAATGTTATTTGATACCTTTAAATATAAGTTTGAGTAAATTACATAATGTATTTATGCCATGTTACACCAAAACGACACAAGAGGGCGCTAGTAAGGATGTAACATTAATATTTTTTTTTCTGATTGAAACAATATTGAGTGATATTGCCTTAGTTACGATATGTCATAACACACTTATATTTCCCTAGGGTAATATGAAGTGCTCATATTTCCCTAGGGAAATATAGACATCAAACAATTGTCATTAGGAGCTTCTCGCAAGAATTGTTTTTATTGCTCTCGGGACAATACCTCCGATTTCTTAGGAAGGTATCCTTTATGGATTTTACAGCTTTGGATTTTACCGGAACCAAACATTCACGGTCTTTCGTCGCTTGCGTTAACACATAGTTTGAAATTTCACCAATCTATGAAACAACGCAACTACCAAAACAAGTCAACCATGATATTTACAAACAAGGCCCTTAGCAACGTTACTAATCCGATAAATTCAAAAATTTACAATCCAATATTTTTCCATTTACAGAACAATATTCTGTAAATCAGAAAAAAAAAAACTATTGATTACAACCCGGGAAATATGAATACATTTCCCTAGGTTGTCTATACATCCCTCAGGCTTTGCCCTCGGGATGTAACTAGCCAACCTCGGGAAATATACTATTCATATTTCCCTAGTTAATAATATATATATTATTTTTAACATGTTTTTGCAAAAAGTAAAAAATAAACAAAAAAATCCGTGGGTCCAAATAGGTTAAGGTAGAGGCACCAGTAATTGACTGTGTACCAGTAGTTGAACATTTCGACATAAAACTTTAATTAATAAGGATCAAGATGGATGATTCACTCGAAAAAAAATCTGTCGACAGGTCCTGCTGTCTAGTGGCAAATGCTGGAAGCTCCTTACTTGTTGTGCTTTGTGGATTACAATGGCTGACGCTTGTTATAAGGTTGGCTTGTGACGTGCCCTGGATTAGTGCGTTTTCCTAAGAGCAAGTGACTCCCCACATAAGATATTTGGTAAGTTATTAATTTCATTTATTCTCATAATGTTTTATATGCCATATATTATTATTTCTGTTCGGTATTAACGTTTTTTTTTTTGGTAATTAAAGTAAGATGTAATTAACATGATTTACCTAGAGATTGGCCGGGGTGGTCACCTAAAATTTACTGATTATTGTACATTATTCTGCTCTCCCAGTATAGGGTAGAGCAAGTCACTGAGATTTATGTTCATATTGGGCTTCATTTCATTAGGTAGTCGACCGCATGTTCAATTATTAGTACATGAGCAATTCATTTTTACTTACAGGTCTGCTGTGAAAGCTAAAAGGTCAAGATGCCCGGTAAAAAGGGCTCATTTCTAAAATATTCAGAAGGTGCCATGATAGCTGCTGTGGAAAACGGCTTCAGACGGCTTTAAAGAAATAATTTGGAGTCCCAAGAATCAGTCTAAAATATAAAGTTGAGGGAAAAAGCCCCATCGAAAGAAGAATGGGACGTACCACCATTCTTACTAAAGAAAAAGAGACTGAAGTATGCAGGTGGGTGGAGAAGACGGCAAAAGCTGGTTTCCATGTGACGGTAAATGAGCTAACCATCATTGTCGAGAAGTTCACCCAATAAATGTATTGTACACGCCCTTTTAAAGAAGGCAGACCAGGCAAAACTTGGGTTATGTGTTTTCTCCGAAAAAAACCCAGTATTTCCAAAAAGTGTCGATGGTCGCCGGAGAGTAAACACGGCGTGAAAGAGCTCCGCAGTGAAACCTCGAATCAATGAGACGCAACGACATAAACAGGTAATATACGCAAATGAGAGGAGAAGAGGAGAAATCATAAGGAAATCATAAGGCGATTAGAAGCAGGAGGTATAAAGGTAAATTCTAAAAATAGACTCAGAGATAAAGACGAACAGAGTGCATGCAGGCATCGCTAATATAGGCAACCAATAGTGCAGACCAGCGGAAATATAAGCATAATAGACGACGGAAACGAAATAAAGAATGGAGAGCGTCTCCGAGCCGACGAGGCGGACGCGGATCAGTGGATGAAATATTCAAAAATATCAAAAGGATTCTAAGGTCTCCAGAACAAAGAAAACTAGAAGAAGAGAGATACAAAGCAAGGCCCAAGATACAGGAAGGAACAGAAACTAATAAACAAAAAACCGAAATGGAGGAGATTAAATGCATGATAAAAGAAATGATGGAGCAGATGAAAGATAATAGCGACGAATTAAAGGAAGAGCTAAAAGAAATTAGAAGAGAAATTCAAAATAAAGAAGAAAAATATGGAGCACTGAAAAGAAGGAAATGACCACCAGAATCTAAACACTGGAAAACCAATTAGAAAATATAGAGAGAGAACGCAAGAAAAACAACATAGTAATAAAAGTACTGAACATAGAAGGAGTAAAGATTAAAAAAGAAGTGGAGGAATTCATGAAGAAAGAAAATGATGAAAGCATACTGATGCAAAAATAAATCGGCAATATCTCGGATCGAAATTATAGGCAAGCGCATCCGTGACAATTCGGACGGCTCCCACCATATTAAGGTTCACCTTGACAAAATCAACAAACAACAATTGAACATAAGGGGGATACATTTATGTTTGTTTATAAAAAACAGTTGCACACTTTTGTAATTCACGACAACCGGTTACTGTAATTTGTATTAATAAGTGTAATAATGTAATTACGGTGAATATATTTTGATAAAGTGCACCATCATTTTATTATCACCCGCATCATAATCAGTGAACGAGATCTAAACCCGTGCAGATCACAATCATCGTCCACAGCGTCACCAAAGGAAAAAGTGGAAAAGTTGAAGGAGAAGAAAGCTCGGCTGCGTAAAATGAAAATGGTAAAAATAGTTGTACAATCGTCAACAGAAAGTTCTGATTCAAATATTGAAGTTTCCTCTGGAAGCGTCTTCACTGAACCCTCGGAGGATGAGGTTGCAATTAAGAATCACAATTGGGACCCTGTGCTGAGGTGCAACTACCCTTGGGCATCAATTATTGGCCACATCAACGAGCCGGAAAAACTAGCAAAACACGAAATGTGTAATTCGTGAAGGAGTTGGATTTCCTTTGGGAGTTTTTCAATATTATTTTTTAACATGTCATGTGGCGATCCGCGCCCGGGCGCACGAAAGACGCTCGCCACTAGGGTGACTCACCACCAGCGGCACTCACTACGCACGATCCCCCACCAAAGGAAAAGGGCCGCCCGCAACCTGAACAGAGGGCGCGCCCTACGCTCGCACGACGGTTGTGGCCGCACGACCCACTTAAATAGGGTATGTGCCCCCTCATCTCGCCACTTCGATCAGCGCACTGTAATCGAACAGTCAGTACAGTCGTTAAGATAGTCTGACAAGCGAGCTCACCAAGGCACGCAGCACGAGCTCACCAAAGCACGTATCTAAACACGAGCTCACCAAGGCACGTGAATCAAAGCAAGCTCACCAAGGCACGCTACGACAAGCTCCCCACGGCATCCCATGCTACGCCTTCCGGTCCGGCAGCATCAGACCCGGAGCACATCACACTGGAGAAGAGTCACGTCAGTAGAAGAGTACGACGCTACTGCGTGGACCACCCGAGGCTATTATCACCAATCCCATCGACACCACGGAGGCGAAATCCGCGTCGCGATACCGACACCGCGCTAAGCTTAATTATCTGTACCTGTATATATTCGTATTCTGTAAATAAACTGTTACGACCACATCGAATTCTCTTGGATCCAACGAACTACGCAACGCAACCCCCACAAGGAATTTTTACAATATTATTTTTTAACATGTCAATTTCTTTTTTATTTGACTTTTTTTAAATAAAAAGATTGATTCTAAAATATTGCTTTTATAACACTTATATCATTCTTCCATCTGGCTCATTAGCATGTTCAACTACTGATTTTTTTGTTTTCTCTGATGGTCAACTACTAGGTCACAAGCACATATTTTTTTTCTTTTCTCTAATCAGTGGTTTATTATTTGGGAACGGATTTATTTTTATCTTATAAAAGATGTGTTACTAAGTTTCTTCTACCTTACCCCTCCGTGTTTTGAAACATGTTAAGCATCTCACATACTAAAACTGTTGCGTAACACTCTCATATAGTCAACGACTGGTGCCTTTACCTTAATGTTATACTACAAATTTTCAAAATGATTACTGGGTACAAATATTTTGTTTAATCCTGCCATTGAAACTTTTACTTTCTTCCGCAGATACTGGAAAAGAAAGTGTTACTTTTATCCACTCAGTTAGTTGCTAAGGAAACGAGTGAGTGAAAGTACTTTACACTTGCTCTTATGTTACTTTCACTCACCCTAATGTTAGTGGAAATATTACAATGTGTTCTTATCGTGTTATTTGCATATTTTATGGACATTATTAAATAAACTATCACATTAAACGCCAAAATTGTTACATAATTGACGGTTATTTTTTATTTGAGGCATAGCAACCACGTGCCTGCATTTTATAATGAGCAATATTAGTAATAAATATTCTTCACGTTTTATTTTATACATTTCATGGGCAGGATTAAACAAAACGCTATAAAGCACTTGTGATGAAACCAATTTCGCCCATTTCTGCATAAATTGCACACTCGCCTACTGCTCGTGTACAAACAGCACGCGTGAGCGTACTTTTATCACTTATACTGTACAATATTGCTAAAAAGGTCTACTTACGATGACTGAAATTCCAATCTATTAATTTTACAATCTCTAGATTTAATCTCCAACTGCTTTGGAATCGAAAGCCTCATAATGGCCGGCTCATGTTTGGTCCAGTAACTTTTGGGTTGAGGCTTCTGTCCAGAAATTTTAGAACTCTGCCTTTTGGGCATCTCAAAGAATTTCTTGACCAAATTCGAATTGTCGCGCTTCCTCTGCCTTGCCAATCGTTTGGACAAACCGCGGACTTGCGCCCGAAACTTGTGTGACAAATACGCCCTCTCTATAATCATGACGGCTTGCTTGTCCGACATCTTCGGCTTATGCGATTTTTTACACGTGTGATAATGATATAGATTTGTCTGAAAAAATTATTTCTTTTAATGTTCGTAACTAATTTTAATTAGTACAATTACTACTAATCATCTACATTATAAAAGCATACAGTTAATTTGATCCAGAATCACAGTGGTAGTGGCAGATGACCCCGTAGTAAGGTAAAACAATTGTAAAGACATAAATCAATTAATAAATTAGTTTAATTTTAGGTAGAAACGCCAAAGTGGCGGAATCTATTGCCTGAATGCTGTACTGAACCAAATCCGGGAGGCTTTAACACCGACAAGATATGGACATTGCCAGCGGCGGCAAATATAACAATATTAATGTGAAAATTAAAGTTCCCCCATCAGAACACCTACAGGCGGGTTTAGTTTAATTTTATTTATTTTTAATATTGGCGTTGGTAAGGTAATATGTTGAAAACCAACATGATTCGGGAACTTTCAATAAAATGCACTTTGTATATACAGGGTTTTTCACGGAAGGGTCAAAGAATCGTTGGCTTTCCGTTGTGGGGTATACATAAAAATATTTTCCGATTATAAAGTCGATAATTATTTATAACTTTATTATAAATCATATTTTTTCTATCTTAAATATTTAAGGGCAAAAAGTTACTTTGACGCTTCAGTGAGACACCCGGTATAAGATAATTTGTATCAATACATATATAAATAATTCTATTCTAAAGCCACTTGCGATGTTTCGTATCAAGGGATAGAAACAAAGCCAGTAAAATACATTAAGGTAAAAGTTTTACAGTGTAAGTGTTACAATGTAACAAAAAAACAAAAACAATGGCAAATGAAAACTAATACCTTAATGTGTGCAAAAAGTCACTTACATTGCAAAACAATCCAAAATGATTTATTTACTAAAAAAAGAACAAATTAAAAATGTGCAGACACAGCATTACATTACTTACCATAACAGCAAAACTGTAAATGATTATTTACAGAGGCGGCTCGTGAGTCCTCGTAGGTGAGGCAACGAAAGATAAGTTTACGGGTCTCCACTACAACCGCTCGCGCTTATAAAAAAATAATTGAAACTATAAACTGAATTTAAAATATTGTAAAGGGTGGGCCATCGCAAGAAATCTTTTTAAAATCTTAATAAAACACAAACGGCTAGA
The DNA here is from genome assembly GCA_910593695.2 of Ocypus olens. Lineage (NCBI taxonomy): Eukaryota > Metazoa > Arthropoda > Insecta > Coleoptera > Staphylinidae > Ocypus > Ocypus olens. The sequence continues at coordinate 13,319,822 of OU343053.1, read as the reverse complement.
AGGAATTTCATGATCTTGCATTTATTTTGTAGCCAAGAGTATCTAGTTATACATGGAATATGACATCCGTCAAATGGCTGCCACGGCTGGCCTTACAATAGTCCATTCTCTCAACCCAATTTTTCAAAACTTTTTCCAACGTCTGTTGCAATGGCATTTTGGATATTGACTTTAAGATCGTCGATCGTTGCTGGATCGTTGGCATAACAACGTTCTTTAACTGCACCCCAGAGATAAAAGTCCATAGGCGTCAAATCGCAGCTCCTTGCTGGCCAAATCACATCTCCACGACGGCTGATTACACGATTTTCGAACTTTGGCCGCAACAAGTCGATAGTTTCGTTGCTAGTGTGGCATGTCGCCCCATCTTGTTGGAACCAGATGTTGCCCACATCCAAACCAGCAATTTGCTCCCAAAAAACGTTTGCTATCATGGTCCTATAGCGGTTTCCGTTGACCGTTTCGCCAGATTCAAAGAAAAATGGGCCGATGATGCCGCCGGCCCATAATTCGCATCATACAGTCACTCGTTCGGGATGCATTGGCTGCTCAACGATCACGTGCGGGTTTTCCGATGCTCAAAACCTGCAGTTTTGCTTGTTTACATAGACCCCGAGGTGAAAATGCGCTTCATCGGAAAAGATAATTTTTCGCCAAAATTCACCATCGGCTTCCAGCTACTCTAAGGCCTAATTAGTGAAGTTGTATCGAAGTGGATGGTCAACTCTCTTCAACTGCTGTGTTATTTGGACCTTACCGAATAAATCGATGTCTTTATGTAAAATACGCCTCATGGTAGTGCGACTAATGTTCAATTGCTGAGAGCGATGACGAGTCGATGTTCTCGGGTTGGCTTGCACACTACGGGCTACAGCAGTAATATTCTCGGGTGTACGAACCGGATGAGCTTGTGGAGCTTTAGTACGGTCCACCAGCATACCAGTTTCACGTGCTTTTGAACTTTCAGAACACTTGCGTTTGGTACATATTCGCGACTGAATTTTGTACGCAATTTTCGCACTGATTCTGCAATACACGAATTACATTCAAAGTAAATTTTTAACATTTCCCAACGTTCATCAAGCGTATAGCGTGCCATTTCGTTAACCGGGTGTTGTATACTGAAAAACTGTCATACATCAGATGTCAAATATCATGAAAGTAAAAATAAAGTGGTAGTTAAAAAATATTCCAAGAGATGGCCCACCCTTTATATAATACATAATATAATTTTATGTAATTTTCAATTCAGTTTAATTATTGATTACCACGTGTTGCGTCGTGGCAATCTTCAGTTGGCTCCGGAGATTCGTTAATTCGCAAATTTTATCCCCACACGCCCTGAGTTCTCAATAGTTATAGTAACGCCCGCAACCATCCTCTTCATTGAAACTATATTTTGCTCATTTTTGTGTTGCCTCACTTTCGAATTTTCACGAACCGCCACTGATTATTTAAGGATGTATTAAAAAAAAAGGTATCAACGTATGTTCATTTATACTTAAGATCAGTATTGTTGCAATTAAGACAGTAATCATTAAATAAGTCCACTTTAAAATGGAATTACGTATAGTATTGGGAATAACCTGTTTATTTATTTTTTAGTCCATAGGATGGTATAAGAGGAAATGTATACATTCCGATCATATATTTCTATTTTTACACAATAAAAACGTGACTGGCACATAAAATTTTGTTAATCTGACCCTCAGGAATGATGCACACACATACACATACATAAGTACATACATACACACATAAATAAATAGATGGCCTTCTAAGCTAAGATGTGACGTTGTTGATTTTTTTGGGACCAGCACCACATACCGTGTTCTTTCTGGTCGACAGAAACTCGTCTATCGTCGGCATTTTGCCCAAATTCGTCCTCTCGTTGGACAGCTTCGGCGTCAGCTTGAAGTCGTTCATGTTCCTTCCGCCCTTCTTCTCCCTGGGCTTCGACTTTTCGATCATCTGCGTTCTTCTGTACTGGTCCAGGTAAATCAGAAACTCTCGGTATGTGAAGTAGGTTTTTTCGGTTCCGCTCCAGTTGCGAGCCGATGGCTCCTTTAGTGCCAATATCGAGTTCCAGTGTTGGTAGTCGTCGTTTTCTTGGCCGTACCAATACTTGATTATGACAAAACTGTAAAAGATTGTTCGTTGATAATTAAAACTATTGTTCTGGAATCCAACAGTATAAAACCATTAATCTAAGGAAGTGTGAATATTGACACAAAAATATAAGCAAATGAAAAAAAAAACACCTTTATTGGCATATACATCTTTACATATTTACATATTTTTCCTGCACTCCTTTTCCCTCCCCAATTTCTCAGCATCTTTACCCCGGCCCCATCCTCTCTCATCCATTCCGCTACCCTCTTATTCCTTTTCCTTCCCATCCATTTCTCATTCACTCCCTCACATTCCTCCGCCGGATAACTCCATGTATAAGCAAATGAATATGAATATGACTTCAATAAAATTAAATAGAAATTAAGTAATTGGTGAAGCGGTACTCTCTCAAGGGCGCTACACCGACCACGAACCTATTATTTCCACTGCTCGGACGTCAAAATCAACTATTAGACCAGGGATGCACAGTCTTTCGGAAACTAAGAACCACTTACTCCTCAGGTGCATTAAAACAAAGTGGCGATATGATAATCGCACGATTTAGCAAGTCCTACCCAGACCTGGTACCGGTCGAATATTTCATAAGAAAGGGCATTTAGTGCCGATAATATTTAATATTTAAACAAATACTCCCTTATCTCTACAAGTCAGCACGGCTTCAGAAAGAATTTCTCCACACATACCGCTCTACATTCTTTCTACCGCCAAGTAATTGAACACCTTGAAGCCGGCGAGCACCCCGTAGGTATGTTTATCGATCTAAGCCGTGCCTTTGACTGCTTAAACATCGAGCTTCTCCTGAGCAAATTACATGCGTACGGCATAAGAGGCGCTGCATATAGTTGGTTCAGGTCCTATCTATCAAACAGGAAACAACGAGTAAAAATACATCACACCAGAAATAACCTATCCGACAGCTACCTATCACCTTACGAGACTATTAACATAGGGGTTCCTCAGGGATCAATCCTTGGGCCACTGTTATTTGTCCTTTTTATAAATGACGTTGCCGGCTGTGTCCCCCAAATCCCAATACTTTTATATGCGGACGATACTACCGCCATTATAAGCTCCCCAAGTAACCATGAGCTTGAACGCTTCTGTAATGAAACATTGAGCAAGCTATCATCTTGGTTTCTACACAATAAACTTTCAATAAACTTAACAAAAACTGTATATATAAGATTCCACACTAAACAAACGAAAAAAGATTTAAACCTAAACATCAGCCTAAATTCCCAACAACTCTCCCCCTGTGAACAAACCAAGTTCCTAGGAGTGTATCTAGATCAGACCCTTGATTTGACGACGCACTGCAAAAAACTAGCAACACTTTTAAATTCTTACTGCTATAACATTAGGGTGATAAAACCCTATTCTAACACTACCTTCTCTAATTATATATGAACTCTGCAAATACGTCTACATGAATAATCCTCATTTTACTCGAGCAAGCTATCCCACCAGGAAAAATGATGATATTTATATAAGGCATTATAGATTAAACCTTACCAAAAACAGCCCACATGTACTTGGAGTCTTAATGTTTAACCGTCTGCCGCACAACATAAAATCGGCTGTGTCACAGAAAGCCTTTAATAAATCTCTGCGAGATTTCCTACTTGAAAACATATTTTATTCTGTAAACGACTTTATGGCCTAGGTGCCACTATATAAGTGTAACGGCAAAGTAGACTTTGTACTCTACTCCTATTTGACGCTTCCTACTTGTATATATCTGTACATCTATCGGAAATAAATTATTATTATATTATATTATTATTATTATATTTGGGTCACGATTGTTCACGCGCTAGGTGAACTTTTTTAAACATAGAAACTGCAATTTTTATTACACTATCTTTTTCTGCTAATTAAGGGGTTATCCTACTGTAGCCAGCGTCCAAACAGGCTAAGTTTTGGGACTTTATTTCGGGAAAACTACAAATGCAATTTGTGTAAATATTTATATTTTTGTATGTAGTCGTATAACGAGTGTGTGTAAAACTAGTCATCCCGAAGTATTAAAATTGTCACAGGTTATTCTTTTTCACGTCGGCCGATGTTTACCGTGCTCGATCGGTCGGTGAACATGATTACGCATAATAAACTACATGGTATTAGCTAAGAATTGACGGAGCCTTTTCTTTCTTTTCGTCTTGGGTTACGAGAAAAAAATTCCTAAACTTATTCGTAGTTATCAGAGCAATAATACGTTATTATTAATATATATCGCAAAACAAAACGTACTTACAAAATCGTCCGTTACATCTAAACTAGTAGTCCTCTGAACATGTGTACCAAATTTCAAGTCGATTCATCAATCGCAGCCTGAGATATCGTGTACACCGTTTTGAAAAACATACACTCACTTTCATATGAAATGCACCACACAGAAAGAATAATACGATTGATGCAAAACTTGGTGGTGAAAACAATTGTTTATTCGTCGGTACAAAATGATTAAACTCTCAATAAAGAAAGTTGAGCCACTGAGGTTTTTCCGTCATGGTTATCTTAAAATTCCTCAACTTTTTATATGGGCACTGAAGAATATTTACTTAGAATTTTATCAGCTATTTTGTCATGAAGCTGTCACATTGACAGTTCATAGTGCCCAGAGTAAGACAACACCCAAATTTTTCCCAAACTTCTGAGTTAGATAGGGATCAAATTATCGGCATGAAAGACAGGTTTATCGTTCCGCGAAATTGGCAGAAGAATGAATCGAGACCACACAACTGTGTTGCGAGAATATGGTCTTCCTGGTCAGAAGAAGGTATACAGCGATATCGTCCGGCTGGAAGACCTCCCGGACGTAGTAACGCCCGTGAAGATCGGCTTCTGAGACATAGAACCTCCTACGTCGCTCGTGCTTTCAAACTTTTCTCTCATAATGTAAAAACCTTCATAACGTTACTTGTATCGTAAATTACTATTATTATTTGTGCCCTCTGCAATCAATTCTAGTTAAATAAAATGCAGAAAATAAAACCAGAAGAATAAACAAATTTTAAAAATCTAAAAAAAATAAATTAGAGATTCAACAATAGAAAAATTAAAAAGAAAATACATAAAATACTAACGAAAAATGAATAAAAAATTACCAAAAGTTGGCAAAAATTGAAAATAAAACTAAAAAATCTCTCGATAATTGGCAGTCTTAATGACTTTAGCTATTTCAAAGTCATTTGAGACAAATGGTGCAAAAAACTCCTATATTGCTTTTTCTTCTAACAGTAAGTTAGTAAGTAAATATTAAAAAAATGAATATCTCAAAAAATGTGGGACAAATTAAAATATGTTTCAGATAACAGTTATTAAAATTAATTAGCACAAGAAGATAGTGTATTAAAAATTTTCAGTTTAAAAAAAAAAAAAAAATAAGTTGACCTTGGTCTGACCTTGCTACGCTTTCCATGTTGACCCAAATACCGCCATACCGATTTGGTAAAGTTCCTAATTGAAAAAGCTTGCTCGCAGATATACACTAATAGACAAAATTAGCACACCTCCTATACATTTAAAAAGGAGGCTGTTCAGTCACACTTTTCACTTCAATTTGGTCTCTTGCTAATCATTTAATGTGAGGTTAAGACGTGTTTTACACCAACTTAAGTGAGCATGATGCACTCAAAATTGTCGTCTTGGTGGACAAGAAGGGTATAGCCAAAGTGAGGTTGCCCGGAGACTTGGTATTCGTCATATGATTATTGGTCGATGTCTCCAGTGGTTTAGGGAAACAGGTTCTCGTGCTAGGAGACCAGGGCAAGGCCACCAAGGTCCACAGACCAAGTGGAAGATCGTTTTATTCGCCAACAAGCTTTAAGAAATCGGTTTCTCACCGGTAACGAGATAAAAAGTGGACTTCGAGATATACAAAAGTTGAGATTTCAAACAAGTAAGAAGGCCCTATGAATCTGGATTGAATGCAAGACCCAGCAAAAAGCCTTATTTTAACCATAGCCCGAAGCAAGCTGGGCTTTAATTTGTTAGGGGATACGTGGATTTTCATTTACATGACTAGAAGTCTTCTTTACGGATGAAGTCAGAGTAGGCTTCAAATCTTCCGATGGACGCACTTTTATCTGCAAAAGACCAGGAGAAAGATATGGCCAAACATGAATGGTTATAGTGGCTTTTCATGGTGGCTCAATAATGTATTGGGGTGGCACTTCTTTTGAGGCCCGTACAGACCTTGTAGTGATCCGAGGAAGAGCACTTAACTCTCCGAGATAAATCCAAGAAATTTTGGAACAACATGTCTTACCTCTTGCACGTTACATAGGCGATAATTTTTTGTTTGTGGACGATAATGCCAGACCACATCGAGTCCTCATCGTGCACGAATAAGTAGACGAGGTTAGCAATCAACGTTTAGTATAGCCAGAGCGTAGTTCTGGCCTAGCCGTGGTTGAACACGTTTGGGATCAGCTCAAACGACGTATCCTCCTGAAAACTTGGCCGAGCTTGAAAACATGGTTCTTAAATAATAGCATAACATTCCTCACGATTTCATCACAAACCTTTCCCATGGCATCCAAAGAACTGGATACGGTAATGCACGACATTGAAACCGTTAAAAATTGAAATTTTAATTTTTTTCATTCGCAAATTTTCACCGGAAAGGCCCTAGTCGATTAAGATACTATAATCGGCCTTAGACGGATTTTCCTCCAAATCATAGTAAGACAAAAATTTTACTATATCTTTGAACCTCTGCTCGCGCCAGGGGCGGAGATATTAGGTCACTTATGGCGGACCAAATATAATTATTATATTTTTTTCGATTGTAAGACCGAAAATTTTAAATAAAAAAATGGACAATATGCTGCATCTTTGGTATTTTTTAAGAAAAAAATTGAACAATTACTTTCTGAGTAATAACGCTTAGAAATTTTCTAAGTTACGTTACTATATTTTCCAGAAAAGGGACCACTTCAAGAAATTCATGAAAAATGCATGTTATAGAGTTGTATAATATATAATTTCCTTAGAGTTTAGAATGGGGTGGAACTATATTAAAAAAAATAAAAATTATTATACCGTATAACCCATTTTAACTTATCCACTGGAATATCTCGGCAAATATGCATCGTTTAAAAAATATTCCGAATAAAAGTTTAATGGTTTCGAAGGGGGCATGCGATCCTATAAAATGCTCCTCGCTCCCACCCCCTACGGGGTGGAGGACGGAATCAACTTCCAAATATTAAATAGGAACTCCTATTTTTTAATGCAAGTTCGGTTCTACACCAAAAATTAAGTGGTTTTTATCCGAAATATTTTTTTGAATTCGGGATACATGGCGGTAGAATCGTCAATATTGGATTTTTTTCAAAAATGGCGCACACAATCAGTGAATATTTTAGATAAATTATAATGTTAACATGCAACAAAAAAATGTTTAAAAAATGGTGATGTGGCCATCATGTTACTTTCTCCGATGGGTAGAAAAGGTAAAAATGACAAATTATGTTTCAAATTCTAATATTTTTACCGTAAGTTTACTGAAAAAAACTAAAAAAAAATCTTGAAAAAGATTTCTAAAAATAGTCCTGATTAAAAAGTCCTAGAAATCTAATAAAAGTCCTGAACGAGAAAATCTTGAAAAAAATTTCTAAAAATTGTCACTTAGTCAAATAGTTACTTTCTCCGACTTGATGGTATCATAGTTATTTATGTTTACGCTTTCATGGTTTATTTTCAATTGAAATCATATTTTAAATGTACATCGAGCGTTTTGTAGACTTGGATGAAACTGACGTTTAATACGTCAAAATTATGAAAGATGGAAAAATAAACATGAAAGTCTTGAAAAAGTCACTATAAAAAAGTCCCGATAAAAAGTCCTGAAAAAAGAGCCCTGACGAAAAAATGTTTTGAAAAACAAGTCCTTCTAAAAGACCAGAAATATAGTCCTGAAAGAAAAACACAAAATTTCCTGAACAAAGTCCTGGAAAAACAGTTTTGGAAATCAAGTCTTGAAAAAGAGTCCTGTTAAAAAGTTGCAGAAGAGTCGTGAAAAAAGTACTGCAAAAAGAGTTTAAGCCATCATATAAAACACCAAATATAAATGTCCTTAACAAATCCCGAAAGAACTCCGAAAAAGAGTCCTAAAATAGTCCTGAAGAAAAGTCCTAAAATAAGTCTTGAAGAAAGTCCCGAAGAAAGTTCTAAAAAAAGTCCCGAAAAAGAATACTGTTAAAATATCCTGAAAAATTTGTCCTGTAATCTTGAAAAAGAGTTATGAAGATAACATCGCAAAAAATCCTAAAGAAACATTTCTGAAGAAAAACCTGTAAAAAGATCATTAAAAAAGACCTGAAAAAGTTCTGAAAAAATTGTCCTGAAAAAACTCCCAAAAAGAGTCTTGAAAAAATGTCGGGAACAAGAAGCCCTGAAAAAGACTACTATGGAAAAATTTGAAAACCGCGTTCAATTTGGAGTTTTCGTTTAGCCACTACGGCCGATCAAAATCTGAAAAAATCGACCTTTTTCCATTTTTTCCTAGATGAAATCGATTTAGCTCGTTCTGATGTTTTCTGATGAAAAAAATTGTATTACATAAAGGTGTACGATGATTATTAAAATAGTAGATTTTTTCGATTTTTTCCATTTTCGAGTTTTCTTTGCTGACGCATCACGGGCTTTAAATTGACATTTGTTCTTGCAAAAGTACATTTTCCGAGGCGTCTTGAAAAGATCTTTTCAGTAATTTGTAGAAACCCCGAATCGAGCCGTTGGTTTCTTTAGGAAATCATTTCAAAGCCAATTTTTGAGCAAAAGTAAGACCCTTGGGTAGTTTTTCAGGTTTTCGTCAAAAAATTTAAATCGCCAATTTAAAACCGCGTTCCATTTGGAGTTTTCGTTTAGTCGCTACGGCCGATCAAAATCTGAAAAATAGATTTGATGAACATGTTCATGGTGACACGCTATTTTTTTTGCTATTGAAGAATTTTTTTTAACGCCAATCAATTTCTCTCGCTTTTCTGATGAAAAAGAAGGTATACTTCATGGTCCATGAAAAAAAAAATTGCATTTTTTGAGCAAAAGCTCCAAGGGCTTTACTTGTGTACATTTTCAAGTTTTCGTCAAAAATTAAAAATCGACAATTTTAATTGAATCCGACTAATTCACATACACAGCCATTTATATTTACGTTTTCATGGTTTATTCTTAATTGAAATCATATTTTAAATGTACATCGAGCATTGTGTAAACTCGGATGAAACTGACGTTTAAAACGTCAAAATTATGAAAGATTATACTTCATTTTTTCATTTGAAAAATTATACTTCAAATTTAAAAACTCAGTTTACTCAAAAACTAAAGGGATTTCTAAAAAAAACTTATTCTTTATAAGTTTTTCATTTTAGCATATTCTACAATTATTATTAACATAAATTTGCTGTAACTATTATAGTTTTATAATTATAAATCGAAAATTAAAAAAAATATATAAATTTTTTTCTCGGATAAAAATGATTTTATGAAAAATGTTTTCAAGCTAAAGTTGTTCATTTCTTTGTTGTCTTCAAATTTTGTTTAAATATTTTTGTTATATTTTTCATATTTAAGAAAATATTGGAAAAAAACAAAAAAACAGTTAGGGTAAACGCCCACTTCCGGTGTATGAAATTTTACCAAAAGCTTTTCAATTCTTCAGATTATTAAATAAGACGGATGTACAAAGTTTCATTACAATTGCTCTATTAGTTTTTGAGATACAGCGCGCACAGACAGACACACAAACACACATACACACACCATCACAGACACACACACACAGACACATTTTTTTTTCCAGAAATTGTTGAAATGGCATCTAGGGACCCCAAAACGGATATTTCCGTAAAAAAAATTTTTGAAAAAAAAATCACGATCACAATACTTTCTCGTACTTCGTAACGGAGAAAGTAAAAATTAAGATTTTGTTTGTTTGTCAAAGTGAAAACTCGTTTTAACATAAAATATTAATATCTTGTTCACCATTGAAATGGGGAGTTGAAAAAAAACTCTCGAAGTAAACTTTACATACTTTTCTTTCATACAAAGACTCATGGTCCCAGTAAAGCCCGTTTTTCAGGTTTATGGGAATGCTTTCATTTTTGCGAATACTACACCATCTATCACAATCTTGTTGTTGCGGCTCGAATTGTGGCGGCTTTAGAAGATGGCCGCGTTCAGCGCGAAATTGCGAGAAACGTTGATGTAAGTCTCTCGAGTATACAACGAGTATGGCGGCGGTACGAAGAGACTGTGTGCTCACTCGAAGACCTGGTTCAGGGCGAGGCAAGACGACAGCTAGAGATGACCGCTTTCTTGTTTCTAGTGCTTTGAGAAACCGGACGGTCACGGTAGTTTCCCTTCGAAATCATATGCAAGAAGTGAGAAATGTAGACATAAGTGAGTGGACAGTTAGGAGACGACTTCATGCTACTGGATTATCTTCTCGAACAAGAGCTACTGGACTGCCGCTTTCCCGTGAACACCGGATTGCGAGGTTAAATTTTGCACGAGAACACTTGGCTTTTCCGATGACTCGCGATTCTGTCTTAGGAGCTCAGATAGACGTGTAAGAGTGTGGCGACGACAAGGCGAGAGATATGCTCAAGCATGTATTACTGAGCGACTTCCATTTGGTGGAGGATCAGTTATGGCATAGGGAGGTATATTTTTTGACACTCACACGGAGTCATCCTTTATCGAGATTGGGCCGTTGACATCGATACTTATATCAACGCTCAGAAGACATACGTTTCTACTATTGACTAGGATGATGCGCATATAATAGTATAAAAAAATCGCTCGTCTTTGATATGTTCGGAAACTGATGACGTAACGCCAACATTCATGAAATAAACTGTACTTAATAAATAAAGGAACACAATAGCGGAAACAATTTTTATTTTCGTTAGAATTAACCGAATTCATTTTGCAATGAATTCAATTGTTAAATCTTGCAAATTTTTAATTATCATCAAGTAAGGCAACTCATTAAAATCTATAGATTTTGTTTAGTTTTTTCGTAAAAAAATTGGTCATAAAGTTAGAATAGGAATTTTTGTTATGGAACGATGGATAATGTTTCTCTTTCTTTTGATGTCATTGGCTTTTATTTGAAGCGGGAATTTGCATAAAGATGATATACTTCAATCAATGGATCTTTGCGTGCACGTCATAAACTACTGAACCTAGTTCCGACAATATTTTCTTGCTTTTACTCTCTGCGATAAGTTAAATTAGACGTAATAATGTGCTTACGTATGTCGTCCAAGGCGATAATACTCCATTTTCGGCAATGACGCACACCCAAAGATTCGTTGATCAAACTATATATGATATACAATGTAAATGTTTAGATTTACGACCAACCTGTTTTTTTATAGAAATCAATATCAACTTACGCAAGTCCATCATCGATCATTTTACATATATCCGCATCCTTCGCTAAATCCCTGAATTCCGGATTGTCTGGATTTCTCTTGATGTCCACCAGTTGCCATGGAGCCAGATTTCCGAATCGGACACAGCTCAAAACCGACGTTTTGTATTTATCCCTATTCTCCCAATCGTGCTTTAACCATCGCACCGCAGACATAAAGACCTCCATCTCACTACAAAGTAACACGCGTTAAATTACTGTCAGACTTGTTGCATCACGGAAATTAACCAATTCACGCAAATGTAGTTGGATTGCAAAAAGTTCTGAACATCTTCGAGATCGAGCTCCAGCCAATCTTGCGAGCTCACCAGCATCAGGAAGAACTTCTCTATTCTAGGCAACATCAGTTCTCTTACTTCAGGTAGGCTTTTCTCTTTCGCATCGATGTACAGTAAGAATGCGGTGTCCTCGGAAAATACGTCGGGGTTATCGATAAATGCCCAGCATTGCTCTATCAAATCTATACAAAAAATTGGTTATACTTACAAAAAATTATCTTGAAAATGCCCTAATTAACAATATACCTCAACACAGTATAAGATTAATCAAGAATGTAGAAGCATTCAACTATACCACGAGTTGCATAGAAAATTCGTTTTATGACTAGTTAAGAATAATAATTTTCTTTTTCTGCAGCCGTCCCGAAAATAAAACTTTATGATTTATTAAATCGAAAGTGCCACTTTACATAAATCGTACCGAAAGTAGTTATTTTCGGGACGGTTTTGTTCCACTTTCGAAACGATTTTTTGACTTTCGGGACGATTTTTGTTACTTCCGGGATGATTTTGGGTATATATGTAGGCGGCCTTGGCAAAAACATTAATTTCGTATTTAATTATGACAACGCTTGTCATATAACATTCATGTGTGCTTTTGCTTTTTTAACATACAAAACGGCTGCAGAAAAAATATTATACGTAACACGTTCCAAAAGTGATTTTACGGGACTCGCAGGATGCTAGGTCGAGCCGTAGGTTCCGTAAAGTATCACTTTTGGAACTTGTTACGTAAATTGCCTTTGAAAATTATTTTTAGAACTGTCAACTAATCTATAGCTTTCGATATTTTTGTGCTGCTTTTGAAGGAATAGAAAATTTGTATGAAACAATTGTACATACCTTTAATTTTTAAATATTTCGCAGCGTTGAAGATATCGAGAACATTCTCTCTATTTAATTCTCGATACGATGGATCGCCCGTGATCATCCATTCGTAGATGAAAGCAAACGAAGCTGGACTACATTTATCCTAAACAAATGCAAATAGAAACTCGGAAGATCAATATTTACTACGAGGTACCGATGGAAGTTCAACTTTCTTAACTGCTACGTACGTATGAAACACTTCTGAATAACACTGAAGCACTAACAGGTGACAATTAAATTCTTCATTATCTATGTATACTTTGCAATCGGCATTCCTGGAAAATTTTAACCAATTAGTTACAAGCATTAATTATCATTCCCCATCAACGACAAACTTGATTTCTGAAGTTTTAACCCGCCATTGGTAACGCAAAATTTGACTTTGATCAATGGTCACGCCGGTCTCACGCACCGTGGTTTTCAACTGAAGATCTTTCGAAACGTGTTACTGATAGTTCATGTTTTTTTTTTTAATTTATGCTCTTTGGCAATAAAACAAAGATATTTAATCAATTTAAGCTCTGCAATGCGGCAGCTACTCGAAATTGCAGCAAAAACCAATAACAGAGAATACAGTAATTCGATTTTTTTAACACACCTGGTCTCACAGACCAGTGGGTCACCATTGGCGGGTTAAATAAATTTTAGTTAATAAAATAGTTAATAAAAACTTTTCAGATTTACTGAGCTTATGATGAAATGAAGATTTGACTTACGTAAAATTTGTAATTCTAGCGTAGAGCTCTAAATACAGGTTCTTCTTCTCCGGTAAAGCCACTTCATTCCAATCAATGGCATCAGTCGCGGTGTAACCCAATCGATTTAGATTTAATTCAGGATCTAAAATTTCATGCGTTGCTTTGCCCTCATACTCGGATGACTCCTTCTCCTTGCGGATCGGCGCGTCCGCGAAACGTCCCACCAACAAGGAACCCAAACTCGAGCCCAGCCCCTAAGAAAGTAAAGACCTCAACAAACAGAAAGCGCTACAGTCTCTCGAATACCACCTGTTTAACAATTGCATTAATGGCCGAATTTTTGTTGTATTCCCCCTCCTTATTCATGATTTCCGCTCTTTTATCTGTAATGTTGACTTGAGTATTTTGTGGATCGGCCACCAAAACGCTGAACTTGTCGGTTTCGAAAACTACCTAAAATACTGGATTATTTAACATATTTAAGAATTGGAACCAAAATTTGTGTGAGCGGGGGCGGGACTACCTTTGGGCCAACCCACCAGGCTAAGATGTGTTTTTTTTTCAATAATCTCCAGACATTTACTAAAGGGGCGTCAAACTTTAAATAACGACGTTTTTGATTAATTCTAATAGTAAAGGGTTTTCCAATAAGAGGTTTCATTTTGAATAGCCCGCTATCTGGGCAGCTGTCATTTTTGCAGCAGTCATCTTTTGACATTTGACAAGTAAAAACTATGCCATTAGTAAAAATGCAACGATACACGCTTCAACAACGCATTGAAATGATTAAAATTCACTACAGAAATGGTGAAAAATTTGCAGTCACAGTTCACCAAACTAAAGCACTTTTGGGTCATCGTGAAGCACCTTCTCGGCCAGCAATAGTAAAACTGGTTAAAAAATTTGAGCTGTTGGGACAACTTAGTGATGTGAAGAATCGAAACCGTGTGCGTCGCTCAAGAACAATTGAGAATATTGCTGCTGTAGCCAATAGTGTTAACGAAAATCCAGGTTTGTCGATTCCTCGTCGATATTTGAAATTAAACATTCCAAAAACGACACTACACCGTATTTTGCATAAAAACTTAGGTTTGAAGGCTTTTAAAGTTCAGTTAACACAAGAAGGTCGATCATCAGCGACGTCGTGTCTTTGCTGATTGGGTCCTTGAAATGTATCAAAATGATCCGGATTTTCATCTAAAAATCACCTTCAGTGATGAGGCCCATTTTCACCTCGGAGGCTACGTGAATAAACAGAATTGCCGTATTTGGGGCTCGGAAAATCCAAGAATGCTTATTTAAAAGCCTCTCCATCTCCAACGTGTCACTGTTTGGTGCGGTTTTTAGGCTGGCGGTGTGATTGGACCTTACTTATTCGAAAATGAGGCTGGTGCAACTGTTACGGTGAATGGATTGCGCTATCGAGCTATGATTCATGATTTTTTATGGCCGGAATTGGAAGATGTTGATGTGGACGACGTTTATTTTCAACAAGACGGCGTTACGTGCCGCACAAGCAACGAAACAATCGCAATTTTGCAAAAAAAGTTTCCTTGCCGTGTTATTTCGCGAAGAGGTGATCACAATTTGCCCCCGAGATCTTGTGACTTGACACCTTTAGACTTGTTTTTTTTGGGGCCACGTGAAAGATAAGGTCTATGCCAATGCTCCACAATCGATTCAAGACCTAAAAAATGGAATTCGTGAAGTTGAGGACATACAGCCGCAAATGTGCCAATTGGTCATGGAAAATTTCATGAATAGGATATGGTACTGCAACCGTAGTCGTGGTGGCCATTTGATTGATATAGTTTTCCATCGTTAAAGGCATACCTTTCTTTTTACAATGAAATACATATCCATTGATTTCTCTTAAAATATACTCGTTTTTTTTTAAATATCAAAATAAAACCTCTTATTGGAAAACCCTTTATGAACGGTTCAAAAACAAGGCTTAAAATTATTTTCCAAAGTTTCGGTCTTCCTCAAGCTTGCCTTTGTTCCTTTGACTAAAATACACGTTGCAAAAAAACAGTCAAATTGAACCATAGAGTTATAATATTATCTGCTAGAATTTTTAACACACTTCTGTATTTTGTTTTCTTTGTAATTTCAAAATATATTAGGATTAGTTACATTTTTGCTTTTAGTTCAAATATCAATAAACCCTTATTATATGATGATATCCCCGTATTGAATTCTTCCGTTGGGCAATAAAGTTATTATTATCTAATGTTACGGTATCCCTTGCTGATGAAAATCTATCACTATGCTTACAGCATAGAGGTTCCCATTGGTGGTGCAATTAATATGGCTACCACAGAGAAAAAAATGGTGATGTGGCCATCATGTTACTTTCTCCGACTTGATGGTATCATAGCCATTTATATTTACATTTTCATGGTTTATTTTCAATTGAAATCATATTTTAAATGTACATCGAGCGTTGCGTAAACTCGGATGAAACTGACGTTTAAAACGTCAAAATTATGAAACATGGAAAAATTATACTTCAAATTCAAAAACTCGGTTTACTCAAAAACTAACGAGATTTCGAAAAAAACTTATTCTTTAGAAGTTGTTCATTTTGGTATTCTCTACAATTATTATTCATACAAATTTGCTGTAACTATTATCGTTTCATAATTATAAACCAAAAATTGAGACAAAATTAATAATTTTTTTTCTCGAATAGCAGTGATTTTATGAAAAATATTTTCAAGCAAAAGATGTTCATTTCTTTGTTGTCTTCAATTTTTGTATAAATGTTTTTGTGATATTTTTCATATTTAAGAAAATTTTGGCAAAAAACAAAAAACAGTTAAGGTAAACACCCACTTCCGGTTGTCGAAATTTTATCAAAAGCTTTTCAGTTCTTCAGATTATCAAATAAGACGTATGTTGAAAGTTTTATATCAATTGCTGTATTAGTTTTTGAGATACAGCGCACACAGCAGACACACACACACACACAGCACACACACACACACACACACACACACACACAGACACATTTTTTTTTTTCAGGAAATTGTTGAAATGGCATCTAGGGACCCCAAAACGGATATTTCCGTAAAAAAAATTTTTGAAAAAAAAATCACGATAACAATACTTTCTCGTACTTCATAAGGAAGAAAGTAAAAATACCTTTTTAAGTTGGCAAACTATGAACTGATAAACGAGTATTTCAATTCAATCAGTTGGGATTTCATAAACCTATCCTCAAATATTGAAGCTGGTCTCGATAAATTTTACGATATCATCCACGAAGCAATTGATCGATTCGTTCCTTTCAAATATATCTATCACAACAAATAATCTTTTCCTCAATGGATGTCAAGTGAATTAATTCATTTAATTCGCCTAAAAAGAGCAGCCCACTTAAAATTTAAGCAACATGGTCATATATGTATAGTGACTATTGTTTATTTGCATATTTTCGCGATTAATGTAAGAAACTAAGCAAAACGTGTTACAATAATCATCTGTCTAATGTAGAGTCTTCACTCAAATCTGATCCAAAATTCTTCTGGCAGTACGCTAAACAACTAAAAAAGGAAGATGGCTATCCAAGCCAGATGAGCTATGATACTATGAATGCTAGCTATGGATCAGATATTGTCAACTTATTCTCCTGAGTTACACTATTGCTCCAATATTAGTCTAGATAGTCATCTGACAGTCTCGATAGAAGAGGTATTTAATGTAATCATTAGTCTCAAGCCATCTCACGCCCATGGGCCTGATCAAGTGTCTAGTATATATGTACAAGATGGCGCCTCCGAATAATAAAAGTGAATTAATAGTGTGCAAATCATGTTCTGTGACTGTAAAAACTTATGTTACATGTGAGTGCTCCAAACACTATCACCCGAACTGTTTACTAAAAATATTTGGTGCAAATGTGGACGCTAAAGGAGACATCCGCTGCTGTAACAATTTAACCTCACAAGAAGTTAGGCTTGCCAGACGTACCCCTTTTAGGGGTATAATACCCTTTTCCCTGTATGGAATTTTAGAAATACCCTTTTTCAAAAAATCCGTAAGGGGTACCAAAAATACCCCATTCCATCAAAGCGTTCAAGAATCGCGTATAAAAAAAAATTTAAACGCCCTACTACGATAAGTATGAAATTATTTACAGCATTTATTTCGTCCGAATCAAAATCAGTTATGATCTCAACCAGTGGAGCCTTAACCGTCACATTTTACACTGGCTACATTTTTAACTAAAATTAATTTAGTACGAGTATTTGTCTAAAAGAACCCAGATTCTATGAATACTTGCAAAAATTAAATACAAGTTTCCACCCCGCACCAAGTGATGCATCAAAACTAATCGCTTCATGCTATCTCTTTTTATACAACCTCTTCGACTATTGAGTTAATATTTAAAACTTCCGCTTTTAAGTCTAACAGCGATGAAACAATAACTACAATTGAGCTAACAAGGACATTAATCAATAAACGTTTAGGAGTTATTTGGGTTTAAAATAACTCCGTAAGTAAATGTTAATTTCCCAACAACAAAAAATCTTATTTTATTGTTTATTATTAAACCATTAATACCTCTGTAAATTACAATTTGAATCATTAAAATCAATTTAACCATTAAAAAATTTCTGCGGCAATATTTATTATTGCAGGATTTTTACAGCACTTTTATTTCAAAAGATTAAAGGATTATATGTTTGGCGGTCATTTAATGTTTACATTATCAAAATCATCCCTTAGAATTGCTATTTAGAAGCTTTTAAACATTTATCGTTCGGATTTCCGCGCCTCGTCGCCACCTATTGGACGGTGGCTGAACTGCTAAGTGATGTTTTTGAACAGCGCCAAAATGCTCGAACTTTATACTTATTGTCAAAGTGTTAATGTTTAGCAATGGGTTATGCATGAAACGGTACACGATTAAATTTTTAATCGAATGGTGTATAAAATAGCTGAGGAAATTTAGCGGTTTTTCTGTAATTTGCAAATGAAAATTAAGCACGACACACTTACCGACATTTACAGCTCACTGTAACATAAAAATTCAATAAAGAAGAATTTGCTATATTCTTCAATCAAATACGGGTTACAATACTTATTCCTGATTAATCATTCAATTATTTATATTGTTAATGCATTACAATAAGAGAAATATACGAGAAATCATAATCTAAGTAGAGGGCTCTACCTGTTATCGTGGGGATAAACTACTTAATAATTTGTGGATGTAATCATTGTTGTAATAATCAAAGAATATTTAAAAACTTAAAAAGAATGTTGTCTCATGATTAAATAAATTCACTTGTGGATATTTACGTACTTAAATTGCAGAAACAATATTTTATAATATACACGCCTAATCCTAAGCAACCCGATATACGCATAACTCAAATTAATTTATTATTAAAAACTTCTAATTTTATACGTAACAGGAACAAAACCATAAGTGTAATCGTGAGTAAAGCTTCAGAAATAGTGCGAATATTTAAGTATTTAAATTGCGGAAACAATGGTATTATATAAACGCCTACTTACAGACAACCCAATATAGAATAACTAATATTAATTTATTATTAATCACTTCCAATTTTAAACATAATACGGGCACAAGTATGAGTGTAGTCCTTGGTAATGCTTTAAAAATATTACACTTATGGTTTTGTCCTTGTTACGTTTACAATTGGAAGTTTTAAATAATAAATCATTATTAGCTACACGTGTATTGGGCTGCCAGTAAGTAGGCGTTTATATAATATAATTATTTCTGCAATTTAAATACTTAAATATTGCCACTATTTTTACAGCTTTACTAAGGATTATACTTATGGTTTTGTCCCTGTCACGTTTAGAATTGGAAGTTTTTAATAATAAATTAATATTAGGTATGGGTGTATTGCGTTGTCTGTAAGTTGGCGTTTATGTAATATAATTATTTCTGCAACTTAAATACCTGAATATTCGCACAATTTTTGAACCTTTACTGAGGATTACACTTAAGGTTTTGTCACTGTCACGTTTAAAATTGGAAGTTTTTAATAATAAATTAATAGTACTTATGCGTATATCGGGTTGCCGGTGATTAGGCGGATATATTATAATGTATTGTTTCTGCAATTTAAATTCGAAAATATCTACAAGTAAATTTATATTTATTTATTATAACATTCTTCTTAAGTTTTTAAATATTCTTTCATTATTAAAACAATTATTAAATCCACAAATGAAAACGTAGTTTAGCCCCACGATAACAGAGGGTACCCTCTATGAAGATTAGGATTCCTCATATATTTCTCTTATTGTAATGCATTAATAATATAAAAAGTTAATTAAATGATCAGTAATAAGTATTGTGACCCGTATTTCATTGAAGAATATAGCAAATTGTTGTGCATTTAGGTTTTAAGTTACAGTGAACTGTAAATGTTGGTAAGTGTGTCGTGTTTAATTTTCATTCGCAAATTATAAGAAAACCGCTAAATTGCCTTAGCTATTTTATATACCGTTCGATTCGGAATTAAATCGTCTATTGTTTCGTGTATAGCGCATTGCTGAATATTAAGTTTTTGATTATAGGTATAAAGTTCGAGCATTTTGGCGCTGTTCAAAAACATCACTTAGTAGTTCGGCCATCGTCGAATAGATGGCGACGAGGCGTGGAAATACGAACGTAAAATATTTAAAAGCTTTTAAATAGTAATTCTGAGGGATAATTTCGATAAGTTTAAAGTTAAATCACCTAAAAACTTGCAACCCTTTAATCTTTTTCAAAAAAACGTGCCGTAAAAATCCCGGAATAATAAGTCATGTCGTCGCAATTCTTCATTCATTTTAATGATTTAAACGGTAATTTATGGAGGGATTAAAGGTGTAATAATAAACAATGAGGTAAGGTTTGTTGAATTTAAGAAGCATCATCTAATTTGGTTGCAAAGTCGCTGAGTTATGTGCGAAAACCCTCAAAATGCACTTTTTTTTGATCAAATTTTAATGCCTTTATGGTTGATCGAGTAAATTTTTTCCAACTCCGTACACATCGTCAAAGTTGGGCATGGTTTACTGGAAAAACATTTTTCTTTCACAGTGTTGCATGGGCGGAAGGGTTTACACTTAAGTTCGCATGCATGGTTTTAAAGAAGACACTTAAAAGTTTTTCGCCCTCAAAGATTCATCACAATCGATTGAAGCGGTGGCGGCGGGAGCGGCGGCGGCGGAAATGATATAAAAAACAATATTACAAAAAAAAATTTAAAATTCCTTTTGTGGAACATATTTCGCTCCTAAATAAGTTATATAAAAATTTTCAGCTTTCTCACGCCCCATTTTTGAAAAAAGGACATGTACATTTTCATTTTCTTTATTTGTTCGTCGAAAACCGATATTACGAAAATATATACCCCTTTTTCGAAATTTATATCTGGCAAGCCTACAAGAAGTTATGCCCGAAAAACAACTTTCGAAAGAAGGTCTATGCGACAATAAGGTGAGCTATCTTCAACGTATCATTCAACTCAAAGACGAATGTATTGAGGATCTAAGGGACAAAATCGATGTCCTAAAGGTCAGTCTCAAATTACTGGAAAAATACCTAAATATTGACAAGGAACTGCCATCTCTCAGCAACGATGTGAATAACACCGCTAAAATTTCTGCAATAAATAGTTCCGAACCTGGATCCCATCAAGGTGAACAAATAAAGCACGTAGTAGATAATCCAAATCGGTCAATAACCCCAAATCGACGAGACGCTGATAGTGCAGCAGGTAAAAAGAACCAGTCGAAAATAATTAAGAAAAAAACTGACGAGAATCCCAAGCCAGCTATTTTAAATGATAATATCGAAACTAGAACAACGGCGAATATTCCATCAACTCCCCGAACGGATAGAAATAAAAATAAAAACCCTACAGCAACAAATATTCCAATAAACTACTTAAGCAAGCAAAACACAGATATTCTGAAGGAAGCTGAAAGGACCACTGGGATCAAAAAACCAAATCACATTGTGGGAACTGCCAAGCCGCAATCAACAAAAATACAAGCGGAGTCCAAGAAGACATGGATATTTGTGAAGCGCGTGAGCCAAGAAGCATCACTTGAAGATATGAAGGAACACATCCAAAATATAATCAAGACTCCAGAGTTCGTAAGCGAACAAGTGATTATAAATTCAACAATAAATGCTTATAAAATCGGTACCGATTTTAAATATTATGACATAATCACAAATCCAGCAAACTGGCCGGAAGGTATTATAGTCGGTCGTTATATTTTTAAAAGGCCAGGCCGAAACCAACAAAAACTCCGACTACAAACATAACAATTCCGAGTTAAATGTGTATTTTTTAAATACTCAGTGTGTTAGGAATAAAGTTAACGAAACTGAATCCTTCATAATAAGCAATGGTGTTTACTTTGACATTATGTGTCTAAGTGAACACTGGTTGAAGAAAACAGAAATTGATTTTCTCAAAATTGAAAATTATAGAGTAGTTTCCTACTTTGCACGTCACGTGTATAAACACGGGGGGGCAATGCAGCTTTCTCATCGTGATAAATTACTCATTAAGAACTTAGAAGACTTGAATAACATGTCGCATGAAAAACACTGCGAGATATCTGCATTATTTCTACCAAAACACGGCATAATTATTATATGTATATTCAGATCCCCACAGGGAGATTTTAATATTTTTATTTAAGTAATAACAATAATGCTAGAAACCATTACCACTAAATATCAAATAATACTTGGCGGAGATTTTAACATGTTATTTAATACTCGGGATCCAAAAGCACTACATTTTTGTGATTTACTGACTAGTTACGGTTTGTTAAGCACTGTACATTTTAATACAAGAGAGAATAACTGCCTCGATAATGTGTTTACAAACATATATCTCTGTTCAGGCATGTGATTCTGGTTTCTCGGATTCATTTCAATGTTAAAATTAATGCTACTATAACATCGATAAAAAAAGTTATTGTACGGCCGATTACACAAACGAGTATAAATCAATTCTATACATTGCTTGAATCGACTGACTGGAGTTTCATTGAGGATACATCTTACCGTCCTGAAGACTGTTTCGATTTTTTTATGGATATTTTAAATCAATATTATATAACTGTTTTCCCTGAAAAGAAAGTATCTAATACAAATAAATCTTCAATAAAATGGTACAATCACAGTCTACGGAAAATGAGAGAAACATTAAATCTATTAAAAGATGCTTATAAACACAACAACAATTTGAAACCGAATTATGATATGTATCTAAAAAAATACAAAGAGGCTATAAAAACCGCAAAAATATCGGCGAATGAATCATACATTAATAACACCCCAAACAGTGTTAAAGCTTTATGGACAATAGTTAATACTCATAGAAACAATAATAAATACGATAAATCATGCGATATAGAACCTAATAACCTGAACCATTACTTTGTTAACATAGCTAAAACACTTGCTAGAGACTTACCTGAAACAAACGAAGACCCCATTGGGCTGATGGCGAAATCCTCTCTGGCAAAGTGCCCGCGATACTTTTCATTTAAAGAAACCACCTTTATCCAGGTAAGAAATATAGTAAAAAATCTTAACAATTCACAAAGTCGAGATGTTTATGGAATGACATCGACATTACTTAAACAGTTAATTGATGTCATTGTGCTTCCATTAACGAAACTTATAAATGTATGCATTCGTAATAACGTATTTCCGAAATCTTTAAAAAAGGCACGGGTGACACAAATACATAAAAAGGGAGACAAATCGGATGAGAAAAACTACCGGCCAATCTCTATATTACCAATCCTATCAAAAGTATTTGAGAAAGTTCTATACCAGCAAATAATAGATTTCCTGGAAACGGAAAAGTTAATATCCAATAACCAATATGGATTTCGTGACGGCCTCTCTACTGTGGATGCTGTTAACGCATTTGTCGAAGAGGTTCTTCAAGGATTTGAGGCAGGGATGTACACCACCACCTCATTTCTGGACCTTAGCAGAGCGTTCGACTGCGTTTGTCGTAACACACTCATTCGGAAACTATATTTCTATAATTTTCAGCCTAACAGCTGTAGGCTCATAAACTCATATCTAACGGGAAGAACACAAATTACACAATTAAATCAAAAATTATCGGACGATATGGACCTGATGTATGACGTACCACAAGGGTCCATCTTAGGGCCAGTTATGTTTTTGATTTATATAAATGATTTACCATACTTAATCACTGATAGTAATTTTTTCCTTTATGCTGACGATACAACTGTTATGAATAAATCCCTAATATTACAATCAGCTTTAGATCAAAATAAAACTAGTGTAAACCGTACATCCAGGTGGTTTGCTACAAATAAGCTTACAATAAATAGTAAAAAGACAACTCATCCAACATTTTCTCTGAAAAGTCCGGCCATTATTCAATTAAATGTGAAATTTTTGGGATTTCATTTGGATTCACTTGGAGTACGCACGGGGATGAGATGGCATCCAAAATATCTCGTAATATATTTCTACTACGACAACTAGCAAATTTTATCCACAAATCTAGTCTAAGATCCATATATTTTGCCATATGTGGGTCTTATCTAAGTTACTGTATAATAACATGGGGTCATTCAGCTATAACAACTCGGTTGTTTGGTCTACAGAGGAGAGCAATAAGAATATTGTCTGGCATGACATACAGACAAAACTGTAAAGAAGCATTTAGAAACCTAGGGATACTAACACTACCATCCCTGTACATATTACAATGCTTAACATACGTCCACAAAAATATCAATAATTATTCCTTAAAGAACACGATACATGCTTATGAAACCCGAAACAATACGAATATAAATCTAGATCGCTCTCGTCTATCGAAATCTAGAAACGGAATGAATTACTACGGTCCAAAAGCGTACAATAAACTCCCTGAGTCTATCAGATCACTAAACGATAAAAAATTCAAAATCAAAATAAAAACATATCTTTTGCAAAAAGTATTTTATAATATCGATGAAATTTTAAAAGATAACTTTGAAATGCCTCAATACCTGAACTGCTTTTCCCTAATACATTCGTTTAGACAGTTATTATAACAAATATCACATAGTGCTTAATTCACTTTAGGTCACTTCCTAAATTGTCCATTTTTAAAATATTTTATAAGAAATTTTAACTATTTCGATTTTATAAAATCCTGTTCACTTTGTCTGTGAATTTGTACACACCTTCTAATATGTAAATGTTTCTGTTGCGTAAACATCTTATTATTTTATTTTATTTTATTTATATCAACAAAATAGGTATTTTCTAAATATTGTCTGTAAATCCCTATACACTGGAGTTATATCTAATATTGTTAATTGACCTGTGTAATCTATTACTAACACCAATAAAGATTTATCATTTATCATTTAGTTATTTTCTCCAACGTTGTATTTACTTGCTATGTCGTCCAATTCACAATTTATTCTCTAAATCTTTGCTACTTGGAATTATGCCGACTAAATGGAAAACATGCTTCGTCACCCCAATACATAAATCTGGTCCTAGACATCTAGTCCCAAATTATAGAGGGATAGTAAAACAGTCTGTTATTCCAAAGATACTAGATAAATTAGTGGCAGATCAGTTAGCATGGTTCTCTAAACGAATGATATGCGATAACCAACATGGGTTTGTACCTCTAACTTATTAGAGTATAAGCAATACATATCGAATGCCTTGGACTCCCGTTGCCAAATTGACACAGCCTATACCGATTTTTCCAAGGCGTTCGATAGGGTTGACTGCGGTATCTTGCTGGACAAACTCGGTTCCTACGGCCTCTGCCTCAGTACTCTAAGATGGTTATCTTCATTTCTTATAGATCGCACACAACATGTCCGTATAGATAACTTTATATCAGATCCCATTGTGGATCTATTCTTTTTATTCTTTTCATAAGCGACCTGCAAGATACAATTAAGCACTGTAACTATTTATTATACGCCGATGATCTAAATTTTTTTAGAAAAGTTGACACGTTGGATATCTCCAACTTACGAATGGTGCATTAAAACAGATTATATCTTAATGTCGATAAATGTTGTTCTATGTCAATAACGAGATGTCAAAATCGTATTGATTTTACTTATTCCATCAATTCCACAAGGTTAGTTAAGGTTGAAAGCATCAAGGACCTAGGTTTACGACTCATATCGTAAGAAGGCCTTACAAATATGGGGATATGTATGGCAGATTGGAAAAAGTTTGAATGTCAAATGTCTTAAAACGCTATATTACTCTCTAGTCCGCTGCCACCTCGAATATGCCTCAACTAAATATAAGGAATCCACATTCATTCGTCAACGTCTCTCGCCTGGAAGCAGTTCAGAAGAAATTCTTACCCTGCATTGAATATGTATTTATGCACTTTTATTAACCTAATGTTAGTTTGAAAAGAGTTTTTACTTTCTCTGTTACGAAGTACGAGAAAGTATTGTGATCGTGATTTGTTTTTCAAAATTTTTTTTTACAGAAATGTCCTAGATGTCATTTCAGCAATTTCTGGAAATGTGTGTGTGTGTGTGTGTGTGTGTGTGTGTGTGTGTGTCTGTGCGCGCTGTATCTCAAAAACTAATAGAGCAATTGATATGAAACTCTGAACATACGTCTTATTTGATAATACGAAGAAATGAAAAGCTTTTGGTAAAATTTCGTACACCGGAAGTGGGTGTTTACCTTAACTGTTTTTTATTTTTTGCCAAAATTTTCTTAAATATGAAAAATATCACAAAAACATTTAAACAAATATTGAAGGCAACGAAGAAATGAGCTTATTCTGTTTGAAAACATTTTTCATAAAAGAATTGTTGTTCGAGAAGAAATTTTTTTCATTTTTGGTTTATAATTATGAAACGATAATAATTACAATAAATTTATGTTAATAATAATTGAAGAGAATGCTAAAGTGAACAACTTACAAAGAATAAGTTTTTTTCGAAATCTTTTTAGTTTTTGAGTAAACTGAGTTTTTGAATTTGAAGTATAATTTTTCCAGTTTTTATAATTTTGACGTTTTAAACGTCAGTTTCATGCGAGTCTACAAAATGCTCGATGTACATTTAAAATATGATTTCAATTGAAAATAAACCATGAAAACGTAAATATAAATGGCGATGATACCATCAAGTCGGAGAAAGTAACATGATGGCCACATCACCATTTTTTTATTTAATACTTATACATTATTTTATATGTAATTACCATGTTAATAAAATATCTGTTTGGTTTCAATTGTAGTTTTTTTTTGGTAATGCGGCCCGCGGATTGTGTGTAATACTTGATGTGGCCCTTGGTGGTAAACGAGTTCGACATGCCTGGGTTAAACATTCCTCAGGCACTTTGAATCCTTATCGGCTATCATATTGACGGCGGATACAGGATCTACAGTGAAGAGAAAAACAGGCTCTACAGATCCAGGGATGTCATCATTGAAGAAAAATTGGTGGTAAAAGAGGTTATTATACTCCCAGGAAGTAACGAAGCTGAAGAGACGAAGACGACAGCAAATCCCGCATTGAAGAAGACGAAGAAATAGAATTCTGGGAACCCAATAATAGCGACAGTGATTGGACAATCTCGGCAATGCCGGAAGCCAATGAAGAAGATAATGCTGGTGAGTCTGCTCTGAAACTAAGCAACCGAGTGGATCTTGCAGCTCCACTGAAATTCCAGAACTATATGATGCTCACCTCGACGATCCTAGAGGAACCAGATACCTACAACGATGCCGTAAAATCAGTCCAAAAGGAAAGACGGAAGGAAGCCATGGATCTAGAAATAAAGGCTCTTCCTCCTGGAAGAAATGCTATTTCGAATAGGTGGGTGTACAAAGTAAAAACAAACTCCGATTGATCGATAGAAAAAAATTAAGGCCGGATTTGTGATTAAAGAAGAAAAGTAGATTATGATCAAACCTTCAGTCTAGTGGCAAGAGCATCGATTATTCGAATGCTACTCGGTGTTGCAGCAAATGAAGGCATGGAACTTGCACAGATCGATGTCTCAACAGCCTTCTAGTATGGCGATTTGAAAGAAAATATTTTGCCACAGACTGAAGGACACAGCGATGAATCTGGGATTGTTTGCCGTCTGAAGAAAATGTTATATGGACTGGAGCAGTCACCTTGTTGCTGGAATGAAAAGTTTAGTAATAATCTCATAAAACTTGGATTCCAACGAAGCCTTTGTGTGGAAAGAGCATAATCTTTGTTCTTTATGTTGATGATGGACTGATTGCAAGCGACGATGAACAAGAACTTCAAAGTTTTATCAGTGACTTAAAGCGAGAACTCAAAATAGTCTCCAAACCGGTATCTTACTTCCTTGGGCTTGAAATGAAAAGGGGTAAAGATAAATGGAAGAATTTAATATGGCAAACGGTTACGCAGTAAGTACTCCAATAGTCAAAGATAACGACATAGAAGAGAGTCTTCCCAGTTCAGATTTCCCTTATGTTTCTGATGTGTGTAACAAGGCCAGACAGTGAGATGTAAAGGAACCTCAAAAAAACCTACAGAACGCGACATTTCAATACCTCATAGGCTTGTTTACAAAGACAACCATGAAAGGGGGTCTTGTTTATTACAGCGATGATCATGGCGGCGACCTTGGTGTTGGACGATCAACCTCAGGGGTGCTATGTTTATACTCTGGGACTCTAATCATGGATGAGTCAAAGACAAGCATCGGTTGCCCTATCCACCACAGAAGCCCCTCTTGTAGCTGCCAGTGAAGCGGCCCGAGAAATACTTTTGACTGAACTTGGCCAGTTAAAGGAAACACGGACGCTGCAGATAACAATGAAGCTGCTATCCGGCTTACACAGAATTCAGAGTATCATCGAAGGACGAAACACATCCGCACTCGACAATTATTTGTTCGTGAATTACAGGAAGGCAAACGTAACTTGCCGTTGCGCAGTGGCAAAATTGTGGGCGGAACCTTCGAAGGGCGCTCTCGATAGATTTCGTGAAGAGTTCGCGAACCTGGTACCTTTATTTTCAAAAGTGACAGTGCATTAATTATGTGGAGGAGAGCGCCCGATAGAATAAATGAATAGCGCACGCGAAGAATATGTGCTTGCTTATTACAGAGACTGTATTCAGCCGGCTGTAGAGAGAGAGATTTCGCTTGCTCTCTGCGCGTCTGGCCAACTTACATTTGCCGTCCTGTAGTCACTGCTCGAGAAATACGTTGACACTCCAAATTGTTGTACCATTTGAAATGCAAACTTTTAAAATAAGTTAGCTATGGAAAAATGAAATTTAATAACTTTAGGGGATTAAATTTTAATTGACATTTCTGCTACACGTATTTTGCGTATAACCAAACTTCATTTAAATTTAAATCTTCGAATAAATTGAACTGACCTTTATAATACCGGCCCTTAATCAGATATTATTCAAAATGGGTGCCAGTAAGAAAATTAAGTTTTCTAGAAAAGTTGCTTGTTTTTTTAAAGACCATTTAAAGGATACCACTTTCAACCTACCATGCCATTTAAAAATCTGGAGTTCTTGACAAGCTCTCAGGGAAGCCAACCGTTTTTGGGAATAACAATATCATTTACTTTTTTCAGTCCCAACTCTCTCCGACTAGCTGTTTTCTCAAAACAAGATTGATATGGGTGGTCTGGGACACCCTGTATACTATTCTAAATTGAAGAAATTGAGTAGCCTTTGGAAACAATATTTATCACTCTGTACAGTAAGATTTTGAAATTTTAAATAATGGGAGGTTATAAACTCATGTAGAAATTGTCTTAGGCTTTAATTACGTTATACTTTTTCCGTCTTTTTTCATCTAGATTCTCATTAGATTTTGCTTCGAGACAATCTAGTATGAATGTAATTCAGAAAATTTCATCCAATTTCCGTTTAAGTTTCTTGAATACAAATATGCAGCCGGTCCTATTTTCCGTTCGATATTGATCCAAATTCGGTACTGCCAACGTCGAAAAAAAAAACAAGCATGAGTTGTTTGTGCAAGCAACATAACCTATATAACCTGACAGTTTTCATGATGATGTATTCAATTTTATTCATTTTTTTCACTTGGACTTGGACACGCGAACACTACTTTTTTAGTGGGTTGGTAATTACGTCGTCCGCTAGCGGTGCCATCTATATCGAATGCAATGAACTATAAATCGAACGGAAATCGAAAACAAAACTTGAACGAGAATCTAGACGAAAAAAGATTGAAAAAGTATAATGTAATTCAAGCTTTATGGTGGACGCGCCAGGAACTTAAAATAAACGTCACGCGTTCATCGTAGGATTCGATCTTACGGGAATATTGTTGTTTTCACGAATATGGTGGCATTCGTTAGGTAAGGGATAATAAAACACGAATATTTGTAGAGACACTGCTACAATTGTTTCAATTATCCATCCGCCTGATAAGAGTCTATGTGATGGAACAATTATAGCATTATCCCTACAAATACAAGTGAAATTTTAATATTCGTGTTTTATTACAACTTTTACCAATAAATTATCTGAACACAAAATAAGAAAGAAAACTGTAACCTACCTGTTCCGATTGCACTTTTAAATTTCCACTCGAAGTGGCTCTGAATGGAAATATACTATCCCTATTTTCCCTAATCGGATGACTTTTTGAGCTAAAATTTGATTTTTGAAAAAAAAAATCATGTTTCCCTAATGTTTTTTTTTAAATATCTTACCTTTGAATATTTTGCGGTTCAAGATCGTGATTCACGAGCCGTCGTGAATTCCTCTTCCTTTGATGTGGCGCTATTAAAAATGCATCCGGTCCAAATTTGGCCTGGTTCGATTTGATCCGTGGTTGTGTCGACTCCGAGCTGAAATTCCGACTGTTGTTGTATAAACAAACAAGACTCCTCGCTCCGTACCTTTCCTTTTCCTCTTGACATCCGGCACCTGTTGCCAAAAAAAAATGAAATTCGCACTGCGTTTATTTGCAGAGTTACATTTACTCACAGTATGATTTGTCTTGACCTTCCTCGCGGTAGGAAGAACGTCCCAATTCCGAACTATCTCCTGATGGATTGTTATGGTGGATCTTTGGTTCCTAAAATGAACAATTTTAACAATGTACACGATTCCACCTAACAATTATTATCGAATATGCCCCGCGGCTAAACGGTATAATTGAAGCCCTAAAAAATATTTGGCGAGGGCTCGGAATTTTAAACAAAGCCACTGTTGTTGGCATAATAGCTGCCAAATAATTTCAGATACAAGAGTTCAATTCTCAATAACTTATTCATTTGCTGTCTGATTCTTAATTGTTTTAATTTCGGCAAAGGCAAATTGACGAATGTAAAAAAAATGAAACACCGTGTTTAGTTTTGTGCAAACCTTGTTCTATTTGTACATAATTTAATTCATCTCTAAATTGTGAGTTCATAGATGTATCATAATTGACTCTTTAGTAGTTTCCTTTGCACCAGTGACTTTTAACACTTCGCGATATCATGTACCATAATTTTTATAGATTTCGAAACTGGTTGAAACCCACTGGAACCGCCAAATTCGCGCCTGCGCGTTTGAGGGTGCCATCTATATTCGGAATTAGGCCTGTCTTCATTGCATCTTTCTAAACGGGTTATCAACCAAGGTCTTTCCGCCCTATGTTATTTAATTCTTTTATAATTGTAAAATTGTAAAGATTTCTATTTATGGCAAAATAAGGGGACGACAGAAACTGGGAAAAGTCTCCGATGTCTCCAATAACACTAATTGGTAGGTTAAAAACTCACCTCTACAATTTTTGGATGTCTATTGAAATCGTCTCCAACTGCAACGCGACCAGATTGACGTAATTTTTGCCTCTGCTCATTGACACTAGTGGCGCCGGATGAATGTTGCGAACTGGAACAAGTTACCATAAATACGTGAATGTGGCGAGGTTAATTGGAAACTTACGGAAAATTTAATAAATCAAGACGGTTGTCAAAATTCTCGCTCTTTGTTTTGTCCCCAAATGTATTCTGTGAAACGTCAAACGGGTTAGAATGTACGCAAGTGTATACGCGCGTTGCGCTGTTTACCTGTTCTCCCTTGAAAATCTCTTTTCGCATTCTAGGCTTAAGCAACTGTAAATTTGCAGGAACTCGGTGACAAACATAAACAATTCTTGAGGGTCTCAAAACGTCCCTTCAAACAACGCATATTGTTACTATGATTACTATGATTATGTCAGTTGGGGCATTAACGTGGACGCCGATACGTAGATATTTTGTTTTATAACATTTAACACGTACAGCTTCAATTATTCTTATTCTCGGTTACCTTTATACACTGTGAGCAATATTAGTCGAACGTGCCGCCTTTTCGAAACGTAATCGTGTCCGCACACTAGAAATTGTGAATCGAGGAAATCTCAGTTGATACTTCAAAATTCATGTACATTATGTTGTCTACATTCTGTGCAGCATAAATTGAATAGATTTAAAAATTTTGCTTATATCTAATAAAGGAAATAAATTAAACATACATACAGACATTGATACATTTAAACAAATTAGTCCTGTGGGTAGAAATAAACGATCTTAAACCAATGTTATTTCGCTAGTAGTACTGTAATAACATGCAAATTTCATTTGTATCATTCAATATCCGACGTGGCACTAGTCAGGGAAGTAGTTGTTTCAATAAGTTATTTGTTTATAGTCTTAGTAAGACTTAATTTTTGCTTGCAGATTAACGAACAGGTTGAATATTCATATATTCAGGCTACATTTCGTTTTATTGAATTTATTGATACATTTAATAAATTTGCGATGTTCTATTAAATTATCCAATTTATACAAATCAATAACCGTGACCAGACATATCCGCACAGGAAGACTGCTCACACGAAAACTGCGCACAGAAAACCACGCACAGCGAAAACTCCGCACACGAAAACTCCTCACACGGAATAATGCTCACACGGAATACTCCGCACACAGAAAATAACTCACAGTGATAATTGCGCACACGAAATTTGCTCACATTGAAAAATGCTCACACGGAAAATTACTCACTTTTATAAATCCTCACAGGGTGCGCACAACAAATATTTTTGCTATAATGATTACATTTCACATTAATTTAAAAGCAACAATGTCCTGTGTTTTTAAAAGTAGAAATGTGAAATATATAAACTTGACTATTTTATTAAAAAGGTGTTTATTTCTCATAAAATTAAATGATTTGATATTGAATAAGTTCAGAATAAATGATTAACGCTTATTATAAAAATACTGTATAATTAAGAGCTATACAATATTTTCAGCTATAAGCTATAAGTTACTCTGTGTTAGAGACGAAGATTAACAAACAGAACCCATTTTATTATTATATTTTTGCCCAGTAATTAGTCTGAAAATTATGTGTTGAAAGATTATTGTACAAAACAAAAAAGTCAATATCGGACACCCAGAACTCGAAGACTAACTTTAAAATTCAATGTTTTGCATTTTATCTAGAAATAGGAATAATGTTCCTTTTCAATGTGTGATTATTGTAATATCTAATATGCCTATAAATGATTTATTATAAACACAGTATGTATGTTACCTACTCTCACTTTGTAATTGATAAATTACACACTGTATTAATCTATCGTAAGCGACTTTTATACATATTTCAAAATGTAGTAACTATAATTTAAGTAAAAATGGTGTGATTATTCTACACGTACAATGTCCATGGAAACATTGTCAACAGCGTTCAATGAAGATCATCATTCACGAATTTGCTAGTAATCAAGTAGAGCCTTGGAAATTTAAACGCCACCCTGACAAGATTTGTCTTTATTTTAAGCGAATAAATGTAAGGACATAGATATAGTACATAACGCAGGTGCGCAAATAAATGAAATTAAAAATGAAACGTTAATAATTAAACATTTAATGTTTTCAAAATCAAAAGAAGTAGCCGCCGGCCCACTAGCCGCGTGCGTTAGCGCGCCAGAACTAATGCGGAGGGTCCTGGGTTCGAATCCCGGCGAGGGCATGGGTGTTTGTGGATGTCTATTTTCATTTAATATGAATAAATTATAAATAATCGGTTGTGGCTGAATGACCTACGTTGTCTAAGCCAATGTCCCCATATCATCCATAAATCCCCAACCCAAATTTCCGTCAATCATCCTTCCTTTTAAAATTAAAAAAAAAAAAAAAAAAAAAAAAGAAGTAGCCCAAGTATTCGAATAGCTCTTGTTTAGTTTAGTGGTGATCCAGAATCATTATCGCGCTTCCGATTTCAGCGGAAGTGACTTCAATTGAAACATTTTCAAAAAGGTTCACGTAAATACATTTGGATAAATAGTGTATTCACCTTTTAAAAATCGTAATGAGCCACCATGTTTCCATTTAAAAGAATTTTTAATAACTCTAATTAAAAATATGATCGAATTATAATTTATAAGTTGTTAATCAAACTATGCAACAAAAAAGATTGATTTTGTTTTTTATAAGATTACGATATGAAAGTAAACATATTAAAAATGACCTAATCCGAAAATAAAAAGATATATAGGGTGCTTCATTTAAAATTTCAACTTCAATTTAGTTTTAGTATAACCCTATCAAATTTTAAATTGATATCTGATAATAATAAAAAAAACCGTAGGGGTAAACCTGTGTTGTGTTGCACATGGTATGTGCTTATGCTAGGTTTGTTAGGCTTGAAATTATGACTGTGCATTGTATCATGAAAACTTTATTTTTAATGTAATATTATAAACACCAATAATTAAAAAAAAAAAACTGTAAATATGTTCAAATAAAATATGGCAAAAATGTAAACAAACACAAATAATAATAAAGGAATTCGTGTAAAGGTAAAAAGAAAATTATAAATTATTGCAAATTCGCCAACCAAAATATTGTACCATAATAGCATAATTTTGTACAAGGCTGGCAACTGCACAATGCAAATTTTCATATTTTCTTTTTTTAGCCCTCACAACAATTAGTTGTTTTTAGTGTTTTTTCAAGTGCTGCATCATACTGATTCCAAATTTTAATTGGAAACTGAGGATTTCTGCCTGCTGCACCTTCAATATATGTAGAGAAGAAGTAAGTGAGTATTTCATTATAACTATCTTCGTCTGGAAACGTTTCGGCAAGCAGATCAAAAACTCATTACTTCATTTAACGGAACAAATGTTAATGCAGCAAGTGATTTTAGTTTCAATCTTAGATCTATGTTGCTTTCATATTGATTTTTTAAACCGCTACCAATTTTTCGATGATTACTCTGCGAGAGATGAAAATAACACCTCTTAACCACTGTAAGTGGAAAAGCAATAATCGCCGAATTCATACATGCCTTTTCGAAATCTACTAAAATTTTTTGGGGTGCTAAATCTGGAATTAATATTTTAAAAATATCGAACATTCTAGTGTATGTGTCGGTGTTTTTCTTTTGCAATAAACAAAAAATGCATGGTGGATATGAATTGCCAATTTTGGCGTGCCACGTATATAATTGATAAAACATATTTGACACTTTATCAAACGTACCATCACTATACATTTCTTCTTTTTTCAATTCAAATAACAAATCTTTATCACCTAATACCACAATTCTCTCTGGATCATCTATCCCAGTGTCATAAATAATGAGATGTTTGTATTGTTCAGGAATAACAAAATTTACAGAACTTGGATTAGGAAAACGGTTATCTTTTTTATGGTTAAGTAGATTTCTTTTGAGAGACGATTGCTTCGGGAGATATGTAAGAACGTTATTGGTTACTTTGGATAATACGTTTCCAATAACATTCCTAGGGGTAGCACCAATGGATTTCATATTGTCTTTCATCTCATTCCTCGCTTTGTCGGCTTCCATTTTTTGTGGACAGGAATAGTGGCAATTTTTTGTTTTCACCATTGAATGGCATTTGACCGAACAATTTTCCCTGCATCTCCAAATAATGATGTCATCTCTAATGCGAAAATGCAGAAACTCAAATCCTGAGTACATTAGAACCGGTTTGCTTCTCTGGGTCTTCGAAAATTCCATGTTTAAGACTATAAATAACAAAATTTCTATTTTACATTTTGTTATAATTCAGGCGCGTGGCATTTAAAAGAACGTTTTTATTAAAAACCGCAGGTAATAAACATTTGATTTTGGTTAAAAGAAAAACTGTTGTCATTGTTTAGATAAACGCATTAAACAAGAATGCCAATATATGGGTTTCATTCATACCTTGGAAACTGTTAAGAATTATTTTTAGATTTATATCATATTTTTACCTCAAATGTAAAAAAGTCGTATAGATACATAAGAATATCGTTTCATAGTTAACCTCACGACTACATGATCTCGTCGTGAGTCTTAAGCCACGTCATGAGTTCAAGATTTTCACGTTACGCGTCCAAAATCTATATTACGGCTTAAATTGGCTAGATTTTATTTAAGGGAATTACAAAATGAACATTAATCGTAAAAACTGATCAAGAGAAAAAAAATAAAATTTGATTTTAGTAACGAAAAATTGTAGGCTCTTTTAAATTTAAATATTTCACGGTAAGATCTATTTACAGCTCTCTCAATACTAATTGAGTTTTATGCTTATGTCAGATAGGCAACAAAATGACGGTAGAGTAGTTTGCTATAGATTTCAAATTCGGTTTTACATAATATTATAGATATATAAAAATATTTGATAATAGAGCGAGGCTATTACTATTATAAAGTGCCAAATCGCTTCTAACTCAAGTTTTTGACAACAATAAAAAATAAATGCAATGCAACTCAATATTAATTGCAATATTTTTCGCAACACAAAAGCTAGAGAGAGCTCGGCCATTTCATAAATAAATGCATACTTTTTGGGGGTACATCAGGGCAGTTAGCGAATTTTACATATATTTTAAAGACTATCAAGACGTGACATTTGGTTGTTAACAAAAAGTTTTTTTACCTTTGGAAAAAGAAACATTCTTAGTAAAAATCAAGGTACAAGTAAAAATGTATTGACTGCAATAAATCATTAAAGAATAATAATAATAATAATAATAGCTTTATTTCTCCACTATCACATAAACTATAACAAAAAACTAATAATTATTTTATATAATACAAATGAAAAACAAAATAAAAAGTAATGCAGGGAGAAACCACATGGCGCCAATTAAAATTAGTAGAAACTACCTTTGTTCTTCCATTGGAACCATAAAATAACACATATAAAATGTAAATTAGATACAGATTTTCTTTTTAATATTTGGCGTGACAGGTTTGGGTCGCAGTTTGGAAAGGATCATAAATATATTCCAACAGTGGAAAAAATTTAGTGATCAAAGCGGGTGATTTTTTTTTATTTCACAAAACTTAATCGATTGCCTTAGCTAACGTTTTTCATGGCGGTTGGCGAACTTTTTTCTAAATTTGAATTTAATCTAACTCTGCGTCCGAATTCTCAGCGCAGCGTTGAGAAATTAATGTTTTATTTGTGATCAAGGCGAGTGTAGGTTTTTTTTTTAAATTTTACTAACTCTTAGTATCGACTATACTTAATCGACTGACATAGCTAACTTATATGTTACCTCTGGTAACTTTGAAAAAAATGGCAATAAATATAGCGATTCATCAAATTGATTTTTTATTGTTGCTATACAAGTTAGAGTGTTTTCCACTTTATAATAGTGATAGCCATTCTCTATGATCAAATGTTTTTATATTATATATCTATAATATTTTGCAAAAAAAGAACAGAATTTGAAATCTATCGCTGAAATCTATTGCTAACTTCACAACCGTAACAAAATGATCGTTAAAAGAGGTACATTTAATAGTTAAAAATTTACATATATCCATTTTGAGGACAAAAATTACTATTTTATAAAGTTCAAAAAATAATGCATGCTTTTCATAAACAGTAGGTTATATTTCAGATGATAAAACTTAAATATTTACGTTATTAAAAGAAAAACGGCGAAAATAGTACACCAACAAATTATTTGAGATATATTCAAATATCGAACATATTTAATACTCGCTTTATTAATCGAAATCTACGAAATAGCAGAATCAATCGTTTATTAATACACGCTCTGTACCGTAAATGTGGTATAAGCTTTGGAATGTTACAACCCTCTATTAGAATATTCCAAACACATGCATATAGATACAGTAAAATTTAATAAAACCTTAATAAAACCAAAAAGAAAACAAATTTTACATACCTATGATGGTATTACTATTAAATTGTTTATGCAAATTAATATATTAGACATTTCTACTTTTAAAAACACAGTACATTGTTGCTTTTAAATTAATGTGAAATGTAATCATTATAGCAGAAATATTTGTTGTGCGCAGCCTGTGAGGATTGATAAAAGTCAGTAATTATCCGTGTGAGCATTTTCCAGTGTAAGCAATTTTCGTTCGCGCAATTATCACTGTGCGTTATTTTCTGTGTGCGGAGTATTCCGTGTGAGCATTATTCCGTGTGAGGAGTTTTCGCTGTGCGCGGTTTTCTGTGCGCAGTTTTCGTGTGAGCAGTCTTCCTGTGCGGATATATCACCGAACTATAAATAACACAGAAACAAAAATAAAATTGTAAATTAATTATTACATTTCGTTATTAGTGTGTTACGAGTATGAGGTAAATGAAAACTTGTCCTTTAATGCTGTCTGATGGGTTTAAATAGATCGCAATATCGTAAAAAATATATTTCACACACAATCACACGTATAAAAGACGAAATGATCAATAGCTAATTGAGTCATTCTGTACAATTACTGTTATCAGTAAGACGGTTATAAATCGTTACTAACTGAACTGTTGTGATACTGATACTTGTGTGTTTTTAATTTCTCGAATAGAGCTGTATATTGCGTTGCCTATAATGAAGTATCATTTTGCTAGAACATATATCCAATGGGCAAGTGACCAGTCTTTAGCTCTTATATTTAAATATTTAAAATAATTCTATTTCTAAAGATTATGTTTAAAATTACTTGTAAATAAATTTCTCTATTCCTTACGGATTTTCCCTTACAGTTGTGGTAGTTTAAACAACCAAGTATTAAAAAAACTATTTTTTTTTCACAAACGGGAGAGAAAGTCGATTTCTCAACCATCGAAATCGCGAAAGAAATAACATTTCTCCCCCTGGGGAGAGAAGTAATCATTTCTCTCCCTTCGAGGTTCCATTATTTATTTTAACTGTCACAGCTGACAGCGTCTTTTTTTTCTCTAGGTTAGGTTTCATAAACGAACCTACTATTATAATCTACTATTCATTGTTTATTAATA
The DNA here is from genome assembly GCA_910593695.2 of Ocypus olens. Lineage (NCBI taxonomy): Eukaryota > Metazoa > Arthropoda > Insecta > Coleoptera > Staphylinidae > Ocypus > Ocypus olens. Next base: position 13,281,098 of record OU343053.1, on the reverse strand, counting down.
ATCAATAAATTTGAATATTGTAACATATAAATAAAACTGATATAAGTATAAGCTACGTTATTATTGCAGATTATGTTCATCAAATGATATAAATTACCCCTTCTTGTGACCTGAGGTTTTGGAATAGTCCTTATGATTTCTCAAAGGCGTTTGACAGGGTTAGCCATAAAATTTTGATTGATAAGATCCGCGTTATTGGCTTCAATACTAGCATTGTCAATTGGATTGAAAGTTTTATTTCTGAGCGAAATCAGTGTGTAAAAATTAATGGTGTTTTGTCACAAGAATTCAAAGCTAATTCAGGGGTACCACAAGGATCTCATATAGGCCCTGTATTATTTAATATTTTCATTAATGATATTATATCTCATGTAATTTCCTCTCGCATATTACTTTATGCGGATGATATTAAATTATTTCGAATAATGGAAAATAGCAGAGATTATAACTTGCTGCAACAGGATTTAAACGCAATATTTGATTGGTGCGTAAAAAACAATTTACACTTAAATATTAAAAAATGTAAATGCATATCATTTCTAAAGAACAAAACAGTCCTAAATTTCAATTACACAATAAATAACATTCAATTGGAACGAGTTACAGAAATAAAAGACCTTGGGGTAATACTTAACACAAAATTAAATTTTCAGACTCACATTAATAGTATCACAAATAAAGCCATGAGAATGCTAGGATTCATTTATAGAGTAGGCAAAGACTTTTCTATTGATACCATAAAGTTGCTGTTCTGTTCTTTTGTTCGATCCACGTTAGAATATGCCTCTGTTGTTTGGAATCCACATCAGTTGTATTTAATTACAAAAATAAATAAAGTTCAAAGAAAATTTTTAAGATATGTTGCCTACAAATGGGGAATACCTTCAACTTCGATAAATTATGAACATTTAGCTAGTCGTCTTAATATCCAGTCGCCAGTTGATAGACGATTTTTTGCAGATATGTGTTTCCTTTATAACATTTTAAACAATCGCATAATTTGTCAGGACTTGTTGTGCATAATTAATTTTTGGGCGACAAATGTTCAAACTAGAACAAACTCTGTATTTAGATATAATTTCTCCAGAACAAATTATGGATATAACAATCCTATTGGAAGAATTATGCGGTTGGGTAATAAGCTTAATGTGACTACGTCTTTTCCAATTTTTTCGGCTAGCTATGTGCGCTTCAAAAATTTTCTATTCTCTGTTAACGTTAATGATTTTTTAGTTAATTAGTTTATAATAATTATGTTTATTTTTTATGGTTCCGAATGTTATTACTTATTTATTTTTTACTTTTATAATCATACTAGGTTGCTGTTTACATAATTAATTTATACTTAGTTAATGTACAAATGGGAAAACCCGTGAATAAATTATTATTATTATTATTATTATTATTATTATTATTATGATATCAAATTCATTTATTTTGTCTATACTTAGTATTGACTTACTGGGGGATTGATACCCCGAGATGATTTTGAGCGGACCGTCTGTGGTGTTGAGGACCAAGGCAGTGGATTCGAGGTTGGTCAGGCCGTCTATAGGGAATGTGAGTGGTCGAGTCCCCTTTTGATGTAGATAGCACTGCCACGCCCGGTAGCAGTTCTGGTTAGGAGAGAGGTATCTGATACCCATTGATCTTTGGAACTTGACTTGCACTGAGAAGAGTCTCGCTCACAAGCACAACATGAATCTTGTGTCGGTGAACGAACTGCTCCAGCTCGAGTATCTTATCGAGTAACCCGTTCGCATTCCAAAAAGCAATGCGAACTAAATCTATGGGAGAGTCAGTGTTGTTGGTGTTATTCATAATGGAGGATGCATCGAGGATATGTACACACATTCATTGCGTGCAAATAGAACAATAGACAATGAATCCAAAGCAATCATTCGAAAAGAAGTTTTATTTTGGCGTAACCCTTACTTTGGTGTCTTCAAAACTTCCAATTCGCGGTCATGATGAGAACATTAACTAAAAAAATTCAGGTGTTTTCATATCAATTATTAAATTATTATCCAAGTACGATCCAACTTTGGGAAATTGATTAGAAAATAGAAATAAACATTCAGTTACATATTTGGGCCCCTTTATTCAGAATGAGTTTTAGAGTTTTAGAGACATTCTTTGCGTCCTATTTCCAACTTATTTAGTATACATTTTGAAAACCGTCCAGGGTCGTGAGAGTCAATTATTATTGCAGTTGTTCAGAATTTTGAGGTGAATTTGTGTGAACGATAGACATATCGTTAGGACTAAAAAGAGAAAATCCGAAGAAACTATAACAAATGTATTGGCAAGGATCAATGTAAATACAACATTAAGTGCAAGAAAAATGGATTTAAAATGTGATGACTATCCATACAATTTTAAAAGGTTGTAGTTATCGACCGTATAAAAGTCAAAATCATCAAGAACTCTTAGCAGTTCTTCATGATGCCGATTCGAGAACTACATTTTGTGAAATTGTAATAGAAAAGTGTAATGAGGATGAGAGGTTGACAAATCGTACGGGTTTTACAGATGACTTTTCATAGCAACTACTACTTTGAGGATTTTATTTTCGAATATTTTTAAGCTATATTTCCTATTAAACTAAAGAGATAACAAAAATACAACCTCGAAAATAATGCTAGTAGGTAAAGGAATGATTCTAATTTTATTCTGACCTATTAAATTCAACAATTGAGATAGATACAAACTGAAATTGAAAATTTTACATGGGAATTCCCAATGATGCGTCTTGAAACGGGACACACGGTTCTATACAACCGTAGACAAAAAAATGACACCCCTAATTTGTCATGTGTCTATTATTTCTTATTTTTAGTGTTGTGACTTATGTAACCTTAATGTTTGACAGTGACAGTAATAATTAGTGATACAGTACACCTGAACGCGATAATAATGTTTATTAAATTAATATTTTGTAACATTTCCTCTATTATCTATAACACTATTTAGACGCCTAGGCATAGATTTTATTAAATTCGTAATATAGGACAAAAGTATTGCCTCCTAACAAGCTTTGATTTCGTGCCAGAGTTCATCCGAATTTTTGGGTCTGAAATTTGCGTTGTACATACGTTGTGTAATAAACCCCCACACATTTTCCATCGGGTTTAAATCTGACCTTACTGCTGGCCAGGGTAATACATTAATATGGTTCTTCAAGAACCACTCTAGAACAATCACAGAAGTATCGCAGGACAATTATCCTATTGAAACACAAAGCTGTGTTCTGGAAATATAATAGATATTGAAGGCATCATAACTTCTTCCAGTATAATATTTCTGTACACCACACCATTTAAAGTCTGGTCCAGACGATAAAGTATACCAACCCCTGCCGAAGAGATCCATCCCTATGTATTCACAGAGGACTTTCTTTGAAGTTTGTAGAGATAGGATTCTTCGAATCGTGCATTTCATGGCCGGTATACTTTCGTTCTTCCATTATAGGATGATTGAAACGTTTTTTCATCTGAAAATATCACTTTACTCCAAAAGTCTTCTTGCCTCGGAAGATATTCCAGTGCAAAACCAATTCTGCTGTCCTTATTAATTTAAGTCAATAGAGGTTTTCTGGCTGCGGCATGACAAGATAACCCACTTAACTTTATACGCCTGCGAGCTGTTTCAAACGGATTTTCTATTAAATAGTTTATAAGAGCATCATCTTCTTCATTATTTGAAACTTTTGGGCGGCCCGAACCTTTAATCTTCCCCAATCGCCTTTCATTCCTTCACATTTTTGAAATTCTTTGCACTATACGTCTACTTACATCAAATTCAGCTTCTATATCATTGATATATTTGCCACATTTGACCTGCATAGCAATTTGTGCTTTCTGTGTGTTAAGTATGGCATATTCAATTTATATTCATATATCCATATGATTAACACATATCTGAAAAGATTGACATTTGCCGGTTTGTCAAATGAAAAGTCATATTCTTATTAATAAAATTAGGGGTTTCATTTTTTTGTCTACAGTGGTATATATTCGTAAAACGGAAATTGTAACATCTACCCTTTTAAAGCTTAAATTTCCATACTTGCAAACTCCCGAAGTATATGGATTTTGAAATATCATTTTCAATAGATAGAATTAATAGTCCTGATAATCTATTTTGAATCATTGTTGACCGAAGGTAAGTTTTAATCAACTTTAGGGGAGAAAAACTTCTTTCATAGTTATACTAACAGGTATTATCAGGAGAATTCTCAAAGTAATGTAAACATTTGGAGCAGTGGCGGCTCATGGAATATGTTGATGGTAGAGCCACCCCCACCTCTCCCTTTTTGAAGAAAGAAAAAACGATTTAAGTTCCTAGACCTAAGTAACTGTCGAAAAAGTGTTTTAAGAGTTAATTATATGTAACGAGCCGCCTCTGCCTAACATAAAAGTTAAAGAAATTTATGATACCCCACTCGAAACATCCCCATTTCACCTTTAAAATACAAAATACGAGACTACATGAAATTCGGTTAAAATCGAAGTAAATCACAACGAACTATCATTTAAAATTACTTACAATTATCAAAACTTTAATGTTTAAGCGAAAAATCAATATATTCTAGAAATGGTTTTTTAGTTATTCAACTGAAAACTCGAGAATGTCAATTTTTTTAATAAAATATTTGGAAAAGCTAAAATTTCGGTTAAAATCGAAGCAAATCACAACGGAATCACTCAAAACTTATCATTATCAGGACTTTAACATTCAAACATAATATCAAAACATTCTGGAGATGCTTTTTGAATTATTCAACTAAAAACTTGAAAATATCAGTTTTTGTAGCAAATATTGGGAAAAGTGAAATTTCGTTTAAAATCAAACAAATCACAATGAACAGTTACTCAAAATCACTTATTGATGGCAGGGCTTTAATATTCATGCAGAAGATCAAAATATTCTGTAGATTGAATTTTCAACTAGAAACTCGAAAATGTTCATTTTCTATATCAAATTTTAAGAAAAAGTTTAAAATCAAAACAAATCAGAATGAACTGTCAATCAAAATCACTTATCAATATCAAGGCTTCAATATTTATGCAAAATATTCAAGCATTCTGCAGATGGTTTTTGAGTTATTCAACTGAAAACTCGAAAATGTCAATTTTTTTGAACAAATAATAATAATAATAATATTTATTTACGGCTAACGCCATTCGTATAATAAGCTACAAAAAAAGATTGACGACATTCGGTCAATTTACAAATGCAAACATACAGTACCTACGAATACTATATAAAAAAATAAAAATAACATTACAAAGAGCAAATACAATACATAAAATGTAAAACCCGATACAAGTTAAAACAAGATCAGTAGAACAACAGAGTGCCAAAAAAACATACAAAACAAATGTTTGGAAAAGCTAAAATTTCGGTTAAAATCGAAGCAAACCACTCAAAATTATTTATCATTATCAAGACTCTCATATTCAAGCAAACGATCAAGACTTGGTTTTAGAGTTATTCAACTAAGAACTTGAAAATATCCGTTTTTTGTAACACATATTGAGGAAAAGTGAAATTTTGGCTAAAATCAAAAACAAATCGCAACGGACTATCTCTTAACATTACTTATCAATATCAGGACTTTAATATTCAAACGAAATATCAAAACATTCTGAAGATGGCTTTTGGGTTATTCAACTAAAAACTAGAAAATATTATTTTTTGGGAAAAAGTGAAATTTTGGTTTAAAATCAAAACAAATCACAACATTACCTATTAATATCAGAACTTTCATATTAATGCAAAATATTAAAATATTCTGAAGATGGTTTTTGAGTTTTTCACTAAAAACGCGAAAATATCAATATTTGTAACAAGTATTGGGAAAAAGTGAAATTTCGGTTAAAATCACAGCAAATCACAATGAACTGTTACTCAAAATAATTTATTAATAGTAGGGTTTTAATATGTGTGTAGAAGATCAAAATATTCTGCAGATTGATTACGAGTTATTCAACTAGAAACGAGAAAATGTTAATTTTTTGTAATAAATCTTGAAAAAAATTGAAATTTTGTTTAAAATCAAAGCAAATAACAATGCACTGTTACTCAAAATCACTTATCAATATTTATGCAAAAGTTCAAGCATTCTGCAGATGGTTTTTGAGTTATTCAACTGAAAACTCGAAAATGTCAATTTTTTGGAAGAAATGTTTGGAAAAGCTAAAATTTTGGTTAAAATCGAATCAAATCACAACGAACTGTGACTCAAAATTATTTATCATTATCAAGACTCTAAAATTCAAACAAAAAATAAAAACATTCCGAAGTTGGTTTTAGAGTTATTCAACTGAAAGTTTGAAAATATCAGTTTTCTGTAAAACATATTGAGGAAAAGTGAAATTTCGGGTAAAATCAATGATCTGTCACTCAAAATCACTTATCGTTATCAAGGCTTCAATATTTTTGCAGAAGATCAAAACATTCTGCAGATTGATTTTGAGTTATTCAACTAAAAACTCAAAAAGATCAGTTTTTTTTGTAACAAATATTGGGAAAAAGTGAAATTTCGATTAAAGCAAAGGAAATCATAACGGACTGTCACTCAAAATCAATTATCAATATCAGGGCTTTGATACAATTTATTTTTCGGACATACGGAGCCGATGTTTTAGCTATATTTTATCATAATCGCATTGCTGAAGGCCGTAGGTTGATTGTAGAGCTACTTATACAATATACCCCCCACCCCTCATTTTTCGAAGAAAAAAAGAACGATTTATCTTCCTAGACCAAAGTAACTGTCAATCAAGTGTTGAGCTTGAAACCACAGGTGGTGCCATGGCTCCTTGGCTCTATATAACGAGCCGCCCCTGATTTGGAGTAATGTTGAATATTTGTTTGCGGAACGTAGAGCATTTCACACCTACAATAGATATTTTTGATGGATGATCATGCCGCCGCCCCTGAATTTGGCCGCTACAGGCGACTGCCTGCTTTGCCTGTGCGTTCCGCCGGCACTGCTAATATACCATCACGTATGCAACGCTGTAGAAACAATAGCTAACTTTTGTTTTTCTCGCGGGCGCCATTTTGATGATGGCTTAATTTTACATTCTAGCTGAAATTTTATTTTATTAGTAAAGAGTGCTTCAGAAACATAATCAACACCTTTGCTTAAAACTTTAACCATTTACTTTGAAGTGAATTTTACCGGAAAATTTTAATTATCAAATGAAAAACAGCGAGAAAACCTTGAAATTACAATCAATTTAAGGGAATAAAGACAGAAAACAAAAAAAATATAACAGATGCTCAAATTGTTCACCCTCTACTTCAATACGCAATTATGCTTGTTATATCAAACTATTTAAATTATAAATTTCTCTTTTGATATTCTCACCAGTGTCATTACAGTCTCCGCTGACACCAGATATTTCCATTTTTCTCGTTTTTTTTACTTTCTCCGTTACGAAGTACGAGAAAGTATTGTGATCGTGAAAATATTTTCAAATTTTTTTTTTACGGAAATATCCGTTTTGGGGTCCCTAGATGCCATTTCAACAATTTCTGGAATTTTTTTTTTTGGCTGTGTGTGTGTGTGTCAGTCTGTGCGCGCTGTATCTCAAAAACTAATAAAGCAATTAATATGAAACGTTGAACATACGTCTTATTTGATAATCTAAAGAACTGGTAAAATTTCGTACACCGGAAGTGGGCGTTTACCTTAACGGTTTTTTTGTTTTTTGGCAATATTTTCTTAAATATGAAAAATATCACAAAAACATTTAAACAAACTTTGAAGACAACAAAGAAATGAACATCCTTTGCTTGAAAACATTTTTCATAAAATCATTTTTATTCGAGAAAAAATTTCATTATTTTTTTTTAATTTTTGGTTTATAATTATAAAACGATAATAGTTACAGCAAACTTATGTGAATAATAATTGTAGAGAATGCTAAAATGAACAACTTATAAAGAATAAGTTTTTTTCGGAATCCATTTAGTTTTTGAGTAAACTGAGTTGTTGAATTTGAAGTATAATTTTTTCATGTTTCATAATTTTAACGTTTTAAACGTCAGTTTCATGCGAGTTTACACAACGCTCGATGTACATTTAAAATATGATTTCAATTGAAAATAAAAAAAACCATGAACACGTAAATATAAATGGCTATGATACCATCAAGTCGGAGAAAGTAACATGATGGCCACATCACCATTTTTTTTTCTCGGTATTAAAGCTGCATATGTATGACGATGTAGAATATTATTATTCACAAATTGAGAAACGTGGGCATCCCAGCAAGAATCTGAGCCAACTCACAATGTTGGGTTCATTTCACAACCACCCCTAATCATCTCTCAGTCTACTAAATTCGACTAAATTTGGAGTTCAGGCTGGTCATGGCGATCCTAGTTTAGGATGTAAATAATGTTGTAACCTTTTTACGCAAATTTACAATTCCGTGTTTCCGTTTATGTTTCGTATTTTATTTATAACCCTTTATTATTTAATTACATGTCTCAGCAAAAGAATGAAGCGATCAATACCGAAACAGAATGAGGAAATTGTAATTTGTATAATGCCACGCTTATCCATTCTAACACACGTTACTTTGGTGGGTCACGGTCATATTTTTCCTCCTCGTGGAAATTTTGGGATTCTGTGCTCACAAAAAGCTTTACTATGCACACATGCGCAAAGCACCTTCATCGACCAGAACACAACAGACCAGCCCTGACCTCGACACACAATCCATTGCAGGTCAAACTTAGGGTGGAACTACTTCCTCTCCACCCTTTTACTCCTCTTATTTTACACTTATTTACGACTAGAAAGAGAGAGAGGGAGGCTTGAACAATACAAAAGCTTAATTACAACAACGCGAACGGATAATTGTGACACGATACGAATTTAATTTGGTTAGAAGCATCCCGGCAAGTACAACATGTAATTGGGTTACGTTAATTGTTCGGGATTCGGATGGTGGGATTATATTCGGGAATTTATCTGGGTTGGAATCGACGTAACAAAGAAAAAAAAAGATACGCCGGTGATACGCCCACGAGAAGACAGACCTACGCAAGAAAGCAATCGAAGGATCAATAGAATTGCGCACTGGTCGGCCCCAGCAAATTAATACAAAACCCAGTAACACCATTTGAACACCCGCCAAGATTATATTAAATTATTCCTATTTATATCAAATATCCGTTACGGTTCGATAGTGGAATTATGTAAACAATCGGGAGAATCTTTAAATATACGGAATCTCTTCCTCAAATCTATAAGGTGATTTGTTTTCTAATAGAAGTAGGCCTTATTTCTGTACATTATAAAACATTATATTGATGGAGCCATGTACACTTCTGTGCAATAAAATTAAGCACAAGTCTTATGAGAATGTTTTACAATATTCTAGTTGTATAATTCGGGTCTGTAACATTTTCAATAAATGATAAAACACCATAACTTGAAAATAACACCTTTATTAAAAAGCCAAATCTTAGACTAAGACTAGAAACTAACTTTTATTTTAGTTATTTCGAAGTTTTGAATTGTCTAAATGATTTTTTTCGTAACCAGGAAGTCCGTTTTAAACTTTAACATATTTTGTGTGCTTAATTTATTGCACAGAAGTGTACATAAATTATTACAAAAGTAACCATACCAGGTGACTACATTCATGAAAACTTTTTTGTGTTATTGGCAATGACTTTGAAAAATACTTTGGTAACATTGTTAATCGGTGTAGACCAGTGTTTTCTCAACGTGGGCGATATCACCCTCTGGTATGCGATCGACATTTCATTTGGGCGATTATCCGACAATACGTTGTTTCGGGGGCGATGGAGATTTTGCGTGGGGGATGTATACCTGCCTGCGGAGATATATCAAATCGCCCAAAAATTTGACCTAAGATTACATCCCTCAAAACTAGAACCAAATATAATTAAGCTCTGCAAAGGTCACCAACCTCAAGGTTATTATTTAAACTTTAAATTTCTTGTGGTTTATAATTTGTATGCTATTTTAAAATTATTGTAAATATTTTACTCTCATATATCTTTTTTTTGTAAGTTAATTCGTGAAATTAACACAAACTAAAAAATCGCAAAAGATTTTAAAATTGCGATTTTGATTTTTTAAACTGCCGAACGCGTTGGTCGTTTTTGATTATTTAAACGAAAAAATGTTCTAAATTTAGAGCAATTTAAAAGTTGGTCGAGAAATATTTTTGTAAAATCAACGCAAAACTGCAAAATTTCACGTTTTCATAGTTCGAATTTGAAAATGCGATTTCAATTTATTTTTAAATTGCAGCTAAATCCAATACTCGATTTTGATCTCAGAAGCAGTGTTACCAGATTGGGTTTTTTTCCCCCAAAATAAGGGTGAATTAATGTCTTGGGGTGTATTTTGGAGAACTTCAATCAATGGAGTATTTTTTGGGGTGAGTATTTTATACGAGGGGTATTTTTGGGGAAATTAATTAACATGTTATTACATTTGCTAGAAATCATCATTACCATAAAGAAGTCAGCAATTTTACTCAGCAATGAGGAAAAACCTCTGATATCATTTATGGATGTTGTCCTAGGGATTCTATTATTGCCGTTTTCGTAATTTTGTTACCCCCAATGAGATAATGCACTTTCATTTAAAAAATGGTGATGTGGCCATCATGTTACTTTCTCCGACTTGATAGTAGCATGTATATTTACGCTTTCATGGTTTATTTTCGATTTAAATCATATTTTAAATGCACTAGACTCGGATGAAACTGACGTTTAAAACGTCAAAATTATGAAAGATGGAAAAATTATACTTCAAATTCAAAAACTCAGTTTACTCAAAAACTGAAGGGATTTCGAAAAAAACTTATTGTTTATAAGTTGTTCATTTTGGCATTCTCTACAATTATTATTAACATTAATTTACTGTAACTATTATCGTTTCGTAATTATAAACCAAAAATTAAAATAAAATAATAATAAATTTTTTTCTCGAATAAAAATGATTTTATGAAAAATATTTTCAAGCAAAAGGTGTTCATTTCTTTGTTGTCTTCAAAGTTTGTTTAAATGTTTTTGTAATATTTTTCATATTTAAGAAAATATTGGCAAAAAACAAAAAACAGTTAAGGTAAACGCCCACAGAGCGCACAGACACACACACACACATACACAGACACAATTTTTTTTTCCAGAAATTGTTGAAATGGCATCTAGGGACCCCAAAACTAATATTTTCGTGAAAAAAAAATTTTGAAAAAAAAAATCACGATCACCATACTTTCTCGTACTTCGTAACGGAGAAAGTAAAAATATGTATGTGTGTCGAAAAGAAGATGAAAATATTGAGGATGAAGATGAATAATAAATTTTAATAAATTTTATAATTATAATGCTTTAATTTTGTATATTTTACAATAAATCCACTGTATTTACGTTTTATTTTCAAAATTTATTATTTTGGAAAGGGGTAGCGGCGTAATTTTGGGGGAGTTTTATTAAATATTTGGGAAATTAAAAATTGCTGCTGACAACACTCGTTGTCCGTAAATAAATTATTGTTATTATTATTATATTAAACATTCAATCTTTTTGTTTGCATTTTTTATCGTTAGGCCTGGATTTTGATTTTTTGACCTATATTTTAGATTTTTGACCTGCAGTTTCTACATAACTGAATAATTTTTCTTCATTTTGGATTCAATTTTCGATTTGTTTGTTCAAATTTTCAATTTTTTTGGTCGGCATTTTTTTATTTTTAGGCCCGAATTTTTGATTTTCTGCCCTATAAATCAACCTGAAATATTCACTTTTATGCGTGATTTTTTTGCCGGTATTTTCGAGTTTTGGATTTTTTGTCCTTTATCTTTTTTAAACATTTTCGCGTTTCTGGTTGGCAATTTATTTTGACCGAGAGTTAATTTTTGGACTGAAAATGGCAAATTATTTTTCTCTTGCTTGATTTTTCAATTTTTTGGTCTGCATATTTTTATCTTTTAGAACAGGAATTTTATTTTTCTTTTTTGCTTATATTTTAGATGTTTGGTCTGCATTTGATTTGATTTCTTTGTTTGTTTTACCTTATAGAGTTTTTGATTTCGGTCAAATTTTTTTTAATAGTTTGTTGAAATTTTGTACATTTTGAATTTTTCGATTTTTTCAGTTTCTTCATCTTAATTATTAATTTTAACGAGCTAATTTTTTTTTTGATTGGTCTACACTCTTGTTGATTTTTATGGGCGATTTTTTTTATTGTTTGCCCTTTTAGATATTTTTTAACCTGAGTTATTTTTTTAATTACTTTCGAGTTTAGGGTTTCGGCAATTTATTGTTTAAAGTTTCAATTTTTTAGTCTGCATTTTTTATTTTTTACATCAGGATATTTGATTGTTTGCCTATATTTCAGATGTTTGGTCTGTGTTTTTTATTTTTTTGTTCTAAATTTTAGAGTTTTTGGCCTATAAACTAAAATTTTCGAATATTTAGTTAAAATTTTGTTTTTTTTTTCTGGTCTGCATTTTTATTTTTGCCGAGAGTTTACGATTTTTGGTCTAAGTTTCAATTTTTTGCCTATATTCTTAGTCTTTTTTCACCTTGATTGTAAATTTCAACGAGCGAATTTTTTATTGGTCTATACTTTAGATTTTTAACCTGAATTGTTGATTTTTGTGTGCGAACTTTTGGCCGGCATTTTCGTGTTTTTTTTAACCAAATTTTAGATGTTTTAACCTGAATTATTGTTTTTATGGGCGATTTTTTTAAATTATTATCGAGTTTAGAGTTTTGGCAATTTACTTTGAGGTAAAGAGTTTTGGGGCTGAAAATGGCAAATTATTTTCCTTTTGCTTGCATTTTCAATTTTTAGTCTGCATTTTAATTTTTTAGACCAGGGTTTTTGATTTTTTTGCCTATATTTTAGATGTTTTTGGCACCTAAACCAAAATTTTCGATTTAGTTGAAATGTTCTGTTTTTTTACTGCATTTTTATTTTTCCCAAGAGTTTTCAATTTTTTACCAATGTTTTTAGTTCTGTTACCCTGATTATGAATTTTAGTGTTTAATTGTTGATTTTAATGAGCGAATTTTTGGTCGATATTTTCGAGTTTTTAGGTTCAAGTTTTTGATTTGTTTGCCCTATAATTTAGATTTTGCAGACTAAATTTGTGATATTTTTGGCCTCTACTTGGTTTTTGTATTAATTTTAGGTTATTTATTTAATTTGAATTTTTTTGTTTCAGTGGTTATTTTAAGATAAAAACGAATGTACTTTGATATTTAGATAGAAAATACAGACTGCGCGATTTGTGTTTAATGAATTACTTAATTTTCAAATATTTAGATTCGATTTTTGATTTTTTTTTCGAAAATTTTTAAATCAAAAAAAATATTTTTGCAATCAATTTATTTTTTCTAATAATTGTTAAATACAATACTTTGGCCCGGAATGAAACTGATCACCCGGTATAACTGGAACTGTTTGGAAATTATTAAAAAAAATGCGAAAAATTTTAAGTAGTTAATAAGCGATGCTTTCCGAAAAATTAAAGAATTATTTTAATTATTTGGAGGATACTACAGCACGATTAAATATTTTTCTAATTTTTAAATGGCCTTTTTGTACTATCTACATATTTTCGGAAAAACGGAGTTATAACACTTTTTTTTGTGCAAATTCCGAAATCTTATCAGCGCACCTTCTCTAATCCCAGTGTTGTTAGATTGGGGGGTTTTCTCCAAAATGGGGGTAAATTAAGGTTTTAGTGTGTATTTTCAATCGATGGAGTATTCTTTGGGGTGGGTATTTTATGCGAGGGGTATTCTGGGGTTTTTTTATGAAATATTTGAGAAAAATTCAAAATTACTCCTGGCCACACTGCTCAAAAGTCTAAATATGGAAAATTTTAAAACGAATTACAACATTTTCTCGTTAAATCAACACAAAATGCAAAGGTTGTACTTTTTAATATTTAAAAATGGCGATTTTGATTTTTTAAATTGCACAACTGCCGAATGCGTTGTCCGATTTTGATAATTCTAATGTGAAAATGTGGCTAATTTAGTGTAAACTGATTAATGAATATTTTCGTTAAGTCAGCGCAAAACGTCAAAATTTCACGCGACTTTGATATTTTAAATTCCAGAACAGCCAAACGCGTCCTCTGATTTTAATTATTCAAACGTCAAAATATTGCAAATTTAGTGGAACTTTAAAAAAGATTACGAGATGTTCTCGTAAATAAAACTTTCTGTTTTTTAAAGTTCGCGATTTTGAACTGCCGAATGCGTCCAATTTCTAATGTTAAAATGTGAAAAATTAAATGCAACTCATTAAAATTGCACGGTTTCAAAATCCGAAGATTTAAAATTGCAATTTTCTTTTTGAAATTTCACAGCTGCCAAACGCGTTGGTTAATTTTGATGATTAAAACGTTAGTATGTCGCACTTAGTGTAATTTTGAAACGGATTACGAAATTTTCTCAGAAAATTGATACAAATGCAAAATTAAAATTTGTGAATCTTGAAAACGCGATTTTGATTTTTGAAATTGCATAACTGCCAAACGCGTTCTCCGATGTTGATGATTTAAACGTCAAAGTCGAATATAAAATTATTTTAAAACGGATTAGGACATTTATTACTGTTATAAAAAAATATAAATTTGATGTAACTATACTGGCCGCCATAAGTAAAAGAACACCAAGAATTTGTAGCGCAAAGCGGGCCATAGGGATTTACATGTAAAATTCGAAATGTGCTAATATTGGCTCACCTAATTATTTGACAGTATTGTCAAGTATGGTCGTCATACATTAATTTTAAAGCTTTTTAAACTGAATGATTTGGTATCTTACTCAATAGTTTCTGCAGAGTATTTACCGACATATTTGCAAAAAACTTTATAATCATTTTAAAACAAAAATAAAGGTTTGCCATGAAATCATAATGGCGGATATATAATTTTGTTCTAAGAAGTGACATTTGCTGTCTCATTACGATTTACAACTGGTCGTATATTCCTACACAAGAAAAGGTACTATTTAAGAAATGAACGTGATTTGTTAAATGTTGAATTTTCGGAAAAGGCAAAAATAGTATTCAAGGAGTATTGAAAATTATGTAAGTGGACCGATAATTAAGGGACACAATTGTAACAAATTTTAAATTTAGAAAGTAAAGTAGTAATAATTAATTGAATTGCTGGAAATTGCCTTCTCCGGAAATTCAAGTAAAGTTGGTACCTGCCTAAAACCATTTAATTATAATTACTTTTTCTGGTGTAGAATACACAGCCGTTTATAAATCGTAATGCGACAGCAACTGTCACTTTTTAGAACAAAATAAAAAATCCGCCATTATGATTTCATGGCAAACCTTTATTTTTGTTTCAAAATGATTGTAAAGTTTTTTTGCAAATATCTCGGTAAATACTCTATAGAAACCTTTGAGTAAAAAAAGGACCTTTATTGGCATAAAATACATCTTTCTCAACTCAACTTGATTTCCTTCTCCTCTCCTCTTCCCACCACAACCTCGCCAGTGTCTTCACCGCAGTTCCGTCCTCTCTCATCCATTCGTTTACTCTTTTCCCCCCTCCCACCCATTCCTCACACACACCCTCGCACTCCTCTGCCAAATGTCTCCAAGTATCCCTCCCCTATTCACACAATACACATCTCCCATACTCTATACCCATCCATACTTTCCTCCCTCTCTCTCCTGATCCACACCTGGCTCTTGCTAGCGTCACCATTTCCTCCTTGCCCAGCCCCTTCTCACCCAGGTATCTCGGCAACCTCCCATGCACCTGCCACCTTTCATACATATCATTATACTCACTCTCCCTGATACATCCCTGCCTCTCCTGCATTTCCACTTCCTTCTCCTTCTCTTTCACCCACGCTGCCGCATTCCTTCCACTCTTTATCTAATCCTTCGCTTTGGCTTCCGACAACCCCACCCTCTCATACATTCTCTTTCGCTCCATTCTCCATTTGTACTCTCCTACACCCACACATGTTTCCCACACCTCTTTCACCAGTCTCTCCTCCTCTAATTCGCACAACCTCATCTCATATCTAACCACTCTCTCCATTGCCACACTCTGCATATTCCCTCTATATGTTTCCTGAAGCAGTATGTACCCTGGCGTGGACTCTTCCACCCCCAACATACGCTTCAAGAACCACCGCTGCTCTCTCTCTACACATTCATACCCCTTCGCCCCCATACTTCCACACCATACATTAAGATCGTTCTCACACATGCGTCCCACAATTTACATGCCATTCTAAAATTGTTTTCCATGCATTTTCCCCACTTCCCCCAAACCATACCCCACGCTTTCCTTGCCTTACTCTGCATCCATTTTAAGTGTTCCACGTACCCTCCCGTACCTTTAAAAACGAAACCTAGGTATTTGAACACCTTAACCCTCTCCACTCTCTCACCCTTCCACTCTATTTCTCTCACTCTTCCCTCCCTTCCTTTATTCCTAAATCTCATCCACTTCGTTTTCCCTACATTCACACACAGCCCTCTCTTATCCATTATCAGTCTCTCGCCATTAACATCATATCATCCGCATACGCCAACATCCATACCTTTCTTCTTCCAACCACCACCCCACCCGCTTGTCCTTTCCTCAACACTTCTTCAAACTCGCTCATATACAAGTTAAACAGCAAAGGACTCAGCGGGCAGCCCTGCCTGACCCCCATCCACGTTCTAAATTTCTCCGACACTTCCATTCCCACTTTCGCTACCGCCCACGTTTCCTCATACATTCCTCTTATCCACTCTACCATCCCATCACTCACCCCTTTCCTTCTCAAACACTCTATCAGGCTCTCCCTCGGTATACAGTCATACGCTGCCTTTAGGTCCAGGAACACTGCATATACACTTCCTCTTTCTTCCATTACTCTTTCTACCAACCTTGCCAGGGTGAAGATCTGATCTCTGGTGCCCCTCCCTTTTCTAAACCCCCCCTGCGTCTCCGGTAGCAGCCTCTTCTCTTCTACTTCTTTCTCCAACCTGTTCTTCACCACAATCATGGCAATCTTATAGCCACTGCCCATGACTGTTATCCCTCTATAATTGTCAACCTTATTGTGCTCTCCTCCTTTGTGAACTGGGCATACCACACCTACTCTCCATGATGTAGGTAAGTCTGCTTCCCCTCTCCACATTTGATTTAACAGCTCCCTGAACTTATCCTTCCCTTCTTTTCCTATCTCCTTCCACATCTCCGCCTTCAGTCCATCCATTCCTGCTGCTTTCCCTCGTTTCACTTCCTCAAACGCTTTCTCAACCTCCTCCTCTGAGAAATCCTCCATCACTCCCCTTAGTCCTCCGTCCCCTATACTCTCCGATCTTCCGCTACTTCCTTTGCACTTCTCTGACCACTCTTGTATTGATACCCCTATCTGCCTCTTCTTTTCACCTCTTTTCAGGATATTCCACATTTCTGCTTCACTCTTACACTTTCTCATTTCCTCACTTGTTCTCTCCAATGCCTGTATCTTCTTCCTTTCACATATACTATCATACTTTTTTCTAGCTGCCACCACCTGCCTCTCTTCCCCTCCGCTCCATAAGCATTCTCTCTTTGCCAGCTAACTTTCTTCATCAAACCACGTACTCTCATTCACCTTCTTTCCCTTCACTCTTCTTCCGCATCCCAGTATAACCTCCTCCATTTCCTCCATTGATACAACTTCATTCCACTGCACCTTCTCCAACCTTTTCTTCATATGTATAATTGCACTTATCCCGCTCTCTATTTTCACAACTTCCTGTTCTTGTTCCACTCCTTCCCCCTTGTCCATCCGTATCTCTACTTTCATTGGCAAATGATCCGATCCCAAGGTTTCCTCCACCTCCATTCTTCTCACTTCTTCTCTCGAGATACCTTTGATTGCTATATAGTCAACCTTTGAGTAATGTACCTAATAAATCAGCGTAATAAGTTTTAAAAATATTGTAAGAAGATTTATACTGTCAAATAATTAGGGGAGCCAATATTAGCAAATTTAGAATTTTACATGTAAATGCAGATGGCCCACTTTGCAATTCAACACCCTGTATAACAACCCGGGTGGGCTCGCCTTCGGGTGACCCCCCACTAACCGACCAACCCGCGAGTGCACTGCACCAGTCCCCCCTGCTCAGGGGCCGCAAACAGGCCGCGTGAGGGTGAGGAAACGGCTCTGCGGGGTTGAAAAGAAAAGGAGGAGGAAGCTGAAGGGGGCTGGCAGAACGGCCTCCACTGCGGAACGTTCCACCACGAGCTCCAAGGCAAGTCCACAAGAAGGGCAGTCAGGGACGAGTGGCGCAAGTCACAGCAGCTTCCCCTCCAAAAAAAAAAACCAGAAGGGGCGACGGCAGACCGACCTCCAAAAAGTGGCCTTCTAATAAGCCCCCCACTAAGAAGCGAAACAGATCGGATGACTCTGGGAATTCAACTGGGCTCAACCCCAGGAAGAGACCCAGAGACACCAACACAAAGCCCAGAACATACACGGAGGCCATCAACAGACATCTGCAGATGGCCATCGTCGACAGAAGCAACCTCCTGGGCAAACTAAAGGAGGAACAGAAGAAGGTAATGCGCGACTCCCTCACGAGGGCGATCCTGGGAGTGGACCCGTCCAGCACGGTCGCGACCCATTTCTCCAGGTGGTCCTACCCGGGGGAGGTACTGCGTATTATCTGCGCGAACACCGACTCCTCGAAATGGCTCTAGGAAACGGTCAACAGACTAGGGCCTCCTTGGGAGGGAACCCAACTGGCAGTGGTGCAGGTTGATAGCCTGCCCAGGCTAGTGAAGGCTTCAGCCTGACTGTCCAATGCACAGGAAAAGGTTGAAGCCTTGACCTGTCTGGGTGTCCAGAACAGAGAGGCCCAAATAGCCAAGTGGTGTGAGTTTTACCACGAACAAAAAGAAGACAACATCCTGGTGGTTTTCGGGATACCGCTTAAAGAGATCGAGCTGCTGAAGGGTAAGCACCCCCAAGGCAAATGCCAGCTATGGTATGGTCTGGGAAAGTGACCCTTCATCTGAATCAGCCAGAAGAGAAGGAGACCACCCCGAAGACTGTTGAGGACCCTCCCATTGAGACCGCAGCAGTCACCCGAGATGGCCCCCAGTAACCAGCACCCCAGCTCAAAGGCTAGACCAAGACGGACTGGGAAACACAAAAGGTAAGTCTCTTTTTGCTTATTAGCAAGTAAGCACTAATCATACAACTAAGACATTGAACTAACCTTCACAGGCAAACTCAATATCATACAAATTAACCTCAGACACTGCAAGATAATTGTGGCGCACTTTTTCCAACATCTACATAACCACAAGGATAACATAGCCCTCATATACAGTATGTTTTTTTTTATCGTTGGCCATAGGATTTTACATGCTAAAAATTATACCTTATGTTAATGTATATTTTATCATTTAATTTTGAAACAAATTTTAGTTAGTAATATAAATCAATTCTTTTTCTACATGATGCGCTTAATAAGAATAATTTAAGGGGTCTGGCCACCATGAATTTTTATTTTGTTTTATTTATTTTTTATTTTTTTATAATAAAGTTTGAAATAATTTTATAATAATGTTTTAAGACATTGGCGGTATTGAATATCGCAAAATTGTCGAAGTTATAGGTATTTTTCGTTAGGAGAGTGGAGCCGCTGCGGGCGGTCGACCGCGCGGTTCGACTCGCACGACGAATAATAATAATAATAATAATAATAGATTGAATATTCTCACACTGTTTGGAATAAAACAATTAGCCTTGGATATATATGGACCAGGAATCGCTGATTGAAGGTAAGAGTCAGACTAAGAAAGAAAAACAGTGCGGTCGGCCGTATAACCGCACACTTACTTTCTTTTGCGTTTATCTCGAAACTACATTTTCAGAACTGGCGTCATCGAAATCTAGTAAACTATCAGTCCGATTGCTCTGAAATTTTAAAATTTTAACACAATACTTTTAGATACATTATGTAAAGCATGACGTAGGATTTTTGCGATTACTTGATTAGTTTTTTTTTGTTGACTTTTTTTGTCGTAAAATTTAGGTGAAAAAATAACTTTCTTTCCAGCTCACCACAATCTCTCAAAAAGTAAAAAAAAAGAAATCGCTACATCATGCCGTAACTTCACTATCCACAAATATGCTCTTTTTTTGTTTTCGTTTTCAGATGCAAATGAACAGAGCTATCGATGACGTCACCCCCCTCCCCCCCCCCCTTGTGCGGAGGGACTCCCGGGAAATGTATACAGCGCCGCCATTTTAAAATATTTTTCATTAAAAAATATGTCGGACATTCTATTATCTACATTGTGTAAAAAAAAATTCAACAAAAATCATATATACTTCAGAGTTTATGAATTTAGAAAAAAAAACATTTTCCGCGCGACCAAGGTGGCCAGACCCCTTAAACATGTTTTATTCCATTAAAAAGTGCCTTTTCTCGGAACCGAACGATCGGGATACGCTGCAGAAAAGTTGCCAACTATTTCAATAATATAAAAATCCCCTGACTTCTTGTAGAAAAATACAACTATTTCCTTGCTGGACAAACCTCTTATAATTACCGTTACAAATTCCACCTGTTCCTCAACAGTATAAACAGACATTTTCTGGTATAAATTCATTTGATTATTTGTCTCCCTAATCAATCTGACATTTCGCAAATTTAAGGTACTTTGATTATTTTTGCTCAGTTATTTATATTAATAAAATTCATTTTTTAATGGAATAAAACATGTTTAAGTTATTCTAATGCCGCGCATCATGTAGAAAAATATTTGATTTATTACTAACTAAAATTTCCTTTAAAATTTTATGATAAATATACACAAGGTATAATTTTTAGCATGTAAAATCCTATGACCCCCGATAAAAAAAATATACTGTAGAAACCCTGGCTAGAAAGCAAAAGGGTTGCAGGTATGGGCGCTCTAAAAGGAAAGGTGAATTAATTCACCTCCACTAAGCCAAGAACATGTATCTACACTCCTAAGAATGTGCAGTGCGTGTTCCTACCAACTAAGCTCACCGGACCTCGTAGTGGTCAGTGTAGATGGCATCTGCCTACCTTCCATACGACAGCGAGGTCCCTCCTTCCACAAAGGAGATGGCGGCACTCATTGAACACTGTGAGGACGGCAAGCTAGATTTGATAAAAGTGTGTGACGTCAATGCCCACCACATAGCGTTGGACAGCAGCGGCACCAATCTAAAGTACCTCTAGACTACGACCCTAGAGATAGTAAACAGGGGTAGCGAACCCATTTTCGTGACCCCCACTAGACAAGAGGTCCTAAACATCACCCTTGCAAATGCGAACACAGCAAAGCAGATAGAGAACTGGCGCATCCACCAAGACATGTCTTTCTCGGATCACAGATGGATCTGCTTCAATATAGGAGTTATGACCGTGGAACAAATCCTGGCTCAAAACCCAAGAAGAACGGATACGGTACTGTTCAACAACTGCCTATATAAACACCTAGAAGAATATGTCTTCAGGCAGGACCCTGTAAATAGGGAGGCGGTTGAGAGACTGTCTCTGAAATTACAGACCAGCTTTATCGACTCTTTTCATGAGGCCTGCCTCGCAAGGAAGGCAGGCACATCTGAGGAGGACGGGGCCACATATAAGAGAACCCAGAGGGACTTTAAAATGACCCTCAGGAGGAACCAAAGGGCCTCATGACGTAACTTTTGTGAGGGCATTAACTCTATTTCGGAAACAGCCCGCACCAAGAAAATACTATCTGGGTGCCGCAGTGCACAGCCAGGCATATTTAAAAAGGAGGACGGCACCTATACTGCTGACCTCCGAGAATCCCTAAGTCTGCTTCTGAAGTCACACTTTCCTGACTTCAAAAGCGGATCTGATACAAACCATCAAAATGACCCAGAATACTTCCCCACAGCGGAGGACTGCAACATGAGCATGGAAATCGTTACCGAAAGCAAAATAGAATGGGCAATAAAATCATTCTCCCCTTTCAAATCGTCAGGACCGGACGGTGTGTATTCTGCCCTGGTGCAGATACTGCCGCTATTGTGCAGACTGTTTCGAGCATGTATTGCAATGCAGTATGTACCGGGACCCTGGGGGGAAGCCAAAGTGATTTTTATTCATAAATCAAGAAAAACCGATTACACCGCAGTCAAATCGTTCAGACTAATCAGCCACACGTCTTTTCTTCTAAAGTCCTTAAAGAGGCTGTGCGACAATTATATCAGGGAGCAGTGTTGCTTGAACAGTAAACTGCACCTGAGCAAACACGCCTACAGGTCACGGAAATCGACTGAGTCCGCCCTTCATCATGTGGTATGCAGGATTGAAGGATCGCTGGCGAACAAACTGGGAGCCTTTATAGACATCGAGGGAGCTTTTGATAAGTCTCCAACGCCAATATAGAACAGGGTCTAAATCAGTGGTGGGGAAACTTTTTTTAAGACGGGCCATTTGTAATAACTAGACAATCGTAGCGGGCCAAAGAATAATGCTTAATCGTTAACTAATTTATGTGTTCTATAAACATATACATATATTATTACATACACTTATTATTTTAATAGTAAAAAAGTAAAAGGTAACAAAATTATAAGCACAAAATATAAAATGAATTTAGTGTAGTTCTTGATGTGAAGTATTATCACTTTATTTTCTGGTGTCATTACTGGTTGATGGTGCATGAGAAAAATGAAATTGAGACTGTTTCATCAAAATTTCATCATAGTCCGGTTCCATTTGCGAAGCAGAAATTCTTAAAACTGATGAAAGGTGCTCATCTGTAATTCTGTTTCTTAAAGAAGTTTTCCTAAGCTTCATTGTTGAAAAGATTTGTTCGCATATATAAGATGAGCCGAACATTGTCATTATCTTCATTGCATGAGTAATTAGATTTGGGAAATTATCTGGACTTAAATTTTTATAAAATTCTAGTAATGGTACTGTATGAAAAGTTTGTTTCAGGAGAGTATTACAGTTCAGTTCTATTAACTCAAGTTGAAATTTTGCAAAAACTTCTTCGTAATTAACATTGAATGGGGTCGCAAAAATACTAAACTCTGGTTCCATTTTTCTAAAGTCCTGAAATCTCCTTTCAAATTCTGTAGATAGTTTTCTCAAATTAATTTCGTATTTTTTAATCTTATTGTTTGATAAAGTTAATTTTAAAGATTGTGTTCTTGGAAAATGAGAAAAATCAGATTTAGAGATCTGATTAGCATATAATAATAACTGTAATTTGAAACTTTTCAGGTATTGCCAAATATCGTGAAGAAACTGATTTTTTCCTTGCAATTTGAGATTAAGTTTATTCATGTGTACGAGGAGGTCTGTGAAAAAAGCGAAATCAGAAAGCCACGTTTCGTTTTCTAAGACGTCAAATTGATTATAAATGTCTTTATCAAGAAGCAAATTCACAATATCGTCTTTTAAATCCCAAATTCTTTCAAATACTTTTCCAGCACTTAACCAACGAACTTTTGAATAATACAGGATATCGGAATGCTCAGCATGTACGGACTCCAAAAACTGTTGAAACTGGCGATGTAATAATCCTCTGGAACGAATCATATTTACTAGTTTTACAACAATATTAAGTATATGGTCAATATCTAAAGCCGATTTACAGAGAGCATCCTGATGTATAAGGCAATGCAAAAAAACAACATCATTTTCCGGATACTTAGAATTAAATTTCCCAACAAATCCTTGATTGATTCCAACCATATTAGGAGCACCATCTGTAGTTACATTACATAGCTTGTCAATAGGTAAACGAAGTTTATCGATGCAATTTTCAAATTCACAAAATATATCGGCACCAGTCGTTGTTCCTTTCATTGACTGCAGCCCTGCAAGTTCTTCTGTAATTTCAAAGTGGGCGTTGATTCCTCTTACAAATATGAGTAACTGCGCAGTATCGCTGATATCTGTACTTTCATCCATGGTAATTGAATAAAAAATAAATTTTTGAGTTTTTGTAGTCAGTTGTGAAATTAGATTTTTATCAATATTTTAAATTCTCTCGGTGATTGTTCTTCTTGAGAGAGACAGCGACTGAAAATCCTTTTTCTTGTCAGGGCACATAATATCGCACACATCTATCATGCACTGCTTTATAAATTCACCATCTGAAAATGCTTTATTAGATTTAGCAATATTATAAGCCAACGCATAACTGGCTTTCATAGCGCATCTTTGAGAATGATTAGCTCTCTGAAATAATTGTTGTTGACTTGATAAATTTTTTATTAAATCTTTCGATTGAATTTTTTTCACCTCTTCACTTAACGATGAGTAGGAGTGGTCTTCATGTTTGCTCTTGAAATGGCTTTGAATGTTATATTCTTTTAAAACTGCAACAGTTGTATTGCAAAGTAAGCACACAGGTTTTTCTTTAAATAAAGTAAAGAAATATTTCCACGTCCATTCTTCTTTAAAAACTCGACATTCTGAATCCACTTTTTTTTTTTAACATCCATTTTAGACGTTACCTACTACGGAGAACAACACACAGAAACGCAATTGACGAAAGCTTACTGCTAACTAATGCTCTTACGCGGGAGTTTGTTGAGGCACTGGGAGTTTGGGGGATTACACAAACAATTACTCGAGTCACAGCGGGTCGTTGCAGATGACTGACTAAGTCGCTAACTAACTGATCTTCGGGCGGCCTCGCTTGTATTTATACCTACCTGCGAGAGTGTCTGGAAGTTTCGAGCGAAGATGAGTCATCTGTTTAGGTCGGATGGATTTGTCCAGAATACTATTGTGTTTTGAATATCGCCGCAGGTAGTTTTTGTGCGGGTCGTCACATTACGAAGTAAGAACGCGTTCAAACATTCTCACGACGGCACTCTTAAACGGGCCGGATTAAACCGTTCCGCGGGCCGGACCTGGCCCGCGGGCCGTAGTTTCCCCATCACTGGTCTAAATAAACATGCGGTCCCCACAACCATCATTGGATGGATTGGGGCCATGCTATGGAATAGAACTGTAACTGCCTCAATAGGTAAAGAAAGCCAAACAGTAGCTGCCACAAAA
The DNA here is from genome assembly GCA_910593695.2 of Ocypus olens. Classification (NCBI taxonomy): domain Eukaryota; kingdom Metazoa; phylum Arthropoda; class Insecta; order Coleoptera; family Staphylinidae; genus Ocypus; species Ocypus olens. Next base: position 13,256,011 of record OU343053.1, on the reverse strand, counting down.
GGTTGTGAACAGGGCAGGGTGCTATCTCCGCTTCTGTGGAATGTCGTTGCGGATGGCTTACTACTGCAACTAAACAACGCAGGATACCATGCTGTGGGTTACGCAGATGACATGGTAATCCTACTCATTGGAAAACACGTGAGTGTTTTGTCTAGCCTAATGCAGAATGCTCTCAAAATCATAGAGGAATGGTGCGAAAAACGTCTCTCTTGGTTAACCCCAAGAAGACAGAATTAGTACTGTTCACAAGAAAAAGGAAGATCAACATAGCTAGACTTCCCAAATTCTTTAATAACCAGTTATGCTTGGCAGATGAGGCAAAATACCTCGGTATAATACTGGACTCCAAGCTCAACTGGAAGAATCACCTAGAACACAAGCTGAAAAAAGCCTGTGTCATCTTCTGGCAATGCAGAGAACAATCCAATCGGTAACCAGGAAGAAGCTAAACCACCTACAACGATTGGCGTGCCTGGCTATGATGGGCGCAATGCGGCTGCAATCAAAAATCTACTGAACCTGACGTCCCTTCACATACATGTAAGGGAGGGGGCAGTAAGCATTTCCTTAAGACTAAAGGCAAATTGCACGTGGAGCCCGACAGCAAACGGTGTGAGACATGGGAGAATACTGAGAGAGGGGGGATCAACCATGCCTGAACTCAAAGAATCCCTCGACAGTGTCCCACCGAGACACTTGTTTAAGCTGCAATACGAAATCAAAGATCAAATTGTTGATAAACCAGAAATCACCGTTTATACCGACGGGGCTAAGAATCATGAAGGCGCAGGGGCATGCATTTACTGCCAGGAACTTGACCTCAGACTCAACATCCCCCTGAGTAGAAATGTGACGATTATTCAAACGGAACTTTTTGGGATACTTGAAAGTACTCGGAAACCATCGGAACTGTCAGTCTCGAACAAATCCTGTTCCTCACTGACAGCAAATCAAGCATAGCTGCGCTATCTAGACCAAGGCTGGCCAGCAGCATAGTACCGGAGTGCAAGCAAGCTCTAGACAAACTCGCCGCAACCAACAGAGTCACAATATCCTGGATTAAGGGACATTCAAATAATGAAGGGAACGACTTGGCCGATAGGCTAGCCAAAAGAGCCACCCTGTAAAAGGAAGGCTCTAAGGCTTTGCCACTGGCACCTCTCACTATCTCCCAAATACTTAAAGGAAACTGCCTTGAAGAACACAAAAAGGAATAGCTACAAACTGACAAGTACGTGGTCGCCAAATAATTCATCCACTCACCAACTCCGAAGCTAAGCAGGAAATACATTGAATTACCAAGAAGTTTGCGACAGCTAATCGGTACCAATACTGGGCACTGCAAACTAAAGAAGCACCTCCATAATATAGGGGTGGTAAAAGATCCCCTATGTCGGAAATGCGAGCAAGAAGAGGAGACCCTACGACACATCCTGTGTGAATGTGAGTCACTCAAACAACTCAGGTGGTCGGTATTCGGAGAGAAGTGACCAGATTGGTCACAACTGGGCAACACTCCACACAGCTAACTACTTGAATTCACAAGAAGTTTAGGTTGGCTTGAGGAGTAGGGCTCAGGAGGCGGCACAAAAGACCAACGAATGGTGTAAGTGCTTCGACCATCTGGTCACCCTTCACAAACTATCATCATCATCATTATCATCATTACATAATAATATTTAACAGGTTCATAGTGTTAAAAACATGAATGTACAGGGTGATCGGAAATAGGTGACCGTGTGCCGCTTCACACTTAAGCTACGCGCACACTTATCGGAATCGAACGGACGGCACGCTTCGGCAAAAATTGCTTAACACAGTTGTAAACGAGTCAACGCACATTTATTCATTCCATGCCGTACCGACAAATATGCAATGACTCGTTAATAACTGTGTTAAGCAATTTTTGCCGATGTTTTATGGGAATATGCCGCTCTATAGACAGTGGCGTCCAAGTAGGTAGGATAAAATGTGCGAACAATAAGTTTCATAACTAAATAAATATCTAATTTATATTCAGTTTATGTATATCTCAAGTAGTAATATCGATTAAAGATACACGAAGGCCACATCGACATTTTTAGTTATATGAATTACAAATACATGAATATTAAAGTAATAAAAAAAAACAGGTCAATGTGTTTGTTTATGGTACATTTTCAAAACAACTTATAACAGTTTAACGCAATAAAATATGCATTTGTACGTACGAACACACCAAAAAAAAACTGAAGATTTAAATCGAGAAATAATGATTTAATTCCGATGATTAAAATATCGTTACAATAAATATATAACATTACACACACCCAACTACATCATGTTTATATTTAAATCAGTCGATTCCGTGACTCAAACAATTTCGATGCTAATACAGCCTTTAATTAATTTGATTTCACTATTATTTTAATTAAAACACATTGTTCCCTTGAGCAATCGCTTCATGTTTATAATATAACGAATCCCCGATCTCCCGAATTGATTTGAAATCGATGTGTTTGCTTAGTTTATGGGTATTTGTATTGAAACTTAAAATTAATGGATCTATCTGATGCCAAACCTCAAATGTATCAGTTTAGATACAGTTTACACCTGCACTTTAATCACATTAAATTAATTAAACTCGGGCGGAGTGTGCAATGAAACGTAATTAAATGAGTTTGTATGTCGGGAAGTTTTTAATTGTGGTCATTCATTATTAACTCTGCGGTTTCGTAATTAAATAGATGCTCGCAAAAATAAGTACAATCCAATTATCAAACCTAAACATTGTTGCTAGGTTTGAATAACAATTAATTTGTGCAAGTCGAATAAAGTTTATTGTTACATAACTTCAAGTAATGAGATGAAATGGATATTAATTCTATCAGGGGAAAGAAGCTTAACCTCCTGGAAGGATTAGAGATTAGGAGAGCCATTAGAAAGGGGATTTTCTTCTGAATAATCAGCACGACGACAACATCATAATCACGACACTTACCAATAATTAACATGATTTTGTTATTAATACTATTAATACGCTTGTAACTTCCAGTCTACTAATTGCAAATAACAGTTGAGGACCAGAACGGCATAGCAAAATATTTCACCATTTAGAAGTTAATACTGATGAAATCAAAAAGTCCTTAAACAAGTAAACAATTCGTCTACTGATGATGTTAATTTGGATGTAATAAATTGTGGTAGTCAATTATGTTTACAAATGTTAGTCAATTTTTCAATTGAAAATATAGGGGTTATACACATAAAGAAGCATTTAAAGAAAAAAACGTTTCTGCAAAAAGTTTGTATTTATTCCCGTAGAATACGATCCCGCAAGAAAAAATAGGGGGTTCTATTTGAAAAATCAAAGCCGACCTTTGTTTGACCTTGAATATTAATGCTAAGTTCAGTTTCAAGGTAACATGCATATGTCCCTCTGCGAACCCTACAACTTTTATCTGAAACATTTTTTGTCATATGGCTCAGGTTTCGAGATATTTGGGGTGGAAATTTAAAATGGGACACCCTGTATAGTTCCTTCAAAATGGAAAGTACCTACTATAATTCCATTAAGGCAGAACACCGTCGTCACACACTTCGTAACAAGTGTGGAATTAGCAAAATAATGCTGAGGGTTAACATACTTAATATATTGCTGCCCAGGAGTGAAAAAGCGTCGTTTTAGCCACTCTTTATCCACATGCTGTTTACGTATACCACGACTGTTCCACAAACATAAAAAAAATGGTATTTTGTAAAAAAGCTTTAAACTAAAATAACTTAAAAACGTGACGTGGGGATTGTTTTTGATTATATTTCCTGTATCGGTATAAAAAAATACTCATTAACTTATCTGTGTAGACTAATGATATTGAAACAACAAGAAAATTTAAGAAATCTTTAAATTTTTTCTAATAAGAAGATTTGCATTTAAAATAGGATATGAACTTTATTCGTTGCACTTTCCATTACATATCTGCAAAAAAGAGGCGGAATATCATAAGAACGTAGAACACGCAAATTGTCGACTCGCAAACTTTGATCCATAATAATGCTTAAATGGGAGCTTTGCAGAGCTCCGCTGCCGGATAAAGGTCAAATGTGAAAAGTTCATCCGGGGAATGTAATATCGCCGCTGCAGTTAAAGATTTTTTCCACAGAACTGGATTGCATAAATTGACCGAGACTCAATTATCGTTCCGAATAATATTATTGCGTGCGAATTTTAGGCGTAGAAATCTTTGACGAGACAAATAGGATTTTTGCACTCGGCTAGGGAGGACATATAATTTCCCTTTTTGTCCCTTACGAGCTTTCGCTCGAAATTGCATACGCTCGTTCCATGCTTTTGAATAATAGTTTCGTCTGAAGTCGCACATTCCGTCGACCTTTCTTGTGGCGTGCATCGGGATTGTAGCTTTTCTCATGTCGCTAACCTTATAATGTTATGTCTTCAAGTCACATGAGCTTTGTAAAAGAAAATAATTCGGTTTTTTTTGGTTAAAATAATCCTAATTTATAGCAAAACACTTAAATCTGATAAAATTATACGAATATTATATCACCACCTCCAATGTATAATATAAATATAAATGCTTAGATTGTAAGTTTAGTCTGGATACAGCACTCGACCCTTGCAAACACATTATTAATAATAACAATAATAATACTGTATTCGTGCTATTATATTACTTTACATGTCAGTGCGAAGATTGTATGTAGTTAATCCATGATTTAGTTTCATAAAGACATCAAAATTAAACGATTTATAAATAAATAGATACAATTGTGGTAGAAATAAAATGGTTTAAAGATTGAAGTTAAAATAATTTAAAAAATGGTAATGAAGCCAACATTTCTCTGATGTGAACGTGTAATAGATATTTTTACAGGGGAGAAAGTCGATTTCTGAGCCTTCTAAATCGTGAGAGAAATAACATTTCTCTTCCTAGGGAGAGAAATGATCATGCGAGGTTTCATTATTTATTTTAACTGTCACTGCTGACACAATTTGTTTCTAGGTTGGGTTTTAGGAACGAACGTTTCACTCTTAAAATATCCCGTTTGTTAAAAAAATAGTATATATATCTCGGGAGCGAATGCTATTTTTTTCCTCGGTCCGTTGTATCGGGAAAAATACGCATTTCTGTCTCTTGATATATAATCTACTATTATACCGGGTGTGGCACTTAAGACGCCTCGGACCATAGCTCCTTTACCATAAAAGCTATCGAAAAAAATCTAAGAACAAAGTGGTGCATAGTTACCGTCACTATGTTTTAAAAATAATTCTAATCATCAGTGGCGTGCCGTACTCCAGTGGCGTACCAAACTTATGTTTTTTTAAATGGAATGCCCTATTTTTTATTGCAGATTTGGAAAGTGCTCGACGAGTACTTATTTTTTTATCTAACATGTTATACCCTTCACTTTAGCGGTTTCGCTGTTATAACCCCTTCTTTCAAAATTGCGCCCCATTTTTGAGATTTTTTTGTAGAGAAACTAATTGACGCCGGCGCCTAAATTTTGAATTGAGATACAGGTTAAGACCTCGTATACCTTCACATAATTTTTTTTCGGGTAATTTATGGAAAAAAAATAATTTTTGATTGATCTTCGCATGTTGTCATTTTTTCCGAAAATTTCAAATGGCACCCCCCTAAAAAAATTACGGCGTTTTACAGACAAAACTCTAAATTTTTCATTGGTGTAAAAAAAATTACACATTGCATAACAAAATTTCGGAGAAAAAAGGAATTTCATCGCAAATGTCGGGAAACGTTTTCCGTTCCCAAGTGTGCCATGAGAAAACAAAAGATTGGTAATTGTCAAAGTAAATTATTAGACGTCAGTAGCAGCCATAAGTCATTTTTGATAAACGTTCTAAAAATGTTCCGAACTCAAGAGGAAATGGTTGACATGATATTTATTCTTGGAGAATGTAACAAGAATTGTTTCTTGGCATCACGAGTGTACGCTGGGAGATATCCGCACAGGACACATCCAAATGAACGTGCGTTTCAAAAAGTGTTGGAGAGATTTACTACTACGGGAAGTGTGAAACGGCCAAGGAGAGTTAGAAAGAAGGCAGTTATTACCGAAAATAATGAACTGCAGGTTCTGAAGGCAGTTATTGAAGATCCTCATACCAGTATCCGTGATATTAGTAGGAATCACGATATTTCAACGCGATCCGTACATCGTGTTCTTAAAAAGTACAAATTCCGTCCATTTAAGATTCAACTGCACCAAGAATTGCAACCTCAAGATTTTCATGCGAGGCAAGATTTCTGCATGTGGGCTATCAACAAAATTGAGCAGGAGGAATCATTTCTTATGCGCGTATTATTTTCTGATGAAGCAACGTTCCATAGAAATGGGCATGTCAATCGCCACAACTACCATTATTACGCCGATGAAAACCCACAAGCCATGCGAATGATAAACCACCAGCAAAGATGGTCGCTGAATGTTTGGGGAGGCATACTTGGAGAACACCTTTTGGGTCCTTATTTCATCGAAGGGCACCTGAACGGCAACAGTTATTTGAGGTTCCTTCGCGACGACTTGGATGATCTCTTGGAAAATGTCCCTCTAGCCGCTCTTCGACAGATAGTTTTCCAGCACGATGGAGCTCCTGCACATAATAGCTGTGTCGTTCGGGAATTTCTCGATGAAACGTTTCCAGACTCCTGGATTGATCGTGGGGGTCCTGTGAGGTGGCCGCCAAGATCACCAGACCTCACTCCCCTTGACTTCTTCCTTTGGGGCCATATCAAAGACGAGGTTTACAGGACGGTACCAACTACTGTCGAGGATATGAGGGAGAGAATCCACGCGGCTTTCCGCGGTATATCACCAGAAGTCCTTAGGGCAGTGTCTAGAGCCTGTGAGTCGAAGTTGCGGTTATGCCTCCAGCAGGAAGGTCGTCATTTCGAAAATTTAGTTTAAGTTGTTAAATTTTCTTTATCTGCATTTTTCATATCATGTTGAATAAATAGGTACATACTATTATGTTGACCGTATTTGTCTATTTGTTTTCTCATGGCACACTTGGGAACGGAAAACGTTTCCCGACATTTGCGATGAAATTCCTTTTTTCTCAGAAATTTTGTTATGCAATGTGTAATTTTTTTTACACCAATGAAAAATTTAGAGTTTTGGCTGTACAACGCCGTAATTTTTTTAGGGGGGTGCCATTTGAAATTTTCTGAAAAAATGACAACATGCGAAGATCAATCAAAAATTATTTTTTTTCCATAAATTACCCGAAAAAAAAATATGTGAAGGTATACGAGGTCTTAACCTGTACCTCTATTCAAAATTTAGGCGCCGGCGTCAATTAGTTTCTCTACAAAAAAATCTCAAAAATAGGGCGCAATTTTGAAAGAAGGGGTTATAACAGCGAAACCGCTAAAGTGAAGGGTATAACATGTTAGATAAAAAAATAAGTACTCGTCGAGCACTTTCCAAATCTGCAATAAAAAATAGGGTATTCCATTTAAAAAAACATAAGTTTGGTACGCCACTGGAGTACGGCACGCCACTGATGATTAGAAATATTTTTGAAACATAGCGACGGTAACTATGCACCACTTTGTTCTTAGATTTTTTTCGATAGCTTTTATCGCAAAGGAGCTATGGTCCGAGGCGTCTTAAGTGCCACACCCGGTATACTGAAGGAAAAAAAAACGATTGAAATTCGTGAAATTTCGACCATTTTCATATCTCGGTGTATTTTCAATCGATTTTGATGAATCTTTAATGGCGATGTCTTCTCTAAAGTCATGCATGCGAACTTTAGCGTAACCCCTTCCTCCCCCTTCTAGCACCCCTGCGAAAAAAAGTTTTTTCAGGAAACCATGTCCAACTTTGACGATGTCTTCGGAGTTGCAAAATTTTGTCGACTTGATCCACCATAAAGGCATTAAGATTTGATCAATTTCCTATGCAGGACTCAAATAACGAAGTTCCTACGACTATTTGGCACCAAGGGTGTTTGAAAAAAGTGCATTTTGACGTTTTTCGCACATAATTCAGTGACTTTTCAACCAAATTTGATGATTATTTCGGGAAAAATCCCATTTTGGCTCTACTTTAAAGGGGTGAACTCAGATTGGAATGATCCATTTTTGAACCCTTCAACCCCTGAACAAAAAAACACGTTTTTGGGCAAAAAACGTCCTACTTTGACAACATATACCGAGTTGGAAAAATTGTGTCGACTCGATCCACCAAAAGGGGATTGAAATGTGTTCAATTATCTGTGCAGGACTCAAAAAACGAAGTTCGTACGGCGATTTGGCACAAAGTTATGGGTGTTTCAAAAAAGAGCATTTTGTGGTCTTTTTATTATTTTCGTTTAGAGGGGCGTAGAGCCCTCTCTTTGAGTGGGGGAATCATCAAAATCGGTTGGATAGAAGCCGAGTTATGGCCATTTGAAAATTACCTAAATTCTTACAAATCTCAAGTGTTTCATTTTTTCTGTCAGTGTAATTTGTTTGTTTTTATTGGGCGAAAGGAAAAATAGACTACATTAATCAGACATCAGTATGGACGACTCTTCGCAGGAATGGGCTGCATCCTTTCCATATTCAGCGGGCCCAAAATCTTCAGAATAGTGACTTTGCCCTAACGCTGCAAGTTTGCAATTGGGTAAATCAAAATCGTAGGCTATATCGTTACATTTTGCTTACGGATGAAGCACAATTCACACGCGATGAAATTAACAATCGTCATATGAACATCGATGGTCAGATGAGAATACCCATGCCATGATTAAAAGTAACTCTCAGCATCGGTTTAGCATTAATGTATGGTGCGGAATCAATCAACTCCTTGGTCTCATTGTGTTAGATAGTCGTTTGACAGCGGCCATTTATCTACAATTTTTGGACAGTCGTGCCGAGGTCCCCGGACCTCAATCCTCTCGATTACCGTCTATGGAGGTGGCTAAAATCTTTAGTTTATGCTACAAAAGTTCAAACAAGAGGGGAATATTATTCCCAGATTTTGGTGCCATATCTACTACGATCAAACGTATGGTGGCGCTGTCTTCAGTTTTTTAACAGTTTTCTAAAAACCATGCCTGCATTTTATGGTTTGCATATTGCCTTTATTTTGTAAACATAACAACATATTTTTCAGTACACGTGTTTCGTTCGTTCTTCTATTCTGTGCAGTTTTGTGTTTAATTAAAGACTACATTGATTCCGTTGAATTTAGTGATTGTATTATTTAGTTGGTAAGGAAAAGTAGATTTTTTTTTATTTATATAAATTCTCATATCAACTTATTGTAGGTACATGACTGTCACTTATAAAATTGAATTGTTGTTGTATGCCTGAATGTGACGATAGGATCTTGTGCAGAATGAAGTTTTGCTTCAAAATAAGGAAAGATTTAAGTTATGGGTCACTAATGTTCCAAATCCAAAGTTAGTATTAAAACTTCACAAAAACATTTATAGAACACATCAAGTATAATATTTTTTTGAGGCTCAACCATTCACACACGGCTATTATTTTGTATTTTATTTGTATGAATAATGGGAATAAATGATATAATATTTGAATGTTCTTTATACTAGAACCTTCTACTTCATTATACATTTTATATAATAAATAAAATTAGTAGTCGTTTAAACATAGTTCCTTCTCAATACAGTTTAAATAAAATACCATTAGTAAAACTTAAAATGTTTATTTTCGTGACTATAGTTTGGGCAATTTTAACTTGACTTTATCGAAGAAAAAGTAAATTAAAATTACGAAGCTGCCGAAACTATAGTCATGAAAATAATTTTTTTTTTTTTGATGTGTGGAGGAGAAATCTTTTATAGACACCCCCGTAGCGGGGTAGTGCTGGAGTCCCTGAAGGGTATACCAGCTAAAACTCCTCCACTTGTCGCTGTGTGGATAGACGTCCTCTTGGTGGTGTGCCGTGCGCCGCCTCGTCTCGGTGCCACCGTAACTCATTGTAGTCCTCGCTGCGGACTGACCTGCAACAGAAATAAAATTAATGCTGTCTAGACACGTCTTCCTAAAATCGGCAGGACGATCTTGGGGATCGATGTGGCCACGATGGTTGCGTGGTCTGTCGGGCCGCTCGCCGCGCCGAGGGCCTGGAGCATCTCCGCCACGATGGTGCCGACTTGCGCGTAGTCGGGCCCCGGGGAGGCCGTTGGTGCCGTCTTCCTCTGCTGGGTTGAGCCCGCCGCGGCTGCGGCAAAGCTCTTCGTCAGGGGCTTCGGTGTGGGGGCACTCTTCTTCGCGTAGGCGACGAAGTTAGCGCACTTTGCCGGGTCCGTCCTTGGCCTCTCGCAGTTGTGCGACAAGTGTGCGCCTGCACACTTGACACATCGTGGGGGCATCGTGCAGCAGCTCTGCGTGTGCCCTAGCTGCTGGCAACGGTAGCACTGTTGTTTACTACCGTCGTGGTGTTTCCGCTCGATTTTCACATCGAGCCTCAGGACCTTCTTGACGGCGAGGATGCGGTGTATATCCACGCCACCGTCGAGTTGTATGTAAACCATCCACAAGGGATGGGTTTGTCCTGTCACAGGGTCTCTGCGGGTCATCCGTTTCACGAGGAGTGTCGGGAAGCCTTGGTTCTTGAGATCCTCCGCGATCTCGGTCTCGGTGCATGAAGGGGCAATATTGCGTATTACCGCCTTTGTCGTCTTGTCCTCGGTGAGCTGGTATGTGTGGTACGGTGTACCGTTGTCATCGAGGACCCTCGTGAGGGTGCGGAAGTCCGTGGGGGTCTCAGGGAAAATACGCAGCCCGCGTGCTGCGTATTTGGCTTGGTGCACCTTGATGGAGTGTGTTTCCATCAAGGCCCTGATTTCCGGCCAGCGTGTGTCCGCTGGTAGGATAACTGGAGGCGGGCTGTGTTGGACTGCACAGCTGGGGTAGACGTTGGTGCTGGTGGGGTCGTGATGCGGGAGGTGGATTGGACTGCTGCGTTTGCGGCCGGTTGTTTGGCCTTCTTTGTTGGAGGCGCCGCCTTCTTGCTGGCGTTGGTGGTCGCTGGTGGTGATGCGAGCCTCTTCTTATTGCTCGGCCTCGGTGTTGGGGTCGAGTCGTCATCGTCGGAGCCGTCCGTGTCCATGAGGACGGCAAAGCAGTTCCCGGTGGGGACTGAGGGCTTCGGTGTCGGTGTTGTTGTTGGCGTCGGTGTAGGTGTCGGGGTGGCTGCCCTGGACATCGCCTCGAGGCGTTGTTCCAGCTGTTGCTAGTTTCTCCCGGAGTTCGTAGTTCTGTCGGAGTAGCTCGCCGGTTTTCCGCGTTTGTTCGCAACTCGCCATCCGCTCCCTGGCCTGGAGGATTAGTTCTCTCGTTGTCTCAGGGACGTGCTCGGCCTGGGCCTTGGCGAACTGCTTGGCGTAGTTGCTGCTGGCCATCGTGCGGTGTGGAGCCGTAAAAACGGCTTTTCGATCTCAGAATTATTGAAAATAGTCGATCAGAATTTATGGGTCAGTTCGGCTGCCGTGAAAACGGCTCGGAGAACGGATTGAAGTTCTGATGGACTGCTGTTGGTAGTTCCTCTGGTGGTCTGCTCTGCTCGGCGTCCGGGCTGGAACTGTCATGAAAATAAAAATAAAACTTTTATAAAATAATAGTGTTATAAAAATATTTTAAAATTAGCGCCATTTTATCCCAACCAATAAAATCCACGATCAAATAGTAGGTGGCGCTAAATTTGGTACTAACACATTTCCCTAATTCTATTGCTTGAGTTGGCAATCTTAATTAATCGTTTATCTATAATTAGACCGCTTCGTCAACTCTGCCGCTGATATAAGAAATGACCAAAGAGCACTGCAAAGAGCCACACGTGCGATCCACAAGCGAGCTAGTGAATGTATCGAAGTTGGCAGTGGTATTTTTGAAAATATTCTACATTGAATTGTTTTTCCTTCACCTGTATAGCATAGTACCTTATAATGAATTATTTGTTTCCTAATTGAGGTGCTGCTTTTATTATATTTTTTTAAACGATATCTCAGTAACGGTTAAGAATCGGACACATGTTTATATGACTTTTTTTGTTTATTTTGATCTCCTGAACACGTTCCTCGAGCATGGCCGTTTTCTCACCAATCACCCTGTATATATTAACAATTGACTGTTTCTGTACAGTATTTTCTGAAAAAGAGGTTCGCAAAATGTTTCTATACATCGAAATAGAGGTTCGCAAAATGTTTCTATACATCGAAATAGAGGTTCGCAAAATGTTTTTCCGATCTCGAAGAGGGAATAGCTAATTTCCCAACTTTTTGTAGGTCACAAATATGCATATTATTATAGTGTTTGTGAATAAATATTATTTATAATCAATCACTCAAATAATTATAGACCACAGAATGAAAAGTGGATAGAGACCATAACCTTAATTTTACAGGAGAGGCAAAAAACTGTTTTCATCATAAAAATTAATATCACTTATTTAGTAGTCGTGGCAATATTTACTCATTTATGATGTAGTATGCAATGGTAACATAAAAATAACCTTAATTGTTCTTTTCTTTGTTTTAAATTTTGGATATATACTGTTTTCGTTCCCATTTACTTTCTGGTTATATTAAATAAGTTTGCACATTTAGAAATTGTTTTTTTTTAAATTAAAACACTTCAAAGGAAAAAGCGAAACGATTGTATTATGTGATATAAACTACACTTAAAAACATAATATATTACTCCGAGTTAAGGCTTTGGTTTCTTCTATACCTTTAATATTTGGCTGTTTGAAGGGAGTCATACCAGTGATGATATGCAATGGGTAAAAAGCGCAGTTTCAACGGGTTAATAGGAATTAATAATAATAATAATAATAAGTTTGTTCATTCAAAGGCAATTTAGCGAATACATCTGAACAAACATTGTAGTACGTCAAGTCTGACCTTTTTGTACTTACGTTGTGTTTAATTTTTGTAGTAACCCTTAACTATTTAACAGATTCGTTACGAGTGTTAGGTTTAGGTAAATGAAATGCTTGTTTGTTGAACGAATGGACGTTTATTCATTTGATTTATCAGTTCTGGCATTTGTATTGGTACAACAAAGAGTATGTCATTTGATTTTTGGACACATTTCCTTGCTGTACCAATCTATCTGGGAAAACCCTGCGGGAAAACCAGTCTCAGAACCGTTTTTTACAAAAATGACGCTGCAAGAATTTGAGATTTATAACTACACATTGGCGTTGTACTTCCTCTTTGACCAGACCAGAATACGTATGACTTGGAATTGTTTGTAGCGACGTGAGGCTTGACAATGGACCTCTTTGCTTGATGTCGATAAATCTTTTAACTAGATCTCAATGAATAACTTACACAATCGGTGAACCTGACTACACGTTTTCATTCAGAGATTAAGATTACCATAAGAAATTGGGTGCTCTTTTCCTAGCGCTCAAAGCGTCTGGAGGTTGTGAAGAAAGTAATTCGTGGCATAATGTCTGCTAACTCAGATTAGTCATTCTTTTTCTGACGATTTCGCATTTCGTGGCAAAATTATAACTCAAATGTAAATAGTTTCACATTTTCGTTGCAGAGTGATTACTCGGATGCAGTTATTCATTGGATCTGTGTTTCGCATTTCGTAAAAGAGTAATTATTCAAATGTGAATTGTTTCACATTTCGTTGCAGAATGATTACTCAGACGCGGTCGTTTATCGTTTTCGGTGAACCCTTTTTTTATCTGAGAATACTCTCATCATATGTTGTAGCATCACGGATCGCACATTATTCAATCTCTCGAGTTTCGCGATTTCTTCCCTTTTATAAGCTGATTTGCCCCCGCCACGTTCAAGAAATACACGTGCCAAATTGCCTCGTGTATGTTTGAGTTCATGAACTTTCCCGTAAATTTACTTATTAGTATTTTTCTGGTCTTATTTTGGACGTAGATTTTTATGGATTGCATTTTTCTGAATTAGGTCAGGAGGATGTTTACGTTTTTTTCCCGGTACTAAGTGTGATTTTAGATGACACAAGTCAAAGAGTTCTTTGTCCGAGGCGTATTTTTCGGTGCGGTTGTTTTTGTTTATCTTAGCGATGTTATTCCGACAGCGAGACCGCGCGTGTACGAGTTATTTGTTTACTTATTTCAACTTCTTGCTCATATTATCTTTTACGATTGATATTTATCATGCGCTGTTATGATTATTGGGTGAATTACATTTATCAGATTATTACAATTACGAATGATTTTGCTGAAAAAAATATTACATTATTAATTTTTATTACGGGACCCATGCACTCATTACAACATGACGAAGATTAATATCTTATGCGTGAGTTTGACATATTAAGAAAATTACATTTAGAAGCTTGTTGGAAATAATAAATATAAACATAAATAAGAACATATACAGCAACTTAAGAGTATTATGAATTTTAAATTAAATTTAAAATAAATTTAGAATAAGGCCTAACATAAGCAAGTAAATTATTACATACAACGAAGAAAGTTTAAAAGAATCCGTTTATAAGATTTTCGCAATTGGAATCCATTATGTGTAAAACAAATGTTTTCAATTCAAGTTTAAATTTATATTCTGAATATATGTTTTTTATATGGTCAGGTATTGCATTATAAACTTTGGGTAATACATAGTGAAGTGATCTTTGGCCTAGGGACGATTTCATCTTAGGAATAACAACCTTTCTATCTCTGGTTCTGGTGTTGTAATTATGTCTGCATTTAATTAAGTTGACCGAGCCTGCAAATGATTTTTTTCCAACTTTATAGAAGTAAAGTTGACGTATGTTCACTACGCTGGCTTCTTTAAACAGTCTATCGGATGGGTTTCTGAAGAATTAATTTCGGAATCTTTTTCTGAATGATTTTTAGAGGATTTAGATAAGTGTCCCGCGCTGAGCCCCGACACGCGAGACCATAATACATATGGCTTTCCACAAGGGAATAATATATTATTTTTAAGTAGTAGTAATCCAATATTTCAGAGAGCTTTTTTAATTGTACGCATGTGTACCTCGACTTTCTAATGACATGTTGTATATGTTTATTCCACCAGGTGTTGGTCAAGAATAACCCGTAAGTAATTTATTCCGTAGCAAATATTTATCGTAGTTATCTTCCCGTTTTCCTCAATTCGTAGCTCCTGAAGAGGTGGCAAGGTGTAGGCATTGCATGTAAAAGGTAGAAATTTTGTCTTGTCGAAATTTAAGGATAGAAAGTTATTACCTAAGTATTTGAATATGCCTTTTAGATCTTCCTCTTCCTTTAAATCATTCCAGTTAGTGTCATCATAAAAAATTGCTGTGTCATCCGGAAATAAAATTAGTGTCCCATTTGTTCTAAGTTCAAATAGATAGACCAAAAATAGGGTGGGACCGAGAACTGTTCCTTGAGGGACACCGCATTTTATTGTGTTTTCACTACTAAGGCAACCATTTAATTCCACTCGTTGGATTTTTCCATTTAGGTGCGAGTTTAATAATTTGTTTGGTAGTCCTCTAATACCCATGCCGTCGAGTTTTTGTAAAACAATGTCATGATTGACCGTATTGAACGCCTTCGAGGAACACGCAGATTATTGTCGATACTTGTATATGCCTTATGTAGAAGGGTGTTAATAGCATCTTCAGTTGATATTCCCTTTGTAAACCCGTACTGGTTGTTGTTTAAAAGGTTGAGAGTTTTGAAAAAAATTGTTAGTCTGTTATTTACTATGAGCTCAAAGATTTTGGCCAAATTTGATATGAGGGAGATAGGTCGCTAGTTGTTAATTTCTTCCCTGTTTCCCTTTTTAAACACAGGTTTCACTATAGCAGATTTAAAGTTCAAAGGGCATTCTCCCTGGCTCATAGTAGCGTTTATTATCAGTGTTAAGGGTTGTGCTATTTCATTTTTTATTTGTTTTATTAGTATAGAACTTATTTTGTCTATTCCATAAGAGTGCGTTGCTTTTAGTTTAGTAATAAATGCTGTGACTTCCGATTCTGTCGTTGGGTGTAAGAATAACGATTTGACGCAAACATTTTTAATTGTATAATTATAACTTTGTCCTTTTATACCAGCGGACAAGTCAGAGCCTATATTAATGAAATAATTGTTAAATACTTCCGCAATTTCTTGCGGACATGATACAGATTTGCCATCATTACAAATTCGATTGATTTGGAGTTTTTTAGGTGTCAAGCCTGATGCTTGTCTGACTGTATTCCATAGCTCTTTTGAATCGCCCTTATTTCTGTTAATTTTGTGTTTATAATGTTCTATTTTTGCTCTGCGAATATCTTCCATAACTATATTTTTATACCTTTTAAATTAATTTTTAGTTGCTCATTGTCCGGTGACTTAGTTAAATTCTTGTATAACTTATTTCTTGTATTAATTTTATTCACTATTCTGTTTGTAATCCAGCCTTTTCTTTTTATTTTGTGTCGTGGTATTTTCGACACATGTGTACATTCTTTTATTTTCGATGTTAAGGTATCGACAAATGCGGCAGTTTTCATCTCAACATCCTCATATAGATTTAGATAGCTCCAATCTGCATGGGATATACTATGCTTTAATTTCCTTACATTAAGGTGTTCTCTAATTCTAGAATTTTTATATGCATTAGTGGCCTCTGTTGGGAAAACTAGTTGAAATCCCGTAAGATAATGGTTTGTTATTTGGACTTTTACAATGAATGGTAGTATAGTATCAATATACCTCTGGTATTGTATAATAAATATATGATCTATGCATGTGCTGCTAGTTGTTGTTACCCTGTTAGGTTTATTAATAAGAGATGTAAATCCCATGTGGGCCATATTGTCTAAATAGTTCTGGCTGTGCTCTTTCTCCTCATCCATGATATCGATGTTAATATCTCCTATGAGTATTATTGTATTATGTGTTTTAGTATTCGCTGTATGTTGTAGATGTTCTATAAAACCCTCAGCATTTACTCCATGATTTCGATATAATGTTAATAAGCGTATGTTATTTTTGTACATCAGGAAGCTTATATCTAATATTTTTATATCACCAATGAATACGTACTTATGAGTAAAATTAATTTTATGTTTATATAAACTATGATACCGTCGGATTTATTGTAGGTTCCCTCATTGTATATAATGGTAAAGTTATCTAAATTATATAAATCAGTATTTGCTGTCTGCCATGTTTCAGTATCACACAATCAAGGTTATCATCAATTTCAGAGAGAAATATCTCCAGTTCATCAAAATTTTTATTTTTGCTGCGGATATTTTGGTGGATTATTTTAAAGTTGTTATTTTCTCTGTTGACATTAAGTATTGCATTTAGTTCTTTGGCGTTTTCTAGCTCGTAGGTCTCAAAGGAATCGCATTCAAACTCAGAGATAAAGGGATCCATTTTATCCTTATACAGTCTAGAATTTGTATATATGGTGACTAATCAAATGGATGGGGGTATGTTTCCTCTCAGAGCAATAAAAGTTTTTGTTCGATACCTCGCCAGAAAGTGAGTCTGTATCCATAGTTACCACTGAGTGAAAGTTCTTCTTTCGCTCACCGCTTTTTGCTCACCGTATTTTACTCACTGGTTTTCATTCGCGCATAATGATTGGTTACCTTGCGGCATTTGCGACCTCCAGGACATCATCAGGAATATAGTTTTATTAGCACCTTTTTTTGCCATTTTTGATTTTTTTTTGAAGAGCAAAAACATTGGTTGAGTACCCAAATTTGTTTTTTATAGAAAACATCTCCGACAAGCTATGCAGGAACTGGTAGGAGCTGCTGATAGTCGGAACAAATCGCTTCAATGGTATTATTTTTTGTGTAATTTCAGTGATACTTTTGAAATCTGTGTAGAATTTTACTGCCTTTGCTTGATGCACGGCAAAAATTTGCTTTACTTTTAGGAATAGTTTCAGAATCTAATTTAATCTTGAACAGCTCAGATTTGCACTGCAAGTTTTTCCGAAGAAGAGATTGAACTGAGTATTAAAAATATTCAAATA
Source organism: Ocypus olens (assembly GCA_910593695.2). Lineage (NCBI taxonomy): Eukaryota > Metazoa > Arthropoda > Insecta > Coleoptera > Staphylinidae > Ocypus > Ocypus olens. The sequence goes on along the minus strand of OU343053.1, from coordinate 13,238,055 downwards.
AAATTCGTGATTTATAAAAGACTTTATCCATGTATCCCCATGCAACATTCTAGAATAAATCTTGGGTTCGTGCCTTTCTAAATATAATTGTAGAGTTTGCTGCAAGAAGGTTGCAGCTACATATTTGGTAATTGTTGGGAAATTGAAAAAAACTGTTTTTTAATAAAAGTTTTTATTTTAACCCGAAAGACAAAATATCAATCGATGACAAACAGATTTAGTCAATATTTGAGACTATTTTGAAGTAGATAATTTTTGAAAAAATAAGAAAAAGAATTGAAAAAAATTGGACCTGCATCTTTCTTGCACCAAACACGTGAAATAATGCTTCTTTACCACCATTGTTCAGAAAAAAAAACAAATTCCCAGCAAAAACTCTTTCATTCGGTTACAACAATCAAACGACTATGGTTTGCCTACTACACAAATAGTAGGAAGAAATCAGTAAAAAGAAACAGGTTGGTGTCAAAAAAATAGCATTCAGAAAAAAAATAAAACATTAAACACACGGGCAAACACATCCTTCATTCATCTACCTGGTCGTCATCATCCGTTCCAGATGATTCGGGTTTCTGGTTCTCCGCCATGGCTGAATCACTTGTGAGGCGGGTGTAAAAAGCCATTTGGTCCATAGGAACGAATCGTGTTGCATTACATCTGCATATTTGGCTTTTTTGACAGGTATAGGATTGCAATAGACTGGGATATCAGAAGAAACTGAGCGGTCGCTATCAAGGTCTCTCAAGATTGGAAATAAGTGAAAACTCGGAAGACCAGTAGATATACTGACTTTAATACCATCCAAATGTTCATTGCTGTACTGGAAAATTCGGTATTTCGAAATCTGGAATCTTTGCTTTTCTGCATTTGAGATAACTTTTTTAAAATGTCCTTCATAGTGACCACGAAAGTTCAGGATCATATTTTGTTTTACCAGAATGGAAATATACTATTTGGATGATTGTTTAACAAAATCAGCATATTGTTGGGGGCTAAAAACGTAGTCCTTCTTCCTTAAAAACTTCTAAATAACTCCTAAGCAGCGATCACAAATATAAAAGTGTGCTTGATTTGTCTTACCAGAATGGACGCAGAAGTTGTATGTCCACAACTGGCGTTTGTAGAAAGCTTCCCCAGCAGGAATTTTCCTCCACTTCGTTGCTATTCTTGCACAATGTGGTTTCATCCTTCAGCTCCTTGAAAAACAAATCGGCCTTAGTTTCATGCAACTTCTTTTCCGCTGCTAAAACTTTTCTTTCATTTTCGTCGAGGGTCACATCTTTGAGTTTGTTATGTAAGACATCACATTTTTGCACGTATCTGAGTGAGGTGAGCCAAAGCGGTAGTTGAAGTTTTGTTTGAAGTATCGATAGTAGAAGTCATAGGGAACTTTGGGTTTATATTTAGGATTGCTAACACTTTCCGGTTAGTAAAGTTCCAAATAGAGTTGATGCATCTTCTTTACATTTAGATCTGGAGATAAATAGAATAGACGGGATTTGTTTCACGCCTTGGAAAGCTCTGGATGTGCATGTTAACATTTTTGAGTGTTTTGTTAGATTTTCGGTTGGGTCTATTTGCATGCTTTCCTTTGTTACTAGGTGGTGTTGCAATATCTCTGTCACGAAAAGTTTGAGCAATGAGATCTACACTTTTCCTTGATATGCCGTGGATTGAACCAAAAGCATGTCTACAAACTCGTTTGGATAGGTTGCCCAGCCTTATAAAGTATTTGTGGGAACAAGTACGGTTTTGCCTTTCATTAGTCTTTTTTCGAGTTCTTTGAATAGTAGTAGTTATAAGACAACTTTTCTTGTTTCTTCGTCCATATTCTCAAAACACTTGTACCTGCAGTTGCAGTTCGATCCAGTTGATCTCGGTCCCTTCTGTACTCCTTTCCAGTTCGTATACATTTTCCCTTCTGCACTAGCTTTTTTTTCACATTTCTTTTCCAGACAGTGGGGTCGGCACTTTTTCTATTTTTGGTTACAGAAACAACTATGGGCTATTCCGTGGGCTCCATGTTGACAACACGTTCAATGTGTTGTTTTTGCACAGAGATACGTTTCTTCTTTGGATGCTTCCTCCTAGTTGAAGGTCCTGCGACATCACTATTTGAACATCTTTCATCAGAGTTTGTAGGTCCATATTCTGACTTACTAGCGCTAAACGGATCTGACTCGGTTCTGACTCATCTGACTCATTTTTACACGACGTTGCCGAACAATTAAAACGCGTGAAAACGCACGCCACGCAGTAATGATAGCGACTAACAAGTCAAAACAAATCAGCTGCCCTGCCGGCCCAGTGCCGACAGAAGACGACCTTGCATTCCACGAAAATCAAAATCAAACACGAACATTCACGATCGTTTGGTGCAAAAAGGATGCAAGTCCGGAGCTGCACCCTTCTTACACCAAATGACTGAGGAGGCAGGTCCATAAAGACGAATAATTCCTTTATTTATTATCGGATCCAAGGGCGTTTCCAGCCAACTAGTCTAGGGGGGGTAATTAAAAAAAAAAATATATATATATATATATATATATATATATATATATATATATATTATATTATTTCTTACAACAAACATTAAAAAATATATTATGTATAAGTATAAACAAGAAATGAGAATAACAAAATTAAATTAAATTAATTTTAAATAAAAACATAATAATATAACAAACAAAATAAACGCATATATAAGACATAAAAAAATAAAAATTAAGTATTCTGTAGACTATTTTTCATAAAAAAACGATTTAAAATATTTTTTAAATAATAAAATCAAGTTTTCTGTCTTTACCAGCAAACTTATTTATAATATTGTCAATATTAATATCCAAATATCTGTGAATATGTAATAGAGCTAAGCCGGTTAGCCTTTCTTGAGACATAGTGGCTCGTTGCCAGAATTTTAACCTTTTCAGTGCAGAAAAACTTCTCTCTGCAGAAGCAACGCTAACGGGTAGAGTGCATATTATTTGTAAAATTACTTTTAATATTGGGTAAATATTGGCGTCACATTGTTTATATGCATCTATAGCATTTTCTGGTAAATGTTCTTCCAGTTGATTTTTCTTTTGCCACTGTAATTTCCAAAATTCCATTTCAGACTTGATTGCTATTGCACATGTTGTATTTTCAGGTATAATTTTATTTAAATATGTTTCAATAGATTTTAAAGTCACATCTAAATTTTCGTCAGTTGTTGTTAATAAAATACTAGGTATGATTGTGTTAAAATTAAACAAATTCATTGTATCTTTATTAAATCTGTATTGCAGATCAGTAATAATATTATCCAGGATAGGTAAATATATATTAATTCGGTAATAATCCTCTATGATAGGTTGATCTACGTTCGGTCTATTTCTCTGGCATTTGATAATTCGAGGTTTCGTAATCTCAATATGTAATTCGTTTAAAATAGTTATGGCATCATTATAGATTGTTTTAAACGATATTGCAGCATCTTTCCTCTTGATTGATAAAAGATCAATAGTATTATTTACCAAGTTATTAGCGTAAGATTTGTCCATTGATTTTTGTTGTAATAGTCTACTTAAAGTTACAGTATTGCTGAATATATCCGACAAAGAGCATAGCGTAACTATGAAAACTTGGGTACAAATCGAATTTTTTAGCAATTCAGCTTTATTAGAAGAATCTCTATCTTGCCATTGCGAAATTAATTCCAATGACTCCACAATATTTAAACAGCAAGTTTTAAATTTTAATAAAGAATCATGTCGTTCCGACCATCTGGTATCACATAAGCTAATTAAGGATGAATTATTCACAGCCTTTATTACATGGTCTCTTGGATGAGGCGTTAAAAAATGAAATTATTTCTTTAATGGTACCAATGGTATTTCGAGCAGCCTGCACTTGTAGGCATTTTGAAATGGACAAATTTAAAGCATGGTTGAAACATGGTGTTTTAAACGCATTGGATAACGTTGACTGTAATATAGATACAGAGCCTTTCAATTCTCCCATCATAACGGAGCATCCATCTGTTCCAATTCCGATACAATTTTTTAAATTTAAGTCATGATTTCGCAAAAATTTTAAAACAGTTTTTGCCAAAATATCTCCACTGAGTATAGGCTCATGTGTAACATCATTATAATTATCATTATGACAATCAATGAATTCCACAAAATCTTCATTAATTTCCAAACAATCAGAATCAGATTTCAAATATCTTATTATAAGAGACATTTGTGAAATATTCCTAATATCAGTGGTTTCATCGAACATTATGCTGAAATATTTCGATTTTCTAACTTGTGTTAAAATAGTGTCCTTAATTTCCTCTCCACATAAAGTAATTAACTCATTTTGAGTAGTGTTACTTATGTAGGTGGTGTTTGAATCACTCTGTTCCAAATGTTTTTTTAAAGTTATATCACCAGCTGATATCCTAAAACGTAGAATTTCACGAAAATTTCCCTCGTTTGTAATAGAATTCATATTTAAAAGAGGACCAACGTCACGATGACCTCGTAAGGGAATATTTTGTTTTCCCAAAAAAATTATACTTTCGATTATTGGTTTTAATCTATTTCTATTTTCTTCAATTTGTCGAAGTCTTTCAATATTTATTGCATTTCTTATGTCTCTCGAGGGGTTTTTGAATGACTTTATAAAATTTTCCGCATAAACAATTGAATTTTTGTGGTATTTATGATGTTCATGTTTTACCAAAATACCATCTTTACCTGATAATTTAGAATATCCTGTTACTGGCTGAGAAACTAATTTCTGCAATGGTACTTGTTGGTGTAATCCACCAAATTTTGCAAAAAGGAAGCAATATTTACAAAAGATTCCTTTTAATTGTTCAGAAAACATTAACCAATTAAACTGTCCAAAATGTTTTTGAGACAAGTAACATTTTACATCTTTTCCCCCTTTTTTATGTACAGAATAGGGAAGCTTGAAAGTGTCGTCTGGTTTCCATTTACAATTTAAAATTCTAAATTTGTCAATTTCATCAATAGTAACATTACAAAATTTACCTATATCAATATAAATGTCAACGTTACTAGACGTAAATGTTGAAGGCTCTTGTTGTGTTTCCCGTTGTTCGCGCTCGGAACAACCTAATGAAGATCCTGGAGATGCTCCATATTCGGTAAATGTCGATGCAGATGGTTCATTTAAATTGACTACTGTGGTGAATTGCGTTTTTTCATTATTTGTTGAAGTAGCTTCAGTTTTTTTGATTTTCTGAACGAATGAATCCAAAGTTGATAATTTTCGTTTCCTATCCATTTTTAAATCAACTAAAAATCAAGAATGAAATAATATAAAAAATGCAATTTGTTTTTGTTTATTAAAACAAGAATAATATGATAGGTATGTACTTTAATCAAATCCAAAAACTTACCTTCTGATGATTTATTAAAATATAATAAATTGTTAATAAGTTACTCATCAGTCATTAGGTACGTTTAATTATACTGCGACTTTACGTACGTATTTCGAGCCTTACAAAGGGGGCGCTGCTAAATGACGAAATACTTCACTTTTCTTATGGCGTTCAAGCAGTTCAGTTCACTGTTTACTTCATTTGGTTTACATCACGGGTATGACAAGAGATATGGGAAACAGGACATAAGAATTTGAGTTTTACGCCGCTAATATTGGATGGCGCCACAATAGAAATTCGATGGATTTCTGTAAATTATGTTTATTGCTAACACTAGACGACGATTTTCTGGTAAAATTTATCAACATGCCGTGTAATTTCCCGTGTTACTTGAAACGTAGAATGTCAAACAGTGCGGAAATCGAGGACGAATAAAACAATCATTTCTTGTGTTAGCCTTATAGCCAAATATGTACAAAATATATGTATATCACCCGATGAAACATTATTAACAAGGTAAATCTTGGCAAACAAAATCACTATGTTTTACTATTTATATTAAGTAGATTATAGTATATTACATAACTAAGCAAACGAATTACCGTTCGAACAATTTTTCGTCGAATAATATATTGTCCAATACATTGATTGAACAAATTTAAGGATACGGATTGTTGTACTCACTCTTGAAGTGTTAATCTACTAAGATACCATTGCGATGGAAGTACCAATAAGGCATAGCGTGGAGTCCCGAAAGTAATAAAAAGCGTCCCGAAAGTATAGAAATCAATAAAAATTGATAAGCGAAAAATTCTTAGGGGGGGTAATTACCCCCTTTACCCCCCGCTGAAACCGCCCCTGATCGGATCTGCATCGTTCTTGCACCCGTCAATCCGTCAATCTTTTTTTAATATGGCATACATTTGCACCCAAAACGGTGTAAATATGGAGCTGCACCCTTCTAGCAGCAAACTCCTCAATTGGTGCATTTTCTTCACACTCAAATCGGGGGAAACATACATGCGGCAAGATTGCTTTCTAGAATAAAGGGAAGCTCGAATCGGAAAGTTTCTGATGTAAATTTTCATTGTTTAGCAAGTCCCTTAAATTTTTTAGCACCTTTGATCATTCTGATTTTCCTCTTTTATCAGTGGGAGGAATTTCATTGTAAACTTTTAATTTAGCAATTCTGTTCACTCTACCCTTTTTATACCATAAACACCAAAAAGCTGATTTACAAATAAAATGTTCTTTCCCATCAATTTGAACCTAAAAAATGGTGATGTGGCCATCATGTTACTTTCTCTGACTTGATGGTATCATTTATATTTACGCTTCCATGGTTTATTTTCAATTTAAATCATATTTTAAGTGTGCATCGAACGTTTCGTAGACTCGGATAAAACTGACGTTTAAATTAAAACGTCAAAATTATGAAAGATGGAAAAATGTACTTCAAATTCAAAAACTCAGTTTATTTAAAAACTAGAGGTATTTCGAAAAAAAATTATTCTTCATAAATTGTTCATTTTGGCATTCTCTACAATTATTATTAACATAAATTTGCTGTAACTATTAGCGTTTCATAATTGTATACCAAAAATGAAAAAAAAATTAATAAATTTTTTTCTCGAATAAAAATGATTTTATGAAAAATATTTTCAAACCAAAGATGTTCATTTCTTTGTTGTCTTCAATATTTGCTTAAATATTTTTGTGATATTTTTCATATTTAAGAAAATATTAGAAAAAAAAACAAAAAACAGTCAAGGTAAACACCCACTTCCGGTGTACGAAATTTTACCAAAAGCTTTTTAGTTCTTCGGATTATGAAATAAAACTTATGTTCAAAGTTTCATATCAATTAATTGGTCTATTAGTTTTTGAGATACAGCGCGCACAGACACACACACACACACACACACGCATATACACACACACACACGCTTACAGACACACACACATACAGACACACACACACAGACACAAAAAATTTTTGAAATGGCATCTAGGGACCCCAAAACGGATATTTCCTTAAAAAAAATTTTGAAAAAAAAATCACGATCACAATACTTTCTCGTACTTCGTAACGGAGAAAGTAAAAATGATTTACTGTACATACACAGGTAAAAATCTTATGCAGAAGCTACCTTGTAATGAAAACCGCTGTTTCTATTTGACTGGTGAATAAAAGCAGCTTCATCGTCCACATCTTCACACTTTTCTAACCTTCGTTTTTTTTTTACTTTCTCCGTTACGAAGTACGAGAAAGTATTGTGATCGTGATTTTTTTTTTAATTTTTGTTTACGGAAATATCCGTTTTGGGGTCCCTAGATGCCATTTCAACAATTTCTGGAAAAAAAAATGTGTGTTTGTGTGTGTGTGTGTCTGTCTGTGCGCGCTGTATCAAAAACTAATAGAGCAATTGATATGAAACTTTGAACATACGTCTTATTTCATAATCTGAAGAACTGAAAAGCTTTTGGTAAAATTTCATACACCGGAAGTGGGTGTTTACCTTAACTGTTTTTTGTTTTTAGCCAATATTTTCTTAAATATGAAAAATATCACAAAAACATTTAAACAAAAATTGAAGACAACACATAAATGAACACCTTTTGCTTGAAAACATTTTTCATAAAATCATTTTTATTCGAGAAAAAAATTTATTATTTTTTTGTAATTTTTGGTTAATAATTACAAAACGGTAATAGTTATAGCAAATTTATGTTTATAATAATTATAGAGAATGCCAAAATGAACAACTTATAAAGAATAAGTTTTTTCACTTTAGTTTTTGAGTAAACTCAGTTTTTAAATATGCATTAAAATTTTTCCATCTTTCATAATTTTGACGTTTTAAACGTCAGTTTCATCCGAGTCTACGCAACGCTCGATGTTCATTTATAATATGATTAAAATTGAAAATAAACCATGAAAGCGTAAATATAAATGATACCATCAAGTCGGAGAAAGTAACATGATGGCCACGTCACCATTTTTTTTTATAAGATCGTCTCGACGCCTAGAAACCTCACTACAGCCTGAACGGATTAAAAAATATAAATTATTATTAATAAATATCAGGCCGTGTACATAAGTATCCTGAATATTTTTGTTTGATAGCGAATTAAAATCATTTAATAGTTTTTGTTTGGCACGATCAGTGCATTTTTCGGTAGACTTATTTTTGCACTCACATTTCAATTTTCCAGACTTGGAGTTATAAGGAGAGATAAGGATTTCTTTTCCTCTTTTAACTTAAAAAAACGCGACCATAGTAATTTGGCCAGAGCGGCGGGATCAAGGGGTACAATTTGCGGGTTGTTTACTACCGACGATTAGGGATTCTATTCTCTACGTAATGGTGTAGAAATTGTAATTTACGACCATATTCGAACCTTTTCTACCTGCTAGAGACGAGGTCTGGACAAGCTTCCAAAAAGATATGCCAGATGTTCCCACCATTCTTCACCCCTAGTACCTGCGTTCGACCTTCCCTTTAAATTTTAAAAGGAATTCGTTTAAATGAATGCAACACAACTCAATATCCGTTCCAAACTAACGTACCCTGAATAAAACGGCAATTATTAATTTTTACTTTTAAGTGTAACATGGATCAATGAAATTATATTTATGTTCATTTCAGTATTTTTGTGAATTTTTTTTTTCTCCAGTTAGATATAAACTACTAGCCTTATATAGAGCAAGAACACTAACTAGCCCCGAACTTTACAAAAAATAAAGATTTTCAAATTTCAAACAATTATTAATTTGTCAGGGTTCTTGCTCTATATAAAGCTAGTGGTTTATGATATCTAGCTAGAGAAAAAAATACACTGTGATAAATTTTGGTTGTTATTTTTGGGTCTAAAGTGAATTTTCTAAACTTTCAATACCAAACTTCCATTTTACTGGTTATTTTTAAATTTTGGATCTTTTGGGTAATAAACATTGTTGTAAAGGAGACTTTTCTGAAAACAATAATGCCAATTGCAATGTTGTAACTTAACATAGTGCAGAGATATTCAAATTAACGCTAATGAATATGAATTAACTTGAAAACACGTTGTGCGCTTACAAATATAGTAACGGTGCAAGGTATTTTTTTTAACTTTTGAACTCATTTATAGGCTAATCGCATATAAAAACATCAAAATATTTAAAAATGGTCACGCAACGAACATAATTTTTATTCACTTGGATTGACGAAGTTGAGAATGTCTCCATTTTGTTTCTAATTTAAAAATATGAATTGTTTTCTAGAATGTCAAAAATGCATTATTTTTTAATTAGTTTTAGAAATTTTTAAGAAAATTCCACGATTGATAATGTTTTTACTATATTTATAATCCCCAGATGTAAATTTCGCTTTCTCGAATTCAAGCTTCAAAAGTCGCCGTTTTATTTCTAGCTAAAAATTTTATCAATTGTTTCCTAATGTATTAAACATGTATCATTACTAAGTAGTTTTGGAAATTTTGAAAATAATTCCAAAAGCGATAATTTTGTTAGCATTTATTGTCTATGGTGGAGGCGTCTATTTTGTTATACATGTTGTAAATATAATAAAAACACTTTTACTTGATGTTTTGATAATGGCAAGTTGAGTTGCCGAAACTATAGTCAACAATAACAATCCGTGTTATACCAACAAAGTAAAAGTGTTTTTATTATATTTTTAGAATTTTCTTTATTTCAAGATGTAAATTTCGCTTCCGCATATTCAAGTTTCGACTGTCGCCATATTGTTTATAGCTTAAAAATATCAAAATAATTATCTAGTATGCAAAAAATGAATTATTTCTAAGCTGTTTTGGAAATTTTGAAGATAATTCCACGAATAATAAAGCTTGTAGAATTATTCTAATCCCAACATGCAAATTTTTCTTACTCGAATTAATAGTAATATTAATACATTTATTAGCAGGACATCGCCCTTGAAAAATACAAAATAACTGAAATATACATTTCTAAGAAATAAAGTAATCTTAATCTTTTTGAAAATGTATTTTCTTCAATGTCGAACTCTCGAGCGCAAAAATTAAAAATTAATATGAATCGCGGGAAAAAATTCTACAAAAATTCAAATCACTCTACACGACATTGACCTTTCAAAATAATGTTGGTTTTTGAATATGCAGCAATTTTTAGTCGAGTTATGAATTTTTGAAAATGTAATTTTTTCAATGTCGCAATTTCGAATGCAACATTAATATGAAAAATAACTACATACAAAATACTACAAAAATTCAATTCACTTCACAAGACGTCGATATTTCAAAATAATTTTGGCTTTTGAATCTGCAGCAATTTTCAGACGAGTTATAAATTTTTGAAAATGTATTTTTATCAATGACGAGCATTCGAGAACAAAAAATGAAAATGAATATGAAACAAATTTTTACAGCACCCTGTAAATTTATTAATAATTAACAGTTTCACTAGTGCGTAATTACTTTATAACTCCAGTTATGTACTATACTTTATCTACAACCATACCTTTATTGGCTTAAAATAAGGACAATTTAATTTTCATCCATAATATCCCTAATATATTAAATATTACCGATCATTAAAAGGAAAAGTATTCTATTTCTTAATTATTTCATCTTCATCTTGGGGCGATCAACCAGTTAGACATGAATGCACGGCTTATTATAATACACCCCAAAAAGGGCTCACTACCTGCTTGGGCCAAAAATTTAAAATTCGCTCCGGTGGGCACGTGCCCGCAAGTTTGACATTTTTACGACCGCCTGGTGATTATTACCGACCGCAATAAACCCAAGGGCCATGCCGCCTACTCTGGACATTTTTAGCGGCTCCTCTTGCCACTATTACTTGTTTACAGTTTGGATTTAACACATAGCCCTCTGTTGCTCAATGGAATACGCGGATTTAAAATTTTAAACGATGCAGTTCTCTTTGGTATGTTGAAAAATGGTCAAATCCTAAAATCTGCAAACATGGTTTTTATCCACTTTTCACTCTCATATCTTCAATTTTTCTAATTAAAATGAAGCCTATTGTTGTTTCGTAGTCTATGATATTCGTATTATATTGTATTTTTGTATTATTATTTTATACCATTTTATTTCAAACGTTTTTGAGTACCTTTTAAAATCCCAGCAAATATGAATTACAAAATTAGAACATTTCAAAGAAAACGTAGTGACGTGAGGGTTGTCAATTTTAATCAAAACGTATTTGTGGTAATTAAAAAATACTTCCTGTAGTCCTAATTTCTAATACATTCTTATTTGTTACATAAATCCCTCTAGTTTTTATACAACAAACGCTCCAAATTATAATCGCAATCCGAGAGCGGTCTCCCAAATTGCATATTGATTTGTACAAGATTGAAATCGGCCCGCGGTATTAACCCACAGACTCGGAATTCCATAAAGCGCGGGGCTAATAAATTACCTTGTTTACGATCTTGATCCGAATTGATTTACAACTATTACGTTTCGAATCGTTGGTAAAAATTGGGTTACTTACCTCGTATGCATTAATGAGACCGCAGTGTCAACCAGAAAGAACCCTGACATTAACGGGATGGGCTCTAGGCGTGGCCCATCTCGAGATAATCGTTTTTCGATTTTTGGGCGTATAAAAGACCAAACAGATTTTCGGAAATCAGACAGTGTTCAAGAATACACAGTACTGTAAACATGGCATTCAAAGTAAGTAATTGAATGAGTTATAATTAATATTAAGTGTGTTTAACAATTTAAAACATCTTCAATTGGAAAATTGAAACAAATAGAATTTATTAAAGTGGAAATACCTGTACGTCATGTACTAAAATAGGTCTTATAAAGACTTCTTTGTTATTAACTTATTTTATAAATGAGCAACTAGTGAGGATTTCTAATTTTAATTGAAATAAATTCCTAATAAATGTGTTTGAATGTATCTATCATGACTTTTGTAAAACTTTATTGTTGTTAGCTCAAATACATACATTATTATTCATTATTATTATTCATTATTCATTATTATTCTTTAAATTAAAACTACGAAACAAAACGACAAATTTACTTTAAATAATTTACAATTTACAAATAGTAAAACTGTTAAAGTAACACAAAATTAAAACCATGGTGATGGTTGTGACCGTTACTACTGGGTAATTCATTATAAAATCACTGAATAAAACACTTACTATGTTTTTTACCACAATAAATTGTGGTAAAAAACATAGTAAGTATTTTATTCAGTGATTTTACCAAATTAAAAGTACAGTTTTTCTAGAATTATAAGAATAAGTGGCCATAAAAGAACTTATTTGGGCATTTAATTTAACTCTTGAATTGCTTTATTAAAGTGGACGGAAATTCTCGAAAAAAATTACAGAATCGAATAGTGCGTTTTGCCGAAAAAGAATTTTGGAAAAAAAAATTTTTACTGTTTGCAAAAACGTTTTGTCTTACTAATCCTGAACTACATATATTTGAATTATTTCCAAGTATAACCCCGAAAACAGTTATAAAGAATACAATGTCCAAGAACTCATCATAGAATGTGGCAATGAGTGATATTTCGATTTTTAATTTTTAATAAATTTAATGTGTTTAAGTATGAAATATGAAATGTTCATATACTAAATACGGTCCATGGAAAGCTGTTAAGAAAAAAAAAACTGGTTTTATTTATTATGGCTACAACTGCAAAATCACAAACGACTCTTAAAGTAAATACGTCCGTTTATGACAATTTATTCTTATAATTTTGGAAAAACTATAATTATTATTATGCACACATACATTAGTTTAAGTCAAGTAATAATTTCCTCTAGCTTAAATTATATCTACTAGCAGTAATAAATGAATTTATTTAAATCACTTTTTTTAAATAACACCTCTTCACCAGGGGCGGCTCGTTATATAGAGCCAAGGAGCCATGGCACTGTAGTTTCAAGCTCAAGAATTTTTAATTAATTCTTAAAACACTTTTTCGCCAGTTACTTTGGTATAGGAAGATACATCGTTCTTTCTTTCTTTCTTTTGTTGTCTAAAATTGTATTTCTTAGCTGACAATAATGGTGTGTTGCAATTGTCAATAATGGTTTGCTGCAGTTGTCAAGAAGGATATGTTTCAGCTGTTAAAAATGGCAGTTTTTAGCTGTTAAGAAATGTATTATTAAACTGTCGAAAATTATATTTTTCAGTTGTCAAAAATGTTATTTTTCAGCTGTCAAAAAAAAATATTTCTCATCTATTAAAATGGTATTTTTCAGCTATCAAAAAAGTATTTTTCAACATTTTTTATTTGTTAAAAATGCCATTTTTCAGCTGTCAAAAATTGTAATTTTTTTTTGTCAAAAAAATAACAATAATGGTTTGTTACAGTTGTCAATAATGTTTTGTTGCAACAATTGTCAAAAATCGTATTTTTCAGCAGTTAAAAATGGCATTTTCCAGCTGTTAAGATGATATTCTTCAGTTATCAAAAATGTTTTTCTTATGTCAAAAAATGTATTTCTCACCTATTAAAATGTTATTTTTCAGCTATCAAAAACAGCTTTGCGACTATGTTCAAGTTGTCAAAAATTGCATTTTCGGCTGTCAAAAATTGACTTTTTGTAGTCAAAAATTGTATTTTTTAACAGCCAATAATGGTATATTACAGTTGTCAATAATGGTTTATTGCAGTTGTCAACAATGGTATTTTTGAGCTGCTGAAAATGGTAGTTTTCAGCTGTTAAGAAGTGTATTATTCAACTGTCACAAATGATATTTTTCAGTTGTCAAAAATGCGATTTCCAACCTATAAAAATGTTATTTTTCAGCTATTAAAAGCAGCATTTTCGACATTTTTTAACTGTCAAAAATAGCATTTTGTAACTGTCAAGAATAGCATTTTGTAGCTGTCAAAAATAGCATTTTGTAACTGTCAAAAATGGCATTTTCAGCTGCCAAAACTTGTATTTTTTGTGTTGTCAAAAATTGTATTTTTTACCAGGCAATAATGGTATGTTACAGTTGTCAATAATGGTTTGTCCAGCTGTCAACAATGATATTTTTCAGTTGTCAAAAACGGTACTTTTCAGCTGTCAAAAAGGTATTTGTTACCTATGAAAATGGTACTTTTCAGCTCTTAAAAGCAACGTTTCTTAATTGTCAAAAATGGCATTTTACAGCTGTCAAAGATTGTACTTGCTATCAATAATGGTATGTTACAGTTGTCAATAAAGATTTGTTGCAGTTGTCAAGAATAAAATTTTTCAGCTGTCAAAAAAGGTATTTCTCGCCTTTAGAAATCGTATTTTTCAGCTATCAACGGCAGCATTTTTGGTCATTTTTTTTTTATTGTCAAAAATGCATTTTTTAGCTCTCAAAACTTGTACTTTTTGTTGTCAAAAATTGTATTTTTTAGCTGACAATAGTGATATGTTATAGTTGTCAATGATGGTTTGTTGTAGTTGTCAAGAATGGTTTTAGCTGTTAAAAATGGTATTTTTCAGCTGTCAAAAAATATATTTTTCAGCTACCAAAAATGATATTTTTCTGCTGTCAACATTGGGGTATTGTCCACCTATAACAATGATATTTTTCAGTTATCAAAAGCGGTATTTTTTGATATTTTTTTAATTGTCAAAAATGGCATTTTTCAGCTTTCAAAAATTGTACTTTTTGTTGCCAAAATTTATATTTTTTGTTTTCAAAAATTGTATTTTTTAGCTGACAATAATGGTATGATACAGTTGTCAATAATAGTGCGTTGCTGTTATCAAGAATGGTATTTTTCAGCTGATAAGAATTGTATTATTCAGCTGTCAAAAATGTAATGTTTCAGCTGTCAAAAATGATATTTTTCAGCTGCCAAAAATGGGATTTCCCACCTACATAAATGGTATTTTTTAGCTATCAAAAGCAGCACTTTTTAACTGTCAAAAATGCCATGTTTCAGCTGTCAAAACCTGTAGATTTAGTTGTCAAAAATTGATTTTTTTTGTTGTTGTCAAAAATGGATTTTTTTTGTTGTTGTCAAAAATTGTATCTTTTAGCTGCCATTAACGGTATGTTTCACCTGTCGGGAATGGTATTTTTTGGCTGTCAAGAATGGTAATCTCCAGCTGTTGAAAATGTATTTTTCAGCCTCGAGTTGTATTTTAAAGTTGTAGAAAATGGTATTCTTCAGCTACCAAATATGCTATGTTTCAGCTGATAAAAAAAAAAGTATTTTTCAGTTAGTAAAAATAGTTTTTTTCGACATTTTTAAATTGTCAAAAATGGTATTTTTCAGCTGTCAAAAGTAGTATATTTCGCTGTCAGAAGCAGTATTTTTTTGTCAAAAAGAGTATTTTTCGTGTGTCACGAATGGTATGTTTCAGCTGTTTCCTCGGCTGTTGAAAATTAGTATTTTCCAACTGTCAAAAATAGTTTTTTTTTGTCAAAAATAGTATTTTTCGTGTGTCAACAATGATGCATGTCAGCTGTCAAAAACAGTATTTTTCAGCTAATAAAAATAGTTTTATTCAACATTTTTGAATTGTCAAAAATCGTATTTTTCAGCTGTCAAAAGTAGTATATTTTGCTATCGGAAGCAGGGGCGGCTCGTTATATAGAGCCAAGGTGCCATGACACTATCTGTAGTTTTAAGCTAAGCAAGAATTTTTAATTAATCCTTGAAACACTTTTTCGCCAGTTACTTTGGTCTAGGAAGATAAATCGTTCTTCAAAACAAAAAGAGGGGGAGGGGGCATATTGTATATGTGGCTCTACCATCAACATGATTCACGAGCCGCCACTGCTCTTCACTAAAATTAATAAAGACGAAAAATAGCCTGAATATATGAATATTCAGCCTGTTCGTGACTCTACAACATTAAGTCTTACATAAGTATATAATAAGTGCTGTTGTCTCAAGTTAATTTACACCTCTTTACTTCTAAAGGTACGCGCACACTTGCCGGAATCGGACGTACGGCACGCACCGGAAAAAATTGCTTAACACAGTTGTAAACGAGTCAACGCACATTTATCCGTTCCATGCTTTACCGATAAATGTGCGTTGACTCGTTTACAACTGTGTTAAGCATTTTTTTCCGATGCGTACCGTCCGTCCGATTCCGACAACTGTGCGCGTAGCTTTACAGTTCTGTTTTTACAAAGCCAAGAACTTGCTACATATAAACGCCATCACAAAAATTCAACTTTCCGTATGCTGCATTCTATAATTAAAACAAATTTTATTTTCAGGTCGTCGCTTTCGCTGCCTTTTTGGCTGTAGCTCAAGCCGGAGTCATCGCCCCCGTAGCAACCTCAGTGGCTTACGGTTCTCACGCTGGATACGCCGCGCCAATTGCTAAGTATGCTGCTCCATTAGCGTACTCTGCTCCGGTTGCTAAAGTCCTTACTAAGACCGTGGTTGGAGAGGAATACGACCCTAACCCGCAATACTCCTACGGATACGACATCAACGATGCTCTGACTGGTGATAGCAAGAACCAACAAGAATCTCGTAATGGAGATGTCGTCCAAGGTAGCTACTCCCTCACCGATGCTGACGGTTTCAGAAGGACCGTCGATTACACCGCCGATCCGGTCAACGGATTCAACGCCGTTGTGCGTCGCGAACCACTGGTGGCTAAAGTAGCTAAAGTTGCTTACGCTGCTCCAATTGCTAAAGTAGCTGCACCGTTAGCTTACGCTGCTCCAGTGGCTAAATATGCATATGCTTCCCCTGTAGCGAAAGTAGCCACATATGGTGCTCCAACTGCCTACTATCATCATTAAGTGCCTATTATTTAAAACCTATTTATTTATTTATTTTAAATAAACAAAAGTGCAAGTAAACAAAAGGTCTTTGATTTTTTTAGTTATTCTTTAATTAAATAATAATAATCTGTCGTTTTTTTTCTTATTAAGATTATGTACTGTATTTTGCAGTTTTCAACTTAGATATGTAGGGGAGACAGGGACTAAATGTAATTTTTTTTTTTAAATAGTTTTTTTGAGGCACCAAATCTCCAAACTTATACACAGGTAACTTGTAGAGAAATCGGTCCTCGAAAACTTTTTATAACCGCGATGTTCACACGAAAAATGCATGTTTTGTCCTTTTTCCCAACTTCATTTTTTTTACATTTAGCCACTCGGTGGGGTAAAATGTTAAATAGGTGGAGCTAAATGTTAAAACGTGTTTCTGGACTAGAAAAAAACTAAGTTAACCGAAAATTAACTTGTGGCAATTGGACTGGTGTATATAGATAATCCGGTCTTAATTTTTATAGCAGGCTAAAGGAACATTTGCGCACTTTTCGACTCAATCAAACCGAAAAATCAACGTTTGCCAAACATATCATTGACAAAAAGCATTCTTTTGGCACGGATGTACTTTCAAGGGACGCAGAATGAAGTGAAATCGTGTGACATGTGACTCATTTTTGGCAGCACTGAGCACCGACGACTTCTCCACTTGTACTGCACGAACCGCCTGATTTTTTATTTATCAGCATCGATTGGCGAGCTTTTGCGCTTATGGTCATGAACAATTTTTCCAAAAAAATATTTTAAAATGATGGTGACATTTAACATTTAGCCCCACCATTTTTTAATAGTTAGACCTACAGTATGTTTTGGGTATGCGGACGATTACAATGGTATCCAAGGAATCAAAAGTGCTGGAGGAGCTACACACTAATACTACTGTGGTAACATGCACACCCCAGAAGAAAAATAAGAATACATTGTCATCATGTTTCACAATTTTGACGTTTTAAACGTCAGTATCATCCGACCCCGCAAAACGCTCGATGTGCATTTAAAATATCATTTAGTGCCTTCTAATAGGGTATTCATCGGCATGATTCGTTCGCAAGAGTTTGAGTAGGTGTTGGAATGCCAGACAGAAAATCTTGGATATGCTTTAATGTAGGATTCAGTAAAAAAGCCCATCCCATTTAACGTTACGCCAATGCGCACTATTGGGACCTTGAACGGATTGATTCTGGACTTTGGAATTGATGACGTGAACGCCATCATTTGTGAAAAAAAAAACTATATTATATGAACATCATCGTGGTCAATGGTAGAAACTGAGCGTTGATACAAGTACCGATAGCAGTGCCCACCGCTCTAAAACGTGTGGTATTGGTTAGACAAAGACGCTGTTATAGCGCATACCTTGACGCAACGCGCACGAGAACTGTCAGTCATCCGTCAGTAGCGTTCACTTATCGTTTTTAATTTGCAAGTTGAAAAATGAAATACTCTATTTCTGCTTGTTTTAGTTTTTCATTAGTTCTTGGTGTTTTTCATATTTTCACAGTGTTTTTCGTATTGTGTATTGGTTTCGTTTAGTGTAAATAAGTGTAGAAATAGTTGTTTCATAAAAATAACCACCAAAGCCCGAGACATGGTACCGAAGGTAAACGAGTAATTTTCACTGAGGAAAAGCATAATGGAAATCCCTCTTTACCTTCGGATACAGTTCATGAGGTAAATTTTTTTGTCAATTTTGATTTCTTAATTAAGAAAAGATAAAACTTACAGCAAATTTATATTAGTAACAATTGTAGAAAATGAAATAAACAACTTATAATGGATAAGTTTTTTTAGAAATCCCTTTAGTTTTTGAGTAAACCGACGGTAAAGATTATTAGTCATTTCCATCTTTCACAATTTTGACGTTTTAAACGTCAGTATCATCCGACCGTGCAAAACGATCGATGTACATTTAAAATATCATTTAATGCCTTCCAATAAGATATTTATGGACATGATTCGTTTACAATAGTCTTGGAATGTGAGAAAAAATCTTGGGGTTGTTTTGTAGAATTCAGTTAAAAAAAAACCCATCCCATTTAACGTTACGCCAATGCGCACTATTGTGACCAAATTGATTCGTGACTTTAGAATGGATGACGTAACACCATCATTCGTGAAAGAAACTATATGCAGTTTTCCTAACGCTACATTTTAGCTCACATAATTAATTAAGTATAATATGTACTCTCGTAGAATCAACATGTTGTAGCCATTAGGAAATAGTCAAATAAAAGTTTTTAAAAACATAAATTACAATTTGTGAAATATAACTATACTTATAGATTTTTGTAAAGATGATTCGAAGACAAATTCAGCGATACCGTATTATTTAAGAGTAGTAATGGAGTAATAATCAAAATAAATAATCGCGGTGACATGGCTTAACAAAACAAAACATCAAACAAAAAATCACTTCGTGTCAAATGTCAAGTTGTGAATACATTAATGGTGTTATTCTAAACAAAAATGTTAGCGTTAACAGGGATGTTATTTGCTAACATCGACAGATGTTATGAATATATGATTTTGTACACAATGTATGCCAACTAACATCGATGTATATTAACATTTTCGATGTTAAAAAACACTTGTCAAAACAGTCGACGTTACGAGATTGTTAATGGTGATACACATATTTTGAGGCTATTTCGTGGTTTGTGTTTTTCGTCAACAAAAAACTGAAATGGATAGTAATATTCCAATATTGATATACATGCTTTATGAAACACTCATTTTATTTTTAAAATAGCCTCAAAAACGTATTATTATAATATACATGAAGATGGTCATGCAGTAGACGTTGCACTGTTGCCAATTTGTGTACATCGGGTTATTCGGAATACAGTTTTTAACAGCGCTGTTGAATTGCACATAACATTGCAATGTTAATAACATCGATGTTGATAACATCGTTGTTAATAACAGTTGTTCAGAATAACACCATAAGGCTATCTATGGAGAATGCCGTAAAAACAGTAGACGCTCTCAAGTTAGATATCCGAATCGTCAAACGTCGAACAATAATACCTTAGTCAAGTAAGAAGCAAAAAAGATTACGCAGGTTCTTTTCCGGTTGGAAAGCACGAAGCACCCCGAAAAAGGCCAGTTCTAACCGAAGATAACATCATAAATATTTTGGCACTTGCTATCTACTAGACTTCTTTCTCAAAAATAAGAAGCAAGCAGTCTATAGAGTGTTGAACACTAATAAATATTACCATTTAAACTGCATTTAGTGCAATGATTAACACCCGAGGTTAAAGAAAGAGTAATCAAACTTAAGATAATCCAAGCTTCTTAAATAAAATTTTATGGATTGATGAAAATTGCCTTTACGAGTAAATGCATGGTATGCTTTATTCAATGGTCGTGTGGTTGGCCCTTACTTTTACCAAGGTACATTAACTGGTGCTGTATATTTAAATTTACCTCCAAAATTTACTTCCAGAATTCAGAGAGCAATGATGTGGTGGCAACAGGATGGTGCAGTTCCTCACTATTCTCGACAAGTGACTGAGTATCTTGCTTTCCAAGGACGCTGGATCGAAATTGTACGATAAAGTATCCGGCGCGATCCCCAGATATTACACATTTAGATTTTTCTTTTGGGGATATTTAAAGGATGTCGTATAGGTATACCGCACCACCTAAATTTGGAAGACTTGCAGAAACAAAACGTAACAGCATGCCGAACAATAATAATAATAATAATAGTACATTTATTTGTAGTTTGATCCTATCAAGGATATTACATAGTCAATACATATAGAACGCTAGTTGGACATTAAAAATAGTAAAACAGTGAGACAATACAATGTTAAAATTATAGTCGATTTTTATGACCGGCTGGTTTCAATTACATAGTCAAGTTAAAAATTAATTTAGACAATAATAAGGGTTTGACAGAAAGTAAGTTTTCGCTAGAGTTAGACATTCTACTTAGTGTTTACAATAATCACAGAACATCTAAATCGCAAGTGAATTAATACTTATTTATTCTATTCTAAATTTTTTTATATAATTTTTGAAAAATATAATTTTAAATAAAAGATTTTTTAAAATTTTTTTCGACCAACGTATTGAACGAAAAACAACATATTGGGCATTATTGGATTCAGAAAAATAATGTCGAATGTAAAGAAATTAAAACATTATATGCTGCCATTTCAAAATGTTAAGTTGGCTGTCATTTGACAATGAAATTATTATTGAAAAAAAAAAACAATATTGATGTCATTTGTTAGTATTTAAACCACCATTGACATTGGTTTTTAATTCATTCATATCAATCATATCAATAAATAACAAAGTTATGGCGTTGGGCGTTTTTATCGAACACACGGTATACAGGGTGTCCCACGAGGTAGTGGACAGCCGATATCTCGAAAACGGTTAGTAGTGCGAAAATGAAATTTGGTGGCTTTAAATGGTTTGAAATTATACCCCTTTCTGCATACATAGATTTCATTTTCGTTTCTCCGGTACTGAGAAAATGACATCAACTTTAGAATTTCAAATGGGACACCCTGTATATTTATGGATTTTTGGAAAAGTGATTGAAAGACAAATACAGCAATACCATATTATTAGGGAGTTTTATTATAAAATGAGAGAGTATTTTTAAATTAATAATCGAAATAGATAATCGCGGTGGCATGGATTAACAAAAAAAAAATCGTAAAAAAAAATTGAAAACGCTTCATGTCAAATGTTCGATGTCAAGCTCACAATTCATTCTGATTACGTGTAAGTAATGC
This sequence comes from Ocypus olens, assembly GCA_910593695.2. Taxonomy (NCBI): domain Eukaryota; kingdom Metazoa; phylum Arthropoda; class Insecta; order Coleoptera; family Staphylinidae; genus Ocypus; species Ocypus olens. Next base: position 13,216,137 of record OU343053.1, on the reverse strand, counting down.
CTCCCAGTTTTACGTATGACGAGTATGTCGACATGCTCCTTATCTATGGAGAATGTCGCAAAAACAGTAGACGCTCTAGAGATTTGTACAGAGTTAGATATCTGAATCGTCGAACTCCGAGCAAAAATACCTTCGTGAAGTTAGAAGCAAGATTGCGCAGAGGTTCATTTCCGGTTGGAAAGCATGAAACACCCCGAAAAAGGTCAGTTCTAACGGAAGATAACGTTATAAATATTTTGGCATATGCGCAAGCGAACCCGCATGTATCTACTAGACTTATTTCTCAAGAATTAAGAGTTAGCAAATCATCAGTCCACAGAATATTGAAATTTAATAAATACCACCCATTCAAAGTGCATTTAGTGCAAGGATTACCACCAAAGGATCCTGGACGAAGATTAACTTTCATTGCTGAAATATTAATCAAACTTGAATACGATCCAAGTTTCTTAAATAAAATATTATGGAGTGATGAAAGTCGATTTCACAACAATGGCACTGTTAACCGACATAACTGCCATTACTGGTCTCCTGATAATCCGCGTTGAGTGGAAGAAACTAATTTTCAGCACATTTGGGGAGTAAATGTATGGTGTTGTGCTTTATTTAATGGTCGTGTGATTGGTCCTTACTTTTATCAAGGTACACTGACTGGCGCTGTATATTTAAATTTCCTCCAAAATGAACTTCCAGAATTGTTAGAAGAAATTCCGCTAAATGAGAGAGCAATGATGTGGTGGCAACATGACGGTGCACCCCTCTCACTATTCTCGACGAGTGAGTGAGTCTATTGATACTACTTTCCAAGAACGCTGTTTCGGACGAAATGGTACGATACATTGGCCAGCGCGATCCCCAGATATTACACCTTTGGATTTCTTCCTTTGTGGATATTTAAAAGATGTCGTATATACCGCACCACCTACAGATCTGGAAGACTTGCAGAATCGAATCGTAGCAGCATGCCGAACAATTACTGCAGATATGATGAGAGCAACTTGCACAAGAAACCTTATGGCAAGACTTGAATTTTGTGTTAACGAATCTGGAAATCAATTCGTATAGCATATAGAACATCGTAAAGCCTGAGTTCTTGTCGCACAACTTTTATTAATTAGTTTGTTATTTTTGTTTGTTAATTTGTTCGTTGTTTTTATACATATACATTGTTCTTTTGTTTTTCTAAAAACAATATATAAATAATGTGGTATCGCTATATCTATCTTTCAATCACCTTTCCAAAAATCCATAAATATACAGGTTGTCCCATTTGAAATTCTGAAGTTAATGTCATTTTCTCGGAAATGGAGAAACGGAAATAAAATATATGTATGCAGAAAGGGGCATCATTTCAAACCATTTAAAGCCACCAAATTTCATTTTCGTACTACTAACCGTTTTCGAGATATCGGCTGTCCACTACTTCGTGGGACACCCTGTATATACAGGGTCTTTTTTTAACTCAGAACATGCAGGGTTTTTTTTTTAACTCAGAACATATGATTGTTAATGTCTATGTTCTATGTTATAGTAATCACATCAACGCATTGCAATGTATTGACAATGTAGGCAACCAAGTACACAAAGGTGCAAGTGAATGCTTCTTCTTCTTCTCTCGGCACCGTCGACCTGTCACAGTACAGTGAAAGCTTAAAATTATTACGAATAAAGTGAGGTTAATGAAACAAACAATGATGAATCGTAAGTAATTATAATAAATATTCAAAATGACCACCTTCACGTTCTAAGCAGTAGCCAAGTCGATTATAAAATCTTTGAATAGCATTTCTAATGTGTTGCGGATTTCTTCCTAATTCATCGCAAACAGTAATTATACGATCTTTTAACTTTGAAGTATTGTTTTTAATAATGTTATTATAAAAATTACTTTTTAGATACCCCCACAAAAAAAGTCGTTTCGAGACAAATCAGGCGACCGGGGTGGCCAAGGTATTGGACCAAATCTACCTATCCAGCGATCAGGAAGTAGTTCACTTAAATAATTATTAATGGCAGCTGTAGAGTGTGGAGGCGCTCCATCCATCAGATAATAAGGAACAGCAATGTTCAGTGTATGAATTTCTGGTATTATACGAGTTCGCAGAAGATCTAAGTAAACATTACTGTTTAGATTTCTATTAATAAAAAAAGGACCAATAAGGGTATCATTAATTAGTCCAGCCCACACATTAACTCTTGCATTGTATTGTGTGTGCGTCAAATTTTGTAAGCGAGGATTATTGCACGGCCAAAATCTAAAAGGTGAAGGAATGGGTGTAAGGAATGAAGAATACTAACCTTTAATTTTGTGGATTAACTTCACCATTTAAGGAAAATGATGATGTAATGATCAGTAAATATTGTTCTGTGTAAAATTTCTTGATTATTAATTAAATTGAATACGGTTTCACAGAATTCTGTTCGTTTGCCTTTGTCCTCATTTGATAGTTGCTGATGATTTGAAAACTTGTAAGCATTGTATTTAAATTCTTTTAATGTCTTGTAAACGGAAGCTGAACTTATTTGAAACTGTGCTGCGATAACTCTTAACGATGATATGGGGTTCTGCTCTACGTAACATAAAATGTTGACTTTCATCTCTTCCGTTAAAATATGATTCGCTTTAGCCCTTTTAATGTCAAAATTACTCACGCAGCCAGTATTGTCAAAATGATGGACAATATTATAAATTGTTGAGATGGATGTAACTTGTCTGCTCGGATACTCAACCGAAAACAAATCTCTAACACGTCTAATGCTGTTCACACTCTTGTACCAATTAATTATTTGTATTATTTCTTCTGTGGTGTAATACATTTTTATTAATAACACAATTTTGACAATTGAATAAAACTGAGTGTAAGTATGGTTGGCTACATTGTAATGCGTTGCGGTGATTATTATGACATAGAACATAGACATTAACAATCATATGTTCTGAGTTAAAAAAAGACCCTGTATGCAGTTTTCCTAAGGCTACATTTTAGTATCCCGGTACTGCTATTGGTTCATGGGATTCGTGATCTCGAGAAAGACAGATTTATTCCCAAGTACATTATCTGATTGAAATGGTGAATAAAAGTAGCATGCATTTCATATGTTGTGATGTTGGCATCCTAACTAATTCAGCATTTGGTATCTACTAGATAAAAAATAACTGCAATTTTGATTCTATGCAGTTCATTGTCACGGCAAGCTCCCATTACTCCTATTATTAATGCAACCTAAACAAATTTGAGGGTAGATATTTTAAAATAATTTGAATTAATTTCTTACCTTTGTTGCCAGAACTTTTTGGCAGGTAGCCTTCCGATTTTCGTTTTAATAGAGAACGCACTCTTCCATAAGGTTCTATGCTGATTTTACGTTTGAGGTTAATATTGTGTCCATATAGTAGACTTTTCATATTTCTTTATCAATTAGGTAAAATATACCAGCAACGTATCTTCCGAAAAAGAGGACGTTCAGTTCCTTAGGCGCCACTCGATGAACCTGTATACGATTTCGTAATTATTATGAGACCTCCCCGGCAACAAATCTAAGGACGCCATTCCTGCCGCGTCCCTAATTTCTGGACAAAACAAATCACTTTTAACTTATCAGTATCCGTAGCAACATGATCAACTTATTAAAAATAATTTGCCGAGTTATATGAAATTCCATATTACACTTATGTCAGCCTTATGTGTTTACAGTTGGATACATAACGCGTATATTATTTAAAAGTTTTAGATAAAAAAATAGCTAGTTAAATATTACAAAAACAAAATCAACTTCACTTTGAAAGGTTTTATTGTAGACTTATTTTCTCAATAAATAAATAAATAATTTTGTACATAGTGATGGCTTAATGGTGGTAGTAAGCAGCTGGGGCGGCATATGCTCCAACTTTAGCTACGGGAGCAGCGTACGCAAATGGAGAAGCTACTTTAGCTACTGGAGCGGCATACGCGAACGGAGCAGCTACTTTGGCGATAGGGGCAGCGTAAGCTACTGGAGCAGCGATCTTAGCTACTTTAGCCACCAACGGTTCACGACGGACGACGGCGTTGAATCCGTGGATTGGATCGGCGGTGTATTCGACGATCCTCCTGAAACCGTCAGCATCGGTGAGGGAGTAGCTGCCTTGGACTACATCTCCATTGCGAGATTCCTGTTGGTTCTTGCTGTCACCAGTCAGAGCATCGTTGATGTCGTATCCGTAGGAGTATTGTGGGTTGGGGTCGTATTCTTCCCCAACCACGGTCTTAGTAAGGACTTTAGCAACCGGAGCGGAGTACGCTAATGGAGCAGCATACTTAGCAATTGGCGCAGCGTATGCAGCATGAGAACCGTAAGCTACTGAAGTTGCTACGGGTGCTATAACTCCAGCGCGGGCTACGGCTAAAAGAGCGGCGAAAGCTACTAACTGAAAATAAATTATAATATTATTACACAACTTTCACTGCATAAATACTAATATTTAAACATGAATTCTTCGTGAAGAGGATGGCCGCGACCGATGCTATTTGGTTATTCATAATTAAATCGAAAGATTCGCGAAAACTTTAACTAAAACCACTTTTAAATTGAGATTGTTTCTTAGATTTGTTTTATATCAATTAAATATACATTATATTATTGATTAAATTTTTATCTTATAATGCAAATCGCAATTAATATTTATAAATCATTAAATATTCATGTCCTCGCAGGGATTCGAACTCAGAACTCTGGCCTACTAATATACATATAGCGCATTTACGTTAATGTATTATATGAGTAAAATTGAATTTGATCAAAAATTATAATTACGTCACTTGTCAACCGATTAAAATAACAACAATTTACATACAATTTATCCTGCAATAATTATAATCGCGAATGATATTTGTTTAGATAATCTAACGAAGAAAGCAAAAACAAAACAAAAAAAACAAGCAAAAAAATATGATTTCAAATTCTTCAGATCATTGTCTTGGTGAAGCTTAGTAAGATTAAATCCACTTGCAAACTTGTATCTACCTTTTTATTCGCTTGCAAAGTTTGATCTGCCTTTTATAAAACATTTTTTGTCACGACTTGCCGTTTTCTAATAAAAGTTTAATACGGAGGGTCTGGTAAACCTGGTTCCCAAAATGTGCACCCTGTGGATTCGCGGCTTCATCACTGCAGCGGCGCGCCACGAAAAATTACAAAATTTTCATAATTTTATTTCCATATCCAATTCAATGTGATGGGAAAAATGATTATTTCAGAAAAGTGTATCTGTTAGAATTATTTAGAAACTCCTTGTAAGGCGCGGCTTTGTAATCAATGGATTGGAGGGCGGGACAGGCCCACCCACTGTATCAACTTTAACTCAAGCTGAACTTTGTTTAGATTTGAATGTTTATCAAATTTATCCGTGTCCCATCATTTAAAAATTGTTGATATATTGCCTGCCTCTCATTGGATATATGTGTTAATGTAATTAAATAAAGGAGATGATGGTTACGATCAGTGACGGCTCGCAGGGTGACTCATGGTACGGTCGAGGTAGCAGAAAAGGCAATACAGATAGGTAGGGTCAGTTGCAGAAACGGCTGACGGCGTGACCACACATATCTGTTTTACCACCTCTGCTACCTCGGCCATACCATGAGTCACCCCACGAGCCGTCACTGGTTGCGACCGTTATTATGTGACCACGGGAATATTTTTAAAGTTTTTATATGTTTAGTAAATTAGTTTAGTTTATAACTTTATTATTGTATTTATGTTATGTTTTGTAAAAAAATGTGTTAACCATAAAATAATTAATAATTAAACTCAATTGAAAAATTAAATAAAATAATGTTTAATTAAGACCATTTTTTTCTTGCGATTAATGATTTGATTTATATGATTACTGTAACAATTATAAAATTGTACTTACTTTGAATGCCATTTTAACTGAACTGGGTATTCTTGGATACTGTCTGATTTCCAAAAATCTGATCGGCTTTTTATATGCGGTTTCGAAGCAATTCGGATGGACCACGCCTAGACCTTAGTCGCGCAATATCACAATGTCACGGTTTCGAACCAGTCTTCATTGCGAAAGATTTATAAAAATAATCAAGTTTATTGAGAACGTTCCCCAAATGATTAATACTTATATCGAATAATAAAAATTGCAATAATAAAAATTATAAAATATGGAACAGTACCTTGCTGGTGTAATAGTAGCCAAGAATTTTAACTGTTTTACACTTAAATATTTAGGAATACTGTTATTATTTTTTTTCGTAGACATGTAGCCGTTCAGCTACTAAAGATATTTTATAAAATACTACCAAATAAAGAACATAAGCGACCAATTTGTAGACGATAGGATTAACCAGGGTTACTCTTCGCACCAAGGGGTAGTTACAGGGGTAAAAGAACAATGGATAATATCTCTAAATTTTAATTTATACAAAATTTTACCAGGCAATTGTATACATCTAAATTATTTAAAGTAAGTAAATTGCTGACCTAGGTCTATTCCAATTAAAAATTCTTTATTTGATTAGTTTTTTTTTTTAATTTTGTTCTTTATTAATGTACACACTAGTTATTGGACATACATTTTGTGGACATTAAATGACCATTTGTGTTAGAAACTTAAATAAAAATGTTTGTGTTTTACATAACATTTTTCAACATTAGCTGTATATTATTTTGAAATGGACATTTGCGAAAAAAATCAAATTTATAAATGAAAAGGATGAAACTGACGTTTAAAACGTCAAAATTGTGAAAGATGGCAAAATTATACTTCAAATTCAAAAACTCAGTTTACTCAAAAACTAAAGCGATTTAGAAAAAAACTTATTCTTTATAAGTTGTTTATTTTGGCATTCTCTACAATTATTATTAAAATAAATTTGCTGTAACTATTATAGTTTCATAATTATAATGAAAAAAATTTAATAATTATAATTTTTCAAACGCCATACATTTAACGGAAAACATTTTCAAACAATAGATATTCATTTCTTTGCTGTCTTCAAGATCTGTTTAAATGCTTTTATAGTATTTTTCATATTAAAAAAATTATCGGAGAAAAACAAAAAAAACGGTTAAGGTAAACACCCACTTTTTTTTTTAAAGAAAGGATGTTTGACGGAATTGCGGGCTAAGGAGAGTGAATGATTAAAGGAATTGGCGTAAGCGATTTAGCTGTTCGGCCACTAACGTTGTTTTAATATTGTTTAAAATTCGTTTTTATAATGAATGGGTCAAATACTGAACAACAACCATGGACACGAGCGATAACTTTTCGTTAATAAAAGCTACCGCCCGAGCAGCGTGGGACTCGAACCCACGATGCCTCGCACCGAAAGCGGGAGCTATACCGCTCCGCCACGGGCGCCCCCCCCCCCACTTCCGGTGTAAGAAATTTTACCGAAAGCTTTTCAGCTCTCCACATTATCAAATAAGGTGTATGTTCGAAGTTTGAAATTAATTCGTGTAGTAGTTTTTGAGATACAGCGCGCACAAGCACACACGCATACATTTTAATAGGAATGCATATTGAAAAATGGTGACGTGGCCATCATGTTATGAAAAAAGTCCTAAAAACAAATCTCGATAAATCCTGAAAAATGTCCCGAAAAAGATTTCTGAAAAAACCCTGCAAGAGTTCTGGTTATAAAATTCCAAAGAGAATACCGGAAAAAAGTTTTGAATAAAACAGTCCTGAAAAAATCTGATAAAAAAGTCCTGATAGTCCAGAAAAAGAGTCCAGAAAAAAGTGCTCCGACAAAGAAATGTCTTGAAAAACAGGTTCTTGAAAAAGACCTGAAAAAAGTCCCGAAAACTGAGTCGTCACAGAAAAATAATTTTGAAAAAGGTCCTAAAAAAGATTATAGAAAAGTACTGAACATAGGCTTCAAAAAAGTTCGAAAAAAGGCCTTAAAAATTCCTGAAAAAACCTGTAAAATAGTCCAGAAAAAAAGTGCTAAAAAAGTCATGCAAAAAGTCCTTACAAAGGTCCTAAAAAACACCCGAAAAAAGTCTAGAAAATAGTCCTAACAGAAGTCATGAAAAAGGCCTCAGAAAAGAAATGATAATGCATGAAAAAAGTCTTGATGAAATAATCCTGATAAAAAATCCTGAAAAACGTCTTGAAAAAATAATCGTGATAAAAAATTCTTGGAAATAAGGTCCTTAAAAAAGTTCTGAAAAAACGGCCAGAAGAAAAGTACTGAAAAAGCATAGAAAAAAGTCAGAATAAAGACCTTAAAAAGTTCTGAATTTCTGAAAAAGTCCTGTAAAGTCCTTAAGAAGACCCCAGAAAATTCCAGAAAGTAGTCTTGACAAAAGCCTTAGAAGAGATCTAATAAAAGGCATTAAAAAAGTCCCAAAAAAAGGTCCTGAACATAATAGTTTTTAAATAATCTTAAAAAAAAGGCCCTGAAAAAAATTCGAAAAAGATAGGTCCTGAAACAAAAGTAGAAAAACTTCTGAAAAAGTCGTAACAAAAGTTTTGAAAACATTGTCCTGTAAAAAAATCCCAAAAAGAGTCTTGCAAAAAGCCTAAGAAAAGACCTGAAAAAAGGCACTAAAAACGTTCCAGAAAAATAATTCAGATTAAGAATCCTACAAAAAAAGTCCCAAAAAAGGCCCCAAACAAAAACGTTTTACTCTTGAAAAAAGTTCTAAAAGAACTCTTAACAAAAGTTTTGAAAAAAATCGTGCTGCAAAAAAACCCAAAAAGAGTCTTACAAAAAGAAAAGATCTGAAGAAGGCATTAAAAAGTCGTGAAAAAAGTTCTTGAAAAATAATCCTGAAAAAAATCTCAAAAACAAAAAGTTTTTGAAATAAAGTGCTGAAAAAAGATTCTCGAAAAAAATTCAGAAAAGAAAAGTCCTGAAAAAATATCGTTAAAGATGATTCCTGAAAATATGGTCTTGAAGAAAAATCCCGCAAAATAAGTTTTAAAGAAAGGTTCTCAAAAAAGATCTGAAAAAATCCTGAAAATAAGGTCTTACAAAAAAGACCTGAAAAACAGTCCTAAAAAAGTCGTGAAAAAAGTCCTGAAAAAGTCCTGAAATTTTGATTTACACTTTCATCATATTTTTTTCAATTTCAATGTACATCGAACGTGTTGTAGTATTGGATGATTCTGACGATTCAAACGTCAAAATTATGAACGATGAAAATGAAAAATGATACTTCAAATTCTAATAATCTTTACCGACGATTTACTCAAAAATGGTGATGTGGCCATCATGTTACTTTCTCCGATTTGATGGTATCATAGCCATTTATATTTACGTTTTCATGGGTTTATTTTCAATTGAAATCATATTTTAAATGTACTTCGAGCGTTGTGTAAACTCGGATGAAACTGACGTTTAAAACGTCAAAATTATGAATTATACTTCAAATTCAAAAACTCGTTTTGCTCAAAAACTAACGAGATTAAAAAAAAACTTATTACTTTCTCCGTTACGAAGTACGAGAAAGTATTGTGATCGTGATTTTTTTTTCAAATTTTTTTTTTACGGAAATATCCGTTTTGGGGTCCCTAGATGCCATTTCAACAATTTCTGGAAAAAAAAATTGTGTCTGTGTGTGTGTGTGTGTGCCTGTATGTGTGTGTGTGTGTGTGTGTCTGTGCGCGCTGTATCTCAAAAACTAATACACCAATTGATATGAAACTTTGAACATAAGTTTTATTTGATAATCCAAAGAACTGAAAAGCTTTTGGTAAAATTTCGTACACCGGAAGTGGGTGTTTACCCAAACTGTTTTTTGTTTTTTGCCAATATTTTCTTAAATATGAAAAATATCACAAAAACATTTAAACAAATATTGAAGACAATAAAGAAATTAAAATCTTTTGTTTGAAAACATTTTTCATAAAATCATTGTTATTCGAGAAAAAAATTTATTATTATTTTTTTCATTTTTGGTATACAATTATGAAACGCTAACAGTTACAGCAAATTTATGTTAATAATAATTGTAGAGAATGCCAAAATGAAGAACAATTTATGAAGAATAAGTTTTTTTCGAAATCTCTTTAGTTTTTGAGTAAACTGAGTTTTTGAATTTGAAGTACATTTTTCCATCTTTCATAATTTTGACGTTCTAAACGTCAGTTTTATCCGAGTCTACGAAACGTTCGATGCACACTTAAAATATGATTTAAATTGAAAATAAACCATGGAAGCGTAAATATAAATAATACCATCAAGTCGGAGAAAGTAACATGATGGCCACATCACCATTTTTCTTCAGAAGTTGTTCATTTTGGCATTCTCTACAATTATTATTCATAAAAATGTACTGTAACTATTATCGTTTCATAATTATAAACCAAAAATTAAAAAAAAATTAATAAAGTTTTTTCTCGAATAGCAATGATTTTATGAAAAATATTTTCAAGCAAAAGATGTTCATTTTTTTGTTGTCTTCAATGTTTGTTTAAATATTTATGTGATATTTTTCACATTTAAGAAAATATTGGCAAAAAACAAAAAACAGTTAAGGTAAACACCTACTTCCGGTGTACGAAATTTTACCAAAAGCTTTTCAGTTCTTCGGATAATCGTGAGATTGCTGTAATTATAATAAAAATGGTGGGGTCCATCAAGTTACTTTCTCCGATTTGATGGTATCATTTATATTTATACTTTCATGGTTTATTTTCAATTTAAATCCAAATTTAAATGTACATCGAGCGTTTTGTTGACTCGGATGAAACCGAATGGCACCCCAAAATGGATATTTCCGTGAAAAAATGTTTTGAAAAAATTTTCACGATCACAATACTTTCTCGCACCTCGTAACGGAGAAAGTGAAAATGTTAAATGAAATATGCCAGGTAACAAAACATAATCGCCTCTACAGTTGAAGAGGGTGGTTACGCCGGTTACTACATGGCAATCCATAACTGAACTGAAAAATTCACGATGTTTTAACAACAGCTAATTAGTTGGTTAAAACATAGTGAATCTGTAATAATGTATTTTTTAATTTTTTAATTTTATTCTCGAGATTGTGCATTTACATGTATTTTATTTGAATTGTCTAATGTTGCAAATGAACAATGTGGTAAACTAATAAAAAATGTATTCTATTCTAATTTTTCAATTTTTTATTTTTGTATTTAAAACATCAGTCAAGGAAAGCAAATTTAAGTTTACTGGCGATGCAAAAATTTTATTTGCACTGTTTGTTTCACCGAAAACATGTTAATTTTGAAATTTTAAATAGGATACCCTGCATATTTCTTTATTTTCATATTCAGAGCATCATTTTATATACATACCGGGTGACCCAGGGATCTGTAAAAGCCCCATAACTTATTTGCTATTTGAGATATCGACTTCTAGTTTTCTTGAACTGGTACCCACACTTATTCTACATATTTTAAAAATATGTATGTTTTTGTACAGGGTGTCCCAATATACATAACAGAACAAAGTTATGTTTTTTCTAAATGGAACACCCTATATTTTATACTTTATTTTCAACCCTCTTGAGAAGCTGATAAAAATAGTATAAGATAGTATGGGTCTATTATGGACGATTGGTTAGTTATGGGCAAATTTGTGGCAAAAACAAGGACACATTGAAATAATTGCAGAAGCGCTCCTAGCAAAGCTAGCATCATTTTTAATACACTAAAGAATTTTCCACATCATGAAGAACAATAGAAATCGGTTTTGGTTCTTCTTTGTTCATACTGCTATACAGGGTGTCAACATACGCAAAATAATGGATAACTATTTTTTTTCAAATGGAATACCCTATATATCTTGCCACCTATGCAAGGAATTTTTAATAATGAAATATTAAGGATTCTTGAGATTTATCCATAAAAACATTTTTCTTTTGTCACCTCCTGCTCATTTTTGGATTGTCAGCCAAAACTATGCGTTTTTGAAAAAATAATAAGAGACCAAAGTTGTAGGGCGGAAAATTTTCGATCGACATAGGTCTTTTGACTTTTCCAATTATACGTGCATTGCCCACCAGAGTGCGCAAAATCGTGACCGTATATGCATTTTAGCGTTTTTCTCAAATTTTTTGTTAATTAATTTTATTTTTTATGTCCTCTAGCAGAAAACGGGTAATTATAGAATGACCTACGTCGATTGAAAATATTCCGCTCTACATCTCTTAATCGAAGCAATTTTTGCCCAAAATGGATAGTTTTCGCTAAAAATGCAAAAAACCATTAAAAAACGCAAAAATGGATACATACATTTTCAATTTGCCTTTTTAGGGAAAAGTATGCATTTTTGGCAAACATTGCTTCTATTAAGAGTTGTAGAGCGGAACATTTTCAATCGATATGAGCCATTTTAATTTCTCTATAATTTCCCGTTTTTCGCTAGAGGGTGCGGAAAATAAAGTATAGTGCAATTTATTAATAAAAAATTTGAAAAGAAAACCCTAAAATGCATATACGGTCACGATTTTGCGCGCTCTGGCGGGCAATGCACGCATTATCTTAAAAGTTGAAAGACCTATATCGGAAATTTTTCGCTCTACAACTTTGATCTCTTATAATTCTTCCTAAAGATGCATAGTTTTGGCTGAAAATCCAAAAATCAGCAGAAGGTGGTAAAAGAAATATGTTTTTATTGATAAATCTCAAGAATCCTTAATATTTTGTTATACAAACTGTATATCATTGGAAAGCTTATTAAAAATGCCATAGATTGGTGGCAACTTATATAGGGTGTTCTATTTGAAAAAAAAATAGTTATCCATTGTTTTGCGTATGTTGACACCCTGTATAGCCGTATGAATAAAAGAGAACCAAAGCCAATGTGTATTATTCTTTATGATGTGGGAAATTTTCTAGTGTATAAATAATGATGCTATCTTTGCTAGAAACGCTTCTACAATGTTTTCAATGTGTACATGTTTTAGCCACAAATTTCCCCATAACTAACCAACCGTCCATAATAGACCCATGCTATCTTATACTATTTTTATCAGCTTCTCAATAGCAAATAAGTTATGGGGCTTTTACAGATCTCTGTTTCTTTGTTTGTTTGAAAAACATAACATGTATAATTTTTCCAAAATGAATCTTGCCTCTATGTGGTCTTTTCCGTCCTAATATGTTTTGTTTGGTATTGTAGACTTATAAAAAAAATCTCTTTTGTTTCATAGTTTGTTAAACAACTGTAAATTATTATTCGGTCATTTTTTGAAATTTAATTTCATCAAATTTAAATCAATTTTCACATTTCGAGAAATAATATTTTTGAACACAAGTGGAATAGTACCCAATTTAACAAATGAAAGTAGCCCAATTAAAGCAGATTATAATTGTAAATGTGTCCGCAATGACGACTGGACCAAACCCTGACATTAACCGACTAAGGTCTAGGCGTGGTCCATCCGAAGAGATCCTTCGTATTGGTATATAAAAAGCAGATCAATTCTTCGGAAATCAGTCAGTGTTTACGAAAACACAGTTCTGTAAAAATGGCATTCAAAGTAAGTACTAATTAAAATTAACACTCATACTAATAAAGAGAACGGTTGCTACCGTTACTAAATGCTAATTCATAATAAAACTTAATTGTAAATAAAAAAATAAGTTTTGCAAAAACTAAAAATAAAAACAAATAACTTATTGGATTTACTTCCTCGCCAGATATTGAATGTTAAAATGTAAATTTGCATTTTATTACTAGTCTTACTATTTAAATAACATTGCTTTAAGATTATATAAATATATCATAAATAAAAAAAAATATGTTTATAATAAATTTGCCTGTTTACGGCTTGGAAAAAAAACTCAATTTAATATCATATACACTACGGGTATAAATTAATAAAACTTAAAATATTAATTTTTGAAGAAAAACACAAAAATACGTCAATAATATTTTCGTAAACAAAAAGGTCTTTAACATTACCATTTCCAAAACACGATCTAACGAACCGGTGGGCGGTAAGAAAATGTTACTTTTGCCAACGACGCAAAAGTGGGCGATGGGTAGAAAATGTTGACTATTCCAGGTCTAAAGGAAAATATCTGAAGTCGGGTCAACTATTAACGAATAGTATTTCGCTTCTTTCAATTCAGTAAGTAATAAATTCTTGTCGTTTTTTGCTCAGCAGTAATTCAACTCATGTATAAAAATGTGCGTTTAAAATAGCCGAGTAAGTGGTTTTGCAAGCGGATAAAAAAGTAGATGAAACTTAACAAGTAAATAAAAAGGTAGTTATATGTGGCTAAACATTATTTATCTCCACGATGACAACGACCTGAACTTTTTAGCATTATGTAGGGTCATTCCATGCTATTTCAACAAAATGGTGTGGCACAATCTTTTGTTGAAATAGCATGGAATGACCCTATACAGTTTTGCTTTCTTCGTTAAATTATCTAAACAAATACCATTCGCGATTATATTATCTGCGGAATAAATTGCAAGCACTCATTTCATCATAAATTTCTCAAATGAACAGCGATTAGGCTAATTAGGCATTTATTTTTTATAATAAAATTGTAAATTGTTGTCATTTTACTCAGTAGACATATTTGATTATATTATTATTGTTATTATTATTAGGCAACATTTTTGGAGATCAATTCATTCTCGAAATATCTATTGATTCAATGACTCGTGCAATAATAAAATTATAACCTCTTGTGATATTACCCAGTGGCGGCTCGTGGAACATGTTGATGGTAGAGCCACTTTTACAATTTATTAGATCGGATGATACTGGCATTTGAAACGTCAAAATTATGAAAAATGGAAATGACAAATTATACAAATTAAATACCGGCACAAAAATCAATAATTTGCACATAAAAATCAATCACACACGTTCAAAATCTAAAGTATAGACCAATAAAAAATACGCTCTTAATTCATGTAAAAAACTAAAATATACGCCCTGAAGAGCAAAATTTTAGACAAATTTCGAAAATTCGCGTTTAAAAAATGCAGAAAATTTCAACAAAAAATTTTTAAAAAAATGGAACGAAGAAATGAAAAATACAGGTCATAGATCTAAAATATAAGCCAAAAAATCAAAAATGCTGGTCTTAAAATGAAATATCCAATCCAATCAAAAAAAATTGAAAAATCAAGGAAAAAGAAAATAATTCGCCATTTTCAGCCCCCAAAATAACTCTTTAGGTCAAAATAATTTGCCGACCAGAAACTCGAAAACCTCAGTTCCTGGAAGACCCACAACAAAATTTTATGAACAAATAGTGTTCAGAATGATCTGTCTTGAAAAAAAAAAAAAATTTGAAAAAATAATTAAATTTAATCGATTTTAGTCAAAAAGTAACCAAAACTTTAAAAAAAAATCGCTCATAAAACATAATAATTCAAGTTAAAAAATCTAAGACCATAAAAAAAACTTGGAAATATCGGCATAAAAAAAGTCGCGTATAAAAATCATTCATTTAGGTTAAAAAAATCGAAAATTTTAACAAACAAATCGAAAATTTAGAAAAAAAAATAAGGCTAACTGATTAAAAATTTAGACCAAAATATCAAAATTCGCGCTTAACGATAAAAATGAAAACAAGAAGATTGAAAATTCAAGTACGAAAATTGCACTCGGGGTGATTAGCCCCAGAAAACCTAATAAAAAACTCAAAATTTGCTTTGTAGCGAAGGAAATTTGCACTCGAGGATTTGAAAACTTAAAAAAATCATTACTTGAAGGTTTCGCTTCAAATAAACTTCAGTTATTCAAAAATAGTCTACTTTTAATTTCCCGAAAACAACGACGTGCTCCTGCAGAAAACAAGGCAATAAACTCAAAATTTGCTCTGTAGGAAGGAAATTGCATAAAATTAATCACTTGTAGAATTAGCTCCAAAATTACTACAACTATGCAGAAAAAGTGTACTTTTCATTACTTGTAAAAATATTTGCAATATTGCCACTGAAAACAACAGGAATTGACTCAAAACTGCAATGGAGGAAACGGAAATTGCACTCAATGTTTTGAAAAATCGTAAAAAAAATAATCATTTGCAGAATTAGCTCTTAACTAAGGTAAAAAACTAAAATATAAGCACAAACAATCGAAAATTTAGGTTAATATCAAAAATTCGCGGTTAAAAAGATGAAGACCAAAAATCCGAAAATTAAAAAAAAAGTTTAACCAAAATAAAGAATATTTCGGGCAAAACCTCTAAAATTTGGTATAAAATACAGGTCAAATATCTACAATATAGGCAAAAAAAATAAAAAAATGCTGGTCTTAAAATAAAAAATGCAAATCAAAAAAATTGCAAAATCAAGGAAAACAAAATTAATTTGTAATTTTCAGCTCCTAAAATAACTCTTTAGCTCAAAATTAGTTGCTGACCAGAAACTCGAAAACATTAGTCAAAAAGTAAAAAAAATCGCCCATAAAAAATTATAATTCAAGTTAAAAAATCTAAAATGAAGGGCTAGAAATCAGAAACTGTACTTGAAAATATCGGCAAAAAATTAAAAAGTTTAGGTTAAAAAAATCTAAAATATAGGATAAAAAATTAAAAACTTTGACCAAAAATTCGATTCTAAAATCAAAGTTGTGGACCAAAAATCCGAAAATTTTAACAAAAAAATCGAAAATTTAGAAGAAAATTATTTTCTTTAGAAATTTTTAAAGATACATTATTCAAAATTAGTCTGTCAAAATTTCAACCATCTGTTGCAATAAATGTGGAATTCCCATGCAAATTTCTGAAAAATGCGCCTTATTGGTCATCAAAATTTGCTTTTTAGTGCAACCATTTGTGTTGTGGTAGACTTGCTATTATTTTCTTTGTAAATTTGTAAAGACACATTATTCCGAATTAGTTTGTCAAAATTTCAAACATCTGTAGCAATAAATGTAGAATTGCCATGTAAATTTCTAAAAAATCCGCTTTTTTGTTATCAAAATTTGCTTTTCTATTGCAACCATTTTTGTTGTGGTAAATTTGTGATTATTTTTTAAAGAAATTTATAAAGGGACATTATTCAAAATTGGTCTGTCAAAATTTCAACCATCTGTCGAAAAAAATGTGGAATGCTCAAGTGAATTTCTGAAAAAACTGCCTTTTTGGTGATGAAAATTTGCCTTTAAGTGAAACCATTTTTGTTGTGGTAAATTTGCGATGATTTTCTTTGAAAATTTGCGAAGACGCATTATTCAGAATTAGTCAGTCAAAGTTTAAACCATCTGTTAAAAGAAATGTGCAATCCCTACTTGTATTTTGAAAAATGCGCCTTTTTGGTCATGAAAATTTTCTTGTTAGTCCAACCATTTTTGTTGCCTTTCGATTGCCTTCTTTGGAAATTTGTAAAAACACATTATTCAGAAATAGTCTCTCAAAATTTTAATCATCTGTTGAAATTAATGTGGAACTTGCACGCGGTGTTACAGGTGATGTTTAACATTTAAAAAGTTTTAAGAATCAGTCAAAATTCTTGCTGAGCTCGAGTCTACAGGTAGTGCCATGGCTCCGTGGCTCTATATAACGAGCCGCCCCTGATATTACCCCCAAAAAACAGCGCGCTAGAGCCAATGTGGGAAGTCCTGGGTTCGAATCCCTAGCGAGGCCATGAATGTTTAATGTAATATGAATTGCGATCTGCATTATAAGATAACCATTTAATCAACAATATGATTTATATTTAACTGATATAAAATAAATTGAAGAAACAATCTCAATAGAAAAATTGATTTAATTAAAGTTTAAAAAAAAAGATTTAATTATGGATAACTGCCTAGTATCGGTCGCGGCCATCCTCTTCACGAATAATTCATGTTTAAATATTTTAATAGTATTTATGCAGTCGAAAGTTGTGTAATAATATTATAATTTATTTTCAGTTCGTAGCTTTAGCCGCCCTTTTGGCCGTAGTCCGCGCTGGAGTTGTAGCACCCGTAGCAACCTCAGTAGCTTACGGTTCTCACGCTGCCTACGCCGCGCCAATTGCTAAGTATGCTGCTCCATTAGCGTACTCCGCTCCGGTTGCTAAAGTCCTTACTAAGACCGTGGTTGGGGAAGAATACGACCCCAACCCACAATACTCTTACGGATACGACATCAACGATGCTCTGACCGGTGACAGCAAGAACCAACAAGAATCTCGCAATGGAGATGTCGTCCAAGGTAGCTACTCCCTTACCGACGCTGACGGTTTCAGGAGGATCGTCGAATACACCGCCGATCCAATCCACGGATTCAACGCCGTCGTTCGTCGTGAACCATTGGTGGCTAAAGTAGCTAAAATCGCTGCTCCAGTAGCTTACGCTGCCCCTATCGCCAAAGTAGCTGCTCCGTTCGCGTATGCTGCACCAGTAGCTAAAGTAGCTTCTCCATTTGCGTACGCTGCTCCTGTAGCTAAAGTTGGAGCTTATGCCGCCCCAGCTGCTTACTACCACCATTAAGCCATTACAATGTACTAAATTATTTATTTATTTATTGAGAAAATAAGTCTACAATAAAACTTTATGAAATAAATCTGATTTTTATTTCGTAGTGTTGGTTGTATATTACACAACATAAAAGTGTTCCATTGTTCAACGACATACACGTTCTAAACAGGAGCGCCTGCGAGTGCATTACAGACATTACTAACTTACGTCAGATTTCTGAGTTTGTGCGGTATATGAAAAAAAATGCAACTGTTCAAGAGAGGTTTTTCGGATTTTTGGATGTTACGGCAGATAGAACGGCTGAAGCGATGTATAAAATTGTATGCAGTATTATACAAAATAACCTTAATAGTGGTACGAAATTAGTAGCTCAAAGCTACGATGGAGCAGCTATAATGGCAGGACACTTAGGTGGAGTCCAAGCTAAAGTAAAAGAAACTTTTAATTCCGCCATTTTTGTACACTGTTTTGCTCATAGACTGAATTTAGTGCTATCCCAGTCTGTTGGTGGTATTAAAGAATGGAAGGTATTTTTTTTTAACCTTGGGTGGATTGGCTTCATTTTTTGAAAATCGACGAAGAGAGCGCACGCGCTAAATGAAATGGTAAAAGAGATTTCCGAAGGTATTTTCAACACACTGGAATTATAATGACAGACTATTACTATTTGAAAATATATTAAATAACAAAAGCGACTGGGATCCCGAGACAATAAACGGCGCAAGAGGTTATTCAGAGTTTTTAAAGAATGATTTCAATTTTAATGTTGTTTTACTCAACTTGCTTTACGGTATTTTTCCATATACAGACGTTTTATACGATATTTTACAAACAAAATCCAATGATATTGGTTTTTGTCCATAAACGGCACGATTCAACGGTAAATTAAGAAATTAGCAGCTGCCAAAAATTGTGGATTCTTACAATCAAAAACGGCATTTTTTGATATTAAAAAAGAAAATTGTAAGTTTTGTATTGTTAAAAAATTTGAATTTTTGCCACCACAAACGGTACGATTCAATAGTAAATAGAGAAATTTGCAACTGCCAGAAATTGTGGTTTTTTATTATCAAAGACATCATTTTTTGATACTAAAAAATAAAGAAAATTTTAACTCCTAAAAATGACAATTTCGAACTGTAAAAAGTCGCACTACTATCACAAATGGCACGTTAGCAGTAAAAAGGAATTTTTCAATTGCTGAAAATTACTACTCAGTACTGTCAAAAATTACTCATTACTGAAACCGGCAAGTTTCAACAATAAATAGAAAATTTTCAAATGCCTAAAATTTGAGCAGTTCTACTGACGCTATCGGCATTTTTTAATATTAAAAAAGGAACATTTCCAACGGCCAAAAGTAACAATTACAAATTGTCAAAAATTGTGCAATTCTACTGTCAGAAACGTCATTTTTCAATAGTAAAAAGATACATTTTTAACCGTCAAAAATGGCTAATTTCTAATTGTCAAAAATTCTGCATTTCTGCCACCACAAACAGCACGATTCAACGGCAAATAAAGAAATTTGTAGCTGCAAAAATTATGTTTATTTACTATCAAAGACGGCATTTTTTGATATTAAAAAAAGAAGTAAATTTCAACTGCTAAAAATGATAATTTCGAACTGTCAAAAATAGCACTACTATCACAAATGGCACTTAGCAGTAGAAAGGAAATTTTCAGTCGCTGAAAATAACTATTCAATACTGTCCAAAATTGCTCATTACTGAAAACGGCACGTTTCAACAATAAAAAGAAAATTTCCAAATGCTAAAAATGTTAGACTGTTTGAGCATTTCTACTATCACTATCATCACACATGGCACGTGGACAATAAAAAGAAAAATTTCAACTGCCAAAAATTCAATATTAAAAAAGGAAAATTTCCAAACTCCAAAAGTAACAATTATAAATTGTTAAAAATTGTGCAATTCTACTGTCAGAAACGGCATTTTTCAATAGTAAAAAAATACATTTTTAACCGTCAAAAATGACAATTTTAAATTGTCAAAAATTCTGCATTTCTGCCATCACAAACGGCACGATTCAGCGGTAAATAAGGAAATTAGCAGCTGCCGAAATTGTGGAATTTTACAATCAAAAACTACATTTTTGATATTTAAAAAAAAAATTTCAACTGCTAAAAATTACAATTTCGAGTTGTCAAACATCGCACATATCTACCATCACAAATGGCACGTTGGCAAACAAAAAGAAATTTCAATTGCGAAAAATAACTATTTAGGACTGACAAAAATTGTTCATTACTGAAAACGGTTTCATTTCAACAACAAAACGAAAAATTCCTAATGCCAAATTTTTTTAACTGTCAAAATTTGAGCATTTCTACTATCACTATCGGCATTTTTCAATATTAAAAAAGGAAAATTTCC
The DNA here is from genome assembly GCA_910593695.2 of Ocypus olens. Classification (NCBI taxonomy): domain Eukaryota; kingdom Metazoa; phylum Arthropoda; class Insecta; order Coleoptera; family Staphylinidae; genus Ocypus; species Ocypus olens. Next base: position 13,195,387 of record OU343053.1, on the reverse strand, counting down.
AATAGTCAAAAGTAAAAATTACAAATTGTCAAAAATTCTGCATTTGTGCCACCACAAACGGTACGATTCAACAGTAAATAAAGAAATTAGAAGCATCCAAAAATTGTGGATTTTTACAATAAAAAATGGCATTTTTTGATATTAAAAGAAAGAAGAAAATTTCAAGTGCTAAAAAGACAACTGTCAAAAATCACACATTTATATCATCACAAATGGCACGTTGGCAGTAAAAAGAAAATTTTCAACTGCCAAAAATTGCTAATTTCTACTAAAATGTGCAGTAATAATACAGCGAGATCGAATAAAAAATTAGTCAAAGTAGGTCATGGACAAAAAACTGCATGTATTTTCTTAGTTCCTAAATTTGAAAATATCAATATACGCCAACTTGACACTTGCCAATAAGTTTAGGAATTTTGGCTCATGGCCAACTTTGACTAACTTTTATTCGATCGCACTGTATTATACGTGTCGGGTGGAACAGTGCCCGCTAGAGATGGGCAAAACTGCTACTTTTGAATCACGTTGCTACCTGTGATTGCTACTTTCTAATATCAGTGATTTTTAAACTGTGACTGTGACAAAATATAAAAAACGCAGGAAAAATTCCATAAAAAATCATTCTCAATGGTCGAAGTATCGCTTATACAGAATCAATTTGGATTTTGTAAATTCAACAATTTTCAATAGATATATGGATTTTTGAAAATTTTTGTTTTAATTTTTTGAGCACCTGAACAAAAACTTTGCAGAAAAAAATATAAAAAACGCAGGAAAAATTCCATAAAAAATAATCCTCAATCCCCGAAGTATCGCTTATTCAGAATCAATTTCTTTTTTTGTAAATTCAACAATTTTCAATAGAGATAAGCATTTTTGAAAATTTTGTTTTATTTTTTTGAGCACCTAAACAAAAACATCGCAGAAAAAAATATAAAAAACGCAGGAAAAATTCTAGAAATAATCATTCTCAATGCTCGAAGTACCGCTTATTCAGAATCAATTTGGTTTTTGTAAATTCAACAATTTTCAACAGAGATATGGGTTTTTGAAAATTTTTGTTTTAATTTTTGAGCACCTGAACAAAAATCTCGCAGAAAAAAATATAAAAAACGTAGGAAAAAATCCATAAAAATCATTCTCAGTGGTCGACGTATCGCTTATTCAGAATCAATTTGGTTTTTGTAAATTCAACAATTTTCAACAGAGATATGGATTTTTGAACATTTTTGTTTTAATTTTTTGTGCACCTGAACAAAAACCTCGCAGAAAAAAATATAAAAAACCTCGGAAAAAATTCCATAAAAAATCATCCTCAATGGTCGAAGTATCGCTTATTCAAAATTAATTTGGTTTTTGTAAATTTAAAAATGTTCAATAGGAATATGGATTTTAGAAAATGTTTGTTTTAATTTTTTGAGCACCTAAACAAAAACATCACAGAAAAAAATATATAAAACGCAGGAAAAATTTCATAAAAAATCATCCTTAATGGTCGAAGTATCGCTTATTCATAATAAATTTGTTTTTTGTAAATTCAACAATTTTCAATAGAGATATGGATTTTTGAAAATTTTTGTTTTAATTTTTTGAGCACCTGAACAAAAACATCACAGAAAAAAATATAAAAAAGGCAAGAAAAATTTCATAAAAAATCGTCCGCAATGGTCGAAGTATCGCTTATTCAGAATCAATTTGATTTTTTGTAAATTCAACAATTTTCAATAGAGATAAGGATTTTTGAAAATTGTTCATATCATATCATATTTATTTTGAAGTAGGCCACCATTTACATATGTACATATACATACACACATATGCAGTGGATGTGGTTGTCATAAAGTTTAAAAAATTAATACATGTACTACAATACTACAATTTAAAAATATATTTAGTGAACAATCTTACAGTGTAAGTAGTCAATATATAAAAACAATACATACATAACAATTACAAATCTCTCCGATAATTTTTAGTTAAAAGTATAATTAAGTCCATTTGTAATTTACATATTGGATGGTTGACAACTAATAAACTCAGAAAACGTGTAGAAGCAATGCTCGACAAGGTATTTTTTGAGTTTGGCTTTAAACGAGTTCAAATTAACAGCGTTCGTAAAATATTTGGGGAGCCTATTAAATACAGTTGCACATGAGAACATTGCCGTTTTTTCGTACAATTTAGTGTGGTGTTGTGTTGTTCTAATATTTGAGTGATGTATTGTTGAATAGTTATGTACACTTCCATTTGTTACGAACTGTTTGTTGTTTTTGTAGACGTATATGGCACATTTGTATATATAAATAGCTACTACAGTCAGTATGCTATTTTCTTTAAATAATTTACGGTAAGATTCTTGGTTTTTCGGACCAAAAATGAGTCGTAGTATTTTCTTTTGGGCTACAAATACTCTAGATATATTGTTTTAAGTTTTTGAGCACCTTAACAAAAACATCGCAGAAAAAAATATAAAAAACGCAGGAAAAAATTCCTTAAAAAACATCCTCAATGGTCAAAGTATCGCTTATTCAAAATTAATTTGGTTTTTGTAATTTCAAAAATTTTCAATAGAAATATGGATTTTTGAAAATTGTTATTTTAATTTTTTGAGCACCATAACAAAAACATCGCAGAAAAAAAATATAAAAACTCAGGAAAAATTCCATAAAAAAACATCCTCAATGGTCGAAGTATCGGTTACTCAAAACCAATTTGGTTTTTGTAAATTCAACAATTTTCAACAGAGAAATGGATTTTTGAAAATTTTTGTTTTCATTTTTTGAGCACCTGAACAAAAACCTCGCTGAAAAAAATATAAAAAACGCAGGAAAAATTCCATAAAAAATTATCCTCAATGGTCGAAGTATCGCTTATTCAAAATCAATTTGGTTTTTGTAAATTCATTAATTTTCAATAGAGATATGGATTTTTGAAAATGTTTGTTTTAATTTTTTGAGCACCTGAACAAAAACATCGCAGAAAAAAATATAAAAAAAGGCAGGAAGAACTCCATAAAAAATCGTCCTCAATGGTCGAAGTATCGCTTATTCAGAATCAATTTGTTTTTTGTAAATTCATTAATTTTCAATAGAGATATGGATTTTTGAAAATGTTTGTTTTAATTTTTTGAGCACCTGAACAAAAACATCCCAGAAAAAAATATAAAAAAAGGCAGGAAAAATTCCATAAAAAATCGTCCTCAATGGTCGAAGTATCGCTTATTCAGAATCAATTTGTTTTTTGTAAATTCAACAATTTTCAATAGAGATATGGAGTTTTGAAAATTTTAATTTTAATTTTTTGAGCACTTTAACAAAAACATCGCATAAGAAAATATAAAACATGCAGGAAAAATTCTATCCAAAATTATCTTCAATGACCGAAGTATCGCTTATTCAAAATCAATTTGTTTTTTTTTTTAATTCAACAATTTTCAATAGAGATATGGATTTTTGAAGATTTTTTTTGTAATTTTCTGAGCATCTGAACAAGGAGAAGCATTTGAAGATTTTCACAGTTTGGTGAATTGTTTTTATTTTTAATTTTCAGTTAATTAAGTGGTATTATTTCAAAATATATGTTTATATATTCGCACTGAATCTTAAATTAAAATGAATTTTGAATCATTTTGGGTTTACCATTTATAGAAATTGTTTTTATATATTTGTTTTTCAGTTGATGAAAATTCGTAATTTGAACATGAGCGTAAGAGTAAATGGGAGTATACAGTATTGAATATAAAATAATATTTAGAAATGCTATTGTCCATTGTCTTCTTACAGTTGTGATTTTAAGGGGCAATCACAGTTTTAGTCACAGTTTAAATAGTAGTTATTTTAAGTAGCAGTGATTTAAAGTAGCTGTGATTTAAAGTAGAAGTGATTTTAAGGACCAGTGATTTTAAGTAGCGGTGATTTTGAGTATCAGTGATTTTAAGTAGCGGTAATTTTAAGTATCAGTGAAATTCGCTTATTAGTAACAGTAACGACCTGTGATTTTTCAATACTAGTGAAAAATCACAGATATGTAAAATATCGTCCATCCCTAGTGCCCGCTCATCGTTGTACGTCAACTTTTTTCGGATTCATCGAACATAACGTGGAACGCACTTTTTATTATAGTTTTTCATTTTGATGTGATTGTTAAAGTATACATTTACCGACTACATACAAGTTTAGTATATAAAATATTACTTTAATTGATTAAATTCATTTTCCAGGAGGGGGCAGCTGCCCCCCCCCCCCTGTCCCCACGCGCGGACGTCCATGGGAATGTTACAAATTTTAAAATAAATTGGACTAGATAAAGCATATTGCGAAGTGACTAGACTTTGTGAATTAGTGTTAACTATTCCAGTGCTTCGGTAGAACGCAGTTTTCCAGTTTTAGAACGCATTAAAAACTTGATGAGAAATTCTACAGGAGAAAAAAGACTCTCAAATTTGACTACATTATCGATAGAAAAAGATAGAAGAACCTATCTCAAAACCCCAAATTTTATGAAGACATAATAGATGAATTTTCAAAAAGAAATAGAAGAATAGAAGTTCATAATAAATAGGTAAGTAAATTTAACTCACTTTCCTTGATTGCTTCCCTACTTTAAAATTCCACCGCACGCCACTGAAAATTGTGCATGCACCATGGGCATTGCTTGATGTTTATAGCCCTCCGGTGCCTTGCATAGGCCTTACTAGAAGCCCTCTGGTATGTAAGCTTGTCGCACATTAACATCTTCCTGATGCACTTGGCACATAAATAACTATTGCTATCGCTGAAACTATCGATCACTAAAACCTCTAGATTGTTTTGGAAACGCATCTAATGAAAACCTTCCAAAGTTTCTTGAACATAATGCCATACTCAACTCAGCATCTCCATCATTCAATGTGACCTCAAACCCGACAACATACTGTTGTGCAATCCGACGAGGACGGCTATTATAACGTGTCAACTGGGACATAGGATAAAGGGTTTAAAGTTTGTAGTGAACTATTTTTTTTAAAATTAAGTTTTAGATCTACTAATACACGCAGTGAGATTTTATCCATACACATATAGTAAGTTCTTACAATTTTAAGTCAATCTGTTTGCGTTGTTAGATTTAATTTAGAATATAGATTAGAAGCTATCTATTCTTATAACGATAAAAAAATGTTAGCCAATGTGTGTTTTTTGTATTAAATTGTGTTAAACTATTCATTATAAGAACTATTTGTTAATAGTATTTCCTTGTAGTACTTATAGCAACGGAGATAAAAATACTGCCCGAAAATCGCTAAATCGTAAAAGTGCTCATTTTCTCAACTGGTAATGAGTGTTCTGTTTTCACAATCCTGTTTAGTTAAACGTACTACACACAATCGTAGAACAATAAATACATTTTGAAACCTTTAATTAATATTCAAATAATTCTTTTTGCGAATTTTACAATTTGTTGAATTGCGTAATCTGCCAGATTTACAAGAATGTTATGAATGTTTACAAAAAAAGTTGATTGTTCATATTTAATTAGAACTGCAACGAAAGGCTTTGTTGCAATACTGAAGTGAAGTAATTGTTGAGCGGGTGCTCGTGAAATGAGTAATTAGAGAAGTGCTGTGTGAAGGAGAGGACGTTGAAGAGGTAGGACCTTGACCAAGATAATTTGAAGGGTGCACAATATGGATAGAGGGTTAGATCGGTGTTGGCAGAAGAGTAAGTCCCGGGTGTGGGTGTTTGCCGCTCTATCGATTGCCGCTCCGCGCGACGAACTCTGACATTTTAGCACCCGGACGTGACGTCAGTCCGCGGCCCTCGCCGCCCGCTGCACATCTCCTAATCCTCCTATCCCGCAGGATGTTAAATTCCACTTCCTGTGTGGCCCGCTGTCTCTTTAACCGGCTTTCCTTATTCGAATAACTGGGCTTCTCGGCCAAATGGAAATGCTAAATATTGTCATACATTTACAATATATATTTTTTTTACATTCTGCCCTGCATCCATGTTCTTTCTCTACTCCACGTGGATATACTGCCCTGCTCTATTATACGAGGGTTATTTTTTAAATAAAAACCGTTTGCGGATCTTATCCGCGCATCGCCTTTCCCGAAGTATTTTTACTGACAAATGGCTTCTCTAAATATTCACCTATGTTGTCAGTCAGTCTCAAGTTTAAATAGGGTAGACGATATTTTATGGCAATCTAAGATTAGTTATGTCCATTACTAATCCATCTGATTGCAACTCATTACAAATTCAAAGGAATTTTTAGGCTGAAAACGGGTGCAAACCGATGATGACGTCAAAGGATCGGTCAAGGGTTTGTTAAATGGACTGGCGGCCAACTTTTACGATTCAAGGATCATCAAACTCATCGCCCGTTCACAAAAATACTTTTATCCGGTCGAGCATGTTGTCTAAAAATAGCGAAAAGGTGATAGTTATTGTATAAATAAAAAATGGTGATGTGGCCATCATGTTACTTTCTCCGATTTGATGGTATAATAGTAATTAATATTTATAGAGTCATCATTATTTTCAATTTAAATCATATTTTAAATCGAACGTTTCACATTATCATTTAAAACGACAAAATTATGAAAGGTAAAAATGACAAATTATGTTTCAAATTCTAATAATCTTCACCGTCAGTTTACTGAAAAAATAAAATAAAAATGCTCAAAGAGAGTCCTGATTAAAAAGTCCTGAAAAAACTAATAAAAGCCCTGAACAAGAGAGTCTTGAAAAAGACTCCTAAAATTAGTCCTGATTAAAAAATCCTACAAAAAAAATCTAATAAAAGTCCTGAAGAAGAAAGTCTTGAAAAAGATTTCTAAAAATAGTCCTGATTAAAAACTCCTGAGAAAACTAATAAAAGCCCTGAACAAGAAAGTCTTAAAAAAGATTTCTAAAAATAGTGCTAAATAAAAAGTTCTAAAAAAACCTAATAAAAGCCCTGAAAAAGATTTCTAAAAATAGTCCTAATTAAAAAGTCCTAAAAACCCCAATAAAAGTCCTGAACACCAAAGTCTTGAAAAAAGTCCTGAAAAACAGTCCTGACAAAAAAAATGTCTTGAAAAACAGTTCCTTCAAAAAGACCAGAAATAGAAAAATCCTAAAAAAAGAGTTCTGTCAAAAAAGGTCCTGAGAAAGGAGAATAAAGTCTTGAAAAAAGAGTCCTGTTAAAAAGTTGTGAAAAAGAGTCGTAAAAAAAGTCCAGAAAAAAGTACTGCAAGAAGAGTCCTGAAACATTAAGTCTTCATATAAAACACCAGAAATAAATGTCCTCAAAACAATCCTGAAAGAAGTCCGAAAAAGTGTCTCGAAAGAAAGTCCTGAAAATTAATCCAATAAAAAATGTCCTAAAATATAGTATTGAAAAAAGTCCTGTAAAGAAGGCTTGAAAAAAAATTCCAGAAAGATGTAACTAAGAAATTTCAAAAAAGAATCCTGAAAAGAAGTCCTGAACAATAAGTTTAAGAAATTCTCGAAAAAGTCCCTCTCCTGGAAATAAAGACTTGAAAACTAGTCCTGATAAAAGCCACGAAAAAAAGTCGTGAAAAATAGTCTACATACAAAATACTAGAAATAAATGTCCCGAGAAAAAGCCCCGAAGTTCAAAAAATGTTATAAAAAAATTGTTCTTGAAAAATTGCCCTGAAAATAACATGTTTAAAAAATAAACAAAAAAAATCCTAAAAAAAAGCGTTGTAAAATGTCCTTAAAATGGTCCTTAAAAAGATCTGAAGAAATTATCTTGAAAAAGAAATCCCAAAGTCTTTTGAAACAAATCCTGAAAAGGCCTAATATAAGTTCTTAACAAAATTCCTGAAATAAATAGTTTTGAAAATAGTCTTGAAAAAGAAAATGCCAAAAATATCTGAAAAAATAAGTAATTGTGGAGGCTTTCACTTCGTGATACATTTTGAATAATTCAAATAAAAATTTAAGTGATACCAACAAAGTTATTCGTTTTATTTGAAATATCTGAAAAAGTCCTTAAAAAGGTCATGAAATGAAGAATTCTAAAAAATATCATGAAGAAAATTCTGAAAAAAATCCCGTAATATCATAAAAAAATTATCCTGTAAAAACAGTCTTGAAAAATTGACCTGAAAATAACATGTTTAAAAAATAAACAAAAAAAATTCTGAAAAAAAGCATTGTAAAATAGTATATTGTACAACGAGCATATAATGATGGCTTTTAATCACGAGAACGATGTTTGCGGAACGAGCCTCAGGCGAGTGGAGCAAATCGTTTGAGTGTTTAATAGCCATTATATGTGAGTTGTACACTATACTTTGTTCACGAAAATTAAAATCAAAATCAAAATAAAAAAAAAGCAAAAACAAAATCAAATTTAAAATCGAAATTAGAGTTATAATTAGTTACAATTGAAAAAAAAATTAAAATCAGTATTAAACAGGGTAAACAAAATATTATCATAAATCGCGTTCTGTGAATTAGAGCGCGAATTAGCGTGTTTAATAACCATATTAAACACGCAAATGCGTGTGCGTGTTTAATAAGCGTATTAAACACGCAAATGCGTGTTTAAGAAATTGAGTGTTAAATGTACCCCATTAATGCTGCCCGTAGAATTAAATAATGTACACATTGTAACATTTTCGTGAACAAAATCCTTTAAATGGTAGAATTGTAAAAAATCCTTTAAATGATCCTTAAAGATCTGAAGAAATTGCCTTGAAAAGGAATTTACTGTCTTGAAAAAAAGTCCTGCAAAAGGCCTAAAAGAAGTTCTTAACAAAATTCCTGAATTTTGCGGTAAACACGTTTGTTTGATTTTCAAAATGTAATTTATTTAAACCACTACATATGTTTCGCCACACTGTGGCTTCTTCAGGTGAAGAAAATATACAAATAAAAAACACAGTACTTCTTAAATATTAAGTGATTGTAGTTGGCGGGGGAGAGAACATTTTTAAGAGGGGGGAGTTTGATAAATCTGTCTGTTCGTTGAGTAGATGGCCGGTTTGAAAATGTCTATTAATTTCCAAATTTTCTAATAAATTTAGTTTTTGTCTTTTTCTTTCGTTGTGTAAAATCTCGAAGTTCGGGTTAAATGAATGCTTCTCTTCCAGAAGGTGGAAGCATTCATTTAACCCGAACTTCGAGATTTCGTTACTTCGTAACGGAGAAAATAAAAAATTGAAGAAACGTTGGTTGTATTTATATTTAAACTAGAAGGGTTCTTACTTTAAAAATGACCCTCGTACATCCTATAATTAATCTGTCACTCTCACATAAACAATCTTCCCATTTACTCATTTTTTCCCTGTCTAGCGGTGTCCACTCGGTCTACTTACATTCAATCATCCAGCGCTCCCAATCGTTTTTCCCTATTCCGCAAGAAATACTGTGCGGGCCTAAAGTATGAAATAAATTCAGTAAAACTAAAATAAAATATTTTGGGAAAATATCCTCGAACAGGTCGATTTTCTTGGATAATAATACACATTTTTGCATGAAAGTATTTTCAATCATTATTTGTTCTTTAGTAATGATTTTTTTATTGACAACCCCCTATGTTTGTTTTTTTTTAATTTGGGAGATCTTTTCATTGTCGAACTGGCAGTATAAAAATGTTACCATGTTACAATAAAAATGTTTGAAGTAAATGATAATTGAAGGTAAGAATCAGATATTTAGAATTTTTGCAAAATGACCGTGTTCCAGCGCTTACAGAAATTTTTCCAAACAACAATGATCTTGACCTTCCACTTAATACAATTTGGTTTCAGCATTTTCAGAGCGTTTTTGACATTGGCTTTACGAATAGGTGGATTAGCAGGCATGGCCTCATAGAACGGTTCGCGAGATTCCCAGATCTTGCACTTTTTGTGGGGTCGAAGGTCTACGTCAACAGACCACAAAATACAGGGTTAGTCAAAATGAATAGGACAATAAGAAAACTATTTTTAGACGAATGTATGTTTATTGTAACCAAACTACAGCTACGTATGGACAGATAAACTATCAAAGTTTTATTTGGCAACACACATGTACGTTAATGCCGCTAGGAGACGCTGTTTTCAAAATGGCGCAATCGGGCAAGTAGAAGACGTTTTGTGAGAAAATCTTTGATAGTTTATCTGTCCATACGTAGCTGTAGTTTGGTTGCAATAAACATACATTCGTCTAAAAATAGTTTTCTTATTGTCCTATTCATTTTGACTAACCCTGTATAACTGAACTAGAACATCATTACATTATAAAAGATGAAATGCGCAGAATTAGTCCGGAAAATATTCAAAATTTTCAAGAAGACTTTCTACATGGGCTTGCCTATTGTCAAGAAGTCGATGGATGGCAGTTCAAACACTTAATTTAATAATTTCATTTGCTTGGCAAGGAGTTTTTGTTTATTTTGTGTTAACAATAAAATTTACGGTTTTTCACTTTCAATTGTAATTTACACCAAAAATTCCTTATCTAAGATGGCGACCTTATTTTTATGTTGTCAGTTCGACAATGAAAAGATCTCTCAAAATAAAAAATAAACAAAAATAGGGGGTTGTCATTAAAAAAATATTAGATGACGTCATTACTCAAAAATAAATGATGGTTTAAAATCAAATTTCATGCAAAAATGTGCATTTTTATCAAAGAAAATCGACCCCAAAATATTTCATTTTGGTTTTTCTAAATTTATTCCATAATTTAGGCCAGTGGCGGCTTGTGGAACATGTTGATGGTAGAGCCATTTATACAATATACCCCCTCCCCTTCAGGGGCGGATCGTGAATTTGTGGGGCCCTGGACTAATACTACTCGGGGGCCTCTTCATCATTCAATGAATTGTCATTTTGACGAGAAACTCTTTTCAATGGTGATATAGGTATACGGTATAGAAAAAAAATGGGCAATTAAAAAAAAATTATTAATAAGAGTTCGTGTTTATGTACAGTACAAACAGAAATTCTACAATATTATTATAAATCAACCTTTCTGCATGTTCGTGTTGCAAATTTCTTTATTTGCTCATCACATGGTAAATACTTTGTTAAATCACAATTTATGGAAAGAATTGACAAATGATTTAGTCGACCGTTTGACATTGTTGTCCTATATTTGTTTTCTAAATACGACATCCTGAAGAAAGAGCGCTCGGCTTCACAGCTAGTGATTGGCAATGTCAAAAAAATCTTTAAGATGGTATAGCAATTTTGGAAAACACCAACAAGTTTCTTTTCATAAATTAGCATAAAAATTTCACTGCAAGAGGTGTAGGACTCTGGCTTAGACCGTAGTAAGAAATATTTTAATTGAATGCACTCATTCACTAAATGTTCGTCTACGTCATCTGGATAATAATCAATAATATTACGTACACTTTCCAGATCTATGCTTTCCTTATTTCTGTTTTGCAAATCCATTAAAAAATTGAATTTTTTTGCTGATTGTCTCATAGACTTGGCTTCTTTCATTTAAATTCATAATCAGCTTATCCAATGCAACGATTAGCGTATCTCTTTTAAACTTTTTTGCGCCGTACACTGAGACTTTATCTGTAGACTTATCTGCAAATTTTGAAGTAATGTGTCTCTTGTTAACATCACTGTAGTCTGTTTTCACACTAGTACTTATTTTTTAGCTTTCTCTACGTATTCTTTTAGCTTCTGATCTGAATGTTGAATGTTGTACACGAACTCTTTTAATGAAATAATTAACTTGTTACCTTCACAAATATCTAAACCTGGGCTCTGTTTTTTTTTATTCACTACATGAAATTTCTCCAAAATTTCTTCCCAAAAAGTGATCAAAGTTGCAGCTTCGAGTTTCGGCAGTTTATTAAATAAATTTCGTGCCTCTTTTCGGAAATCAACTTTCTTATCCTCATTTTCGCTAAAACTTTTTAAAATTGTCATAATATCATCATAATTATTTTTAAAGCTTTGACAGCATCATAGTGACAAGACCATCTGGTCTGGCTTAAACTTTTTAACGTAAATTTTAGTTTTGGTTGACGATTTAACAGTTTCTACCTATGGGTCTAACATGAAAAAAACGTATATTTTTTGCACTACTCCAAAAAAGTTCACAATTTCGGTTGCAACTTTAACAGATTCTTCACCAACTAGGTTAAGGGAATGCACAGCACACGGTAGATAATCCGCAGATTTATTTTTTGTTTGTTTTAGTAGTGCTTGTAAACCTTTGTAGTGACCCGCCATATTAGCAGCGTTGTCATAAGACTCCCCCCTACAATGATCCAGCATAAGTCCATTTGTTTCTGAAAAGTCTTGTAGAATATTAAATAGGATTAAGCCAGTATGACTACTAATTTTAATGAACGAGACACATCTTTCATACACATTTCCCTGAAAACAGTATCGTAATACAATAGCAAGTTTGTCATTGTGAGACAGATCTGGCGTTGAATCCATTACAATTGAATAATACTTTATGTCGTCTTCATTTATTTGAGTTATAATTTGTTTAATTATCTGTTTGCCCATAATCTCAATTATTTCCTGAAATAATGTTTTTGATAAGTACGATATTATCGATTTTGGTCGAAGCTCTCGCTGTTCAATATGTTCACGAATGAATGGGTCAAACTCTGCCAATAGCTCCAGAGCATTATGTGGTAAACCAAATACTTCTTCGGAACCTCTAAATGCTAAGTATCTTATACTCAAAAATTTTATCACTGCAATAACCCGTTTAAGGACATTGCGATAATATTCTGTTTCTTTCCTTAATTGATCCTGAAGCTGCTTGTCTATAACAGACTTATTTTCTTTTCGTGACAACCACACTGACATAGAATTAATATGTTTATTATGAGAATTTTCGTGATTTTCTAAACACGTTCCTATGTGTTTCCAATCAGAAAATCCGGTTGTATATTGAGAAGGGGTTTTAGAAAAAAGTCAAACAAAAAATCGTACCAAGCCTGGTTGAATAACATAACCAGGGGCTTTCCAGTAATTGGCCATTTTTCATTTTCTTAATGAAATACCTGTCTGAAAATGATCTCTTTTGATTTTTATATTTCTTTGTTGTAGCTGGATATATATTTTCTGGATCTTTATTTTGAAAGTCAGTCATTTCACGAGAGAGGATGTGATTAATAAAATTATTATTTAGCAACACTGGCCACAAGCCCACGTCAAACTCAAACTCAATATTTTCTAAATTTCATTCCGTCTGAATATTACCGTCCTCTTGCTGAACACTAATATCGTTCTTAGGGGAATCAGAAGGTTGCTGGTAGTCAAGATCTCGCTCATTTTCATCACCTGGTATTTTTTCCCGGTTTTGCGATTTTCTACTCTTTGCAGATATATTCTCTTCGGATAAGATTCCTTCCTTGTCGCTTGTTAATGGATTTGTAGCTGTTTAATTCTCATTTTTATGTTCTATTTTAAAAAGTTTCTATTTTTGCACATTTATTTTTTTCTTTTTCTTGGTCCAACTGTAATTTTCATTTTTCAGCTCCACTTTTATATTTTCTTGCAGACATTGTATCAGGGCTCGCACTGTGGACCTATTTTATTTTTGTTGTTTATTAATGATATTGGACAAGGTTTAGAATTTAGTAAGTTTCTTCTGTTCGCTGACGACTTAAAGATATTTGCGCAAATAAAAACAATCAATGACCAGGAACACCTACAACGCGATCTAAATAAGTTGGCTGAGTGGTGTGAAACGAATAATCTTTTTTCAATTTAAAGAAATGTAGCTCGATATCATTTCATCGCGGGAAGAAATTGGAATACCAATATAGTATATGCAACTACCTTCTAAACTGCGTAAACGATATTAGGGATTTGGGTGTAACCTTTAATTTTAAATTAAATTTTAGTGGACATATCAGGATGATATGCAGCAAAGCATTGCAGATTCTAGGTTTTGTAGGTAGATTTTCTAGAGACTTTAAGGTACCTACTCTGCGGTCGCTGTATGTCTCCTTGGTAAGATCCCATTTGGAGTATGCTTCTTGTGTGTGGTCACCCTATGCACGAACGCTAGCAGCTGAATTAGAAGGGGTGCAAGGCAAATTTTTGCTCTTAGCCTCTAGAAGGCTCGGAAATAGTAGACTGCAGTTCAGCCACAGTGGAATGCTAACTTTGCTAGGTCTTGAGTCGTTGGAGGGCAGAAGAATCTTTAGTGATTTGTGTATTATTTATAAAATAATAAATGGCGGAATAGATTGCCAGTACTTGGTAAATCTCCTACAATTTTATGTGCCACGAAGAGGTCATTATAGGTCCAAGACCCTCTTTCGTATACGTTTGCATACAACAAAGTATGGCATGTTCAACCCAATATGTAGGATGATGCGCTTCTGTAACCAACTTAATAACGACAGCAATTTTATACTATTTCAATCGTCATTTCTCCATTTTAAATTACATTTGAAACGTATCGACTTGTCCATTATCGTTTGTCAACATTAATTTATTTTAGTTTGAATTAGTTGTGTTTCTTATTTATTAATGTAATTAATTTTATCTATTTATTGATCTCTATTTATTATTTTAATTAATTTTTATCTATTTGCTATTGTGATTTACTATTTTAATCAATCTTATCTATTTGTTATTTATTATTTTGCAACTTGTTTGTCAATTAGTGTGAGTACATCGTCATTTACAATTTTATTTATTAATTCCGTGATATTTATACACCATCTATAGTGATCTTGTACAGTGATATTATAATATTTAGACTTTTATTTATTTGTTTTTATTGAAATTTCTTCAACTTTATTTTACCGTATTTATTTAATATTTAGTATGTTTTATTGCAATGTAAGAGTAGCATTGCATTCTCTACTCAACGAATAAGTCCGTCGACATCATTTAAATTCACGTCAGGCCAAGTTTTTTTTTTGTTTTATATTAGTTTTAAGTTAATTATTAAGTCGTACATTGTTTTCTGTTATGTTTTTATTATATTTTTTATTTATTTAATTTCATACAGCAATCTCTATTATTTACATAATACATATGTAATAAATTTGTAAAAGGTGAATCCGTCAAATAAATTAAATTAAATTAAATTAAATAGATTTGTAAAATATGATTACGATAGTTTTCTGAAAATAAACAAAGATCATATTTAATCGATGTACTATATTGTTCCTCTCGCCTCTCGTCACATTTTAATACTAATACTTTGTAACCAGTGTAGCAATTCACAAATCATCATTAAAAATCGATTAAAATAAAATGAAAACAAAACATCATGATTTTACAATTATTATTTTTTACTTACCTACTAAAAGCATTTATGCCGTATACGGAAAAAATCCGGTCTACTTACTAAACTTCCAAGTTATCTTATCATTGATAACAATTACACAGCCAGTTTTTGTTTGTTTTTGCACTTTGACGACAAGAACAAAATTGCGTCGGGTGATAAGCTGCGAGAAATCCCCCGTAATAAACGCACACGCACACGCCCGCTAAAAAATACACCGACCAAAGACAAGCGCCAGGGGAATTCCCTGTTTCGTTCGATAGTCGCGCACACGGTCGATCAGGGTTGCCAAATTTATGATTGTTTTTTTTTTTAATTATATATATTTTTCTTTACTTAAAAACAAGTATCGTCTATTGTTTTTAATAGGGGCTGGGGGTCCTTTGTATCCACAGGGCCCTGGGCTGAAGCCCAAAAAAGCCCTTAGGTAGATCCGCCCCTGCTCCCCTTCCGTTTTTGAACAAAGAAAGAACGATTTATCTTCCTAGACCAAAGTAACTGGCAAAAAGTGTTTTAATTAAGAATTACTGATTATATAAATTGTGGTAAAAAACATAGTGTTTTATTCAGTGATTCTATAATGAATTACCACGTAGTAACGGTCGCAACCATCATCATATTTTAATTAAGAATTAATTAAAAATTCTTGCTGAGCTTGAAACTACAAATAGTGCTATGGCTCCTTGGCTCTATATAACGAGCCGCCCCTGACCATTATGGAAAAATCGGAAAAAGTCGATTTTTCAGACTTTCAACGGCCGTAGCGGCTAAACGAGAATGTAAATCGAACGCGGTTTTCAAATCCATGCTCCTTGGACGCAAATTAGTCGGATTCAATTAAAATTGACGATTTTTTTTTATTTCTGACAAAAACTTGAAAAAATACCCAAGGGACCCCCACCCAAAAATTGCATTTAAAATTATTTCCTGTAGAAACCACTGGTTCGATTCGGGGTTTCTATATGTCAGTGGAAATATCCCTTCAAGACGCGTAAGAAAATGTACTTGCCGAACCACAAATGTCAACATGAAGCCCGTGGCGCATCAGCAAAGAAAACTCGAAAATGTAAAAAATCAACTTTTTTAATAATCATCGTAGACCTTCATATAATCCCTTTTTTTTCATCAGAAGAATGAGCTAAATCAATTGGCGTTAAAAAAATTAATCTAGAAAAAATTGCAAAAAGTTGACAAGTCACCATTAACATTATGGAAAATTTTGAAAAACAGTCGACTTTTTCAGACTTTGAACGGCCGTAGTGGCTAAACGAACGCCGTTCTCAAATCTGTACTCCTTGGGTGCAAATAAGTCGGATTCAATTAAAATTGACAATTTTTAGTTTTTGACGAAAACTTGATAAACTACCCAAGGGTTCTCACTTTTACCAAAAATTGTATATAAAATGTTTTCCTGAAGAAACCACTGGCTCGATTCAGGGTTTCTATATGTCACCGGAAAGATCCCCTCAAGACGCTTTAGAAAATGTACTTGACTAACGACAAATGTTGATTTTGTCCTGCAAAGAAAACTCGAAAATGAAAAAAATCGGTAAAATCAATTTTTTTAATAATCATCGTAGACCTTCATGTAACATCCTTTTTCGTTAGAAGAGCGAGCTTAACCGATTGGTGTTAAAAAATTTAATCTAGAAAAAATTACCGGTGTGAACGAAAAAGTTCGACTTTTTTAACGTACATTTTGTTTGTACCTCGTTTGTACCTGTTTCGATTATACCTCAAAGATAAACAAGTTATATAACAATAAAAAAATATCCAACGCTCAATTTTGACATATTCAAATTTGGTTTGTGCAATTCTAAAGAGAATCGTTTGTATCCGTGTGTACCTCTTTTTAAATTGCTTGTACCTCAAAGGAACCGAAAGTACAGGCTTTTAAAAAATGCTTTAGAGGCGATTTTGTCAATTTTTAAAATATCACAAAGCGGCCAAGGGGAATCGAAGGAGAATCGTTTGTACCCGTTTGTAACTCAAAGAAACCGGAAGTACAGGCTTTTAAAAATTCTTAAGAGGTCAATTCCAAGCGAATCAAACTACATTATACCATTAATAAAATTTCGTCAATTTTTAAGATATGACAAAGCGGCCAAAAGGAATCGCAAGAAAATCGTTTGTACCCGTTGGTACCACTTTTTAAATTGTTTGCACCTCAAAGGAACCGGAAGTACAGGCTTTTAAAAATCCGTAAGAGGCGATTTTGTCAATTTTTAAGATATCACAAAGCAACTTGTGGGAATCGAAAGAGAATCGTTTGTACCCGTGTGTACCTCTTTTTCAATTGTGCGGGGACACACATTCCCCTTGGCCGCTTTGTGATATCTTAAAAATTGTCATAATCGCCGCTTAAGCATTTTTTTAAAGCCTGTACTTCCAGTTCCTTTGAGTAATTTGAGTTACAAACAATTTAAAAATAGGTATAAACGGATACAAACGATTCTCTTTCAATTCCTCTTGGCTGCTTTATCATATCTTAAAAATTGACGAAATCGCCTCTTAAGAATTTTTAAATGCCTGTACTTCCAATTTCTTTGAGGTACAAACAATAACAATTTAAAAAAAGAGGTCCAACGATTTTCTTTAGATTCCTCTTGGCTGCTTTGTCATATCTTAAAAATTGAAAAAATCGTCTGTTAAGGATTTTTAAAAGCCTGTACTTCCGGTTCCTTTGAGGTACAAACAATTAAATAAGAGGTATAAACGGGTTTAAACGATTGTCTTTCGATTCCCCTTGGCTGCTTTGTCATATCTTAAAAATTGACAAAATCGCCTCTTAAGAATTTTTATAAACCTGTACTTCCGGTTCCTTGAGGTACAAACAGTTTAAAAAGAGGTGCAAACAGTTTAAAAAGAGGTACAAACGGGTACAAGCGATTCTCTTTCGATTCCCCCAAGCCACTTCGTGATATCTTAAAAATGGATAAAATCGCCTCTGGATTTTTAAAAGCCTGTACTTCCGCTTCCTTTGAGGTACAAAAAATTTAAAAAGAGGTACTCACGGGTACAAACGATTTTCATTCGATTCCCTTTGGCCGCTTTGTGATATCTTAAAAATTGACAAAATCGCCTCTAAAGCATTTTTTAAAAGCCTGTATTTCCGGTTCCTTTGAGGTACAAACAATTTAAAAAGAGGTATAAACAGGTACAAAAAAACTCTCTGTTATTGTTTAATAACTTTTTATCTTTAAAGTACAAATGAAATTTTTGGCGGTACAAACGATCTACGTTAAAAAAGTCGAACTTTTTTAAAATCGGGCGCTAGTTTCACACCGGTGAATGACAAACAGTTGACAAGTCACCATGAATAGTGGCGGCTTGTGGAACATATTAATGGTAGCGCCACTTATACAATATAGCCCCCACACACTCTCCTTTTTTTGAAGAAAGAAAGAGATTTATTTTCCTAGACCAAAGTAACTGGCAAAAAAGTGTTTTAAATTTTGTTTTATTCTTACTGAGCTGGAAACTACAGGTAGTGCCATGGCTGCTTGGCTCTATATAACGAGCTGCCCCTGAGTTACAGTCATTTTTATAAATAAATAATAATAATTACAATATTTTATTGTTGTTATAAACAACTGCAATTGTTTTACTTTCATCTTTTTCATGGATAACTATTTTTTGATTTATAATAAAACTTAAAAATGACTGTAATTCACTTATATTTAGAAATAACTATGCCATATGTAATATCGGATTAAAGAGAAAAAAATAGTCTTTCGAATGAGGTCATAGCCAACTATGGTTTCTATTTAAAAAAATGCAAGTTTGCGTCATATCTCGAAAAATAATGACATTAAAAATTTTCTGGAATTATTTTATTAAGCTGCGTAAAATGGTCTACAACTTTGTTCTTCACAGTTTTTTTTGTCTATCATAATAACCGAGATATATTTATTTGAAAAAATTGACACTTTTTACATTTTTTTAAATATCTAGTTACCCTTCACTTTTTGAAAACTTTGAAAGTGTTATTTTATTAGGCTCGTAAAACTACAGTTCTTTGCCTATTTAACCGTTTTTCTATCTCTCATAGTTTCCGAGATCCCCATAGAGAACATCGAAAAAAACTCACCCTGTATATAATTATTATACCATCAAATCGGAGATTGGCGACAATATTTTTTTATTAAAAGATAATAAATTACAACACGAGAATAAATATTATGAAAATTACAGCATTCCTGATATTTACTAAAGTGTATCGTTTCATGTTGAACAGCCATGGCACAGTAGTTTTCGGAACTGGCTTATGGGTTCCATCACCGCCGTTTCTAACATGTCTATCTATCAAAGATTCCGGTGCGGTTCTACGTTCGGTCACCCACCCAAACCGAGCCAGGAAATCGATTATGAAGGTGGTAATATTCCTCGTGTCGTTGCCAAGTTCAGCTGCTTTATAATCCCAGGGAAAGGTATGGTGATAATTATGGAAACCTTCCCCGTAGCCGATATGCGTCAATATTGGATTCTCTACTGGTCCAATTTTTCTGCAAAGACAATATTTTAACATTTTGTTGATTGCTTTATTTACAAACGGCTTGTAAATAATCTGGTCAGATTTACCAAAAGCTTATGATAGTTGGTATGACTGTAGTTATGTATATAATTTGAATAAGCACCAAATTAAAAATCTAATAAATAATAGTATAAATATTAATATTTACGTAACAAGTTCCGAGAGTGATATTTTACGGGATGAGTAGGAAGTTTTTTTCTCGTTTTTGGCGATTTTCATATCAATAATAATTATTATAATCTGACAGATAATTGGATTCTACGTGATAATACGTTACTAAATACAGGGTGTGCCATTTGAAAAAACGAAGTTATTCAACTTCATAAGTTAAAATTTTCTACCACGTTTTTTTTATCACCCTGAATAATTTTTTATACTAAAACATGGTTGGCGCTGTAGTTCGAACCTTCAACCAAACAATAGAAATGATTGTAATGATTTAACGTCAATCACTGAGGCAAATATAAAATTTCACCTGGACCATGCATTTCAACAAATCTTTAAATATTTCGAAAACGGTAAACGATAGGTATAGGGAATATTGAAGTAACTCACTTTTATTTATTCCCTAGAATTCAAAAATGACAAAAAATACAGGGTGTTCCATTTAAAAAAACATAACTTTGATGTGTATCTTTTTAATGGGACACCCTGTATAACTGGTAATAATTTTGAATTGTGCATACAACTATCCTACATCTATCCATTTGAAAAAAATAACACGAAGTTGCATGGTTTTCCTTAAAATGACCGCGTCGTATACATTGCCCCACCCTGTATATACGCAAAATCGTTCCGAAAGTGAAACAAAATCGTCCCGAAAATAACTACTTTCGGTACGATTTATGTAAAGTGGTACTTTCAATTTAATAAATCATACAGAAAGTTTTATTTTTGGGACGGCTGCAGAAAACATACTATTACTTGGTATAACTTTGATAATTTACATTTCCCTGACTATACTTTCAGCATCCTTAAGGTACCATTATCTAACTCGTTGACATCAAAAATGTTGACCATTGTGCAAAAAAGCGATTGGCTCATTTCAATTCATCTGCGACTGCAATTAATTTCTTTTTGACACTATGTATTTTCAGTTTCATGACACTTACATCCTTTGATAGTGGTTATATTTAAACATGAAACACGTGTCACGGCTTGAATACGAAATATAACAATTGTTTAATTACCAAACTATCTCTCATTCTAATTTTATTTCATTAACTGTGTAGCATACAAAGAGTTAACTTTAAATCAAGTAAGTTATTTTAAATACTATATACTTACTTATTATATGGTTTGTTCCCATATAAATGAGCTACGCTATTAATACACCAGGTGAAATTAACGGTTACGACGTATCTGTAAACAGTCGCTGTCCAAAAGCAAACTTTTAAACTTTCGCCCCAAAAATACACTGGCACGAATGTAGTCAAGGAAAAGCCGAAAAAGAATAGTAGTTTGTGGTAGTGTCTGTAAAAAGAAAAATAAATAAATGTATAAAATGCAAGCGTATACCAATAAGGAAGTTACAAGCATATAAGCAGTGATATTTGTTAGTTTTGTGAAGCCGTAAAATCGGAATGCCACAACAACACCCTTAATAATATTTGAAAATATACATTTCAACGATTTGAATGTCTAAATAAAACCCAGAAATCTTATGAATTGTAGGTTTAAAGCTGAAAATTGGTGTGAAGTGGTGAATGTTTGCAGAAATCAAATTGAAAACGCCAAAACTTGAAAATGTTAACTTTTTATCGTTGATGTTAGAACAATACATGAAAATTCATCAAAAAATAAAACAATCGTATTCAAGTTTTCAGTTAGTATGTCTAGAACAAAGTTACTATTCGATCTTACAAAAAAAAAACTAATATCGTTACAGAAAAACGAACTGCTAAGACAGATTTAGAATGACAAAGTCTTTAAGGCACGCGTTTCAAAAATTCACAAAAAACGCGAAAAAAATTACACACGTAATAATATTTTATTCAAAAGCTGGTGTACAAATTACAAAATGTAATGTTAAAATAGAGAGAGCGTTGATACTAGACTTGGTTAGTCGACTCAAAGCATCAACTCTTAGAAGTGGGTCGCGGAGTGAAGCGATTTAAAGCAGCTCAATTTGAGTCACAAAAACAAAAAAGTAATTGCGCCCAACTATTGTTTCCTACCAATTAATCTTGCGAGTAGTTGATTTTACAGCATAAAATATAGATCGGTAATTACTTTATTAACTAGAGCAAGAATTCCACAAACAATTAACATGTCTTTCATCCGTCTAAGCAGATCGTTTCTCTCTCATGATCTAATTTTTTGAGCTATAATGAAAAAAATAAATTTCTGCATTTACAAGAGATCAACTTATAACTTTTACAAATTACTAGTTAGTGTGTCTAGCTAAAAACTGTAAACGTACAAAAAGTTACAACTTGAACTTTTGTAAATATTAAAATTTAATTTTTCCATTATAGCTAAAAAAAAAACGAACTGCTTGGACGGATTCAGCATTACATAATCTATACCAGTGATGGGGAAACTACGGCCCGCGGGCCAAGTCCGGCCCGCGGAAAGGTTTAGTCCGGCCCGTTTAAGAGTGCCGTCGTGAGAATGTTTGAACGCGTTCTTACTTCGTAATGTGACGACCCGCATAAAAACTACCTGCGGCGATATTCAAAACACAATAGTATTCTGGACAAATCCACCCGACCAAAACAGTTGACTCATCTTCGCTCGAAACTTCCAGACACTCTCGCAGGTAGGTATAAATACAAGCGAGGCCGCCCGAAGATCAGTTAGTTAGCGACTTAGTCAGTCATCTGCAACGACCCGCTGTGACTCGAGTAATTGTTTGTGTAATCCCCCAAACTCCCAGTGCCTCAACAAACTCCCGCGTAAGAGCATTAGTTAGCAGTAAGCTTGCGTCAATTGCGTTTCTGTGTGTTGTTCTCCGTAGTAGGTAACGTCTAAAATGGATGTTAAAAAAAGAAAAGTGGATTCAGAATGTCGAGTTTTTAAAGAAGAATGGACGTGGAAATATTTCTTTACTTTATTTAAAGAAAAACCTGTGTGCTTAGTTTGCAATACAACTGTTGCATTTTTAAAAGAACATAACATTCAACGCCATTTCAAGAGCAAACATGAAAACCACTCCTACTCATCGTTAAGTGAAGAGGTGAAAAAAATTAAATCAAAAGATTTAATAAAAAATTTATCAAGTCAACAACAATTATTTCAGAGAGCTAATCATTCTCAAAGATGTGCTACGAAAGCCAGTTATGTGTTGGCTTATAATATTGCTAAATCTAATAAAGCATTTTCAGATGGTGAATTTATAAAGCAGTGCATGATAGATGTGTGCGATATTATGTGCCCTGACAAGAAAAGGGATTTTCAGTCACTGTCTCTCTCAAGAAGAACAATCACCGAGAGAATTGAAAATATTGATAAAAATCTAATTTCACAACTGACTACAAAAACTCAAAAAATTATTTTTTATTCAATTACCATGGATGAAAGTACAGATATCAGCGATACTGCGCAGTTACTCATATTTGTAAGAGGAATCAACGCCCACTTTGAAATTACAGAAGAACTTGCAGGGCTGCAGTCAATGAAAGGAACAATGACTGGTGCCGATATATTTTGTGAATTTGAAAATTGCATCGATAAACTTCGTTTACCTATTTACAAGCTATGTAATGTAACTACAGATGGTGCTCCTAATATGGTTGGAATCAATCAAGGATTTGTTGGGAAATTTAATTCTAAGTATCAGGAAAATTATGTTTTTTTTGCATTGCCTTATACATCAGGATGCTCTCTGTAAATCGGCTTTAGATATTGACCATATACTTAATATTGTTGTAAAACTAGTAAATATGATTCGTTCCAGAGGATTATTACATCGCCAGTTTCAACAGTTTTTGGAGTCCGTACATGCTGAGCATTCCGATATCCTGTATTATTCAAAAGTTCGTTGGTTAAGTGCTGGAAAAGTATTTGAAAGAATTTGGGATTTAAAAGCCGATATTGTGAATTTTCTTCTTGATAAAGACATTTATAATCAATTTGACGTCTTAGAAAACGAAACGTGGCTTTCTGATTTCGCTGATTTCGCTTTTTTCACAGACCTCCTCGTACACATGAATAAACTTAATCTCAAATTGCAAGGAAAAAATCAGTTTCTTCACGATATTTGGCAATACCTGAAAAGTTTCAAATTACAGTTATTATTATTTTTTTTTCAGATCTCTAAATCTGATTTTTCTCATTTTCCAAGAATACAATCTTTAAAATTCACTATATCAAACAATAAGATTAAAAAATACGAAATTAATTTGAGAAAACTATCTACAGAATTTGAAAGGAGATTTCAGGACTTTAGAAAAATGGAACCAGAGTTTAGTATTTTTGCGACCCCATTCAATGTTAATTACGAAGAAGTTGATGCAAAATTTCAACTTGAGTTAATAGAACTGAACTGTAATACTCTCCTGAAACAAACTTTTCATACAGTACCATTACTAGAATTTTATAAAACTTTAAGTCCAGATAATTTCCCAAATCTAATTACTCATGCAATGAAGATAATGACAATGTTCGGCTCATCTTATATATGCGAACAAATCTTTTCAACAATGAAGCTTAGGAAAACTTCTTTAAGAAACAGAATTACAGATGAGCACCTTTCATCAGTTTTAAGAATTTCTGCTTCGCAAATGGAACCGGACTATGATGAAATTTTGATGAAACAGTCTCAATTTCATTTTTCTCATGCACCATCAACCAGTAATGACACCAGAAAATAAAGTGATAATACTTCACATCAAGAACTACACTAAATTCATTTTATATTTTGTGCTTATAATTTTGTTACCTTTTGCTTTTTTACTATTAAAATAATAAGTGTATGTAATAATATATGTATATGTTTATAGAACACATAAATTATTTAACGATTAAGCATTATTCTTTGGCCCGCTACGATTGTCTAGTTATTACAAATGGCCCGTCCTAAAAAAAGTGTCCCCACCACTGATCTATACAATAAGAGTTTGCAAATAGACGTTTTTGTAAGTTGACCAAAAACGGCAAAAGAATCCAAGCGCTTTTAGATCCAAAAGAAAATGCACTTAATAATGTTTTACACAAAAAGTCTAACGATTGAAAAAATTGACTGTCAAATTAAAACCCTAATAATTTGAATTTTTAATATTCAAGTATTCGCTTCTCGGCCTATGGCTAAGATCAAAGTGTAGCAAAGTGGCAATACCATTCGAAAATGGACGGAATGCGCTCCTGGCCAGTGCTGATGCCAAGCGGGCTAAATACCAAGCCCTCGTAGAAGAAATGAGAGGAAAAGGGTTCACAGTGTCCTTCCACCCGTTCCAGATTGGTGCCCTTGGAGCCTGGGACCCCGATAATGAAGATGTCCTGCGAGAGCTGAAGATCCCCCGCAGATATTCATCCCTGATTAGAAAATTGATGGTCTCCGGCACCATTAAATGGAGCAGGGATATATATATATATATATATATATATATATCCGAAGGAGTGTCGGATTTCTTGTCACTGGGTCCTAAATTCAGTGTCCCTATTAATAACAAAGAGCTGGATATCCCCAGACTCCTTGCTAACGTAGAATCCATCCTCGAATCCACTCCTTCGGAATCTCAGAACGTCGTGCGTGCCCGTTGCACCAACATAATCACAAATCATCTCCACTCTTCTTGCTCCTTGGGCTCCGTGGATGGTGCTTGGAATGAATGCAGGCGTTTCATTAAAGACAATCCTCAACTCTGTGTTCTTAACGCAGATAAGGGTGCCGTTACTGTGGTGATGGACAGGGATGACTATAATCGTAAGGCCGAATTGCTCCTGTCGGATGCGGAAGTCTATACAGTTTTGCGCAACGATCCAACATCATCGACACAACGAAAATGCAACGAACTTATCAAAAGTTTAAAAACTAAAGGTTGCATCGATGCTCAAGTGGCAAAACAACTGACCACATATAATTCTACGTCTCCGAAACTGTATTTACTTCCTAAAATTCACAAGCCCGATTGCCCCCTTCGTCCCATAGTATCGTCTATCAACACCCCCACGGATTGTCTGTCTGCATTCATTGCTAGCATCCTCTCCACGGCCCTTGGCGGCGACAATGAGTATGATGTTAGAAATTCCTTTGTTTTCGCAGAGGAATTTAATGATTATGTGGTGCCACCAGGCTATGAACTGTTGTCTCTGGACGTTGTTTCTCTCTTTACTAACATCCCTTTAGATTTAGTTATATCAATTATAGAACAGAAATGGGACCAGATTTCCCCACATTGCACCTTTGACCTCGATTACTTCATTATTACCGTTAGGTTTGTTTTTGGCAACAGCTATTTTTCCTTCAATAACAAATTTTACCGTCAAATTTTTGGCACCCCCATGGGTTCTTCTTTAAGTCCGATCATTGCAAACATAACGATGAATTTTCTTCTTGACCAGGTGTTACCCACATTACCTTTTGAAATACCATTCATTAGGAAGTACGTTGACGATCTGATCTGTGCTGTCCCTGCCAACCAAAAAGATAACATCTTGAATATATTCAATAATTTCAACCACCATCTTCAGTTCACAATGGAAGAGGAAACCAACAACAGTGTTCCTTTTTTAGATACCTTGTTAGTAAGGAGGGATGACAATGTTATCATTTTAGATTGGTACCAAAAATCCACTGCCTCGGGCAGATACATCAATTATTACTCCAATCACCCTTTCAACCAAAAAAAGAACATCTTGGTTGCCATGAAGAACCGTGTTAAAAACATTTGTCATCCTTCCTTACTGAACAAAAATTTAATAAAACTAACTTCCATATTCATCAACAACGGCTACCCCCCGTTGTTAGTCAAAAAACTGATCTACAGTGGCATCACAGATCCGGTCGTCCGTACTACTCCTGATCCTAATGATCAAATTGAACAACCTACACCCCGTCAATACAGAAAAATCATCGACGTCCCCCAGTTAACTTCCAAATTAATTCATACTTTAAAAAATGACAAAATTCGCATTGCCAGATACAATCCCAAACCCCTTAAATTACTTTTCTCAAAAATGAAGGACATGACACCAGTAGGTCAACGTTGCAATGTGGTTTACTCTGTTCCTTGCGGAGACTGCAGTAAGTCTTATATTGGTCAGACGGGACAGTGGTTGCGATCCAGACTCACCCAACACAAAAGCGACATAAAATTAAAAAAGGCATCTTGCGCACTCTCTGTACACGCCAACACAGAAGGCCATTCTGTCAACTTTGGTGGTGCGAGTGTGTTGTGCTCAGAACCTAATTATAAAAGCAGACTTTTCCTTGAAATGTCTGAGATAGTTAACACCGAAAGTGTCATGAATTTCAAAACAGACACTGATGGGCTGAGCACCATTTACTCGTACCTCCTTAGTTGCAAAAAGTACTTGCCGCTACGCTTGGATGATTCTGATTAGTTTCCATTGTTACCGTTTCTCATTTTCACAAATTCTCCCAAAATTCATTTTCGGCCCAACCTCTCAAAATTCATTTTATATAACATTATCATATTACAATTAATTTTTTTTTAACCCTTGCTCTGCACTCAATTTAATTTTTTAAATTTTTTTTTTTTTTTTTTTTTTTTTTTTTAAATTACTCTTAAATAATTTTTTTTTAAATGATTTTCTTAAATAATTTCCTTAAATGATTTTCCTTAATAATTTTTTTACATATAATGTTACAGATTAATTTTCTGTTGATTTAATATCATATTATTACCCAATAATTAACAGTCAACATGTTCGGCTCCTTAAAAAAGAAATAAGGTTACTCTTTGTTATTCTCAGCCATTACAGAGTTCTTTCTCTCAACACTTTTCCATAGATTGAAATTCAATATGTAGATTCAATAGACAATTAAATTAGTTTTAACTCGCTCCACCGGTTGCGAAATGTCGCTTCCGTATTACCAATTAATTTACTGTTAAATTCCCTAGTTGGTTGCCCTGTTGAGTGGAGTACCGGTTTTGGAGTAGCTGCATCGACGTTGGCTGCACGTTGACACGTCGATTTTTCCGTTGCTATATTCAACTCCTTCGGCTCTCCGAAACCGACATTCCATCTCTGATATGGCGTCCATCTTGGTTCAATTACCATGTTAATTAATCAAGTTTTTTAATCTGTTCACGCGTAATGTTTTCATCATCCATCATTGTCCCTTGTGTTTCTATGTAACTTTTTAAAGATGTTTCCAATATTCACGGTTGCTAGTTTTACTAAAAACTCACTATTTAGTAAGTATAACATAAATATTGTAGGTTATGTTAACTAATACCACGTGTTGATCGTTTTCACTTAGAGCCCTGATGAAGCTGTAAAATAAACGGCGAAATATTGGCAGTAAATAACAAGAGTTTTCCTACCAGACCCAAGCCGCACACCCGTTACTTAAATTCGGTTATATATATATATATATATATATATATATATATATATATATATATATCGAGCACTTATCTGAAAGGAGGCAGTACGAGTGAGTGATAAAAGTTAGAAGTGCAATACACCCAATTAATAAGTGCAATACTCATAATTAACATGTATACCTGATAGTTATATCTTGACATCATATTTTGATCTCATATTCTTGATCTCATATTTTGATCTCATGTTTATATTTTTGTGCAATATTGTATTTTTTTTTTCTTATTTTTCTAATAAAAGTTTTAAATCTGTTCTTATCAGCTTAATATCTGATACGACCCGCATACGGGTCCAGTATATTAGACTGATTTTTGGAATGGGTTGAAGTTCCTGCTAAATTATATCATCGTTAGTGGCTGAATGGTCAAACCTATGCCAAAAAACAAAAATAAAAAAAAAAATATATTCAAGCTTAAAATTTAGAACGGTGAACGGTGAATGCTTGGAGTAATGAAACCGAAAATGTCAGAAATCGAAAAAGTTAACCTTTTTGTTATCGATCGTAGAGCAACGTGCCATATATAAAAATACTTCCAAATATAACCAACGTATTTACGTTTACAGATTTCACCTAATATTACAACTTGATTTTGGAAAATAGTTAAATTTTGTTTATCCATTATAACTCGAAAACTAATATCGTTGAAAAGAAACGAACTGCTAGGGCGGACCAGTGGCGGTTTCAAAGGGGGGGTAATCGAGTAATTACCCCCCCTAAGAATTTAAGATAAGAAATTACCGATATTCCATATTCCAAACAATTAATATAACCGGTAAATTTTTACAACGCTTTAAAAGGTTGGAGATTTCATGGAACAGGTGTATGCAGTGGCGGCTCGTGGAACATTTGGATGGTAGAGCCACCTAACATATAATATAATAATGCACAGTGGGCCGAAAAAAAAAACGGTACAAATAGTTTTGTACTGTTATATCTTCGTGAGCTATTAGTATTTTAAAATAATTAATATAACAGTGAAAAGTCCAATTTTTACAGATAAGATGAAGTACTTTTGCTTTAAAAAAATAATATTAAACTTGTGCCCGGAGCAGTGACGGCTCTAGGAAAATTTTGACGGTGGAGCCACTTAGCATACACAATATATCTCACCTTCTCATTTTTGAGGAAAGAAAAATCGATCATTAAAAACCTTCCCTTGTTGCAGAAGCATTAAAAAATTATATCTGTAATACCGTTCTTCGTCCACGGAAATCAATCAAACGACGAATTGTATTTTGTAACCTTATCTACATCTCCTTAACCTCTTAGGCACTGAATTTTGCAAGGGGCTGTTTCTTTGTACGACAGAGTTCAATTTGAAAATGGCATGAGCGAAAGTCATTTTAGTGGCGCATAGTGTAATACTTTAAGAATTTAAAACTTATTTTTGCTTAAAAAACGAAAAATTATTTTTTATCTTGTCTATATCTCTTTAATGACTACCGAAAGGAAAAAAATGAAAAATTGGAAGATTTAAAACGTTGAGTGTGGTTTGTTAGTTGACCTAAGTTACTCTTTATTTTGACGTGTCTCACATTCTAATACAATGCAAAAGACCAACTCTTATCTTATCTTAAAGAATTATCCTCAAAAAACTACAAATTTATTTTTTTCTGTCTTATCTGCATCTATTTGGCGAGTACAACAATATGCTGAAAGAATATGCCAAATTTGGTCATCCGTTCACAAGTTATCTTAAATAAATGACTTTTTTGGTCCTGTACATTTATTCGATGAGTACAAATACTTTTCAGGAGAAATTTTTTAAATCGGCCATTTTGTTCAAGAGCTATCTTCTCAAAACCACAGAACTATTGAGCAATTAATTTTTTTTTTATATACACATACTTTCCTGAAAGATTTTTCAATATATATTTATCCGTTCAAGAGTTGTCCTTAAAGACGAGAAAACAATTATATGACAAATTTAATTTTTTGGTCTAAACTGCATCTATTCGACTTTGCTGGAAGAATTTCCCAAATTTGATCATCCGTTCAAGAGTTATCCTCAAAAACCAGAAATCAGTTGAAGGAAACATTTAATTTTTTGGTCTTATCTGCATCCATTCGATGAGTACAACACTTTGCTGGAAGAATTTGCCAAATTTGGTCATACGTTGAGTTATCCTGTGAAACCCGAAAAAAAAAGGAACAAATTTAATTTTTTGGTTCTTTCTTTTAATTTTATTCAAATTTAGATATAGTACATGACAAATTATAACAAAATCAAATTCTACAGCTAATTGAATACGTCACAGAAAACAAGAACAAAATCATTTGCAATTGATATAATCCTCTACTGAGTAATATTCTTTTTCCATCAGTCGAGACATTTTTTCTACATCTTCCGGATGAATATAAGACTTTACCGAAAGAATTTTACAAATCTCGTCCTCGGTTCAAAAGTTAAAATGTTGAAAATTAAAAAAATGCAATTTTTGCATTTTGTGTTAATGCCAAGAGAAAATTTCGTAACCCGTAATAAAATTATATAAAATTTGACATATTTTGAAGTTTAAATCATCACAATTAAACAATGCGTGCGGCAGTAGTGCAATTTAAAAAAATCAAAATCTTGGAAATTTAAGAACTGCAATTTTGAATTTCGTGTTAATTTCACGAGAAAATATTGTAATCCGTTTTAAAATAACAGTAAATTCGCCATATTTTGACGTTTAAATAATAAATAAAATCGGACTACGCATTCGGCAGGTTTACAATTCAAAAAATTAAAATCGCGTTTTTTAAATACAGGAAATTAAAAAAATTGCAATTTTTTACATTTTGCGTTAATTTCGCGAGAAGATATATCAATCCATTTTAAAATAACACTAAATTCGATATATTTTGAAGTTTAAATAATTATAATGGGGCAACGCGTTCGGCAGGTGTGCAATTTAAAAAATCGAAATTTCGATTTTAAAAAGTGAGATTTTTGCATTTTGTGTTAATTTCACGAAAATGTTTTGTAATCCTTTTTAACATTACACTAAATTTGCCACATTTTGACGTGTTTAAATCGTCAAAATCGGACGACGCATTCGGCAGGTGTGCAATTTCAAATATGAAAATCGCAACAAAAATTACAAATTTAACGATGGGTACTTTTAACTGTCAAAAATAATAATTTTGAGGTACAAAAAATGACAATTTTCAACCTCCAAAAACTACAATCTTGAAATGCCAAAATTGATCATTTTCAACAACCAAAAACTTATATTTTTAACTGCTAAAAATGGCAATTTTCAACTGCCAAAAACCACAATTCCCAACTGTCAAAAATGACAAATTTTCAACTGCAATCAATTACCGTTTTAACTGTCAAAAACTGTAATTTTTATCTGCTTACAATGACCATCTGCTTACTGGCAGAGATGACATTTTTTTTGGCTATTTTCAACTGCCAAAAATAATTTGAGCTACCAAAAATGACAATTTTCAACCCCCAAAAACTACAATATTGAAATGCCAAAATTGATCATTTTCAACAACCAAAAACTTATATTTTCTACTGCTAAAAATGGCAATTTTCAACTGCCAAAAACCACAATTTCCAACTGTCAAAAATGACACTTTTCTGAACGAATTTTTAATATCTGTCATTTTGTTCAAGAGTTATGCTTTTAAAATCGCAAAGAAATGAACGACGAATTTAATGTTTTATCTTATCTGTATCAAGTAAGTGAGCACAATACTTTGCCGGAAGAAATTTAAAAAT
Organism: Ocypus olens; assembly: GCA_910593695.2. Lineage (NCBI taxonomy): Eukaryota > Metazoa > Arthropoda > Insecta > Coleoptera > Staphylinidae > Ocypus > Ocypus olens. The sequence goes on along the minus strand of OU343053.1, from coordinate 13,163,405 downwards.
CAGATTATCCGTTACATGAGTTATCCTCAAAAAAAGGACGACGGGTAACACTTTGCTGGAAGAATTTTTAAAATGTGGCCATCAACAATTGAACGACGAATTTATTTTTTGTTTTTATCTGCATCTATTCGATGAGTGAACAGCACATTGCACCAAGAATTTTCAAAATCTGGTGATGTGTTAAAAATATTTTTTTTGCATACAACATTTTTTTGTGGGACTTCCAGGAACTAAGATACGCTAAATGACTTTAGTCGTAAATAGTGCTTAGATCGACTGGAAACGCCTAAAAACGAGTTAAAAATAGTTTTTAGCCACTGGGTGTATGAGAGCGGAAGCACCAGTTTATTTATCTTTTTTTTATTACCCCCCCCCCTAGACTAGTTGATTGGAAACGCCCTTGGGGCGGACTCAGCATGACAATCAAGGGCGTCCGGGGCTGAGGGGTGTAAGAGGGGGCAGCTACCCCCACCTCTTTAAAATGTATGAATTAATTAAATTAAAGTCATATTTGATATGCTAAACTTGTATGTATAGCCCGTTCTCCGGAATCTGGCGGCTGTGGTTGTAAAGAGGGTCGGAGTTCGGTAAGTAGGGAAGGGACGTAATATTTTTTTATCTCAAACCAATCTCTGTTGAGAAGTACTGGTGTAAAAGTACATATACCAATCGGAGCGAAGGACAGTAATAAATGTATAGGATACAATTAGACGAACCACCAAAACCTTTTCTTCGAGGGTTTGTCGATCCTCAGGGCGGACCGACCGCTTTACGACCTCGGCCGCCAGATTCCACCGAATAGGCTATAGTCGGTAAATGTATACTTTAACAATCACATCAAAATTAAAAATTATAACAAAAAGTGCGTTCCGCGTTGTGTTGGATAAATCCGAAAAAGTTGACGTCCGTGTATAAAAGTTACCCCCCGCCCACTCTGTAAAAATTTCTGCGAACGCCTATGCAGTGTTATCAAGTCAGCGGAAGATCCGCCAGATCTAGTGGATTTTTAAAATCTAAATTGTGGAATAATTTTCGTTTTAGCGGCTGGCGGATTTTCTTGAGAAAACTGGCGTAATTCAATTTAAATTTTCAAGAGTCAAAACAGAAACTTGAAACATTAATTTTCAAAAATTCATAACTTACGGAAAAAGTGACACATTTTTCAAAATTAAAGTTAGTTATATTGGTAGATGTTTTGTAAAAATATTAAAAAATTTGTGGAATTCTATTATATCCCTATATATTTTTCTGGATTTTTTTTGTTTAAAAGTCCATATCTCACGGAAAACTTGACTTAATTAATTTTAAAGGTAGATATCTTGTAAATATATTAAAATTTTAAGCAATTTAATCATACGGGTATTTTTTCGATTTTTTTTAAATTTTGTTCAACAAATTAAAACGTTAATATTCAAAAATTCATAAAAATTACACATTTCCAAAAGTTTTAATCAGTTTTAAAGGTAGCTATCTTGTAAATATATTAAACATTTTGAACAATTAATCGTATAAGTTTTCTTTTTTCGATTTTTTTTTATAGTGTTCGACAAATTAAAAGGTTAATTTTCAAAAATTCATCTCACGGAGAAATAAATTGGCTGATTTAAAAAAATTTTAATTAGTAGTTTAGGTAGATGTTTCGTAAGGATTTAATTTTTTTTGTGGAATTGTATTATATCACTACTCCTCCGTGTGTGCTCACCTTGACGTGGGCTTTCGTATTCATATGATTCTAAGTGCTACACCATCGGGAGCGTCAGCTCCTGGCAGGGCCACCCATGCTGGGAAGGATCTAGGTGATGGATCTGATAAAGCAACATGCAACATGGGGCAGAAGGGGCTCTCAGCCATAGTGAAGGCAACCCTTCTATACCTCATTTAATAGCCAGGCGGACTAAATCAAATTATAGCCGCCAAAATACGTTGTTGTGATTGGCCAATCGGGCGCCGTTTTTACACAGGCCCAAATTGCTTAAAACAGTAATGGCCGTTGTTATGATCAGCTGATCACTAACCGATCCTTGTGTCCCACCGTTTCCACGCGTTTCGCATCAGATTTCAACCACATCTGGTTGTGTTTTTAGCCAGTTATTTCTACTGTTGATAGTGTAAGAATCGATTCCTCTCATCTCGCGATTTTCGTGCAAATAGTTACTTTATTTTTAACTACGGATAAATACCCAGCACAAGTTTGGTGTCATTTTCGGCCCCCAAGAAACGGAAATGGTTGGATTTTAGAGCATTAACGCTCGAGGAAAAACAACCCAAAATTATCTTATATAAAGCTTTAATACAAGAGGCTTTAAAAGCTACTGCCGTCGTATACAAAATTGTGATTCATTAGGTAAGTGTGGCGTAAGTTATTGCAATATGGAATCAAATCATGAATGTACATAAGATTTAGGATTGTGGAGTTTTACACAATTAGGGGGTGAAAGGAGATTGGAGCAGTAACAAGTCCTAAACGTCTTGAAGGACGTCCAGCGACCGAAGATATCTACAAATTCTGCGTGTGGAAAATTGTACATAGATTTTTCTTTAAAAATTAAATCGCTACATTGGTTTAAATTTTGATTGCATTAAAGGATAGAGATGACCTGTCAATGACGTCCTGTTATACATTATATAAATTAATGAATGAGATTGATTTTAAGTAAGTTATTATACGTTTTTAAATAGCAAATTTATTTAATTTAATAAAATTTTATTTCACGATAATCTAGTATTTATATTTCAAACCGTTCACGGAATTATATGTATTTTTAAAATACACCTACTAGTACAATCCACTTTATATGTAAATAAATATATGTACAACTTGAGTTTTTCAATACGCCCCTAAATTATTAAGAGGGTCTCATACTTATTTTAAATATTATTTTAATATTATATACTACATCATTGAGTATATGATCAAGAAAGAATGCCTAGAATTAATTTATGTGTTGGTATAAATGTTGAATGAATGTTACGGATAAAATAAATTGAAATCATTTTATTTTTACCGCCAAAACATGTCTGGTTACTTTTCTGGTTACTTTTTATAGTGTAAACGTAGCTTTCGCGTTTAGTCCGCCTGGTTATTAAATGAGGTATAGGAAAGGACACCCGAACAAACCAGAAACAACTTCTCATGTATGGATACGACCAAAGATTACTGAGAAGGAGCTCGGAACCTCAGTTCCGGTCGGAGACGGGTGTGCTCAGGCGCGGCACCCACCGACCGTCATCCACCGACTGTCCTATAACAACCCAGGTGGGTTCGCCTTCGGGTGGTCCCCCACCTACCAACCACACCGCTAGTATGCACTGCATCAGTCCCCCCTGCTCAGGGGCGGCCAATAGGCTGCCCCTGACAAGGACACTGGGGAGGTGCCTCACGCGAGGGTGAGGAAACAGCTCTGCGGGGCTGAAAAGAAAAGGAGGAGGAAGCTGCAGGGGGCTAGCAGAACAGAATCCACTGCGGAACGGGCCACCACGAGCTCCAAGGCAAGTTTCCAAGAAGGGCAGCCAGGGACGAGTGGTGCAAGTCACAGCACCGTCCTCTTCAAAAACAAAACCAGAGGGGGCGACGCACGGCAGCAGACCGAGCTCCAAAAAGTGGCCTTCTGATAAGCAAGGCCCTTTGCCGGGAAAGGCCAAGCAGACCATCCCCCCACTAAGAAACTAAACAGGTCGGATGACTCTGGGAATTTGCCTGGGCTCAACCCCAGGAAGAGACCCAGAGACACCAACACAAAGCCCAGAACATACACGGAGGCCATCAACAGACATCTGCAGATGGCCATCGTCGACAGAAGCAACCTCCTGGGCAAACTAAAGGAGGAACAGGAGAAGCTAATACGCGATTCACTCATGAGGGCGATCCTGGGAGTGGATCCGACCAGCACGGTCATTTCACCAGGTGGTCCTACTTGGGGGAGATACTGCGTATTACCTGCGCGGACACCGACTCCTCGAAATGGCTCGAGGAAACGGTTAACGGACTAGGGCCTCTTTGGAAGGGAGCCGAACGGGCAGTGGTATAAGTTGTTAGCCTGCCCAGGCTAGTGAAAGTTTAAGCCTGGCTGCCCAATGCACAGAACCAGGACGAAGCCTTGACCTGTCTGGGGGTCCAGAACAGAGAATCCCAAATAGCCAAGTGGTGTGTGTTTCACCACGAACAAAAAGAAGATGGCATCTTGGTGGTTTTCGGGATACCGCTTAAAGAAATCGAGCAGCCGAAGGGTAAAAACCCCCAGGGCAAATGCCAGCTATGGTATGGCTTGGGGAAAGTGACCCTTTATGTGAAGCAACCAGAAAAGAGAAAGACCACTCCGAAGACTGTTGAGGACCCTCCCATGGAGACCGCAGCAGTCACTCGAAATGGCCCCTAGTAACCAGCACCCCAGCTCCGAGGCTAGACCAAGACGGACTGGGAAACACAAAAGGTAAGTCTCTTTTTGCTTATTAGCAAGTAAGCACTAACTATACAACTAAGACAATGAACTAACCTTCACAGGCAAACTCAATATCATACAAATTAACCTCAGACACTGCAAGATGGCTGTGGCGCACTTGTGCCAACGTCTACACAACCACGAGGATAACGTAGCCCTCGTACAGGAACCCCGGCTAACAAGCGAAAGGGTTGCCGGTATAGGCACTCCAAAAGGAAAGGTGAATTACTTCACCTCCACTAAGTCAAGAACATATATCTACACTCCTAAGAATGTGCAGTGCGTGTTCCTACCACAACTAAGCTCACCGGACCTCGCAGTGGTCATTGTATAGGGTGCTGAGGGCAGGACCCCGATTCTGGCATCTGACTACCTTCCGTACGATAGTGAGGCCCCTCCTCCCATATAGGAGATGGCGGCACGCATCAAACACTGTGAGGGCGGCAAGGTAGATTTGATAATAGGGTGTGACTCGAATGCCCACCACATAGTGTGGGGCAGCAGCGGCACCAACCACAGAGGAGAATCTCTTCTACGACCCTAGAGATAGTGAACAGGTCGCGAACCCACTTTCGTGACCCCCACTAGACAAGAGGTCATAGACATCACCCTCGCATATGCGAACACAGCAAAGCAGATAGAGAACTGGCGCGTCCACCAAGACATGTCTTTCTCGGATCACAGATGGATCTGTTTCAGTATAGGAGTTACGACCGTGGAACGAATCCTGGCTCGAAACCCAAGAAAAACTTATACGGAACTGTTCAACAACTGCCTGTACCAACACCTAGAAGAAGATGTCTTCAGGCAGGACCCTGTAAACAGGGAGGCGATTGAGAGACTGTCTCTGAAATTACAGACCAGCCTTATAGACTCTCTTCATAAGGCCTGTCCCGCCAGGAAGGCAGGCACTTCTGCCAAACCTCCCTGGTGGTGCCCCGAGCTTGACCAAAAAAGGTCAGACTCTCGTAAAGCCTTTAACAAAGCAAAGAACCAATTAAATTAACGCTAAGGTCATTTTCATATGTCACCAACATATGTCCCCCTCCGAACCCTACAACTTTTATCTGAAACATTTTTTGCCATGTTGCTCAGGTTTTGAGATATTTGGGGTGGCAATTTAAAATAGGACACCCTATACAGGGTGTATTTGAAATAATGAACACTTATTTAAGGGCATATATACAAAATATTTGTGAACCCATTTTCGTCAAAATTTATTCGAAAATTTTTTTTTTTAATTTTCCTAATTTTTCGAGGTTTTCGACATTTTGAGAAGCGATGCTTTTCTCATTTAATTCGGTCTTTGTTTGTTTATTTAAAACGCGAGATACGATTTCTTGCCTCCGAAATTTGAAGTGTTTTGAACGTTTTTTTTTTTGTAAAAGATAAACAGTCCTCAAGTTCATTGACGCTTAAAGAGCACTCAGATATTTCCTACGCGCTTGTTGTAATTCGATATCTAAAGCCGATGCCGTTTAAAAATTAGGTCACATTACCACTGCCCCCAAACATGTTGCGTATTTTCACTCATTAACTTTAATAATTAATTGCGGGCTTTTTGTTACAGTTATAAACAAAATAATTGCGAATATTGTTTAACAATAATATAATCTCTTTGTGGTTACGAGCCTGTTCGTTATTTCAAATACACCCTGTATAGCATGAATATGAATCTTTACTTTTGGAATATTTCGAAACCAGCTGTTGAGATGTTTGTAGATTTTTGCAGAAAACTAATTATGACTGCGTTTTGAAGAAATTTGAAAAGTTTGAAGTCGATTGTTTTTATATGTTTTTAGCCAATAAAATATATTGAGATTGTATTCAACCTTACGCTCTAACTTAAGTAAGTCCTGTACGTAGAAATAAACAATCTTTTAATGCTTCTGCAACAAGTGAGGTTATCTCAAAGCTCTTAATAACGGTATATTCAAAAACCAGACAATAGATTTCAATGATTTAGTCGTCATATTAGAACTCTCGACGTTATCTAGATACCCTTTACATTCTTTTTATAATAATACTCCGAAATTTGATCGGTAAAAGCTCGTCGAGTTCAAAGCCAAAATGCAAAAGAATTTGCGCCGCCGGGCATGGATTTTGTTTGTATAACAACAAATTGATTACAATAGATGGGATTTTTACAAAGGAATTTGTTAATAAGCTATTAGTTAAATATTTCTATAGATTAATACTTGTACTGGAGCATAATAATGGTGCTAAAAGCGTTATTATATTTATAATAATACCTGTGCTGGAACATAACGATGGGATTTGCTTTCAAGTCTGATAAATCTATTAGTCTTCCCTGATCAATCACTTGTTTGTGTTTCTTGACGAGTAACCAACCCATATGGCTAAAGAAAAAACCTAGAAAATAATAGTTAGCGTTAAACTTATAGTAATTCTAAGCCCAAACTTTTAAATTTTATAATTGACACATTAATCACGCGGGGTGTAATAGAAGTATTTTCAAACAATTATTTTTGCTTCGAAAAATCTGCTATGCTGTTAAAAATTATCTGTCAAAATATTATCTACTTATCTATTTAACTATTTGTAGAATAAGTATATTTTTGCTCACAAAACTTTTCTTCTAGCGCAGCCATTTTTGTTAGTGCAAAATTCGGATTATTTTTTTTGGGCGAATGTAAAGACAAATTAATGAAGAATCCAGATTATTCTTCATTAATCTGTCTTTATATTCGCCCAAAAAAATCGAAGAATCAACCATTTGTCAAATTCAATATCAAATTCCAAAAACGATTTGTATAATAATTATATTTTTGGTCATTTTTGTTGGTGCACACTTCAGACAGTATTATTGAGCGATTGCAAAGACACATTATTTAGGAATAATCTGGCAAAGAATCAATCATTTGTCAAATTTAATATAATTTATTTATTTTTTTAAATGAAGGGTGGAATTGCGGGTTAAGGAGAGTGAATGACTATACGGGAATTGGCGTAAGAAGTTTGTTATTCGGCCACTAACGTATATTAGTTTTTTTGAAGATTTCATTTTAATAATGAATGGGACATACTCTACATATCCATGGACCCGCAGGGCTACTTCTTCGTTCTGAAAAAGTGACCGCGCGGATGAGATTCGAACCCACGACCACGAGGCCCAGAAGCAGTACCGCTACTCACTATGCCACCGCGGCCCCTGAAATATCAAATTCCAAGAACTATTTGTAGAGTAGCACAATATGTATTGGAAATATCAAAATCCCCTTTTTTCAAACACCCGTAACTTTGTGCCAAATCGCCGTTGGAACTTCGTTTTTGAGTCCTACACAGGTAATTGAACACATTTCAATGCCCTTTTGGTGGATCGAGTCGCCACATTTTATCCAACTCGGTACACGTTGCCAAAGTTGAACGTTTTTTTTTTTGCCCAAAAACGTGTTTTTTTTGTTCGGGGGCTGAAGGGTTCCAAAAGAGATCATTCCAATCTGAGTTTACCCCTTTAAAGTAGGGCCAAAATGAGATTTTTTCCTAAAAGAATCATCCAATTGGCTGAAAAGTCGCTGAATTATGTGCGAAAAACCTCAAAATGCACTTTTCAAACACCTATAACTTGGTGCCAAATCGTCGTGGGAACTTCGTTCTTCGAGTCCTGCATAGGGAATTGATCAAATTATAATGCCTCTATGGTGGATCGAGTCGAAAAAAATTTTCCAACTCCATGGACATCGTCAAAGTTGGACATGGTTTTCAGAAAAAAAAAACTTATTTTTTCAGAGGGGCGGAAGAAGTTACGCTTTAGTTCGTATGCATGACTAAAAAAGACACTTCAAAGTTTTTCGCCCTTAAAGATTCATCAAAATCTATTGAAAATACGCCGAGTTATGGCGGTTTGAGAATGGTCAAAATTTCACGAATTTCAAGTGTCTCATTTTTTTTCCTCCAGTCATAAAACTTTGTCTTTAAGGGTAGTCATTTTTGTTACTGCAAAGTTCGGATAATTTTTTTGGGCGGATTGTAAAGACACCTTATTTAAGAATAATCTGGCGAAGAATCAACCAATTTTCGAATTCAATATATCAAATTCCTAGAACTATTTCTGGAAAGAGTATATTTTTGGTCATGAAAATTTTTAGCTTTTCTACTGCAGACATTTTAGTTAATGCAAAGTCCGGATAATTTTCTTCGGGCGATTGTGGCGACACATTATTTACGAATAATCTGGCAAAGAATAAACCATTCGTCAAATTCAATATCAAATTCCAGAAACTATTTCTAGGAAACGTATATTTTTGGTTATAAAACTTTGTCTTTTATCGCATTTTTGTTACTGTAGTATTCGGATAATTATCTTTAGATAATTGTAAAGCAAAAACATACTATCTGTTATAGTAATTAACGTTATAAGTCCGGGAACACATACTTTACAGTATGAGTGAGACATTTAAAGACGAGGCGACAAAGGAGCCGAGTCTTGAAATTCGAAACGAGTACTGTAAAAAGTGTTCACGGACGAATGTCGTTATGTATTTTATTTCATTCTGTGTCAAATTGCGTTTTAAAGAAACATTTAAATTAATTTAAAAATTACTATAACAGATGCTCCAAATCTAGTTACATTTTCGTAACATGATTAGCAACGGTTGTTTGGCAAATGTTTAATTTGTTTAAATAATTTGTTGTGTCAAAATGAATTCTTATGCAAATTGCCCAGAAATTGTAAATCCTCCAGTAATTGTAAGAAAATCTGAAGAAGCGTGTGCGAAATTAATACCTATTAAGTCTGGTGAAAGGTATCAAAAACAATTCAGTCATTTTTGTGAATGGAAAGCAGAAAATAATGTGATGAAAATTACGGAAGCAGTTATGTTGGCCTATTTTTTAGATTTGGTAAGAATTTAAATGATTACATTTATTATTTTATTTGTGAACTAATGTTTTTAGTCTAAGAAAATAGGTGCGTCTTCTTTGTGGCCGAAATATTCCATGATAAAATCAACATTAATTGCGAATGAAAATCTTGACATATCTCGTTTTTCTAAAGTGGTAGCATTCCTGAAAAAACAATCAATTGGTCATGAATCGAAACAATCTAAAACATTAACCCAAGAAGAAATCTATAGATTTATGAAAGAAGCTTGTACTGATAAATTTCTTCTGGCAAAAGTAAGAGGAAATTTTAAATAAAACAAGAAAATATACGAATTTTTTTGAATTTACAGGTTGTAGCTTTGATTGGAGTAGCTGGTGGTGGTAGAAGAGAAGAATTGTACAATATTTCACTAGACGATATCCAGGAAACTCAAACGCAGTTAGTAATTACAATTCCGTGCACTAAGACAAATCAAAGAAGAACCTTTACTGTAATAAACGAAGTAGATGAAATTAAATGTTTGGAGTTATTCAGAAAATACGTATCACTGAGACCAAAAATGTTAATCATAGAATGTTATTTTTGGGATATAGAAATTCAAAGTGTACCGTACAGAGGGTAGGAATACACACAATTGGAGGGATGCCAAAACAAATTGCACTGTTTTTGGGCCTTCAAGATCCTGACAAGTATACTGGTCATTCGTTTCGGAGAACTTCTGCTACGCTTTTGGCCAATGCTGGTGCTGATTTAGCAGTACTAAAAAGACACGGTGCTTGGAAGAGTTTGTCTGTGGCTGAAAAATCCATAGAAGACTCTGTGGAAAACAAAAATAAAATTGCTAGGATGATACTGAATGGAGAAACCTTTGTCGAAGTATTGCAGCAGCAAAACAAAGAAATTATTAATAAAACTAGTTTTAGCAGTAATTTTCCTCCAGTAACTATTGAGGGCAATACAAATTGTACTATTAATCTGAACATTAATATTTAAGTTTAATTGTTAATTTTTATTATACATATATTATGTATTTTTGAATAAATTATTTCTTAAATTTGAATAATTGTTATTGCCATGATTAATTTTGTGTTTCCAATAGCAACACTTTACCGGACCGGCCGTTTTTTGTGTTTTCCCGGATTGAAACTGTTGACGTAAAGTATTGGAATTTGACACAGTATGAAATAAAAGTAATAACCGTATATCGAATTAAATATGTAGTTCCTAGAGCTATTTCTGGAGAAAGTTCATTTTGGTCATCAAACTTAGCTTTCTAGCGCAACCATTTTTGTCACTGTGAAGTTCGGATGATTTTCTTTACTTAATTGTAAAGGCACACTATTTAAGATTATTTAAATAACGACCATTTATCTAAATAATGAGCTATTTCTAAACTAAGTTCATTTTTGGTCATTTAACTTTCTCCACTAGCGTAGCCACGTAAGTTTGAATAATTTTCTTTAAGAGATTGCTAAGAAACATCTGCTAACAAGGGGAGGATCAGATATGTGACTCACCGATTTGATCCATCTTTGGCACACGGGTACGTTATGACTGGTAGTATAACAGGTGCAAGTAATAGGGCGCACTATTCAGCCATTTTCGAGAAAAAATGGTTTCTTAATTTGTTATTTATTCGTATGTTCATATACCTTTTGCGTTAAAGAAAATTCATCGAGGTTTTGGCGCATCGGTAAAACCTCCGATTCGTACTCGGAAGGTCGACGGATCGAACCCCCCCCCATTGTTGAAGTTGGGTTCATTCATTTTCTATTTTACCGTTTTTATGAATTCATGTGTATTTAAATATCTTAATTTTAGAATCAATTATATAAATTTCATTTTTAGGGGTAAAAGTATTCTCAAACAAATTAAATAGGAGATTGAAAAATAAATAATTGTCATATACTTGTTTCTCATTGATCACTTGGTGAAACATTATGTTAATATAGGTTTAAAAATTAAAATCAAGAATCTTGAAAACGGCACTAAGCCAAAACTAGTAGAGAATAAAGCAAATTTAATCGTGAAACAAACCAAGTGAATTTTAATTTTTAAACCTATATCAATAATTGTATTTCCAGACTATTTTTTATAAATCCTTGTTCGATATTATTGTCTATATGCTATTGTGCTTTTCGGGCGATGAAGGACTGCACGAACTATGATAATTAATTTAGAACAAAATACTGGAAGTAAAAATATTGATTTTTTAATCTTCTGTTCAATTTGTTTAACAATCCTTCTCCTAAAAATGAAATTGATACAATTTATTCTAAAATTTTAAATACTCAAGGATTTATAAGAAACTACAAAAAAAAGAAAAAAAGGGTTCGAACCACGCACCTTCGATTACGAATCGTGGCTTTTACCAATACGTCACGGGGTCGGTATTGTTTTAATAACGTAAATGGTACATAAACACACAGCTGATAAAAACCCTTTTTTTCTCGAAAACGGCTGAATAGTGCGCCCTATTACTTGAACCTGTTACACTCCTAGTCATGACCTACACGTGTGCCAAAGATGGATCAAATCGGTGAGTTACACATCTGATCCTACCCTTGTAAGATCAATTTGTCAAAGTATGCATTAAAAAAAAAATAAGTTCCAAGAGTTATTTCTGGAGAAAGGTTATTTTTGGTCAGCAAGCTTTGCTTTCTAGCGCAGTAATTTTTGATAAAGTAAAGTTTCGATGATGTTCTCTAAGCATTTCTAAATACATATAATAGAAGATATAGGTTATGTTTATATACTCACTGGTGCTGCTTGATGTTTAATGCAATTAATACGTGATTTAGAGGAATACATTTTACGCTGTAGATGAAAAACAGACGTGTGGGTAGTTGATGTTTGAAGGCAAAGAAATTGAAAGTCTAATTAAGTCCATACACGGAATAAGTTTACATAACCTCTAAATGAATGAGAAACTGTAAAACATTCGTGGATAAATACATCATAGGGGACATACCGTACTAACAATCATAAGGTGCTCGTACACCAAATAGGATCTACCGAAATAGAGGTTTAAATGGGCAGGAAGAATAAACAGAATGGGATGTGGAGGATTGGGACAAGCAGGAGGAGGAGAATAGAAGGAAGGCAGTTTTCTTTGGTGGCGGAACGGGAGTAAGGAGGTCGCCACAACAAGGGACAGCACAGGAGGGTGTGGAGAAGAGGAAGATGGCGGACACATCTTTCGAGGGTCCCTCCCCTTGAACATGAAAAAAAGGGTGGGGAAAGTTATGAGTAAAGGGTGCAATAGGAATTGCAGGGAAATCGTGGAAATGATAACAGAAGCATTAAGGAAAGAAAGGGAGAACTGGAAAGAGGAAATGAGGGAAGCGAGGGAGATGTTGAGAGAAGAGATAAAGGAGATAAAGGAGATGAAGGAGATATGGAGTACGGAGAGAGAGAGGCTGAAACAAAGGATAATAGAGCTGAAATATCAGGCTGAGAAGAGGGAGAGGCAAGAGAGGAGGAGTAATGTAGTAATAAGAGGGAAAGATATGCAGGGAAACGGGGAGGTGATGACCTTTCTGAAGGAGGCTCTGGAAGTAGAGGTACAAGGGCAAGAGAGCTATGTGGTGGATAGGATTGGGAAGGTGGTGGTGGTTAAACTAGACATGGAAGACAAAATAAAGGTGAAGAAAAATAAAAATAAATTAAGAAATATCCAGGAAAGAGTTTTCATCGATGACATGACGAAAGAGGAGAGAAATATTGAGAAGATCATAAGGGTGAAAGCAAGCAGGGAGAGAGAAGAAGAGAGGAAAGGCAATGTGGATAATTATACAGGAAGTGAAGAGGGGAAACATAGACGGAGACGGAGGGACAGAGAGGGGTTCGGGTGTGGGGTTGTCAAAGACGGGGAGGTGGTAAAAGAAGGGAAGGTAACAATTGGTGTTTGGAATGTGGCGGGAATAAAGTCGAAGATAAAGGAGGGCAAGTGGAAAAGGGACTGGGAGGAGTGGTTGTTGGAAAAGGACATAGTGGGGATAATAGACACGTGGATGGTTAAGGAAGAGTGGGGGGGGGGAGTGAAAAGATGGCTACCAAGAAGCTTTGTATGGAGATGAAGGAAGCAACTAAAAGTGCGTCAAAAGGAAGGGCGAAGGAGAAATGGCTGTGGGGTGGAAAGAGGACAGGATAGGAGGCAAGGTGGAGGTGGTGGAAGGGTGCGAAGGTCTAACGTGAGCGAGATGGATGCAGGGAGGAGAGCAGATAAATGTGGTGAATAAAAACTGGAATGAGGTGAGAAAGGAGATTGTAGATAAAGTTGTGGAAGCGGGAAGGTGGGTGGTCATGGGTGACTTTAATGCAAGGCTGCACGGAAGGAGATTGGGGAGGGAAGAAAACATACATTGGAACACAGGGATCGTCAGTGATTGATTATGCAATAATTAAGGGAATCGCAAGAGAATAAGTGAGGGGAATGAAAGTAGAGGAGCTGTTGGGGTCGGATCATTTACTACTGAAAGTAGAGCTACGGATAGGAAAGAGTGAAGAAGTGAAACAAGAGCAGGAGGGAGAGAGGCTAGAGAGTGGGAGAGGGGCAATCAGTAACATGAGGAGGAAGCTAGATAAGGTGCAATAGAAGGAAATAAAATCAATGGAGGAGATGGAGAAGACCATAATAGGATGCGGAAGAACAGGGAAGAGAAAAATGAGTAAAGAACAGGTGTGGTTTGATAAAGAATGTAGACAGGCGAAGAGGGAGGTGAGGAAAACAATGAGGGAATGTGTAAAGAACGGAGGAGAGGAGAAGAGAGTGGTGGAAGCAAAAATGGGGGTATGATAAGATATGCGAGAAGAAGAAGCTGGGAGTGGCGGAATGGGCGGCGGAGGAACTGAAAGAATGTAGGAACAAGAGAGAAATGTGGAACATGCTAAGGAGAGGGAAGTAAAAGTGGAAGATAAGGGTGTCGTTAGAAGAATGGACCAGGAAATGCAAGGAGGAGTGCGGGGAACAAGGGACCGTAAGAGAAGTTGGACAAGGTGTTAGAGGAGAAGAATTTACGGAAGAGGAAGTCGAGGAGGTGAAAGGAGGAAAGGCGGCTGGAAGGGAAGGGTTAAAAGCAGAAATGTGGAAAGAGACAGGGGAAGGGGAGAAGAAGAAATACAGAGAGATAGTAAATCGAATGTGGGTTGGACAGGAGAATATGCCGGAATCATGGAGAATCGGCAGGATGTGTCCGGTGCATAAAGGAAAAGATATGAAAAAAGCGGAGAATTACAGAGGGGTGACAATAATGAACACAGGATACAACATAATGATGATTATGGTGAAGAACAGATTATAATTAGTGGTAAAAGATAAGAGGATGCTGCCGGAATCACAAGGGGGATTTAGGAAGGGGAGGGGCACGAGGGACCAGGTCTTTACCCTAGCGAGGATGACAGAGAGAGTGATGGAAGCGAAAGGGAGTGTGTTTGCGGTATTTGTGGATTTGAAAGCGGCGTATGATTCACTACCGAGGGAGTATGTGGTAGAATGTTTGAGGAGAAAGGGGGTGAGTGACGGAGTGACAGGTTGGGTAAGGGACGTGTATAAGGAAACGTAGGTGGAAGAGGAGATATCAGAGAGGTTTTGGACGTGAAGGGGTTGAGACAGGGGTGCCCTTTAAGCCCGATACTGTTCAATATATACATTAGTGAGCTAGAAGAGGTGCTGAGGAAGGGACAGGAAGGGGGGGGGGTGATTGGAAAAGAGAAGGTATGGATGTTAACCTATGCGGATGATATAATGTTGATGGCGAGAGATTGGGAGGGAATGAAAGGCATGTTGAAAAGGGTGGAGAGATGTAAGCACAAGAGAGGACTGTGTGTGAATGTGGAGAAAACGAAATGGATGAGGTTCATTAATAAAGGGAGAGAGGGGAGACTAAAGGAGCTAGAATGGAAGGGGGAGGTGATTGAGAAGGCGAAAAGTTTTAGGTATTTGGGATTTATTTTTAAAGGGACGAGTGGGTATGAAGAACACATGAGATGGGTTTAGGGAAAGGCGAGGAGAGCATGGGAGATGGCATGGGAAAAGTGGGGGAAGTGGATGGAGAATAATGTTAGAGTGACATGCAAGGTGTGGGATGCGTGTGTAAGGCCGGTATTAATGTATGGTGTGGAAGCGTGGGGGACGAGAACGTATGAATCTATAGAGAGGAAGCAGTTATGGTTCCTGAAACGAATGTTGGGACTAGAAAACGACGCCGGGATACATTCTGTTACAGGAGACAAACAGGGAGAGATTGGCATATGAGGCGGTAGAGAGAATGGTGAAGGATGAAATGAAGTTATGTGGGTTGGGAGAGGAGAGATTGGTGAGAACGGTGTGGGAGACGTGTGTGAATGTAGAAGGGGGGAGGTGGAGAGGAGAGCGAAAGAGAATGTATGAAAGGGGAGGACTGGCTGAGGTGAAGGTGCAAGAATGGTTTGGTAGAGGTGTGGAAGTGGCAGCATGGATGATGAGATGATGAAGGAAGTGGAAGCGCAGGAGAGGCTGGGACGAATAGATAAGAGCGAGTATAATGATATGTTTGGAAGATGGCAAGTGTATGGGAGGGTACCAAGATACATGAGTGAGGGTGGGTGGAGCAGGGAGGAAAGGATGATAATGGCGAGGGCTGGGTGTGGGTCTGGAGAGAGGGGGAGGAGTATATGAGATGTAGGTTATGTGAATGGGGGAAGGATACGTGGAGACACCTGGCGGAAGAATGTGAGGGGATGAATGAAGAATGGGTGGGAGTGAAAGGAAACAGAATGGTGACGGGGCTGGGGTAAAGACACTGGAGAAAGTGGGACGAGAGAAGGAGGACAGGAGGTGAAGGGAAAGGAGAGAAGAGTATTTGTATATAGAAGAATATATGGATTAGTTTTATTAATATGCGAATAAAGGGCTTTTTTTATAATCTAAGATCAATTTGTCAAAATATCTACCATTTATGGAATTATAAACGTGCAAATTCTAAAGAATGTTGATTTTTAGTTATCAAATTTTGTTACTGCGCAGTTTAAATAATTTTCGTTGAACAGTTGCAAAGACTCACGATCCAAGATCAATATGTTAAAGAATCAACCATTTTTTAAATTAAATATTCAATTCGCAGAGCTGTTTCTAGAGAAAATTTAGTTTAGGTCATCATATCATGTCTTCTAGAGCAGTAGTTTTTGTTACAGGAAAGTTCGGATCATTTTCTTCAAAGAATTATAAAAGAAACCTTATTTAAAATAAATTTGCTAAATTATCAAGAATTTATTGGATGCGCAATTCATGGAAAAAGTTAATTTTTGGCCATCAAACTTTGTTTTCTATTGCAGCGATGTTTGGATAATTATAAAACATCTAGCAATGCAATTTTTATCTCAGCTAGATCATTTAGTAGCAATTTCTTAGTCGTTTCATATTTTCTAAGCTTACCACGCGTGGCGTTATGTGGATCAGCATCAGTTTCGCTAAATTTATGGTGTAGTCTATGATCCCTGCACCAGATGAATATACTGTTTTGGTACGTGGCTGAAGTCATTAGCATTAATAATATTTGCACAGTATTATTTGCCTTATAGGATTGGTGGCACCATAATCTATGCGCTCCAGCTGTTATCCCCAATGTGGCAACCATGCCTATGAATTTATCTGAAAATTAAGAAAAAACAACTACTACAATACTAATTAGAGAAAATAATCGTTTGGTTTATTAAAATAGGCAGTAAAGCAGCTGAAAAGTACCACTAAAACAGTAGAAGCATCTGAAAGAGTAAATAAAAACGCTTGGATGGGGAGATGATAAAAGATACTTAAATTAACTTCTGTGTGAATAGAATTGAAAATTACCTAAAATTATAATAGTTCTGTGTATGATGGAATGAAAGGCTTCTAATTTAAGATAACTGTTGGTTTGAATTATTATTATTAAGAATTGTGACATGGGTAGGTTTTCTGAACTTTTCAAATTGAATTTTGTCGTTTTAATGGTCAACAGTAAAATCTAGGAAATTCGTTTTTTATCCTTTTCCATCTCAGCTTTGAATTTATTAGTAAAATTTATCTAATCAATTCAATCCCATTCATCTTACTTTTACAAAAATATACAGTATAAAAAAATACAAATTGTTATTGTCAAAAATGTAAGTATGGCTGAAATGAAAGACTCCGGTCGATGACCTTTTCATGCTTCTGTGCATGAATGTGTATATACGTGTCATCTCAATAAACTGTTTTGCTACTATAAGTATTAGAGTGGTTTTAGCATATATGGTGGAGTTTCGAAGTATGTGGAAATCAACGAGACAACCCGGAAACTTATTCGTATAGATAAAAAACTTATAACTGTAAATTTTGAGCTATATCGATCATGGCCTAACCGAGCCCTGGGCGTCTAAAATTTGAAAAATATCGTTTTTTTTTCCCTTTTTTTCATTTTAGCCCCCCTAATATTAAACGGTCCACCCTAATGGTCAAATGATATACTGTGCCGACAGAGGATGTTAATACGAATTCAAAACGAATTTATTTGTTAAAATCTGACTAAAATTGACAGAGTTGTGAATGTTTCAATTATATCATACTTGTATATTTCGATGTTTTGTGACCTAATCCTTCATCGACGGTAATTAGAAGATGCGCGGCATTTCTTTCACTTATTTTACACTTGTCTAAAGCAGATGAGATCCCTTCACTGATAAATGCAATGCTTGTGGTTATGGTTCTATTTCCAAAATTACTCAAAATTCAATCGAGATTATACTTTCCTGAAAAGATAGATCCATACCAACGTCAAATTTTACATACATTTTATTTCAATAGCGCGCGAAACTATGAAACATTGTAGTAATTTTAATGGTTTCAAATAAATACAAAAATAATTGCCATCGATTTGAAACTTTCTAAAATAACTCAAAATACATTCGAAATTATGATTTCGGAATAATCTGGATTCACACCAAAACCAAATTTTGTGTACTTTTATTTGAACAGCGCACGAAATTATGGAAAATTGTAACTATTTTAATGCTCTCAAACAAATATAAAAACAATTGTTGTCGACTTAAAATTTTCTAAAATTACTTAGAAATCATTCGAAATTCTTATTATTATGTGAAAAATCAGCAGATTTTATGTAATCAGTTATCACGAAAAATCGTGAAAAATTGTTATAATTTTGGTGGCTTTAAATAAATATAAAGACAATTGCCATCAATTCAAAACTTTCCAAAATAACTCAAAAATCATTCGAAATTACGATTTTGGGAAAATCTGGATACACACCTGAACCAAATTTTGTGATACTTCTATTCGAACAGCGGGTGAAATAATGAAAATTGTAATAATTTTAATTCTCTCAAAAAAAATACAAAACAATTGTTGTGGACTCAAAATTTTCTAAAATTACTCAAAAATCATTAGAGATTATTATTACGTAAACAAATACTTACACACCATCACCAGATTTTGTGATAATTTCTTGTTATCAGTGCGAATAATCGGAAAAAGATTGTTATAATTTTGGTGGCTTGAAATAAATATAAAAACAACTGCCAACGATTTAAAACCTTCCAAAATAACTCAAAATTTATTTGAAATTATGATTTTGGGAAAATTTGGATAAATATCAAAACCAATTTTTTACTTTAACAGCACGCGAACTTATGAAAAGTTTTAATCATTTTAATGCTCCCAAGAATTTACAAAAACAATAGTCAAACAAAAACTTAAAATTTTCCGAAATTACTCAAAAATCATTTGAGATTATTATTATGCGGAAAACTGCTTATACACCATCACCGGATTTTGTCATAATTTCATGTAATCAGTACGAACAATCGCAAAAAATTGTTATAATTTTGGTGGCTTGAAATAAATATAAAAATCGATTTGAAACTTTCCTAAAAAAACTCCAAATTCATTCGACATGAAGATTTTTGAAAAAGTTGGACACACACCTTTATCAAATTGTGTGATACATTTTTTGAACAGAGTGCGAAATTATGAAAAATTATTCTAATTCTATTAATATAAAAATATATAAGAACAATTATTTAGGTCGGGGAGGTCCGATGCTACTCGGGGAAATCCAATACGTGTATTATCAACATTATATACCCAACAAAATGATATAAATTGAACAATTATTTTCCTTTTACTAGAATTTTCAATTTTTTGGTCGCCATTTTTTATTTCCAGACCGGGATTTTTGATTTTTTGGCTCATATTTAAGATCTTTGGCCTGTTTTTTTCGATTTTTGACTAATTGTTTGGTCTTTTGTGATCATTCAGTCGAAATATTCTTTATTTTGGCCTAGATTTTCAATTTTCTGGTCCGTATTTTTTATTTTTAGGCTCGAATTTCTTATTTTTGGTCCTATAGTTTGAATTTGTAACCTTAATGATTGATTGTTGTGTCTACATTTTTACTTTCTCCGATACGAAGTACGAGAAAGTATTGTGATCGTGATTTTTTTTTCAAAATTTTTTTTTACGGAAATATCCGTTTTGGGGTCCCTAGATGCCATTTCAACAATTTCTGGAAAAAAAATTTTTGTGTCTGTGTGTGTGTGTGTGTGTCTGTGTGTGTGTGTCTGTGTGTGTCTGTCTGTGTGCGCTGTATCTCAAAAACTAATAAAGCAATGGATATGAAACTTTCAACATACGTCTTATTTGATAATCTGAAGAACTGAAAAGCTTTTGGTAAAATTTCGTACACCGGAAGTGGGCGTTTACCTTAACTGTTTTTTGTTTTTTGCCAATATTTTCTTAAATATGAAAAATATCATAAAATATTTAAACAAACAATGAAGGCAACAAAGAAATACACATCTTTTGCTTGAAAATATTTTTCATAAAATCATTGCTATTCGAGAAAACAAATTATTTCTTTTCTTCAATTTTTGGTTTATAATTATGAAACGATAATAGTTACAGCAAATTTGTGAGAATAATAATTGTAGAGAATACCAAAATGAACAACTTCTAAAGAATAAGTTTTTTTCTAAATCTCGTTAGTTTTTTAGTAAACCGAGTTTTTGAATTTGAAGTATAATTTTTCCATGTTTCATAATTTTGACGTTTTAAACGTCAGTTTCATCCGAGTTTACGTAACGCTCGATATACATTTAAAATATGATTTCAATAAACCATGAAAACGTAAACATAAATGGTTATGATACCATCAAGTCGGAGAAAGTAACATGATGGCCACATCACCATTTTTTATTTTTAAAGAAGAGTTTTCGAGTTTTGGTCAAAATTTTTGATTTTTTAGTCCCGATGGTGGATTTTTTTTTTAGTATATATTTCTGGATTTTGACCTGCATTTTCGATTTTGTAGTCTAAATTCAGAAACTTCTGTCCTACATTTCCTTTATTTTGGCAGAAAATTTTGATTTGTTTGGTCTGCATTTTTTATTTTTAGACCCGAGTCAAAATGTTTGATTTTTGGCCACGACTGTTGATTTTTCATTTTTTGGCCTCTATTTTAGATTTTTTACTTTGTGGTATAAATTTTTCCTTATTTTGTTAAATTTTTTAATCTGCGTTTTTAATTTTCAGTCCCGAATTTTCGAATTTTTCGGTCTAAATTTATGATTTTCTTCATATTTTTTAGAGTTTTTAACTTAAATGATTGATTTTGTTGGGTGATTTTATTTTTTATTTTCTGGCTATTATTTCCGAGTTTTTAGCCAGAAATTTACTTTGAGCTTATTATTTTGGGGGTGGAAATGGCAAATTAATTTTCCTTCACTTGAATTCTCATGTTTTCGGTCTGCATTTTTTACTTTTAGTGAAGGGTTTTTGATTTTCCGGCCGATATTTTGGATCTTTGGCTTGTAGTTCCGTAACACATTCATAACTTCGTCAATTTTAGTCCAATTTCAACAAATAAACACGTTTTGGATTCACATTAACGTCCTCTATCGACATAATATATAATTTGGCCATTAGGATGGACCGTTTAATATTAGGGTGGACCAAAATGAAAAAAAAGGGAATAAACCCACTTTTTCAAATTTTAGAGGGCTAAGGCTCGGTTACGCAATGTTCGATATGGCTCAAAATTTATTAGTTTTTCATCTATACGAACAAGTTTCCGGGTTGTCCCGTTAATTTTCATATACTTCTAAAATAAGAACCACTCTAATAAGTATGTTTAAAACGAGCGTCGGCTCGTGGATATTCGGCGGTGGGACAATGGAAGCAAATTTGACCGAAACAGTAACGAAATATTTGCTTCCTCTGTAAGAGTAAGTAATGCGGCACGAGTGACATCTTTGTCTTTGCCCTCCCTACGGAAATCCACGAGCCGCCACTGTTTAAAACATTCATAAGGGGGGTTTTTTGAATAGGGAGAATTGGAAACGTGACATCCACGCCATCTCACAGTCATCTACCCCAACTAATGTAATGCAACGCTGCCAAATCTTTGTAAGCAAGCAATATGGTCATATTTTTGTTGGTTAAATTTATTTTAGGTATTTAAAAACATCCAAATATCTGGTAATATTCAAAGTCCACTAGTGTTAATTGTTTGTTTAAGTCTATTTGATAAATTTTAAAGCAAAATAGACTTTTGAATAATTTCACAAACGAGATATGACAACATCTATTTCCCATCATATTGCCGGCCTTTTTAGACGTACATAACCTTATTAACGTCACGAGTTGAATTGTTATTCGGCCAGGTATTTATAATTCAAATTTAAATTAATATTCTTAAAACTGAAATAGTGTGCAATGGGTAAATGAAGTACTCTTAAGGCACCTTATTGCAGTAACGTTTATATCCGCGATTCAAATATTAAAAATAAAGCTTTCTTTACATTTCCGAAGTGTCCTAATCTCACAGATCAATGGGTTAATTCCATTGAATGTCGTAGAAAAATTCCACTTTAAAAAGTTATGCACATTTGTGAGGACCACTTTTTAAGTATTTATTAATTCCTGTAGAAAATATTTAAATTGCAATGCAATTCCGACAATTTTTAATACCTTCTTGTAGTACTTGCGTTTGATTAAGTCTAAGCTCTTTATAAAGTAAGTATCTGCGATTTCCGCTTTTATTTAAAGTCGCAATTTTAAATTTCCCGCTGGCTCGATGTGTTTGGCCAGATGACTCGCAGACTGCGCTGATGGCGTTTCCAAAAGTTAACATTGAACTGTCCCTCTTTATCCTTAATGCTCTGTGACATTCATTAACCATTTTCTAAGTTCAAATTAACAATTAATTAACCTGAGACAACCTCACTTATTGCAGATTTATTGAATAAAAGTAATAAAAACGAAAAATAGCCTGAATATATGAATATTCAGCCTGTTCGTGACTCTGCAACATTAAGTCTTACTAAGACTACAAACAAATAACTTATTGAAACAACTACTTCCCTGGCTAGTGCCACGCCGGATATTGAATGATACAAAAGAAGACTTAATGTTGCCGAGTCACGAACAGGCTGAATATTCATATATTCAGGCTATTTTTCGTCTTTATAATTTTTATTCACAATAAATTGTTTGCTGTTTCTTAAACAGAATTTCTTAGAATTCATATTTTTTTGTGCTTAAAATATTCCAAATCGTAATTTGGTCTACTTACAAAAACATACAGTCTCAACTTTCGCTTGAAATCTCAAACAAAATCCGTAAATCGCCATCATGTGCAACAATCCCATAATTAATACTCTGCTCCACACAATTTCCATTTTGTACACGTATCCATCATCGGTGACTCGTCTATTTTCCTTCCTGTACGTTTGCGTGCTCTGGGCATGTCTGCCCTGCAGTTTCAGAGCTCCGCTTGTCATTTTTTTTATACTAACGAAAAAGCTCTTCTTCATCTAGTTAAATACTATTGCCCAAAATTATGGACTACATTATTTCGCCATTGTTTTTTTCTGTAAAAAAGGTCAAGTACCTCTTTCGGATGAGACAATAGGTAATAGAATGTGTGGTTTAAAGGTTATAGGCCTTTGCTTTTATCAATATTAACACAGAATTAATAATGGATAGAATTAATTGTATCATTTAATTGTAACGGAAACGTGAATAATTTGGGATAGTATGCAAAACTTTTTGGGCGTTTATCTCGAATTCACAGAATTAGAATTTACTGGACGTTCCCAGGGGGTGGTAAAATGATGCTGCAAGACGCCTGATGATGAAAAGAGTTTATTATAGGAAAAAAAAAATAGTATCAAAGGAGAGAAATGGGTGATTTTTCCTGAGGTGGAAACGCACCGAGGAAAAAATAGCATTCTCTTCGAAGTACATATACAATTTTTTTCACAAACGGAATATTTTATGAGTAAACCGTTCCTTTCTAAAATCTAACCTAAAAAAAGACGCTGTCAGCCGTGATAGTTAATAGTATTTTAACCTCTTAGGCGTTAAATAAAAAAAAACAAAACAAACTCAATTCTAATAAGAAGAATTACTCAAAGGGAGAACAGGAACTTTATCCACCTAAAAGAGGCTATGAGTAGAAACGATACAAGAAAAAGAAACACGTTTAGAAGGAATTTTAGAGGATGGATTTTGCCAGTGCCCAAAACATTGGAGACATAATGGAAACGCTCTCCCGTTTACCGTCAAAACTGATGACAAAAAATGTTGAATTTCTTTGTATGATTTTAAAAGGACCATCATAGGAAGGATGTGATATGTTTCTTACACTATCGCGATGAACAAAAACATGCGTACAAGTGGACAAGTCAAAAAAACAAAAACTTTACGGTTGGTGTGACGAACAGTTGCAGGACTAAGGACGCGTAGATTGTCCCTCAAGTCATCAAGAAATTTTGAGCCAGAAGGTATGTTTTTGAATTTAAAAAGAGAAAATCGCCCGGCAAGCGTAACGTCTTACCGTAGACGAACTCTACAGTCGTGGCCGAAAGAGATGACTTGAAAGTCGTCCGAATGCCTAAAAGAATTAGTGGGAGGTGAGCTACCCAGTTCTTGGGATCGTTGCCAATTCGGATCGAGTCTTTAATTTGACGATTGAGTCGCTCTACCAAAACGATACATTGCGGATGGTAAGCCGTTGTAGATTTGTGTGGAATTCCGAAAGTCCTGCAGAATTCCTTCCACATGTTGGATTGGAACTGCCGACCTCGGTCAGTGATGATCGTCGACGGCGTTCCAAAGCGTGCAACCCAACAGTTCAAAAAGGCATTAGAAACGGAAACTGCAGTAATTTCGGAAAGGGGTAAAACTTCTGGCCAACGCGTAAAGCGATCAATACAGACCAGAAGGTATGTGAAGTTGTGCCAAGCAGGCAAAGGGCCAATGATGTTGATGTAGACGTCAGTGAAACGGCCATCTTGGTCCTAAAATTTTGCAACTGGTGACACTGAATGTCGATAAATTTAGACCTTCTGGCACCTCACACAGGATTTGACGAAATGTGCAATGTCGTGGTTCATCCTTGGCCACACGTAACGTACTGTTACGAGACGTTTCATTGCACGGACGCCAGGGTGCGTGAGCCCATGCAAAGAACCCAAAACGTCGTGCCTTAGTGCAGGAGGGACATAGGGTCGTCGTTGTGCAAGTGATGTGTCTACATAAATGTGTGTGCTTGTGCCGTCAGGGATGAACCTGTCCAGTTTGAGTGCTGTAGTAGTGCTACCAAGAAGAGATTGTAATTCCAAATCCTCAGATTGTAATTTTGCAGGACATTGAGGTCTAAAGTATTAATTTCGACTCTCGACAGTGTGTTGTTTTCCCACTCTTAAGACTCTTTGGCATTTTTTCCAAGACAATTGTTTTCAGTACTCTTTTTGGCATTTTGTTCAGGACAATTTTTTCCAGTACTCTTTTGGCATTTTTTTTTCAAGATAATTTTTTTCAGTACTCTTTTTGGCACTTTTTTTAAACAATTTTTTTCAATGCTCAATTGGCATTTTTTTCAGGACAATTTTTTTAGTACTCTTTTTCAAGACTACTATGGCATTTTTTTTCAAGACAATTTTCTTCAGTATTATATTCCAAAACACCTTTTGGCATTTTTTTTTCAAGACAATCTTTTTAGTACTCTTTCTCAAGACAAAATCGTCACTTCTATAGCAGGCTTTCTATAGCATAACATAATTCAAAAATTATATAATTACGTAACACCAAGAATAAGAGTGTCTTTTAACCAAGTTATTTTAAGTTGTTTCGTGAATACATGTCTGAATTTAACTTTATATGTTTTATACCTGACGTGTCCAATATTGTAAAGGCAATATAATGATCTAATAAGATTGTATTTTATTCTATTCTATTCTTAAGACTCTTTCAGGCATTTGTTTAGACAATTTTTTCCGGTACTATTTTTGGCATTTATTTTCAGTACTCTTTTAAGACTACTTTTGGCACTTTTTTTCAGGACAATTTTTTTCAGTACAATTTTTTTAGTACTCTTTTCGGTATTTTTTTAGACAATTTTTTCCAGTACTCTTTTTGTCATTTTTTTTTTGACAATTTTTTTTCTGTACTTTTTTTCAAGACTACTTTTGGCATTTTTTTCAAGACAATTTTTTTCAGTACTTTTTTTCAAGACACTTTTTGGCATTTTTACTTTCTTCGTTACGAAGTACGAGAAAGTATTGTGATCGTGAAAAAAATTTCAAACATTTTTTTTTACGGAAATATCCTTTCTGGGGTCCCTAGATACCATTTTAACAATTTCTGGAAACAAAAATTGTGCTGTGTGTTTGTGTGTGTGTCTGTCTGTGCGTGCTGTATCTCAAAAACTTATTTGAGAATCTGAATAACTGAAAAGCTTGTGGTAAAATTTCATACACCCGAAGTGGGTGTTTACCTTAACTGTTTTTGTTTTTTCCCAATATTTTTTTAAATATGAAAACTGTCACAAAATCATTTAAACAAATATTATTCGAGAAAAAAATTTATTAATTTGTTTTTAATTTTTGGTTTATAATTATAAAACGATAATAGTTGCAGTAAATTTATGAATAATAAAATGAACAACTTATAAAGAATAAGTTATTTTCGAAATCTCGTTGGTTTTTAAGTAAACTGACTTTTTGAATTTGAAGTATAATTTTTCAATCTTTCATAACTTTGAAGTTTTTAACGTCAGTTTCATCCAAGTCGACAAAACGCTCGATGCACAGCGTAAATATAAATTATACTACCAAGTCGGAGAAAGTAACATGATGGCCACATCACCATTTTTTTTCCGGACAATTTTTTCAGTACTCTTTTTCAAAACTCTTTTTGGTATTTTTTTTCAAGACAATTTTTTCCAGTACTCTTTTTGGCATTTTTTTCGGGACAATGTTTTTCAGTACTCTTTTTCAACACTACTTTTGTCATTTTTGTGGGCAAATTTTCTTTTTTTATTTCCAAACATTTTTTTAATGACCGAACGAATGACCTTGAAAAAATTCACCTAATTTGGTATTTGGGTCAATAATATATGTGATTTTTTAGATTTTTAAAATAATTTATTAGTGGTTAAAAAAATTATATTTGAAAGAATTTTATTTTGGGGCTTCCCGGGTCATGTAGGGGTTTTTTTGATATACGGCTACTTTGGTTTAAGGACACAACTAAATATATTTTCATATTTATTTAAAAATCTGTGTCGGGTGGCATTTTGAACATCTTATCTCGGGATACCCTTTTATTACCAAATGCATTTTAAGCAGGCACTGGATTCGACCGAACTAAGCACCGACATGCGGCAGCATCCCTCGCCGATCGAGTTTGGCATTTGTATTTTCTCTGACTGTACGTAAAAGAAACATTTTTAATCCGCAACCTTTAATAAATTAAAAATGCAAGACGTACCTTACGTTTACCAAGAAACAATTTGAAGCCCTATGGTGTAATAAATGCATACCCTACTCAACGATATCAAACTAAATAATTAATTTCGAAATAGTCGCATTACCGACTGCAGTTATTCAAATAAAACGCAAATAAATGATTATTTACAATTCACGTAAAATGCCGGAATGCTGAACGTTGGAAATCAATACTTCTTGCATATGAAAGTGGCCATTAATTGAAAATCCTGGCCGTATTTTTTTCATACATTTCATCGCAAAATGCGAGTGTGTGTGCGCTAGAGAGAGAGCAAAAGTGGGTCATCAGGCTGGCACGGGCCCAAGTTTCGAGTTTGTATGGCCTGTGTGTATGTGCATGATTTGCTCCATTCTTGATGTCGCCCCGGAAGCAAAAAGTACCCCCCCACCCCACACACAAAGGGAGACATTTCTAAATTCAATCTTATTTACAATACAAAGGTGAACCTTCAACGCGGGGTGGATTATTAAATTTGTATTTATGTGTTAATTTACACGCCGTTTTAGAGGTAATCGTTTTCAGGTGTTCTCCCTCCAAGGATAATAAATGAAAAAATCTCAAATTGTCCCCAAAAAATGCTAAAAAGTCTTGAAAAAGTGAACTAAAAAAAAATGCCAAAAAGAGTACTGGAAAAAATTGTCCTGAATAAAATTCCAAAAAAAGTACTGGAAAAAATTGTCTTGAAAAAAATGCCAAAGAGTCTCAAGAGTAAAAAAAAATTGTCCCAAAAAAATGCTAAAAAGTCTTGAAAAAGTGAACTGAAAAAATTCCAAAAAGAGTACTGTAAAAAATTGTCCTGAAAGAAATTCCAAAAAGAGTACTGGAAAAAAATATCTTGGAAAAAATGTCAAAGAGTCTTAAGAGTACTAAAAAATATTGTCCCAAAAAAGTGCTAAAAAGTCTTGAAAAAGTGAACTGAAAAAATGCCAAAAAGAGTACTAGAAAAAAATGTCTTGAAAAAAGTGCCAAAGAGTTTTAAGAGTACTAAAAAAATTGGCCCGAAAAAAATGCTTAAAAGTCTTGAAAAAGTGTAATTTAAAATTTTATTTCGTCATATGATTGCTATCAATAAATACCATCTATGTGATTTTTTTCATCTTCCAACGTTTGGTGCAACAACTTCAAAAATTCGAATATTTTTTTTAAATAATATTTTTACGATATTTTTTGTATATTTATCAACAGCTGAAGAGTCATTTTATGTAAAATTATTATTAGTATTTCAGTATTAATTTTTTTTTAGTTTCGTATAAACAACCCAATTTTTTGTCAAGATATGACCATGAAGTCCTCGAAAAATGGGTTTTTGTTTTTAACCACTATAAAAATTTGAAAAAAATCATAAATATTTTTATTCCAAATACCAAATTAAGTAAATTTTTTCAAGGTTAGAAAGGGCGAAAAAAAATGGTTAAACTTTAAAAAAAATAATACCCTAAATAAACTTTTTTTTGGGTAAAATATATATGTGAATTTTTCAGATTATTATAATAATGTTTAGTGATTAAAAAAATAAAATTTATTTTTCGAGGATTTCAAGGTCATATCTTGGCAAAAATGGGGTAACATATTTATAGAAACTGAAAAGAAAATTACTACTAAAATATTACCAATAATTTTATATAAAATTACTGTTCAATTGTTGATAAATGTATTAAAAAACTATCAAAATAAACATTTTAGTTATTCGAATTTTTGAAGATGACGCACCAAAAATTGGAAGATGAAAAAATTACAAATTTGGCATTAACTGGTGGAAATCATATAACGAAATAAAATTTTCCGTCAGTCAATCACTTAAGGGCGAGAAGTGAACTAGGCTTGTAAATTTTATTACCTCATAATTGTATTTTAAGCAGGTAAGGGTTTCGACCGAACTAAGCACCGACATACGGCAGCATTCCCTCGCTGAGCGAGTTTCGCATTTGTATTTTCTCTGACTGTACTTGTTAATGGATTATTATTATTATGTTGTTCTAAAGACTCTTTATCTTTATTGAATTTATTTAATGCTTTTGCAACAAATGATTGCTTAGTTTCTACGGATGCACCATATCAGGGGCGGCTCGTTATATAAAGCCAAGGAGCCATTGCACTACCTGTAGTTTCCAGCTCAGCAAGAATAAAAAAAAAATTAAAAAGATAAATCTGTCTTTCTTTCTTCAAAAAAAGGAGGGAATGGGTATATATTGTATAAGTCGCTCTACCATAAACTTGTTCCACGAGCCGCCACTATTCCTGGTGACTTGTCAACTTTTTGTCATTTTTTCACCGGTGTGAAACTAGCGCCCGATTTAAAAAAAGTTCGACTTTTTTAACGTAGATTGTTTGTACCGCCAAAAATTTCGTTTGTACTTCAAAGATAAAAAAGTTATTAAGCAATAAAAAAATGGACAGCGCCCAACTTTGACATATTCAAATTTGTTTTATGCCATTCGAAAGAGAATTTTTTGAATCCGTTTATACGTATTTTTAAATTGTTTGTACCTCAAAGAAACCGGAAGTACCGGCATTTAAAAATCCTTAAGAGGTGATTTTGTCTATTTTTAAGATATGATAAAGCAGCAAAGGGGAATCGAAAGAAAATCGCTTGTACCCCTTTATACCTATTTTTAAATTGTTTGTACCTCAAAGGCACCGGAAGTACAGGCTTCAAAAAAATGCTAAAGAGGTGATTATGTCAATATTATAATTTTTAATTAATTCTTAAAACACTTTTTCGCAGGTTACTTTGGTCTAGGAAGATAAATCGTTCTTTCTTTCTTCAAAAAACGGAAGGGGAGGGGATACATTGTATAAATGGCTCTACCATCAACATGTTCCACGAGCCACCACTGCTGTAACTCACTTATTTTTAGAAATAACTATGTCATATGTGATATCGGATTAAAGAGAAAAAAAAATCTTTCGAATGAGGTCGTAGCCAACTATGGTTTCTATTTAAAAAAATGTAAGTTAGTGTCATATCTCGGAAAATAATGGCGTTAAAAATTTTCTGAATTTATTTTATTAGGTTGCGTAAAACTATCTACAACATTGTCCTGTACAGTTTTTTTCTATCTGTCATAATAACCGAGATATATTTATTTGAAAAAATTGACACTTTTTATATTTTTCAAAATATATAGTTAACCTTCACTTTTTCGAAAACTTTAAAAGTGTTATTTTATTTATTTAACCGTTTCTCTATCTTTTATAGTTTTCGAGATCCCCATAGAGAACACCGAAAAAAACTCACCTTGTAAAAACGTATTCTTTACAGTGGCGGATCGTGGAACATTTTAATGGTAGAGCCACTTAACATTTAATATTCGTTTTGAGAGAAAAATAACGATTATTGTTGCAAAATTATTCAGTAAATTAAATAAAGAGAAAATAGGCCTTCATATATAAATATTCAAGCAGTTCGCAATTCTACAAAATTAAGTTTTACAACGGCTAACAAACAAATAACTTATTATATCTATTCGATGGACTTTTCTGGAAGAATTTGACATTGGTCACCCGTTATCTTCTGTAAACCAAAAAAACAATTGAACAACGAATTCAATTCTTTGGTTCTCTATATATCTGTCGGATGAATGAAAGACTTTTCTGAAATTTGATCATAAGTGGAAAAGTTAAAAAATTTTTTTAACAATTTTATTTTTTTAACATACGTCTATTATAGAATACAATACTTTGCTAACACTTTTCGTTTAAGTTATCCTCAATAATATAAAATATTTTCTGATCTTATCTGTCCAATGAGCACAACATTTTGCTGAAAGAATTTTCAAAATCTCTCCTCGCGTTCATCAATTGAACTATAAATTACTAGTTTTGGGTCTTATCTGCGTCTATTTGATGGAATAATTTGCCAAATTAGGTCACCCGTTTAAGAGTTATCCTTAAACAACAAAAAAGCAATTAAAGACGAATTAATTTTTTGGTCCTATTTACATTTATTATGAGTACTTTATTGACTCGAAAAAATATAAAAACAAAAACTTTGCAAAATCACTCAATATTAATTCAAGAGTGATTTGGTAGAACATTCCAATACATTCCGTCGATTGCTTTGGCGATTTTTCATGTGAATTTATGAAACATTTTAATCATTTTTTTGTTGTCGCAAAAAATATATAAAAACAAATGCCATCCACTTGAAACTTCGCAAAATCACTCAATATTAATTCAAGAGTGATTTGGTAGAAAATTCCAATACGTTCCGTCGATTGCTTAGGCAATTTTTCATGTAAATTTATGAAAAATATTAATCTTTTTTTTGTTGGCGCGAAAAAAATATAAAAACAATTGCCATCCACTTGAAACTTCGTAAAAGCACTCAATATTAATTCAAGAGTGATTTGGTAGAAAATTCCAATACATTCCGTCGATTGCTTTGGCGATTTTGCATGTGAATTTATGAAACATTTTAATCATTTTTTTGGTGACGCAAGAAAAATATAAAAACAATTGCAATCCACTTGAAACTTTACAAAAGCACTTAATATTAATTTAAGAGTGATTTGGTGGAAAATTCCAATACATTCCGTCGATTGCTTTAGCGATTTTGCATGTGAATTTATGAAAAATTTTAATATTTTTTTTGTTGACGCAAAAAATATATAAAAACAATTGCCATCCACTTGAAACTTTACAAAAGCACTCAATATTAATTCAAGAGTGATTTGGTAGAAAATTCCAATATGTTCCGTCGCTTGCTTTGGCGATTTTTCATGTGAATTTATGAAAAATTTTAATCTTTTTCTTGTTGACGCAAAAAAAATATAAAAACAATTGCCATCCACTTGAAACTTTGCAAAAGCACTCAATATTAATTCAAGAGTGATTTGGTAGAAAATTCCAATATGTTCCGTCGATTGCTTTGGCGATTTTTCATGTCAATTTATGAAAAATTTTAATCATTTTTTTTTGACGCAAGAAAAATATAAAAACAATTGCCATCCACTTGAAACTTTGCAAAATCACTCAATATTAATTTAAGAGTGATTTGGTAGAAAATTCCAATACATTCCGTCGATTGCTTTAGCGATTTTTCATGTGAATTTACGAAAAATTTTAATTTTTTTTTTTGTTGACGCAAAAAATATATAAAAACAATTGCCATCCACTTAAAACTTTGCAAAATCACTCAATATTAATTCAAGAGTGATTTGGTAGAAAATTCCAATATGTTCCGTCGATTGCTTTAGCGATTTTTCATGTAAATTTATGAAAAACATTAATCTTTTTTTTGTTGACGCGAAAAAAAATATAAAAACAATTGCCATCCACTTGAATCTTCGCAAAATCACTCAATATTAATTTAAGAGTGATTTGGTAGAAAATTCCAATATGTTCCGTCGATTGCTTTAGCGATTTTTCATGTAAATTTATGAAAAACATTAATCTTTTTTTTGTTGACGCGAAAAAAAAATATAAAAACAATTGCCATCCACTTGAAACTTTACAAAAGCACTCAATATTAATTCAAGAGTGATTTGGTAGAAAATTCCAATATGTTCCGTCAATTGCTTTGGCGATTTTTCATGTGAATTTATAAAAAAATTTAATCTTTTTCTTGTTGACGCAAAAAAAATATAAAAACAATTGCCATCCACTTGAAACTTTACAAAAGCACTCAATATTAATCCAAGAGTGATTTGGTAGAAAATTCCAATATGTTCCGTCGATTGCTTTGGCGATTTTTCATGTGAATTTATGAAAAATTTTAATCATTTTTTTGTTGACGCAAGAAAAATATAAAAACAATTGCCATCCACTTGAAACTTTGCAAAATCACTCAATATTAATTTAAGAGTGATTTGGTAGAAAATTCCAATACATTCCGTCGATTGCTTTAGCGATTTTTCATGTAAATTTATGAAAAATATTAATCTTTTTTTGTTGACGCGAAAAAAATATAAAAACAGATGTAAAATACTTGAAACTTGCCAAAACTTTCAATACAATAATCTTAATAATCCTCCAAAAACTCAAAAATACTGGTTTTCAAGATAACCGACCGAGAACAGCCCTTAAGATTCTTTAAGTTTCACGCCTTCGGAAGGAAAAAAATTATAAAAACAACTGCAACACGCTTGAAATTTTCCAAATTTACTCAAAATACACCAATATTAACAATCATACAAAAACCGTAAAAAACCCATCACTGGTTTTCAAGATTTTAAGTTTCACTTCTTCCGAGTGAAAAAAAATACAAAAACAACTGTAACACACTTGAAACTTTTCAAATTTACTCAAAATACATAAATCTTAATAAACCTCCAAAAAACTCAAAATACCCCATCACTGGTTTTCAAGATAACAACACAAAACGCAATTCTGGAAGAATTTTTCAAATCTGCTAATTTGTTTAAGAGATATATTCTTAAATAAATGCATTGCCAGGCATTGTTTTAACATTTAAAATGACAAATCAGTGTTTTTAGAATTAGTAAAAAAAAATCTTGTTTCGTTGATATTAGAGGTAGTGCCATGGCTCCTTGGCTCTACATAACGAGCCGCCCCTGATTCATTATATATTGTTTATTTTGGGCAATTTCTACCCTTATTATTAATATGAATTTGATGTAACTATTATCGTTTCATAATTATGGGCCAAAGATGACAAACATTTTCAATTAATTTTTTTTCGAACATCGCTGGCCTTACAGACAATTTCTACAATTTCTGCTTCTGCTTAGCAATGTGCATACAACATGTCTACATAATACACCGCAAAACTTCTGGCATATTTCGTTTGCATTGTTTAAAAATCGTGTTTTCGCTTAATTTCATTTAATATTCATCTGTAAAATATAGCGTGATTGTAGTTACACGTTTATAAATTTTTAATTAATTTTCAGTTTAAATAGATATCACGCGAACGTATGTAAATTCACTCAACGAAAAAGTGCAGTCATTTTGTAAATTCCACACAAAATCAACAAGAAATAATGAATCTATACATACTTATGTCGGTGTACAACAGTTTTTTAAACGACAAAATAAGTTCCCATTATTCCCACTACAATTCCAAAAGCGAACTCTCGCACCATATGGAAATGAAAATTTTCAACTGTATCAATACTATAGCCAAAGAATTCGACACGAAGCGTTCAGTTTACATTTATTCAGACGTTGGTATCCTTGATGAAGCGATGTTAAAAATTATGTTTACCTCGTCAGTAAATGTTATAAATTTGGACGCGGATTACAGTAGCATGGACGTTGACCCGGAGGCCAAGTTTATTGCAATGGTTACAAATTCTTTAAATCAATTAAGAAACTATTTCAAACTTCTGTATTCCTCCGCAAATTTCAATCCAGACGCTAGGTACTTTATTATTTACGTAGGTGCTGAAGATCTGAACTTGGTTTTCAAAACCCTTCTGAAGGCAAACTTGAACCGCGTGGTCGTTGTGGATAAGTTCAACAACGTATATTCCTCGATCGGTTATGATGAGGATTGCGGGAAGGGCGAGAGGGGTAGGTTTTTGTTCAACTGCAAGGCTATAGATTTAAAAGTTTTAGAATATACGTTCACCAGAAGGATCGTTAATTTTAACAGATGCAGCATTCGAGTTCTGGCCTTAATCAAACCACCATTCGTGATCGACGTTGAAGACCGGGAAAATCCAGGCGTTGAAATTATGGTGTTGCGCGTTACCAGCGAGAAATATAATTTCACCTTAAATTTTCCCAAGCACAACTACACCGGATACGGACGGAAAATTAACGGCACTTACACGAATTTAGCTTCGGGTCTGTATAATGGTGAAGGTGAGATTATGTTGGGTAACGTAAGAACTAACGGAACGTTCCTGAAAGATTTCGCAAGCACAAGTCCTTACATAGAAAGTGCTTTGGCTTTTTACGTGCCCGCAGCTAGAGAATTAAATAACGTCAACGCAATTGCAAAAATCTTCGTCCCTTATCTATGGATCGTAATCTTAATCACGATCATTTCAGTGATACTACTCTTGAAGTTAATTGGAAATTTTTCGAAATATCCAGAAAATTTCGATCAATTCTACTATACATCAACTATAGTCTTGGCCGTGTTTGTCGGTCAATCCATGAAACAACCAAGAAAATTAATCTTCAGAACTTTATTCCTGAGCTGGGTGATTTTTTCCCAAGGCATCGTTAACACATACGAAGCTACGCTCTTATCCTCCCTCATCAAACCTATCTACGAAAATCAAATTAATTCCATTGAAAGCATAATTTCCGCAGGACTAAGACCAGCCGGTAACGTGTACTCCCGGCAAATTTTCATCACGAATAATCCCGACAAAGAAAACAACTACATCTTCGACAACTGGCGCCGGTGCGCCTCCAACGAAAGGCCGTGCTTGATCGAAAGCGCGGAAGAAAGAAACATGGCGGTAATGGCAAATACCTTAACGGAGAAGTATTTAAAGCATTTGTTCATTGATAAGAAAGGAAGGTCGAAATTATTCAAGTTGAAGGATACCTTGAGGTACGCTTCGTGGATACTGTTGAATAAAGGGTTTCCACTGCAAGAGCCTTTGGATAAGGTGATTTATGGTCTTAAGGAGAATGGTTTGTTGAAAAAGTGGATTTTAGAGTCGTACAGATCTTCGCAGACTCCGTACAGCGATAGATTCGTTCGTGTGAATTTCAGCCAGTTGCAGCTAATATTTTTCGTTTTAGGTAGCGGGTTGTGTCTTGGAACTGTGGCTTTTATTTTTGAAAGAGCAATTCCTAGATATTTATTAGATCCGTATCCATTTCAAAATTGATTCTATTGTTAAATGTAGTATTGCTTATTCAATGTAGATTAAAAAGTTGCATTAAATATAATAATAAAATTGATGACAAGAACATAAACAATATTATTGAAAATTTTGTTATATTTTTCCGTCACCAATTTTATGTTATGATGGGGCACTCAACGTGTCGATTATCACAACACAAATTATTCTACAATGTCTAACCTTCCCTTGCAACAATGATTGGAGAGGAAGTGCGGTGTTCTTTAATCAATAACTGTGGAACTGTACTAAACTATTTATTTCCTTCGTAACCTGAAATGCTTTCAAGTACGCTTACAATTGGTGTTATCGCACAAGATCTACACTTACTTTATTTTTCTAATAACATTATCATCCGCGTATTTATAAAAAATGGGGAAGCAGGGAAGCATACAATTTACGTCATGATGACATAATATGCAAACACATCGAATATGCAGGTAACTGATTGGCGGATAATATTCGAACTCATTATAAAAAAAAAACATGTAACATAAAGTCATCTAAGGTTGAATCGCAACAGAATTCGATCGGGATAATATTGGCAATTTATCCGAATGAAGGCAATTGTGAATATATCAAGTTTAATGGAATTATCATAGTTTGCACCGTAACCTCGGCGACTGAATATGTTTGTATAATAATAATAATAATAATAATGTATTGGTGCTCATAAGAAACAAGTCAATACACTTTGTATTGTATACCAAAGAAGATACAATTTACAGTTATATTGTTTGCAATATTTATCGTTGAAGACTTGCGAACACGATAACTTATATATGTCGTAGGCTAATTGAAAAATTCGGCTTATTGCAAAGAGCCCCGTCACTTTGCAATGCGCCCGGGTAATTGGAAATTTGTGGACCACTTTCCAATCAGCCTGATATTTTTTAGCAATCAGCCCATGCATCTTTAGGCTAGTTATAAAATGAGTAATAGTTTGTTCAAACAGCCTGATTTTATCCGGGCTTATTGCAATAAGACTTATCTCATGACGGCTTATTAAAAACTACGGCGCGTTTGAGTCATTGCTTATGCTTGGGTTAGTGTGAGGTTAAGGGGTCTGGCAACCCTGAAATTTAAAAAAAATAGATTTATTTTCCGTTCCTATAATGAAGGCCAAACCTTCAAACTAAGCCGTCATCCGCGGTAAAATTCCAAAAAATGACTAAGTTACGGCTATTCTTAGGTACAACTTCGCGGCGGACCTCCGAGCCGATGATGCGCGGTTTGACAAGCAGCATTGACCTGCATGGCTATTTATCAACACTTGTCCTTTTGTTGGCTTTTCCGCGTTTCCCTGTCTACAGACACTTTCTGTCTATTGGACACAAGATGATCTGCATTTTTGAGTTGAATATCTAATTAAAACGTAATTGAGATCAAATGGCAGGTACGTGACCAATAGGATATCAGGATTTAAATAAGCCCATGAGTTCAAATTAAGGGGCGTGACCGCGACAGATTTGAGACGTCATCAGCATTTAAAATGAGGTAAATTGAACGTTGAGGGTGGGGGTTAAATCCTGAAAGGTGTTCACTAATGATAGTGTCCGTTGCATCATTACGTCCATCGGCACGTTACACTATAGAGCATTATTTTGAGTTTGAGCAACATAGAAACACGCATCGTATAAAGTTTAAGTTCACGACGAAAATGGAATTTCAACAGCCAGAATGTCGAGTTTATCTGGATATCAAAGGAACAAGAAATCGGAAGAGGCGATCAACCAGTGTAAAAAAGCGAAATCGGCGAGCCAATCGATATGAAATGGAGCACAAAATGAAAAGTACCAGCACAGCAGCCCAGAAACTGAACGCTGGCCAAGATATCGATGTACCGGTTTCGGCGAGTTTTGGATATAGGATTCTCAATGTTTGTACTGTTTTTCAAGTAATTAGCAGCGTCGTCAAGTGTAAGACATGCAACAGTGAAGTAAGGTTCACGGATTCGAGCATTCGTGGACTAGGTTTCAAATTAGTAGTTTCTTGCGGCACTTGCAAACCAACAACTGTTGATTCTAGTCCACTTATCAACAGCAAAGCCTATGACATAAACAGACGGATTATCCTCACATTCCAACTGTTAGGGATTGGTCTTAGGGGAATAGAAAAAGTTTGTGGGATTATGGATTTACCGAACGCAGTGTATCATTCGTTCTATGACACTGTCATCGGGAATATCAAAACTGTTGCAGAAACTAATGTGTCCATGAAAAATGCTGTGCAAGAGGAACTGAAATTGACATCAGAAATGGGGAAGGATCCAGGTTTGACTGTTTCTGGCGACGGGACTTGGCGTAAACGAAGCTACAGTTCGCACTATAGCGTATCGACGATTATTGGATATTACTCAGGAAAAGTTATTGATTCTATCATAAAATCTCCGTACTGTAAAGCTTGCGAGTATTGGATCAAAAAACTCAATACACTTTAATACAACTTATGGTATGAAGATCACAAGGAAGAATGTTCCACGAATCATGAAGGATCGTCCGGGAAAATATTTGTAGGTCAATAAAAAAATATTCTGTCCGTTATACGAATTGCATCGGAGATGGGGATTCAAAAACCTACAAAGGAATTGTTGATGTGAATCCATACGAAGAAAAAGTAATAAAAACCAAAGACCAAAGGGCTGGGTGGAAAAGGAAAACTTACCGATAAGCTAATTAATGAGCTAACAGTATATTATGAAGATTCGAAGATTTTCTCATTCCAAAGACGAAAGGAAGAAGGCAATCCGGGCAACGTACAAACACAAAATCTCGACAGACAAAAACCCCCAGCATGACGGCTATCCTCCTGGAGAAGACTCGTGGTGCACTTGACAAAAATCAAAAGCGATCGGCACTTTGGATGAGTATACTCACGGGAATCCTCTAGCAACAATCGTTCAAGATGCCCTTGAACCAATTTATATGGACCTCACTTCAGATGAATTGTTGGAGCGGTATGAAGGAGGCTTCACGCAAAATAACGAGAACCTCAACGCGGCTATTTGCTCAATGGCTCCGAAAACCAGTTCAAGTGGTGCAGAAATTGTCCAAATTGCTACCCATCTTGCGACCAACATTTTCAACGATGGCTATAAAAGTATAATGACACTGGTGAATATGTTGAATCTGGAAATCGGGTATCGCTGCTACTTCTGCCAGAAAACCGACAAACTCCGTTGCGAAACCGGAGAGATACGAGCTCAACAAAACAAGAAATTAGCTCGATAAGCTCGTAGATCGCTTTAAAACCAGGCCCAAGATGCACAAACAGCTACAGAAGGACAATTATATGGGCCAGGAATTGCTAATTGAAACTAACCTGGACAAATAATGCACTATCATCTACAAAACTGCGTTCTTACTTTCTTTTGCGTTTATCTCGAAACTACATTTTTTGACCTTGCAGCTTGTAAATCAGAAACTTATGGTCCGGTTGCCTTGAAATTTTGGCACAATACTCTTAGATATATTAAATGTAGCGTAGGATTTTTTCAATGAGTTGTTTTTTTTTTATTTACTTTTTTTATTATTTTACTTTAAAAAAATCGTTTTTTCCCTTTAAAAACGTTTGTAGTGATCAGAACAAAAAAATCCTACGCTACATTTTAGTCATCCTCTTCAAGAAGAAGCTGCTTTTTTTTTGATAACCCGTTCTCGAGATTTCTTCCCTCCAAGATAAGCACATGTGCGGCATATGACCTTCGCGGAAACACCTATAGAGCCGCCATTTTTAAATATTTTTTGCCAAAAATTATAACAGATGTTTATCCAATTATGAAGTTGCATGTGTGCAAATATCAATAAATTCCGTTGAAAATTATCGAGTTTGTAAATTTTCTTAAAAGGAACCTATTTTCCATGCCGACAGGGAGGCCAGACCCCTTAAGGTCCCCCCTCCCTCTTTGGACGGTTAGTGATTTTACCCGTAGTAGCCGAAGTAACTGCGAAGTCGTCACCAAGGCATAAGAAGCAGTGGTCGATGGCGGAGCGAAGTGGAGCCATCGATCGTCATTACTTATTAGTTAGCAGTTACAAATGGGAGTTTTTTATGCTTAAGTTAGGATGAGGTCCCCCCTTTTTAGACGGCTAGTGGTTTACCCGGAGTAGCCGAAGTGACGACGAAGCCGTCACAAATGCATGCGAAGTAGTGGTCGATGGCGTTAGGTAATGCTTATTACAATACGCCCGCAAGAAACCAGGCTGTTTGAGTAAATATTTTCACATTTTCTAACTAGCTTAAAGGTGCATAGGCTCATTGCAATGAGCCTAAAAAATATCAGGCTTATTAAAAAGTTCTAGATAATTTTTCATTTAGCCCGGCGCATTGCAAAATGTCGGCGCTCTTTGCAATAAGACGGATTGTTAAATTAGCCTACGACATATACATGGTGTACACACTATACTGGTTAAGCAAACACAAGCAGACGAGAGAAGCACAAACCATGACATCTTGATTGGCTAATAACTATTCGATTATAAGATTTACTCATTCTGCAGAACGCTTTAACATTAGCAATTTCGGTGAATATTCTAGACTAGACAGAATAATCCGTTATCTAGTAATAGTTGGCACCCAGCATGAGACATTAACAAATTTGGCGTCCAATGTGGGGAGTTAATATATTTGGCGTCCAACGTAGCAATTAACACATTTGGCCCTTAATATGGGAGGAGGATTTTGAAAATCGCATCCCCCGAAACTCACCCGGGGGGGGGGGGGGGGGGTAGGATTAAACCTCACCCCTTATCGGGGCCTTATTCGGTAAAATTTTGTTAGTTTTTGCGCGCAGATTGACGCCCAGATAACCGGGGAAGCTTTTAAAACCGGTCCCGTCGTTTTCGTTTCAAACGCAGATTTTCGATTTTTGCACGTTTCCAAAAAAAAAATAACTTGCATATCATCATCATCAACTGAGCAGCAATATTAGCAATTACAAGCTGCGAAATCATCTCAGCAATAACGTTGGAATGTTGCGCGGCCCTAGAGAGAGTGACAAACGATAACTAGGTAATCTTGTGAAAAGACCCAATAAAAGTAAAAGGAACAAGATAGCGGATGGACTGCCAAGAAGAGACTCCAGACGCCCCACTTTCGGCCGGAATCCGACTCGCCACCCTCTCTGTCACACATAATATCCTTATTAAAAGCCACATCGACTAAACATCACGAAGATCGATGAAATGACAACCCTGACTGCAGGGTAGTAAAATATTTCATCTCGATGAACTCCAAGATTATCAGATACTATCGTGGGACTTCTAACTGGGTACTGCAATCTAATAAAGCACTTAAACAGAATGGGCCTCTGCCCCAGTCCCATCTATAGACGGTGTGAAACTAAAGAGGAGACTACCGAACATGTGCTCTTGAAGTATTCAGCCATCTCTACAATAAGACAATCATCAGACATCCATAAAGTCCCTCTTGGTGCAGTCCCGGCGTTAGCCAATGCCGTGGGTTGGCTGGACAGCACCGGGGAATAATGACTCAGATGGGAGGACATACAATTACTTTGTTCTGTTACACGGGTCCACACTGATTTTTATTAACATTTGAATCTATTTGATTTAAATTCAAATGAAGAAGATGACCGACAAACTCGAGTTTTTGGAGTCAGAATAATTATTTCATATTTAAATGCAAAATAAAGTTGTCTAGTTGTTCTTAAATTATTTCTTTTATTTTAATATTCTTCTCCAACTTATTCTCTAATACATGTAGCTCTTGGGCACGCTTATTTTCTGACGCCATTAATTTAATT
This sequence comes from Ocypus olens, assembly GCA_910593695.2. Taxonomy (NCBI): domain Eukaryota; kingdom Metazoa; phylum Arthropoda; class Insecta; order Coleoptera; family Staphylinidae; genus Ocypus; species Ocypus olens. Next base: position 13,121,785 of record OU343053.1, on the reverse strand, counting down.
CTTTTTCTTTTCAGTTTCCACCTTTAATTTGATTATGTCCTAGCTATAATTATTCTTCCGTTTTCTTCGCGATAGTGACGCTAGTTTAACAATAATAATTCCATAAATAAATCAATCATTGAAAACATTAACACGAGTAATTAAACGAGTGAGGTTATATTACTACAACAAAGTAGTAGGCTATGCACCTTGAATTGGTCTCAAGTTTGTCGACACAGGCCTTTATAGCAGCTCTGCGGCGGTTTATTGCACCTCGTGGACGCTGCAGCAACTTATACAGCGATTGCAGTGCCAATTTCGTTGGTGCTAACAAACAGCTCCAATCATTGGAATTACATGAAAATTTATCCCCCCTTCCAGTCCTCATTTTGGAGGACTTTGGAAGGCTGGGCTTAAATCCGTCAAGTCACATCTATTCATCTACCTATGAAGAGTTGTTATCGGCGCTTAGTTTATCTACGCGTCTTAACAAATGCGTAATTATCTTAATTTACATTTTATAAACTAACCATTGCTCCTCTTCAATATTAACATAAATTCCGTAGTATTGAAATTTGCAAACGAGATAATTTTCGAAGAAGTACAGCTGCCAGTAACTACAGAATGAAGATGAACCTCTACCCGCTGTGCGCCGATTTACCGAGGGCATCGTTAAGACCGTTTTCGCAGAACAATTAGTGAAAATGTGCAGCTGCGACACTGAACTCTATACATACTGGAAGGGAGGCTGGTGCGCCTTTCCCTGAAAATATTGTGTCAGGCGCAGAAGAAAGAGAAGGAAGAAGGGCTTTGCATCGCGGTCTAACACGTTACCGTATACCTGAACTCATAGCACCACGCAAACAATATCTTTTACCTGTTGATTCTACCTGTGAAAGGACACTATCCGGAAGAAATCTGTGTTTAATTATGTTTGTTCTGTAGAGTAAACGTGAAAATGATGGCTAATTGTGTAGCATATGGATGTAAAACCGTTTATTCGAAGGACCCAAATATTCAGTTTCACTAAGTTTTTATGTAGTATTTATTTTTGTTTCACACATTTGAATAGTACACGGGAATAATCAGAGTTCATTTTACTCGAGAGCAAAACGGCAGATACAGATTTTACAGAAAAATAATTAGCATTTTTATCTTTATATGATATATGTTGATATGAACTTTTCTTCATAAAATGACCTTAGGAATTACACCCTGAAATATTAGCAGGTCATTAAGGAACACCATGTATTTTGTATTGTTATGTTCACAAAATTATACTTGCTGCTTTGTATATTTTTCTATTTCAAAGTTGTCTAATTTTATTTCATAATTTGTATATTTTGTATGTGTTCACAAAATTGTACTTGCTGCTTTGTATATTTTGTATGTGTTCGCTAAATTGTACTTGCTGCATTTTTGTAATTCTATTGCATTTTAATACACGTAAATGTGTGTCCTGATTTTGTAGTTGTAGTGTGATTTTATTTTCAAAATAATTACCTATTCACATGAAATTCCATATAGACACAATTATCAGTAGGTATAACAAGGGTACTAAGCAGTACCTCATAAAATACAAATTTTACAGGAGACAAAAAATCTACATGAGCAGATATATTAATAACCAAAAATATATTATTTCTAATTGTAGTAAAAATTATATTTTGAAATTACATTTGCTATTTTTTGTTATTAATAAATCTGCCCATATCCTTTCTTTATGTCTCTTGTAAAATTTATATGTATGTACTGCCTTTAGACCACCTATAACGCGAATCGCGCGAAATTTGCGATATTTGTCCCTCATACGGCATTGAGTAAGAGCGAGAAAGCAAGCCCTTACGTCGGTGGGTTGCATACTTTTCGCATTTGCCTCAATCGCTCGGTATGTATCATCCCTTCCAGTATGTATAGAGTTCAGTGAGCTGCGAGGACTACACAATGGACTGTTGATCCCCCCCCCCAGCTGCCTGCGTACGTGACGAAATCGGCTCGAACCCAAGAGTAGGGCGTGCGCTCCGTAAAAGGCTGTGGAGAGCTCCCCAGACAGGCAGATGAAATTCAACAATCAGTCATTATTCATCACTCAGACTTCAGAACATCTACAATAATCAGTCAGCCAACACCACCGTCCGAACATCAACGACGACATGCCGCCGCCGCTGCCTTCTTCGTCGCCGCCGCCGTATTCTTCTGACATTCCAGTGTTTCGTAAACATTAAGTGTTGGTGACTATTGTTTTTGTGACTTTGTTTTTCGAGACTTTATTTTATTGACATTTTCCGTGTACATATTTTTTTCTGTAACACCGTGTGTAAATAATAGCGATCGTTATCGTCCCAATCAGACTATTTCTGCCTCCATCTATCCTTCGTGTTTCTTGTGCTGTGTCTCATAGCTACACCGACTCCAAGAGCTAGTTGGAGGTCAACGAGGGCGGTTTTCATCCCGCGCGGCGACCCCCCTTTAACAAGTGTCGCCCAACTCGAGGCCGAGTCCAAGCTCACGACCCGGAGGATGACAGCTACAACGACCCAGCGATGCAGAGGAATACCAGGATCAACCCCATGATGCCAGACCCCAACGGGGCCGCTCTGGTCGGCGCACCTGAATGGGGCCGAGTGACGCTCTCACGATGAGCAGGAGGAGAAGAAACAGGAACAGCGCGGACGACCGTTATTACGTCAGCCTGTATGATGGCTACGACGCCGTCTACAGGAATTCAGCGGCGGCCCGAGCTGAAGTCTACACACCTCCATCCAGGAACCGCAGCTACCCCACCCCCACCAGAGACGCTAGATATAACAGGCTGTATGTCGGCAGCATTTCTACACAACCCCAGGACAATAGTGGATGCAGCGCCCTGTATGACGCTACCATATCGGCTCATGCCGACGCCTTGGCAGTCGGCTTCCCACGCTTTCATGGCAATTACGTGAAAGGATTCCTTGCGAGGATCAACTTCGCCTTTGCCACATGCCCAGTGACAGTCAAGTCCTGGGACAAACATACCTGGGCCCACAACTACATGGACGGGGGAGCGAAACAGCGCTTTGCCATAGTTGTGGATACTCCTGCCACTCCATGGAAGCACGCAGAGGACCTCCTACGACGCTGGTTTCCCCAAAGGACGACGCCACGGAAGATGTCGACACCGCAACCAGCGAGTGTGCACCGCCACTACATGCGCAGCTGAAGTCGGGTACGAGGAGGCGATTCCACTGGTTGCTAAAACACCGGCGTTTTCTAAGGCAACCGTGGCCACCCAGGTCAAACCACCATCCGAATCGTGCACAACCACGATGCCGATTGTCCTGCCACCAGCTCTTGCGGCAAATACAGCCTCCGCCAGCATGGTTGACGAGGTTTGTTTCGAGGACGCGACGCCCCTGGGCCTGGACTATTGCTTGGTTACCACAGCCATGTTCGCCATCATTCCAGAGCGAGCTCCCCTGCCAATCGCGACGATGATGATGCCACTCGTCCAAGCCCCAGCCCTAGCAGTTTGCACCGCCACTGCTGGTGTACTTAGCGAGGATTATTTCGAAGAAGTAACACCTCTATTCGTGGACCATCCTGCCTTTACCACTGCTATCGTCACCCTCGCCACTACGCCGTCAACGACGCCAGCCCAACCTCTGCCGAAGGAGGAAACATCGGGGCCGTACAACCTCGCAGCCGAAGACGCACGGAAACACGTGTTCCGCTCAGACGTCCAAAGAAAACGACGCCCGAGGAAGCACCGTCCTCCGGTCCAATTATTGCTGATCACGTGAGTGATCGTTAGCGCGATCGCGACCAATGACAATATACTTAGTGTTAGTTCCCCGCGAAAAGACGTAATAACATAGTGTAAGTGCCCTCATGAAAACTTCAGTGCGCCATGAACGACAACCCGAACAATCCACGTCCGCCTGACGACACGCAGGCACCACCAAGGTACGTGTCGTAACGCCGCCGCCTACAGCTGAGTGTACACGTAGAAAACCGTTCCAAAATACGAAGGCGTCGGATCCAGCACCGCTCACAACACCAGCCCAGAAAATCACCTACAACCACCCGCCTGCATGCGGGAACACATGCAGTGGCGCTCAGCAAACCGATTGACAACAGTAACGTCTACCAGGCCATCTCCAGCTCCAGCCGCTCAGTGCTCCGCCTTGGCGTCCGATGCACCAGCCGCTCAAAGGACTGGAGAGACAGACCGCACATCTTGGTTCCCGCCGTGCCAGCGCACACCTGGATGTAAGCTCAGCCCCGGCCGGACCAGACGTGACTACTTCTAGGATGCGGCCACCCCATGTCCGAATCACCCCACACCACACCACACCCTCGGAAGGATCTCCAAGGACCTATGTCCCGGCCAGCATCCTAGGACCCAGGCATCCAGCGATGCCGAGATCCGATGTTGAGATATCCGAATCCCCTCGCACCACAACCGCGGAAGGGTCTTCACAAGGACCAGTGTCCTGACCAGCGTACAGAGCAGCCAGTGCTGGCTCCCGTAGATGCCCAACAGCAGTTCCAAGTGGAACTTGGATCCGGTGTAGGACGCCCGAATCTCCCTCACACCTAAACCTCGGAAGGATCCACCCCAGTAATGACATACCCACGATGACGACTTCAACTGGCAGCCATCATTTGTACATACTTTCTACTCTCTCCAAAATTCTCTCGTTTTCCGGGGCCGTTTGTTATCGGCGCTTAGTTTATCTACGTGTCTTGACAAATGCGTAATTATCTTAATTTGCATTCTATGAACTGACCATTGCTCCTCTTCAATATTAACATAAATTCCGCATTATTGAAATTTTCAAACGAGATAATTTTCGAAGAAGTACAGCTGCCAGTAACTACACAATGAAGATGAGCCTCTACCCGCTGTGCGCCGATTTACGGAGGGCATCGTTAAGATGCAGAACAATTAGTGAAAATGTGCAACTGCGAGGACAACACAATGGACTGTTGATACGCCCCCCCCCCCCCCAGCTGTCTGCGTACGTGATGAAATCTGCTCGAAACCAAATTGTTCTTGGAAGAGAAATTTGCCGGTTCGAACACGTGCGCCGACCTTGGCGCTCCTGTCACACCCTTCCACCATATGAACATATGGTGCAATCCCCACTTAGGTGACGAGACGCGAGCGTTCGCCTCTTCGTCTGCGCCGCGCCGTTTTGTCGCTGCTCGAGTCAGTTTGGAGAAGCGTGCCTCTCGTCTCGTGCCTCTTGTATTTCAAGATAAAACAGTGTTTTGTTTACTTTTTACCCGTATTTATGGAAAATGCGCGACGACCCAGAATTTAATATAAAATTTTGTGAAGTGGTGGAGAAGTTTCCTTGTTTATATGACAGCACTCGTTCCGATTATAGTAATCGACCTGTTCAAGATCAATCGTGGGCTAGCATTGGAGAGCATTTAAAAGAAAGAGGTGAGTTTTAACAATTTTATTATGAAATTATATTTTTTATTAGTTACTTAGTAGAATTCAAAGTATACCTATATATGTATTCTTAGCAATATCTGTCCTGATTTGGAATTGGGGAACGATCTTTGAAGTACTTGCTTAGGTAGTCCCTCATATTTTTTGCATTTCCAGTCGTTGGTGTCAGATGGTCAAATGATTGCCCACAATAACGTTTTCGTGCTGGGGTGTTGAAAATACTCCATCACATTCTTTTATAGCATTATGCAACACACAAATAGCTTGAACAATATTGTCAACTCGAACTGGGTCACAACGAATGAGTGTGCTCAAAACTTGAAACTTTGACGTCAACATCCCAAAAGAACATTCTACAGATTTTCGTCCTCTTGTTAAATCTGCCATTAAAAATTTTGTGTTGATCACTGCACAATTGTTTTCGAGAGTAAGGCTTCATTATATTTTTTGTGAGTGAGAAGGCTTCGTCAGCTACGAAATAATATGGGATTTTTCGTGTTTCTCCGGGTAGAGCAGTTGGTTGAGGTAAACCAAGATATCCTCCCTGCAGAGCGTTTCCCATATTGCTGTTGCGAAATACTCGGCCGTCACTGTTGCGTCCAAATTCACCGACATCAACTGTTACAAACATACCATCTGCATCTGCTACGGCAAGTAGAACAATGAAGAAATATCCTTTGTAATTGTAGGAGGCAGACCCTGATCGAGGCGGTGCTTTGATTCTGATGTGCTTTCCGTCAATACTTCCCACACAGTTGGGTAAATTCCATAGATCGTAGTAACGACGCAATATTTCTGTCCATTTCTCTGTTGAAGGAACTGGCATATACACTGGTTATAACTCTTCCCAAATTACCTGAGAAGTGTCATGCACTATTTTTTGAACGGTACTATGTCCTCTTACGAAGTAGTACGAAAGCGCTTTAAATGTACACCCAGTTGCAAAGTACCTAAACAAAATTAATTACAATTAGAAAACATTAAGTGAATTTAAAAAATTGCTGGTACAGCCTAAATTATATAATTGTTATTATTATAGTTGTACCCATGTTGTTTTTTTAGCGCCTGATTGCAAGGATCGTTTGAAGAATATTAGAGGAAGGTACGTCAAGTGCAAAAACCAAAAAAATCTACCATCCGGATCCGGAGCTAAACGAATTAAGAATTATTACCTTACACCACATCTTCATTTCTTGGATTCCTTTCTCAAATCTCGCGAAAGCAAAGGCAACATGGTTAACATAACACAACTACAGAGAGAGGATAAAGAAAACAGCAGGTATGAGGAAGAGGATGAAGACAACGAAAGATCAGAAGAAGATTTTATACAAAGAGGAAATGACGAATCTGAATCTGATATGCCTCCATCACCGTTTCATTCTCCTGATCTAATTGCAATGAAACCACCGCCACCACGTACTAGCAGTGATGGTTACAGGAAGAGGAAGAAAGGAGCTAGAACACTAACCGATGTGAATGAACAGGCTTTTAAATATTTTGAAAAGAAAGAAAAATGTATGGAAGAACGGAAAATTGCCCAGAAAAGCGAATCAATTGATCCTGACATGGCATACTTGCAGAGCCTTTTGCCAGATATGAAAGCTATGGACGAAAGAATAAAGCGAAAATTCAAAATGGGAGTTCTACAATTGGCTGATCAGCTTTTAAATCCTGTGGTAGTTTCTGAATGCCCTTTCCCACAATATGGTTCTAAAGATGATGGCTACAATGTCAGTACTTATCGCTACCCAGGTACCTTGCAAGAATTGCAGGTGTATAGGAATAATGGTATCAGAAATCACAACTCTGATGGAAATGATCGCTTCAATATGGGTGATTATATTAACTTACAAAATTCAGGTTAGATTTATATAGTACCTTTATAAATATTACAGGGTGAACAACTTTTTAACTTTTGTAACTTTTTTTATAACTTTTGTAACTTTTTTATAACTTTTGTAACTTTTTTTATAACTTTTGTAACAATACATTTATTTAAAAATTAATTGAGTTTCAAATAACGTACTTAATTCAGTATTATTAACAGCCTCTCTTCTGGCCCAACAGGTTCTCTCCAATTAGTAGTCCTTTTCTTTTACCAATGCCAGTACTATGTAAAAACATTCATAGGACATCCTATAATAGTTTTGAAACCTTTCCGGATACATATCCAGCTCTTTCATGACATCGAACATTCCACTCTTGTTTTTTTTTAACCATAAAGGGTGAACCCAAAACTTTCTCTGCATTTTAAGATTTGCCAAAACAACAAGATCGAGGACGTCCTCGTCACTTTCGTCATCAGTATACATATTTAACTCCTTCACGCCACACGTCCACCTCTTCACTGCCAGTTCAGTGAAAATCACACCGGCCTGTGCGACGTCGCGCCTGTACCTCGCCTACACCGCACCCCTGCCCTACGCCTCTTCTGTGGGAATTGGGCCTAAAAGAGCTCCCCAGACAGGCAGATGAAATTCAACAATCAGTCATTCAGAACATCTACAATAATCAGTCAGACAACACCACCGTCCCAACATCAACGACACCACGCCGTCGCCGCTGCCTTCTTCGTCACCGCCGCCGCCGCCGGCGGCGCATTAAGTGTTGGTGACTATTATTTTTGTGACTTTATTTTTCGTGACTTTATTTTATTGACATTTTCCGTGTACATATTTTATTTTTTTAACATTTTTTTCTGTAACTCCTTGTGTAAATAATAGCGATCGTTATCGCGCCAATCAGACTATTTCTGCCTCCACCCTATCCTTCGTGTTTCTTGTGCTGTGTCTCATAGCTACACCGACTCCAAGAGCTAGCTGGAGGTCAACGAGGGCGGTTTTTTTCACCCCGCGCTGAGCCCCCCCGTGACAGAGTTTACGACGGTTCTCACACAGATTGAATCTGTCTTGAATTCTAGGCCGCTGAGTGCCATGAGCACAGATCCAAATGACCTGCAGACGTTAACCTCGGGACATTTTTTGACATTAGAACCGTTGACCGTGCCTCCCGACGAAACAACCTTTGCAGTTGTTGCAAAGACGCCACGAAGACTTTTGGAAGCGGTGGCAGATGAAGTATCACCATTCGTTGCAGGAGCGGTCTAATTGGAATAAAGTTACCCCTTCTTTGCGAGAGGGTGATTTGGTTGTCATTAAACAAGATTCTGCGCTCTACAGTGGCATTTAGGTAGAATCATTTCATTAATTCCAGGTCCTGATGATACCTCGCGTGTCGATACAGTGCGCACCCGCAGTGGGTTACTCCGGCGATCAATCGTTAAGTTATGCGCCTTACCAGGCATGAAGGAGGGTTACGTGCCTCATGTCTGTTAAGTCTTATCGTGTCGAGTCGCGTTTTGTTTGTTACATTGTTTTTAAATTTAGAAAATTCACTCATATTTTGGGGAAATTTGGTGGCGGGATGTTCGGGATTCAAACGAAGGATTTTTTAATTTGCCGCGTTTTGTATTTTGTTTTTTGAATCGCGCTGTGCAGCCAATTTTGGGGACTTTGTCCATGCGCGATGGTAGATGTAAAAAAGAAAGAAGTTCTCTTCCTTTTTAGAGAAGAGATCAAAAACGGACGTGAGAGAGTGTGCATCGTGTTCTTCCTGATCTGAATGTTGTCGTTCCCGTCCTCCTTCTCGTCCTCGTCCTCGTCAAAGACGAGGGAGACCGCGTCAAAGAAGCCCGACCCGCGAGACTCAAGGCAAGTGAACCATTTTTTGCTGCACGGCCCAAACCTTCATTACGAAAAATACAGTCCACTGTGATAAGCCTTCCACTGCACAGGTGGATCGCCATCAAAGCCCTTACCGAGAAGCAGTGGCGGTTTCAAAGGGGGGGTAATCGGGTAATTACCCCCCCCCTAAAAAATTTTCCCTTATCAATTTTTATTATTAAAAATTATCGGTATTCCATATCCAAACAAATAATATAATATATTTTGCATTATTTAACTTGGATTCTTGATTTTATTTCGTGATTTTTTGCTATTATTTTCGAATTTCTGGTCAGAAACTTATTTTTGGTGGCAAATTATTTTGCTTCTACCTTTCGATTTTTTGGTCTGCTTTTTTTATTTTTAGATCAGGATTCTTGATTCCTTGGCCCATATTTGAGATTTCTGCATTTCCGATTTTTTGGTTCCAACTTTTTTTTATTTTTCTTTATTTTCACCAAAACATTCGATTGGTTTGTAGAAATTTTCGATTTTTTTTGTCTGCAATTTTTATCTTCACGCTCGTTTTCGATGTTTTGTTTAAATTTTCACCGTTTTAGGCTATATTGTAGATTTTTTTATTTTTTGGTCTAAATATTCTTTATTTTGACGAAAAAAATCGATTGGTTTGTAGAAATTTTGGATTTTTGTCTGCATTTTTTATCTTTACGCCCGAATTTTTGTTGTTTAGTCTAAATTTTCACCTTTTTAGGTAGCCTATATTTTATTTCAATTTTTGGTCTTTTGGCCGAAATTTTCTTTATTTCGACTTAAATTTTCGATTCGTTTGTTAAAAATTTTGATTTTTTGGTCTACAGCTTTTATTTTTGGGTACGAATTTTAGATTTTTGGTCTTAATTTTTTATTTTTTGTCCCATATTTTAGATTTTCTTGCGAATTTATTTTTTATTTTTATATATACAAACATCTTTATTCACAGAAATAACATCTAAATACTTTATGTTAAAAACTTGAAATCCGCTTTCCGTTGTCTGTGAAAGGGCTATCGATTTTTATTTTTGCTATTATTTTCAAATTTCTCTTTGGAACTTATTTTAAGCTAAAAAGAGTTATTTTGGGGCTAAAAATGGCAAATTATTTTTCTTTTGCTTGTATTTTCAATTTTTTGGTGTGCATTTTTATTTTTAAACCAGGTTTTTTGATTTTTTGACCGATAATTTAGAACTTCGGCTGTTTTGTTCCAATTTTTTGATTTTTTGGCCAAAATATTCGATTTGTCTAGCAAGATAAATGGTTCTTTGTTTCTTCAAAAAAGGAGGGGGGATGTTGTATAAGTGGCTCTACCATCAACATGTTCCACGAGCCGCCATTGATTTCATTTAGTAGAAAAGAGCCTTGTCTCAACTTCTAAAGCTAATTAAAGCGAAAATGAAAGAAACATATTTTCCTATTAAAAAAAATTGGAAAATGATTCTGAACAATAGAGTGATTTTTGAAACTAATTTAAACCCTTTTCTTAGAATATTTTCGATATTTTTGGTCAAAATATTTTAACTTTTAGCCTAAATATCTTTTATTTGGACCTTTCGCGATTTAATTTTTTAAATTTTTCGACTTTTTGGCCCGAATTTTTAGATTTTTGACCTGTATTTTCGATTCTTTTTGGTCTAAATTTTTGATCTGTTGACCTAAATATTCTTTATTGTGACATAAATTTTCGATTTAATTGTTAAAATTTTTGATTTTTTTGTCCGCATTTTTTATTTTTCGGGCCGAATTTTTAATTCTAGTTCCAAAATTTTGAGTTGATTTTGGTTAAAATATCTATAACCTGAATGATTGATTTATATGCGAGATTTCTTTTTATTTTTTTCGGTATTTTCGAGTTTTGTTTGTTGAAATTTTCGATTTTTTAGTCTGCATTTATTATCTTTAGGCCCGAGTTTTCGATATACTGTCTAAATTTTCGACTTTCTGGCCAACTTTACAAATATTTATTATTTTTTTAAATCTTTTGATCTAAATTTTTCTTTATTTTGACCTAATTTTTCGATTTTATTGTTAAAATTTTCGATTTTTTGGCTCCCATTTTTGGTTTTTCGTTTAGTCTGCATTTATTATGTTTAGATCCGAATTTTCCATTTTTTGTCTAAATTTTTGACTTTTTGACCAACATTGTAAATTTGTTGTTAATCTTCTGCCCTAAATTTTTCTTTATGTTTAGATCCGAATTTTCCATTTTTTGTCTAAATTTTTGACTTTTTGACCAACATTGTAAATTTGTTGTTAATCTTATGCCCTAAATTTTTCTTTATTTATTTTTATTTGTCTGTTCAAATCTTTGTTTCCTTGGTCCACTATTTTTTTTTTTTTTTTAATTTTTGGTATATTTTGCAGTTTCAAAGGGGGGATAATAGAGTAATTACCCCCCTAAAAATTTTTCGCTTATCAATTTTTATTGTTAAAAATTACCGGTATTCCATATTCCAAACAAATAATTTAACCGGTAAATTTTTTCAACGCTTTAAAACGTTGGAAAAGGATAGGGAGATTTCACGGAACAGATGTATGAGAGCGGAAGCACCAGTTTATTTATCTTTTTTTTAATTACCCCCCCCCCTATACTAGTTGGCTGGAAACGCCCTTGCCGAGAAGGTTTACCTAATAGACTCAGTCGCCTGAATAAAAAGCTAACAAAGCTCATACAACATCAGCGAACTAAATACGACAAGGCGTTTGCGATTTTCGCACAGAAGAAAATCCTTGATAGCCTCCAGACTGTTGTGTAGTAGAAAACAAGCCAATGGCAACAGTTGGGCCATTCTCAGCGCAACACGTCTGCTACAAATGCTGGATCATATAGGCATAATTTTTTGGGTTCTTTTTTCTTTAAATACCACTCATTTTACAATTACCCATTGATGACGCAAATTTAGCCGCCGGTCTCACTCATCGGGCTTTTCAACTGAAGATTTTTCGAAACGTGTTACTAATAGTTCATGTTTTTTTTTTAATTTATGCTTTTTGACAATAAAACAAAAATATTTAATCAATTTAAGTTCTGCAATGCGGCAGCTACTCGAAATTGCAACAAAAAACAATAAAGTTTTTCGACACACCCGGTCTCAGAGACCAGTAGGGTCACCATTGGCGGGTTAAGGAAACACGGTATCCAGTCGACAATTTATTTATCATCGAATCCTCTTGAAAACATTAAACAATCTAAAACAAACGAAGCAACTGAAATTTACTACATCCATAATTTTAGTTTTACTATTACAAACAACAACTTTCGCTTTTTCTAGAAATGCAACTCAAGAACAAACACTATTGCAGATAAAAATAATCCACCTAGTAATATATAAAAGGTGAGCAACAACTTCTCAAGAGAAACTGCAATATATCCTTTAGCAAAAATCGGATTATTAATCCTTATGCCATCATCAAGAAACTTCATAGTCAAACCACTTTCCCTCATCCTTAATATAACTTCGTTCAATTGAATCCTCAACGGAAGTCCCTTGTTGATTAAAATCCAAGAAAAATACCTCAAACTATCTTTAAGCTTGAATAACTTCGATCGACCCTCCCTATCAAGAAATAAGTGCCGGTAATAATTGAACGTGTGAATATTTTCCATAACAGCCATATTTCTGTGAAGAACCGTCTCGTTCAAGCAAGAGATGTCCGTGGCTGGGCATGACTTCCACTGTGTATAGATGTATTTATAGCTGGGATCGATATTAAATGAAAATATTTGTTGGGCAAAGCTGGTTCCTCCAGGTTGGAGCTTTGCGGATGCGATTTCTTCAACGGTATCGATTTGATGTCGGTATACTGGCTCGATGAGTGAGAAGAGAAGTTGTGCTTGGAACATGTTGATTATTATCAGGGAAAAGTAAGTCCATGCGATGTATACAGATCGAAATGCAAGTTGCTTTGGTTGCTTCGACGAGTGTGCGAGGAGGATGCATAAAAGTCGCAAATATGTTAAGCTAAAGTCGTTGAATCTTTCTCCATCTCTTGCTAGTTTCCCGACAAATGTTAACACTAGAAGCATTAAGAGCATCGTTGCGGCAATCAACAACCAGAATAGCGGTGTGAAAATATGCACTATTCCAGTGATCTTTTTCCTAGATGCGGGCACGTAGAAAGATAAACCGCTTTCTATGTACGGACGCGTGCTTGCAAAATCTTCCAAGAACGTATCGTTGGTTCTAAAATTACCTAAAACCATTTCAGCTTCCCCGTTATACAATCCCAAAGCCATACTCGTATACTTCCCATCCTGTTTAACTCCATATCCGGTGTAATTATGTTCCAAGAACGTCAATGCGAAATTGTACTTATCTCTAGCTATACGTAAAATCATGATTTCAGCACCAGGAACCGTTGGGTGTGTGACGTTGATAACAAACGGAGGTCTTACCAGAGCTAGAGCCCTAACTTCGCAACCGTTGAAATTAGAAATTTTCCTTGTAAGCAGGACATGCAGCACGTCAAAATTGATGTGCTCGCAATTGAACAAGTACCGACCTTTTTTGGTCTTCCCACAATCTTCATCGAAAGCGTGTACGGTATAAATATTGCTTAACACATCCAAAACAATCACTCTGCTCAAATACAATCCGGATAACGTCCTGAAAATCCCATCCAAATCTTCCTGGCCAGTGTAGACCACGAAATACTTCGCCTTCGGATTGAAATTCCTCGATGAGTGCAACAACCTAAAATACTGATCAAAATGTGTTTGAGAATTCGTAACTATTACATATAACTTAGCCCTAGGATCGACGTCCATGTGACTGAAATCATCATCCAAATTGATTATATTCATACTGGATGTTATGAAAACCCTCAACGCTGCTTCGACAATTTTTCCGATTTTGGTGTAAATGAATACGGAACGAAAGGTATCGACCCTGTGTTCTATTAGAGATATGCAATCAATTATATTCAGTTCGATTGAATGTGGTATTCCATATGAATTATAAGTCGAGTATTTTGGAATTACCGTTGTGTTTAAGAATGCTGCGTAAATCGTGTGTAACATGTATAAATTCATTTTTATGTACTGGCTTCACTGATTATATCCGCGTGCTATGGATTATTTTATTTATATAAGTTTGGGGATGTTTGTACCAGGAAATATTAATTACGCACATGGATAATATCTGTATACATACGTCTACATGTTGTGGAATTGTGTACTTGTCAAAAGTCCCTTGTTAAATTAATAAATTAATATTAAAAAGCAGTAGTCGTTGGTGTTAATAGTGTTACCAATTTTTTACATTTATGTAATCTATATTAGAAAGTTACACGAAGTACATACATATTTGCATTGGAGCGGTAGGTGTATATAAAGTTGCCACTGTTCATGCGCTGTTTTTGAATTTTGTTGGACAATAATCGCAACCGCAAATTCTCATGTTGCACTAAGAAATGTCTAATTATTATTACAAAATATTTTAAAAGCATTTCTAGGTTATTGGTGTTCATTTGAAGTAAATATGTGCAAATTTTGATGATCGGAAAAAAGCCCTCAGGAAAAAGCTTGTCGGATAAATGGCAACAGGAGAAAAAACACAAGCGAAAAATGCAAACGAATGAAAATGCCAACTAGTAAAGAAAGCCATGCTACCAAGGAAAGATGACTACAAAAAAAAACAAAACCCAAGGAAAAAAGTTTTTAAATGTGTGTATTTAAACCGGGCGTACAAAATTTCGACAAAAATATTGATGTGGCCATTCAGGTACTCCGGTAGGAGTATTTTTCCGATGTACTCATATTTATGGAAAAAAAGATATTGTTTATAAGTTGTTTAGTTTAGAAAAAAATGTAAATTGTATTGTTTTATGATTATTAACAAAAAATCTTGAAATATAGTTTCTTTCAAAAAATTAATTAGAATTTGTTCATTTTAACATTCTCTACAATTATTGTTAATGTAAATTTCATGCAACTATTACAGTTTTATAATTATTAAAAAATAATCTTGAAATACTGTTTTTTAAATTAATGAGAATTAAAAAAATGAGAATTACATAAAAATGTAAATTTAAAGTAAATACTATAGTTGGCTCATTTAATTTCAAATCACCCAAAATATCTCCTTGCCGTCATCATAGATTTTTGTAAAAAAAAATGTAATTGAAAAATGTTAAAATATTTTTTTTCAGAATTTCTTTGTCAAAACTAGGTCAATGGGTCATTTTGAAATTTGATGCAATTTAACAAAATGGTATCAATGGGTAAGATGGCGTTTAAGTTTGTAATAACTATAACTTTGTTATTTATGAACCAATTTTGTTCATTTGGTGATTTCACGTGGAATGACCCAGTTTCATAATTATTAGCAAAATTCATGAAGTATTATTTGTATTCTCTACTATTACTGTTAATGTAAATTTAAGATAAATATCATAGTTTCATAATTGTTAACAAAAAACCATAATATTGTTTTTTTTCAAAAATGTATGGGCCGAATCTTTTCATGCTGTTTATTTTAACATTCTCTACAATTATTATTGATGTAAATTTTATGAAGGTATTATAATTTCGTATTTATTAATAAGTAATGAAACTATTTTTTCAAAAATGTATGAGAATTTGAAAAAATCTATTCGTAATAAGTTGTTCGCTTTGGCATTCTCTACAATTATTGTCAACGGAAATTTTATGTATGTATTATAGCTTCATAGTTATTAACAAATTATCTTGAAATATTGATTTTTTTTAATTATGCGAATTTGAAAAAAGATTATCCTTTATAATAATTATAATAATTTATAATCATTATAAATAAACTAATTATTAGTTTATTTTGGCATTATCTACTATTATTGATAATGTAAATTTAATGTAAATATTATAGTTTAATCATTATTAACAAAAAAATATGAAACATTGTTTTTTCAAAAATGAATTAAAATTTAAAAAATCTATTCTTTGGAAGTTTTTAATGATGGCATTCTTTGTAATTATTGTTAATATAAATTTAATGCAATTATTATTGTTTCATAATTATTAACATAAAATCATATTTTTTTTTTAATTTATGAGAATTTGGAAAAAGCCAATTGTTTACAATAATTGTTAATGTGAATTTCATGTAAGTATTATAGTTTCATAATTATTAACAAAAAGTCTTGAAATGTTGATTTTTACAAAAATTTATGAAAATTTGAAACTGGCTATTCTTTACAAGTTGTACATTTTAGTGATTTCTACAATTACTGTTAATGTAAATTTTCTGTAATTTTAAGTTTATTAATGAATAATTTTAAAATATGGATTTATTTCAAAAATTTATGAGAATTTGAAAAAATCTACTCTTCATAAGTTGTTCATTTTAGATTATTTTAGTATTATTGTTGATGTAGATTTCATGTAAATATTATAGCTTCGTAATTATTAACAAGAAAACTTAAAATATTGTTTATTTTTCAAAAATTACCGAGAATTTGAAAAAGTTCATTGTTCAGTGTTGTAACACTCCAAAGCTTATACTACATTTACGCTACAGAGCGTGTATTAATAAACGCTGTTTCGTATATTTCAATTTTCACCTGATCAAATGAAAATATTTTAAAATCCAGTGAAGGGGTGTAAATGGATTTTCACGAAATCATAATCTAGAATGTATTTCTAGTTATTCTATAAAGTTTAACGTCGATTGCTATTATTTTTCTATTTTTTTCGAGCCGGCGCACTTGCTGGAAATTTTCACAACTTCGCCGCTTGATCAAATAAAAGTATTTAAAATTCCAGTGAACTTAAAAATTAAAATTCAAGAATAACACTCCGCCGCGCTGTTAAAATCTAAAACACCGAACAAACTCACCGGTGGAACTGGAAAATTTTGCCAGGTGCGAACCGCCGAATCATTTGACCTTTGCCCCGGAGGCAATTAGTATCCGGCGTAGATGTTTGCAAAAAACACATTCTTTCGTCGTCTGTTATCAATCCTTATCCACGATGCATGAACGCATTCCAGATTAAATCTCTTTTTAGTCATTGAAAACCGTTCGATTCGGCAGTTTACCTTCCACCGAGTGAGTGAGTGTCCGCGTGTTTTAGTGTGTGCAGAATATTGAAAATTACATTAATGGAAATGGATTATCAGTTATGAAGATAGTTCCTACTATTGGTAAGCGATTAAATAAAATTAGTTGCATTTTATTGAATGAATAATTTATTGTGAATTTTTCAATGCGATTTAATAATATATCTCAACACAAATAACGATAGGAGTAGAGAGACCATCAAGTCAATAGCTCATTTATGTAAAATTTATGGAATCAATTATTCACAATAATGATTTTTTGAATGCGATTTAATAATATCTGAATACAAAAATAACGGTGTAGTAGAGACCATCTGGTCAATAGTTCATTTATGTTATGCTACAATAATGTATACAAAAAAAATGGTGATGTGGCCATCATGTTACTTTCTCCGACTTGATGGTATTATTTATATTTACGCTTTCATGGTTTATTTTCAATTTAAATCATATTTTAAATGTACATCGAGAGGATGACACTGACGTTTAAAACGTCAAAATTATAAAAGATGGAAAAATTATACTTCAAATTCAAAAACTCAGTTTACTCAAAAACTAAAGGGATTTCGAAAAAAACTTATTCTTTAGAAATTGTTCATTTTGTAATTTTCTACAATTATTATTCACATAAATTTGCTGTAACTATTATCGTTTCATAATTATAAACCAAAAATTTAAAAAAAATTAATAAATTTTTTTCTCGAATAGCAATGATTTTATGAAAAATATTTTCAAGCAAAAGATATTCATTTCTTTGTTGTCTTTAATGTTTGTTTAAAAAATTTTGTGATATTTTTCATATTTAAGAAAACATTGGCAAAAAACAAAAAACAGTTAAGGTAAACACCCACTTCCGGTGTACGAAATTTTACCAAAAGCTTTTCAGTTCTTCAGATTATCAAATAAGACGTATGTTCAAAGTTTCATATCAATTGCTCTGCTAGTTTTTGAGATACAGCGCACACAGACAGACACACACACACACACACACAGACACACACACAGACACAAAAAAAAATTTTCCAGAAATTGTTGAAATGGCATCTAGGGACCCCAAAACGGATATTTCCGCAAAAAAAATTTTTGAAAAAAAAATCACGATCACAATACTTTCTCGTACTTCGTAACGGAGAAAGTAAAAATTACAAAATAAAATTAATTGCTATTATTTTTCAAAAACCATACATTTCACGAAAAATATTTTTAAGCAAAAAATGTTCATTTCTTTGCTTTCTTCAAGATTTGTTTGAGTTCTTTTATAGAACTTTTCATATTTAAAAAAATATCGGAGAAAAACAAAAAACGGTTAAGGTAAACACCTACTTCCGGTGTACGAAATTTTACCAAAAGCTTTTCAGTTCTTCGGATTATCAAATAAGGTTTATGTTCAAAGTTTGATGTTCATTCAAGTAGTAGTTTTTTAGATACAGCGTGCACAAGCAAACAGGCATACATTTTAACAGGAATGCATATTGAAAAAATGGTGATGTGGCCATCATGTTACTTTCTCCGACTTGATGGTATCATTTATATTTACGTTTTCATGGTTCATTTTCAATTGAAATCATATTTTAAATGTACATCGAGCGTTGCGTAAACTTGGATGAAACTGACGTTTAAAACGTCAAAATTATGAAACGGAAAAAATATACTTCAAATTCAAAAACTCGGTTTACTCAAAAACTAACGAGATTTCGAAAAAAACTTATTCTTTAGAAGTTGTTCATTTTGCTATTCTCTACAATTATTATTCACACAAATTTGCTGTAACTATTATCGTTTCATAATTATAAACCAAAAGTTAAAAAAAAAATAATAAATTTTTTTCTCGAATAGCAATGATTTTATGAAAAATATTTTCAAGCAAAAGATGTTCATTTCTTTGTTGTCTTCAATGTTTGTTTAAATGTTTTTGTGATATTTTTCATATTTAAGAAAATATTGACAAAAAACAAAAAACAGTTAAGGTAAACACCCACTTCCGGTGTACGAAATTTTACCAAAAGCTTTTCAGTTCTTCAGATTATCAAATAAGACGTATGTTGAAAGTTTCATATCAATTGCTCTATTAGTTTTTGAGATACAGCGCACACAGACAGACACACACACACACACACACACACACACACACACACAGACAGACAGACACACACACACACAGACACAAATTTTTTTTTTCCAGAAATTGTTGAAATGGCATCTAGGGACCCCAAAACGGATATTTCCGTAAAAAAATTTTTTGAAAAAAAAATCACGATCACAATACTTTCTCGTACTTCGTAACGGAGAAAGTAAAAATACGGCATTAGTAGCTTATTGACAAATTTAATTACATTTACCTTCTTACTAAATACCAGTTAGCTTTCTCACCATCGAATGGGTTTATTTTCTGGAGCTTAAATAACCAATTAAAAAAAAAAATTTAATGATTAATTTTTTAAATCGTACAATTTTCGATTTTGGTGTGTTGCTGTTTCTTTTCAATCTCGGATTTGGCACTCATATTTATTCGGAATCCGAAATCTATAATTTTTCAATTAATTTTAAACTCTTAAAACGAATTTCTCTTTTGATTATTTTTTTCTATCCTTCTAAGCAATTTTTGTTTTCCCATTTTCAGTTTGGAAAATTGCTGTTTTGTTTTAACCTAAGATGAGAAATCAAAAATGTTTATTTTTTTTAGATAGAAGTTGAACTTTTTTACAACTTTTAAATTCGTAGAATGCATATTTCGTTTCCCCAGACATTGTTTAGAATGCTATAATTTGACAATTGTTTTAACGAAAAATCAGAAATGTATTGTCCTGTTCATAAATCTTAAACTTTTAAAGCAAATTCGGTTCATTAATTCAATGATTAAACCAATGCAGAAATTTAATTTTGATTGGAATTTAAATCTCGTTACACTTGTAGAATTTTACTAATTCTACTGCAATTCAATATATTTTTTTCTGTTTTTTTATCATAGAGTACAAGTTTTAAAGTTTAAATGAATTTAAAATTCGTTACACTTGTGGGATTTTACAAATTTTATTACTTAACTTAAAATATTAATTTTCAAAAATTGACTCCATTTCAATAGTCACATTGATTGCTCCTTTGTACTTAAACTGATTGGTTTTCGATGCACCCTTATCGGGACTTTAAGAGTAGCGAATGGCCTGATAAGTAACGCCAATTTTAAACTGTTTTCAAATAATATTTCTGACTTTAAATCTAATTTATCACGAATAGATCTATCGGTATTTGTTTGTGGTCAAATTTAGATAATTGCAACTTTCTTGCGGGGGTTTTCATTATTTTAATTATTTATGTCTTGCGTATTGCATTGTATTGTTTCTACTTGTTTTTATTTGTCATCTCAAAGTTGTCGCAATTTTAAATTTTAAATTGTAATTTTAACTTTTGTATTTTTATATTTTATATTAATATTTTATTTCATATTTTGTTTTATATTTTATATTCTAATTAATTCTTAAATGTACGGAGTGAATCCCGTTAAATACGGGGTTTTCAAAAAAGTAGATATTTTGAAAAAAGTGTCAATTTTTTCAAATAAATATATCTCTGTTATTATGACAGATAGAAAAACACTGTAAAGGACAAAGTTGTAGATCATTTTACGCAGCTTAATAAAATAAATTCAGAAAATTTTTACCGCCATTATTTTCCGAGATATGACGCAAACTTACATTTGTTTTTAATATAAACCATACTTGGCTATGACCTCAGTCGAAAGACTATTTTTTTCTCTTTAATCCGATATCACATATGACATAGTTATTTCTAAAAATAAGTGAGTTACAGTCATTTTTAAGATTGATTATAAATCAAAAAATAGTTAGCCATGAAAAAGATGAAAGTAAAACAATTGCAGTTGTTTATAACAACAATAAAATATTATGGTTATTATTTTTATAGAGATAAACAAAGTTGACAAAAAACAACATAAAATATTATAATTCTTTAATTATCAAAATAATAATAGGATCGTTTAATCGAAACTGCATTAATTAATAAATAAACAGTGTGATATTAACTAAGTAAAAGTGCGTTTTATTTAAATAATAATAGGAGACAAATTTAATTTTAAAAAGATGTAATTTATGCCATAATAATAATGGTGGACTTTTTGAGCATCTTTTGTAATATTAAAATGTGTCCTGTCAAAAATTTATACATTTTCAAAAATCGTAGTTATTTCTAAAGGTAGATGTTTTGTATCTTGTCAGTATTTTTTAAACAATGATTTTGAAAAAATAGATTTTAGATTAATGTGAAATGTAATAATTTGTTGTGCGCACCCTGTGAGGATTGATAAAAGTGAGTAATTTTCCGTGTGAGCATTTTTCAGTGTGAGCAATTTTCGTGTGCGCAATTATCACTGTACGTTATTTTCTGTGTGCAGAGTTTTCCGTGTGAGGAGTTTTCGTGTGCGGAGTTTTCGCTGTGCGCACATTTTTGTGCGCAGTTTTCGCGTGAGCAGTCTTCCTGTGCGGATATGTCTGGTCACGGTTTAATAATATACTGTTAATGTCACTTCAATAATTTTATAATAATCCCGAAAATATTGTATTTTTCAAAAACTAATGATATTTTGAAAAACCTATTCTTTGCAAGTTCTTAATTTTTAAATTCTCTGTAATTATTATTTACGTAAATTTCATGTAACTCTTATGGTTTCATAATTATACACAAATCGTCATGCAAATATTTGAATCAAATATGATAGCAATAAATTATAAAAGTAAAAATGAACCAATAATACTATGTTTAGATCTCAATTCTTCATATTTTTCAAATGAAGCTATTTTTTATAAAATAAATTACAAGTATTTTAATTGAATAGTACTAAAAACAACTGAATAACGGTGCCGGTAACAGCAGAAATAACACTAGTACTGCTGTTTGTAGATAATTAAATTACGCTGTTTTTAAAATTGAAAGCCATTTTATTTTATTTCCAAGAAATTTTAACCTCAAAAAAGAAAAACTAAAAATTAGCAATAAAAGTGAGAGCTAAAATTGCATTCACAGAATATTTTTGTAGGTATTTAAATCCTCCATATTTTTTTCTCAAAGTTTGTTCTGATTTTGCCCACCAATATTCGATAAATACTTGAAAATTACAAAATTGCTTTCTTGTGCCATTAGTAATACAAATAATTGTATAGCTTGGTATTGTAAAGTCGCTGGAATGACATCCATGGAATCACTTTGTAAGTAATTCAATACTTCGTTACATTTAATAAAAATTAGTTTTTTTTTTATTTGATACAATCAACTCGCAAAAATATTGAAATTCTCAATAATAACTACTTGTATGAAATTTGAGATGACAATTAATAATTTAGTTTACTTGTTGGCGGTTTAGCTGAAGCTACACTAGTAGTACCATTTTGTAGGTCAATTAACTATCCACATTTTTCATCTGAAAAACTTTTTGATGCCGCGTACCAATTTACCAGTAAATGCGAAAAATTGCAAAAATGGCTTGTATAAATTATTGATGGGAACAATTGAATAACTTGATAGTAATTACAGTTAAAATCACACTACTAGCATTACATTATATACTCCATCTCCTCATAGATTAGACTTTTTTGAGATCTTGAGTGACAGAAATCGCACTAGGTTGCCGAACAACACTCGCTACAAAAAGTAGTACTTACGAAACTTCATTTATTGCGAATCCCACTCAAGAATCTTGACGCGTAGGTGTGTGGTTGGTTCGTCACATCATTTAGAATGTTCTCCATGGCGGAAATCAAGAACAATTAAATAATAACAAACTGTCAGTAATGTATCTATTGGCGACTTCGCGTGTGAATGTATTGGAAGTATACCGGTACCAACACGTGCTGCAAAATTAAATTTCTGTCACCAAAGATGTCAAAAAAGTCTAATCTTTCAGTGGATATGGTATAGCTAATTAAATTTTCTGTCTTCTTTATTCGACACATTTTTTATATTTTTTTTATAAATAATTGAACATTACAGAAATTACTGAGAAAAACAATTGAATAACTTGATGGTGGTTACATCTGAAGTCACATATATAGTCAGTGGCGGCTCGTGGAACACATTAATGGTAGAGCCACTTCTCCCTCACTTTTTGAAAAACAAAGAACGATTTATCTTCCTAGACCAAAGTAAGAATTAATTAAAAATTCTTGCTTACCTTAAAACTACAGGTAGTACCATGGTTCCTTGGCTCTATATAACGAGCCGCCCCTGACTATGATTACTTTCTATTTGAAACACATTGTATAAACTAAGCAATAATAAAGCTACTGCATTGCTTACCATTGACTTTCTATTTTTTGTTTGATTTTTAGAGGATAATTCTTGAATGGATGACTGGATTTCGAAAAAAAAAATGGTGATGTGGCCATCATGTTACTTTCTCCGACTTTATATTTACGTTTTCATGGGTTCATTTTCAATTGAAATCATATTTTAAATGTACATCGAGCGGATGAAACTGACGTTTAAAACGTCAAAATCATGAAATATGGAAAAATTATACTTCAAATTCAAAAACTCGGTTTACTCAAAAACTAATGAGATTTCGAAAAAAACGTATTCTTTAGAAGTTGTTCATTTTGACATTCTCTACAATTATTATTCACATAAATTTGCTGTAACAATTATCGTTTCATAATTATAAACCAAAAATTTAAAAAAAATAATAAAGTTTTTTCTCGAATAGCAATGATTTTATGAAAAATATTTTCAAGCAAAAGATGTTCATTTCTTTGTTGTCTTTGATATTTGTTTAAATGTTTTGTAATATTCTACATATTTAAGAAAATATTGGCAAAAAACAAAAAACAGTTAAGGTAAACACCCACTTCCGGTGTACGAAATTTTACCAAAAGCTTTTCAGTTCTTCAGATTATCAAATAAGACTTATGTTCAAAGTTTCATATCAATTGCTTTGTTAGTTTTTGAGATACAGCGCACACAGACAGACACACACACACACACACACACAGACAGACACACACACACACACACACACAGACACAAAAAAATTTTTTCCAGAAATTGTTGAAATGGCATCTAGGGACCCCAAAACGGATATTTCCGTAAAAAAAATTTTTGAAAAAAAAATCACGATCACAATACTTTCTCGTACTTCGTAACGGAGAAAGTAAAAAACAGTTTTGGTGTGGAAAAGATACCGAAATTAAATTCACCCTTCAAATGTTTTTCAATTGTTTGTTTTTCTCGGATAACCCTTGAACCAGCGGCGGCTCTTGGATGTTCGGCGAGGAGGCCACGAAAGAAAATTTGACCAAAATAGCAGAGGAATATTTGCTTCCTCTATAAGAGTAAGTAGTGCAGCACG
This sequence comes from Ocypus olens, assembly GCA_910593695.2. NCBI lineage: Eukaryota > Metazoa > Arthropoda > Insecta > Coleoptera > Staphylinidae > Ocypus > Ocypus olens. The sequence goes on along the minus strand of OU343053.1, from coordinate 13,097,257 downwards.
ACCCTCCTCTACGAAGATCCACGAGCCGCCGCTGCCTTGAACGAATGATGAATGAACTCTAGTATTGTACTTAGCAAATAAGTTTAGATCAGATAAAAAAAAGTAGATTATGCATTTCATTGCTTGATGCAGAAAAAATCCAAAATTCCTGCAAATATTTGAAAATGAAATAATTCTCTAACATAAATCCCGCAGACTATATTTTCCAAATAAATATCAAAGTAAATTAATTTTATCTAAAAATAAACCCCACTTTTAAATTAAAACCCACCACGAATATAAAAGATATAAAATTAAATAAATAACCAAAAATGTAGGTGGCAAAATCTAAAGGACAAAAATCAAAAACTTCGACCACAAAAAAAAAATCCGCAAAAAAAATCACAATTTTTTTTTCCGGTATTTTCTTTCGTTTGTTGAAATTTTCGATTTTTTTGTCTACATTTTTTATGTTTATTTTTAGTTTGTCTAAATTTAGGACAAAAGGTCAAAAACTCAGGTCTAAAAATAAAAAATGCAGACCGAGAAATCCAAAATTTCAACAAATTAATCGAATATTTTGGCCAAAAAATAAAAAAATCGGAACAAATCTAAAATATCGGCAAAAAATTTAAAAAAACCGATCTAAAAATAAAAATGCAGACCAAAAAATTGAAAACGCAAGCAAAAGAAAAATAATTTGCCACTTTCAACCCCAAAAATAACTCTTTTTACCTTAAAATAAGATCCGACGAGAAATTCGAAAATTACAGCAAACATTTTTTAAAAGATCGCACAATAAAATCAATAATTCTGCTTAAGAAAATCTAAAATTCGTACCCAACAAACAAATCAAAAGTTGAAATAAGAATAATAAATAAACGTTGATTAACTAGTAACCCCTTTTTTACAATATATACATTAATTACAGGAATGAGAAATAAATTTTAATAATTGATTCATTCATAACTTAAATTATAATGTAAATGTGTAGAAACATATAAATTAAATAAATTAAAATTAAATTAGTAGAGAAAAACGGAACAATTTAATGAAATAAAGAAAATTTCGGACACAAGACCACAAATTGAAACCTAAATAATCGAAAATACAAAATATAGGCCAAAAAGTAAAAATCTACAACAAGGCCTAAAAAGGTGAAAATTTAACAAAACATCGAAAACGGGCGTAAAGATAAAAATTGCAAACAAAAAAATCGAAAATTCTCACAAACCAATCGAATATTTTGGTCAAAATAAAGAAAAATTAAACAAAAAAATCCAAAATACAGAAATCTAAAATATGAGACAGAGAATCGCAAAGAACGCGGATAAAAAAATCGAAAATTTAGGTAGAAGCAAAATTATTGGCCACTTTCAGGCGCCAAAAATAAGAAGGTCGAAAATAATACCTAAAAAATAAAAAAATCACGAAATGAAATCAATAATCCAAGTTAAAAAATCCAAAATTTAGGATAAAAAAATAGACTAAAAACCTAAAATTCTGACAAATAAAAAAACAATAATTTTAGAGCAGAAGATAAAAAATATAAATCTTCAATGTTGTCCAAAAAGTTGAAAATTTGGACAAAACATCAAAAACTCGGGCCTAAAGATAATAATAATAATAATAATAATCATAATAATAATAATAATAATTCTTTATTGGTGGAGCAGATCAAAATTACATGATGTTCACAGGTCAAATTAAATATTACATATATAAATAGAATGATATAAAAAACATTAATAAAATTTAAAATTTACGCAATACGTATATCGACGATATCACAGTCAGATTAAAATAATAATAATAAATAAATGCAGACTAAATGAAAAATCAAAAATGGTGATGTTACTTTCTCCGACTTGATGGTATCATTTATATTTACGCTTACATGTTTTTTACCTCGGATGAAACTGACGTTTAAGACGTCCAAATTATGAAAGAAAGAAAAATTATACTTCAAATTCAAAAACTCAGTTTACTCAAAAACTAAAGAGATTTTGAAAAAAAAAATTTTTATAAGTTGTTAATTTTGGTATTCTGTACAATTATTATTAACATAAATTTGCTGTAACTATTATCGTTTCATAATTATAAACCAAAAATGAAGAAAAAAGTAATAAAGATTTTTCTCGAATAACAATGATTTTATGAAAAATATTTTCAAACCAAAGATTTTTTTATTGTCTTCAATATTTGTTTAAATGTTTTTGTGATATTTTTCATATTTAAAAAATGTTTGTGAAAAAACAAAAAACAGTTAGGTAAACACCCACTTCCCGCGTACGAAATTTTACCAAAAGCTTTTCAGTTCTTCGGATTATTAAATAAGACTTATGTTCAAAGTTTCGTATCAATTGCTCAATTATTTTTTGAGAAACAGCGCGCACAGACAGACAGACACACACACACAATTTTTACTTTCTCCGTTACGAAGTACGAGAAAGTATAGTGATCGTGATTTTTTTTTCAAAACTTTTTTTTAGGGAAATATCCGTTTTGGGGTCCCTAGATGCCATTTCAACAATTTCTGGAAAAAAAAAATTTTAACAATAAACTCGAAGTTAGGTCAAAATAAAGAAAAATTCAAGTCAAAAGATTAAAAAAAATAATAATAAAAATCTATAATGTTAGTCAGAAAGTCGAAAATTTAGACAGTACATCGAAAACTCGCGCCTAAAGATAATAAATGCAGACTAAAAAATCGAAAATTTCAACAAACAAAACTCGAAAATACCAGAAAAAAATCTCGCATATAAATCAATAATTCAGGTTATAGATATTTTAACCAAAATCCATTCAAAAATTTGGAACTGGAATTAAAAATTCGGCCCGCAAAATCAAAAATGCGGGCCAAAACATAATTTTTTTTAATAATTAAGTCAAAATAAAGAATAGCAAAAAATTGAAAATACAGGTCAAAAATCTTCAAATTATAAATACGGCAGGTAAAATCAAAAATGCGGTCCAAAACGTCGAAGATTTTAACAATTAAATCGAAAATTTAGGTCAAAATAAAGAATATTTAGGCCAAATGATCAAAAATTTAGACTAAAAAAATCGAAAATACCTATTTATTAATAAAAAATGCACAATATTTTAGTAAGAAATTTGTAAATTAGTCTGAAAAATTACTATTGCTCAAAATAATTTTCCAATTTTTTTAATTGCAAAACATTTTTGAGCTTGAAACTACAGGTAGTGCCATGGCTCCGTTGCTCTATATAACGAGCCGCCCCTGTATGTAGTACTATATATTAGGTCATTTAATTATCCTTATATTTTATTTAAATCATTTTTTGATTATGCATACCAATTAAAAAAAAAAAAAATAGAAAAATATAGATAAAAAATGAATTACTTAATGGTGGTGACAGAGGAGTTTTTGAACATCTCCCACCGATCTCCTATAATGAATTAAAAATTGAGATTAGAGATGGACGAAATGACTTTGATGATTTTTGTGAGTCGACTCGTGGAAGAGACTCGACTGACTGAAATGAGCCGACTTTTGTTTCATTGGAAGAAGTAATAAGGTATGTCGGGAAAAAAGTGAGCAAAAAAATGTCCTCACCTGCAAAAATGTATAATATTTAAACTGCTGTTATCCTTGGTTGTTTGCAAAGTCGACTGGTGTCAAAGACTCGACTGAAATGAACCGACTATTGACTCATTGGAAGTACATCAGGAAAAAAGTGATTGGCAAAAAAAATGTTCTCACCTGCAAACATGTATATTTTAACTAGTGATGGGCAAGATCGATCAAGAAAGATCGAGTACTCGATATTTGCAAATGATCGAGCCGCTCGATCTTTTGATCGATCAACGCTGCTCGATGTTTTGATCGATCAACGCCGCTCGATCTTCTGATCGATCAACGCCGCTCGATTTTTTGATCGATCAACGCGGCTCGATCTTCTTACGTCGCTCGATCTTTTAATCGATCAAAGCTGCTCGATCTTTACGAGCCGCTCGATCTTCACAAGCCGCTCGATCAGATCGTGCAAAAGATCGATCGGCTCGATACATCAACTGATCGATCACCGATTGATCGATCTTTGAGATACTCGATCTTGCCCATCACTAATTTTAACTGCTGTTTAACCTTCCTTATTTGCAAAGAGTCGACTCATTCTTAAAAGAGTCGACTCTCTTTACAATGTTGAAGAGCAAAAAAAAGGTCCTCACGTACAATAATATATGTAACAAGCTAACAAAAACTGTTACAAACATGCATTACTCAATTTGAGTCACTCATGATAACACTTTACTGATCCACTTATTTCCATGAATCGACTTTTCGAATCGACTCACTCATGAGTTACCCATCTTTAATTGAGATACCCACTTTTCCATGTAAAATCGGAAAGGGTCCACTTTAATGATGAACAATAAAAAACAACCCACAAAATCACCCGTTAAGTGCCATGAATTTATTTTTTAAATAAATTGATTGTTTCGCGTGGCGCCTTCCTGCTGGAACCACACTTACTTAAGATTCCGTTGATGCCGTAAATCAAACCGTATATCATCATATTACGATCAGATTTTACAGTTACCGCATTTTTAAGTGTGGATCCAACACACCCCCGGCATTCCATATATGCTAATCGGAAGAAGCATAGATCTGTCAAAATATCATATGTACTGTTCGAGAGAGAGAAGAAGGACATTTGTTAAATCCAGCTCTCAATTTTGGACTCTTTTTAGTTACAAAATGTTACAATTTTTACTTTCTCCGTTACGAAGTACGAGAAAGTATTGTGATCGTGATTTTTTTTCAAAATTTTTTTTTTACCCCATCTTCAGATGCCATTTCAACAATTTCTGAAAAAAAAAATTTTGTTTCTGTGTGTGTGTGCGTGTGTCTGTGCGTGTGTGTTTCTGTGCGTGTGTGTTTCTGTGCGTGTGTGTTTCTGTGCGTGTGTGTTTCTGTGCGCGCTGTATCTCAAAAACTAATAAAGCAATTTAAATGAAACTTTGAACATACGTCTTATTTGATAATATGAAGAACTGAAAAGCATTTGGTAAAATTTCGTACACCGGAAATGGGTGTTTACCTTAACTGTTTTTTGTTTTTTGCCAATATTTTCTTATATAAGAAAAACATCACAAAAATATTAAACGAACATTGAAAACGACGAAGAAATGAATAACTTTTGCTTGAAAACATTTTTCATAAAATCATTTTTATTAGAGAAAAAAATGTATTATTATTTTTTTTGGTTTATAATTATAAAACGATAATATTTATAGCAAATTTATGTTAATTATAATTGTGGAGAATGCTAAAATGAATAACATAAAGAATAAGTTTTTTCGAAATCCCTTTAGTTTTTGAGTAAACTGAGTTTTTGAATTTTTTGAGTATAATTTTTCCATCTTTCATAATTTTGACGTTTTAAACATCAGTTTCATCTGAGTTAACACAACGCTCGATGTACATTTAAAATATTATTTAAATTGAAAATAAACCATGAAACTGTAAATATAAATGATACCATCAAGTCGGAGAAACTAACATGATGGCCACATCACCAATTTTTTTTTTTAATTTCAAACAAAGTATTAGTATTTCTGCAATTTGAAAATGAAAACGTAGTACCTATATACTACGTTTTCATTGACCGTTTGAAAAAATCACTGGGACAATGCGAAAACCATTCATTGCGGTCAAGTCCAATAATTTCAATTTGTCCTCAACACGAGTAAACAATGGTTACAGTTTCGTTCGACCTTTTTATCATCCTCTTCCTGCTGCTAATTACGAATCCGTGTATTACGGATTAAATCAATTTGATTATCTAGAATTAAAGTTGTTATGTCACGAAACTCGAATGGTTTTGTAAACAAATAAGCATGTGTACGTAATAAAAATAGATATTTTGTGTAATCCGTTAAAAATGAAGGCTGTAATTATTGCTTTTCTAAATATGTTACCTTGTAATTTACTAGACGAGTCTTAATACAATTAATAATGCTTTATTAGAATAAACCGCGGGATAACAGGAAGCCACACAGCATGTGGATGAATTGGCGCCATCTAAATGCAGCCACTAGAAGTAATACTAACATTTTAGCCCGTTTTAGACGACGTTATTTTCTTGTACAAGAAAATTGTAATAGAATATGTGACCAAAAAATATTTGCTAGTGCGAAATCCCCATTTTTCATCATATATGAGGAGCTTTTTTTTAATTCGCAACATGTCCATTATTACTTAATGTGAGGTATTTAAGAAAATGTTGTGGTAAGGAAAGCATTCAACTCTATCCACTGAAAATTTTACTAGTTATAAAGTTGTGTACAGCAATGGAAAAAATTAGTGTTTAATAAACCTATCACAATTTATATATATATATATATATATATATATATATATATATATATGCAATGGACATTAGAGTGGTTCTTATTTTAGAAGTATGTGAAAATTAACGGGACAACCTGGAAATTTGTTCGTATATACAAAAAACTAATGTAAATTTTGAGCCACATCGAACATTGCGTAACCGAGCCCTGGCCCTCTAAAATTTGAAAAAGTCGGTTTATTCCCTTTTTTTTCATTTTGGTCCACCCTTATGGCCAAATTATATATTATGTCGACAGAGGACGTTAATGTGAATCCAAAACGTATTTATTTGTTGAAATTAGACTAAAATTGACGAACGTATGAATGTTTTAACGCGCCTCTATTCATAGAAATCGGAATTACATTATAACAGAGCCATGACTAATTGAACCAAAATTGGCAGCTCCATCTCGTTTTTAGCTTTTGACATTTGATAATATTAGTTTGATGCAGAGGTTTTAGTCTGCGCCACAGTCTGCAAGAGGGTAGAGGGGTAATTTTCGTGCGGCCTGTGGCTAATACTAACACCTCTGGTTTGATGTTTTCGGTGGCATTTTGTAACGAAAATATAAAGTTGCTTTCAAAATGAGTGAAAGAACCCTATTAAAAAAAAAGAAAACAAAATTACAGGCCAAAGATCTAAAATATCGACCGGAAAATGAAAAACTCTGGACTGAACGTAAACAATGCAGACTGAAAACTTGAGAATTCAAGTAAAGGAAAATTAATTTGCCATTTTCACCCCCAAAATAACTCTTTAGTTCAAAATAAGTTTCCGACTAAAAACTCGGAAATAATAGGCAAAAAATAAAAAAATTCACACAATAAAATCAATCATTCAAGTTAGAAAATCTAAAAAACGGGACAAAAAATCATAAATTTAGACCAAAAATCGAAAATCAAAAAAATGAACAAAATTTCGGCCAAAATAAAGAAAATTTAGGACAGAAGATCAAAAATTTAGACCGCAAAGTCGAAAATGCAAGTAAAAAATCTAAAATATTGGCAAAAAATTAAAAATCAAAAATAGTGACCAAAAAAATGTAGACCCAAAATCGTACACTGGGACCTAAAAATAAAAATAGAGAGCAAAAAAATCGAAAATTTCTGCTAAAATAAAGAAAAGGTAGGACAGAAGATCAAGAATTTAGACTACAAAATCGAATATATAGGTCAAAAATCTAAAATATAAAGGGTGTATTTGAAATAACGAACAGGCTCGTAACCACAAAAAGATTATATTATTTTTAAACAATATTCGCAATTATTTTGTTTATAACTGTAACAAAAAGCCCGCAATTAATTATTAAAGTTAATGAGTGAAAATACGCAACATGTTTGGGGGCAGTGGTAATGTGACCTAATTTTTAAACGGCATCGGCTTTAGATCGAATTACAACAAGCGCGTAGAAAATATCTGAGTGCTCTTTAAGCGTCAATGAACTTGAGGACTGTTTATCTTTTACAAGAAAAAAAAAAACGTTGCGATAACACTTCAAATTTCGGAGGCAAGAAATCGTATCTCGCGTTTTAAATAAACAAACACACATTCCATGCCGACCTAATTAAATGAGAAAAGCATCTGTTCTCAAAATGTTTAAAAAACCCCGAAAAATTAGGAAAATTCAAAAAATGTTTCAAATAAATTTTGGCGGAAATGGGTTCACAAATATTTTGTGTATGTGCCCTTAAATGCCTGTTCGTTATTTCAAATACACCCTGTATACTTAAAAAAATCTACAATCGGGACCAAGAAATATTTTCTTCCAAAAATTGAAAAAAAAATGCAGACACAGTAATTAATCATTCAGGTTAAAAATTCAAAATATAGGGCCAAAAATAAGAAATTCGAGCTTAAAAATAAAAAAATACGGACTAAAAATTCGAAAATTCTAACAAACAAATCGAAAATTTGGGTTAAAATAAAGAATAATAAGAAAATAATAAAAGACAAATAAAAAATTAACACTTGGTTTGTTTCATAAATTTGTTGTTTATTTACTCGACAAGTTTCGCTTGTTACAGCATTTTCAAAAACTCTTAAAAATATTGTAACAGGCGAAACTAGTCGAGTAAATAAACTACAAATTTGTGAAACAAACCAAGTATTAATTTTTTATTTATCTTTTATTATTTTCAAAATTTTTCACAAAGTGATAAATGAGCAAGTTATTCAAGAAAAAGAGAAAAGAATATTTAGGCCAAAAGATCACAAAACACAAAAAAAGTGGTGAAAAATCGAAAAAACATGCCAAAGATCTTAAATATGAGCCAAAAAATCAAAAATCGCGGTCTAGAAATATGAAATGCAGACAAAAAAATTGAAAATTTAAGTAAAAGAAATATTTGTAGCCCCAAAAATAACACTTTAGTCCAAAATAAGTTTCCGATCCGACACTCGAAAATAATGGCCACAAAATAAAAAAAAAATACGAAGAAAGAACAAGTCAGTTTACAAAATCAAAAATTTAGATTTAAAAAAAACACGGAAATACCGGCAAAAATGGTGATGTGGCCATCATGTTACTTTCTCCGACTTTATATTTACGTTTTCATGGGTTTATTTTCAATTGAAATCATATTTTAAATGTACATCGAGTGTTGCGTAAACTCGGATGAAACTGACGTTTAAAACGTCAAAATTATGAAAGATGGAAAAATTATACTTCAAATTCAAAAACTACGTTTACTCGAAAACTAACAAGATTTCGAAAAAAACTTATTCTTTAGAAGTTGTTCATTTTGGCATTCTCTACAATTATTATTCACATAAAATTGCTTTAACTATTATCGTTTCATAATTATAAACCAAAAATTAGAAAAAATTAATAAATTTTTTTCTCGAATAGCAATGAATTTATGAAAAATATTTTCAAGCAAAAGCTATTCATTTCTTTATTTTCTTCGATGTTTGTTTAAATGTTTTTGTGATATTTTTTATATTTAAAAAAATATTGGCAAAAAACAAAAAACAGTTAAGGTAAACACCCACTTCCGGTGTACGAAATTTTACCAAAAGCTCTTGAGTTCTTCGGATTATCAAATAAGACTTATATTCAAAGTTTCATATCAATTGCTCTATTGGTTTTTGAGATACAGCGCACACAGCCAGACACACACACACACACACAGACACACACAGAGACAGACACACACACACACACACAGACACAAAAAAAATTCCAGAAATTGTTGAAATGGCATCTAGGGACCCCAGAACGGATATTTCCGTAAAAAAAATTTAAAAAAAAAAAATCACGATCACAATACTTTCTCGTACTTCGTAACGGAGAAAGTAAAAAATAAAAAATATGTGCATAATAATCAATAATTTAGGTTAAAAATCCAGAATATATCCTTCAGCCCTGACATCTTAGGAGGGTAGAATAGGGACCATCCACCACCCCCTGTTTCTTTTTTAGTTAAAACTAGATAATCGCGTTTCGTATTATTTCTAAATTTTCAACTACGCAAACTAATTGCCAAAGAAGTTTCGAACACTCAACAGTGTTTTGTAGGTGAAAATAAAATTGATACGAAGGGTGGTGTGTAGTCCGTATCCTAAAACCCAACCTCTAATCCACGCGCCAAAATGTCTAGCAACAAATAAGTTAATAAAAAAATACAATTTTTTATGTTTTTTTCTTAATTCTATGCATTGATTTCTATGGAATAGGACCCACCCACCACTTCCCGTTTATCTTTAGTTTTAAAGTGGATGATCACGTTCGAGCCCAAACATCAAACGGTGCAAATTTTAACAAACAAATAAAAAATTTAGGCCAAAATAAAGAATATTTAGGCAAAAAAAAAACGGTAGAAACGTACCAAAGAACTTAAATATGAACGAAAAAATCAAAAATTCCGGTCTAGAAATAGAAAATGCAGACCGAAAAATTGAAAATTCAGCTTAGCCTAAAATAATTTTCCGACCAGAAACTTAAAATGCATTCATAAAGAACAATAGTCAGGTGACAAAATCTAAAATAAAGGATAAAAAATCAAAAATCTATACAAAAAAACTCGAAAATGCCGCCAAAACAATCAAAAATGAGCAAAATAATCAATAATTCAGTTTAAAAAATCCAAAATATAGGGTCTAAAAATCAAAAAGTGTTGCTATGTCATAGAGGATATTAGTATCACTAGAAATTTTAATAAAAATACGTTAATTGGTAATATCTAAAAAAGCACGAAAGTATGATACAACTAAAACATTCACAACTCCATTCATTTTAGTCCGATTTTAACAAATAAATTAGTTTTGAATTCGTATTAACGTCCTCTGTAGATACATTATATAGTTTGCTCATTATTAGGGTGGACCGTTTCATATTAGGGGGGACCAAAATGAAAAAAAGGGAATAAACCGTTTCTTTCAAACTTTAGAGGCCCAGAGCTCGGTTAGGCAATGGTCGATATAGCTCAAAATTTACAGTTATTAGTTTTTTGTATATACGAACAAGTTTCCCGATTGTCCCGTTGATTTTTACATTATCGATTTTCGATACTCCCCTATACATGCTATAACCACTCTAATGGACATGTTTCATTTTCAAAACAAAAGGCGCGCAATGTGTTTAAGGTTTGCTTTAAAAAATGCTTTATTCCTTTCTAACAATACAGAAAACTTAATAAACAATTGAAAAAAGAACAAAAACAGACTTTCTTAAGGAATGAACTTTGGTAGATGTTGCACACATTTTAAAAAGTATCTTTAAACTTGTAATTCCGTTTCTTCTCGCAAACAATTACATTCTTCGGTATTGCTGCACTCCTCTGGTCGGTCGATTATGAAATCTCGTAAAATATCGAAGTACCGGTCAAGGTCGTCTTGAAGGTACCAGTTCTCTCCAAATCGTTGCTTGAGCAATTTATTAACTGCCCGTCCTTTATCTTGAGTGATACCTAGAACGTCTTGAACTCTTGACAACAAAACATGGCGAAACATGGGTCATGTTCTTTCCTCGTTTAAGAAGAGACGCAGGTACATTCATACGGTAATTCATTTCAGTTTTTATTTTTACAATCGCTTGTCTATTAGCGTAAGTTTTGTAAAAAAAAAAATCGTTTTTGACAAATCTTTCAGATTGTAAACTTCCCATTCATCATTTTGCAATGAGTGAATAGTACCAAACATAGCCTGAATAAGTTTTTTTGAATTTTTTTTTTTTTTTTTTTGAATTTATGTAATACTCTCTGCAATAAGTAAGGTGTTTCTATTTTATTTAGTACCAAACAGTTTATAAAAGTTTTCATAATCTTTAGGTAGTATTATAGTAGAATGTTTCTTTAGCTCTTTTTCTACCCTACCAAATACCCTATCGGCCGGCAGATACGAATGGCCACGTACCGGAAAAACGACTCAAGAAGATCTTTTGGAGACTCGTTACGTAACCATCACAACAGCAGGTGCATTAAGATGGCATTTTTATTTTGCCCCCCGCAACCGTCGTAGAAGAGTCTTAACTTTCGCGGTGTATTGTCATCGGTAAAAGCGCAAAAAATGCAGATCCAATTTCGTTTGATCCCCTTGCAGACAGATTTTCCGTCCAGGTTTAAAAATGTGGTTTCTTTAAGAGATATAAACAATACAAAACGCATAGAAAGCCATCTGGAGTTAATAGTACGCTTCTTGTATTGGAAGTTTTGGTAAGTTGTGAACCTGCTGGAGGTCAAAACACAATGAAAGTGTCTCTTCAGATTCTTCTTTCATAATTAAATGAAATTGTTTGGCTCTCGTTTGATGAACTTTCAAAAGTCTCTTAGGCTCAGCTGCAGATTCCTCACATGTTGCAAGTTTTATTTGATTCTTAAGCCTGTCACAATATCGGTGGCAGGACTTCCAAATCCCAGGTTAAACTGCGTTGAAAATATCTTGTGAAAGAAGGCGTAATTGGCTTGACGATCTTCAGCAACGCTGTCATTATATATCTTTAACATTTTAGAAATGTTTAACTCGGCGGGTAAGTAAAGACGTTGTGATCTTCCTCCATAATGACTTTCTCGCGCCTTGAAACGACCAATGAAACTCCTAACGCTTTCGCGTTTTGTTAACAGTTTATCTCCCCATTGCGACTCCCCTCGAGATTCACGCATTTCGTAGCCTTATTAAATATGTTTTGCAACCCACAAAATTCTTCGATGACTAACTTCAAATAATTTGGAAAAAAAAGTTTTGCACACTGGAAACTGATTGGTTTTACAACGAATTTTGTAGATATTTTGAATGCTGTGTGGCTTATGAGTCCTGACGTTTTCTCGCCCGCGATGACTTCTTGGCAACGCAACACTTATTAGAATACTTAACCGTGAGTTTTGATTCATTTTGTTATTTGAAAACAATTTTTCTTGCCAGAAGTAACACTTTTCGGTCAATATGCGAACAATCAAAATGGTGGGCATTATTTTTTGGATGCTTGCAAGGAATGCGCCATCTTGTTAAGTCCAAATCTTGAGGTTGATATCTGAGTAAACCGGAAAATAAAAATATTCAGAAATCGTAACCTCAAAACTAAAAATCAACTTATTTGCTATTTCTAGATATCAGCCGTTCTGCTTGTTTTACTCTTTTTCTTTGTCTGCTGCCCCGACTGCTTTCGGCTACCAAAACACCCTCACCATTCTTGGCACAAATTTGTGGTTCTGCGTACATGCAGCGCAATCACTTCCCAACTATTTCAATACTTTAATAAACTTCTAATGGGTGTTTTGTGGACTTGTTTCACTTTGAATACAGCGAAATCGACGTTGCACTTTGAAAACAAATTTTTGTGGACATGCTGCGGTTTGAAATAAGGACGATAGTTTTTACACGCGAAGTCTAAAGGACTCGATGCGTTTTGAAAAGAAAAGAGGTTTTTAAAATGTGTATTTCAATCGCGCTAGCAGCGACATCTCTTAGATAATTTCCGAAATATTGTGGACATATTGCGCATTGAAAAAAAGCTCCTCATATAATGGTATAAGAAAATAGTTCCAGATCATGCGCAGAATTGAAAAATTTTAAGTTGGTATAAAACATTTCAGTTTTAAACGTAGGTGGTAATCCACATAAATACAAGAAAACGAAATGTAGCCTGAATATATGAATATTCAACCTGTTCGTTAATCTGCAAGCAAAAAATTAAGTCTTACTAAGACTATAAACAAATAACTTATTGAAACAAATTTCTTTTGTATCATTCAATATCCGGCGTGGCACTAGCCAGGGAAGTAGTTGTTTCAATAAGTTATTTGTTTATAGTCTTAGTAAGACTTAATTTTTTGCTTTGCAGATTAACGAACAGGTTGAATATTCATATATTCAGGCTACATTTCGTTTTCTTGTATTTATCTAATGCTTTCTGCAACAAGTAAAGTTGTTTCTAATTTGTTTGGTAATCCACATGTTTTACAAAATACAGTTCATACGGGCTTTTCTTGATATCTTTCTATAAGGCTCGCGACTTTGTTTGTTGTCCAAGTAGTCATCGTTAATGAAACGGCATAAACTCAACGTGCTACAATTTTAGGTTATGTCGCAGACGAGCGATGTAAATTCATTCAAAATGCGCACGCTCGCATACTAGATCTACGATGGAAATAGAGCGTGTCCTATTTTCATCCAATTTATTTCTTACTACAATAAATTAATTATTGATGATAAAAATGCCTTGATCTTAAAATTTATATTAACAAAATATTATACAACTTCCACAACTAGTTTTGAGTAGAGTATTCTCCGTTGAGAATGTTCGTTTAATTAAAACTACTTGGAAAAATGTTGTATAATATTTAGTTAATGTAAATGGTAAAACTGAGTTATTTTAATTACCAATATTGACCTTATTGTTAATTATGTTTCATCAAGTGATGGATGAAATACCTTATTTAGGTTATGTATTGTCTCTATTGGATTAATTGTCGACGCGTTAAACCGAAAATATCGGCTCCGTCACAAATCGAAGAGTTAAAGCGGTAAAGTGACTAAAAAAGTAGTGGAAAGTGTTGAGCAGGAGGAAAAGAGTCAGATCAGTTAATAGACTCGAAGAGATTAACATCATTAACCATTAAAGTGAGTAAAACCAAAAAACAAGTGAAGTGAGGTTAGGCGAACGAAAGAATTGTGCATATCGGCCTACGAGGGGACGACCCGGGCTGATAAGGCGCAAAAACGGAATCACGCGCGACGAATAAATATCGAGGCAGCAAAATAAAACGAACGAGAATACTAAAAACGCGACGTTGACAACATAGAAAATAAATACAAGGAAATAGGGAATTATAAACAAATTAAGAACGGATCAAAGAAGGGACTAGATAGTGAATTAAACACATTAAATGAATATTAATAAGAGAGAGAGATAACCCAAATAATATATTTAAAAATAGCAAAAAGATACTAAGATCGCCTGAACAAAAAAAAATAGAACAAGAAAGAATAATATCTAAAGAAAAACAACAAGATATAAAAGAAAAAAGGATAAATCTTTAAGAAAACACAAACAACGTGGAGGAAATAAAAGAAATGCTGAAAGAAATGACGAACGAACTGAAGAGAGAAATGAAAAACAACAATGAGTTATTAAAAAAGGAGATACAAGAAATGAGAAATGAAATAAAAAACAATGAAGAAAAGTGGGAAAAAGAAAAACAACAACTAAAAACAAGAGTACAAGATCTGGAGAACAGGATCGAAGGAATTGAAAAAGAGAAGAAAAGAAATAATGTAGTGATAAAAGGTCTGAAAGTGGAAGACAGGGACGTAAGAAGAAAAGTAGAAGAATTAATATTAAGTGAGATGAAAATAGAAACCAAAATACAAGACGCATATATAATAAATAAAGGAACAGACACAGAAATGATCATTGCAGAGACAGAATCATGGGAAATAAAGAAAAAAATAATGAAAACAAAAAACGTACTAAAAGGTAAAAAAATATACATTGACAACGATTTAACAAGGAATGAACTAATGATACAAAGACAAATAAGAAGCATCGCAAGAGAAGAAATAAACAAGGGTAATATAGTTAAAATGGGATACCAGAAGATGACAATCAACGAGAAAGAATATAAATGGAACAAAAGAGAGAAGGGACTGATTATGATGGATAAAAGACAAAATATAGAATCAAAAAACGAATAAGAAAAAAACCCTCAAAATAAAAAGACAAATAAAAAACAAACGAACACGGACACGAATACGGAAACAGAAAAACAGACAGTAAGAGGAAAAAAGTGGAAAATAGCAACCAGGAACATAAGGAGTATACACGGTAAAGAAGAAGAGCTAGAAAAAGAGTTCGAAAGAATGAAAGTAGAAATATTAACAATAACGGAAACAAAAAGAAAAGGGAAAGGAATGATTACAACTAAAAATAAGCACAAAATAATATATAGTGGAGTAAACAAGGACAAGAGAGCAGCAGAAGGTGTAGGTTGTATTATACACAGAGAAATAGTAAAACAAATAGTAGCATGGCAAGAGATATCATCAAGAATAATGACAGTCACACTAAAACAAAACAACAGAGAACGAACTATAATTGTAGCGTACGGACCAAATGAAGATGACACGGAGATTAATAAAGAGGCATTTTGG
The DNA here is from genome assembly GCA_910593695.2 of Ocypus olens. NCBI lineage: Eukaryota > Metazoa > Arthropoda > Insecta > Coleoptera > Staphylinidae > Ocypus > Ocypus olens. Next base: position 13,081,334 of record OU343053.1, on the reverse strand, counting down.
GAACTATTAAACGAAACAACGGAAGCAGCCACGGGTGATATATATGTAGCAGGGGACTTTAACAGTAGAATTGGAAAAGAAATAAAAGGTAACGAAATGGTCAGAGGAAGATATGGAGAAGAAGTAGTAAATGAAAATGGAAAGAAATTAATAGATTACTGTAGAATGAACAAGCTAATAATAACAAACACAATATTTAAACACAAGGAAATACACAAATATACCAGGGAAATGGTAAGTAGAAACAAAAAATCAGTAATAGACTACATAATAACAGAGCAAATAAAAAAGAACAAAATCATAGATACAAGAGTAAAGAGAAGCTTTGAAATTGGAAGTGACCACTTCCTAGTGATGACGACAATTGAGGATGATCAACAGGACACCACAGGAAAAATAAAAAGACCAAACATAGCAATAAACTACAGCAAAATAAGAACATACAAACTAAGAGATAAAGAAATAGCAACACAATATAAGGAGAAAGTGGAGACTGCACAGGAAAAAAGTAAGGGCAGTGAAGACATAGAAGAAATGTGGAGCGAATTAAAAGGCATTATGTTGGAAGCAGCGCAAGAGGCTTGTGGAGTGAAGAAAAACACAAACATGAGAAAACAAACATTCTGGTGGACAGAGAGCATCAAGGAAAAAATAAAAGAAAAGAAAAAGGCATGGCAAAGATACATAAGTGACAAAAATAGCATTCACTATGAAAGATATAAAGCAAAGAGGAAAATGGTAAAATATGAGATCAGAATAGAAAAATCTAAACAGTGGGAACAGTTTGGAATGACCATGGAAAAGAATGCTAAGGAAAATCAAAAGTTATTCTACAAAATCATAAAAGGAACGAGACAAGAAAAAGGTCAAGAAACAAGATACGTAAAAGACAAACAAGGAAAAGTACTAAAAGAAGAAGAAGATATAATAGAAAGATGGAAAGAACATTTTGAAGAATTACTAAATACAAACAATGAAAACGGGCAGAAGACAACTAAGAGTGACACGAATATCATTGAAACAGAAGAGGAGTATATCAAAGAGGAAGAATTGACAGAAATAATAAGTGAACTGAAAATTGGAAAAGCAGCAGGACACGATCAAATTACAGCAGAAATGATCAAGAACCTTGGTGAAAAGGGAAAGGACAAACTACTACAGATTCTGAACAAAATATGGATGACAAATACGATACCAAAAGAATGGCAAATAGCTCAAATTGTACCGATATACAAAAAAGGTGACAAGACAATGTGTGATAACTATAGAGGCATAACATTAATATGCATAGGAATGAAAATTCTAGAAAAGACTATTAACAGGAGAGTATTAAAAAAAATAGAGCAGACACTTGAAGACTCGCAAAGTGGTTTTAGGAAAGGTAGATCCACACAAGACAACATATTCACAATAAAACAAATTATCGAAAAAAGGATTGAAAATAACAAAGAAACATACTTAGGATTTATAGACCTCGAAAAAGCTTTTGATAGGATACCAAGAAACAAATTATGGAAAATACTGGAAGAGAGAGGGGTAAAAAACAAGATAGTCAAAATAATACAGAACATATATAACAATAACAGTAACGTAATCATCTATAAGGGAAAAACATCTAATACATTTAAGACAAATAATGGACTAAGGCAAGGAGGAGGTCTCAGCCCAACGTTATTCATATTATATATGGATTAAATAATGAAGAGCATGAAGCAAGAAATAATAAAAACAAACATAGGATATAAAAACATGGAAATGATTAAAATATCAGAAGGTGCGTTTGCAGATGATGTAGTAGTGATAGCAGAAAATGAAGGAAAATTGCAACATAATATGAGAATATGGAATAAACACCGAGACAAATATGATATGAAAATGAACTACAACAAAACTAAAGTAATGGTAATAGGAAAACAGAAAGTGCACACAAACATAAAAATAGAACAACACACGATCGAACAAGTAGAACAATTTAAATACTTAGGTGTAGAACTCACAGAAGATGGGAAAATGGAGGAAGAAATAACAAACAGAATAAATAACACAATAAAAGTGTATTATGCAATGAACAACATACTCATTAACAAAAAGGAGATAAGCAGGAAAACAAAAATGAGTATCTATAGAGCTATATACAGACCGATATTGACATACGGGAGCGAAACATGGAAGTTGACAAAGAGAGATAAAAGTAGAGTACAGGCTATGGAAATGAAATACCTGAGGAGAGTGAAACAAATAACAAAAAGAGATAGAATAAGAAATATAGACATCAGAGAAGAATTAGAAACTGAAGCAATAGACAAGTTTATTGAAAAAAAGCAACTTAGCTGGTGGGGCCACCTAATACGAATGGAAAACACGAACCAAACAAAACAAGTGTGGGAAGCAAGAAAGGGATACAAGAGAGGAAGAGGTAGACCTAGACAGACATGGAATGGCATAATAGAAAAAACAATAAACAACAGAGGAGTGTCAATCAACAAAGCCAGATTATTGGCAGGGAACCGTAAGGAGTGGAAGGAGTTTATAAATAAGATTTAAGATGTATTATATTAATTTACACACTCCACACCCTATATGGGTAAAGGAGTTTATTGATAATATATATATATATATATATATATATATATATATATATATATATATATATATATATATATATATATTGTCTTGAAGACACAAAGACGAACGCAGCTGATGGTTAAAGACCATTCTACTCTTTTAAGAGCTTCACAATTACTGGTAAATTATTTGTCACATTTCATTAATTTAAAATATGTTTATAGATATTTCTAATTTAATAACCTTAAACTACCTACATCAATAACAGATTTTTTTTATATATAAACAAACAAAACAAAACAAAACGATGCCTGTAAATTAATTTAATTGTCCACCAGTGAGCACGTGAAATTCCCATAATTGTTTAAATGTATGTAATTAGGATCATTTACATTTCTACTTTTAATTTCAACAATGATAATGGGAAGGTCTGTGTACAATGGAATTTTGAACATAATAATTACGTTGTAAGAGTGATACGCGATACGCACTATCAAGCGAATTTCCTTTTTAATGATGTTGTCTCGGGGATCTCATGTGAATTCGGCTAATAACTTTTCTAATTAAAAATTAAAAATATAAATTTAATAAAGACGAAATGAATGGCTGAATATTCAACCTGCTCGTAACTCTGCAAAATTAAGTCTTGCAAAGTCTAAAGTCAAATAGATTATTGAAACAATTACTTCCCTGGCTAATGCCTCGCCGGATATTGAATGGTATAAAAGAAACTTTTCGCATCTTATTAAATAATATAAACGTTGTTAAATCGTTTTTGATTGAGAAAGTTGTCCATTATTTGGCCGAATCATTTTCTCCACAGGTGACGTCCAACCAAATGGTAGCGGTTTCATTGCCCAACAGGTGACGTCCAATCAAATGATAGCGGTTTTATTGCCCAACAGTTTAGTTGTTACTATGGTTGCGATTCGTTTTTTGTCAGCGAACTGCCGCAATTTCCAAATAGAAAAATTATTCGTTATAATTTAATACAAACAGAAAAATCTTTTTAATTATTTAAAAATGATGCGAAAAAGTATAGTATTAAACTCGTGAGCAAGTTGGCCATTGCCACTCTGGTGAATTGCAAACTTCACCCTCGTGGCAATGGCCAACTTTCTCACTCGTTTAATAATATACTATTGCACATTATTAATAGCACTACTATTTAAATAACATTTCAATTGTTATTAAAAATGTAATTTAAAACGAAGTATATTCGTAAATCTGTGATTTAAGTCTATATAACACTACACAAATGTCTTAATTAAAAATTATAATCATTATTTGTCTACCAAGTGTGAAAAGTGCTAGTTTGCCGCACGATGTACATTCCAGCAAGCACATAAGTGTGGCAAACGCACTTTCGCACGAGTAAGACAGACTATTTCTTCTAGAGCCGATACAAGACATAATAAATTTAAGATTTTTGGTCGAATAATTTAAATACCATTATTATTATCAATTATTGCGTAGAGAAACATTAGAACTGTCAGATTATCATGTCATGTTAGTTTGAATTATATTATTTTTTTGCTGGTAATGTAAAATTGTTATTCATGAATAAGCAGAAAGTTAATGACATCAGCGACGACGACGAGTGGATTGGTAATCCACTAGAGCCCCAGACACAAAAGAGGCCGTGAGTGCAACGATACTTAATTTGCTGCTAGTGAAGTCAAAGGGGCAGGTACGAAAAAGCGTTTCTATAAGGGCAAATAATATCAATAAAACTAGTTGTGTCCAACAAATAAACATTTTAGTAATAATATAAATTGTAAAATACATATACGCGTTAATAAATTAAAATAAGTTCTTTATTATGATCTAAAAGTTCTTCCCTAGTTTCCCTAATAGTGCTTAACTGGCGGGCGTGAAATGCGTTTTTTGAATTCAATGTCACGAATTCAATGTTTTACGCACTCTATGCATACCCAAGAAACAGTGTTTCCCGGTCTACTACACCGAGAAACATTGTTTCCTGGTCTACTATGCCAAGAGACGCTCAGAAATTGACTTTATTTACACTTTCAATGTTCGCGTAATTTTTGATGGTGATGGCGACCAGGGCCGTTCCTGGCGGGGGTGCAAAAGATGCAACCGCACCAAGGCGGCCGAACCAAGGGGCGGTAAAGTAAATTTAAAAATATTCGATGGTTTCCCGAATTACTAAATTTAAAAAGTTTTAAGTATTTGACAATTGTTTTTTTAATTTTTTATTCTCTTGAAAAATTAGAATTTTCAAAATGACAATATATTCTGTTCTCATGTGATCATCACCAAATTTTATGGCTAAATATTTTGATATTTTTACTAAATTGTAAAGTCTAATAATTATTAAATAAATTTAGAAAATTTCAAGTTTGTGACGATTGTTTTACATTTTCACTTGAAAAATTAGAATTTTAAAAATGAAAATACATTCTGTTCTCATGTGATTATCCCCAAATTTTGTGACGAAATATTTTGATATTTTTACTAAATTGTAAAGTCTGATAATTATTAAGTAAATTTAGAAAGTTTCAAGTACGTGACAATTTTTTTTTTCAACTTTTTTATTCGCTTGAAAAATGACAATATATTCTGTTCTCATCTGATTGACTCCAAATTTTGTGACGAAATTTTTGATATTTTTACTAAATTTTAAAGTCTAATAATTATAAAGTAAATTTAGAAAATTTCAAGTTTGTGACGATTGTTTTAATATTTTTTTTATTTCACTTGAAAAATTAGAATTTTCGAAAAGAAAATACATTCTGTTCTCATGTGATTATTCCCAAATTTTGTGACGAAATATTTTGATATATTTACTAAATTGTAAAGTCTAATAATTATTAAGTAAATTTAGAAAATTTCAAGTTTGTGACGATTGTTTTAATATTTTTTTATTTCACTTGAAAAATTAGAATTTTCTAATGAAAATACATTCTGTTCTCATTTAATTATCCCCAAATTTAGTGACGAAATATTTTGATATTTTTACTAGATTGTAAAGCCTAATAATTATTAAGTACATTTAGAAAATTTCAAGTTTGTGCCGATTCTTTTAATTTTTTTTAATCACTTGAAAAATTAGAATTTTCAGAATTATAAAATATTCTGTTCTCTTGTGATTATCTCCAAATTTTGTGACGTAATTTTTGATATTTTTACTAAATTGCAAAGTCTAATAATTATTAAGTAAATTTAGAAAATTTCAAGTATGTGACAATTGTTTTAATTTTTTTTTATTCACTTGAAAAATTAGAATTTTCGGAATGATAAAATATTCTGTTCTCTTGTGACTATCTCCAAATTTTGGGATAAAATATTTTGATATTTTTACTAAATTGTAAAGTCTAATAATTATTAAGTAAATTTAGAAAATTTCAAGTATATGACAATTGTTTTATTTTTTTTATTCACTTGAAAATTTAGAATTTTCAGAATGATAAAATATTCTGTTCTCTTGTGATTATCTCAAAATTTTGGGACGAAATATTTTGATTTTTTTACTAAACTGCAAAGTCTAATAATTATTAAGGAAATTTACAAAATTTCAAGTATGTGACAATTGTTTTAATTTTTTTTTATTCAGTAGAAAAATTAGAATTTTCAGAATGATAAAATATTCTGTTCTCTTGTGATTATCTCAAAATTTTGGGACGAAATATTTTGATATTTTTACTAAATTGTAAAGTCTAATAATTATTAAATAAATTTAGAAAATTTCAAGTTTGTGACGATGTTTTAATATTTCTTTTTATTCACTTGAAAAATTAGAATTTTCAGAATTATAAAATATTCTGTTCTGATGTGATTATCTCTAAATTTTGGGACGAAATATTTTGATATTTTTACTAAATTGTAAAGTCTAATAATTATTAAATAAATTTAGAAAATTTCAAGTTTGTGACGATGTTTTAATATTTCTTTTTATTCACTTGAAAAATTAGAATTTTCAGAATTATAAAATATTCTGTTCTGATGTGATTATCTCTAAATTTTGGGACGAAATATTTTGATATTTTTAGTTAATTGTAAAGTCTAATAATTATTAAATAAATTTAGAAAATTTCAAGTTTGTGACGATTGTTTTAATATTTTTTTATTTCACTTGAAAAATTAGATTTTTCAGAATGAAAATACATTCTGTTCTCATGTGATTATGCCCAAATTTTGTGAAGAAATATTTTGATATTTTTACTAAATTGTAAAGTCTGATAATTATTAAGTAAATTTAGAAAATTTAAAGTTTGTGACGATTGTTGTAATATTTTTTTATTTCACTTGAAAAATGAGAATTTTCAGAATGAAAATACATTCTGTTCACATGTGATTATCCCCAAATTTTGTGAAGAAATATTTTGATATTTTTACTGAATTGTAAAGTCTAATAATTATTAAATAAATTTAAATAGTTTAAAATACGTGTAAATTGTCTTTTTTTATTCACTTGAAAAATTAGAATTTTCAGAATGAAAATACATTCTGTTCTCATGTCATTATCCCCAAATTTTGTGAAGAAATATTTTGATATTTTTACTAGATTGTAAAGTCTGATAATTATTAAGTAAATTTAAAACGTTTCAAGTACGTGACAATTTTTTTTTTTTATTTATTCGCCTGAAAAATTAGAATTATCTGAATGACAATATATTCTGTTCTCATATGATTGAGCCCAAATTTTCTGACGAAACTTTTGATATTTTTACTAAATTTTAAAGTCTAATAATCATTTATTAAGTAAATTTAGAAAATTTCAAGTTTCTGACGATTGTTTTAATATTTTTTTATTTTACTTGAAAAATTAGAATTTTCAGAATGAAAATACAATTTGTTCTCATGTGATTATCCCCAAATTTTGTGACTAAATATTTTGATATTTTTACTAATATGTAAAGTCTAATAATTATTAAGTAAATTTGGAAAATTTCAAGTTTGTCACGATTGTTTTAATATTTTTTTATTTCACTTGAAAAATTAGAATTTTCAGAATGAAAATACATTCTGTTCTCATGTGATTATTCCCAAATTTTGTGAAGAAATATTTTGATATTTTTACTAGATTGTAAAATCTGATAATTATTAAGTAAATTTAGAAAATTTCAAGCACGTGATATTTTTTTATTTTTTTTATTCGCTTGAAAAATTAGAATTATCAGAATGACAATATATTCTGTTCTCATCTGATTGACTCCAAATTTTGTGACGTAATTTTTGATATTTTTACTAAATTGCAAAGTCTAATAATTATTAGGTAAATTTAGAAAATTTCAAGTATATGACAATTGTTTTATTTTTTTTATTCACTTGAATAATTAGAATTTTCAGAATGATAAAATATTCTGTTCTCTTGTGATTATCTCCAAATGTTGGGACAAAATATTTAAATATTTTTACTAAATTACAAAGTCTAATAATTATTAGGTAAATTTACAAAATTTCAAGTATGTGACAATTGTTTTAATTTTTCTTTTATTCACTTGAAAAATTAGAATTTTCAGAATGATGAAATATTCTGTTCTCTTGTGATTATCTCAAAATTTTGGGACAAAATATTTTGATATTTTTATTAAATTTCAAAGTCTAATAATTATTAAGTAAATTTACAAAATTTTAAGTATGTGACAATTGTTTTAATTTTTTTTTATTCCCTTGAAAAATTAGAATTTTCAGAATGATAAAATATTCTGTTCTCTTGTGATTATCTCAAAATTTTTGGACAAAATATTTTGATATTTTTATTAAATTGCCAAGTCTAATAATTATTAATTAAATTTACAAAATTTCAAGTATGTGACAATTGTTTTAATTTTTTTTTTATTCAGTAGAAAAATTAGAATTTTCAGAATGATTAAATATTCTGTTCTCTTGTGATTATCTCAAAATTTTGTGACGAAATATTTTGTTATTTTTACAAAATTGCAAGTATGTGACGATTGATTTAATATTTTTTTATTTCACTTGAAAAATTAGAATTTTCAGAATTATAAAATATTCTGTTCTCTTGTGATTATCTCCAAATTTTTGGACGAAATATTTTGATATTTTTACTAAATTGTAAAGTCTAATGATTATTAAGTAAATTTAGAAAATTTCAAGTATGTGACAATTGCTTTTTTTTTTATTTTATTCACTTGAAAAATTAGAGTTTTCAGAATTATAAAATATTATGTTGTCTTGTGATTATCTCCAAATTTTGGGACGAATAATTTTAATATTTTTACTAGATTGTAAGGTCTAATAATTATTAAGTAAATTTACAAAGTTTCAAGTACATGACAATTGTTTTTTTTTTCACTTGAAAAATTTGAATTTTCAGAATGATAATATATTCTGTTCTGTTCTGTTGTGATTATCTCCAAATTTTCTGACGATATATTTTGATATTTTTACTAAATTGTAAAGTCTAATAATTATTAAATAAATTTAGAAAGTTTCAAGTACGTGACAACTGTTTTTTTTTTAATTTTTTTTTTTATTCACTTGAAAAATGTGAATTTTCATTGGCTGAAAGACCTCGGTCGATGGCCTGTTGTATATCGATGTATCTCGAGTACAATAAACTGTTATACTACTGTGAATTTTCAGAATTATAAAATATTCTGTTCTCTTGTGATTATCTCCAAATTTTGTGAAGAAATATTTTGATATTTTTACTAAATTGTAAAGTCTAATAATTATTAAGTAAATTTACAAAGTTTCAAGTACGTAACAACTGTTTTTTTTTCATTCTTTTTATTTACTTGAAAAATTAGAATTTTCAGAATTATAAAATGTTCTTTTCTCTTGTGATTATTTCCAAATTTTGGGACGAAATATTTTGATATTTTTACTAAATTGCAAAGTCTAATAATTATTAAGTAAATTTAGAAAATTTCAAGTACGTGACAATTGTTTTAATTTTTTTTTATTCACTTGAAAAAAAAATCATTTTCAGAATTATAAAATATTCTGCTAGACAATATGGTGATAAAACGAGATAGGGTTATGCAAAATACTTACAAGTACCCGGTTAAACCACTTTATGAATACTTAAAAGATAGCGCTAGGGAGCATCATTAAACAATGTATAATCTGCTATATATTTTTAAGTGAATGTTAGTACATATCTATATATATATATTTTTTTTTTTTTTCACATTTCATCAAAGATTGTTAAATTTAAATTAATCAGAATCTATGTTTACACTAATTTTAAGACCATTTCATTAATTTAATTTAAGATTCACTAAGATGTTACACGCCAGAATTGTATCAAAAAAGGCTGAAAGACTTCGGTCAATGGCCATTTGTAGCTCTTTTGTAAACTGAGTTTCAATAAATTGTATTACTACTACTAAAATATTCTGTTCTTTTGTGATTATCTCCAAATTTTGTGAGGAAATATTTTGATATTTTAACTAAATTGTAAAGTCTGATAATTATTAAGTCAATTTGGAAAGTGTCAAGTATTTGACAATTGTTTTTATATTTTCTATTCATTTAAAAAATTAGAATTTTCAGAATGACAATATATTCTGTTCTCATATGATTATCACCAAATTTTGTAACGAAATATTTTGATATTTCAACTAAATTGTAAAGTCTAATAATAATTAAGTAAATTTGGAAAGTTTCAAGTATTTGACAATTGTTTTTATATTTTCTATTTATTTAAAAAATTCGAATTTTCAGAATGATAATATTTTCTGTTCTCATATGATTATCACCAAATTTTGTGACGAAATATTTTGATATTCTAACTAAATTGTAAAGTTTGATAATTATTAGGTAAATTTGAAAAGTTTCAAGTATTTGACAATTGTTTTTATATTTTCTATTCATTTGAAAAATTAGAATTTTCAGAATGACAATATATTCTGTTCTCATGTGATTATTACCAAATTTTGTGACGAAATATTTTGATATTTTTACTAAATTGTAAAGTCTGATAATTATTAAGTAAATTTGGAAAGTTTCAAGTATTTGACAATTGTTTTTATATTTTCTATTCACTTAAAAATCTAAAATTTTCAGAATGACAATATATTCTGTTCTCATGTGATTATCATCTAATTTTGTGACGAAATATTTTGATATTCTAACTAAATTGTGAAGTCTAATAATTATTAAGTAAATTTGGAAAGTTTTAAGCATTTGTTTTTATATTTTCTATTCACTTCAAAAATTAAAATTTTCAGAACGACAATATATTCTGTTCTAGTGTGATTATCTCCAAATTTTATGAAGAAATATTTTGATATTTAAGCTAAATTGTAAAGTATAACAGTTATTATGTTTTATAATGTTTCAACGTGATGGGCCAATTCGGATGAAAATAATCGGTGACTTCGATTATTAAAATAATCGTCGAGTAGCGATTATTTTCAATCCGATTCGGAATTGTATTTGGATTCGGATTCGTATGCCGATTTGTATTCGTATTTTGATAAAAATGTAAAAATATACCTAATGTTCCATTAAAAAAATTGTGTTGGCTCTCCGTTGTGTGTCACCCTGTATACATAAAAAAAATTCCGATTGTAGTGTCAATAATTCTCTACAATTTTTATACAAATCAAATTTTTCTATCTTAATATTTGAGGCCAAAACGTTACTTTGACGCTTCAGTGAGACACCCGGTATATGAAATAGAAATGTTTCCAAAAATATTTACTACGCCTGTAATTTCTCATATAATGTGTAATTGTTTTCCCCGTTCCTTATTTTTAGATTATGGCAAATACACAAGAGCGAATCTTATGGCTAGCGTACGTTTCTAGTAACCAAAACAACAATTTTTAAAATAGGCCTGAAGGTCGTAAATCGTACATGTATAACGGAAACATACTCATGTCCAACAACTACGACGTCTGTCGTAATTTCTTCCCCAAAGAAAAAATTCAACAAATGACCTGGCACGAAACCAAACCATATTGCAGACATAATTCGTGTTGTTGCATTAATGCGATGACCGTTGTGAGTTATCATCGCAATTCTTCAGATATTCAAAACGAGGGAATGAACATAATGAGACAAATAATAAAATCGTAAATTGAATATATCGAAAATATGGTTTGGCAACGATAAACTTTCTACAATTCCTGATCTTTTAAATATTATCAGTAAAGGCAGCTACGTTTATTATGGTTTGGTTTGTGTTGTAGATAACTGTAATATTCGTTTAATTATGCGAAAAAATGTCAGGCTCATTACTGCGTATTATTACAATATTATTAATAACAGACTTACTAAGGAGATTGAATTAAACACTTTATTACAAAGTAATGGCTTTAACAATCAATCATATAATAGACTTATTTTCTTTTGATTCCTTCTTATCGTTCCTTTGCAACTAGTGAAGGTCCAAAGCCAATACAAATTGCAATTTTGATTTTTGAAAATCTCACAATTGCGTACAGTATTACCGAGCACTCGAGATGTGTGGGGTGAAATTTTGCGCCGAGTGAGAAATTATTCCGAGAACGCGAGAGAAAGCGACAACAAATCTCTGGGGCCAATTGAATTTAAGATGATCAGTGCGCAACACGTCTCGAGTGCTTGGTACAATTCTAACTAATTAGTAGATTTTAATAGCTAATTTGATTTAATTTAATAATGTGTTAAAAATGTTCTAATAAAATTAATGTGAAGTCGTAAGTCTGCAAAATCCAAATTTTAATTTTTTGAAATTGAATAACTGCAAAACTAGGTCTTGGATTTTGGAGATTTTAACGTCTAAACTTAGGCATTGTCTCGTAAAATTAAAATACGTAAGTAGTTCTTAGATTATGATGATACAAACTTTAAAATGTATAGTTTAATTATAATTTGGAAATGTTCTGATGAAATTAACGTGAAACGTCAAAGTTGCACATTTTACATGTCGAAAGCTTGGAAGAAGCGATTTAATTTTTTTTTAAACTTTACACAATTGCAAAATTACTTATTTTATTTTGGTGATTCTAACGTCAAAATGTAGCAAATATAATGCGATTTGAAGTCGTGTTAACAAATATTCTTGTAAACTTGCACGTCAAAAGCCTACAAAATCGCAATTTCAATTTGTTGAAATTAAATAACTGCCAAACTAGCTCTTGGATTTTGATGCTTCAAACATCGAGATGTTGACAATTTAATATAATTCAATAAAGTATGAATATATTTTCTCATAAAATTAATGTGAAAAGAAAAAATAGCACTTTTCCGATGTCAACCGCGAATAAATTCGAAATTGTTATTTCTGAAAATCTCACAACTGCCTAAGTAGCTATTAAATTTTGATGATGCAAACTTAGCAAAACATAGCTATTCTAAAATAGCGTTTCGTAAAATTAATGTGAAACGTTAAAACTGAACATGTTCATTGTCGAAAGCTTGCAAAACGCGATTTTAATTTTTGGACTTTACACATCTGCGAAACTACTGTGATTCTGTGATTCTAGCTTCAAAATATAGTCAATATATTATAATTTTAAAACGTGCTAAGGAATATTCTTATGAACTCAGTACAGAACGTCAAAATTGCTCGTCGAAGGCCTATAAAATCAAAATTGTAATGTTTTGATATTGAATAACTGCAAAACTAGGTCTTGGATTTTGGTGATTCAAACATATAAACGTAGGCAATTTAATATATTTCAGTGACGGATTATCTCGTAAAATTAAAGTGAAAAGTCAAAATCGCACTTTTCTGTTGTCGACTGCCAACAAAATTGCTATTTTTTTTTTTTTTTTAATAGTACAACTAACTAAGAAATTATTAGATTCTGATGATACAAGCTTTAAAATGAAGCCAATTCAGTGTAGTTTAGTTATAGGTTGGAAATGTTCTGATGAAATTAGTGTGACACGTAAAAATTGCACATTTTACATGTTGAAATTTAAATTTTTGAACTTTACACAATTGCGAAATTAGTTATTATATTTTCGTGATTCTAACATCAACATGTAGCGGGTATGATGTAATTTTAAAACATGCTAACAAATTTTCTTGTAAACTTAGTGCAAAAAGCCAAAATTACACATTTTCTAAGCAATTTAAATTTTTTGAAATTAAATAATCGCCAAACTAGCTCTTGGATTTTGTAGATAGAAACGTCAAAACGTAGATAATTTAATAAAATTCAATAACCGATTAAGCCTTTCTTTAGTCAAATTAATGTGAAAAGTCAAAATCGCACTATTCCGATGTCGACTGACGACAAAATTGCAATTTCGATTTTTGAAAATCACACAACTGCAAAAGTAACTTTTAGGTTTTGATGAGTTGCAAACTTCAAATTATAGCTAATTTAAAATAGTTTAATTGTGGGTTGAAAATGTTTTCATACAATTTATGCGAAACGTCAAAATTGAGTCGGAAGTGGGGCTCGATGTTTACTCCGTTTTTCGTTTAAACGTTTAAACGTGCAAACGTGTAAACGTTTACAACACGTTTAGCCTAATAAACGTTTGCAACAAGTTTAACTTAATAAACATTTACAACCCGTAAACTAGAAACGATTTCTCATATTTTTATACTCCATTTGGGGATCCAAAAGTCAAACGCCGAGAGTTTCGTAAGATTCTCAATATTTTTACACATTCGATTCAAACAGGAATCAGCTGGTATATAGGGGGTTGAACCCTTCAAACTTCGGATGCCGACGTTTCGGACGATTTTCGAGAAACTATTTACTTATTTAGGAGTCCCAAATAATAATTATTTATTCATTTTTTTCCGCTACCGGAAATATTGTAAAACACGGCGAACGAACTTCGAAACAGATATTTGCAGGGTGGGTTATACGTTTCTATATTAAACGATTTTCGTCAACACGTTTAAACGAAGAAAACACGTTTAAACGCAAAAATCCGTTTAAACGTATACACGTGTAAACGTGAATATCCGTTTAAACGCGAATATCCGTTTAAACGTTTAAAAACCGCTTGCTAACTAAGAATACGTTTATCCGTGTACACGTGTATCTGTGTATTAACGAGCCCTAGTCGGAAGCTTAGAAAATGCGATTTAAATTTTTGGACTTTGCAAAACTATTTATTATATTTTGGTGATTCTAGCATCAAAATATATCAATATAATAATATTTATAAACTGTTTAAGAAATTTTCTTGTAAAATCAGTACAAAACGTCGCCAAATTGCGATTTTGATGCACAAGCAAATTGCGTGTTCATGTGTTTGCAAATAACGCTGTTACTTTGAATTCCGTAATAATAATATTTTATGGCTGAAAGACTTCGGTCGATGGCCTTTTGAGCTCATGCTTGTGTGCATGTATGTATGTATATGTATGTATATGTATGATTTCAATAAAGTTTTATACTACTACTACTAATATTTTATTAACGTATTCTACTACTTACAAAGAATACAAAAGAAAAGAAATGCTCTATAAAATATACACCAGTTTACTTAAGGGAGAACACCACCTTGAGCGCTGAAAAAATAGGTCATTTTCGTATTTTATTTTCGGCATGATAACAAGTCAGGAGGGCAAATCGTTTTGGACGGTTTTATTTAGTGATAAACCGGCTTCCAAACTATTTTATTTGCGCTGATCGCGGCCACCTTGAGGCCGTTGCACCAGGTGGCGCAGAAGTCCTCTTGCGCGAGATCGCCCCACTGCGAGGAGATTCGCGGTCCCCAAAGTCATCCTGCAATTAAAATCGGTTCGGAATATTATTCTACATAATAACGAAACACGGGAGCTTTTTTAAAAAAGTTTATTTTTACGGAAATGGCAGCCTTCCCAACAAAAAACTCATTGTCAGCCCCAAAAATTCGTCACAAAAACGTGCACCAAAAATCGAATTTTTAAAATACCGAAAATCCGACCCGTATTTCGTTGAACAATTCAATTCTTAATACAGTCGGCAAAACCGCATCGAAATTGGATGTAAACTTTCCGAGAATTTTCCTCCGCAATTTTGAAAAATACTGTTTCGAGATAAACGCGTTTAAAGTTTTGTGAAAGTTTAACTTGAGATAACTTGCTCGTTTGTTCAGTTTGCACGATGACTATTAGGTATTATGTGTTTTCGGCATCGGTGAACACGATTCTTAGGTCAAATTTTCAAAGTTCAAGATGGCGGATCCAATATGGCGGACCAAAAGAAATTTGTATCCACCAATTTTGACCAAAATTTGAATATAAGGGTTTTTGCGGTCGCCGAACGTGAATTTATTATCCGATAAGTCAAATTTAACCCTTAAATGCATCGTGTTGCCATTTGGCAACACATGTATTTTCTAGCTCTACATTCACTGCAGGAACGTTTGGATGTGTTTTACGCATTTTAGCCAAAAGGTAACAGACCGCTCACAAGTATTTGTAAACGGTGCACACCATTCATGCGTCGTGGATTTTTTACCCACAAATAATGCGCCTCAAGATGTAAGACAAGACCAATTTGGTTATTGGCCGATTCATGTACATAGATACCAAAATGCTACTTGCAAAGGATTCTCTCGTGTCAAATGCGAAAAATGTCGAGTCGGACCGTTTGAAGAATTTTTTCGTGAAATAACTACTAATACGTATTATGCAGTAACAGGATGCGCACTGTAGCCATTTAGCAACACATGATAATTTTGTCAAAAAAAAAATATTTTTATTTAATTTTTCCTTATTTTTCCCTTAATATACTCTCTTTTTTTAGTAATGTTTGATAAATATAAACTATAAACAAAAAATCGTGCATTTAAGGGTTAAGATATTGGACCTGTCAACAGGGGGTCGCAGCGAAGGGGTGGAAAACAGCCCTCGGTGACCTCCAGCTAGCTCATGAAGTCGGTGTCGCTATGAACAAACACAAGGATGGGGATGGAGGCAGAGAAAGTCTTATAGGCGCGATAACGATCGCTCAAGTCAAAAATAAAAGTTACGAAAAGAAAAACAGTCACGAAAGCAATAGTCACCAACACTTCATTTAGTTCGCACCGGGATGCCCGGCGAGTTCGCGGAGAGGTGACCGGCGGCTCGGCGGCAAAGACAGCGGCGGCGATGGCAGTGGCGGCGATGGCAGCGGCAGCGATGGCAGTGGCAGCGACGGCATCGGCAGTGGCGGCGATGACAGCGGCGGCGATGGCAGCAGCGGCGATGGCAGCGGAGCGTCGTTGGATCGGCGGCTGCGGCGACTTCGGATCGGCGGCTTTGTTGCAGAACTTCGTGTCGAAGTGTCTGAGTTCTCAGTGATTGATGTAATTCTCTCTCTTGTCTTGGACGATCTCCCCTGATTTCTTGGCGGAGTGCTCCATGGCCTTTATAGTGTCCACGCCCTACTCTACCCGGGTTGCGAGTGGTGATGGTGGTGGTAGGGCGCGATGGGAACATCGAGGTCGACACATGTATTCGAACCGACAAATTGGCCTTCCGAGAACAATTTGGGTCGAAACGATTTCGGCACGTACTCAGGCAGCTAGGGGCGGAACAGCAGTCCATTGTATTGTCCTGGCAGCTGCACATTTCCACTAATGATTTTGTGAAAACGGTCTGATTTCCTCGGAACATTGGCGGACAATAGGTGGAGGCTTATCTCTTCATTGTGTCTTACTGGTAGCTGTACTTCTTCGATTTTATCATTAAAATTATCTCGTTTGGAAATTTCAATAATTATTATTTTGCATTTATGTTCATATTGAGCAATGGTTAGCTCATAAAATACAAATTAAGATAATTACGCATTTGTTAAGACGTGCAGATAAACTAAGCACCGATAACAAACGGCCCTGGAAACGAGAGAATTTTGAAGTGCGTAGAAAGTATGGACAGATTTATTTAAAAGTTGCGTTACAAAAAGTATGGCAAATTATTCTACTTACAATCTAAAACTTAAAACTAGCCTCCCGCAGGTAAAATTGGATATGAAATAAATTTCCCTCGTTTTATAAATACTTTATTCCACCCCTCAACATTGTCCCCGCTTAAAATTAAACAAAATAAAACAATCCCCAGGCATACATATATTTATTTCACCCCATCCCATAAAAAATCAAAATAACATGAAATACAATACAAAATTAACAGGTTGGCGCCGGCTGGTAATGCGCGCACCCCGGTTCGTTCTTCTTCTCCTCTTCTGTGGTCGTCCTCCTCTTCTTGAATCCTCTTCTGCGACGATGGGTCCTCTTGTCCTCTTCTTATGTCCTCTTCTGCTCTTCAGCGACGATGAGTCCTCTTGTCCTCTTCTACGAAGTGCGATCCTCTTCTTCGTTGATGCGTCCTCTTCTTTCTTCTGGTGTTATGTTCCGTATGGACATATGATAGCTGCCAGTTGGAGTCATTGTCGTGGGTGTGTCATCACGAAGGTGGATCCTTCCGAGGTTGAGGTGTGAGGGGATTCGGCCTTTCCACACCGGATCCAAGTTCCACTGGGAACTACTGTTGGGCGTCTTGGAGAGGCAGCACTGGCTGCTGGTGAGGACACTGGTCCTTGGGGAGATCCTTCCGCGGTTGTGGTGCGAGGGGATTCGGTCGCACCGGATCTCGGCATCGCTAGATGCCTGGTTCCTAGGATGCTGGCCGGGACACCGGTCCTTGGAGATCCTTTCGAGGGTGAGGTGTGAGGAGATTCGGACATCCCACACCGGATCTCGGCATCACTGGATGCCTGGAGTGGCGGCATCCTAGGAGCAGTCAGACCTGGTCCGGCCGGGGATGAGCTTTCATCCTGATGTGCACTAGCGGGTACCAAGACGTTCGATTTCTCTCTACAGTCCTTGGGGCGGCTGGTGCATCGGACGCCGGGGCGGAGCACGGAGCTGGAGATGGTCTGGTAGAAGATGTTGATATCGCCAATCGGTTTGGGCGCCACTGCATGTGTTCCCGCATGCAGGCTGGTGGTTATGGGTGGTGTACTGGGCTGGTGTTATGGGCGGTGATGATTCCGACTCCTTCGTTATTTGGAACGTTTTCCATGTGTACACACATCTGGTCAGGGCAGCGTCACTACACGTTCCTGCGTGGTGCCTGCGTGTCGTCAGGCGGACGCGAATTGTTCGGGTTGTCGTACATGGCGCACTGAAGCGAAAATGAGGGAACTTACACTGCGTTATTGCGTCTTTTCGCGGGGAACTAACACTAAGTATACAAAAATTCGCGGTCGCGGTCGCGGTCGCGGTCACTCCCATCATGATTCGCGGGTCCGTAATCGTGATGGCAACTTCGGTGGCGGTCGCGGTTGCGGCGGGTCGCCTTCCGAAGGCGGGGAGGTCGCTGCTTGCGTCTAAAGCAGCTGGTGTGGCGTCTTTGTTTCACGGGAAGTTGCAGGTGGGCCGAAGGGCGTCGCTTCCTCTTGCGGTTGCAACGTCTGGGACGGTTGGTGCGGCGTCTTTGATGTCTGTGGATATCACGGCGTCTGCAGATGATGTCAGGAGGGACACGGCATTTTGGGACGTCAGGCTGGACCAGTAGGCGGCGCTTCTTCAGGCGTCGTCTGCTGGCAACGACGTCGGGCTGTACTGCGGGTTTCCGTGTGATTACGAAGATAGCGATCTTTAAGACGGACGGC
Organism: Ocypus olens; assembly: GCA_910593695.2. Classification (NCBI taxonomy): domain Eukaryota; kingdom Metazoa; phylum Arthropoda; class Insecta; order Coleoptera; family Staphylinidae; genus Ocypus; species Ocypus olens. Next base: position 13,062,291 of record OU343053.1, on the reverse strand, counting down.
CCCGGTAAGTCCCTCTTTGTGGCCAAAGAGAGGTGCAGCATCGTGATTGGCGGCGTTGTGATCAGCGGCCATGATCAGCGGCGTCTTGTTCCTCTGGCGTCGTTTGCCGGGCAATTTCAGTGTAACTGCTGGCAGGCGCCATCTCGGTGCTGTGGCCACTTGGTGGCACGGCCCCAGCGATTCCTTGTTTTAGTGGAGGCTGCGGAGTCGGTGGTGGCACAGTTATGATGGTTACGGCTACGGTTATAACGGGTAGGACTGGGGCCTGCACCTGCGGCATCCTTATCGTCGCGACTGGCAGCGGAGTCGGCCAAGTGCGGCAACAACCGGATGATCCGCGGCGAGGGGCGTCGCTTCCTGGTACTTCAGTTCGTCGAGTTCCTTTGTGCACGCCCGCAATGGTGGTGCTGGCGTCTTCGGTGGCGAGGTCCTCTCGGGAAAGTCGCAGCGATGACGTTTCTGGCCGCGCTTGTCTGATTCGCGTTGAATTTCGACGTGCTGGCGTCTAATCGCGTCTCGTTTCGCCCGCCAGATAGCAATTTCCCTCACGATGCGAAGGTAACGAGTTTTTTCCTCGTACATCCGCTTCTGGCATCCTTGGATCGTGGGCGTAAACACGGCCTAGAGTTGGGCGACACTTGTCAACGGAGGGTCACAGCGAAGAGGTGAAAACCGCCTTCGATGACATCCAGCCAGCTCTTGGAGTCGGATCGACTTCTCTTAGTTCGCACCGAGATGCCCGACGAGTGACCGGTGGCTCGGCGGTAAAGACAGCGATGGCAGCGGCGGCGACGGCATCGGCAGCGGCGGCGAAGGCAGCGGCGGGGACGATAGCGGCGGCGAAGACAACGGCGGCGATGGCAGCGATGGTGACGGCAGCGGCGGCGATGGCAGTGGGGCGTCGTTGGATCGGCCGCGATGTCTACCACTGACTTCCCAGAATGGACAACTTTTGGAGCTATCTGCCAGAGCGTTGCATTGAAACTGTCGTTCCCATTTTGCGTACCCGCCTAGGCACCGTTCCAGCAAGTCATCCCTTGCTGGAACGGTGCCTAGGCTCAGTTCTGTGTAGACAGAACCGGAGATCATCGAAAATCTTCTTCTTCGGCTTGTGTCGATATTCCTGAAGTACACCCGTGGCTTTCGCCTTCGGCCAGGAGCACCTCACGCTCACTTAGTGCGCCGGAACGTTTTTTTTTTAGAAAATCGTCTCGTTAACCGGTTTAAACCGGTTTCTGGCGAACTTGGGATGAATGCTTAATTAAAGTACACATCCCCAGGAAATATTTTAAGCCAAAAAGGTCAAGGTGATGTTTCCCCTTAAGTAAAGTATAATAAACCTAAAAATAGAGGGAAAATAAAACTACACAAATTTACTAACTGAGGATTTACCAAGCACTGTTATCAAATAGTACAAAGCAACGATGTCAAAAGATAAGAATTGGTACATGTAAAATATCAATTTTACTTTGAGTCAAGTACGACCCAGTTAACAGAAAATACTGTAATGAAATTGGAGTGGAGAGAGCCTAGAAATCTATTACCATTTAAGGTTTTACGAACATTGGCTAAAAAAATTGATTACAAAGTTATTAGGATCAAACACATTTTAGGTAACAATTTACCCAACGTTGGTACTACGAATGTTAATAAATGTTGTTTATGCTTGAGGCTTCTACTTTGTTATACATTTTAAATATTATAATAAAACACTTTTAACTTTTTTTTGTATAACTTAATAAATGTATTTTATCTAATGTGATAACTAGGAATTAATGAATTTTTAGTTTAAAGTGCATCGACATATGAATAGTAGGATGCAATGCAAAAGATGGCGCCGAGGCAGCAACAAGCTGAAGATATTGTGTGCAAATTATGTGCAGTAATAGTGATAAAATTCGTTACTTGTATTGACTGTGGGAAAAATTACCATGCAAACTGTGTAATCAAAATTTGTGGAACATTTGTGGACGAATCGTTGGATATCCATTGTTGCTCAGATATTCTAACCTCAAGAAACTCTCCAACTACACACGATGCTGATGATGAAATGTATACTCAAAGGGATCTCAAGTACTTCAAATCGCATGTGAGTACACTAGAAAAACTCAATTATCACCTCGAATCACGCATAAAGGACTTAAGTGATATAATTAAATTATTAAAATCCAATACCAATGGTCAATTATTGGTTCAAATAAAACGGCAACTTACGTAAAAACGGTAGCAAAAATGGGACACTTACACGTATACAGACTCAACCATGAAACTACACCAGAAAATCTGAAGGAACACTTACAACACACTGCTCCAAATATCAAGTTTTGTTGTGAAATGATACGCAAAGATGATGCGAAAGCATCATTTAAAGTATCATTCCCCTTCTGCAACATAGACAAAGTGTACGATCCAATGATATGGCCTCAAGGAGCAGCCGTTAGACGGTACCGATTTCCGAAGCGAGGAAATTTTCCTCCAGTGGCCTCAACGAGTCAACACCATATACCACCCGAGAGGAAGCATTCATCGGTCACAAACAAAGAAGTATAAATTTAGAAGAAACATCAAATCATTTTAATTTCAAAATTGTTCATTTAAACGTCCAATGTCTAACTAATAAACTTGACCAAGTGGAAGTATTTTTAAACATACACTCACCGCACATTTTCTGCGTTAGTGAACATTGGATGTCTGAAGAGCAAATAAACAGTTGCAATATTCAGGATTATAAAAAAATATCATCTTTCTGTCGTAGCAGGCATATTCATGGTGGCACGGCAATATTCGTTAAGGAGAATATATTTAATAAATGTAAATCAATACAAAATATGTCAATTGAAATCCATTTCGAATGTTCCGTAACCATTATTAGTGATGTCAGTTACGACACATGTATAATCAGCATATATAGATCTCCGAGCGGAGATATTGAAATCTTTGCAAGCGAGCTCACTAAATTGTTAAATTCAGTATCACATACATATCAAACTGTCTGGCTATGTGGAGACTTAAATATTAATAGTCGAGAAAATACTTATGAGTCACTTGTGCTCCAAAATATCTTTGAAAATTTTAATCTTTTTTCGTACAACTCTAATCATGAGCCAACACGAATCTGCAAATATGGCCCCAATAAATCTGGGAGCGAAATAGATTATTTAGTGACAAATGTATTAGAAAATGTAGTTTTCCAAATTATTGAACCTGATATATCAGACCATACAGCGCAAATAATAACCCTTAAATATAATAATACTATTAAGCAGGCTACGTGTCATGATAAATATGCTACACGCAGATCCTATCAAGATATAAATATAATTAAATTCAAAAAACTATATTGCGAAAATATACCTAATTTTTTCTGCGAAGCATACTCAAATATTGATCATATGTACGAAACATTCTGGAATTGTTTCTCGGAGTGTTACAATAAGTGCTTTCCGAGAATCAGTACTAAAATTAAACATAAGTCAATTCGTAAGCTACCATGGTACACTAAAGAATTGAAATCTCAGGCAGATAAACTTAAAGATATGCATTGGCTACGTAAAGTCACAGGCTCAGTTGAGATCGATTACGAATACAAACGAATAAAAAAAGATTATCGGAAAAATATAACGTGCTCGAAACAAAAATACTACTCTGATTTGATATCAAACTCTACAAATAGTTCAAAAACAACTTGGAATATTGTAAAAAAATACAGTCAAACTAAAAATGGATCATCAAACACTCCGGACACATTTGTAATAAACGGCACTAATGTTACAGACAAAAATGAAATATCAAACCATTTTGGAAAATTCTTTTCAACAAATGTTATGACTCAAAAAATCAACCATTTTAACGGAACCTTTTCGAATTCATGTACTCTAGATCATAGTAATTCAACTAATACCATGTTTTTCAATCCTGTCACTGTAGAAGGTGTAACTGAAGCAATACATGAACTAAAAATGAAGCATTCTACTGGCTACGATGATGTATCAATCAAAATTATAAAAGAATGCAGTGCAGAGCTAGCACCTGCATTAGCCAACATTATAAATGAATCAGTAACACGAGGGCAGTTTCCAAATGCCTTAAAATTATCTATGATTATACCCATTTTAAAAAAAGGGAACTTTCAAGATCCAGAAAACTACAGACCCGTTGCACTGATTAGCACTATCTCAAAAATAATTGAGAAGGTTGTCTGCAAAAAAATTTTAAACTTTTTAACAAAATTTAATAAATTAAGTAATAACCAACATGGTTTTCGTTGCAACCGATCTACAGAAACAGCTATGATAGAATTTGTTCAACAAATTCATGACGCAATGGACAAAAACCAAAAAGTTATAGGTGCATTTTTTGACTTATCCAAAGCGTTTGATTGCTTATATTTTGACTTTATCTTAAAGAAATTGTACGCTTTAGGAATTCGAGGCCCAATTAATGATTGGTTTAAGTCATACCTGGAGAATAGAAAATTAATTGTTAAATTAGACAGTTTTCTCTCAAATATTTATAACGTAGCATTGAGTGTACCACAGGGAAGTGTGCTGGGTCCGCTACTATTTATATTGTTCATCTGCCAACATACATCACTGATTCACATGTATGTATGTTTGCAGATGATACATCAATAGTAGTGACCGGAGCTGATAGTGAGGCATGTAATGCTAAGCTTACTAATGCAATAAATCAGTTTATGCAATGGTGTAATAGAAACAATTTAATTATAAATTATTCTAAAACTGTTTGCGTTGAATTTTATAATGTACGGTCAAAACCGTCTGAATACACAATTACTATAAATAATACCAACATCGCAATTAGCGAATTCACAACATTTTTGGGCCTAAAAATTGACAATAACCTGTCTTGGGCTACACACATTGGTACCCTCGTGTCAAAATTAAATAAAGCATTTTTTGCGGTATGCCGATTGAAACACTTGCTAGACGAAGATGGTCTCATATCAGTATATTATGGGCTGGTGCACTCACTCTTAAGTTATGGAATTGTAATGTGGGGACAATCAACTGCAGGCACTAGGGCATTCATCGTCCAGAAACGAATTTTGAGATTAATTTTTAATATAAGATATGCCGATTCATGTAGATTGACCTTCAAAAATAAAAAAAATTATGACAACTCCTTCAATGTATATTTATAAATTGCTTATACACATTCACAACATCAAAGATTCACTCGAAATAAATAGGAATATACACAGCCATGATACTCGACACTCAACAAATATTCACACAACAAAATTCAGCACTGAACAATTTAGAAAATCCCCTATATATGCCGGCAGTGTTTTGTATAATAAACTTCCTGGAAATATAAAGGAACAAAATATAAAACAATTTAAAAATAAACTAAAACTGTTGTTAGTTTCGAATTCAATTTATTCTGTCAAAGAATTTAGTGAGCTACTGCAAAGCAATCAACTATAGGTAAATACCCACATATCATTAGGTTTAAAACTTTTAATTTGTAGATTTTACTGTGTATTATATCTTTCTATATGTTATATGACGAATGTATCTGTTTTAAATGCAGCAACCAGCATAATAAATAAATTGTATATATTGTATTGTATAGAAAAATACCGAAATAAATAAAGCGTTTATTTGGCGAAAATATATCTTTTAAAAATGCGGATATTGCTATAAATTAGAGCAGTTTGAAAAATAATTTTTGGCGCAGATACAACTCTAATAATTGCAGATACAAATAACGTTGCAATGAAAATAAAACGTGGCAAATAATGGAGCTGAGAATTAGAAGATGTTGAAAAAACACTTTTGGCATAAATGCAGCTTTTGTAGATTATAGATATAGAATTCCGCGATTACAAACTGGATGCATATCCGCTATAAAAAGGGTGTCTAAAAGTATCGCATGATGACTATTTATTATTAATTATAAATAAGTAAAAAAAATATCTGAATTAAAATTGTTAGGTGTTCAATAACGCATTTAGTAATGACACCTCTTAGCGTTTATTGCTTCGTTGTCATGACGACAACCACTGTATTTGGTCACCGGGTCTCGTGATAACTGAGCTTTTTCCCGATTGATGAACATTCCGGTTTTCTACATTACGAAAACCTGCCATAGAAACATTTGGTTAGTTTTCCAACATTTTCTGAAATTTTTTTATCGGTCTGGCCCCGAAAATATCAGCAAATCAATCAATGCCGACACATAAATTATATTATTTGAAAAAATAATAATTTTCATAATTGAATTTTAAATTTAATAGGACTGCAATGCAATTTACTACTACTTGTAAAAAACGCCCAATGTCTCGTCTACAACCTTGTGGAAAAGTCATATTTATATCGATCAGACAGCGGGAGTTATTAATTTTTTCATCGGCAGATAATTTGACGTAATGCATAATTGATACAATTTTAATACAATCGCGCACAGCACTTTTACAATTTTAATTATCAAGTGAAGCAAACGAAGTTTCATTAAATTAATTAATTGCAAATATTGTTTTAATAAAGTACAAGAAAGTGTTATTTTTCATAGCAATATTTATCGATTATTTACTACGTTACGTTAAACCAACCAGTTACGATTCATCGAAAGGCATCCCCCAAATAGCGAAACGTATAAATAATGGAACGAAAATAATTTTCAATTTACGTACTTCACTTACCTTCGGGAACAATGTCCATTTTTGTTCACTCAATTTCGATGAAAATTGCAAAAACTACAGGCTTTTTCTTGAGCGCTCGGAAGCGTGCACACACCACAGTCCCGCGCGGGTCTCGAGTATGGTCACTTTTGGGCGTTTACCATGGCCCAGGGATTCAATATAAACATCTGCCATGTTGTATTTCAAAGCTCTGATGCCATCTATTGAAAAATATATGAAGCCTTACCTCGTACGACAACTTGCGATTTTGGGGGTTTTGGCCAGGGATTCGGCATTTGGACCACTGTGCGCCGTGTGATAGTACCTTTACAATTCATAAGACGGTTTTGGTGCGGTATTGTCATGTGCTCAGGAATCTCTTGGGTTCATCACGTGACAAATGAAACGGACGTGCAGCGCATTACAAAAAAAAAACTGGAATTTGTAACAACCAGCGGCGGCTCGTGGATTTCCGTAGGGGAGGCAAAGACAAAGATGCCGCTTGCGCTGCACTACTTTATCTTATAAAGGAAGCAAATATTCCGTTGTTATTTCGGTCAAATTTTCTTCCGCTGCCTCAACGCCGAACATCCACGAGCCGCCACGCCGCTGGTAACAACTACCCAACGCAGAAATCTGGAGTACTTTGGACAGATCATGAGAATCGAAAAATATCATCTTCAACTAATTTTGCAAGGAATAATGGAAGGACGGAGATGTAATATTTCGTTGAAAATATTTCACATTCATTGCCAAAGCAATTTAAACAACCTCTGTAACGGTTTTAATTTAAATTATCGTCTATTTAAAGCTAGCGACATTAAACATATTAATAGTGCGTGTATGTAGTAGTTTCGAGGGAAAAGATTCCTTGAGGAAAATGAGCGGAGTGTGTGTGTGCGAAAAGAGTGAGTTTCATTGATTTATTTTTGTTGGTGTAAAGGAATGACGAATTACGAGTTGGGTCTTGTTTTCGTAAATCTATTTATATTCGCTGGCTCGTTATAATTGCGCTAAACGCCCATCGTTTTGCGTGTACAATCCATTCCTCATTTAAATGAAATCAAAAGTTAAGTTATTGTTAATGTTTGTACAAAAAAATAAAACGTTGTGGCTGTTATGTTACGTTCTTCGAATTTTGTAATATATTTAATACTTTAAGTTATAAGATTATAAGTAACGATTTTTCGATTCATAATAAAATCAGCTATTTTGAGGTTCAAAGTTGTGACGATTTAAAACATCCTTAGTCGTTGTAAGAACGTTTTAATAATGTATACTGTTTTCAGAACACCTCAAGCTGGTCCTCTGTTACACTTTCTTAAAATTAAATAATCGTTGCGTTTACCACAATTTATTCTTTATATAAAATCAACTTTCATTACAAAGCCGACAATACAAATAATTTTTGAGAGAGTCTAACGTACGTACTATGGACATAAAAGAAATTATTTTTAATCATCTTGCAGTAAATTCTAGTTGCAAACTTTCTTATTCCGCAATATAGCCCATTGAAACAGTCCATTGCATGTAAAAAAAATCAACCATAATAGAACGTACTGCGAAACTTTTCGAGATTTTGTGATATTTCCTCTCATGTAGGAAAATGATCGTGAATCTTGTCGACGTTTATCGGTTCGTTTCAAATCAGTTTTGTTGTTAATTTAAGAAAATAGAAAGTAATTTTGTGTGGTTAAAAAATCTAAACTCAATGACATGGAAATTGTAACACCTTGAAAGGGTAGGAATTTTTTGAACAAACTTTGTTTGTGCTATTATATGTATTATCTTGCAAAAAATGTGAATCCCGTTAATAAACATATATTTATTATTAAGAAGAAATAGACCATCTGCTGGAAAATCGATGGGAAGGGGAGCAACACATCATTAATAAAAATTGCGTTTATCTTTCGTTTTTTTTTTCTTTGAAATCATTATCAATTACAACAACTGCAATTGTTTATACGAATTTGTCGACTATCGCTAAAATAAAGTTTGGGATCGTGACTTGTTTTCAAATATTCCCTCAACTGTCCTCTATTTGATTTAATCCGCTCGTTCGTTATATAAAACCGTCCTTCAATGTGTAAATTCAAGAGAAAATATAATTTTTTTAATAAACACGCACCTATTCCGTCCGAACAATGTTTGCTCATGGCATTTGATTATTTTTTTTGTCTGCGTGTATGTATATTTGTTTGTCTGTTTGTTCGCTTTACGTGTTACGCATTATGAATTGCCGTTACGGCGCAAATAAGTCCATCAATATTTGTTTATACATTTTGTGTTATTTATTTCTTGTGTAACATTTGGTGTTAATCAATGGCGTTTTTTGGAAACATTACGGAATGAGAAATTATCTTAGGTTCTCTACAATTTAAAGTTTATTGTTTTAAAGATACTAGCAGTAATCTCTATAATAAACTGGTGGAAAAAAAATGACACGCTTGAAATTCGTGAAATTTCGACCATTTTCAAACCGCCATAACTCGGTTTTTTTTCAATCGATATTGATGAGTATTTCAAGACGAAAAACTTTGAAGTGTCTTCTTTAAAGTCATGCATGCGAACTTAAGCATAACCCCTTCCGCCCCCTCTAGCGCCCCTGTGAAAAAAAAAGTTTTTTTTCTGGAAACCATGCTCAACTTTGACGATGTCTGAAGTTGGAAAAATTTTGTCGATCCACCATAAAGGCATTAAAATTTGTTCAAATCCCTATGCAGGACTCAAAGAACGAAGTTCCTACGACGATTTGGCACCAAGTTATGGGTGTTTCAAAAAAGGGCATTTAGAGGTTTTTCGCACATAACTCAGCTACTTTTCAACCAAATTTGATGATTTTGTTGGGAAAAAATCCCATTTTGGCTTTACTTTAAGGGGGTGAACTCAGATTGGAATGATCCCTTTTCGAACCCTTCAACCCCCGAACAAACCCGAACAAAAAAACACGTTTTTGGGCAAAAAACCGTCCAACTTTGGCAACGTGTACCGAGTTGGAAAAAATGTGTCAACTCATTTTACCAAAAGGGCATTGAAATGTGTTCAATTACCTGTGCAGGACTCAAAAAAAAAAAATTTAATGTAGACCTAGAGAGATTTTTACCCCTTTTAAAATGCCACTTCTAGGCATATCCAGTCCGCCTGCTGGGCCACCCTTTCAGCCCCGTCACTTTTCGTTTCCTTGCCACCAGCGGCACGCCATCCGCCAGGCCGACTACATAAACCCTCTCTGGAAGCAGCAGCCGGAATACCTTTCCGTAGGCCACATTCAAGAGAATCGGTCCCAAAACTGATCAATGTGGAACCCTCAAGATATCCTCGCTCTGCAACTCCGCCTCGCCCTCGTAAACTAGCTTTCTATCATCCAGGTAGCTCCTTACCATTTTGAGTAGGTACTTTGGTGTTCTCCTCATCACTAAGGTCCACAGTATCAGCTTCCAGAGGAGGGCATTGAAAACATTTGCCTTTGCACTTCCAGAAGTGCATCCACCGTTGCCTATTGGATAGACCCCCTGAGTCCTCGATAGGTTTGGTCGTCCTCTCTGCTAGCAGTCCCTCTGCCCCCTTGCCCTCTTTATCCAAGAGACAACCTTTTTTTTAAGACGTGCTGTCCGCAGGCGGTGCAGCAGTGGCCTCCGAGAAGCGGAGCACCGGTGGTAGTACCGTGGGCATTCTTCACCCGATGCCCCTTCCACTTCGGTTAGTTTCCGTTGTCTTTATTCCTAATCGGTGTAATACAGCAATTCATTACATTACCATAACGATACATTTACGTTACATTTAATACACTAATAACTAATGGTAATTACAGACTTATTGCAGACATTAAGTTGTTGCAGGCAGTAGGTTATCAGGCTTGTGCTCTCGGTTTAGGCCTACTAACCCTCCCCTATCACGGTTGCGATTGAGCTCGCGACAGGTCGCAGCTTTCGTCTTTGGCGCGGAGGACGCTCCGGGCGAAAGTGGCTGCTGCTCTCCACTAGGCGTGCGATGAGATCATGAGGCCCACCAAAGTTTCGGCCTAGACTGGAGCCACGCATTCGCCGTGTTTGCGCTTGACCCAGTTCCTGACGTCCGGGATTAGTCTGTGGATCCACCGTCCCTTGTCTATGTCCGTCCACCTGGCTTTGCCACTTATCCATAAGCCTCCCTCTTGGCGTTCCGGCGCACTCCTCCCTCTTTGGGGATCCCATGGAGGGAAGCTCTTGCTCTGACGGCCAGATCCGGGAGGCAGAGGAGGCAAGAACTTCCACAACCGCCGAGGATACCGTCCTGTAGGCCCCGGATTCCTGGTCACAGGGCCTGTTGGAGCCTTGTGACGTTTCTCCTGGCGCTGACCCCGTTGACTCGTATGGCGTAGAAAAGCTTGGCCTTCGCTATACCCACGAGCGTTCTTTTCTTTGCCTCACTGGGGCCGTCCATGCTGGACATCAGGCAAGCTACGGCCCGCGCCGTTCGAGCTGCCCCTGCTGCTGCTTCCTGGATGTGGGCGCTATGATACTTGTTGGCGTTGATCGTAACCCCGAGATAACGCAGGTTGGGGAAGATCTCGACTTCGTGGCCGAGAAGGCGCAGTTTCTTTCCCTTGATCCTACCGGCTCTTCTTTTCGACAGCCATGTTGCTCCTGTCTTCTGGGGAGCGATCTCAAGTCCGGCCTTGGCCATCCAGTCGGCGATTATCCTGATTCCAGCCTCGGTGGTTATCCGGAGCACCTGGATATCCCTGCACCTAACGACGAGCGGGATGACGTCAGCGAACCCTCTGGCTTGGGCAGGCGCAGAACGTCGTCGTAGGCTAGGTTCTAGAGCAGTGGCCTTAGCACCGAGCCTTGCGGGATGCCTCTGGTGAGCTCGGCCTCACATGTTCTGCCAGCTTCGCCCTCGTATAGCAGCTTCCTGTCATCTAAGTAGCTGCGTATCATTTGCCGCAGATAATCCGGCGCCCCTCTCCTGGTCAATGCCTCCAGGATCGTTGACAAGGGAGAGAGTTGAAGGCATTCCTTACGTCGATTGCAATCGCAAGGCAATACCTTCGACTCCTGAGTGGCCCTGCGTTGGCTTCGTCGGCGAGGCTCCCTACCTCCAGCAGGGCATCAACGGTGGATCTACCTCGTCTAAATCCGTATTGCCTACGAGATAGGCCAACTGTCTCTCCAGGCGCTCTGCTAGAGGACTTTGGCTTCCCCGTCGATTAGGCAAATTGGTCTGTAGGTCCTGGGGTCCTGGGTCGGCTTCCCCTTCTTAGGTAGAAGAACTAGTTTGGCGATCTTATATCTTGCGCAGAACTTGCCCTCACTCAGGCACATGTTTAGGCACTTGGTTAGCTCCTGGGGGTTACCGCCCGAATGGCCTCATTTGGCACCCCGGTGGGGCCAGGAGCCTTCATCCTTCCTCATCCTCGGTGAATGGTGGGCAGTTATCTGGGACTATTGGGGGTCGGGGGGTCTGACTGAAACGTCTTGCGGTAAAAGCACCTTTACGATCCTCCGTAATCCTCCCGGCATCAGAGAGTTGACGTTTGGGAATCTCGCTCCCATCCTCCTGGCAACAATGCGATAGGGTCTTCCCCATATGTCATCTTCCACCTCGCTGTACAGACGCCTCCAGCAGACCTCCTTACTCCTCCGTATAGCAACCCAGAGTGCAGCTTTCGCGTCTCTCTAAGTAGCCTTCAGGATCTCTAGGAGTCTTCTTCCTGATTTTCGGCATCTCGTGAGGTCGCGTCTGGCTGAATTGGCCTTGGTTCTGGCCCCTGCAATGTCCTCCGTCCACCAGTACATAGCTCTCCTGCTTGGGCCTCCGGTTCTTTTCTTGGGTATGACGATGTCACATGCCGCGCTGAGTCGGGTTGAGTAGCGGTGGCAAGCTTCCTCGGCGGTGTTATGCTGCCCCATCGTCTTCCGGAGCCTTGCGGCGTCGAGGTCTTTGACGACAAATCTGCTTCCTGGAGGAGTTATCGATCCCCGTGCAATGGTGGTGGCCAGCTCGAAACGGATGTAGCGATGGTCGCTGTGGTTCTCGATCCCTTCCTCGACTCTCCAGTTTTTTATCAGTGCTAGCAAGTTAGCGGAAGCGAGAGTGAGGTCGCTAATAGACTCGGCGTCGCGCCTCGCGAATATGGCCACTCTACCTACATTGGCTACCTCAGGGTCCGACGCGGCCATGACATCCAAGAGGAGAAGTCCTCCTTCGTCCTGTCGTCTCTCGCCCGAAAGGTGTGCCTTGGCGTTGAAGTCCCCGCAAATTAACCTCTTCCCTGGCGTGCTGCGCAGGCAGTCCTTGAGGCTCGTCAGCCATGTTTTGAATTCCTCGACGGTCCTATTCGGCGAAGCATAGCAGGCCACGATGGTCGTACCGGCGATAATTACCCAAGCAATGCCTTTGGCCGGGCTGCCAGATGCCGTAAACAGCTGGTTTACCCTCCCACAGATCTGGATGGCAACGTCTCCTCCAGCAGCGTCTCGGTACCAGGAGCCACGTTTGGCTCACTTACGACCGCTACCTGCAGATGGGTGTCCTTGAGGGTTGCCTCGAGTAAATCGTGGGTGGCATGGCAGCGGTTGAGGTTGGCCTGGATGAAGTTAGAGGCACCCCAGTGCCTGATTGTGCCGTCCGGTGGTCATTTCTGCAAGGAGGTCTCGGTCTGCCCACCCGTCTTGAAGTGGACGCCCTGCTCGTCGGATCGCCGGTACCCTGGGCTTCCTTGAAGGCGTGGCAGCCCTTGCTTCCGGTAAAGTAGGCCGCTTCCTTGTTGCGTTCGGCGCAGGCGAAGCAGTGTGGTGGTAGCACACAGTCGACTTCCATGTGGCCCTCGCCCCCGCATTTCCTGTAATGATTTCCCTATCGACGCCGCTACAATCCGCGGCTATGTGGCCAAATGGGTCTCTCCTGGACTCTGCATCGTGTCCACCCTACCCTGATTGACTTAGCCTTGAGTATTGTGGCTATATTGGCCCTCGTGCTCTCCACGAGAGCAATCCTCAGGTCGACCACTTTACCGCGACCTCGCCCTGGATGCCCAGTTGCTGCGTCAGCTCGTTGACGATTTCATCGGGGGTAGCGTGCTCCTCCAGGCCCTTGATCTCCACTGTCTCATTGCTGCCGCTGGTGACCTTGGCTTTATCGTTGCCGACGATGGGGGCGATGTCTCTAAGCAGGACCTCGTGGCTTGCGCCCTTGGCTATCTCGAATACGAGGTTTCCCGCCAGACTGCGTCGAACGGAGGAAACCGCTTCCGCCGCTTCACCCCTCTTAAGGCCCGCTTTGAGGGCTTTCAGCTTCTCGCTGTAGGAGGACCTCTTGGTATCTACCAGGATCCTCGTCAGTCCCCTCTGCCCTATTGCCCTCTCCGTCCAAAAGACAACCTAACCTACTCAAATCTAACATAACCTTTTTTATTTTAAATACTTTATTCCACCAAAGGGCGCACCACCTTAGCGTTTTCACCGGGTCTATTGACCTCCTACTTACCACCGTAGAAGGCTCAGGTATCAATTCGCCCGCGGGATGACGGCCCCACTGAAGGAGGTCGTCGGGCAGCGCCGAGCACCCTAGCATCGCCTATGCGGCATTTTCCCCGGGTTTCGATGCTTGTATAGTGTTTACCTCGGGTTGCCTTGCTGCAAGCTATTAGCAAACTTCTCTTCTAGGACAGCCCGAGCAAACTCGGCCACGACGTTCTTATTTTGCTTATTTTGTAGCATTCGCCTTACGATGATCTCGATCCTCACCTCTCCCTTAACTCTTCCCTCTGTACATTCCATTCCTGCACTCCACCATAGTGTGTTCCACATCATCTCTTGGCACTGCCCCGATTCCACCCTTCTATGTTTGGCCAGATACTCCTGAAAGGAGCCATGCCCTGAGAACAACTGTGTTAGCAATAGTCCATCTTTCCATATCTTCGTACCCACGGCCCCAGGTACAGGATCAGTCGCCTTTTCCATGCCCCTTTACTGTTGGTCTCCCACCTTGGCTGCCATTGCTTCATTGTCCTTCCCCAGGCCCTCCGCGTGCGCGCCCCTTCCTCCGGTCAGCATACTCTGCCTCTTGCTCTATGGCCTGCAGGTCGACCGGCACCTCCACTGCGTCCGTCGAGATGGTTAGATACGCGGACGTCACCCGTATGCATCCTGACCTGGTCGCCCTTCCCAACCTGTCATAGTTGTGAGCAGTGTACGTCCGTTCTGTCCATTCCGGGTCCGCATACAACAGTATTGCCTTGGCCACCTCCGCGAGCAGCTTCGTTTTTATTTTCCCTGGCCCCTACGTTGCCCACGTTGGGCAGGATCCTGGCTACCGCCGCATCTAATAATAATAATAATAATAATAATAATAAGAGCTAGCTCTGTCACCGCCAGTGCCGCCGTCTTGGCTCCCTCTAATGTGCCTGGACAATTGACAACTGCAGGTAAACGCGGCAAACGTAGTAAACGCCTCTGAGGCAGCTCCACCCGGAACACCTCATCAAATGGTATGTTCCATACCAGGGGTCTGGCTGAGATTCCAAGATGAACTAGATAGACGGGAGTATTTATTTTCCTCAGTGCTCTCATTATCTTCTCCCGTGGAAGGAAGTTAAACATATTTTTTAGGTCCAACGTCAACCTGAGGCAGTACTCCCGATTCCTCAAAGTCCCTGTGTTGGCACTTCTGGCGATGTCTTGCACTGCCCTTATTACGTCCACCATCGATCTACCCCTTCTGAATCCAAATTGGTTCGCCAAGGGTCACCACCTTTTTCAGCCTTTCCGCTATGAGCTTCTCCAGTACCTTTCTCCACCCGATCGCCAAACATATTAGCCTGTAGGCTCTGGTGCTCTCCAGTACCTTTCCTGCCTTGTGCAGGAGTACCAATCTTGCCTTCTTCCAATTACTTGAGAAGACCTCCTCCCTCACACACTGGTTCAAGACACCAGTTATCTCCGGCATGATGAGCTCTGTCACTGTTCTTTTTTTTTAAGGAAGGGTGTTTGACGGAATAGCGGGTTAAGGAGAGTTAATGAATAAGCGTTTTAGCTGTTCAGCCACTAACGTTCGTTTTTAATATTGTTGAAAATTCATTTTTATAATGAATTGGACAAATACTGAACAACCATGAACACGAGCGATAACTTTTCATTAATAAAAGTTTCCACCCAAGCGTAGGACTCGAACCCACGGCGCCTCGCACCGAGAGCTAAACCGCTCCGCCACGTTACGCCCCCCTACTGTTATCATTAGGAGGTCTGGCCCAGGTGCCTTCTTATTTGGCAGTCTCTTCCCGCCCTTGCAAACTCCTACTCCGTCAAGGACGGTCTGTCCGGACCCCCTCAATTTGTCTGTCTGTATCCATTCTGCTGAGCACCCATCGCTATCCAGTCCGCTCTTGCCACCCCATGGACCTCCTCCATGCTCCCCTTCCGCAAACTCAATGTATTTATGAACGCTTAGCGACTTCTCTTCAAGCACCCTCCATCCGTTTATTCTCCTCTTCAATCAGCTGTCTACTAGTGTGATGTCTATGTGGGACGCCGATCTATCCCTCTGGAACGAAGGGTCTTCTCCCATGTTGCAGATCCGCAGGTCCAATGCTGCTCCCAGCTCCAGAACTTCCTCCCCTTTCGAATCCGTAACCGGAGAGCCCCACTGGACGGTCTTAGGTCCTCCATAATTAGAATCCTGCCTCAGGCCCCTGTCCTTCAGCACCGCCTTCCCGTCTGAGTACGCTACTGCTCCACAGTTAGGGAATATATAACAGCTATACATCCGTTATTCCGTCATGGCGTCCATGCTCCTGCTGATTGACCTGACTCACCTTTAAGACAAGTTTGGCTAACCTACTCTAACCTGAGCTATTATTTTCAACGATTTAATCCTTCCTTCTCCCAGCCAAAATGACCGTACCACGTAGATCATGAGCAGGGCCAAATCCACTTTCTTTATAAGCGTCTCCTCCGTTTAAGCGGAGACCATCAGGGACAGGTTGTCGGCAAACCCATCCAAGGTTGCCCTCTCTGGGAGATCTAGCCTGAGGACCCCACAGATGTTCACAGTTTCAGCTTGCACTGCCTTGGTCCTCTGACGTTCGGCATCGATCAGCTCAGACGCCTGCTAACATCCGCTGCTCTTCCCGCGATCCTTCCAATATGCACGGCAAAGTTAGACGTTAGATCTATAGTCCAAAGCTTCTCTTTCGGACCACAGGGTGATCCCCCACCGTGAACCTTATGGTGTTGAGCTTCCTTCGCCCGGCCAAATCCACCTTCTCTATAAGCATCTCCTCCGTTTTAGCGGAGACCATCAGGGACAGGTCGTCGGCAAACCTATCTAAGTTGGCCCCCTCTGGCAGATCTAGCCTGAGGACCCTACAGATGTTTCACGGGCCCAGGACGGATCCCTGTGGAACACCGCGAATCCACTTGCCCTAAGAGGTAGCTTTCCAAACATCTTATTAGATAAGGCCCGGAAGCCAAACTGGCTATTAGACAAGCCGCTAATTATTCTTATATCCGTTTTGAGCCTAGACAAAAGGACTCTCTCCAGCAGTTTCCCTTCGTGGTCTTTCAGACAGATAGGCCTAAGGGCCACTGCTGTCATCGCCGAAGTCGTAGGCTTGTCCTACTTGATTATATGGACGAGCTGGCCTCCTTCCATCTAGCGGGGAACTCCCTACTGATGATACTCACCATTGCCTTGTTCTTCAAGTTCCCTGTTTGGCGTTTGAGGTCGTCTTTATGATTTCGATCAAGGCATGGCTCGTGGAGCGGTCCGGCCCGGAAGCCAAACTGGCCATCAGACAAGCCGCTAGTTCTTGTTATGTCCGTTTTGAGCCTAGACAAAAGGACACTCTCCAGCAGTTTCCCTTCGTGGTCTTTCAGGCAGATAGGCCTGAGGGCCACTGCTGTCATCGCCGAAGTCGTAGGCTTGTCTTACTTGGTTATATGGACGAGCTGGCCTCCTTCCACCTGGCTGGGAACTCCCTACTGATGAGACTCACCATTGCCTTGTTCTCCAAGTTCCCTCTTTGGCGTCTAAGGTCGTCTTCATGATTTTGATCAAGGCATGGCTCGTGGAGCGGCCCTGCTCGGAAGCCAAACTGGCTATTAGACAAGCCGCTAGTTCTTTCTATGTCCGTTTTGAGCCTAGATATAAGAACACTCTCCAGCAGTTTCCCGTCGTGGTCTTTCAGGCAGATAGGCCTGAAGGCTACTGCTGTCATCGCCGAAGTCGTAGGCTTGTTCTACTTGGTTATATGGACGAGCTGGCCTCCTTCCACCTGGCGGGGAACTCCCTACTCCTGAGGACCACTGTGAAGGCTTCCTGGAATGCCTTGGGGGTTCCATAGTTCCTAGGATTATAGCCTTCGCAGTACACCGTCCGGCCCTGACGCCTTTTTTGGTTCGACTTTCACCACCGCTTGCTGGAGTGTCTCCCTCGAGACTGGGCAGACTTCCTCGGGGTCTACCTAAGGACAGAAATATACCATTGACGAGAACAGCTCCGTGACCGCCCTCCTGCTGTCGGCTTCGTTCAAGATCGGCGCAAACCTGGAAAGAACTGTTCGGCAAGAAGTAGCAGCTATAAAAAGGTACTTCTCTAACCTGAACAGCCAGGTTTGACATATATAGTGGCTTGTTCGACGCGTCATTTCAGTCTATTTTGTGCCATGAATCAACTAACACCGATAAAACGAGCAGAAATCGTCAAATTGCATTTTGAAAATGGGTCCCCATTATCAAAACGCAACGTGCGTGAAACACGACTTTTACACACAACAATTCGTAATTTGGTGCAAAAATTTATGGCCACCGGTAGTTGTGCTACCAATTGGCAACCCAGAAGACCGAGACCAAGGCGCTCAAATGAAAATATCGCTGCTGTAGAAGCCAATGTTCGTGAAAACCCAAACACATCGTATCGACTCCGTGCATTGCAGTTGGGCTTGTCTGCAACGACGTTGCGGCGCATTTTGAAGGACGATTTTTCCGTTACAAAGTGCAAATTACACAACGTTTGTTGCCGCAAGACAAGCCGCGACGTCTTGCGTACGCTCATTTCGTCGAAAACATGCTCCATGGTGATGGTGAGTTTTGGTTCAAAATCATCATGAGCGATGAAGCTCATTTCACATTGAATGGCGCGGTTAATAGGCAAAACTGCCGCTTTTGGGCCGACGAAAATCCTTGTGAGATATTCGAGGAGCCTCTCCATGACCAAAAAGTGATAGTTTGGGCCGTATTTTTTCGAGAACTAGGCTGGCAACGCGCTACAGAGCGATGCTGCGTGAGTTTGTGTTTCCGGAAATGACTGAAAATGACATGGCCCACTTTTGGTTCCAACAGGACGGATCCACAGCACACACTAGCCGCGATTCAATGACGCTACTCCGCACGATGTTCGACCGACGCGTCATATCGAAAAACGGCGATTTCGACCGCCGGACTTCTTTTTGTGGGCGTATTTGAAGAGCAAAGTTTACATCGACAAGCCGCAGACCATAGCTCAGCTCAAAGCCAATATTCGCCGGGAAATATCGCTTATTACCACCGAGACGCTGGAAAATGTGATGCAAAATGCACGAAAAAAGGCATCTTTTTGTGTCAAAATTAAAGGCGGTAATTTGTTGGATATTATATTCAAAACATAATGGAAATAAAGTAGAAAGAAACAAATAAAGTTTGTGAAAAAAAATAAATAAAAAAAGTTGTCCACATGGCGCACCCTTTATATGGTTCGTAGATCACTAGCTCGGCGAAGCTTTGTCGGCTGCATCTGTCGCCGTCTTCCTTCCCATGCTGCACTTGGTTGCCCTTGCCCTGTGTCATAACATAACCCAACCTGATTTAACCTAACGTAAGTTAGTCAGATTGACCCCATTATGCCAGTTCAGGATTAATATTTACCATTTCAACTGATGGATTCACCTAAACTTCGACAAAAATGTAACACAAAGACAAATAAAAATGTATTACTGAATACAAGACGCGCATACTATCATCTTATCACACTTCTACCTGTTATAGGAAAAATATACGAAAAAAAATCCTATCCATTTCTAACTGTATCCCTAAATATCAATTTGGATTTCTTCCGCAGCGAACAACTACCTTCCTAATCACCATCCTTACCTAAACCTACAACTCACCTAAGGTAAAGCTTCTGTCGCCCTATTTCTAGACGTCCAAAAAGCTCTCAACTCTGACTGGCATCCAGATTTGTTGGACTATACTCGGCGCACCGAATCCGTGGTATATTGGATGTGCGTAATCTTCGCATGATGTTCGCTGATTGGTTAGCGCAAACGCATGTGAAGCGCGTGTCACGCAGCGAAAATGTAGTGATTACGTTATATCCATAAATAAGTCTTTTTGAATGCAACGTGACCATACCACCGATGCGGTGCGCAGAGTATAGTGTCACATCCTGAATATTCCTTCTCACATTATTTTCATTATTAAGCAGTTTCTCTACAATATACCCTTAAATGTCAAAATCAATCTGCTTTTACTTCAAAACAAAGACTTCCCCAAGGCTCTCCTCTCTCACATCTTCAACATCTTCTGCTTAGATATTTATAATCCCAATCCTCTTTACTTTAATCCCTCCAACCACCTCCTCAACGAACCACGCTATCGAAATCCCTCCAATTCCTGCAAGAGCTTATTGACTCCTTTCAACGCTGCTTTGCGAAATGGCACATTAAAATTAATTTCCACAAATCACTCCCGATTACCCGTCATTCATCTAGCATCACAAGATTTTAATTTCCCAAACTGACATTACGCAACTTGTTGGTAAGGAGTTATTGGCGTGCTAACATTAAAGGATAAAATAAATAATTTTGAACATTAAATATTGTTCCCCCATCAGAATACCTACAGACCGGTTTTGACCTTTCAATTCTCATCAGTGTAGTTAGTTGCTGATGGGGAAACGGAGATTACTATTTGAATATAAGTATTCCAAACACCGTTAAAGGTAGAAACGCCAAAGTTTTTTAAAGTTAAAATGTTTTATTTATTTAAAAAAAATAACAATTTCTCCTTTATTCAATATTCTGTTCCGATAAAGCGCGGCCACATTATCTACATGAAAACGATAAAAAAAAAAACTTTTACATTTTATATTCAAGGTCGAAAAATAAATAAATATTTACTATTTCGTTGCGTCTCAGAAATGAAACAATAGCAGATATCGCCTCACTGGAACCAATGTTGTCATGTAACAGAAATTTACATATTATAACAATTAAAAATAACACGAGCAATTAAGTATTTTGTTGAACTAAAAGTTTGCAAATATAATTAAATAAATCAGAGTACTATTAGGTAATTTGAAATTAAAACACTTGTTTGGTTTCATATAATTATATTCAGTTTCCTGACACATGTTTTGGTCAATGACGATCATTCTCAAAGGAGTTATAAAGAACTGAATCAGCTGAATATAATATTATGAAACCAAACAAATGTATTAATTTCAAATTACCTAAAAGTATCGTATATTCATTAAAAAAAACCTCAAGTGTGCAATGATTTTTTATTTTTTTAAATTTAAGTTGGCACACATGTTAGGAATTGACATTAGAAATACCCTATCACGATCTGTTGTTTTATTTCAGGAAACTGGTAGTATTCTCCGTAAACCAGTAAGTAGTAAACCAGTCAAACGTATTTAAAAAAAAAGATAAACTATATAAACCAAAATAAAATAGCTCTTTTAAAGTGGCGAAGAACGCGTTCGAACTGTCTCCAAAAATTTTCACAGAATCATTAATGGAATTATAGATATTTTGCATATTGTCTAATAGTGGATTATAGTGTGCATCGATCTTGAATGGTTCAACCACGGTCGCATCACTATTTATTCACCTTAAATACTAATAATAAGTTTAAGTGCGGGTAATACCGGGTGTGGCACTTAAGACGCCTCGGACCATAGCTCCTTTATGATAAAAGCTATCGAAAAAAATCTAAGAACAAAGTGGTGCATAGTTACCGTCACTATGTTTCAAAAATATTTCTAATCATCAGTGGCGTGCCGTACTCCAGTGGCGTACCAAACTTATGTTTTTTTTAATGGAATGCCCTATTTTTTATTGCAGATTTGGAAAGTGCTCGACGAGTACTTATTTTTTATCTAACATGTTATACCCTTCACTTTAGCGGTTTCGCTGTTATAATCCCTTCTTTCAAAATTGCGCCCCATTTTTGAGATTTTTTTGTGGAGAAACTAATTAACGCCGGCGCCTAAATTTTGAATTGAGGTACAGGTTAAGACCTCGTATACCTTCACATAATTTTTTTTCGGGTAATTTATGGAAAAAAAAAATTTTTGATTGATCTTCGCATGTTGTCATTTTTTCCGAAAATTTCAAATGGCACCCCCCTAAAAAAATTACGGCGTTGTACAGCCAAAACTCTAAATTTTTCATTGGTGTAAAAAAAATTACACATTGCATAACAAAATTTCGGAGAAAAAAGGAATTTCATCGCAAATGTCGGGAAACGTTTTCCGTTCCCAAGTGTGCCATGAGAAAACAAAAGATTGGTAATTGTCAAAGTAAATTATTAGACGTCAGTAGCAGCCATAAGTCATTTTTGATAAACGTTCTAAAAATGTTCCGAACTCAAGAGGAAATGGTTGACATGATATTTATTCTCGGAGAATGTAACAAGAATTGTTTCTTGGCATCACGAGTGTACGCTGCGAGATATCCGCACAGGGCACATCCAAATGAACGTGCGTTTCAAAAAGTGTTGGAGAGATTTACTACTACGGGAAGTGTGAAACGGCCAAGGAGAGTTAGAAAGAAGGCAGTTATTACCGAAAATAATGAACTGCAGGTTCTGGAGGCAGTTATTGAAGATCCTCATACCAGTATCCGTGATATTAGTAGGAATCACGATATTTCAACGCGATCCGTACATCGTGTTCTTAAAAAGTACAAATTCCGTCCATTTAAGATTCAACTGCACCAAGAATTGCAACCTCAAGATTTCATGCGAGGCAAGATTTCTGCATGTGGGCTATCAACAAAATTGAGCAGGAGGAATCATTTCTTATGCGCGTATTATTTTCTGATGAAGCAACGTTCCATAGAAATGGGCATGTCAATCGCCACAACTACCATTATTACGCCGATGAAAACCCACAAGCTATGCGAATGATAAACCACCAGCAAAGATGGTCGCTGAATGTTTGGGGAGGCATACTTGGAGAACACCTTTTGGGTCCTTATTTCATCGAGGGGCACCTGAACGGCAACAGTTATTTGAGGTTCCTTCGCGACGACTTGGATGATCTCTTGGAAAATGTCCCTCTAGCCGCTCTTCGACAGATAGTTTTCCAGCACGATGGAGCTCCTGCACATAATAGCTGTGTCGTTCGGGAATTTCTCGATGAAACGTTTCCGGACTCCTGGATTGGTCGTGGGGGTCCTGTGAGGTGGCCGCCAAGATCACCAGACCTCACTCCCCTTGACTTCTTCCTTTGAGGCCATATCAAAGACGAGGTTTACAGGACGGTACCAACTACTGTCGAGGATATGAGGGAGAGAATCCGCGCAGCTTTCCGCGGTATATCACCAGAAGTCCTTAGGGCAGTGTCTAGAGCCTGTGAGTCGAAGTTGCGGTTATGCCTCCAGCAGGAAGGTCGTCATTTCGAACATTTAGTTTAAGTTGTTAAATTTTCTTTATCTGCATTTTTCATATCATGTTGAATAAATAGGTACATACTATTATGTTGACCGTATTTGTGTATTTGTTTTCTCATGGCACACTTGGGAACGGAAAACGTTACCCGACATTTGCGATGAAATTCCTTTTTTCTCCGAAATTTTGTTATGCAATGTGTATTTTTTTTTACACCAATGAAAAATTTAGAGTTTTGGCTGTACAACGCCGTAATTTTTTTAGGGGGGTGCCATTTGAAATTTTCGGAAAAAATGACAACATGCGAAGATCAATCAAAAATTATTTTTTTTCCATAAATTACCCGAAAAAAAATTATGTGAAGGTATACGAGGTCTTAACCTGTACCTCAATTCAAAATTTAGGCGCCGGCGTCAATTAGTTTCTCCACAAAAAAATCTCAAAAATGGGGCGCAATTTTGAAAGAAGGGGTTATAACAGCGAAACCGCTAAAGTGAAGGGTATAACATGTTAGATAAAAAAATAAGTACTCGTCGAGCACTTTCCAAATCTGCAATAAAAAATAGGGCATTCCATTTAAAAAAACATAAGTTTGGTACGCCACTGGAGTACGGCACGCCACTGATGATTAGAAATATTTTTGAAACATAGCGACGGTAACTATGCACCACTTTGTTCTTAGATTTTTGTCGATAGCTTTTATCGTAAAGGAGCTATGGTCCGAGGCGTCTTAAGTGCCACACCCGGTATATGCAATGCAATAACAAATTGAAATACATCATGCAGTATAGAAACGTGTTTATGTCCGAAAATGCGAGAATCGTGCATGTTTAAACATCTGAATACAAAAAAGTGTACATAAATTAAATTGAAAAGCACATGTCACGGAATATAATTAAGATGCATGCAAGGAAAAATAAGCCAGAACACTGTTAATACCATCTTATTTAGTTTAATTATCGTTCTATTTAGCTTCATTGATTTCTTAAATTAATTTACAGTAATGTAGGGGAGGTTGGAGGTAGAGTGAACATCTTTGAGAAAAATAGTCATAAAAATACAAATTAAATCTCAAAAAATTTACCACTTGTAAGAATCTATCACTGAATATGTGTATTTTTATTGTGCACAAAAAATATTCAGCTTATTGTTATATTATATAAATTACAGAATTAAAACAAAAACAAGTTTTGTCCACTATAGACCCATATATATGCTGGGGTTAACGTGGACAAAAGAACAAATGGCAAGGGAATATTGTTGATGCAGTGAATTTATTGGAAAAACCTATATTTAAGTCAAAACAATGTTACTCTAATAGTATTTTGTGTATTAAGGTAAAGTGACTAGATGTCTCGGATTGTGCGGGACTGTCCCGGATTTTATTTATTTATTTATTCATAAACGGGAGATCCCTTTTAACAAAAATTAAATGACAAAAATGAAGTATAATTTAACTAGCAAAAATAATTACTTTAAAGTACATACAATAGTAGTTAACACTTAACACGTATAATAACATAAAATAAATATGTAACTATAAATAACGCATTATAAATATTTAATTAATCTCCGCTTAAAATCATTGCCATTGGAGTTATATAAATTGAACCACCATTCGTCCGAAAGTTCATTTGCTGTCCTCATCATTCTTGCAATTGGATTGAAGTGGCAGTGGTTGCTACTGAAGGTCTTTAATCGAAATATTTTAACGTTCCTGAGGATCCTTGAGTGAACCGGAACATTCCGCGCGCTTTTAGCGATTTAATTTTGCAATGTTTACATCAAAACCTGAAAAGTTTAACAAAACTTAACGAGATCTTCAATTTGACATACCAGACATTTAATTATATTGGATGATTTTTTAACAAAAAAATATTAATCACGTGTTTAGAGGGTGCAATGGCAAAGATATTTTTCCTGCTCTGAATGTTTTTTGAGTAAAGTTTCAAGTCGATGTTAATTGTTTTTATATTTATCCACTAAAATTATTACAGATTTACAAGAAACTATGCCTTATACCATTGTATATACATATCTAGTAGTGCAACGCTTATGGGAGAAAACGAGGCAAGTATTGGAAGCCTCTGAGATCCCTACTTTGGAAGCCTCCGTATGAGGCGCTATAAAATAGCTATTAAATTGATTTTACTATGCCCTCATAGATGGCTATGAATATAATATGCCTACTGAGTTGCCTGAATGCAATATGAAATTATTTGTTTTTGTGGAGAATGACTAATACCACGCGTACGTATTTACATTTTCGGTTGTAGCGCATTGACAGATTTATAGCTTTGATAAATGCTCTCGGTTTGTTTAATTTTTTTATACCTAATCGGCGATTTACGATACTTCGTTATATTTGGAGTTCCACTGCACTCGCTGATCATTCATACATTTTCTGATGCATCAATTCTTTCTAACTAAAATTAAATAGACTAATTTTCTTAATAAATAAATTTAAAATAATCTTTAACATATTTAATGTGGTTCTTTTTAAAATAATAGACTATTTCAGGGCCGAAAGACCGCAGGTCGATAGCCCATTCAGACTCAGTTAATTACACTTTTATATGTTATATAGTTGTGTAATAAGAAACTGAATAAAGATGTATGTAGACTATTTCTGAAATACGATATAATAATTTAAAAGCGTGCTTTATATGCGCATTTCAGATTTGCAGTATAAAAGAACATGTTTTAAAACAGATGGAATTTCTGTTTAAGAAAACTATTGAGGCGTATATACGCTAAAAAGTAATTATTTTTTTATATGCGTTAAAAAAGGCATTATATTTTTTTATATGCGCTTAAAATTGTCCAATATATGCGACAAAATGATTAAAATATGGATTTTATATGCGGTTTAATTAAAAATAATGTTGCAAAATAAAAAAAAATACGAATAGCAGCTGATGATAATTTATTTATTGGAATTACAATGTAGAACCAAAATTTGATTTTGATTTTCATTTTAGGTAAAGTTAAATGACATGGGGTTCATGTTAAAATGTATTATGTCCTCCTCAGTCTCGCCTTTCAAAATTCCACAAATCATTTTAATATTTTCGTATCCCGGATTTCGATATAACACGCATCAAATTTTCGCAAAAGTTAGGGAACTAATTTTAAATTTTCGTGCAGTTCTTCAATAACTTTAAAAGCCTCAATTAAATGCATTTGAGCTGTTTCTAAATTCTTGATTGCAGTTATTAAGATGCAAAAATGAGCAATAAAAGCTAATAACAACAACATCAATTATAATTAATGTAAATATTGACTTTGTATGTTGTTATATGTGGATATATGCTCAAATAAGTTTAATGTCACAAAACCTCGAAATATTCAGTTATATGCTAAATAAAACTTGATACTTTGATTTATTTCCGAGAGAAACGTAAAGGTACAATTCGCCAGTTCCATACGAAAGAGCAAATAAAACATGTAAAAAAATATAAATCCGGACTCTAATTATAACGCTGAACAGTAATCAGTTAAAAAATTCGCGAAAGGAAATTTTCTATTTTTTATTTTATTTTTTATACAAAAACTATTAATACTATGCAAATTGAACTTTATTAGAGCACTGTTGTATGAAGAATCTAAATATGATATTAGAATTATTATAGCTTTCGCGATGGAGGAGAATCAATCGACAACTTTTCATTTTCTTGTGGCTGCCATATTAGATTTTTAGATTTTTTAATGCAACATTATTTTTTCTGTTTATGACCACATTATGGTTTAATTTTACATTTGAGTCAAAATTTTCAATTTATGATGTTTATAATGCACTCTTCATAAACAGCATAAATTGAATATTCAGTTCAATAAGTTTGGATAAAGATGCATTTTCTAGTGAATAACAATGTTACGAATTTATTACTACTACAAAATATCATGCTATATATAAGAAGTGTTATAATTATTGACCTTCCAGTTCCAAGCATAATTGTGGCCTCTTTTTGAATTGAATAGTATATTTGATAATTTACAGCTAAGTTTAAACGCGATTTGATGGTTTCGTTTGCGGAGAATGTGAGCTATTTTTTCGCGCCTTTAGATTAAATCAAAATTCCAGTTCATTCTCTAACCATTCTTTAGAATGTAAACATTCATTCCCCGAAATCCAAAATATGAAAATTTTGCACAACTGTACAAAAGGTACAAAGCTTAACTTCCTTGAATCCGCCGAAATTTTCAGACTAAGCAATAATCCCCTCGCTAATCTGTTGAACGAGCAGACCGATTTAATGTACTCACCGCTTTTCAAAATTCTTTAATCTCTTAATTATGTTTAAATCTTTGCACCTGTTTACTGTAAACCATTTTGTTACATTCGCCCTATTCTCGTACTGATATAAATGTAACTTCTTCCATTAATTGTTTCACTTGATAATGACAGTAAAACGTCGAAATTTAAGTCGTGATATGTATGTATGTGTAATATTTGTACATACATCAAATAAATTGTGGTAAAAAACATAGTAAGTTTTTTATTCAGTGATTAGATAATGAATTACCACGTAGTAACGGTCGCAACCATCACCATGATTTTTATAGAACTTAATAGTTACAGTAGTTACATTACATATTTTAGTATTGTTACAAATAAAATGTTTGTGTTTATTTTCTGTCTTGATTGTTTATATTAAATACATATTTTTAATTTATATTATATATTATAATATAACAAAAAATATATTTGTTTGAAAAATATTAAAAACACCTCGGCACCCCACAAGGCATGTAAAGATTTAGAACACGTATTAAAAAAAAAGAAACCGCTGGAACCACAATAAAAAAAGTGGTCATTATTTTACTTTCTTTTCATATAATGATAATAGGGTTTTTCTTGTGATATTTTTTACATTCATTATTTTTTCAAAAACGCGTTATATTAAGAAAAATTTATTATTTATAAATCGTCCATTTTCGCATTCCCTACATATATTGTTTTGAAAATTTGATGTAAAGTTTATGATTTAATAATTATTGACAAAAACCTGAAAAATTTTAATTTGTATTTATTTAATATATCAAAGTAATAGTTGTGTATTTATATTTACAATATTTCTCAAAATAAAAGTTGAAAATATTTTCACGATCACATTACTTTTCCGAACTTTAATTAATTTCATCTACCCCAATTTCAATTTTGCAGTAGTTCATTTCCATGAAGAATATTTTCTGTATTACTGCCGCTATGGATTTTATGTTAAAATATATTATGCGGTGCGGTGTTTATTTATGTTCCTCGATTTTTGTTTACATTACAACGGAAGAGTTTCGGGACAGACGGCGGCCTTGAATTTCCTATACGGATCGAATAATTCAAAAATTCATTCTAAAACGAGTAATAATTTTCAAGTATGCAACACATATCACTTGAGTAGCGAGTTTTTCAATGTGTGAATGCTTACGCGCTCTCTTGGTGTATTCGGAAACCCAATTTTTAGCCACAAAAATTTACATTGCGTTGGCATACTAGATATATAAATACAATGCTTATACTCATGGATTTATCTCAAAAATTATGGATGGGGTGTTTTCTGTAAATAAATTTTGAGTAAACTTTTGAGTAAAATATTTGCGAGTCAGTAAATTTATTACAGATTTTCGAGACATAGTTATGCTTTATTAATATAAATTTATCTCAAAATTTATTAATGAATGTAGTTTGTGATGGATAAAATCCTAGATGAATTTTGAGTAAATTGAGTATGAGTTATTATTATTATTATTATTATATTATATTGCAAAGTGAGCAGCTTCAGCATAACTGCAAGATGCGTTCTCGTTTATTTCGAAATCTAGTGAATGGCTGTTTCGAGAATTTGATTGAATTTTAAAGCAGTAACTACTTTAAGTAGATTTGAAAAGTTTTAAGTAGTTGGCAATTATTTATATATTTTTTTCAAACCGTTTTTGTATGATTATCTCGAAATCTGGAATTGGTGTGTTTTTAAATTTTATATTGACTTATGAAGTTAAGTCTATTATGAGTAGATTTGGAACATTTCAAGACTGTGGCAATTGTTTTTCATATTTTTTAAGCCATCGGACAGTGAATAACTTCAGCATATCTACAAGATGTGTTCTCGTGTGATTATTTTGAAATCTAGTGAATGGCTACTAAGAGATTTCGATTAAATTATAAAGCAGAATCTAGTTTGAGTAAATTTGAAGTCGATGGCGGTTGTTTTCATATTTCTTTAAATCTTCGACATGGATACAAGCTGTGTCCTCTTGTGATTATCTTGAACTATAGCGAAGGCATGCTTTTAGATGTTGATTGAATTATGAAGAAAATCCTATTTTAAATAATTTTTGAAAGTTTCAAGATGGTATCGATTGATTTTACATTTTTTTCAAACCAGTGAACAACTTGAGCATGACTGTAAACTATATTCCCATGTGATTATCTCGAAATCTAGTAAAGGGATGTTTTGAATGTTTATTAAATTATGAAGCACAATCTATTTTGAGTTCATTTGGATTATGGTTGAACTGTTATTAGATAATTATAAATCAATTAGGTGTATTCGAATGAGGAAAGAGTTTTTCAAATAAAAAAATGTTTATGTTCGACAGTACGAAAATAGTAACTTTGATAACATTTCGTACTAGTCCCATAATTGATAAAGTAAATTGGACTCTTATGTCAGTGTCAGAAATGACAGATTTTAATTTTGGTTAGAACAACCAATAAATACAATACAAATTACTAATGAAAAAGAGAGATCAACTATGATTATAGTGTACTTACTATTATTCATTACAATTACTCCTGAAGAAGTTTGCAAGGTTTGGACGTTTATTGTGCGAGTTAGAACCTAATCATCAATTTTCTATGAAATTCACATTAGTGTGGCAGGAAATGCATACTGTGATTAAAAAATATATAAATAAATAACTTCAGTTTGTATTTAAAAACTATGCCAAAAATCCTCAAAGCAGTCGAACATAAAGCTTTGTATGTAACTCGTCCATAATAGCACTTCATGGACTCGCCTCCATTATTAGCCTCTGTCGCTTCGCTCGCTCGGCCATAAAATGTCTCGTCCAAGAAAGTGCTATATTGAGGACTTGTTACATAAATAGCTATTAATGTCGGCAACAGTTTACGGAGAGTTATAGACTCTCAATGTGATTACTTGTGATAAATTTATGTTATTGTTGTTAAATTAGTTTATTGTTTATATTTAATATCACGTGTTTTTTTCATATAAAAAACCGCTCATAATTTCCTGCCACACATACATACATACACAATAATTAAACAAATATTATATTAGCAGCATGGAATTAGCCAGCGCAGCGCATATGTGCAACCTGTGATTTTTTAAGGTTATTTGTTTAGAATGTTTGTACTGAAAACAATGGTTTGCAGTTTGAGCGTTTATTATAATTCACTAATTAATGTCTAGTTGTTTTATTTAAATTTCAGGTTTCTCCATCCCAAAATTCCCATTCTTATCGACAAGTTACTTTTTTTTTTTAAAGCAGCCCACTATTTTCTACGTTTTAATCTTATTGTACGATTTCTCCACTTATGTAATAAACATTCCCACAAGTAACACATACTTGGACTTTTTGCAAAAAAAAATTCTATCAACAACGTCTAGCATATTGCACATTTGTTTATAATAAATACCAGTTTTAAAAGTGAAATAAACAAAACATGAAATATATGTGACATTTAACATTGAATGAATTTTCAAATTTACATACAAACTAAACAAACGACGAGTAATAATAGAGAGACCGAATCGTTTTCTCCCATGTTGTCATAGACATGTGCTGACTAATTATATTACTTAATAGTGGTGACCCTGCGAGGACAGCGCTAACCAATGCTTTTAGATTGGGATTCAAGGTTAGAGTTGATACTATAATTTTCAAGAATTGCATAAGTACCTTTATTTTTGCACTGCATCGCGTCTTGTTAACGAGAAACAGACACACAATGTTATAGTGTAATTTGATATTATTTATTCTTCGATTGATTGAATTAAAAAAAATAGTGGGGGTAATAACACATGATGTTATAATTTAAAACAGTTAAGGTAAACACCCACTTCCGGTGTACGAAATTTTACCAAAAGCTTTTCAGTTCTTCAGATTATCAAATAAGACGTATGTTCAAAGTTTCATATTAATTGCTCTATTAGTTTTAGATACAGTGCACACAGTCAGACACACACACAAACACAGACAAATTTTTTTTCCAGAAATTGTTGAAATTGGCATCTAGGCACCCCAAAACGGATATTTCCGAAAAAATAATTTTTTGAAAAAAAAATCGGCATTTGCCATAAAAAAGAAACGGTTCAAACTACAACTGAAAACAACCAAAGTTTTTTTTTAATTGTAAAAATCCATTAACAGTGGAATTTCGTTTGAAAAATCAAGATGCTTGAAAAAATAACACATTTTTTATTTCTCATTAAAAAAATTGTCATATCCTAGGTGGTAACAAAATGACACCATTTCAAACCTAAACTAAAAACATGAAAATTGCATAGAAAGATTTAAAAAATAAGATAATAAGGTTAGGTTAGGTTAGGTTAGGTTAGGTTAGGTTAGGTTAGGTTAGGTTAGGTTAGGTTAGGTTAGGTTAGGTTAGGTTAGGTTGGGTTAGGTTAGGTTGGGTTAGGTTAGGTTGGGTTAGGTTGGGTTAGGTTGGGTTAGGTTAGGTTAGGTTAGGTTAGGTTAGGTTAGGTTAGGTTGGGTTAGGTTAGGTTAGGTTAGGTTAGGTTAGGTTAGGTTAGGTTAGGTTAGGTTAGGTTAGGTTAGGTTGGGTTAGGTTAGGTTAGGTTAGGTCAGGTTAGGTTGGGTTAGGTTAGCAAAATACAACGCACTTTTAATTTCTCATTAAAACAATTGCAATTTACTTAGGTGATAACAAAACTTAAAATTTTTCAATTTGAACTGGAAACGCGAATAATGCAATCAACAAATTGAAAAATGGGTCAATACAGAAAAAGCTTCAGATACAAAAAAGCATCATTTTTAATTTATCATATAAACAAACATTACCTTATCCTAGGTTGTCAAAAATAGACATCAAGTAAAAACACGAAATATGTATGTACTCAACGATTTGGAAAATTTGTCATGATTATTCAACAAAGGATTTTGCTTCAAGATCTTCAGATCCGTTAAAAACGAGGCCATTCTGATTTTTTCATAAAATCAATGGATGGAAAGAAGCAAGGGCGTCCACAAGGAGTGGGCAAGAGGGGGCAGGTCCCCCCCCCTCCGGAAAATTTAAATTAAAATAATATTTTACATGCAAGTTGTATGTAGTCGCTAAATTATTACTTTAACAATCACATAAAATAATTGACGTCCATGTATGAAAGTTTAGAAAGTTGAGAAAAACCAGAAACTTGAAGCATTAATTTTCAAAAATTTATAACTTACGGAAAAAGTGACCATTAATGTTAAAGGATTTTTTTTATCGAAGTGTTCGACAAAGGAGAATGTTAAAAATCCCCGTTTTTTCACCTAACGCCGCAACGGGAAAATAGTTATGTAAGCAACAATTACGTCCATTACGTTCATTACGTTCCGTGTTGCTTTTTAATATTTTTTCGCTACCGGAAATATGATATTTAAAAAAGATCAGAAAATATTTTAAAATACGGCTTGTAATATTTGGGATTAAAATTTTTATAGTCACCTATGCGTCCTATGGCAACCCAGTAACCAAGAAAACAATGTCGAATTTTGTTTGTTTGTGTTCATCCAGTGACAGTTTTTGCGGGCATGGATGCAAACGAAGCTGCGAATATTGCGTGTAGAACCTGTTATCGAAAAAAGGTATGTGTCCTGTTACGACTCTTTTAAGCAGTGGTTATGTAAAAAGGATGCCGATGCTATACGTATAGATGAAAATGTGTTGCTCGCCTATATGTTGGAGCGTTACGTTTCTGTTTATTATTTTCCTAAGTCCGTAATTAAAAAATTAAGTTCCGTCGTGAAGGACAACAAACACCACGAATGTTATCAGCCACTTACGGTACCTGTAACCATGGATGCAATGCTTATTTACGTTGTCGGTAGCGGAAAAACCTATTTAATATGTATCGATAACGCCTATGGATGATAAAAACATAGGTTAGACCGCGGAAAACACTTGGGAAAACTTTAGAGGTTCTGTCAAAGATAAAAAATTCAAGATGGATTATATCTTAACATGCAAGTTTGAAGAAGATAAGTCTTATTTGATAATTCCAAGGAAAAAAAGCTTTTTGTAAAATTTCGTACACCGAAAGTGCATATTTGCCTTAACCGTTTTTTGTTTCTTCATAATAATTTTTTAAATATGAAAAATACTACAAAAATATTCAAACAATTATCAAAAGTAACAAAGAAATTAGCATCTTTTGTTTGAAAATATTTTTTATAAAAATTTTTTTTTTCGTAATTTAATTTTATTTTTCGGAAAAAAGTTATTTTATGAAAAATATTTTCAGACAAAAGATATTCATTTCTTTATTGTTTTAATATTTGTTACAATATTTTTGTAATATCTTTTATACTTATAATATAATAATATATTTATACTAAACAAAAAACGGTTGAGGTAAACATGCACTTCCGGTGTGCGAAATTTTACCAAAAGCTTTTTTTTCTTGGAATTATCAAATAAGACCTATGTTTAAAGCTTCATGTTAATTCCTGGATTAGTTTATGAGATATAGCGCGCACTTTGATTATCCATAGGCGTTACGGATACATATTACACAGGGTTTATAAAAAATTGTGAAAATTCTAAAGCTTAATCCTGGAATTGCTAGTTATGTGGTGAGTAAAATTTGGTGAGAACGAACATCTAATTCGCCGGAAAAATATCAATTTCGCTCCGTAAATTTCCACAGCTAGAGTCAAAAATTTGCAAGGCCACGTTTTTGCAAAAACTCAACCACGGATCTCGGCGTTCTTTTCATTGTTTACCTTTTTTGTCTTCATAGTCATTGAACCGGCTCGTTTTTACTTTAATTTTCATCCCAAATCCTGAGTCTTACGTTTCTCTTATATATACCCTACCGTTGGCCTAATTCTGTGTCCGTATTGTTTAAGTCGCTCCAACTTAGCAGGTCTCAAATATTATTAATAATATTAAATCCAATGCCACGGGAACTGGTGGGTTAAATATAAAATTTATTAAATTGTGTTGTCCATACATCATCCAATTATTAACTCACATAATTAATTTTTGCTTTGAGAATAATGTATATCCATCGAAATGGAAAGAGTCGATTATCAGACCAATTCCAAAAAATGCGAACCCTACAAATTTTAAAGATCCAAGACCCATTTCCATTATCTCTGTTCTATCTAAAATACTGGAGAAAACAGCTGAATGTCAACTCGGTCAATATATTCACGACAACGATCTTCTACCTAAAATGCAATCTGGATTTAGAGAAAATCACAGCTGTCATTCTGCTCTACTAAACATTTCTGATGACATTATTACTAATATGGACAATGGATATGTCACTGCTTTGGTGTTACTCGATTTCAGTAAGGCATTTGACGTTATCGATCACGAGATACTCTTGTCAATTCTTGGGTATATCGGCCTAGCTAGCGATCCTGTTGAGTTTTTTTTTAAATCACTTAAATAGTAGAGTTCAATATGTGGCCAGCAATGACAACACATCAGATAAAGCTCAAATCTGTTCAGGTATACCTCAAGGATCTATTTTAGGTCCATTATTATATAGTATATACACATTGAATTTTGAGACGGCAATCCAGTATTTCAATCACCATTTCTATGCGGACGATACCCAACTTTACATTTATTTTAATACATCGAATGCTAATCAAGCTTGCCAAGAAATTAATCATGACTTGGCTTCTCTGAGCCGTATAGTAGAAGATCATTCGTTATATCTAAACCCTAAAAAATCCTTTGTTATGCTATTCGGTAGAACAGCTTCACTTGAAGAAAATTACAGGTTTTGATGTTATGGTAAACAACAGGAGGATAGAACTCGTTTCAGAAGTCAAAAACTTGGGCGTAACACTTGAATCGCAGTTAAGGTTTAAGGCGATTGTAAGTAATATGATAAAGAAGACATATGGTTCTCTAAAACTACTTTATAACAGCAGGCACTTACTGAACAAAACTCTAAAAGCTACTCTACACACATGTGAAACAATAGTCCTATTGCAATTGAACTATTGCGATGTTCTTTATGGCCCATGCATTGACCAACGGGATGCTCTGAGAATACAACAAATACAGAACGCATTCATTAGATATACAGGGTGTTTCAGAGCTCTAGGAACGGTCAATTGCGTGCTTATTTTTCAAAATTTCGAAAAATGTTTTATACAAAAGTTGTGTATAATAGTGAGCTGCACGCCCTAAAAATATATAAATTTATACAGGGTGTCAAAGTTACAGACCAAACTTATGTTTTTTTTTAATGGAACACCCAGTATTTTTTTGTAATTTTTCAATTATATGGAGCAAATAAAGGTGAGTTACTTCAATACTCCCTATACCTATTGTTTGCCGTTTTCGAAATATTTGAAGATTTGTTGAAATGCATGGTCTGGGTGAAATTTTATTTTTGCCACAGTGATTGACGTTGAGCAATTAAAATCATTTCAATTATTTGCTTGAAGGTTCGAACTATAGAGCCAACCATGATTTCATACAAAAAAATATACAGTAGTTTTATCTATATTGTAATATATGTTATGTAAGTGGACTTGGATAAATAAATACTATTATTATTATTACTATTTTCTCGTTGCGGAGTTAGGTAAAAAACGGGTTTTTTAACATTCTCCTTTAAACGTTAATTTTCAAAAATTCATAACTTTCATAACAAAAATTTTAGTTAGTTTTGAAGGTAGATGTTTCGTTAAAGTTTTAATTTTTTTGTGGAATTGTTTTATATCACTATTAATTTTTTGTAGATTTTTAATCTTTTAAGTCTTTAACTACTAAAAATACTCTTTCAAGTTAATTCAAATGTATTTATTTTTCTTTGTTCTGCCTAATATTCGACCCTCATTCATAAATTTAACTGCTGAACGTAGTGTTAAAATAAGAAATATATTTATTTCGTACTTTATATTTTCATAATTTCCGACGGAATTCTAGTGGAATTAGGTTGGCTATTTGGCGGAAATATTATGTCATCAGTTGTCAACGTTGCGCCTATGCCCACCACCCGCCCCTTCAATTTCTATTTAACCTATAAACACTGTATATGCATTTATTGTTGATACACAATTCTTATTACTATTATACCTACAGAGAAATAGAAACAGGGTTTGTTAGTTAAGTAAACGTAGAAATTAAGGGTAGTGGGTGGGCCCTATCCCACCATCGTAGAATATAAACAATAATTTTACAGAAGTAAAGTAACCAACAAAAGAAGAAAATTAATATTGTTTGCATTTTGTAAACTAATTTACGTGAGTAAAGATTGTTTTATGTTTAATTTGTCGGATTGTAGGATAGGGCCGCCCCACCACCCATCTCTTAAAGTTTTATTTAACCTAAAAGTACTGTGTATGTATTTCTTGTTGATATACATCTTTTATTACTTTTATACCCACAGACAACTGAAAACGGCGATTGTTAGTTAAGTAAACTTAAGTAAAATTAAGGGTGTCGGGTGGACCTTATCCTATAATCCAACCAGTTAAACATAAACAAGGGTTTTACAGAAGTAATTGACGAAGGAAGAAAATAAATATTGCTTTTGTTTGTATTTTGTAAATTCATTTAATGAGTAAACGTTATTTTATGTTTCACTGGTTGGATTGTAGGAGAGGGCCCACCCACCACTTCAATTTTTATTTAACCCAGAAACACTGTTTATGTATTTCTTGTTGATATAAAACTTTTATTACAATTATACCCACAGAAAACTGGAAACAGGGTTTGTTAGTTACGTAAAAGTGTAAATCAAGGGTGGTGGGTGGTCCCTATCCCACCATCCAAAGAGTGGAAAATAAAAAAAATAAATATTAAATAAATTTAAGGCAACCTCACTTATTGCAGATGCATTAAATACGTTTAAATTTATTTATTTTTTTAATTTAAATTTATTTATATTTCTTCTTTTTTACGTGGGTAAACTTTATTTTATGTTTAACTGATTATATTGAAGGATAGGGCCCACCCAATTATTATTTAACCTAAAAACAGTGTTTATATATTTCTTGTTGATATACAACTCTTATTACAATTATACCTACAGAAAACTGGAAACAGGGATTGTTGGTTAAGTAAACGGAGAAATTAAGGGTGGCGGGTGGACCCTACCTCACTATCTTGGCGGTAGAATATAAACGACGATTATGTAAAGTAAACGACCAACAAAATAATGAAATGTTATTTTTTGTGAAAAAAAATTGTTTTATGTTCAACTGTTTGGATTGTAGGATAGGGACCAACCACCACCCGTTGCATTCACAAATGGTTTTCAGGCTACATCTTAATTTATGTACAGGCAACTTTTAAACGCAGTTTATATTTAAAACAAAGACGCGACAGAGGCTCCAATAATTATTGCTATTTCTTGAATTTCTCAAATCGCATTTTAACGACCAGGCAGAAAAAATATTGATGCGTATTGGGTTGCATACACAAATGGTTTTCAGGCTACAACATCTTATTTAATGTACGGACAATTTTTAAACGCGGTTTATATTTAAAACAAAGTCGCGACAGGGGCTTTATAAATTATTATTTCTTTTTTTTACTTTGGCAGGTGCCCTTCAGTCACATCGGTTATGTGTTGTTCATATTAAATGAAATAGACATCCACAAACACCCATGCCCTCGCCGGGATTCGAATCCGGGACCCTCCGCATTAGTACTGGCGCGCTAACGCACGCGACTAGTGAGCCGGCTCATTATTTCTTGAATTTCCCAAATCGTATTTTAATAACAGGCAGAAAAAATATTGGTGCATGTTGAGTTGCATATATAAATGGTTTTCAGGCTACGACATTTTAATTAATACAGGCAACTTTTAAAAGCAGTTTATATTTAAAACAAAGTCGCGACAGACAAAAGGAATTATAGGTATTTCTTGAATTTCCCAAACGACCAGGCAGAAAAAATATTGAT
Source organism: Ocypus olens (assembly GCA_910593695.2). Lineage (NCBI taxonomy): Eukaryota > Metazoa > Arthropoda > Insecta > Coleoptera > Staphylinidae > Ocypus > Ocypus olens. The sequence continues at coordinate 13,023,887 of OU343053.1, read as the reverse complement.
GTATATTGGGTTGCGTGTATAAATGGTTTTCAAGCTACAGCATCGTAATTCACATCCAGACAACTTTTAAAGGCGGTTTATTTTTAAAATAAAGTGTCGACGGACTCGGAGGTACCTCAAGCATCAAGCATATCACCATTTTCGAATTAATTTTTTCAAATGCCCACACTTTTTTATTTTTCATTTTCCAGTGATCAGAATGGACGATTAAGGACTATCTGTATTCAGATTTACCACCCACCGTATCAAATTTACTTTAACCTACAAACATTGTTTATGTATTCGTTGTTGCTATATAACTTGTATTTCAGTTATTTTAACAGAAATCCAAGCGCTAGAACATAAACAAGAGTTTTACAGTGGCAAAGGAGAGGCAAGGGAAAAATGTATGAATTTATTTAATGAAAGTAATATTTTACATATTAAACTTGACTGCAGTCGCTAAATGTATACTTTAACATTTCAATTGGTGATGTGACCATCATGTTACTTTCTCCGACTTGATGGTATCATTTATATTTACGCTTTCGTGGTTTATTTTAAATTTAAATCATATTTTATATGTACATCGAACGTTTGTAGACTCGGATGGATCTGACGTTTAAAACGTCAAAATTATGAAAGATGAAAAAATTATACTTCAAATTCAAAAACTCAGTTTACTCAAAAACTAAAGGGATTTCGAAAAAAACTTATAATTTATAAGTTTTTCATTTTAGCATTCTCTACAATTATTATTAACATAAATTTGCTGTAACTATTATCGTTTCATAATTGAACCGTTTATTTTGAAAGTGGGGCAAGTCCATTTTTTGTTATTGCGAGGTATTTAAAGGTTTGCATTTTAATAAATTTAAAAATATTGGTAAGCACGAATGGACATATTTTTTGTATTTTGTCGTATTAGGTAATGTAAGTTTATTATCCAATAGTGTTTATAGTGTTGGCTAAAATAATAAAGGTTTTATTATACCTAAATGGACTTGCCTCACTCTCAAAATTAATGAATTATTGTAATCGTTCATTAAAGTGAAAATATTTACTTAGGATTAACCATTTTTAAATATTCAAGATGAAGAGGAGGTAAATTTAGTAATAAATCATCATGTCCTTATATCTGTCAGATGTAATAAATCTACTTTTCTTCATATACAGAAGATAATTTTATTTTTCTTCCTCGTTGTGCTGATAAATCAATAATTTGAAATTCAGCATGTTCCATCAAAGTTTTGTATATCTTCTTTGTAAATCTGATCTAGCATATACTTAACCAATTCACAGTTTCTTCATCGGTATTTTCCTTTCGTTTTAAAGCCGCTTCCTCCAACGGTTCTGTTGAACAAAAATTGCGTTTCATTTCATCTACTAAACATTGATTATGTTTTCAACAATGTGGTATTACTTTATAATAATCCCTGGTGGATATACAAGGAATTGGTTTTTCAGACTACCATTTATATCACACCAAAATCGCGATCGTTTGGTAGGAATGAATGTCCTGACAATAAAAAAATGTGATCGATGATATTTACTTCATTGTCACTGTACTGAATAATTTTCATCCACATTAGGGCCAACTTTATGTTTCTATTTTGGCCAATGCCAAATCAGTATAAGCTATAATGTGCTTTTGGGTCACATTAAGTGTTTCAAATGGCAAGATGCTACTTCTTTTGATCTTCTAGATGCTATAGTTTCATCCCAAACACACATATTAACTTGATCAGTATGAAAATTGTTGAAGCCTTTATTTAATATATACATATTCCGTTTATAATATGCAAATGATACTGTTAGTTTATAGGATAAGACAGTGCCTTTTGTAAATCAAAGTAGAATGCAAAATATTTTTCCGAATATTTAAAGGCAAATATATGTCTTCCTGTAAAGATTTTCTAGCCAGTTCGGCATTTATTATGTGAATTTCATGTTATTTTGTACAATTCTATATTTTTTCACTATTTCGATGGACTTTTCTTATTTTTTTAGTCATAAGTAACCTTGTTTTCTTTGTAGTGTTCCTCTGTACCATCATTCTCATCTGATGACGAACTTAATATTTCAACTATTCTTTTTTTTCTGGATTTTTTTTTTAAATTTTGGAACGAATTGTATTTATATTCAGATCCTGATTCCAAGATTCTTCTTTTATTACCGATTCTCAAGGGTTATATTTTTCCAAACATAATAAAAATAATAAAATTACTTGCAAATGAAGACTTTATTGGAGTGTCGTTATAACTTATAAAAGTATTTTCATTTCATTTTAGTTACCTACCAAATTCACTTTCAGATGCATCAAAGTTGAAATCGTTCTGAACCATTTTTGTTTTTATAAAATATACCACAATTCGTTATTGATTTTTAAAATAAGAGTGAAACTGTAAAGGCGTTTGGTGCACCTGACCTAAAACAGCACGATGCCGAATATTAAACAATTTATAATTTTTCAGTGTTGCCAATATTACTAAAATTTTCCAGTATTGCAAGTAAACATATTATCTAAACACTGAAATTATTAAATACTAAATTATTATTCTAAATTCGGCCGTAATATATTCGGTTAAAAATAAATTCAATCTAAGATGGACTTGCACCACTTTCAAAATAAACATATTTACAATAGTGTTAACATCTAAAACTTCCACCTCACAAATATTGGGGAGTCTTATTTCTTATTACCATAAATTATTCACAGATAAGAAGATTATACTAAGTTTTATATATAATTATCATTATCTCCATTTTTTTCAAAAATGGACTTGCCTCATTTTCAAAATAAATGGCTCAATTATAAATCAAAAATGAAAAAAAAAAAAAAATTTTTTCTCGAATAACAATGATTTTATGAAAAATATTTTTAAATCAAAGATGTTCATTTCTTTATTGTCTTCGATATTTATTTAAATGATTTTTTTATATTTTTCATATTTACAAAAATATTGGTAAAAACAAAAAACAGTTAAGGTAAACACCCACTTTCAGTGTACGAAATGTTACCAAAAGCTTTTTAGTTCTTCGGATTATCAAATAAGACTTATGTTCAAAGTTTCATATCAATTGGTCTATTATACCTTCGTTAAAAAGTACGAGAAAGTATTGTGATCGTGATTTTTTTTTTTTTTTACGGAAATATCCGTTTTAGGGTCCCTAGATGCCATTTCAACTATTTCTGGAATTTTTTTTTGTGTCTGTGTGTGTGTGTGTGTCTGTCTGTGCGCGGTGTATCTCAAAAACTAATAGAGCGATTGATATGAAACTTTGAACATAAGTCTTATTAGCGTAAATATAAATGATACCATCAAGTCGGAGAAAGTAACATGATGGCCACATCACCATTTTTTTGTAAAAAATGGCATTTTTCAGCTTTCAAAAATTGTACTTTTTGTTGTGAAAAATGGTATTTTTTAGCTGACAATAATGGTTTGTTCCAGCTGTCAATAATGTTTTGTTGCAATTGTCAAGAATGGTATTTTTCAGCTGTTAAAAATGGTATTTTCAGCTGTTAAAAATGGTATGTTTCAGCTGTCAAAAAGTGTATTATTCAAATGTCAAAAATGATATTTTTCAGTTGTCAAAAATGTTTTTCTTTTAATGTCAAAAAAGGTATTTCTCACCTATTAAAATGTATTTTTGCAGCTATCAAAAACAGCATTTTTCGACATTTTTTTTTATTGTCAAAAATGTCACTTTTCGGCTGTAAAAATTTACTTTTTGTAAAAAATTGTATTTTTTAGCTGACAATAATGGTATGTTATAATTGTCAATAATGGTATTTTTTAGCTGTTAAAAATGGTAGTTCTCAGCTGTTAAGAAATGTCGAAAATGATATTTTTTAGCTGTCAAAAAAGATATTTCTCACCTATAAAAATGGTATTTTTCAGCTATCAAAGGCAGCATTTTTGTGCATTTTTTATTGTCAAAATGGCATTTTTTCGCTGACAATAATGGTATGTCACAGTTGTCAATAATGATTTGTTGTAGTTTTCAAGAATGGTATGTTTCAGCTGTTAAAAATGGTATTTTTCAGCGGTCAAAAATGATATTTTTCAGCAGTCAACAATGGCATTTCCCTCCTATAAAAATGGTATTTTCCAGCTATCAAAAGCAGCATTTTTCGACATTTTTTTTAATTGTCAAAAATTGCATTTTTCAGCTTTCAAAAATTGTACTTTTTGTTGTCAAAAATTGATTTTTTGTTTTCAAAAATTGTATTTTTTTAGCTAACAATAATGGTATGATACAGTTGTTAATAATAGTATGTTGCAGTTATCAAGAATGGTATTTTTCAGCTATTAAGAATTGAATTATTCAGCTGTCAAAAATGTAATTTTTCAGCTATCAAAAATGATATTTTTCAGCTGCCAACAACGGCATTTCCCACCTATATAAATCGTATTTTTCAGCTATCAAAAGCAGCATTTTTTGACATTTTTAACTGTCAAAAATGGCAGTTTTCAGCTGTCAAAACCTGTATATTTTGTTGACAAAAATTTTTTTTTTTGACAAATATTGTATTTTTAGCTGCCAATAACGTTATGTATCAGTATATTTTTCGGCTGTCAAGAATGGTAATCCCCAGCTGTTGAAAATAGTATTTTTAGCTGTCTCAAGTTGTATTTTACAGTTGTAGAAAATGGTATTCTTCAGTTACCAAATATGCTATGTTTCAGCTGCCAAAAACAGTATTTTTTACCTAATACAAATAGTTTTTATCGATATTTTTGAATTGTCAAAAATTTTATTTTTCAGCTGTCAAAAATTGTATTTTTCAGCTGTCAAAAGTAGTATATTTTGCTGCCAAAAGTAGTATATTTTGCTGTCAAAAGTAGTATATTTTGCTGCCGAAAGTAGTATATTTTGCTGTCAAAAGTAGTATTTTTATTGTCAAAAATAGTATTTTTCTGTCAAAAATAGTATTTTTTTGTTAAAAATAGTATTTTTTCGTGTGTCAGGAATGGTATATTTCAGATGACAAAAATGGTATTCCTCAGCTGTTGAAAATTAGTATTTTTCAGCTGTCAAAAATAGTATTTTTCGTGTGTCAACAATGGTATGTTTCAGCTGTCAAAAACAGTATTTTTCAGCTAATAAAAATAGTTTTTTTCGACATTTTTGAATTGTCAAAATTTTTATTTTTCAGCTGTCAAAAGTGGTATATTTCGCTGTCGAAAGCAGGGGCTTATATAGAGCCAAGGAGCCATAGCACTACTTGTAGTTTCAAGCTCAGCAAGAATTTTAAATTAATTCTTAAAACACTTTTTCGACAGTTACTTTGGTCTAGGAAGATAAGTCGTTCATTTTTTCTTCAAGGGGGAGGGGGTATATTGTATAAGTGGCTCTACCATAAACATGTTCCACGAGCCGCCACTGGCTATGATGCCATCAAGTCGAAGAAAGTAACATGATGGCCACATCACCATTTTTTTATTCGATTTCGTTGTATTATTACTGTACATATTGTATTTATTCGACATTTCTGTTTTGCGTCCACCCTGTAAAAATTTCTGCGGACGCCCATGGAAAGGAGATGCCAACAATCTACACTTAAACTGGGAAAACGAAAAATGCATTAATGCATACAAAATTTTATTATTTGCTGTTAAAAAAAATCTTTGAAAATGCAGAATAATTTCTATATATTTATTAGGGTGGGTCGAAAATTTTAGATTTGCGACGGGTAGTGAAAAAATGATGGTTTTTATGATTCTATGTAAGGGAGCGACCGTGGTTTCGATCATGGGTTCACCCCCAGCTCGCACAAATGCCTCAAAAATGGCCATTTTGGTAGTTTTTTCATATTTCACCCAATAGCTCATACTGTACATATTATATGTGCGACTTTTTGGTCACAAATTACTCATGGGTCTTCAACCTTTAGATAAAGTCCATTGGGACCATATTTTGATGGTAAACCGGTAGAGTTATTGCCCTCTGAAAATATCGATTTTTGGAGGTAAAAATGCGAGATGCTTCTTACAAGCATAAATAGGTAACAATTAGCTTTTAAACCACTCCATTTACTAATTTAGACACTAAACTGCACCTCAAGCGCCTGAAGTTGATTTTCGACCGAAGGAAAACTTTGTTTTTGACATTCATTTTCGATTTTTTACCTCAAATTGGCGAAAAAACACGAGACTCTTATTAAAGTGATTAATAGGTGATGATTAGCTTCTAATCCACTCATTTTTTAAATTTAGAATCTAAACTGCACCGCAAGCTTATGTAGTTAATTTTCGACCGAAGGACAATTTTGTTTTTGACGTTTAATTTCGACTTTTTGGCTGAAATTGACAATTCCATATCCTAGGAATCTGATATCAAGTTAATGTGCTCAATGAGTGTAGAGAATTAGTTTAGTACACTATATTCAACATTTTGTTAACCAAACCTGACATAGGCACATCAGGAAATAAAAAGTCAAAAATAGGCTTAAACAAAAGTTTTCTTCGGTCGGAATTCAGTTTAATGAGCTAACGGTGAAGTTAAGATGTTAAATTAGGACAGAGAGTGTTTTTTAAATCCACATTTAGACAATTTATCACAGCAATATAGTAATAATCATCTCGACATTTTCGACGATTTAAGCTAAAAAGTCGAAAGTAAACGGCAAAAACAAAGTTTTCCTTCGGTTGAGAGTGAACTACATAAACTTGCAGTGCAGTTTAGATTCTAAACGTATACAATGAGTGGATTAGAAGCGAATCATCAACTCTTAATCACTTTAATAAGAGTCTCGTGTTTTTTCGCCAATTTGAGGTAAAAAATCGAAAATGAATGTCAAAAACAAAGTTTTTCTTCGGTCGAAAACCAACTTCATGCGCTTGCGGTGCAGTTTAGAGTCTAAATTAGTAAATGGAGTGGTTTAGAATCTAATTATTACCTATTTATCATTGTAACAAGCATCTCGCAGTTTTACCCCCAAAAATCGATATTTTCAGAGGGCAATAACTCTACCGGTTTACCATCAAAAAATGGTCCCAAGGACTTTATCTAAAGGTTGAAGACCCATGAGTAATTTGTGACCAAAAAGTCGCACATATAATATGTACAGTATGAGCTATTGGGTGAAATATGAAAAAACTACCAAAATGGCCATTTTTGAGGCATTTGTGCGAGCTGGGGGTGAACCCATGATCGAAACCACGGTCGCTCCCTTACATAGAATCATAAAAACTATCATTTTTTCACTACCCGTCGCAAATCTAAAATTTTCGACCCACCCTAATATTTATATATGAAATATCCCTAGAGTTATTTTAAACAATTTGGGAGTATATTCTTAATTCTTAATAAGAGATGAATAATATATTCAAAAAACCAGTGGGTCGATAGCCGGTTGTACCGCACCGAACGCAAAAATGCAATGTCATTTACGTGCACAACCCATTAAAGGAAGAATAAGACGGGCGATGAGGGGCGGCTGGATGGATCTCCGGGGGCACCGCAACGCAGTTGAGCACCGGTCCGTCCCGGCTCGGTTCCCGTGACGCAATCACGACCGCCGACCGGAATCCCGGTCCAAAACAAACGGTCGCCATGACGACCGCTCCGTGACGTCAGTTCGTGACGTCAAGCGCCCGAGAATACTCCGTCCGAGTTATATATCGACATCGTCGCAACTCGGAGCGTCACTGTGCTGCTCCGTGCGCTACCGCGACCGTGTCAGTGAATTTGCTAGTCCATACTTTTATATTTTTCTACTTTTATATCTAATAATATTATAAATATATAGTTTGTTTATTTTTTGTTGTTAAATTCACAAGTTAAATCAATTAACCATCGTTTAAAAGAAATATAATCATACGCTTCTGGTGAGTATTCGTTTTCCATATCATTCTACAAAGCTATAAAGAAAAAAATAAAAACAAACTAACACGGTTAAAACCATTTTAAAACTTGCGTAAAATCGATAGTGGATAAGGTGCGGATTTATTGATTGTGTACGTTTTTCTCATTGCTCCCGTTAAAGTTAAGTGTACGCAGTGGATTAGTTGGAAAAAATAAAACACACACACACATCGAGTGCTGGATTTTTCCAGAGTCCCAGAGTCAATTTAACATTAACAAACGATAATTAAAGAGACCTTGCTGTTTGGCCGGTCACATGCTGCACTACTTAGTCGAGTAGTCGTCCACAGCTGACTTGACTACTGTAGGGCAGCAGTCTGTCCTCTCCGCCTCCATTCGGGCGTGGATTCTCCGCTATATGGATCTTCACCTGTTTACGAATTGCGCATTTTCGCGAAAATGCGTCTGCACGTGATGTCGCTTAAATTATACGCGAATTGTTGTTGTTTTTTTTTCCCCGAGTGACCGCTTTATGTAATTGTGCGAGCTGATTACGGAGATATTTACAAGAACAATTAGGCCAATGTTGCGCAACGCTCACTAACACATTTACAATGTGGGTATTTTGATGCGAAGTATGTCATTGGGTCCATCCCAAAATTACGTCCCGAATGGATTATTTAATGGCAACACAATCGCGGGCTTGATCGATTCGTGTGCTGCATCGGATTGTAAAGGAAAATGTTGATCGATTGGGTTGATTAGACCAATAACGGAATTTGTTGATAAAATATCTTCGCTTTTAAAGCGGATTCTTAATTACGTTTGCATTTTAAATTTCTTAATTAGGATTTCCTTTAATGGAACGGAATCGTGTTTATCCTCGTTGATTAAAAATTAAATTTACACCGAATAAAACAATTTTCGTGCGATTATTAAAAAAATTATAACACAAAAACTTAACTGATAATCAGCTTAATGCAAATAAATAGTCGAAAGCTTACTTAATACTTTTTTTTTTTTTGTAAAAAAAATAATAACCGTGGATATGGACAAATAATTATTATCTTTAACATCTTTATTAAAAGAACAATTTTACATGGATTTTGCACATTTATGCTAGATTTATGTTATTTCTACCAATGGGCTATCGACCAGTAGTCTTTCTGCCCCATAATTTATTATTTTTACTAGAACTTCTAATTCGTTATACATTTTTGTATGCAGAACAAATCTTTATTGACAGGACCCATGTAATATAATTTTAGTCCTAACAACTGGTTATCGATCCAAAGTCTTGGCTACATTTTTATATAACAAATTAAAAACTTTCTAAGGATAGTAATATAAAACTGATATTAATTTTACCAAATAAAAACTTCTGAATGTTCAAAATTCTCGAATAGTTTCGCCTTATTATAAATATTTTTTTTTCCTTTTCGCCACGTTTTGGGGGTAAATTAGGAAATGTTCGAAGCGAGCACTTAATAATATGAAATTTATATTAATAATTCTACTTGGGGGTGAATTAGAAAATTTTCGAAGCGAGGACTTAATAATATGAAATGATATTCTACTAAATAAAAACTCACAAGGAAACTAACCCAAGTGTTCTTCTGAAATTTAATGGATTTGTAGAGGAGGCTAAAATATTCGATACGTATTTTTACTTTCTCCGTTACGAAGTACGAGAAAGTATTGTGATCGTGATTTTTTTTTCAAAATTTTTTTTTGCGGAAATATCCGTTTTGGGGTCCCTAGATACCATTTCAACAATTTCTGGAAAAAAATTTTTTGTGTCTGTGTGTGTGTGTGTGTGTCTGCCTGTGTGCGCTGTATCTCAAAAACTAACAGAGCAATTGATATGAAACTTTGAACATATGTCTTATTTGATAATCTGAAGAACTGAAAAGCTTTTGGTAAAATTTCGTACACCGGAAGTGGGTGTTTACCTTAACTGTTTTTTGTTTTTTGCCAATATTTTCTTAAATATGAAAAATATCACAAAAATTTTTAAACAAACATTAAAGACAACAAAGAAATGAATATCTTTTGATTAAAAATATTTTTCATAAAATCATTGCTATTCGAGAAAAAAATTTATTAATTCTTTTTAAACTTTTGGTTTATAATTATGAAACGATAATAGTTACAGCAAATTTATGTGAATAATAATTGTAGAAAATTACAAAATGAACAATTTCTATAGAATAAGTTTTTTTCGAAATACCTTTAGTTTTTGAGTAAATTGAGTTTTTGAATTTGAAGTATAATTTTTCCATCTTTTATAATTTTGACGTTTTAAACGTCAGTGTCATCCTCTCGATGTACATTTAAAATATGATTTAAATTGAAAATAAACCACGAAAGTGTAAATATAAATAATACCATCAAGTCGGAGAAAGTAACATGATGGCCACATCACCATTTTTTTGTTTTGGCTAAAAACATGTTTAGGTAGTGAATCGTCCCTTGAAAATCAGCCATATTTTTGTTTTTTGGCTATAACTTCTGACCAAATCTTGATACCGTAATTTCGTAAATGCACCAAATTTCTAAACCTATCCACTAGTGTAAAAAAAAATGTTTATTTTAACTGCAAGGTTATACATTCATAATTTCACCGTTATCAGTGTTTACCTGGTTCACTAGATCTTGACATTTTCAAATAATTATTATTTGAAATTGTGGCCTACATGAAAAGGTTCATAATTTTAATTTTTAACTCCTTCTGAAAGAGTGGATATTTCACCAATATCAATGTTTGCCTGCTTCAATAGATCTGATTCATTTCAAAATTTCAACGAGTCGACTCATTGACTCAGTAAGTTACCTTAATGTCTAAACCAATCAAAGAGCAAATAAAAAAAAAAGATATTTATAGCTTATATTTTCTGCAATAATAATATTCGTTAAAAAAAATCATACATGAAGACATAAGTGATGATGTCCGAAAATAGTTTAAATTATTTTCCAAACGCAGAATCCAAATAAATATCCATATATTTTTACTTTGTCCGTTACGAAGTACGAGAAAGTATTGTGATCGTGATTTTTTTTTCAAAATTTTTTTTTACGGAAATATCTGTTTTGGGGTCCCTAGATGCCATTTCAACAATTTCTGGAAAAAAAATTGTGTCTGTGTGTGTGTGTGCGTGTGTGTGCGTGTGTGTGTGTGTGTGTGTGCGTGTGTGTGTGTGTGTGTCTGAGTGTGTGTGTGTGTGTCTGTCTGTCTGTGCGCACTGTATCTCAAAAACTAATACACCAATTGAAATGAAACTTTCAACATGCATCTTATTTGATAATCTGAAGAACTGAAAAGCTTTTGGTAAAATTTCGTACACCGGAAGTGGCCGTTTACCTTAACTGTTTTTTGTTTTTTGCCAATATTTTCTTAAATATGAAAAATATCACAAAAACATTTAAACAAACTTTGAAGACAACAAAGAAATTAACATCTTTTGCTTGAAAACATTTTTCAGAATATCATTTTCATTCGAGAAAAAATTTATTATTTTTGTTTTAATTTTTGGTTTAAAATTATAAAACGATAATAGTTACATCGAATTTATGTTAATAATAATTGTAGAGAACGCTACAATGAACAACTTATAAAGAATAAGTTTTTTTCGAAATCCCTTTAGTTTTTGAGTAAACTGAGTTTTTGAATTTGAAGTATAATTTTTCGATCTTTCATAATTTTGACGTTTTCAACGTCAGTTTCATCCGAGTTTACACAACGATCGATGTGCATTTAAAATATAATTTAAATAGAAAATAAACCATGAAAGTATAAATATAAATGATGATACCATCGGAGAAAGTAACATGATGGCCACATCACCATTTTTTTCTAAATAAAACTTCTCCACTAAAAAGGGTTTAATGTTCACTAGCGGAAAATACGAAAATTAAGTTTTATAACTTTATATTTTTTACACCAGTGGATAGGTTTCGAAATTTTCTACATTTACAAAATTACACTATCATGGTTTCTACAAAAATTACAGCCAAAAAACAAAAATATGCCGAAACAAAAAATACGTATCGAATATTTTGGCCCCCTTTACAAATCCACCAAATTTCATCAAAATCGGAAGGGAACACTTGGCTTAGTTTCCTTGTCAGTTTAAATTCTAAAAGTTTAAAATTCTCCAATAGTTTCGCCTTATTATATATTTTTTTGCTCTTCATCACGTTTTGGGGGAATAAGAACATTTTTGAAGTGAGGACCTAATAATATTAAATTGATATTAATTCAATAAAATAAAAAGTCTGTTTAAATTCTGAAAGTTTAAAATTCCCGAATAGTTTCGCCTTATTATAATTTTTTTTGCTCTTCGCCACGTTTTTGGGAGTAAATTAGAAAAGTTTGGATGTGAGAAACTTTTTTTTTGTTTTTATTTCGTATTACCATTTTTAATAATGTGAACTACCAATACGTAAATATTACAATTAATTATAAAAACTTTCTATAATTAATTGTAATAGTATTTACATCTATTTAAAATGGTAATATGGAAAAGGTAATACGACTAAACTAAAACACAGTTTTAACTACCAGTACGTAAATGTTAAGACAATTAATCATTCAAATTAATTAAAAAAATTATTTCATTCGATTACAGCACGTTGCATTGTTTTAACATTTACCAGCACCAAATTAAACACTTTTTTTAAAATTGTAATTTTATGAATTTTTACTTTCTTTGGGAAAATATTGTGATTTTATAAATTAAATATTGTTTCCCCATCAGAACACCTACAGACCGGTTTAGACCTTTCAGGTCTCATCCGTGTAGTTAGTTGCTAATGGGGATTTTTTAAATGTATACTTTCTCCGGGAAAATATTGTGATTTTATAAATTTTTACTTTCTCTCGGAAAATATTTTGATTTTATAATTTTTTTCTTTCTCCGGGAAAATATTGTGTTTTTATGATTTTTTTCTTTCTCGAAAAAATATTGTAATCGTAAAAATTAACAAAAACAATTTTCTCGTCAAGGTCCTTTGAGACGATTCCGACAATTTTTGTAATTTTTTTTTGTCTGTGTCCTGCTGTCATGTCAAAAACTAATACAGGAATTAAAATGAAACCTGAAACTTAAGCTTAATTTAACAATCTGAAGCTTTGAAAAGCTTTTGCAAAAATTTTGAAAACCAAGTGGGTGTTTACGTTAACAGTTGTTTTTGTGTTTTTCCAAAATGTTTTTAAATGTGAAGAATATTACAAAAATATTTTTATAAGATACAATAAATTTATATCAAGAAAACTTTTAGAGAATGCTAAAATAAACAACTTTTAATGAGTAAGTTTATTTTTCAAAATACCACTAGTTTTACTAATAAATATTGATTTTTGATTATTTATTGAAATTTCTGCAGTGGGCGATGTATCTCCAAAACTAATACTGGAATTAAAATGGAACCTGAAACTTAAGCTTAATTTAACAATTTGAAAAGCTAGTGCTTTAATTTTGAAAATCAGGTGGGTGTTTTTTAATATGAAAAATTATACAAAAACCTTTTTACAAGAAAACAAAGAACTGCACATATTTATATTTCATGAATGTATTTCATGAACTCTTTGATTAAAAAAAATGGTGACGTGGCCAACATGTTACTTTCTCCGATTTGATGGTACTATAGTTATTTATATTTCCACTTTCATGGTTTATTTTCAATTTAAATCATATTTGAAATGTATTTCGAGCATTTTATAAAATCAGATGAAACGGACGTTTTAAATATTAAAGACGAAAATGACGAATTTTACTTCAAGTAAGTTGAGTTTACTCAAAAACAAAAAAGATTTCGAGAAAAACTTATTATTTATTAGTTGTTCATTTTGGCATTTCCTACAAGTATTATTCATGTAAATTTCTTATAACTATTATCGTTTTATAATTATAAACCAAAAATGAAAAAAGAAAAATTTTTTTTTCCAAATAAAAATTATTTTATGAAAAATATTTTCAAACAAAAGATGTTAATTTCTTTGTTGTCTTCAATATTTGTTTAAATATGTTTGTGATATTTTTCACAGTTAGAAAATTATTGAAAAAAACAAAAAACCGTTAAGGTAAACATCCACTTCTGTTGTACGAAATTTTACCAAAAGCTTTTCAGTTCTTCAGTTCTTCAGATTTTTAAATAAGACCTATGTTCAAAGTTTCATATCAATTGCTTTATTTGTTTTTGAGATACTGTGAGCACAGATACAGACAAATTTTTTTCCAGAAATCTTTGAAATCGACCTCAAAACGGATATTTTCGAGAAAAAATATTGAAAAAATTTTCACGATCACAATACTTTCTCGTACTTCGTAACGGAGAAAGTAAAAACATTTTTTAATCTATAATTATGAAATAATAATAGTTTTTTTTTTATATCAATTTATATCAAGAAAACTTTTAGAGAATGCTAAAATAAACAACTTATAATGAGTAAGTTTTTTTTCAAAATACCACTAGTTTTACTAAAAACTATTGATTTTTGATTATTGGAATTTCTGCTGTGGGCGATGTTTCTCAAAAACTAATACTGGAATTAAAATGGGACCTGAAACTTAAACTTAAATTAATGATCTGAAGCAGTGAAAAGGTATTGCTAAAATTTTGAAAACCAAGTTGGTGTTCACCTTAACAGTTTTTCTGTGTTTCCAAAATATTTTTAAATATGAAAAATTAACAAAAATATGCACATCTTTAGTGCGGAACTCTTACTTTCCACCCTAACTCCACACATTTGTTGTAAGAAATGAAACATGGCCACATCCTGGTTGTAATCATGTTTCATCTCCTTAAAGTGGAGGAACGAAAATTCTGGCACACGTTTGAAAAGAGATTATTTCATGTATGAATATAATCAACTTTTTGCTTTAAAAGGAAAATTAAAAAAAAACATTTTTTAATCTGTAATTATGAAATATTAGTAGTTATATTAAATTTATATTAACGAAACTTGTGGATAATGCTAAAATAACCAAATTGTAAGGAATAAGTTTTTTTTTTCGAAATCCCACTAGTTTTATTTTACTAATAACTATTAATTTTTAGTTTCTCCGTTACGAAATCGATCTTGAACATTTTTTCAATTTTTTTTTTAAATATCCATTTTGAGGTCCCTAGAGGCGAATTCAAAGATTTTTGAAAAAGAAAAATGTGTGTGTGTGTGTGTGTGTGTGTGTGTGTGTGTGTGTGTGTCTGCCCTTGTGCGCGCTGTATTTCAAAAACTAATAGAGCAATTGATATAAAACTTTGAACTTATTTGACAATCCGAAAAACTGAAAAGCTTTTGGTAAAATTTCATGCACCGGAAGTGGGTGTTTACCTTAACTGTTTTTTTTTGTTTATTTTTCAATAATCTTCTAAATATAAAAAATATCACAAAAATATTTAAAGAAGTATTGAAGACAACAAAATAGTTAACATCTTTTGTTTGAAAATATTTTTTATGAAATCATTGTTATTTGATAAAAAAAATATTCATTTTTGGTTTATAATTATGAAGCGATAATAGTTACAGCAAATTTATGCCAGCAATAATTGTAGAGAATCTCAAAATAAACAACTTATAAAGAATTTTTTTTTTTCGAAATCTCTTTAGTTTTTAAGTAATCTGACTATTAGGATTTAAAGCATAATGTGTTCTTTCAAATGTTGACGTTTTAACGTCAGTTTCATCCGAGTCTACAAAACGCTCGATGTACATTTAAAATATGGTTTAAATGGAAAATACATATAAATAATTATATAAATAACTATTATACCATCAAATCGGAGAAAGTAACATGGTGGTAACCTCACAATTTTTTGTTATTGAAATTTTGCAAAAAAAAATGTTTTGCATATTTGTGGATGTATAATCGATAAATATGCAAAATATCTAAAAAAGTCCTTTTATACCATGAAATCGGAGACTGTAACATGATGGTCACATACATACTTGTAGAAGAAAAGTCTGCAATTTGTGATCGCATGGTCGAATTTAGAAAATGCTGCAAGAAAAGTGTTGTACTCATTAAATTGATATGAATAAGGTGAAAACAGAAATTCGAACTTTAATTGTTTTTGCTTTTTTGGGATAAATATTGTTCTTTTGGTCGGAATTGTTTACAAGCAAAGTGTGTTCATTATCAAATGGATGTAAATAAAATAAAGAAGCAGAAATTCGATACTCGATTGCTTTAAGGTATTTTAAGAATAACTATAGATTTTTGATTACTGATATTTTGAAAACAAAATGTTGTACTCATAGTAGTCATAATCCATTTATTGGATTCATGCAAAATATAATATTACACAAGTTGGGACTGTAAAATATTACAAATTTATACATAAAATATAAAAATATAAAAAAACATACATGTGTAGTATTACAGTATATGCCAGAGCAAATAAAAAGGATTTAACAGTTTACCAAAATCATTTAGAAAATCTTCCCAGTCACAATATATCTTGGTGAGTATTTTTAATATGTATATATTTTTACCTTTGAGCATAAGGTATGCTCGGGTAAACATCTTACAATTGATATCAGAGCATTAAAAATTGTTGGTCCCCAATTATTCAAATAGCCTTCAAAAATAGATATAAATTATTTACTTCAACTTATAAACTTTTACAAATATACTACTAATTAAAATAGAAGAACCTCTAAGATATAAATAATGAAAACAGATGATAACTTCCTTCTAACTATTAACACTTTATCCCTAAATTTTGAATGAAGAACATGGTGCGAAGTTTTGAAATAATGTCATCATTTTATTGACTTGGAAAAAAATATAAGAACAATTGCCATCGACTTGAAACTTCTTACATTTGCCTTTAATGAATGCCAAATTACGTTTCTGTGAAAATTTGTAACACTTCATCCCTAATTTTGGTATAATTTAATGAAAACAGAGCGCGAAGTTTTGCAAAAAATGTAACAATTTTAGTGACTTGGAGAAAATATAAAAACAATTGCCATCGACTTGGAACTTTTCAAGTTTGCTTATAATGAATGCCAAATTACGTTTCTGTGAAAACTATTAACACTTCATCCCTAAATTTTGGAATCGTTTATTGAGAACAGAGCGAGAAGTTTTGAAAAACTCTAATCATTTTAGTGACTTGGGAAAAATATACAAACAATTGCCATCGACTTGAAACATCTCACATTTACTTACAATGAATGCCAAATTACGTTTCTGTGAAAACTATTAACACTTCATCTTTAAATTTTGGAATAATTTATTGAGAACAGAGCGAGAAGTTTTGAAAAACTCTAATCATTTTAGTGACTTGGGAAAAATATAAAAACAATTGCCATCGACTTGAAACTTCTCACATTTGTTTATAATTAATGCCAAATTGCCTTTCTGCGAAAAATATTAACACTTCATCCCTAAATTTTAGAATAATTTATTGAGAACAGAGCGAGAAGCTTTGAAAACATGTAATCATTTTAGTGACTTGGAGAAAATATAAAAATAATTGCCATCGACTTTAAACTTCTCACATTTGCTTATAATGTTTTTGGGTTAATATAGGATAATTATTGAGAGGATGGTTTGATTTGTAAAATTATTGTGATGGAGACATTGTTTGGATTTTGCAAATCTGTTTTGTTTCCTAAATAAAAATAAATAAAATAAAATTAAAAAAAAAAACTGACGTTTAAGAAAGTAATCGTCAGTTAATTATGTGAAAAAAACGACTATGTGCAATTAAGGTATAAATCAGAATTTTTATTTTCAATTATTTTATAAGCAAAAAACTGTAGAAAATGCTTCTTCGTGTGATGCTGATCAAACATTCTCATGGGCACGAACAACACCTTTAAATGAACAGTTTATCCGATAGAAACACAAAAAAAAACATATTCAATTCAAGGTACAGCATCGTTATTAAGTTATTGATCAATCGAATTTTATAATTGTAAAATTATCGAAGATTCCGTTGTAAAAGATTTAAAATCACGTATTTTTGGTGGATAAAAATAAAACTTGGTTCATAACTAAGGTGTAGTCAGATTTTGGAAATTCTTACGATCATATCTTCTACTCGTTGGATAAATATAGATAGGCTTGTAAAAGAAATTACGACGCGCAATCGTTTTGTTTTTTGTTTCGTGGTTTTCTTCGAATTCGAAATTTCCATTTTGAGGTCTCCCAAAATGATTCCGAACATTTTTGAAAAATGTGGATGCTGTTTCTCAGATAACGATTTTGTAATTAAACTGTAAACTTGAGCTTTATTTGGAAATCCAAAGAACTGGCAAGCTATTGGTAAAATTTAAAAATGTGGGCGTTTACCTTAACCGTTCTTTCAATAATTTTCTAAATATGCAGTATATTACACAAAAACATAACGAGAAAGTTAATAAATCATTTTCATAAAATTAGAAATGTTTTTATAACTTTTTGACCCTATTGTAAAATAATAATGGTTTTTTAAACTTATTAATTTTATTATTATTTTTAATAATTTTAGAGAAAGTTGAAATAATTAATAGAGAAACAGTTTCTTTCTTTAATCCTATTAGTTTTTTTTTAATAAAGCGATAAATATGAAAGATACAGCAAAAATGTTATTATCAATGTTATTTATTAGTGCTTATAGAATGAATCGTTACACGCGTCAAATAAATACCACAAAAATAAATAATTATTACATTTTGAAACTGCGTTTAAATTAAAATCGGCGAAAGTGACATGATGGAATGGACACATTATCTTTTAATCATTGCGTGGTAAAAGTTTTTATTTTTGTAAAACAAATCGAATGTTTAATTTATAAAAACATATTTGAAACGGGAAAATTAGCAATTCAATCTGAAAATTAATAAACGTACCGAAATATGAATAATTCGTCGACAAATATTACAATCCACAATAACATTGATTATATTTATTTTGATGTTTCAGACTAAACATTTCTATCAATGCTATTTGATATCATTCTCTTATCATTTACTAGTGCTAGCATAAAAGGTCGTATAATTTAATTTAAAGCCAGACAATCATCAATCAGTCAATTATTTTTATTGATTTTTTTGATAGATGTTTGGATGTTTGTTTTTAGCAAGAAATGTTGAAATGTTTATTAAATAAAGGTTGAAATGCCAATGTGGCGGAATCTATTGCCTAATTGTTGTACTAATCCCAATCCGAGTGGCATAACCACCGACTGATATAGGAATCCAAACGGCGCGCAAAATATACCAATAATAATGTAAACATCAAATATTGTTTTTTTTTTCTATTTTGGTGAGACCTGAAAGGAGAAAAAATTATTTTTGTGACTTAAGTTTCGGTAAGTACGCTTACCATTTTCTGCACTCGTCATGTTGGTAACTCTTGCGAGCTTTTTATTGTAACACATTTTTGTTTAATTTTACGCGCAAGTGTCTTAACTATTTAAAAAAATGCGTACAATTCTACATAAATTAGCGTTTGCGTGATCAAAATCGGATCCCTAATTCTTGAATTACCTAGATAACATCAGTTTTTTAAAATCCAATCATTTTCCAGCGAGTTACAGAGTTTTGAAATTTTTCATTTTCGCAGCGTAGAAAACGCCGAAGAAAGAAAAATTAAGAAAAAATAGTAAACATACCGGAAAAAATTCACAAAAATTAATACTGATTAAGAAAATCCCACTCTACTCAAATAACTTATATTTTCGAAAATTCAATCATTTTTAAGCGACGTACAGAGTTTTGAAATTTTTTCGCGTCGTAGAAAACGCCGAAGAAAGAAAAATTAAGAAAAAATAGTAAATATACCGGAAAAAATCCACAAAAATTATTACTAATTAAGGAAATCCCACTCTACTCAAATACCATCTGTTTTTGAAAATCCAATCATTTTTGAACGAGTTACAGAGTTTTGAAATTTTTTATTTTCGCTACCTGGAAAACATCGAAGAAAGAAAAATTAATAAAAAATAGTAAACATACCGGAAAAAAATCACAAAAATTAATCCTTATTAAAAAAATCCCACTCTACTCAAATAACTTCTGTTTTTGAAAATCCAATCATTTTTAAGTGAGTTACAGAGTTTTGAAATTTTTCATTTTCGCGACGTAGAAAACATCGAAGAAAGAAAAATTAATAAAAAATAGTAAACATACCGGAAAAAAATCACAAAAATTAATCCTTATTAAAAAAATCCCACTCTACTCAAATAACTTCTGTTTTTGAAAATCTAATCATTTTTAAGTGAGTTACAGAGTTTTCAAATTTTTCATTTTTGCGACGTAGAAAACGCCGAAGAAAGAAAAATTAAGAAAAAATAGTAAACATACCGGAAAAAATTCACAAAAATTAATCTTAATTAAGAATATCCTACTCCACTCAAATAACATCAGTTTTTGAAAATCCAATGATTTTCAAGCGAGTTACAGATTTTTTAAATTTTTCGACTAATATTTGAACGCCGGAGGAGAAAAAATTAAATAACAAATCTAAAACGTGTAGAAAAAAATTACAAAAATTAAACTTATAAATAATAACACTTATAAATATAACAATAATAATGTAAACATCAAATATTGTTTTTTTTTCTATTTCGGTGAGACCTGAAAGGAGAAAAATTTATTTTTGTGACTTAAGTTTCGGTAAGTACGCTTACAATTTTCAAACATATAGTGATTTAAAAACCGATTACAGAGGTATAAACTAATTAACATTATTTTGTAGAGGTGTTTTTCCGTAAATAAATTAAATTAAATTAAATTATAAAGGGCTTTAAAAATAGGGTTGTAAATTAGGTCAAGCTAGTCGAAACAATATTTGATGTTTATTAAATATTTAGAGATTTAATTTAAAAAAAATGAGTTAAACATTCTAGATATATGGACACGTCAAAAAATCTGTAAAAAATTGAATTACTAGGATTCTCTCATTAAATTTATGATTTGCTAAACAAATCACTTATTGAAATTGAAACCAATTTCCTAACCAATGTTTAATGTTCGAAATCATTACTTTGTGATACATCTTGAATCCTAATTTGCTAACCAATACTACAACGAATATTAAATTAAACAGAAAGATAGTTTGCATGTAAATTATCTTTAATTGAAAAGATGATCGCAACTGTTATTACATGGCAATCAATATTTAATTTGAATTAAAAAATGCACGACGTTCTAACCGAACTAGATTGCATAATCAATTCTCTAATTGATAGCTTATGTATTATGCTAATTCTCCACAGTTATCAATATAAATTCAAAAATTGATTTAATTTGGAGTTTTATTTTCCAAATCATTTATTCAAGGTGTTACAAATTCGATGCATTAACATTGCTATCTCGATAACTATATGAGATAGGGAGTTGGTTAAACGAAGAGAAAGTTACGCATTTTAACGCTGAATAATTTGTTAAAAAAATTTCAAATATTTCCACTACTTTCGATATTCGAAAAAAAAAACCCGAAAAAATTAATTTTGGTTTTTATTTTTACGGTCACTTTAAAAAACCAAGAGGCCTTTCTTAAAACACCTTTGTAAGCTCTTCCAAAAAATAATTTTATTTTTCAAATATTACGTTTCGTTATTTAGATACATCAACTTTATTTTTTTTTAAATATCGACCTGACTTTTTTATTTCATTTTTGAGTAGCTTTTCATCTCCCAAAACGATGTTTTGCTGTAATTTAATCAGACATGATCCCTGTTGGGTTTTTGTGATAAATAAATAAATCACAAAAATCCCGATTAAACGAAGTAATCGGAGTAAGTTACATGATAGCCACATCGATATATTTTTCTTAAGAAAAGGATGTACATATCCGTAAATTGTTTACTTTACAATTTAACGCATGCCAAGTATTTGGAGTTGGGATATTCTTGTGATGATAATTTTAGAATTTTGCGTTCCTCGAAATACCGAAAATAAATACGTTTTAGATAGATAATTATTTTCGATAATAATATCGTCCCGTAATAAATAACTTGTAAAATTCTTGCAATTGTTCATTTTTTCATTCTAATCGTAACAGTTTTATGATTAACAAAAAACATGATCATCTCAAAATCTGTTAAAATTTCATTATTTTTTTTACGAAAACAATTGTAAAAAGTTAAAGTAAAAAAAAAATATATGACCATCATTAGTTTTATAATTTTAAGGTATAAAGGTTTTTTTTATATACTGAAGGAAAAAAAATGAAACACTTGAAATTCGTGAAATTAAAAAAAACACAAAATTCTCTACATCTTGAAAATGAAACCATCAAAATCATCAAAAACCATCAAAAACAATTTATCAAAATCAAAAACTTGATTTTGTTGATTTTGAAAATTTCGGATTTTAACAATTTCCATGAGGGCGGCCCTTTGGTGTGGTGGGTACAGACGAGCGCTTGTGCCGGTTGCACCTCGTGCCGTGTGGGTTCGATTCCCAGCCCGGCCGAAAGATTTTTCGGGGATCGAGAAGTATTCGCTCGGGTCCATGGTTGTTGTGTATACGTCTGACATTATTCATTTGTTCATTTATTCATCCCAAAAGTTAAATTAAAATATATAATTAAATATTCGATGGGGGCCACGGTGGCCTAGTGGGTAGCGCTCCTGCTTCTGGGCCTCGTGGTCGTGGGTTCGAATCCCATCCGGACAGTCACTGAATGAAAAATGGCCGTACGGGTCCATGGTTGTCTAGTGGTTGTCCTTTCATATCAATATATGAATTTATTACAAATAATCGGTTGTGGCAGAGTAGCCAAGTAGCTTACGCCAATTTCCCTAATATCATTCACTCTCCTTAACCCGAAATCCCATCAACCATCCTTCCTTAAAAAAAAAAAAAATATTCGATGTGACTGAATGGCACATGTCTAAGTCAAAAAAAGAAAAAAAAACAATTTTCTTTGTCTCCACATGGATATTTTTAATACAGTTTTAAACACACTGAATTCTCTACCTTTTAACATATAAAATATCATAATCAAAAAATGCGTTCAACACCTTAGCAACTTTTAAAAACTGAAAACGAGTGTTGACTTTGAACTCAGAAAATTACCGAATTTTGCAATTTTCATAAACTCGACATGATTAACTCTTAATACTTTTTTCAAATACACTAAATTTGCTATATTTTAGGATTTAAATCAGCAAAATTAAATAACGGTTTCGTAAGTTTTACAATTTTTCAAAATCAAAAACTCGATGTTGTTGACTTTGAACTTGGAAAACAACAGATTTTGGCAACTTTCTTTGAACGATATGTATATTTCTTAATGTTTTTTAAAACACACTACTAAATTCGCTACATTTTGTAATTTAAATCATCAAAATCAAGTAAGGCGTTCGGAAGATAAGCAATTTTTCAAAATCAAAAACGCGATTTTGTTGACTTTGAACTTGGAAAACAACAGATTTTGGCAACATTTTTTGAACGATATGTATATTTCCTATATTTTTTAAAGCACACTGAATTCGCTACATCTTGGAATTTTAATCATCAAAATCAAGTAGGAAGTTCAAAACTTAAGCAATTTTTTTAAATCAAAAACGCGATTTTGGTGATTTTGAACTTGGAAAACAATACATTTTGGCAACTTTCTTTCAAGGATATGTATATTTCTTTATATTTTTTAAAGCACACTAAATTTTCTATCTTTTGAAATTTAAATCATCAAAAACAAGTAAGGCGTTCTGAAGTTAAGCAATTTTTCAAAATCAAAAACGCGATTTTGTTGACTTTGAACTTGGAAAACAACAGATTTTGACAACTTTCTTTGAATGATATGTATATGTCTTAATGTTTTGTAAAACACACTTCTAAATTCGCAACATTTTGAAATTTAAATCATCAAAATCAAGTAAGGCGTTCGGAAGTTAAACAATTTTTCAAAATCAAAAACGCGATTTTGTTGACTTTGAACTTGGAAAACAACAAATTTTGGCAACTTTCTTTTAAGGATATGTATATTTCTTTATATATTTTTTTAAACACACTAAATTTTCTATCTTTTGGAATTTAAATCATCAAAGTCAAATAAGGCGTTCGGAAGTTAAGCAATTTTTCAAAATCAAAGACGCGATTTTGTTGACTTTGAACTTGGAAAACAACAAATTTTGGCAACTTTCTTTTAAGGATATGTATATTTCTTTATATATTTTTTTAAACACACTAAATTTTCTATCTTTTGGAATTTAAATCATCACAGTCAAATAAGGCGTTCGGAAGCTAAGCAATTTTTCAAAATCAAAAACGCGATTTTGTTGACTTTGAACTTGGAAAACAATCAATTTTGGCAACTTTCTTTTAAGGATATGTATATGTATTTCTTTATATTTTTTTAGAACACACTAAATTATCTATCTTTTGGAATTTAAATCATCAAAATCAAATAAGGCGTTCGAAAGTTAAGCAATTTTTCAAAATTAAAAACTTGATTTTGTTGACTGAACTTGGAAAACAACAGATTTTGGCAACTTTTTTTGAAGGATATGTATATTTCTTTATATTTTTTAAAGCACACTAAATTTTCTATCTTTTGAAATTTAAATCATCAAAAACAAGTAAGGCGTTCTGAAGTTAAGCAATTTTTCAAAATCAAAAACGCGATTTTGTTGACTTTGAACTTGGAAAACAACAGATTTTGACAACTTTCTTTGAATGATATGTATATGTCTTAATGTTTTGTAAAACACACTTCTAAATTCGCAACATTTTGAAATTTAAATCATCAAAATCAAGTAAGGCGTTCGGAAGTTAAACAATTTTTCAAAATCAAAAACGCGATTTTGTTGACTTTGAACTTGGAAAACAACAAATTTTGGCAACTTTCTTTTAAGGATATGTATATTTCTTTATATATTTTTTTAAACACACTAAATTTTCTATCTTTTGGAATTTAAATCATCAAAGTCAAATAAGGCGTTCGGAAGTTAAGCAATTTTTCAAAATCAAAGACGCGATTTTGTTGACTTTGAACTTGGAAAACAACAAATTTTGGCAACTTTCTTTTAAGGATATGTATATTTCTTTATATATTTTTTTAAACACACTAAATTTTCTATCTTTTGGAATTTAAATCATCACAGTCAAATAAGGCGTTCGGAAGCTAAGCAATTTTTCAAAATCAAAAACGCGATTTTGTTGACTTTGAACTTGGAAAACAATCAATTTTGGCAACTTTCTTTTAAGGATATGTATATTTCTTTATATTTTTTTAGAACACACTAAATTATCTATCTTTTGGAATTTAAATCATCAAAATCAAATAAGGCGTTCGAAAGTTAAGCAATTTTTCAAAATTAAAAACTTGATTTTGTTGACTGAACTTGGAAAACAACAGATTTTGACAACTTTTTTTGAAGGATATGTATATTTCTTTATATTTTTTTTAAAACACACTAAATTTTCTATCTTTTGGAATTTAAATCATCAAAATCAAATAAGGCGTTCGGAAGTTAAACAATTTTTCAAAATCAAAAACTCGATTTTGTTGAGTTTGAACTTGGAAAACAACAGATTTTGGCAATATTCTTTGAACGATATGTATATTTTCTATATTTTTAAAGCACAATGAATTCGCTACATCTTGGAATTTAAATCATCCAAATCAAGTAGTAAGTTCAAAAGTTAAGCAATTTTTTTTAATCAAAAACGCGATTTTGGTTACTTTGAACTTGGAAAACAACAGATTTTGGCAACTTTGTTTGAAGGATATGTATATTTCTTTAAAACGCACTAAATTCGTTACATTTTGAAATTTAAATCATCAAAATCAAGTAAGACGTTCGGAAGTTAAGAAATTTTTCAAAATCAAAAACGCGATTTTGTTGATAGTGATCTTGAAAAATTTCAGAGTTTGTCAATTTTCGTTACTTTGACATGAATATTGTTTTATACTTGCATACACATTATTATTATGAAGTAATGCTTTAAACACCTCAGCAATTTTTAAAAACCGAAATCGCGAATTGGTTGCCTTTGAACTTGGAGGATTTTGACAGTTCTCGTTAATCCATTCATAATACTCTTTAAAATAAAATAAATTTAATAACATTTTAACAAATAATTCATCATAATCATCAGATTCAGACATGAGTGTTTCTTAATATCTTTTTAAACCATACTAAATTCTCTAAATTTTAATATACAAGTCTAAAACCTTTATTTTGAGCTGTTAAAATTTTAAGGGGGCGAATTAAGAAGCAGACAAAGTGGGCGTTTGGCCCCAAAAGGTTGAAATATACAGGGTGTAGATGAACAGAACGGAACATAGGATTTTCAATGTCAATTTCTTCATATTGGAATATTATCTTCCCTGATCATTTTAGAGAAAACATGTAAATACATTTGTGTAGAGTAAAATGCAGTCATGCTGTAATTTATTCTTTTGCATTCATAAAACCCGAAAAAAATAATAAAATACAAATGATAACTTTCTCGAAAATAAAGGTTGCCATGAAATAAAAAAAAATGGTACGCAGTTGATCTCTTTGGTTTTTATGAATGAAAATAGAAATAATAGCATGAATCCATGCAGAATATTTGATGGCAAACATATCCCTCACTTCACAAAAACAGCCACCACTTCACAATTTGCACTTGTTCTTGAATACAATATATTTTTAAAGAAAAAACTTGTAAACAGTAATGAAGTATTCAATCAATTTGACAGAAGCCAACAGATCAGCAGCGCATCATTTTTTTTTAAATTTCATGGCAACCATTATTTTTGTGAAAATTATCATTTTTATTTTTTTATTTTTCGGGTTTAATATACAGGCACCATGGGGATTTCAGTTATCTTAAGAGATACGAGGTTGGTTAAATTAGGGCAAAGTTGTATATTATTACGTTGACTAATAATCTATTAAGAAATTTGAGTAACCTTTTTTTGTTGTTCAAAAAATTGCGAAAAAATTTCAATTTTCATTTTTACTTTTTTATTCGAAAACTGTTACTATTGCGCATTTTGCAGTAAGACATTATTAGAGCTTTTTTTAATGGAGGATCTAAATATGTTATTAGATTTATTGTAGCTTTCAAGATGGCGGAGAAACAATAGACAACTTTTGTTTTTCGTATGGCCACCATATTGGATTTTTACATTTTCTAATGCAAGCGTTTTTTCTGTTTACGATGATATATCACACATTATGTTTTAATTTTACATTTCAGCCAAAATTTAAATAATAAATTTAAAATTTTGTCTCAAATGTAAAATAATAAATTTA
This sequence comes from Ocypus olens, assembly GCA_910593695.2. Classification (NCBI taxonomy): domain Eukaryota; kingdom Metazoa; phylum Arthropoda; class Insecta; order Coleoptera; family Staphylinidae; genus Ocypus; species Ocypus olens. The sequence goes on along the minus strand of OU343053.1, from coordinate 12,996,899 downwards.
AAATTTTGTCTCAAATGTAAAATTAAAATATAATGTATGATATATCATCGTAAACAGAAAAAAATCTTGCATTAGAAAATGTAAAAATACAATATGGCGGCCATAAGAAAAACAAAAGTTGTCTATTGTTTCTCCGCCATCTTGAAAGCTACAATAAATCTAATAACATAGTTAGATCCTCCATTAAAAAGTGCTCTAATAATGTCTGAGTGCAAAATGCCAGTAGTAATAGTTTTCGAATAAAGAAATAAAATTAAAAATTGAAATTTTTTATTTTTTCGCGATTTTTTTAAAACAAAAAAAGGTAACTCAAATTTTTCAACAGATTATTAATCAACGTTATAATACACAACTTTGCCCTAATTTAACCAACCTCGTATCTCTTAGGATAACTGAAATCCCCATGGTGCCGCTCGAAAACTTTTATAGTATTATTTCACTTTTATAGTATATTATGCGGTGTTATAACCGGCACTTTTGTCCCGAGTTAATTAGGCAGGAGCGGAGCGAAATAAATAAAATACGAAATACTTCATTTTCAAGATTTCTTCATCGCCTAAAATTTTCCCCGAACATTGCACACTATGTGCGCCACTGGCTGTACGCAACGAAAAACATAATAAAAAAAATGGTGATGTGGCCATCATGTTACTTTCTCCGATGGTATCATCATTCATATTTACACCTTCATGGTTTATTTTCTATTTAAATTATATTTTAAATGTACATCGACCGTTTTGTAGACTCACATGAAACTGACGTTTAAAACGTCAAAATTATAAAACATGGACAAATTATACTTCAAATTCAAAAACGCAGTTTACTCAATAACTAACGAGATTTCGAAAAAAACTTATTCTTTAGAGGTTGTTCATTTTGGCATTCTCTACAATTATTATTCATATAAATTTGCTGTAACTATTATCGTTTCATAACTATAAACCAAAAATAAAAAAATTAATAATACAATTTTTCTCGAATAGCAATGATTTTATGAAAAATATTTTCAAGCAAAAGATGTGCATTTCTTTATTGTCTTCAATGTTTGTTTAAATATTTTTGTGATATTTTTCATATTTAAGAAAATATTGGCAAAAAACAAAAAACAGTTAAGGTAAACGCCCACTTCCGGTGTACGAAATTTTACCAAAAGCTTTTCAGTTCTTCGGATTGTCAAATAAGACGTATGTTCCAAGTTTCATATCAATTTCTCTATTAGTTTTTAAGATACAGCGCACACAGACAGACACACACACACACACACACACACACACAGACAGACAGACAGACAGACACACACACACACACACAGACACAAAAATATTTTTTCCAGAAATTATTGAAATGGCATCTAGGGACCCCAAAACGGATATTTCCGTAAAAAAAATTTTTGAAAAAAAAATCACGATCACAATACTTTCTCGTACTTCGTAACGGAGAAAGTAATAAGGACTATCGGTTTCTTACAAAGTGATCGATTTTTAAAAAAATGGTCTGTTCTATAATTTGTTATCAAGTGTATAAGTTTAATACACTTGATAAAAAATGATCAAAGAATCATTCCTTCAGCTTAAAAATTGTTTACCAATATTATTATATTATTATATACAACGATTAATCAAATTATTCAAGAACCTCTTGGGATTGTTATATGGCCCAGTGAGTAATTGTAATGATTACGGTTATAAAACACGTGTAGGCTTTTCCTACATAATTAGATGAAATAAAAACTTACGAGGATGACACAATTTTTCACTTAAGCGCCGAATGAATTGCGTGATTGCCGTTGGGACCTTGGGAATCGGCATTATTTGCAAAACTTGAAGATAACACGAATCTGTCCATGAAATGTTTACAAACGTTGTGGACAACCTCAATTGTAATAATAATAAATATTTGTGCGAAATATGATCGTAAACTAAGGTCACACACTCACCATTGTTGTTCGTGCGAATGCATCGGTTAGATAATGGCAATAATTGGCCGATCAGACTTTTTTTGAAATTAATTAATGGCTTTTTAAACAGTTATGTTTTAAAATATAATTGTTTGCGAAATAATTTAAATTTAAAAAATGCAAAAAGTCTATCTTTCGATGCCAAAATTTTGAAAATTTAAATAGTATTTTAAAATACCTCTATAAAAAAAAAACAGGTTCCGGGGGCGAGATTTAGCAAACATTGTTTTTCGTATATAACTTCCAGGTTTATATTTTACGGGAAAGTAAATGTTTATTTTATAGGAATCAATGTACGTTTTTATAAGCAATCGATAATTTTAAAGTTCATTGTTATTATTGCAGAGACTGATGTATTTCTTAATTATTTTGAGACTGTCGAGAAAACTTTAGAAAGTTTCTATGACTATTGTTAAAATCCGTCTTTAAAATGCTAAAAATTGTATCAAACTTGAACGAAAACGTGACATTCCTGAATACCTTTTGTAGTGAAGGTAAATCATAAACTCGTTATCTGAAATTGAAAAACGAAGTATGTTAGCAAACCACGCTAAAACGATAAGGTATCAGTTGAAACAGGTTCAAATGTAAATTACACCTGGCGATTACCAACGCCCACATTTCGTCATTGTTCTTGATATACGAACCCATAAAACGGAATCACTTTCGATTTAATAACGAAACCGTCGTATTACTTTTATTGTCCGATTACAGTCGAATTAAACCCTCTATTCTCGGCCAGATTATGTGCAATTCAAATTAAGAATAGTAATATGAAATGTACTTTTTTATAATATGAATTACCAATTAATGAATATTAAAACCATATTACTTTCATGAAAAATATTTATAAACCGGACCTTAATTTCTTCCTTATCTACTTTTGCAATATTTTTATTATTTAAGAAAATAATGATTTACACTCTTATGGTTTATTTCCAATTTAAATGATATTTCAAATGCACCATCGAACGTTTTGCAGGATCGCTTGATACTGACGTTTAAAACGTTAAAATTACGAAAGATGGAAATGACAAATTGTACTTCAAATTCTAATAGTCAGTTTACTCAAAATTGACAAATTATATAGGGTGGCCCATTAAGACAGTCTATTTTGAAAGTTGGAAAAAACGCAATGTTTATTTGAAAAGTTCTGATTATGTATGGAACACTTAATTACCGATTTAAACTAACCACTGCCCAGTATGATACTAGTAACTGTAATAACACGTTGGAAATCTTCTATCAGAATGTAAGAGGTCTTCGCACTAAAACGTCTCAAATATATAATAACGTTGCAGCAAGTGAATATAGTGTATTTATGTTAACCGAAAGATGGCTTAAGGATGATGTTAAAGATTCGGAATTGTTCCCTGACCATTTCAATGTTTACAGAGATGACCGGCAACATAAAAGAGGAGGTGGCGCATTGATTGCCGTAGATGTCAATGTTCAGTGTAGAAGAAATTAAATTAGTGTACCTGTTGATATGCGATCAGTTGGTGTTAATCACAAAGAAATACTTTTATTATGTATCTATATTCCTCCTTCCTGTAACAACGAAGTGTATGCGTATGTTTATAAATTAATTGAATCCATTTGTAATAATGTTATACCTGTAGTAATATGTGGTGATTTTAATTTGCCCAACCTCCATCAATATTCTATTAATGGTATTGGTGGTAACCAAATTTTATCAGATTTTTATAATTTCCTAAATTTCAATAATTTCACACAATATAATAATGTATTAAATGTAAATAACCGAATATTAGATTTAGTATTGACTGGTAGCAATCTTAACTGCAGTGTATCAAGTAACAATGGATTGGTAGCTGAAGATGCGCACCACCCTGCATTAAATGTATCCATTGAGATTGCTTCCAATCCTATTAAAATATTCAAACCGGACATTGAGTCAACTTGTTATAGTTATAACTATCGCAAAGCCGATCTTAGTAAATTGTATCATAAAATGTTAGTAACCGATTGGTCTAAGGTGTTACAATGTACGGATATTGAGGATGCTTGCAGTGAGTTTTATAGTGTTCTATATAAAATTATTGATGAATGTGTGCCGAAAAAAAAAGTTTGCAATAATATAAAATATCCACCATGGTTCAGTGTTGCTCTTATTAAATTATTACGAACAAAAAACCATTATCGCAAATTGTTTAGTAGGCACAAATTAAACTACTATAAAACAAAAATAAATTCGCTGCGTAAACAAATTCGGAAAGCTTTAGACACAGATTACAGTCTATTTATTAAATCCGCAGAGGATTCAATTATTCATGATCCACAATAATTATGGACATTTCTTAATAAAAAGAAAAATAGTTTACGTATCCCGGGTATTGTTCATTGGAACGATATTACATATGATAAGCCGCTAGATATAGTGAATGGGTTTGCCAACTACTTCTCAAACGTATATAAACAACACACACCGGGGGACCTTGTCAACCTTACTCAAAATGTTAGCACTTTCAATTTTGGGGATATTTCTGAAAATGATATTATTAATGCTGCTAAAAAACTTAAAGGAAATTCTACTTCAGGTTCGGATAATATTCCCGCATTTCTCGTAAAAGATTGTTTATCATGTTTAATTTCACCACTTGTACATATCTTTAATATGTCTGTAAGTACATCAGTATTTCCTAAAAGATGGAAAACATGCAGAGTCACACCTGTTTTTAAATCAGGAAATAAAGATGATATTAAAAACTATCGGCCAATCTCGATTATTAGTAATTTTGCGAAAATATTTGAGACTATAATTGCAACAAAGTTATATTCTCATATAAATAGCCAAATCACATTCAAGCAGCATGGGTTTATAAAGAAACGATCAACCGTAACAAATTTGCTAAACTTCACGGAATTTGTTTCTGATAAACTAGACGGTAAATCTCAAGTTGATGTCATTTACACTGATTTTCGAAAGGCATTCGATACCATTGATCATAACCTAATTATTTCAAAACTGCGAAATTTTGGTGTTCTCGACTCAACTTTAGACCTTGTTACCTCATATCTCAACAAAAGGAGCAATTATGTGCAGTATAATGGTTATTGTTCCCTGCAATATATACCATCAAGCGGTGTGCCGCAAGGATCAAATCTAGGCCCCCTACTTTTTATAATTTTCATTAATGACATAGTTGACAATATATCATCGGAAGTCCTCCTGTATGCAGACGATATGAACATTTTTAAGTCTGTAAATTCCCCTCTTGATGCTATATATCTCCAAAATGATCTAAACATTATAGAGCGTTGGTGTAAATCTAACAAATTGGAACTAAACATGTCTAAATGCAAATGTTTAAGTTTTACTCGCAAACGAACTGATTTACATATCAATTATTATCTAGATAATGTACCTCTTGAGCGCTGCACTACTATAAAAGATCTTGGTATAATCTACGACAGTCAACTTTCATTCACGCCTCATATTAAGTATATTTGCACGGAGAGTTTAAGGATGTTGGGATTTTTACAACGAACATGCAAAGAATTTACCAATATCAATGTAATTAAAACAATATACTTTTCTTATGTTCGTTCAAAGTTAGAATACGCGAATGTGATATGGTCCCCTACATCCAAAATCCATATTCAATCTATTGAGAAAATACAAAAGAAATTTTTAAGACTTTTATACCACAGATGCATGTATATCTACCCAGATTACAGCATTAGATATGCGGATTTATTAACATTTTTTGATTTCCAATCGTTAGTCGTTAGGCGAAACATAGCTATGGTCGTATGTCTTTATAAAATTATTAATTATATAATTGATGACCCACAAATATTAGTGATCATAAATATACATGTACCAAGAATTACATCCCGAAACGTCATTATATTCAAACGCAAACAATTTCATACGGTTACACATTCACATTCCCCACTGAATAGGTTTATAACATTATATAATCCCTTGCATTATACGATTGATATCTTTAGCGATAGTTTAAATATGTTTCAAAAATCACTTGATCGCTTATTATAAATATTTTTCATATGTCGTTAGTCGTAAGTCACTAACCTTATTATAATTATGTACCTGTACGCCAAATAACGTTGTCAAATCTTGATCATATATTTTATTTATTTATGTATTTTGCACTAATTATATATTACAAGTTGTAAATTTTCACTGTAATAGGATTATTTTTAATTTGCTGGGCAATAAAAGTTTATTAATATTATTATTATTATTAAAAATCAGATAAATGGCCGCCTCGTGACTGCTGGCACTCGTTGGTCCTTTTGACAAAATTTTCGATGACAATGTGGCATAGTGGCCTCAATTTCACCAACGGCGCGTCGAATATTGTTTTTCGATCCAGGTATTGTTCTTGGGATATTGGCATACACCTTTTGTTTTAAAAAGCCTCATAAAAGAAATCCAACGGCGTCAAATCGCATCATATCTTGGTGGCCAATTCAAATCACCGCTCTTCTTTCAAATTTCGTCTGCAACAATCCCATTGTTTCGTTCGCTGTGTGGCGGGTTGCGGTTTTTCCACAATCTTTTTCAACTTAAGGCGGTAAGTGCCTCACGCCAGAGCAAGACCAGAAGAGGATCGGTGCGGGGGACGACCAAAGTGGGCCGATCGCTTCAATCACATATCCTTATCTATTTCATACTGCTCTCTTTATTCAACTGAATATCAGGGCCGAATATAATTATCAGCGCGCCACGCGATCTCGCCCCGCTACCTCCTCACAGTCACCGACATCAGCAAAACGGTAAATGCTCCGCCAAATATGCCGAATATTGAAGTCCGTTGCACACTTTTCATAAAAAATAACAAAATATAGCCCGATAATACCATCAAATCGGAAAAAGTTATGGCCGCATTACATTTATTTAAATGTAATAAAAGGAAATTAAACACATGTTTTACAAAAATTTATATTTATTATTACTAGTTTCAACATTAAGTCACTATCGAGAAATTACCAAATATAAAATGTATCCTTATAGAGTATTACAAACAAGTATTCAGGTTTACAAAAACGGTGGTCATTATCATATTCCTATTATCATTACATATAAAACATTTAGTTTTTTGTATACAGGGTGTAGATCAGGCATGTCAAACTCGTTTACCACCAAGGGCCACATCAAGTATTACACACAAGCCGCAGGCCGCATTACCAAAAAAAACTACAATTGAAACCAAACAAAAAATAATTATTTTTACCTTGTATATAATTTGTTTTTAAATATTTGATACCAACCTTGCCGGGCCTCAGACAACTTGTAAGCAGGCTGCATGCCTGGTGTAGATGAACAAAACGGAACATTGGATTTACAATGTTAATTTCTGCATGCAGTTATGCGGTTATTTATTTTTTGGCATTCACAATATCAGAAAAAATAATACAATAAAAATGGAAATTATCACGAACATAATGGTTGCCATAAAATTAAAAAAAAAATGCTTCGCAGATGATCTGTTTGGTTTTTATGACTGAAAATAAAAATAATGTCATGAATATATGAACATTTGATGGTAAACATGTCCCGCATTTTTTTTTTAATACAATACATTTTTGAATAAATAATTTTAAACAATTATGAAATATTTAATCTATTTGGCAGAAGCCAACAGATCAACAGCGGATATGTTTTTTATTTCATGGCAACCATTATTTTTGTGAAAATTATCATTTTTATTTTATTATTTATTCCAATATAAAAAAAAAATTACATTGAAAGTCCTATGTTCCGTTTTGTTCATCTACACCGTGTATAATTATAATTATTATTTGTAAAGAATATTACATTTTGTTTTAGTGTTTTTTTGTCTGTGTATGTGAGTGTGTGGGCGCTGTATCTCAAAAACTACTATATATTTTCAAAGGAAACTTTGCGAAAATAAGCCTTATTTGACTATCCGTAGAATCGATAAACTTTTGGTAAAATATCGTTCACTGAAAGTGGATGTTTTTTTCATTTTTTTTCTAAATACGAAAAAGATTACAGAAACATTTCCAAATTTTATTAATAAATATTTTACGTAAACTGTTCGATTTAAAGAATAGGTAATTTAATTTAATGTTTTTAATTTTTTGTCTATAATCATGAAATCACAAGTTACATGCTAAAATGAAGAACTTAAAAAGTTCAACTGTACGAAAATAGCAACTTTCGCGGTTTATTTTTAGGCCAAAATGGCGTACTTTTCGTACCAGTACAAAATGATAAAATGCCAGTATCAGATATGACAGAGTTTACTTTTAATCAGAATATCCAATGGATGCAATACAAATTATTAATGAAAATGAGATATTAACTATGAAAGTGGTTTATAGCGAAAGTACTTACTATTATTCATTATATAGATTTCTAAAAAAATTTGTTTATCGTGATCATACATACACAGGAAGTGGATTTGTAAGTTTTCCAAAAATATTTTAAAAATATTAGAGAAATCATTCAATAAATAATAAAGACAGCAAGAAACGGCACATCTTTTGCTATTGTATTATAAAACATAATTTTGTATCAAGATTCTACCAGTTTTTGAAAGAAAAATGATAAATACCCAAAATATTAGAAAAATCACTAAATATGTTGAAATCGGAGAAATTTAAATGATAGTCACCTAAATTTTTTTGCGAATGAGAAAAGCGATAATATAACAAATAATAAATATTGGGGAGAAATAAGGAATTATGTACACTAAAATAACTTTTGTTTTTAATCAGCAATGGCCGTTTCAATATATAACGGATCTTTAATCTACTGCGGGCCATTGACATTTTATTTCCACGATCCCTAGCTCTCCTACAAGTCCGCCCGGCAATACTGAGTCTATAATCAATCCGCATGGCTTAATTGTTTGTCCAATTTGTTTTTTACATCCCGTAGTTCTTTGGGTTCAATAATTATACCAAATTCCATACTTGTAGAAGTAAAATACGTCTTTGAATATAAAATTCGCTCTACTAATGGTCCACAGCGGGTTGTTATTCTACGTTCACAAAAGTCACCGAAATATGATGCCGATGCTTTTTTTGCTCCAAATGCCATAAATCTGAATTTATTCGCTACTGGGTACGTTCTTGGATGGATTTCTGCATGAAGGAGTCATGAACTGACTAAGAGTCGACTCTTTTTACAGTCAGAGCTGGTGAGAAGCAGATCACAAAAAAGACCCTCCCAAATGGTATATTTACTTGAAATACGTACGCCACTGGCAACATGTGACCTCTACGATTTCGCGTAGGCTAAGGTTCTTCTTTATTCAAACTTACTTACCTGTCCATCGCTGTTTGAGAATTTTGACTGATTTTGTTAAGGCAGTTTAAAAAGTGGCGAAAAAATTGATCTGAGATTTACTGAAGAAAATAAAACGGAATTAAATAATATCATTTCAATTGCAATGTAGAACGGTTTTCCAGTGAAAATCATTTAAAATTTAATAAATAAAAAAACGGCACCAAACCACAAATTCAATAAATTACCAAATTTAGATAAATTGTTTGTTTTATTAACATATTTTAGAAAAACTGACGTGGAAATAGTAAACATTTTTCGAAAACAAAATCATCAAGTCATATTTAACCCTTCTTTAAAAGTAGCAAATGAACTTTTAGCAATTTAATGCTAAAAATAAAAACGATCCCCCTAAAGAAAACAAGTGTTTACGAAATCCGTGGTTCTGAATTCCAGAGAATCTTCGTGCATTTCGTCTGAATTAAAATTCCGGTTTATTTTCAAACAATTATTTAAAATGTAATCATCAATTCCCGGATAATATCAATATTGTTCTTGATTGCAACAAAGGCACTGAGCTTAATCTTCTAGAGAGTCATCAGAAATTTTTCAAGCAGAAGGATAATCCTTCAGTAAATCTCCTTAACGAGCAAATCGGCCTATTTTTTCCACTTTTGAAGCTGGCTCAACCATTCAACTATCAACAGATAACTCCCCTCACCCTAAAATATTTTGTATAAATTCTATCATTTAAAATCAAATTGCAATTCACTCGATAATGACGGTTACATGTCGAATTGGTCGTGAATATTTTTAGATTTATATAACTGACATTACACGTTATGATTGGTGATTTTTTAATTCAGTTTTATTTATCTTGCCTAACAAGCAATTAAATAAATCATTATTATTTCAAGAGGGGCCTATCCTTTTTACGAGTTGCAAACAATCTAAGACGGCGTTTTTTGTCTCTTCTATAATCTTCGTTGGCACTCATGTCAATTAAAAGATAAAACACACAATTCTCAGTAACTTTAAACAAATACTTATTTTACACATCACTTATATGCATTTATGCTCGCAGAACAACATAAACAAGACACGATATTATTTTTAATATACGAAAATGACAACTGGAATAATTAGCTCGTTTTCACCGCATAATTAATTAAGCAATCTTTTCTTGGTCCTATAATTGATAATATAAAGGATACATAAAAAACATCGAAAACTAATATTAACCATACAAAATCTATACTCCTTCTTATTGGAAATAGATATTTCCGTTGAAATTTTAACGATTACAATGGTTTATTGTACCTTAAATGGAGAACACACAAACAACGTGTTAAATTCTTTTAAATAAGATACTCATTCGGGGCTTTCAATATACCTGAATACGAAAATCTAGTTGTGCACGCCCCATCGCACTGTACCATCTATTTCAGGCAGGTGGCGTAACTTTACGGTGCCGAAAATACGGGAAATCGGAGTCTAGCTCATAGGAGCTTGTGACTTTATCTGACTAATAATTTTAATTTTGATTGTTGCAACTTATTAACAAAAGATCAAATGAGGTGTATAACTAGGTGCGCTTTCAGTCTTTTGTGAAACAATGGAATAAATAAATCTGCAAAAAACCTCAATTTTAACCTTTAAATTACACTTTATTAAACATGATTAAAAATATGAAAACCAGTTATAAACCTAGTTTTAACCTTTATCTATGGCCGTGCCAAATATGGTTTCTTCATTTTAATTAACAACTTCATAATTTTCTATCGCCGGACATGTGAAATTGCATGTTTTTTCGAGCGGCACTTGCCGCCTTGAACCCTAAATATATTTCTTTTAAATCTAAAATTTGATATATTTAATATTCTGATAAATACCCGAACAGGTCATGTATAGAGAGTGCCAATTATTCATTGGATGATAAATTTAATACATGTATTAATCATTTACATACTAACAGCTTTTCCGATAAGGAAACGTAACACATAATCCAAGCATTAAAACGCTGTATTTTTTTTTTCACATCGTTGGTGCAAAATAAAAGTCCTGAAAACGGCACTGAAACTCCTTTTATAAGTTAGTGTGTAAATAGGTAAGTACTAAATTGAAGTAGTGCTGTCTTTTTCCATCCGGCGCAATTGTAGGTGGAGATATTGGGATTGTACGAGAGGGTGGGCCTTCGGGTAGCAGCCAGCAGCGCGGTGGAAATCGATTTCGTCCGGACTGGGAAAACGTTCACCGGAATCTGGGCCAAGCTATTACACATAAATTTTCAAAAGTGGTTGCCCTTACACTCTTCGATATTTCCAGTGTAATTCCCTACTTCCATTACTGAGAATTATCACCGGTACACGGACCCGTATGTTCGAAATTTAAACACTGCACTCGCATACATTTCACCAAATTGGAACTATACGGTGTTCGATATTTTTAAATTATAATTATTTGCTTCACATTGGACTTCAAAATTTATAAATTGGAAACACTGAATTATAATTTGTGTAATATAATTTCCTTTGCGCGTCACAACTCTATAGTATAGCAACGCGTTTTATATGTGGGCATTTCTTTGTAGATTTTGAACATAATTATTATGTACGGCTTGTGAAATGAAACTTACAGTTGATATTATTATTTGAAGACCTGCTACATAACACTTGTAATTGCAAACACATATTACCAGTGACGTAGTGACAGTGATGTAGTAACAGTGACGTAGTAAGAGTGACTGTGACATAGTAATAGTGAGAGTGGTGTAGTAATAGTGGCGTAGTGATAATAATAATAATAATAAATTTATTTATGCCAGAACTATAACGTTTTACACAGGTCAAGAAAAATGGAAATACACATTAGATTCGATTGAGTAATAAAAAAGAGTTACATTTGTAGACAAAAGGAAAGCGTAATGAAATAGTTGTATACACACATTAAAATTGAGTTATAATTAATAAAACTATCTTGTCGACGTATTAAAATTGATTGTGTACAAGCAATTTAGTAAAAAAAAAGAAAAAAAGAAAAGCTAGTAAAGTAGCAGATACTAATCATACATATGCAAATGGTTGAACATAAAGTGACGTAGTAAAAGTGACAGTGACATAGTAACAGTGACGGTGGTGTAGTGATAGTGGCGTAGTGATAGTGACGTAGTAACAGTGACAGTGAAGTAGTTAGAGTGACAGTGACATAGTAACAGTGACAGTGGCGTAGTGATAGTGACGTAGTAACAGTCACAGTGGCGTAGTGACAGTGACTTTGTAACAGTAACAGTGATGTAGTGAACGTGACTTTGTGACAAAGTGACAATGCTAATTGTTTAAATATGTCATGTCAAATAAAAATTTTAATCAAGTTCACTGAATTAGTAGACATGACTTTCTTCGCAGTTTGTGATATGCATCTAACAAGGGAAGTTCCCGAAATCAATAATAATCTGGAAACGGCAAGTGTTGTTTATCGTTGGAAAGGTTTCCCAAGGTACTTCACATGTAAAAAATAGTTCTCCTGAATGATTCCTCTACAAAGTGGAGGAGGCGGTAGAAGCCAAAACGTGGTATATAATAAATTTCTGCATGCAGTCATGGTATTATACAGGGTGCCCGTTTTTCGAGCGGCACCATGGGGATTTCAGTTATCTTAAGAGATACGAGGTTGGTTAAATTAGGGCAAAGTTGTGTATTATAACGTTGATTAATAATCTGTTGAAAAATTTGAGTTACCTTTTTTTGTTTTAAAAAAATCGCGAAAAAATAAAAAATTTCAATTTTTTATTTTATTTCTTTATTCGAAAACTATTACTACTGGCATTTTGCACTCAGACATTATTAGAGCACTTTTTAATGGAGGATCTAACTATGTTATTAGATTTATTGTAGCTTTCAAGATGGCGGAGAAACAATAGACAACTTTTGTTTTTCTTATGGCCGCCATATTGTATTTTTACATTTTCTAATGCAAGATTTTTTTCTGTTTACGATGATATACACTTGATAACAAATTATGGAACAGACAATTTTTTACAAATCGATCACTTTGTAAGAAACCGATAGTCCTTATATTTTTATTATGTTTTTCGTTGCGTACAGCCAGTGGCGCACAAAGTGTGCAATGTTCAAGGAAAATTTTAGGCGATGAAGAAATCTTGAAAATGAAGTATTTCGTATTTTATTTATTTCGCTCCGCTCCTGCCTAATTAACTCGTGACTAAAGTGCCGGTTATAACACTTGTTGCATAATATACTATAAAAGTGAAATATAATAATCGTTATTAGAAATTATAGGATTGCTTAGACAAATATGTGAATTAACAGAAGGATTGAAGAATAATTCCGTCAATTTTATCAAATGTATATTTATTTAACAAGTACACCAGTATTCTTAAAGAATTTTCGAAACTCGATCATCCGTTCAAGCGCTAGTTAAAAAAAGTACATACAAATGAAACTCGAATTTAATTTTTCTGTTTTATCTGCAAGAGTACACTTTGTTTGAGGCATCCGTTTAAATGGTTTTCTCAAACAATTGAAAAGTAGGATTTGATATTTTTAACCTAATCTATATTTAACGATCACAGAAATTTAATCAACCGTTCAAATTATTTAAAAAAATAATTTAAAAAAAAACAATTGAATGTCGAATTTTATTTTTCCATCTTATCTGTACCAATTCGAAGAGTACACCACATTGAAGAATTTTCCGAGTCTGGTCAGTCGTTTAAGTTATTCTCGAAAAATAGAAAACAGTTGAAGATCGAATTTTAGTTATTCATCCCGTCCACGTATAATAAATGAGTGCATTTATTAATAATTTATTTTTTGTTGAAATCTGATCAAACGTTATCCTCAAAATGTTTGAAAAACAATTAAACATCACATTTGTTCTTAACTAAATCAGTATTTATGCAACTAGTAAAAAATTGGAAAGTCTGGCCATCACCTAAAATGGTATCGTAAAAATACTGAAAAACAATTGAAGGTTGAATTTTCGTTTTCGCCTAATCTGCTTGTATTCAATAATTGCATTTTAAAATCTGGTCGCCCGATCAAAAGCTATCCTAAAAATAAAAAATAATTGATAGTAGAATTTAGTTTTTATTATTATTATTTATTAATATACAGTAAAACCATTTTTACAAACTAGATAGATACATATGCAAGAATAACATACAGAGAGAAGAAGAGAGAAATAAAAGAAAAAATATAAATGCAACTATTAAACTAAATTACAATAGCATTAAGTATTAGACGTAAACAAATAGTAATTTACGTTACAAGTAACGTTATGAAGGTTTTTACATTACGAGAGAAAAGTTTGAAAACCGCCAAAAAGCGAAATCATGTTTGTTTACCAATATCTCCATGGTAATGAGTTGCGTTAAGATACATATAACAACACTAGTGTTGTTAAAGGTACCTTAACCTTACTCGTTGCTAAGGATTTGTTAGGATGTTAACATTATAGGATAAAATAAAATTACTTAATATAATTTAAACTAAGTGGTTCATAACAAGAAACCTCAAATTAAACTTAAATTTAATAAAAGAATCACTGAACATATTAAAACTATTCTCAGAATTTAGAATGTTGGTATATTGGATAGCTGTAGTTTTTGATCTAATATACAGGATGTTTCAAATTCGAGGCTGACCATGGGGATCTCACTTATTATGTTTAAATTTGACAATTTTGCAGAATTTTTTTTGTCATTATTATTCTTTATGAATAAAAATGTCGTTCGATAATTCAGCAAAGCGTGATATGTTATGTGGCTGCCTTCTTTCTGCATACATTTGTAAATATTTTTGGCTAGCCATATTTTGACGAACAACACGTTTGGCAGTTGTACAATTTTAAAAATTGAAATCACAATTTTAAATCTTTTGACCTTAAAAACGTACAATTTTGACGTTTTGCTTTAATGACATCAACACATTACTTAATCCGTTTTTAAATTGCGCTTAGACCTCCAAATTTTGATGTTAGAAACATCAAAATCTGACAATGCGTTTGGAAGTTGTTTCCAAATTCTCCAAATTTTGATGTTAAAATTATCAAAATCGGCCAACGCGTTTGAAAGTTTTAAAATTTAAAAATTTAAAATTCTTCTGTTTTGTATAAATATTACAAACAAATGTTTGTAATCATTTTTAAAATTACACTAAAGTCGCCGTATTTTGACGTTTAATTGATCCAAATCGAACAACGTGTTTGGCAAGTTGTACAATTATAAAAAAATAAAAATCGCAATTTTAAAACTTTTGACTTTGAAAACGTCCAATTTTGACCTTTTGCGTTGATTTCACAAAAACATTTCTTAACCCATTTTTAAAACACACTAAATTCGTCACATTCTGACGCGAGAGTCAATAAAATCGCACAGAGCGTTTGGCAGTTGTGCAATTTCAAAAATAAAAATCGCAATTTTAAATCTGTTCACTTTGAAATTGTACAATTTTGACGTTTTGCTTTAATAAGATGAAAACATTTCTTAGTCCGTTTTTAAATTGCACTATATTCTCCAAATTTTGATGTTAAAATCATCAAAATCGGACAACGCGTTTGAAAGTTTAAAAATGAAAAATATTACAATTTTTGCGTTTTGAATTAATTTTACGAAAAATGTTTGTAATCAGTTTTAAAATTATACTAAAGTCGCCATATTTTGACGTTTGATTGATCAAAATCGAACAACGTGTTTAGCAGTTGTACAATTATAAAAATAAAAATCGCAATTTTAAATCTTTTGATTTTGAAAACGTGCAATTTTCGCCGTTTGCGTTGATTTCACGCAAACATTTAACATCAGTCTCCATATTTTGACATTGGAATCATCAAATTCTGATAATTCGTTTAGCAGTTGTGCAATTTCTAAAATAAAAATTGCAATTTTAAATCTTTCAACTTTGAAAACGTACAATTTTGACGTTTTTGGATAATAACATAAAAAAATTTCTTTACCTGCTTTTAAATTGCCCTGAATTCTCCACATTTTTATGTTAAAATCATGATCCAATAGTTATTCAATTTAATAAAAATTACAATTTTAAAATCTTACAAATTTAAAAAAGTACAGTTTTTGCATTTTGCATCAATTTTTCGAAAAAAAATTGTAATGAGTTTTAAAATTACACTAAAATCGTCATATTTTGACGTCTGATTAATTAAAATCAAATAACGCGTTCGGTAATTGTTGTATAATTATAAAAAATCAAAATCGCAGTTTTTGAAAACGTGCAATTTCATGAAAACAATTCTTAATCTGTTTTTAAATCGGACTAAATTCGCCGCATTTTGACGCTAGAATCATCAAAATCTGACAACGCGTTTGGGAGGTGTGCAATTTCATAAATCAAAATCGCAATGTAAATCTTCGAACTTTGAAAACGTTTTGCGTTGATTTCAGTAAACTATTTATAATCTAGTTTTTAAATTACACAAAAATTCCACATTTTGACGTTTAAATCATCAAAATCAGACGACGCGTTTGGAAGTTGTGCAATTTCAAAAATCAAAATCACGATTTAAAATCTTGAACTTTTTGATTTCCTGCATTAGCGAATTTAGATAATTTCAAGGAAAAATTAAAAACCTCCGATCACTAGATTTTGTGATATTTTTTTACTATCGGAGAGTAAATTTGCGAAAAATGTAAATAATTTTGTCGGCTTGAATAAAATATCAAAGCAATTGCCATCGAGCCAAAACTTTGCAAACTTTCTCAAAATACATTCGAGAATGACACCTTGAAAAAATTAAAAACCTCCGATCAGTAGATTTTGTGATAATTTTTTACTAACGGAAATTTGTGAATAATTTAAATAATTTTGGCGGCTCGAATAAAATATCAAAACAATTGCCATAGAGCTAAAACTTTACAAACTTTCTCAAAATACATTCGAGAATGACACTGTGAAAAAATTAAAAACCTCGGATCACTAGATTTTGTGATATTTTTTTATTAACGGAGAGTAAATTTGCGCGAAATTGAAATAATTTTGTCGGCTTGAATAAAATATCAAAGCAATTGCCATCGAGCTAAAACTTTACAAACCTTCTCAAAATACATTTTGGAATGACACTGTGAAAAAATTAAAAACCTCCGATCAGTAGATTTTGTGATAATTTTTTACTAACGGAAATTTGTGAATAATTTAAATAATTTTGGCGGCTCGAATAAAATATCAAAACAATTGCCATCGAGCCAAAACCTTACAAACTTTCTTAAAATACATTCGAGAATGGCACTGTGGAAAAATTAAGAACCACCGTTCACTAGATTTTGTGATAATATGTTATTAACGGAGAGTAAATTTGCGGAAAATTTAAATAATTTTGGCGGAAACAAATATTCAAAGTAATTGATTGAAAACCCAAAATAAACATTTATTTTTTAAATGTCACCACTAACATTTTCGTAAAGGTCGCGACAAATTAAAAGAAACGTCTAGGCTTAAGGAAGGGACAATTTGCCCCTTTTAGAAGGAAAAAGTCTAAATTTCAGTTATTGTACCATTCGTAAACGCGCAGGCGCGAATCTCATGATTCCAGAGGCACTCAACCAGTTTCATTTCGCGCATGCGCGTTGTCGAGTGGTAAAATTTGTGAATTTACCAAAAAATAAAAATAATTAAGCGATGATTACATTTTTTTAAATTTCTAAATATGTCTTTTAGTTCAAGAATTATCCTTAAAGAAAAAACGAATAACAATTGAACGACAAATTTATTTGTCTCCTTATGTGTATCTATTTTATTATTATATTTTATGTTTGCACGTACTTATTCTGACCTGTGTAAGGACTATGTCTATTCAGCACTAATAAATAGTATTATCATTAATAATTTTTTTCCTAATTTTATAAATTTAGTTTTAGTTTTTTGTATATTAATATATTTTGTGATTATTTTTGTAAAAGGTTTTACCCGTATATAAATTATTATTTTTATTTCATGAGAAACTTTTAAAATTTATCCTAAGTTCAAGAAAAGGAAAATATTGAGCACAGTGCAAAAAGCGTTTACCAGAGACATGTGCATTTCAATTCATAGACGATTTGATTAATTTCATTTTGGAACAAACTACACATTACAAGTACCAGTGTAAGTAGTAAGTAAGTAAGTAAGTAATTTATTATTGTTAATACCCAATGGTTTACAAACGTCATGTAGATAGTGAAAGTAAATGTGATGAGCACTTTAAGCTTTTGTTTAGAAATATTTGAATAATTGTCGCATTTTACACGGTAAAGGAATTCAAAAGGTGTTTCATTTTAAATAACCTGCAGTATTATTCACATCTTTGATGAAGTCATTGTTTGGTGACGAATACCGTAGTTATTTTGATTAAATATAGTGAACCGAAAAATTGAAGAAAATACTTTTGTTTTAATATAATTTTAACTTTTATTGCTGTTTCTTTCCTACCTAACTAGGTGAAATTTATACATTTAAATTAACATATTAGTAACCTGAAACCCTCGTGTTTTAGTGCAATTGTATAACGAGCCGTGTTCGTGATATTGTAACCTTGACCTTAAAAAGCAATCAACTGAATTTATTAATTAATTCACCTTTATATTTTCATACATACATAATCCGATTATTTATAAATGAAATGAATTAAAATGAAAAACCCCCATTAATTCCAAATAAAGTTAGAAGTTGCAAAAGCATTGCATCCACAGAAATAGGTTTAATATACAAAGTTTTAATAAATGACTTGTTTTATGGTCTTTTTATGGAGATTCTATAGAAAGTTTTCGTAACTTTTATTGTTATATTTAGAAATAATTAGTTTCAAGCGTTCGGCAAGTTGTTGTTTAAAGCGTAATAGAATTAAATGAAGTGAATTTTAGATGATGGAAAAAAATACGTAACATCTGTGTGCAGTAATAAATAAATTCAAACTTGTATTATTTTGATGGCGTTGCTATTTTTAGCACAGAATTTATTTGATGCTCAATTCAATTTCAAGAATATAAAACCCAATCATTTCTTACATGGAAAAAATGCCTTTTCAAATTTTAAGCCACAAAAATGGTCATTTTTGGCACATTGGGAAAACTGACTAGGGTTTTCTGAAATTTGAAAGCTCAATAATTTTAGAATAATAAAACTCGGAAGTTTGTACTTTTCGTATTTTGAGAAATCCTCGCCTGTTTATAATGTCTGCGGTAAAAATAGTCTATCTTAGATTTAACGATAAATATAAAAAGCTAGGTAATTAACGTGCTTGAGGCTTTCGCCCAATTTTTAAATAATTTTTTAAAAATTGGAATTTCGATTTTTGGAATTTTGGGTGCGGAATATGATCATTTATTTGATAATGATTATTAAGAAAATTGACTGATCAACGTGCTTGAGGTTTTCTGGAAATTGGAAGCCCAATCATCCATAATTTGAAAAAAAAAACTTAGAAGTCTGCACTGGAATTTAAAAATATCATGACTTCTAAAAATTTTAAGTTATTTTTCGGTTTGATGATGACTATTAGAAAAACTAGGGAATTAACATGCTTGGATTTTTCCAGAATTTAAGAGATTTTGTAAAAACTAAAATGGTGATAATAAGAATAATATTTATTTTCTTAATGATGTGGTTATAATGTTACTTTTTCCGATTTTGCAGAAATAATTGATACAAATTGCTTCATTTGGTCTATGTGATTAAATAATCACACTTACCGGTAATTAATAATAATTTATATTAAAGCCAGGTAAATTTAATAAAATATGTTTCATATTTGAATGTATTTTTACTTCAAAAGTCAATTTAAAATTAAGTTAGAGTACATTTTCTTCAGTAACCTTATATTTTAAACATTTTTAGAATATACAGATTTTATTGATTTTTTTGGAGTAAAATTTAATATTTTTACTTTCTACGTTACGAAGTACGAGAAAGTATTGTGATCGTGATTTTTTTTTACATATTTTTTACGGAAATATCCGTTTTAGGGTCCCTAGATACCATTTCAACAATTTCTGGAAGAAAAAAATTGTGTGTGTGAGTGTGTGTGTCTGACTGCCTGTCTGTACGCGCTGTATCTCAAAAAATAATAGAGCAATTGCTATGAAACTTTGAACATCCGTCTTATTTGATAATATGAACAGCTTTTGGTAAAATTTCGTACACCGGTAGTGGGCGTTTACCTTAACTGTTTTTTGTTTTTTGCCAATATTTTCTTAGATTTAAAAAATATCACAAAAACATCTAAACAAACTTTGAAGACAACAAAGAAATGAACATCTTTTGCTTAAAAAACATTTTTCATAAAATCATTTTTATTCGAGAAAAAAAAATATTTTTTTTTAATTTTTGGTTTATAATTATAAAACGATAATAGTTACATCAAAGTTATGTTAATAATAATTTTAGAGAATGCTAAAATGAACAACTTATAAAGAATAAGTTTTTTTCGAAATCCCTTTAGTTTTTGAGTAAACTGAGTTTTTGAATTTGAAGTATAATTTTTCCATCTTTTATAATTTTGACGTTTTAAACGTCAGTTTCATCCGAGTTTACACAACACTCGATGTACATTTAAAATATGATTTCAATTGAAAATAAACCATGAAAACGTAAATATAAATGGCTATGAAACCATCAAGTCGGAGAAAGTAACATGATGGCCACATCACCATTTTTTTCAAATTTTTAAAGTTTATCATGAGATTTCTTACTTTCCCAGATTAAAAAAATAATTCGTTTCAAAATTAGGTTACAGTAAAATTTCTTGAATATTCTTAAATTCTAAACATTTTTGGAGTATACTAATTTTATTGAATTTTTTTAGGGTAAAATTTATTTCTTCTTTCAAATTTTGAAAGTATTTTTCCAAGTTTAAAAGAATAATAACACGTTTCGAAATTAAGTTAGAGTAAAATTTCTCGAATTTCCTTGAATTTTAAACATTGTGGAGTATACTGATGTTATTGAATTTTTTAGAGTAAAATTGAAAGTTTTTCTTCAAATTTTTTAAGTTTATTATGTAAAATTTTACGTTTCCAAATTTAAAAAGTCATACGTTTCGAAATTAAATTAGTGTGAAATTTTACCTTTCCAAATTTCAAAAGTCCCTATTCGTTTCAAAATTGAGTTAGAGTGAAATGTCTTGATTATCTTTAAATTTTAAACATTTTTGGAGTATTCTGATAGTATTGAATTTTTTAGAGTGAAATTGAAAGTTTTTCTTCAAATTTTTTACTTTTATTGTGTAAAATTTTACGTTTCCAAATTTAAAAAGTCATACGTTTCGAAATTATTTCAGTGTGAAATGTTACCTTTCCAAATTGAAAAAGTCATATTTCGTTTCAAAATTGAGTTGGAGTAAAATTTCTTGATTATCTTAAAAATTTTTTTTTTCAAAAATTCATATCTTTGCTCCAAATCAACGAAACCACTCGAATTTTTAAGGCATTTGAAGGAAATTGATTAAATTTTTCTGCCATTGTGGTGAAATTTCCCGCCGATTTTTTTTGTGCACGGTACAGCTTGTCAAAGTTTAAAAAACATTTTTTTTTTCATCGCGTTGTTGCGGGGGGTGGGTTAGACTTGGGGTGAAAATCAACTACACATTCTTAAAGATAAAACTTGAATCTCTCCCAAACCGAAAGATTCATCGATTTTCAACCAAATTGAACCAAGTTACGACGGTTTGAAAAATCGAGTTTTTTTCGATTTTTCGAGTGGCGCTTTTTTTCGACGCCGAGTGTAGTATTGAATATTTTAGAGTGAAATTCAAAGTTTTTTTTTCAAATTTTTTAAGTTTATTGTGTGAAATTTTACGTTTCCAAATTAAAAAAGTCATAATTACTTTCAAAATTAAGTTAGAGTGAAATTTCTTGATTATCTTTAAATTTTAAATGGGGTATACTAGTTTTATTGATTTTTGAAAATTAATATTTTTTTCACATTTTTAAAGTTTATGATGTGAAATTTTACTTTTCTAGATTCATAATTCGCTTCAAAATTAACTTAGAGTAAAATTTCTTGATTATCATTACACTCTTGGCATTTTAGGCGTATACTAATTTTATTGAATTTTTTTAGGGTAAAATTTTTAGGGTAATTTTTTCAAATTTTGAAGTTTATCATCTAATATTTTAGTTTTCCAAATTTAAAAGAATAATAACACATTTCAAAATTAAGTTTGAGTAAAATTCCTTATAATCATTTATGGAGTACTAATTTTATTGAATTTTTTTAGTGAAATTTAATATTTTTCTATCATGTAAAATTTTACTTTTCCAAATTGAAAACGTCATAAATCGTTTCAAAAAATTTTTTTGGGTTATTTTCAAATTCGAAACATTTGTAGAGTATACTGATTTTATTGAATTGTTTTAGAATGAAATTTAATATTTTTTCACATTTTTAAAGTTTATCATGTGAAATTTTACTTTTCCAAGTTGAAATCGTCATAAATCGTTTCAAAATTAAGTTATAGTAGAATTTTTTGAAAATTCTTAAATTCTTCCAAATTGAAAAAGTCATAATTCGTTTCAAAATTGAGTTAGAGAGAAATTTCTTCATTATCTTTAAAAAAATTTAAAAACCTTTTATATATATAAATCATTTTTTTTTATCTTAAATATTTAAGGCCAAAAAGTTACAGTAAAACACTCGGTATATTATACAGGGTGTTACCAATTCGATGCATTAGCATTGCTATCTCGGCAACTATAGAGAGTTGGTTAAATTAAGGCAAGCATTTTTATGCTGAATTATTTGTTAAAAAAATAATTAAAATATTCCGAAAAAATCAATTTTGGTTTTTATTTTCCTACGACTGGTTATTACTGGTTATTTATAGAAACCAAGAGCACTTTTTTAAGACTCTTTTGTAATCGACGATTCGTTATTTAGACATCATCAACTTTATTTCTTTAAATACGGACCTGGATTTTTATTTTATTTTTAAGTAGTTTTTCACCTCCCAAACGTACCACACTTGTCACAAAATTGTTTGCTATAGGAGTTATTTGAAGTTTTTTTAATAATTGAAGAGTAAGGCATTGAACTTTAAAATATGTGCATGAAAGTTGATGTGGGTATCTAAATAACGAAACGTCGTATTCAAAAAATAAAATTATTTTGTGGAAGAGCTTATAAAAGTATCTTGCTCTTCAAAATAACCAGTAATAAAGTCATAAAAAAATAAAAACCGAAATTGACTTTTTCGGTTTTTATCGAATATCTCCGGAAGTAATAGAATATTTTAAATTTATTTTCAACAAATGATTTAGCATTAAAATATGCAACTTTGCCTTAATTTAACCAACTCTCTATCTCTTATAGTTGCCGAGATAGCAATGCTAATGCATCGAAATTGTTACACCCTGTACACATCTCTAAACTAATTGTAAGTTTATTAGTAAGATAAAGTCTATATTTCATGTAAATATGTCAACATTATTTCTTCCTTCTGAAAAACTATTTAACGGAGAATGCGCCTTTTGATCTAAATGTGCGAAAACTATTTTTTCCTTGTTTACGAAAAGCGTTGATTCACGTTCCAAATATAAAATTATATTCACGTTCAGCTATATTTAACACAACTAACACTTTCCATGCATCATATTTTTACCTAAATTTTGTTTGCGGAATATTTTTTGTACAAGAAACAGATTAGAAGTTTATTAATATTAAATTTAAAAAGGCATTTGCACCAACAATAAATTCATATTGGTTTATATTATTTTAATTTAATTTAATTTATGTTTATAGATTGCATTTATAAATGTCATGTCTATCAAATTAATAGACAATTGTAAAGCTTGCGCTAGTATCATGAATAGAGTATTATGCGGTTTAAGGGGTAAGACCACTCCAGAATTTTTAAGATTTCGTTTCATTTATATTTTGTTAGTATGTTGCCTTAAAGCCGAAGTCGAAGGTTTTGCCAAGGTACCCCTCTGTGGGCTCCAAGCGGTTAAGGCCAATCCAGTATTTTTCAAGAAATGTTTTTTTTTGTTAGTTAATATATTGCCTGCCTTAAAGCCTTGGGAATAAGAGAAAAATTTCTCCATTTTTTTATAATAAAAACTTGTTTAGGAAGATGCAAACTGCCAAAAATAATACCAAAATTCGCAAGAAGAATAACATTAACAGGCATACAAATTTTAACAAGTCACCGATAAAAAATCGCACTGTATGCAATTAATTGTGGTCGGTTACTCTTTATTTCAGTTATTAAATTATTTTGTTTCGCGTTTAATCTCTAATTATCATTTGCATACATTTCAGTTAATTTGCTAAGGTGTGCAAGCGTGAATGATGATAAATATAAATGCGTCCAGACATTGACATTGAAGCCGATAACCTTTCAGTAGTTTATCACGTGGCAGTGAATGTAGCTTTTTTTTCGCAGATTCGATTGGATCAATCCGTATTCAGAGTGTGCATCCGACAGAAACCCCCTTTGCTTATCAATTACGTCGCATTATCAATGTATAAATTCAGCTACTGATATAATTAATAGTCACGTGTTATCGCGCTGGATTGAAAACGGTAATTTAATCAAATAAAATTCTCCGAGTGAAATTTTGTAAAAACAGATTGCTTTAATCCATAATAAAACTCGAATATGCCCCAAGTGACTTTCAGAAGAAACATAAGCTTTCGAGTGGACGTTCAATACAACGAAATTTAAGAAAAATATACATTGTGAGTTAAAAAGAACCTCCCGATTTACAGCATAATAGTATAGTAATTAAGGTATCTAGGGCGTTATGAGTACAATAACGCCCCAGGTTGACGGTGATTTGCGTTTGGCGAATTGTTGACAGTCGATCTGTAGCTGGTCGGGTTTTCCGCGTCGGAACAAAGATAGCGTGCGGATATGTGCGTTGTGACGTTATTATTAATAATTGCGTTTATTTATATTAATTTCATTGTAAATCGTTCAATAATATGTATGATTAATTTTTCACAAACCAAAGTAGACATAATAACTATAAGCGGCCGTTATGGAAATAACGCCCTAGAGCGTTATTTGTCATTTAATATACGTTTTTTCCATGCCGTTATGATTTCAATAATAAACAAGTATGACATAAACATTTTAGCGCCCTCCATTACAATCATTTAGTTTTTTTTTTTACTTTTTATTGTTGCTATTTTGACACGAATTCGTTTTTCAGCTGTAAATAATAGAGCTTGAACAGCAGAGAAACATGGTGAACGAATTTTTGAAATATCTTTGGAAACTTATAGCAAGAAAACTGCTAAGCAATTCGTTTAGTTTTACGCTGTAAACAAAAAACGGTGAGGTATTATCACGAACTACAATATCATTTAGATATATTTTATTCTGATCTGAATAGCTGCTGTTCTGATATTATACCAGCATTCCTATAATTTTATTATGAACTGAATTTTATTGGTTTTTACTGATGTGTTATTAAATTGTATTTTAATTTGTTACTCTAATTGTATTTATTGTACTTGTTTTATGAATGCACGTAGATTTCTTTAGAAATATAGATTAATTATTATTAGTATTATGAAAAACAGCTATATTCTCAAGCACAATTATATTTAATAAGCTACCCAAAAATATAAAAATAGGTAAAGTTAAATTCTTTTAGACAAAACTAAACAACTACTGATCAATATTACAGTATTAGCGAATTCATTAAAGACAATGATGTTTAACGTGTCGTTACATACAATGTATTGTTTCTTAATTATGTTATATGTCCTATTTATTATTATTTTAATTATTGTATTTTATTCTAATCCAAATTGTCAATGACATTTGATTTTAAGCAATGTATTAAATCAAATCAAACATTTATTCGTGTTAGTAGATAATGCATCTTTACACAAGTCAACTAATGTAGCTATAATTCATATGTATGTGTACTGACATTAATATCTACTAAGAGTAAATCTATACTTACTTGTAGGGATGGGCGATATTTCACGTATCTATGATTTTTCACTGGTATTGAAAAATCACAGGTCGTTACTGTTACTAATAAGCGAATTTCACTGCTACTTAATATCACTATTACTTAAAATCACTGTTACTTAAAATCACTGCTACTTTAAATCACTGCTACTTTAAACCACTGCTACTTAAAATCACTGCTATTTAAACTGTGACAAACTGTGATTGCTACTTAAAACATAATTGTAAGAAGACAGTACAAGGTGGCATTTCTAAATGTTATTTAATATTCATTACTTTATTCTCCCATTTTTGCAGGGTATCGTATTTAAATTTTGAATAAATATTTGATAAAAAAGACAAATATTTAGAAAATGCCATAGTATTCCATATAAAATGAAAAAAAAAACTAAAACTTAAAAAAATCCATATCTCCATTAAAAACTGTGTGTGTATAAAAACCAAATTGATTTTGAATAAGCGATATTTCGACCATTGAGGAAATTTCTTATGGAATTTTGTCGGTTCGTTTTATATTTTTTTCTGCGTTTTCATTCAAGTCCTCAAAAAAATAAAACTAAAATTTTCAAAAATCCATATCTCCTTTAAAAATCGTTGTATTTACAAAAACCAAATTAATTTTGAATAAACGATTATTCGACCATTGAAGATATTGTTTTAAGGATTTTTTTCTACGCGTTTTATATTTTGTTCTGCGATGTTTTTATTCAAGTACTCAAAAAAATAAAACTAATTTTTAAAAATTCATATCTCCATTAAAAATTGATGAATTAACAAAAACCAAATTGATTTTCAATAAGCGATACTTCGACCATTGAAGATATTGTTTTAAGGAATTTTTTCTACGCATTTTATATTTTTTTCTGCGATGTTTTCATTCAAGTGCTCAAAAAATTAAAACGAAAATCTTCAAAAATTCATATCTCTATTGTAAAGTTTTGAATTTACAAAAACCAAATTGATTTTAAATTACCTATACTTCGGCCATTGAGGATTATTTTTTATGGAATTTTGTCTGCGCGTTTTATATTTTTTCTGCGATGATTTCATTCAAGTGCTCAAAAAAATAAAACTAATTTTCAAAAATTCGTATCTCCATTAAAAATTGTTGAATTAACAAAAAACAAATTGATTTTTAATAAGCTATACTTCGACCATTGAGGATATTGTTTTAAGGATTTTTTTCTACGCGTTTTATATTTTTTTCTGCGATGTTTTCATTCAAGTGCTCAAAAAATTAAAACGAAAATCTTAAAAAATTCATATCTCTATTGAAAATTTTTGAATTTACAAAAACCAAATTGATTTTAAATTACCTATACTTCGGCCATTGAGGATGATTTTTTATGGAATTTTGTCTGCGCGTTTTATATTTTTTCTGTGATGTTTTCATTCAAGTGCTCAAAAAAATAAAACTAATTTAAAAAAATTCATATCTCCATTAAAAATTGTTGAATTAACAAAAAACAAATTGACTTTTAATAAGCGATACTTCGACCATAGAGGATATTGTTTTAAGGAATTTTTTCTACGCGTTTTATTTTTTTTTCTGCGATGTTTTCATTCAAGTGCTCAAGAATTTAAAACGAAAATCTTCAAAAATCCATATCTGTATTCAAAATTTTTGAATTTACAAAAACCAAATTGATTTTAAATTACCTATACTTCGGCTATTGAGGATGATTTTTTATGGAATTTTGTCTGCGCATTTTATATTTTTTCTGCGATGTTTTTGTTCAAGTGCTCAAAAAAATAAAACTAAAATTTTCAAAAATTCATATCTCCATTAAAAATTATTGAATTAACAAAAACCAAATTGATTTTGAATAAGCGATACTTAGACCATAAAGGATATTTTTTTAAGGAATTTTTTCTACGCGTTTTTTATTTTTTTATGTTTTCATTCAAGTGCTCAAAAAATTAAAACGAAAATCTTCAAAAATCCTGTTATAAATTGTTGGATTTACAAAAACTTAATCGATTTTGAATTAGCAATCCTTCGGTCGTTGAGGATGATTTCATATGAAATTTTGCCTGCATTTTATATTTTTTTCTGCGATGTTTTTGTTCAAGTTTTAAAAAATTAAAACGAAAATCTTCAAAAGGATTTTTGAGGATTTTCTGTATTGAAAATTGTTAAATTTATAAAAACCAAATTGATTTCGAATAAGCGGTACTTCGGCCATTGAGGATAATTTTTTATGGCATTTTGCCTGCAGGTTTTATATTTTGTTCTGCGATGTTTTGGGTCAAGTGCTCAAAAAATTAAAACGAAAATTTTCAAAAATCCATATCTCTATTGGTTAATGATTTTATTTCAAATTAATCCTTCGAGCAAATAATCTTTCAAAAGATGCGTTTTTCAGAGGTAAAACCAAAATAGGAAAACATTTGCCACATACCTAAAACTTTACAACTTTTTAAATTTACTGGACAAACATTCTGTTTTTCTGCAAAAAACTCCAAATACTTCTCGAATTTTGAACTGAATCAAGGATAGTCGTATATGTATTTGGTATAGCAGATAATATAGCCAAAATATGACCTTCAGTCACAGGTATAATATCAAAAGGAACACTATTTACGTGACCGGGTGGACAAATATTAGCAGAATCATATCGAAAACATTTTTGAGAAACCATTAACAAATTCAGAAGGTGTTACGAGGTTTACTAACCGTGATCACAGTCACAGTTTAAAATCACTGATATTAGAAAGTAGAAATCATAGGTAGCAACGTGATTCAAAACTAGCAGTTTTGCCCATCTCTACTTACTTGTGGTTCATTCCACGTGAAATCACCCAATGGGTGTTGCCCTCGTGTCACTGATTTTTGTGATTTTTTCTTGTCAGCAAGAATATTATGAAAAATGATGAAATTTTTTTTTCAGAATTTTTTAATCAGAACTTAGGTCAGGGGTCATTTTGAAATTTGACGCAATTTAACAACATGGCACCAACGGGCAAGGTGCCTTTTAAGTTTTTAATAACTGTAACTTTGTTATTTATGAACCAATTTTGTTCATTTTGGTGGCACTTGAAAGACAAAAGTGTAAGCTACAAAATAGAATTTGTAAAATGTTAGAAATTTACATGTAATATATATAAATGTGCAATAAAATATTTTTTTAATTGCAAAATATATGCGAATTTCAGGAATTTATTACTGCAAAACCACAAGTTTCCCTTAATCTTAATTTTTTTTCATAACGCTAATAGTCGATTGTTTTAGCATAAAAAAATTGGTGTTTTTTTTGTGGTGGGACAATTAAAAAAGGCAATAACATTAATAATTCGAATAATTCTAGTTCGTTCCCGGGAAAACTGAATGAAGCGGACGCTATATATGAAATCGAAGAGAGACAATTACGATCGCGCAATGTAATAGTATATAATTTGCCTGAGCCTACTGGTCCTCAGAATGAAAGAACCATGAAGGATACCGAAGCATTAAGAACCATTATCGACCCGCTTGTTAAATTCGTGCCCACTAAAGTTACACGTTTAGGTAAATTCGGCAATAAGACACGACCAATAAAAGTAACCTTTGGAGATAGAAAAGAGGCAATTGATGTCTTAAAAGTAACCCGGGCTACCGAGACTGGTAACATTCGCTTTAATAACGACATGACACCAATGCAGAGAAACCACTTAAGAAAATTGAGAGAAGAATTACACCAAAGGAAGGCTAGCGGGGAAAATGATTTAACAATTAGGTACTCTAATGGACATCCATCTATAACGAAGTCTCCCCCTGTGAAAAAAAACTAGATATTTATTATCAGAACGTAGGCGGCATTAAAGGAAAAATTAAATCATTTATGTCCAATGTAAATGTATGTGTGTATGATATCATCGTATTAGTAGAAACTTGGCTAGATGATACAATATGCGATGCAGAGTTGGGCCTGACAGATTTCTCAATATATAGAGTAGACAGATCTATCCTTACCAGTAGTAAAACCAGAGGTGGAGGTGTGTTTATCGCCGTAAGGAAGAATTTAAAAAGCGTAGTCCTACAAAGTAGTAATAATGTGGAGCAATTGTTCGTAAAAGTGTCGGATAAGTTAATTATTGGTTCTACATACATCCCACCCGCTTCAAACATATCGTTGTATATTTCTAATGCCGAGGAGCTGGAGAGAATCTGTATGGAAAATATAAAGTGCGAGTTTCTATTCTGCGGTGACTACAATATTCCAAATGCCGTATGGGATATGACTGGTGAAGACATATTAGGACATAATAATAATAGTTATCCTGCCAGTGTTTTGGCAAATGCTATCAGCTACTACCAGTTACAGCAAGTAAACCGTATTCCAAATAGCAGAGGTGTTTTCTTAGATTTATTTTTCTCTAATATTTGTGATTTAAAAGTAAGTGGGTCCAATGATACTTAGTAAAGAAAATGTTCACCATCTTTCATATTCACTGGATTTACCAATGTTAGCAGCCGAATTCACCAAAGAAAATGCGGAGTGGATATATAACTTTAAAAATGCGAACTATAGTGCTATTAATGACTACCTAGCAAATATTAATTGGGACCAAGTGTTTGGTCACTGTGTAGGTGAAAACGTTTCTAATTTTAATAACGTTTTGTATTCGGTTTTTGAGATGTTTGTGCCTGTTACGTTTTTAAAATCATTAAATTATCCCAAGTGGTTCAATGGTGAATTAATCAAATTAACAAAATTGAAAAAGGAGGCACATACAAAATATAAAAGTAATGGCTCACGATCAGATTACGAGTCATTTAAAACCCTAAGGAAACAATGTAAAGATCTAAAGGACGTGTTATACCGAAACTATATTGATCGTGTCGAAACAGAAATAGAAAGTAATTCCAAACAATTTTGGGATCACGTTGATGTATGTCGCAAAACAACGGGGTATCCAAAAGAAATGCACCTAAATAAAGAGACAAGTCACAATATAGAACGCAGTGTGGAGTTGTTTGCGAAACATTTTTCTAAAGCTTATAATAATAAACCAACTAATTCACTGCCCAATTATCAGGGAAACTCGTCCTTTGATCTGTGTAATCTCAGTGTTACTGTTGAAGA
The DNA here is from genome assembly GCA_910593695.2 of Ocypus olens. Taxonomy (NCBI): domain Eukaryota; kingdom Metazoa; phylum Arthropoda; class Insecta; order Coleoptera; family Staphylinidae; genus Ocypus; species Ocypus olens. The sequence continues at coordinate 12,965,698 of OU343053.1, read as the reverse complement.
AATTTTTAATGCTATATCCTCCCTACCTGAGTCGTGCAATGCTGGTCCTGATGGTATCCCTGCTTATTTTGTAAAAAGATGCGTATATACTCTGTGCAAACCTATCCATGCTATGTTTACAAGTTCCCTCTCGTCAGGGGTATTTCCTGAATGTTGGAAGGACAGTTATGTCGTTCCTATATTCAAGAATGGTGCTAGAGGAAATATTGATAACTATAGGGGAGTGTCAATTCAATCTGTCATCCCAAAACTCTTAGATTTATTAGTCTCAGAACAACTTATAAGATCATGTTCGCATGCGATCATTAATGAACAGCATGGATTTTTGAAGGGTAAATCAACTGTTACAAATCTAATGATGTACCAAACCCATTTGTCAAATGCTTTGGAGAATGGATCACAGGTTGATTCAATATATACTGACTTCTCCAAGGCATTTGATCGAGTGCAGCACAGTATACTAATAAATAAATTAGATTTAATGGGATTTGGCACTAATATCGTCAAATGGATAAGTTCTTATCTTCAGAATAGAACCCAACGAGTACGCATAGGAAAGCATCTGTCCAACATTATAAGGGTTACGTCAGGGGTACCGCAGGGCTCGCATTGTGGACCCCTTTTATTTTTGTTATTTATTAATGACATCGGATTAAATATTAAACATAGCCGCTTTCTCCTTTATGCCGATGACTTGAAGTTGTTTAAAAGCATTGGATCTGTAATTGACCAAATTCACCTTCAGGATGATTTAAATAGTGTTGCATTATGGTGCAAAGATAATGAGCTGGAGTTGAATTTGAAGAAGTGCATCTATATTTCATTTTGTCGAGGTAAAATTTGTAATTTTCCCTATACACTGGATGGAAATATGCTAACACAAAAATCTGTGATGAAGGACTTGGGCGTTATATTTACATCTAAACTGAATTTTTCAAATCATATATCACACATATGTAATAAATCGCTGAAACTGTTGGGTTTTATTAATAGGTTTTCGGTGGATTTTAATGTTAGCACCATTAGAAAACTTTATGTTTCCCTTGTTCGTCCACACCTGGAATATGCCTCGACCATTTGGTCACCATATACAAATAATGCCACTTTACAACTGGAGCGGGTTCAGGGAAAATTTTTAAAACTAATGCATTTCCGAATGGGTGGTAGAAATGCTAATTTTAGTCACAGTGGAGTATTAAGCCAACTCAACATCAAGTCATTAGTTGATAGAAGAATGTTTTTAGATATGTCGCTTTTATACAAGCTTATCAATGGTCTCATACAATGTAGTGAGCTGGTTGAAAGTTTGGATTTTAATATACCCCGTTGCCCACAGTCACGTCATAAACCATTGTTTCGTATTGCCTTTCATCAGACTCGATATGGTATGTATAACCCTATGGGCCGAATGATGCGGTTTGCAAATGAACTGGGCAGTAACTATAATTTCATTTTATTCAATCCTTCTTTTGCAACATTCAAATCTCGACTGCACCGCATCAATTTATCCGATGTCATTTACTTATGTTGAATGTTTCATATTTAAGATGTTAGGTTTTGTATGTTTTGTTAGCTTATATATATATTTTTTATATTTTATTTTATTTATTTATTTTTTTTTTTTATGTGTCCAATATATTGCTCTTGCATATAATTTAACTTAATCTGTGATACCATCTGTGATACATACATTTTGTTTTTTTTCTCTTTTGTGTATTTATATATTCATGTATTTATTTATTTATATATTTATTTATTGGTTTGTATTTATGGGTTCATTAACACTGAGATTACTGTTCCTTGTTTATGTTTCTTATGTTACTACATGCCACTTGGGTAATATTTACTTTTTCATTTACCTATTTATATGTTTATATTTTTTATATGTAAAAGATTATTACATTATTTTGTAGAAAGGTGATTTTCCGTAAATAAAATTCAAATTCAAATTCAAAAAAAAAACATCGAAAACGCAAAAAAATATTCTCATAAGAAATGGTCTTAGATAGGCTATTTCTTAACTAGTTGACAAAGAAATAAAGATTTGTATTTTTTTCTATATCTGAACATTTTAACAATATTTTTTTTCTATTTATAAACATTTTTTGAATGGATGGAATAAAATCTGAACGGTCTTTAATTTTTTTGCATAATGCTGATACTCAATTGTTTTCACCATAAAAAAATCAGGAGGATGTTTGTTGTGGGTGGACAATAAAAACTTTATAAATTTGTACCATCATAAACAGGATCATTGACTAACACCAGAATGGATTTTTTGTCTCTATTCTTGGCAAAAATACATGTGATGGAATTCGCGGTACCATAAAACGTTTAACTAGAAGAGCAAGTCTACAACAACCCGAAGATGTTTTGAAATTTTCCAAAACTCATGTTCAATAAATACATGTGCATAAATACGTTTTATGTAACAACAGAAGATATTGTAAAATGCTCAAAAATGTTAGAAGAATGGTATCACACTGTTTCCACAATACCAGGGACAAGAGAAAATCACTTCTTTGAACCACCGGATGAAAGCAACTTGCTTATAGAGTTTCAGAAATCATTTCAAGTTTCTTTAGGACAGCTAAACAATGAAGAAATGAACACCATTAACCCGTTTTTGCTCAACGATTTTTTTTTTCAAATTTTCTGTGCATTTTCTGAACACAAAAGATTCAAACGGCAATCGTGCGTTTTCCTTTAGTGCACAGTGGTCTTACCAATCATAAATTCATCATAAACAAACGACGCTGGTGCACGTGCAATTCTTCGAAAATATAGATGGAACAGTGGGCAAAAATGGGTTAAGGAAGAATTTTGTATTGTAAAAATACTGGAACTCAGTGAAAAACATCGAGGTGTAAAGATTCAATTCCATATGAAAATATCTTAATGAATGTAATTGAAATTTTTTGAAATTTTTTTCACGATCACAATACTTTCCCGTGCCTCGTAAGGGAGAAAGTAAAAATTAATTGTTAGAATCTTGAATTTTTTTGCGAACTAGTTAAGAATTAGCCTACGTAAGACCATTTATTATAAAAATAATAATTTTGTGCATTTTCCTTGTTTTTTTTTCTGATTGTCCAACCACAAAAAACGCCCTCCTGATTTTTTATGGTGAAAATAATTGATTATAATCATTAGGGAAAAAATAAAGGTGGAGAAACTTGTGGTTTTGCTGTAAAAATTCCTGACATTTGCATATATTTTGCAATTAAAAAATATTTGATTGCGCATTTGTATAGGTTACAATTAAATTTTTAGCATTTTACAAATTCTTTTGTAACTTTTTGTAGTTTATACTTTTGTCTTTCAAATGACACCAAAATTAACAAAATTGGTTCATAAATAACAAAGTTATTACAAACTTAAACTTCACCTTACCCGTTGATGCCATTTTGTTAAATTGCATCGAATTTCAAAATGACCTATTGACCCAAGTTTTGACACAGAAATTAAAAAAAAATGTTTTTACCATTTTTCATCATGTACTTGCTTACTTTCTCCGTTATGAAGTACGAGAAAGTATTGTGATCGTGATTTTTTTTCAAAATTTTTTTTTACGGAAATATCCGTTTTGGAGTCCCTAGATGCCATTTCAACAATTTCTGAAAAAAAAAATTTGCTGTGTGCATATGTGTGTGTGTGTCTGTCTGTGCGCGCTGTATCTTAAAAACTAATAGACCAATTGATATGAAACTTTCAACATACGCCTTATTTGATAATCCGAAGAACTGAAAAGCTTTTCGTAAAATTTCGTACACCGGAAGTGGGTGTTTACCTTAACTGTTTTTTGTTTTTTGCCAATATTTTCTTAAATATGAAAAATATCACAAAAACATTTAATCAGATATTGAAGACAACAAATAAATGAATGAAGATCTTTTGTTTGAAAATATTTTTCATAAAACCATTGTTATTCGAGAAAAAAATTTATTATTTTTTTTTAATTTTTGGTTTATAATTATAAAACGATAATAGTTACAGCAAATTTATTAATAAATAAAATAATAAATAATAATTGTAGAGAATGCTAAAATGAGCAACTTATAAAGAATAAGTTTTTTCGAAATCATTTTAGTTTTTGAGTAAACGTAGTTTTTAAATTTGAAGTATAATTTTTCCATCTTTCATAATTTTGACGTTTTAAACGTCAATTTCGTCCGAGTTTACACAACGCTGGATGTACATTTAAAATATGATTTCAATTGAAAATAAACCATGAAAACGTAAATATAAATGGTTATGATACCATCAAGTCGGAGAAAGTAACATGATGGCCACATCACCATTTTTTTGAAGACTTTAGTGTAAATTATTTCATTGCTTAAAATCTAAACGACGCCGACGTCTATAGAGAATAGGCCTGTTGGTCTATAGCTTAACCGAAGCATAGTCATGCTACTTTCAGTTTTGACATCTGTATTACTAAAATTAATGAATTATTATTGACCTTCAAATTGCCCTTATCGTTGATTATTTTTGCAATTCCGTTCTAAATGTAATCGAGTTGGGGCCGGTTTCATCAACGTCAGTTAAAACGTTATTCATCGATTAAATTTATTAATCGAATAAAATTGACAATGTTCGTTTCTAAGACGTCAAATAACTGTATTCATTAATTAAATCGACAAACAGTAGATTTTTCTCCAGTTAAAATTTATTTCGAGATTCCTAACCTCAAATTGAACACATTTTTAAACTGAATCTACGATGTGTAAGGTATATATTATGTAGATTAATAGTAAATTTCAGAAAATGCATAAATTTCAATTATAGAATTTTAACCTCATCATCATCATCTACCTTATCACCTGACGAAGAAAATATACGCCAGTGGATTGCAAAAAGAGATTTCGTTTGTCAAAAGAACAAAAAAGTTGAAGAAATTATCAATTTAATCGGACATCATTTCTGAGCAATCGAAATTTTGCTTTCAGCGCAATGTACCAATTACTCATTACTATAAAATTTTATGCCACTGGTCGTTTCATTTTTCGCCTTCCATTTCACAATTTCACGTGGCAGTAATAATATGCACAATGGCACATCTGGCTGTAGGTTATATTACCGCGCCGAAGAGGGAATGTAAAAAGTCAAATTAGAACACTAATTACATTATGTGAATCAAGAGTTATGTGAACATCATATAAGATGATGTCGTAGATTGCAAACCATTAATATTCATGTTGTACTTTCGAAGAAATTGTAGAAAAAGGAAAACAAATTAAATTTGCCGCCTTTGGGTCATCAACCTGAAACTGCCGCTTCTGAAATGTCAAATAATAAAGCCAGTTTTACAAGCAACCACTCTTATTCGTTGAAAAGTTAACCAAAGTCGGAAATGTGTTGGTGAAACGTAAATATATTTAACTAGACAATAAATGTTATTCATCGAATAACTATTTGTCGATTTATTTGAAGTTGGTAAAACCGACTCTAAAGCTACTCTAAATCCGTTCCATACTGTACCGATAAATGTGCGTTGACTCGTTTACAACTGTGTTAAGCAATTTTTGCCGATGCGTGCCGTCCGTCTGATTTCGACAAGCGTGCGCGTAGCCTTAATCGATATAATGTGAATCACAAAATGCTTCATATTTTCAAATCGCTATATTATTATCGTTATATGTAGACTCATGCATGCCGTACATATTTTACCACATGAGTACGTATGTGACCGGCCATAATATGTATTACGTAAACTCTAACCATATGCATTGTTTCCCAAAATGTATTATCTACAAACGCTATCGTAAAAATTGACACATTACATAAGCGACTCATTAGTTACCAAGCAGAAATTCGTTTTTATGTAAGGACACGCTAATTCGCACCAGAATCGATAATGTTTATTTATCAGACACAATACTTGTTCGAACTAGGTCGACAATTCAATCGCACGCATACTATAAATACATTAACAAACCAATTGTATTGATTAAAAACTTTGGGTTGTTGCATTACGGCTAAATACGTTCCATAATTAGTCATTTGGCCGGCGGCCGGGCTACAAATTCGGAACAATATTTTGCACTAAAATGCATTTCACAGTTTGAGTTGGTATGAAGTGAATAAATTGCAGTTGAAGGTAAATAAACCGCTATAAACTTAAGTTTACTATTTTTCCACATTGACAGATGGATTCCATGTATCGAAAATGTATTGTGTGCGCCAAAAAAATTTGATTAAGATAAATTAAAAATGTCGCATATTAAAAATTAGAATATTTAGCCTAAAGGTTATTGGAACTAATATCCACGAAACAAAGAGTTCGTTGAAGAAAAAAAGAATTAATATCAGCCATGACTGCTATGTTTCTCTCTCTCTTAGGCATGGCCATCTCTGCAACAAAATTCAGTGGCTCAAACGTTATGAAAAAGCTAAAAACTTATGTTTTTTTTTAAATGGAACACCCTGTATTTTTTGCCATTTTTGAATTATATAAAGCAAATAAAGGTGAGTTACTTCAAAACTCATTATACCTATTGTTCGCCGTTTTCGAAATATTTGAAGATTTGTTGAAATACATGGTCTGGGTGAAATTTTATTTCTGCCCCAGTGATTGACGTTGAACGATTAAAATCATTTCTATTATTTGGTTGAAGGTTTGAACTATAGAGCCAACCATGATTTCAAACAAAAAATCATACAGGGTGATAAAAAAAATGCGGTAGAAAAACCCAACTTATAAAGTTGAATAACTTCGTTTTTTTCAAATGGCACACCCTATATTTAGTAACGTATTCGTAAGTAGAATCCAATTATCTTTCAGATTGTGTAAGGGTTCCCTGTTCCTATTCTCAATAGTTTTCTTGTATTCGGCGATTATCATATCAGGAATAATTATTATAATCTGAAAGATAATTGGATTCTACTTGAGAATACGTTATTTCAATCAAACAAGCAGATGGGTACTGGATTGCGAATAGCTGACACACTAGAATGAGCTGACGATCGCGTCAACCATTTGTATTTGTAGTGCGTGATTTGGACGTGCGGATTTCCCACAATTTTTTGAATTGGCCAGTAAGAATGACGCATTGGCGATTGTGGGCGTTTCTACAACTCTATCTGTAGAATTATTCGCATTTTATCGTTATCTTCATCGTCATCATCGTTCTGGCTATTGATCTGGAAGTACCTCAGCTCGTAGCTGTCCTGACGACCCTCAACAAATCCCTAAGGTTGTTTTTCTTCAAATAATTCTTCGTGGGGTACTTCAGGTACCTCTTCGAGAACGGAATGTCGTACGATAGGACTCACGGCCCAGCGTCACATTGTTGCCCAAGTTGTTCATCTTTCCGTTCACCTTGATACGTTCCAATATGAATAGACATATAGTTACAATATTTTTGAGCACGCCAAAGATTGAATATCGATAAGATATTTGATCTCCAATATTTTTGCGGTGTTTTTACAATGTCTTTTTAATGATGACAAGATTTTATAAATTTTCTTAGGGTAATGTCTTTTAGTCATTGGAAGATACAGATATATTCAGAAAAACAATTCCTTCAATTGTTTTTCTTCCTTTTGATAATAATTATTAAACGGATGACCGTATAAAGTAAAAATTGGCAAATATTAAATCTCATTAAATATTCCTAGAATTAGGTGTGGAATTATCTTGACGGATATTAGCTGCTAAAATGAAAAATCCTCACTTAATAATAATAATTATTATTATTAATCGAAGCACAAACAAAGAAATGAGTGTACCTACATCATTTTGTATGAAGATATATCATTTCAAATTAACAAATTATAAACAACCTTACTTGTTGCAGAAAGCATTAAATAAATTCAATAAAACGAAATATAGCCTGAATACATGAATATTCAACCTGTTCGTAACTCTGCAAGCAAAATTAAGTCTTACTTAGACTATAAACAAATAACTTATTGAAACAACTACTTCCCTGGCTAGTGCCACGCCGGATATTGAATGATCAAGAGAAATTTGCATGTTATTACTAGTACTACTAACTAAATAACATTGGTTTAAGATCGTTTATTTCTATCCACAGGACTAACTTGAAAATTAAACTAAATTGAATTTGAAAACTTTAAACTATAAAACTGAACCCTAAAATATGTAAAAATTAAGTAAAAAGCCATCTGCAGACGCGTTTCGAGATTTATCTCTCATCAGTGCAGCTTCGCATTTAAATTGATTCTTTAAGAATAAAATACACTTATGTGAAGGTGCTCGTGAACGTGAAGAAGTCGTAAACGACTGGCGAGATTATGGAAGGTTTTAACGAGTTTTATACCTGAGTTGGAGGTGATTAGTCAAATTGTTTATATTGGCAATACAATGACCAAAAGGACTGGAATCATTCGCAATATTTGGTGTTCCCACCAAATATAGGGATTGTTCTTCCTCCAACTTGTTGCAGAAGCATTACATAAATTGGGTAAAGACGACACGTAGACTAAATTGATTAGTTTGTAACTCTGGAAGTTAACTCTTAGATATACGAATACGATAGATAGATTATACAAAGATATATTAACTGATTGATACCAGAGGTATTTATATCGTGATGCATCTTGAAATATAAATTAAATCACTTTCTTTTTTAATGTCACGCAATTTATTTTTAGCGACTATGTGCGATCAAGTGCTGATAATTTTCAAACTTAAGGTAACGTAAAATATACTCAAAACATATCATTTATATAGCTTTGAATAAAATGGAGTACACGAGATCTGTGTTTGGTCGTTAATCGGAGGAATTCCGGTATTACGTTTTGCCTTATTTATTCGAGAGACTCGAGTAGATCCGTTTTGATCCGTATTGCAGCATCTGGCAACTTATAGTCGCACATAATAAAGTATGTTCATTAAAACAAGTGTGCCATGATTTTTTAATTTTAAAAATGTAAGTTGGTAAGACATATTGAGGTTATGTTAATTCTCAAAATTAAACAAACTGTAGTCAATTTATAGATACGTGAAATTTTTCACTATAAAATTATATTAAATGTTGTATGTGCCTTCCTTCGTCTTGAATACAAGCCTGAACTCTTCGTCGCACACCCTCCATTACGCTCCGCAACAACACTGGATTATTGTTAATTTCTATAAATTTATCTCGAATTCGTTGCCGCATGTCTTCTAGATTATGTACTGGTTGTGCATAAATACAGTTTTTCAGGTATGGCCACAAGAAAAAATCGCATGGTGTTAAATCGCATGAACGGGGCGGGCAGGGAATCCGTGCATTTCGACTTATTATTCGGTCCTCAAAAAATTCCTCCAAAATGGCCAAATTATCCACTGTGCAATGAGGAGTTGCTCCGTCTTAATGAAAATATCCACTTTGCAGTTCGACATATACTCGACATATAATTCATTTATAAAAGGCAATAAAATTTCTGTACGATAACGGTTTGCAGTTATCGTACCTAAAATGAAATCACAATTATTGAATTTTTATTATTAATAATAAAAATAGGATTTTTCCTTCAAAGAATATCGGTCCCACGAATCGCTGCCCAAACGCCAACTTTCTCTGGATGTAGTGGTTTCTCTCGATATATACGAGGATTTTCATCCGACCAAATTCTCATAGTTTGGGAATTAATGTACCCATCCTTGTAAAGCCAAGCTTCATCGATAAAAAAAGTAGTTTGTAAAACATCCTCGTTTACATTTTGTAAAAACCACTGACAACTTTCCAGTCGTCTGGAGTAATCAACAGGTAATAACTCTTGCACCGATGTTATGCGATAATGGTATACTTGCAGATCTTTTCGAAGAAGCTTGTGGCATGTTCCTACCGATAAATTAATTTGCTGTGACAAATGATGCAGAGAAGTCGTAGGTTCATCTTCCAAAATTTCTTGGGCTGTGTTAATAGCATCTTGAGTTCGTTTAACTGGTCTACCACTTCCTGGTTTGCGGAGAATACTACCCATTTCACGAAATAATACAGCAGATCGTGATAAGATATTTTTAAATTCATCATAAATAATGTGCACGTTACGAAATTCTTCCTGAAACTCTGCCAAAGGTGCGTCGAATGAATACACCCAATTTCCGTCCACTTTAGTCCCATTTCGGAAATAACTTTCAATTAGAAACGTTTTTTGCTGGTTGCTGTAAACCATTGTGACCACGGAATAATTGTGACTTTTAGAAAGATCTGACGTTTATATGTCAATTCCTAACAAATGTGCCAACTTAAATTTTTAAAACGAAAAAGTCATGGCACTCTTGAGGTTTTTTTAATGAACATACGGTATAATGTTCTTTTGAGAATTACATTCAAAAATACCTGCTATTGCTTTATAGAGGATATATTGGAGTTAGGAGGAATATATGTTGTTACAATTAGGAACGTAAATCCCTACAAATAAATGTTCTACTGAATAAATATTAGGCAGCAGTGCCGGCCCGTGGATGTTCGGCGAAAAGGCCACGGAAGAAAATTTGTTCAAAGCGGAATATTTGCTTCCTCTATAAGAGTAAATAGTGCAGCACGAGCGGCATCTCCGAGGATCCACCAGCCGCCGCTGGTAGGCAGCTTCCATAAATGACGTCACAAATTAAGGGGGAGGGGTCAGCGGAATTGTGTTCAATTCAAAATTCAAATTCAAAATTGCATGGTTTGAGCTGAGGCGGTTAAAATTTAACGAAAAACCTTAATGGAAGCCAAATATTAATGTTTATTAATGTTTAACAGCAATTAATGCTCCGCCGCCTTTAAACTTACTACTAGTTAAACTTGATCTGTCAAGTCTGTAAAAATTAAAATTTGCTGTAAGACCAAGTTCCGCATCCTTTATAGATGAATCCAACCACGTTTCCACAATATTTATAACTTTAATCGAAGTACCATATGATAGAAAACTGTATCGTTTTTAGAACAGACATTCTCCCTCTGTGGTACGCGTACCAGTACCGGTACGCCAATGTCGAGCCACTCGTACACGATAGGTGAATGAAATAATAATGAAAAATTTCTGAGAGAAACAAGTGATGAAAAAAGAGGTTAACACTCGAGAATTTATGAATTTTTATAATGGACTTATTTTTCCAAATATATTTACTTATTGGTACTTCAAAAGATTGGGAACCTCTGCTCTAGAAGCTTATGAAATTTGTATAATATTAAATTTATATTGGTAGTAGAATGGATATGTGACTGTTTAAGGTTATATTTCTACTGAATATATTTTAATAACAGAAACGACTGCCGACAATCCTTCAACATATAGAAACTGTAAGGAATACGGCGATGCTCCACTTTATAACCTTTCGCCATTTCGAATATAGCTTCCCAGAAGGAACATTTTGTGTTCAGAATTAAACATTCTGTAAAATCGATTCTTTCGAAACTGTCATTCAATTATCACCGCCTACATAAGTTTATTGAAACAATAATTTCATGGTCTTCTGGCGTTCAAAGAATTCCATCAAGTGGTACCGCTAAATCTTTTAACTTGCCACATAATCATCCAAAATATTTAGATTTTTTAAATTGAAAACCCTTACTTGTTGCAGAAGCATTAAATAAATTATCTTGTTTTTATATACATAATTTAATTAGATTTTCCTTTCAAGTTCTGGTGAAGTTGTGTAGATGTTGGTTAGATTTCACTTTCCATATTTAATAGTTGAATTATTCGCCATTTCTTTGACGTAATTGGAGTTCTCCATTCTTCCATATGATTACTGTATCTGGTTTGTTTTACTCATGTTTAACAATTTACTCAACTAGTTTCATTGCCTATAGCACTGTCAAGAATGAATTTATTCACTATTATGTTTCACCAAGTCAGTATTTAGTTAATTCTAGAGTTATTTTTTTTTATTATTTTGTATCATTCTATGTATAAAGAAGTTTCCGTTTAATAATTCTCTAATAGTACATTATTATACAAGTTTAAGAGGGTATATTGTGGTAGCGAGTAGTGCTGAAATGTAACGAGTGCCCCACAATGCCTCTTATTAAACAAGTATAATATACTATATTTTTACTTTCTCCGTTACGAAGTACGAGAAAGTATTGTGATCGTGATTTTTTTTTCAAAATTTTTTTTTGCGGAAATATCCGTTTTGGGGTCCCTAGATACCCTTTCAACAATTTCTGGAAAAAAAATTGTGTCTGTGTGTGTGTGTGTGTGTGTGTGTCTGTCTGGCTGTGTGCGCTATATCTCAAAAACTAATAGAGCAATTGATATGAAACTTTGAACATACGTTTTATTTGATAATCCGAAGAACTAAAAAGCTTTTGGTAAAATTTCGTACACCGGAAGTGGGTGTTTACCTTAACTGTTTTTTTTTTGTTTTTTGCCAATATTTTCTTAAATATGAAAAATATCACAAAATCATTTAAACAAACATTAAATACAACAAATAAATGAACATCTTTTGCTTGAAAATATTTTTCATAAAATCATTGCTATCCAAGACATTTTTGGTTTATAATTATGAAACGACAATAGTTACAGCAAATTTATGTGAATAATAATTGTAGAGAATGCCAAAATAAACAACTTCTAAAGAATAAGTGTTTTTCGAAATCTCGTTAGTTTTTGAGTAAACCGAGTTTTTGAATTTGAAGTATAATCCATGTTTCATAATTTTGACGTTTTAAACGTCAGTTTCATCCAAGTTTACGCAACGCTCGATGTACATTTAAAATATGATTTCAATTGAAAATAAACAATGAAAACGTAAATATAAATGGCTATGATACCATCAAGTCGGAGAAAGTAACATGATGGCCACATCACCATTTTTCTGCTTTAGTTTTGGTTAAGGATTTATTTCTAAAATCAAATATATACTTAAACCTTGTTAGTTTAATATTTGGCAGCACTAAAAACATTTGATCCCTTCGAACGAATTTAATATTTGACATACGTATTTTGACGGCGATTTCAATAGTTAATTTTAAAACATATTAAATCAAGAATATTACTTACACACCTCCAAAAATAAGGGAGGTTGCCAAGGGTGCTATAAACAAACTATTTCCACGTAAGTTCTAACCAATTTAAGCTTTTAAAATAATGCAACGCCTAAATGATAATCGAAATTTAAGGTTATGTTTACATTTGTTTCTCGTTCCTCGTGTCAGGCATCGATCGACGCTAATTAAAAATCCATACCGAATTAACACACCGACTCAAGCGGCTCTTTTTCGCCGCGAATGAAACATGCATTATACTCTCGCTGTTTGTTCCGTGATATTCGTTTTGCAAACAAAGTGATAATACATATAGTAAATTACAAGCTTTCCTCTGTGTATGTTGTGTTGCCTAAACGTCGTCACTGAGAGCCAAGTGAATTTATGCGTCCGGCCATTGTCACCGAGTTCCTACATTTTCCACGCGGATAAAAAGTGAACGATATGACGCCTCCGTTTTCTTTAACCTTAGTGGTACTGGTGGCGAACTCCCCAATATGCATTCGAACATATTCAGTGTGTAACGCATTGGACGGTTCCAATTATCCTATGAATTAACAGCAATTTTACGTTTTGATGTCGACATATGTCACTTTTAAGTACTGCCAACCGCAACAACTAAAATGTTACCACAAATAGTTTAATAATGAGCAAAACTGTAAAATAAAAAATCTCATTAATAAACTATTTTTGACATAACAAAAGGTCGATTGTTAAACCAAAGTAGAAAAACATTGTTATATAATTATCTGTAATTTTAGAACCTATTTTTATAGTAAATAAAAAGTGAAAGGACAGCTGCAAGACGTTAAAATTAATGCAAACATAAATTATTGAAAACATTAACAGTGCAACCTTGAAAATTCACACCAGACGTCAAACACATAAATTCTCCAAAAAGCAAATGAATGAAACAATAAAGTTGCATGAATCTTTATCACCATCCATTGGAACTTACATTACGTAGTGGTCCAAATGTGCATTGTGTTGGTATCAGCGCAATTTGCCCTAAATTCTTATATGTATGTGTTTGTGTGTATGTGTGTGTGTTTTGAATGCATTTGCAGCAAGGCTAGACGGTATAGTGTTAAAGAACAAATATATATTTTGGTGTCTAGTGTAGCCTTGTCACCTATATCTATGAATAGTTCAATCTGAGCCATCCAAATTTATATATATAAGAGGTTCGGAATTTTGGCGATGTGCCCGTCATTTTTTATTGCCCACTAAACTGTCAGTGGGCCAAAAAATTAGCACATTCGGCAGTATATTGTCATTTATAAACTATTATATAAATAAATTAGGATGAATCTATCATTGTCCACTTTACCAATTTTCTATAACGAACATATAATTTAAATACGAAATTATTTCATAATTCCGCTATCAGAGCCTACACAAAAGTCTTTTTTAGACTTAAAATTGACCCTCACTTGTTGCGTAAGCATTAAATAAATTCAACAAAGACATATATGTATATGCAACCTGTTCGTAATTCTGCAAAATTAAGTCTTGGCTGTAATCTGTACTGTAATATATAAATTCTGTAATATTAATGTAATTTTCATGATTCAGATTTCAAAATAAAGCAAAAGTTTCCTTCCTTCAAATGTTTTGAAAAGTGTTTTTCTAAAACTCGCAGAAACTACCCAAAGACACCCCGCAGTATTTCAATGTAAAATAGGTTTCATCGAAATTGTCCCATTTTTTTTACTTTAAGAAAGTATACTTTTTTTTAACCTAAATAAATTGCCGAAATTTGGATTTTTATACAAAAATCTTAAGAATAGTGAATAAAAAAAAAAAAATTTATTAGAGAAAATACTTTTCGTCTTTATTTAATAATTGAAAAAAATTAACATAATTTTGTTTCATTACGTAGAGTTTCGTCCTGTTAGCCATTATCGCATATCAAATAGCTCACCACTTGGCAAATATTTAACGTCAATATTTAGCTATATTCTAGAATCGTTGATAAGATAAAATTGTTTAAATATAGTGTATATCGCCACGCATACGAGAATAACAAACCATATTGCATTGCCGATTAAAAACATAGATACCAAGGTTCTGCTTTATTTATAAAATGGAAATATTTCTTTATGGTACGTTGTAATTAATAATACGTAGAGGCACATACCTGTATTTTTTGTTTTTGCTGATTTATTCCAATTATGAATCCTAGCATTATTTATTTATTTATTTATTCAATATACGGTAATCATATATTAATAAAAAGTAACAAACATGTAAAGAATAAGCCATAATTATAGTAATAATTTAATAGCCACCTTCTTTTAGTTTATTTCTTTATATTAAATGAGAAACTATTGCACGTGTGCAGTTTTAATTAATTTAAATTATTTCATGTAGTTTTTAAATTATATTTGTACCCGTTATTACTTTCTCGTGACGATTTTTTCAAAAAAAAAATTTCACGAAAATATCCGTTTTGGGGTCCCTAGATGCCATTTCAACAATTTCTGGATTTTTTTTTGTGTCTGCGCGCTGTATCTCAAAAAGTAATCAAGCAATTGATATGACACTTTAAACATAAAGTTTATTTGACAATCCAAATAACTTAAGTTAAGTACCTTAACCTTTTTTTTGTTTTTTTTTCAATATTGTTTAAAATGTGAAAAATTTCACAAAAACATTAAAATAAATATTGAAGACAACAAAGAAATTAACATCTTTTGTTTGAAAATATTTTTGATAAAATTATTGGTTTTCGAGAAAAAAATGTATTAATTTATATTTCATTTTTAGGTTGTAATTATGAAACGATAATAATTACATCTTTAAATAAATAATAATTGTAGAGAATGCCAAAATGAACAACTCATAAACAATTTTTTTTTTCGAAATCTCTTTAGTTTTTGAGTAAACTGACCATTAGTATTTGAAGTAAGTAAATATGATTTAAATTGAAAATAAACCATAAAATGTTATATAAACTATGATACCATCGAATCGGAGAAAGTAACATGATGGCCACATCGTCATTTTTTGTCAACTTGAAAAATTAAAAACTTTAAATTTAAAAAAATCACCCAAAACTAAACACATTTTCAAAATTTAAAGTTATTTTTAAACGTAGTCGTTCTGCGGATGTATTAAAATATTTGAGGAAGTCAATTTTGTTTGCGATTTTTGTTTTTTTTAAGTGTTCGACAACTGAAAATATTAATTAAAAAAAAAATCATAACACGTAAAAATTGACTCATTTTCAAAAATCATAATTAATTTGAAAGATAAATGTATTAGCATTAGGGTTTTTAAGGAAGTCATACCAGTATTTTTTTTCTATTTTTTTCGTTTTCAAATATGTATTTGACAACTTCAAAAATTTAATTTTGAAAAATTACATTTAACTCAAGCAGAAATTGACACATTTTCAACAATCAAAGTTTATGTTAATCTTGTGAATGTATTAAAATTTTTGAGCAATTTCATCGTAAGTAGTTATTTTCTTTAGATTTTTTATTCAATTGTTTGACAACTTAAAACGATAATTTTCGAAAATTCATAACTCATGGAGAAATAAAAAAATACAATAAGTTTTGAAGATAGATGTCTTGTAAAGATATTATAATTTTTAAGGAATTCTATTATAACAGTATTTATTTTTTTTTTATTAAAAACAAATGTTTTGCTATTTAAAAAAAATGGAAAATTACTTTGAAGTGATTTTTGAGACTAATTTAAATCATTTTCTTACTAGAATATTCTGCATTTTTTATTATTAAGCCTTAAGTGTTTTCGATTTTGTTTTGTCTAAATTTTTGATCATTTAGCCTAAATATCCTTCATTTTGACCCAAATTTGCGATTTAATTGTTTAAATTTTCGACTTTTTGGCCCGCATTTTTGATTTATTTTCCTGCCGAAGTTTTATGTTTTAGATTTTTGACCTGTATTTCCTATTCTTTTGGGTCTAAATTTTTGATCTTTTGACCTAGATATTCTTTATTTTGGCATCAATTTTCGATTTCATTGTTAAAATTTTTGATTTTTGACCTGTATATTCGATTTTTTTTTGTGTGAATTTTTGATTATTTGACCAAAACATTATTTATTTTCGATTTAGTTGGTAAAATTTTCGACTGTTTGGTTCACATTTTTTATTTTTCCCGAAGAATTTTTAAATTTTTGACCTGTATTTTCGATATTTTTGGTCAAAATATTTTATCTTTGTATTTTATTTTCTTTAATATTCAAAATATTCTTTATTTTGACCTAAATTTTCGATTAAATTGATAAAAGTTTTGAATTTTTCGGGCCAAAATTTTCATTCCAGTTCCAAATTTTTGATTTGATTTTGATTAAAATATCTATAACCTGAATTATTGATTTATATGCAAGATTTTTTTTATATTTTCCGGTTTTTTTGAGTTTGTTTTTTGAAATTTTCGATTTTTTAGCCTGCATTTATTATCTTTAGGGCCGAATTTTCTATGCAATGTCTGAATTTTTGACTTTCATTACACATTTTTTTTTAATCTTCTGACCTATTTTTTTTTTATTTTGACCTAACTTTTCGATTTTATTGTCAACACTTTTTTTTGGTAGACATTTTAGATTTTTCGTTTAGTCTGCATTTATTATCTTTAGGCCCGAGTTTTCGATGTTTTGTCTGAATTTTCTACTTTTTTGCCAACATTGTAGATTTTTATTTTCTTTTATCTTTCGCCCTAAAATTTTCTTTATTTGTCTGTTAAAATTTTTAATTCCTTGGTCCACCATTTTTATTTTTATGCCAGAATTTTAGATATTTGATCCAGTGACGGTTCGCGGGTTTTTTTCTGGTACGGCCGAGGAACAAGAGGTGGTAATACAGATAGGTGCGGTCACGCAGCCAGCCGTCTCTGCAACTGATCCTACCTATCTGTATTGCCACCTCTTGTTCCTCGGCCGTACCAGAAAAAAATCCGCGAACCGTCACTGATTTGATCTAAATTTTGTATCGTATATTTTAGATTTTTAGTCTATTTTTTTATCCAATATTTTAGTTTTTTTTAACTTGGATTATTGATATCATTTCGTTTTTAGTTTTTTTTTTATTTTTTAGCTATTATTTTCGAATTTCTGCTCAGAAACTTATTTTTGGCAAATTATTTTGCTTGCACCTAAGTTTTTAATTTTTGTCTGCGTTTTTTTATTTTTACATCAGGATTCTTGATTCTTTGATTTCTGTATTTTTTTGTTCCAATTCTTTTTATTTTTCTTTATTTTGACCAAAATATTCGATTGGTTTGTAGAAATTTTCGATTTTTTGTCTGCAATTTTTATCGTTACACCCGTTATCGATGTTTTGTCTAAATTTTTACCGTTTTGGGCTATATTGTAGATTTCTTTATTTTTTGGTCTAAATATTTTTTTTGACCAAAAATTTCGATTGGTTTGTAGAAATTTTCGATTTTTTGTCTGCATTTTTTATCTTCACGGCTGTTTTAGATGTTTTGCCTAAATTTTCACCTTTTCAGGTCCTACTTTTTGAGCCTATATTTTGTATTTTGGATTGTTTTGCTTTCAATTTTTGGTCTTTTGGTCGAAATTTTCTTTATTTCGACTTAAATTTTCGATTCGCTTGTTAAAAATTTCGATTTTTAACAAGCCACTTTGATTTTTGGGTACGAATTTTAGATTTTTGGTCTTAATTCTTTATTTTTGGGTACGAATTTTAGATTTTTGCTCTTGATTTTTTATTTTTTGTCCCATATTTTAGATTTTCTTAACTTGAATGATTGATTTTATAGTACGAATTTCTTTTTATTTTTATTTTTGCCATCATTTCTCGTTGGAACTTATTAGAATTAGAATTTCCTTTATTATGTTATTTCTATACATAGTCTAGATACATTCGTCAACAATAAAATATTAAATAAACCTAAAAGTATCAACAAAAAATTTTAAGCTAAAAAGAGTTATTTTTGGGGCTGAAAATGGTAAATTATTTTTCTTTTGTTTGTATTTTCAATTTTTTGGTCTGCAGTTTTATTTTTAAACCAGGATTTTTGATTTTTTGGCCGATATTTTAGATCTTAGGCTGTTATGTTCCAAATTTTTGATTTTTTTGCCAAAATATTCGATTGGTCTAGGAAGATAAATGGTTCTTTTTTTCTTCCAAAGGGGAGGGGGGGTATTGTATAAGTGGCTCTACCATCAACATGTTCCACGATCCGCCACTGGCTGCACCCTTTGATTATTAGGTTTTATTATTAATTGCGCTTTTAAATTTTGTCACCCTGACTAACGTGTAAAATGAAAGTTATTGGCACCAAGAAAAAATATAAATAATAACTTTCAAAGCATTAATTTATAAATCTAGCAAAATAGGTATTTTTAGAAAGGCACTAAAAACGACTCAATTTCCATTAAAATATACTGGTTGTTTCATTAAAAAAGAAAAGTTTCTTTACAGTTAGCGAAGGTCTTTGTAATTCATAAAAATAGCATTTAATTACTTAAACAAACCTAATCATCTAAAAATGTAACATTTCTGTTGTTAAAAAACGCTTTGATAATTGTATGTATCATCTTATTATTTTTCTGCTTGTTCTTGCCCTAAAAACCAGAAATACTTCAATTTCGCCCAATAAACGTTTTTGTCAGTTTCATGAGAATTAAAAACTACGCATAAAAATTCAAAAATATACCTAGTGTTCCATTAAAAAAAAACATAAACTCTCCGTTGTGAGGCACCCTGTATACATAAAAATATTTTCCGATTATACATTCGATAATTATCTACAACTTTTATATAAATAATATTTTTCTATCTTGAATATTTAAGGCCAAAAAGTTACTTTGACGTTTCACCACCCGCCATATGAATATAATCTGGCCGCGCTACGATGGCATCTGAGGTGAAGTATCGGCTTCTGTTTATAAATCAGTGGCTCTTAAAAGGTTACAGATAACTTTGGAAATAAATATGCATGCAACCCAATCTCATGTTCGCTTATTGAGAATCTCAGGCACCCGCCCAACACGCAAATGAGGGTGGCCCATGTTAATCACCTCAGATGCCATCATAGCGCGGCCAGACTATATCAAAACTCACCATTTATAAACTCGTAAACGCGGCATGTAATGTTATATCACGACCCAAATAAACGAAAAAAAATAAACATTATCTATTAGCGTTACGTAACGTTGCTCCACTGCCACAAAAAGGTAAAACACTGGCTGTTTTTTTAATGTCTTTATAATTGCACCAAAGACGGGTCGTTAGTCTCCCCATCGACCTTGCGCGTTGTTTGTTTTATTTTTTCTGTTCGTGTACCTGAAGCAAAACAATACTTATTAATTATTTGCGGTTAGCAATCAACAATATTGCCCTCTTAAGTAAATTAAGCGGTGAAATTAATACAAGGACGAGCGTTTTATCGACATATTACATTGGTGATGAATCATACGAATAACTCGAACGCGCATTATTTGAAATTCAAATCGTTTTGTTTATTGCAACGGTGCTAGAATGTTCCAATGTTTTTATTTATTTTTGTGCGAATGTTTTTAAATAAACCTTTGGAATACATTAAATAAAACACACTTTTACTTAGTAAACACTGTTTATTTTATTAGTGACTGCAGTTTCGATCAAACAATGATCATTATCAAACTATAAGTAACGTAATTGACGTATCCAACATGTTTACAAAAATTCCCTATGAAGATTGCATCGAATTAATTATAACAATTTTCCATAAAAATAATGTCAATCCAGTTATCCAGTCAGAATTCATAGATTTACTCAGCATTTTACTAAAATTTAATTATTTCTCATTTAATAATAAAATATATAATCAAAAAGAAGGACTAGCAATGGGATCGCCCCTAAGCCCATTGTTAGCCGAAATTTTCATGGCTAACCTCACAAACCTTATCTTAAACTCCGAATTAGCTAAAAAACATATTCGTTTCTGGTATCGATATGTTGATGATATCTTAACTGGCTTTGTGGGCACAGATAGACAAATTAATCAATTTTTACAATTCATTAACTCAATTCATCCAAATATAAAATTCACTCACGAAATTCGAACACAATAGAAACATAAAATATCTAGATCTCTCAATTTCCATACACAATGACAAATTCAATTTTGAAATATTTAGAAAACCTACATTTACCGACTCAGTAATACCAGCAAACTCAAGGCATCCATTAAAACATAAAAAAGCAGCCTTCAATTCGATGATTCATAGAGCATTTTCATTACCTTTATCACAACAGGCTTTACAACTTGAAATCAATACAATTTATAATATTGCTAACAACAACGGCTATACAAATAAAACAATTGACACCTTAATAAAAATTCACCAAAACAAAAATATTAAAAACATTTTGTATGCAGCTCACATTCCTGAAACAATATTTTTCAAATCATTAACATATTTTGGAGATATTAGTCTTAAAATTCGCAATATCCTAAACAAACTAGGCATTAATATAGCTTTAAAGCCATACAATAAAATATGTAACACTATTTTTAATTCAAAAACTCCCCTAGACAAATTTAATAAATCAGGTATTTATAAGTTAAATTGTAAAGATTGCTCCTCAGTGTACATAGGGCAAACAGGTCGTAGTTTTAAAGTTAGGTTAAAGGAACATCTAACATCGTTCCGTTTAAATAAAGATGACTCCACTTTCGCTAACCATCTCATTGAAAACCGTCATACTTTTGACGAAGATGTACTACAAATTCTACATTTCGAAGACAAGGGGATTAAAATGGACGTGCTCGAATCCCTCGAAATTCATAAACTCAAGGATAATCCGGACAGCCCCATAATTAACGAACAAACGAACCTAATGTTCTCGCCTCTGTTTAACGCGGTATAAATTAAGATGTTTCTTTGTAATTACGTTACTTATAGTTTGATAATGATCATTGTTTGATCGAAACTGCAGTCACTAATAAAATAAACAGTGTGATATTAACTAAGTAAAAGTGTGTTTTATTTAATTAAAAATGTATCACGAAGTAAGTGCCGCCAACCTCAATCAGTTACTTTGGAATACAATTTAAATGTAGTTTTGATGGTAATAACGTTGAGCTCATGTGCTTCGCCAATCGATCATATTTTTCAGGTTAAGTGGAAGAGCAGCATAAGTTGATCTCAACTCAGCTGAACTGCGCCTGTCCTTAAATACACTATTTTATGTATTTTGTCTGCAACAATAAAGACGATTTATTATTATTATTTCCAATTAATATTTTTAGTGAGAAATGGGGAAAAATCATGAAAGAAATAACGTAAATGACGGAATACTATTTAATAATAACAAATTAGAAACAACTTTACTTGTTGCAGAAAGCATTAGATAAATACAAGAAAACGAAATGTAGCCTGAATATATGGATATTCGACCTGTTCGTTAATCTGCAAAGCAAAAAATTAAGTCTTACTAAGACTATTAACAAATAACTTATTGAAACTATACTATTTGATTATTTTGTTTATTAAAACGCTTTATCTGATAGGGCTTTTTAGAGTCAGTTTGCACAAGATTGCATTTTATCTGCCCATTCATGGCGTTTCGAATTATGCTTACAATAATCAATAAAATATTTGAGTGTGATAGTATATTTGAGCGAAGTGTAAGTGGAGCTCTATTATAAAAAAAAAACATCTGGCAACATTGTCAACCCACTTGATGAGCAATCAGTTTTGTTAACTATTCAATTCACCTCTCATCTTTCTAAAATTGATTAAAAAAATTGATTTTTGAAAAATAACGGTGAATTGAATATTCATAGCTGCATTTTAACGCTTAAACCGAAAACCGAAATGAAACGCAGTTTTTAACAGAACCCTAACTATTGTTTTTATAGATTTTGAGTTCTTGAAACAGCTTTCTTACAATTTTTCAAATCTTTGAATGCCTTTTTCGCTTTACTAGATATATTATATAATAATAATACATTTATTAACGGGACATCGCCCTTGAAAAATACAAAATAACTAAAATATACATTTCTATGAAGTAATGTAATCTTAATCTAAAAATATACAACATTATTTGGCTATATGCACCAGGTCGAGTGTGAACAAGTAATACTTAAAAGCTACTAAGTTTTTAGAATATAAATTAAATCCCTTAAACACTTGTAGTTTATTGACTAATTTCGATGCTCTTGTAAGTGGTTCATGAAGTCCATAGTTGGTACGGTGATGTGGAATATTAAATGCAGCCACACTACGCGTAGTTGGTCCGACAGTTCTAATATTAAAAGACAGGCCTGATATCAATTCCGAACACGAAATAAAGTTATTAACAATTTTAAAGATAAACACTAAGTCACCCACGTGACGCCTAAAGACTAATGATTGCATCTTAAGAGATACTGTTAAATTCGTATAGCTCAATGATTCTATTGGAATATGCATTCTGTAAGCAACAATTCTTAAGAATTTATTTTGAACTTTGTCCAAATACTTAATTAGATATTCTTGATGTGGCGTCCAAACCATAGTAGCATATTCAAGTCTCGATCTTACCAATGAGCAGTACAATATTTTAATTGATTCCACAGACAAATCTTTCCCTGTTCTAGATACATACCCGAGTAATTTTAAACATGTATTGACGGTTTTATTAATGTGGAGTTTAAACGTTAGCCTAGTATCAAATGTTACTCCTAAATCATCAATCTCCGACACTCTCTGTACCACCTTAGAATCCAACTTGTATTGCCATGAATTTGTTTGCCGTTTACGCGAAAAAGAGATGATTTTGCATTTTTTAATATTCAAATATAACTTATTATCGTAACACCAGTCGGTAAGACGATTTAAATCAGTTTGAATCATTGAATAGTCGTGATAATCGTTTACCACAGAAAATAACTTTAAATCGTCGGCATACATTAACATCTTACAATGTTGAAAACAATTTGCAATGTCATTTATAAATAGCAAGAACAAAATTGGTCCTATGTGTGACCCCTGGGGTACACCAGAAGTCACCTTTATTATCTTGGAGAGGTTATTGTTGATGCGAACTTGCTGTGTTCTATTAGTGATAAAACTAATTATCCATTCAATTACAGATTCATTTAATTCTAAATTTCGCAATTTGTATATTAAAACAGAATGAGAGACCCGGTCAAAGGCCTTCTCAAAGTCGGTATATATGGCGTCAACTTGACCTTGATTTTCAATGACTAGTAATAGGTATCGTTGAAAGAGAATTAAGTTAGAAGTCGTTGATCTTCCACTAAAAAACCCATGCTGTTCTTCTGCAATTATATTCTTACATATCCAAATCAACTGTTTTGAATGAATTTTATCTAATAATTTCGGTATAGCTGATTGAATACAAACGCCTCTATAATTCGTTACATCAGTACGGTCACCATTTTTATGAATTGGCGTTACAAAACTGTTTTTCCAGCAGTCAGGAACACAGCACTCGATAATAGATTTTTGAAATAAATATGTAATGGGGTATGTAAGAGTAAAAATGCAATTCTTCAAAAATACATTAGGCAATTCATCTGGGCCACAAGACGATGTGGGATCTAAGTCTTCAATTTCTTTAAAAACAGTTGCAAAATCAACTTTGAAAGTTAATGACGAGTCAACAAGAGAATTAAAATCGGATGTGGTAGGACTATGTATATTATCACAGTAAACAGTAGAAAAGTGATCTGCAAAGAGATCAGCGCATTGCTGTGCGTTAATACTGACTTTTTCATTTAAGTGCATTTCTGCTGGAAAACCATTTTTCTGTTTCAAAACATTAGCAAACTTCCAAAATTCTTTAGGCTTGTGTTTTAAGTTTAGCTCCACTCTGTTAATGTATTGCTTATATAACTCATTACTGAGTTGTTTACATTTTGCCCGAAGTTCTTGAAAGCAAATGAAGTGTGCCTGTTCATTAGATTGTTTATAAAGTTTGTGCGCTTGTTTCTTTTGGTTGACTGAGTTTATTAATTGCGCGTTGAACCATTTTGGAAATTTATTTTCATGTATGATTTTCATTGGAACGTAAGACGCTACGGCTGCTTGAATGATATCATAAAACGCATTTACAGCTTCAGCTATACACGAACACGTAGATATTAAGTTATACCAGTCAAATGATGCGATAAAATTATTAATAGCAAAATAGTCCGCATTGTTAAAATCATATCGCACAATTTTTGATGTTAGATTAACACAGTAATGGTTACAGATTATTTCAATTGAGTAGGCGATGTGATGATGTGAGTTGTCGTCCAGTAGATCTTCGGCTATGCAGACTTGTGTAGCTTCCTTCTGTCCAAACACCAGATCCAGAAAATTTCCTTGCGCATTAGGATAACAATTTAATTGAGATAGATTTAAAAATCCGGCTGTATCAATCACAATCTTCGCCTTGTCGCTTGAGTTTCCTGATGTAGTAGCTCCAAATTCGTCATTGTCCCATTTATCCGATGGTAGGTTGTAGTCACCGCAGATTAATATTTTGTCAACCGAATAATTTTCAATAATGTGCTCAATAGCTGCGCAATGAGATTCATATTTCTCTATAGGACTACCTGGAGGTAGGTAAACGCCACCCACTATATAACTTTGTTGGTGGATTATAATTTTAATAAAAATATGTTCAACATCATTATTATTATTCAATAAAACGTTGGCTTGAAGAACTTTCTTAACTCCAATCATTACACCACCACCGGATTTTTTAGCACTTGTTAATAGGGAACGGTCCTTCCTGAATATATCATATTTTGTTAGCCTAAATTCATTATTTGATATATTATCACTTAACCATGTTTCCGAAATAATAAATATGTCATAATCATTTAATAATACGTTCTTAGAAAAAGTACTAAGTTTTGTATTCATTCCTCCAATATTTTGATAATAAATATTTATATTTTTACGTTTTTTGACGCCGGGCCGTTAGTGTTTACTATTTTGGGGCATCCATTAATGTATCGAATTGTTAAATTTTCCCCTTTGCTTTTACGTCGCTCCAGTTCTTCTCGTAAGTCGTTCAACTGTGACTGCTGCGCTTTAGTTAAGTCAGATTTAATCTTTATATTTGAAGGTAAATGTTCCTGATTTAATTTGAGAACTTGTAATGCACTGGTTTTGTTCTCAAATACAATTTTGGTAGGTCTAGGATTGGTGCTTTTTTTGCCCAATCTAATAACTTTGTGCGGTCTAAGTTGTAATCCACATGTCGACAAAATACTATTTACTGCTTTAGTATCATCTTCCATCCTTTTGATTGGAGCACTGCTTTCTGACTCTTCTAAATTATAAATAATCACATTTTTTGCACGATTGGCTCGATCTTGCGTTTCTTCAATCAAATCTGAGCTGCTAATACATTTCTGATTTTTAACTTGCTCAATTTCCTTACGTAATTCAGAATTTTCATTTTTCAATGCAGTGATTTGTTCATTTATTTTATTAATTTCAAAGTGAAATGATTTCAGAAATTCATTTTTAAATTCTATTAGTTGTGTATTAAGTATGGAGGTAATTGACCTCTCAATTGTTTGCTCAATATTGAAACTAGTATTCAAATTTGGATTAGATTCACATGAAGAGCATGACCAAAATTCTCCAATTCCAGTTTTCGCTGCATCGAGATATCCATTAATCTGATCTTCCGGTTTTTGAATGCACGACGCATGATGCCATAAACTACAAGTTGCACATTTGAGCGATGCCGATCTGGGGCTAATAATTTTGTTACAAGCATTGCACCAAATTGTCATGATTAACAAAGGATTAAACTATTAAGATTTGCAGATAAATGTATTGATTTCGTAAACAGGATAACCAAGGAATTCAGACAAGAGACGCTTCACGTTCAGGGGCCGATCAGAACGACTTTTAACACATACAGGCAGGCCACGGATGGTTTACACACAGTAAAACAAAGGAAACGTACTAGATTATTAAATTTAAAATATAAATTGGCAACTGCATATACGAGATTGTGCGTTTTATCCGCTCCAGTTTTTGCGACGCGCAAAAGATTCCAGCGCCTGACCCTGACCTCTATTGTACACAGGCCCGACAGGAAATAAAATACATAAATTGACCAATTTTACCTTTATGCACGTAAAGATTTCAACGAAGTTTACACCAATTGTTGTGTCACATTAACGGCCACACCCCAGGCAAAAATATTTTTTATACTTGCACTATAACTACACAAAAATCACAAATGATTCAGAGCCTCTCCAAAACGACCGTGCACGCTGGATTCTTCACTGGATTGCTATATACATAACTTGATTTACATGAAACCAGAAATGTATTATTATTTTATGGATTTTGAGTTTTTGAATCAAAATTTGCTATTAATATATTTTTTTCAATGACCTGATTGGCCGTAGACAAGCTTCTTATATCAGGCTCAAATGGGCCAAAAAAAATCTCAAATCTTTGAATGCATTTTTGGTTTTCCCTGTTCAACTTTGCCGTTTTTTTAACAGTTAGAACTTAGCATTTGTTTTTACGTGAAATCAAAAATATATTGCTTTCTTTACGGATTTTGAGCTTTCGAATAAAAAAACTCAATTAATTTTTTTTTTTTAATTTTTCACATCTTCGAATGCATTTTTAGTTTTTCCAGTTGAAGTTTAAAATGTTGCCGTTTTGTTGACAGCTAAAATAAGGCATTTGTTTTTACGTAAAAATAAGAAAAGTATGGTTATTTTTTAAGGATTTTGAGCTCTTCAAACAGTTTGCTCCATTGATATATTTTCGAAGGTTTTCAATATATTTTTGAATAGATTTTTCGTTTTCCTAGTTCAAGTTTGGAATGTTGTGGTTTTATACATTATTTTAATGTAAAATCAGAAATATATTGTTTCTTTATGGATTGTGAGCTTTTGAAGCAAATTTCTTTATTCATCATCTTTTTACAATTTTTTTAAATAGTTGAATTGATATTTCGTCTTTGTATTCACCATCGTAGATCAAGATTGTTGTGTTGCCATTTTTTTGCACCCAGGATTTAACAATTAATTTTATGTTAAATCAAATTTGTATTGTTTTGTATACATATTTTGAACTTTTGAAACAAAATGCTACTTTAATTATTTTTTTTGTAATCTTTTAAATCGCTGAATTCAATTTTCTTTTTCCTTTGGATTGTTGCCATTTTGTTTCCACCTAGGATATGACACTTTTTTTATGTGAAATCAAAAATATATTACCCTTTTGGGGTTTTTAGGTTTTGAAGAAAATTTCTTGATCACATTTTACAATTTTTCAAATATTCGATTGCAATTTTTATTTCCCCAGTTCAAGTTTAGATTGTTGTCGTTCTGTTTCCAGCTAGAACATTGCAATCGTTTTTATGTGAAGTCATAATTAATGTATTATTATTTTATGGATTTAATTAAATGAAAAAAAAATTATAATCTAATTATGTACAAAACAACATTCCACACTTGAAAATTTCCAAAAAAAAAAAATTATCAATGGATAAATTTACCTTGACAGCTCAAAATCTATAAAAACAATATTTTTCTGATTTTGCCTTAAAACAATTGCTATAATCTTAGTATGAACAAAACGACAACATTCCAAACATAAACCAGGAAAACGAAAAATATATTCAACGATTGGAAAAAATGTGAAAAATATATCAACAGTTTGAAGAGCTGAAAACCCATTAAAAATACATTTTTGATTTCACGAAAAACATAGTGCTATAATCTAACTATGTACATAACGACAACATTCTACACTTGAATTACGATGATGAATGAATTCAACGATATTAAAAAATGATAAAAAATGATCAAAAGAAAAATTTGCTTGAAAAGCTCAAAATCCATAAAAAAACATACATTGTTGATTTCACGAAAAACATAATCCTATAATCTAGTTGTGTACAAAACGACAATATTCTACACTTTATTTACGATGATGAATGCATTCAACGATATTACAAAATGATAAAAAAATGCCAATAGAGAATTTGCCTCAAAAGCTCAAAATCCATAGAAAAACATACATTTTTTATTTCACGAAAAACATAATGCCATAATTTAGCAAAACGACAACATTCTAACATGAACCAGGAAAAAGAAAAATGCATTCAACGATTGAAAACAATGTGAAAAATATATCTATCAAGCAAACTGCTCGAAGAGCTCAAAATAATCCACAAAAAAAAAGAATACATTTTTGTTTTCTCGAAAAATATAATGCCATAATCTAGCTATGTACAAAACAATAACATTCTACACTTGAATTACGATGATGAATGAATTCAACGATATTAAAAAAATGATAAAAAATTATCAAAAGAGAAATTTTTTTGAAAAGCTCAAAATCCATAAAAAAACATACATTGTTGATTTCACGAAAAACATAATGCTATAATCTAGCTATGTACAAAACGACAATATTCCATACTTCATTAACGATGATGAATGCATTAAACGATATTAAAAATGATAAAAATGTCAATGGAGAAATTTGCCTCAAAAACTCAAAATCCATAAAAACAATATATTTCTAATTTTTCCTAAAAACAATTGCCATAAACTAGCGTACAAAACGACAAAGTTCCAAACATGAACCAGGAAAACGAAAAATGTATTCAACGATTGGAAAAAATGTACAAAATTTATCAATCAAGCAAACTGTTTGAAGAGTTCAAAATCCATAAGAAAACAATACATTTTTGATTCCACGAAAAATATATTGCTATATTCTAGCTATGTACAAAACAATAACATTCCACACTTGATGAATGCATTCAACGAAATTAAAAAATTGTAAAAAATTATTAAAAGAGAAATTTTGCTTAAAAAGGTCAAAATATATATAAAAAGACAAACAACATTCCATACTTGAATTACAATTCAGCAATATTAAAAATGATAAAAAAATGTCAATGGAGAAATTTGCCTCAAAAACTCAAAATCCAAAAAAAACGTACATTTTTTTTATTTCACAAAAAAACATAATGCCATAATCGAACTATGTACAAAACGACAACATTCCAAACATGAACTAGGAAAACAAAAAGTGGATTCAACGATTAGAAAAAATGTGAAAAATATATCAATCAAGCAAACTGTTTGAAGAGCTCAGCTTGTACAGCTGTGTACAAAACAACAACATTTCAAACTTACACTGGGATGGCGAAAATGCATTCAACGAGATAAAAACTCCCAAGAATTTGATGTAAGAGCATGTTTTCCAACATTATCGCAAAAGAATCCCTTCATAGGCATTATGGACAAATCAAATATCAACACTGTGATAAAATCAGAACTTTACAATGCACTTAAAATTTATACCACTCATAACTATTGCCAATTTGATAACAAATACTTTCAGTAGTAATATAACAAGAGGGTGGGAATAAATTGGAAATAATTTGACAGATTTTTCGAAAGCTTGTTGCCAGGCAATAATTGCCAAAGATTTAGAGAAATCTGTCAAATTATTTTCTAATTTATCGAACCCTCGAGTTGTATTTGATTTAATTATTTTTTAACCACAGTATATATACATATATGAATCTGCGATCGGAATCGTAACGAATTTATTTATTTCATACATGTTGTTTGTGTAGGCTACAAACGTCAAAACGGAACTAAACACGACACGAAAAAAGTACTTAGCTTAAATTTTCCTTGAAGCACTGGGGGAATATTAATGTCTATGGTCTTGAATCCATTGGTGGCGACTTACTTAGTATCGCTTGGTACAAATTTCCTGGAAGTGATAGGGTTGGGGCTAAAGGGTGAACAAAATGTTTGTTTCTACGACCGATATAAAAAGAAGGCGTTTGCGCTTGCGTTTGTCAACGCAAAGTAGATGTTTCCCGAGGAGCGAGCGACAAAGTACTTTGCTGCGCGTTGCCTATAGCAACGCGCGGCAAAGTATTCACAACAACTATCTAAACGTCACTTTGCACAATTTTTATTGACCCGTTACCATGGATACGACATTCCATGGCTGACCACGGTACAGTCTGTATGTATTATTGCTTTTTATATTTAATTATATTTATGTTTCTTTTTCAAAGCGGTCGTAGAAAAATTTTTATGTATAGTGCGAGCGCAAAGCTCATTGCCGCTTTCGAGAGGTTTCCTCTCTCAAGCGGCAATGTATCACTTTGCGCTCTTACCATACAAATAACTATTTTAGCGCACACATGGCGGGAGAATATGGCGAGTCGTAAAAACGGTGTTGTTTATTTTTTGCGTTGCTCCGCGCGTTCTTTGTTTTTTCTCAGCGTCTCGATTTTTCGAATTGCAATAGACCACTGACAACGAAATTGTCAAACATTTCTACATGAGATTATTTCCGGAAAGAATCACTAGTGATTCTTCTTAGTAGAATAATGCTGTGATTGGCTGAAGCGCACACACATGACCGAAATTGAGAGTTTCTACTGGTTTTTAGAATCGTCAAAACATAATCAACAAAATAATAGGCTAGCATATGGGATCTCCTTTGAGTCCCTTATTAGCAGATATTTTTATGTATGGAATGGAGGGAAACAAATTCAATTCAACTTTCACAAGAGCATACATTTCTTTTTGGTATAGACACGTGGATGTTGTGATGCTTGTTTTAGCGGCACCTCACATCAGCTAGATCAGTTTTTAAAATTTAATCAATAGCGTTGTAATCCAAAAATAAAATTCACAGTAGAGCAAGAAAACGATAACAAAATATTAATTTCCTAAATCTTACATTAGTATATAAAGACAACGAAATTAAAGTTGAAATTTTCAGAAAACCTACCAACGTCAATTCCACAATTCTCTATATTTCCATAAATCAGCGGCCTATCATTCTATGATACATGGGAGCATTGGGATTGTGTGCCAATATCAGAATTAACCAAAACAACAGAATTAAACACAATTATTTCAATTGCTCCGAAGAATGTGATTTCCCGTCAACATATTTCAAAATTGAATTAACAAATAAATTTATAAAACATTAAGGACACTAATATATTTACCCACACATTAAAGATCAAATAAACCAGAAATGTATAACATACACATATTTTGGCAAGTCAATAGATAAAATTTCTAATATTTTTCGAAAACAAAATCATCAGATTGCATTTAGACCACCCAGAAAACTTTCAAATATATTATTTAATGCCAAAGATAAAATCAAATCAATTAAATAATCGGGAGTGTACCAAATATAATCTTCCGAATGTAATAAATAGTATGTGGGTAGAGCAAACAGGAAGGAGCTTTGAGAAGAGATTCAATGAACATTACAGAGCATTCAGACTTTTTCCAACCATATTCTAGTTTGCAATCGTTCCTTTCCAATAATTGATAAATTAAAAATTTTACATTTTTATAATAAAGACTGAATCTTCTGGAATCAGTAGAGATTTTTCGTCGAAATAAGGTTAACAACAGAAATCCTCTTAACGATTAGATAAGTAAATCGATTTAATATTTTCACCATTATTTAAGTTGTTCTGAAAACTGAATCCTAATCTTGCTCCCCTTGTCGTTTAATTTTGCATTTTTTTTTTATTCAATCATTCTCACGTAAATGTGTAATGCCTGCCATTTTTCTGTAAACTATAAATTGTGTCTTCTGTATTTTAAAATCATACAGCACTTGATACTGACCTGCAAAGGTATAGTTGTATCAGTATTGTTTATAATATCATTTAAACATTGTGTTTGTATATATTATACAATAACCCCTATTTATTGTATTAATCGAAAGTTGTTTCATTTAAAGAAGTTACCTGATATTAAAAAGTGTAAAAAAATGTCAGTTACACAAGTTAGTGTAATTTTTTTTTTTTTTGGTACTAAAACTTATATTGACTGACAAAAGAATGAATCTATCAGAAGTAAATTTGGAGAACATATTAATATGTTCATTAAATATTAATTTTTAATTTGATTTTCATTTTAAATTTCCAATATTAATTTTTCAACTGAATGAACTGTGACTAATTTTTTTGTTTTTGTTTTAAGTTTGTCTTTTTTTTCGAATAGTTATTTATTATTATTTATTCGCGTTTTCCCTTCTCTTTAATTGTGATTATATGAACTGTGTCATTAATTATTTTTATATTTTCCTCCTAATTTGTTTTATTTTATTTATGCACAATATTTTTTTTTATATTTCTTAAATATGTTCCTAAATTGTATTTTTTTTTTCGTTTTTCACAACAAAATAATAAATTTTGTTCATGAAAATGTTATAATGTGCGCATTATTTATTTGTATGGGCAGCATATTAATGGGGTACATTTAACACTCAATTTTATTAAACTTTGTTTAATACTGATTTTAACTTTTAATTTTTTTTCAATTGTAATTGTAATTACAACTTTAATTTTGATTTTCATTTTAATTTTATTTTTCGTGAACAAAGTACAGTGTACAACTCGCGTATAATGGCTATTAATCACTAAAACGATGTTTGCGGAATGAGCCGTAGGCTGCTCGTTGTACAATATACTATTAAATTTTAATTGAGTTTAAGTAAGAAGGGGATTTGGTAAATAAAACTAAACCAAAATTTATACCTGTAGGTATTTGATGTTCGACCCGATTTTAAATTTTAACTTTAACTAATAGAAATTGTTTCTTTTTGATTTTAAATTTTAGTTTGAACCGGAACCGAACCGAAATTGAACCGGAATTTTTAGACGAGCCCGAACCGAAAAACAATTACTTGGGACGTAGCCGTAAGGCTACGGCCACACGGGCGTGAATTCGCGCTCTTTATTTCGCGTTTTTTCGCGCCCGTGTGGCCGTAGCCTTAACCGGAACGTAACAAATTTCGGTTCGACTCTCTGATTGAAATGCACTTACATCAACTTTGTTAAAAAAAAAGATTGACAATGAATAGAATTGTTAATTATCATAATTGACCATTGAGAACCCACTCAAAGGAATAAATAAGCGTAGTGGATTTGCATAATCAAGAAACCATGTAATCGATTGTTGGTTCGGTTTGGTTTCAACGAATACAATATTTACTAACCATAAATCATGATTCAACAAATCCATACAAATTAGACAAAAAATACATAAAATTATGGCAATGCACTAGTTGATATAATCAGTCGGTCGCATCGGCATTGACCTGTATACACTGCTTTTATCATGACGTATCATTTGTGTCAAAAAAAAAACTATACCACCATTGCAAATGTATTTAAACTGATGAAAGAAGAAGGATAAGAAAACGAAACAAATAAGAACAAGATGAAGGAAGAGGAATGGCAATTTGTTAAAATACACCGAAGGGTTGGAAATATATAATTACTAGCTGACCCGACAGACGTTGTCCTGTCTTAACTATGAATATTGAATTCGAATTGGTATAATTCATAAAAAGAAAATATTAAAAAACATAGTGTTTATTATTGTAATGCTCTATGATACACAACATTCGCTGCGCCGTCGTCCGTGCGTAGTCCTTTAAAATCAAGCAAGGTAACTGGTGACGAACGACTGCTCCGCTGCGCTGCGCTGTCGTCCGTGCATGGTCCATATATATTTATATATATTAAGGCAGATAACTGGTGACTGACGACGTCCGTGTGTGGCCCATTAAAATTAAGCAAATAAACTGGTGCGTAGACCTTAAATATTAAGCAAGGGTGACGAACGACGGCTCCGCTACACTGCGCCGTCGACCGCGAATGGTCCATATATATTAAGGCAGATAACTGGTGACAGACCAGACAAATTAAGCAAGGTAACTGGTGACGAACGACAGCTCCGCTGTGAAGAGCCGTCGTCAATATGTAGCTTATTACTGGTGACGCTCATTAAAATTAAGCAAATAAACTGGTGACGAACGACGGCTCCGCTACGCTGCGCCGTCGTCCGTGCGTAACCCTTAAAAATTAAGAACGGTAACTGGTGACGAACGACGGCTCCGCTGCGCTGCGTCGTCGTCAATACGTGGCTTATTACTGGTGACGAACGACGGCTCCACTGCGCTGCGCCCTCGTCCGTGTGTGGCCCATTGAAATTAAGCAAATAAAGTGGTGACGATAGTGGCCAAAAACGGTTTAGGCTCTAATTTTTGAAATTCACGATCGCTTTAACGTGCAATTATTGCTTCAAAAATTCATATTTTTTTTAATAATCAACGGATTTGAACTAAATAACAAAATTATGGAAGTTAAAGAATGTAAGAAGTGTATTGTTACTAATAAAAACATGTATCGGCAGTTGAAATTTTTTTTTTAGAATTTTTAAAATTCATGATCGCTTTAACGTGCAATTATTGTTTCAAAAATTCATAACTTTTTTAATAATCAACGGATTTGAACTAAATAACAAGATTATTAAAGTTAAAGAATGTAAGAATTATATTGTTACTAATAAAAACATGTATCGGCAGTTGAAATTTTTTTTTTGAATTTTTAAAATCCATGATCGCTTTAACGTGCAATTATTGTTTCAAAAATTCATAACTTTTTTAATAATCAACGGATTTGAACTAAATAACAAAATTATTAAAGCTAAAGAATGTAAGAAGTGTATTGTTACTAATAAAAACATGTATCGCCAGTTGAAATATTTTTTTTTTAGAATTTTAAAAATTCATGATCGCTTTAACGTGCAATTATTGCTTCAAAAATTCATAACTTTTTTAATAATCAACGGATTTGAACTAAATAATAAAATTATTAAAGCTTAAGAATGTAAGAAGTGTATTGTTAATAATAAAAACATCTATCGCCAGTTGAAATATTTTTTTTCGAATTTTTTAAATTCATGATCGCTTTAACGTGCAATTATTGCTTCAAAAATTCATAACTTTTTTAATAATCAACGGATTTGAACTAAATAACAAAATCATTAAAGTTAAAGAATGTAAGAACTGTATTGTTACTAATAAAAACATGTATCGGCAGTTGAAATATTTTTTTAGAATTTTTGAAATTCATAATCGCTTTAACGTGCAATTATTGTTTCAAAAATTCATAACTTTTTTAATAATCAACGGATTTGAACTAAATAACAAAATTATTAAAGTTAAAGAATGTAAGAATTATATTGTTACTAATAAAAACATGTATCGGCAGTTGAAATATTTTTTTTGGAATTTTTAAAATTCATGATCGCTTTAACGTGCAATTATTGCTTCAAAAATTCATAACTTTTTTAATAATCAACGGATTTGAACTAAATAACAAAATCATTAAAGTTAAAGAATGTAAGAAGTGTATTGTTACTAGTGAAAACATGTATCGCGAGTTGAAATATTTTTTTAGAATTTTTGAAATTCATAATCGCTTTAACGTGCAATTATTGTTTCAAAAATTCATAACTTTTTTAATAATCAACGGATTTGAACTAAATAACAAAATTATTAAAGCTAAAGAATGTAAGAAGTGTATTGTTACTAATAAAAACATGTATCGCCAGTTGAATTTTTTTTTTTTTAATTTTTGAAATTTATGATCGCTCTAACATGCAATTATTGCTTCAAAAATTCATATTTTTTTTAATAATCAACGAATTTGAACTAAATGGCAAAATTATTAAAAAATTCTCAACCGCGCACAGAATCTTCCGCAGAATATTTTAATTCGTAACACCACCGCGAGCGACATTCCAACCACCAAGAGATGGCGCGCGTATTATAAATCAATCGTTATCACCAATTTATGTATTTAAAGCCGACTTAATTGTTCATCGGATGCAAGTGTTGCAATTGAGCTCAGTGCAGCAATTGCTGTTAATATTTTGTTTATATTTTTTTTATAATTTCAGCTACTTATTTATTTACATTTATCAATACGAATCTACAGGGTAAGCCCATTAAAACCCATTAATAACCGTCGGCGCAAACAATGGAAAAGGAATAACTGATCGAGCGGTCGATCGCCGAGAGTAGAAAATTATTAAAGTACTAAAATCGCTATTAAAAAATAGGGGTTGGTGGTAGAAGGATGAAAATTTAGGGTTGTATGTATTTTTTAATGCCGAATCATAAAAAAATAAAAAAAATTGTCGAAAAAATAAAAATTAAAAATTTGCGGTGGACCACCCCTATCAATTAGGGGTATTAAAAATAGTTTACGTCCTATTCTCAGACCTGCTCAATATACACACAAAATTTCATAAGAATCGGTCAAGCCGTTTCGAAGGAGTTTTGTTACAAATACTGTGACACGAAAATTTTATATATTAGATTGCTCAGAAAATTTATAAAACCGAGAATATAAAAAAAATAACTTTAAGAGCAATAAAATGAAAAGAAAAAGAAAACTGAAAAATAGAGAAAAAATGGAGAATATATAAAAATACTGCCTATAACTTAATAATAATAGTATTCTGTATACCCTAGTTCATTTTATAAAAGCGAGAATATATAAAAAATAACTTTAAGAGCAATGAAATGAAAAGAAAAAATAAACTAAAAAAAGAGAAAAAATTGAGAATATATAAAAAATACTGCCTATAACTTAATAATAATAGTATTCTGAATAGTAACCCTTGTTCATCCCATCGTAAATAAATAATCGTTTAGGTGTTTAATTTAGCAATGATTTATTTTCGTCAGTAGTTGAACGGTAACTCAACTAAGCCAAAAAAAAACATTTAAGGTAAGCACCCACTTCCGGTGTACAAAATTTTACCAAAAGCTTTTTAGTTCTTCGGATTGTCAAATAAGACTTATATTCATAATTTCATATGAATTGCTTTATTAGTTTTTGAGATACAGCTCACACAGACACATTTTGTTTCAGAAATCTTTGAAATCGCCTATAGGAACCTCAAAACGGATATTTCAGTAAACAAAATTCTTGAAAACATTTTCACGATCACAATACTTTCTCGTACTTCGTAACGGAGAAAGTAAAAATAATAATGGTAACAGTGTTTCAAAAATAAATGTAAAGAAGTCGCATTTGAATATAAAGGCGCATATCTATGATTAAACATTCGTAATTGTCATTCAAAATGCGACCTTAAATGTTAAAATTAAAAATTTATTTCCTTTATACATACAGGGCGAGTCTCTAACTTGGAATAAATTCAGTAAATCAACGAAAGTTTATTTTTTGGAAATATGCTCGGACAGATCGATTAGTATCTTAAATTGCGCTCATTTTGATGTAATAAAATTTTATACAGCGTGTCCCAAATTTGTGATATGACGTCATCGACTTTTTTTAAATAGCAACCTTAATTTTTTTATCACTATTCTTAAAGAGTATATTAAGTTACACATGTGTGCCAAATTTCAATTTTTTATTTCCTGTCATTTAGAAGATATTTAACAAACATCTAATTTGAAGATTGAAGAAATCCAAGTCAACTTAATTCAATTTTTATGCATTTTAAAAGTGGAATGCCAAAAGGTGCTGGTTTATCATTTTTTGTCGAACTGACGTGTATCATTTTGACGTTTAGTTACAAAAACAAGTAAGAAGTGTAGCATCGCATTCGACGCATATTTCAGCGAGGAGAGTATTAGTCGTTCCACTGTTGTGTTGACTGTTGTTCACCGTTTGTCGAAAAATTATACCGTATTATGCCGTACTTAGTTGAAACCCACAAAATCGAAATTTTAATGATGATTGGCTAAGGGCTATGGAGATATGACAAGAACACAAAATTAAGTTTTTTTTTGTTTTTTTTGGCATAGGTTTGACTATTCAGCCACTAACGATGATAAAAATGAAGTTATTTAAGAAATATTACAAACAATAAAATAAATTTAACGACAATTATAAACTTTATTCGTTGAAACTATTAATCAGTTATTTGTAAGAGTGCAATGCATTTCTAACTAAATACACTCGGCGTCCAAAAAAAAGCGCCACTCGAAAAATCGCGAAAAAAACTCGATTTTTCAAACCGTCGTAACTTGGTTCAATTTGGTCGAAAATCGATGAATCTTTCAGTTTGGGAAAGATTCAAGTTTTATCTTTAAGAATGTGTAGTTGATTTTGACCCCAAGTCCAACCCACCCCCCGTAACAACGCGATGGAAAAAAATGTTTTTTATGTAAAAAATTGTCCAACTTTGACAAGCTGTACCGTGCGAAAAGAAAATCGGCAGAAAATTTCACCACAATGGCAGAAAAATTTAATCAATTTCCTTCAAATGCCTTAAAAATCGAGTCGTTTCGATGATTTGGAGCAAAGTTATGAATTTTTGAAAAAAAAAAGACATTTTTCACATTTTTGGCCATAACTTTGTAATTTTGCACCAAAATCGATGAACTTTTGCAGTCTGAACAGTTTTAAATTTTCTCTTCAACGTCATGTGATTTGTTTTGTTGCTAAGACGATTTCACTCCCTGCCACCGCCTAAAGGAAAATATTTTTTTTTAAAGTTAAAATGTGCAAATTTAGTTTCTTGTACCGTGTGCAAAAAAAAAAATCGTGGGCTCAATCGGTCAGCATGGCAATAAAGTTCAATCATTTTCCTCCAATTTCCTTCAAAATTCAAGTCGATGCGATGATTTGGCGCGAAGTTACAATACATTTTGGGCCTTTTTGGCCATAACTAGGCGAATTTCGCACGAAACTCGATGAAATTTTGCGATCTAAGAAGTTTTCGACTCTCGTGACCCCCTGAAAACCCCTACAAAAAGTGTTTTGGATTGACAAAAAATGTTTTTACAACTTGTAAAAATTCCATTTCGGTCATAACTCGGTCAATTTTGCTCAGAAGCCGATGTTTCTTTGCGATCTGAAAAGCATAAGTTTCATTCCACCCTCTGTCACCCTTAGTGCAAAAAAAGGATTTCGACGGGATGATAAAATTTGTTCATTTTAATTGAAATTTCAAACAAGACAAGTGAAAAGTGTAATTTTTTTCTTCAAAAATTCATAACTTTGCTCCAAATCATCGAAACGACTCGAATTTTTAAGGCATTTGATGGAAATTGATTAAATTTTTCTGCCATTGTGGTGAAATTTCCCGATGATTTTTTTTGCGCACGGTACAGCTTGTCAAAGTTCGACAATTTTTTACATAAAAAAACATTTTTTTTCATCGCGTTGTTACGGGAGGTGGGTTGGACTTGGGGTCAAAATCAACTACACATTCTTAAAGATAAAACTTGAATCTTTTCCAAACTGAAAGATTCATCGATTTTCGACCAAATTGAACCAAGTTACGACGGTTTGAAAAATCGAGTTTTTTCACGATTTTTTGACGCCGAGTGTAATTCCTTTTTCTTCAGAACTTGTAGTTAGTGGATTTATTTAAAATAATTGTGAATCTCGTGCATTCCTTCATCCCACGAAATGAGCACAAAGGAATTTAGAATGTACGCAATGCACAAATAAACATTTTGCGGTAAAAAGTGTAAATAATTGAGAACACTATGCCTACACGCATATGCACAGACATGTATGTAGACCAATTTGATGGCATTATACAGAAATTATTAACATAACTGGCAAGGTCGGATGTGTGTAGTTGCGTCACATTAGTCACGTGAGTGGCGTTCATTTAATTGTATCTGCTGGAGAATGGATGGTGCTCATAAAAGTATCATCAGCTGAAATGTTGTAAAAAAAATATTATTTGTGAATTATGCAATGATTAGACGCAGACGACAGTGGCGTATCAAGTTAATGAACATTTTTTAATTTTTGTAAATAAGTTCATGTGGACGTTTTTGTGTTTGCCAATCCAGCGGACCAAACTTATTATGATCACGAACACTCAAATGAAATAACACTTGTCATTTCATTGTAATCAATGCAATACAAATATAAAGGCTAATGCCCACTTGCACCACAGCCGATTAACTTTAATCAGTGGTTAGTACCGGTTAGTATTTCTTTAAAAAACAACAATTTTATTCTCAAATTGTTTACACAATAACATATTGATCAAAGAGATATTTGGGATATCTTGCAAATTTATAACACTTTTATATTTCCGAATTTTGACAATCAGACGCTTAATCGTGATTAATTTCTTAACCACTTAACCACTTTCTAAGTACCTGCAGTGCAAGTAGGACTAAACCTCCTATATACCCTATATGCAACAACTTCAATAATATTTCCACTACTTTAGACATCAATTTTACAACTTTAATAGTATGTATATTAAAAAACGAGTTCAATAAGCGCGAATTTTTTCGCACGCGTCCAAGAGCGTAGCGAGGAGTTTTCTAATGTGCGAAAAAAGGCCTTATGAACGAGTTTTTTACAGTATTTTTTCTATTTTGCTTTTATTCCATTTCTAAATTAAAAAATCGCCCATACATATTTAGAAAATTGTATGGTGGTTGGTAACACTAATAATTGACATTTCAATTTGAAATTAGTTTGCGATTTCCACACATCACGTAACCTCAAAACTATCTCGCCGAAAATTTAGCACAGGTAGACAGCTCTGAATTTCAACGGTGCCAACGTTAAAAAATAGATATGACCGCACTGAGCTAGCCCTTAAAACAGCTCTGAATTTCAACGGTGCCAACATTAAAAAATTGATATGTTTTGTCTTGTTTTTAGGATCTAGAGGAAGTAACAGCGATATCAGATTTGTTCTGATATAATATGCTGATCTAGATTCGTTTTTGTCACTCATTTTCTGTAATATTGCATTTTTAATTATTAATATTTACTATTGTATGTGATTGAGACTGAGTTACAAA
The DNA here is from genome assembly GCA_910593695.2 of Ocypus olens. Taxonomy (NCBI): domain Eukaryota; kingdom Metazoa; phylum Arthropoda; class Insecta; order Coleoptera; family Staphylinidae; genus Ocypus; species Ocypus olens. The sequence goes on along the minus strand of OU343053.1, from coordinate 12,924,156 downwards.
TAAATAGATTTATTATTATTATTATTATATGACCGCACTGAGCTAGCCCTTAATAAACACGTATGAGTGCGTTAATCACTCTGTTTTAGACGTAAAATAGAAAAAAAACAAATTAAATCTTTTATGTCATAATTTTAATTAAGATGTTATTTTAATGCATTGGATATATGCTATGTATTATTATTATTACATATTATATTTGATAGTACACGTTTCATTCAATAAGACCCTTAGGGCTTACCATTATTATAAGTTTTGTAATACTTAAATACTTGGTTTATTTTCAATTTAAATAATATTTTAAATGTACATCGAGCGTTTAGCAGGATTGGTTGGCACTGACGTTTGAAACGTCACAACTATTAAAGATGAAAATGACAAAGTATACTTCAAACTCTAATCATCTTCACCGTCAGTTAACTAATGAGATTTCGAAAAAAAAGCATTCTTCATAAGTTGTCCACTTCGGCATTATCTCAATATAATTTTGTTATAACTATTATCATTTCATAATTATAAACAACAAAAATGACAACAATTTTCAATTAACCATTTTTTGAGAAACATAATTTTTATGAAAAATATTTCAATGTATTTGCCATCATCAACAATATGTTTAATGGTATTACAATATTTTTCATATTAAAAAAAATATAAAAAAAACAATTAACGTCCACTTGCGGTGAACGAAATTTTATTAAAAGCTTTTCAGTTCTTCAGATTGCCAAATAAAGCTTAAGTTTAAAGTTTCATTTAAAAACGTTTGGTAGTTATTGAGATACAGACATTTTCCAAATATGGTTGAAATCATTTCGGAGGACCTCGAAACGGAAATTTCGATTCCAATACTGTCTAGTGCTCCATACGGAGAAAGTAAGAATCATAAGAATTGGCCAAAAAAACATTAAAAAGTTTTACCAAAAAATCTAAAATTTTAAATCAAGCCCCCGACAACCAAAGACGAGATCACTGTTCACAAAATCACTGTTTTTAAATTGCGATGTTTTGAAAATAATCAAAAATCGAATCAGTTGACGCTAAAAACAAAATTTCAGACAAATATTTGAAAATCAAGTCATTTCTTCAACATAAATCCCGCAGATTATATTTCTTACATAAATATCAAAATAAATTAATTTTATTTTTAAATAACCCCTATTAATAACCAAAAATGAATACCTTGAAAATAGGTTGCAAAATCTAAAGTAAATGACAAAAAATCAAATAACTCGAGAATACTGGCAAAAAATCAAAAGTTCGCTCATAAAAATCAATAATTAAGTTCAAAGAACTAAAATATAGGTCCAAAAAATTCAAAATTTTGACCAAAAACGGAAAAGTCTAGCCTGAACATAGAAAACGCAGACCAAAGAATCGAAAATTTCAATAAACAAATCGAAAATTTTGTCCAAAATAAAGAATATTTAAAAATTTGGAACAAAAAAGACGAAAATCTAAAATAAAGTTCTCAAATATGGGCCAAAAAAACCCCTACCTAAAAATTCAAAAGGTCAAGTAAAAGAAAAATAATTTGCCATTTTAAAATATAGGTCCAAAAAATTCAAAATTTTGACCAAAAACGGAAAAGTCTAGCCTGAACATAGAAAACGCAGACCAAAGAATCGAAAATTTCAATAAACAAATCGAAAATTTTGTCCAAAATAAAGAATATTTAAAAATTTGGAACAAAAAAGACGAAAATCTAAAATAAAGTTCTCAAATATGGGCCAAAAAAACCCCTACCTAAAAATTCAAAAGGTCAAGTAAAAGAAAAATAATTTGCCATTTTAAGCAACCAAAATAACTTTAACTCAAAACAAATTTCCGACTAGAAACTCGAAAGTAATAGCCAAAACCTAAAAAAAAATTGCAATTGAAATCAATAATTCATTTCAACGATCTTAAACCAATGTTATTTCACTAGTAGTACTAGTAATAACATGCAAATTTCTTTTGTATCATTCAATATCCGGCGTGGCATCAGCCAGGGAAGTAGTTGTTTCAATAAGTTATTTGTTTATAGTCTTAGTAAGACTTAATTTGTTGCTTGCAGAGTTACGAACAGGTTGAATATTCATATATTCAGGCTATATTTCGTTTCGTTTTATTGAATTTATCATCATATAGGACAAAAAATCAAAAACAGACCAATGTATCAACACCGGAAAAAAATTCAAAAATTCGCGCATTGAAATCAATAATTCTAATTAAAAATTCGAAAATTTTAACAAACAATTCGAAAATTAACAATATTTAGGCCAACAAATCAAAAGTTTGGAACAAAAAACAAAATTAGAGGCCAAAATGTAAAATATCGGCGAGAAAATTAAAACTCCTTGTATAAAAATAAAAATGCAGAAAAAAAAATTGAAGTAAAGGAAACATAATTTGCCATTTTCACACCCGAAAATAACTCGTTAGTTTAAAGTAAATTTCCAACCAGAAACTCGTAAATAATATGTTTAATCTTGGCGGCGTTTACTTCGTGGTCCAAATTGGCTTTGAAATAATTTCCTGAAGAAATTCGATTCGGGGGTTTGTGCACATCACCGGAAAGATCCCTTCAAGACGCCTCGGAAAATGTACTTTCGCAAGAACAAATGTTCATTTGAAGAAAACTCGAAAATGGAAAAAATCGAAAAAATCAACTCTTTTAATAAACATCGTAGATCCTTATGTAAGACCTTTTTTTATCAGAAGAACGAGCTAATTTGATTGGTGTTAAAAAATTCCATCTATGAAAAAATGCAACAAAATTGGCAAGTCACCATGAACATGTTAGAATTTTCAAAAAAAGTCGATTTTTTCAGACTTTCATCGGCCGTAGCGGCTAAACGAAAACTCCAAATTTAATTCAGTTTTCAAATCTGTGTTCCTTGTATGTCAATTAAAATGTAAAATATATTCCTAAAAAATGAAAAATAGCCAATCGTGGCCAAAAAATCGAAAATTTAGACCAAAAGTCGAAAACCCCTAAAAATAAAATTCGAAAATTGTGGCCAAAATAAAGGATATTTAGGCCAGAAATCAAGAGTTTGAAGACGAAAATCTAGAAAACATGCCAAAGATCCAAAATATCCAAAAAAATCGAAAATCCAGGCCTAATATTAAAAAGTGCAGAAAGTTGAATAAAGAAGTACCATTTTCAACCCTCGGCACAGTAAATTAGTCCCAAAAATAATTATTAGTAGGCTCATGAAATACATTTTAATAATAATAATAATAATAATACACATTTATTCCCAACAGACAATTACCTTCGTCTTACAAAAGGAATATTCATATAAATTACATAAAACAGTCAATGGTTGAGTGAGCGAAAAAATACACACTGGAATATAAAAAAATAACTAAACTAATTATTAGTCAAGAGCAACAATATATTCCAGAGCTTTTGACTTGAACAAATTAAATAATGAATAAATATCAGTACCATATTGAATTTCATGATTAGATAATAATGAATAATATCAAATAAAAATTTTCACGGTTATAGAAAATGCGGCCTAGTCCTTTGATGTAAATGATGAGCCTAAAGCAAAAGGGTTCAAAACAAAACACCAACACCCTTTGACTATATACTTATGGACTGCTAGCGCCAACTTCATGTGTGTCTCCAAGCAAAGGTGCTCGCATTTTCATTCTCCATGTTGCTGATGAATACATCGAGAAATATTTTTTTTACTTTCCGGTTTTTAAATTACGCTCCATTTTCGGCTCCGGGGCGGCACTTATATCGGGCTCCAGCTCGTGGACAACTTTTGGAGCAGTGATCATATGGGAAATGGAGGGGGAATAGCAGTCCATTAGTACATAGTCAAAGCCAACACCCCACTTGACTTGGAAGAAACGTCAATTGCATTCAACAATTTAAAAATTTGTGAAAAATTAACCAGTCAAGGAATTAACTCTAATTAACTAAGAATGTCAAAATCCATGCAGAATTAACACATTTGGAATTTTGCGTAGAAATTATTAGCATTGTCTGGCTAATAACAAAACGGCAACATTCCAAACTTGACCTGGTGAAATAAAAATTTTATCGTTCGACAAGAAAAATTTTGAAAAATTATCAACACCCACAGTTCACCTCAAAATCTCAACATTTATATAAAATTAATGCGTTTTTGATATCTAACAAAAATAATTACCATTCCATAGCTCGAAACAAAACGGCAACACTGCAAACTTGACTTAGATGATATGAAAATTGAATTCAACGATTTTAAAATTTGTGAAAAATTAACCACTCAAGGAATTAACTAAAAAATATCAAAATCTATGCAGAATTTGCGCTTTTTAAATTTTCCATAAAAACTACTAGCATTGTTGAGCTAAAAACTAAACGGCAACATTCCAAACGTGAGCGGGTGAAACACAAATTGCATCTGGTGACTAGAACAATTGTGGAAAATTATGAACTCCAGGAATTAACCTCAAAATCTCAAAATATATTTAAAATTAAAGTGTTTTTAATGTCGCATAAAAACAATTGCCCAGCTCGAAACAAAATATCAACAGTGCAAACTTGATTTCGAGAAAACAAAAATTGCTTTTAATGATTTAAAAGATTGAGAAAAATTAACCACTCAAGGAATTAACTTAAAAATGTCAAAATCCATGCAGAATTAACGCATTTTGATTTTTTTATAAAAATTATTAGCATTGTCTAGCTAAAACCAAAACAGGAATTCCAAACTTGAGCTAGTAAAATAAAAATTTTAAGACTTGTGAAAAATTATTGACTCCAGCGATTAATCTCAAAATATTTTTAAAATTAATGTGATTTTGATTTCCCATAAAAACAATTGCCATTCCCCAGCAGGAAACAAAACGACAATACTGCAAATTTGACTTAGAGGAAACAAAAATTACATTCAACGATTTTAACATTTGTGAAAAATTAACCACTCAAGGAATGAACTCAAAATTGTCAAAATCTATGCAGAATTAACGTTTTTTGAATTTTCCATTAAAAAACTATTAGCATTGTCTTGCTAAACACAAAATGGCAACATTTCAAACGTGAGCGGGTGAAACAAAAATTTTACCCAGGAACTAAAAAAAAAATCTGGGAAATTATTAACTCCTGAAATTAACCTCAAAACCTGAAAATATATTTAAAATGAATGCGTTTTGATGTCTCATAAAAACAAATGCTATTCCCAAGCTTACAACAAAACAGCAACACTGTAAACTTGACTTGAGGGGAAACGAAAATTGCAATCAATGATTTACAAAATGTTTTCTTAAGATTACAGTTGAGGAAAGATGGGACAAATAAATTTACTTGCCCAGTAATATCTCAGTAAAGTAAGTGAGACATTTGTATAATTTTGATATTTTATGCAGTAACTCATTAAATCATAATGATGGTTGCAACCGTTACTACGTGGTAATTCATAACATCGTGTGAGCCACAAAATTTTGTTTCAGAGTTGGTTGTGAGATAAATGAGGTATGTCGCATATGATTACGTCAGTTCAATCGATTTAGATTTAAAAAAATGGTGATGTGACTTGATGGTATCATTTATATTTACGCTTTCCTGGTTTATTTCCTTTTTAAATAATATTTTAAATGTACATCGAACGTTTCATAGACTCGGATAAAACTGACGTTTAAAACGTCAAAATTATGAAAGATGGAAAAATTATGCTTCAAATTCAAAAACTCAGTTTACTCAAAAACTACTTCGTAACGAAGAAAGTAAAAATGAATTAATCTCAGACATGACCGCTGTTTCTCTCTCGCTCAGGCATGGCCAATTTAGAAACAAAATTCTGTGGCTCGCACATTATAATCACTGAGTAAAACACATACTATGTTTTTTACCACAATTGTGTTTTATTCAGTGATTAAACTGCATTAAAGTTTACGTTACCCGCTGTTTATTCATAGATAAGCAATCTGACACTTCGTCGTCTGTAATCACTAAATGAGGAACTTGTATCTAGTATTATCTAAAATATTAAACATTCATTTTATTAACTGCTCATATTTCTTTCCTTGGCTATCAACATAGGTTTCGCTATTTATACTTCAAGGATGTTGTGTGTGTAAAGAAAGTAACATTTTGGAATTTCCCTGGAACGTGTAAAATACGCAGAGGTGAATGCTAATGCGAATGTGTGCGAAATTCTGGAATTACCCTGAAATTTTTCGAGGAACGTATGCGTATTTGTAAAATACTCTCTTGTAAATAGTAACTGGTGTAATGGAATATTTAATCATGGTTAAATGAGAAAATTAGTGGCAGCGCATGCATTTTCGTAATGGAGCCGAAGAGAGGAACGATGACGACGCGTTTCCATGGCAACCGCTTATTATTATAAGTAAATGTACTTATACTCTTTTGAGAGTGACAAGCAATTATCGAAACACATACCAAGAAGACCACAATAGTATTTTATGCGCTAAGGGCATAATCTATTATTATGCCCGAGGTGCATTTGTTTTATTTCAAATTAATTAAAAGTTACTTCGATTTTAACCCTAAAATAGTTAAAAATGTAACATCTCTACATCGGTATGTGACATGAAGTAAGTTGTTGTTCAATAAATTGCAGTGGTGAAACGTGACATATTAGGGTTACGTTGTTTTTAATTTGTGGTTATGATTTTTAAAGTTTGCACTGTTGCCATTAATTATTTTAGGCTTATTAAATATTGTTTATCCAAAATTGTGTGTAATAATCGAAGTGGTCATTTGAGCCATGTAATGTTGCTCATTACCCCCTAGAGAGAGAATAAGTTTCTCTCACGGAATGCATAGATCCTTCATAGGATTTTTGAAATATTTCAAATTGACACCACGTAAGTCAAAATTTCTTGTCAAAATTTTATAACCATTATTTCAATTTTTAATGCAATTAGAGACGAATTCCTTATTAGTCCCTTAAGAAAATTACTAAATTACTTTTCTTGCGAGGCTTCGTATAATAAATAACTATTCCCCATCCGAATACCTACAGACCGATTTCGACCTTTCAGGTCTCATCAGTGTAGATAGGGAAACGAAAATTACTATTGGAATATAAATATTATTATTGTTATATTTGCCGCCGTTGGTATTCCCTAGTTAGGCCATTTGGATTTGGGTTCAGTACAAGATTTAGGCAATATATTCCACCACTTTGGCGTTTCTACCTATTTTAATTAATTTATTAATTTCTTTCGTACAAAAAAACACGATATCGCAACATTGTGAGTAATCATATGGAATCAACTGCCAACTTGTCACAGCTCCTCTAGCCTAACAAAAAAATATTACCCCTAAAATCACCACCGTGGTGACTGTTGCTTATTGTTGCGTAGCCCAAGGGCAACAAACGGCACTTTATACCCGCTATCGAGGGCCCATAAATAAGATTCTTGTTGCAAAAAGAAATCAAGTAAATTATATACTGCCTGGCTAATAACACGACGGATATTTATTTACTCAATTGATAACTTATGTTATTATTATACACTATTATAAATCTAATTTAATTTTTGTAGAATTTAGTCGACACGTTTTATGTTATTTTTTTGCTCGAGCATTACACAATTGTAAAACTAAAATTTTTAAAAATCCACAACTCGCGAAATAATTGGTGGATTTTCAGAAACTGCACCTAATTTGACAAAGCGATGATTTGCAAATCTAATGTTGAATTTTGTAAACATGTTTTATATATTTTTTTTCAATTTTTCACTCGAGTATTACAAAATTCAATTGGTGGATTTGCAAATAATTGGTGGATTTTCAAAAACTCTATTAAAATTGATGAAACGATGATTTGCAAATCTAATTTAATTTTTGTAGAATTTAGTAGATACATTTTATATATTTTTTTAAATTTTTAACTCGAGTATTACACAATTCGAGATCTAAAATTTTCAAAAATTCACAATTCGCGAAATAATTGGTGGATTTTCAAAATCTCCATTTAGTTTGATAAAACGATGATTTGCAAATCTAATTTAATTTTTGTAAAAATTCGTCGACACGTTTTATATATTTTTTTGAATTTTTTTGCTCGAGAATTATCCAATTCGAAAACTAAAATTTTCAAAAATTCATTACTCACGAAATAATTGGTGGATTTTCAAAAACTCTATTTAGTTTGATAAAACGATGATTTACAAATCTAATTTATTTTTTGTTGAATTTAGTAGAGACGTTTTATATATTTTTTTTAATTTTTAACTCGAGTATTTTCAAAAACTCTATTAAGATTGATGAAACGATGATTTGCAAATCTAATTTAATTTTTGTAGAATTTAGTAGATACATTTTATATATTTTTTTAAATTTTTAACTCGAGTATTACACAATTCGAGATCTAAAATTTTCCAAAATTCACAATTCGCGAAATAATTGGTGAATTTTCCAAAACTCCATTTAGTTTGATAAAACGATGATTTGCAAATATAATTTAATTTTTGTAGAATTTCGTCGACACGTTTTATATATACCGGGTGACCCAGGGATCTGTAAAAGCCCCATAACTTATTTGCTACTTGAGATATCGACTTCTAGTTTTCTTGAATTGGTACCCACAGTTATTCTACATATTTTAAAAATATGTATGTTTTTGTACAGGGTGTCCCAATATACATAACAGAACAAAGTTATGTTTTTTTAAATGGAACACCCTATATTTTATACTTTATTTTCAACCCTCGTAAGAAGCTGATAAAAATAGTATAAGATAGTATGGGTCTATTATGGACGGTTGGCTAGTTATGGGCAAATTTGTGGCAAAAACATGTACACATTGAAAATATTGCAGAAGCGTTCCTAGCAAAGATAGAATCTTTATTTATATACTAGAAAATTTTTCACATCATAAAGAATAATACACATCGGTTTTGGTTCTCTTTTATTCATAGTGCTATACAGGGTGTCAACATACGCAAAACAATGGATAACTATTTTTTTTCAAATGGAATACCCTATATAAATTTCCACCAATCTATGGAATTTTTAATAAGCTTTCCAATGATATACAGTTTGTATAACAAAATATTAAGGATTCTTGAGATTTATCAATAAAAACATATTTCTTTTGCCACCTTCTGCAGATTTTTGGAATTTCAGCCAAAAGTATACATTTTCAGGAAAAATTATAAGAGACCAAAGTTGTAGAGCGAAAAATTTCAGATTCGTACAGGTCTTTCAACTTTTAGGATAATGCTTGCATTGCCCGCCAGAGCGTGAAAAATCTTGACTGTATATGCATTTTACAGTTTTCTTTTCAAATTTTTTATTAATTTTTATTTTTCGCACCCTCTAGCCGAAAAAACGGAAAATTATAGGGAAATTCAAATGGCCCGTATCGATTGAAAATATTCCGCTCTACAACTCTTAATAGAAGCAGTTTTTGCCAAAAATGCATAGTTTTCCCTAAAAATGCAAATTAAAAATGTATATATCAATTTTTGCGTTTTTCAATGGTTTTTTGCATTTTTAGCGAAAACTATGCATTTTGGGCAAAAATTGTTTCTTTTAAGAGTTGTAGAGCGGAATATTTTCAATCGATGTAGGTCATTTGAATATTTCTATAATTAGCCGTTTTTCTGCTAGAGGACGTGGAAAATAAAGTATAGTGCAATTAATTAACAAAAAATTTGAGAAAAACGCTAAAATGCATATACGGTCACGATTTTGCGTACTCTGGCGGGCAATGCACGCATTATTGGAAAAGTCGAAAGACTTATATCGATCGAAAATTTTCCGCTCTACAACTTTGGTCTCTTATTATTTTTTCAGAAAATGCATAGTTTTGGCTGAAAATACAAAAATGAGCAGGAGGTGACAAAAGAAAAATGTTTTTATGGATAAATCTCAAGAATCCTTAATATTTCATCATACAAATTGTACATCATTGGAAAGCTTATTAAAAATTGCATGCATTGGTGGCAAGATATATAGGGTGTTCCATTTGAAAAAAAAAATTATCCATTGTTTTGCGTATGTTGACACCCTGTATAGCACTATAAATAAAAAAGAACCAAAGCCGATTTGTATTATTCTTCATGATGTGGAAAATTCTTTAATGTATAAAAAACGACGCTAGCATTGCTAGGAGCGCTTCTGCAACTTTGCAATGTGTCCTTGTTTTTGCCACAAATTTGCCCATAACTAACCAACCGTCCATAATAGACCCAAAGTATCTTATACTATTTTTATCAGATTCTCAAGAGGGTTGAAAATAATGTATAAAATATAGGGTGTTCCATTTAAAAACACATAACTTTGTTCTGTTATGTATACTGGGACACCCTGTACAAAAACATACATATTTTTAAAATATGTAGAATAAGTGTGGGTATCAGTTCATGAAAACTAGAAGTCGATATCTCAAATAGCAAATAAGTTATGGGGCTTTTACAGATCCCTGGGTCACCCGGTATATATATTTTTTTTTTTGCTCGAGTATTACCCAATTCGAAAACTAAAATTTTCAAAAATTCAATACTCACGAAATAATTGGTGGATTTTTAAAAACTCTATTTAGTTTGATAATACGATGATTTGCAAATCTAATTTAATTTTTGTAGAATTTAGTAGACACGTTTTATATATTTAAAAAAAAAATTTAACTCGAGTATTACACAATTCTAGATCTAAAATTTTCAAAAATTCACAATTCGCGAAATAATTGGTGAATTTTCAAAATCTCCATTTAGTTTGACAAAACGATGATTTGCAAATCTAATTTAATTTTTGTAGAATTTCGTCGACACGTTTTATATTTTCTTTAATTTTTTTGCTCAAGTATTACACAATTCGAAAATTAAAATTTTTAAAAATTCACAACTCGTGAATTTCGTCGACACGTTTTATATATATATATATATTTTTTTTGCTCGAGTATTACCCAATTCGAAAACTAAAATTTTCAAAAATTCAATACTCACGAAATAATTGGCGGATTTTTAAAAACTCTATTTAGTTTGATAATGCGATGATTTGCAAATCTAATTTAATTTTTGTAAAATTTAGTAGACACGTTTCATATATTTAAAAAAAAATTAACTCGAGTATTACACAATTCTAGATCTAAAATTTTCAAAAATTCACAATTCGCGAAATAATTGGTGGATTTTCAAAATCTCCATTTAGTTTGACAAAACGATGATTTGCAAATCTAATTTAATTTTTGTAGAATTTCGTCGACACGTTTTATATTTTCTTTTATTTCTTTGCTCAAGTATTACACAATTCGAAAATTAAAATTTTTAAAAATTCACAACTCGTGGATTTTCAAAAACTGTACTTAATTTCAGTGGCGGCTTGTGGAACATGCTGATGTTAGAGCCACCTTTACAATATACCCCCACCCCCCTTTTGAAGAAAGAAAGAACAATTTATCTTCCTAGACCAAAGTAATTGGCGAAAAAGTGTTTTAAGAATTGATTAAAAATTACATAAACGTGTAAAAGTGTTTAAAAATTTGGACAATTTAGTTTAAGTGAAATAGAAAACAATATGGATGCACATACGCCCCAAAATACCGTGCGATCAAAAAAATACGTCTGGAAGCAGTTCTCTGAATTTTGTAAAGAACGTAATCACTGCCTTGAAGAAAATACATCAAATGAACAACTTGCTGATATACTCACTGATTGGGCTTTGAATATGCGAAAAATGGATGGAACTGAGTACAAGGAAATGGTAATCAAAACGATTTGGAATGATACAGCAATAAAAAAATAATAATAGATTATTAAAATGAATGTATATTCCTTACGAAATAATCTTAACAAATACAACTCGTGGAAATAACGACTGTCGCAAATTCGTTCTCTTTTTCGAAATAAATAATGTTGTGTGTGGTTTCCAAGCAACATAATTTATTTCTCAAAATCGAATGAATTTGTGTTTCGACAATCATTAATACACTCGTTGTATTACTTGCGAGAATATACTGTCTTAAGCACAATGAAATTTAATTTTTTCCGCTGAAAAGATCGTCCAATTTCGTTAAAAAGTGACCAAGTTTAGCTTAAAAACCCAAAATGCTCTTTTTTTAAACACGCATAACTTTGGTTAAACAGGTCGTAGACTTTCGTTTTTTGCAAACTTTGCAGGAAATAGATTGAATTTTGTTGATTCGAATTTTTTTTTCCAGCTTGTTACACTTTGTACACAGTTGTTCATTTTCTTAAAAATATATTTTTTCGTTTGGAGGGGGGTACAGCCCTCTCTTTGAGGGGGATAAACCTTCTCAAAGAGGACACTTTTTGCTGTTGATTTCTCAAAAGATCGTCGAAATCGGTTGGATAGTAGCCGAGTTATAGCCATTTTAAAATTACCGAAATATTGACAAATCTTTAGTGTTTCATTTTTTTCCGTCAGTGTAATTTGTTTGTTTTTATGGGACGAATGGTGGTGAGTTAGGCCCACATTTTTTCCGGCCCTACAGAGGCCGTTGACCTAAAATAAAGTTTTTTGTAAATGGGGTTCTAAGGTACAAAATGTGATATTCATGATTTCACGCAAACAATGAATTTTCGTGCATACCTCAAAGAACATGCAAAGAAAATTTCATTCGTAAAAACAAAAACAATTTCGTCGAAAAACTTCGGAATTATTAGTCAAAAAACCACAAAATTCGCTTTTTTTTAAACACCCATAACTTTATACCAAACCGTCGTAGGAACTTCGTTATTTGAGTCCAGCGCAGGTTATTGAACACATTCCAATGCCCTTTTGGTGGATTTTTCAATTCGGTACCCGTTGCCACAGGTGGGCGTTTTTGCCCAAAAACGTGTTTTTTGTTTGTTTGGAGGTTGAAGGGTTCCAAAAGGGATCAGTTTACCGCCTTAAAATAGAGCCAAAATGGGATTTTTTTCGAAAGAATCATCAAATTTGGTTGAAAAGTCACTGAGTTATGTGCTAAAAATCTCAAAATGCACTTTTTTTCAAACACCCATAACTTGGTGCTTCGTAGGAACTTCGTTCTTTAAGTTCTGCATAGGGAATTGATCAAATTTTAATGCCTTTATGGTGGATCGAGTGGATCTCCGAAGACATCGTGAAAGTTGGACATGTTTTCCAGAAAAAAACTTTTTCTTCACAGTGGCGCTAGAGGGGGGTGGAAGGGATTACGCTTAATTCCGCATGCATGACTTTAAAGAAGACACTTCAAAGTTTTTCACCCTCAAAGATTCATCAAAATCGATTGAAAATACGCCGAGTTGTGGCATTTTGAAAATGGTCGAAATTTCACGAATTTTGTTTTTTTTTCTTCAGTATATTATTAATTATTAATTTTATGAATTGCAAGTACTACTAGCTCAGCTATTTGTAAATTTGAATTTGGAAAACATAATGAATAAAGATGAGCTGCAAATTTCATGTACTTCATTTCTTAATTTCTCTTTTTATACGATTGTTTTGATTTTGGTCCAATTTGACAAACTTAATAAATATTCAGGAAAATATTTGTTTGGCACGATACGGGATTACAGCACGCCAACTAAAACACCAACAGATCTTATAATAAGTTCATTTTTACTAATTATAAATAAGACAAGGTTAATCGAAGTACGTTTTCCATTGTGAGAATGACACACGCAAAATCGCTCAGTCGAAGGACCGCATGGAATATTTGGCCAAGCACAAGAAACATTATCATTGTTGGTAATCTGCATACATCTAATATTACCAGAGTATTTTTTGAGTAAATGGATTGATTTACTCTGAAGGGAAACCAGTGTACCGCACCAGAGTTTTCTAGAAAAGGCTTAAAAAGATTATAAATAATAATAATAAAAAAATAAATATATTTTCTCCTCTTGCACAAATGTATACAGTGCGAGTCTCTAACTTGGAATAAATTCAGTAAATCAAACAAAGTTTATTTTTCGGAAATATGCTCGGACACGTCGATTAGTATTTTAAATTGCGCTCTTTTTGTTGTAATAAAATTTTATACAGCGTGTCCCAAATTTGATATATGACGTCATCGACTATTTTTTTTAATAGCAACCTTAATTTTTTTATCACTATTTTTAAAGAGTATATCAAGTTACACATGTGTGCCAAATTTCAAATTTTTATTTCCTGTCATTTAGAAGATATTTAACAAACAGTATCAAATTTGAAAAATGAATTCAACTTAATAGTCTTTCTTCAATAAATGCTCAAAATGTTGTCCATTTTCTAACTGGCAATACCCTAAACGGAACTGAAACTCGTTTTGAACATTTCTAATTACTTCGGGGGAAATTAGTCTACACTCCTGTCTTATTCGTTCTTTCAACTCCTCAAGATTTGGCGGTTTGGTCTTAAAAACTTTGCTTTTCAAGTACCCCCATAAGAAAAAGTCCATAGGTGTTAAATCCGGAGACCTGGGTGGCCATTCAACTGGTCCTCTTCTGCCAATCCATCTTCGTGGAAATACATTATCCAGGTACTCACGGACACGCCTTGCAAAATGAGGAGGCGCACCATCCTGTTGAAACCAATGTTTCTATTCGGGACGTCAGCTTCTACAGGGCAAGGAAACAAAATAGCCAAACTCGGAATTAGCTCTTCCTCCAAGAATTGTAAATATCCCGCTCCATTGAGATTATTTGGAAAGAAAATTGGCCCTAAAATTCGATCACCAACAATCCCTGCCCAAACATTAACTTTTTCTGGATATTGAGTGTGGCCTTCCCTCATCCAGTGTGGGTTCTTGTCTGCCCAATAACGGCAATTTTGACGATTTACCTCACCATTTAACATAAACGTTTATTCATCGGAAAACAATATATTTTCTATTTTTAGAACATTTCTATCTAGTAGATCCATCATTTTTTCGCAAAACTGAAGTCTTCTATCCGGATCATCTTCGGTGAGTTCCTGGAGGATTGTCATTTTATAAGGATGAAATGTTTGCTCTCTAAGGATTCTTGACACTGAAGACTGGCTAATTTTGAGTTCCCTAGCCATCTGCCTAGAGGAGACATGATGATTTTCCTGAACAGAGAGAAGTACATCAATTTTGACCTCTTCACTCAGCGCATTCTGACGATGATTATTCGTTTTTCTTAAATGCCCATTTTCCCGAAACTGACTTTCAATCTTGCTTACGGTACTTTGAGATATGGCTGGTAAGTCAGGATACTTCTCTCTAAATAAATAAATAACTTCATTTTGTGTTCTTGTCCTATCTCCATAGCCAATCATCATTAAAATTTCGATTTTGTGGGTTTCAGTTAAGTACGGCATGTTAGTATAATTTTTCGACCAACGGTGAACAACAGTCAACACAACAATGGAACGACTAATACTCTCCTCACTCGAATATGCGTGGAATGCTACACTTCTTACTTGTTTTTATAACTAAACGTCAAAATGATAAACGTCAGTTTGAAAAAAAAAATGACAAACCAGCACGTTTTGGCATTCCACTTTTAAAATGCATAAAAATTCGATTAAGGTGACTTGATTTCTTCATTCTACAAATTTGATAATGTTTGTTAAATATCTTCTAAATGACAGGGAAAAAAAATTGAAATTTGGCACACATGTGTAACTTGATATACTCTTTAAGAATAGTGATAAAAAAATTAGGGTTGCTATTAAAAAAAATAGTCAATGACGTCATATCTCAAATTTGGGACACGCTGTATAAAATTTTATTACATCATAAAGAGCGCAATTTAAAATACTAATCGACGTGTCTGAGCATATTTCCGAAGAATAAACATTCTTTGATTTACTGAATTTATTCCAAGTTGGAGACTCGCACTGTATATTAAAGGATGAATAATAGTATAAAATAAGAGCCCTAGCTTGTTTGTTTGGCCGATGTGAGCCTGGCACAAGAAGCTCGTCTACAGCCAATCATCTAACTAGTCATATGGCATTAAAGCCCTAGCTTTCTTAGATGACAAAGATTTTTAGAATGTGAAAAATTTTGATAAATATATAAATCTTACATCAACTTTTTGTCCATGTGAAATACATTAATAGAAACATGTGTACTGGATAAAAGTTGACTCTTCGATCTTTAGATACACAGTAGTGCTAATTTTATTGTAAACAAATGTTATTATTATAACAATTCGGTTGTAGCAGAATTATCTAGTTGTCTACTTAGGTAATTGCATTATCTGCTTGTTTATGTGCACTAACCTGATCCATCAAACAGCTAATGGGGAATTAAGCCAATAGTCGGTCAACATGCACACAGCAAACGTCGCTTGACGATCGACGTATTATAATTATTTATAATCTGCTTTAAACTGCATTTCAAAATAATAACAAGATTTTCTTTTCTGTTACAGATTTAACGGATATATATGAACGATTCTATAAAGGAGAACATTACCAGTGCCGACAAGATTTTTGGTAAGATATATCTTTAATTACCTTTTAAATAATATCAGAACTGCTGTCAAAAATTTATAGGGAATATTTCTCGCTTAGGGAAGTCACTTCCTCAAAAATGAAAAAAAAATCGTTTTTTTTTATCGTCGTTTCTGAGTCTGCGTATATATAATTTTTTTTTTATTACATTTTTACGATTAATAGAAGTGATCGAAAAATTGTAGGCAAAGTGGGGTCTGAACAAAGTCCGCCCACCCACTCATCAAAACCGACCGACCCAACTCATTTCCCCAATACCCAATGTATGTAGTAATTAAAACATTTTTTTTTATAATATCATTTATACAATTTCAAATAAAAAAATGGTGATGTGGCCATCATGTTACTTTCTCCGATTTAATGGTATAATATTTATATTTATTTTCAATTTAAATCATATTTCACATAATCGAATGGTAATGAAAACGTCAAAATTATAAAAGATAAAAATGACAAATTATGTTTCAAATTCTAATAATCTTTACCGTAAGTTTACTGAAAAACTAAAAAAAATCCTAATAAAGTCCTAAAAAATCTAATAAAAGTCCTGAACAAGAAAGTCTTGAAAAAGATTTCTAAAAATAGTCTTGATTAAAAAGTCATAAAAAAACCTAATAAAAGCCCTGAACAAAAAAGTCCTGAAAAATATTTCTAAAAACAGTCCTGATTAAGAGGTCCTAAAAAACCTAATAAAAATCCTGAAAAACGAAAGTCTTAATAAAAAGTCCTCATAAAAAGTTCTGAAAAAAGAGTCCCGACAAAAAAATATCTTGAGAAACAGGTCCTTATGTTATAATGTTTCAAACTCTAATAATCTTTACCATTAGTTTACTGAAAAACTAAAAAAAAACCTATAAATGGTCTTGATTAAATAGTCCTAAAAAACCTAATAATAGTCCTGAAAAAGAAAGTCTTGAAAAAATTTCCGGTAAAAAAGTCCTGATAAAAAGTTCTGAAAAAAGAGTCCCGACAAAAAAATGTCTTGAAAAACAAGTCCTTCAAAAAGACCAGAAATAAAGCCCTGAAAGAAATCTTAAAACAGTGTTCTGACAAAAAAAATGTCCTGAAAAAATGTCTTGGAGAAACAGTTTTGGAAATAAAGTCTTAAAAGTTGTGAAATAGAGTCGTGAAAAAAGTACTGCAAAAAGAGTCCTAAAAAATTATTATCTTCATATAAAACAACAGAAATAAATTTCCTTGAAAAAAACCCGAAGGAAGTCCGAAAGAGATTCCTAAAAAAGTCCTCAAGGAAAGTCCTAAAATAAGTCCTGAAAAAAGAGTCCTGAACGGATTCCTGAAAAAAGTCACGAAAAAGAGTCCTGATAAAATATCCTGTCCTGTAATAACAGTGTTGAAAAAGAGTTATGAAAATAACATCGTAATGTAATCCTAAAAAAACATTTCTGAAAAAAAACTCTGTGAAAATGTCATTAAAAAGGTCATTAAAAAAGACCTGAAAAAGTTCTGAAGAAATTGTCCTGAAAAAATCCCAAAAAGAGTCCCGAACAAGAAGTCATAAAAAATAATCCTATTAAAAATGTCCTGAAATATAATACTGAAAAAGCCCTGTAAAGGAGGATTGAAAAAAACATTCCCGAAAAAATAATTCTAAAAGAAATGTAATAAAGAAAATTCTGAAAAAATCGTAAAAGTCCTGAACAAGTAGTTCTTAAGAAAATCTCGAAAAAGTCATGAAAAATAATCCTATAAAAAATGTCCTGAAATATAGTACTGAAAAAAGTCCTGTAAAGGAGGCTTGAAAAAAAAATTCCCAAAAATAATTCTAAAAGAAATGTAATGAAGAAAATTCTGAAAAAAATTTTAAAGTCCTGAACGCAGTTCTTAAGAACGTCTCGAAAAAGTCCCGAAAAAAGTCCTGGAAATAAATTCATGTAAAAATAGTCGTGATAAAAGCCGTGAAAGGAAGTCCTGAAAAAGTCCTGAAAAATAATCTTCATACGAAATAAAAATAGGGGTTACCCGTTAATAAACGTTTATTATAATAATAATAAAAATTATTATTTAATACCAGAAATAAATGTCCCGAAAAAGAGTCCCAAAAAGTCCTAAAGGTAGTCGTACAATAAGTCCTGAAAGGAAGTCCTAAAATAAGTCCTGAAGGAAATTCAGAAAAAGAGTCCTTATGGAATATCATAAAAAATGGTCCTGTAAAAACAGTCTTGAGAATCGCCCTGAAAAAAAATCCCGAAAAGAGTCTTGAAAACAAGTCCTAAAAAAAGGCTTGCAAAAAGGCCTAAAATAAGTCCTTAACAAAATTCCTGAATTAAAAAGTTTTTAAAATAGTCTTGAAAAAAAATAGCTAATAATATCTTAAAATGTCATGGTAAAAAGTCCTTAAAAAGGTCCAAAAAAGGTCATAAAAGAAAATTCTAAAAAATGTCATAAAAGAAAATTCTAAAAAATGTCACGAAAAATATTCTGAAAAATTTGTTCTGAACAGAAGTTCCGAAAACGTCCCGAGTAAAAATTCCTCAAAGAAATATCCTGTTAATCAAATTTTGAAAAGAAATCCTGAAAATAAAGGTCCTGAAAGAAAAAATCTTAATAATAAGTCTTGAAAATATTGAAATATTCTTCAAAAGTCCTAAAAAAGAGTTTTGGAAACATTGTCCTGGAGTCCCAAAAAGGCTAAAAAACAAAAAACTGTTAAGGTAAGTATTCGGAAATACGAAATTTTACCAAAAGCTTTTCAGTTCTTCGGATTATTAAATAAGACTTATGTTCAAAGTTTGATGTCAATTGCTGTATTCGATTCTGAGATACAGCGCGCACAGACACACATACCCTCACAGAGACATACATTCTTTTCCAGAATTTTTAAATCCGCCTCTAGGTACCTAAAAACGGATATTTTCGCAAAAAAAAGATAATTCAACTCATGTATAAAAATGTGCATCTAAAACGGTGGACAAACAAATTTGCAAGTGGATAAAAATTTATTTACCTTCACCTGCGGCTCGTTCCGCAAACATCGTTCTCGTGATTAATAGCCATCATTATATGCTCGTTGTACAATATACTATTTTATATTGACAATTTTAGTAAACAGCTAACTTTAATTAAACAGTGGCCGTTCGTGTCAGATTTTTCCATCTCAATTCATTCTCGAAATGACTCGTGCATAGAAATAAAATTTATCCAAATTCTAACCTTTTGTGGTATTACCCCACAATACTTGTGATCGTGATTTTTTTTTCAAAATTTTGTTTTACCCAAATATATGTTTTGGGGTCCCTAGATGCCATTTCAACAATTTCTGGAAAAAAAATTTGCGTCTGTGTGTGTGTCTGTGTGTCTGTGCGCGCTGTATCTCAAAAACTAATAGAGCAATTGATATGAAACTTTGAACATAAGCTTTATTTGACAATTCGAAGAACTGAAAAGCTTTTGGTAAAATTCTGTACGGCGGAAGTGGGAACCGTTTTTTTTTTAATATTCTTTTAAATATGGAAAATTTTAAGAAAACATTCAAATAAATATTGAAGACAACTAAGAAATGAACATGTTTTGTTTGAAAATATTTTTCATAAAATTATTTTTATTGGAGAAAAAAAATTATTAATTTTTTTTTCATTTTTGGTTTATAGTTACGAAACGATAATAGTTATAGCTTTACATAATTAATAATTGTAAAGAATGTCAAATTAATCAACTTATAAAAAATAAGTTTTTTTCGAAATCTTTTTGGTTTCTGAGTAAACTGACTATTAAACTCAACTCACGTGTCACAATTTTAGGTTATGTCGCAGACGACCGATATAAATTCAAAATGCGCATGCTCGCATACTAGATCTAGGATGGAAATAGATCGTGTCCTATTTTCATCCAATTTATTGTTAAAAATTTGATTTCTATATTACAATTTATTTACAGGTATACAATTTATTTCAACGTATACATTCCTTTTCGAATGTATACGTGTCTGCTTGTGCGCGCTGTATCTCTACTACATCAATTAACATCAAACTCTGAACATAAGCTTTATTTGATAATCCAAAGAACTGAAAAGCTTTTGGTAAAATTTCGTACACCGGAAGTGGGTGTTTACCTTAACCGTTTTTTATTTTTCTCAGATATTTTTTTAAATATTAAAAATACCACAAAACTTGAAGACAACAAAGAAATTAACATCTTTTGTTTAAAAATATTTTTCGTAAAATGTCTGGTTTTTGAAAAATAATAGTTATTAATTTTTTCTTGTCATTTTTGGTTTATAATTATGAAACGATAATAATTACAGCAAATTTATTTTAATAATAATTGTAGAGAATGCGAAAATGAACAACTTATAAAGAATAAGTATTTTTCGAAATCTCTTTGGTTTTTAAGTAAACTGACTATTAGAATTTAAAGTATAATTTGTCATTTTCATCTTTCATAAATTTGACATTTTAAACGTCAGAATCATCCGATTCTACAAAACGCTGTATGTACATTTAAAACATGATTTGAATTGAAAATAAACCATGAAAGTGTAAACAAATAACTATACCATCAAATCGGAGAAAGTAACATGATGGCCACATCACCATTTTTTATTTTTCTTACGATATTCTTTCAATTCTTCGCATGTAGTCATTGAATGCATCTTTTCTCCTTCTGTGTACTTTCAATATTTTTGATCAGAACAAGAAGTGTTTAAAGGGAATGCAATCAATTCTGGAATTTTTGTTGCTGTTTTGATGATGTTGGTTTGCGTTACGGTGGACGTGTCAGTGTTGCTAATTTCAGAAATTTTCGGGTCATCTGGCTTTCTTCTAGTGCAGTGGTAGCGAACTGATCCACCAAGGCTTTTTAAATGACCCACGCGTTGATTTTTTTTTATATAATAAAAGAGAGAAAGTGCAATTGAAAGTATAAAATGTATAAATATTTGATGGATTTGAGATTATAATGGCGGACGTTCGTTGTGAGCCTAAGCGGCGTGCGTGTGCAACAACGACGATGCACACGCACGCCGCTTAGTCTCACAACGAATGTCCGCCATTATCATCTCATACGCGTTTTTAAATTCATGACCTTTTATCTATCTCTTTTAAAATGTATTTTTTTCGCATCTTATTAAATAATATAAACGTTGTTAAATCGTTTTTGATTGAGAAAGTTGTCCATTATTCTGCCGAATCATTTTCTCCACAGGTGACGTCCAATCAAATGATAGCGGTTTCATTATTCAACAGGTGACGTCCAATCAAATGATAGCGGTTTCATTGCCCAACAGTTTAGTTGTTACTATGGTTACAGTTAATTTTTTTTCAGCGAACTGCCGCAAGTTCCAAATAGAAAAATTATTCGTTATAATTTAATACAAACAGAAAAATCTTTAGGTAATTATCTAATATGATGCGAAAAAGTATAGTATTAAACTCGTGAACAAGTTGGCCATTGCCACTTGGGTGAATTGCAACACTCGCCTATGGCTCGTGTTGCAAACTTCATCCTCGTGGCAATGGCCAACTTTCTCACTCGTTTAATAATATACTATTATACAACGTAGATGTTTGCTACTGTGCAGTGTATCATGTTTTAATTAGCCGCCGATTTGCTATGTTTATCATTACTATGGAACATATATCTCATCCCTGATGAAGCCATAAAAATAAATGGAACTAGACAAAAAAACCGTTTCATTTTACTAGCCCAAGCCGCAATTTAGTAATTATTGTCACCTGTTTTTTTTTTTTAATTAAAATGATTGGTACCTAAATTTTAAGACTAATAGTAAAAACATGCAAATCAACAACGAATTTTGACTATGAGTAACCATCAACTTCAGATATACGAAACCTTATGAAACGAAAGCTTACTCAATGAACTTTTAAATTATGGAATAATGTATAGCATGTTCCATTTGAAAAAAAATAGAAATTGTGCAGTTTGCGAATATCTATCACCCTGTATAATACGCTGAGTTATGTTTTGGTTAATAGAGTAATTTTGAAGACTAAAGTTCAACTAAACTTTACCACTAAATTAGAATGAATTATATTTATCAGTTTCAGGGGAGCACTTTAACATTTTTGTTCAAATTTTTGTATAAATAACTGAATAACACAAAAACGTCCCGGTTTCAACCCCCACAACCTAGGTCATTTTAATCTCCAAGTAACGAGGAATCCAAAAATGCTAAAATATACAGGGTGTTCCATTTAAAAAAACATAAGTTTGGTCTGTAACTTTGTTATGAGACACCCTGTATAAATTTAAATATTTTTAGGGCATGCAGCTCACTATTCTGCACAACTTTTGTATAAAACATTAAAAAAAAATTGACAAATAAGCACGTGATTTACCGTTCCCAG
This sequence comes from Ocypus olens, assembly GCA_910593695.2. Taxonomy (NCBI): domain Eukaryota; kingdom Metazoa; phylum Arthropoda; class Insecta; order Coleoptera; family Staphylinidae; genus Ocypus; species Ocypus olens. The sequence goes on along the minus strand of OU343053.1, from coordinate 12,901,479 downwards.
AGTTCTGAAACACCCTGTATATGACTCCATATATCTATATATGACCGTCATTGCGCGATAACGCAAAATTGCCCGTAACATATACCTTTACGTCCTTAAGCCGCGTCCTCACTGAGTCGACATTGTCGATCGACTCTGTCTATCGACACTGTCGACTTAGTGTGTACGCGTCAATCGACTTCGTCAATCGATCGATCGACCTGTCGATTGGTTTTCCATAAACTGTCGGTAAAATCAAAGGGTAGTCGAGTCGAATCCAGAGTGTGGACGTGCTATTCGGCGTTCGACATCGGCAAACAGATTAGTAATCAATGTGAGTGTGTCGTGACACGTTGTTTGTAGGTACTTGGTCCGTTGAAAAATGGAATGGGAAAAAGGAAAAGTGATAGCGTTTATTGAAGCGTACAAAGCAAAAACTAATCTATGGAACAGTAAAAGCAAATATTGTAAAGACCGAAATATGAGGCACGATGCCCTGATGGAAATGTCGATATCGTCCCTTTTAAGTGTTCTATCAGATTACTACCGCTGTACCGATTTCTACTTTCCAGGCTTGGTCGAACCCAAAATCTTCTTTTACGCGAATATTTTCTTTTTTTAGACGCGATAATAACAAATGCGGCACAAGCAATAATCACGTCTTCTTCATCAAACATTTTCGTTTCGACTGATCGACAAACTTTCTGTCTACTTGGTGTGGACAGGTGAAGTCTTGAAGATTTGTTGGTCGACAGTGTCGATAGACAGAGTCGATCGACAATATCGACTCAGTGAGGACGTGGCTTCACACATATTATTATTATCACATATCAATATATCCACGACAAAGACAGTAATAACACACATATTATTATTATCACATATCAATATATCCACGACAAAGACAGTAATGAGATAGTTGATAATAAACAAAAGATGCCTTTAACACTGGGTTGTTGTGAAAGATGTGTAGCTGAGAATTGTTGCCTCCCCCCTTCTTATTTATTACCGGCACATTGTTCGCCGCAATGACCGCAGCTCAAAACTATCGCCGGCACAGTATTCTGTAGTCGATTTTTTCGATTAATGCAGTATCAGGCACAGAACTGCTTTCTACGCGAGATCTTGAGATCTTCGGCTGTTGCGACCATGGAGACTTTTGATCGGGATGGCTTAGTGGATATTTTTCAGTTGGTTTCAAGGAGATTGACTAAAAGCCATTTACCTATCAAAAACTGCGGGGTCCTTTCTGGAATGAATTAAGATTAGGCAAAACAATTTTTTCCATCAATTCATTCTTGAAATTTGTGTCGATTCAATGGGTCGTGCAAACAAATACAATTTATCCGGCCAAAGTCTAACCTCTTGTGGTATTACCCCTGAGTAAAACACTTTTCAAAATGATGGTACGTTCACTCAAAAAACATTTGAAAGTCAAATTAAATTTTTTGAGTGTATTACTCAGTCATAAACTTGGCGCGCATATTTACTGCATCATAGAATGGGGATGTTCAGGTCATTTGAATAGAGAAGAACCCCAGATTGGGCATGATTTCAACTGTGGCTTGATGCCAATGGCGTACACATTTTACGGAAAGGTAAACCCTGTCAACTGTCAATTTTTTAAATTAGTGGGAACATTATATTTTCATATCTTCAGTCAAACTATTAAAATCTGGAGTATAGCTGAATAGCGCTAACCGCAAAAATCGGTCAAACTAGGTCAATTTTTACTTTTTATTATCTTCAAGTAGTAAAATGCTGACACTCAAAAATTCAAGCATTTTTGGTATTTTTAAGACCTAGCTTTCAGAAGAATGTCGCACTGCAGTTTTATAATTTCATTTTTAAGCGTGCCTATCAAAATGAAATAACTCCACAACTGATTAACCCTTTGACCTACAACCACGAGTACTTCTCTTGTTTAAATGTTCGGAAAAAACACAACTACCACAAGCATATCTCGTGGTGCACCGCTTGGGCCAATCACAGCGAGCTCGAGCTCAACTCTTGGCGAGCCGCTTGAGCCAATCAAATCGAGCACGAGCTCAACTCCTGGCGCAGCGCTTGCGTTAGTAGTACTGCACAATGAATGCATTTTCTTGCGAAACAGAATTTTTTGAAGTCCATATTTTACGTTTTCACTTGTGCCATGAAAAAGCATGAATTTGTGAATTATTCCGTCTCGCCTGCATGGCTTGAATCGGTACACGTGCGTCGCGACTGGGGCGCTATTAAAAGTGCACGCATTTGGTCGTAAGGAAAGTAGGCCAAAGGGTTAAATGTTTACGTCCTCTTTAAATGGGTTAATTAATCATAAACTGAATAGAGACTTCGATTTTCGAAAATCGTACCACATTTGGGAGCTCCCAAATACCGTGATTGGGTCGGTAGGTACGGATATATTTTGATTTTTTAATTATTCTTAAGCTTTTGAGTTGATACTAAACATGGTTGACACACCCGTAAAACTTTAAATTGAAATTTAACCCCACTTCCGCACTTTTTGAATTTCCAGCCTCCCACTTAAACTTAAAGCTCTGTAGCGCTGGCGTCCTGGGGTGAAACCTGATGAAATTTGCGGAAATCGGATACCTCTTTGGCAACACTGTTGAACTTCCAAGATCCTCTGTTGTTATTTAATTCCCCCAGATTATAATTTCCCGCCCTGAAAATCCCCAGTTTTGAATTTCCCGCCACTAAATTCATTAAGATTTTGACAGTTGACAATCATTTTGGGTTTAAGTTTCCCAGATTTGAATTTCCCGCCACTAACACTAAATTCCTTCAGATTTTGACAATTGACAGCCATTTTGGGTTAAATTTTCCCAGGATTTGAATTTTTTAATTACTCGGTCGGTCATAAAATTAGCGCATATTTATTGCTTCGTAGAATGGGGATATTCAGGTCATTTGAATAGAGAAGAACTCCAGACTGCGCCTGATTTCGACGGTGGCTTGAAACCAATGGCGCACACATTTCACGGAAAGGTAAACCTTTTTAGAGGATTTTAAAAATGAGAACCAAAAAATGAAGATGTGGCCATCATGTTACTTTCTCCGACTTGACGGTATCATTTATATTTACGCTCTCAGGGTTTATTTTCTATTTAAATCATATTTTAAATGTACGTCGTTTTGTAGACTCGCATGAAACTGACATTCAAAACGTCAAAATTATAAGATGGAAAAATTATACTTCAAATTCAAAAACTCAGTTTACTCAAAAACCAAAGAGATTACGAAAGAAACTTATTCTTTATAAGTTGTTCATTTTGCCATCCTCTACAATTATTATAAACATCATTTGTAACTATTATCGTTTCATAATTATAAACCAAAAATGAAAAAGAAAAAAAAAATTTTTTTCTGGAATAACAATTTTTATGAAAAATGTTTTCAAACAAAATAAGCTCATTTCTTTGTTACCTTCAATATTTGTATAAATGTTTTTGTGATATTTTTCATATTTAAGAAAATATTGGCAAAAAACAAAAAACAGTTAAGGTAAACACCCACTTTCCGTGTACAAAATTTTACCAAAAGCTTTTCAGTTCTTCGGATTACCAAATTAGACGTATGTTCAAAGTTTCATATCAATTGCTCTATTAATTTTTGAGATACAGCGCACACAGGCACACACATACACAGCAGACACAATTTTTTTTTTCCAGAAATTGTTGAAATGGTATCTAGAGACCCCAAAACGATCAGAGTACTTCGTAACGGAGAAAGTAAAAAGGGGTCAACTATCAAGTTTTTCTGTTATTTTTGGTGTTTAAAAATTATTACCCCTTTCCAAGTGCCACCGACTAGCGACCCACGGGCTAGTATTACAAAAATAATTAACCAAATTTTTCCCACTTCTCAAAAAGGTTCGTAATCACTGGCCTAGTGTATTTTTTGCAATCTCAATTTTTGCATCAGATTTTCGACCAAAAATGGTACTTTTTATAACAAATAGCTATTATTTTGCAAAAAAAAATATTTTTTAAAACCGCTACGTCAATTAATGTAAAACATAAAAAAATGTCGTAATTGGAAATAAATTGAGAAATTCAGAAGCGCTAATGACGAATATGCCAATACAAACGCACTTTCGGCATTTTGTCCTTTACGAGTTTACGTCACCAGCTTCCGAAATCTGGCAACGTCACACACCAACAAGCGTGAAAAGTGTTAAAGAATGAATACAACATTTATGTTTACGAGATAGCCTCCTATCATCAACGAACAGGTTTACAATCGGCGCGATTAATTAGTGAATGAGTGTGTTAAAAATATAATGGGAAAATACGCGGTGCAAATTTCGAGGTGCAAAGATGTGGAGCAAATAGAAGAGTGCCCACACAACGGTACGAAAATAGTACAGACACACACACGCGGGCGATTCCGCGTGCTTTTTATTACGACACCTTTGTTTTTCGGTTGCAACTTATTTTTGGGGCGCCACGTTGCCAAAATGTCTGCATGCGAGCAAACGTGGGAACATTGAAAAGGAAGCCCACTGAAAAATTCTCTTCCCGTTGATGGTTATGCGCTGACGTGGCGATTTTGGCCAAAACACAGCATTACACTTTTAGGTGAATCATAGCCGCGGTGACGGTGCGTTTCCGTTTTATTAAATTTTTACTTTCCTTGCTGCAATTTGCATAAAAGGATTATTATGTTGAGTAAAAATATTGCTAGTTATGAAATGAATTTGTTATAATTATTTTCATATTATATAAGTCAAAGGCGAAGGTATAGTACAATCGCGCAGAGGTGACAGTGACTCATCGCTCCATGTTGCCTGAATTAAGTTTCTAGTAAACGTATGTCCATAAAATAATTCGATTCAGTCTAGGCGGGAAATTTAAAAATTCTCGAGCGTGCAAATATTTTCCCGACGAAACTTTGCGAGTGTATTTTTCGGCAATCGGTAAAGACAACTGGAAATTTGTCATTAAATTTAACCTTTTTATTAATGAAATGGATACAATCAATTCTGCTCTTAACTAAATCGAAATCGGAGACGGTCAAAACCAGATACAAGCACGTGAATTTTGAGGTTAGAATAGATTGAATGAGAAAAGACATACGTTGCACTTAGCCCTTGAATTTACATATAGACACACGTTTCGTATTTTATTTCGTTTTTCTTAAGCATGCGAACTAGTATAGATATTTATCCAGACGCGATTATTAGATCGAAAAAGCATGAGTCACTGTCACCTCTGCGCGATTGTACTATATACTAATGAGAGATACATTTCGAAGTAGCTGATAATGATAAAGAATACCTCGAGGCAAAAAAAATATTTGACATAATTTTAAATTCCGTTTTAAATTGCGATGAAACAACGTTCTTTTTAAATCCTACAAATAATAAAGTTCCGGTTAGGAAGGGTCAGAAAAACATCCATAATTGTAATGAGTTATTGCAGTAACGCTCTTTTGGAGCTTTTATTTTGTGGTAACGTGACGTCGCGAGATATTTCGCTGGAATTTAAAAAACCGATTAACAATCGAAACATTTTTTTTCATCCTATTTATATTTATTTGACGAGTACTGTAACTTGCTTGAAGAATTTTTTAGAATCTGGTCATTCGTTCAGGAGTTATTCTTAAGGGGGTAAGTGCCGCATCGAAAATCGATGCATTTTTTATGGTCAGCATATACGTAATTCTGAAGTTAATATCAAATATTTAGAAATGATATTTTACATATTTACAGAGGAAGGGTTAAACTATTCGTCTATAGAAATTGATTTTTTTTTTAAATCATCGGACAAACTGTATAATTTATCCTGAAAATTACCAATATTGGATGGATATCTGGAGCTTTTCTCTGCAAAGAATTCAAAATGTAATGCTATAGAAAAATAGTTTATACCTTTGAAAATAATATGTACGTGATAAAATTGTCATTTGTTATCAAATAATATCGCAAAAACGTAAGAGCTGCATCTCTGCAAACACGAATTTGCTTCATTTTCACCGCTGTAATGAACGCCACCTGCATGAAACATATTGTACCAACCCTGGAGGCATGCACCAACACATTTACGTATTCGGTAAAATTTCGGGCCGAAGATAGTGGCGATTATCATTTTCTATTATTAGACCATTCTAAGATAACATTGGCGCGAGGCACTTACCCGCTTAAGAAACCCGTAAACAATTGTTTCAATTGAAAATGGAATTGATTTTTTTAATTCTATTTATATTTATTTGATAATTACAGTACTTCGCTTAAGAAGGAACACCACCTTGAGCGCTGAAAAAAAGGTCATTTTCGTATTTTATTTTCGGTATGAAAACAAGTCAGGAGGGCAAATCGTTTTTGATGGTTTTATTTAATGATAAACCGGCTTCCAAAATATTTTTTTTCGCGCTGATCGTGGCCACCTTGAGGCCGCTGCACCAGGTGGCGCAGATGTCCTCTTGCGCGAGATCGCCCCACTGCGGGGAGATTTCTGGTCCCCCAAGTCATCCTGCAATTAAAATCGGTTCGGAATATTATTCTACATATTATTTCCCAACGAAACACGGGAGCTTTTTTGAAAAAGTTGATTTTTACGAAAATGGTGGCCTTCCGAACAAAAAACTCATTGTCAGCCCCAAAAATTCGTATAACGTGCACCAAAAATCGAAATTTCAAAATATCGAAAATCCGGCTCGTATTTCGTTAGACAATTCAATTCTTAATACAGTCGGCAAAACCGCGTCGAAATCGGATGTAAACTTTCCGAGAATTTTCCTCCCCAGTTGTGAAAAATACTGTTTCGAGATTTTTTGGGAAAGTTTAACTTGAGATAACTTTCTCGTTTGTTCAATTTGCACGACGACTATTAAGTATTATATGTTTTCGGCATCGGTTAACACGAATCTGAGGTCAAATTTGCAAAGTTCAAGATGGCGGATCCAATATGGCGGACCTAAAGAAATTTGTATCAACCTATTTTGACCAAAATTTGGATATAAGGGTTCTTGGGGTCGCCGAACGTGAATTTATTATCAGATTAGTCAAATTCAAGATGGCGGACCAAAAAATGTATTTATCAATTTGGAATGTGTCAACTTCACTCGTTTGGCGTCGTCATTAACAAAAAAATTGTAGCACGTCGGACCGACCTGAAGCTGCAAAACCTGCATTATTTGCATACTATCGTGAAGTTCATCATTGTAATTACAAGCAGCAATACCGGCCGCGATGTCGACCTCTGACTTCCCAGAATGGACAACTTTTGGAGCTATCTGCCAGAGCGTCGCGTTGAAACTTTCGTTCCCATTTTTCGTAAACCCGCCTTGTCACCTTTGCAGCAAGTCATCCCGGCTCAGTTCTGCGTAGACAGGACCAGAGCCCTGCAGAAGCGGGTTTTTGAAAGCCCGGCCCGGAGCTGAATATTCAAAGCCCGGCCCGGCCCGTCCCCGAAAAATGTTGAATTAAATAAATAAAATTACTGGACCCAAGTACTCCGTAAAATTCCTAAAATACATTGAATTCATGTTAAAAAAAATTTCTTTTCAATTCACTTAGTTGTTGCTTTCCAAATTATAATAAAATTAAATTTATCCAAGCCCGGCCCGGGTTAAATTATCCATCGGAAAGCCCGACCCGGCCCGGAGTTTGAAAAATGCGGCCCGGCCCGGCCCATGCAGGCCTCTGGACAGGACCGGAGAGGGTCGAAAATCTCCTTCTTCATCGCTGGCTTGTGTCGATATCCCTGAAGTACACCCGTCGCTTTTGCCTTCTGCCAGGAGCACCTGACGCTCGCTTAGCGTGCCGAGACGTTTTTTTTTCCAAAATCGTCTCGTTAACCGGTTTAAATGTTTCTGGCAGACTTGGGATGAATGCTAAACTAAAGTACACATCCCAAGGAATATTTTAAGCCAAAAAACAAAAAATCGATTTTTTTGAATAGGTCAAGGTGGTGTTCCCCCTTAAAGAATTTTCCAAATCTGATTATGCATTTAAGAGTTTTCCCTAAAAAAGGCAAAAATAATTGAAATTCGAATTTAATTTTTTTATCGTATATAATTTATTTGATGAGGACAATACTTTTTTTCAAGAATTTTTCATATCTAGTCATCTATTCTGGAGTTATTCTTAAAAAATCGAACAACAATTAAAAATGGAATTTAATTTCTTATCCTATTGGTATTTATGTGATGCGTGTTTTTTTTTTTAGAAAAAAGGAAGGATGGTTGACGAGAATTCGGGTTGAGGAATTGCGGATGATTTGGAATTGGCGTAAGCATGTACTATTCGGCCACTAACGATAATTACGTTGAGATTTCATTTTAATAATAAATAGGCCATACACTAGACATCTATGGACCCGCACGGCCACTTCTTCGTTCCGAAAAAGTGACCGCACGGATGGAATTCGAACCCACGATGATGAGTGTTAATTTAAAAAAATAATAAAGTAGTAGTAGTGAAATTCAATGCTTGAAGAATTTGTCAAACGTGGTCATCCGTTCAAGAGTTATCCTGCAAAAAACGATAAATAATTGAAAATAAAATTGAGTTTTCCATCTTATCTACATTCGGCGTCAAAAAAAAAAGCGCCACTCGAAAAATCGCGAAAAATACTCGATTTTTCAAACCGTCGTAACTTGGTTCAATTTGGTCGAAAATCGATGAACCTTTCAGTTTGGGAAAGATTCAAGTTTTATCTTTAAGAATGTGTAGTTGATTTTGACCCCAAGTCCAACCCACCCCCCGTAACAACGCGATGGAAAAAAATGTTTTTTATGTAAAAAATTGTCCAAATTTGACAACCTGTACCGTGCGCAAAAAAAATCGGCGGGAAATTTCACCACAATGGCAGAAAAATTTAATCAATTTCCTTCAAATGCCTTAAAAAATCGAGTCGTTTCGATGTTTAGAGTTTTTGCAAAATGACCTTGTTCCAGCGCTTGTAGAAATTTTTTCAAATAACAACGATCTTTACCTTCCATATAATATAATATGATTTCAGCAAGACGGCGCATCCCCGCAACTAGGCGCGTTTTTTTTTAATGTAGAAATTCTTCTTGAACATTTTGAATATTTTCGAGGCTAATTCTGCGCATTTATCTCTCTCGAGGGCTATTTTATCCACCTAATCCACCTATTCGTAAAGCAATTGTCAAAAAAACGCGCATGGTGCGGAGGTGCGCCATCTTGCTGAGACCATACTGTATTATATAAAAGGTCAAAATCATTTTTGTTTACAAAAACACGCTGGAACAAGGTCATTTTGGAAAGAACTCTAAATATCAATTTATCACCTTCAATTATCATTTACTCGAAAAATGTCTTATGTAAGATAACAATATTTTTATATTGCCAGTTCGACAATGAAAAGATCTCTCGAAATCAATAACAAAAATAAGGGGTTGCCATTTAAAAACAAATGACGAGTCAAAATCGACTTTCATGTAAAAATGTGTATTTTTATAAAAGAAAATCGACCTGTTCGAGGATTTTTTCCAAAAATATTTTATTTCGATTTCATTGAATATATTCCATACTTTAGGCGCGCACTGTGTATATACAGGGTGTCCGAAAAGTATGGAATATCCCGTATAGCTCAGTAAATATCCACTTTAGAGAAAAAAGTTTTAAATAGAAGTTATTTAACACTTGGTTATCTACCACCTTGGATATATCAATTTTATTTTTTGCTGTAAACAAAAGAGCAAAGAATAACACTTACATTTTTTTAAATGATAAGGCACATCTTTATTATACTCATTTGATGGAGTTTTTTTTTTCTCTTTTCAACGGCATAAAACTTGATTACCTTTACATTAGAAAAATTTCAAGGATATTTATTTTCATTTCATTAATCTCAAGTCGTACATGTAGTATTTAAAAACCGAATTTACCACTGTCAAATCATAAATGGTTTACACTTTGAATATTTGCTGTTAGTTTAGTTTAATTACATTATTAATTTGTTAAACAATTTAAAAAATAAATATCCTAGATATTTTCTTGTTTTTATTTTTTTTTAGATAAAGGTAATCAAGTTTTATGTCGTTGAAAAGAGAAAAAAAACTATCAAATGAGTATAATAAAGATGTGCCTTGTCATTAAAAAAATGTAAGTGTTATTCGTTGCGCTTTTGTTTATAGCAAAAAAATAAAAATGATATATCCAAGTGTTAAATAACTTCTATTTAAAACTTTTTTCTCTGAAGTGGATATTTACTGAGCTATATATAGGGGATATTCCATACTTTTCGGACACCCTGTATATTAGACCCTAGGTGGTCTTGGAATGTGAATGAAATTTTTGCGGAATTTATTTCGTTGTTATATTGCACAATTCCTATCGTGCTTCTTTATGCCAGAAGTTTTAGTTTTTTTGACACTTTTGTAGTATCACTTGTGTTTTATAAGAAAAGAAGTCGACGCGTGTGTAAATAAAAATCAATTAAATAAACTCAAAAACGCAAAATTTCAAAACTTCACAAATCACTTTTCTTCAAAAGCCGAATTGATTTTGAAACAAGGAATCTCTATAAATTCATGGCCAAATAATTTTTGCGTTTTAAAAAACTAAAATAATTTTGAATTCTGTTATATTCAATATACAGGGTCCTGCATCTCACTTGCCGTCTTCTATAGCTCAGTTACTAATTAAGTTGGAATTTCGATATTTTGCAGAATATATTTGCATCCTAGAATGCATTTCAGGAAAATATTTTTGATCATACAGGGTGTCCCAAAAAAGTGAGACGTCATGATGATATTTTTTTTTAGATTACATACTGTATATTTTATTGCATATTTGGGTATCTTTTATGGTTGCCTACATACTCCTATAATTTGATTGAAATCTGTCAAAGGAATGTTTTAATTTTAGATTTAATTATGAAGCACAGTGTCTTTTGGGTAAATTTGGAAAGTTTCAAATCAAATTTTCAAATTCAAATTATTTTTATATTTTTTAAAACCCTCGAAAAGTGTGCCGATTGGTCTTATCTATATTTATACGATGAGTACATCACTTTGCCGGAAAAAGTTGGCCAAATTTGATCATCCGTTCAAGAGTTATCCTCTGAAACCCAAAAAAAAACAATTAAACAACGAATTTAATTTGTTGGTTCTATCTACATCTTTCGGATAAATATAAAACTTTTGCTGAAAGAATTTTACAAATCTGTTAAAAAAACAAACAAAATATAGCCTGAATATTCATATATTCAGGCTATAATTCATTTTATTGAATTTATTTAATGCTTTCTGCAACAAGTATGGTTGTTTCTAATTTATTTAATTTTTTAGTCTACACACTTTGCTAAAAGAATTTGAAAACTCTGTCTTTTCGTTTAAGAGTTATCCTCAACAATAATAGAAAATAATTGAACGGCGAATGTATTTTTAATCTCATATACATCTGTCCAATGGGTACACTTTGCTGAAAGAATTTTCAAAATCTGTCCTTTCGTTCAAGAATTATCCCAAAAAAAAAAACAGAAAACAATAGAACTACAAATTTTTTGGGACGTATCTGCATCTATTTGATGATTACAACATATTGCTGCAAGAATTTGCCAAATTTGGTGATGCGTTCAAGAGTTATCCTCAAAAAGAAACAATTGAAGACGAAATAATTGGTCCTATCTACATTTATTCGATAATTTCAACACTTTTCTGGAAGAACTTTAAAAAAATGCTATTTTGTTGAAGAGTTATTATTTCAAACCCGCAAAACAATTGAAAGGCGAATTTAATGTTTTATTTTATGTACATCAATTCAGTGTGTACAATACTTTGCTGGAAGAATTTTCAAAATCAGATCATCCGTTCAAGAGCTATCCTTAAAAAGGAAGAATTGAACGGCGCATTTTATTTTCCATTCGACACTTTGCTGGATTAATTTTCAAAATCTGGTCATCTTTTCAAACAATTAAACGACGAATTTATTTTTTTGTTTTTACCTGCATCTATTCGATGAGAACAACAATTTGTTGGAAGAATTTTCAAACTCGGCCCATTCTTTCATGAGTTTTCTTTAAAAAGTCAAACAACAATTTAAAAGTCGAATTTCTGTTTTTACTTTCTCGGTTACGAAGTACGAGAAAGTATTGTGATCGTGAAAATTTTTTCAAATTTTTTTTTATGGAAATGTCCGATTTCGGGTCCTGGGATGCCATTTCAACAATTTCCGGGAAAAAAAATTGTGTCTGTGTGTGTGTCTGTCTGTGTATCTGTGTGTCTGTGCGCTCTGTATCTCAAAAAGTAATCAAGCAATTGATATGAACCTTTGAACATAAAACTTATTTGACAATCCGATGAACTGAAAAGCTTTTGGTACAATTTCGTACAGTGGGTGTTTACCTTAACCGTTTTTTTTTCCAATATTGTTTTAAATGTGAAAAATAACACAATAACATTAAAATAAATATTGAAGACAACAAAGAAATGAACATCTTTTATTTAAAAATATTTTTCATAAAATTATTGGTTTCCGAGAAAAAAATGTATTAATTTATTTTTCATTTTTAGGTTATAATTATGAATTGGTCGCTTTATCTAAAAAACTAATACAGGAATTAACATGAAACTTTGCGCTGTATCTCAAAAACTAATCTAGGAATTAACATGAAACTTTGAACATAAGTCTTATTTGATAATCCCAAGAAAAGAAAAGCTTTTGGTAAAATTTCGTACACCGGAAGTGGATGTTTACCTTAACCGTTTTTTGTTTCTTCACGATAATTTTTTTAATATAAAAAATATTACAAAAATATCTTAAAAAATATTAAAGACAACAATGAGATGAACATCTTTTCTCTGAAAATATTTTTTTATAAAATTACATTTTTCAGAAAAATAAATTCAAATTTCGAAAATAAATAATTTTATGAAAAATATTTATAAACAAAATATGTTCATTTCTTTGTTATTTTTAATATTTGTTAAAATATTTTTGTAATATTTCATATTTAAAAAATTATCGATAAGAAACAAAAAACGGTTAAGGTAAACACCAACTTCCGGTGTACGAAATTTTACCAAAAGATTTTCTTTTCTTGGGATTATCAAATAAGACGTATGTTCAAAGTTTCATGTTAATTCCTAGATTAGTTTTTGAGACACAGCGCGAAATTTGTATTTCACCTGACCTTACGTAGATGTCACAAGGTCAAACCAAGGTCACTATGTCACTACATTATGTTCCCCTCCAAACATTTTTTGTATCATTGATAGTTTCAGAGAAAAACGATATAAACTATCCTGAATTTTTGATCTTTGATAGAACCTCAAAACTTTTCCCCTGACTTTTCCGCGGTCTAACTTATGTTTTCATCATTCATGGGCGTGAAATACCACAACACCAGTGAATACAGCTCGTGGGCCTCTCAGGCCCAACGTATTCTCTGTAGGGTTAAATAGGTTTTTCCCATTGCGGCAGGTAAAAAACTGTTTTTTTTAACATTCCTCTTTAAATGAATAATAATTGTAGAGAATGCTAAAATGAACAACTCAATAACAATAAGATTTTTCGAGGTCTCTTTAATATTTGAGTAAACTGACAATTAGTATTTGAAGAAAAATTTATCATTTTCATGTTTCATAATTTTGACGTTTTAAACGTCAGTTTCATCCGATTCTACAAAACGCTCGATGTACATTTAAAATATGATTTCAATTGAAAATAAACCACGAAAACGTAAATATAAATGGCTATGATACCATCAAATCGGAGAAAGTAACATGATGGCCACATCACCATATTTTATTTAAATTAGTGGCTCCTCTGTCTCATTGGCAATTAACATGAAACTTAACATAAGTCTTATTTGATAATCCGAAGAACTGAAAAGCTTTTGGTAAAATTTCGTACACCGGGAGTGGGTGTTTACCTTAACTGTTTTTTTTGTTTTTTTCCAATAATATTTTAAATGTGGAAAATATTACGAAAACATTCAAATAAATATTGAAGACAATTAAGAAATGAACATCTTTTGTTTGAAAATATTTGTCATAAAATTATTGTTATTCGAGAAAAAATGTATATTTTTTTTCATTTTTGGTTTATAATTATGAAACGATAATAGTTACAGCAAATTTATGTGAATAATAATTGTAGAGAATACCAAAATGAACAACTTATAAAGAATAAGTTTTTTACTAAATCTCTTTAGTTTTTGAGTAAACTGAGTTTTTGAATTTGAAGTATATTTTTTCCACCTTTTATAATTTTGACGTTTTAAACGTCAGTTTCATCCGAGCCTACAAAACGCTCGATGTACTTCTAAAATATGGTTTAAATTGAAAATAAACCACGAAAGCGTAAATATAAATTATACCATCAAATCGGAGAAAGAAAAAAACATGATGGCCACATCACCATTTTTTTGTTCATTGACGTCTGCAACTAGGATATCTGCAGAACCGTTTTTTTTTTTGTAAATTTATGTTTTGGGTTCTTATATCTAAAACACAAACTTGGGATTAAAATGATGTAAGCATAATCTACTAGTGTAAATATTTTATGAATTTTAAATAAGTAATTTTGACCTTTCACATTACTTTTTTTTATAAACAGTGATATAAAACGATCAAAATTGTTCCATTTTAAATTACCTGAAAATGGATTATTGACGGTCTCAACCATCATCTTTATAAAAATTACGACTTTAAGCTTACTTAGCAAAAAAGTTCATCCACTAATGACACCAATGTCTATGTTTAAAGGCCTTTCATCGATTCACGGAGAATTGTATCTTATTTTTTTTAAATATTTTTTTGTGGTGAATCAGCTTCCTATTTTATTATCTGTTATAATCTCTTAGATAAGATAAAATTAAGTGCTGATGATTAAAAAAAATTGATGCAATATTATACTTTTAAGATTAAACACGCATTGAGTCAATCGCAACGATTCTTTCGTCATACTCTGTCTCCTTTACATGGTGACATGATACGTTTCAGATTACAAATTTTCTAAGAATTGTAATATAAAAAAATACTAATACTACCAAATTAATGACAGTTTAAAATTAGCTGTTTATTTATTTATTTAGTAAATATGTAGTGAGATTCCCAGAAGAATATTACATTGTTTGAAATAATTACAGAAGTTAAATACATTTAAAAAAATACGATATGGATATGGAACTATAAAGCTATAAGATCAGTGGCGGCTCGTGGAACATGTTGATGGTAGAGCCACTTATACATTATATCCCTTACCCCCCCTTTTTTTAAGAAAGAAAGAACGATTTATCTTCCTAGACCAAAGTAACTGGCGAAAGTGTTTTAAAAATTCTTGCTGAGACTGAAACTACAGGTAGTGCACGTTTTTCTAATATTAAAATTTTCAAAAATTCACAACTCGCGAAATAATTGGCGGATTTTCAAAAACTCTATTTAATTTGATAAAACGATGATTTGCAAATCTAATTTAATTTTTGCAGAATTTCGTCGACACGTTTTATATATATTTTTTTTAATTTTCACTCGAGTAGTACACAATTCGAAAACAAAAATTTTCAAAAATTCTCAACTCGCGAAATAATCGGTAGAATTTCAAATACTCCATTTAGATTGATAAAACTATCATTTGGAAATCCAATTTAATTTTTATAAAATTTAGTCGACGCGTTTTATATTTTTTTTTTAATTTTTTGATCGAGTATTACACAATTCGAAAACTAAAATTTTCAAAAATTCACAACTTGCGAAGTAATTGGTGGATTTTCAAAAACTGCACTTAATTCGATAAAACAATGATTTGCAAATTTAGTTTAATTTTTGTAGAATTTAGTCGACACGTTTTATATTTTTTTATTTTTTTTTCGAGTATTGCACAATTGGAAATCTAAAATTTTCAAAAATTCACAACTCGCGAAATAATTGATGGATTTTCAAAAACTGCACTTAATTTGATAAAACGGTGATTTGCAAATGTATTTTAATTTTTGCAGAATTTTGTCAACACGTTTTATATATTTTTTGCGCGAGTATTACACAATTCGAAAATAAAATATTCAAAAATTCACAACTCGTGGATTTTCAAAAACTGTACCTAATTTCAATGGCGGCTCGAGAAACATGTTGATGGTAACGCCACTTTACAAGGACGGATTTTTTTTCTTTTAAAGTCGAAAAGCTTAAACTTTCAGGGATAGCAGAAGAAATGTTTTCAAAAATTTTGGAACTATTCCTACGTGCCATTTGCATCCCTTGGGTTCGTTTTCCTTTTTTTGAGGACATTTTTTCTTTTCAAATCGGAAAGCCGAAATTTTCAGGGATCGCAGAGGATACAACTGGCTTTCAAAAAAATTAAAATGAATACAAATAAAAATAAAAAATTTAAAATAAAAATGAAAAATAAAAATGAAAATTGAAAATTGAAAATTGAAAATTAAAACTTGAAAATGAAAAATGAAAAATTGAAAATGAAAAATAAAAAACCAAAAATTAAAATTAATTTAGAAAAAAATTATGTTTTTCATTGATGGTGCAGCGCAGCGGAGCCGTCGATCTTCACCAATTACTTTTCTTACATTTTTACATTTCACAATTTCACATAAAGAACACAATTTCACATGCATCAAACTTAAGCCTAGGAAAAACTAGTTTTATCCTATAATGATATCATGCCAATAACTTCTTAGCAACGAGTAACGTTAAGATACCTTTAACAA
This sequence comes from Ocypus olens, assembly GCA_910593695.2. NCBI lineage: Eukaryota > Metazoa > Arthropoda > Insecta > Coleoptera > Staphylinidae > Ocypus > Ocypus olens. Next base: position 12,884,860 of record OU343053.1, on the reverse strand, counting down.
CAATAGTGTTGTTAAGAAATTCTTAGCAACACTAGTGTTGTAAAGAAATTTCTAACACTGGTATTGTTATAAGTATCTTAACGCAACTCGTTGCTATGGAGATATTGGCAAACAAACATTATTTCGCTTTTTTTGACGGTTTTCATTAAACATGCTTTTAAATTTAAAAAATAAACACACACGCAACGTTATTTGTTTATACATTACTCGAGAATTTAAAATCACTCGCTCCTACGTCGCTCGTGCTTTAAAATTTTTCTCTCGTAATGTAAAAACCTTCATAACGTTACTTATATCGTAAATTACTATTTCACCTTACCAACATTTATTAGATAATGTGCAGGGCGTTACAAATTATGTGCGTTAGCACTGTTATCTCGGTAACTATAAGAGATCGAGAGTTGGTTAAATTCAGGTAAAGTTGCGCATTTTAATGCAGAATTATTTGTTGAAAATAAATTTAAAATATTCTGACTACTTCCGGAGATATTCGAAAAAAAACGAAAATTTCAATTATGGTTTTTATGTTTTTGCGACTTACTGGTTATTTTGAAAAATCAACAGCACTTTCGTAAGACACTTTTGTAAGCTCAAAAATAATTATATTTTTCAAATACGATGTTTCGTTATTTTCAGCTGATCCATATATTTTGGACGAAAATATTTTTCAAATCTGGTCGTCCGTTTAAGAGTTACCTTCAAATCCAGCAAAAACACAATTTCACATCGAGGATTTTTTCGACCCCATCTCAGTTGCATAACTTAAATTTATAATTTATTATACGATTTATTTATTTATTCATGGGTGGGTCAATTATAAATTCACAAAAATTTCAAGTGAAATTCGAGAAAGTATTGGATTCAATTATGTACAATGAAAATGGAGACAATTTACCTAAGTTGCTAAACTTAAATTTAGGAAGAATAGAATCTTAATATCTACGTGCGAAACGAGTTAAAATTAATCTAAGCATGGACTTAAAACTTATTAAGTAATGTGAAACAGATTAAAATTGATGTACAGATAAGATAGATAATAAATATGTACAAAACCTAATATTTAGGTACAATATAGATTAAAATTGATGTATTGATAAAAATGATAATACAATAAATATGCAGGTAAACACAGATTAAAATTATAATGTAGACCTCTATTTCAAGTACCAAAAGACGTAATTTATTGGTTTTAGAGAAGAAAGCAACATCAAACATGTTGTTTATACTGGAGACTTCTTCGTTATACCGGGTGTGGCACTTAAGACGCCTCGGACCATAGCTCCTTTACGATAAAAGCTATCGAAAAAAATCTAAGAACAAAGTGGTGCATAGTTACCGTCGCTATGTTTTAAAAATATTTCTAATCATCAGTGGCGTGCCGTACTCCAGTGGCGTACCAAACTTATGTTTTTTTAAATGGAATGCCCTATTTTTTATTGCAGATTTGGAAAGTGCTCGACGAGTACTTATTTTTTTATCTAACATGTTATACCCTTCACTTTAGCGGTTTCGCTGTTATAACCCCTTCTTTCAAAATTGCGCCCCATTTTTGAGATTTTTTTGTAGAGAAACTAATTGACGCCGGCGCCTAAATTTTGAATTGAGGTACAGGTTAAGACCTCGTATACCTTCACATAATTTTTTTTCGGGTAATTTATGGCAAAAAAATAATTTTTGATTGATCTTCGCATGTTGTCATTTTTTCCGAAAATTTCAAATGGCACCCCCCTAAAAAAATTACGGCGTTGTACAGCCAAAACTCTAAATGTTTCATTGGTGTAAAAAAAATTACACATTGCATAACAAAATTTCGGAGAAAAAAGGAATTTCATCGCAAATGTCGGGAAACGTTTTCCGTTCCCAAGTGTGCCATGAGAAAACAAAAGATTGGTAATTGTCAAAGTACCAAAACAAATACACAAATACGGTCAACATAATAGTATGTACCTATTTATTCAACATGATATGAAAAATGCAGATTAAGAAAATTTAACAACTTAAACTAAATGTTCGAAATGACGACCTTCCTGCTGGAGGCATAACCGCATAACTTCTGGTGATATACCGCAGTTCATTATTTTCGGTAATAACTGCCTTCTTTCTAACTCTCCTTGGCCGTTTCACACTTCCCGTAGTACTAAATCTCTCCAACACTTTTTGAAACGCACGTTCATTTGGATGTGCCCTGTGCGGATATCTCGCAGCGTACACTCGTGATGCCAAGAAACAATTCTTGTTACATTCTCCAAGAATAAATATCATGTCAACCATTTCCTCTTGAGTTCGGAACATTTTTAGAACGTTTATCAAAAATGACTTATGGCTGCTACTGACGTCTAATAATTTACTTTGACAATTACCAATCTTTTGTTTTCTCATGGCACACTTGGGAACGGAAAACGTTTCCCGACATTTGCGATGAAATTCCTTTTTTCTCCGAAATTTTGTTATGCAATGTGTATTTTTTTTTACACCAATGAAAAATTTAGAGTTTTGGCTGTACAACGCCGTAATTTTTTTAGGGGGGTGCCATTTGAAATTTTCGGAAAAAATGACAACATGCGAAGATCAATCAAAAATTATTTTTTTGCCATAAATTACCCGAAAAAAAATAATGTGAAGGTATACGAGGTCTTAACCTGTACCTCAATTCAAAATTTAGGCGCCGGCGTCAATTAGTTTCTCTATAAAAAAATCTCAAAAATGGGGCGCAATTTTGAAAGAAGGGGTTATAACAGCGAAACCGCTAAAGTGAAGGGTATAACATGTTAGATAAAAAAATAAGTACTCGTCGAGCACTTTCCAAATCTGCAATAAAAAATAGGGCATTCCATTTAAAAAAACATAAGTTTGGTACGCCACTGGAGTACGGCACGCCACTGATGATTAGAAATATTTTTAAAACATAGCGACGGTAACTATGCACCACTTTGTTCTTAGATTTTTTTCGATAGCTTTTATCGTAAAGGAGCTATGGTCCGAGGCGTCTTAAGTGCCACACCCGGTATACTAAAGGAAAAAAAAATAAACACTTGAAATTTCGACAATTTTCAAACCGCCATAACTCGGCGTATTTTCAATCGATTTTGATGAATCTTTAAGGGCGAAAAACTTTGAAGTGTCTTCTTTAAAGTGATGCATGCGAACTTAAGCGTAACCCCTTCCGCCCTCCTCTAGCACCCCTGTGAAAAAAAATGTTTTTTCAGGAAACCATGTCCAACTTTGACGCCAAATCGTCGTAGGAACTTCGTTATTTGAGTCCTGCACAGGTAATTGAATACATTTCAATTCCCTTTTGATGGATCGAGTCGACACATTTTTTCCAATTCGGTACACGTTGCCAAAGTTGGACGTTTTTTTTTGCCCAAAAACGTGTTTTTTGTTCGGAGGTTGAAGGGTTCTAAAAGGGATCATTCCAATCTGAGTTTACCCCCTTAAAGTAGAGCCAAAATAGGATTTTTTCCCGAAATTATCATTAAATTTGGTTGAGTTATGTGTAAAGTCCGGATTTATATGCGCTAAAAAAGGCGTTATAATTTTTTTATATGCGCTAAAAAAAGGTGTTATAAATTTTTTATATGCGCTAAAAAGGCATTATAATGTGTATATATGCGCTTAAAATTAGCTAATACATGCGACAAAATGATTCAAATGTAGATTTTATTTGCGGTTTAATTAAAAAAATACGAATAGCAACTGATGATAAGTCATTTATTGGAATTACAATGTAGAACCAAAATTTGATTTTGATTTTCATTTTAGGTAAAGTTAAATGGAGTCCATGTTAAAATGTATTATGTCCTCCTCAGTCTCGCCTTTCAAAATTCCACAAATCATTTTAATTTTTTCGTATCCCGGATTTCGATATAATACGCAAGTTAAATAACTAATACTAATTTTAAATTTTCGTACAGTTCTTCAATAATTTTAAAAGCCTCAATTAAAGGCATTTGAGCTGTTTCCAAATTCTTGATTGCGGTTATTAAGATGCAAAAATGTGCAATAAAAGCTAATTGTTGCAAAATATTTCTACATGCAACACAATCTTTACATTTTTTAAGTACTGCCGATTCTTCATCAATAAAATTAAGAAGAATATTTTCTAATTTTTCAAAATTATTGGCGTAGAATAAAGCAGCTTCCAGCCAAGCACAATTACCATTTTTATCATGCGGTTCCAAGAGAGGTTAACTGTGAAAATTTCATACGGTTCAGTCCACTATCAAGAGCAGCACGAGCTTCATGCGGTTCCTGCTATGAACCGCAGATAACTTCAAGAAGTTCACACCTCGAAACGCATGAAATTTCCACGGTTCATACCAGGAACCGCATGAAGTTCTTGCAGGTAGCATTCCCGTTGAGAACCGCTTGAAGTTTTCTGCGAAAATTTATTGCAGAAATTTCATGCGATTCTCGTGATTTTTTTTTTAATGAAAATGTGGAAACGTTTAATTAAATTCAACTTTGAAAAAAAAAAATTCAAAATTTGTTTTTTTAACTTTAATTAAATTTGACATTTGTATAGGCTTAACGGGGTTAAGTAAAATTCGTCGTTTTTTGACGTTTGGCGATTTTAAGTTAAATTTCGACATTAATTTGAACATGGAGTCTTTTACCTTTAATTTGATTTGGCATATTTTCTAGACGCTTACGACTTTAAGTCAAAATTAGTCTTTTCTCTTGATACTTGCTGACTTTAAATTCAATTTACACATTAATTTGGACATCAAATCTTTTAACTTTAAATTTGACACTTTTTTTTAGAAGGTTTAGATTTTAAGTCAAAATTTGTCTTTTTTACTTAACGCTTGTTGACTTTAAGTCCAATTTATACATTAATTCGAACATAAAGTCGTTTATCTTTAATTCAATTTGATATTTTTTCTAGAGGATTAAAGATTTAAGTCAAAATTAGTCTTTTTTCTTAAAGCTCGTCGACTATAAGTCAAATTTCGACATTAATTTGTTATAAAGTTTTTTAACGTTAATTAAATTGTTACATATTTTCTAGAAGCTTAACGGATTTAATCCATAATTTGTTTTTTTTTTCTTAACTTTTGTCGACTTTAAGTCAAATTTCTACATTCAGTTGTCTTTGAACTTTAGTAAATTTGACATTTTTCCAGAGGCTTAACGAGTTTAAATCAAAATTAGTCTATCTTTTGACGCTTTTCATTAATTTGTCATAAAGTTTTTTACCTTGAATTAAATTTGACATTGTTTCTAGAATCTCGACTTTATGTCAAAATTAGTCGTTTTTCTTGAAGTTTGTTGACTTTACGTCAAATTTCGACATTAATTTGCATATACAGTCTCTTAGTTCTATCAAAATTTGACACTTTTTCTAGGGGTATAAGGGTTTAAGTCAAAATTAGTCTTACTTTGTTAACGCTTCTCAACTTTAAGTAAAATTTCGACAGTAAATTGGACATAAAGTCTCTTCACTTTAATTCAATTTCACGTTTTTTCTAGTGGCTTAACGCCTGTAAAGTCAAAATTTGTCTTTTGTTGACGCTTATCGACTTTAAGACAAATTTCGACATTAGTTTGCACATAAAGTCCCTTCACTTTATTTAATTTGACATTTTTCTAGAGGCTTAAAGTCACAATTAGTCGTTTTTCTTGATGTTTGTTGACTTTAAGTCAAACTTTGAGATTAATTTGCACATAAAGTCTCTTAATTCTATCAAAATTTGACAAATTTTCTAGAGGCTTAAGGGTTTAAGTCAAAATCAGTCATTTTTTTCTTAACGCTTGTCGAATTTAAGTCAAATTTCGCCATTAACTTGGACACACTCTTTTGCCTTTAATTAAATTTGATATTTCTTTAGACGCATAACGACTTTAAGTCAAAATCAGTCTTTTTTCTGTCGACTTTAGGTCAAATTTCTACAATAATTTATCATGAAGTCATTTGACTTTAGTTAAATTTGACATTTTTTTAGAGGCTTAACAGCTTTAAGTCAAAATCAGTTGTTTTTTTTTCGACTTTAAGTCCAATTTCTACTAATTTATCATAAAGTCTTTTAACTGTAGTTAAATTTGGTATTTCTTTTAGATTAAATAAATAAATGAAAAATAAATTAACCGGCAGCATAAAAAAACAATATAATGTTTTATAATTTCATAATAAAGAAATTGTACAATTTTGAAATTATTTATTTCATTCTAAAAATTAAGAAGAGTTTGATATACCGGGTGTGCATTTTCCTGCTTTCCCGATTATTTTTGAGAACAGGGACAAGAGTAAATAAATGTTCAAAGTTTAAAAATCTACCAGATTTGATTTATATTTACAATCGATGTGCTACTAAAGAGGGGAAAATGTGAAAATTATATGATAATGTAAAAATAGCAGAAGCCTAAAACTTGTAATTTTAAAAATCAGTCGATTTAAAAATATCAGAAACGTGCAAAAAAATATTTAATGCCCACTTCCCGTTTACAAATATTTACCAGTGGCTTTTCAGTTCTTCATATTATCAAGTCTAAAATACAGAAGAAGTTAAAATATATACCGACGAGAAGTTATCCATAAATAATAGATTTCTCGGCGTTCAAAAAGCTTAGCGAAAATTTTGTTTTTTTTTGCAATGCCCTTGTTTTATGGGCCAGCTACGGATTTCTGTTAAATAAAAAAATATAAGAAAAAATCGTCGCGGTTTTTTGACACTTTGTAATTATTAAATGTAATTGCAGGAAGGCAGTGGGAGAATAAAATATTTGTTTTTGCAATGCCCTTGTTGAGTTACGATATTTTTAAAACACCACTCTGGGGTTGATGAGCTGTTATATATAGTTTTAGTGGCTTTTTGACCGTTTGTATTTGCTAAATACACCCGCAGAAAGGCACTACACAAATAAAATTTAAAAATCACACCTAATTTTGGTAGATGCGCCGAGAAATCTATGGCTGGAATTTTTATTTACGTCGGTAAAATATATTGCAGTTGTGGCCACACTATGAATACCCATATTATATATTTTTAAGTTAATTGGAAGTCTGCAACTCATTTCTGACAATCTGGTATATAACTATAGAAAAGACCGGTGAACCGCTCCAAGGAACCGGTTCATCCAGTGAGTGAACCGGTTCGGAACCGTTTCCGACAGTGAACCGTTTTTCCCATCTCTACCGGGTACGGTTGCATCGAGTATCATCTGCACAGGCGTACTAACTTAACTTGCTTCTGGAGAAATCCCCCTATTCTATATAAATAATATAATATATACATGTCTACATGACACGAGGTTACATTCGCTAGTTAGGGGAATACCGTAAATTTATCTTATACGATTTCATAAAAAAGATTTCTACGCCTGCAAATTTATCAATTAATTACAACAAAATCAATTACAATTAATGGAAATATTGACTTTATATGTAGTTATATGCGGATATATGCTCAAATAAGTTTAATGTGACAAAACCTCGAAATATTAAGTTATATGCGAAATAAAACTTAGTACTTGGATTTATTTCCGAGAGAAACGTACATATGCAATTCGCCAGTTCCATACGAGAGAGCAAATAAAACATGTAATAAAATATAAATCCGGACTCTAGTTATGTGCGAAAAAACTCAAAATTCACGTTTTTCAAACACCCATAACTTGGTGCCAAATCGTCGTAGGAACTTTGTTCTTCGAGTCCTGCATAGGGAATTGATCAAATTTTAATGCCTTTATGGTGGATCGAGTCGACAAAAATTTTCCAACTCCGTAGACATCGTCAAAGTTGGACTTGGTTTCCAGAAAAAACATTTTTTTCACAGGGGCGCTACAGGGGGGCGGAAGCGGTTACGTTTAAGTTCGCATGCATGACTTTAAAGAAGACACTTCAAAGTTTTTCGCCCTTAAAAATTCATCCAAATCGATTGAAAATACGGGTTTGAAAATGGTCGCAATTTCACGAATTTTATTAAGTGTTTCATTTTTTTTTACACCAGTGTACATTTTATATAATAAATAAAACACTATTACTTTATATAACTTTTAATCAAAAGCTAGACAAACAAAGTAATAGTGTTTTATGTATTACAATAACAATCTTCACATACAACATTTTTAAAATAAGTATTCATAAATTTTCAAATTCAATTTTATTAACGTTTTAATAACGAAAACCGTTACAACTAGCTGATCGACAATATCAGCATAGTATTTCATTCGCTGCCTATAAACATTTCAGCTTCGCAAGAAAAGTACTATTTTTGTTGAGATAATGTAATCATTTTTAATGCAATGTCCCAATTTTCAATGCCGCATGGCACACAAACCGGCAAAGGTCAGGTGCACCATTTCGTTTCGTGTCATTTAAACGGCTAATGCATTTTACAGATTACGTCAGCAACAAAGAAAATAAACGCGGTTCTCGCCTAAAACACGATTTAACAACAATCGAAAGATTGCGAAATGGTTTAAACGGTTTTCGGCGTTACGTAAGCGCGGCGATTGCGATTTTTTTCCGTTTTACGTACAAAATCACCATGACTTGTGAGAAGCGAAGTCTGTGCCCAGAACGAAATGGTCACCGCGTAATAATAATAAAGTAAACTGGTGGAAAATCGACCGCATCTAATCGCCAAGAGTTGTAATTGACAGCAAATTTATTTTATGAATTAAAGTATGCAAAATAGGAAATGGTCGCAAGATGGCTACTTTCTCAGTACCAAGTAAATTTAGCTCATTCGCTCTGAATAACTACTTCCATCCAAAAATCTGGTATTAAACATAGTATTATGAAAAGAAAAAGAAAATATAAGCGGCATCTATGAGGCGTAACAAATTCAACAACAATATTCCACACCATACCATGTGTATGTTGGGTTCTCTATAGGCATGGGCGTCCGCAGAAATTTAAAGTGAAGACAAAAATGTATTGTTTAAGCTGCTAATACAGAAAATAGGTTTTTAAGAAAAATTTAGGAAATTAAATAATCAATATACTATAATACGAATAATATAATAAAAAATAGGTTGTGACCTAGGTTGTCCTAAGACAATATCATCCATTATTCCCCAACCCAAATTTCAGAATTCGTTTAAAAATTGCTTTTTGTTTTCGTATTGCAATAAAAATGTGATAATGTATTATATATTAACCCTTAGCTAACAAACTAGTTATTAAAAGTGAGCTCCTTTAAGAATTGAATTGGTGGGAGATGCGCCGGGAACTTAAAATTTTCATCATGCACTCGCAGTCCGATTCGATCTTACGTGAATAATTTTATTGTCGCGATTTAATCTTACGAGATTTTTTTGTTGTCACGAATACGGCTTCTTTCATAAAACGTTGTTTTGTATGATTGGAGGAGTGACGTGTTTGTAATGGTAGTTGTACATATAATAATAATAATAATGTTCATTGTCATAAAAATGGTTAGTGGAAGTCAGGCGCGCACCCAGAAATTGCTATCAAATTGATTTCGTTTAAAAAAACTGAGTTCGCACTATTTTTAAATTTTTGGAAATTTTGGTGTGGTCCGAGTGTAATTATGGAAAAAAAATGAACCAATTTTGGAGACCCAAAATAAATATAAAAAACAATTGCTAGCGACTTGAAACTTTCCAAAATCACTCAAAACTCATTCAAAATTGATATCTTAAAATGCCACATTCATATCGTTACTGGATTTTTGAAAATTTTGATGTGCTCGGTTGTAAACTTGTAAAAAATAGAACTAATATTGGAGACCCAAAGTAAATATAAAAACAATTGTTATCGACTTGAAACTTTTCAAAATTACTCGAAATTCATTCCAAATTGATTTGTTAAAAAAAACTATATTCCAGATTTTTGGAAATTTTGATGTGATCCGAGTGTAAAGTTATAAAAAATCAATCAATTTTGGAGACTCAAAATAAATACAAAAACAATTGCTATCGACTCGAAACTTTCAAAAATTACTCAAAATTCAAGATTTTTTTGGAAATTTTTATATGCTCAGTGTGTTTATTTATTTATTTATTTATTTATTCATTCACATACTTAGCTATCATTCAGAATGCACAGTACAGTATTGTACAGATACATTTGATAGAGTATTTAGTATTTACTCTATTATTTTTTAACAATTGACATGTACAAGTCAATTGTTAAAAAATAATAGAGTAAATACATTAAAATTATTATACATATGCACATACATATATAGTTATCACGATAATAACAAAACAGATAAAAACAGACTAAAACCCATATAAAATACAATAAATCGTACAGAATTTGTTACAAATCACATTGGGTCCGACATGAATTCGTTAAAATTATAGTAACACTTCTGTATGAGAAACTTTTTTAGTTGTGATTTGAAACAGTTTAATTTGGAGATGGTTTTAAATGAATTTGGTAATTTGTTGTATATACTGAGGCATGAGTATTTTCCAGATTTCTCATACAGAGTTGTGTTATGGCGTGTGGCTCTAATTGTATCTCTGTTTCTAGTGTGGTAATTATGTGTGTCCTTATTTTTCTCAAATAGGTGACTGTTGGTATGTACATATACAGCACATTTATATATACAGGACAGTGTTAGTATATTGTGTGCTCGGAATGTGTCCCTGCAGGTATCCGTTCTTTTTATATTAAATATAAGGCGGATTATTCGTTTTTGGGAGACGCTTAATCTGTTAGTGTCTGACCTTCCCCACGCAATAATATTGTACATCAAGTGTGGATATGCCAATGAATAATACACATGTAGTAATGATTCTATAGTTAATGAGTTTTTAAGTTTTAGAATAGCATAATAAGCGCTGTTCATCCTGGCAGATATATGGTCAATATGTTGTCTCCAAGACAGCCTTTCATCGACAAGACATCCCAAAAACTTAACGGTTGATACGTTATATTGAAGGCGACATATTAATGGTTTTCTATTAAAGAACTGCAGTTTAATTGTTTTATCTGCATTTAGAAGCAGGTTATTTTTGTTACACCATACCGTCATTTCGTTTGTAACTGTACCGATTTTCTCTAATAGTTCTGTTTGCGTTTTTCCAGATACAATAATGGCAGTGTCATCGGCAAAATTGACCATATATCCGTCACTTACATGTTCAACTAGGTCGTTAATGTATAGTAGAAATATAAGAGGGCCTAGTGTAGAACCCTGTACTACACCAGAGTCTATTTCGAATATTTTCGATTTTGTGTAAAATTGTAAAAATTTGAACCAATTTTAGAGACTCAAAATAAATTTGAAAACAATTGCTATGGACTTGAAACTTTCCAACATTACTCAAAATTAATTCCAAATTGGTTTCTTAAAAAAACTGTACTCGCACCATTTTTAGATTTTTGGAAATGTTGATGTGGTCGCAGGGTAAAATTGAAAAAAAAAATTGAACGAATTTTGGAGACTCAAAATTAAATATAAAAATAATTGCTATCGACTTTAAACTTTCCAAAATCACTCAAAATTCATTCGAAATTGAATTCTTAAAAAAGTGTGTTCGCACCATTTCTAAATTTTTGGAAATTTTGATGTGGTCCGAGTGTAATTATGAAAAAAAAAATGAATCAACTTCGGAGACCCAAAATAAATATAAAAACAATTGCTATCGACTTGAAATATCCAAAATCACTCAAAAAAAAATTTGATATTCTCAGTGTGTAAAATTGTAAAAATTTGAACCAATTTTAGAGACTCAAAATAAATATAAAAACAATTGCTATGGACTTGAAACTTTCCAATATTACTCAAAATTCATTTCAAATATGAAATAAATAAATATGAAAACAATTGCTATCGACTTGAAACTTTCCAATATTACTCAAAATTCATTCCAAATTGGTTTCTTAAAAAAACTATATTCGCACTATTTCCAGATTTTTAGAAATTTTGATGTGATCCGAGTGTAAAGTTATAAAAATATAGGAGCTATATTGCTAAAAGTGGGGTGCCCCAGGGGTCGAACCTAGGTCCGCTGTTATTCGTTTTATTTATTAATGATGTAATGGATGTGGTGGATGGCAACATTTTAGTATATGCAGACGATATCAAAATCTATAGAAGTATCTCCAGCGTTACTGACTGCTATGCCCTTCAGCTCGACTTGGATAATTTGAGCCAGTGGTGCATTGACAATAAACTTGCCCTTAATCCGGATAAATGTTCCATAGTATCTTACACCAGAAATCTTTCCACTATAATGTATAATTATTCAGTCAATAATAATACACTTAATCGGTCAAGCGGTATTAGAGATTTAGGCGTTTATTTTGATCAGAAACTGACCTTCAATACTCATATTACTAACGTGGTGAAAAGCTGCAATAAACAACTTGGCTTCATCATAAGGACAACCAGAGACTTCAAACATAGGAATACACTCATTTCTCTATTTAAATCATTGGTCTTGTGTAAACTAGATTACTGCGCTACTGTTTGGAGTCCATATACACAACATTATATTCAGCTTGTGGAAACTATACAGAAAAGATTTCTAAAAATGCTATACTTCAGAGATCATGGTACGTACCCTTGCAAAGGCTACCCATATCAAGACTTACTTGAAGAGTATAACATGCCATCGGTTGCTACCCACCATCTGTTCCTGAATGCTGTTACATTGTATAAGCTGGTACATAGCCTTTTGGACTCACCATTTTTGACTGAACAACTAACGTTCCGGATACCTCGTTGTAATGCGAGAAATACACTGACCTTTTCGTACAAGACACCAAAATCGCTTCACCACGCTAACTCACCTGTAATAAAAATGACTCGTACTTACCATCAAATTCAATACGGGGCGGATATTTTCTCTTCTTTTACCTTGTACAAGTCAAGGGTCTTGGATTGCTTTATTGCTCTCTGTTAGTCATTTTTTTTCTTTTTTTTTTCATGTTTTATGCTTTATGCTTTCATGTCTCTTTTTTTGTTTTTAGTTTTTTAGTTTTTTTTTTTTAGTTTTTAGTTTTTCCATTGTGTTTTATTTTATATTTTTAAAACTGATTGTATATTAAGCTAAATTTGTTTTGAAATTTATGTTTTGCTTATATATGTATATATAATATTTTGTAATATATCTACGAAAATTCCATTTTTAGGCTGTAATTGTCTGTTGGGAATAAATTGATATTATTATTATTATTATTATTATTAAAAATAGAATCAATTTTGGAGACTCAAAATAAATACAAAAAGCAATTACTATCGACTCGAAACTTTCCAAATTTACTCAAAATTCATTCCAAATTGATTTCTTAAAAAATTATATTCGCTCCATTTCTAGATTTTTTTGGAAATTTTGATATGCTCAGTGTGTAAAATTGTAAAAATTTGAACCAACTTTGGAGACTCAAAATAAATATGAAAACAATTGCTATCGACTTAAAACTTTCCAATATTACTCAAAATTTATTCCAAATTGGTTTCTTAAAAAACTGTATTCGCACCATTTATAGATTTTTGGAAATACTGGTGTGGTCGCAGAGTAAAATTGAAAAAAAATTGAACGAATTTTGGAGACTCAAATTAAATAATAAAATAATTGCTATCGACTTGAAAGTTTCCAAAATTACTCAAAATTCATTCTAAATTGATTTCTTAAACAATTATATTTGCGCCATTTCTAAATTTTTTTGGAAATTTTGATATGCTCTGTGTGTAAAATTGTAAAAATTTGAACCAATTTTGGAGACTCAAAATAAACATGAAAACAATTGCTATCGACTTGAAACTTTCCAAAATTACTTAAAATTCATTTGAAATTAATTTCTTAAAATGCTAACGTTACTAGATTTTTTAAAATTTGGATATGCTCGGTGTGTAGAGTTGTAAAAAATAGAACCAATTTTAGAGACTCAAAATAAATATAAAAACAATTGCCATCGACTTAAAACTTTCCAAAATCACTCAAAATTCATTCGAAATTAAATTCTTAAAAAAGTGTGTTCGCACCATTTCTAAATTTTTGGAAATTTTGATGTGGTCGGAGTGTAATTATGAAAAAAATGAACCAATTTTGGAGACCCAAAATAAATATAAAAATAATTGCTATCGACTTGAAACTTTTCAAAATTACTCGAAATTCATTCCAAATTGATTTGTTTAAAAAAAACTATATTCGCACCATTTCCAGATTTTTGGAATTTGTGATGTGATTCGAGTGTAAAGTTATAAAAAAGTCAATCAATTTTGGAGTCTCAAAACAAATACAAAAACAATTGCTATCGACTCGAAACTTTCAAAAATTACTCAAAATTCATTCCAAATTGATTTCTTAAAAAAACTATATTCGCGCTATTTCTAGATTTTTTTGGAAATTTTGATATGCTCAGTGTGTAAAATTGTAAAAATTTGAACCAATTTTGGAGACCCAAAATAAAGATGAAAACAATTGCTATCGACTTGAAACTTTCCAAAATTACTCAAAATTCATTTAAAATTAATTTCTTAAAATGCCACATTCATAACGTTACTAGATTTTTTAAAATTTTGATATGCTCATTGTGTTGAGCTGTAAAAAATAGAACCAATTTTGGAGAATCAAAATAAATATGGAAACAATTGCTATCGGCTTCAACTTTCCAAATTTACTCAAAATTCATTCCAAATTGATTTCTTAAAAAAACTATATCTGCGCCATTTCTAGCTTTTTGGAAATTTTGATATGCTCGGTGTGCAACATTGTAAAAATTTGAACCAGTTTTGCAGACTCAAACAACCATGCTCTAACCAGGATTTGATCCGGAACCTCCAACACCATATCAGGTGCATTATGTTATAAAGTCTGGCGTTATATAACATTTTCAAATTTTTTGTAGATGGAACATTTTTCGCTTAAGCAGTAATTTATTTAACAGCATGGTTCCGGCCGTTACTAAGTGGTAATCCATAATAAAACAGATGTGAAAAATAACTATAAATAAATATTTAAACTAAGCCTCCTTCCGGCAGTAAAGCCAGAGGAATGAAACCACAAATATTTATCCAGAAACGCGAATTTTATAAATATAAATTTCGCGAGCGGACAGGAATAAGCATTTAATTTTGGAATAATCGGATAAATTTGTTTGTGGGCCGCCTTTTGATTTAATCAAATGAGATTGTGCACGGAATGTTGGCTATCCACACACAAACACACACACACACACACATGCAAAGAGAGAGCAGTGTTATTTAGGTATTGATTTTTCTATATTTATAACGGTGCAAGTACACATAGTCGAATATTTCCGGAAGAGTAGCCAATTCATTATGACCCAAAATGAAATTTCCATCCAGATGGAGTGCCCTTGATTTATCTTTTTGACGTAACCCCGTTATTATCGTCTATTTATGGAGACACGGGGGGAAAACCGCTCGACCTTTTCTGCTCTGCTATAATTAATTTTGATTAAATATTTGTGTGTGTGCAGGTTATCTTATTTTTAGGCTTGTTTATACAGTAAATAGATGATTTCGGGTGTTTGGGAAATTTTAATTTGCAGTAAACTGTCGCTTTGAACTCGCTATTAACGATTGTTTACTATAATTAAATAAATTACCGACGATTAAATCTGTTCATATTTATAGTTCTCGTAAAATATAAATAAATATAGCTCTGCTGAACTTATAGTATTGAAAATAGAGGTGGGTAACTTGAGAGTGAGTCATGAAATTTAAGAAGTACGAAAATTGGAAAATCTTTTTTTTCTGCTCATCACTTTTTCCAGACATATTTTTTAACTTTTTCAAAGGAGTCATGAGTCATGTCACATACTTGTTGCTCACTAATAACTTGCTGAAACATTATGTTAATATATAGGTTTAAAATTAAAATTCACTTTGTTTCACAATTAAATTGATGATGATGAATCAGTCACTTTAAGAATCGACTCTTCACGATGACTCGACTCACAAAAAAGAGTAATTTCGCCTACGTCTAGTTGAAGGCAGGCGGGTATGTCGCTTGCATGTTTTTTTTACAGTCAAAACAATACATATATTACACAACCTCAAAAACACATTTTCATTAAATATGAAATACAATACTCGATAATGATCTGCAAAGGCCGAAACTATAGTTCTATCAGTATTGCCTATAATACAGGTTAAACATTATGTATGTGTGCATTATTAAATAAAAATGATATAAAATGTAAGTAGGTTAATTAAACTTGATAAAACCTCACTTGTTGCCGATGCATTGGTAAATTTAATAAAGACGAAAAATAATGAATAATGAATATTCAACCTGATCGTAACTCGAAATTAAAATAACGGCGCCTTCGAAATCCGAACGCGACGCACAGTGGTCCAAAAGCCGAATCCCTGGTCAAAACGCAATAACTCAAATGCTTCTCAGTGAAAATCGCTAGTATTCCTGTACTGACAGTTTTTTGGGTCGCTGATTTCGAAAATGAATGCAAAAATGCGAAATTCAAAATGGCGGGCCCAAAATGGCGGACATTTTTCGCGAAGAATGGTACGATTTTGCTGAAATTCATACTATTAACGTTTTTTTGTGTCGCTAATTCCGAAAATGAATGCAAAAATGCGAAACTCAAAATGGCGGACTTGAAATGGCGGGAATATTTCGTGAAAAATGGTACAATTTTGGTGAAAGTTATATTTTGTACATTAATTTCTTTAATTTATACAAATCATTTCTTATAAAACAAAATGGCATACATCGCATCTTATATGTCTTTGGTCTCCGAACGGAGGCGGTCGCCAGGGACGGTTCCGTTCATTTATATTTAAATTCTTTCCTGAGGATGATCCAATTTGGGGTCGAAAGCTCGAATAGATTTTTCGTGTTTAGGATTGTAGTGTGATATTGTAGTATATATTTTTTAAATAATTAAATTGTTTCCTCTACTTTTTCGAATTCTTGCTTTTGAAGACTTCGCGAGTAACATTTTTGCATAAATTTAGAAAGAGAAGACGTGCGAGGAGGTTTTGGTTGACTTCTTCTTTCTAAATAATTAAATTCCTCTTTTTGAAACTTTAGAATTCCTCACATACTTCGTAAACACGAAAAATAATATAATTTTCGCTCCTAGAGACCGTTTTGAACATTAATTAAATTCCTCTTGAGCGTCACTACAAAATGTCATAATTTTTGAAGATACATATTAATCGCTATCGGAATTCTCATCATCGACGTCATTTTGATCAATAACGTCGTCTGCGTCGGCTCCTCCAAAACTGAATTTTTCATAAATTAGAAGCACGATCGCTTCAGGGAACAAACTTTTTCCCATTTTGGGAGGTATCTTTCGCAAACTCGAAATAAGCGGGTCTGAAGTAGCTAGAACTCGGAGAAAAATGTCTTCAATAGTTTTTCTTTTAAGCATTTTCGTAAGTAATATTTGCGGTAATTCCGTACGTTTTTATTTCGCGACTCCTGAGCTTCTTCCGAGAGCTGTCCTATTGGCAAAGTGGCTAATTCGGCAATTCATGAGTACCTTATGTACGGTTGTGGGCATACAATACCATGGGTATAATTCAGGGGGCGTTCACTCCATACGATTTTTTGGTGCCATATCTCAGTACTATGATCAAACGTATGGTGGCGCTGTCTCCAGTTTTTTAACAGTTTGCCTAAAAACCGTGCCTACATTTTATGGTTTGCATATTGGCTTTGTTTTGTAAACATGACAACATAATTATTTAGTGCAAGTGTTTCGTTCGTTCTACTTTTCTGTGCAGTTTTGTGTTTAATTAAAAACAACATTGATTCCCTTCAATTTAGTGATTGTATTATTTAATTGGTAAGCATAAGTAGATTTTTTTTAAATTTATATAAATTCTTAACTTATTGTAGGTACATTACTGTCACTCATAAAATGGTATTGTTGTTGTGTGCCTGCATGTGACGATAGGATGTTGTGCAGAATGGAGTTTTGCTTCAAGATAAGGAAATATTTAAGTTATGGGTCACTAATATTTCAAATCCAAAGTTAAAATTTAAACGTCACAAAGACATTTATAGAACACATCAAGCATAATATTTTAATGTTTATACTGAAAGCTTCTACTTCGTTATACATCTTATATAATAAATAAAATTAGTTGCGGTTTGAAGATAATTCATTTTTCAATACAATTTAAATAAAATACCATTACTTTGTTTGTAAAACTTAAAATTTTTATTTTTGTGACTATAGTTTAGGCAATTTTAACTTGCCTTTATCGAAGAAATAGTAAATTAAAATTACGAAGCTGCCGAAACTATAGTCATGAAAGTGAAAATCAAATTTCGAACTTTTACAAAATAATAGTGTTATAAAAATATTTTAAAATTAGCGCCATTTTATCCCAACCAATAAAATCCACGATCAAATAGTAGGTGGCGCTAAATTTGGTACTAACACTTTTCCCCAATTCTGTTGCTTGAGTTGGCAATCTTAATTAATAGTTTATCTATGGTATAATTCAACGAATCGATCGGCAGTCTCGTTGCAATATTTTCCAAACGAATTCATTTTGACGTTAAACCCGCCCGAAATAACTTGCAAAATGACATGAAATCTTTTCATTAACTCAGCATCGACCCCAAGAAGGCGAGCAGACGTTTCCGTATTTTCAAAACGCCGAGCCGTATTGCCCTCATTCGAGTTGCCCATGCCTTGCTTTGGTCGATCTAGTTCGTGTTTGAACTCTTTCTGAATGAAACTTTTACGTTCTTTCAAAGCATTTTTAGCTTCTTCGCCACGAGACTGCCATTTTTCGTTTCTCAGTTTATACAACATGCAATAAACATTCGAAAAATCGTATCCATCAATGCAAAGTTGATAATCCGTATATCCATTTTAAATCGTCGACTTTTATCTGTCGCATACCCTGCAGATCGTTAATTTTTTTCGACGGTGCATCGCAAATGTAACATCTCATTGAGGACTTCGTACCAGTTACAGTATTGCAAACCTTTTTCATCAATCATAGTAAAAGTTAATTTGCAACTCAGTTTGCAATCTCTGCCGTAAATTACGGTCTGCAAAAATTCAAGTGTTGCAATTTAATCGTCAATGACGCGCTTTTCCTGGATTATCGATTGTTCCGTTTCGGATTTAAATTTAAGTCGAATCGGTCGACAATATCATGGAGAAGAAGGCCTAGGGTTTTTCCAAATGGCAGTTTCTAAATTTTCATCTCCATTGTAGCCAATAAGTTGTAAGGGAATGAGGGAAGTCAGGAGAACACTTGAATCGGAGCTACCCTACTACTACTTCTAAGTACATTGCTGCTCATTAAATCCAAAATATCGTTTTGAAGTTCCAGAATTCGTTTACTCGTGTGGTGCAGAAGAGATTGCAATTTAACTTCTGCGCAGTTTTCAAAAATAGAAATATCTGGTCGACAACAAAGTTTTTTGACCTCCAAAACGGAATTGTAACTAGGAAAAATTGTACTATTGCATAATTTTGTGGTATGCCTGATATTTATATACTACGACTTAGTTAATTTTGAATCAAGAACGAGGGCTAAAGCAGTGTTTGGGCACATTTTTGTTTCTGTTTAGAGATCTTTTGCATGGCAGATATGTACTTCGCTGCTCGCGTCTGAGATTTGGAGGTTACATCGTCGACTGAGACAGCTCCAGATTCGCGAAGAACCATTCTGGTAACGTAGGAGAGCTCGTTCGCGCTGTAACTCTCATGCAATTTCTGCACTTTCCTCCGTTTTGAACGGTCGCTTGATTCGGAAAAAGAAGTTTAAGGACGCCCACCACTGTACCTTGATTTTATGGAATCCACACTATCATTCGCACTTGCTTCTTGGTCCAGGAAGAAGACCTAGTTTTATAAATAATTAAATTAGTTACTTCATATACTGTTGCACTTACGTTTTTTTTCTGTATAATTAATAATTACCGTAACGCTTATCGATTCGTCTAACCAGCTTCTGTAATTTTTTAGGACACGATCCTTAATGCGGCAAGCATTTCGTCATTTCATTTTTAAATTGCAAATTACTTTTTTCAACGCCTGTCGCGAACGATTTTCGATATGGAACAAATGTGCTGCTTTATTAAGCAGTTTAACGCCCAAAATTTCGATAAGGGTATCGAGATTTTCGCCCCATTCCTCATGCACGGCTTCAAACAGTTGCTGCCGTGTCCACTGCACAACCTCCATCTTGGATCTTATCATTGAAAATGCAGAAATTTTACTTACTTTTTTGAATCTATAAATTAGAATTATTTAGTTTCATGATGATATCCAGTAGTGCGACTCCAATGAAATTCAAATTGGACACCGTGTATATTACATCGGATACATTTCTAACGGTCCCTAGGTATATCTACACAAAACAAACGGTCTGCAGCGCCCCGCGGCACTAATCCCACGAGGCGGGCCACGAGGCTCCCAGCAAGTCGACGTAACAATGCTTCAAAAAATTCGTTTTTTGACCTATCGAGCAAAAAAGAGCACGTGATGCCAATGGTTTCACATTTTCTATACTTTTTCACACTAGGTATCGTTGAAACCTCCGTAAGATCTTCGGGGATCATAACGAATTCTCAACAGATAGTAATGCATCATTAATATCGTCGCCATAAATTCCAAAAATTGGTTCATTCACAAAATTTACGTACTTCACTTACCTTCAGGAACAATATCCAATTTTGTTCACTCAATTTCGATGAAAATTGCAAAAACTACAGGCTTTTTTCTTGAGCCCTCGGAATTGTGCACACACCACAGTCCCCCGCGGGTCTCGAGAATGGTCACTTTCGGGCGTTTACCATGGCCCAGGGATTCAATATCTATAAACATCTGCCATGTTGGATTTCAAAGCTCTGATGCCATCTATTGGAAAATATATAAAGCCTTACTTCGTACGATAACTTGCGATTTTTGGGGTTTTGGCCAGGGATTCGGCTTTTGGACCACTGTGCGATGTCACGAAATGATTTTTTTATCAATCGCCAAGGGTAGTGGAGGTTTTTACATTATTCTGATTATTAATATTGATTATGATGAATCGATTAAAGGTGCGCTTAAACGTGAGAGTTATTACTCTCGAGAGTGGCAGATTTACTCTCGAGAGTAAAACTCGCAAGTGTAAATGCCTCTGAGAGTTCTCGCCAAAAGTGGTGGGAGAGCTCTCCGAGAGTTGCAATATTGCATCATTCTCGCCAGTGTAAACGTTTTCCCCACGCTCTCGGCGAGTACTCTCAACAATTCAAGAAATTTCGTATTGCTGAGAGTAGCCTGACAGTAAGTGTGTGTGTGTGTGTTCACGCGAGTAAATGTACCTTGCAGCTGAGACGATGGCCAAACCCAATCAAAAATGGACCCACGAGGATTTTTTAAAACTGATAGAAACATATGAATTGAATCCAATCCTTTGGGACATCCAGAACCCAGATTACAAAAATAAAGTTAAAAAAATGTTGTGATGGAGAGATTAGCGACAGACTTCAATTGTCCGGCCCCTGAAATTAGTAGGAAACTACATAATTTAAGAAATCAGTAAGGCAACCATAATACGTTCACGAACAGATATTGCTTCTCTCATTGTAGTTTTTTTTAATTATGGGTCCTACTAATTCTACCAGTAATTCAACTTCAACAATTGAAAATCTGCAAAAATTCCTAAATTGCTGGGCGTCTTCAAGTTCCAATTCGCGTGCTAAAGCGTGGTACACGATTAAATTATTCCTCCTTTGTACCCATGACTTGATCCACTTTCTTGGTTTTCGAATAGTTCTTTTTTTGGATATGCACAAAACTAAGAACGCTTAAAATCACTCTCAGACTGCGTCTTTGTAAACGGTTGGAAGCGACTCTCGAGAGTCGCAATGGAGAGTTGTTCTCCGGGCGAATTTCACTCTCCCGTGTAAAGGGCTCTGAGAGTAACTCTCGAGAGCTCCGGCTGCGAGTTACTCTCAAATGTAAACGCACCTTAACGCAGCTAACTTTTTTTATGGAAGATGACGAATTTTGAAAAATCAAAATGATCAAAATACTGAACGCTGCGGGGTGTATATGTTTTGATTTTTTTTAGTTATCATGTGTAATGCGGCTTTTTTATTTTTCTAATCATTATTTGAATATTGAAATAAATAAATCAGTTCGTCCGAATTCCTAATGCGGCGTGAAGAAATAATTTTCTGTCAGTTATCAAGGGGAATGAATATTTTTTTATGATCTTAGTTAGTAATAGCATTTGAATCGATTACTGAAGTTTTTTTTTTGCGGGAGTTTGCAAATCTCTTATAGTTTCCGAGATCCCCATAGAGAACATCGCAAAAAACTCACCCTGTATATTCTACACAGAACAAAAGTGTCAAAATAGAATTATTTAATGGTAATGGGTGATTACCTCGTAGCTAGAGACAAATTCTATCAAAATTATTGAAATCATTTATGATCTAACTGTATTTCTAGTGCAATAAATGGATTTTTTTTTTATTGTTTCAGATTTCAATGCAGCAATACAAATAAGGTGAGTCTTGGCAATATTTATTAATTTATGGTAAATATATTATTTTCTACATACACAAAAATAAATTTACGACAAATATTTTATAGTTAAAAATAAATCTGAAATTTTTCACTTTAATTACTAAAGAGCAAACGTTTGGACACTATAGGCTTGTAGTTAAGACCGAACAATATGCGTCAAACGTAGCGAAAACATTGAAATACAATATTTAGGATTTCAAATGAGTCGCAGCGCTTATTGGCAATTGACAATCTATAAACGTGTTAATAGTTTTCATGGAATTATAATTCTGAATAAATTTTAAGTAAGCTTCAAGACGATGGCAATTGTTATTATAATTATTAAGGTCGCCAAGATTATTACAGATTTTCAAGAAATTGCATTTTGATCGTATGGATTTATCTCAAAATGTATTAATGGAACGGTAATAGTTTAACATGGAATTACAACTCTGAATAAATTTTGAGTATTTCTTTTAAAGTTTCAAATTGATTGCAACTGTTTTTATGTTTTTTGGCGTCGGCAAAATTACTACAGATTTTCAAGAATTTTGCTTTGCTCACAAGGACTTATCTTAAAATCCATGCATGAAGTATTTGCAGTTTTTAAAGGGAATTATAACCCTGAATTAATTTTGAGCAAATTTGGAAAGTTTTGAGTCGATGGTAATTGTTTTTACATTATTTAATACGTCGCAATGTGGGCAACTTCAGCATGACTAGAAAACTGTATTCTCGTGTGATTATTTAAAAATATAGAATGGGAAGTTTTAGAATTTTTATTGGATTATGAAGCTGAATGTATTTTGAATGAATTTAGAAAGTTTCGTGACCATGGAAACTGTTTTTATATTTTTTACACCTTTGAACAAATAGCAATTTCAGTATAACTACAAGGTGTGTTCAAGTGTGATTATTTCGAAATCTGGCACAATGCTGTTTTGATATTTTGATTGAATTGTAAAGCATAATATATTTGAAAAGTTTCAAGTAGATGGCGATTGTTTTTAAATTTTTTCAAACCAGTGAGAAGCTTCAAGCAAGACTCCAATCTTCGTTTTCGAGTGATTACATAACGCCCTAATTCTAAAATAAATACCAACAAAATATTACAAACATGAGTAAATATGTTAAAATAAGTAAATCATTAAAATATAAATTAATTTAATTTAATTGGAATTATATACAATAATACATTTAAAAGAGTATAAATAAAATAAACAACTATGCAGGTATAATACTGGCAATGCGGGATAAAATTTCAAACTATGAAAGTAAAAATTGATTAATTTTAATAATAATACTGAAATAAATATTTACACAGTATTACAAATATAAATAAAGAAACAGACTTCAAAAATATAAAAATGCTTACTCCTTAAAGCCATTTGATATACGTTGAGAAACACGATAAAAACATTTCGGATTAAATCATCCTTAACAGTTTTTCGAAACTGTGTGATAGTGAGAGACTTAAGGTATCTAGAAGAGCATTATATAAAACGGGTCCATAATAATTGACACGGTTATGTATTTTACATACGAGACACTATACTATATAAAACATACAAACTATAATCATAAGTCTTTTTCGTTCAAAACGTGCTTTAACATATTTAAATAACGTAATGGGCAAGCCATGAATGAAAGGACGCCACTGGCTTATCATAAAATTTCAGGGGCCAATGTCAAACACTGTGTCTTAATTTGTTTAACCTGTGGAAAGAATCTATCAAGTTGTCTGTTTGACGAGTGTTTGCCTTAAATAGAATTTGTTTCGTAAGTGAATTAACCTCTAAAAATATCCCTTCACCAGAACTTTTGATGGTTAAAAACTGTTGAAACTGATTCAAAAATTGCCCGATTTTGCTTAAAATCGATTCCGCTTTATAATTCTACCATAACTTAAAGTAATCCCTTCACTAAATATGTAGATAGTCACACGAGAACATACATAGTTAATGATTATGTTGAAGTTGCCCAATTTCAGATGGTTTAAAAAATGTAAAGAAAAAACAATTGCCACAGACTTGACGGTTTCCAAATTTGCTCAAAATAGGTTAAGCTTCTTAGTTCAAGCATAAAATAAAATTATCCCTTCACTACATTTGAAAATAATCACACGAGAATACAGATTATGATTATGCTTAAGCTGCTCACTTTCAAATGCTTTAAAAAAATGTAGAAACAATTGCTACAGACTTGACGGTTTCCAAATTTGCTCAAAATTGGGTAAGCTTCTTAGTTCATGCATAAAATAAAATCATCCCTTTACTACATTTGGAAATAATCACACGAGAATACAGATTATGATTATGCTTAAGTTGCTCACTTTCAGATGGTTTAAAAAATGTAGAAACAATTGCCACAGACTTGACGGTTTCCAAATTTGCTCAAAATAGGTTAAGCTTCTTAGTTCAACCAGAAAATAAAAACATCCCTTCACTACATTTGAAATAGTCACACGAGAATACAGATTATGATTATGGTCAAGTTGCTCACTTTCAAATGGTTTCAAAAAATGTAGAAACAATTGCCACAGACTTGACGGTTTCCAAATTTGCTCAAAATAGGTTAAGCTTCTTAGTTCAAGCATAAAATTAAAACATCCCTTCACTACATTTGAAATAATGACACAAGAATACAGATTATGATTATGCTTACGCTGCTCACTTTCAAATGGTTTAAAAAAATGTAAAAACAATTGCCACAGACTTGACGGTTTCCAAATTTGCTCAAAATAGGTTAAGCTTCTTAGTTCAAGCATAAAATAAAATCATCCCTTCACTACATTTGGAAATAATCACACGAGAATACCGATTATGATTATGCTCAGGCTGCTCACTTTCAAATCGTTTAAAAAAATGTAGAAACAATTGCCACAGACTTGACGGTTTCCAAATTTGCTCAAAATAGGTTAGGCTTCTTAGTTCAAGCATAAAATAAAATCATCCCTTCACTACATTTGAAAATAATCACACGAGAATACAGATTATGATTATGCTTAAGTTGCTCACTTTCAGATGGTTTAAAAAATGTAGAAACAATTGCCACAGACTTGACGGGTTCCAAATTTTCTCAAAATAGGTTAAGCTTCTTAGTTCAACCATAAAATAAAAACATCCCTTCACTATATTTAAAAATAATCACACGATAATACATATTATGATTTTACTTAATCTGCTCAATTTCAAATGGTTTAAAAAATGTAGAAACAATTGCCACAGACTTGACTGTTCCCAAATTTGCTCAAAATAGGTTAAGCTTCTTAGTTCAACCATAAAATAAAAACATCCCTTCACTACATTTGGAAATAATCACACGAGAATACAGATTATGATTATGCTTAAGTTGCTCACTTTCAGATGGTTTAAAAAATGTAGAAACAATTGCCACAGACTTGACGGGTTCCAAATTTTCTCAAAATAGGTTAAGCTTCTTAGTTCAACCATAAAATAAAAACATCCCTTCACTATATTTAAAAATAATCACACGATAATACATATTATGATTTTACTTAATCTGCTCAATTTCAAATGGTTTAAAAAATGTAGAAACAATTGCCACAGACTTGACTGTTCCCAAATTTGCTCAAAATAGGTTAAGCTTCTTAGTTCAACCATAAAATAAAAACATCCCTTCACTACATTTGGAAATAATCACACGAGAATACAGATTATGATTTTACTTAAGTTGCTCACTTTCAGATGATTTAAAAAATGTAGAAACAATTGCCACAGATTTGACTGTTCCCAAATTTGCTCAAAATAGGTTAAGCTTCTTAGTTCAACCATAAAATAAAAACATCCCTTCACTACATTTGGAAATAATCACACGAGAATACAGATTATGATTTTACTTAAGTTGCTCACTTTCAGATGATTTAAAAAATGTAGAAACAATTGCCACAGATTTGACTGTTTCCAAATTTGCTCAAAATAGGTTAAGCTTCTTAGTTCAACCATAAAATATAAACATGCCTTCACTACATTTGGAAATAATCACATGAGAATACAGATTATGATTATGCTTAAGCAGATCACTTTCAAATAGTTTAAAAAATGTAAAAACAATTGTCACAGACTTGACTGTTTCCAAATTTACTTAAAATTGATTCTGTTTCATAATTCAATCAAAACCTGAAAATATTCATTCCCTAGATCTGAAGATAATCGCACGAGAACACAGTTTATGTTCATACTGAAGAAGTTCATGTTCACAGGGTTTAAAAAATTGAAAAAACCGTTCGGAATTTGGTTAAAACAGATTCTGATTTGTAATTCAACCATAACCTAAAAATATCTTTCAATATATTTGGAGAAACTGTACTTTTGCGTCTGCTAACACACACATAACCTGAAAAGATGAATGTTTGAGGTCCTACACATTACTGTTCAAATGTAAGGTGTGAGCCACAGATTTTTCTGTCTGAGTTGGCTATGCCCGAGAGAGAGAAACATAGCAGTCAAGTCTGAGATTAATTCATTTTTTATACCTTTCTGACGCATCCAATACTGTAAATGTATGTTGCGTACACTGTACAGTCTATGGAATAAAGAGATTATTATTATAATTCATTTTTTTAAATCTAATTAAATTGAACTAATCTAGTCCCATGACGTTATAATATGCGACATACCTCATTTATTTCACAGTCAACTCTGAAACAAAATTTTGTGGCTCACACGATGTATCACCCGTGCCTTGAGGCCGCATGCGGCCTTCGTGAGTTTCATGTGCGGCTTTCATTAAAGCTAGCTCTTATATTAATTAATATTTAATTATATGTAGATTACGACAATTTTCGTCGTCCTGTACTACTGCCTAATTTAGATGTTGCCTCATATGGTAACAAAAATAGTATTTCATTGATGTTAAAAAAAAAGAAAACTCCCAAGTACAAAAGTTTCCCCTAAGAGTGTGCGTAAATAGTTTGAAATTTATCTCATTCGCTCTATATCTGTCTGTTGAGAAGTTTTATTAAGGCTCATATGTGTAGCGTAGTAAAGTTGATATTATTTCTAAAACGACATAAATGGCTGGTAGTAAAGTGAAGTGAATGGTCTAAAACGGGGTCGTGCAGAAAGGGGATCGATATTTTAGACTGCCAACGCCCGACGTCACGTTGCCTTAGACACATTGACATACTATTTATTATAAATCAAGGGCCTTCGATCGAACACTGATTACCAATAATAATACACGTTCCACCTGTATATGGGCGTGGGTTTTCTGCACAAAAACAAGCTAGTAATTGTTGTTATTACTACTACTGCCCTATATTTATACTTTGATAAATTGTTTACATTTTTATATTATTTATATCTAACAGTGTTGGCGTTACTACTACTGCCCAATATTTATGGTTTGATAAATTGTTTACATTTTTATATTATTTGGCACTACTACTACTGCCCAATATTTATACTTTGATAAATTGTTTACATTTTTGTATTATTTATACGTAGCAGTGTTGTTATTACTACTACTGCCCTATATTTATTTTTGATTATTGTTTATATTATTTATACTGAAAAGTGATGATGTTTTTTTGTATAGTTTGTAACGTATTAGGAATATTAAAAAAATGAATCAAGTTTGCTTGATTAAAGAAAAATCACCGACAACAAACTTATCATTTTTTTTTTCAAATCACATTTTAGTTTACTAGTGGTTCTATAGCTATTAACACACTTTGAGCGGGAGCGTCTATTTGTAGACACTTAACTGTGTGCTATAGACCGTCTATTTTTAGACGCAAACATGCAGAATGGGTTGCATACACGTCGGCGCGCGCAATATTTTCGCTTGCGTTGCAAATCCAACCCGCAACACAGGCAATTCACCTTGGTCATAGCGCCCGCACAGAAAAGTGTTAATATAACAAACATATTATCCGATGCATAATGATCTAGAACGTAACTTCATGATGTCTACTGAAGATGGGGATAGATAAGAATAAAGACAACCCTGAATAACTAAAATGGAGAACAGAAAATTGCAGCCGTCAAATAGAAACATTGTAAAAATTCAAATTCAAAATTTGAAAATCCATCCTAAATGAATCTGTTTTTGACACACCACTAAAACAATTGTCATATTATAGCTGTGAACAAATTGACATCACTCAAAACCTCAATTACAGAAAAGAAAATTACATGCGGCGATTGGAAAAATTGCAAAAAATTCAAGGAGGCTGTAATTAGCCTCGAAATTTCAAAATCCA
The DNA here is from genome assembly GCA_910593695.2 of Ocypus olens. Taxonomy (NCBI): domain Eukaryota; kingdom Metazoa; phylum Arthropoda; class Insecta; order Coleoptera; family Staphylinidae; genus Ocypus; species Ocypus olens. The sequence continues at coordinate 12,856,241 of OU343053.1, read as the reverse complement.
TAATTGCAAACCTATGTTTGACATCCCTTTAAAATAATTGACATGTTCCAGTAGGAAACAAAATACCAACATTCAATACTTGAAACGAGGAATGAAAATTGTATTCAGCGATTAGAAACATCCATCTTTGGTGGAACTAGTTTTCAAATTTCAAAATGCATCAACAATTAACCTATTTTTGACATCCCTTTAAAATAATTGACATGTCCCAGTCGGAAATAAAATAGCAACACTCAAAACTTGAAAGGAGGTATTAAAGTTGGATTCGGCGACAAGAAAAATTTTAAAAGATTCATCTCTGGAATTAGCTTCAAAATTTCAAAATCCATCCAAAAAACGGGGGGCCGCGGTGGCCTAGTGGGTAGCGTTCCTGCTTCTGGGCCTCGTGGTCGTGGGTTCAAATCCCATCCGTGCGGTCACTTTTTCGGAGTGAAGTAGTGGCCGTGCGGGTCCATGTATGTCCAGTGTATGTCCCATTCATTATCAAATGAATTTATTACAAAGAATCGGTTGTGGCAGAATAGCCAAGTAGCTTACGCCAATTTCCCTAATATCATTCACTCTCCTTAAACCGAAATCCCATCAACCATCCTTCCTTTAAAAAAAAAAAATCCAAAAAACATATTTTTGACATCCTATTAAAATAATTGACATGTCCCAGTTAACAACAAAATAGCAACACTCAAAACTTGAAAGGAGAAATGTAAATTGCATTCGGCCATAAAAAATATTGTAAAAAAATTCATCTCTGCTGCTTCAAAATTTGAAAATCACCAAAATAACATATTTTTGAAATCCTGATAATTGACGTCCCAGTTGGACACAAAATAGCAACACTCAAAACTTGAAAGAAAGAATGAAAATTGCATTCGGCCATAAAAAATATTGTAATAAAAAATCACCTCTGCTGAAATTAGCTACAAAACTAAAATGTATCCAAAATTAACCTATTTTTGACATCACTTTAAAGTAATTGACATGTCCCAGTTGGAAACAAAATAGCAACACTCGAAACTTGATAGGAGGAATGAAAGTTGTATTCGGCGATAAGAAAAATTGTAAAAAAATTATCTTAAAATTGGCTTCAAAATTTCCAAAACCATTCAATATAAACCTGTTTTTGACATCCCTTTAAAATAATTGACATATCCCAGTTGGAAACAAAATAGCAACAAAACTTGAAAGCAGTAATGAAAATTGCATTCGGCGATAAGAAAAATTGTAAAAAATTCTTCTCTGCTGGAATTAGCTTGAACGTTTCAAAATCTATCCAGAATGAACATATTTTTGATATACCGTTAAAACAGTTAACATATCAGAACTGGAAACAAAATAGCAAAATTCAAAACATAAATTACAGAAAAGAAAGTTACCACAAGCGATTAGAAAAATTGTAAGAAAATCGTCTCTTCTGAAATTAGCTTCAAAATTTCAAAATCCATCCTGAAATAACTTACTTTTGAGATCCATTTGAAACAATGTACAGGGTGGGCAAAATTCGACGTTTCTATAGGGGATCTCGTTAACTATAATAGATAGAGAAAAACGGATGGCGCATCCTCGATCTCTTTTTTCGAAAAAAGCTCGATGGTGAAAACTAAATTTATTTATCTTCCTTTGTTTTCGAGTTTCGAGTCATTTTTTTTCCATTTTCGATATATTGAAATATCTCAGTTGTTTATCATTTGACAATAATGAAAGTTATATGTTGTTCAGGCACTTTTTTTAAAAGAATAAAATCAGCTTAACAAAATTCCGATTTCTTCATTAATATGAAAGGTATAACATAAAGTTGTGTTTTTTTAAAAACAACCTATAGTTGGTTTTGTTATATTTTATTAGGTTATTATACTCTCGAACAAAGGAAATCAAAATTACATTCGGCTGCAAAAAATATTGCAAAAAATGGTGATGTGGCCATCATGTTACTTTCTCCGACTTGATCGTATCATTTATATTTACGCTTTCATGGTTTATTTTGCAATTGAAATCATATTTTAAATGTACATCGAGCGTTGTGTAAACTCGGATGAAACTGACGTTTAAAACGTCAAAATTATGAAAGATGGAAAAATTATACTTCAAATTCAAAAACTCAGTTTACTCAAAAACTAAAGAGATGTCGAAAAAAACTTATTATTTATAAATTGTTTATTTTAGCATTCTCTACAATTATTAGTAACATAAATTTGCTGTAACTATTATCCTTTTATAATTATAAACCAAAAATTAAGAAAATAATAATAAATTTTTTTCTCGAATAAAAATGATTTTATGAAAAATGTTTTCAAGCAAAAGATGTTCATTTCTTTGAATTGACATATCACTGCTAGAAATAAAATGGCAGCACCCAAAACTTGAATTAAAAAATACAAAATGTTAATATTTAATGTTAATAGTTAACATTTAAAGTTTCAAAATGCATCCAAGGCCGCGGTTGTGACAGAATGCCCTAGTTGGCTACGTCAATTCCCAAATCATCCGCGCTTCCTCAACCCGAATTCCTGTCAACCATCCTTCCTTTTTTATTAATAAATTTTTAAAAAATGCATCCAGAATAATCCTATTATTGACATAGTGCTTAAACAGTTAACACATCTGAGCTGGAACCAAAAGGGCAACACTCAAAACTTAACCCTTTCAGCCCTGTATTTTTAAATTTGAAAAAAAAAAATTTTGTTAATTATTATTGATGGGGAGCTTCTTAAGACCATAAATGCCAAATTTGAACTGATTTAATTAATTAGTATAGGAATTAATTAGTGAGGCTTTGTTGAAGTGACATCTAGTGATAAACAGCAAAAATATGGATTGTCATAGTAAGTAGAGACATGTAAATGTTGCGGTGGCAATTGCCGAAAGGGTTAAATTACATGCTGCGATTAGAAAAATTGTAAAAAAATTATATTATATGGATTCCAAATTTATTCAGAAAAAACGATTTTTTACAAAATAACAACACTCAAAAATTGTGCCAAGGTCAAGAAAATTGCATTGTGCTATTTGATAAATTGTGCAAATTCTCTGCAGAAATTAGCCTTAAAATTTCAAAATCCATCAGAAACTAAACTATTTTTGACATAAACAAACAATTGGCATGTCTAGGAGATAGCGAGCAGTTGCTAGAAAAAAACAAAATGGCAGCACTCAAAAGCTGAGTTATTGCTGGGATTGGAAAAATTGTAATTTTTTTGTCAGCGACCTTCATTGGTTAATTTGATGTGGATTGACCCAAATGTGAGTGTATAGGGTGGGCAAAATTCGACGTGTCTATGAATGATCTTAATCACTGTAATAGATGGCGCAATCTCGATCTCTTTTTTTAGAGAAAAACTAAGTTTATTTATCATCTTTCGTTTTCGAGTTATAGCCAAAAAGTATTTTTTTTCCATTTTCAATATGTATATTGCAATATCTCAGTTGTCTACTATTTAACAATAATAAAAGTTATTTACGCACTTTTTTAACAGAATTCGGATATCTTCATTAAGATGAAATGTATAACAGTTTTTTTTTTTTTTTTAATATAACCTGTAGTTGTCGTTCGCCTACTTTATTGGGCTATTTTTTTATCTTTTAACAATATATAGCATGTGGGGTTGTACTCGTAATTTCATTAAAATCTATCAAAAATTATTATTTTTCAACACCCTGGAAATTGCGCAATTTAAAGAAAAACACGGTTCCCCTAAATCCCTGCATAATAGTTATTTATGCAACAAGTGAGTAAAGTTGCTTTACTCTCGAGTTTCATACAAAAAATTTTCTACGTCCGTAACTTATAAATAAATTCGATAAAACCTTAATCAATTTTTATAAGCAATAATACTTTTTTTAAATGAAGAAAATAATAATCATCAAGTTTTCTTGATCGGAAACGAATGTTTGACATTTATCGGTGGAACTCGCGGCGTGTTGCGAAGCGTTCATGACACACTTTGCGCATTCAATAGTAGCATTAAAAATGAACCGCTACGGCACTTTTTTTCACACAAAAGAGTGCAAAAATGAACTGTTATGGCACTTTTTTCACGATGTTTCTAGGGTTCAAGAATCACATATTTTATGAACCCAAATTAATGAAAAAAACTGTACGTTTTATAACGGACGTAGAAAAAGAGTATTATTCAGGAAAACCCGGAGAAAAAATTACATACCTAGATATTTGCTCCTTCTACCCTTGAGTGTGCAAGTATAACCAGTTTCCCATTGGGCTATGAGGACTAGAAGAATAATATTTTATTTTTCACGAAATTGAAGAGTATTTATTAACAAAAAATGTGCAATTCAATAGTTATCTTCAACAAGTATTTAAAGTTTTTTGTAATACTTAGTTTTGAAAAAAAACAATAAAGGATTAAATACACCTACTTGAAATGTTTATACTGGAGGCTTCCACTTCGTTATACATACTATATAATAAATAAAACACTATTACTTTGTTTATTTAACTTTGAAAATAAAAATAAAAGTTATACATACAACAAAGTAATAGTGTTTTATTTATTATCGACTTTAAAATTTCCAAAACCTGTTCTTGAGATTATAATGATAATTTTTACTTTCTCTGTTACGAAATACGAGATCATGATTTTTTTTCAAAAAATTTTTTTACGGAATCCGTTTTGGGGTCCCTAGATGCCATTTCAACAATTTCTGGAAAAAAAAAATTGTGTGTCTGTCTGTGTGAGTGTGTGTCTGTCTGTGTGCGCTGTATCTCAAAAACTAATAGAGCAATTCATATGAAACTTTGAGCACATGTCTTATTTGATAATCTGAAGAACTGAAAAGCTTTTGGTAAAATTTCGTACACCGGAAGTGGGCCTTACTGTTTTTTTGTTTTTTTACAATATTTCTTTAAATATGGAAAATATCACAAAAACATTTAAACAAACATTAAAGACAATAGAGAAATGAACATCTTTTCCTTGAAAACATTTTTCATAAAATCATTTTTATTTGAGAAAAAAATGTATTATTATTTTTTAATTTTTGGTTTATAATTATAAAACGATAATAGTTACAGCAAATTTATGTTAATAATAATGTAGAGAATGCTAAAATGAACAACTTATAAGGAATAATTTTTTTTTTTTAATCCCTTTAGTTTTTGAATTTGAAGTATAATTTTTTCATCTTTCATAATTTTGGCTTTTTAAACGTCAGTTTCATCCGATTCTACACAACACTCGATGTACATTTAAAATATGATTTCAATTGAAAATAAACCATGAAAACGTAAATTCAAATGTCTATGATACCATTAAGTCGGAGAAAGTAACATGATGGCCACACCACCATTTTTAATGATATTAAAAGCTTAATATTATCAGTCAGCCATGGTGGTTTAGATCTATATATCTTAATGGTTTTGTATGGCGCTAATTTAGCGAAGGCTTCCAAGAGACAATTATTTAAAGTTTCAACTTTATCACTGACGTCGTTTAAATAAAAAATATTACCTAAGCGAGAAGACTCTAGTTCTAAGGCTAAATCATTAGGGTTAAATTGTTTAAAATCACGATTTGTGATAACTGTTGGTTTAAAAGGGATTATTTTAGTTTTGGTTTCAACAAATGTTAAATCGTGATCTGAAAAGTCCACGTTTATTACTCCGCAAGCTTCGATGAAACGGTTATCTGATACGAGTATAAGGTCGATTGTTGACATTGAGATAAACGTTACTCTTGTGGGTTGAGATATTACTTGCTTCATACCTAATAGTCCAGTAAATAAAGGTCGGAAAACTCACCAAATTGGGGAATTTGCAGAGGATGTTTATTTAAGGTGTAATTGGTAGATCTTGACTAGTACTTTTAAATTCGAAAATATCCTGGTACAAAAAGGTATGGGGCAGACCCTGAAAAATGGCCCTAAGATTCCAAAAATTCGTTTTTCGCTAATATCTCCAAAACTATGGCATTTAGAGAAATTTTGTTTAGGAAAAAAATTAAGATCAGTTCATTATCTACAAAAGTTGTTGATTTTTTTCGCAACATCAATACTTTTTGCACAAACGGGGGTTAAAAAATCCATCATTTTGGTACTGAGAAAATGTGGCAGTTTCTTATCAAATTTGCGATCGAGGGATCTGAAAATACGCTGAGCTTCATGTTTTGGACTGCAAAGACACATTGTAGATGGTGCTGCTACGTTCCCCTACTGTTTAGACTACATTTATTGGTTGAGTACATCTTAACATGAGGTTGGGGCTAAAAAAATGATCCGAAACTTGCAAAAATCACTTTTTGCCAGGTGACAACAGCTTCAAGTCCTCAGGGTTTTGTATAAGGGAAATTATAATGTTTTAGGAGTTAGAGATATTCTTCCATAAGTCATTGCCAATTTTTTTCGCAAATGTTTTTGGAAAAATAGTTGAAAATTTAGTTTTCAATCACATTTATTATAAAAAATTCATACAAAATTAGAAATACACAAACAATTGAACATCCATCAGTCAATCACCACCCCAAATCAAATTCCTCTTACTCTATTTCTTCCTCTCCCTGTATTTCTCCTTCTTCGTCTACTTCTTCTGATACCATTATACCTTCACTATCTTTATAATTTGAACATGGGCTAGAACAACATGAAGCACAGATAGATTAACATTTTAGCCGCGCGTTCTTACATGAACATTTGTTCCCACAGTCCGCCTTGCATTGGCAAAAAATCATCTTCAGGAGTTCCGGATGCTCCGGCTCTTTTGTGATCTGGACTGGTATGAGTACATCCCCTGCACGTTTCCATCCCCATTCTTCGGGTGACAGTTCGTTTGCGAGCCACTGCTGAACTTGCAAATATACCCGATAAAATTGTTACCTTGCAACTTCAGCGGTAGGTGGCAAACTTGCTGGTTTTATCGCGTTTTACTTTGGAACCAATCGCTTCAAGGTCTCGTATCTGAGAGCTTTGAGAGTCTTTATACCCTTTGGCGCATTATAAATCGACAGAAGAACAGTTTGTCCGTTCCGAAATACGGTATCGTGTGAAAGATCCAGATTTTTAAAAATTTCAATTGCCAGTTCGAGCTCATTTTTATCTTACTTAGATACATTTTTAAATAAATTTTCCACTATTGACGTTTTCCCTTTTCTGAAGACAGCAAAAGTGGTATCGGTCCCGGAAATTGCATGCAAAAATAGAATGTTGTCTCTGATAAAAGAACTTTCATCCAAGCTTCTCAAGGAAAATGTTTGCAGGGATTTGTTTCCCTTTGCAGGGCTGTTATCAGTACAAGTATGTCAATGTCTTCTCCCACTACTACTACTGATAAGCTATTGGCAGAGTATTTTTGCAAGGCCGTTTGCATAATCAATGTATCTGCGTCGTCTGGAGCTTGTATAACGGAAATATTTTCCTTTTCCAAAGCTCCTTCAAATGATCGATAAAGCGAATTTTATTGTTATTATTGGATAAACAATTTTCTTTTGAAACACGACAATTCATTTCGGGATCAAACTGTATGTCAGGGCATGATTTGTTGCGCCGCAAACGTTCTGTTTCTTTTATACTATCACGATTAAATTCGTAGCCATCAAATACTACTGTCACTCTCAGGGAATAATGATGTTCCAAATATTTTACGTATCTATCTATCCTGCAGTCCAGGGCACCCGATGAATTAACATTCCCCCATCGATAACGTGAACACATTCTGTCTTGTCAATATTTACTTTTTTAGGTAAGAATAGTTGTAATAGCGCCGATTTAGCGTTTTTTCGCAACGTGCCGTTGTCAAATATGCTCATTGGAAACGGCGCGTGCTCATAATCAAGATGGTTTTCTAAATCCGCGTCGGATTGTTTGGTTGGGCAAATTCTCTGGAAAATTAATAAGGGATCTACGGTTACAACTTTGTCCTGGACTTTTGTCAAACTCGTGGCATTCATAAGAGGGATTACGCAATTCTTCCGTTTGAATGAGATATTGTGAAACCTCTTGCCTTGAACTTCGTTCAATATGTTGTTTTTCCCAATCTCAAAAGCCGTGTGAATCAATCCACGCTTTTAGTTTGGTCGTCCTTGTAATCGCGATCTACCCGACTGTCTCGGACATCGACATGCTGATCACTAGAGTCAAACCGGACGCCGCAAAACTTCTCTATTTGCTTCAAATATCAACCATAGAAGGAAGTGATGTTATGAACTTCGTAGTTCCGGGGGTGTTGAACCCACGATCTACTAATCCGCCGGTAACTTTAACCATTCTCATCAAGTTTTGTTCAATTACCATGTCCGTAAAAGTGCTTGATCAAAATTTGTCTGTTCGTCTGACTGCGTGAAACCCGTCTTTAATAAAATTTGTATATTCCACTAGTCGTGCAATATTTCTTTGCCCAGCTTGTGTTTGGTGGAGTTCTTCATTTTTTCCGAGATAATTTCTCATTTCCTGTACGTACAAATGTACTATTCTCTGCCATGATTCTACAATAAAGTATAGGTAAAACAATCAGGGTTAATAGCAAATTGTTACAATAAATGTTGTTGAATGAAAATGGGGCAAAATGAACGAAGGCTTACCTTTTGCTCCAAATTACCAGTATTGAAAAGTTTCCAATATTCTCTCCTTTTTATATTACAAAAATAACCTCAAATGTTTGTTTCACTTTTTAGCACTTTTCGTTTTTTTTTAATTTATTGCAAATGAAAAATAAGAACAATCTGGACAAACCAAGGACTTCTAAAACAAAGAATGTTTGGAAACAAATACATTGACACAGGGACAGCTGATTGCGTGCGTGGCGCCGACCACGCTTGTACGATACTAGTACTGCGCATCTACGCCGCGTGAATTATTAGAGAAAGTTTGGGGCTATTTATTTTTTCCTGAGAAATCGGAACATATGCTTTATATACATGAATAAAAAGATTAGAATCTCATCTTTATGTCGAACAAGCTATAAGAGTGAACAAAATCAAGAGCTGAGAGGAAACAATCATTAGAAAAAATAAATAATAAATAAAAATAAATAGGAGCTAGAAATGCAGGGCACGTTCGAGTCCCGTTATCTCGAAAACTATCGAATTTTCGACAAAAATGATGAGGACTATTTTTGTAGATAATCAACTGATCTTCATTTGTTCTCCAAAAAAAAATCTCCAAGTGCCGTATTTTAGAAGGGGTTGGTGAAAAAACGATCTCTTGGAACTTTAGGCCCATTTTTCAGAGTCTGCCCCACACCCTTTTGTCCCAGGATATTTTCGAATTTAAAAGTACCAGTCAAAATCTACCAACTAAAACTTAAATGAACATCCTCTGCAAATTTGCCTACCTTGGATCCTTCATTTACTGGACTATAATGCATTCATGCTTAGTTTAAAATTGGTTGTTTTGTGGTCATTTAGTTTTTGCATATCAATGTTGAAATCACCGACACAAATGACTTCATCACAACTACAAAAGGGTAAATTAATAGCGTCTTCTAGTTGGCTAACAAACAGTTCATGATGTATGGTTTCAGATCGATACGATACACCTTTTGCAATTTTGTTTATTGAAATCCATGATTGTTCGACAGATAAATCACTTGTTATAAGTTTATCTTTTAAATGATTGCGTATATACAAACAAACACCTCCGGCTCTTCGAGGACAATCACGTCGCAGAAGCTCGTACCCAACAATACTAATTGAAGCATCGCTTATATTATCGGACAGCCATGTTTCACTTATAGCGAAAACATCATAATCATGATTTGAAAGAATTTGCCTCAAGTAATTAATTTTATTAGTTATTTATGATGTTAAAAGTGGTATTTTTAAGGGGGCAGGATGGTTTCAGAGGCCGAAAAAAGGCAGATTTTTGCGGTTGTGAGTGATTATAATGATTTAATTCTTTTTGTACATTGAAGAACTATCTTTGAACAGTATATTAGAATTGTTTTGTAAAAAAATATTCATTATTTTTCCCGTGCTGGCGGTTCGTCGGAGGCGCTGCAAAAAAAGGCGTCGTGCGGTGCGTAATTCCTGGCCTCGTGGAGTTACTTGAAATAAAAAAAAACGAAATGATTTATTTAATATATTGGTTTTTTGGGCGAATGAACGAAATTATATTGAAAAATATGCGATTTTCGATTTTAGGCGCAGTTTTGAATTTAGAGGTACCATTTTCACATAAAAAATCAGTTACTGCCCGTAAAAAATAGTATTTTTTTTTTTATAAAAACGTTCGTTCATCCGCCAGTATTTATCATATAAAAGATGTCTGCAAAAGTTCATTAAGAACGGTGCATTATTTTTTGAGTTATGTTACGCACCGACTTCGAAAAAGTAGTTTTGAGAAAAACGCTTTATACACCTGCGTCGAGAGCTTTCGACGGCCTCCGAACAAGATTATGAAATAACCGATATCTCAGCGAGTTTCACTCCGATCGACTTAAAATTTTCACAGGATATTACTGAGATATTGTACTTTCGTATAAAAAATTATCGAAAAAAATGATTTTTCGAAGTTGCGAAAAACAAAAAATCTGATATCAATTTTTTCAATAATGTTCCTAGACAAATAAAAGTACATGTTTTTTTTATCAGGAGAACTAGAGAAATCGAAAGCCGTTTTAAAATTTCAGCTAGCTGAAATAGTAACAAAGTTGGCAAGCCAGTTGGAAAATTTTAGAAAAAACCGATTTTTTAACTCAAAATCGAACGCGGTTGGCATATCTGTGCAATTTAGTCAGATTCGGCTAGAACTGGCGATTTAGAATTTTTGACGGAAAACATGAAAAACTAATCTCTTTCTTATTTTTGCTCAAAAGATGCATTTGAAATGATTTTCTGTAGAAACTATGAATCGTATGATTTCGATTTTCTACACGTCACTGTAAAGACCTCATTGATGCTTTGTTTTGTTGAGAACAAATGTTAACCAGAAGCTCGTGACGTGATGGCAAAAAAAAATCGAAAAGGTAAAAATGGGATAAATCGGCTTTTTTAATAATAATTATGAACATGTTTTTTCATCAGAACGAGAGAAATCAATTGTCGTTTTAAAATGTCAGCTAGTTAAAATAGTAATAAAGGTGGTAAGCCAGTTGAAAATTTTTTAAACTATTTATACGGCCGTAGTTGGTAAACGAAATTCAAAATCATAGACCAAAAATAACAAAGAATTTCAAATAACTTTTTCCAAAAAACAATGATTTTATGAAAAATATTTTCAAACAAAAGATGTTAATTACCTTGTTAATATATGGTAATATATTAAAACTTATTGCTTCTTATAAATAAATAATGTGTTACTTATTACCAATTACTATTCGTAGATTTTGCGAATTATTTTTCCAGAAAATAATTTTTCAGTGCGGTGTAGCGTGTGATTCAAATATTCCCCACTGAAGTAAAATGTAATTTGATTCTGATCGATTGGTGGAACGGACAGAAAAAAAGTCGTTGGCGTCAGCACGCCCACATGCTGTGCTGGACCACAATATTTGCGTCATTCCGTAATAAAAAAAAAACAATACCGTTTCTAGGTATATATTTCAATATCACCGATAAATTACAACACTTGCTGCTTTCGTTAAGCAACGAAGTAAAATGCGATTAATACGAATCGTTTTGTAAATAAATCCATAGAAGCAGAACTACTTGTGACAATTTTCTCTTTAATTTTCTCTAAATTTCGAGTTTATGAAATGCATTTATCAATAAATAGTGTGTAGTTCTTTAACACTTCGTTATCTTTAATGTATTTACAAAGATTTTTGTTATATTTTAAGACAATACGTGTAAATTATAACTCACTCATAAATGAATTAAAAACTAAAATTTTAATAGTTATTTATGCAACAAGTGAGTAAAGTAATACTTTTTTTCACGAGTAGGCAATTCCTACAAGTGAAAAAAAGTTGCTTTACTCTCGAGTTTCATACAAAAAATTTTCTACGTCCGTAACTTTAAATGAATTTATAAATTTGATAAAACCTTAATCAATTTTTATAAGTAATAATACTTCTTTTAAATAAAGAAAATAATAATAATCATCAAGTTTTCTTGATCGGAAACGAATGTTTGATATTTATAGGCGGAACTCGCGGCGTGTTGCGAAGCGTTCATAACACACTTTTCGCAAACATTTTTTTAGTTGCGTTAAAAAATGAACCGCTACGGCACTTTTTTTCACGCAAAAGAGTGAAAAAATGAACCGTTATGGCACTTTTTTTCACGCTACTTGAAGGGTTCAGGAATCACATATTTTATGAACGCAGATTAATGAAAAAAACTGTACATTTTATAACGGAAGTAGAAAAAAGTCTTGGTTAGATGTATGAATAACATTTAAAAATATTTGGGATCTGTGTTATAGAAATCATGAAGGAATCAGTTATAGAGAAGGGGAAAGGAAGGTGATCCTTGTGGGAGACCTTGCTCGGGATGAAAAATATAAGATATGTTGTTTCTGTATTTTACTTGTAAGGATCTATTTGCAAGGAATTTGTTATTTATTTATTTATTGGTGTGTTAATAAAAACTCGGCAAATTTTTTATTGAAAAGTCCGAACCAAATTTAAGTGTCGTCAGCCTCCCCTAAAGATTTATTATCAAAATATTTGAGGCTTGCGTACAAAATTAAAAGAATTACGATCGTCAGTTTTCCTGGCTGAATTCGATGTCTATATTCTCTGTGAAACATGGCTTAGTCCTGATATCTCGGATGCTTGGGCTTTCATGGTTATAAGCTCTATCGATGTGATAGAGACCCTCACTCATCTGGAAAGTCCCGTGGTGGAGGAACACTAATTGCTGTTTCCCAGAAATGCTTTAAGGTGTGTGCAACAAATTCAAGAAGAACTGTATATCTCAGTGGCTGTGCAGGACACGAAGATTCTCTTTGGGAGTTTATATACCACGCAGCGCTCCGGAATCGTGCTACAAACAGCACGCCTACTTAGTGGAAGAACTTGTCGATATGTTACCGGATCATTATTCCTGTATTATAAGTGACTACAACCTTCCGAATGTAATGTGGGATAATACTGAGTTAGGTGTTTCTACCAATTCTTCTCACAGGTCTGCGCAATCTATCGCGGAAGCATTTATCAGATGATATAACTAACGCAAACTCAGTCATGTTAGACTTGATATTTTTAGACGTATTCTTTGCCGGGAACTTTTCATATTTTACCTTGGACATTGAATTGCCTCAAGCAACTGAAATTAATTCAAATTGGAATTCCCAGTTTGTTTATAACTACTGCTATGCCGATTATACGTCCTTGAGTGAGGCCATTATGACGTCTTTTGGGACAGTTTGTTTTTAGATAACGATATTAATGTTAACATTGAGTTGTTTTATAAAATGGTTCAGTGCTGAACTTATAAATCTTATTTTCCTCAAGAAAAAGCTACATTTGAACTATAAACGTTCTGAGCTTGAATCAGATTTTAATTTGTTTAAGAGTACACGCACACGTTGTAAAATACTATCTCAAACTTGTTATAATAACTATGTTTGGTCAATGGAGCAGTCTCTAATTAAGGGGGGTCACCGATCTAGATGACCCAAACTTTGGATTTTTTTTTACAGAACTGGTGCGAGTTAGAGATAAGACCTTTTTCTCGTAATGTTCATTGAACCTTTCTCTACAAAAATAATTTTTTTCGAGGTTACAAAATAAAAATGGCGGCCAATATGGCCGTTGTTCGAAGGCTCCTCCGCAAAACTGCGTATAGTTTCCTGGTCGCAAAATTACACCTATAAACATAAAACATACATAAAAATGAAGGAAATTTAACGGAGTATGGATCCCGCCTATCAAACCGGAAAAACTCAAAAAATTACAAAATGGCGGACGTTTCAAAAAAAAGTTTATTTTTTCGGACGATTTTCTGACTGTAAAAAAACCTAGAAAATTAAATTTTTTATCAGATCGTAGGCGGGATCCACGAAGAAAACAGTTTCCTATTGGGGACAGAAAGAACGAAGTACATTGGTCGAACGGTTCAAACTCTAAACTGCGCGCAGTTTAGAAAAATGTGGTTTCGAGAAAAACGCGTTTGAAGTTTGCATCTTCTTCAAGCCGTGCGGCGAAATTTGTACCTATGCGACCCACAGCGCTCGGGACACCGGTCCATTCAAAACACTGTGCGACGTCAATATTTGCCGGATCGAAATATGCTTTTACCCAAATATTCTAGACATGCATAGCTATTGCATTTCATGAAAAAAAAAATGCGAAAATTCAAATTTCTACTTCGGTGACCCCCTTAAAGATCCTAAATTATTTTGGAACTATGTCAATTCTAGCAGGAAAAGTTCCTCGATTTCTAAAACATTTGACAACGATGGTGTATTAATAAATAATATGCAGAACATTGTGGACTTATTTATATTACCGTTCAGTTTGGGTCAGTTTACGGTCCTCCCGTAAACTGCGATTCTTTTAAACATCTTTATGTTTAACCACATCAATTTCAATAAAATGTCTAATATTAAAATCACCGATATCCTGTTTGAATTGACACAACTAAAAGACTCCAAATGCTCTGGTCCGGATGAATTACCGTCGACATTGCTTAGGCAGTGTACTTTTTCTTTTAGTCGTCCGGTGTGGCTACTCTTTAGCCAGTTTTTAAGCTCTGGGTGTTTCCCTTTGGAAAGGCGCTCTAATAACACCAGTCTTTAAAAGTGGGAGAAAAAGTAAACTTACCGACTATCGTCCTATCTCTATCCTGTTTTTTATACCAAAAATCTTTGAGAAACTAATTACTGCTTCTTTGTCTGCTTGTCTATCTCCCCTATTATCTAATATACAGCATGGTTTCAGAAGTTAATGTGCCACTTGGTCCAACTTACTTTCGTACGGTCAATTTATTACAACATCTTTGGAAGACGGGTATGAAGTAGATTCCATCTACACCGACTTTTCAAAGGCTTTCGATACAGTGGACCATGGCATTCTTCTTCTTCTGAAACTTAAACATATTGGTATAAATGGCTTAATGCTGGATTGTATTCAATCATACTTAGCCAATAGAGAACCAAAGTTGTATGGGTGGGTAGTTTCATTTCGTCAGAAATATTCGTCTCTTCGGATGTAACTCAAGGGTTGCATCTAGGACCACTACTAATTAACATATTTATAAATGATGTAATTGTTTCCATCATTCCGAATGTGAATGTCTTCTTTTCGCTGACGATATGAAAATATTTCAATTCATCGCGGACAGAACCTGCCCTGCCTTGCTTCAACAGGATCTAGACAGATTTGATGTCTGGTGTCAAGTTAATAGTATGCGTCTTAACATTGACAAATGTAGCGTGATTACTTTTTCTCAGAAGAGAACATTAGCGAACAGAGATTATTTCCTCGCTAATAATAAACTATCCACTGTTAAGGATTTAGGGCTTATTTTTTCAAATAGGTGGAGCTTTCTTGATCACATAAGCTCTATAACAGCAAAAGCCTATCGAGTTCTTGCAGTGCGGACTTCAAAAACATAAGCACTGTTTTAAATCTCTATACATCCCTTGTCCACCCACATTTAGAGTACTGCTCCATAATTTGGTGCCTATTTAGCAAGGCTGATGTTAAATAAATTGAGCGCGTTCAAGTTAAATTTGTAAAATATCTTTCCTTCAAATTTGGGTTAACATAATCTTATCCTCACCTGTTAAATTAATTGAAGATTGAATCTTTGGAAAAGCGACGAAGAAATGTTGATATAACCACGGGATTTAAACTTGTAAATGGCTTAGTAAACTCTCCATTTCTGCTGAGTTTACTAGTTATCCATGTGCCTGGAAGAGAGTTGCGTTCTTTTCATTTTTTTCGAAGAACAACGTTATAGAACGGATTATGCTGGGCACTTTGGCATCGCAAGAATTGTTCGCAATTGCAATAATTATTTGTTAGTATCAGTCTAATTGCCTGATTTTTAAAGCTTATTAAGCTGAATGATTTGGTACCTTACTCATTAGTTTCTGCACAGTATTCACCGAGATATTTGCAAAAAACTTTAGTTATTTTCAATTAAAAACAAAGGTTTGCCATGAAATCATAATGGCGGATATTTCATTTTGTTGTAAAAAGTGACGTTTGCTGTCGCATTAAGATTTACAACAGGCCGTGTATTCTAGACAAAAAAAGGATTTATAAAAAAGGATGTAGCTGACTTATGTTTTCTATTTAATATATGTAATTCTAACATAAACTGCAATGACCTTCTACAGTATTTAAATTTTAAAGCGATGCAGCCACACTTACAACGTCATATGAAAACGTTTAGATTAAGTCAACATATAATTATGGTTTAAATAGTCCCTTAAACCGGTCTATGCGATTATTTAAATCATTATCCTGTCATAATATTAATTTGTTTGATGGGTCTTTGTGTCTATTAAAAAAAGCAATAAGTCGTATTCTCAATTGTAGGGATCATGAATTATAATACTTTTTTAATGTTTGTGATTGATTTAATATTCAAACTATTTTTCTAAATTTTAATTTAAGAATTACTTTTATATATAGGTTCAATACCACTTAGTTGTATTTATCTATTTTGTGTACTCTCTTCATAATTGTATTTTTATTGTAAAAGGGTGATTACCGTGTACATATAGAATAATAAATAAATAAATAATTAAATTATTTTACGCAGGTACTATTCAAGAACTTAATGTGAATTTCCGGAGTAGGCAATATCCAGCAAAAGTACTATTCAAAGAATAATTACTACTTTACTTTCTAACTTTGAGATTGGCTCCCTTAATCATCGGTTTACTTACATTATTTTTAAAACTCGTTCAGTAGTACTTTTGCTGGGTATTTCCATCTAAAAAATTCAACACTAAACAAATCACCTTTACTTCTTAAATAGTACCATTTAATCATGAATACTTTCTCTTGTGTAGAATACACGGCCGATTTTTAATCGTGATGTGACAGCAAACGTTACTTTTTAGAACAAAATGAAATATCTGCCATAATGATTTCATAGGAAACCTTTGTTTTTAATAAAAAATAATTGTAAAGTTTTTTGCAAATATCTCGGTAAATACTCTGCAGAAACTATTGAGTAGGTACCGAATCATTAATGTACGTAATTAGTCTCGCAAGAAAAAGTTTAAGGGTAATCTTCTTAAGGGACTAATGAGTAATTCTACATGAGTATAATATAAAATTTTATCCAAAATCGTCTGTAATTGCATTAAATATTGAAATAATATTTATAAAATTTTGACGTACGTGGTGTCAATTTGAAATATTTCAAAAATCCTATGAATGATGCATTCCGTCTTATTCCGTAAAAGACCCCCTATGTCGGAAATGCGAGCAAGAAGAGGAGACACTAAGACACATCCTGTGTGAATGCGAGTCACTCAAACAACTTAGGTGGTCCGATTGGTCACAACTGGGCAACACTCCACACGGCCAACTACTTGACTTCACAAGAAGTTTAGGTTGGCTTGAGGAGCAGGGCTCAGGAGGCGGCACAAAGGACCAACGAATGGTCTAAGTGCTGCGACCATTTGGTCGCCCTCCACAAACCATCATCATCATGCATTCCGTGAGAGAAACTTATTCTCTCACTAGGGGGTAATAAGCAACATTACATGGCTCAAATGACCACTGTAATTCGATTATTACAGCCGATTTTGGATAAAAATAATATAAGAAGACCGATACTGTCAAATAATTAGGGGAGCCAATATTAGCACATTTTAAATTTTACATGTAAGTCCCTACGGCCCGTTCGAGAATTCAACACCCTGTATTTTGAGAGACGATTTCAATGCAATTAACTGTTCAGTAGCATTATTTCTCCCTAGATATTGATCGAAGCTATAAGATGATAACTTAAGTAGCAACTCCTTTGCAGTTTTTAAAAAGAGATAAAAGCAAATTTCTTATTTGTGAGCCCAATTTATGAAAAAATTTTGGGCCGTAATAAATTTTTGCTGTTTGCGATTTCATTAGTCTAGTTTTAACTATGCTCAGATTATCTTTGTTTCTTAGATCATGAAAACTATTATTTCGTCTTTTAAAATTATTTATGTTTTTTTTAATATGACACAGATATTCATAAATACACATTGCTGGTAAAGTTAAAATACCGTGTTTGCTATAAGCTAATTTGGAATCGTCTCTATAAGCTATGTTTGTCAGAATTCTAACAGCTTTTCGCTGTAATCCTAATAGTCTGGCGTAAGGTCGAATGACCCCAAATCAAAATTCCATGACAGGTGGCAGTGGCATAAGCCATAGTATGCCTGTAAGGTGTGAGCCGCAGAATTTTGTTTCAGAGTTGGCCATGCCCGAGAGAGAGAAACATAGCAGTCATGTCTGAGATTAATTCATTTTTTTTTAATCTAATTCAATTGAACTAATCTAGTCTCATGACGTAATGATATGCGACATACCTCATTTATTTTACAGCCAACTCTGAAACAAAATTTTGTGGCTCACACGATATTAACGTCTGAGGCGACACACACCTCGATAGATTGCGAAAGCAAAAGATTCCTTTGGTTACCTTATTTGTCACCTCATTAGCGTGAACGTCCCATTTTAAAGTAGGGTCTAGATTGGATCCTAGAAATTTTGTTGTGTTTGCAAATGACTCGTCGTATTTTTCAAGGGTAAACAGAATTTCCACGGATTTAGTATTATTTAAAAATAATTTATTACTGGCAAACCAGTCGTTTTCACAAGTTTTTGCTTCATTGTGGAGTACTCTTACATCTTCAAACCTTTCAGAGGTATTGACGGGAGTAGTATCATCCGCAAATAAAATACTTTGGCGATTTGTATGCATTGAGAAATCATGCATATATATTAGGAATAATATGGATCCTAATATCGTGCCCTGTGGCACATCATGCTTATTATGAAGGTATTTTGATTCATTGTTACTTGATTGATCAAGAAGTTGTTTAATATATGGGGGAGTTGGAGGAGGTAAAATGTTAATATTAATCCACGGTACCAAACGGAATCAAAGGTTTTTTTAACATCGAGAAATATAACCGCTGACTGTCTGCCCTATAGGTGAGTAGTTTAGAGATTGGACGCAATGATTGCAAGAGGAGGTTGTGTGGAGCGTTTTTTTTTAATCCAAATTGATATTTAGGAATTATTTTAGAAATGTTAGAGTTAGGGATTCAAAAGTTTTGCTCAAAACCGGGACTAGGTTTATTGGTTTAGATCAGTGGTTCTTAACCTTGTTGGAGGGTACTGACCCCACCAGTTTCATATGCGCAATCACCGAACCCTTCTTAATTAGATAAATAAAATATGATTTTTTCAAATTCAAAATATAGGTATATATTTTACTGGTGCACAAAATGAACAAAATCATTAAGAACAAAGAACAAAACCATTAAAACATGATTTTCACACAAAAACAAAAACATAATAATGAATATTTACTGCAAATCTTCTGACTTCTGCTGTTGTCTTTCAGAGCCCAGTTTAGAAATGCACGACTTTACCTTTGTCAGTGCCACTCTCATGTCATTTTCTTAACAAAGTCTGTTCCTTTTCTTCATTTTTATGTCCAGCTTCCTCGAAAAGGATTGCTCGCAAAGGTATGTTGTCACAAACGGTATGAAAATCTCCAGAGCTTTCTTAGCAATAACAGGGTACGTTACCATTTGTTGACACCAAAACGTTGAAAGCGTTGTTGTTCTGAAGAGTTGCTGTTGAACCTGGCTCTGCTGAATTTCAATGATTTCATCGAGGTAATCATCATTGACATCTGTTGCCTCAATACTAAAAGATGAACGGCTGTCTCACCCATGCTGGATCTGACTCTCTTGTAGGGAAGTATCCGTCGAGAGACTTTGCAAGCTCATCTAAGTGCGTGGCAATTGCTTGCTTCAGTTCCGCGGGTACAGAAATGTCTCCGATTCCAGACACATCTTCGATCTTACTTACACAGTCGTCTAGCAGGGGAAAGTTTGCGAAGTTATCGTTTTCTCTTCGTCGTTTCCATAACGGTAGCTTTTTTGAAAAGCCTTAAGGTTTTCTTCCGCTTCGATGATGTTGACTCCACCGCCCTGCATCTGTTGATTGAGATGATTGAGAGCTGCGAAGATATCAGTCATATACGCTAAAATGAGAATGAAGCAATCTGCATGACAATGTTGGTGCTCTTGCAAAAACAGGGCTAATTCCACATGCATGGCAAAAACACGATTCAGCACCTGTCCCCGGGATAACCACCGAATGTTAGAATGGTACAGGAGTACCTCGAATTCAGATCCCATTTCTTTACACAGCTCCCTGAAGATTCGGTGCCTCAGAGCACTATTTCGCACATAGTTCACACATTACACTACAATTTTTAATACTTCTGCCAGTTTTGGAGGCAAGGTTTTTGTTGCCAACGCATGCCTGTGCAGAATACAATGCGTAACAATGATGTGTGGTACATCGGCTTTCACTAGCGCACCAAAACCAGACTTTCTTCCCAGCATGGCTGGAGCTCCGTCTGAACAAACTGCAGAAACAATATCCCACGAAAGATTGTTGTCTTTGAAGAAGTCATCCACAAGTTTCTTCACATCGGCTGCCTTAGTTGTTGTTGTAAGAGGCTTAAAAAGTAAAAAATATTCCTTTATCACGTCGTCTTTTGCATAGCGCACGAATACTGCTAGCTGGCTTAGATTGGAAACGTCTGTGGTCTCGTCGAGTTGAAGGCTGAATTTTGCTGGGCTTGAAATCAGATCTGCAACTACTTGAGCCAAGATGTTTTTGCTCATGTCCTCTATTGTGTTTCCCCGAATTTGGGATAACCTAACTTCAGCCGCCTTTCCCAGCATGATACTCGCCATCTTCAACATAGCTGGTTTTATGAGGGTTTTACCAATGGTGCGTGGTTTGCCCTGCTTTGCGATCAGGTAGGCAACTTCGTACGATGCTGCGAGGATCGGTTTGTTGATGGGTACAAAGCCGAGAACAGGCAGAGTAGCCTTTTCATCGAATCTGGCTCTCTTCACCTTGAATTCAGCGAGCGTTGCGTTCTTGTATTTTCCATCTCCATGCAGCTTAAGGAAGTGTTCTCTTAGTTTTGCCGGTGCTAGACTAGAATTGCTCAACTTGGCATTGCAAATCATGCAGTTAGGACGCTGACTCCCATCACGTTCCGTTATACACGTGAATCCATTGTACATATTCGTCCGATCACTTTCTTCTTTTGCTTAAAATATTAAGAAAGAAATCACACGACGTACCATCACGACAGTCACAGTTCGACTACTGGCCGCACTAAATTCCCTGCAGCACAGATAGGCCAAGCGATGTTGCGTGATCATCTGCAGCCAATGATGGACAAGCGGGACGTGTCATCACGAATCATATGAGTGAACCGTCGACCGCCGAACCCATGAGACTGACTCACCGAACCCCTGGGGTTCGATCGAACCCAGGTTGGAACCACTGCTCTAGATACAAGTAGGTTAAGTGGAAGAGCAGTAAGAGGTTACTACCTGACTGAACTTCGCTTACTCTGCCATGATATTTCTTGTACTTTAATTTTTTTTTCTCGCAATAAAGACAATTTATTATTATTATTATTATTATTAAGTGAGGGATCTGTGGTTTGTGGATGTATACGATTATACCTCTTTACTTAGTGCATAATTATAGATGCTTTATTTCAATAGGGTTTTTTAGGACACTCCGAGGAACATTATCATAGCCAGGAGCTATTTTTCCAGATTTGATTTCGCTTAGATAGTCATCCTCGGAGATAAGGTATTGTACCAATTGTTAATTGCCCTAATTTGGTTTTGTTAATTCTCAGTGCGCTTTTTCCTATGGACTTATTTCGATGTGGGTTTATTTTCATGTGAACTTTTGGGCTATTTTTATTTGCGCTTCTATCTTAGGATTAAGTAAAGTGTCTTTTAATAAGGACGAACCATGAATTAATATAAATGAGAGAAAACAAAAATTTAAAAATTTGAGTTGTAAAGTTGTCCCATAAGGTCTATACTGTGCGAACCATAAATATAATTCTTCTATTATTATGATTATTATTATTTCCTTGCGTATTAATAATTCAAAAGGAGAGGACATTTGCATTTAAATCCCGTTTCCGTGGAAAAGCGAGGCCCTCGGAAAGGGCGGGGTATTGATTTTTAAACGAGCGCTCTATATCCCATCTAATTTAAGCCAAATTCTCTTAACGTAAACATTCTGTGCAGCAATACAGCAAATCGCACGACACACCGAAAACAGAAATCTCAACTTTATTTGGGTAGTCCGTGTGTGTACACACATTTCGCGCTGCTGATATACGAACAGATCAATATTGGGCTACCTTGTGCTGAAAAACACGATACGCCCTTAATGCAACCAGGAAAATGTTGTCATGACTTTTATTGGAAAAAGTCATGGGAAATATCAATTAAGTAAAAAAACAGTTATTTGCCTTCCAAGTGATGAAACTGAACGATAATACCAGTTTAATAAGAGGGTCTATCGTGGCAAGAGTAGGATTGCAGTACGGCTCGCGCAGTAAGGAGTGTTCCAATGGAACGAGTATCCCACAATTCCTCTTATTAAACAAGTATAATGTACTATTTTTTCTACTTTGGCTTTAGTTAGGGATTTTTTTCTAAAATAAAATATATACTTGAACGTAGTGAGTTTTATCTGCAACAAAAAGTGGTAGCACTGAAAAAAACAATTTTTCGTTTCGAACTAATTTAATATTTGACATAATTATTTCAATAGTTTATTTTAAAACATAATAAATCTCGAATGTTACTTGCATTCAGGCAATAGGTGTTTCTACCTTTAACGGTGTTTGGAATACTTATATTCCAATAGTAATCTCCGTTTCCCCATCAGCAACTAACTACACGGATGAGACCTGAAAGGTCGAAACCGGTCTGTAGGTGTTCTTATGGGGGAACAATATTTAATGTTCACATTAATATTGTTATATTTGCCGCCGCTGGCAATGTCCATATCTTGTCGGTGTTAAAGCCACCCGGATTTGGCTCAGTACAGCATTCAGGCAATAGATTCCGCCACTTTAGGTTTCTACCTTTAAACTTTTATGTTTCAGTTTTAACCATAAGAGATTTTACTTTTAAACGAATAAAACCGGTAAAAACCAGCATTACGATGACGTAAATATTATACGCACGGTACTTATAATATGAATTCATAAGATGCGTCTTTTTAAAACTGTCACAAGCATATCGTAATTTAACGCTCGACGAGAGAAGCATTCCAGATATGAAACTGGACGTTGTTTAAATGCATTAAGTCTAATTGTTGGCGAAGGAAGTCAAACCTATTACCCATTATGAATTAATCTTTTGACGAAATGGCCAGGATGCTTAGATCACTTTATGCTCTACATACAAGTGCACGCGCTGTTAATATTTTTTTATTTACAGAAATTTTTAATGCAAATTTAATGCGTGGCTTTAATGTAAACAAACAAGTGTATCTTAGTATTACAACGAGGGTAGCCGTAAATTAGTAAAACAAAAATTGCTTGCGAAACTTATTTCTAAATCGTAATTTTGTAAATCAATTTTGAAAAATTCACTATGATTTATCCACAAATTTTGGTTGCAGTCTTTGTAGAGTTGTCACGTTGAAAACAAAGAAAAGTTTGAATTATTCTTTTAAGGTTAGAAAGACATATTTTCAAAATTACATACACTGTGTACATAAAGTAAGGAATGAATTCGATCAAAATTCAGGGTATTTTATTTCAGAAAAAATGCACGATGACACGTGTATATTTTTTTAACGTGCATTTTTTAAGACATATGTCCTTGTCTGAATTAAAAGTACACTATGTTAACTAAACAAATTATTAAAATGTTAGACAATGCAAAATGCTCTAACTTATAAGAGTATGTAGTGTAACTGTACTTTTGTTTTTATTTTACTTTACTTTATCGCGCATGACGATGTAATATGTACTTGTAAAGATTCGAAATACAAATTAAATTCAACATGAATATGAACGTGTTTTATTGATATCCCCCTAGCTTATTAATCAAAATCCATAAATATGAAAATATTAAAATTAAATAAATTCGTTGAAATTAATTTAACTTGTTTTTATTAAAATAATAAACACATTTTCAAAAAAATGGTAATGTGGCCATCATGTTACTTTCTCCGACTTGGTGGTATCATTTATATTTACGCTATCATGGTTTATTTTCAATTTAAATCATATTTTAAATGTAAATACAGCGTTTTGTAGACTCGGATGAACTGACGTTTAAAATGTCAAAATTATGAAAGATGGAAAAATTATACTTCAAATTCAAAAACTCAGTTTACTCAAAAACTAAAGCGATTTCAAAAAAACGTATTCTTTAAAGTTGTTCATTTTGGCATTCTCTACAATTATCATTCACATAAAGGGTCCCCCCGGTTGAGATAGGCGAAATGCCCCCCAGATTCGGAATTCCTAATTAACCAAATAATGTATCTTGAAGTAAGAATTATCCGCGGACATGGTTTATATGGTCCCCACCACTCCCCTGGGGTCAAAAAGGGTTCTTTTTTGTTTTAATTTTTTATCTGACGAGGTCTGTAATGCAAAATTCTGAAAAAAAATTATCAAGGTAGGTTATCAAGAGACCTATCAATAGAATTTTTTTCAAGGTCATCCAAGGTCATTTGGTGTCTCAAAAAAATTAAAAATACAATTTTTTCATTTTTTTGGGTACAAATCGTTAAGGTGCACGTCGTTTTTTTCACTGTTTTAAAAAGTCGATTAATTTTACCTCTGACAGGAACTTTTAATACATTTCGAGTGGTGTGTCATCCCTGAAAATCTAATTTTCCTCAATTTTCATTTTTTTTCAATTTTACAGGGTAGGGTTGAGGTTTAGACAAAAAGCTAATAAAAACTTTTTTGTAGCGTTTTGTAAGACGCTAAAATTTTGGTTTTTTAATTTTTTTTCTATCTTTAATGGTAAAAAAGTTATAACCAATTTAAAATATGTTTCCTACTTGATTTTTCAATTTTTGTTGATATTTACCAATTATAAGGGCACAGGTGTATATTTAGCAAAAAAAACTCATAAGACATGTTTTGAAGCATTTCTCAAGACGAAAATTTTAGTTTTATTTTTATATTTTTAGCCTTAGTACAAAAAAATGATGTGTAAATCAATTTATAAGTTTCTAAAAAATACATAGTTACTAATGTAAAAAATGTTTTTCTTCATATGTGATTATAGTAAAGTAAATTATAATAATATATAATATACAGGGTGGTTCAAAACTTTGGAAACTGCGAATTTATTTCGCGCACGGGTGGCAAATCTGAATTTTGATACTGGGGGCTTTAATAATTTTGCCCGAGGAATCGAATAGGCCCAGCAGATTTCGGGCCCGATGGGGTCTTATAAGAGATATGAGACCTAGCTCTGGAATTTCAAATGTAAACCTATATTTTTATTGCAGATTCGGATTCAGCGGAAAATTTTACATCCAAATTGGCTAAAACCCAAAAATTTTTGGTCCATTTTTGGGCCCTATTGTGCTTTTTTTGCTTAAAAGTCTGGAGACGTCTGGTTCATTCCAGTCGAAAAAAATCGAATAACTGATCTTGGAGTCTCTAGGACTTTGCTTGGGGAATGAAATAGGCTATCAGATTTTGGGTTCTATCAGGTCTTATGGAACTTCCATGCCTTGAAGACTAACATTTAAATTTCCCGCCAATTACTACTTCTGACTGATTGTGTTTGTTGTTTGGGCTTAGGAAGCCTCAAAGCGATGTTTTCTCTCGCACTCACTAAGCAAGATAAATACAATAAGACTCGACGCACACGTAAACATATATAACACGGGAAATATTTTTCTGTGTGTTATTAGATTTATGTTATTAAATTATGTTGTATTTTCATGTTTGTGCGAGAGAAAACATTCCCTGCTTCCAAATGACAAATCCGCAATAAAATGTAGAGTGTGATTTAAAGTTCCCGGGCTGGGCCCTGTACCTGTCATACGGCCCTATGAGACTCAAATGGTTTACCCATGTCCTAGAGACTCCAAGATCAGTTTTTCGATTTTTCTCGACTGGGTTGGATGAACTAGACTTTTGAATAAAAAACGCACTATAGAGCCCAAAAATAAACCAAAAATGTTTGGGTTTTAGCCAATTTGGATGTAGAATTGTCCACTAAATCCGAATCCGCAATAAAAAATATAGGTTTGCATTTGAAATTTCAAAGTTGAACCTCATATCTCTTATTAGGCCCCATCGGGCCAAAAATCTGATGTGCCCATTCGATTCCTCGGGCAAAATTACTAAAGATCCCAATATCAGAATTTCGATTTTCTACCCGTGCGCGAAATAAATTCGCCGTTTCCAGACTTTTGAACCACCCTGTATATGTAAATTACATTTTTAATCTTCATCACTGTCTTCATTAATCACTGGTACAAAGTTATCTTTATCGAAAATATTGGACAACATTTCAGCGGAACGTACTATTTTTGATAACCATCGGCCGTAAGAAAGATGGTATATCAAACTAGCCACATGAGAACAACATCCAATACTGCGTACTTCATTAGCACAAGTACAACAATATTGTTGTATTTCATGTAGCATTTGTATTCTTTCGATCTTATATGACATGATCTTACGTCAAACCTTACAATACCTGGTTCCTCTTTAACGGATTTTAATATCAGTAGTCCATCCTCTGTAATCATTTCTCCCAAGTAAAATATTGCTTGAGCGAGTTGGTATGAACCAGTAAATAAGACTTCATGATCTTCCAAAGTCAATTCAGGAACTTCCATAAGTTCTTCTGAAGTTGTACATTGGAAATGTATTTTTTATTCAAGTTCTCTGCAGCAATCTGTTCAGCTAAAGCGTTGACCTCCAGGTATGTTGATTTCATTGTATTGACTATAATATTTGTTTTATCATCCATAAGGGTGTTTTCCGAATTGATTTTGTAGAAAACAAGCAATTCTACACCACAATCCACCAACCGACAACATGCTGTTTCGAAATTGGTTGTGCAATAATCGGTATTTTTGGCACAAGATTCCGTGAATCACTTCGATTACTCAACGAAGTTTAGTGACAAATCTCGAAAAGTTTGATTCTTTAGCAGTTAGTTGATTTCTATTACCTTTAAGAACTGGCATGAGGACCATGAATCCTTAATTTTTCAAGTGATCCACAACATCTCGAAAACCTCTATCCAAGATAAAAATATCTCCAGGTTTAAGAATTTTGCTGATACCATTTGGGTTATTTAATACGCTTTCTAAGATCTGAGCATTTGGGGAAAAAAACAGTTAAGGTATACACCCACTTCCGGTGTACGAAATTTTACCAAAAGCTTTTCAGTTCTTTGGATTATCGAATAAGACGCATGTTCAAAGTTTAATATCTAATGCTCTATTACTTTTTGAGATACAGCGCGCACAGACACATTTTTTTTCCAGAAATTGTTGAAATGGTATCTAGGGACCCCAAAACGGATATTTCCGTAAAAAAAATTTGAAAAATTTTTGACGATCACAATACTTTCTCGTACTTCCTAACGGAGAAAGTAATAAAAATAAAAGTAAAGTTTTCGTCTTGAAAAATTCTTCAAAACATCGCTTATGAGTTTTTCTGCTAAATATCCACCTGTGCCCTTATAATTGGTAAATATCGACAAAAATTGAAAAACCAAGTAGGAAAAAAAATTTAAACTGGTTATAACTTTTTTACTATTAGAGAAAAATTTTTGTCTTTCTAAATGCTACAAAAAAGTTTTAATTAGTTTTTTGTCTAAATCTCAACCCACACCTGTAAAATTAAAAAAATCGAAAAAATTGCGGAAAATCGGATTTTTAGGGATGACGCACCACTCGGAATGAGTTAAAAGTTCCTGTCAGAGGTAAAATTAATCGCCTCTTATAAAATACCTCAAAAAGTGAAAAATTTGTTTTTCTTAATTTTTTTGAGACACCAAACGACCTTGGATGACCTTGAAAAAAATTCTATTGATAGGCCTCTTGATAACCTACCTTGATGATATTTTTCAGAATTTTGCATTAAACACATCGTCAGACAAAACATTAAAACAAAAAATAACCCTTTTTGACCCCAAGTGGGGTGAGGGGAGGGGTAGGGACCTTATAAACCTTGTCCGCGGATAATTCTTACCTCAAGATACAACGTTATTTGGTTAATCAGGAATTCCGAATCTGGGGGCATTTCGCGTATCTTAACCGGGGGGACCCTTTGCTCTAACTATTATCGTTAATTATGTATTTTTGAGTAATATGAAGTTGCGTAATTAAATAATTAAACACAGTTATATTCCTTACTTCCTACTCCTTACTAGCGGTGTACAATAGTACGGGAAATTGAAATTCCATCTTCGAAGAATTGATCATTCGAATCAATTGTTATTATTATAGAATAGGCATTCGAAAAAATACTGGGTAAATAGCGCGCGATTATTTCATTATTTTGTTATTTTTATTTTCTCTGTACAAATGTACGGGAAGTATTGTGATGGTGAAAATTCTTTAAAAATCGGTTTTACGGTCTCTGGAGACGATTCCGACAATTTTTGGAAAAAACATTTTCGCGCCAGTGCTTGTCTCTCGGTATCTCAAAAACCACTAAAAAAATTCAAATGAAACTTAATCATAATCATTAATTATGAAAAACATCAGTAAAAATTATATTGTCACTAAATCGAAGAAAGTAAAATCACTATATTTTCTTCGTTGTTGAAGTGTTTATTGTTTTTAATTATTGTCGATAAACAATACATTTTAACCGTAATAATAACTATAATCTAATTCAGTATAAAAATATTACAAAAACTGTAACTGGTCCCTGGCCTCACCTGTTTCTATCGTCACCAGCTGCCACTGGTCTTACTAAGCCTAATATGCAGTATTTTTGAATTTTGGTTTATTTGTATTTCTATGTACAGGTTATAAAAATAAAGGCCTATTATTATTATTATCATTATTTTAGGGATTGTAATATTAAATTGGTTAAAAATTGATCTTGATGATTGTCAAACAATTGTCCTATTTTTCTGTTTTCTTAAGTCTACCTTACTGTATTTTTTAATAGGACTAAAAATATATTATTATTATTATATTTATAGCATCGACTCGTTATATCGCCTTTATATACAGGGTGTATTTGAAATAACGAACAGGCATTTAAGGGCACATACACAAAATATTTGTGAACCCATTTCCGTCAAAATTTATTCGAAATTTTTTTTTTGAATTTTTCCTAATTTTTCGAGGTTTTTTAAACATTTTGAGAACCGATGCTTTTCTCATATAATTAGGTCTGCATGTAATGTGTGTTTGTTTATTTAAAACGCGAGATACGATTTCTTGCCTCCGAAATTTGAAGTGTTATCGCAACGTTTTTTTTTTTTTTTTGTAAAAGATAAACAGTCCTCATGTTCATTGATGCTTAAAGAGCACTCAGATATTTCCTACGCGCTTGTTGTACTTCGATATCTAAAGCCGGTGCCGTTTAAAAATTAGGTCACATTACCACTGCCCCCAAACATGTTGCGTATTTTCACTCATTAACTTTAATAATTAATTGCGGGCTCTTTGTTACAGTTATAAGCAAAATAATTGCGAATATTGTTTAAAAATAATATAACCTCTTTGTGGTTACGAGCCTGTTCGTTATTTCAAATACACCATGTATACAAACATCTTTATTTAAGAATTGTTACAATTAAATGTAACATACATATAAAAAAATATATTTTCCCGCAATTCTTAATTGGCTATCGACCGGAGGTCTTTCAGCCATTGCTTTTCTATTTATCAACACATTGTATAAACAACGTAGTAATAATAAATACATAGTGGACGTATGTACACCAATTAGGTAAATGCGTGTATGTTTTCGAAATGAATAAGGTTTTCTTTCACGCCCCCACAAGCATCAATAATCAATAACACTTTATTTGCGTGGGTGCATACTATTTACGTTAAGCCCTTTTTTGCTCGATTACATCCAATCTGCATCGAAATTGGTTAATCAAAATAATGAAATAAGAACAATCGACGTGGAAACATTTCTTAATTAAAAGTATCTGGAATAATATGGCTTCAAATTAAAAGTCAATGTCGAACTCATCCAATTTCTGAATGATGATGTGTTTTTTTTAATTAATATTAATAATACATTTTTTCTATTTTGCATTTTTAATTAATCCTATTATTTTTAATAATATTAATAATATATGAGTGCGCAGGGCATGATTTTAAACATCAATCAAAAGTCAGTGTCAATTGAAAATTGATAGCCAATATTAATAGTAGATTGTAGTACCAATTTGCATTTACAAGCCTGTAGGGCAAGTAATTTCAAGGTATGAGCATGCAATGTAGCTTTTAAAACGTGTTCAACACTCTGCTTTTCCTACGACCAAACATTTTCTTAAGTATGTTTCAATCATAATTTTTCTCGAATTTATCCGCGTCTATCTCAATTAAATATGTGCGTATTATTAGTGTCAAAACATTCTTAACTTTTAGAATATAAAGTACGAAATAAATCTATCTTATATTTTAACAGTTAAATTTAACGTTTTGCGTACGAATTAAGGTTGAATATTAGGTAGAACAATCAAATAATCCGAAGAAATATAAATACAGATATGAATTTGTTAAAAAAAATTTAATGAATCTTTGAAAATTAATATTTTTATAATATATTTCACGAAACACCCATCTTTAAAACTAACTAAAATTTTATGAAAATTTGCGAATTTCTCCCCGAGTTATGAAATTTTGAAAATTAATGTTTTAAGTTGTCGAACAATGCACCAAATCTTAAAACAAACTTATATGATGGAATTACCTTTAAAATAAACTTTGATTTTTGAAAATGTGTAAATTTCTGCGTGAGTTATAAATTTAAAAAAATGCGTTTTTTAAGTTGTCGAATATTTGAACAAGGAAAAACTAGAAGAAAAATCATTACGATATGATTGAATTCCCTTATAACTCTGATGCAATGATAATACAGTTACCTTTAAAATTAACCAGATTTTTGAAACTGAGTCAATTTTTGCGTGAGTTATGAATTTTTGAAAATTAATATTTTCAGTTCTTAAAGACGAATAAAAAGAAAATGTAAAAAAATTAATAGTGATATAATAGAATTTCACAACATGTTTTAAAACTTTACTACCTTTAAAACTAAATTAAATTTTTGAAAGTCTGCCAATTTCTCCGAGTTATAAATTTTTGAAAATTAATGTTTTGAGTTTTCGAACAAGTAAACAAACAAAATCTAAAGAAAATAAATTATTATATAATGGAATTGCTCAAAATTTTTAGTATAATCACAAGATCTACCTTTAACTTAAACTTTGATTTTTGAAAATGTGTCAATTTCTGCGTTATAAATTTAAAAAAAAATTAACTGGTCGAATATTCGATTAAAGAAAAAATAGAAAAAAAATATCTTTAAAAACTCTGATGCAATGATATTGCATGTATTTAAATAGCTTTGATTTTTTAATGAGTCAATTTCTACGTGAATTATGAATTTTTAAAAATTAACACTTTAAGTTGTTGAAGACAACAAAAAATCTATTTTTAATATATTCACAAAACATCTCCCTTTAAAACTAACTTTAATTTTTGAGAATGTGTCACTTTTTCCTTAAGTTATGAATTGTGAATGTTTTAACTTGTTGAACACTCAAACAAAACAAAAATCAAAAGCAAAATTGAGTTCCATAAATATTTTAATAACTAGACAGAACGGCTAAATACCTTCATAACTTTGATTTTTGAAAATGTGTTCATTTTTGGGTTATGAATTTTTTTTAAATTATCAATTCACAAAACATCTGCCTTTAGAATTATCTTAGATTTTTGAAAATGTGTCTATTTTTGCGTTATAAATTTTCAAAAATGTGTTTTTTAAAGTTTATCGAATATTTGAACAAAAAAAAAATAGAGAAAAATAAAACTGATATTATTGAATTCCTTAAAAAAAACTCTAATGCAATCATAATACATTTACCCTTAAAATTAAGTTTTGAAAATGCATCTACTTTTGCATGAGTTATGAATTTTTGTAGATTAATATTTTAAGTTGTCAAACACTTAAACAAAACAAAATTGAGTTCCTCAAATATTTTAATACACCCACAGAACGACTACCTTTAAAATTAACTTTGATTTTTGAAAATGTGTTCATTTTTGGGTGTAATGAATTTTTGAAAATTAAGATTTTAAGTTGTCGAACTAAAAAAATACTGATATGATAGAATTTCTCAAAAATTAAAAAGTATATTCACAAAACATCTGCCTTTAGAATCAACTTGGATTTTAAAAAATCCGTCCATTTTTGCGGCAGTTATGAATTTTTAAAAATTATTTTTTTAAGTTTCTCGAATATTTGAACAAAGAAAAAATAGAAAAAAAAATAATACTGATATAATTGAATTCCTTAAAAACTCTAATGCAATCATAATACATTTACCCTTAAAATTAACTTTGAATTTTGTTTATTTTTGCGTGAGTTATGAATTTTTGTAGATTAATATTTTAGGTTGTCAAACCTAACAAATCAATTTTTGAAAATTAATATTTAAAGTTGTTGAACACTTGAACAAAAAAATCTATTTTTTTAAATATATTCACAAAACATCTACTCTTAAAACTAACTTTAATTTTTTGAAATGTGTAACCTTTTCCATAAGTTATGAGTTTTTGAAAATTAATGTTTTAAGTTGTTGAACACAAACAAAACAAAAATCGAAAACAAAATAAGTTTTGATATGAGAAGAGTTCTTCAAATATTTTAGCATATTACCTTTGAAACTAGCTTTAATTTTTGAAATGTGTTAATTTTTCCTTGAGTTATGAATTTTTTCAAGTTAATGTTTCAAGTTTCTGCTTTTCCTCTTGCAAAATAGATGTTTTGAAAATAAAGTTTAAATTTAAATTGAATTGCGCTAGTTTCCTCATTGATTCAACATAATTCCGTTAGCAAATCCGCCAGCCGCTAAAACGAAAATTATTCCGCAATTCGGATTCAAAATCCGCCAGATCTAGACTTGGCAACAATGGCCTTAACACAGCTGACAATGGCGAGCGCCGCGACTGTTCTCTCTCTACCACGCTGGTGATTTCCGACCAATGAGAAGCCTCTGAGGCTCGTCTCGAATATCGAAATAAATCTGCACATTACAACGTATGCGATATATGTAAACTGTATGGAGGCATATTAAGTTGCATAAATTCCGATCGCGCTGCTTTAAATTTGCCTCAAGTCCGGCCTGTGAGGGTGCGATAATTCTAATCATACAAAATCGGGAACATTCCGTGAACACCACAATTTATAATTACTGTATAGTAATTAATTATCAATATTAAAGCCAACACGGAAGAAATTTATTGAATAAATTTATATTTTTATAATATAGAAAATTATTGGTGAGGTAATGCCTCACCTGCCTCCCCTGACGAGCCGCCACTGACTGGTAGATAAGAGTCTACTTAAGCAATTTAACCCTTAGCTGGCCCTAGGGGTAATTTATTACCCTAGACCAACATAGGGGGCATTTTTGAAGAATAAAAACCGTGAAAATGATACCTATGGCGTCATCTGTCGGCGGCCGATAGATGTAAGTTTCTTGGACGATGCATAGCAATAATATAAAAGCATCATGACTCAATTATAAACACGAAAAATCGTTTTGTAACAAATTTTTGTTCGTATTTAAAGTTACAGTGGAACCTCACTTATACGAAGTCCACTTATACGAAACACTCAGTTATACGAATACTTCTCTTTCCCCATAAGGCAAGGGTACTTAATTATTCACTTATACGACATTCACTTATACGAAACGGCTACTTATGCGAAGGGATGATCGGTCCTCCAACGTACATTTTATTCAGTTATACGAATCAAGCATGGTTTCCTTCCATCTACCCATCCACACTTCTCTTTCGCTCGCGTGTTTTGATTTTTCAGAAAAGCCCGTCTTTCTGTAGTGTTTGCAGCACTTGCCCGTTTTTGTTTTTCGCGTATTAACAAAGTGAATAGACAATGAGTAAGAAAATATCAAAATTCGTTGTAGGGTTTTTGAGAAAATTAACAAAATCTAGTCGAACGTTTGCGTTTTGCAATGCAGCGATTTTGATGAAAAATTCTGAAAAACCTAGAGATAACGTCTTTTTAGATGTTTCCTTTATTTTACAGCTACATATGTCTGGAACATTTCCTGGAAAATTTATTTAAATTCGTCAAGGGGTTTTTAAGAAAATTAATTTTAATAATAATTATTGTTATTGATGTTAAAAATAATCTGAAAAATTAGTAATAACTTTTTTTTTAATTCTTGTTTTTATAGCTATATATGTCCGGAATATTTCCAGAAATATTTATTGAAATTCGTAGCAAAATTTTTGAGAAAATGAAAAAATATATTGTTTGCAATTTTTTAAAACAACGATTTTGATGAAAAATTCCAGAAAACTAGTGTAAACATCTTTTTGGATTTTTCTCTTGTTTTATAGCTATATATGTCTGGAAAATTTTCTGAAAAAATTCAATAAAATTCATTACCGGGTTTTTGAAAAAATCCCGAAAATCTAATCGTATGTACGTATTTTACAAAACAGAGTTTGATGAAAATTCGGTAAACTAGTCGTAACGTCTTTTCGGATTTTTCATTTGTTTTATAGCTACAAATGTTCAGAATATTTTCTGAAAATTTTATTCAAATTCATCAAGGGATTTTTGAGAAAATCTAGACGAATGCTTGCTTTTTTTCAATGCAGAGATTTTGATACAAAAAAATCCGGAGAAATTAGTAATAACGTCTTTTTTGATTTTTCTTTTGTTTTATAGCTACATATGTCTGGAATATTTTCTGAAAAATTTCAATAAAATTCATTACAGGGTTTTTGAAAATATCCAGAAAATCTAATCGTATGTTTGTATTTTACAAAACAGAGTTTGATGAAAAAATACGTGAAAACTAGTCATAACGTCTTTTCGGATTTTTCATTTGTTTTATAGCTACATATGTTTATCTGAAAATTTTATTAAAATTCAGTAAGGGGTTTTTGAGAAAATTAAGAAAATCTAGTCATACTTATTTTTCATGCAGCGATTTAGATGAAAAATTTCAGAAAAACTAGTGATGCCGTCTTCTGGGGTTTTCTTTTGTTTTATAGTTACATATGTCTGGAATATTACCTGATTTTTTTTTTAATTCGTTGCAAGATTTTTGAAAAAAATAAAAAATCCAATCGAATGTTCACATTCTGCAAAACAACAATTTTGATAAAAGAATTCCGGAAAAACTAGTGATAACGTATTTTTATGTGTCTCCTTTATATTTATAGCTATAAAAAAATTATTTGAATTCGTTGCAGGATTTTGAGAAAATAAAGAAAATCTAGTAGAATGCTCGTATTTTGCAATGCAATCGATTTTGATAAAAACAAATCTGGAAAAATTAGTGATAACATCTTTTTAGATTTTTTTCTTTTGTTTTATAGCTACATATGTCTGGAATATTTTCTGGAAAATTTATAAAAAATCGTTACAGGGTTTTTGAGAAAATGAGTTAATGTTTACATTTCCAGAGCAGAGATTTTGATGAAAAATTCCGAAAAAACTAGTGATAACGTCTTCGAGTTTTTTTTTATAACTGCATATGTTTAATAATTAATAATTGTTGTAAAATGGCAGCGAACAAGACGGACGTACGAGAGAGCCTTCCCACCGCAAAGTGTAAATGGTGCCGGAATATACCGCAAAGTGGACCAAAGTGTGTAAATTGTGGCGCAACAATGCACCCTGGTTGCATTAAATATATGAAGAATGTGATTCAAGTCAACAAAGAATCCATAATTTGTTGTTCGGATACCCAGTCAGAACAGTGTGACAGCGATTGTGAGAATGGCGACGATCTCGACTCATCGATTTCCACTGGAGAGACGGTCATCGAAATGAACGCGACGTTGGAGGTAAAATATTTTAAATATCTGTTAAAATCAAAGGATGTGAACATAAAAGATCTTCAGAATAATATAACTTTTCTACAAGACCAGATTATATCCTTAAACCAGTTATTGGTAATTCAGTGCACGACTACGCAATTAGCACTCAATCCGCAAGAGGACACTACAACCACGGCAAAACACTTATCACCACCAAAGGAGACTAGACAAACGAGGCCCCAGCAGACAGACCCGCAAAAAGAACACTCCAAGGAATCCCAAAAAAAGACGCGTAAAAACCTCACAGCTGAAGATACAAACAGTTCATTGGACTTACGCCCAAGCAAACAAACAAAACATAATTTACCCAGCATTAGAAGTGAAGTTTCTGCAAAATTACCCTTGGAGTCGAAAAATAAAAATAAAAATGCTATAATCACCGGAAAAGTACATGACGAAACCAATGTAGTATACAAGCCCTATAGGAAAAAGTGGTATCATGTTGGCAAATATAAACCCTCTACACCGAAGAAAATCTAACTACCACCCTTACAACTAAATTCCCAGGCATACAGTTCTCAGTTGAAGCATTAGAATACGAAGATCGAAATTCATCTGAAAAATACAAGTGTTTTTAGATTGGAGCCCCCGAAGAATCTGCCCATATAATAGCAGACCCAGACATATGGCCGCAAGGTATCAATGTAAGTGAGTTCAAGTTTTTTTCGTAAACCAACTTACCGATCAAAATTTAAATCCTACAATAAATTTAACCAGTAAATACAATACAAATGACAATACAATCAATTTTAACATCCTACATCAAAATATAAGAAGTATTTATAATAAAACCGAAGAACTGACAGTCGCACTCAATGACTGTAAACCAAATATCATATGTCTGACTGAAACATGGTGTAATAAATATAACAGGAAATATGTTCACCTAAATGGTTACAATAAAATTGCAGATTACACTCGCAAACATAGGGAGCACGGCGGATGTATGATTTTTGTCGATGCAAAATATAAATTCGAAGAAATATTGAATATTAGTAACTATTGCGTTGAAACCGAGATTAATGTGCAGCCTGTTCATTGAAAGCGTTTAATTTGAAAATTGCCATTATATGTGTTTATCGTCCACCCACAGGCAATATCAGTGTATTTCTTGATAATATAACTAATCTAATGGTAAATATAAATAACACACATTCGCATATAATTCTTTGTGGAGATCTAAACATTGATTACATGAAAAATACGACCGACAAAAAGCTATTAATGGATCTTTCCGCAGCATTTAATTTGAAAAATAAAATGCATGAACCAACAAGAACACAAGTAACAGAAAATGGATGTTCATCAACCCAGATTGATTATGCCGTGACAAACATTCCCTCTGACACATGGATATGTAGCAATATTAATCTAAATGTATCCGATCACCACGCTCAGCTAATGAATGTGAATTTAAAAGATAACAATATCCCAAACGACATTCCAAAACCAAAATACATACGACAAATTAGTGATAATAATATCAGTGAACTAAAATTTTATCTCCAAAAAACCGACTGGACGTTTATTAAAACCGGCGACGTTAATACGAGCTTTGACTTATTCTTGAACGAATTTTTACATCAATACAATATATCCTGCCCAAGAAAAAGAAAACCAAACAAGAAAAAACACCACGCATGGGCCAATAATGATATAAGAAAGTCTAGCAATAATCTAAAAATGACGTATCATCTAATGATGGAATCCCAATCTGTTGATATGAAACTAAAATATCAAAATGATAAAAAAGTCCACAAGAAGCTGATCGAGGATACCAAACGGAAGTACTACAGTAATATAATATACATAACGCACCAAATAAACAACGCCAAGCCTGGAATGTTATACGCGAAGAATTGAACGGAGTCGAGAAAAGTGATACATATGCGATTAAAAATAACGCCGGGCTGATAATTAATAATACCCATGAAGTGGCTCATATCTTCGCAGATCACTTCTCTAATATCACAGATAGTAAAATAAAACAACACTTTGGCAATCACATATCTGAGAATTGTACATCTTCAGAAAATGTAATGCAATCAATGTACTTGCACCCGGTATCCTCGACAGAATTACATGACATAATTATGGGGCTAAAAAACACTATCAGCTCAGGTCAAGACGAAATACCTATGAAAGTTATTAAAGGAGTAGCAATTGATATTCTCGAACCACTTAATTATCTCATCAATTTAATATTAAAGACAGGAGTTTTTCCAGAAACGTTGAAAACGTCGAAAATTATCCCAATTTATAAAAACGGGCTAAGGTCAGACGTCAACAATTTCCGACCGATTGCGATTCTCGATTCCTTTTCGAAAATATTTGAGAAAATTATAGTGACAAGGATAACTAACTATATTGAAAAATTCAAACTAATGAATAATGCCCAACACGGATTTAGAAAACAGCGATCAACCGAAACGGCTCATGTCGTTCTTTTGGAGGAAGTGTCAAGAAACATAGACCGGGGGAAACACGTCGCTGGACTGTTCTATGACTTTTCAAGTGCATTCGATACAATCAATCCAAGATTTGTAAGTGATAAATTAAATGCATTAGGTATTCGCGGTAATGCATCGGATCTCATCGTATCGTTCCTAAAAAATCGAAAACTATTTGTTCAAATCGATGTAAGTGCTTCTACCAAACATGATATCAATACAGGCGTTGTGCAAGCATCAACATTAGGCCCACTACTATTTTTATTGTTCATCAATGATCTATCCGAACATATTACCAGAGGCCGTATGATAAACTTTGCCGATGATACAGCAATTATAGTATCCGCTAATAACCATGAGGAGTTGCAGCTTAAAATTACGAAGACGAACGAAGAAATGTATGACTGGTGTAGCAGAAACAGTCTTTTACTTAACACCGACAAAACGAAAACAATACAATTTCATAACAGGAAACCACCAGATATCGCAATAGAAAGTGGATCCTCAAGTGTCAAATACCTTGGATCCTATATAGAGAAAAACTTGCGTTGGGGTGCGCAAATTGATTATGTTGCCTCCAAGTTAAGCAGCGCGTACTATGCTATACTAAAGTTAAAAAACAAAATAAATTACAGTTCATTGTTGGAAACGTACCACGCAATGGCACACTCACATATATGCTTCAACATATTAGCATGGGGGAGAGGAGATATAACCCGTGTATTTGTAGCGCAAAAACGTATTTTAAGGCTCATATTTGGGCTGCGGAAAACCGAAACATGTAGAAATATTTTTATAAATAACCACATTCTAACTGTAGCATGTGTTTATATATACAAATGCGCGATATATGCCTACAGAAATGAAAACATGTTTGTAAAAAATAATAGTACACACAATTACAATACAAGGCATGGCTCAAATATACGAGTTACTTCTCACAAAACGACACTCTATGAGAAATCAGCAATGTACATGTGCACGGCGGTACTTAACAAATTACCAAATGAAATAAAATGTTGTAACAGCTTTATGCAATTTAAAACAAAACTTAAAAAATTTCTCATTGAAAACTGTTTTTACACTTACTCAGATTTTATAAATCACTGATCTCCGATTTTACAGCCTATATCGGTAATGTTTTAATGTGTATTGTATTTGTATAGTTTTAATCTTAAGTTTTAAATATATTTGACTATTTTATTATTAAATTATTACTTATAATTAGCAATTTTAAATTTAATAAGGGTTAGAATAGAATAGAATAGAATTTATTTTCGAGAACAGATACATTTATATGTATATACTCATGTCAGAAATATAAATAATGTATAATATAAAACAGGTAGTGACAAAAATAAATATAAATACATAATAAAAATACAGACTTATTGTAAAATAACATATAGAACATACAGTGAAATTTATTACATTATGTTGCAGTCCAAGAATTCTCTAACACTGTAGAATGCTCTCTCAATCAATACAGATTTGACATTATTTTTAAATTTATTTTGTTTCAAAATTTTGTAGTTGTTAGGAAGATGATTGTACAGTTGTATACCGGAATAATAAGGTGATTTTTCAAAAAATGTGTGACGATGTCTTGGTGTCGGAAGCAAATTTCTATTTCGCGTGTAATATGCTTGTGAAGTATCTTTAATTGTCTCCGATTGTTTGTGAACCATACACAAAAGTTTATATATATAAATACAAGGTACAGTCAAGATGCGATTGTTAATGAATACTGGTCGGCACGAATTCCGCAAACCTATTTTAAAAATTAACCTAAGGACACGTTTCTGGGCTATGAAAATCCTGTTAGACCCTCGAGACATTCCCCAGCATTGGATGTTGTAACTTATTTGCGAGTAAATAAGTCCATAGTACACTGATATTATATTTTTAGTTTTAAGCATTTTAGTTAGATTAAATATCAGGTAATAATAGCTATTGATTTTGTTTAAATCTGATGTAATATGATTATCCCAGCTTAAATGATTATCAATATTTAAACCTAAAAATTTGGTGCTACTACTGTTAGTTAAAGTGTGGTTACCTGAGTTGTAAACACGATCGACAATTTTGTTATAGATGTTTGAAAATTCGCAAAGTACAGTTTTATCATGGTTAATTACTAATCCGTTTTGACTGCACCAATTCTGAAACTCTTTACTACACTTATTTATATTGTTTTGCAAAGCATCATTAGAATCTGCCGATAAGACTATAGTTGTGTCATCGGCATACATAAATACTTTGCCTTGCGTTATATGCGAGGGTAAATCATTTATGAAGATCAGGAATATCAATGGGCCCAATATACTTCCTTGGGGTGTTCCTGATTCAGTAAAGAATTCTTCGGACAGACTGTCTCTATATTTTACTCTAAATGAACGATCTTCCAGAAATGATTCAATCCACTTTCCAATTTCACCACGTATGCCAATGGCATTTAGTTTATTTATTACAAATTTTATGTTAATTACGTCAAACGCACGCGTTAAATCAAAGAAGAGACCTACAACCTTTTTGTTGGTGTCAAGTTCACTATTAATATGTTGAATAAGACTGATTGACGCAGTTTCAGTTGATAGACCAGGCCTGAAACCGTGCTGCGCAGGACACAGGATATTGTTATTGGCAAGAAAGAGTATTAGCTGATTATAAATTGTTTTCTCAAAAATTTTTGAATAGCAACTTAGCAAGGATATTGCTCTGTAGCTTTTCACATTTTTTTTGTTACCCTTTTTATAAACCGGGACTACTTGAGCTGATTTTATTGATGATGGAAATCTACCTTGAGCAACAGACGTATTAAATATGAAGCTCAGTAGTGGTGAAATCAGATCTGAACATTTTTTTAGTAGAATGATTGGAATTTCATCTGGTCCTGGTGACGTAACTTTGAGATTATGTATAACATTCATGATGTCTAAAGAAGTGGTTGGTGTGAAAATCATTGAATTCTGATTAAATGGAGAAAGTGTGCAATTTTGCTGAGGGTTGCAGTTAGAGTTGCTATGTATTAATTGTTTTATAGAGTCATTAAAATAGTTACCAAATGCGTTAGCAATCGCAATGTTATTAATGATTTTATCATCATCGTCAGTTTTTATTTCATTTGTGTAAGCTTTAGATTTCGGCAAGTTGGCTAGCTCCCACAATTTTTTGCTTTTATTAGAAGCATCTGATATCATATTTTCATAATAATTAATTTTTTCAATTTGTATCTTGTTATTAATAATTTTCTTTTTTTGCTTATACACATCTCTTTGTAAAATACCGAGTGGACTATTTTGATGTATAAGTGATTTGTACTCGTTATATTCAATCTGAAGTTCTCTAGAAAATTTAATTTTCTTAGTTAATTTACCTTTTATATTCTTTTTTAATTTAGGAAAAGCGACCTCAAAACACCAGGAGCATGTAGTTATAAATTCGTTAAATATATCATCAACAGGTTGTTCATTTGAAATGGTCAAACTATAGTGTTTTAAAAATAGGGTACGAAACTCATGCAGACCAGATTCATTAATTTCTCGTTTGTACATTATTTTATCTGATTTAGTACTATTTTGAGAAATTAGAGGTAGTTTATAAAAAACCTCCTGTGCGTGGTGATCAGAGATTCCGGGATCAAAGTTCAGAGAATTCATCACAAGACTTGAATCGTTTACCAAAACATAGTCAATGGATGTACTTGTGGTTGAAATACGAGTGGGCTCATTTATTAACGAGGTTAAATTATATGACTGTAGAATATCACATAGAATTTTATATTTGCAGTTGGTATCGACTTTATTTATATTTAGATCTCCACATATGAAAATGTATGAAAAATTCTTGCTAAGTTTATTTATGAGTGATTCAAGCTCAGTAATGAATATATCAAAATTTCCGTTGTTAGGAGGACGGTATATACAGATAATGCATAATTGATTGAATATCGAGATACCACAGCATTCTAAACACGACTCAATTACAAACTCAGATATGTAACTGATTGGTCTGCAGTGAACTGAGATTTCGTTTCTCACGTAAATAGCTGTACCGCCACACGATTGTTGCTTCCGACAAAAAGCATCGGCTAGTACAAAGTTCGGTATAATAGTGTAATTAATTTTTGATTCATCTTGCCATGTTTCACTAAAACAAAGTATATTATAATTATAAATATTGGACACAAGTTGTATAATATCAGTTTTGTTTGAAATTGATTGAGTGTTGAGATGAAATATGTAAAGGAATAAATTATCATTTACTATCCCGGTCTTGAGTTGAATTTTTTCTTCAGAAAAAACCGTTTTACAGCGACTCCCTGTTAGGGTTAGGTTAGGGTTATATTTTATTTATTTATTTATTTATTTGTTTATTTTCACTGACATTTCACATCCACTACAAATTATGTATATCTGTTTAGCTAATGTATTTTTTGTGTATGGTGGCTTACGTGTAATAAAATTGAATTGAATTGAATTGAATTAATTAATTTATTAAAATTCATTAAGCGATTTTTGATTTTTTATTTATAATACGAAAAACAGTACAGTAAAATTAATACAAGGAAGCGACACCTATTCACATATACGAAGTATTCACTTATACGAAGAATTTTCGTTCCCCCTCGTATTCGTTTAAGTGAGGTTCCAATGTGTAATAAAATAAATACGGTTTTTTCAAAGAATAACAACGGCGTTCTTATTTTATGATGTATATACAGGGTGTTTCAAAATTCATGCACCAAAAATTTTCTGCGTACTCCTCGTAGATAAAAAGAAAAAAAACCCTAATGACAAATCTCGATTTTCCACAAAATAACATGGATTAAACCCCCTCGCAGAAATATTTAAGAGACGCCACTGTTCATTTATCGATGAATACTTTCGTTCGCTTGTATAAAAACACACGGTGCCGATTTTAAGTGTGGACGCATGAATGAATGGTGACCTAATTTCGAGCGGGCTGTTGAAATTTGATCTTAACATAAACAGTACGGTGAGGCTTAATAAAACCGACGCACAAATTTCAAGTTCATCTTATTTATTATGCATTTTTTTTATTGTTCCTGGCGGCTTCCTACACTTGTGCATTTTTATTGCTGTACAATTGTATCCCTTGCAGTCCTATTACTTAAAATCACGGGGGGTAGGTGCTGTAAAATGATATTCCTTTGTTACCCAAAGCCAAGACCCTATTTGGAATAACACATTTTTAGAAAGTCCGTAAAAACATGTGTGTTTCCTCGAAGATACAAATCGGTTTTAAAAATCCCAAGGGCGACGATGGGGCTGCACAGTTTGACCAATCAATGCCCTCTACAAATTCACCCCCATCAATTGAAGACGGTGAAAAACCGAAAAAGAATTCACTTAGTTTCTGCTTGTAAACTGAGTTGGTAATTATGGCGTTAATACCGTTTGATAATCACGAAAATTTGTACTGACTGACACGACATTTACTTCTAAATAACTCGATGGTACATTGACCTAATTTGTGTGCTGCATAAACACTAAAATCCACACTGTTTGTTTATCTAATGCCGGCAGTACAAGCTCGAGAGACGAAGACCCGAGACCAGGCGAGCGCGAACGTGTACGGCGGTGTTCTCGCCTTTCTACGCGCGAACGAAACTATTCATTAATGGGGAGCATTGGCGTCTCTTTAATATTTCTGCAAGGGGATTTAATCCATGTTATTTTGTGGAAAATCGACATTTGTCATAAGGGTTTTTTTTCTTTTTATCTACAAGGAGTACGCAGAAAATTTTTGGTGCATGAATTTTGAAACACCCTGTATATATATATATATATATATATGTTTTAAAGATAAACCTAGATTTTTAGCCCTTAAAAAAAATTAAAAATACAGCTATTTTGACCAAAAAAGTGATTTTTCGAGGATTTTTTTTTCAAGAATTTTTTGAAAGCCCCATTTGAACTTTACAAACCATGATAACCTAAAAAG
Organism: Ocypus olens; assembly: GCA_910593695.2. Lineage (NCBI taxonomy): Eukaryota > Metazoa > Arthropoda > Insecta > Coleoptera > Staphylinidae > Ocypus > Ocypus olens. The sequence goes on along the minus strand of OU343053.1, from coordinate 12,811,838 downwards.
GAGATGTTTATTAACATATATGAATTTTTCTGAAATAAAATATTGCATAGGGGATTTTTTTGGCTAGGGTAATTACTTACCCCATGTGCCAGCTATTTACAGGAGTGAAGTGTGCCAGCTAAGAGTTAATAATAAAATGTTTGGTAAAATAACTTTTTTTTTTTTGTTTCTCTAATCCATCCGAACTCCCATATAAAATGACAAGATTTTAAACTCCAATACAGCAGTGTTTGGCGCATTGTGAATTGAATTTAACACCATCGTATAGATAAGAGTCTACTTAAGCGATTTAAATAATAAAATTTTGGGTAAAAATATTTGTAACCTTTTTATATATTTCCATGCTAACTATCATCATAAAATAACACGATTTCAAGATCCAATAAAACAGTGTTTGATGCATTTTAACTTAAATTTGCTAACACCATCATGTAGATGAGAGTTTACTTAAGCGATTTAAATAATAAAATTTGGGTAAAATTGTTTGTAACTTTTTTATGATTTATTTTCTCGAGTATATTTCATTCATACATAATTACATTGCATGTCAGGTTATGACAGCAGATTGCGGCCTTTGTGTTCCCATCAACGCCCACTAACCAGAAACAGGACTACAGTTGTCATTAATGCGGAACTATAATTTACGCTTGCACTCTTTTGTATACCATTAACAAATATAGGTATATGTACTAGCAAAATGACTGATTTGCTGAATTTTGACAAGTACATCAGTACAAATTAATACCGGGTGCAGGTTGATACGTTCAAACAACGAGTTTCGACGTTTTATTATATTGAAGCAAATGCTAATGTAATAATAATAATAATAGTTTCTTTCACAAACGCCTTGGCATAAATAATCAGCCAATTCAACGACAAATTATTCAGTTTATCGTTACATTTTAACAATTCGCAAGTTTCTTGTGAAATTTGTGCTGCTACGTTTATCCCGTCATGCAACAGCACAAAGCATATGAGGGAATATCATCCTCGGGTGTTGAATAGAGATGACGGCGCCAGTAGTTCCTAAGAAAATGTGAGAATGTCCTTTTAATCGAAATAGATAGCTGACTATGCGGAAGTAATTTGTGAAAATTCCATCGTCCTCATAAGTTTTAAAATCAATGAACACATTTTCCTGACTTACCCAGATGGAATGTAAGGTGAACAAAGGAGGTTCTAAGAAATTAAATAAATACGTGCATTAATTGTTGCTGAAATACAAACTGGTAAACTCATTCAATGTTAATTTCAATTAGAAATTAAAATTATTTCAAAAAATGTTCAAAAAGTAATGCAATTATGATGGTAAGCATAATACGTATTCTTTCAATTTTCGTAATAGTCTTTAAAATAACTGTAGATGTGCATATTTATAGTTACATTATCGTTGTGCTTTTATTTACGTTATCCCTCGAGTATGTTTTGAGTTTTGTCTTGTACTCAAACGATTCGAAAGAAAACTCTTGTAAAAAATAACGATTAAGTGACAGGAATAAGATATTTTCAAAATTAGGAAGAGGTTCTTTTGATTCTGGCTGAAAAGTAAGCAAAGTTAATAATAATAATAATAATTTATTTACGGGTAACCCCTTTTACATAAATAAACACAAAATACAGCAATACAAAACCAAAAATAAATATTTAAATTAAGAGAAAATAGTAAAAATAATTAAATGAAATACAAATTTGGTCACTACCAAAGTTATAAAAAAATGGGGACAATGAAAAGACTTGCGAACATACGGTTTTCACCATTGTATTCTTCATGTCTTTGTAAACAATCTGAATTTTTATTATTTCAAAAAAAATGGTGATGTGATCATGTTACTTCTTCGACATAATGGTATCATTTATATTTACACGTTCATGGTTTATTCTCAATTTAAATCATATTTTAAATGTACATCGAGCGTTTTGTAGACTCGGATGAAACTGACGTTTAAAAAGTCAAAATTATGAAATATGGAAAAATTATACTTCAAATTCAAAAACTCAGTTTACTCAAAAACTAAAGCGATTTCGAAAAAACTTATTCGTTTTAAGTTGTTCATTTTGGCATTTTCTACAATTATTATTAACATAAATTTGTTGTAACTATTATCGTTTCATAAATGTAAACCAAAAAAATAATAATAATCATTTCTTTTCTCGAATCACAATGATTTTATGAAAAATATTTTTAAAGAAAGTTCAATCCTTTGTTGTCTTCAATATTTGCTTAAATATCTTTGTGATAGTTTTCATATTTAAAAAAATATTGGAAAAAAAAACAGTAAAGGTAAACACCCACTTCCCGTGTACGAAATTTTATCAAAAGCTTTTCAGTTCTTCGGATTATCAAATAAGACGTATGTTCAAAGTTTCATATTAATTGCTCTATTAGTTTTTGAGATACAGCGCACACAGCAGACCCACACACACAGCCACAGACACAATTTTTTTTTTTTTGAAATTGTTGAAATGGCTTCTAGGGACCCCAAAACAGATATTTTCGTTAAAAAAAAATTGAAAAAAAAATCACGATCACAATACTTTCTCGTACTTCGTAACAGAGAAAGTAAAAATACTAAGGAGGATTGAATTAAAACACTTTGCTGGCATCACGAATTCGTGAGTAGTAACCTCCTTAGTAATTCAACATGTATCACAAAGTAATGGCTTCAACAATCAATCATATTAAAAAAAAAAAAAATTGGTGGCCCGCTACTCTTATTTTGGAAAAGGAGCTCCACTTCGCCGAGACCTCGTCCTCTGGCGATGAACTGAACTGAAGAATTTTGCACATTAGAAGCTCATGAAATTTGCTATAACTTATACCTAACGAGAATTCAATTGCACAAAAATTGGCCAAGTTATGGGCATTTGAAAAAAAGTGCGTTTTTTTAAATATATTTTTAATAATAGTTTCTTTCACAAACGCCTTGGCATAAATAATCAGCCAATTCAACGACAAATTATTCAGTTTATCGTTACATTTTAACAATTCGCAAGTTTCTTGTGAAATTTGTGCTGCTACGTTTATCCCGTCATGCAACAGCACAAAGCATATGAGGGAATATCATCCTCGGGTGTTGAATAGAGATGACGGCGCCAGTAGTTCCTAAGAAAATGTGAGAATGTCCTTTTAATCGAAATAGATAGCTGACTATGCGGAAGTAATTTGTGAAAATTCCATCGTCCTCATAAGTTTTAAAATCAATGAACACATTTTCCTGACTTACCCAGATGGAATGTAAGGTGAACAAAGGAGGTTCTAAGAAATTAAATAAATACGTGCATTAATTGTTGCTGAAATACAAACTGGTAAACTCATTCAATGTTAATTTCAATTAGAAATTAAAATTATTTCAAAAAATGTTCAAAAAGTAATGCAATTATGATGGTAAGCATAATACGTATTCTTTCAATTTTCGTAATAGTCTTTAAAATAACTGTAGATGTGCATATTTATAGTTACATTATCGTTGTGCTTTTATTTACGTTATCCCTCGAGTATGTTTTGAGTTTTGTCTTGTACTCAAACGATTCGAAAGAAAACTCTTGTAAAAAATAACGATTAAGTGACAGGAATAAGATATTTTCAAAATTAGGAAGAGGTTCTTTTGATTCTGGCTGAAAAGTAAGCAAAGTTAATAATAATAATAATAATTTATTTACGGGTAACCCCTTTTACATAAATAAACACAAAATACAGCAATACAAAACCAAAAATAAATATTTAAATTAAGAGAAAATAGTAAAAATAATTAAATGAAATACAAATTTGGTCACTACCAAAGTTATAAAAAAATGGGGACAATGAAAAGACTTGCGAACATACGGTTTTCACCATTGTATTCTTCATGTCTTTGTAAACAATCTGAATTTTTATTATTTCAAAAAAAATGGTGATGTGATCATGTTACTTCTTCGACATAATGGTATCATTTATATTTACACGTTCATGGTTTATTCTCAATTTAAATCATATTTTAAATGTACATCGAGCGTTTTGTAGACTCGGATGAAACTGACGTTTAAAAAGTCAAAATTATGAAATATGGAAAAATTATACTTCAAATTCAAAAACTCAGTTTACTCAAAAACTAAAGCGATTTCGAAAAAACTTATTCGTTTTAAGTTGTTCATTTTGGCATTTTCTACAATTATTATTAACATAAATTTGTTGTAACTATTATCGTTTCATAAATGTAAACCAAAAAAATAATAATAATCATTTCTTTTCTCGAATCACAATGATTTTATGAAAAATATTTTTAAAGAAAGTTCAATCCTTTGTTGTCTTCAATATTTGCTTAAATATCTTTGTGATAGTTTTCATATTTAAAAAAATATTGGAAAAAAAAACAGTAAAGGTAAACACCCACTTCCCGTGTACGAAATTTTATCAAAAGCTTTTCAGTTCTTCGGATTATCAAATAAGACGTATGTTCAAAGTTTCATATTAATTGCTCTATTAGTTTTTGAGATACAGCGCACACAGCAGACCCACACACACAGCCACAGACACAATTTTTTTTTTTTTGAAATTGTTGAAATGGCTTCTAGGGACCCCAAAACAGATATTTTCGTTAAAAAAAAATTGAAAAAAAAATCACGATCACAATACTTTCTCGTACTTCGTAACAGAGAAAGTAAAAATACTAAGGAGGATTGAATTAAAACACTTTGCTGGCATCACGAATTCGTGAGTAGTAACCTCCTTAGTAATTCAACATGTATCACAAAGTAATGGCTTCAACAATCAATCATATTAAAAAAAAAAAAAATTGGTGGCCCGCTACTCTTATTTTGGAAAAGGAGCTCCACTTCGCCGAGACCTCGTCCTCTGGCGATGAACTGAACTGAAGAATTTTGCACATTAGAAGCTCATGAAATTTGCTATAACTTATACCTAACGAGAATTCAATTGCACAAAAATTGGCCAAGTTATGGGCATTTGAAAAAAAGTGCGTTTTTTTACCTCATTTTTTGAAGTGTGATCTCCTCTTAAAAATAGTAAATATCAATTTTTTGTCTTCATTTCAGGTGAAAGGCATACAAAAAATATTCTCTTTAATTTAGACTTGCCGTAAGTAAATCGGATAAATTGTTCAAACGCTAACAAAATATGGTTTCGAGAAAAACGCGTTTAAAGTTGTAAATGGTGTGAATTGTTCAAACGCTACCCTTGTCGTAATGAAAAAATGTAGTTTCGAGAAAAACGCGTTTGAAGTTTTGGTAAAGTTCAACTTTATCATTCATCTAACTTGCACGTCCAGTATCATTTTTTCGAGTTGCTGAACACGAATCTGAGGTTAAATTTGCAAAATTCAAGATGGCGGATCCAATTTGGCGCACCAAAAAAAAAATTGTTTTTACCAATTTGAATCAAAATTTCGACATTTGGGTTTTCGCGGTCGCCAAACGCGAATTTATCGTAATATTGGCAAAATTATAGATAGCAGATCCAATACGGCGGACAAAACATTAAAAATGCCTTAGTAGTATAGATAGCGGGATTCTGTGACAGTGGAAGGCATGTTTATCCGAAGCGCGAAAGATTTTGCTGAAGAAGAAGAAGTCGTCCATTAGCCGAAGGTTTTGTGAAAGTTGTGCTTTGTAACATTGGTACCAACTATGCTGAAAAAGTGTCATCAGCAGTGACCAAAAGGTTAAAGTTGTACTTTGGCACAATGTTCTTAAAAAAAAAGTGAAACGTAACAGTTGAATGATCGAGGTAAAAACGATTTAACTAACGTTTTGACTTTAGTTGCTCCAGGGGCGTACAGAAGTCCTTCCTCGTTCTCGTAGTTCTCCTGGTTAGCCTTCTGCTGAAAGCGTTGCGCGATCCGGGCGTTTCGTGCAGCGGCCGATATTCTGCGTTCAGCTGCCAGGATCCTCGACTTGGCTGTTTCGGAGGTGTAATAGCTGGCCAACACTTACTCCTAACGCGTTCATTGTCTTCAGCAAAGAATCTACCGAGCGATGTACGTTGATATCTAGACGACCTTGAGACCGCAGTGCAGGTGTTTTGGTGCTATTCTCCAGATGGTCGAGTTGACGAGTCGTGGTTTTGGGTGTTCGCTCCAGTGCACCGTTACAGCAGATCTTCCGCAGGGAGAGCTTCATGTAAAGGCTTAATGGCTTTCTGAAATTTTTCATAAAGTGGGGGAGGCTGTTCGAACGTCTCAAGCCTTCGTTTGTTTTCTTTAACTCGCCACTTGTACCAACTGTCACCTCCTTCTGGATACACATGGTGTTGTGGATTGTTGTTGCTGGAACACTTATGAAAGTAAATAGCCCAAATAGCGTCTTTCAACTTTTTAGCCGAATCAGCGTTTCGTCGAATTGCAAGCCCTCAATAGAGTGTCAAATCGGCAACAAATTTTTCTGTCAATTTTCTTCTGCCTTTTCGCTCAAGTTCCTTCGTTTGCTTCTTCAATTTTCGAGCCGACTTCTCATCCGTTTTTGCACGTGGCCCACGTTTAACCGAAACTTTGATTTTTTTTTAATGTGTCAGTTTCTGGGTGAGTTATAAATTTTTAAAAATGAAGTTGGTGAATATTTGAACAGAGAAATAATAGAAAAAAATGGTGATGTGGCCATCATGTTACTTTCTCCGACTTTATATTTACGTTTTCATGGGTTTATTTTCAATTGAAATTATATTTTAAATGTACATCGAGCGTTGCGTAAACTAGGATGATACTGACGTTTAAAACGTCAAAATCATGAAAGATGGAAAAATTATACTTCAAATTCAAAAACTGGGTTTACTCAAAAACTAACGAGATTTGGAAAAAAACTTATTCTTTAGAAGTTGTTCATTTTGGCATTCTCTACAATTATTATTAACATAAATTTGCTGTAACTATTATCGTTTTATAATTATAAACCAAAAATTTAAAAAAAATAATAAATTTTTTTCTCGAATAGCAATGACTTTATGAAAAATATTTTCAAGCAAAAGATGTTCACTTCTTTTTTGTCTTCGATGTTTGCTTAAATGTTTTTGTGATATTTTTCATATTTAAGAAAATATTGGCAAAAAACAAAAAACAGTTAAGGTAAACACCCACTTCCGGTGTACGAAATTTTACCAAAAGCTTTTCAGTTCTTCAAATTATCAAATAAGACGTATGTTGAAAGTTTCATATCAATTGCTCTGTTAATTTTTAAGATACAGCGCACACAGACAGACACACACACACACACACACACACACACACACATTTTTTTTTTTCAGAAATTGTTGAAATGGCATCTAGGGACCCCAAAACGGATATTTCCGTAAAAAAAAATTTTGAAAAAAAAATCACGATCACAATACTTTCTCGTACTTCGTAACGGAGAAAGTAAAAATGGTGATGTGGCCATCATGTTACTTTCTCCGATTTGATGGTATAACCATTTATATTTACATTTTCATGATTTATTTTCAATTAAAATCATATTTTAAATGTACATCGAGCGTTGTGTAAACTCGGATGAAACTGACGTTTAAAACGTCAAAATTATGAAAGATGGAAAAATGATACTTCAAATTAAAAAACTCAGTTTACTCAAGAACTAACGAGATTTCGAAAAAAACTTATTCTTTAAAAGTTGTTTATTTTGGTATTCTCTACAATTATTATTCACATAAATTTGCTGTAACTATTATCGTTTCATAATTATAAACCAAAAATTAAAAAAAAATTAATAAATTTTTTTCTCGAATAGCAATGATTTTATGAAAAATATTTTCAAGCAAAAGATGTTCATTTCTTTGTTTTCTTCAATGTTTGTTTAAATGTTTTTGTGATATTTTTCATATTTAAGAAAATATTGGCAAAAAACAAAAAACAGTTAAGGTAAACGCCCACTTCCGGTGTACGAAATTTTACCAAAAGCTTTTCAGTTCTTCAGATTATCAAATAAGACGTATGTTCAAAGTTTGATATCAATTGCTCTATTAGTTTTTGAGATACAGCGCACACAGACAGACACACACGCACACACACACACACACACACACACACACACACACACAGACAGACAGACACATACACACACACACACACACACACACAGACACACAATTTTTTTTTTCCAGAAATTGTTGAAATGGCATCTAAGGACCCCAAAACGGATATTTCCGTAAAAAAAAATTTTGAAAAAAAAATCACGATCACAATACTTTCTCGTACTTCGTAACGGAGAAAGTAAAAAAATCATACTTATGATTAAATTCCTAAAAAAATCCAATACTATCATAAAACATTTACCTTTAAAATTAACTTTGATTTTTGAAAATGAGTCAATTTTTGCGTGAGTTATGAATTTTTGAAAAATAATATTTAAAGTTGTTGAAGACTTGAACAAAAAAATATATATTTTTTATATATGTTCACAAAACATCTACATTTAAAACTAATTTTAATTTTTGAAAATTTGTCACCTTTTCCGTTATAAATTTTTGAAAATGTTTTAAGTTGTTGAGCACAAAACAAAAATCGAAAAGAAAATAAATAGTGATATGATAAGAGTTCTTTAACAAATGTTTTATCTGTTCAATGTCGGGACTAAACAAAACTAAACAGGGTTTGTAGGTTAAACTAGAATTTATACGAATGGCGATGGGTGAGCCCTAATTTACAATCCAAACGGTTGGTGGGTGGGCTCTATCCTACAATCCAAGTTAAACCCGGAGCAAATATTTCACGTGCTTAATTAATTAAGTAATAAAGACAAAAAAAATTTCAGTTTTATTAGTTTATTTGTAAAATCGGTCGCTTATATTCAACTGATTGGATTGTGGGAGTCGGGCCATCCACCACCCTTTGTTCACATTACAAAATAATTAAATAGTTTTTTTAGGACTTTATTAAAGAAATGAATACACATCACTAGAAAACAGTGTTTATGATTTTAATTCAAACTGAGACGAAAGGTGGTGTGTGAATCCTAAACTACAATCCGGGCGGTTAAAGGTGGTGGGTGGGCCGTAACCTACAATCCAAGCGGTAAAACCTCAAGCAAGGATTTCGCGTATTTGAATAATTAAATAAAAAAGTTTAACAATTGTAAATGTCTTTCTTTTAAATTAATTAATTTGTAGAAACAATTACTATTGATCTACTGGTCGGTTTATAGGAAAGGGCCCACCCACCATCCTTAATTTAAATGTAACTTTTAACTGCATTTAACTGCAAACACTGTTGTTCTCTGGTGATTTATAGTAATTACCAATTGACCAGAAAAAAGTAACATTTAATCAAAACAGTGCCCCGTTGCTTGAGTACAAAGTCAACGAAGAGTGGTGGGTGGGCTCTCTACCACAATTTAAACAGTTGAGCTCAAAACAAGGGTTTCACGTGGTTAAACAATTAAATCATTGTTGGTGTTGTAATCCATGGTTACTGGGTAATATGTAATTGGTGTAATAAAATGACGTACGTCCCAGTATTTGGTTGGGACGTACGTCATTTTATTACACCAATTAAATAATTAACATAAAAAATGTAAATATATATTTTTTTAGATTAGTTCATTTTTAAAATCTGTTGTTTATGTTCAAATTGTAGGATTGTATGATATGGCTCACCCACTACCCTTAATTTATTTTTTTACTTAAGTTAATGAACAAAGTTTAGTTGTGTAATTCTGTTTTGGCGGTTTTTGTAGAAATTAATACAAATCACCAGTAAGTAGAGGTTATGGTTTAAGTTCCAATTAAAACAAATGATGGTGGGTGGGCCCTATCTTACAATCCAAGGAATAGAATCTGAAGCAAGAATTTCACGTATTTAAATAATTGAATAAAATAGATTGAAAATTGTAAATGTTTCTTTTTGATTAATTTGTATAAACAGTTGCTGCTGTTCAACTGGTTGGATTGTAAGATAGGACCCGCCCACCATCCTTTATTTCTATTTAACAAACAATAAACACTGTCCTCTGGTGAGTTGTATTAATGTCTATAACAACTGAATAGAAAAAATCATTTAACAGTATTCCGTAGCTTGAGTAAAATGTGAACGAGGGATGGTGGGTTGTCCCGCATTTAAATTCTGAATGTTTCGAATTTTCGACAATAGTCTATATGCCCACTAGCTGCATGCGTTAGCGCACCAGAACTAATGTGTTATTTTGGGTTTGATGGAAAACCTCTGAAACAGGTTGATTTCGTTTTTATCCCGTGCATTTTATGAAGTAGTAAATTTAACTCTGGTTGCATCCAGGCGTGACGTCATCAGTTTTTCAAATGGTAACCCAGTGTACCAGGTACTTCAGTGTTCATAAAACAGTGTAAACAGTTTTCTTTACAAATTTTTTGAGAAAAATATTTTCGAATTTCAAAAAATTGAAATTTAATTTCTATGACAAACTAATCAAAAATTATCCAAAAAAATAATAAATTATCAATGGAGGTATTCAAACTGTCTACCGTTGGCCACTTGACATTGGCTGAAACGGACGTACACGCTTTCTACGATACATCGTATTAGTAGAGGGGAACGGCGGGTACTGGCCCAGAAAGTGCTTCCGGAAGTTGCGGTTTTGCTGTTTCCGGTTGCGGTTGCGGTTTCCGGTTGCGGTTTTGCGGTTATTCCAAAACAGGTAGCTGTTACTAAAAAACAGGTAGCTGTTTTTCCACGACAGGTAGCTGTTTCTTAAAGACAGGTAGCTGTTATTCTAAGATAGGTAGCTGTTTTTTAGTAACAGCTACCTGTTTTGGAATAACCGCAAAACCGCAACCGGAAGCTGGAAACCGAAACTGGAAACCGCAACTTCCGGGAGCACTTCCTGGGCCCGTACCCTCTGTTCCCCTCTACTCGTATTGTCTTTGGGTCAACATTTCGCATTTCCTGGCGGATACGAGTTTTCTGGTCATCCAAGTCATTTGGCTTATTTGTGTAGACCTTGGATTTCACATGATTCTAGAAAAATCTAATCGGTGCGATCGCACGGGATCGCCGCGCGGGCCTGCTTACAATCTGTATGTACAAAATGCACGGCGCGCTCTGCTATCGAGACGGGCATAAAATACAAACAGAATCCGGCGTGATCTGGCGAAAAATCGCTAAACGAACCAGTGGCGGCTCGTGGAACATGTTGATGGTAGAGCCACTTTTACAATTTATTGGATCGGATGATACTGAAGTTTGAAACGTCAAAATTATGAAAGATGGAAATGATAAATTATGCAAATTAAATACCGGCCAAAAAATCAAAAATTTGCACATAAAAATCAATCACGTTAACAATCTAAAGTATAGACCAATAAAAAAATACGCTCTTAGGTTAAGGTAAACAACTAAAATATAAGCATGAAAAAACGAAAATTTTGACAAAAATCAAAAATTCGCGGCTAAAAAGTGCAGACCAAAAATAAAAAAAAAACAAAATAAACTAAATTTGGAACGAAGAAATGAAAAATATAGGCCAAAGATCTAAATTATATGCCAAAAAAATAAAAAATGCTGGTCTAAAATTTAAAAAATGCACTCAAAAAATTGAAAAATCAAGGAAAACAGAAATCATTTGCCAATTTCCGCCCCCAAAATAAATCTTTGAATCAAAACAAGTAACCGACCAAAAACGGTAGCCAAAAAGTAACCAAAAAGTAAAAAAATTCACCCATAACAAATAATAATTCAAGTTAAAAATCTAAAATGAAAGGCAAGAAACCAACAACTGTTAAATAAATACAGGTAAAAGATCTAAAATATAGGAAAAAAAATCAAAAATGCTGATGTAAATATAAAAAAATGGAAACCAAAAAATTGAGAAATTAAGGAAAACAAAAATAATTTGCCATTTTCAGCCCCCAAAATAACTCTTTAGCTCAAAACAAGCCGACCAGAAACTCGAAAACGTAGTCAAAAAGTAACAAAAAAGAAAAAAAATCGCCCATAAAAAATTATAATTCAGGACCAAAAAAATCGAAAATTTTAACAAACAAATCGAAAATTTAAAAGAAAATTATTTTCTTTGGGAATTTGTAAAGACACATTATTCAAAATTAGTCTGTCAAAATGTCAACCATCTGTTGCAATAAATGTAGAATTTACATGTGAATTTCTGAAAAATGCGCTTTTTTTGGTCTTCAAAATTTGTTTTCTTGTGCAACCATTTTTGCGTCCATTAAAGCGTACATTAAATAGGTTGGATTTATCAAATTGTCATATTTAAATTTATATTTTCTTGTCCTTTTAGCTACTTCTTGGAGTATGCTCATATGCATATATGTATATATTAGTATTTTTCTCAGCCTCATATTTTGCGCAATTATGCTATATGTCAATTCCTGATTTTTTTTTTTTGTAATTTACATTTTCAATTAATTTCTGCTCACTGTACTATTTTGATGATTTTTTTTTCATGTATTTGTACTAATGGGCATGTCCCGTAATAAACTATTATTATTATAAGTTAAAAAATCTAAAATGAAGGGCAAGAAATCAAAAACTACCAGAAAAACTTGAAAAAAATAAAAGAAAGTCGCGTATAAAAATCAATAAGTTAGGTTAAAAAATCTAAAATATAGGATATAAAATTAAAAACTTCGACCAAAAATTCGATCCTAATAATCAAAATTGCGGACCAAAAAAATCGAAAATTTTAACAAACAAATCGACAATTTAAAAGAAAATTATTTTCTTTGGAAATTTGTAGACACATTATTCAAAATTAGTCTGTCAAAATGTCAACAATCTGTTGCAATAAATGTGGAATTCCTATGTGAATTTCTGAAAAATGCGCTTTTTTTGGTCATCAAAATTTGTTTTCTCGTGCAACCATTTTTGTTGTGATGAACTTGAAATTATTTTCTTTGTAAATTTGTAGAAGTACATTATTTCGAATTAGTCTGTCAAAATTTGAACTATCTACAGCAATAAATGTAGCATTGCCATGTGAATTTCTAAAAAAATCCGCATTTGTTGTTATCAAAATTTGCTTTTCTACTTTTCTAGTGCAATAATAGATCATTTTCTTTGTAAATTTATAAAGACACATTATTCAAAATTACTCTGTCAAAATTATTCTGTCAAAATTTCACCCATCTGGTGCAATAAATGTAGAATTTCTGAAAAATGCGGTTTTTTGGTCATCAAAATTTGCCTTTTAGTGCAACCATTTTTGTTGTAGCAAACTTGAGATTATTTTCTTTGTAAATTTGTAGGAGTACATTATTTCGAATTAGTCTGTCAAAATTTGAACTATCTACAGCAATAAATGTAGCATTGCCATGTGAATTTCTAAAAAATCCGCATTTGTAGTTATCAAAATTTGCTTTTCTACTTTTCTAGTGCAACCATTTTTGTTGTGATAAACTTATTTTTTTGTAGAAATTTGTAAAGGGGTATTATTCAAAATTGGCCTGTCAAAATTTTAACCGTCTGTCGAAAGAAATGTGGAATTCAAAAGTGAATTTCTGAAAAGTTTGCATTTTTGGTGATAAAAGTTGCCTTTCAGTGATGCCATTTTTGTTGTGGTAAACTTGCGATGATTTTCTTTAGAAATTTGTAAAAACGCATTATTCATAATTAGTCTGTCAAAGTTTCATGCATCTGTTAAAATAAAAGTGCAATCCGTGAATTTTTGAAAAATGCGCCGTTTTGGTCATCAAAATTTTCTTTTTAGTGCAACCAATTTTGTTTTGGTAAACTTGCGATTTCTTTCTGTGGAAATTTTTAAAGACACATTATTCAGAAATGGACTGTCAAAATTTTAACCATCTGTTGAAATTAATGTGGAATTTCCATGCGGTGTTGCAGGTGTTGTTTAACATTTAAAAAGTTTTTAAGAATTAGTTAAAAATTCTTGCTGAGCTTGAGTCTATAGGTAGTGCCATGGCTCCGTGGATCTATAGTTGCCACCCTGAAACGAACCAATCGTATGCGTAATAATAAAGTGATCACGCTGCTCTCACACAGCTGGCGTTGTTTATACCAACTGCATCTTCTCCGTGCACAGACTATAGTTTCGCCTTATTATGGCATTTGAAAATGCCATTTCATTATTTTACAAACTATCGATACCGTACGCAATAGAGATAATCAAAAAGCAAGGTTTTTAACAGGCAATATGTTCACCTGTAATTTTCTTCAACCCGCGTCATAGCTATTTTTCAAAATTTTGGATTAAAGTAAAACTGCTTGAATATTTTTCAAAATTTGGTATTAAAGTAACCTCCTAACATTTTTTTTCATTAGCTAGAATACTCAAGAAGGCACAGCTTTTTCTTCTTCATCAGTTTCCTGAAAATTTTACAAAACAGCCTTTTCAGATGTTAATATGTTAAATCAGCACAAATAGATTGCGTATTTCGCGTGTTATGCAGCGATCCGTTCATGTTTACATAAGAACAATGTGAGTGTGTAAGTTTAGAATCCACCGGAGCTTCAGTACTCCCGTACACGAGGCAGAGGCTGATTTGTCGATAGAGTGTTATTTTTAGAAGAATCACCTTGCCACCTATGCGGTATTTACTTGTTTAAGGTTTCCGCGCTAACTACTCCACAGGCCTTGACCCACTTTTTTTAATTATTAATTTTCATTCCATCCAATTACTATCGATTTCCCATAAAGGATTATTGATACAGTGCCATCTGTTCTGCTATTATAGGTTCAGTTGTATACGTTGGATAAGGATCGGTAGGGTTTCCAGAATGTTTGCTTTAATGTAAAAGATTAATTTTAAATTACCGCCCTTGGCACGAGATACTGTTGCTTCATGAACTATCGATTAGGTTGGTGTTACTTTTGAGACTTTTGAACACAAAGGGGTAGCCAATAAAGGATTAGAAGTTTATGTGCTAACGAGTGATTAGGTTGATATTACTTTTAAAACTTTTGAACACAAAGGGGTAGCCAGTATTAGTACTTTAAAAGGATTAGAAGTTTATGTGCTAACGAGTGATTAGGTTGGTATTAGTTTTGAAACTTTTGAACACAACGGGGTAGCCAGTATTAGTATTTCGAAAGAAAAGTTTATGTGCTTTATAATAGTTTTTTGTTTAACTAGGCAATAACGTGGCAGATTTATTAACACGGTTGAAGTTTCACGGCAAATTTTCAAATAAATTAATGTGATTTGATGATTTTCAATATTTTTAATTTTATCAACATATCGTAGGTAACCGTGTAAAAATTTTATAGGTAACCATGTAGAACAAAAATTGAAGTTTATAACCAATATTGTGATATCCGCATTTTGCGTATGTGTGTTGCATTCATTTTCGATCATGGACAGGGGCGGCTCGTTATATAGAGCCACGGAGCCATGGCACTACCTGTAGTAGTTTCAAGCTCAAAAATGTTTTGCAATTAAAAAATGGTGATGTGGCCATCATGTTACTTTCTCCGACTTTATATTTACGTTTTCATGGGTTTATTTTCAATTGAAATCATATTTTAAATGTACATCGAGCGTTGCGTAAACTCGGATGAAACTGACGTTTAAAACGTCAAAATCATGAAAGATGTAAAAATTATACTTCAAATTAAAAAACTCGGTTTACTCAAGAACTAACGAGATTTCGAAAAAAACTTATTCTTTAGAAGTTGTTCATTTGTATTCTGTACAATTATTATTCACATCATTTTTCTGTAACTATTATCGTTTTATAATTATAAACCAAAAATTTCAAAAATAATAATAAATTTTTTTCTCGAATAAAAATGATTTTATGAAAAATGTTTTCAAGCAAAAGCTGTTCATTTCTTTGTTGTCTTCAAAGTTTGTTTGAATGTTTTTGTGATATTTTTCATATTTAAGAAAATATTGGCAAAAAACAAAAAACAGTTAAGGTAAACGCCCACTTCCGGTGTACGAAATTTTACCAAAAGCTTTTCAGTTCTTCAGATTATCAAATAAGATGGATGTTCAAAGTTTCATATCAATTGCTCTATTAGTTTTTGAGATACAGCGCACACAGACAGACAGGCACACACACACACATAGACACAAAAAATGTTTTTCCAAAAATTGTTGAAATGGCATCTAGGGACCCCAAAACGGATATTTCCGTAAAAAAAAATTTAAAAAAAAAAATCACGATCACAATACTTTCTCGTACTTCGTAACGGAAAAAGTAAAAATTGGAAAATTATTTTGAGCAATAGTAATTTTTCAGACTAATTTACAATTTTCTTACTAAAATATTCTGCATTTTTTATTATTAAGCATAATAATCTATTTTTTGAGTCTAAATTTTTTATCATTTGGCCTAAATATTCTCCATTTTGACCTAAATTTTCGATTTAATTGTTAAAATCTTCGACGTTTTGGACCGCATTTTTGATTTTTTCTGCCGTATTTATAATTTGTAGATATTTGAGCTGTATTTTCATTTTTTTTTTATGTTTTGCCCTAACTATTCTTTATTTTGACTTAAATTTTCGAATTAATTAATAAAATTTTGGCTCGCATTTTTGATTTTGCGGGCCGAATTTTTAATTCTAGTTCCAAATTTTTGAATTGATTTTGGTTAAAATATCTGTAACCTAAATTATTGATTTATATGTGAGATATTTCCGGTATTTTCGAGTTTTTTTTTGTTGAAATTTTCGATTTTTTAGTCCGCATTTATTATCTTTTCATTTACTTTTAAGTTATGTTAAAAAAAACTGAAAAAACTGATTTTCTTTTTTTCTTTATACCTTCGTTATTTGAGGTGACATTTAAAAACGAAAAAGACGTTCTTATAGCACTTTTTTATTAACTAACAGATGGCATAAAATGTTTCTTCGTAACATGTTTCGTTTCTTTTGAACCATCATCAACTTTCTTATTTCTTATGGAAGCTATATTTATTTTTTATCGCATCTAAATGCTCAATTTTTCAATGATAAGAAAATAACACAACATATATTTAATTTCATAAATGATCAAATAATCGTTTAAAACACTTTTATTGACAATTTATATGGCACTTACTAATAATCACGCGTGCCATGAAATTTAAAACAATTAGAAATCAGAATAACTCTTTGTTAAACATTATAATTCTCTATGAATAAAAATGTCGTTCGATAATTTAGAAAAGCAAGATATGTAACATATTTCCAATTTAGGAAATATGCCTCGAATTTGAAACACCCTGTATATATTTTTCATTTAGTCTGCATTTATTATCTTTAGGCCCGAGTTTTTGATGTTTTGTCCAAATTTTTCAACTTTTTGGACAACATTGAAGATTTATATTTTTTCATCTTCTGCTCTAAAATTATTGTTTTTTATTTGTCAGAATTTTAGATTTTTAGTTCTTTTTTTTATGCTAAATTTTAGATTTTTGAACTTGGATTATTGATTTCATTTCGTGATTTTTTTTATTTTTTTGGCCATTATTTTCGAACTTCTTATTTTTGGCGGCTGAAAGTGGCCAATAATTTTGCTTCTACCTAAATTTTCGATTTTTTTGTCCGCGTTTTTTGCGATTCTCTGTCTCATATTTTAGATTTATGTATTCTCGATTTTTTTGTTCCATTTTTTTTATTTTTCTTTATTTTGACCAAAATATTCAATTGGTTTGTGGGAATTTTCGATTTTTTTGTTTGCAATTTTTATCTTTACGCCCGTTTTCGATGTTTTGTCTAAATTTTCACCTTTTAGGCCCTACTTTTTTGGCCTTTATTTTGTATTTTCGATTATTTTGGTTTCAATTTTTGGTCTGCAGTATCTTTTGTTTTAGTATACATTTCTGATCTTTTAAACTAATTTTTCTTCATTTTGGATTTGTTTGTTAAAATTTTCGATTTTTTGTCGGAATTTTTTTATTTTTAGGCCCAAATTTTTTATTTTTGGCCCTATATTTCAACCTGAATTATTCATTTTTATGCGCGATTTTTCTGCCGGTATTTTCTAATTTTTGATTTTTTATCCTTTATCGTTTTTTAAACATTTTCGCGTTTCTAGTTGGCAATTTATTTTGAGGCAGAGGTATTTTTGGGACTGAAGAGGCAAATTATTTTTCTTTTGCTTGATTTTCAATTTTTTGGTCTGCATATTTTCATGTTTTAGACCAGGATTTTTTTTTTTTGCTTATATTTTAGATTTCTTTGTTCTAATTTTTAGAATGTTATCTCTGCATTTTTCGTTTTTTTTTAGTTTTTTTATCTTTCGAATTTTTTATTGGTCTATACTCTAAATTTTTAATATGAATTGTTGATTTTTATGGGCGATTTTTTTTTGCGGTTATTTTCGAGTTTTTGTACTAAGTTTGCCCTTCATTTAAATTATTGATTTTATGAGCGAATTTAATTACTTTCGAGTTTAGAGTTTCGGTAATTTAATTTGAGATAAAGTTATTTTTGGGGCTGAAAATGGCAAATTATTTTTCATTTGCTTGAATTTTAATTTTTAACCTGCACTTTTATTTTTTGGCCTATATTTTAGATGTTTTTGGCATCTAAACCAAAATTTTCGAATATTTAGTTGAAATTTTCTCTTTTTTTTACATCAGGACATTTGATTGTTTACCTATATTTTAGATGTTTGGTCTGTGTTTTTCATTTCTTTGTTCCAAATTTTGAAGTTTTTGACTTATAAACCAAAATTTTCGAATATTTAGTTGAAATTTTCGTTTTTTCTTCGGGTGTGCATTTTTTATTTTTGCCGAGAGTTTATGATTTTTCGTCGAAATTTTCGATTTTTTGCCTATATTCTTAGTTTTTTTTTGCCTTGATTATTCATTTTAACAGCGAATTTTTTATTGATCTATACTTTAGATTTTTAACCTGAATTGTTGATTTTTGTGTGCGAAAATTCGGGTGTTATTTTCGAGTTTTCTTGTCCAAATTTTTGATTTCTTGCCTTCATTTTAGATGTTTTAACCTGAATTATTGTTTTTATGGGTGATTTTTTTATTTGATTTTTGATTTAGAGTTTCGGCAATTTACTTTGAGGTAAAGAGTTATTTTTAGAGCTGAAAATGGCAAATTATTTTTCTTGTGCTTGAAATTTTAATTTTTAACCTGCACTTTTTTGGCCTATATTTTAGATGTTTTTGGCATCTAAACCAAAATTTTCGAATATTTAGTTGAAATTTTCTCTTTTTTTCACTGCTTTTTTATTTTTGCCAAGAGTTTTCAATTTTTTACCAATGTTTTTAGTTCGTTTGTTACTCTAATTATTATTTTTTTCGATCGATTTTTACTTTCTCCGTTACGAAGTACGAGAAAGTATTGTGATCGTGATTTTTTTTCAAAAAACTGTTTTACGGAAATATCCGTTTTGGGGTCCCTAGATGCCATTTCAACAATTTCTGGAAAAAAATGTTTTGTGTCTGTGTGTGTGTGTGTATGTGTCTGTGTGTGTGTGTGTGTGTGTGTCTGCCAGTGTGCGCTGTATCTCAAAAACTAATAGAGCAATTGATATAAAACTTTGAACATACGTCTTATTTGATAATCCGAAGAACTGAAAAGCTTTTGGTAAAATTTCGTACACCGGAAGTGAGTGTTTACCTTAACTGTTTTTTGTTTTTTGCCAATATTTTCTTAAATATGAAAAATATCACAAAAATATTTAAACAAACATTGAAGACAGCAAATAAATGAACATCTTTTGCTTGAAAATATTTGCTATTCGAGAAAAAAATTTATTAATTTTTTTTTAATTATTGGTTTATAATTTTGAAACGTTAATAGTTACAGCAAATGTATGTGAATAATAATTGTAGAGAATGCCAAAATGAACAACTTCTAAAGAACAAGTTTTCTTTGAAATCTCGTTAGTTTTTGAGTAAACTGAGTTTTTTTTAATTTGAAGTGTAATTTTTCCATCTTTCATAATTTTGACGTTTTAAACGTCAGTTTCACCCGAGTTTACGCAATACTCGATGTACATTTAAAATATGATTTCAATTGAAAATAAACCATGAAAACGTAAATGTAAATGGCTATGATACCATCAAATCGGAGAAAGTAACATGATGGCCACATCACCATTTTTTGATTGTTTTTTACTTTAGATTTAAATGAATTGTTGATTTTTATATGCGAATTTTTGACCGACATTTTCGAGTTTTTTGGTCCAAGGTTTTGATTTTTTGCCCTATAATTTAGGTTTTGCGGACTGAATTTTTGATATTTTTGGCCTGAACCTGGGTTTTGTATTAATTTTAGGTTATTTTTTGTTTTAGTGTTTTTAATTTAATTATAGTGGTTGTTTTAAGATAAAATTAATGTACTGTGATATTTAGTTACAAAATACGAATTACTTAATTTTCAAATATTTTGATTCAATTTGATTTTTTTTTTCGAAAATTTTTAAATGAAAAGAATAATTTTTGCAGCCAATTTAGTTTTGTTAGTAATTATAATACTTTTGTCCAGAATGAAACTGATCACCCACTATAACTGAAACTGTTTGGAAATTATGAAAAAAAAATACGAACAATTTTAAGTAGTTAATTAGCAAGGCTTTCCGGGAAATTAAAGAAATATTTTAATAATTAAATACCACAGCACGATTAAATATTTTTCTAATTTTTTAAATGACCTTTTTGTACTATCTACACATTTTCGGAAAAACGGAGTTATCAAACTTATTTTTGAGCAAATTCCGAAATCTTATCAGCGCTCCTTCTCTAATCCCAGTGTTGACAGGTTGGGGGGTTTTCCCAAAAATGGGGGTAAATTAAGGTTTTGGGGTGTATTTTGGGAAATTTTAATCGATGGGGCATTTTTTGGGGTGGTTATTTTATGCGATGGGAATTTTGGGGGGTTTTTATAAAATGTTTGGGGAAAATTAAAAATTACTCGAGTGCCACGTTACGTTATGTTTTCTTCTTCGAATTTAGCTATGGAATTATTTTTGAATAAAATAATCATTTTAACATCTAGTGAGTTTTGATTGTAATATGTGGCAGCAATGAAAAACATTGTTTTCTTTTAAACGAATTAAATTTTGAATAATTTTTTTTTATTTAAATATATCTACGGCGATTTCGATTGTATATTAAAATAGAACTCACATTTCTTACCACCTCCAGAAATAAGAGAAGTTGTTAAGGATGTTATAAACAAATTACTTCCAAGTAAGTCGAAACCAATTTATGCTTACAGTATTCTAAGTGTATGCTTAAATGTTAGGATTATTTTTACACTACACATCCGATGTTTCGGGTAGATGCAGCACATATTAACCTCAATAGACTAGACTGTAATATTTACGATCTGTATAAAAAAAAACAATTTATTTTTAGTTGTATTACCATCGTATGCGAGATGAGTTAATGTATGGTAATTTGTAATTATAATCTGAAGACGCTTATGTAAGTTGGAATTACTTTCTAATGAGATTAGAGTTTAGAAAATGGCCGGATTATTGCATTAAATTCGTTTTTCACCGCGAGTTACATTTTACCGTCGTGATTTTATGTAAGAATTGTTCTTCTATGAAATGGGATATTTAACGCTTCGGTGATTCCATGTATAATTGCACGTACTACAGAGAAATTATGGTGTTTTGCATAACTTAAATGCCGCATTGAGAATTACACCGATATTTGTCTAAACAAGCATTCGGTTGAAACAATCGTAAATCATGAACTGCCTTTAATAAAACGAAATTACCGATGTTCGAAGAATTGTTAAAACGAATAACTCTCAAGGATACGTTGACAGAATTATCTTCAAAAGTATAAATGGAAAAAAAACATCAAAATATAGGTCACGAGAACGAAACATGCTGGAATTATAAACAATTTAGCTGTGTCATTATTGTTGTTGCTTAATGACTATTCTTTTCTATGTCCAGTATATTTAATTTGTACACTTTATTTTATACTTATTTTGTAAGCAATACTAACAAAGATAAATAAACTAAACTAAACTAAACTTGTTTATTGTACTGTACTTTATACAGAATCCGCCAAAAAAATGTATACACTCTTTATCAGCCTGTATCGGGATGTTGATATTGTCAATTGGTTTGAATTACGAGTATGTTGTTGTACAATCTTTCGCTCAACAGATGCCGGTACTTTCATCATCACGAGAGAAAAAACTAAATGGCTGGAGCACGCTTGACGCTGCGAAAATGCATTCTGAAGTGGTTTACCAAGTTTGGTAGTGCCGTTGAAGGTGCAGCGCCAGTGGAGGCGTGAGTTTGAAACAGAACCCCAACCCGCCTCACAATTAAAAGCGTTATTGACAAGTTTGAGGCGTATGTAACGATTTGTGGTGCTCATAAAGGAATATCGAGAAGTCCGCTTACAGCTACAAATCCGGATTCGTCGACTCTCTAGTTCGGTGGTTCTTAACCTTGTTGGAGGTACTGACCCCACCAATTTCATATGCGCATTCACCGAACCCTTCTTAATTAGAAAAATAAAATATGATTTTTTCAAATTTAAAACATAGGTATATATTTTACTGGTGCTGGATCCATTAAAACGTGATTTTCACACAAAAACAAAAACATAATAATGAATATTTACTGCAAATCAGTGTGACTTCTGCTGTTGTCTTTCAGAGACCAGTTTAGAAATGCGCGGCTTTATCTTTGCCAGTGCCACTCTCATGTCATTTTCGCAACAAAATCTGTTCCTTTTCTTCATTTTTATGCCCAGCATCCTCGAAAAGGATTGCTCGCAAAGGTATGTTGTCACAAATGGTATGAAAATCTCCAGAGCTTTCTTAGCAATAACAGGGTACGTTACCATTTGTTGACACCAAAACGTTGAAGGCGTTGTTGTTCTGAAGAGTTGCTGTTGAACCTGGCTCTGCTGAATTTTAATAATTTCATCGAGGTAATCATCATTGACCTGTTGTCTCAGCACTAAACGTGAACGGCTGTCTCACCCATGCTGGATATGACTCTCTTGTAGGGAAATATCTGTCAAGACACTTTGCAAGCTCATCTAAGTGCGTGGCAATTGCTTGCTTCAGTTCCGCGGGTACAGAAATGTCTCCGATTCCAGATACACCTTCGATCTTACTTACACAGTCGTCTATCAGGGAAAAGTTTGCGAAGTTATCGTTTTCTGTTCGTCGTTTCCATAATGGTAGCTTTTTTTGAAAAGCCTTAAGGTTTTCTTCCGCTTCGATGATGTTGACTCCACCGCCCTGCATCTGTTGATTGAGATGATTGAGAGCTGCAAAAATGAGAACGAACTCAAAATTTGTAAAGCAATCTGCATGACAATATTGGTGCTCTTGCAAAAACAGGGCCAATTCCACACGCATAGCAAAAACACGATTCAGCACCTGTACCCGGGATAACCACCGAATGTAAGAATGGTACAGGAGTACCTCGAATTCAGATCTCATTTCTTTGCACAGCTCCCTGAAGATTTGGTGCCACAGAGCACTTTTTCGCACATAGTTCACGCATTCCACTACAATTTTTAACACTTCTGCCAGTTTTGGAGGCAAGGTTTTTGTTGCCAACGCATGCCTGTGCAGAATACAAGGCGCAACAGTGATGTGTGGTGCATCGGCTTTCACTAGCGCACCAAAACCAGACTTTCTTCCCAGCATGACTGGAGCTCCGTCCGAACAAACTGCAGAAACCATAACCCATGAAAGATTGTAGTCTTTGAAGAAGTCATCCACAAGTTTCTTCACATCGCCTGCCTTAGTTGTTGTTGTAAGAGGCTTACAAAATAAAAAATATTCTTTCATCACGTCATCTTTCACATAGCGTACAAATACTGCAAGCTGGCTTAGATTGGAAACGTCTGTGGTCTCGTCGAGTTAAAGGCTGAATCAGATCTGCAACTACTTGAGCCAAGATGTCTTTGCGCATGTCCTCTATTATATTGCCGATGGTGTCATTTGAAAGAGGAATTTGGGATAACTTAACTTCAGCCGCCTTTCCCAGCATGATATTCGCCATCTTCAACACAGGTGGTTTTATGAGGGTTTCACCAATGGTGTGTGGTTTTCCTTACTTTGCGATCAGGTAGGCAACTTCGTACGATGCTGTGGGGATCGGTTTGTTGATGGGTACAAAGCCGAGAACAGGCAGAGTAGCCTTTTCATCGAATCTGGCTCTCTTCACCTTGAATTCAGCGAGCGTTGTGTTCTAGTATTTTCCATCTCCATGTAGCTTAAGGAAGTGTTCTGTTAGTTTTGCCGGTACTAGACTAGAATTGCTCAACTTGGCATTGCAAAGCATGCAGTTAGGACGCTCACTCCCATCACGTTCCGTTATACACGTGAATCCATCTTGTACATATTCGTCCGACCACTTTCTTTTTTTGCTCAACATAGTTAGTATGAAGGGATTAAAATTTTAAGAAAGAAATCATCACGACAGTTACAGTTCGACTACTGGCCGCAATAAATTCCCTGCAGCACAGATAGGCCAAGCGATGTTGCGTGATCACCTGCAGTCAATGATGGACAAGCAGGACGTGTCGTCACGAATCATATGAGTGAACCGCCGACTGCCGAACCCGTGAGACTGACTCCCTGAACCCCTGGAGTTGTTTGATAGAACCCAGGTTAAGAACCACTGCTCTAGTTGGAGTTTGTTACTTCATAGAAATCTGCTACGCAATGTGCAAGTGAACTGGAGACTAGCGGTACAGGTGTACGCAGAAATCTGAAAGTTGCAAAATCGAAAGTTTACAGCGGCACGTGCAGCGATCTCCGTTGAAAAATTGACGGCTCGTCGTTCCTTTAAGAGTCTGGACGCCAACGGTAAACATTTTGAACATCTGCAGTAACCACGTTTTTAACTGAAGACAGTATGTGTGACCAGTATTTAAATGTGAAACAAACACATAATATTAGTTTTCGTTCCTTAACCACTTCGCGCCCATGCTGCTTCCAGGTTTATTGAAAAATTACTTTTTTTGTTAAGTTTTTCTATAAAATATTATTCCACTGTCACAAACTTACTAATTTATGCAAAAAAATATGAAAAAATATTCCATAGATGGCGCTAAAGGGGCAAAATATTTTTGTTTCCTTTTATTTTTGCTATTTTTGCTTGTCGCCACATGTGGCGACCTGGGCGTGAAGAGGTTAAAGTGTGTATACATTTTTTTGACGGACTCTGTATAATGAATTACTTAAAATAGTAGAATGGTTTGCTATGCCATCTAGTTAACCTTAGTGCCAAACACATATGGCAGAGATCGAACCATTTCTGGCCAGGAAGCACTGCAATAATTTATGCTCAGTTCACAGTTACTGTTTTTAAAAACACCGCCAGTCACGGTAGAAATTCTTTTAAGAACCGCTGAGTTATTGCCAGAAAACTACAGACCAATTTCCTTATTATCAACATTAAACAAAATACTTGAGAAAATAATACAAATACAAATCACAGACCACTTAAACAGAAACAAAATTATATACCATCATCAATACGCTTTCCAGCAGCACTCAGGGACGACATCAGCAGCATATGAGTTAATAAACCAGGTTAAATCGAAATTAGATCAAAAGAAACAAGTAGCAGCAATATACATCGATATGAAAAAGGCTTTCGATACTGTATCTAAACCTAAGCTTCTGGAAAAACTAAAAGCAATCGGAATAAGAGGAAAAGAATTAAACCTAATAAAAACATACATAACGAATAGACCACAAATTGTAAAAGCAAACGGTACAGAGAGTCAACCGATCGAAGCTGAATATGGAATACCACAAGGAGGCAATTTACCACCCATACTATATATAATATACACAAATGACTTACTGGAGCTCAACTTGAAAGGAAAACCATACATATATGCCGACGACACCTGTATAGTTTACTCAGGAGAAAATTACGATGAAATCAAAAATAATATAAATACAGATATGAAACAACTAGAAACTTGGTAACTTACTAACAATTAATGAAACAAAAACAGAATTTATGATCTTCAACAGTAAGCAAGAACAAGCAGAAATTAACGTTACAATCAAGGGAACAACAATAAAACAGATATCGGAAGTAGATTATTTAGGACTAAAAATACAAAACAATCTTAAATGGGATGAACACATAAACCAACTAACTAAAAAGAACTCTAGAACAATAGCAGCAATAAGGAAAATTAAACACTACATTCCTGAACCAACAAAAAAACAAATCTACCATGCACTATTTACATCACAAAATAACTACTTAATCAATATTTGGGGAAATACAACTCAGAAGAACCTACATAAGTTACAAATACAACAAAATAAAATATTAAAATTATTATATAACTTAGAGAAAAGAACCAACACAAGCCAACTTTATATAGACAAACAAGAACTAAACATAAAAAATATGATAACAATTAGCAACTTACTAATGATTTACAAAATGCAAAACAACCTAATGAAAACCAGCATCATGTTACAATCAAACAAGGAAATACACAATTACCAAACAAGAAGGAAATCAGATTTAAGAACAGAAAAATTCACAACAGGGAAATATTCACAATCTTTAACAACGGATACCATAAGACAATATAACGAATTAGAAGACTACATAAAAGAACTAACATATACTCCGTTCAAACTAAAACTTATAAACAAAATCATAAACAACCAACTTAAATAAAAACAAAATATTGGTAACAAAGATACAACAGAAACATCCCTCGATTCCGTTAGAGATGGGACACCACGTCCGCAAATCCCGAGGCGAGGACAGAGGGAAGAAACCCAAGGACAGATATGCAAATTTACATTTTAATGTTTTATGTTAGATGTTTGTAAACTTGTATATTATATAAATAAAATCATCAACGCCTTACTTAATACTCAATACTAAAAAATCAACCAAACAACCACAAACCTCTTCTTTCAATCCATGAAATTATTCTTAACAACCTTAGACCCTTTTTAGAACCGCTGAGTTGCTTATTACTGGGGTAGATTAAGGAAACTGAAAAAACAGCCAAACCACTACAAACCTCTTCCCCACACGAACTTATCAACAACAAAAAAACAATCCATGAAATTATTTATTTATTTATTTATTTCCCAACAGGACAATCCCAATATAAAGGGAAATATCACACACAAAACAAAATACAGAGTATAACTAAAATACAAAATAAAATAATCTAGATTCCGTCTATACAACATATACAAATATACAAATGTGCATACATACACACACATATACATAATTTTATACCTAATTTATACTATATACAGGGTGTCAATTTGAAAACTTTCAATGCGAATATCTCTGAAAATAAAGGAGTTAGAACAGCTCAATTTAGTACAAATGTTATATAGGTAGGGGGAACTAGAACCACCATATGTATATATAGATGATTTTAAAGATTTTATAAATTCACTATAGTTAGACATAAATATGCATATTTAGAAGTGGCGAATGGGCAAAATGAGAGGTGCGTGGGCGTTTGTGACAAAATGTACGAGAATGGCGGGTATTATACGATGGAACATGAAATTCGAGGAGATCTAGAATAAATTTGTTGTCTAAGTAATGGTGAACATGTTTATATAAAGTACTTACTAGTATGTACTTATGCCTTTGAAGCATAGATGGCATGTTAAAAATATACACCATGTTTAAAGAAATATAGAAAAACAAATTTTTTCTGTACCTTTTCCAACAGATTAACATATTTTAAATAATTAGGACTCCACACAGATGTGCAATAGTTCATTTTACTCAAAATAAAGGAATTCTATAATTTCATGATACTGCTAATTGATGAGAATTTCTTGCAATTTCTAATTATAAACCCAAGCAATTTAAGACATGATTTAACCATTGATGAGATATGAGGCAAAAACGTTAATTTATGATCAAATAAAATTCCTAAATCTTTAAATTCATTTACTCTAGAGATACTAATATTATTAATTTTATAATTAAATATTATCGGAGATAACTTCCGATGGTATGTGATAACATTACATTTACTAATATTAATATCAAGATCTTGATCTGAACACCACCTCGTAAGATTATGTATATTGTTTTGTAAATCAACGCAGTCATTTTCACAATGAATTATTTTGAGTAGTTTAATATCATCAGCGTACATCAGAAAATTGCAATTTAGAATCGAAGAAACACGATTTATGAAAACTAGAAACAAAACTGGTCCCAAATTAGATCCTTGAGGCACCCCGCTCGTGGTTATGTAAGGAGATGATTTGCAGCCTTCAACTTCAACCATTTGTCGACGATTCGCTAGGTATGAGGCAAGGACGTTTACAATATTGTCATTAATTTCTAGTTTCCTTAAAGTATTTAATAATATATGATGAGGCATTCTGTCAAAGGCCTTTGAGATGTCAGAATATATAACATCGATCTGTGATTGATTATCAAGCGCCTGAGATATAAAATGTGTAGCATTCATTAAATTTGTCATAGTATTGCGCTTTTTTACAAAGCCGTGCTGTTCCTTCAGAATACTAGATGACACCAGACTATATATGTACTCCGCAATAATGCTTTCAAAAACCTTTGACAGATTGCTAATCAGCGAAATTGGGCGATAGTTTTTTACATCACGACGATCACCTGATTTGAAAACTGGTATCACTCTCTCTATTCTTAACAACCTTAGACCCAAAATACAAAACAGACAAAACGTGACACCAAAACCACATAAAACGGGAAATCGCAACCCACACCTCAGAAAAGTGGGCAAAAATAATCCAACTATCCGAAACAGACAACCCTTGGAAACCAACCAAAAAAGCCACAAACCCCTAAACCTCTATCCCCATCCTAAAAAATAACAACATTACACCCAACACAGACAAATAAAAATCGACCATCCCAGGAGAAACCTACGCAAACACGTTTACCCCAAATCCACTCGACAACCAAACACTACACACCGCCAACGAATGGATGCACAATCACCATTGGTCTAGTTCCACTTATTGCCGCTCGCTAACAGCACCTCCTTGACACTGAAAAACATCGAACTTTATTCCGCCCCGGTAACCCGTTCTGCCCCGGGTTCCCCTACGAGAAAGTATTGTGTGTGA
This sequence comes from Ocypus olens, assembly GCA_910593695.2. NCBI lineage: Eukaryota > Metazoa > Arthropoda > Insecta > Coleoptera > Staphylinidae > Ocypus > Ocypus olens. The sequence goes on along the minus strand of OU343053.1, from coordinate 12,782,936 downwards.
AAAATTTTAAATTTTTTTTTTTACTGAAATATCCGTTTTGGGGTCCCTAGGTACCATTTCAACAATTTCTGGAAAAAAAAATTGTGTCTGTGTGTACTATTGTGAGTGTGCCTGTGTGTACTATTGTGAGTGTGTGTGTGTGTCCGTGCGCGCTGTATCTCAAAAACTATTGAGCAATTGATACGAAACCTTGAACATAAGTCTTCGAAGAACTGAAAATTTTGGTGAAATTTCGTACACCGGAAGTGGGTGTTGGCTTAACTGTTTTTTGTTTGTATTTTTTTTATTTTTGTAAATATGGAAAATATCACAAAAGCATTTAAATAAATATTGAAGACAACAGAAATTAACGTCTTTGATTTGAAAATATATATACTACATCTTTATTAAAAAAACTGTACATTTTATACATTTACATTTTTTCTTAAATTAGGGTCACTGTATTATTTCCTTAAATAGCTATTGACCAGAGGTCTTTCTGCCTAGCGTTGTCGGTCGTGTGGCGTATGACGGTCATTAATGTGAGGATGTAGAGAATGCCAAAATTAACAACTTATAAAGCATAAGTTTTTTTTCGAAATCTCTTTAGTAAACTCAGTTTTTAAATTTGCAGTATAATTTTTCTCTTTCATAATTTGGACGTTTTAAACGTCAGTTTCAACCGAGTCTACAAAAAGTTCGATGTACATTTAAAATATGATTTAAATTGAAGATAAACCACGGAATCGTAAATATAAATGATACCATCAAGTCGGAGAAAGTCACTTGATAGCCATATCACCATTTTTCGATTATAGAACAACAACTTTTATATAAATCATATTTATCTTAAATATTTAAGAACAAAAAGTTACCTTGACGCTTCAGTGAGATATAAAAGGTATACAATGTATAATAACTAAAGCACGGACAAATATGCACAGAAAAAAGTGAAAATATGCGCATATATACAGGGTGTTTCAAATTCGAGGCTCACCATGGGGATCTCGCTTATTAGAAGAGATAGAGGCTATGTTTAAATTTGGCACTTTTATGCTGATTAATAATCCACTGGAAAAATCACTTAACTTCTTTTGTTTTCAAGTAAAGTCAAAAAAACCGAAAAAAACTGAATTTCGTTTTTTCTTTATATCATCGTTATTTGAGGAGATATTTAAAAATGGTAAAGACATTCTTATAGCACTTTTTTATTATCTGATATATGGCATAAGATTTTTAGTTGTAACATGTTTCGTTTCTTTTAAACCATCATCAACTTTCTTATTTCTTATGGATGCCATATTTATTTTTTGTCACATCTGAATGCTTAATTTTTTGTGATGACAACAATATAACACAACATACATTTAATTTCATAAATGAACATATAATCTTCTAAAACACTTTTATTGGCAATCTCTGTAGTGCTTACTAAAAATCATCGGTGCCATGGCATTAAAAACGATTCAAAATCTGAATACCTCTTTGGTTGTCAAACATTACTATTTTGTAGGAATAAAAATGTCGTTCGATAATTTAGTAAATAGAAATACGGTATTAGCTAGTGAGAAATATTTACAAATGTATCCAGAAACAAGACAACCTCATCGAACATTTTTTTCTACGGATGGACAGAAATTTAGGAGAGTTTGGATTAATGATTCAACATCACAAAGCATACGATAGTAAAATTACTCAAGAAGATAGCAATTATATCTTGGAAATGGTAATACTAAATGTATCTTAAGTCTTTAATTTTAGAGCAAGTTTAAAAAAAATGTTTTTTTTGGGATTTTTGCAAATGGAAACATTTTAGAGCAATTCTGGGGGCGGGAATGGATTCCTTGGAGAATTTTACATCGATTATAGGTACTCTCAAATTTTCCGTACGATGTGTTTCTGGTAACGTTTTGGAGAAAATTTGTCATCGAAAACAGAAAATGCGAAAAAACGCTAGGAGTAATATTTTTGGCTGAAAATTTGGGATAATACTTGTATCGAACCTAATGAAATAGTTTTGTTTGGGAAAAAAAATATGACGCACTAATCTCACGTCAGTTGACATGGAATCGCCCTTATTATTAATAAGCTCCATATTTGTCTTATAGTTATTAGTATTGTATATTATTTTATTTATTAAGTCCTTTTAATTTTGTATCGTCTATATCGACCAAAATAATTGTTCATTTGCATAAAAAAATTTCGATGCAGTTGCCTTCTTTCTGTATACATTTGCAAATATTTTTGACTAGTAAATTCTGTATTTCTGTTTACTGAATAAAAAATACGTAACATCTCGCTTTTCTGAATTGTCGAACTACATTTTTATTCATACAAAATAGTAATGTCTGACAACCAAAGAGGTATTCAGATTTTGAATCGTTTTTAATTCCATGGCACGGATGATTTTTAGTAAGCGCTACAGAGATTTCCAATAAAAGTGGTTTAAACGATTATATGTCGATTTATGAAATTAAATGTATGTCGTGTTATATTTTTGTCATCACAAAAAATTGAGCATTCAGATGTGACAAAAAATAAATATGGCGTCCATAAGAAATAAGAAAGTTGATGATGGTTGAAAAGAAACGAAACATGTTACAAAGAAAATTCTTACGCCATCTATTGGAGAGTAAAAAAGTGCCATAAGAAGGTCTTTACCGTTTTTAAATATCGCCTCAAATAACGAAGATATAAAGAAAAAAAGAAAATCAGTTTTTTCGCTTTTTTGGACTCAAAAACAAAAGAATTTTAGTAATTTTTTTCAGTGGATTATTAATCAGCACCAAATTCTGCAAAAGTGCCAAATTTAAACATACCCTCTATCTCTTCTAATAAGCGAGATCCCCATGGTGAGCCTCGAATTTGAAACACCCTGTATTTTTTTTTTTTTTTTTTTTAAAGGAAAGATGATTGACAGGAATTCGGGTTAGGGAATCGAGGATGATGGGGACTTGGCTTAGCCAGCTAGGGCATTCAGCCACAACCAATTTATAGTAATAATTCATATTTAAATGAAATGGGGACAAACACTAGACACCCAGGGACCTCTACCCACTAGACCACCGCAGCCCCAAACACCCTGTATATACACTGAAAATTAAAGAAATATGCACCAATTTTCAAATTTATGCAAACATATTTTAATAAAAAATACGTTTTAAAATGAAAAATATATTATTTATATTAACATATGTGAAAATAAGTTATTCAAGTTTTAAATTAAAAATATTGATTATTAAATATACCGGGTGTCTCAGACAGACTGGTACGGGTGACCAGCCTTTTATTTCGACAACGCTTGGTCGAATGTGACTGGGACAAAAATTTTTATTACCAAAGTGAACGCAAGGAATCCACTGATGAATTTATTTTTTACCGGAATAATCCGGAAGTACCCCGAACCAAAAGTAACTTTAAAATTTCAAATAGCAACATAGGTCGAGTATGGTATTAATTGATAGGTCTTATTAAAAGAAACAACTTTTATTAAAATGTTTTTTTTAATATTATGCATATTTACAAAAATAAACGAAAAAACTAAATTGAAAATTAGTTATCCATTCAACACTCAATTTCCTCAAGTAGGCTTTACTTTTTTGTTATGTCAAAATAATAAAAGGCTGGTACGGGTGGTCTGAGACACTCGGTATTTCCAAATTTTCCAATTTGAAAGAGCACCTCCTATCGCTTAAGATGTTTTTTGTATGAAGAAAATCTTCGTTCCACATCAACGGAAGTTATTGGAGCAAATTTAAAATATACAACTATTGAAGGATCCAATTCTAGAGGTGGATTTTCGTCAATTTGCCACTTAAATCATTACAAGATCTAGTGATTTATTTAGAGCCTGTCTTGTCCTCCTATTTTTTTTAAGTATCGCTAATTATATTAAAATTAGTTTTTATGGAAGCCAGTTCTTGTGGAATCTTGGGATCATTAAAAAATGTATTGCAATCCCTAACAGATATCAAATCTTTGGAAAAAGTAAGGATCAACTGCTTAATAGCCAAAAAGTGGTTAGGAGACAGCAGTATTCAAGTGCCTCATCTTGTGATAATTGGCTATGGTGGCAATGGTACATTTGGTAATGTCTCTCGATACACTTGTAATCTTAACAAAACTTTGAGAATTTTTTTTTTCGCTTCCGACAACGTAAATAAGCATTGCATTCATGGTTACAGGTACTGTAAGTGGCTGATAACATTCGTGGTGTTTGTTGTCCTTGACGACAGAACTTAATTTCTTACTTACGGACCTAGGGAAATAATAAAATAACAGAAACGTAACGCTCCAACATACAGTGCGAGCCTCTTACTTGGAATAAATTCAGTAAATCAAACAAAGTTTATTTTTCGGAAATATGCTCGGACACGTCGATTAGTATTTTAAATTGCGCTCTTTTTGTTGTAACAAAATTTTATACAGCGTGTCCCAAATTTGAGATATGACGTCATCGACTATTTTTTTTAATAGCAACCCTAATTTTTTTATCACTATTTTTAAATAGTATATCAAGTTACACATGTGTGCCAAATTTCAAATTTTTATTTCCTGTCATTTAGAAGATATTTAACAAACATTATCAAATTTGTAGAATGAAGAAATCAAGTCACCTTAATCGAATTTTTATGCATTTTAAAAGTGGAATGCCAAAACGTGCTGGTTTGTCATTTTTTTTTCAAACTGACGTTTATCAATTTGACGTTTAGTTATAAAAACAAGTAAGAAGTGTAGCATCGCATTCCACGCATATTCGTTCCATTGTTGTGTTGACTATTGTTCACCGTTGGTCGAAAAATTATACTAACATGCCGTACTTAACTGAAACCCACAAAATCGAAGTTTTAATGATGATTGGCTATGGAGATAGGACAAGAACACAAAATGAAGTTATTTATTTATTTAGAGAGAAGTATCCTGACTTACCAGCCATATCTCAAAGTACCGTAAGCAAGATTGAAAGTCAGTTTCGGGAAAATGGGCATTTAAGAAAAACGAATAATCTTCGTCAGAATGCGCTGAGTGAAGAGGTCAAAATTGATGTACTTCTCTCTGTTCAGGAAAATCATCATGTCTCCTCTAGGCAGATGGCTAGGGAACTCAAAATTAGCCAGTCTTCAGTGTCAAGAATCCTTAGAGAGCAAACATTTCATCCTTATAAAATGACAATCCTCCAGGAACTCACCGAAGATGATCCGGATAGAAGACTTCAGTTTTGCGAAAAAATGATGGATCTACTAGATAGAAATGTTCTAAAAATAGAAAATATATTGTTTTCCGATTAATCAACGTTTATGTTAAATGGTGAGGTAAATCGTCAAAATTGCCGTTATTGGGCAGACAAGAACCCACACTGGATGAGGGAAGGCCACACTCAATATCCAGAAAAAGTTAATGTTTGGGCAAAGATTGTTGGTGATCGAATTTTAGGACCAATTTTCTTTCCAAATAATCTCAATGGAGCGGGATATTTACAATTCTTGGAGGAAGAGCTAATTCCGAGTTTGGCTATTTTGTTTCCTTGCCCTGTAGAAGCTGACGTCCCGAATAGAAACATCTGGATTCAACAGGACGGTGCGCCTCCTCATTTTGCAAGGCGTGTCCGTGAGTACCTGGATAATGTATTTCCACGAAGATGGATTGGCAGAAGAGGACCAGTTGAATGGCCACCCAGGTCTCCGGATTTAACACCTATGGACTTTTTCTTATGGGGGTACTTGAAAAGCAAAGTTTTTAAGACCAAACCGCCAAATCTTGAGGAGTTCAAAGAACGAATAAGACAGGAGTGTAGACTAATTTCCCCCGAAGTAATTAGAAATGTTCAAAACGAGTTTCAGTTCCGTTTAGGGTATTATCAGTTAGAAAATGGACAACATTTTGAGCATTTATTGAAGAAAGACTATTAAGTTGAATTCATTTTTCAAATTTGATACTGTTTGTTAAATATCTTCTAAATGACAGGAAATAAAAATTTGAAATTTGGCACACATGTGTAACTTGATATACTCTTTAAAAATAGTGATAAAAAAATTAGGGTTGCTATTAAAAAAATAGTCGATGACGTCATATCTCAAATTTGGGACACGCTGTATAACATTTTATTGCAACAAAAAGAGCGCAATTTAAAATACTAATCGACGTGTCCGAGCATATTTCCGAAAAATAAACTTTGTTTGATTTACTGAATTTATTCCAAGTTAGAGACTCGCACTGTATAAGCGAGCAACCCATTTTCGTCTATAGCATCGGCATTCTTTTTACACAACCACTGCTTAAAATCGCATACCTTTTTTCGATTTTGTCGGTAACAAGTTCTAACACGCAATATTCGCAGCTTCGTTCGCATCCATGCCCGCAGAAAGTTTCACAAACAAACAAAATTCGACATTTTTTTCTCGGTTGCTGGGTTACCATAGGACTCATAGGTGACTATAAAAATTTGAATCCCAAATGTTACAAGCCGTATTTTAGAATATTTTCTGATCTTTTTTAAGTATTATATTTCCGGTAGCGAAAAAAAATTAATAACCAACACGGAACGTAATGAAAATTGATTCGAGCTTCTTCCTCTCCCTTTAATTAAAAAATTTCTTGTTAAAAAAAATCGATCACTAAAATTCAATTAAATGATTAAATATGCAATTATATGATCAAATATGCAATTATTGATAAACCATTCAATACATAAAATATGCATTATATGCAAAGTCATGATATGCATTTTGCATATAGTCCGCGCTTTAATAATAACATATCTCCAGTATAAACAAAGTTTCAAGTATTATATGTACTTTTGGTTTTAGTATATTTTGTAAGCAAGAGGACCAAAGTTGAATAAATAAATAAATTGGTGACGATATTTTTGCTTGTGCAAATCCATTTTTTTTTTTTTGTACAAAAATTTGGGTTAAAAGATAATAGAGAATAAACTGAAACACCTAAAAGTAATAATGAGAAGATAATATAAATCAAAATTATCTTGGACTAATTATTTTTGGAAAGGGGTGTTGGCTGGTTTTAAGTTCGGAATTTAAGGGCAACGTGGAGAATGAATGTTTGATAACGGGGCAAAGTGAGGCAGTGGCAGTCTTACGATCAATAAACCGAGGCTCTGGACGAATATATAAAACTGGGTCACACCCAAACATCTGGGCTATACACCACCGTCTGACTTACTTCTTCTGGACCTGTTTTCGTCCCAAATCCACATCACTCGCACTAATTTCTGCTAAATCCGGAACATCATCGTGAACACAACAAATAAATATAGAGGATTCAATGTAATACGAGTAGAAACATATTCGATTAATGTTGCTTTACATTTTCTTTTATACAACTAGGATCCGAAAAAAATATACAATCTGTATTTATGGGGATATTAAAGGCCGGAAGACCTCGAATCGATTGCTAATGAAGCGCCTTATGAATTTTAAATGTATTGTAAAATAAATTTAAATTAGTGTTAATAAAGAGATTTGTATACAGGGTGTCCCACCGAATCCGCACATTACAAGTTTATAGACTTCTAATGAATAATAAAAATTTTAAGGAACTACAACATACCCATCAATCTATTCTAATAAATGTGTTGTACTGAGACTGTACCTATCTTCTTTAGTTTCCAAGATATTAACATATTTGTAAAAATATTCTGTCCAATGGAAAAACAATAGGAATGTAATTTATCAAAAGGGCCTAAAACACTTTCGAGGTCGAACATAATCCGCTTCTCGATCGTCAACAAATGTGGTTTTAACATGACGGCGCGCCAGCTCACTTCAAAGGTTGCATGCACATTTTCATGAACGATGGATTGATCTCGGGGTTTATTTGACCAAGTAACAGTTGGATTGAATGAAGTTCATCAAGATGTTGTGTAACTATAGCGCGTGTTTATGACTCGATGGTTCAAAAATTTAAAAAAATTGTGCTATTTAAAAGCATATAAATATTTTCGTAAAATCAACGCAAAACGTCAAAATTGCACGTTTTCAAAGTCCGAATATTTAAAATTGCGATTTTGATTTTTTTAATTGCACAATTGAGTGCCTGAGAGAGAGAGAGAAGGGACTAAGCCACATAACCTCATTTTTGTATTAAGCTGCAGTTCCTGTAGGTGCTGCTATCTATGGGTGAATATGACCTGTTTATATTTGAAAGCAAATAAGCCATTACCAAGTAAAATTAAACAAATTTTATATATTTTGTACTTAGTCTAATAAAACTTAATTTATCTCTAAACTATGTGTTTGTGGCATAGCTCCTTCTCTCTCTCAGGCACTCAATTGTCAAATGCATTGTCTGATTTCGATTAATCAAACGTCAAAATTTAGAAAATTTAGTGTAATTTTAAAAATGATTTCAATTTATTTTTGTGAAATTAACATAAACTGCAAAAATTGCACTCAAATTTCGAAGATTTGAAAATCGTGGTTTTTATTTTTTAAATTGCATAGCTGCCAAACGCATTGTTAGGTTTGTATAATTCCAAGGTAAAAGACGTAAAATTTATTGCAATTTAAAAATAGGTTAATAAATATTTTAGTGAAATCAACGCAAGAGCGTCAAAACTGCACGTTTTCAAAGTCCGAAGATTTAGAATTGCGATTTTGATTTTTTTTTAACTGCAAAATTTGCAAAGTTCGAAGATTTAAAAATCGTGATTTTGGTTTTTGAAACTACATAACTGACAAACGCATTGTCCGATTTTGGTGATTCTAACGTCAAAATATGGAAAATTTTATGCCATTTAAAAACAGGTTGATAAATATTTTCGTAAAATCAACGCAAAACGTCAAAATTGCACATTTTCAAAATCCGAAGATTTAGAATTGCGATTTTGTTTTTTTTTTGCAAATTGCACAACTGTCAAATGTTTTGTCCGATTGTAATGATTCAAACGTAAAAATGTAGAACATTTTTGTGAAATTAACATAAACCGCAAAAATTGCACTATTTCAAATTTCGAAGATTTGAAAATCGTGATTTTTATTTTTGAAATTTCATAGATGCCAAACGCATTGTAAGATTTGTATGATTCCAAAGTAAAAAAACGGAAAATTTAATACAATTTTAAAATAGGTTAATAAATATTTTAGTGAAATCAACGTCAAAACTGCATTTTTCAAAGTCTGAAGATTTAAAATTGCGATTTTGATTTTGTTTTTTTAATAGCACGTCTGTCGAATGCTTTGTCCGATTTTGGTGATTTAAACGTCAAAATGTGTAAAATTTATTGTAATTTTAAAACTTACCATAACAATTTATTTTCGTGAAATTAACTCAAACTGCAAAATTCGCACTTTTTCAAAGTTCAAAGATTTCAAACTGGTGATTTTGGTTTTTGAAACTACATAACTGACAAACGCATTGTCCGATTTTGGTGATTCTAACGTCAAAATATGGAACATTTTGTGCCATTTAAAAACATGTTCATAAATATTTTCGTGAAATCAACGCAAAACGTCAAAATTGCACGTTTTCAAAGTCCGAAGACTTAGAATTGCGATTTTGATTTTTTTTTAATTGCACAACTGACAAATGCTTTGTTCGATTTTGATTATTCAAACGTGAAAATGTGGAAAATCTAGTGTGATTTAAAAAATGATTACAATTTATTTTTGTGAAATTAACATAAACTGCAAAAATTGCACTTTTTCAAATTTCGAAGATTTCAAAATCGTAATTTTGGTTTTTGAAACTACATAACCGCCAAACGCTTTCTCCGATTTTGATGATTCTAACGTCGATTTTGATGATTCTAACGTCGATTTTGATGATTCTAACGTCAAAATATGTGCCATTTAAAAACAGTTTTATAAATATTTTCATGAAATCAACGCAAAACATCAAAGTTGCACGTTTTCCGAAGATTTAGAATTGCGATTTTGTTTTTTCTTTTAAATTGCACAACTGTCAAATGATTTATCCGATTTTGATGATTTAAACGTCAAAATGAGTAAAATTTAGTGTGATTTTAAAACTGATTACAATTTCTTTTTGGAAATTAATACAAACTGCAAAATTTGCACTTTTTCAAATTTCGAAGATTTCAAAATCGTGATTTTTATTTTTGAGATTGCATAGCTGCCAAACGCATTGTTAGATTTTTATTAAATTTATTTATTTTATTAAACATAGTCAATTTAGTGTTAAAAATAGGTTCATAAATATTTTAGTAAAATCAACGCAACACCGTCAAAACTGCACTTTTTCAAAGTCCGAGGATTTAGAATTGCGATTTTGATTTTTTTTTTTAATTACACAACTGTCAAATGCTTTGTCTGATTTTGATGATTGAAACGTCAAAATGTGAAAAATTTAGTGTGATTTTAAAACAGTACAACTTTTTTCTGTGAAATTAACACAAACTGCAAAATTCGCACTTTTTCAAATTTTAACGATTTCAAAATCATGATTTCGGTTTTTGAAACTACATAACTGCCAAACGCTGTCTCCGATTTTGATGATTCTAGCGGCAAAAAGTGGAAAATTTTGTCCTATTCAAAAACAGGTTCATAAATATTTTCGTGAAATCAACGCAAAACGTCAAAATTATACGTTTTCAAAGTCCGAAGATTTAGAATTGCGATTTTGATTTTTTTAATTGCACAACTAATAAATGCTTTGTCCGATTTTGATAATTTAAACGTCAAAATGTGGAAAATCTAGTGTAATTTTAAAAATGATTTCAATTTATTTTCGTGAAATTAACACAAACTGCAAAATTCGCACTTTTTCAAAGTTCGAAGATTTCAAAATCGTGATTTTGGTTTTTGAAACTACATAACTGCCAAACGTATTTTCCGATTGTGATTATTCTAGCGTCAAAAAGTGGAAAATTTTGTGCTATTTAAAAACAGGCTTATAAATATTTTCATGAAATTAACGCAAAACCTTAAAATTGCACTTTTTCAAAGTCCGAAGATTTAGAATTGCGATTTTGATTTTTTTTTTAATTGCACAACTGTCAAATGCGTTGTTATATTTTGATGACTCAGACGTCAAAATGTGAAAAATTTAGTGTGGTTTTAAAACAGTACAACTTGTTTTCCGTGAAATTAACACAAACTGTAAAAATCGCACTTTTTTAAAGTTCAAAGATTTTAAAATCGTGATTTTGGTTTTTGAAACTACATAACTGCCAAACGCATTCTATGATTTTGATAATTCTAACGTCAAAAAGTGGGAAATTTTGAGGAGTATAAAAGGGGCTAATAAATATTTTCGTGGAATAACGCAAAATGTCAAAATTGCACGTTTTTAACGTCCGGAGATTTAAAATTGCGATTTTAATTTTTTTAACTGTCAAATGCTTTGTCTTATTTTGATGGTTCAAACGTAAAAATGGGGAAAATTTAGTGTCATTTTAAAACAGATTACAATTTCTTTTCATGAAATTAACATGAACTGCAAAATACGCACTTTTTTAAACTCAAAATCATTCGAAACTACATAATTTGATTTTGATTTGATAATTCTAACGTGTGGAAAATTTAGTGTAATTAACACTAAATGTTATTTTGCTTTTATTCCTTTCAAATTTCCTTGTTTTTTTTTTACTTACTATCACCTAACGTAAACTGTATTATTGTAAGGATTGTCATGTAAATTTAAGCTGTTGAAAATTAAAGTGAGCGAATTAAGTGCGGATCTGACAAACTGGGCGATTGTTTCAAAAAAGTTGAGAGACTGTATTACAGGATCGCCCTGTATAAAAACACGTGAATAGACCAGATTCAGTTGTGCACAAGGTTAAAGGGCCGCGTTATCTACCGAAATAACTCGAACCGAGTATAATCGGCCCGTATCCGAAAATAGATGGCACTCCCGACGTTAGTGTAGCTTTGTGCCAGCCGTGATCTTTGTAATAAGAGGCGCAATCGAGTGGTCAGTCATTATCTGCGATCGTCAGTTGCGGTCCTAATTGCGACAGAACACCTCGTAACCCCCCGACCAGAGTAATACGATGCTGATAAATACAGAGTGTTCGTGAATGCCGGGGCAACGATTCGAGACTGAACAACTGTAATTTAACGTGTGTTTGGAAATGCTCCATTTCCCAGTGTCGGCAGGAGTAACTGAAGTGATTGTGTTTATTGGGATGAATTTAATTTACTGTCAGCCACAGGATATTAAGGTAGTAATTAAATTATTTAAGAATAGTAATTTAAAAAAGATTAATAATTAATTTTTTTTTTTGTATCAATAAATGCGAAACTAGTCGAGGATATTAAACATTCATATTAGTGCTTTATTCATATTACTATTCTTGATTCGTAAATATTAACTCTTACCTAACGAATGCCGCCATATTCGCGACAAAAAAAAATATTCCCGTGAGAATTGGCGACAAAAAAATGTGTTCCTGTGGCGAACGTGTGTCGTAAATTTTAAGTTCCCGGCGCATCCACCGTACGATCACTTTATAATTGAGCTCATTTTAATTGTCAGTAAAGCGATTATTGCGACCATTATATAAACTAGCTCGTTAGTGAAGGGTTAAAAAATAGTAATTATTTAGTGAACTTAATTTATTTTATTTTATTTTCAAAATGTTGTATGAGTTGAATTATTATTTCATTTATGTACAGTCAACCGTTTTAAATTAAAAATGTTCAATGTTACAACTTAAAAACCAATTCTATACTTAAATCAACAATAAGTAATTAACAAACCAGGGGCGTCTCGTTATGTAGAGCCAAGGAGCCATGGCACTACCAGTAGACTCAAGCTCAGCAAGATTTTTTTTATACACAAATATCTTTGTTAATTGTAGTTTACCTTCAATCGTTTTGTTATAACACAATTATTAATTGGCTATCGACCAGAGGTCTTTCAGCCAGATTTTTTTTATTAATCCTGAAAACACTGGTTCGTCATTTTAAATGTTAAAACAATGCCTGCGAAAGTTTTATGAGAAGAAAAAAATCGCACACGGCGCGCCACGCCGGCAGCGGAGTCAACTTACTTCTGGCACGGCATGGGAGGTGCGCGGTTGAAGCTTACTTAATGAACTTTGACATTATGAAATAATATATAGGGTGTTTCGTTTGAAAAAAATTAAGAAATTGTGCAGTTTGCAAATGGCTATCATCCTGTATAATAAGCTGAGTTATGTTTTAGATGACAAAGTAATTTTGAAGTCTAAAGTTCAACTGAGCTTTACCATGAAATTAGAATTAATTATCTTTGTCGGGTGCAGGGGAGCAATTTTGTTCAAATTTTTGTATAAGCAACTAAATTTTAATTTTCAATTCCCACAACCTAGATAATTTTAAACCCCAGCTAACAACAAATCTAAAAATGCTAAAATATATAGAGTGTTCTATAAAAAAACACAAGTTTTGTCTGGATCTTTGTTATGAGACACCCTGTATGAATTTCAATATATTTAGGACGCGCATCTCACTATTCTGCACATTTTTTGTATAAAACAATTTTCGAAATTTTGACAAAAACACGAGATTGACCGTTCCCAGAACTCTAAAACATCGTATATACCGGGTGTACCTGAATTCTGGTAGACCCCAAATATCATTTTCATTTTTACATATATCTTCGATTATAATAAATTCAGGATCGTGTTTTCAGAGAGAAAGTGTCACAAGTGCAATCGTATATACGGGGTGTACCTGAATTCTGGTACACCCCAAATATCATTTTCATTTTTACATATATCTTTGATTATAATAAATTCAGGATCGTATTTTCAGAGAGAAAGTGTCACAAGTGCAATTTTAATTTTTTTTAAATAATTTAAAAAAAATGGTTAAATTCAATTTAAATTTGTTTTTTTTTTTTAAGAGCACACTCGATTATATACACGCTAAAAATCTCATTACAATACATTATTTAGAATACTTTTAATGTGCAGTTTCGATCGAACAGCCTGTATATTTTTTGGTGGAATTTTCAAACTCATCCTCATGAATGTTTATAATTTTTTTGCAAAATTTTCATCTTCGCAGCTTATTCGGTTTTATCGTGGCAGTAAACATGCGTTACCCGTTTAGTATACCGGGTGTAACTGAATTCTGATAGACCTCAAATATCATTTTCATTTTTACATACAGGGTGTATTTGAAATAACGAACAGGCATTTAAGGGCACATACACAAAATATTTGTAAACCCATTTCCGACAAAATTTATTCGAAAAAAAATTTTTGAATTTTCCTAATTTTTCTAGGTTTTTTAAACATTTTGAGAACCGATGCTTTTCTCATTTAATTAGGTCTGCATGGAATGTGTTTGTTTATTTAAAACGCGAGATACAATTTCTTGCCTCCGAAATTTGAAGTGTTATCGCAACGTTTTTTTTGTAAAAGATAAACAGTCCTGAAGTTCATTCACGCTTAAAGAGCACCCAGATATTTCCTACGCGCTTGTTGTAATTCGATATCTAAAGCCGAGACCGTTTAAAAATTAGGTCACATTACCACTGCCCCCAAACATATTGCGTATTTTCACTCATTAACTTTAATAATTAATTGCGGTCTTTTTGTTACAGTTATAAACAAAATAATTGCGAATTTTGTTTAAAAATAATATAATCTCTTTGTGATTACGAGCCTGTTCGTTATTTCAAATACACCCTGTATATCTTTATCAAATCTAGTATGGTGTTTGTAGAGAATAAAGTGTGTCAAAAAATTAAATTTTAATAAAATGTCCACTTCCGGTTTAACCGGAAATGACCTTAACTTTCCTATTTCAAATGGAACACCCTGTATATTTTTACATAATTTAATTCGTCTCTAAATTCTAAGTTTAGAGACATATCATAAGTGACCTTTTGGTTGTTAGTTTTTTGTTTAAATTCAAATTAAATTTACATAAAAAAAAACAAATTTAAATTAATTTTAAACAAAAAATTAACAACCAAATGGTCACTTATGATACATCTATTAATTCATAATTTAAAGAGGAATTAAATTACGTAAAAATATACAGGGTGAAATAGAAAAGTTAAACCGGAAATGGAATTTTTATTAAAAGTTTACATATTGACATATTTTATTTCTTAAAAACACTATACTAAATTTGATAAAGATATGCAAAAATTGCATATGATATTTGGAGCCTATCATTTGCATTTTTACATTTATCCTTATGAGATTCAGTTTTGTGTTTTTAGGGAATAAAGTGTGTCAACATGTGGATTTTTAAGAAAAATTCCACTTCCGGTTTAACGTGAAATGACATTAACTTTTCTATTTTAAATGGAACACCCTATATATTTTTACATAATTTAATTCGTCTTTGAATTCTGAGTTTAGAGATGTATCATAAGCTACCTTCTAATTGTTAGTTTTTTGTTTAAATTTAAATTAAATTTACAAAAAATAACAAACTTAAATTAAATTTAAATAAAAAACTAACAATCAAAGGGTCACTTATGATACATCTATGAACTCAGAATTCAAAGACGAATTAAATTTTGTAAAAATATATAGGGTGTTCCATTTAAAATAGAAAAGTTAAGGTCATTTCCGGTTAAACCGAAAGTGGAAATTATATTAAAATTTATTTTTTTGACACAATTTATTCTCTAAAAACACCATACTAAATTTCATAAAGATAAATGTAAAAATGAAAATGATATTTGAGGTCTACCAGAATTCAGTTTTAATTTTATTAAAATTCCACTTGCTAACCCAAATTATTCTCTTAAAACACCATACTTAATTTCAAAAATATATATGTAAAGTTAAAAAACATATTCGGGGTCTACCAGAATTCAGTTACACCCGGTATATATTTTTTATATTTATATAACAATCGAGATTTTAAACACTGTGTATATTTTATAATTCTAAAAATTAATCACCTTTCGATTTTATTTTGTTCGGAGTATTTTTTTAAAAAGCAGTGAATTTAAAAAACCTCAAATATCTCGAAAACTCTTAAATTTGGAGGTTATGTTGCTCGATGATTTTTTTCGCAGAAATTGATGTAGAATCCAAATTTGCAATTAAAAATATAACTTACCTTTCAAAATAAGGAAGTTGGTGTTGACTTCCGGTATTACCGGAAGTCGTGTAATCTTAACATTATTTTCATTGAAAATAAATTTATGTAAAATCCAAATTTGCAATAAAAAATATAACCTTCTACTTAAAATAAGAAAGTTGGTGTTCACTTCCGGTGTAACCAGAAGTCTTATAATCATAAAATTATTTTTAATTATAAGACATTAATTAGAATCCAAATTTACTATAAATAATATAACTTTCTACTTAAAATAAAGAAGTTGGTGTCGACTTTCGATATAACCGGAAGTCGTATAATCTTAAAATTATTTTCATTAGAAAAAAACATGTGTAGAATCCAAATTTGCAATTAAAAATATAACTTTACTTTCAAAATAAGGAAGTTGGTGTTGACTTCCGGTATTACCGGAAGTCGTGTAATCTTAAAATTATTTTCATTGGAAATAAATGTATGTCAAATCCAAATTTGCAATAAAGAAACATAACTTTCTATTAAAAATAAGGAAGTTGGCGTTGACTTCCGGTATAACCGGAAGTCGGATAATATTTAAATTATTTTAATTGAAAATAAATTTATGTAAAATCCGAATTTGCAATAAAAAAATATAGCTTTCTACTTAAAATAAGAGAGTTGGTGTTGACTTCCGGTGTAACCGAAAGTCTTATAATCATAAAATTATTTTCAATGATCAGACATTAATGTAGAATCCAAATTTACAATAAATAATATAACTTTCTACTTAAAATAAAGAAGTTGTTGTCGACTTTCGGTATAACCGGAAGTCGTATAATCTTAAAATGATTTTCATTGGAAAAAAACATGTGTAGAATCCAAATTTGCAATTAAAAATATAACTTTCTTTTCAAAATAAGGAAGTTGGTATTGACTTCCGGTATTACCGGAAGTGGTGTAATGTAGAATCCAAATTTACTATAAATAATATAACTCTCTACTTAAAATAAAGAAGTTGGTGTCGACTTTCGGTATAACCGGAAGTCGTATAATCTTAAAATTATTTTCATTGGAAAAAAACATGTGTAGAATCCAAATTTGCAATTGAAAATATAACCTTCCTTTCAAAATAAGGAAGTTGGCGTTAACTTCCGGTATAACCGGAAGTCGTATAATATTTAAATTAGTTTCATTGAAAAGAAATGTATGCTAAATCCAAATTTGCAATAAAAAAATATAACTTTCTACTTAAAATAAGAAAGTTGGTGTTGACTTCCGGTGTAACCGGAAGTCTTATAATCATAAAATTATTTTCAATGATAAGACCTTAATGTAGAATCCAAATTTACTAGAAATAATATAACTTTCTACTTAAAATAAGGAAGTTGGTGTCGACTTTCGGTATTACCGGAAGTCGTATAATCTTAAAATTATTTTCATTGGAAAAAAAACATGTGTAGAATCCAAATTTGCAATTAAAAATATAACTTTCCTTTCAAAATAAGGAAGTTGGTGTTGACTTCCGGTATTACCGGAAGTCGGGTAATCTTAACAATATTTTTATTGGAAATAAATTTATATAAAATCCGAATTTGCAATAAAAGAACATTACTTTTTATTTAAAATAAGGAAGTTGACGTTGACTTCCGGTATAACCGGAAGTCGTATGATATTCAAATTATTTTCATTGAAAAGAAATGTATGTAAAATCCAAATTTGCAATAAAAAATATAACCTTCTACGTAAAATAAGAAAGTTGGTGTAACCGGAAGTCTTATAATCATAAAATTATTTTCAAGGATAAGACATTAATTTAAAATCCAAATTTACTATAAATAATATAACTTTCTACTTAAAATAAAGAAGTTGGTGTCGATTTTCGGTAAAACCGGAAGTCGTATAATCTTAAAATTATTTTTATTAGAAAAAAACATGTGTAGAATCCAAATTTGCAATTAAAATGATAACTTTCCTTTCAAAATAAGGAAGTTGATGTTGACTTCCGGTACTACCGGAAGTCGTGTAATCTTAACATTATTTTCATTAAAAATAAATTTATGTAGAATCCAAATTTGCAATAAAAAACATAACTTTCTATTTAAAATAAGGAAGTTGGCGTTGACTTCCGGTATAAATAGAAGTCGTATAATCTTGAAATTCGTTGAAAAGAGCACACTCGATTACATACATGATGGAAATCTCGCTACAATAATTAAAATACTTTTAATGTGCGATTTAGGTGGGACACCTTGTATATATTTCGAATATTTTTTGGTAGAATTTTCAAATTAATTTTTATAATTTTTTTTGTGAAATTTTCACTTTTGCAGCTCTTCCGGTTTTGCCGTAGCAGAAAACATGCGTTACCGGGTGTAACTAAATTCTGGTAGGCCCCAAATATCTGTTTCATTTTCAATAGATCTTTATGAAGTTCAGTGTGGTGTTTATAGAGAATAAAGTGTGTCAACAAGTGGAATTTTAATTAAAAATTCCATTTCCGGTTTAACCGTAAATGACTCTAACTTTTTTATTTCAAATGGAACACCCTGTATATTTTGACATGATTTAATTCGTCTCTACATTCTGAATTTATCGATGTATCATAAGTCACCCTTTGGTTGTTAGTTTTTGGTTAAATCCAATTTAAATTTGTTTTTTTGTGTAAATTTTCATACATCTTTAAACTCAGAATTTAGAGGCTTTTAGAGAATGTATGTAAAAATATACAGGGTGTTCCATTTGAAACAAACTGGAACGCTTGAAATAGAAAAGTTAGCCATTTCCGGTTAAACCGGAAATTTAATTTTTATTAAAAGTCCACATGATATACTTTATTCTCTAAAAACACGAAGTGCTGAAATCTTTACAGTTGATAGAGGGTACATCTAGCCGTCATGTGCATTTTTTTTACTTTCTCCGTTACAAAGTACGAGAAAGTATTGTGATCGTGATTTTTTTTTCAAATTTTTTTTTTACGGAAATATCCGTTTTGGGGTCCCTAGATGCTATTTCAACAATATTTGGGGGAAAAAAATATTTGGGTCTGTGTGTGTGTATGTGTGTGTGTGTGTCTGTCTGTGTGTGTGTCTGTCTGTGCGCGCTGTATCTCAAAAACTAATAAAGCAGTTAATATGAAACTTTGAACATGTTTTGTTTGATAATCCGAAGAATTGAAAAGCTTTTGGTAAAATTTCGTACACCGGAAGTGGGTGTTTACCTTAACTGTTTTTTTATTTTTTGCCAATATTTTCTTAAATATGAAAAATATCACAAAAACATTTAAACAAACATTGAAGACAACAAAAAAATGAACATCTTTTGCTTGAAAACATTTTTCATAAAATCATTTTTATTCGGGAATTTTTTTATTTTTATTTTTTGGTTTATAATTATAAAACGATAATAGTTACAGCAAATTTATGTTAATAATAATTGTAGAGAATGCTAAAATGAACAACTTATAAAGAATAAGTTTTTTTTTCAAATGCCTTTAGTTTTTGAGTAAACTGAGTTTTTGAATTTGAAGTATAATTTTTCCATCTTTCATAATTTTGACGTTTTAAACGTCAGTTTCATCCGTGTTTACACAACGCTCGATGTATAATTTAATATGATTTCAACTGAAAATAAACCATGAAAACGTAAATATAAATGGCTATGATACCATCAAGTCGGAGAAAGTAGCATGATGGCCACATCACCATTTTTTTTTTTAATTTTGGAACCTCCAGAGCTCTTGATTTAGCACCTTTTATCAGATATTTTTCGGGGTGCGTTTTCATCCTCTATTTTTTGTAGTTACTCTGATCAATTTAAAAAGAACCCCCTGCTATATTTATATCGGCGAATTTTTCCATTTCTCTTAATGAGAGATGATTTTTCAAAATATGCTCCACCAGTTTTGAATTGCAAAAGCTATAATTTTTACGGTTAGTAAAGAATATACTACTAGCTTTCATTTTTAATTTTTTTCAAAAAAAATCGAATAAAATAATATTATTGAAGATGATGGTTGCGATCGTTACTAACTGATAATCCATAAATAACCCTTCAGGTCCTTGGAAACACATGGTCGAAAAACGCCAAATAGCGCGATAGCGCTTGTCCTTATCGATTGCGAAGAGGCCCGACAAAAAACTCAACAACGTGATCGCGCTGCTTGGGACTGGAAAATTCACAGCTATCATAATTGTTAGTTAAATTTTTCAATTCAGTTAAATATTATTACTATTACTATTATTATTATTTAGAATGAACGTGTATCATCTAATGAAACAAGGTTGAATTAATACAAACGATGAAAATATGTAATAATTCTAATAGAAGTGTTTGTGTTTCAATTAAGTCGACGCTGATCGAATTAGCGGCATTGTTGGCGCGCTTTGGTAAAACGATTCAAATTTGGCGGTTGTTGTTTTTTTTTTTTTTTGCTTAAAAAGCCAGGGTTACAAATAGCCACAATGCAGATTATTATTATGACATTTTTGGCACGCGTGAATCACCACAGATAAATAGGAGGTACGGATTTGGCAGCACAGACATTGCTCTATGCTGCCACACATGACGCCTCCTCTCGTTTCCAATTTTGTCAGCTCTTCGGCAGTGCGGCGCCCGAAAATTGCTCCAAATCTATGGATATTACGGCTGAAATTAATTAAACGTGACGGTGAGTAAGGTGTTGCACGTGTGCTCGTTTTTCGTAAAAGCCAAAAGGTGTAATTTAAATGTGATCGTCGAATGACCTTGAATAATTTTTCAATGGATTGAATTAAATACACATTTGAATGAAATAATGATACATATCTGATTTTTTGTTTATTTTACTTTGTTTTCATCAGTAATGACATTAAATAATAGATAATACTTACAATTATCTGATTGAGAAACAGATTTATTATAGAAGCCACAAATAAATAGATACAGGATTAACAATTTAAATTATAAAATAAATTAAATAAAGCTGAGCATATAAATATTCAACCTCTTCGTAACTGCAAATTAAGCCTTACAAAGACTAAAAGCAAGTAACTTGATTGAAATCGAAACTATTTTTTCATCTTCCTCTCTCGCTATTGTTCCTGATTTGTTTTCTAGTTTTCTTTTAACAAGCTAATGCGTGTCCCTTAAACCGTTAACACAGAATAACGGCTGCCGTTCCTTACAAATTAAACTAATAGTAAAAAAATGGTGATGTGGCCATCATGTTACTTTCTCCGACTTGATGGTATCATTTATATTTACGCTTCCATGGTTTATTTTCAATTTAAATCATATTTTACATGTACATCGAGCGTTGTGTAAACTCGGATGACGTTTAAAACGTCAAAATTATGAAAGATGGAAAAATTATACTTCAAATTCTAAAACTCAGTTTACTCAAAAACTAACGAGATTTCGAAAAAAAACTTATTCTTTATAAGTTGTTCATTTTAGCATTCTCTACAATTATTATTAACATAAATTTGCTGTAACTTTTATTGTTTCATAATTATAAAAATGATTTTATGAAAAATGTTCTCAAGCAAAAGATGTTCATTATTTTTAATATTTACAAAAATATTGGCAAAATACAAAAAACAGTTAAGGTAAACACCCACTTCCGGTGTACGAAATTTTACCAAAAGCCTTTCAGTTCTTCGGATTATCAAATAAGACGTATTTTCAAAGCTTCATATAAATTGCTCTATTAGCGCAACAGACAGACACACACGGACACACAACACACAGACACAATTTTTTTTTTTCAGAAATTGTTGAAATGGCATCTAGGGACCCCAAAACGGATATTTTCGTAAAGAAAATTTTTGAAAAAAAAATCACGATCACAATACTTTCTCGTACTTCGTAACGGACAAAGTAAAAATTGCCAGAAGTGCAGCTGGAATATATTGGAATTCCATATTACCGTGTATACACAGTGGGCAAAAAAAAACGGTACAAAATGCACCGTTCAAAGCTCCCTATTATCTGTCAGATGCCAGAACTCATAGTCTCAACAATATTAGTGATAAGCAATATTTTCACCAACTGCTACTTTGTAATCGTTACTATGATATAATAACAGTAACCGTATTGAAAAATCCTACCGCGGCGCAGTCGTGATTTGATGATGTGAACACGTTAGAATAACGATACCTCAAAGGTTCTGATTCAGAATCAGAACGCATATGCCATCTCGTGGTGACTTAGAAAGAAAGAAAATTCAAAAGAATTTAATGAAAAATTGACAAACGCAGAAAAAATCTTTTTTAATACCACCGCTGACATTTTCGTTCATGACAAAAAATCTAGACTAAAGTGAGGTCAATTGTCCTTCCTTTGAGTCCATCAATGATTTAACGAGATTTCTCTGACGTTTGAATTATACAAAATAAAAACTTCGAATTTAAAAAAAAATGCATTTTGTATTAATTTCACTCAGGGGCACATCTAGAGGGTTTCGAAGGAAATAAACGAAAGAAAATTCAAAAGTATTTGTTGAAAAACTGACAAACACAAGTAAATATTTATTTTTTAATGCCACCTCTGATTATTGGTAGAAAAAAAATTAAACACTTGAAATTCGTGAAATTTCGACCAATTTCAAACCGCCATAACTCGGCGTATTTTCAATCGATTTTGATGAATCTTTGAGGCCGTAAAACTTTGAAGTGTCTTCTTTAAAGTCATGTATGCGAAATTAAGCGTAACCCCTCCAGCCCCCTCTAGCGTCTCTGTGAAAAAAAAATGTCCAACTTTGACGATGTCTACGGAGTTGGAAAAATTTTGTCGATTCGATCCACCATAAAGGCATTAAAATTTGATCAATTCCCTATACAGGACTCGAAGAACGAAGTTCCTACGACGATTTAACACCAAGTTATGGGTGCATTTTGAGGTGTTTCACACATAACTCGGCGACTTTTCAACCAAATTGGATGATTCTTTCTTGAAAAAATTGATTTATGAAAAAAAAATCAAGGCAGACTTTAAATTGCACCAAATTTGCCACATTTTGACGTTTGAATCATCAACATTAGACGACGTGTTTGGCAGTTGTGCAATTAAAAAAAAATCAATACCACAATTTTAAATCTTCGGACTATAAAAACGAGTAATTTTGATGTTTTGCTGTAATTGCGGTAATTTTAAATTACACTACATTCCACATATTTTGACGTTACAAATCATCCAAATCGGACAACGCGTTCAGAAATTGTTCAATTTAAAAAATTAAAACCGCGATTTTAAAAACTTCAAACTCTTAAAGTTTCAGTAAAAATCTGTAAACACTTCTCCAGAAGATTTCCAGATAATCGCGGGAAAACGCCGCAAACCGCAATTCTGGGATATTCCAGCAAAAAATAATATGAAAACGATTATAAGATGCTAGAAACTTACATGAACTACTTTCATATATATACAATATCTTTATTATCAAACTGTTAACCTATACACAAATTTACAATATTTACAACTGATATTACAATGATTAGTCTGATAATTGGCTATCGACCAGAGGTCTTTCAGCCCGGATCTTGTCTTGTCGCGTTAGTCAGTCTGAGATGTTGATGGATGAAATGATGAAATGAACTCGAATGTTGTGGACGGAGGATTTTTGAATTTTGGATTGATGTTGGGATCTCTGCGTAAGCAGTATAAGGAGAGGATGTGGAGGTTAAAAGGATTTTTAGAAATTTTTTCGGATAGGAATAGAAGGCGTTCTTCGATAGGGAGAACTACTTTCAATAAACTGTACTTTATAATTCAGAAAACATCTGTAAACACCTTATCAGTAGATTTTCTGATAATCGCAGGTCAACAGCGCCAATCGCAATTCTAGAATTTCCATCATAATTGGCAAAAAAAACATAAAAACAATTTCCGGATACCGGGAATAATACAAAATTCTTTTTTTTCACGAACGGGAGAGAATGTCGATTTGTCAGCCGTCGAAATCGTGAGAGAAATAACATTTCTCGCCCAAGGGATTAGAAATGATTACTTCTATCCCTAGCGAGAGAAGTCAATAGACGCTTTTAAAAATGACTTAAAATAGATTCTCCCTAATGACTCAATGAAGATCTACAAACACCTCTCCAGTAGATTTCTTGATAATCTCAGGAGAATAGCGTCAATCGCAATTCTGGGATATCTAACTTCACAATTGACAAAAAATAATACAAAAACAATTTCCAGGCACTAAAAAATTGTATAAATTTACTTTACGATTCAGTGAAAATGTAAACACTCCACTCCTTCCATTGATTTCCTGATAATTGCGTGAGAACCGGGCAAATCGAGATTTTTAGAAAAGGCAAAAAAATATAACATCAATTGCCAGACACAACTTTAATAAATTACTAAAAATAGATTATACCTACTTTATGATTCAGTAAAAACCAGTAAATTTTCTGGTAATCGCAGTAGAACAGCGCCAATCACAATCGTAAGATTTTCATAATTTTCAAGTAAAATACAAAAACAGGTGCCAGATAGAAACTTTTAAAAAATCACTAAAACTACTCTATAATTTATGATCCAGCGAAAACCTCTACAGTGGATTTCCTGATGATCGCAGGTAAATAGCGCCAATCGCAATTCTAGGATTTCCCTCATCATAACTGACCAGCGGCGGCTCGTGGATTTCCGTAGGTGAGGCAAAGACAAAGATGACACTCGTGCCGCACTACTTAGGAAGGAAGCAAATATTTCGTTGCTGTTTCGGTCAAATTTTATTCCGTTTCTCCACCGCCGAACATCCACGAGCAAGAAAAAACATAAAAACAATTGCCGGATACCAGGAACCATACAAAATTAATTACACTTTATTTTATAATACAATTAAAATCAGCAAATATCTCTTCAATAGATTTCCTGATAATCGCAGACAGGAGCGGCTCATTATATAGAGCCACGGAGCAATGGCACTACCTGTAGTTTCAAACTCAAAAATGTTTTGCAATTAAAAAAATTGGAAAATTATTTTGAGCAATATAGTGATTTTTGAGACTAATTGAAGATTTTCTTACTAAAATATTCTGCAATTTTTGATATTTGGCCTAAATATTCTTTATTTTGACCTAAATTTTCGATTTAATTGTTAAAATTTTCGAGGTTTTGGTTCGCATTTTTGATTTTTCCCGCCGAATTTTGAATTTTTTAATTTTTGACCTGTATTTTAAATTCTTTATTTTGACATAAATTTTCGAATAAATTCTTAAAATTTTTGAATTTTTGGTACGCATTATTGATTTTGAGGACCGAATTTTTAATTCTGGTTCCAAATTTTTAAATTAATTTAGGTTAAAATATCTATAACCTGAATTATTGATTTATGTGCGAGATTTTTTTTTATTTTTTCCGGTATTTTCGAGTTTTGTTTGTTAAAATTTTCAAATTTTTTACTCTGCATTTATTATCTTTATGCCCGAGTTTTCATGTACTGTCTCACTACCTGTAGTTTCAAACTCCAAAATGTTTTGCAATTAAAAAAATTGGAAAATTATTTTGAGCAATATAGTGATTTTTGAGACTAATTTACAATTTTCTTACTAAAATATTTTTTATTATTAAGCCTGTATTTTCGATTTTTTGGAGGTAAATTTTTGATCATTTGGCCTAAATATTCTTTATTTTGACCTAAATTTTCGATTTAATTGTTCAAATTTTCAACGTTTTGGTCCGCATTTTTTATTTTTCCCGCCAAATTTTTAATTTTTAGATTTTTGACCTGTATTTTAAATTTTTTGATCTTTTGCCCCAACTATTCTTTATTTTGACCTAAATTTTCGAATTGATTCTTAATTTTTTTTAATTTTTGGTCCGCGTTTTTGATTTTGCGGGCCGAATTTTTAATTCTACTTCCAAATTTTTAAATTGATTTAGGTTAAAATATCTATAACCTGAATTATTGATTTATGTGCAAGATTTGTTTTTATTTTTTCCGGTATTTTCGAGTTTTGTTTTTTGAAATTTTCGATTTTTTAGTCTGCATTTATTATCTTTAGGCCCGAGTTTTCATGTACTGTCTAAATTTTCCGACTTTCTGACCAACATGACAGATTTTTATTATTTCTTTTTTTAATTTTTTGACCTAAATTTTTCTTTATTTTGACCTAACTTTTCGATTTTATTGTTAAAATTTTCGGTTTTTTCGTCCGCATTTTTGATTTTTCGTGTAGTCTACATTTATTATCTTTAGGCCCGAGTTTCGATGTTTTCAAATTTTTGTAGATTTTATTACATTAACAAAGAAAGTGTTTTATGTATAATTTTCTTTTATTTGTCTGTTAAAATTTTTCTTTTCTTGGTCCACCATTTTTATTTTTGGTCTATTTTAGTATTTTAGATTTTTTAACTTGGATTATTGATTTCAGTTCGTAATTTTTATTTTATTTTTTGGTTATTATTTTCCAACTTCTGGTCTGAAACTTCTTGGTGGCTGAAAGTGTCAAATTATTTTTCTTTTGCTTGTATTTTCAATTTTTTGATCTAAATTTTTATTTTTAGATCAGTTTTTTTTATTTTTTTGCCGATATTTTAGATTTGTTCCAAATTTTTGACTTTTTGGCCAAATTTCTTGGTCTGCATTTTTTATTTTTAGACCTGAGTTTTTGACGTTTTGTCCTAAATATAGACAAAATATCGAAAACTCGGGCCTAAGATGAAAAATGCAGACAAAAAAATCAAAAATTTCAACATACAAAACTCGAAAATACGGGGAAAAAAATCTCGCATATAAATCAAAAATTCTTTATTTTGGTTTTTGAATTTTAGATTTTTGGTCTAAATTTTTCATCATATATTTTAGATTTTTGGTCTATTTTAGTATTTTATATTTCTTAACTTGGATTATTGATTTCATTTCGTAATTTATTTTTTATTTTTTTGGCTATTATTTCCTGGTCTGAAACTTATTTTTGGCGGCTGAAAGTGGCAAATTATTTTTCTTTCACTTGTATTTCCAATTTTTTGGTCTGCATTTTATTTTTAGATCAGGTTTTTTATTTTTTTGCCGATATTTTAGATTTGTTCCAATTTTTTTACTTTTTGGCCAAATTTCTTGGTCTGCATTTTTTATTTTTAGACCTGACTTTTTGACCTTCTGTCCTAAATTTAGACAAAATATCGAAAACTGGGGCCTAAGATGAAAAATGAAGACAAAAAAATCGAAAATTTCAACAAACAAAACTTGAAAATACCGGAAAAAAAATCTCGCATATAAATTTATAATTCTTTATTTTGGTTTTAAATCGGTTTGTTTAAATTTTCGATATTTCCGCATTTTCGGTTTTCCGTTTTGATCAAAATTTTTGATTAGATTTTTAACCTGAATTATTTTTATACGCGGAAGTTTTCGATTTTTGCGGATTTTTTTTTGGTCAAAGTTTTTGATTTTTGTCCTTTATTTTAGATTTTGCCACCTACATTTTTGAATTTTTTGATCTCTATTTTTAAGGGTTTTGTATTCATTTCAGGTTATTTATTTGATTTTATATTTTTTTGTTTTCGTGGATTTTAATTTAAAAATGGGGTTTATTTTTAGATAAAATTAATTTAATTTGATATTTATCTGGAAAATATACTCTCCGGGATGTATGTTAAGGAATTATTTAATTTTCAAATATTTGTAGGAATTTTGGATTTTTTGCATCAAACAATTAAATGTCTAATTTAGGTTTTTTATCTGATCTAAACTTATACAATATTAGACTTAATTTATTATACGTTCAAGGCAGCGTCGGCTCGTGGATCTTTATAGAGGAGGCTACGACAGAGATGCCGCTCGTCCTGTACTACTTTCTCTTATAGAGGAAGAAAATATTTCGCTGCTGTTTTGGTCAAATTTCCTTCCGTTGCCTCCTCGCTGAACATCCACGAGCCGCCGCTGGTTCAAGGGTTATCCGAGAAAAACAAACAATTGAAAACAACTGAAGGGCGAATTAAATTTTTGTATCTTATCCACACCTAACCTGAAATTTTTTCGAAATCTAGTGATCCATTCCAGAATTATCCTCTAAAAAACAGAAAAAACAATTGATGGGAGTTATTTGCAAGCAATGCCAGCAGCTTTATTATTGTTTAGTTGATACAATTTGTTTCAAATAGTAATCGCAGTCAGGGGCGGCTCGTTATATACAGCCAAGGAGCCATGGCACTACCTATACATTCAAGAATTTTTAAGGGCGGTCCGTTGGTGTAGTGGGTAAAGGCGAGCGCTTGTGCCGTGCCACCTGCACCGCGGCCGTGTGGGCTCGATTCCCAACCCGGGTGGACGATTTTTTGGGGATCGAGACGTATTCGCTCGGGTCCGTGGTTGTTGTATATGTCTTACATTATTAATTTGTTCATTTAATTCCATTATTCATACAAATATATAATACAAAATAACAGCCGTGTGTGACTGAATGGCTCAGCCTAAGTCAAAAAAAAAAGAATTTTGAATTAATTCTTAAAACACTTACTTTGATCTAGGAAGATAGATCGTTCTTTGTTTCTTCTAAAAAGGAGGGGAGGGGGTATTGAAGAAGTGGCTCTGCCATCAACATATTCCACGAACCGCCACTGATCGCAGAAGAGAGACAATCGCAACTTTATAATTTAGAAAAAAACTAAAAACTTGTAAACATTACTTAGAAGAAATTATGTCTAATGATACACTACTTTAGTATATTTCTTGATAATCGCAGGAGAATAGCGCAAATCATAATTCTACGATTTATCTCTTCATAGTTGGGAAGAAAATATAAAAATAATAATGCATAGAAATTTGCAAAAACTACTAAAATTCGATTTCGCTTTATAATTCAATAAAAATTTGTAAATGCCTCTCCCGTAGATCTCCTGATAATCACAGAAGAACATCACAAATCGTAATTTTAGAATTCACCATTTTATAATTGAAACAGAAATACATCTGCCATCTACCGAAAAATTTGATAAACCACTAACAACAGATTCTACTTTGATGATTCAAAATTTTCGATACTGGGCTGTAAATAACTCAAGGCAACTTCACGAGAGACCACTTCACTCCCCAAAAGTCACCGTGTGGTGTGCGATTTCCAAATTTGGGGTGATTGGGCCTTATTTTTTCTGAAGAGGACGGACGAACCGTAACTGCCAATGCTCAACATTATGCTTTCATGTTGGAATTTTTTTTTCAACCTCGATTGGAAGAACTGATGGAGGAATCAGATCTGGGAGACATCAGGTTTCAGCAGGACGGGGCTCCGGCCCATACTGCTCAAGTTTCAATGACGAAACTGCGTGTTCAGGTGTTCCCTGGGCGCCTCGTTTCTCTGAGAGGTGATGTGGAGTGGCCCGCATGCTCCCCTGATCTGAGCATTTGCGACTTCTTCCTGTGGGGCTACCTGAAGGAAAAGGTTTTTAGGCATCGACTTCGCACCTTGGAAGAACTCAGGGATCGAATTCGGGAGGAAATCGCCAAAATGTGCCAAAACGCGGCCGAAAATTTCAGAAATTGCCTTCATCAATGTATCGCTGCTGGGCGTCATCATCTTTCTGATGTCATCTTCAGGACTTAATGCATAAAACGGCATGATGTACCGATTAAGATGAAATAAACCCTATTTCTTTAAGTTGCGCCGTTTTTTTTTAATAGCTCTCCAAAAGTGCACTGTCTGTTTTGCCGCACCTTGTATATGAATATATTGTATTTTTGTTTTAACAATAATAAACAAGTTTATTGCTCGTAAATTGTACATAAAGAACAGAACAATTCGAGCGAAGTTTAGGCATGAGGCTACTCTACACTTAACCCTTAAAACAGAACATAGCATTCGAAATATTGTACGTATATGTAAATTTAAAAACTGATCACATAAAGTGAGAAAACTAAAACAGAATCAATCGCATATCATAAAATACTAATAGTGATAAAGTAAATAATAATAATAATTTTATTCCTTGTTTACGAGCAAAGTTATATTACTTCGCGACTCCCTTATATAACACCCCCACCCCCCATTTCAAATTTTTGATTTGGTAATAAAATTACTTTTTCAAATTACTATTCTTATAAATATTACGAACTAATTGTGAATTGCAAATTATTAATTTTTCGTTTCTTTGTTTCAGATCACGTACCTTCTTTTATACACGGCACATCCAAAAAAGTTCCAAAACAGCAACCCAAAAAAATCGAGAGTGAAACCAACCAAGCACTAAAGTAAAACAAATGTTTTAAGCGTAACTAAGCGATACAAAAAATCCGCAAGATTCTTAACCAAAAAACAACCAAAATAATCTCAAAGATGCATATAGAAGTACAAGTAGCATTGAATTTCGTGATTTCGTACCTGTATAACAAACTTCCCCGTAGACGAGTAAACATTTTCGGGGAGGAACTAGAGAAAGCTTTAAAAGACAAATTTCAAGGGCACTGGTATCCGGACAAGCCCTTCAAAGGCTCGGCCTTCAGATGCCTGAAGACCGGAGATCCCATAGACAAGGTGCTGGAGAGGGCGGCACGGGAAAGCGGAGTGCCCATTCAGGATATCCTGGAGAACCTTCCGCAGGAGCTGGCCGTTTGGGTGGATCCAGGGGAGGTCAGCTACCGGATCGGGGAGAAGGGGGCTGTGAAGATCTTGTTTAGTGATAAGGCCGATCCGCAGGATGAGAATTCTGCCGACAGGGAGGTGACCAAAACCTTCAATCCGGAGGCGCAGTGCTTCAGGCCGATTGAGTCGGTGGGATGCAGCTTGAGCAACCTGACCTTATCTCCTAAATCCGTGACGCCGTTCACGGGTAACCCTCCGCCTCAACCGCCTGTTGGTACGCAACTGGCTACCGTCATTCAGTCGACTGGCAATCAGAACTCGTCTAATAATTTGAATCACCTTTCATCCTCCTCCACTGCACCCTCTCCTACATCACTAGGTAATTCTTTTAAAAGTTCCCCTTCCCCCGTTCCTGCTTTCATACCGAGAACCACTACACCACTCACCTTTACCACTGCGACATTTGCTCAGACCAAATTTGGAAGCACGAAACTCAAAACCAGTAGCAAAAGGGCCAACAGGTAAGATTATCCATTTATCTTTCATAATTTTTTACTAAAAAGTCGAATAAATATAGTTTGATCAAGGGATCTTTGCGTGTGCGTCATTACCGAAAACCGAAATTTCTCGCCTTGGATGACATACGTACACACATGATTGCGCCTAATTTAACTTACCATAGAGAGAGAGAGAGAGAGAGTAAACGCATGAAAATATCTGAGCTAGGTTCAGCCATGTATGATGTGCACGCAAAGATCCATTGATCAACGTATACTTGATGTCAGGAAAGTATAAGATAACCAGGCATTTAAAATGCTTGCCAACTCATTATTTCTAGTAGCAGAACTCGAGAACGTTAGGACTTATTTTTATTATTCCTAATAACAGAGTTAGGAAGCATTAGTCTTGCTATTATTTCTAATATTTTCTAAATTTCATACCAGTACAAAAAATATTTTTGAAGTGGATTTTGTAATGGATTCAAAACACATTTAACCGAAAAAGTGCACTGACCTTTGGTCTAATGGAAGGGATAAAGATTTTTTGAAGCTATCCTTGTAACAATAGGGCAGTTTCCTTATTCATGAACACTAGACGTGTCTCCAAACTAAAACCTCTCCTAATATCAAGATATTCTATGTTGCCCGATAGTTTCGGCATGCAATGTTAAAATAAAAGCATTTTTCTCTCTACCAATGCAGATTAAATACTGATTCTCTGATCCATTGATTCCCCGCTTCACAGCAAAAATTAACTCTCTTGTTTAGACATTGCGCGTCTCCCTAAAATTTTAACAATAATCTGTACATTTTCTAAAAACCTGACCAACACTTTTTATACCATATCAAATTAGGTATATTTTGACGTTTTTATCATCAAAATCTAACAAGGCATTCGGAAGTTGCGCAATTACCGAACATCAAAATCATAATTTTCGATTCGTAGCTGAAGGCTTTTCAAGACCATGAATCGAAAATCATATGCATTAATGTCATTAGAAAATGTCTTGAAACTACAGTGGTACCTCGACATACGAGTTTAATTCGTTCCGTAACCTGCTCGTATGTCAAATTGCTCGTATCTCAAAGCAATGTTCCCCATTGAAATTAATTGAAATGCCATTAATCCGTTCCAGCTCCCAAAACACCACCTCAGTTATTTTTGAATAAGAAAAATGTATTTACAAGAAGAAACATTTATTTATAAATAACAAAAACATATTCTATAAAAATATAATATGTAAAAGAAAAAGTGAAGTGCTTACGGAAGCGCTTAATTTTCGTCACTGGTCTTCGCTTTTTTCGTCACGCTTTGCTCATTTTCACCTGCAGATCGTTTAAAAAAACTGTTCAAGGAGGTTTATTTCTTCCTCCCTTTCAAGATATTGCAGAAATGAGTTAGGCAAGTTTCGTTGAACAACTCCGATGCACGATCAGTTGCAACTTTTTCGGGGTGATTTTTATCCACGAACTCTACAACTTTCTCCCACATTCGCAAGATCTCCTTTATATCTCTTGTAGAGATAACCTCCTCCATCTCTGGCTCCTTATCAAAACTAATTTTTCGTTGAACCACCGTATGCTGCTGCGAATGTAGATCGTGTAACTCCTCGGTTGTCAGCTCCTGAGACTGTTCCTTCCACATCTCTCTCATCCACCTCCAGACCCATGGATTTTCCCAGAGAAACAATTTCCTCTACCACTAACACTTCGGGTTCCAATCATTCGAAGGCCCTTTCAGCTACAGCCTCAGGCCACAGCTTCTTCCATGCAGAGGTTAATGTCCTCGTTGTAACACCCAGCCAGGCCTGATCAATAATTCTTAGGCATATCACGATGTTAAAGTGGTCCTTCCAGAACTCTCGAAGGGTAAGGTTTGTGTTCTCCGTCACCTCAAAGCAGCGTCGAAAAATGTGCTTGGTGTACAACTTCTTAAAATTAGAAATCACCTGCTGATCCATGGGCTGCAGGATAGGAGTGGTGTTGGGTGGTAGGTAGAGAACCTTTTAAACTTGAACTCTTCGAGTAAATCATCTTCGAGATTTGGTGGGTGAGCAGGGGGAGTATCGATGACGAGAAGGGCTTGCATGGGTTGGTTGTTTTCCTGTAGATATTTTTTAACAGAAGGGCCAAACACCAGGTTTATCCACTCCACAAAGAATTTCATGGTGACCCACGCCTTCGGATTTGCCCTTCACATAACTTGCAGTTTTTCTTTTAAAATCTTATGTGACTTAAAGGCTCTGGGATTTTCCGAATGGTATACTAGCAGAGGCTTGATTTTGCAGTCGCCACTCGCATTGGCGCAAAGTACTAGAGTTAATCTATCCTTCATGGGTTTGTGGCCTGGCATCGTCTTCTCCTCTGGCGTTATGTAAGTCCTATTCGGCATTCTTTTCCAGAAAAGCCCTGTCTCGTCACAGTTGAAGACTTGCTGGGGGATGTATCCTTTAGCTTCTATCAGTTCGGAAAACGCGTTGATGTAAACCTCAGCTGCTTTCACATCCGAACTTGCTGCCTCACCATGCCTGACGACGGAGTGAATGCCGGTCCTTTTCCTTAAGTTGCCAAACCAGCCTCGACTGGCTTTAAACGAATCTTCCGATTCCTCGTTTGTGGAAATATGTGGGATCTGCTTCAGCAAATCACCGTAAATCACTCGTGCGTTCTCACATATGATGCTTTGTGTTCCTGCTTGAGGCTGCTTCTCTCACCCACACCATCAGCAGTTTCTCCATCTTTTCATGGAGAGAGGTCCGGAGCTTAGAAATTATTGTAACGCCCTTAAGGTGCGTTTACATTTGAGAGTAACTCGCAGCCGGAGCTCTCAAGAGTTACTCTCAGAGCCCTTTACACGGGAGAGTGAAGTTCGCCCGAGATCACTCTCGGAGAGCAACTCTCCATTGCGACTCTCGAGAGTCGCTTCCAACCGTTTACACAGACGCAGTCTGAGAGTGATTTTAAGTTGACAAGATTCAACACGAAGAAGAGAAGTAGCAGCAGCGTTATTAGTTTTGTGCATATCTAAAAAAAGAACTATTCGAAAACCAAGAAAGTGGATCAAGTCATGGGTACAAAGAAGGAATAATTTAATCGTGTACCACGCTTTAGCACGGGAATTGGAACTTGAAGACGGCCAGCAATTTAGGAATTTTTGCAGATTTTCAATTGTTGAAGTTGAATTACTGGTAGAATTAGTAGGACCCATAATTTAAAAAAAAAACTGCAATGAGAGAAGTAATATCTGTTCGTGAACGTATTATGGTTGCCTTACTGATTTCTTAAATTATGTAGTTTCCTACTAATTTCAGGGGCCGGACAATTGAAGTCTGTCGCTAATCTCTCCATCACAACATTTTTTATGTCTATTTTTGTAATCTGGGTTCTGGATGTCCCAAAGGATTGGATTCAATTCATATGTTTCTATCAGTTTGAAAAAATCCTCGTGGGTCCATTTTTGATTGGGTTTGGCCATCGTCTCAGCTGCAAGGTACATTTACTCGCGTGAACACACACACACACACACTTACTGTCAGGCTACTCTCAGCAATACGAAATTTCTTGAATTGTTGAGAGTACTCGCCGAGAGCGTGGGGAAAACGTTTACACTGGCGAGAATGATGCAATATTGCAACTCTCTGAGAGCTCTCCCACCACTTTTGGCGAGAACTCTCAGAGGCATTTTGCGAGTTTTACTCTCGAGAGTAAATCTGCCACTCTCGAGAGTAAAAACTCTCACGTTTAAACGCACCTTTAGCTGGCGTTATACCCTTTATCAACTCCTTCTGTTTAAGCACGCCCGTACATCCTCGCCAAGTCAATTACTCGCACACCTTGCTCATGTTTTTCTATGATTTCACGCTTTAATTCAATAGGCATCATCTTCTTCTTCTTCGGACCCATGATTATAAAAATAAATGTGATAATGTTTTGTAAATGTACAAAAAGCAAAAAACGCGAACCCAACTTATCAAAAACGAGGGAAACAAGCACACCGACTCAGGAGGTCTGAGGTGGGAGAAACTGTTGGACGCTGCACACGACCCCGACATGCGCCCCGCATGTTCGGGTCGTGTGCAGCGGTGTAGTGTGCAACTCTTCGTATCTCAAATATTGCTCTCATCTCAAAGCAAAATATCGCTCGTTCGGCGGCTCGTATATCAAAACACTCGTATATTAGGGCACTCGTATATCGAGGTACCAGTGTATACAACTATACTCCGAACTGGGATAATATGGCATGTGAACGATTTGTCTCTTTACTTGGTCATCCAGAATTCACGAACAGGTTGAACATTCACATACTCAGGCTATGTTTCGTCTTTATTAAATGTATCCAGAATTCATTGGTGCGAGGTTTATCAGCAAACAATAATATGTACATGTTTGGTCGACCTCATTGATGCATCATATAATTACCAGACATGCCACTTTAAGTCACTTTCGCCTATACGAGAAGGTAATATTAGAATAATCAAAACTGAATGCAGCACATGTGCAAACTGAACTGAACATGTTTTAACCACTCCAAATTATTGTACGTGAGAAGACAATTATATGAATCTAAAAAAATAATCACTATTCGAGTTTCGACGTGTTAAAACCATCATTATCAAGTAACGGTCGGAACCATCCCCTTCATAAAGCGCATAAGTAATTTTACTATATCACAACAATGTGAAATTCAAATTTCTTAACTAGTCCTTGAGTTATAACTGTCGTAAAGTAAATTTTAAACTTGGTTTAGAGAGATCGTTACAATCATCGTAGTTTCTGAGAAGAGTCGCGGGTTGGGACGAGGAAGGCATAGGGCTGATCTGCAATTCGGCCAATAGAAATAGGTTTATTATTATGCAACATTATCATCCAAAGCCATAAAAAATGAAACTAGACAGAAAAATGACAAAGCTAAGTGTTATTACCTTACAGATTCATGCAAACTGTTGCTAACCTCTGGGCGGAGTTTATAAGCCGCACTTTTCGTGTTCTCTATATGGACATTTTCGTAGCGCCAAGATTTAATCATTCATTTGTAACAAATATAATTTCATGGTTGTATTTAAAATCATATTCATAATATATTACTGTTTCCAAATTTGATACATCGTGTAAAAGTTAAATTTCTAAACATTATATATAATCAATTTGACTAAACAGAAATAAATTTACATCAACGGCATTGGAGATATCTTGGCGCTACGTTACCATGTAATATCTTATGGCTATTATCATACAGGGTGTAGATGAACAAAACGGAACATAGGGTTTTCAATATGAATCTCTTTATATTCGAATATTATCTTCCGTGATCATTTTAGAGTAAACATTTTTTGTAAAGTAAAAAAAAATTCTGTATACAGTCATGCAATTATTTATTTTTTGCACTTATAAAAACCCAAAAAAAATAAAATAAAAATGAATATTTTCACGAATATAATGGTTACACGAAATTTAAAAAAAAATGGTGGTAGCATGTTTCCTCTAAAATGATCAGGAAAGATAGAAGATAATATTCCAATATAAAGAAATTGACATTGAAAATCTTATGTTCTGTTTTGTTCTTCTACAGCCTATGGCACTCGTCGCATGTGGCACAAACCTAAATCAATCAATTTCGCTAGTGGGGTGGTTTATGCATCTCGAGAAAATACACATTCTAAAAAATATATCACTTCCTGAATTGTCACAAACAATTGACGTCCCTCCGCTGCAAACAAAATGGCGGCACTCGAAAGTTGACATGTGCACCTCGCAATTGTAATAATACTAAAAAAATATAACTTATGGGCTGGCTTTAAAATTTCTAAATCTACTTAGATATAATGTAGTTTTAACATACTGCAAAACAATTGTCATCTTTTCACTGGCAACAAAATGGCGTAACTCGCAATTAAAATGGAGGAAGTAAAATGTGCAGGTTGCGCTTAGAACCATCGTAAAATAATTTCCACTCCCAGAATTGTCTTTAAAATGCTAAAATCTACTTAAAAATGATGTATTTTTGACATATTATAAAATAATTGATATTCCCTTGCTCGAAACAAAATAGAGGTACACAAAAATTGATTTAAAGCGAGTCAAATGTGCATCTCGCGATAAGAAAAAAAAACAAAAAAATATCCTTAAAATTGTTAAATCCACTATAAAATAATTGACGTCCTTCTACTGAAAACAAAATGGCGACATTAAAAACTTTATCTAGAGAATATGAAATATGCAGCTCGCGATTAGAATAACTTTGAAAGAATAAACGTTTGCACGTCTTTAATTTTTTTAAATCTACTTAGAAACAATTTACTATTGACATACTGCAAAACAATTGACGACACTCAGCTGCAAGCAAAATGGCGGCACAAATTGAATTAAATCAATGGAAATGTGCAGCTCGCAATTTATAATAATTCTAAAAATATGTACTCACGGATTTGTCTTTAAAATTTCTAAATCTACTTAGAAATAATGCATTATTGACGTACTACAAAACAATTGACATCCCTTTACTGGAATCGAGATGGCAACACTCGCAATTGAATTGGAGAAAGTAAAATGAGCAGCTCGCGATTAGAATAATCATAAAAAATATCCACTCGCAGAATTATCTTTACAATTTCTAAATCTACCTATAAATGGTGTATTTTTGACATAATACAAAACAATTCCCTTACTCGAAACAAAATGGCGACTCCCAAAAAATTATTTGAGGGAAGTAAAATGTGCGATTAGACAAATCTGTAGCGAAATTATCTTTAAAATTGCTAAATTCACATAACAAAAATGTATTTTTTACATACTAATAATTGACGTTCTCCTGCTGGAAACAAAATGTCGACATTGAAAACTTGAGCTTGAGGATATCAAATATGCAGCTCTTGATTAAACGAATATCATTTCCGGATTCGTCTTTAAAATTTGTAAGCCTAGTTAGAAACGATGTAGTTTTAACATACAGCAAAACAATGGACAGTCCCCTGCTGGAAACAAAATGGCGACAGTCGAAACTTGAATTGGAAAAAGTGAAATGTGCACCTCAGGATTATAAGAATTCTAAAACAATTCTTACTCGCAGATTTATCTTTAAACTTCTTCAATCTACTTAGAAACAATAAATTTTTGATTTTCTCCCGCTGGAAACAAAATCGCGACACTCGAAACTTGAATTGGAAGAAGTAACATAAGCTGCTCGCGATTAGAATAATTTCAAAAAATTATCACTTCTGGAATTAAATTAGAAACAACTTTACTTGTTGCAGAAAGCATTAGATAAATACAAGAAAACGAAATGTAGCCTGAATATATGAATATTCAACCTGTTCATTACTCTGCAAGCAAAAAAAATAAGTCTTACTAAGACTATAAACAAATAACTTATTGAAACAACTACTTCCCTGGCTAGTGCCACGCCGGATATTGAATGAATTCTGGAATTATCTCCAAAATTTGTAAATCCATTTAGATATAATGTATTTTTGACATACTACAAAAGAATTGAGATCCGCCTTGAAGAAACAAAATTAAAAAATTGAACTTGAAGATATGAAATTACTAGCTCGCGATTGCAATACTTTAAAAAAATATAATTTGCGGTTTCGTCTTTAAAATTTCTAAACCTATTTAGTTAATGATGTAGTTTTAACATACAACAAAATAATTGACATTCTCTGCTGGAAACAAAATGATGACACTCGATACTTGAAATGGAGCAACTGAAATGTGCACTTCGTGATTAAAAAAATTTTAAAACAATTATTACTTGCCGAATTATCTTTAAAACTTCTGTGGTTTTAGTGCACTATAAAATATTACAGATCCTCCCGCTGGAAACAAAATGGCGGCACTTGAACCTTGAATTTGAGGATATGAAATACGCAGCTCGCGATTAGAAGAATGCTTTAAAAAAATATCGATTCGTCTTTAAAATATCTTAATAACTCACTTATAAACGATATAGTTTCAACGTACAGCAAAACAATTGACACTCCCTTGCTGGAAACAAAATGGCGACAATCGAAACTTGAATTGGAGGAAGTGAAATATGCACCTCGTGATTGGAAAAATTCGAAAAAAAATATTACTCTCGGAATTATCTTTAAACGTCCTAGTTATACTTAAAAATAATGTATATGTGATATACTATAAAATATTAGACGACCTCTTGCTGGAAACAAACTCGAAACTTGAATTGGAAAAAGTGAAATATACACCTCGTGATTAAAAAAATATTACTAATTATCTTTACACTCCCTAGATCTACTTAGAAATAATGTATATGTGATATCCTATAAAATATTAGACATCGTCTTGCTGGAAACAAAGTAGCGACACTCAAAACTTGAATTGGAGTGAGTGAAATATGCTCCTCGTGATTAGAAAAAACTCTAAAAAATTGCAATAAATTCGTCGACGCGAAAAAAAACATATAAAACAATTGCCATCCACTTGAAACTTTACAAAATCACTCAATATTAATTCAAGAGTGATTTCATAGCAAATTTAAATACATTCCGTCGATTGCTTTTGCGATTTTTCATGTAAATTTATGAAAAATTATAATCATGTTTTGTTGACGCGAAAAAAATATAAAAACAGCTGTAAAATACTTGAAACGTTCTAAATTTACTTAAAATACAATAATCTTAATAAATCTCCAAGAACTCAAAAAACTCCATCACAGGTTTTCAAGATAACCGGCCGAGAACAGCGCTTCAGACTTTTTTAATTTGCACGAGTGAAAAAAAAATTCTAAAAACAACTGCAACACACTTGAAATTTTCCAAATTTACTCAAAATACATTAATCTTAATAAACCTCAAAAAAACTCAAAATACCCCATCACTGGTTTTCAAGATAACAACACAAAACACAATTCTGGAAGAATTTTTCAAATTTGCTAATTTGTTCAAGAGATATATTCTCAAATAAATGCATTGCCATTTTTCTCGTCTCATGAAACTTTCGCAGGCATCGTTTTAACATATAAAATGACAAATCAGTGTTTTTAGAATTAATAAAAAAAAATCTTGTTTCGTTTGATATTAGAGTCCCTGTACAAAAGGAAACAAACCGTGCTGACTTATTTCTTATTGTCCCTCCCTATCTTTCTCAGATATAAATATAAGAAATCTAAGTGCCGCTATGAAGGACCATCCCGGTGGCTTTGAAGTATCCCAATGCGAATAGTAATTGATTCTATATTTAAATATTCAGATATTGCCTTGTTGATTATGATGTAATCAAATATTATTGTGGCAGTGTTAAACCATTATAATCTTTGAAATTGCATGGATCACTTATAGAAAACAATTAACACCTCTGATATTTTCAGGATGTCCCCGACGGAATTCAGCAATTACATCAAGCAGCGCGCGATGCAGCAGCAAATTCACCAACAACCACCGCACCATTCACCGGGAGGCCGCGCAATTTCGCCGGACCCTTCCTACTACTACACCCACGGCCCGTACGGACCCCAGTTTCCTCCTCGTTCCATGTTCGAGTCTTCCAACCAGTTCCTCAGTCCAGACCTCTATCCCGGCAAGCTACCCTTCGAGCACACCAACCCCTCGGTAGGAGGGCCCTTCTACCCCAACAACCCCGCCGTGGGCACGGCTCAGGCGAGCGCGCCCACCACCCCCCAAGACAGCAGCAAGATCCTCGACAACTGGCCCTACCCGGCTGCCGGCCAATATCAACATCTCCTCGTCGCTAACTGAGGAAACTAGGTGCTCCTGTGTTACTTATTCGCTCTTGTATACGTTACCGTTATTGGGATTGGTTATCCACGCGAAATGGTTGGGTTTTATTTTTGTTTCGATGAACATGTCGAAAGAGCGCTGGCGCCACTTTCGACGTTCGAACATGCACTGCGTATTTAAAGATATGAAAATACCGTTAATACTTTGATCCTTCTTAATTAACCAAAACATCAATCTTTATAATAATAATAATAATAGTATTTAATCAAAATATTAACGGTGAAAGAATTATTTTTAAAGCGTAATGTATTACTAAAGAATTAGCGGTGATGCGCCATATTACTACTAAGTACCTAAACTACTTAGCATTAAAAAAATAGACTCATAGTAGAATAACGATAATATATACATAAATATATATTTTTAAAGTTCCTTACGAATAATCACGTGTATATAATATATAGAATTACATTTCTTACTTTTCTACTTATTTTTTTAATTTAATAAAAAATAAACGAACGTTTGTGAAATCTCACGCTGAGTTCAACTTAGAGTAATTTTATACCTTGAGATTTTATAAGCAATAATAAACACAATGAAAGTGTACATATATTTTTTTATATAATTGAATTAAACAATACTCGACGATTATTTCATAAAGTTACGTTCGAACTTCGGTGTATATGCCATCATTTAATTTAAGCTAAAATTAATTGTTGTTTATTTTTATTGATTAACTTCATATTCAGCTTTTAACTTTTTTCATTCTGAAATTATAAATGTTTTCACTTCGGATTGAATTATATAATATATTGTGAGGATTTTAATAGCTTTTGAACAGCAATAGAAACTACTTAACGTAGATTTTGTATTTTTCCATTCAACATATACAGGGTCTTTTTTTTAATTCAGAACATATGATTGTTAATGTCTATGGCATAGTAATCACCTCAACGCATTGGAATATAGGCAACCATACTTACACTCAGTTTTATTTAATTGTCGAAATTGTGTTATTAATAAAAATGTATTACACCACCGAAGAAAGAATACAGATAATTAATTGGTACAAGAGTGGAAACAGCATTTGACGTGTTAGAGATTTGTTTTCGGTTGAGTATCCGAGCAGCAGTGACGGCTCGTGACCTAAGGAAGTGGGTCGGCCGAATGTAGACAAGCTGCAGTTAGACAACTTAATTTTTCGGTAGTTATTAAGTATCATTTATATACTGTATCTTCGTGGAAGCGTATTATTTACAATGGTAAACATTAACCAATCATTTGCTATATGTAACAATATGGTTGTTTGTGCAGTATATAGTAAAAAAATATTGCTAACGCGACATAATTAGGCAAATGTAAGTAAAACCCAACTGTAGGAGAGTAGGCGTACCAAAAAATTAAATCGTCCGACAAGAACCACGGGAAGGTCTACAGCACTCTTGTCAGGATATGGAATGGGAGTTGGATTTGACGAAGTGAAGTACATTTCAGGTGGAAGATATAAAAAAAAGAATAACACTCTTACAAATGTGAATAACTTGAAAGATAGGGGTCAGGAATAAATAAATATTTACCTATAAAATATTAAATTAAAGAAACTCTCAACATGAAAACTAAAATTAATAAAACTAAAACCGAATTTTGAAGAGAATATAAAAATGGCAGAAATGAAAAATAAAATATTTACTCTTAAAAAATAAATAAATAAATAAAATATAAAATAAAACAAATCTCTCAACAAAAAAAAAGTCAATTCTTTTTAATGTCAGGAAAATAAATAAAAACTCTCAAAACTAAAGGGATTTTGCCAGGAAATAACAGTGGTGCCCGTGTATGTGAACAAATTAAATATATTATATTTGAATTATTTCGATCATTTTTAAATATTAAATCGATTCGCCGGGATTTTTTTGTAGCGAAATCGTCAATAATTTTATTATAAAAACTATCATTCTTAACTAAACTTTTAACCAACCCTCTTTCTATTGCTACATTACTTAAGCGCGATTGAGATATTGTATTCCTACTGTAGGATTTTATTCTTTTCAATGCTGAAAAGCTTCTTTCTACCGATGCAGATGTTGGTGGGAGAGACAATATTAAACAAAATAATTTATATAATTCCGGAACGTCTGTAATAATATCATTATTATAAATAAATTCTGTCATGTCACCTACTGTTGGGGAATTACCGAAAATAAATTTGTCAGCATACAAAACTTGCAATTCTCTTTTTAATTTTTCATTATTAAAAAATGTTTTGTAGTTATTAATCAAAGATTGAAATTGTTTTTCCGGAAATTTTTTATTAAATATATCGAATTTATTTTGATTGGTTAATTCCAGAAAGTTAAGTAAGAACATATCTTTAAAACGTATTTCAATTTGATTTATAAGCATATCTAAAATTGCAAAAAAGATTCGTTTCATAGATATCGAATCATCATTATTACTGTGCGTTTTACGTCGTTTAGCGCATGGAGGCTGAACATCTAAAATTTGATTAACATCCGAATATATTTTAAGAAAATAATTGTCATTTCGGAATTGTTTTAATGTGGATAAAAGTGATATAATTCTTTCGTTACAATACGTGATGTCAGATAATTTATGTTGAATTATAGAAAAAATAGGATCCGTATGTGTAAAAATTAACTGAAAAGTATATAAAAGAAACAGGAAATCAAAATCGGTTAACATTCTTTTTAACCCGGTCGATTCTCGTATTGAAATATCATCCCATTGATCCAAATCTGCGATGATATGATCGAAAACTTCAATCAAATTAATTCTATTATTATATATAGTGTTCACAATGCGCGATTTAAAGTTCCAGCGGGTTTCTGAGTTACTCGGAACTCTCTTTTGCCAAATTGTATCCAGAAGATTAGTGTGTTTAGTAGATTTTGTGAAAAAAGATGAAAAGCCCGAGAGATTTGAGAAAAATATCCTACATTCTTTAATTTTTTTACATGAATCTTGTAAAACTAAATTTATTTTGTGCGCGTAACAGTGCGTAAAAAGTGCTTGAGGAGCAATTGCCTTAACTTTTTGCTGCAATCCATTTAGTTCTCCCGCCATTACAGCAGCACCACCATACGTTTGGCCGATTAATTTGTGTTCAATATTGAAATGATTGAAGTTTTGTTGGAGTACATTAAAAATATCGTTTGCAGTTCGACCTTCACTAAGGTTGAAGAAACCCAAAAATCGTTCTATTACTTTCCCCTCACAAACGTAACGAAAAATCACTGACATCTGAGAATTGGATATTGGATATATCTGTACTCTCGTCTATTTCCCATGAAAAACAAGAAGCTCTATTAATTTCGTCGTAAATATTCTGCTTTAAAACCGTAGTTATGGAATCAATTAAATCGTTTTGAATCATTTTTGACAGTCCGGTAAACACTCAAGATATCGATGGATCACTGAATTTATTAAAATTTTCATCCAAACTAGATGCAAAATGAGCTAATTCTTTGAAATTCCCTTGATTGTCTGAATTTGTTGTTTCGTCGTTACCTCGGAATTGAGTTGATAAATAAATGACCATGTTTATTAAATGTTTGACCATTTTTGGATTTTCCCGAACGTTTTCATTATGTTTATTTATAAGTTCTCGTCTAGCGGTATCAAGTGCATTTACAATATTATGTTTCGCGAATACTTTATATTTTAAGGCAGAATACGTATGATCTTTTGAAAGTTCATGTTTCGCTAAAGTGCGATAAACTTCTTTTAAATTGTCATAACCGCATGAATTAAAAGGGTTTTTGCTTTCACAAAACAACAAACAATACCAACAAAATAATTTGTTACAAATCTCACTACCAGTTAGCCAAATAAACTTTGTGTAGA
The DNA here is from genome assembly GCA_910593695.2 of Ocypus olens. Classification (NCBI taxonomy): domain Eukaryota; kingdom Metazoa; phylum Arthropoda; class Insecta; order Coleoptera; family Staphylinidae; genus Ocypus; species Ocypus olens. Next base: position 12,738,447 of record OU343053.1, on the reverse strand, counting down.
ATGTTGCAGAAAAAGTGCGATTGTGATCTTGTTTTCTTTGAACAAGATTAGTCAACAACGGGTGTGGAACTGGCACATTTTTAATGAAAACTTTATCATCGTACGACAATCGGTTAAATTTATTGTGTAAAAAATAATTAACCAAATCAGCGTTAGTACTTACAATATCCCTTACACTAGCCATCGTAGTTTCAACAAATAATACAATAATTAATAAGCGCATACACGAGCACCATGTGGACGGGACCAAGGAAAAGACGAAGTGATTCTGTCATCTGATCATTTCTATGCTGGCACACGCGCACTGTGGATAAACGGCCAGCCGTACCCATATTCCTCCGTTAGAACGATACACATTAAATAATTTCGCCCGACTTTTAACAGTGAGAGAATGTTGTCGGAGTAACAATAACATCTTTAAACATGTTATATACATAAAATGGTTAATTATACACTGATATATTTCACATAAACTACCTTAAATTTACCTAGAATGGTAATTATTTTGTAAATTACAATTAGGTAACCATTTAATTATTGTTTGCATTTTACATTACATCTATTGTTTAATGATATTTACTTATATTAAGATTTGCCTTCTCTTTAAAAATGCGAAATATATTCTGATTTCTGAAATATTTTTTTAAGGAATAATGTGTTTTCTAATACCGGTCAATTGTTGGCCTTAATGACCAATTTGTATTAAAGTAAGTACATATATTACTTTTAAATCGAACAATATGAAAATAATCAGAAATACGTTAATAAATAAATTTACAAGTTCTAAAATGTGACCTGTAACGCAAGCGAATTAAAGAGTGCATCGAGTCATGGGCATCGGAGTATTGCGTTCGGAGTACGGCCCCGGTGAATTTGCCGTACTGGAGTAAACCATTTGTGAACGTACGTTCACGCTGCAGGCAAAATGAGACGACAGAATCTGCACTGACACTCGTGCGGACGTAGCGCTTGCATTAATCTTAATACTCTGAAAATCAACGGCTGGCCGATTTTGCGGATACGAACTTGCGTAGTAGACATATATTAAATGAAAATAAACATCCGCATTTATAGGCCTTATACTGAGTGCTTATTAATATTACTGGCTATAAGCATATTATGTATTTATTATAAAAAATTCGCAATATTTTTTTCTCAGAAAATAAACATTTATAATATTTGTTTTAATTGAATTTAACGGTACGGCCCGGCCGACCCTGCCGCCCCCGACGAGCCGTCACTGCCGAGCAGACAAGTTCCATCCATCTCAAAAATTTGTAATATTGTCCATCATTTTGACAATACTAGCTGCGTGAGTAATTTTCAAATTAAAAGGGCTAAAGGAAATCACATTTCAACGGAAGAGATGAAACTCAACATTTTATGTTACGTAGAGGAGAACCCCATATCGTCGTTAAGAGTTATCGCAGCACAGTTTCAAATAAGTTCAGCTTCCGTTTACAAGACATTAAAAGAATTTAAATACAACGCTTACAAGTTTGCAAATCATCAGCAACTATCAAATGAGGACAAAGGCAAACGAACAGAATTCTGTAAAACCGTATGCAATTTAATTAACCTAACTTTATTTGGAATGTGTTATGTCAGTGTCACCTTTGTGTACTTGGATTCCTACATGCAATGCGTTGATGTGATTATTATAACATAGAACATAGACATTAACAATCGTATATTCTGAGTTAAAAAAAGACCCTGTTTAGTGTGTTGTTTTTTTAGCTTTCATACAATTTCTAATAATAATAATAACATCTACAAATACAATCATCGTAATTAAACACCGAAAAATTGAGGATTTTGAGGACAATTTTAAAATTAGAAATTCAAATTCGATTACAGAAGAAATAAAGCCCCTATAAAAATATTTTTAAATAGGTTCAATAGTTTTTGAGTTTTGAGTGAAAATGACTGTTGAAATTTTACCAAACTGGGCTGTTAAATTACCCGCTTGGAGGCAACTGAGCAGTGTCTCTCTAAAGTGATAAAATTAAACATATTGTATAAAATCTGGGCAGAAATACCAACGGTCGATAGCCCTTTTGATATGGCAGTGAATAATAATTCAAAAATATGTTTTAAATTGTTATGTATATATAATGTCAGATAAAGATATACTACTACTACTACTACTACTACTACTACTACATACTTGTATAAAATCAAAGTCGATTTATCAACAAAACTTAAGTACCGGGTGACTGTAAGTGATTGAAACTTTTTTTTATGGAGCAGTGTCTCATTGCACTTTAAAACCTAAATTAACCAGTTGGCTGTGTGACGACTATACTTGTCATGAACAATTGCCAATATTTCGTGTTATGTCGAGTAGGTACTTGTCATATTGCTATTTCTTCATGACGAGTATACTCGTCCAAAACTGCAAACAAGAAAAAATGGCAATATTTTGTGTTTATGTCAAGTACGCACTCATTATAACACAAAATATTGCCATTTTTCATGACGAGTAAACTCGTAAAACACAGTTAACTGGTTAATAGAATTAAACATATTGTATAAAATCGAAATTAATTTAACAACAAAACTTAAGCACCGGGTGTAAGCAATTGAAACTTTTTTTTTTTAACGGAGTTGGCATCAAAGAAATTGGCAGTACCGTGACGTAAGACCTAAGTGGTGCACGAGCACCTATCGTAGAATTCATTTAAAAAAATATATGATCTGAAAGTGAGGTTAGTTTCACAATAACAAACATCACACATTTTAATGGAACTTTATTGCCTAATGTCATTTGAGTAAAAACCATTTTGAGATTAAATTGTATACACACTATTATTAATTACAAAATGGAAATTATTATATCTCTTTATATTTTTGTAGCTACTAGGGGTCCTAATCATTCACAGCTTCTAACTTCTAAACGTCACAACTTTGATTCTTCAAAAAAAATCGCAACTTAGCAACTTCGATATTTCGAATCTTTGCAACTTTGAAGAATGAAAATAAACGAAGATAACTTCGAATACAGTACAATCGCGCAGAGGTGACAGTGACTCATCGCTCCATGTTGCCTGAATTAAGTTTCTAGTAAACGTATGTCCATAAAATTCGATTCAGTCTAGCAATTCTGCTCTTAACTAAATCGAAATCGGAGACGGTCAAAACCAGATACAAGCACGTGAATTTTGAGGTTAGAATAAATAGAATGAGAAAAGACATACGTTGCACTTAGCCCTTGAATTTACATATTGACATACGTTTCGTATTTCATTTCGTTTTTCTTAAGCATGCGAACGAGTATAGATATTTATCCAGACGCGATGATTAGATCGAAAAAGCATGAGTCACTGTCACCTCTGCGCGATTGTACTATATCGAAGTTTTCGAAATTTTCAAAGATTCGAAAAATGGAAGTTGCTAAAGTCTGTTCATATCCAAGAGTCAGTAAGTGTAAAAAAACGTCGGCTGCTCGTGGAGTTCTCGGCGGATTCACTTTGTATTTTGTGCCCGTGGACTGCAGAGCGCGCGCGGTACTGTGCGACCCTATGCAATCTCACAGGTCACGTGATTGTGTTTACACTTACTGCCTCTTGGATATGAACAGACTATAGACTTTTTTGAACAATCGAAGTTGGGAAGTTTCGAAGATTTCGAATTTTTGAATCTAAAAACCCTACAGTTAGGAATTTAAATTTGTATGGAATTTCAAAAAATATTCCCTCGAAAGACGAAACTTAAGATACCCATGCTGAGTTGCTGTAATAATAAATTAACATCAAACTGTATTGGCAAGGTAAAAGAACAATAACATATTTTGCAAAATTAATAGTTTTTTGTTAGTTTTTGAAACTATAATAATGATATAAATTACCTTGTTCATTTGTCAATATTCGACGAAATGAACTTCGAAAATTCTAAGCTTCGAATCTTCGAAATTTCAATCTTCAACAGTTCAACCTACGAAACTTCAATCTTCAAATCTTCGACACTCCAACCTTCGAAACTTCAATCCGAATCTTCGACACTTCAACCTTCGGAACTTCAATCTTCGAATCTTTGAATCCTTGATCATTTTCTATCAATCTTCGAATCTTCGAAGTTGGAAATTTTCAAAGAAAAATTCTACATCTATGCATTGGCATTGGCAAGCTAAAAAAATAACATATTTTGCAAAATTAATATTGTTTATTAGTTTTTAACTATAACAATGATATAAATTAACTTTTTCATTTATCAATATTCGGCGAAATGAACTTCAAAAATTCTAAGCTTTTCGAATCTTCGAAATTTCAATCTTCAACAGTTCAACCTTCGAAACTTCAATCTTCAAATCTTCGACACTTCAACCTTTTAAACTTCAATCTTCAAATCTTCGACATTTTAACCTTCGGAACTTCAATCTTCGAATCTTTGAATCCTTGATCATTTTCTATAAATCTTCGAATCTTCGAAGTTGGAAATTTTCAAAGAAAAATTCTACATCTACACCAATGAACAAAAAATAAATGTAAGATGAAAGTATTCATTGCCAACTTCACAAAAAAAAGTCTCAATTACAGCCACCTGTTACTTTTTACATTGATTTTTACGGATTGTCAAATTGTTATTATTAATATAAATTCGGCTACGGTGGAATTAAAGCCCTTTTAGAAACTAACAAAAGTCGTATAAAAAGTTTTTAAATCGATTCGATAGATTTTGAGTTAATGATGAAAGAAAAAAACATCAAAATTTCAACGAAATGAGCTTTAAAATAAAATCACCGCTTTAGAAGTGGCTGAAGTTGCTAAAATTGAAAACGTATGGTTTAATTTAAAGAACTATACGCGTCCCACGAATATTGAGAAAAAAAAATAAATCTAGCTTGTGTTTTATGAATTATTACCCGAAAACTACGATTTATCGCGATGAAGATGAACTTTTTTTTTATCTAAGAAAAATAAACATTTACTTCCAGTAAAGAATTAAAGCCCATGCCAAAGCTAAGAGAAAACATCTAAATAATTATTGAATTAGTTAAGTATAGCCGTCCCAAAATGTCGTGACACATAGCGCTGTGAACATCTTAAATTTCAAGAGAGGGACATAATGTAAATATAGACGCAGAATCGGTCGCGAAGTAATGATTCAGTTAAGCATAGCGATCGCAAAATGTCGTGGCACATTGCGCAGTGAACATCTTAAATTTCAAGCGAGGGACATAATGTAAATATAGACACAGAATCGGTCGCGAAGTAATGATTCAGTCAAGTATAGACGTCGCAAAATGTCGTGACATATTGCGCTGTGAACATCTTAAATTTCAAGAGAGGGACATTATATAAAGATAGACACAAAATCGGTCCCGAAGTAATGATTCAGTTAAATATAGACGTCGCAAAATATCGTGACATATTGCACAGTGAACATCTTAAATTTCAAGGAAGGGGACTATAGACTCAGAATCCGTCACGAAGTAATGATTCAGTTAAGTATAACCGTTCAAAATGTCGTGACACTTTACATAATGAACATCTTAAATTTCTAGAGAGGGACATAATATAAATATAGACACATAATCGGTCGCGAAGTAATGTTTCCGTTAAGTATAGCCGTCGCAAAATGTCGTGACATATTGCGCAGTTAATATCCTAAATTTCAAGAGAGGGACATAATGTAAATATAGACACAGAATCGGTCGCGAACTAATGTTTCAGTTAAGTATAGCCGTCGCAAAATGTCGTAACACATTGCGCAATGAACATCTTAAATTTCAAGAGAGGGACATAATGTAAATATAGACACAGAATCGGTCACGAAGTAATGATTCATCTTTAATTCGGTGTAGATTGCGCTACTTGAGACTCGAACGGTTGAAGAAAACATCTGAATAGTTTTTGAATCGATTCGAACATCAAAATTGGCTGTAAAATTACCGCTTGGCTCGAGCAGTTCCAACTGAAAACGTGTAGCGCGGCTCGGGCGAATAATTAAATAATCAAATAATGTTTTTCGCATCTTATTAAATAATATAAACGTTGTTAAATCGTTTTTGATTGAGAAAGTTGTCCATTATTCGGCCGAATCATTTTCTCCACAGGTGACGTCCAATTAAATAATAGCAAATTCATTGCCCAAAAGGTGGCGTCCAATCAAATAATAGCAATTTCATTGCCCAACAGGTGACGTCCAATCAAACTATAGCGGTTTCATTGCCCAACAGTTTAGTTGTTACTATGGTTACGATTCGTTTTTGTCAGCGAACTGCCGCAATTTCCAAATAGAAAAATTATTCGTTATAATTTAATACAAACAGAAAAATCTTTAGGTAATTATTTAATATGATGCGAAAAAGTATAGTATTCAACTCGTGAACAAGTTGGCCATTGCCACGAGGGTGAAGTTTTCACCCTCGTGGCAATGGCCAACTTTCTTACTCGTCAAACTACACTAAAATTTGGACGAAATATTCAGGTTGCCTTGGAAATGCCGAAGAACCACAACCTTTAAATTTTCGCGACGAGAAAACAATTTTACCGGCCGCGGCAACGTTTTCAAAAAAAAATCGAAAAATTGCAATTATTCCGTTATTCGAGCCAAATATCCAAAAATTAAAATTCCACGGGAACTACTAAAAAATTTACATCGGACGGACCCAGTCCCATCGTTACAGTTCCACTCCCGGAGCGGTGGAGAATTTTAGAGAAAAGAAATTGGTCCTCAATCACGCTTCGTCCTCCCCGGGTCTTCCACCATGCCTCACACAATACCGAGCGGATGGAACGTTCGTTTCGTGGTTAGTTTCCGTTTTGACAAATTAATTTTTGAACATTTCTCGATTTTTTATTTTCGCGGAAAAAATCGTAGCTTCTCTAAGAGATATCCCAAAAGGTTGAAACCTATGCACATGACGAGTGGAAAATCGTTGATGGTTCTAACCAGTACTACAAATTTAAAGAAAAAAAAAACAGAATGTGTTTTGTCCCCGTTTTTGAGAAATTAATTTTTGAACATTTTTCTAGTTTTTGTTTTCGCGCGGAAACATCGTAGCTCCTCTAATAGATATCCCAAGAGGTTACTCATGGACATGATGGGCGGAAAATCGTTGATGGTTCTAAATTATTTTTGATTATTTTTCTAATTTTTGATTTTGCGGGAAAAATCGTAGCTTCTCCAAGAGATATCCCAAGAGGTTAAAACTCACGGACAATACGGACGTAAAATCGTTGATGATTCTAATTCAGTACTACAAATTCAAAGAAAAAAAAACAGAACGTGCTTTGTCCCCGTTTTTGAGAAATTAATTTTTGAACATTTTTCTAGTTTTTCTTTTCGCGCGGAAACATCGTAGCTCCTCTGATAGATATCCCAAGAGGTTGAAACTCGTGGACATGACGGGCGGAAAATCGTTGATGGTTCTAAATTATTTTTGATCATTTTTCTAGTTTTTGATTTTGCGGGAAAAATCGTAGCTTCTCTAAGAGATATCCCAAGAGGGTGAAACTCATGGACATGACGAGCGGAAAATCGTTGATGGTTCTAACCAGTACTACAAATTCAAAGAAAAAAACAGAACGTAGTTTGTCCCCGTTTTGAGAAATTAATTTTTGAACATTTTTCAAGTTTTTGTTTTCGCGTAGAAAAATCGTAGCTTCTCTAGAAGATTTCCCAAGAGATTGAAACCCACAGACATGACAAGCAGAAAATCGTTGATAGTTCTTATTCAGTACTACTAATTCAAAGAAAAAAAAAACAAAACGTGTTTTGTCCGCGTTTTCGAGAAATTAATTTTTGAACATTTTTCTAGTTTTTCTTTTCGCGGGGAAACATCGTAGCTCCTCTAATAGATATCCCAAGAGGTTGAAACTCATGGACAATACGGACGGAAAATCGTTAATGATTCTAATTCAGTACTAAAAAATCAAAGAAAAAAAAAACAGAACGTGTTTTGTCCCCGTTTTTGAGAAATTAATTTTTGAACATTTTTCTAGTTTTTCTTTTCGCGCGGAAACATCGTAGCTCCTTTAATAGGTATCCCAAGAGGTTGAAACTCATGGACATAATGGGCGGTAAATCGTTGATGGTTCTAATTCAGTACTACAAATTCAAAGAAAAAAAAACAGAACGTATTTTGCCCCCGTTTTGAGAATTTAATTTTTGAGTATTTTTCGAGTTTTTGTTTTCGCGTAGAAAAATCGTAGCTTCTCTAAGAGATATCCCAAGAGATTGAAACCCACAGACATGACGGGCAGAAAATCGTTGATAGTTCTTATTCAGGACTACAAATTCAAAGAAAAAAAAACAGAACATGGTTGGCCCCCGTTTTAAGAAATTAATTTTTGAACATTTTTCGAGTTCGCGGAAAAATCGTAGCCCCTCTAGGAGATATCCCAAGAGATTGAAACTCACTGCCATGTCGATCGGAAAATCGTTGAAGGTACTACAAATGTAAAAAAAAACGTGTTTTGCCCCCATTTTTGAGAAATTAATTTTTGAGCATTTTTCGAGTTTTTATTTTCGCGTAGAAAAATCGTAGCTTCTCTAAGAGATATCCCAAGAGATTGAAACCCACAGACATGACGGGCAGAAAATCGTTGATAGTTCTTATTCAGAACGACAAATTCAAAGAAAAAAAACAGAACATGGTTGGCCCCCGTTTTAAGAAATTAATTTTTGAACATTTTTCGAGTTCGCGGAAAAATCGTAGCCCCTCTAGGAGATATCCCAAGAGATTGAAACTCACTGACATGTCGATCAGAAAATCGTTGAAGGTACTACAAATGTAAAAAAAACGTGTTTTGTCCCCATTTTTGAGAAATTAATTTTTGAGCATTTTTCGAGTTTTTATTTTCGCGTAGAAAAATCGTAGCTTCTCTAAGAGATATCCCAAGAGATTGAAACCCACAGACATGACGGGCAGAAAATCGTTGATAGTTCTTATTCAGAACGACAAATTCAAAGAAAAAAAACAGAACATGGTTGGCCCCCGTTTTAAGAAATTAATTTTTGAACATTTTTCGAGTTCGCGGAAAAATCGTAGCCCCTCTAGGAGATATCCCAAGAGGTTGAAACTCACTGACATGACGGTCGAAAAATCATTGATGGTACTACAAATTTAAAAAAAAAGCGTATTTTGCCCCCATTTTTTGAGTAATTAATTTTTGAGCATTTTTCGAGTTTTTGTTTTCACGTAAAAAAATCGTAGCTTCTCTAAGAGATATCCCAAGAGGTTGAAACCCACAGACATGACGGGCAGAAAATCGTTGATAGTTCTTATTCAGAACTACAAATTCAAAGAAAAAAAAAACAGACATGGTTGGCTCCCGTTTTGAGAAATTAATTTTTGAGCATTTTTCGAGTTTTTGTTTTCGCGCGGAAAAATCGTAGCCCCTCTAGGAGATATCCCAAGAGGTTGAAACTTATAGACATGTCGATCGTAAAATCGTTGATGGTACTACAAATTAAAAAAAAAAAACGTGTTTTGCCCCCATTTTTGAGAAATTAATGTTTGAGCATTTTTCGAGTTTTTGTTTTCGCGTAGAAAAATCGTAGCTTCTCTAAGAGATATCCCAAGAGATTGAAACCCACAGACATGACGAGCAGAAAATCGTTGATAGTTCTTATTCAGAACTACAAATTCAAAGAAAAAAAACAGAACATGGTTGGCCCCCGTTTTGAGAAATTAATTTTTGAGCATTTTTCTAGTAGTGCTATTACACGCAAAATCGTGTAATAGCACTAATCCAGTACTACAAATTTAAAAAAAATTGTTAAAAACTGAAAATGATTACCCGAAAACTATTATTTTAATTCTTTTTTTTTGGCATAGGTTTGACCATTCAGCCACTAACGATGAGAATATTTTAAATTAAAGACCCGTTTCAAGCGATGGCGAACTTTTTTATTCAAGAAACATAAATTTTAGTTTTCGGCAAAATTCGAGGTTATGTCTGAACTAAAAGGAAAAAAAAACTTAAAAGTTCTTAAATCGGTAGTGTTTGAATTAAATGCTATTGAAAAAAAAACATCAAAACTTCAACCAAATAGGCTAAAATGGCTGGAAAATGTGTACTGTAGCAATAATTTAATAGTAATGATATACATGGTGGAAATTTTAACTGGAACAAATTCGGTATTTATGAAATGAGAAGTACCAGAAAAAAAAATCCTCGGACACGTCGATTTTTGTTTTTTTATTGAGCACTTTTTAGCGTCTTCAAAAGTGGTATGACGCCACTAGTCTTTTACGTATGACGTCATAGATATATTTTTTTAATGGAAACATTTTTTTTTATTTCACTAAATTTGTTGCCCTTTTTTTACTATGTAAAAATATTTTGTTTTTTTTTATTTTTTGATTTACGAAATTGAAAAAAAAAGATTTCTTTTAATAAACTTATTTAATGTATCAAATGTTCAAAATGAGCACCGTTCCTCACAAAAAGCCAATCGGTGATAAAACGCATCCCTTACATTTTGACACATTTCTGGTGGAATTTGAACATTTGATACATTAAATAAGTTTAAAAAAAATCAATTTCTAAAATAAAAAAACAAAAAAAACAAAATATTTTTATAATTTTGAAAAACATAGACAATTGAAAATGTACACACACTAAATAAGTGTGACAAAAAGCTAATAGGTGATAAAACACATCCCTTGCATTTTGAAATATTTCTGGTGGAATTTGAATGCATTAAATAAGTTTTAAAAAAATTCAATTTCTGAAATAAAAAAACAAAAAAAAACAAAATATTTCTATAATTTTGAAAGATGGGCAATTTAAAATGTGCACACACTAAATAAGTAAGTCAACTTTTGTCCCCCAGATGTAATTGTAATACTTGCAAGCACTGATTTATAGTGTAATTGATAGAAACTGTCAAGATCTAAGAAAAAATGATTAAATGAATGAGAAACTAACTTGCACTTTTAGAATGATTCGCAATTCACAATTTTAAAGGCCCATTTTTCGAAATTTCTGTTTTTTTTTTGGGGGAATATTAAAAATATAAGTCAGTAGTTTTAAAGCTCTGGTAGAAAATATCTGGAAAGTATTTAAATCGAATTGTTACATTTTGAAATATGGGCGATTGAAAATTTGCATATACTTAATAAGTAAAAAAATACTTGCACGCCCGAAACTTTCACAAAAAATATGATTTTAAATATGAATTTTAGAAATTTCGCCCCCCTCCCCCATAACCAACTTTCAAGGCCGGTGGGTAGGGCTAAAGTTTACCCCTTACGAGGGCCTCGCGATAAAATTTCGACGAGCTTTACACGTCGATCGATGCCTAAACAACAAGGCTAACTTTTAAACCCGGAATCCTCGTTTCATCTCACCGCCACCGCCGCGCCGGGGGTGATTTTTCAAACCTAGATATTTTTATAATAAAGTCTCTTAAAGCTGTTTTACACTGCACAATTTATCGAACAAGAAATTAGTTAATTTGTTGTGCAAGTTAAATTGTTTAGTTTCATACAGTAAATTGTCCCTAGAATTGGATTAATTTTACAATTTGATTCAATTGCTGTATTTAATTTGCGTAAATTGTGTAGTGTAAATCGGCTTTAAAAGCTGTTTTACACTACACAATATATTGAACAAGAAATGAGTTTATTTCTTGTGCAAGTTAAATTGTTTAGTTTCATACGGTAAATTGTCCCAAAAATTTGAGTCAATTTTACAATCCGACTCAATTTATTGTATGAAACTAGACTAGAATTTAAATTCCGCAAGAAATAAACTCCTTTCTTGTTTAATACATTGTGTAGTGTGAAACAGCTTAGACTCTGGAATGGAAAAATTCAAAATGTGAAAACCAAGGGACAATTTGTAAATTTAAATTTTTAAATATTTTGATACATTTTGAAATATAAGCAATTGAAAATGTCACCCAAATGGATAGAAACAATGTCTTTTGGGGGTGGCTAGAGCAGACAAGCTGTCAAGATCTAGAAAAAAATTCAATGGATGAAAAACAAACTTGCATTTTTTAAATTATTCGCTATACACAATTTTTCAGATGACTATCACCGCCGGGGATGATTTTTCAAACTCAGCTTTTTGCTTTTTTAAGTCTCCAAGGCGCTAGAATCACCGACGATCTCGGTGGGTCTCCGTGAAATTATCTAGAAAAATAATATTTATAGTATTTTGAAAATTGCGACATCCAAGGCTAATTGTTTTATTCGGAACTGTATGAGAACACATGAAATGAATTACAAGCAACAAGCATAACTCCATAACAAGAGTGAGAATATGTACGTTCTACGATCAAAATTGATTTCAAATGATTTTCCATTATTTGGTCCGGTATATCTCAGTGAAATTATTTAGGAAGATCAGTGTAAAAAATTATTTTTTCTTATTTGGAACTTGAATCCCTGGTATTGGAATAGTAAAAGGCTAATGGTAAAAATCTGGATCGTGCATGAAGAATGTTTTCCAGTTATTAAATATTTAGTTACTTTCGTTAGTGATATTTTTAACTGCTTCACCAACACTTTCATGTTTTGAGTCATTATCTGCTTCTGAATATGTGTAATCGATAACCCCGTTACCATCTACGGGATACTCTGACAAGACTAAAAGAGCTCAAAACCAACGCCCAATAACAATGAATTGGGGTTTAGTGTGATTGATTTTTAGAAAATATTAAAGTTGAATTTTATTAATAGAATTTAAAATGATGTGTAAAAGCTGAAGCCTTCAGCATAAATAATAGTTAACGATTGATATATATATATATATCATACAATCGGTATTTGTTGTCTATTTTTCTCCCACATCAACTACGCCGTACTGACTGTATATAATGAATGTTACCATATAATGGTGTGGGTTGCTGACGAGACTAAAAGAGCTTAAAACCAGCCCGCAGTTGTCTGTGATGGAAAAACAAGAATAATTGGCGTTTATTATTGGAAATCATTTGTAAAGAAATGTTAAAGCTGAATCTGAAATTAAGGTAGAAAAATCTGAAAACGAAACAAATCATTACGTGCGTGTAACGGATACAAGAGCTAGTTTACTTAGTAATAATTTAATACGGATTATATCTTTTAATATTATACAATAAAACTGAATCCAGCTTGATATAATTTTTTTATAATAAAGAAAAGAAAAATCTAATAGGAGATAGATAGAGAAAACGATAGATGTTTATTACTTTATTATATGGTGTTTAAATGTTTACAGTATTCTTGTAGGAGTTAGAGTGTTTTCTAAATTTTTATATAATATAATGTATGTATTTTTTATTTTTGTATATTGAGAAGCTCAAGCTGTCATCTAGTCCCCCATATATATATAAATATAAATATATTTAAATAGATTATATACGAGATATAATCGTTTTTATAAGTGTTTGCATATCATAATAATCGGGTCTATTGTAAATTTTCGGGGTGTACGCCCTAGGTAATATTAAAAGAAAAGTATTCAGCCCGACTTTTATCATGGGTTCCTAGATGTTGATAAACAATATATTTCCGCTATATTTTATATTACCGCTTTTTATGTTTTACTTTTATTATTTTTTATCCGATTTATGTTTTTTTTTAAATTATTGTATAGTTGTTGAATTTAATACAATATATATATTTTGTTACGAGCTCATCGTTTTCTTTTAAAACAAACACTCTGTTTAACTGTAATTGTACCTGACAGACAAAATCAACGTAGTTGCATTTGAGCAGCGAGGAAGAAATAAATTAATTACCAATAGGTGCGTAATACAATGTGATAATAGTGAGGAGTTGTGGATGATTAGAAAAAAAGAATTTTCTAAGTCGCAGTAATCCTTAATTAATGAAAAGGAAAAAGTTTTCTTTTATATTTTATTTACGTGTAAACCCGAAATGTAAATACGTTGATTTTATGCATCACTAATTATGTATAGCAAAAACTTTGTTATATTGTAAAAAAAAAACGTGACTTTAACCTTCAACGAAAAAAATCTGTGTGCATCCATAAAACTGATTTTCTTGTATGATTGCGCTTAACTCATGTACGTCATCACTTTTTTTTTCGTTGTATAGCAAACTAAGATTTGGACCTATAATAATTATAGAAACACTTATAGTGAATAGATAGTGTCACGTGATAAAAAAAATATTTTTTTAAGCTTTCAAATATTGAGGCGTTGTGAACGCCATTAAACTTAAAAATGAATAAATAAATGATTATACGGGATGTGTTTTGCCTTTCGGGACGGTTGCAAAAAAAAAAAGAGGCAGTCGTCAACGGTCTTAGTGTTACCTGTCAGTAACTAGCCCCCGGCTTACCATCTTTAATCAACTCAAAAACGTCGAGGAAATTATAAATCAAAAGTTAAGTGATAACAATACGCGTGTGTGAGTGTGTGTGTGTTTGGATTCATTAAAAATGATAAACACGGGATTTATTAGAAAAAATAATAATAATAATAAAGGCTAGTCGCTAGCTACACAATGTACATGATTCATAATATAATAGATATTACTCAATTATTTTATATACTTGCTTGAATGTACTTTAGCATTTTATCTAAGATCTGTATATAACCATAGTTAGTGTTGTTCATATAATAATTAAAAAAAATAGTTCATTGTATCTACTTGTAATAGACACTAATCAGTAGGCATTTTTTATAGTTCAATTTTCGAAAGCCAGGGAATTTCAATGGCTGCGCCGTGGCCACAAAACAAAAAAAAAACGGTAGGATGCTAAAGGTATAAATAAATCTCAAAAGACTTGGTGGTCATGAATATATATATAAAAATTAACCGTGGGGACTGAAGCCCGCATAATAATGAATGTGATGGCCCTTTTTTTACTATCAAATATTAAATTAGTGATCTTGGACAGGTCCGTTGCGATTCGCTCAAATGATGAGGAAAAAAAATATGTTTGAGGGATTTTAGGAAATAGTGGGTCTGTCCTCCTACTCGTGTAATGTCACTATCTGTGTTAGTTTGTTATATCTATATCTAATATATTTGTGACTAACTGTAGTTATCTATATATTTATTATAGTGAGAAGGATTTTTCCATCCCGTTATATAATATAAGTAATATGTGTATAATAGTCTATAATTTTTCATATTGTTGTACGATTTTTAAGTTTATATTAAAATGTTTGTGCATTAATAATATGTATCTACTTTACCTAATCCTTGAAGAAACATATATTGCACTTTAATTTAATTATATTCAATTATACAGTTTAACTTGGTTACAAAATAGTTAACAAATCGACAAAGAGTGAATCACTGTCGAATTTTCTAAAATTATTAAATGAGCAAGTGCAATTGTGAACAACAAATAATTGAAATTGAAAATTGCAAACAAAGTAACATAGAATCTGAAAAACGCACATTGTTAACTAACAAGAGCGTAATAAACTTATTTTCAGAATCATTCAGAACTGTTTCTCACCGTCTCACACATGTGTCAGCTATTGTTTAAAATTTGATAATTAATAATATATACTAGGTGGCCAGAAAAGGTGTGATAATCTTCAGGTAGTGTGATTCGTTGATTAATTTTGGATAAAAAATCTAAATAAAAAAATATTGTATTCTTCCTCGTAACATCTCACGAGGTCATTAAAATATTAAACGTATCTCTGGAAATTAGTGTTATTTTCTATATATTTTGGAAAAAATCAATAGCACTTACAATCAATTACACATTTGTAAAATTTAAATGACATAGGTGATAAATAAATTGGAAACTTTAACAAATTAATAACTTCTTCAGAAGCATTTTTTTAATAAAAATAGACCTGGCAACTATATATTTTCATATGTAACCTTATTAAATTTCACTTGACTTTGACATATACTTGTCATAATTTATTTGTGTAAGTTTGTATAAGTTCATCATACTTTTTGAAGATGTACACATTCAACGAGTATGCAGATATGTACATGATATTTGGATTCTGTAATGCAACTAGTGCCAAAGATGAGTACCAAAGAAGATATCCAAATCGCCAACAGCCCTGCGTAAATACGTTTAGAAAATTAGACCAAAGGCTACGTACTTTTGGGTCGTTCGTTTATAATAACATAGATGGAGGGAGACCTCGGGAACGTCGCACTGTTCACCTAGAAGAACAGATATTGAATGCAGTTCAAGAAGATTCCAATATTAGTACGAGACAAATAGCTCAACAGTTAAATGTCTCCAATAAAACAACAGTCCATGCAGTATTGAAAGAAAATCGAATGCGTCCATTTCATGCAAGAAAAGTTCAACCACTGTATGAAAATGATAACGAGCGTAGACGTATGTTTTGTGACAGGATTTTAGATCAAATTCGGGAAGAATCAAATTTTTTATTTAAAATTCTTTGGAGTGATGAATGTACATTCACTAGAGATGGGGTATTTAATTGTCATAATTATCACTTTTGGGCAGAAGAAAATCCTCGGGCGGTTAGAGAAATGGGACATCAAAGGAAATTTTCAGTTAACGTCTGGCTTGGTATTCTAAATTTACGTGTAATTGGGCCTTTTTTTATTCATCAAAGATTAAATGCCTTAAATTATGTAAATATTTTAGAGGAAGTTTTGGAGAATGTTCCACTAAATTTAGTAAACAACATGCTGTACATGCATGATGGTGCACCACCTCATACAGCAAGAATTTCAAGAGAATGGTTGGACGAACATTTTCCAAATAGATGGATTGGGCGCAATGGACCCATACTATGGCCAGCAAGGTCGCCGGATATGAATCCACTTGATTTTTTCGTTTGGGGATTTTTAAAAGAAAAGGTGTATGCAACACCTCCAGTGGACAATGTAGGCGTCATGAATAGAATTCGTGTTGCAGTGGAATTAATTACTGAAGAGATGTTGCTCCGAGTAATTAATTCTATCCCACGACGGCTCCAGATCTGCTTAGAAACGGATGGTTATCAATTTGAACATTTACTTTAATCTTTCATTTTTGATGTATACTTCAAATATTAATTTTTGTAGATTTGTTAAATTTATGATTATTATTAAATTAAACACTTGTTTGATCCATTGTTGCCAAATTTACATTTCTTTAAATTGACTCGTGAGGAGTTATAAGCCACAATACAATATTTTTTTACTTAAATTTTCTGCTTGAAATTAATCAATTAACCACTTTACCTAAAGATTATCACACCTTTTCTGGCCACCTTGTATTTCTAACTTTTTTATATACACTCACTTTCGTATGAAATGCACCACCCAGAAAGAATAATACGATTGATGCAAAACTTGGTGAAAACAATTGTTTATTCGTCGGTACAAAATGATTAAACTCTCAATGAAAAAAGTTGAGCCGTTGAGGTTTTTCCGACATGGTTATCTTAAAATTCCTCAACTTTAATAATAATAATAATCTTTATTTAGCAATAAGCTATCTAAATACACACTTAAAATAAAAAATATGCACAATATATAAAATTTTAAAACAATTTTAGTAATGATAATGTAATAATCTTAAAATTATATATAATAATATAATCTTTATTTAGTAACATACACATATAAACTAAAAAATATGTACAATATATAAAATATAAAAAAACAATTTTTGTAACGATAATATAATAATCTTAAAATTTTAAAACTATAATATATATTTGTACTATATTAATAGGAACTTGTATATATATAAATATACACATATGCACACACATTTTCACACACACACACACACACACATACATATACATATAAAAATTGGTATATCAGTCTTCTACAAGTTCTTCAAATATTCTTTTAATAATATTTTAAATTTATTGACACTTTTCCCTTCTTTTATATGTCTAGGTAGTTTATTATACTCTGCAGCTGTCCCATTTTCATATGGGCATTGAAGAATATTTACTTAGAATTTATCAGCTGTTTTGTCATGAAGCTGTCATTGACAGTTCATAATGCTCGGAGTGAGACATCCATTTTTTTCCCGAACTTCGGAGTTTGATAGTGGTCGAAATTGGCAGAAGAATCTCCTGGTCAGAAGAAGGTATACAGCGACATCGTCCGGCTGGAAGACCTCCCCAACGTAGTAACGCCCGTGAAGATCGAGATTAGATTACTTTATTTACGGAATAGTTCCATTACAAGATATAAAATGTTTAAAAATAGGTGAGACAAATAAATAATAAAGTAATAGATTAACGCGATTCCTTATTCTGTTTATAGGGTTGTTCAAATTGTATTTAGTTGTGGTGTTATAAATATACAATACTGGTGTATGTCTTACAACATAATTTGGAATATGAAAGCTGAATTATTCCAATATATATACCGGGTGACCCAGGGATCTGTAAAAGCCCCATAACTTATTTGCTATTTGAGATATCGACTTCTAGTTTTCATGAACTGGTACCCACACTTATTCTGCATATTTTAAAAATATGTATGTTTTTGTACAGGGTGTCCCAATATACATAACAGACCAAAGTTATGTTTTTTTAAATGGAACACCCTATATTTTATACCTCATTTTCAACCCTCTTGAGAAGCTGATAAAAATAGTATAAGATACTTTGGGTCTATTATGGACGGTTGGTTAGTTATGGGCAAATTTGTGGCAAAAACAAGGACACATTGCAAAGTTGCAGAAGCGCTCCTAGCAATGCTAGCGTCGTTTTTTATACATTAAAGAATTTTCCACATCATGAAGAATAATACAAATCGGCTTTAGTTCTTTTTTATTTATAGTGCTATACAGGGTGTCAACATACGCAAAACAATGGATAACTTTTTTTTTTCAAATGGAACACCCTATATATCTTGCCACCAATGCATGCAATTTTTAATAAGCTTTCCAATGATGTACAATTTGTATGATGAAATATTAAGGATTCTTGAGATTTATCCATAAAAACATTTTTCTTTTGTCACCTCCTGCTCATTTTTGTATTTTCAGCCAAAACTATGCATTTTCTGAAAAAATAATAAGAGACCAAAGTTGTAGAGCGGAAAATTTTCGATCGATATAAGTCTTTCGACTTTTCCAATAATGCGTGCATTGCCCGCCAGAGTACGCAAAATCGTGACCGTATATGCATTTTAGCGTTTTTCTCAAATTTTTTGTTAATTAATTGCACTATACTTTATTTTCCACGTCCTCTAGCAGAAAAACGGCTAATTATAGAAATATTCAAATGACCTACATCGATTGAAAATATTCCGCTCTACAACTCTTAAAAGAAACAATTTTTGCCCAAAATGCATAGTTTTCGCTAAAAATGCAAAAAACCATTGAAAAACGCAAAAATTGATATATACATTTTTAATTTGCATTTTTAGGGAAAACTATGCATTTTTGGCAAAAACTGCTTCTATTAAGAGTTGTAGAGCGGAATATTTTCAATCGATACGGGCCATTTGAATTTCCCTATAATTTTCCGTTTTTTCGGCTAGAGGGTGCGAAAAATAAAAATTAATAAAAAATTTGAAAAGAAAACTGTAAAATGCATATACAGTCAAGATTTTTCACGCTCTGGCGGGCAATGCAAGCATTATCCTAAAAGTTGAAAGACCTGTACGAATCTGAAATTTTTCGCTCTACAACTTTGGTCTCTTATAATTTTTCCTGAAAATGTATACTTTTGGCTGAAATTCCAAAAATCTGCAGAAGGTGGCAAAAGAAATATGTTTTTATTGATAAATCTCAAGAATCCTTAATATTTTGTTATACAAACTGTATATCATTGGAAAGCTTATTAAAAATTCCATAGATTGGTGGAAATTTATATAGGGTGTTCCATTTGAAAAAAAATAGTTATCCATTGTTTTGCGTATGTTGACACCCTGTATAGCACTATGAATAAAAGAGAACCAAAACCGATGTGTATTATTCTTTATGATGTGAAAAATTTTCTAGTATATAAATAAAGATTCTATCTTTGCTAGGAACGCTTCTGCAATATTTTCAATGTGTACATGTTTTTGCCACAAATTTGCCCATAACTAGCCAACCGTCCATAATAGACCCATACTATCTTATACTATTTTTATCAGCTTCTTACGAGGGTTGAAAATAAAGTATAAAATATAGGGTGTTCCATTTAAAAAAACATAACTTTGTTCTGTTATGTATATTGGGACACCCTGTACAAAAACATACATATTTTTAAAATATGTAGAATAACTGTGGGTACCAATTCAAGAAAACTAGAAGTCGATATCTCAAGTAGCAAATAAGTTATGGGGCTTTTACAGATCCCTGGGTCACCCGGTATATATGGTGCATCTATCAGGTTATTAAATAATTTGTATGCAAAGGAGCAGTCATAATAGTTCATTCTATCTGCCAGAGATGCCAATCCAAAGTATTGCCGTATGCACTCATAGTTGTCTCGGGTAAATGAAATATTGCAGCGATGGCAAAGCATTTTAATGAACTTTGTTTGGACATTTTCCAATCTACGAATATGTGTTTTGTAAGCAGGTGACCAAACCACCGTACAATATTCCAGAACAAAGCGTATCAAGGACACATACAGTATTATCATGGGTCGGGAGTCACTGAACTGCAAGGTATTTGTATTGATGAATAATAATTTGTTAGATTTCGATATAATGTATTCTAAATGATCTGTAAATGTAAGTCGTTCATCTATTATTTATTATACCTAGGTCTTTCATCTGTTTGGTGTAATCTAGGGTTTTATCGCGAATAATCTAACTGTAACGATCATTTTTCATTTTTCTTGAAAGTCTAATTGTTTGACACAGCCAAATTAAATTGTAACCCATTTTTGGAGCACCATTCATCAACGTTATTGAGATCATGTTGGAGCTGCATGCAGTTTGTTTCTGAATTTATTACTTTGAACATTTTTAGATCGTCGGCAAAGAGTAAAGAGGGAGAGTGTTTAATCACTTGTTTTACATCATTAATGTATAGGGAAAATAATATTGGCCCCAAGTGTGATACCTGAGGGACCCCAGAGGTGGCACTTATATCCCTAGAATACTTGCCGTTTATTTTTACTCCAAGATTGCGTTCGCACAGACAGGAGCAAAGCCATGACTTAAATGGATCAGCAATCCCTGTTAATGAAAGTTTCTTTATCAGAAGCTCGATATTTACTCTATCAAAGGCCTTGCTCAGATCTGTGTAAATACAATCAACTACTTTTCCTGAAGACAAACTGGGTAAACTCCAACAGATTTGTTGCAGTTGTTCTTCCCTTATAAAAACCATGTTGTTCAGGTATAATAAGATTTTTCTGCACATCATATAGTTGGTCTGTCACTAAACCTTAAAATAATTTTGATACAGCAGATAGTTTGCATATTCCGCGATAATTCTTTACGTTTGTCTTAGAACCACTTTTGCAATGTCCGATTTTTCCATTCTGTAGATAAGTGACCACTTGATAGGGATTTATTGAAAATTAGATGTAGAGGATACACTATTGAGTGAGAGCATTGCATTATAAATTTGTTCAGGACACCATCTGGTCCACTGCTTAAAGATCCATCTAGTGAGTTAATTTTGTTTAAAATTTCCTCTAGTGACCTGCATAGATAACACTGGGCAACAAAATGTTTGTTGCATTGATAACTTGTTCTAGCATAATTTTGGTGTGCTGAATCCATATATGATGTTATTTTTTCTCCCTGAGCTATCGTTTTTATGCAATTCAACATTGAACCGTTTTCGAAATTTGCATATTTATTATACATATTACATGCATAACAAGTCATAAATCACATATGAGCGTAGAAATATAGTCATATTATGGGCAGAGAATAAAGGTAGATACCTTACAGTTCATCTATGTTCTATTCCGGCAAAAATTTGCGCTTGTAGCTCTTACGTTTGTGCACTTGCTCAGGGCAATCTCGATTTATAGTTCAGCAGTAGTCCGCCATTATATTCCTGTTCCATCACCGCTGATAGAGCTCTTCAATGATCATTAGGTCCTGGTTGAAGCGTTCACCTTGTTCGTCACTTACAGCCCCAAAGTTTTCTGGGAATTTAGCAAGGCTACTCTTCAAGAAATGGACCTTGATGCCAGTGACGGTTCGCGGGGTTTTTTATGGTACGGCCGAGGAACAAGAGGTGGTAATAGAGATAGGTAGGGTCAGTTGCAGAGACGGCTGGCTGCGTGACTGCACCTATCTGTATTACCACCTCTTGTTCCTCCCGTACCAGAAAAAAAACCGCGAACCGTCACTGCTTTGATGCCCATGTTGCACCTCAGTTAGCGGAAAGACAACAACTTCCAGTAAACAAAACGTAGTTAACACACAAGTCACACGTCGAATTATTGTTTTCCTCTCAACGCGTTCGAGAAGAAAAGTGTGTTTTCTGGGCGAAAAAGGTGAGTAATTTCAACGCGGCAACTAATGATGCGCCCGTACACGCTAGCTCGACACCGATTCAAAATATCAACAAAAGGAAAACACCAGGTTATTAATGAGGTTTTTTGCTACAAAAGTATGCTGAACTAAATTTAAATAAAACAGAAAAATGAGGCGAAAATTTTCGATGTCGAAATTGGCCGAACGCCGCGATTGGACAGTCATTCCTTGGCACCTGGGTACAATTATAAAAAACGGAATCGGGAGGTTGTTCGTGAGAGTTCTGGCTACTAAATTTTGAGAAAATAGAAAAATGAGGCAAAAATTTTAGATGTCCAAATTAGCCGAACATGCGTGATTGAGCAGCTATTCCTCAGCACCTGTGCACAATATAAAAAAACGAAAACCGGGAGGTTATTTGTGAAACATTTGGCTACAAAAGTGGGTCAACCCCATCGCTCTAACGTTTTTCATTAGCGAGTAATTAAATAAATTCAACAAAGAGTACAGAAATAATGAAAAATCAAAGTGTCAAATTGCATGATTACCGTAGCTTGCAGAAGAAAACCGATTCCAGATTTGAAATCAGCATTGTCAAAATACTCAGAATCAGTTAAAACATCTCATGCAACAGGATTCTTTTTTTTGTTGCCCAGTGTAATAAATGTATTAACTCTTCTATGGTATCTTAATAATAATAATAACTTTATTGCCCAACAGTGTACACCAATTACTGGACAATATAACTTACAAAATATGTATATAACTTTAAAATTAATATTCAATTAATATTAAATAATAATCACTAGGAAGAAATCCCCACTATACAAAAATATCATGAAACATCTTATTTGCATTTCTGCTCATGCTGAAGATCTTCTGAATCTTCATGATTACTAATACTTTCTGTACTAAAAACAGACTCGAAATGACCGGCGAATATTTCAAGTATTTTATCTATATTATTGGCTTGTTTTCTTCATTAAACATTACATTAGGAATGCCACTACTTTTTTTATTTTCGTTAATATACTTCCAAAAATATTTCGTGTTACTAACAATTTTATTTTAAATATTTCTGATGTGCTCTTTTTTAGAGTTTCCGATCGCATTTTTACACGATCGGCTTCTGAGACGAATGGCCATACAGAACCGATTTCAAACAACTATTGCCATAGATTTGGAAAGAGCAGTAAATCGCCAGATTTCAATGGCGACCATTTATCGACGAATTGCATCCTGTGGCCTCCATTCTTACCGTCCGTTTAGACGTCTTCCACCAACCCGTTTCACCATTGGTTAGTGAACCTGAGATGGCAACATCTTCATCCACTTGAACAAAGTCAGAAAAACTCACACCGCTGATGTCGACTCTAGTGGTTCTATTGCTGGTTCCTCATCATCCGTAATTATTGGAAGATTTTCCTGATCTTCTTTTATGAAACAGGATTTTTTGAAGCAGTTGAGAATCGTTAGGGGTGTTACAGCTCTCCATGCCTTGTCAATCAGTCAGAACCGTAATATTTGCAGTTAGCTGCTTGTCGAGAGATTAAAAAACGAGCTTAACAATTTCTTTGCGATAGAAGTCTTAAAATTATGGATGATCCCTTGGTCCAATGGTTGCAATTTGGAAGTTGAATTCGGCGGAAAGAAGTAAAGTTCTACGTTGGACAATGTAGGACTGTTGTGGACAATGCAATTGTCTAAAAAGAGTAAAATTTTCCGCTTTTGTCGTTTCATGTCCCCATTAACTGTTAAAAGTCAATTGTTAAGAAGTTCCGTCATCATTCAAGCTTTTTTGTTAGCACGATAATCAGAAGGAAACAAAAAAATTCACTCCTTTAAAACATCGCGGTTTCATTGCTTTTCCTATCACTAAGGGTTTAAGTTTTTCCGATCCGTCCATATTTACTGCAAGTAAAACTGTCAACCTCTCTACTATGTTTTCCCCCATGACATTTTTCATCTTTAAACGTAAGCGTCTTGTCCGATAAACATTTGAAAAATAGGTCAGTTTCATCAGTATTAAAAATGTCTCGGGCATTATAGTTTTCAATCAAAGACTTCAATTTACCGTGACAATCTAAGCAAACTGCATCATTAACATTTCCACTTTCCCCACAAACTTTTTTAAACACATCTCCATTTCTCTTTTTGAAATTTGTTCACTCGACGCAGAGTTTTTGATGCTTAGAGTACACGCGAACTCTTTTGCTTTTTCCTTTAACGAGTTTCCGCTAATAGACACTTTTTGTCCTCTACACTGTCTTAGCCAAACGACCAGGCTTTCTTCCAGACGAGGAAATTCACCGTTAGTAGTTCTTTTCCGTACTCCAGCAGTTTGAGCAGCATAAATTTTCTCCTGGTGCTTTATTATGGTTGAGAGTACTCGGAGGAATCTTAAATTCTTTTGCAACATCACTTTTCTTCTCACCTTTTCTTTTCAGCAATCGTCAAGCATTTATACTTTTTAGGACTCATAACTAACACAAACTTGTAATCTGTATACAACCCACGAAAGAGTAACAGTAACTGAAACTTAACTAAACAAACCAATGCGTGCGGAAGTTTGTGTCAAACTAATCATTACAAAAACAAAGGCTAGTGAATGATTATACGAGTTTGGACTTGTCTCAAAATATACTTATGGACCTCTGCAAGTTCTGTAATCTTTCTCTCTCTTTCTGTATGCAACTTTGAATTGTCAAGTGTTTGACGCCGATAAGTTCGAATTAACGCGTCGTTTTGTTACGTAGCGATGATTTTTTCGTTCGAATTACCAAGTGCATAAAAATGTATTGATTTAGTTCAAAACATGAAGAGATTTTCTAGGGAACTCGTGATAACTTTGAATTACATAGAGGTTCGAATTAACGCAGGTTTGAATTAAGGAGAGTCGACTGTAATAAAATATGGATTATTCTGTTGGCAAAACACAAGCTCTATCTCGTGCTTCGAGTAAGAACTAGATTTTGCCGCTGAAACGCCAACTGGCAATTGTAGCAACAACTTATATTTTGACGCCAAAACAACAGCTCTATCTCGTGCTTCGAGTAAAAACAAATATTTTACCGCCACCTCACGCGTCTAGTATACGTACAGTACGTACGTTTTAGCGCCATCTAAAGCGAATAGTACGTAGCGATATTTTACCCCTAAAACTTCTCACTTCTCACCCAATATTAAAAGCACCCCTTTTACTTAAAGGATATTTGCATATGTAAACATAAGCATCTCTTACTAAATCAGCGTTTCTTTAAATGCGATCCGCAGACATGGAGATTTTTTTCTTGGGGTGCGAATTGGATGGAATTGGAGCAGACCCGACAACAAATTTCACCACAATACTGTACTCTTATATCGTATTTGTAGACTCACCTTATATATATACTTTGTTCAAGTGGAAGTGATCTAAATCTCCTTAACCCCATCGAAGGGTATGCCCGATGTTGCTGAAAATGTACCTGAAAACATATAACAAAGGAATCTGGTAAAGAAACTAGGGAACTAGAGATTTAGGATAGGAAAGTTAAACAATAGAGAGCAGCGGCGGCTCGTGGATGATCGGCGAGGAAGCTACAGAAGAAAATTTAACCAAAACAGCAGAGCTTCCTGAGTAAGTAGCGCAGCATGGACGGCATCCCTGTCTTAGCCTCCAATACGAACATCCACGAGCCGCCGCTGATAAAAAAAGAGTAAGCGTTTTGCACTGCGGGAAAATAATAATACAAACTGCTATTTAGTTAAAACCTCATTTTATGTATGAAAATATCTCTTTTATACACATACGATCAATTTGGTTATTGAAATAAGAACTAAATAAGTCTAATCAAAGTAAAATAAACATCTTCATGATGCCGCCTCAAAATAGATATAAATAAACGCGTCATACCTGGAAACAAATACCTCTAGGAAATTGTCAAAACATTTCACCAATCCACACATCAACAAATATGCTATTGTCTTAACTCTACGAGATGCATGTAAGAATACCTGCGCCAATATCTGGAGGCGTGTGGAGGTAACGTTTGCGCAGAGTGAGAAAGCATTCGGAGAGAATACTTTCTCACTCTGCTCACTGAATTGAATAGGCGTCCCCTCTCTTGAAATTTAAGATGGTCACTGCGCAACATGCCTCGAGATAGTTGTACGGCTATAATGTTCCCTGTAATTTTACAAATGCCTGTGCAGTACATTTATCAATCAAAATTGACACAACAATAAATATAACCTATAACTTTAAAACGCACCAGATGACTTTTTGAATATTTTTATTAAATCGTATCAGTATAAAACGTGTGCCTATGTTTTTGAAGTAACTTTCTTGTAAAATGGTAGGCGTTAAACAAATATAGTATGTTAAGCTATTTCTATGGAATCGGGACGTAACAGTTCCTCTTGTTCAGCAAAAAGAAAGAAACAAAGTGCATTTTATTATTAATAGATGTGGGAAAATAAACTTTGACACAGCACAAATCGTGATATTGTGAGGTGCGAGTCTCTGAATTTTGTTGCCAAATTGGCCATGCCTGAGAGAAAAACAGCAGTCATGTCTGAGATTTTTTTTTATTTCAACTGAACTAATCTAGTCATGACATAACATGAATTGTCATTTTAAAAACAAACTGAGAAGTCGAAACATTTTGTGTTATTAAATGTCTTTTATGAACATGGTGGGCATATAACCCTTCTTACAATTTTTTATTTTCTCCAACTAGCCCTTTTTTCGTAGATATTAGTTCCAAAAGC
This sequence comes from Ocypus olens, assembly GCA_910593695.2. Taxonomy (NCBI): domain Eukaryota; kingdom Metazoa; phylum Arthropoda; class Insecta; order Coleoptera; family Staphylinidae; genus Ocypus; species Ocypus olens. Next base: position 12,711,440 of record OU343053.1, on the reverse strand, counting down.
CTGTGGGCTAAATGTCCAAATTTTTAATATGCGACGTTCGTAATTTCTCTGACCCAACTCCGAATGAAAATTTTGTGGCTTACGATATTTTATAACTTATAGGTTGTGTTCATTGTTGATGGTCGTTTGTGATTTAGCTAAATGTGAGCGTGCAAATACAATCCGTGTGATGTATGCTTACACTTTTACAATTTTGAGTAGGTATGTACTGTAAATAAAGGCTAAATCGCAATATAGGTACCACCTCCGTTAAACTTTGATCATAGTGAGCCCGCAAAACTAAACAAAAGAAACCACAAATTGTTAAACATTTCGACACTGGAATCGTGAATTCAGCGCCTGCGCGTTTTAGGTGGGTACCAATATTGAGATATAGTTCTTTGAATCATCTATTACTGTCTTTTTTTTTTTTCGTATTAATTTAAAACCCAATAATAAAAAAATATTAAACAGTTTGCCAATATATAAAAAAAATACAATCAAACATATGATTTGTTGATAATAATTTAAATTTGCACATTTGTTAACAAATATTTCACATCCACCGAAAAATTAGACTTTTTTAACATCTATAGTGACAAACACTAGAAAGTGAAAAGTACCAACATGGCCATGAATAATAAGTAATTTTGCAATGCATTAGGTTGAAACTGACAGGGGTATAATTTTGTGTTCTTCTTGTAATTATGTCAATATATGAGTCACCCGTCGGGTAACTAAAAGTTTATAAAACAAGCACTGGATACCGGTATACTTCCTATATATTCATACCCTACCAACAGACACATTATTTATAGGGTGTTTTTTTTATTGTTCTTGAGTTTTAACTATTTTTCTAATTTCTGCCATGGACAATGTTCTAAACAATTTGAGTGCGATTTTTCTAATAAATTAAAATTACAATTTTTACATTTCCCACAAAGTTTCATAAGTACTACTTTTTGTGGTGAGTTACTTGGCAACCTGTCACTCAAGTTGTCAAAAAAAGTCTAATCTATGGGTAGATCTACTTTACCAAATATTCACTATTGAAGAGACGGTTGTCAATAACCTTGACAGTACATGTGAGAGTATGCTGGTATTAAAAGAAACTTAACGAAATACCAATTATTAAAAATACAATAGTCTATCCATAAAGGTATACTAAATTAAAAAAAGAAATATATAATATGTACATTATACAGGTGATTGGTGTGGTAAATAGATTGGATTTAATTTTTTGTTCAAAACAATATTTATCAAAAGTTGGTAGAATTGAAAAATATTTAACTAGCTATTATAAATAGTAACCTGTGACTAATATAGTCAATATAGTTCTGAAAATACAAATTATTCCTCTCGCATCTACCATGACCCTTTCAACAATGGAATTGAAATTAAACAAATTATTCCAGTACGCAGGATAGTTCAGTTAACAACAACGGATATACAAATATAATAGTTAGGCTTACCTTATAAGAAAATAAAAGAACACTAAAACCCAAAAAATTTTAAACTTTATATACAGCCCGCTAGTGATTTTTGGACGTCTAAACTGTGTGCGGTGTGACTAAAACGGATGATTGGTGATGATGTGGTTCCTTAACTCTTTGGGAATATCGTAACCAGTGTGGCAAATGGAGCAGGAGTACTTGTACACCCTCGCGGATTTCGGTTGAGGGCTGGGTTTTGGTTGAGGGACGATTGTGGGGGTTGGCACCGAGGTGTTCAGGCGCTCGTGCACTTTGAGGTGGATGGTGAGAGCGTTTTGTTTATCGAAAATGCGCTCGCACTGGTTGCACTCGAACTTACCCACGGTCGTATACTCCGGATGCTTCTTGTTTATGTGGATGTTAAGATAATCATTGCGGCTGAACACCTTGTTGCAGTACTTACACAAGACCCCTGTTTTGTTGTCCTTGTAGTGCAGCCGTTCATGTGTCTCGGCTTCGGCACGCGAATTAAACTCCAGGTTACAAAAGGAACACTTAACGGTTAGAATGGAGGTGTTGATCTTTCTGTGAATTTCCAAAATATGCAGCTGTAAGGTGGTGTCGTCGTCAAAGACCCCACTGCAAGTTGTGCACTTATAACCCTCGGATTCGACTTCTTCCCCGTTGGTTTCCTGTTTAATCGCCAGCTTACTACCTTTGGTCCTCTTATGCCAACCCTGATGAGTGTTAAGCGCCCCCGCGGTAGCAAACATTTTCCTGCACACAGTACACGAATACTTATTAGCCTGCAACTTCATGTTCCTATTATTTGAGGTCTCTTCATGCTCGTTCTCCATGTGCTGGTTCAAACTTGCGACGGTGGTGAAGGGGATTTTGCAATATTTACAATAAACCGGTTTTCTGTTGATTTCCTCCTGTGGATCCATTGAGTACATAAAGACTTTCCTTGGTTTCTTTGTCTCGATGATCTCCACCTTTGGTTCCAACTCGTGCGGCGAGTCCTCATTCATGTGCTCCTGCTTGTGCCGGTTCAGCTCACCCAAGCCGTGGCAAGCTTGATGGCATATATCGCACCAGAACGTTTTTTGGTATTTACCTTTAGTATACGCTCTGGAGGGACTCACGTTGATTCCATGAGATTTCATATGGGTTTTAAGGTTGTATCGATTAGCAAACACCTTAAAGCATCTCTTGCACGTGTGGTAATCAGAATCTTCGGCTCCCGATGAGGGAAGTTGAGACTTGTAAATATTCATAGCCTTCAAGGCATTCCTTGTGTGCATCTGTTTGTGCATTAAATAAGCAGGTAGCGTGGTTATCACCCGGCCACACTCATCACAAGGTTTGGGGAAATCTTTGTTCGTCCGCCTGTGCGGGTGATAGCGCTTATTATGAACCCACAACCCTCTCGAGCTCGAGTACACCTTGTTACAATCATGACAAGCGTATTTCCGCAATTTGGAATCCAGCTCATCCCCCCTGAACTCCACTCCCTCCTCCTCCTCCACCTCCAGCGTCGGCATTGTGTCGTGCAACTGCATATGCGCCTGCAAATCCTCATCATTTTCAAACTGCCGATCACACAGTTGGCACATGTTGTTCCCAGGACTGGCGTTACTCTTGTAATTCATCGTATTTGGATCCCTAGTGAGGGTGATGTTAAGGTGTGAATTCCTATGTTGCTCGTACTCGCTGTTAGTGGTAAACTCCTTGCCACACTCCTCGCAGGTGTACCGATGGTTCTGCCGATGTGTCTCCAGCATTTGCGGATTTTTAAACGACTCCCCACACTCGCTGCACCTGTAAATTAACCGGACCGGCCGTGTAGTCGAGTGCACTGTATTCAAATGCTCCTTCAGCTCGATGTTCAACCTAAACTTCTCCGGACAATCAGGACACTCCAGTTGTTTCATATCCTGATCATGCACCCGCCGGTGCCTCAACATGTTATGGTAATTACTAAACTCGCTCCCGCAGACATCACAAGAATTCCTATTATTATCATCAATAGTCTCTACGCCATGAAACAACTTCATGTGCTTCAACATGTTATGATAACTGGTACACCCTTGTTGGCACACTGTGCAACTAAACGCTGGTTTAGTAGACTGCACAGGCAGGGACAACGGATTAACCACTTTAATATCACGCGGCTCTCCATTAAACTGCTGCTGCTCCATTTTAATCATCGCCAATTCCCTCTGCATAAACTGTTTGGGCGGCTTCTCCCTCTCCAGTTCCTTCTGCTGCCGCTCCTTCCCGCTAACCAGCATCCTTCTGATCTGCATGTTGTTCAGCACGAGGAAATTCTGGTGAAGCGGCATAAACTCGAAAGCATCGTCGTTATCGTGAAAATCCTCACAGTGCTGCCTGAAATCATCCAGACTACCCGATAGCGTGAAACATATATCGCAGAAATAATTTATGTAGCACGATTTATGTATGTGTTGAATGTACTCGTCACTATTTTCAAAAGTTTTCGTACAACTACACGTATACGGCCCAGTTTCAGGTACGTGCACAGAGTCGACGTGCTCACAATAGTCAGAGTAAAACGAATACATGAATTCACACTGCGTGCACTTATAATTTTGGTACAACCGAATCTTATCGTCGGTGCGCGCGCGCATCTCAATCAACCTAATCAAATCCTCGTATTCGACTTTAGGACACTTCATCTGATGACGCATTTTCCCAGACCGCCCGGGATACACAATTAAACAATTGTAGCACGTATATGGCGTGAACCAAGTGTATAGCTGTCTTAAATGGCCGAGCAGCTTCTTCCAGGAACCGTAGTTTTGGTTGTGGCAGCAGCAAGTCGCCCTCTTGAACATGGTCAGCATAACCCTGTTCTTCTCGAGGTAGTTCCATTCGATTTTGGTGAGCTCGGACGGTTTCGGGGTGGCCGACTTCGACTGAAGTCGCAGACCGGCCGCAAAGTCGATCTTATCCTGGTCCTGTTCTGTAACAGGGCCGGACGCGATCGAGGCCATGCTGCCACTTTGCAGGCTCTGCTGACTCACTTGGCTCTCCTGACTGTTTTCCGATTCGGGCATCTCTACAATTTCTGAAAATACATTTACACGTTCATGTTAAACATATTTCGCATCTATGATTTAGGATTTTTTTAAATGCACTTTTTGGGTTGCGTGTTAAATATGGAGAAAAATGTACCAAAAAAAAGTATGAACAGCGTCTACAAGGCAATATATAAAATACATGGTGACCTCTGAAATATGGAAAAAAATGTTCAATTTAATATGCAATAGTATTGCAATTTATGGCAGACACATTGAATGAGACAGATGGGTAGAACTTTCAAAACCAGAATAAATGAACACAAGAAGTCAATATTAAATAATAACATTTCTACACGTCTGTCACAACATTGTATTGAATGTAACCATTTTTTTAGTGACAACAATTTCCGAATTCTGTATTCAGATAATAAGGGACGTGATTTGAATTTGCGAGAGGGTCTCAAAATTAACAAGGTAATAAAACGTGGAAAAACCAAGCTTAATCACATCGAAGAGATCTGGAACTCCCCCATTTCAACGGCCCTTATTACCTGAATTTAAATGTAATAATTATTGTATAAATACCAGTCCCTATTCATTTTATGTACATATCTCTACCAAAGGTAGAAACTAGTCGGAGAGACAAATAAAAGCACTGAAACAAAACAAAGTGTTTTAATTAATCAAAATTATACAAATTAATTTATTGCCGCAAAAATCATAGAACGTATACCAACAAACACGCGAGGTGTTTTTTTTTGTAGCAATTTTACTAATTACGTAGTAGAAATGACACTTTGGTGACTCAAAATAATTCTAAAATAAAGCTCACCGAAAGTTTAAAAAAATGAAAAAAAGAACTAAATTGTAAAACTTGAGATAATGGTCGAAAATTTGAGCCCCTGCATTGAAACATTCCATCATATTAGACATTTCATTTGTGGAATTAAAAAAAGTTCATTACAATTACACTTTTTTTACCAAACCTTTCCATTAAAGAAAAATCTTTGAAAATCTGCATTAGTTTTTGGCACATTTTTCTAAAAAAAAGGGGGACCGAAAAATTGATATTTCTTTGAAATATTGGATTTAAAAATGTACACAAAATTAATGTAGAAATCGTCACAATTAAAGGTAAATTAAACAAATATAAAATAATAACGCACATTATTTGGTACATCCATACAACAATATCTTTACATTACAAACAATTGAAATGTAAACCAAAGCCAAGATAAATATGAAAAATATAATAACAAAAACTACGTTAACATCAACAAACAACATTTAATACAGAGGACCATTCTCCATCACCACAAAAACGGAACACACAAACTATACTAATAATAAAAGCTATTATCTACAACTTAAAAAAATTGAAATGATAAAATCACATCCAATAAACTGTTTTAGCAAGAATAAAACAATCAAAAATGAAGGTGTTTTGTTTTTAGATTAATCGATTTTATATTGATTGGCAGAACAAGATGAGTCATAAGATTTACAAGAAATTAAATTTGCAGATTTCAAAATAAAAATATAAGCATAAATTATTGTTTCCCATCAATGACAACTGCAAACTGTTATTTAACCCTTTAACGGCCATGAGCCACCATAGTGGCTTTCAAATTGTTGCATTTGTATACGAGCCAATATAGTGACTCAGATTAAATTTTATTTTGTTACCTATTTTATTATGAATTTTAAGGTCAAAATAAATAAATAGTTTAATTTTAAATCTGCTTTTCTATTTTTTATTGCCTCTTCTTATTTTGAGTTCTTGTATTATTCATAGAAATAATATTTTGCGACTTGTGGAGGTACATTTTCCATCAATTTGTAAAAGTGAAATAACAGTTAAATCTCAATGAGATTGTGTTGTTTGCAAATCTATCCTGAATATCTCCTGAAAGTTTTATGCTTGCAGCAATTGTTTTTCTATTTTCTACCGAATAAAAAAAAATAACTGCAAAAAAACAAACGGGCTTTCAGGTGCAATTATCTCAGAATTTGAAGAAGAGATATTTTAGAATTGTTATGGTATTACGTTGTAGCAGCTACTTAGAATATCTACAGATAGTTTTATGCTTGTAGCAATTGTTTTTCTACTTTTTACCGAATTAAAAAAAAAGTGTAACTGCAGAAAGAACGAACATGCTTTCAGGTGTGATTATCTCAGAATCAGAGGAATTGAGTGGTACCTAAAGTTTGCTACTAAGATATTGTTGGGCATTACTCTCGTCAATGCCTACATAGTGTATACTAAAGTCGCTCAGGTGAAACTAAAAATTACCGAGTTCGAGGAAAAACTTATCGAAAAGCTTTTTGGTTTGGATCTTGTGGAACATCCTAGTAACAGAGAAAATCCGGGTACACATGAACTCGCAAATTCAGGAATTGCATGGGTTGCTATGAAAAATCAGCAACTCGGTTTGGAACAAATGTTGCCCTAAACAAAGCAAGGCGGAGCACATGGCTATGTAAATATATTACTTATTTAAATTAGAAACAACCTTACCTGTTGCAGAAAGCATTAAATAAATTAAATACAACGAAATGTAGCCTGAATATATGAATATTCAACCTGTTCGTTAATCTGCAAGCAAAAAATTAAGTCTTACTAAGACTATAAACAAATAACTTTAAACTATAACTGTATAGTTATTATTGAATCGTGTATTCAGTTCGAACTGAAAACAAGATCATTTATTTCTTCACATCTGTACTTTCACTAATCACCTCCAACTCAGGTATAAAACTCGTTCAAACCTTCCATAATCTCAGTCGATTACAACTTCCTCATGTTCAAGACCACCTTCACGTAAGTGTATTTTATTCTTTAACATTCAATTTAAATGCGAAGCTGCACTGATGAGAGATAAATCTCGAAACGCGTCTGCAGAATTAATATTTTGTTTCGTAAGTACTAACCTTCAAAAAGTAGCTGTAAAAATTTTATGAGGATCTGACATTTTGTTCAAAAGTTACGGTGACTTTAGTGAAACAATTTTCTTTATTTTCAAAAAAATTGAAAAATCTGAATTTCGTATTTTGATAAAACATTGCTTTTTAATGGGAAAAAATACCGTTGAAACGAAACCATGGCTTGATAAGTGTTATCCGGAATCTGCACCAGGAAAATCGACCATTATTGACTGGTTTGCTGATTTTAAATGTGGTCGTACGAATACCGATGATGTGCCTCGCTCTGGTCGCCCAAAAGTAATGGTTACAACGGAAAACATTAAAAAAGTTGCGGAAGATAGCTGACACTCTCATGCCCACTTGCACCGCAGCTACTTCATCATGATTAAAAAGTTAATCAATGGTTAGCAGGGAATTGGCTTGCACCGCAACTTAATCATAATTAAAGTCCCCAAGAAACGTCAAATATTTAACCAGCCGATTTTGGCTGATTAACTCAAAAACTAATAACTTCACGATGAATATAGTCGTGAAGTTATTTACATTTGGCAGACGATTTTGAAATTAATAACCTTTGTGTTGTCTTTGTTATTAAAAACGATTTATAGTTGAGCAGATTTATGAAATCAATGGCTTGGAAGTTAATGATTTTATTAATTTTGGTTTGTTTACCTCGTCCAATAAATGTAAGGTCAAATTCTGTCGATTTATTTGATGATAATTTCCATCGTATATTCAGTTTGAGACGAAAGAGTGCATCATGTATTACAGAATTTAATTGAAGGCGGCATTGAATTTATAGTTAATTGGTAATATTTATTTACAATTTCTCGGTATGTTATTAAAAATGTGATACTATCGAATCATATACTTCGTTGCAGTACGTATCGTAAATTAACAAATGAGGATGGTCAAAAGCCGCTAATGCACAAATACAATTACTTTGCTCACAGGTTCACGTAATAAGAAATAATAATAATAGTAGATGTAAGTTAGCATTTAGTATTCATATTTAACGCGCATTTGTTTCCTCTGTTCTCAATAGAACGACGTAAAACAACCAAAAAAGAATAGAATCCCTAGAAAAAGTGTGCTTTCTATAATAATACTCCATGGTCGATAGATGCTTAATCAGCCGACGGTACAACAGAAATACTCTGATTAAAGTTAATCATGATTAAAATTTAATCATGATTAAGTTCTGCGGTGCAAGTGGGCATCAGTATATCAAAAGAACGTGTAGGCTTCATTTTTCATGAACGTTTGTCAATGAGAAAGCTGTTTTCGAAGTGGGTGCCGCGTGTGCTAACAATAGACCAAAAACACCAACGAGTAGATGGTTCCCAGAGCTTTTTGGACCTATTTCGACAAAATAAAAAAGACTTTTTGCGTCGATATGTAATGATGAACAAAATATGGATTCACCATTACACGCCAGAGTCAAAATGGCAGTCAGCTCAGTGGACAGCAGCCGGTGATCCTCGCCTGAAGCGGCCAAAAGCGCAACGGAGTGCTGGAAAGGTTATGACGTCCGTATTTTGGGATGAGTACGGTATTTTATTTATCGACTACCTTGAAAAAGGTAAGACAGTCATGGCCCAATTGGATTGTTTGAATGAGGAAATTTCAACGAAACGGCCCCATAGGCAAAAAAAGAAAGTGATCTGTCATCAAGAAAATGCACCATGTCACAAGTCTTTGGCTAGGATGACAAAATTGCATGAACTGCACTTTGAATAGCTTCCGCACCCACCCTATTCTCCGGATTTGGCCCCCAGCGACTTTTACCGGTTCGCAGATCTAAAAAAAATTATCGCCGGAAAGAGATTTGGCTCAAATGAAGAAGTAATCGTCGAGAGAAACTCTTATTTTGAGGCCAAAGACAAATCATTCTTCAAGAAAGGTATTGAAATGTTAGAAAGGCGCTGGAATGACTGTCGCTCTTGAAGGAGATTATGTTGATGAATAAAACAGAATTTGACCGAAAAATTGTATTTTCTTCATTAGACCCGAAACTTATCAGCCGATGTTTTACATGAGGTATTCTTTTACAAATTGAACGGAAATATTGGGTCTATGTTTCTATTTGCCTGAATTTTTTTTTGCGCGTTTCCTATACAAAATAAGCTGACCCGTATTTTCGCATTTTTTTTTATCGTCAGTATTTTTCAAAATACAGACAGTAAAAGTTTTGAAAACTCGCTAATTATGCATCTTTAGATCATTGTAACTCCCTTTGTATTAGTCGTATGGAGCTCAGTTAGGGCTCATTTTAAAGGTAATAGAATTCTCTTCATTCTGATATTAATTAATATTACTTTTGTTGTTAATTTATAATTATAATAAACAATTAAAATATTGAAAGTCATTTTACTACTCAAGACCATCACTTTACAAATTTGAAAAAAAAAATTGTATTCCTCGTTTAATTTCATATAAAAATCATATTTTTTTAGAGTGGTCATTTGATAACATCAATATGAAAGAAATTAATTTGTACGACAAAACGCGCTACTAAAAATTTTGAGGCAAATAGAAAAATAGACCCAATATTTCCGTTTGATATGTAAAAGAATATGCATGATTAAAATGGTAAATCAATGGTAAACCTATTTTATGTTCAAGATGTATTTTATTTATATTAATTTCATTATAAATCATTATGTCAAATCAAAACGACCAAATCATTATTCCCTTATCCCCTGCGTTACGCTAATGTCCGCCGAGCAGAAACTATTTGGGCTGCGCCGCTTCTCGCCATCCTAAAAGGCCCGGACTGTACATCTAGTTGATTTGGTTTTATTTCAACAATTTTAAACGCTGTTCAATAAGAGAATACATTTTTTTTACATTTTTCATGGGGTTTTTACATTTTATATGTATAGAAATAAAAATGTTGTGTGGTACGATTTCAACTACACGATACCTAAAGGCAACGATTTACGTGTGGCACATAAGGTGTTGCATTGGCCTGATGGACTCATTTACCCGTGGTACACCCTATGTACCACATGGCAATTAACGTGTTAAAGAAGGGACGTTTTATAATTGTTGCATCTATTCTGAATATCTCCTGAAAATTTCATGCTTGTAGCAATTGTTTTTATACTTTTTACCGAATTAAAAAAGTGTAACTACAGAAAGAACAGACAGGTTTTCAGGTGCGATTATCTCCGAATTTGAAGAAGTGATGTTTTAGAATTATTATGGCATTACAAAGTAGCGTCTATTCTGAGTATCTCCTGAAAGTTTTTTGTTTGTAACAATTGTTTAGAAGCTTGGTATCAGAAAGTGATCACATTACCAATGTGATCAATGCAACGTTGGTCTTTGTGCGGTACCATGTTTTGAAGAGGTTAACACTTTGAAAATTATTAAAATTTGTTTTTTTTACTAACTAATATGTATACAGGGTGTAGAATTGGTTTACGCACCATAGGGATTTCTATGTTAAATTCTTAATATTCAAATATTGGCTCCCCATATTATTTTAGAGAAAAATCGTAAATATGTTTCTTGTAGAGAATAAAATACTGTACACAACCGTCTCGTTACTTATTTTCTTACTTTCCATACAAAGGAAAAATTGAGAAAATTAAAACTAACATTTTAGCAAAAATAGGTGGTGCCTTGGAATTGCTGAAACAAAAAGCCATTGATCTTTAGTCGTCGCATTAATGTTTTAAGCACAAATTTAGACGTATTTTAAGTAATTCTGAGTATTGTATTCATTGAATGAAAAGATCCTAATGGTAAAATGGTATATTCTGGTAATAGTGCACGTGTAGTAAGTGATAATTTAGATGTAGAATATCCGAATTGCAAATCCGCAAATTTGGGAACGATCAACGGTTTTTGTTTCAACAATTCCAAGGCATTTCCTCGATTTTTCCTTTGTATGGAAAGTAAAAAAAAAAAATAAGTAATGATACGGTTGTATGCAGTATTTTTTTCTCTACAATAACCATATTTACACTTTTTCTCTTAAATAATTCGGGGAGCCAACATTTAAACATTAACAGCCTTATTAATAGAATCACCCTTAGTAGAATTTTAACAAGCCACTAGTTAGTGGCCATTAAGTCCGTATTAAGATATCACTAATGTCCTACATTAATAGAACAATATTTAGACGCCACTATACTATATCCATTTCCAAGTGGCAGCGCATGTAAACAAAATCACGTAAACGGCGAGAATACTCAGGGTCGGAGGCGCCGTACCCTAGCGCGCCCACAAATAAATTTCCCAACGCACGGCAATCGACGACGGGCCCAGAATACAAACTGAATCCGCGCACGAGCAAGCACCACGGAACGACCAACCGCAAGCATCTATTGAAGTACGCACGTGGCTATCACGCAGCCGGGTTTGTTTATTTCCACTGCCACTTGGAAATGGATAGAGTTATCTATCTAACTTGTCTTATCTAACCTATAAATTGTTTCGTTGAGAGGTTATTTTTTTTAAAACTTGAATAGCCGTGCAAGACAAGCGTCTGATTAATTGAATTTGCGATATTTAACACTAAATGCACGTAAGAAGTATGTGAACATTAATAACATTAATCAAATGCTTAATTATGTAATTATTATTATCCAACTTTCCTGCGATGCGGTTACATGCACCACTCTTATCTTTATTGCAAGATGTTAATTTTCTTTTGTTTTCTATAATGTTAATTTCCTCTTAGAGCGAATGCAATAGCAATTCTTTTTCATATTCATCCTAGTTTTGGGATCCACAACGTTTTCTCTAAGCAAATTATTATTTTTTATTTATAAAACATTGTAAACGCACTCCAAGACAGTTTTAAGCACAATACTAACATTTTGGCTAGTATCCATTACTTACATACACAAATATAACTATAATAACGATTTCAAACGTCACGCAGTTTGAATTATAGGTTGTGTTTAATGGTGTTGTTGGGGTTTAAACACGGAGTACAACGATACTAAATAGTTAGTGGAATACTAAATTTAGTGAACCACTAAAATGTTCTATTGATACAGACATGTTAGTGGCATTCTTGGTACCGTCTTAATTCCGTGTACTAAAATCTGTTAATAAGGCTGTAAGGATTTAACATGGAAATCCCCATGGTGTGTGAACCAGTTCTACACCCTGTATATGTATATATTACATTAAATATTATTGGTAATTTCAATTCATAATAATAATTTACATTTTTCCAAAAAATTGTCGGTATATCCTAGCATTACCGCCAAGCCGTGCTCAGTTACTCCACCACAAAAAAATATTTGGCCGTTAAAGGGTTAATAGGCATTTTCTATCACTGCAGACCGGTAGGTCAGCTACTGAAGGTCATCAGTACGCTTCCATTCTACTACATTGGCGAAAGAAATTAACGCATCACCTGTAATTTTTTTGATATCTTGGAATCGAGTTTTCTTTGAACTGAAAAATATTTTAACAATGAGAAAGCTTATCAAGCATGCTGTTGTACAGGTTGTTTTTTGTTTTTTTGATCACATGGTATTCTGTTAATAAATAAAATAAAGCACTTGTCATTATTCTGACTGTAATGTCCGGTTGCACCAACCTGAATTAGTGACGAGTTATGTAACTCGAGTTAGGTAATCCGAAATTAGAGCTTTTTCAGGTGCACCAACCAATTTTACCCCTAACCTGAGTTAGTAAACATGGGTTATCTAACCACAGATATTTCGGCGGTTAAAGTTTAATTTGATGTTTATATTGAGAGTTGATATTTGTGAATAAACGTGGTACGGTAACTAGCAAATATAATTAAAGACATTTATTATTAAGATTAATAGGAAACAGGTATGTTTCAGCTGCATTGGCATCCTCATTGTTAGATGAGGAATTGAAATCAGATGCCACATGTTCCCAAGCCTCCGCTTTTTTCTTGACGATAACCCCATCAGTTCTTTTGTTCTCCAGAATTTTGAAATATTTCTGCACAACTTCAAGCAATAGTTACTTTTCAGCTGGAGTAAAATTTCCACACCTTTCCGTTGTCAGTTTTGACATTAATCAAATAATTTACAAGTATTCCCATTAGTGGGCGACTGCAGTGTTGATGTCGAACACGTGGACTAGCGGGCCGCGGGCCAATCGGAATAGAATCGATGTCAAAATATGCAATGTTGTCGGGTCTAATCTCATGTTTGCTAACTTCGCTTTATAATACGTCGGTGCAACGCTTCTCATTTTAATCCGGATTATAATATTAATCCAAGTTACCTAACTTGAGTTACCTAACTTAACTAGAGTTGTGGGTGCAACCGGGCATAAGTCAATTCTTGATGAATGTAAAAAAATTTACTACGGAATTGGAAATAAATCGTCAATTAAAAGACTGCTGAAGAATAATAGGGCATAAGAAAGGTTTATATTAAATTTCTTTTTGGGTTTGTTTTGAAGTAATTGTTAAAATTAAGTGCTAAATAGTGAAGAATGAATATGGATAGACGTCCGAATTTCAATTTAAGAAGTAATCAATCGACCATATCCCTTGTCTTGAAGAGACATCGGGAAACTCGGGAACACTCAAGAAGGCCAGGACAAGGGATAAAACGAGCCACAACTGCTGCTCAAGATCGTTTTTTAATGATGCAGACGTTACGACTCCTAGGCTACAAAATATGCTCGCAGAGACCCACAATGTTTATGTAAGTTCCGTTACCATAAGAAAAAGGTTACTTGGTTTAAATTTAACTCCAAAAACAGCGGCAAAAGGACCAAAATTAACCGCACACCATCGAAGAGGCAGGTTAACATTTTCGCAAGAACATGTAAACTGGTTACAGGCCGATTGCGCTAATGTTATGTTTAGGGACGAGTCCAGCAATCAACAAGAGCTTGGACAAATATTGCAGGAAATTTGGGAAGATATTGACCAGGATGAAATTAGATCATTAATTAACAGTATGAGTCGCGGCTGTCAGGCAGTTATTCGAGCAAGAGGAGGAAACACTAGATATTAAGTCTTATAATCACATGTTAATTTTAGCCATTAATGGAAAAAAATGTGTTGAAAATCTTTACTATAGTTCAGTTGTTTTTGTTATGAATTTTTTTTAACTTCCGAACTTTATTTTTAATTAAAAAATTCAAAATGACGCGTTAATTTCTTTCGCCAGTGTATTTTAAAAAACCAAAGTTATTGTGTCTCATTTCCAAATTATATTATAAGGTGTACCACGAAGTATTAAATATTTAAACATCAATCTTTTTAGCTCACCCAGTACCCACAAACTAAATTACATCCAAACCTACTACCTATAACCAAGTTCAAGAATGTTTGCACAAAAGACAGTAAAGAGTAACACCACTACAGATAAGATTTAAAAATTAAAATACCTACCTAAAAAATTCACCGGAGTTGAAATACTTTCGTTCGTATTAGTTTTACCACCATGAAGCCCATGCATAACCTTTTCATGCTTCCTCCTATTGCTGATGTTACTCAAGATCTTACTACACACCGAACAACACAGGGAAGTTTTTCTCGTTTCTAAGGCAACCCCAGCCACACTTGTACTCTCTTCTAATGGAAAACGGAAAATAAGCAAATAATGAAGGAATAATAATAATAATAACAACAACAATAATTCAACCATGCTTGGAGCTACTAATGAGGTGTCGAGTGTGATCATGTGCAAACTAATTCATACCTTGGCTGCTGGTGTCTTCTTCCATAACTTCACGGGATAGTTCCGGAAGGTGTGGTGATAGTGGTGGTGGCATGTCCATGAAATCCTCTGCCATATCTGGTAATTCGAGAGGTTCTGGTTTTACCAATATATCCTTTATTAAAGGAAAAAAATGATTATTAAAACCATGTAATCATGATTTCATAATAATTACCTCTTCCTCTATGTCATCCAGTGGATTTATTGGATCTTTGTCCACGTCAATTGGTTCTTCTTTGATTTGAACGATCTATGTGTAATAAAATATGATCAAGAATTATTTTCATTGAAATTTTAATCTTTGATTATTAACAATGCTTTTTAAAACCACTTCTAATAAGTAACAAATTGTATGCGGGAGTCGTGAATTACACTCGTTGTTTATCTCCGTTTATGAAAAACTTATCTTAATAGCGAGAAACTCTGCTTACAGTTATATTACTAAGTCCAAGATGGAACGCGCGTCTGGAAAGCATATAAATGTTTATTTTTAGTTTTATTATCTCAAATACATTAGTTTTGCTTTCGAAGCGCTTCAGTGCGGACATTTATAGTCGTTACCTTGTTTCGTTCATTTTTAAAAACTATAATAAATTATAAATTTTTAATTGTGATGAAAATATTGGGATCGATGTGTTGACAAAGTAATTGCACATTCTGATTCTGATTACTGCATTAATTAAATGTGTTTCAAAAATAGGTCACCTCCACATATTAACCCTTAATGGGCACTGTGGGTCCAATAGACCCGGATGTTATGCCCAAGAAAAGATTCCGTTTTCTTTTAAGTAATTTGCGTTTTTATCAGTAAGAAACCAGAAATCGTGATTATCGGTTCACCTCTGTAAGAAAAATTTGGAACATTTTTATCTCTTATTATACAAAATATTACCGACCACCCCTCATTTCAAACTTAAATAGTACATAGCGTATCAAGGGCCGAAAATAGGCTTTAGCAACACGAGCTAGAGAAGCGAGCGAGGGTTGCTAAAAGTGAAGGGTTGCTAAAACATTTCGGCATGAGTTACACTCGATATTTTTTCGCCTGCCTTAAGTAAAATTAGTGTTTCAGGAAATTTTATGTCGCGCACCATTGAACTGTCACTGTAAGATTTTTGCATAGCCTACTCATATTCCGCGGAAGGTTGTCTAGATTATGCATATTATTTTTTCGGCCCTAGATACGCTAAATCGTAGTTTCGGCCCGATTTTTATGGCCGAAATCTATGGTTTCGGTAGAGGCAGGCGAAAAAATAAATATAGTTTTTGGAGCAAAGACCTTACATTTTTTTTTTTTACTTGAAAGTGCTATATTTAAGCGGGATGACCTTCAATTTTCAGCCAAAAATATTAAAAGGTTTTTTCGCTTCAAGCGGCGGGTTGCTAAAGCCTATTTTAGGCCCTTGATACACTATATACTATTTTCATTTAATTTTTAGTAAAAAAAACTAATTCTTCAAAATTTTTCATTATTGTTTTGGACACTAAAAAATGGTTTAGTTTTACGATATTCATTTACCTGCAATTAAATATGTCCTAAGTAGTTTTTTTCTAACATTTAATTTCAATAATGACGGAAATACACAGCTTCAAAGTGGACCGGGTCTATTAGACCCACAGTGCCTGATACGTTATTATACCGAAGTGTGGGTTAAAGATAATGGGCCCTATTCTGTTTTTATCACTTTCGAAAAGTTTTCCATTGTCATCGAAAAACTTTTCACTTCACGTAAGTTTCCGATTCAGTATCTATCACCGTTCGAGTTTCGAGCTTTCAGTTTTATCACCGAGTTCAGAGCAGGTGATAAGTGTGTGTGTTAACCATTAAATTGTGAAAATGATCTTTATTTCGCTTTATTATTTATTGCTGCGGGAACAAGAAGCCAGTACGGCCGAGGAACAAGAGGTTGTAATACAGATAGGTGCGGTCACGCAGCCAGCCGTCTCTGCAACTGACCCTACCTATCTGTATTACCACCTCTTGTTCCTCGGCCGTACCAGAAAAAACTGGAAGAAACAGCCAAAAATTATTATTTGCTGCAATTTTAACGACATTTACGGGACTTTAACAATCCACTTGAGACGCCAAAATGTGAATTAGAATTGGTGGGTTTATACGACGTTTAACGTTTAAGGTTTAAGAATTAACGTTTAGCGTTTAACATTTAAAGGAAAGATGCCGTTCACACGAAAATTAAGAATTAAGAATTTTAGAAAATGCGCTTGAGCGTCTATGTTGCAAGATCTTTTATCACAAATTTTAGGAAAATACTGTTTTGCAACTAATTCTTCTAATGAATATAAAAAACAATAAAATTATTGTTTACAATATTCAATTCTTCATTTTTATCACCAACAATTCCGTCAAATTACTTAAATCGCATGTTTTAACAAATGGTTTAGGATGGATATGTAAATCTGGCATCATTGTACTTATCAGCTGTGTTTGTGAAACGATTAATTTACCACAATTTATGTACACTGATTGAATGCTTCAATATGGATAGATGCCACAAAGTCATCAAACCCGTCCATTTCTAATCTTTGGTTGTTTACAAACACAAGCCGTGAACATAACCTCCTACAATTTTCCGCGTGCCAAACATTCGTTGATTAACAATCTGTCAGCGCTAAAATTATGCGCACATCGATTTATGTTTAACGATTTTAAGGGAAAAGTAGAAAGTAGCCTACCCTTAAACATAAACGTTAAAATCCTTAAAACTTCGTATGAACGCATAAGCACTAATACGTTGGTTCTACTTTGCTTAAACACTAATCGTTAAACGTTAAACGTCGTATAAACCCAGCAAATATTTGTTTTAAAAACAACAAATTTGTGAGAGTTTCGAAGTAACACACCCATATTAGATCGTGATTAGTACTTATCAATTCCACAATTCTTCAAAATTAACTTAATTACAGTCCGCTTCAAGTGCACTCGGTACTGATTTTCCCGCGTAAATTTGAAAAACGGCGAAAGCATGCCGCATTCGCTTACTTCGATTTTACAGTGTTGTCACACTTACTTTATCACGTTAGAAACGAAATACCAATTTGCTGTTCGTTCGAAAACGATGTGATACATTTCCACGGCGTAAAGTTATCACCGTGATAAAAACAGAATAGAGCCCAATATTTCGAATAGTGATTTTTCAGATGCT
Organism: Ocypus olens; assembly: GCA_910593695.2. NCBI lineage: Eukaryota > Metazoa > Arthropoda > Insecta > Coleoptera > Staphylinidae > Ocypus > Ocypus olens. Next base: position 12,693,213 of record OU343053.1, on the reverse strand, counting down.
GAATATTCAGCCGATAATGACATTTTCAAGGTGAGAAGAACACAACCTGCAGTATATCATTTCCCCAATAATAAAGACAGTGATGACTCAATGTGGTTCGAGCCTGATGGTGCACCAGTTTTGGAACAACTTTTGGGTGATTCAACAATAAGTTTTTCCAGATGATGTTACAAACATGAACAGTGTAAAATTATATATTGAGGATCATTTGTTTGGATCTTTAACTATATACTAATGGACTGCTATTCCCCCTCCATTTCCCATATGACCAATGGTCCAAAAGTTGTCCACGAGCTGGAGCCCGATATAAGTCCCGCCCCGGAGCCGAAAGTGGACCGTAATTTAAAAACCGAAAAGCAAAAAAAAATATTTCTCGATGTCAGCAACGTAGAGCAATGCGAGCATATTTCAGCAACTCGGGTCAACTTTCCTGCCTGTTCTTTACAAGCAAAGCATCAACCCATAATTTGCGAAGTTCCGGATTTTATGGAAATCTAATACAGAATTTTAGGTTATAAGTCAAAAGTCAACTGACGAGTATTATAACCGTATTGGCATATATACGTGGACGTATTGCAGCCTTTCGCATAGCAATATTTGGCATAGTGTGAATATTTGACAATATAAATGTTTATATATTCAAAGGTGTAAATAAATTGCAGAATATTACAATATGCAACGCGAACTCATAGAGTCTACCAATAGCTACCAATTTAGTAACATACCGCAACCATTTACGGTCCCGCTGCGCCACCGTTGCTGGAAGACACACATGAAGTTGGCGTTAGCAGTCCATAGTATATAGTCAAAGGTTTGGATTGTTTGTGTTCAAAATATGGAAAAATTTACAAGCAGTAAAACAAGAAAATGGAAAAATATAACGTTTACAGAAATGAAAAATGTATAAGGCTTATTTTGATGATGAGGAGAACACAAGATAAATGTTCCAGGCCGTGCCACCGCAAGCGTGGCACTTCTTGGACAATCACGATGTAGCTGTCGGAGAATTGGCCAAAATAAAACCAATTTTAGATTATTTTGTGAATATTTTGTCATGGAAATTGGATACGCCTGTATCAGGTGTCAAGTTACACTCAACTAGACCCGCATACAATGTGTTAAATAGCAGAAAAGCTTAGATTATTAGCAACACAAATCAAATATGAATGCAAATTTCATATTTGTAATATTTTGAAATGCTCATTATAATAATTTTATTTAAAATTGGTATTGGTTTATATTTTTAATTTGTCTTTAGTTCCAATTTTTTTTTTTTTTTTTGCTTAGGAAGCTGGTTCATTCTGCCAGAGGTACCATTTAACTGTTTTGTATTGATTTCTCATATTTATTTATATATATACAGGGTGTTTCAGAGCTCTGGGAACGGTCAATCACGTGCTTATTTTTCAAAATTTCGAAAAATGTTTTATACAAAAGTTGTGTACAATAGTGAGCTGCACGCCCTAAAAATATTTAAATTTATACAGGGTGTCTCATAACAAAGTTACAGACCAAACTTATGTTTTTTTTAAATGGAACACCCTGTATTTTTGAATTATATGGAGCAAATAAAGGTGAGTTACTTCAATACTCCCTATACCTATTGTTTGCCGTTTTCGAAATATTTGAAGATTTGGAATATGAAGTACAATTGCAAACTATGTACAAACCGGGTTGACTGCATCATTTTCATTGAAATTGTCCATCCATTCCTCTAGTTTGGTTTGGTTCTGCAAGCATTTCTTCTTGTATCCATCCCAGTTATTGATCGTAAGATAACATCGGTCGCACAACATTGTTGTAAATTTGTCCTGCATTGTGATCTGAAAAAAAAAATTGTAGCATATTAAACTTGTAAATAAACTATTAAAATGCATACTGGTAGGCCACGTAAACTAGCTGCGATTTAATTTCTTTTTTCTCCGAAATTTTGTTATGCAATGTGTAATTTTTTTTACACCAATGAAAAATTTAGAGTTTTGGCTGTACAACGCCGTAATTTTTTTAGGGGGGTGCCATTTGAAATTTTCGGAAAAAATGACAACATGCGAAGATCCAACATCAATCAAAAACAATCCAACAAAGTTGTATCCCGAGAACAACAGAGGGCAGCAAGTGAAGAAATACACACTAGCAAAATTGTAAATTCCAATTCGAAAGCGATAAATGTGCAAAAAATAGGAATCCCCGATAATACCAAAAAAGTTCCTACAATGGCAAGTACATTGAACTCCAAACCAGAAAATGTAAACAAAGAAGCAAACACCCCAGGGAAGTCGTTCAAAGAGATTGTCGAAGGCACCACAACAAAACTTAATGAGATAATCAACCTAACAAATGATAACAATCTAGACGAGTGGAAGATTCAACAACGAAGAGGATTTAGAAGTACGGTAAATAAAAATGCCCCCGAACAAACCTTGATGCAAAAATCGACATATAAGAAGAGAAAGACTATCTATGGCACTGCGACAAACATACCAATTAAAGGAAGTGAACGTTTTTCGCATTATTACATTAACAACCTGGACCCTAATACCACCGTACAAGGACTTCAGGAGTACTTAAAATCAGTTAATATTGATCAAGTGACATGTGAAAAACAAAATTCAAATAAACCGGACATCTATAGCTCCTTCAAGGTATCAATTCCCAAAAAATATAGTGAACTCATTATCAATCCTGCCATTTGGCCGAATAACGTAGGAATAAATCCTTTTTTAATTCATTTGTCGAAAATAAAAAACCAAACATAATGTACACTTGTAATAGTTCATCGACAAGCCGATTTCATGGAAACCATTATGATTTTTATGTATTGAACACACGATCTTTAACAAATGAAAAAATTAATCAAATCACAATTGATACAAACTGCTTTAATATCAAATTCATTTGTCTTACGGAAACGTGGGTAGATAAAGATTTCCTTTCATCTAATAATTTTCGTAACTATGTTTTAAAATCATTTTACTGTCGTGATGGACGAGGAGGTGGTGTCGCAATGTGGAGTCACGCTAATGTAGAAACAAAACCATTGGATATATCATCCTTTGGAATTGATAATATTATTGAAATTTGCGGGGTAACTTGGTTGTTTGATAACATCCATAGCATGCATATAATTACAATGTATCGGCCACCCTCAGGCTGCATAAATACTTTCATTTACCAATTGCAGGCAGTTCTTGAACAAATATTTTCGGTGAATGTACCGATCATATTATGTGGAGACTTTAACATTGACTCCTTGGTAAGTTCTACAAATATGGATAAAATCACGGCAGTTTTGGAGACATTTAATTTAAAATTAATAAATAATAGCCCGACACGAATCACTGAGACAACATCCACTTGTATTGATCACATATACTCTAATGTTTCAACAGACATAACATGTATTACAGCTAATAATTATATCTCAGATCATGAAATATTATTATGTAACACGAATTTAAAATCATTAAAAACATACAGGAATAAAAGACACATTCGGTCATATAGCGATCTAAATATGAACCAATTTGTTGCAAATTTAAGTCAGGAAGAATGGTCTGACATGTATAAAGCACATGGTCTTAATGAAAAGTTTGAAATATTTCACAATATTTTTATGTACAATTTCAATAAATGTTTTCCCCCTTTTTCAGTAAAAGTCCGGGATAATAAAAAATCTTGGGTAACCCCTATATTAAAAAAATCAAGTAATGATTTGTATAATACTTACAAATTGCAAAAAGCATTCCCACAGTTTAGGACAGAATACCAAAATAAAAAAAAAGAACATTGCAAACTTATATTTGATATAAAAAGATCATATTATCAAAATAAAATATTCTCGTCCGACAATATACAGAGAGCTACATGGGATGTTACTAGGGAACTATCTAGTGCCCAAACAACTATAAACAAAAACATTGAAATTAACATGGACGGAGTTTGTGTTTCTGATCCCAAGCATCTCGCGGAAGAATTTAACAAATATTTTATAAATGAGCCAACAAATATTCACTCAAACTTAACTTCAAATCAATCACCCTATTTCAGTGTGAATAAAGTCTCAAATAGTATATTTTTGGAACCTTACACTGAAGAGGAATTGCGTGTAGTAATAAACAAATTAAAAAGTAATCGGTCACCTGGCTTTGATGATGTACCGGATCACGTCATTAAAAGAGCTGCTATACAACTATTGCGACCATTAACTTATTTAATAAATAGTTCTTTTGAAACAGGCACATTTCCTGATAAGTTAAAATTAAGTATAGTTGTGCCAATATATAAGAAAGGAGACCGTCAAAGCATCAAAAACTACAGGCCAGTGTCGCTGGTTTCGATATTTTATAAAATATTTGAGCTTTGCATGATGGACCGACTACTAAAGTTCATTAAACAAAATAACATTCTCAGCGAAAAACAACATGGGTTTTTGAAAGGGCGATCAACCATGACTGCTATTCACTCCTTCTACGATACTGTTCTTAAATATCTCGACAGTGGAGAAAACCCGATTGGATTCTTTTTAGACTTAAGTCGCGCATTTGACTGTGTTGATATAGATATACTATTGGAAAAACTAAACTTGTACGGTGTGAGAGGGGTGGCATTACATTGGTTTCGCACGTATTTACAAGATAGAAGGCAACGAGTAAAAATAATAAAAAATTGCAAAGTTTTTTTATCTGAGATCTCAAATATCCGACTGGGTGTTCCGCAAGGATCAATTTTAGGGCCAATTTTATTTATTTTATTCATAAATGATATCACTAATGTAGTGCCTAATGATATATTCATTTATGCTGATGATACAACTACGGTTGTTAGCGATCGTGATGAGCGAGAATTGCTAAACAGATGTAATACAACCCTCCTTCGCTTGTACAATTGGTTTTTGAAAAACAAAGTATTACTTAACACGGACAAAACTTCGTATATAAGATTTCAGACAAAACAGTGCAAGGCTGATTTGAATATTAATATCAATTTAAATGATTTGCCGATTAGCTGTAGTGATCCTGTCAAGTTTTTGGGGCTGCAAGTAGATAATCAGAATGACTGGAAATATCAGTGCAATAGCGTTATTAAATCGTTAAATAAAACTTCTTACCAAATCAAATGCCTAAAAACAGTAATGAATACTCAACAATTAATCCATATTTACTACGCAAATGCTCAGTCTCGATTGGTATATGGATTATGCATTTGGGGAGTATCGATACATTGGCGTTCCGTGTTTGTTGCTCAAAAGCGGCTCATCAGATCAATTGCTGGTATACCACACAACCAATCATGTCAACCTTTTTTTCGCAAATTTGAAATTATGCCTTATCCGTGTCTAGTCATGTATGAATTAATTTTATATATATTTATAAATAAGCACCAATTTTTAACAAATAATCAAGTGCACAATTACATCACAAGGCAAAACAATGACATCCACATCGCGCACTGTCGCCTAAATATTAGAAAATATTCCCCAGATATCTTGGGACCTAAATTATTTAATAAATTACCTGATGATTTGAAAAACATCACATCGAAAAGTATTTTTAAGAAAATGCTAAAAAGATATTTACTGTCCAATTTATTTTATAGTTTAAATGAAGTAATTATGTAAATTGTATTAAATTTATTGTAAATTATATAAATTATATATACTTTTCTCACATGACGCATCCAATACTGTATCATTTTTGTATATTATGTATATAGTCAATGGAATAAAGATTTATTAAAAAAAAAAAAAAAAAAAAAAAAAAAAAAAGACCTTTATTGGCATACAAATAAAATACAAATTACATTAACTTCCTTTCCTTCTCCTCTCCTTTTCCCACCCCAACCTCGCCAGTGTCTTCACCCCGGTTCCGTCCTCTCTCGTCCATTCGTTCACTCTTTTCCCCCCTCCCACCCATTCCTCACACACACCCTCGCACTCCTCTGCCAAATGCCTCCAAGTATCCCTCCCCCATTCACACAATACACATCTCCCATACTCTGTACCCATCCATACTTTCCTCCCTCTCTCTCCTGATCCACACCTGGCTCTTGCCAGCATCACCATTTCCTCCCTGCCCAGCCCCTTCTCACCCAGGTATCTCGGCAACCTCCCATGCACCTGCCACCTTTCATACATATCATTATACTCACTCTCACTGATACATCCCTGCCTCTCCTGAATTTCCACTTCCTTCTCCTTCTCTTTCACCAACGCTGCCGCATTCCTTCCACTCTTTATCCAATCCATCGCTTTGGCTTCCGACAACCCCACCCTCTCATACATTCTCTTTCGCTCCATTCTCCATTTGTACTCTCCTACACCCACACATGTTTCCCACACCTCTTTCACCAGTCTCCAGATTTATTATTATCAATCAAAATTTTCAAAAAAAAAAAAAAATTTTTTTTTTTCCATAAATTACCCGAAAAAAAATTATGTGAAGGTATACGAGGTCTTAACCTGTACCTCAATTCAAAATTTAGGCGCCGGCGTCAATTAGTTTCTCTACAAAAAAATCTCAAAAATGGGGCGCAATTTTGAAAGAAGGGGTTATAACAGCGAAACCGCTAAAGTGAAGGGTATAACATGTTAGATAAAAAATAAGTACTCGTCGAGCACTTTCCAAATCTGCAATAAAAAATAGGGCATTCCATTTAAAAAAACATAAGTTTGGTACGCCACTGTAGTACGGCACGCCACTGATGATTAGAAATATTTTTGAAACATAGCGACGGTAACTATGCACCACTTTGTTCTTAGATTTTTATCAATAGCTTTTATTGTAAAGGAGCTATGGTCCGAGGCGTCTTAAGTGCCACACCCGGTATACAGGGTGCCTGGATTTCGTAGGGACAACATGGGCAACTTATGCATTTGAAGAGGTAGAGAGATGGTCAAATTAGCAAAAAGGTGCAGGTTCGAGAGCTCATCAAAAATCCACCTCCAAGGTAGTAGATAGTAATAAAACAAAATTTATTTATAACAACGAACTGTCATACATACACAACTTCAAAAACAATAAACGACAAATGACTCAAATAATCCACTTTCATTGGCACTTTCAAACCAATTTTATTTTTGCAAATTTTTAGTAATCTATCTAACCTCCAAATTTTAAATTGGTATCGCGTAATCTTTTTGGCCCTTTTAAGAGGGTATTTTTTCTGAATATAATAATGTATCACATGGTATGGATTTTGAAAAACTAAGCTTATTCTTTTTACGGGCGGAAATCACTAGTGCCATGATAACAATAACTTTCAGAGATTTTGAACAAACACAAGTACAAGTGTTATAAATTTAAACCATCTCAAGACCTGGAGATGCAGAAAGAAGACTGCACTGGTATTTGGGCCAAGTGAACACAAATCCCAATTTCAAGAATATTGTTTTGTGGACAGATGAAACTATGTTTACCAATTGTGGTATGTTTAATAGACATAATAAGCATTACTATTCTCAAACTAACTTACAGCTGACCCTTCCAGTTCAAAACCAAGTTAGATTCGGTTTCAATGTTTGGTGTGGTATAATGAATAACAGATTACTAGGCCCCATTATTTTTAATGGTAATTTAACCAGAGAAAGGTATCTCTCTTTTTTACAAGAGGAGATCGAAGATTTAATAGAAGAGTTGTCACTGGAGACTTCTAGACAAATGTCATTTCAACAGGATGGGTGCCTTTCGGATAATGCTCGTATCGTTATGCCCATGCTGTCCCTACGAAATCCGGGCACCCTGTATAATAACAACGATCTTTATTTCCATAATTGCCATTTTGGTATACAAGGTGCTGTAAAAATAGCGGATTAACTCAATGGTACGTTGTCGGGGATTACTTCGAGAGTAAGGAAAAAATAATTTAAAAAATCGGTACTGTATTTTTTCGAAGGTGTGAAGACTTTAGTGTAAATTATTTTATTGCTTAAAATCTGCGTAACATTAATAATAACTTACACTTGGGCACATCAAATAAATTGTACAAAGATACAGACTTTGATCCTTGTTAATATTATATACAATAGGTATTTTTAAATGCGAAGATTTGAATGTTATATAATTGATTATCACATTCAAATAAACCTACAGGTTTATTTGAATGTATTCAAAAAAATACAATACCGATTTTTTTCATTATTTTCTCCATACTCTCGAAGTAATCCTTGACAACGTACCATACAGTAAATCCGCCATTTTTACAGCACCCAGTATACATAGATTAACATAAACACAAAGTAACAAAAAGAAAATGCGTCAAAAAGAGAAGTAACAATTAGTACAAAATCAACCAGGTGTTATTTGACAAACTCTGCCATTAAATATGGTTCCATTTCACATAAATATGCAAAGAGGTTGTTTTTAAACAATTTAATGTGTCTATAGTCTATTTTTCCTAAGATTACAAACACTAGAAGCATCTTTGATATGATGCGGTATACAATTCCAAAGCTTCATTGCATTATAGAGAACTTTTGCCCTAATTCCCAATGTATTGGAAGCGCATAATTTTCACCATTCCGTGTTGCATAATTATGGATATGTTTGAAATCACGAAAAGGATCCTTATTGTTACAGTGAAACACAATGGTCTCACAAATAATATTATTTACTTGAAATACGTACTCCACTGGTAATGCGACCGTTACAATCTTGTGCAGCCTTGGATTATTCTTTTCATTACTTCTACATGTGGTTGTCAGCATTTTACTGGCAATTCCGAGAATTTAGTATGCATCTGTTGCAAATGAATTGCAATTATGTCAGAAGATTAGAGGGGATTAAAGGAGATGGGCTTATTAGCTAAGAAGATTAACAGCTGTGTTTAGGAATTTATAATGACAGATTATATTTAGTGGCTTTATTGCAGGATTTTAAGATTACTTTCCTTTAATGGACGGTTACACTCAAAACAGTACTTTATACATACCGGGTGACCCAGCGATCTGTAAAAGCCCCATAACTTATTTGATATTTACGATATCGACTTCTAGTTTTCTAGAACTGGTACCCACACTTATTCTACATATTTTTAAAATATATATGTTTTTGTACAGGGTGTCCCAGTATACATAACAGAACAAAGTTATGTTTTTTTAAATGGGACACCCTATATTTTAGACTTTATTTTCAACCCTCTTGAGAAGCTGATTAAAATAGTATGAGATACCATGGGTCTATTATGGACGGTTGGTTAGTTATGGGCAATTTTGTTCAAAAAACGTGTACACATTGAAAAAATTGCAGAAGCGCTCGTAGCAAAGCTAGCGTCATTTTTTATACACTAAAAATTTTTCCACATCATGAAGAAGAATACAAATCGGCTTTGGTTCTTTTTTGTTCATACTGTTATACAGGGTGTCAACATACGCAAAACAATGGATATATATTTTTTTTCAAATGGAACACCCTATATGTCTTACCACCAATACATGTCATTTTTGATAAGCTTTCCAATGATGTACAATTTGTATATTGAAATATTAAGGATTCTTGAGATTTATCCATAAAAAACATTTTTATTTTGTCACCTTCTGCTCATTTTTGGATTTTCAGCCAAAACTATCCATTTCCTGTAAAAATAATAGGAGACCAAAGTTGTAGAGCGGAAAATTTTCGATCGACATAGGTCTTTAGACTTTTCCAATAACGCATGCACTGCCCGCCAGAGTGCGCAAAATAGTGACCGTAATGCATTTTAGCGTTTTTTTTTCAAATTGTTTGTTAATTAGTTGCACTATACTTTATTTTTCACGCCCTCTAGCGGAAAAACGAGTCATTGTAGAATAATTCAAATGACTTACATCGATTGAAAATGTTCCGCTCTACAATTCTTAATAGAAGCGATTTTTTCTCTAAATGCATAGTTTTCGCTGAAAATCCAAAAAAAACATTAAAAAACTTGAAAATTTACACAAACATTTTAAATTTGCATTTTTAGCAAAAACTATGCATTTTGGGCAAAAATTGCTTCTATTAAGAGTTGTAGAGCGGAACATTTTCAATCGATATTGGTCATTTGAATTTCCCTATAATTTCCCGTTTTTCCGCTAGAGGGAGCGGAAAATAAAGTATAGTGCAATTTATTAATAAAAAATTTGAAAAGAAAACGCTAAGATGCATATACGGTCGCGATTTTGCGCGCTATGGCGGGCAATGCACGCATTATCTGAAAAGTTGAAAGACCCATATCGATTGTAAATTTTCCGCTCTACAATTTTGGTCTCTTATAATTTTTCCAGAAAATGCATAGTTTTGGATGAAAATCCAAAAATTAGCAGAAGGTGACAAAAGAAATATGTTTTTATTGATAAATCTCAAGAATCCTTTAATATTTTGTTATACAAACTGTATATCATTAGAAAGCTTATTAAAAATGCCATAGATTGGTGGCAACGTATATAGGGTGTTCCATTTGGAAAAAAATAGTTATCCATTGTTTTGCGTATGTTGACACCCTGTATAGCAGTATGAACAAAGAAGGACCAAAGCCGATGTGTATTATTCTTCATGACGTGGAAAATTTTCTAGTGTATTAAAAATGATGCTATCTTTGCTAGGAACGCTTCTGCAATGTTATCAATGTGTACATGTTTTTGACATAAATTTGCCCATAACTAACCAACCGTCCATAATAGACCCATGGTATCTTATACTATTTTTATCAGCTTCCTAAGGAGATTAAAAATAAAGTATAAAATATGGGGTGTTCCATTAAAAAAAACATAACTTTGATCTGTTATTTATACTGGGACACCCTGTACAAAAACATACATATTTTTAAAATATGTAGAATACGTGTGGGTACCAGTTCAAGAAAACTAGAGGTCTATATCTCAAATAGCAAACAAGTTATGGGGTTTTTACAGATCGCTGGGTCACCCGGTATATTTAACAATGACCATTATTATATGCGAAATTTACAGAAATCTTCAGAAATACTAATTATATACTTTTGGTCTGTACTGGATATCCCATAACTCGAGGTATAGCTTACTGATGTTATTAGAGTTAAAATTGCTTAATAATCATACTGTGTGTTCGATAAAAAACGCCCAACGCCATAACTCCGATAACTCCGATATTGACCGATTTGAATGAAATAAAAAATAAAGTCAATGGCTGTTTTAATACTATAAAATGACGGTAATTGTATATTTTTTCAAAATCAACTTCATTGCCAAATAATAGTCAACTTTAAATTTTTAAATGGCTGCATATACTTTTCTAATTTTATATTAGACATTGTTTTTCTGAATCCAATTATGCCAGTTATGTTGGTTTTAAGTAAATATTTATGCCAGAAAAAGATTATAATAAATTTTGTTCACATGATTTTTTTGGTAATAAATGTAGTGTTCCTTGAAAAAATTCGAATCGACAAATGTCATTTATTGTATAAGTAATGTCAACCATTTGTTATTAGTGTGTGTTTCAGACATAATCATGAACAATAGCAAATTAACGGACATGTTGCAAATTTATTTTCTATGTAATAGAAATCGAAGAGCTGCGGCACGAATTTATTATCTACGGTTTCCAGAGCGGCGAATACCAGAACCTGAATTTAGGTTAGTAGGAAATTTGAGACGATATGGAGCCTTTAAAAAGTCGAAGAGAGTGGATCGACAATTTCGCGGACTTGGAGAGTTAGACGTACTTAGTGTTTACAATAATCACAATAACATCTAAATCGCAAGTGAATTAATACTTGCACTACTTATTTATTCTATTCTACATTGAGTTGTAGCATAAGTACTTATTTATTGTGTCCCTATTGTTCATATTTGACATAACCTTACAACAAGTGACATTTGTCACTTTTTTCCAAGGCAAGCTAATTATAATTTTTGAAAAATATAATTTTAAATGGAAGATTTATTTTAATTTTTTTCAACCAAAATACTAAACGAAAAACAACATTTTGGGCATTATTGGATTCAGAAAAATAATGTCGAATGTAAAAAAAAATAAAATATTATATGCTGCCATTTGAAAATGTTAAGTTGGCTATCATTTGACAATGAAGTTATTATTGAAAAAATCAATATTGATGTCATTTGTTAGTATTTAAACCACCATTGACTTTGGTTTTTAGTTCATTCATATTAGTCAATAAATAACAGAGTTATGGCGTTGGGCGTTTTTTATCAAACATATAAATACTTATTTAAGCAACAAGGAACGTAAGGACATATTAACATTTAACTCGTCGCCTGCCGTGTTGCTTATTAATTTTTTTTCCGCTACCGGAAATATAATACTTTAAAAAGATTTGAAAATACTGTAAAATACGGCTTGTAACATTTGGGATCAAAATGTTTATAGTCACCTATGCGTCCTATGGCAACCCAGCAACCGAGAAAACAATGTCGAATTTTGTTTGTTTGTGTCAATCCGGTGAAACTTTCTGTGGGCATGGATGCAAACGAAGCTGCGAATATTGCGTGTTAGAACCTGTTACCGACATTATCGAAAAAGGTACGTGTCCTGTTACGAATCTTTTAAGCAGTGGTTAAGTAAAAAGGATGCCGATGCTGTAGGTATAGACGAAAATGTGTTGCTCGCCTATATCTTGGAGTGTTACATTTCTGTTTATTATTTTCCTAGGTCCGTAAATAAAAAATTAAGTTCCGTCGTCAAGGACAGCAAACACCACGAATATTATCAGCCACTTACTGTACCTGTAACTATGGATGCAATGCTTATTTACGTTGTCGGTAGCGGAAAAAGATATTTAACATAAAAATCTGTTCAATATTCTCTCCTGCAGCTTTAATACCAAGTCTGGCTCTATGTAAAATTGATCTAACAGCTCGCTCCATCGCAGCATCGATAATTATCGATGCTCGCAGCATCCATAATTCGGTTCACAAGTACATCTCTATTGCGAAATTTTTCTGCATAAACTATTAACTTTATACCTAGCCTCCAAAGAAAGTACTCCAGGGATGACATCGGAGGAATGGTTAACTTCATATGCCCCTAAAGGGCGTGTTAGATCAGGTGACATCGGAGGCCAAGGCACTATAGATGGGCGAAATTGTCGACTCATTGAAAAAAATTAACTAAAAAAAAGATCCTCACTTGCAAGACTGAACCATCTCTTCGATGGTCATGACACAAATCTTTAAAGATGCAGTTACCTGCCTACCAAGATGAGGCGGTGCATAGTCCTGATGGAACCACATCTGAACTCTGTTACACAAAAATGACAGTACTTCTTGTAAAAAACATTGCTTATTAAACGCACTTTCTTAATAAAGAGACCAGCAAGTTGATCTGATAATGTTTTTCGTTGGTTTTGTGAGAATTTTCAGTGGAGCAGCAATGTGAATTTTCGGTATTATTGTGACCATCTCTACTGAAGGTAGTCTCAGCAGTGAACAAAAATTTGCAAATGAGCCAAAGACTGCTGAAAGATAATATGGGTAGCCGAATTTATGTACGTATCATTCATGTAACATATCCTTTGCACACTAGTGGATGGTTTGGTGTTCAACAGACTCCAATGTAATATCTTGATCAAAGTTATTTATAAAATTCTTGAAAACTGCTCAGCAATGATTGTCAAAGTAGTTAAAACATTCCAACCATTAAAAGAATATTCTAGTTTTGATAATATCGTATGAAGTACTATGTATTGTATACTATTCTATTCTATTCTAAACACTTTGTATTTAGTATTTTTTACATAGTTGCCCCCAATATGTTGATAAAATTACAGAGGTCTTGCAAATATACATGTAAAAACAAATTTTGTATTTTATCTGATACTACAAAGCACCAATTCATAACGCAATGGGTTGAACTATTTGAAAGTTGAAAGTTTTATTCAAAACCGACACAATATTTATAGCACAAACACAGGCTTGAAATTTTGACACCAAATTTGATTAAATTAATTTTCACATAAATATCTTTTAATGTGATAAACAAATTTTGGTGTAGCAATGGATTTATCATTTGTTAACAAGTGTAAGGTTTGAAATTTTGACACCAATTTGATTAAATTAATATACACATAATAGTTTATAGTGTATCAAGGGCCGAAAATAGGCTTTAGCAAGAAGGGTTGCTAAAGCATTTCGGCATGAGTTACACTCGATACTTTTTCGCCTGCCTTAATTAAAACCGTGTTTCAGAAAATTTTATATCGCGCACCATTGAACTGTCACTGTCAGATTTTTGTATAGCCTATTCATATTCCGCGGAAGGTTGTCTAGAATATGCATATTATTTTTTCGACCCTAGATATGCTAAATCGTAGTTTCGGCCCAATTTTTATGGCGGTTTTAAAGTATTTGGTGATGTTTGTAATATTTTTTATATTAAACAAAAAAATGCAAACAATAAATACCTTAAATTTCAATTTTTAAATTCTTAAGCTTAAAGCTAAATTTAAAAAACCGTGGTTCTTTTTGATATATACACGATTCTCGTTTAAGTTCGCAACTTCTTGGCTTCATATTCAGATTTTCCGAAAATTTTAGTACTAATACTATAAAACTGTTATACGTGGGCTTAGTTTGGCCTCATTTAGAATATGCTAGTCAGATTTGTTGTCCGTTCTATAACAATTCATAGGTTAAATTAGAAAGCGTCCAAAGTAAATTTTCTTAAATGGTTTTGTACAGGAACGGCAATTCGAGTCCTTAAAATTCATAAACTTGCAAAATTTAAAGCTAAAAAGAATATTTTTAGATTTGTGTTTTGTTTTCAAACGTATTACGAAAGGTCGGAATGCTATTAACCATCATGGGCCTAAACTATACAATATCCTTCCAAATCACATAAAATGCCTCCCGGAGAAGCAATTCGTAAACTCAGTGAAATCTTATCTTTTGCAGAAAGCCTTCTACTCTCTAGAAGAATGCCTGTCTACTAATTTTTCAGATTTTAATGCATAGTATGTAGGTACCCTAATGCTTATAATTTAATTTTTAACATATATTTTTTAACATATACTCTTATTCTTTGTTTACTGTGTTCCTTTTGTAATATATGATATTTTGTCTACATAATATACGATTAAGCTCTTTTTGTTATATACCTGTTATCGTAATTTTTTAATATGGCGTGGCTTTATTTTATTATTTTGTCTCTGTTTTGCCTTGTATCTTGTACCCTTGACCTATGTAAAACTTTATGTTATTTGCATCAATAAAATATTATTATTATTATTAAAACTTATTAACTGCCTTTTGGATTGCCCCGGTCTGCTTGAAACCATTGATTTTAATGCACCGTTCAGAATAATCACACGCTGAAAACATTTCTCTCGCGAAAAATTTCATTGAACCAACAATGGCCTGTGCAGTCCCTTATGTAGGATATTAAGATTTCTTAATGTCCTGCTCAAGAAATATAATCATAGTTATATTCAATATTCAACTTCTTTTAAATGTCAATTAAGACTCATCGACTTATCAATACCCTAAAACTATAATTTCCTATGATTTCTGTATAGCCTTTTGTGCCTCTTTGATCTAGCTTTAGTTTTAAAATTTGTTTTCTGTCCTTCATTGTAGTTGAGATAAGATTTATATTTAGTGTAATTGGAGTTATCTGTAAATAAATAAATAAATCATTTTCTAGGGTGCTGGTACTCATTAAAAGTGTTTTTCAATAGAGGTGTGTGTGGTACATGGTGGTGCACCGGGCAAGGGGATTGCAATGTTTTTTTTCTTAAACTCTCAATTATTCACTCCCCATGTTATTTTATCGCAAAATCATAAGGGAGCTTCAAAAATCATAACCACAAATTGAAAGCAACATAACCGTAACATGTCATGTTCGTTTAATGTTTATTTTTCTGTGCACCTACATATCACTGTTGCAATTTACATAGAAACTAGAACAGTAACTAACTTCATGTCATATATCGAGGAGAGATGTTGAATTTTTGACTATTTTATTGTTAAAATCGATGTGGAATTTAATTAATTTTAGTACTATTTTTATTTACATAAAATATGTAAAGGTATTATGCCTTCATATTTTAAAAACTGCATTATATACACTAGTGATGTACATTTGCACAATACACGAAGGAGAGGAAATATTTATCTCGAGCATAAGAACACAAGACAGGGACAAAATACAATACTCTATCGAGCAGCTGTAGAGTATAACATACTTCCTAACAACATAAAAACTGAAGATAACATAAGAAAATTTAAATTATTATTAAGAGAACATATACGAAGCATGTAGGAGTATATAAGACTGATTTTCGTGATTTGTTATTTTAAGTATTGAAGGTGGCTGTGTAAATTAGTGAATAGTTATAGGTTTAATATTATTTACATATTTTTATAGTTTAAGTAAAATATATTATATTGATACCATGTTATATTTTTATGCATAATTTTTATCAAAATATTATAACAATTGTATTTTATAGCAGTAGTGCTAAATAAAGTTTATTATTATTATTATTACTAAAATGAAATAAAACAAATGCACCTTGGGCATAATTATAGATGAGGGCATTGGTATATAATAGTACATTATTATACATGTTTAAGGGGTAAGGACACTGCAGAATTTTCAAGTTATCGTTTTATTTATTTTTTGTTAATCTATCCACTAGCTTTTGGCATATATTACTTAAACAATGTTGGTTTTTTGTTATAGTTTGAAATCTGCGGGAGCTATTGTTTAAGGCCTCGCATAAAAGGTTCCTTGCAATCTTCGGTTCTGAAGCGACCATTTTAAAATAAAAACAAATGGGGAACATAGTGTGTGTTTAATAAATTACCTTAACACGTTGAGCGCCGCGTCAGCCATCGGTGGCTGACACTGGACTTTCCGTTTAGGCCGCATCAACCAGCGGTGGCTGACACTGAAATTACATTTAGGCTGCGTCTGCCACCACTGGCTGACACTAACCTTTCACATAGGCCGCGACAACCACCGCTGGCTGACAGCGTATGACATGATATAGAACTATAAAATTTACACTGTTTTATGGAATTGCAGAAAATTTATTCAAAATTTTCTCAACTTTGACACATTACAGGATTACATTAAGTCTCGAATTAATGAATGCCTATAGGCGTCTCGTTCTAAACGTAAACACTCTTCTACTGCGATAAGAGACATTGGCCTACAATAAGACGGGGACTGCCTTCAAAATCGACGTGGTGCTCAACGTGTTAAATGAATTATTCAATACCTTTATTATACTCTTGAAAAAAAATTCCCGAAATTCGCCTTTTTTTTTCTACGACCTGGAGTGGCCTTACCCTTTAATAAGAGGGTGTATTGTGGCACAAGTGGGAGTGGAGCACGACCAGCACAACAGTAACTTGTTTAAGCCTTTATTTTCACAGCCTATATATTTACGCGTTCAAATTTCAGCAATCTTTAAATTACATGTCATCCATGCACCACACTCACAGTAGATACAACCAATTAGTACATATCCCGAAATGTAAGAAAAACATTAGCCATAGGTTTACAGATTACACACTTCCCAAAGCTTTTAACCTCTTGCCACACTCTATAAAATTAATTACAAATGTTAAAAAACACGCAATTCTCGACGCTTTTAAGGAGTGGTTATGTAAAAAAGATGCCAATGCTATAGACGAAAATGTGTTGCTCACCTATATATTGGAGCATTACGTTTCTGTTATTTTATTATTTTCCTATGTCCGTAAGTGAAAAATTAAGTTCCGTCGTCAAGGACAACAAACACCACGAATGTTATCAGCCACTTACGGTACCTGTAACCATGGATGCAATGCTTAGGTACATTGTTGGTAGCAGAAAATAGTATATTATTAAACGAGTAAGCAAGCTGGCCATTGCCACGAGGGTGAAGTTTGCAACACGAGCCGTAGACAAGTGTTGCAATTCACCCGAGTGCTTGCACACGAGCCTAATACTATACTTTTTCGCATCATTTTAAATAATTGCCTTAAGATTTTTCTGTTTATATTAAATTATAACGAATAATTTTTCTATTTGGAAATTGCGGCAGTTCGCTGACAAAAAACAAATCGTAACCATAGTAACAACTAAACTGTTGGGCAATGAAACCACTATCATTTGATTGGACGTCACCTGTGGAGAAAATGATTCGGTCGAATAATGGACAACTTTCTCAATCAAAAACGATTTAACAACATTTAAATTATTTAATAAGATGCGAAAAAATATATTATATGTACAAACATTTTTATTTCAGAAAATAAACAATATGAACAAATGAAAGCGGCTCTACAATAAATTAGATATAATATTCGTTTTTCTTTGAAAAAAATTAATATATGTATAATTAAACAAATCGTTTTCTTCTTGCTTTTGCTGCTGCGAATTGCTCGATGACTTCCTTAATATTTAACGCCCCTTCTTCTGCTTCAATGGATATGTATGTATGTATGTATGTATGTATGTAGTTTATTGGTGCTAATATATAATAATATTTACACAGGTCTCTTAAATCTAGGTAAGTCAAGTTATAAATAAAAGAAGTTACATTAATCATTGATCAGCCATATTAAAATTAATATTAATTTGCGCTTATGCTAGACACAAAAAGTACATAAAAGAATAAATAGTACATACACAAATAGGCTTATAACATATATATCTAAAATTAACATTTAAAAATCATTGTAAAATATCTATAAGTAAAACTTAAAAATCATTGTAAAATATGTATAAATAAAAGTTGACATTTACAAATATGTTAATAAAATATACAAATAGATAAAATCTCACATTTACAATTATGTCGATAAAATTATATAAATAAAATAAAATTGGATAAAATAGACATACAAACATTTTAAAAATCATTTCCCATACTATTGAAGTCGAAATTGAGGTATTCTTCGAAACTATAAAATGCCTGCTCAATTAACACAGTTTTTATTCGATTTTTAAATGCATTTAAATTAAGATTTCGAAGATTCATTGGCAGAGCATTTAAAAATTTAATAGAATAATACCTCACACCACTCTGGGATTTAACTAGTCTGGTTGCACTTGGATATATATTACATTTGTTCCTTGTATTATGTTCGTGAATATCTGCATGACAATTGTACAAGTGAGAATTGGTCTTGATGTGAACTAAGCATTCATATATGCATAAAGATGGCAGAGTTAAGATATTTTGTACTTTGAATGCTTGTCTACAATCATAGGCTTAATGCAGTTAAACGTTCTTGAGTCATAGAAGTTCTTAGAACAACCTTTCCGCAGTTGCAGCGATCAAGGTTGAGTCAATATAGCATTAATGCCGATATTACTTCTTTGAAAGTATCACTCATATCAGAATATGTTATCGTAATTAACTTTGCCACATCTAGAACACTTTCCAGATCTTTTATTTCGGACATAAATATGTTCTGAAAGAATACAATTTGATTCGGAAATTCATCGCCAATATCTAAAAAATATTTATCTTTTAAATTCATTGCACATTTAGTTAAACTTTTGGTGGGTTTATACGACGTTTAACGTTTAAGGATTAACGTTTAAGGGAAAGATGCCGTTCACACGAAAATTAAGAATTAAGAATTTTAGATAATGCGCTTGCGCGTCGATGTTGCCAGATCTTTTATCACAAATTTTAGGAAAATACTGTTTTGCAACTATTTCTTCTAATGAATATAAAAAACAATAAAAGCATTGTTTACAATATTCAATTCTTCATTTTTATCGCTAAAAATTCCGTCAAATTACTTAAATCGCATGTTTTAACAAATGATTTAGAATGAATATGTAAATCTGGCATCATTGTACTTATCAGCTGTGTTTGTGGAAACGATTAATTTGCCACAATTTATGTACACTGAGTGAATGTTTCAATATGGATAGATGCCACAAAGTCATCAAAACTGTCCATTTTTAATTTTTGGTTGTTTACAAACACAAGCCGTGAACATAACCTCCTATGTTTAACGAATTTAAGGGAAAAGTAGAAAGTAGCCTACCCTTAAACATAAATGTTAAAATCCTTAAAACTTCGTATGACGCATAAGCACTAATACATTAGGTCTACTTCGCTTAAACACTAATCCTTAAACGTTAAACGTCGTATAAACCCAGCATTTCTGCATCTAATAAAATAACTGCTAACATTTTTTTATGATGTAAATCGCGAATCTATTTAATTTACAATATCAAATGAATAAAATACATTTACTTTGAACATGTATTCTACATTATCAAATAAATCTATAGAGAGCTCATCAAACAATATTTTTGTTTTTCTATTTCTCTTCTGCATAAATGTGGGAGTTATGTTCCATTTTTTAGCGGAGGTAGGGGATAATTCATTAGAAGTAATCAAAATTGGGGAAATTACTGTCGTGGAATACAAATTGAGCAACCCCTTAAATCGCTATCTTCTTTTTTGTATTCATCGATGTAGTAACTAAATCTAAAAGTAGCAAGATCAGTCCAGGATACATCAAAGCAACTTTTACATTTATCACATTTAATCATAGAAAGTCTCAGACTAATATTTTTATTGCAATTTGCATATGTTTTTTGCGCCATTATGCTTTTCAACAAAACAATTAAATGAAGTAGGAATTAAACAAGGACACAACACCCAGGGTGGCAATCAGGGTTATTAACTAGCACGTAAACATAGAAGAGTAAAAACAAAAGAGAACGGAGGATATTGCCTGCTGAAAAAGAATGAAAATATATATTTTTTTTTTTTGGCAAATATGTGTCGATCGGCCTTGAGGCATAAACTGCACTATTAAATTAGTAATGTGAGAGGTAAATTTCCAGGCAGGAAAATTTAAAATTACAATATCAGCACTGTCGGTTATCTAATCACATTAAAAGTTCACCGGGACATTCAGGGCAAATTAATTCAGTTTTTCCCACTATATATCTTTTCTTTCTGATTGAAACAATATTGAGTGATATTGCCTTAGTTACGATATGTCATAACACACTTATATTTCCCTAGGGAAATATGAAGTGCTTCAATGTGTCAATAAATTATTTATTATTATTATTATATTTCCCTATGGAAATATAGACATCAAACAATTGTCATTTGAAGCTTCTCGCAAGAATTATTTTAATTGCTCTCGGGACAACACCTCCGATTTCTTAGGAAGGTATCCTTTATGGATTTTACAGCTTTGCATTTTACGGGAACCAAACATTCACGGTCTTTCGTCGCTTGCGTTAACACATAGTTTGACATTTCACCAATTTATGAAACAACGCAAATACCAAAACAAGTCAACCATGATATTTACAAACAAGGCCCTTAGCAACGTTACCAATCCGATAAATTCAAAAATTTACAATCCAATATTTTTCCATTTACAGAACAATATTCTTTCAATAAAAAAAAAAACTATTGATTACAACACGGGAAATATGAATACATTTCCCTTGGTTGTCTATACATCCCTCGGGCTCCGCCCTCGGGATGTAACTAGCCAACCTCGGGAAATATACTATTCATATTTCCCTAGTTGTAATAATAGCTATAAAAATTAGGAGCACACACGGAGCACAGTCAGCAAAACCATCTTGATTATTAGGTTGTCCTTTTCTGTGCAGTTGTTTTTAATTCACTCGATTAAATTCATTCTTGAATTTAAGCTATTCCATGCTTACCATTATCGTTTATGATCTTATTTCTACATCTATGTTTACTCGAAAATATGAAGCAATCATGCTTTGTGTGAACCCGAGTCGACTTCGACAGCCTTCCGAGTTCAGTATTTACGGGAAAAATAGAAAGTAACTCTTAAACACTAAACGTTAATACTTAAAATCCTTAAACTTCATGTGAACGCATTTGGCACTAATACATTAGTTCTACTTTGCTCAAACACTAAACCTTAAACATTAAAAGTCATAAATCCAGCATTAGAAAGTACATATGTTTAGGGTGATTAACCTTAACCTCAAAAACCACTCTTACTGTTCACATATTATATTTCATGATACCGCATATTATTCCAGTTTCACGAATCATAAGAAAAAATATACCCAAGTACATGTCGTATCCATATTTTTCCATCCCCTTATGTCCTGTTCATCGTTTCTTTTCCTATACATTCCTTCAATTTTAACCTCTTTTTCAACAAGAAGTGTATTTTTGGAAACCTTTTCCCTTGGGAGATCTGCAATGACAGACCACCTCGATACTCGATCATTAGCGAAATCAAGTTAATTTAAATCAATCCGATTGACGCTGCTAATTTTTTATTATTAATCATATACTATGGCTGATTAGCAAGGCATGCCAGCCTTTAAAGATGAAGAAGATATTTAATTTTACTATTCTTAATTCAATTTTAACTTTGAACATTTCTAGTAATTCAATTTCAATTATATTTTAATTTTAAGGATTAATTGTTATTTTTTATAGATAAAAACGTTAGCTATAAGAAAAATAGTGAATAAAATTATTTCAATTTTTTTTTCTTCAGGGTGTAGTTGAGATGTTCGACGATTAAAAAATTGAACCTCTTATTTGGTAGAATTAATAATACAAACTACCAATACGTAAATATTAACATAATTAATGTAACTCTCAACCAGTTGGAGATGGATTAAATAATAATAATGAATGAGTTTTCATAGCTTTCAATTATGTACGTACAAATTAAAACAAAGTAAATGCCTCCAAATAAACAAGATAAGCGTTGTGAAATATGGAACGAATGTTGGGGATTTTTGAATTGTTTGATGTTTATTAAAAAGTGTAGTTTGTTAAAAACAATGGCTAAAATAGCAACATTATAAGTAGTTAGTTAAAAAAAACAATCGAGTTGAATTCATAATAGTAACCTTTTTGGTATCACACTTCATTACATCTTCAAGAACGGCAAGCCCTGTGATTTAATAATGATGAGGTAAACTTGACATAACTATAATCACGATGATTAAAAAAGGTGATACCAACAAAGTTACTTGTAGTTTCTGAATTATCAGCAAGGTACCACGAAGTTAAAGCGTTCATAATTACTGATTTAAATTATGAGTAGTGACATTAACGAACAGGTTGAATATTCACATATTCAGACTATATTTCGTTTCGTTTTATTGAATCTACATTAAGAGTAGTTTATAAATTTCGAGGGTAGAGTTTTAATCACAACAATGAGTAAATAAATTACCTGTAGAGTTCACAAAAAAAGTGAGGTTATTGATTTCCAATCAAGGTAAAGTGCATTAATACTTAATGAGCAGACGAGCGACTGAACATTTTGTTTATATTTATGATTACATCACATTACTGATGCAGTTGATGAATAAATATTCCGAGCAATTAGTGACGTGATTGTGTAATTATAGCAGCACGCACTGTAGGATTGGGATGAAAATAACAACGAAATAGCAACTAGTTAGTAAACATCCACCATCTTGTGATTTGTGTGGTATTATCTGGTTTGTTCCCATTCCAAGAAGATACAGCTGCGGCCGTAAGGTCCACAATCCCGGCGCGCCGCCATAAGCCGGCGTCCTTACGGCAGCGCATTTCAGGACGTACCACAAGCTACTGATTAATAACGGATTTAACGAAGTTCCATTAGCGTTTCCGATGGAATTTCACGGATATCGCAACAATTCCTTACCTGTACGCCGATTAAAGCGTTTATTTTTTCGACCAGCGCCTCGGAGTCGGAGTACCCAGCGTAAATGCTATTCAAGGAGGTGGATTTCTCGGCCAAGCATAGACGGCAGCATGATGTGTAATTTGCGGTCCTTGCCTCAGACATTTTTGCGCCTATTTCGGTATGCTAGCGAGAGTCGGAAAACTTTCGTTGTTCGGACACTTCCATAAGACACGGCAACTTTACCTTGCACAACACAAACCGGCCAAGCAAAGCCAACGCCGCACAGAACCAACGTTCTGCTCACTTTGGGACTGGGTACGCCATCATTTACCCCCACTCTCGCGCTTTGTGTGCCTTCACGTCTCTGCTTGTTGCTGGCCTTTGCCTACCACCCAAAACTGCATCGGTTTCCTAAAGAATCCTCCAACTATTCAGGGATATTTACACCTTTACCCGATTAATTCCGTTGATGAACTGTTACGATAAAGCGCGCATTTCCATCAGTGCGCAGATTTAATAAAGATCGGAGATCCAGGATTCAGTACTACAAATGGAAACATGATGAAGCATAATTCACGCCATTACTTTCAACTCGAACGCGATTATGATGTAAATGCTTAAATTAAACGCAGAAGTATATACGGCGGCGGAAGGACTCGTTGGCATAGTCATGGCCAGCACTTGAATTTTCCAAATCTTTTAATTTCCGGAAATAAAACATTGTTTTTATTGTTCTACGATAATTGTTTCACTGTGCCTTCATCATGTAAAAATAATTTATTTCCGTGTTTTGTAGGTTTTCTTCCTATGTGAATCTAAAGCAAAATATTAATTATTAAGAATAAAAGGTGTGAGCCACAGAATTTTGTTTCTGAGTTAGCCATGCCTGAGAGAGAGAAACATAGCGGTCATGTCCGAGATTCATTCATTTTTTTTAAATCTAATTTAATTGAACTAATCTGATCTCGTGACGTATAATATGCGACATAGCTCATTTATCTCATAGTCAACTCTGAAACAAAATTTTGTGGCTCACACGATTTTTGTAGCAATCTGCAAGCTGAATCTTACAGACTACAAAATAGAATTGAAAAAGCTGCGGTATATGAAGTACATGAATTTTAGGAGTTAAAACGATTTTAAAATCTGGTTTAGTTATGGATTACCACTACGTAGTGATCATCGAAAAAACCCCATTATTAGAAACTAACTACTGATTGCTAAGGTGACAAATAATTTTCGTTTAGGAAGTTATAAGTTCTGTCCTTTTCGATATTTGAAGACTACTCAGTAACTCTTTTATTTAAAGAAATGCCAGGGATTACTAGAGACGACAATATCCCTTTTGATGAAATTAGAAGACTGAATGTATATTTAAATTCTGCAAAGTGAATACAATTTAAAAATCAATAAAACAACGATGGGTGGAAATATTCACCCATTTAAAAAATGAACATATTCCATGTGGAAATTTATATATTCTTGTTCAAGTTACTTCGAAACAAATGCAGCAGTTGCAAGACTTTTTTCAGTAGCTAATGATTTCTGGATAAGTTGTAAGAAATCGAGATTGAATATTGAAACTCTAGCTGCAGCATTTGGCGAAAAATTCAATATAAAGGGTATTTTATTTTCAGATATTTCCAAAATACTGTTGGATGGTACATTGCTAAAAAATATTCATTCAATGAAAAAATATTCAACAGTAATATAACGAGTGCCTATGATTTTGCCGGCAATTATTAGCGGCAGGATCACGATTGCTTGTTGCGACGAAAATCGGCACGACTGCGAAGCAGGAGTGCCGATTTTCTAGAAGCAACAAGCAAGAGTGATCCAAACGCTAATAATTGCCTAGGAAAAATCAGTCACGAGTTAGATTCGGGAAGACAATTGGCCGAATAAAAAGTTCACACTTCATAATTTGAAAAGTTAAATTTAGTGACACCAAGTGTCAGACGTGTATTAATTTGCGGCGCAATAATTGTAATAAAAATGAGCTTACCAAGATTTTGAGAAATGCCTATGAATACTATTACTTATGAAAGCACTAACACTTCACCCGAAAATACAAACAGATCGAATTCAGGAGCAAACTGCTTAAAAGTCCTGCAATAACTGATGTTTTATACGTTATATAAAATGAACCAACGCGTTGCTAGGCAATACCAACATGAGAGATTATCTGATTAGATACCACCCAGGGTTAATTGCCATGCATAACATAGAGCGTGGTCTGTTACGCATCGTAATTAGAATTTTATTGGATCATCTCATCAACGTTATTCGATTTTATTGGTTAATAAGTAAATGAGGGCAATTGTCATTTAAATCTGTGGCTTGGTGCTAAAAAGGCCAATGTCACAATTTTACTGTTTGGAGTTAAGCAGTACATTAGATTATTTTTCTCAATATCTTTAATATGCTGAAAGAGACACTGTCTAGTTTAAAAAATAGCAGATTAAAAAAACATACTTTACAAAATCAGCAAATAAAATCATTTTTAATAAAACTTTTATGTCGATTATCTTAATTGTAAAATATATGACATTGGCCTTTTTAGCACCAAGCCACAGAAATAATAATTAATAGGCATGTAAGCATAAATACAATGTAACATATTTGCAAATAAAGTTTAATTGGATGGGTCCTATCAATTGGATTGAAATCAATGATTTATCTGGTGAAGAGACAGAAAACCGAATAAACTCTTAAGAATTGGACAATTTGCAAACCGCTGTTTTATGATTAACTGATTGGAGGGTGGGATAGGGCTCAGAGGGTGAGACAGGGCCCACCCACAGCTTCTGCAAAAATGTCAAGTGCATTCTCCCTAAATTTTACGATAATGTTACGTCGACAGAACTACTGTAGAGGTAAACGGTTATTTTCTACTAGCGACTAAAAGTTAATTTTGTTAAGAAGTGATTCGTTTTTGAATCGGTTATAAGTTACTAAGAAGTGATTCGTTATTGAAACAGTTATACGTTATTAAGAAGTGTTTTCTTATCGAATCGGTCATAAGTTACTAAAAAGTACGTCGTTTTCTGAACTTGGACTCGTGCGAAAAAATCGCGATTGTTGAACTTGTTTTTTAATATACTATTATAAAAGAGATGACTTTACATTTTTCAGAATTTCTTTTTTATTATTACAGAATATGTAATACTGCAAATTGTACTTCGTGATGTCTTTTTATAATCACAAGCAAAGGTGAAAATGAATGGTCGGTCGTACATGGTGTATTGTAATTAAATGTTTAATTATTTCCACTGGTTAAACTTAAACGTGGCATTGTAAAATTAAACACTTTTAAAAGTCTACTATTACTCGTATCATGATGAATAAGTTTATATAGTTCATAAAACAACATAAATTTATGCCGGTCATGACTTAATACTAACTTAAATTAATTTAACATAGTAAAATTATAAAATGACCCTTGAAGAAAATCACCGTTAGTGGGATAACGGATAACGCTTACTGTTATTATTTTACAGTAACGGTTACAAAGTAGCAGTTAGTGAATATTATGAATATAACGCTCATCACTAAACAGAAAACGCAATCATTTAAAAATGTAACATTTCTTCTATTAAAAAAACACTTAACACGATAATTTTATAATACCAACTTATTATTTTTCTGTGACTTGAATATTGCTTGTTTTTGCTCTAGAAACCAGTATAACTCAGGCACGATAAAAGACAAAGATGCCGCTCGTGCCTCTTATAGAGGAAGTAAATATTCCGTTGCTGTTTCGGTCAAATTTTCTTCCGTTGCCTCACCGCCGAACATCCACGAGCCGCCGCTGATATATGCTTAAATTATGTACGTCATGGAAGTATAAATTGTATTTTATTTTTTCTTCTAACCTTCAAGTTTTATTAATAGTCTCGTTGTTTTGTTTTGTTGTCTTTCGGCCCTAACTTCTGTCTTTTAGTTCTTGACAAATTGCAAATTAAAAAGAGGAAAAGAAGAACTACACAGTGGGCCAAAAAAACGGTACAAGTAATTTTGTACTGTTATATCTTCCTGAGTTATTAATATTTTTAATAATTAATATAACAGTAACGCGCCTAATGTGAAAAGATGAAGTACTTTTACTCTAAAGAAATAGTACTTAAGCTTGTGCATGAACTTTTATCCTTTCAAAATATTTTGTCTCAAAAACTAAAATGGCTGATGGAAGTGACAGCTATTGTCTGAGATTCATTAGAAAATCAAAACAAATAATGGCCCACTAATTTTAGTACCTACAAATGCGACGCGACGGTGCATTATAAACTCCCCCCTTTACAGAGCCTTCGTAATCTGAAATATCCTCGATAAAAAACTATTCAAAAATGCAATTAATCATTTTTGTAAACTACAAAGTGTAAACATTTTGTTTTTCAAAGCAATATTTAATGCGTTAATTATTATTGAAAATATGAATATTTCCAATTTGTCCCGTTTTTTTGCCCACAAGGTATATGTTTAAAAATTAGTGCATGATTACGTATGGCTATGAGAACAACGCTTTGATATGAAAAAATCTGATTTACACGTTATAAGCTCTTTTTCTGAAATAATAAAATAGCACTAACAGATCATTGATTAGTAATTTGGGATATACAGGGTGCCCGTTTTTCGAGCGGCACCATGGGGATTTCAGTTATCTTAAGAGATATAAGGTTGGTTAAATTAGGGCAACGTAGATTAATAATCTGTTGAGAAATTTAAGTTACCTTTTTTTTCAATTTTCAATTTTAATTTTTACTTTTTTATTCAAAAACTATTACTATTGCGCATTTTGCACTAAGACATTATTAGAGCACTTTTTAATGGAAAATCTAAATATGTTATTAGATTTATTGTAGCTTACAAGATGGCTGAGAAACAATAGACAACTTTTGTTTTTCTTATGGCCGCTATTTTGGATTTTTACATTTTCTAATGCAAGATTTTCTTCTGTTTACGATGATGTATCATACATTATGTTTTAATTTTATATTTGAGCCAAAATTTTAAATTTATTATATATTATTAAATATACAAGGTGTCTAAAAAAGACACCACCAAAATGATATGGTGTATTCCTGAGACAAAAAACAAGCAAATTAACTAAATTTATCTATATGAAAAACTACATACTTTCCAAGATACAGCAAGTCAAAGTTTTAGATTTTTAAAATGTTTTAATCTATATCTCGAAAATGGCAAATGAGAATGATTTGTTTATTTTTTTCTGACAACTACATTAGGTATACTACATTGTTTAAAAATTTCAAGAAATTTCTTCAAGCACAAAGGTGCTCCAGAGGACATGCTGTTTACATTATTACATACAACTTTTTTGTTCTTCACATTTTTTACGATTCAATATTTTTTTCAATGCAACTCGTCACTTTTAAGGAATTTATAACTCTTAAAGTTTTTTTGTTTACGCCTTATTTTTAACAAAAAAAAATAAAAAGAACTTATTTGTTTTTGGAAAATTTCGTGTTAAAAAATAAAATAATCTAAGTAGGCGGGTGTCAATTCGATGAAAACGTGTCAGTACGATTAAAACTTTCAATTTAAGTAAAACTGGTTAACACTTTGAGTGGGGGTGACCGAAGTATCGCCGGTGGCTGAAGCGCATCGACGCGACGCGCGCACGCGCATACAATGTGTACTGTGATTTTTTTATGAGGGTCATTTTGAATTTTTTGTAATTTGTTAAATAATTTAATATGTTAAAATAAAAGCAGTTTTTGGATTATAGTTATTTTTAAGACTTTTCTTGCAGGACGAGCGCAATTAAACAATGAACAATAAGTTCTTTTTTATTTTTTTTTGTTAAAAATAAGGCGTAAACAAAAAAACTTTAAGTTATAAATTCTTTAAAAGTGATGAGTTGCTTTGAAAAAAATATTAAATCGCAAAAAATATGAAGAACAAAAAAGTTCTATGTAATAATGTAAACAGCATGTCCTCTGGAGCACCTTTGTACTTGAAGAAATTTCTTGAAATTTTTAAACAATGTAGTACACCTAATTTAGTTGTCAGAAAAAAATAAACAAATCATTCTCATCTGCCATTTTCGAGATATAGATTAAAATATTTTAAAAATCTTAAACTTTGACTTGCTGTATCTTGGAAGGTATGTAATTTTTCATATAGATAAATTTAGTTAATTTGCTCTTTTTTTGTCTCAGGAATACACCATATCATTTTGGTGGTGTCTTTTTTAGACACCTTGTATATTTTAATAATCATAAGTTCTCAATATTTACTCACAAAAAAAAAGTCTTGATGTGGAGCAGAGGTTCCCAATCTTTTAAAGATGTTGTACCGATATGTAGTAGTCAATATTGTGTCGTACCAGGAGGTAAATATTTATATACATATTTATATTATATTTAACTTAACTTATTTTCATTATTATTTCATTCATATATTGAGAATGTCTAATGTACAGAATAGAGATTTGATTTCATTTTGTTTGAACAGACAAGCAGTTTATTTCTTGTCTTTTAGTTATGAAGTAGTAGGTATCATGCGCATAGATATACCGGGTGACCCAGCGATCTGTAAAAGCCCCATAACTTATTTGCTATTTGAGATATCGACTTCTAGTTTTCTTGAACTGGTACCATTGTTTTGCGTATATTGACACCCTGTATAGCAGTATGGACAGAAAAGAACCAAAGCCAATTTGTATTATTCTTCATGATGCGGAAAATTCTTTAGTGTATAAAAAATGACGCTAGCTTTGCTAGGACCTCTTCTGCAATTTTGTCAATGTGTCCTTGTTTTTGGCACAAATTTGCCCATAACTAACCAACCGTCCATAATAGACCCATGGTATCTGATACTATTTTTATCAGCTTCTCAAGAGGGTTTAAAATAAAGTATGAAATATAGGGTGTTCCATTAAAAAAAAACATAACTTCGTTCTGTTATGTATGCTGGGACACCCTGTACAAAAACATATATATTTTTAAAACATGTAGAATAAGTGTGGGTACCAGTTCAAGAAAACTAGAAGTCGATATCTCTAATAGCAAATAAGTTATGGGGCTTTTACAGATCGCTGGTTCACCCGGTACATTATTTTCGAGGAGGGTTATGACGTTAACCTTTCTCACCAGAAATAATTTAAAATAAAATAATATTTTTGGAAACACGTTAAATATTAAAGTTTAAAATTTCCGGGGGGTTATAACCCCGTAACCCTCCCTCTATATACGCCACTGGAAGGTAGTATGGGACGTGTGATAAGTGGCCGTCTGTCCTAATGATATTAAATTTCATTCATTTGAACTGAAAAAATAGAAATTCAGAAACTTCAGAAACCAAGCTTAGTTTCACACATGAAATAACACGGCCTGAAGAAAACGCGGTCGCCTCGTACATCAGCTGTAGGAAAATCAATACATGTTATCAATTTCAAATCTCCCGCGTAAATTCTAGAGCAATTCGCGCTTTTCCGAATTAACCGTACTCATAATTGGCAGCACTGGCGGCGTTAATGTCAATTGTTTACGTTGTTTCATTTATTGTTAATTGGTTTCTTGCCGATCCGAAGCAAATATCGGCAATTTGCTGAGAGAAATGCCATCCGGAGCTCCACGGCGAATATTATGACCGACATCGCAAATTTTAATTGTTAGTGACACGCCGGCAAGCCCCCGACACAGCAGGTACATGTCAATTAATTGAAGTAAATGTAAGATTTTCAGGTTTATTGACTGTTCCTCTTAACATTATTTGTGTTTTTTATTATTAAATAGGTTACACTGCAAATTTGAACATAATCTTATGGGCCTGTCGATATCTACAAGTTATTTGAGCCTCGGTACTATTTACCCACACATTAACTATTATGGGTGTATAGGGGATGTATTTAATAGTTGTTTATACGGGTGTAATAGGTGTATAAAATTCCTGGGTACATCAGGTAACGATGTGTGGGTAATCAATATCTTCTACGTTCTACTTTTGTGTTTGGGGTGGAATAATTGTTTAATTATATATTTTAAACAAGATTCGATTAACATACTATGGGGTGATGTGGAAAATATTACTTACACATAAATTTTGATAGCCCTTTAATCAATTAATTTTATTGGTTTAAAGTATAGACAACACCGGCTTCCTGTTAACCACACTTTTTATGGTAATACACTGAAAAAATGCCTGGGTTATTCTGATTACATGTTGATGAGATGTGAAATGTACAGGTTTTATGATGAGATGAATTTTTTTGTTAAACTCGAATGTAAAGTGCTATTCAAAATTATCACACCACTCAGCAATTTGGAGAATTATCCCCTTTTATAAGTAATAATGAGCGTTTAACAAAAATTGACGATGAAGTTGGAGTTGGAAATCTAAAGTCATGTTTGAACTAAGATCACATACGCACGCACTAAGCACTGGTTGTCATGTTGACGTCAGATGTTAATAACCCCTAATTATAATATCTGACATGTCACCGTTTAACCGCAACCGGCATTTCACGCGTGTGATCTTAGTGCAGACATGATTCGAATTTTCCAACGCCAACTTTGTCGTCGATTTTTGTTGTACGCTTGAAATATTAATCATAGGCAGCGTATGCCGACTAAAAACAAATGCCACGATGTATGCAATGTCATTTTGACACATGTTCAATAACAACACAGAGTTTAAGAGATTTTTTCCACTACCGACAACGTTAATATGCATTGCATGCCGTAAGTGGCTGATAACATTCGTAGTGTTTGTTGTCCTTGACGACGGAACTTAATTTTTACTTACGGACCTAGGAAAATAATAAACAGAAACGTAACATTCCAACATATAGGCGAGCAACACATTTTCGTCTATACCTACAGCATCGGCATCCTTTTTAAATAACCACTGCTTAAAAGAGTCGTAACAGGACACATACTTTTTTCAATTTTGTCGGTAACAAATTCTAACATGCAATATTCGCAGCTTCGTTTGCATCCATGCCCGCAGAAAGTTTCACTGGATTGACACAAACAAACAAAATTCGACATTGTTTTCTCGGTTGCTGGGTTGCCATAGGATGCATAGGTGACTATAAAAATTTGAATCCCAAATGTTACAAGCCGTAGTTTAGAATATTTTCTGATCTTTTTTTAGGTATTATATTTCCGGTAGCGGAAAAAAAATTAATAAGCAACACGGAACGTAATGACAATTAACATTTTCGGCAGGCGACGAGCCTCGGCTCGTATTCGCCTACCTCAAATGTTAATACGTCCGTACGTTCCTTGTTGCTTAAATAACTATTACCTACTCCCACTTTGTAATTGATGAATTACCGAACCGTTTTCACCAATCGTAAGCGACCCATTACGAATATATAGAGCACATACAAATGTTAAATGTTATACATAAATGTGTATATATACTTATTAGCCAATTACAATTAACGTCCGCCGAGTCCCTCTGCATTCGTCTGGTCTGGTCTTATTGGTTAACACAATGACCGACACAATAAACTTCATGCCATGCCTTATTGGTACTTCTATCGCAATGGTATAACACTTCACAGTGAGTAGAATGATCCGTATCCTTAAATTTGTTCAATTTATCAATGATATCCATTCTTTTTCATCACATTTTGAACAATAATAGCGGAAACGTCTACACCGTGATTTTTTAGTTCGTCCACAATCTTCGGATCAGTCATTTTTGGATCCGGCTTTATTTGACGAATAATAAAACATTTGTTGGTTTCGATGAAGGCTTGTGGTCAGTCGTTCCTTGGTTTATTTTTAACTGTTTTTCTTATACAAAAACGGTTCATTTTTTATTGGACTGTTGATCGAGGTCTACCAATGAACTAAGCAATTTCCCAGAGAGATTTGTACTGATTACGAAATTAAAAATTAATTTTTCGCTCTTCTTCGCTTGACTTCTTTCTTTTGCGATTCATTTTGTTTAAATAACGCAATAAGACTGATTGTATTGAATGTATTTCAAGGACTACACTGAGAAGGGGAACACATTCCAATTATAAACAAAAGAGCTTCACGTAAACACTTGTGTTAGTGGTTTTGGAAGCTTAATTTCTCAACTGTACGAACATTTTCTGCGTGGTCAATTAATATAAGTTTTCATTATTGTTGTATTGATGTATTTAAAGTTTTATATTCTTTTTGTTACAATATTGACGAGAAATATATTATGTATTACATTCACTATTAACAGATTGTTAATTAAAGTTCATTTTCTAAAAATAAGTTCTTTTTCGAAGAAATTTTCCGTGTAGGAATACTTTTTACACTCACTGTATGTAAATTTAAACGTACAGTATAATACAATTTAAAAACATTTTTAAATAGTTTAAATCTACAAGGCACAAAAAAATGCTTTCAATCGAAGCCAGAAGAAGCAAAATATTGCCGTATAGGCTTAATATTGGATTGGAACCATCACCATGAAGATAAGCTACAGGTACGAGTGGAAGATCATCAATGGAATGAACTCTGCCTTTTCCATATATGATCAAAATTTTTGTTCCTTTTTTTGTGTACATATATCTCGACATATTATTTTAATACAAGGAATAAACTGCCAATAAATAAATAAATAAATAAATT
Organism: Ocypus olens; assembly: GCA_910593695.2. NCBI lineage: Eukaryota > Metazoa > Arthropoda > Insecta > Coleoptera > Staphylinidae > Ocypus > Ocypus olens. The sequence goes on along the minus strand of OU343053.1, from coordinate 12,659,067 downwards.
TAGCAACATCGCTAAAACAACTTTAATTAATTTTAAAGAAGCTTTATGGCTAACCAAGAATTAAAACCCCAAGGGTAGAGACATTGCTATGAATTCGTTAACTGGATCCTAAGCAAACCATAAATGTTGCTGCGTTGTGTAACAAAATTATATTCAGCGACAAGGCTCTTTTTTTTGATATGTGCATAAGCAAAATTGGCCTATTTGGGCTAGTGAAAATCCTAGAGTGACAAAAACCAATCCATCCATCTTAGGTTTCCGGCAGGTGCACATTTTCAGCTAAAGGTGTCATTGGGGTATATTTGTTAAAAGATAAAATGAGGGAAATTGTAACTGTCTCTAGCAACGAACTACAAATATTTTTTTTTTATGGCCTGTGTTGAAAAATATGAACCTTGAGGATATCGACTTTAAACAAGGCTGCTCTATGTGCTATCCCTAGTAGCACAATATGCGTCGGAAATATTTTCTAAATATTGATTTTACATTTTTATGTTTCGGAAATATTAAAAGGCCTAAGTAATAATATGTCTATGGAAATATTGAAATATAATTATTTTATAAACATGTTCTATATATTTCAATCCATATACAGTCGACTCTCGCTACCCTATAGTAGCACAAAATATTTCTTAAATATTAAAAAATACATATTTCTGTGATATTGATTATAACAGATTTTTATATGTTTTAGCATTATTTATATAGAATTTTAAGGAAACATTACTCTGTATATATTTTTGTAATATTTGTAAAAAAATGTTGAGGAAATATCATGATATATGAGGTTGTACTGCTGATCCCAAACGCATGTACAGTATTACCGAGCATTCGAGATGAGTGGGGGTAAAGTTTGTGCAGAGTGAGAAAGTATTGAGAGGATGCGACAACAAATCTCCGAAGCCAATTGACTTTAAGACGGTCACTGCGCACACGTCTCGAGTGCTTGGTACTCTACTTACGGTCAAATATCACACTTTGAAGCTTGCAAATAAATTAAACACTGGTTGAGAGAATAGACAGGAATATATAACGAAATAGCCACTAGCACAGACGTCTGCGTGTAAAACAGTTCAAACGGTGGCAGAAATGACAAAGATAGTACAGTGTTGCCTTTTTCTGTCATCGATATATTTCTTTGGATATATTTATAAAATGTTACTAAATGTATGGATTGAAATAATAGAACATATTTATAATATAAAATAATTGTATTTCAATATTTCCATAGACATATTATATAAATATTTACTTTGGCCTTTTAATATTTCCGAAACATATAAATGTAAAATCAATATTTGGAAAATATTTCCGACACATACTGTGCTACTAGGGTAATTCGAAACTCGGGGGACTCTTAAAATATTAGGAATTATCGAGTGTTTGAAATATCAAATGGTTCGAAATTTTTGAGAAAAAAGAAATAAAACTCCGAATTATTGAGTGTTCATAATCAATTATGTATTATTTATTAACTGCTATTCTTTAGCAATGACAAAAGTTTAGAGGTACATACGTGTACATATTCATAATGTGAATTAATTAATCTTTCGAAACAACTCTATTATATTGGTTTGCTTTAAAGAACATTGCTGCTGCTTAGACTGCTCAATAACTTTTTTTAAGAGAAAAAGTGCCTGAAATGCTTTTTCAACACTTTCGTTTTGTAGACAGAAGCTTTGTAAGGTGACAAATGCTTTGATTTCGTGCCAGAGTTCATCCGCACTTCTGGGTCTGAAATTTGCATTATACATACGTTGTGTAATAAACCCCCACACATTTTCCATCGGGTTTAAATCTGGACTTACTGCTGGCCAGGGTAATACATTAATATGGTTCTTCAAGAACCATTCTCTAACAATCGCAGAAGTATGTGCAGGACAGTTATCCTGTTGACACATAAAGGTGTGTTCTGGAAATATAATAACGCCTTCCAGTATAATATCTCTGTACACCACAGCATTGAAAGTCTGGTCTAGACGACAAAGTAAACCAACCCCTGCTGAAGAAATCCATCCCCATTTATTCATAGAGAACTTTCTTTGAAGTTTTTAGGAGATAGGATTCTTCGAATCGTGCATTTCGTGGCCAGTATACTTTCGTTCTTCGATTATAGGATGATTGAAACTTTTTTATCTGAAAATATCACTTTACTCCAAAAGTCTTCCTGCCTCGGAAGATATTCCAGTGCAGAACTAATTCTGCTGTCCTTATGAATTTGAGTCAATAGAGGTTTTCTGGCTGCGGCATGACAAGATAATGCACTTAACTTTAGACGTCTGCGAGCTGTTCGGGAACTTTCAGGAAAATTTGTTATGAATGCAGCATTTGTAGCATTTTCAAACGGATTTTCTATTTAATAGTTTATAACAGCATCATCTTCTTCATTATTTGAAACTTTTGGGCGACCCGAACCTTTAATCTGCTCCAATCGCCTTTCATTCCTCCACATTTTTGAAATTTTTTGCACTGTACTTCGGGACGACCCATCTTGGCCGAAAATTTAAAATTCCCGCAAATTTTGTCCATCCCTACCATACCTACCCATGAAAAGGCGATGATTTCCGATGTTTCAGTTGGAGGCCGGCGCAGTGTGGGAAAATCTCGCCAAGCGGGTCTAAAATAATGACGGATTTATGTTTGCAACACTTGTAATCTCCTAAATCTAATTCAGTCATAATTAATTTGTCTGTAATATGTCCATTATGTTTTTACTTATTTATTCAATGGTTTTTAATATGTTTTTACAATTTGGTGCAACTTGTTTGTATCGAGGTTGTTACTGTTTTTATAAGTTTTTAATTTTTGGACAGTTGTCCGCGTCCATGTTTATTTTAATTGATTTCGTTTATTTTATATATTATATTTTATTTATACATATATTTTATTATTCTAATTAGTCCTATTTATTATTTTATACGTGTGTTGATTATGTTTATTTATATGTTTTTTTTTATTTATGAATATTTAAATTGTTCATGTTTGCATGCTGTATTTATTACCAATTTTACTTCATTTCTTGTATATTTTCTTTCACTATCTACATGACGTTTGTAAACCATTGAGTATTAACAATAATAAATTACTTACTTACACTATTGTGGCGTATTACTGTTTTAACAAATGAAGATCCAGATGATCCAGCTGTTATGCCACAACAGTTTTTTTAATTAATAGCATAAAAAATGTAATTGTTTTTTTGTATACCGTGTGCCCATCGCATCCTAGGGAATTGCCAATTGAAATTCTCAATTTCAGCTTGTATCTTTATTATTGAATTGAAATGATCAGAATAAAATTAGAATTATTCCTTTACCTACTAGCATTATTTTTGAGGTTGTATTTTTATTTTCTCTTTAGTTAAATTTAATTAAACATGACCATTAACCGATGGTCGATGGCTAATCTACTGCGGGTAAAACTACTGGGCGGTACAAGGGGGGAGATTTAAACTAACCCTAACCTAAGCATATGCACTTTATATTTTTGCAATAATTACTTGTGGTTAAAACTACTGGGCGCTCCAGGGGGGGGGGGACTTAAACTAACCCTAACCTAAGCAAAAGCACTTTCTATTTTTGCAATAATTACTTGTGGTTAAAACACGTTCGATTTTTAAATTCACTGTAAATATGAATTACTCCCAGTTAATCATGCTTTTTTATTGCAAAATGAGTAAAGCTATATCAAGCTTTATTGTAGAAAAAAATATAAATATCTGAAACACATTACTTGAAAACATTATAATCTCAGCAATTAAAAGAATTCTGACGACTCGACGGCGATTCCGATTATCTTCTGACAATCACTGACGTGCTCGCCATGAAGTTCGTACATCTAAACCTCGAAACACCTATAAATGGTGGGAGAAGAAGCCCGTACTCGTCGGGTATGTCCGCCCGAAAGTCACTTTACTTGCCCCGCAGAAGGGTAAAAATATTTTTCGGCCAGGAATGACGCTCCCCTGTACGTCTACTTACATTAAATTCAGTTGCTACATCATTGATATATTTGCCATATTTGACCTGCATAGCAATTTGTGCTTTCTGTGTGTTACTTAAGTGTGGTATATTCAATTTATGTTCATATGTCTATATGATTAACACATCTGGCAATATTGACATTTGCCAGTTTGTCAAATGAAAAGTCATATTTACATTAATAAAATTAGGGGTATCATTTTTTTTGTCCACGGTTGTATATTCCTATTAGTTATAGTCTGAAACCCGATATTAGTAGGGACAAATCGCTAGACTCTCCGTTTGTGTGGAGGAATATTGGAACAGTATTTTAAGGAATTCATCAGATAATCCTTGTCGGAGCGTGCGTACAAGAGTTAGAAGATCTTCTTAGCAACTCTTCTGATACTACGTTCTTGAGGTATAGAATTTCAATATGTATAGAGCTCTTGAAACTGTTGTTTTGTAATGGGTGCTATACATTAAACCTCATGATTTGTGAAACTGTTGTCATCTTCATATTGATTCTTAGTACTTGCTACATTGCGAAGAGCCTGTAAGAAAACTTGCATTTGTTGTCCTTTGATTCTAATTGGACTATTGATAAATCGCAAGTCTGGCAGCAGCCATCTATAAAATAAATCCATGTTGATCTAAATGTTGTTTGCAGCATTATACACTTTCAGGGTGATAAAGCATTGTAAACTTTCAGGGAGATAAATATACAGGGTCCGGCAGCGGAATGTGACGTTTTTCGCTACACTGTAGTGATTAGATATTTTGTTGTAAAAAAAGTAAAAATCTGAAAAATAATACTCATTGAATGCAGTTTTTAACAGTTTTATTATTTTTTTAAAATTACAGAATTTAAATGTCCACCATTAAACTCTATACATTTTTCAATATTTTCTCGGACGTGGTTCATAACCAGGGCCGTGCGAAGAGAAAACTGCGCCCGGGGCGAAAGTAAAATTGGCGCCCTTCTATCCCAAAAAAAAAAAAAAAATGTTGCGGAAAGTGTTACTTATATTGCTGCAAAAAAAAACCAATTATTCTAATTCTAAAATTGTCTAGAGCTTCGGAGATTCTATCGATTCCTTGACTTGTATGATTTAAAAAAAATAGGCTACGGAAATCTGGAAAATATGAAGTCAGATTGACGATCAGCCGACCTGACCGCGAGTAGCTTGGAATAGCCAACCGGGCAATCAGTTCGGACAAAAAATGTCACAGCATCTGGATTATAGGTATGTCTTGTCGACGGAGTGTTAATTAACGATATTTTCACAAAAGAACATTTCTAAGAATATTATATAACATTTTAGTATGTGACAAGGGAGCCATTAGAAATAATTTAGTTTTATTTATTTATTCCCCTTTAGTATGTAATCAAGAAATTTAAGGTAAAATAAGAAGAAATTTTAGATATGCTGACGTGTGATAAATAATAAAAATACATTAATTAACACTTTTATGAATTTTCCGTCATTCCGATGTAATAGCGATTTTGGCGCCCCTAATTTTGGCGCCCCCTTCGCCCCCCCCTTCGCACGGCCCTGTTCATAACTGTCGAAGTCTTCCATCAATTCTTCTTATCTCCTTAGTTATGTTGTTCTTTAGCGTATCCAGTGTGCGGGGCTTGTTTAGATACACTTTAGACTTTAAGTATGCCCATAAGAAACAATCTAGAGCCGTTAAGTCAGGAGAACGTGCTGGCCGGGCCAGGTCTCCATTTCGGGAAATTAATCTCCCAGGAAACTTATTCCTTAAAAACTGCATAACTATTCTAGCAGTATGACTAGTTGCCCCATCCTGTTGAAACCATAGTTCGTGATCTTCAACTCTCAATCTACGTAATTCGGCAGTAAGAAATGTTTGTAGCATTTGGAAATATCGCTCCGAGGTAACGGTTACAGTTCGATTGTTCTGTTCAAAAAAATACGGTCCAATAATCCCAAAGGTTGCAATACCGCACCAAACCGTAATTTTTTCAGCATGTAAAGGTTTCTCATGCAACTGCATTGGTTGTTCTGCACACCAATATCAATAGTTTTGTTTATTAACAAAACCCGATAAATGAAAATGAGCTTCATCCAACATAATTAAATTATCCATTAGATCTGATCTTTCGCCCAACAATCTTACAAATTCCCTGCAAAATACAAGTCTGTTAGGTGGATCTTGTGGGGATAATTGATGAATAATCTGTATTTTATAAGGATGAAACTTAAGATCATCATGCAAAATACGGCGCACTGTACGATCTGATAGGTTTAGAGCCCTTGCATGTTTATTCACTGAAGGTGTTGGACTGGTTGTTACTGCTTCCTCAAATCTTCAAATATTTTCAGGCGTTCACATAGTACGGGAAGAACCAGCAAACCTATCACAGACAGTTCCATGTGTATTTCACTTCTTAAACCATGCAAAATAATGTTCCGCGATGGAATGCAACCACGTCTTGGGATATTAAACTCAGCCCGAAATCGTCTTTGGACCGTAATAACGGACTTCGTTTCAATGTAAGCCGTCACGGCGAACAAGTGTTGATTTACCGGCCAATTTTCCATAGCTACTAAACTGCATACAATAACAAACACATCAGTCATAAACAGAACTCCCCCACCCATTCATGTGTCAGGAAGTAGCACGTTAAAATGTGTCACATTCCAGTGCCGGACCCTGTATATTAAGTCGTAGGCATATCAGTTCAAGAATATGTAATAAAAATACAGGTTTCTACTAAAGAAAAATTAAGTTGACTTTCACCCTTTGACTATATAAACATGGACTGCTGGTCCCCCTCCATTTCCAATATGATCACTGCTCAAATATATGTCTGCGAGCCAGAACTCGATATAAGTCTCGCCCAGGGCGTAAAATGGCGGGTAACTTAAAAACCGGAAAGCAGAATCCTTACAATTTATAAAGCAATTGATCTTACAATCCAGAATATATAGTGAAATTATTTTAAGGTTATACAACGGGGTGCAAAGAAATCGGGTAATATGAAAATAGTTTTATTTATTGTCCAATTTTGTTTTCGTTAGGTTTGCAGAATTTTTGGTTAAAAATTAACTTACCCATACATCGGTCAACGAGTATTATTATCACGTTGGTGGCATAATTGCCTTTCACAAAGCAATATATCACTATGGTGTTAATAAATTTCACAGTATCACAATATTGAAGCGATTAAAACACGACAAACTATACTGCCAAGTCGCGAGCTCATCGAGTCATATGTCATAGACACAAAATGGCTACCAATTTAGTAACATACTTCAACCACTTGCAGTCTTGCCGCGCCACCATTACTTGGAGACACACAAGTTGCCGTTAGCAGTCCATATTTATATAGTCAAAGCTTTCACCTGACTTCACAGTGCCAACTTCAAACAAATATATCTCCCCTATTAAAAATTTAATTAATTAATCCGCCAACAGTGACCTACTGGTCTGTGAGACCGGGTGTGTCGAGTAACTTTATTCTCTGTTATTGATTTTTGTTGCAATTTCGAGTATCTGCCGTATTGCAGAGTTTAAATTGATTAAACATCTTTAGATAAAGAGCATAAATTAAAAAAAAACATGAACTATTAGTAACACGTTTCTTCAGTTGAAAACCAATCCCGGTGCGTGAGACTGGCGTCACCATTAAATTTGCGCCACCAATGGTGGGTTAAAACATGTTTGCGAAAACTTTTCTACTTAAAATATGATTTACTGCTCCTTGATACCTCTTTTTTGTTAAGCACCCAATTTATTTCTAGGGACTGTTGTTTCGAGAATTGCTGCTCATTCTCAAAATAGAAATTTTAGTTTAGTTGGTCAGCACTTGATCTAAACTATACTTGCTATAAATAAGTCGCATGATAATAACAAAGAAAATGTTTTAATTCACAATTATTTTACTGTCATTTGTACCTTTGTTTTTGAAAATTTCCAAATATTTTGTACGCGAACATCAGCTATTTATGACTTCTGTAATGGAATTTATCATGCAGCATCCCAGGAATATCAAGAATGGCTTCCAAAAAGATGAACTCCTAATGCATTAGGTTTTGTTTATGAGGATGGTTGTTTCTCTGAATTTAAATTGAGGCAAACTGGTGAGCAAAAGCGAGTTAAAAAATACCAGAGATTATTACAGAATTCTCTGGTGCTTTCAATGCCGAAAGATCCTTGATTACAGGATATGAGAATATGTTTAAATATTTTTCTGAGGGTGTGATATACAGTGTGGAAATTAAGTATCAGATAAATTCAATAAACCCGAAATAAAACATTTTTGGAAAAAATCCTCGAACAGGTCGATTTTCTTTGATAAAAATACACATTTTTGCATAAAAGTTAATTTTCAGTCGTCCTTTATTTTTGAGTAATGACGTCATCCATTTTGTTTTTAAATGACAACCCCCTATTTTTGTTCTTGATTTTGATAGATCTTTTCATTGTCGAACTGGCAGTATATAAATGTTGCCATCTTACATGAGAAATTTTTCGAGTAAATGACAATTGAAGGTGAGAACCCGATATTTAGAGTTTTTGCAATGTTTCAGCACTTGTAGCAATTTTCCCAAATAACAAAATGATCTTGACTTTCCATATAATACAATATGGTTTCAGCAAGATAGCGCATCCTCGCGGTATGTGCGTTTTTTTGAACAATTGCTTTATGAATAGGTGGATTGGCAGGCGAGGACCGATGGAAGGGCCCGCGAGAGAGATGAACTGTGCAGAATTAGCCCAGAAAATATTTAAAATGTTCAAGAAGAATTTCTACGTGTTTGAACTGTGGATGGCAGAACATTTAATTTAATAATTGCATTTGCTTTCTAAAGATGTTTTTGTTTATTTTGGGTTAACAATAAAATTTATAGTTTCTTCCTTTCAATTGTCATTTACTCGAAAAATTTCTTATGTAAGATGGCAACATTTTTACACTGGCAGATCAACAATGAAAAGATCTCTCAAAATCAAAAACAAAAATAGGGGGTTGTCATTAAAAAAAAACTGGATGACGTCATCCTCCTCATCATACTCAAAAACAAATGACGACTGAAAATCGACTTTTATGCAAAAATATGTATTTTTATCAAAGAAAATCGACCTGTTCGAGGATTTTTTCCAAAAATATTTAATTTCGGTTTTACCGAATTTATCCGCACTGTATATGTACTAAATGATTTGTTATGTTTCTTTGTTATTCTCAAAAAGGCACATGAGGGAAATATTAAGAAAAATGTTTTATTGTTGCAGGAAAAATGTCTAAACGACATGTGGAGGAGTCCGGTAGCGGGCAACCGCCCGTCAAGAAAATTCACTTTGAACCACACCTAATAGGTCCGGTTTCTACGCTTGAGGAAATGGACATAAAAGTCTTGCAATTTCAAAATAAGAAACTTGCCCAGGTAAATAATTATATATCAGATTTTTTTGTACTGTATAATATCCTCTTATTAAAATGGTGCCAGAATGCTAAAAATTACAGTTGCCAATCACGTATGGCATTGCATACCAAAATGGGTCACTTTCATGTTCCAAATGTAGAGATGCTTTTATTTATTTAACCCTTAAAAGACATAGCAACTGCTGAACTTATCACTCTGCAAACAACAGGTTTCTTTTTATGAATGATATAAGAACTCAAAATAAGAAGAGCCAATGGAAAATAGAAAACCAGACTGGAAATTATACTAATTATTTATTTTGACTAGAAAATTCATGATTAAATAGGTACCTAATTTTTTTTTATCTGAGCCACTACAATGGCTCATGGTCGTTAACACTTTCGCTGCACAGCTCCGGAGCGCATGAGTTGTCAGAAGCGGTAAGCTTATTATTGAAAATAGAGGTATGGTTTGGTTTCAAAATATTAAATATTAGTAGAATAGTTGAATACAGGGTCGTTCACAGATTTTTGGGCTGTGTCCCGGATCCGTGACGTGCGCAGCTAGCTACTAATTTCTTGGTTAGTGCTCAACGGCGCGGATACGTGCCGCGTGATATTTTTACTGAAATGGAAGATAATACATAAAATATAAGAAACAGCTTAATAAAACCATATATATTACTAGCAAATAAAATACATACAAAAATTTAAAACGGATAAAACAAAATATTCGAAACTAAATTTTCAAGGATATAATCTGTGTCACTTATATCACTTTCATAATCATCCCCACTATCATCATATAATGCTAACGCTTCCAATTCGGAATCTGATAGTTTGTTAGGATTTTTTAATGTTATTTTACGTTTCCCTCCCGAGTTTCCGCCATGTTACAAAATAAAAAAAAATCGAAAACGCCCGTTGTTTTTACAATTTATAAGGTTTCTATAACATGCTAACCATACAGACATACTGTTCTCTCTGTTGCTGTGCTCATACAGCCAGTTGTAAGTAGAACCCAATGCGCATGGCACGGATTGTGTTGAGGGTCGGTGCGACACGGATCCGTGTCATGCACATTGAAAGTGTTAAAGGGTTAAGTTTATGTCACAATTTAGTTCAATATACATGGCAAAGGCCACCCTTGTACACGCTTAGGGCCTTAACCCTTACCCAACGAATGCCGCCATATTCGCGACAACAAAAAATATCCTGTAAAATCGAAATTTGCGCTATTCGCGACAATATAAATATTCTCGGAAGATTGAAAAATTTTAACATCCGACGCATCCACCATAATAAACTCAGTTTAGTTGTCTTTAAATTGATGGCTGCGACTATTATAAAATAGCTTGTTAGCTAAAGGTTATTAATTATTTAAAGCGAATTGAACAACGCCTCCGGACCGAAGCCGAACTCCGCCAAAGAATAGAACAACTGGAAAAGCGACAAACGCAAGACGACGCAGTCCTCAACGTGGTCAATCGGTACTGGAACCAGCTGAACGAAGACATCCGTGTCTTGCTGCAGCGGTTCGACGCGGAAACCGCCGACGAATCTGAAAACAAAAACGAGAACGAGGCGACCACATCGTTCCTGATGCAGTTGTCCACCTGGGATAAGGAGGAGCTCGACGATAAGCTCGCCAACCGCGTACAGGTCTCCAAAAGGGCCGTGGCAAAGGTCATGCAGGCTTTCGATCGGCTCATGCAAAGGAACGAGAAGATCACGCTGGTGCTGAAAGGAGAATTAGAAGGACGTAAGTGTTCATTAATTACTTTACTAATTAGAATTTGGTAAAACTGGATTTGTTGATTGCTTTAAAACTGGATCAGTAAAGATTGAAACTAGATTCAATAAATTGATTAATATTCCTTTACTTAACTGCCGTTAGAGTTTGGACACAGGGTCTGGTGAAAATTCAGCAGAGGAGGCTTCGGTAAAAAACAGTAGCGCAATACTTGCTTCTTTTATACAAGCAAGTGTATGCTAATAAAGGATTAATAATAAAAACAGTAATATAAGAGCAAGTAATAGCCTCCTCTGCTACAGTTCATGAAACACCACTAATTGGCAGTATAATACAGTCTAGGCTTTGTTATAGTGATGTTGGTACATATAAAAAATAACTACTTAATGTTTAATAACTGTTTAACCCGCCAATGGTGACCTACTGGTCTGTGAGACCGGGTTTGTTAAAAAATTCGAATAACTTTATTCTCCGTAATTGTTTTTTGTTGCAATTTCGAGTAGCTGCCACATTGCAGAGCTATATTGATTAAATATCTTTGTTTTATTGTCAAAGAGCAAAAATTAAAAAAAAAGATGAACTATTAGCAGGGGCGGCTTGTTATATAGAGCCAAGGAGCCATGGCACTACCTGTAGTTTCAAGCTCAGCAAGAATTTTTAATTAATTCTTAAAATTCTTTTTGAATGATAGTGAGGTTACGTGGACGAAGAATGGTGTTACAGATTTAGTGCATGTCTGGGACATAATGTAAAAGCACGATAAATCGAAAGTACACATAAATCATATTTGCAGCTTGTTTGAATTCGGCTGTTTGAAATTATGAATGTTTACTTTACAACTAAAAATAATCTTGGACTATGAAGATTAATCGTTCTTTTTTTCTTCAAAAAAGGAGGCGAGGGCCTCCCCATATTGTAAAAGTACCATCAACATGTTCCACGAGCCGCTACTCAGAGCCATACTGACCAAGTGAATTGTTTTATTTGAATTATTCAAAATGTATCTACTAAATCTAAAGTTGTCGAAACTGCCAACACAAAAGGTGAAACAAAGTTAATTTTATTTAAATTCTTTTTCAAATGAAAGCGACAGTTAAAAAAAATATTTTCCTATTAAAAAAAAAAAATTGGAAAATTATTATGGACAATAGAGTGATTTTTGAGACTAATTTAAACCATTTTCTTATTAGAATATTCTGCATTTTTTATCATTTGGCCTAAATATTCTTTATTTAGACCTAAATTTTCGATTTCATTGTTAAAATCTTCCACATTTTTTATTTTTCCGATGAATTTTTAGTTTTTAAATTATTTTTGACCTGTATTTTCGATATTTTTGGTCAAAATATTTTAACTTTTGGCCCAAATATTCTTTATTTTAACCTAAATTTGCGATTTCATTGTTTCAATTTTCGACTTTTTGGCCCGCATTTTTGATTTTGCCGCCGACTTTTGACCTGTATTTTCGATTCTTTTGTGTACAAATTTTTGATCTGTTGACCTAAATATTCTTTATTTTGACATACATTTTCGATTTACTTCTTTACTACTTTTCGTTTTTTTGTTTGGTCCGTATTTTTGATTTTTCGAGCCGAATTTTTCATTTTTAGATTTTTAACTTGTATTTTCGATTTCTTTTGTCTAAATTTTTTATTTTTTGCTCTAAATATTCTTTATTTTGACCTAAATTTTCGATTTAATTGCTAAAATTGATTTTTTTGGTCCGCATTTTTGATTTTGCAGGTCAAACTTTTAATTCTAGTACCAAAGTTTTGATTTGATTTTGGTTAAAATATCTATAACCTGAATTAATGATTTATATGCGAGATTTTAAATTTTTTCCGGTATTTTCGAGTTTTGTTTGTTGAAATTTTCGATTATTTAGGCCCGAGTTTTCGATGTACTGTCTAAATTTTCGACTTTATGGCCAACATTACAAATTTTTATTATTTTTTAAAATATTTTGACCTAAATTTTTCTTTATTTTGACCTAACTTTTCAATTTTACTGTTAAAATTTTTGATTTTTTGGCCCCCATTTTTGATTTTTTGTTTTTCGCTTGCACTTATTATCTTTAGGGCGGAGTTTTCGATGTTTTGTCTAAATTTTGGACTTTTTGACCAATATTGTGGATTTTTTTTTTAATCTTTTGCCCTAAATTTTTCTTTATTTTTTTTATTTGTCTGTTAAAATTTTTCTTACCTTGGTCTACTATTTTTATTTTTAGGCCAGAATTTTAGATTTTTAGTCTATATTTTAGATTTTTTGTATATTTTTTTTCCTATATTTTAGATTTTTTAACTTGGATTATTGATTTTATTTCGTGATTTTTTTTATTTTTCCCAGAAACATTTTTTTGGCGGCTGAAAGTGGTAAATTATTTTGCTTCTACCTAAGTTTTCGATTTTTTTGTCTGCGTTTTTCATTTTTAGATCAGGATTCTTGATTCTTTGGCCCATATTTTAGATTTCTGTATTTTCGATTTTTTGTTCCATTTTTTAAATTTTTTTTTTATTTTGTCCAAAATATTCGGTTGATTGTAGAAATTTTCGATTTTTTGTCTTCAATTTTTAACTTTACGCTCGGTTTCGATGTTTCGTCTAAATTTTTACCGTTTTAGGCCCTATTGTAGATTTTTACTTTTTTGGCCAATATTTTGTCTTTTCGATTATTTTGGTTTCAATTTTTGGTCTTTTGGCCGAAATTTTCTTTATTTCGACTTAAAATTTCGATTCGTTTGTTAAAAATTTTGTTTTTTTGGTCTGCGACTTTGATTTTTGGGTACGAATTTTAGATTTTTGGTCTTAATTTTTTAGTTTTGTCTCATATTTTAGATTTTCTCAACTTGAATTATTGATTTTATTGTGCGAATTTTTTAAATTTTTATATTTACTATTATTTTCGAATTTCTAATAATAAATAATTTTTCTTCTGCTTGTATTTTCAATTTTTTGGTTTGCATTTTTATTTTTAATCAAGGATTTTTGATTTTTTGGCCAATATTTTAGATCTTCAGCTGTTTTGTTCCAAATTTTTGATTTTTTGGCCAAAATATTTGATTGGTCTAGGAAGATAAATGGTTCTTTGTTTTTTCAAAGAGGGTGGGGGGGGGGAAGTATATTGAATAAATGGCTCTACCATCAACATGTTCCACGAGCCGCCACTGACTATTAGTAACACGTTTCGAAAAATCTTCAGTTGAAAACCCCGGTGCGTGAGACCGGCATCACCATTAATCAAAGTTAGATTTGCGTCACTCTGGCAGGTTAAGAGTAAATGAATAATATGAGTCGTATAGTTCCAAAACCGACCATCTCCAACATAAGGACGATTTTCCAGAAAATGGAAAAACGTTGTACACATTCTTGCATGAAAATATTGAAATATACTTTTAGTGCATTCAGCAGATATCTGTCAGTCAAAAATAATAGCAATACTGCTAGAAATGAAAATTCATTATGTTATTATTTATAGATTTTAGAATTTTATAGATGGCCGGTTTTGAAACTAACCCTTGTACATGGCCGGTTATGGAAATTTTTGGCATATTAATTTTGGGCATGTTAATAAATTTAGTATGTTTTATGGACAAAATTAGTTTAATATTTATTTTTGAAATACATAATAAATTATAATTATATTTGGAGATTTGTAACTTCTTCCATTCTATCATTTACTTGGCAAACGTCATTAAGTTGCTCTTCTGCAACATCCTCAACATCTGGTGGTCATTATAAGACATTTTAAAAGTATTTTAGGTCCTCTATTGTTTTCCAGTATGTGACAAAATGTTTGGCTAGAAGCTTATCAAATACCTGTTGCGAAACTGATTTCCAGTCTAATACTGTAGCATCTGTACCAAGGCAAAACATAGTTCCATGATCTGAAAAGATTTCCTCATCTCTTTCTGGACTACTAATTACATCAATGCGACGAATAATTTTCTCTATGCGGGCAAATACTCGATCGGCAGGTAAGAACGAGTGGCCTACAATGGAAAATACCATTTATATTTCCTCGGGAGCTTTTGTAAGCATCCATGTTGAAGGCATTGTCATTATAATACAATTTTTTTTCTGACCACCGCATCCATCGGCAACTAACCTCAGAACTTCAATATTTTCAAAATTTGTATTATTAAGTCTATGGAAGAGTGCAGAAGCAATTTCATTCGAACCTTTATGAAAGTTACTTTCATTTCAATGATAAATAAAAACGTTCACGTTTTCTTTTCTTGCATTTTCAGGGGGTACAACTTGCGGTGTACATTCCATAATGTCACTGCACAATAAAGCTTTATAAAAATATTGCTGAAAGGGAGATATAACAGCGCGGAATATGGCTAAACAAATATACTAGTAGGTGACCTGAGCTATTGAGATGGCCGGTTTTGCAACTGACTACTCTATGAATTAGGCCGTATTTGGAAATAAGTCGTATATTTCCACGTTAATAACTAACTGTACTAGGCTGTTTTTGGAACTTGCTGTTATGTATTATACGCACAACATATTTAACATTAAATTTCAGCATTTTTTTGTAATTTTTATGGTTTTGGAGATGGCCGGTTTTGGAACTATACGACTCATATATTCATTAATTTTATGATGGCAGAAAGTAACAAAACTCTTCTTGAAATACAACCAAAGACTTTTGAAATTATCAAATAATATAATTTGTACTGTTTCTCGTTTTCTGTTACAATCAGAAGATGCACCAACTATAGACGAAGTGATCCGGGAAGCTAACATACAACTGCAGGCGGAGAACAGGAATTTACAGGCGCTGCACACGTCACTCCACGAGAAATATCACACCAACAGTTTGAAGATGCAAGAGCTGCAGGATTCCGTGACGGCCAAAGACACCGAAATTGCCGAACTGAAGAACCAAATCGACGACTTGCAGTACGACCTTGATAAGGTGAGGACGAGGAACGACAAGCTGGAGAATCATTTGGGAGAAGCCATCGAAAAGCTGAAGATCTACCATCACATGCACGGAGATCCGGAGAAGAGCGGCAAAGAGGCCAGTACTAAACCGGTCGTGCAAACCAGCGTTCCCCAGGCCAAGTTGGAGGATTTGACTAAAGAGTTGGAGGAGTGGAGGGAGTTGGCGAATAACAGGCTGCAGGAATTGGATAAGTTGCATCAGACCCATAGGGAGACCTTGAAAGAGGTTGAGAAGTTGAAAATGGATGTAAGTAGATTTTTTCTTGCTTAAAAAAAATTGCACTGCTTACATCAAGTATTAGTTTAAATTGGTTCAGATTGAAAGGAAAAATTTCGTTAAATGCAAAAAATTATTTCCTTTCATGATCACACTGGGTGAAGTTTTTCAAGTGATATTGGAGAAAAATTATTTTTGCTGCTAGCCAGTGTTGATAGATTGGGGGTTTTTTCCCCAAAATGGGGGTAAATGATTTTTTTGGGGTATATTTTGGGGAACTTTAATCAATGGGTTATTTTTTGGGGTGAGAATTTTATACGAGGGGTATTTTTGGGGAAATTAATGTTATTAAATTTGCTAGAAATCATCATTACCAATAGCGCACAACCATAAAGAAGTCAGTAATTTTCCTCAGCTATGAGGAAAAACCAGTGACATAATTTATGAAAGTTGTCCTTAGGATTCTATTATTGCCGTTTTCATAATTTTGTGACCCCCAATGAGATCCTGCACTTTCATTTAAAAAATATGTATATTATGAAAATATTGCGGATGAAGATGAATAATAAATTTTATATTTATAATACTTTAATTTTGTATGTAAGTTTCCAATAAATTCCCACTGTATTTACGTTTTATTTTCTAATTTTATTATTTTGGAAAGGGACAGTGGGGTAATTTTAGGGGATTTTTATTAACCAATTCGCGCCCACGCTGCTTTGATTTAATCCCAGGTTTGATGAAAAATTACTTCTTTGTTGTTAACTTTTTCTACGAAATATGATTTCACTGTCACAAACTTTCCCATTTATGCAAAAAAATATGAAAAAATATTCCATAGATGGCGCTAAAGAAGTAATTTTTTTTGTACAATGTTTTTGTTTTCATTTTTTGCTTGTTGCCACATGTGGCAAACCTGGGCATGAAGAGGTTAAATATTTGGGGAAAATTAAAAATTACTACTAGCAACACTCGTTGCCCGTAAATAAATTACCATATGTATATATTTTATTTATTATATTTTTTATTTATTTAATTTCATACAGCAATCTCTATTATTTACATAATACATATGTAATAAAGTTGTAAAAAGGTGAATCCGTCAAATAAATTAAATTAAATTATATAAATTATTTAGATAAGGCATGGCCATGATAAACAAAATCACGGTCTTAGATTAGTTCAGCACGTTGTTGACTTTATGTCAATTAATTACTTTGAACAACTGGTGAAAAACGTGATCAAACCTGCAACGTACATTCTGAAATACAAAGCCACCCTTTATCTAAATAATTTTTATACATATGGTATTATTATATTAAATATTCAATCTTTTTGTTTTTATGCCTGGATTTTGATTTTTTTAACCTGTATTTTTGATTTTTGACCTGCAGTTTCGTTTTTTTTGGTAAAATTTCTAATCTTTTTAACTAATTTTTCTTCATTTTGTTCTAAATTTTCGATTTGTTTGTTAAAATTTTCGAATTTTGGTCGGCATTTTTTATTTTTAGGCCCGAATTTTTCATTTTTTGCCCTATATTTCAACCTGAATTATTCATTTTTATGCGCGGTATTTTCGAGTTTTTGATTTTTTGTCCTTTATCTTTTTTTAAACATTTTGGCAATTTATTTTGAGCTAGAGTTATTTTTGGAACTGAAAATGGCAAATTATTTTTCTTTTGCTTGATTTTTCAATTTTTTGGTCTGCATGTTCTTTTTAGGCCAGGAATTTTATTTTAATTTTTTGCTTATAATTTAGATATTTGGTCTGCATTTCATTCTTTGTTCTAATTTTTAGAGTTTTTGGCCAAAATATTTTGATTTTGGTCAATTTTTTTTAATGGTTTGTTGAAATTTTTGGGTTTTTTGTCTACATTTTTTTTGATTTTTTGATTTTTTTTAGTATTATTTTATCTTAATCATTAATTTGAACGAGTGAATTTTTGATTGGTCTACACTCTAAATTTTTAACATGAATTGTTGATTTTTATGGGCGATTTTGTTTTGTTTTTTGGATATTTTCGAGTTTTCGTACAAAGTTTTTGATTGTTTGCCGTTCATTTTGGATTTTTTTAACCTGAATTATTGTTTCTATGGGCGAATTTTTTTAATTACTTTCGAGTTTAGAG
The DNA here is from genome assembly GCA_910593695.2 of Ocypus olens. NCBI lineage: Eukaryota > Metazoa > Arthropoda > Insecta > Coleoptera > Staphylinidae > Ocypus > Ocypus olens. Next base: position 12,640,665 of record OU343053.1, on the reverse strand, counting down.
TACCGGCAATTTATTTTGGGATAAAGTAATTTTTGGGGCAGAAAATGGCACTTTTCTTTTGCTTGAATTTTCAATTTTTTAGTCTGTATTTTTTATTTTTTTACATCATTTGCCGAGAGTCTAAATTTTAGATTTTTTGCCTATATTCTTAGTTTTTTTTTACCTTAATTATTAATTTGAACGAGCGAATTTTTGATTGGTCTATACTTTAGATTTTTCACCTGAATTGTTGATTTTTGTGTGCGAACTTTTGGCTGGTATTTTCGGGTTTTTTAATTTATTGCCCTTCATTTTAGATGTTTTAAGCTGAATTATTGTTTTTATGGGCGATTTTTTTAAATTACTTTTGAGTTTAGAGTTTCGGAAATTTACTTTGAGGTAAAGATTTATTTTTGGGGCTGAAAATTTTGCTTGAATTTTCAATTTTCAGTCTGCATTTTAATTTTTTAGACCAGGGTTTTTGATTTTTTTTCCTATATTTTAGATGTTTTTGGCATCTAAACCAAAATTTTCGAATATTTAGTTCTCTTTTTTCAATTTTTTTACCAATGTTTTTAGTTCTGTTACCTTAATTATTAATTTTAATGAGCAAATTTTTTATTGGTCTTTACTTTGGATTTAAATGAATTATTGATTTTTATGAGCGAATTTTTGGCTGATTTTTCAAGTTTTTGTTTTTTGTTTTGCCTTATAATTTAGATTTTGCAGACTGAATTTTTGATATTTTTAGCTTTTACTTGGTTTTTGTATTAATTTTTGGTTATATTTGATTTCTTTTAATGTTTGTAATTCAATTATAGTGGTTGTTTTAAGATAAAACTAATGTACTTTGATCTTTAGCTAGAAAATACAGCCTGCGCGATTTGTGTTTAGGGAATTACTAAATTTTTAAATATTTCGATTCGATTTTTGATTTTTTTTTTCGAAAATTTTTAAATCAAAAAATTATTTTTGCTGCCAATTTAGTTTTTTAGTAATTGTTAAATATAATACTTTGGCCCGGAATGAAGCCGGTATAACTGGAACTGTTTGGAAATTATGAAAAAAAATGCGAACAATTTTAAGTAGTTAATTAGTGAGGCTTTCCGAAAAAATAAAGAAATATTTTAATTATTTGGAGGATGTCGCAGCACGATTAAATATTTTTCTAATTTTTTAAATGGCCTTTTTGTACTACCTAAATATTTTCGGAAAAACGGAGTTTTTTTTTGTGCAAATTCCGAAAACTTATCAACGCGCCTTTTCTAATCCCAGTATTGCCAGATTGGTGGGTTTTCCGTAAAATGGGAGTAAAAAAAACTTCAATCGATGGGGTATTTTTTGGGGTGGGTATTTTATGCGAGGGGTAATTTTGGGGGGGTTTTATGAAATATTTGGGGAAAATTAAAAATTACTCCTGGCAACACTGCTGCTACCCAAGGCTCAAGTTTCTCAGGGAGAAAAATTCAAATCTAGGCAGTAGATTGAGATCTGTGGGAACTTCGGGACATGGAATCCAGATTTATTGCAATTTTCTCAAAATCGTCAAACCATTTTTAAAATGTCCGAGATTTCTGGACAGTTCTTTTAAAATTATTTAGAAACAGCAGATAAATTTATTTTAACACTCAAGGTGCTGTGCTGGTGAATGTTATGTCTGTTGCAGATTAGATAAAACCACTTCCTTCACATTGCTCAATTGAATTCACCTCTACAGGGTCTTTTTTTTGAACTCTGAACATATGATTATTAATGTCTATGTTCTATGTCATAATAATCACCTCAACGCATTGGAATGTATTGACAATGTAGGCAACCAAGTACACAAAGGTTCCGTCCATCTGTCACAGTACAGTGAAAGCAAAGAGGATTATATAAAGAGTGGCAATGTAATGGACTGATTTTGGATCCAGTTTTAGAACCGAGCCTCTAGTTTCCAGATTCGGTACTAACTAAGAACAGAGAGGGAAGGATTGATAGTAATTCAATGTCTGTCGCTCCAACTGTTATTGGTGGACTAATTTCATAATTGTCTTACGTCCACGGGAGGGGATGGTTTCACTGCCAATCATCAGCGGAGTGTTATCTCTCCCATTATTTTGCCAATCACGGATTGAGCGACGGAGAAGAATGATTGAAACAGATATATCATCGGATCGAAAACTCGGTTTCATATTCAGTCCATTACATTGCCACTCTTTATATAATCCTCTTTGGTGAAAGTTTAAAATTATTACGAATAAAGTGAGGTTAATGAAACAAACAATGATAAATCGTAAGTAATTATAATAAATATTCAAAATGACCACCTTCACGTTCTAAGCAGTAGCCAAGTCGATTATAAAATCCTTGAATAGCATTTCTAATGTGTTGCGGATTTCTTCTTAATTCATCGCCAACAGTAATTATACGATCTTTTAACTTTGAAGTATTGTTTATAATAATGTTATTATAAACATTGCTTTTTAGATACCCTCACAAAAAAAAGTCGTTTGGAGACCCCACCGGGGTGGCCAAGGTATTGGACCAAATCTACCTATCCAGCGATCAGGAAGTAATTCACTTATGGTGTTATTCTGAACAAAAATGTTAGCGTTAACAGCGGTGTTATTTGCTAACATTGACAGATGTTATGAATATACTATTCTGTACACTATCTGTCAACTAACATCGATGTAAATTAACATTTTCGATGTTAAACAACACTTGTCAAAACGGTCACATTACGAGATTGTTAATGGTGATATTTTGAGGTTATTTCGTAGTTTGTGTTTTTCGTCAACAAAAAACTCAAATTTGGAATTTTATTCCAATATTTATGTGCATACTTTATGAAACACTCATTTTCTTTCTAAAAATATCCCCAAAAACGTATTATTAACCATCTGTTATAATGTACATGAAGTTGGTCGCTCTGTACCCGTTGCACTGTTGCCAATTTGTGTACATCGGGCTGTTCAGAATACAGTTTTTAACAGCGCTGTTCAATTTCACATAACATTGTAATGTTAATAGCATCGATGTTAATAACATCGCTGTTAATAACAGTTGTTCAGAATAACACCATTAGATAATTATTAATGGCAGCTGTAGAATGTGGAGGCGCTCCATCCATCTGATAATAAGGAGCAGCAATATTTAGTGTATGAATTTCTGGCATTATACGAGTTCGCAGAAGATCTAAGTAAACATTACTGTTTATATTTCCATTAATAAAAAAATGACCAATAAGGGTATCATTAATTAGTCCAGCCCACACATTAACACTTGCATTGTATTGTGTGTGCATCAAATTTTGTAAGCGAGGATCTAAAAGGTGAAGGAATGGGTATCGATAAGGAATGAAGAATACTAACCTATAATTTTGTGGATTAACTTCACCATTTAAGGAAAATGATGCCTCATCAGTAAATATTATTCTGTGTAAAATTTCTTGATCATTATTAATTAAATTGAATACGGTTTCACAGAATTCTGTTCGTTTGCCTTTGTCCTCATTTGATAGTTGCTGATGATTTGAAAACTTGTAAGCATTGTATTTAAATTCTTTTAATGTCTTGTAAACGGAAGCTGAACTTATTTGAAACTGTGCTGCGATAACTCTTAACGATGATATGGGGTTCTGCTCTAAGTAACATAAAATGTTGAGTTTCATCTCTTCCGTTAAAATGTGATTTCCTTTAGCCCTTTTAATGTGAAAATTACTCACGCAGCCAGTATTGTCAAAATGATGGACAATATTACAAATGGTTGAGATAGATGAAACTTGTATGCTCGGATACTCAACCGAAAACAAATCTCTAACACGTCGAATGCTGTTCCCACTCTTGTACCAATTAATTATCTTTATTCTTTCTTCGGTGGTGTAATACATTTTTATTAATAACACAATTTTGACAATTAAATAAAACTGAGTGTAAGTATGGTTGCCTACATTGCAATGCGTTGTGGTGATTATTATGACATAGAACATAGACATTAACAATCATATGTTCTGAGTTAAAAAAAAGACCCTGTATAATTATACCAAGCACTCGAGACGTGTTGCGCAGTGACAATCTTAAATTCAATTGGCTCCGGAAATTTGTTGTCGCGTTCTCCGAATACTTCCTCACTCTTTATTTTACCTCCACACGTCTCGAGTGCTCGGTAAAGTTGTACCATGCCTTCAGAAGTTTCCCTTTCACCAATTCTATTTATTGTTATTAGATACGTCAATTGCCCGAAAGTGTAATCGTCGAAACAACCGAGTATAAATGCCTCCAATCACAATTTTCTGTACTATATAACGAATCGATGCAACTGAAAACACAACTGGACGAAGCACGCCAACAACTGCAGACCAGCAAAAACGCGCACTTGAGGAATATTGAATTGATGGAGGTATGTTTTTTTACCGACTAATCTTAAATTGTGTTACTATTACTCGTTTCCTTAGAGTGAAGAATTGATGGCGCAGAAAAAATTACGGCAGGAAGTGATGCAACTGGAGGATATCTTGGCGCAATTGCGGAAGGAGTACGAGATGTTGCGGATAGAATTTGAACAGAATTTAGCCGCAAACGAACAAACCGGACCAATCAATCGAGAAATGAGGCATTTAATTACATCCTTGCAAAATAATACGCAGCAATTGAAAGGCGAAGTTCAGAGGTATAAGCGGAAATATAAGGAAGCCAACACTGAAATTCCTAAAGTAAGTTTTTCTGATTATTAAGTACTATTTCCCACGAAACGGCAAAACAGTATTTACTTAGTTTTTGTTAGAGTTGATTTAATAATAGTACATTATTAAACGAGTGAGAAAGTTGGCCATTGCCACGAGGGTGAAGTTTGCAACACGAGCCGTAGGCGAGTGTTGCAATTTACCCGAGTGGCAATGGCCAACTTGTTCACGAGTTTAATACTATACTTTTTCGCATCATGTTAAATAATTAAAAAGATTTTTCTATTTGTATTAAATTATAACGGATAATTTTTCTATTTGGAAATTGCGGCAGTTCGCTGACAAAAAACTAATCGTAACCATAGTAACAACTAAACTGTTGGGCAATGAAACCGCTATCATTTGATTGGACGTCACCTGTTGAATAATGAAACCGCTATCATTTGATTGGATGTCACCTGTTGAATAATGAAATCGCTATCATTTGATTGGACGGCCGAATAATGGACAACTTTCTCAATCAAAAACGATTTAACGTTTATATTATTTAATAAGATGCGAAAAACAAATTTTTTCACAAATGGGAGAGAAAGTTGATTTTTCAGCCCTCGAAATCGTGAGATTTCTCCCTAGGGAGAGAAATAATTATTTCTGTCTCTACGAGGTTCCATTTTTTATTTTAACTGTCATGGCTGACAGTGTTTTCGTCTTGGTTAGGTTTTAGAAGCGAACGTTTTACTCTTAAAATATTCTGTTTGTCAAAAAAATAGTATACAGGGTGTCTCGTTTCCAGTGTGCCAAACGAAAACAGGATGAGATAATTATTACAGAAAAGTTCAAATAAACATATGTCCGATTTTTTACCGTTATCGAGATAATTAATCTTAAAGATTTTTCGATTGTAAAAAAAATCTAACAAATTTTTTTATAAATTTATTAGATTGCAATGTATTTAAAAAAACATTTTTATTTGAGAGTTGTTTATACAAAAATAACAGCAACGTGTCAGTTGCTGTGAGTTACACCAAGAAAAATTACTGTCATTTTTAACCTTGAAAACCAGAAAATGGACAACATTTTTAATAATATGAATGCAATAATAAATAATCAATTTAATTTTATTAGGTCATGAACAATTTAGTAATTTAATTTAAATTTTCATTTAACGGTAAATAAATGTTTTTATTCCAGTTGAGAAAAGAGATCGAGGAATTACAGGCGAAGATCGACCAGCAACAACTCATCGCCCAGGATTCAAAGGAAAATGTCAAACAGGAATTGATTAAAGAGGAGGAGAATTCGAGCAGCGACATGAGCTCCCAAATAAAAGAAGAACCGAACTCGACTCCAAACGTTAAGAAAGAGGAGGAAGACGCCGACCAAGCTGAGGATGGAAACGGGGAAAAATCAGTTGACGGAGCTGGAGGATCTCCTTCGGCGAAAAAAGACGGAGTGAAACAAGAAAAGGGTGGCATCAAAAAGGAAGCCACAGTTAAAACTGAGAAAGATCACAGAGAGGCGCAAAGGGCCAAAGAAGCCAAAATTGCCGAGAGCGAATTGGTGCGGGATTTGAAAGCTCAATTGAAGTAAGTAGTAGGTAAATATAAATATGTTCGGCCGACGTGTACACGTAATTAAATATTTAAGGTAATGAAAATGTACCCAATTGATAATGATCCAAACTATCGACCTCAAAAATGAGGACGTAAAGATTTTTAAATGTTTCCCTACCTATCGCAAATATAGTCATATGTCATTAACCCTCCGTGGCACAAAGGACCAACGGTGGCACAAAGGACCAACGGTGGCACAAAGGACCAATGAATGGTCTAAGTGTTGCGACCATTTGGTCGCCCTCCACAAACCATCATCAACCCTCCATTAGGCGTGCATACATTCGTGACGAGTTTGGTCGTATGGTCTACAATCGTAGACCATTTTCAATAGCCAAATTTGATTTATATTTTAAATAGTGTTTATATTGAAATTTATTTATTTATATTGCATGTGCAAATACTGCAAATCATCAAGTTAAAATCGTTTTTAAAAGAGTGGCCTTCGACTGTAGACCGTGCGACTAATGTAGGGTTAAGGTTTAAGGGACTGAACTTGGTAAAGGTACTTCAGGTATCTAGTTCTACCCTGAAGGTTCTAATACAATATTACCGAGCACTCGAGACATGTGGGGGTAAAGTTTACGCAGAGTGAGAAAGTATTCGAACAACGCGACAACAAATCTTCGGAGCCAATTGAATTTAAAATAGTCACTGCACAACACGCCTCGAGTGCTTGGTATATTTCTAAGCCGTTCTTATTTAGAGAGATACACTCCATGGCACGATGCGGGGAAATGGCGTTATACCTTAGTAAGTTGCTATCTTTCAGAAAGATAACCTCCATGGTAGGATGTGGAGGAGTAGCGTAACATCATGGAGTCCTTCACTGGAGGTGTTAAATATTGTAGTATATCAATCTTCGTTGATTGTGATGAATTATTTTTTTAACTGCAGTGTACCATTTCTAGGAAAGCTTTGAACGAACAGAAAGAGATGAAACTTCTGCTGGACATGTACAAAGGTGTGAGTAAGGAGCAAAGAGACAAAGTGCAATTAATGGCGTCCGAGAAGAAGCTGCGGTCGGAGATCGAGGACATGCGGCAGCAACTGAAGAAGGTGCAAGAGAGTAAACGCGAGGACAGGAAAAAGTTGGCCGATGAGGAGGCTCTGAGGAAAATCAAACAACTCGAGGAACAGAAGTACGAGTTGCAGAAACAGGTGGCCAATCACAAACCGGTGGACGGAAATTGGTCGGGGCATAACGTGCTGCACCAGATGAGGCCGTTTGTGGGGTCGCACGAAGAGGAGGCTCTGTTGAATGAGATGGAGGTGACCGGCCAAGCATTTGAAGATATGCAGGTAATTTATACACATAATCAATTCCTAAAAATCAAACAAAATTGAGTGCATACTTCCCACAGTTGGTAAAGTGCGGATGTATACGATTACCACACTCATGGGTGTGTGGGAGTGGGGCGCAGATACCACTACACCTCACTTGCACTTTTATGTACTAATGGACCCGCAGATGAGTACTGCTGCACTAAAAATTGCTTGGATATATATCCGGGTCCCGTATATAAGTGTGTGATATTTTTTGCATAATTATTCGGTTCCCGCAGTCATATAAACCTCGTACAGTTTTTTTGAAGATTGTATTACTGCAAACCTAATGCAATTAATCGGTACCACAGATTAAAGCTAAGCGCACGCTTGTCGGAAGCGAACGGACGGAACGCATCGGATTTTTTCGGTGACATCGCACATTGTCGGCAGAAAATGAAGGCTATGCGGAATATTTATGTTTTATTTCAGTTTGAGTTATGGAATCATCTGTTGAAGAGGTTTGTGGTGTTAAAATTAGAGAATGAATTCAAGAAAAAGAAACGTCGAAAAATGTGGATACATGATATCTGTCTGAAACGTGATATATTTGGGGAATATACTCATTTGTTCAAAGATTGATTGAATGACAACGCGAAATTTTTAACTATTTCCGTATGTCTAAGGAAAAGTATTGTGTCATTTTGGAACTAGTAAAACCTTTAATAAACCAACTGCATTTCAACTGTTTCTGCTGTCGGCAAGTTCCGACAGGCATGGCACATTAGTCGTCATCGGCACGCATCGGACAGAGCGGACGGATTTGATCACCAATCAGACGGTTTTTTCAAATGCACTGCGTGCCGTTCCATGCCGTACCGATAAATGTGCGTTGACTCGTTTACAACTGTGTTAAGCAATTTTATCTGATGCGTGCCGTCCGTCCGCTTCCGATAAGTGTGCGCTTAGCTTAATATTAATCTGTGATCGGTAGCAAAAAACTTTTAATTCCATTTTAATTCCATCAAAGTACAACGAGGTTACAACCTCTTAGGAAAGTTCTGCCAAATACGGTACTGCACGACGAGACACTTATATCCTGTAACGCAGTGAACTTTTTTTTACCATATATGTAGAGAATGGTATTGTATGTCGCTTGCATGGTTTTTGAAATAAAGTCAAAACAATAAATATCAAGTGGCAAATTTAAACAATTGGAAATTTTTTGACTTATATCGAGTAGTTTGGAAAATTATTCTGGCTTGATGGCTTTAGCCATATCTGAATCCTTTTTAGACTACCCGATTATAGTTCATTGAAAGCCATTTAACTCTTTACATACTCTATAGTCTGTCCACGGTACACATAGAGTTGTAAAAACGCCCACAATCGCTATTTGTTCTGAGCAAAAGTCTGATTTACAATATGTACATTTATTTAAACAGAGCTAGTGGCGCCACCTGTTAGGAAAAGTCCAAACTGTAAAAGTTCAGTTTTTGTCTTGGTCGTGCTCTGCATGTTGCTTAGTATATTGTTTTGTAGAACGTTTTTAGGAGGCTGAAATTTATTTGCCGATTGATGTTCCCTGAGTATGTTATAAACGCTGGCCACACAAACACCTACAAATATATTAATATAGCCTATTTAGAAATTAAGAACGTACCTCCTGCATTTGCGGTGAATACCACATTTTCAACTTTGGTGCGTTCAGGATAATTTTCCTGACACACCTTAAAAATATTAAGTATAGATTCCTTGGTGCACACTGAAAAATGCTTCGCACGGCGTCGTTTTGATGGAGATAGAGCCATTATATTGAAACAAGCAGAAAGGTACTCGATCGCAGGTACAGACGCTAACAGCTAACACAATACAATGAGGCAATCAGCTGACGATCGCGTCAACCATTTGCATTCGTACTGCGTGATTTGGACGTGCGGATTTCCCGCAATTTTTCGAATCGACCAGTAAGAATAATGGGTTGGCGATTGTGGGCGTTTTTACAACTTTATTTGTATCGTGGACAGACTATAGTGATATCTTGTAGTACCCCCAACGTAGAAAATGCGGCAGAATGGACTCCCTCATTTCTGAAGGTCACTAGTAAGGGAGTGGTGGGTGTAAGGCAGCTCGGGGCGTGACAGTAGTTCGGGCAGATCATCTCGTCAGTATACACCATGAGTTTGGTCTGATGAATGTTGCAGTTTTTAAAAAATTATCATCTCACAGAGGGTGTTTAGGATGCACTTCGAGTTTCGTCCAACTGAAGCTGTTCCTGATTGAAAATTTAATCTCTGGTGGGTTTAACACATTGGTTGCCAACAAGTTTTTTTGTAAAATGTCACAAAAAGTTTTCTTTGTTTTTAAGTTTTATTTTATAAAATGAGTAAGAATATGCTTATTTAATTCATTTTGATACATTTTTTTGACGAAATTACGGATTTTTTATGTGTCTGTCACACATGACTGACAAATCTCCAATGGTAAAAAATTATGCGTTTCGCCCAGTCAGGCAATGTGTTAGTCACATGTCTCACTCTCACAAACATTCTCTCTAACAAATTCAACGGCCAATCAAACAGTAAGCTAAATAGTAAGTTTAAAGCAGGTACTCACTGTCAGCCATCAGTGACTGATGTGGCCCCATTGGAATACTCCAGTGTCAGTCACCGGTGACTGACAAAGCGGTCAACGTGTTAAAGTGTGACCAAGAGGAGAGGGTCTGTATTACTAAGAAAACCAAATATTTGGAACGTTAAAATTCCTCAAAATGTGTTCTCTTGAAAGTACGCTGTTGCCTTACCAATTTTGGGTCGAACTGTGAGAAGAATTCTTCATGCAGATCTCAGAGTGCATTCTTACAAAGTCATGTTTACACAGGTATTAATGGAAACAGACTGAGAAACCTGTGGAGTACATTTCCTTCCACCCAGTACTGTGAACAAACAAAATTTATACCCTCGTGACTTTCATCAAAGACCTCTGCACATCACTATGTCAATAGGCGCGCTCATCAGAAATAAACTGTTTGTGGTTCACTTGCGAATAATTTGCACTGAAGGTTGGTATTTGGTGAACGCTATGGCGCCATTTTAATCAGATTTTCCAGTAAATTTGAAATTTGGTTAAAATCTAAAATATGGATTGTTTGTTATTTTAAGATAATCGAGGTATAATTGCAAATGTGGAAATTATTTTGGATTTATCGTGTCCCTTTCACGGAATTAACGATTCCACATTTATGAACATTAAATATTGTTCCCCTATCAGAACACCTACAGACCGGTTTCGACCTTTCAGGTCTCATCAGTGTAGTTAGTTGCTGATGGGGAAATGGAGATTACTATTGGAATATAAGTATTCTAAACACCGGTAAAGGTAGAAACGCCAAAGTGGCGGAATCTATTGCCTGAATGCTGTACCAAACCAAATCCGGGTGGCTTTAACACCAGTGTTTGGAATACTTATATTCCAATAGTAATCTCCTTGCCTCATCAGCAACAAACTACACTGATGAGACCTGAAAGGTCAAAACCGGTCTGTAGGTGTTCTGATGGGGGAACAATATTTAATGGTCACATTAATATTGTTATATTTGCCGCTGCTGGCAATGTCCATATCTTGTCGGTGTTAAAGCCACCCGGATTTGGTTCAGTACAGCATTCAGGCAATAGATTCCGCCACTTTAGCTTTTCTACCGATTCCACATTTCTTGAATGATCCAAAAATAATTTTTGAAATGTCTTTCATCTATAAAAATACAACCACAGAATAAAATAAGTCATGTTTACCATTTAACACATTAAGGACTTCTTCACTCTCCTTAACATTATAAATATTATCATTAAATAAGTATGACTTCGTTGACTTTATTTAAATGTTCTGTAAGCGCAACACGTTTGCAGCATAAATCACTTTTTTATTCTTGTAAAAATAGCGACCGCTGAACGAACGTATTTACTGTTTAGGGTGTGTTCATCAGAAAATCTGCCGACTGTTGAGCTTCATAATCCTGAAGACGTTTGGCGTCTGAAGGATGGGGCTGCAACTATTTGTTGTTCGCTAGGAATTTTGAGAGAGATGTTCCCGAGTCTACTCGTCTCTTTACGCGATCCAGGCGCCCACCCACTTTGACCTCCTGTGAATATTTTCTGCGAGGATACCTAAACGCCGAGCCTTATACACTTTGGCCTTAAACACCCCAAGCACTTAAAGAAGCTATTCATGAGGAAGTCATCAGATTGACGGAAGAGTTTAGAGAATGGCTTCAGCAGCAAATCGCAGTTACCGGCTGCCATGTATAATTAGGTATTTTCAAAACCTAGTGGAAAAAAATTAAACCGTAAGATATGCTTATTCTGTTCATTTTTTTATTACCCTTTGTAATGTGGGAGTCTATTTTGCCTCCCCTTGTACAGGATAAGTAGTAGGACTAATTCGTGGAAAAAAAAATTATTGGAAAAATCAGTACATTTGACTTAAAAACTACAATTACACAGTGCTGCCAGCAATTTTTCCAATCTTCGAGGGAAAGCTAAAGCCGGAATCTCCTTCAGCTCCCTCATCATAGCAACGAACTCCCTTCGGGCCCCTTTTGAGGTGGCGGAAGTGAAAGATATCTGGGCACACCTTACAACCTTACAGGGGAATTGTATAAATACCATGTTTAGCCAGGCACTGTGTGACTCGACGCATTGTCATGAACTTCCAGGAATTGGAAAGGGCTGGGCGAATGCCAACGATCCGTTTTTTCAGTTGGTCAAGCACTTTAACATAAAATGCGCCAATCACCTGACCACATTGTAAAAATTCCTTCTGAATCACCAGTTTGCTGTCAAAAGAGACAGTCAATTTGGATTTTACCTTGGACTTGCTCATACGAGTCTTTTTGGGACGAGGTGAGGCGCTTGTCTGCCATTGGGAGCTTTGGCGTTTTGTTTCCAGATTGTACGAAACAACTTGCGCCACTTAAATACATTTGTTCTCCCCATGGCGTCATTCCTGTAAGCTGCTTTGATCATAACAAGTTTCACTCAGGGATCTTCTGAGTTTTACATCAAATTTGACAGCGTAAAGCTGCTCAAGAGAACGTAAAGTTACTCAAGTGAACGTAAAGCTGCTCAAGTAAACGGTTCATCTCTGAGTGACAAGACTCTTTGACAGGGATTCCCGTAAAGCTTGATATGCACTCCACAAAAGCTCAGAGGTGACTGAGGAGCGGTATGCCTTTTCCCTGGGACCCCACCACTACACCCACACGTGCATATCTCCCCCCTTCTCCGTCTGGGCAGGAAAAATTCAGTTCCACTACTTTCTGGACTTACCGTGTATCTTCCTTATAAAATAAGAGATGACACTTGATATCATAGTAATCTTCAGTTAAGTTGAGCCCTATAATTTGACATAATTCAAGTGTCAAGTAGTCTCAAAAAATACATTTTCAGAAGACCCCACCGGACATTTTATTCTTTCATTTATGCAGCGTTAAGCTCGATCTTGAAATGAATGTTCATTTATATATGTCAGGGGTGTTCAAACATTTTGCTGCATGGGCCAGATTTGGATTTAAAACCAATTGCGGCGGGCCATGTGAAAATGTGAATTAAAAAATGTCATTATGATTAAAACAGCATTGAATTTTATTTTTACAGTAAATTACAGGTACTAAGTGGGCCAAAAGAAGTCATCCGATGTTGTTTGGCTCTCATTTTTTTTCTAAATGGAAAACTTCGATTCTGTTTTTTGATTATGTTTATTTGAACCTTTAGAATTTTATTGGTCAAGTCGAGAAGATGATATCGGCCAAATGGGCGCTGTCACAATTGATTGCCATATGGGCTCGTATTATGGCATTTTTCATCACTTCGGCGAGAACTTCGGGCGACAGATTCTCGCACTCGTGTCGAATGTTGTCCTTGAGGGCTTCCAGGGTCTCGGGCTTGTTCACGTAAACATGGGACTTCAAAAAAACCCACAAAAAAAAGTCTGGGACGGTTAAATCGGGCGATCTTGCGGGCCAGTGCAAATCGCCAAAACGAGAGATGAGGCGACCCGGGAACGCCGCCTTCACAATATCCATTGTGGCTCGCGCAGTGTGTGCCGTTGCTCTGTCCTGTTGGAACCACATGTCCTCCAGTCCTAATTCGTCCAATTGCTGCAGAAAAAACTCGGTTAACATGGCCCTATAGCGCGCACCGTCCACTGTTGTCATTTGACCAGCGGCGTTCTCAAAAAAAAAATGGCCCGAGGACTCCTCCAGCGTGAACAGCGCACCATGCAGTCACTTTGAGCGGGTGTAATGGCTCCTCGTGCATCACTCGTGGATTTTCGGTGCCCCAGAATCGATTGCTTGTTCACGTACCCGCTAAGGTGGAAATGAGCCTCATCGCTCATTATGATTTTGGTCGAAAAATCGTCCACTTCGTCCTCGAGATTGAGGATGGCTTGGGCGTAGGTTACACGCGTTTGGCGGTCGACAGGCAGCAGCTGATGCACGGACTGGACTTTGTACGGGAACATGCGCATGACCAAAATTCGCCTTAGGGACGACCGGCTGATGGCTAATTGCGAGGCACGGCGTCTGGTCGATGTCTCCGGCGACAGCGCGACATCCTCGGCAACAGCGGCGATATTCTCGGCAGAACGGGCGCTCCGGGGCTGGCCACTCTTGGCAACGTCTCGTGTGGTTCCATACTCTTCAAGGTTGGTGGCCAAACGGCGCAGTGTTTGCGCAGTCGGTGTCGGACGACCGGGGAATCGGCGACGGAATTCGCGCTGCGCCAACACCACAGACGAATTGTTACGCAAAAAAATAGACACGATTATTCCGCGTTCTTGGGGAGTGTATCGCTCCATGGCTTGTTCACTTGTATTCTACATCTGTCTAGTCCACAAATGTCAAAACAGAGTTGACATTGGCGGCCATTTGCAAAAATAAGAGCATCTTCCAATAGGGTGATTTCTTTTGGCCCACCTAGTACAAACATGGTTCAATTATACAAAATCAGAAAATTATTTCACGCAATTTTTAATGGAAATGATGTTTTTCTTTAATTTAAAGTTGGGAGGGGTGGTAGTATAGTGTTTGCTCGTACCTGCATATGCCAGTAAAGGTCTCTTTTTTAATTAAATATGCAAAATCGGCAGATACAAAACAATTTTTAAAACAAGTAACCTTAAAAAACCATAAGATGTCAAAATGTACACTCCACTGTATTGGAGATTCCAGACAACCAATAAAATTTTACTTGGATTATTATAGGAATTTTCCGCAAATGTGCTGCCAATTATTTTCGACTTTTTGATCTCATGGTATTAGTGCGGTATAGTGGCCAGTCCCTACTTCCACTGGCCATACCATGAGTCATGCCAGCTAGCACTGACATATCTTTATAGTTACAACAATCTGACTAAGCCAATTTCTTATCAATCCGAATTCCTGTTCTTTAATAAAATACAAAAAAGAGGCATTTTTCACTAGCAGAAGCGTGTTCGTGTCAGTAGTGTTCTCTATCTCCTTGAACACTGAGATGGTATCTATGAAGTTTTTCACTCTTATCCTACCATACAAGTTGCGAAACTGTACCAGAATTCACTCCTCAGGTGTGTGAAACAGGTGTGCGACGTACACAGTCCAGGCATTGCCCTGTCGGCCTTTTGTGATCAAGCCAGACACGGTTATACATCTCGATATAATAACTGGCATGCTGAACTGAATCGATTGATCTCATGTTTTAGGAACAAAATTCTAGGTTAATTCAACAATTGCGCGAGAAAGACGACGCGAATTTTAAACTAATGACTGAACGAATCAAATCGAACCAACTGCACAAGTTGGCCAGGGAAGAAAAGGACGTGTTGAAGGAACAGGTCTCCACCCTGACGACGCAAGTCGAGGCGGCCAATTTGGTGGTCAGGAAACTAGAAGAAAAAGAGAGGATTTTACAGAACACTTTGGCGACGGTGGAAAAAGAGTTGGCCCTGAGGCAGCAGGCCATGGAGATGCACAAGCGGAAAGCCATCGAATCCGCACAGAGCGCTGCCGATTTAAAACTCCATCTAGGTAAGTCTTAATTATTATTATTCTGTTTGTACTAATATTACAATGGAAATTATTAAAGCGTTCACCTAATATTTTTAATATAAAGTAGTGTTTCTCAAACTTATCTGGTCAGGGTCTACTTGGACAAAGCATTTCAGAGACCCACTAGGTACAGTATCACTGAGCACTCGAGCCGAGTGAGAAAGTATTTGGAGGACTCGACACCAAATCTCTGGAGCCAGAAATTCATATTGTCCCTGACCACACATACAAGGATAGTATATCCATGGGCGCCTTTTTTGTGAGCAGCAACCTTCATCTTTGCAACATAGGCCTACCCATACCCTTTGCATAACAAGCAGTAATTTTGTAACATCCTGCAGACACCACCCCCTCTTCTCAACATCGTTATGCTGAACTGACAACAGTGCATGACTTAATACGTGAACAAGCAGAGCACTCTTGCAATATTAGAGTTTTATTTATTTTTTCATAAACAAAAATTTTAAAACAATTTGTAATTTATTCCAGATATCAAAATTTAATTTTAATGTATGTTTATAACACACCTGAAATTATCCAACAGAAAAGTATCATTCACAAATGAAAGAAGCTCAGCAAGTGGTTGCGGAGAAAACGAGTTCCTTAGAAGCAGAGGCTTATAAGACTAAACGGTTGCAGGAAGAGATAGCCCAGTTGAAGAGGAAGGCGGAGAGGATGAAAAAGATGGAGTTGGCGGGATCGACGCTGGATGAGGTCATGATGGAGGAGATACGAGAGTACAAAGAGACTCTGACGTGTCCGTCCTGCAAGGTTAAGAGGAAAGACGCCGTGCTGTCGAAATGCTTCCATGTGTTCTGTTACGATTGTCTCAAGACAAGGTACGAGACGAGGCAGAGGAAGTGTCCGAAGTGTAACTGCGCGTTCGGGGCCAATGACTATCATCGTCTATATCTTTCCAATTAATTTTTATCTGTAGCTGTAAATGTGGATTATTGTGTAACTATGAATAATAAATAGTTAATATTTAAATTTATTTATGTGTTTTTGTTTCACAAAATTTGCATTGGAGATGGGCAGAATGACTTTTTTCGTCGTGAAGAGTCGATTCTTGAAGTGACTCGTGACACTTTTGAAAAATTAAAGTATAAAGTATTTTCCAGTGATTTTGCATAAGTAGATGGAGTACGTTTGAATAGAGAAGAGCCCAAGGTTGCCGAGATTTCAACGGTCGCTTGTGCCAGTGGCGTGCGCAATTCAAGTAAATATATTTGGGAGGGCAGAAAATAATACGTGAAAATCCCAATATAGGTGCCGCCTTCAAAAGCATATATATTGCTTCGTATTCTAAAAACTCTGTACAGATAATTTCAAGAGATTGAGAGTGAATTACTTGTCCAAATTTCCCCAACAAACACTTGCTTCGGCGGCTATCGGAATGCAGCGATAAATAATTTAATCAAAAATGAACCAACTAACATAAAACACTATCGTACAGTTCACTAATAAGTTCTGCAAAGAACTGATTTTTATAAACACTGGAAAAACGAATTAAAGCAAAACAACGAACAATAAAAAGTAGAATGATACTCGGAACTCGGAAGCAACTATATATATATACGCTAATGAAACACTGTCACACCCCTATTCTGCATAATAGACTCGACTAACGGCTAAAAACCAGTTTTCGTTTGTGCGCAAGGTTCTTCTCTATTCAAACGTACTCTACCAATATAGACTTGTGTTCTAATACATTTATGGAGTAAACGTACAACATGCCGTTTTCTATCCTCGTCGTTCTATTGTACATTAGTTCCTAGCACGATATCTCTCTCGCGATCACGAAGCGAGCGAGCAAGCCTACGACGTACGTTAGGTGGGTACCCACACGTAACCTTACATAAACTGGATCAGCTGTCATTTAGTTACAGTATATTCCGTGAGTGCGTTTTAGGTTGAATTATCTCTTTATACTAACAAAATGGGCCGGAAGTGCATTGTTTGTGGTGCTTCTCAAGAAATTTAATTGGCGATGTCATTCCAGTACTTTTGTTTATTGGAACTTTTAATTTTAGCGCCTTATTTCGTTTGATTTGAGAAGGGGTATCCTGGTACAGATTTAAAGACAGATTTGTGCCCAAGTACATTATCTGAACGAAATGGTGAATAAAAGTACCATGCATTTCATACGTTGTAATGTTGGCATCCCAACTAATTCAGCATTTGGTATCTACTAGATATAAAATCACTGGTATTTTCTGATGAGCAAAAAGAGTCACTTGACTCTCAACTCATTTCTAAGAGCAAACTATTTCTAATTTGCATAAAATAAACCTTTGATAAAGCCAAAAGCTGCTGAAAAATATTTTTATAGGAAAACAAAAGTTCAACATAATTTACATTTTTTAATATGATGTATACAGTTTAGTTAGTACATTAAAATATCTGTTTGCTATATACTACGCATCGGAATATGTAAATCATAGTATAAAATGAACGAGACAGTCATAAGAATATATTTATTTACAATTAAACGATGGCATACACAATACGTTTTTCCTCTACAACGAGTGGGTCGGGCATTACACCTTTTATTTTATTTTATTCAGGAAGTACAAAGTTAAATCGCGTATCATTTTCGTGGACGTACATTTCGTAACACCTAATGGCAAACTTCAGCCTTGTTTACTAGAAAAAGAAAACCGTTTGACTAAATTTAAAAACAGGTCAGAACACTATATATATTGTACAAATGAAAATACATCACAATCAGTTAAATTAATAAGTCTTAATTTATGTACAAAAAAATAAATAGTGAACATGGGTCGTAATTTAATATAAACAAACACGGCGGGAACCTCATGCCGTTGAATTGATGGGCGAGGCTATTTCTAGGGTAGCCATCGCTTGCAGCAGGGCGGCGTTGGCGTTGCAATCCGGGGGCACAGCTAATGGCATCGCGGAGGCGCTCTGGAAGCTCACTTCTTCGAGGTCCCTCTGCAGTTTTAGTAATTGCGGACATTGTTGGACAACAGATTGTATATTGTGAAGAGTCTGAAATGATTACAATAAAATAATAGAAATTATTGTGCGTTTGTTATGATCAATTCTTACTTCTAAAGCTGTATCGAGGGCATCGTATTGTTTCTTGGCTTCGGTAACCGCACTTTTTAAACTATCTGTCAGTACCTGTCTATTAGTTACGTATTCTTGAGTTAAGTCGTTGAGCTGTTTTTCTTTATCTTGTAACTTCTCCTTCAGTACTGGAACCTGCAACACATTAAACATGTTAGTTCTGGTGAACACGAGGCCGGTGACTCTTTTATTGACGTGCTTCTCACCTCATTTTGCGTTACAATTAACCTTCCTAAAACATCACTGGAGGGAACTTCTCCCGATGCTTCCCATTTTTTCAGAGATTCCACAACCTCTTCCTCCTTAATCTTCGTTTCTAATTCAGACTTTGAAAGTGCAGTCGATAAATCACATACGTCTTGGTTTAATTTCTGAAGTATAATAATAATAAGTTTATTAAAGTAAAATACAGCATACAATTTAATATTTTACATATAATAAACAATAACCACAACCCACAAAAGACAAATATCTTGTGCGTGGGAATTGGTAGTTAATAAATACTCTAAAGCTAAACAAAAATAATTTAAAATAAATAGAATGGAACAAAATAGCTTTAGTTAAAATTATATTTTCCGGTGACGATCTCTTAGCGTATAGTTTTAGTTAAATTACAACATATCTGTATGAACCACATTACATTATTTTTTATTGACGAGTGTAACTTTTGTTTGGCACAATAAACCATTATTATTATTATTATTATATTCTGAGAAAAATAAATACACCAAATGATACATTAAAAACAATTCAAATGGCACAATTAGCAGTGTTGCTGGGTTTATAAAACTTTTTATGTTCAATGCTGAACACGTTCGATGCCGCTCTCATTTAGGTACATTATCAATTATATGTTATCTGACGCTTTTAGTGGCACTTAATGTGTTAAGTTAAAGATGCCGTTCATACAAAAATTAAGCATTCATAATTTTAGACCATTTTGACATTTGCCCCGGTGTTTCTTTCTTGCCTAATGTCATGAAAACTAGATGTGATCAAATTTGAGTCTACTCCAAAATTCTGTCACTTCAAAATACGGTCTGTCACTGAAAGGCGCTGTCTTGATTGCTTGAAAAACCATCAAGTATTGATGTAATGGTCATAATTTTCTCCCATTTGATTCTGATATTTTGTTCATTATTTTATTTAGGTTAAAAAGAATGATTACAATTTCACCTAATGCTTTGTTTTTAAAGCCGATCAAGATGAACAAATTTTATATGGATGCTACATACCTCAACTTCTTTACGTTGTTGATTCAACTCATTCTTAATATCCTCGATCTCCCCATTCTTCCTGCTCAGCTGCTGCAGCAGCTCCTTGACCTCCGACTTTAATTTAGCGCCCAGCGACTCCCAGTCCTTGAGCTGCTTAACGACGATCTTGTTGGTCTCCCGTTGCGCATTAACCTGCCCGCAAAAGCCGTCCCTCTCGTCCTGCAATTCGTTGATGTAATCCTCGTTCTCGATCTGTATTATCCTGATGACTTTCAGCAACCTCGTCACCAGATTGTCCACATCTATCACTTGGTCGACCAAGGACACGGACGAGCACAGATCCGTCAGCGAGCTGACGTTGTTCGTTAGATTCGTCGATCTGCAGCTCAAGTCGGTGCGTTTATTTGAGATTTGCGTGAGGCTGTTCAGGCTCTCGCTGTGCGACAATCGCATGGACGACATCATGCTGTGGCAGGAGGAAATCATGTTGTGTGAGTGGCCGTCTGGTATCACGACGTCTTCGAGTACGTGTTCCATCATCAAGCACGGCTCGGTTTCCGAGTCTAATAGTTCTGTTGAATCTGAATTATCTAGAAAAGTGAGAAAAAGAAAGATGTTTATAGTCTGTTCACGGAAAAGATGCGGTCGGTGTAAACAACGCCAGCTGTGTGAGAATCGTGTGATCGATTCATTGGAGGCATACGATTGGTCCGTTCAGTGATACTAGTTCTTGCCGGATCACGCCGGATTCAGTTTGTATTTTGTGCCTTTTGTGCCCGTCGATTGCAGAGCGCATGCGATCCTGTGCAATCGCACATAAGCTTAATAGAATCAAATTTGTATACGGTTTGATCAGATATTCAAGAAGTTAACCTTTGATTTGGTCAGGGGATAAAACTCTCTCTAAAGGTTCTCCATCGGTATAGTTAGGTTATGCTGGTTTACGTTTCTTAAAATATTTATTAATCACTGAATAAAACACTGTTTTATTCAGTGATTATATAATGAATTACCACGTAGTAAGGGTTGCAACCATCATCATGATTAAAATATTTATAATTTATTACATGCAGTGCTTAAACATGTAACCCTGAGGAAAACTTTTAGTTCCTTAGCTTAAAACATCTGGAACATTTCCATTTACTTTTTAGACCTGAAATGTTACATTCAAGGTATAGAATGTAGCATTTCAGATCTAAAAAATATTTTTACTCATACAATGAAAATTCGTTGGTATTTTTAATAAATAAATGAATTTGGTGAACTGAATCTCATAGATCTAGAGCGATCTCTCTTGTGACTTTAAGGGTCGTGACCTTCGGTGTATGAATGAAATGACATTTGCTTTCTTAATGTTGTAGATTTGATTACAGATTCAGAAACTTACCTGTAACATTCTCTTTGCTATTTTCCCTGTTCACTACAAACGGTGATTGTGCAGTAGCATTCCTAATAGCATTGATGACAGCCGATACAAAACTTGAACCCCGTTTCGGCGAAGGGGATTTATCCATGATTAGCTTCCGGCACTTATCAGGAGTTGCATCCGGACTGCTGCTGCTATTACTGTATGCTTCATTATGGAATATTACATCCTGAAAAAATATAAAAAACTCATCATTAACCAATTTTTTTGGTGGTACAGTTGGTTGCAAAACATTTTTTATTGATTTTTAGTTGTCTAAACCTAGATGTTAGATATGTTTCAATTAGTATAGGACAAGGACAAAAGGGTTTTTATTTACAATTAGATGATTTGCTGTGATCCATATTGCCCTTCCTTCCTTCAGTAACACAATAATTTGAGCTCTGAATATCACATATAGCGCCACAGGCATTTCAATAAAACATTTTAATTATTCAAAGGAACTTTTGATTGACACTTATTTTAAAGTCCAATCTACGCAGCATAAAATCTGTTGTGCTATAGATTTTAGCAATCAATTGTACATGAGATCAGAGTCATGCACAATGCGTTTTTTAGAAAACTGGCCCATTCTGATAAATAGAAATAATTATCCTGGCCTGGCTCATGTAAATCCAAAGCCTAGTGCAGTTCCAAAAGATTGAATTTTTTACAATTTTAATTTTGATGAATCTGTACACGGGTGTGAATACTGCTAAGAATAGCCAGAAGGAAAAAGAAGAAAAGAAAGGGTAGGTACAATAGTAACAGAAGAAATGAAAAGGAAAATCATAAAATAGAAACTAGCAATTCTACAAATAATTGCCCCAGCTCAGGGGATAAAAGAAACTGAAAAAGAAAAATTCTACATGGAACTCCAAGAAACACTAGTCAAATACAAGAAAAATACTAAATATATAACAATAAACGGAGACTGGAACACAGGAATAGGAAAGGACCAAGAATGAGGGCAAGGATGCATCGGTAATCACGGAGAAGAAAATAGGAGTATTAATTGAAACAAGGTGATTGATTTCTATATAGGAAATAACCTAAAAATAACAATAATAACTCTCTGTTCAGACAAGAAATTCCCTACACATACAAGGACATGAAGAAACATAAAGAGCCTGATATATGACTATTAGTTACACACAAGAGATAACAAGCTTAATAAAAACTGTAAAAACAAGTAAAGAAGCACAATTTAGCACAGACCACAAATTGGTAACAGCAAACATTTTAACAAAAAAAAACAACTCCAGGAACTGAACACAACATAATCAGGGTAGAAAAACTAAACGAAGAAAAGATCAGGACTGAATACAAACTAAAAAATACGGAACAAAAAAATAAAAACCCAACACTGGACCAAAAAGGGAATACTAATAGAAACAGCAAAGGAGACATGTGGTGAAATAGTATATTATGACACAAGTTCGGTAAGTGCTCTCTAACAGGTCGAAAATTTTTTTAATTTTCGAGACCACCTGTTTGAATGCACTTAACGAACCGAGTGTTGTATAGTATTTTTTGCGCTACCGATTTAAATAGTTATAAAAATAGTTAAAAAAATAGTTCAAAACGACTTTTATAATTAAAAATCCCTGCTTTTCTAACTAGCCTATAACGGTACTAGGACTGTCATGATTCAGAACAGGCTTGTTATTTTGTGAGTTTCCTAGCAACCGAAATTAGTCCGGGAAAGCCATTCGAACGTGACTAAATACACACACAGTAAACATAGCAATATAGAAAGGTAGCGCAAAAATAATTAAACTTCAATATAGGGTGGTATATAGATTGGTGGCATGTACTAAGAACACAGGGCATGCACGACAGTCATGCGTTTACACTATGCGCCTTGATAATTTGGTTTAAATAAGTGCACTGTCAGTTTATTTAGTTGTCAAATTTATTTTTGTTACAATGACAATTGCCATCATTTACTTACTAACCAATGAAATCAAATAACGTTGATGGCATGATCCAATAAAATTCTAATTACGATGTGTAACAGGCCACGCTCCATGTTATGCATGGCAATTCACCCTGGGTGGTATCTAATCAGATAATCTCTCATGTTGGTATTGCCTAGCAACGCATTATTACATTTCCTATAACATATAAAACGTCAGTTATTGCCGGACTTTTAAGCAGTTTGCTCCTGAATTCGATCTGTTTGTAGTTTCGGGTGAAGTGTTAGTGCTTTCATCAGTAATAGTATTCATAGGCATTTCTCAAAATCTCGGTAAGCTCATTTTTACTATAATTATTGTGGCGCAGACTAATACACGTCTGACATTTGGTGTTACTAAATTTAACTTTTCAAATTATGTGTGAACTTTCTGTTCGGCCAATTGTCTTCTCGAATCTAACTCGTGACTGATTTTTCCTAGGCAATTATTAGCGTCTGGATCACTCTTGCTTGTTGCTTCTAAAAAATCGGCACTCCTGCTTCGCAGTCGTGCCGATTTTCGTCGCAACAAGTATTCATGATCCTGCCGCTAATAATTGCCGGCAAAATCATAAGCACTCGTTATATTACTGTTGAATACATATGAGTTGCGTAAGAAATACAGGTTGTTAAATGGATCTACAGTGACAATTCAGTATTTTGGTACCCAATTATAATGTCTGCATGAGTTATGTCACGACCAGCAACGAGCAATTGAAGGATTGTGTCGTCCATTTATTGGAAAAGATGATATGCCCATAAAAAGAACGTACCTTCGAAAATTCGGGTTATTATTTGATTTCTCCATTACGTCTTCACATCATTGCATTCGCCTTATTTAATCGACGGGGTGTAGATTACTTATGTTTTTGACACTTTATAGGAACGATATCCGTTCTGCTTTAAAATCCTTAATACTAAATAAAATAGAAACAAACTTACTTATTGCAGAGAGTTATTAAATAAATTCAAAAAACGAAATATAGCCTGAATATATAAATATTCAACCTGTTCGTAACTCTGCAAGCAAAATTAAGTCTTACTAAGACTATAAACAAATAACTTATTGAAACAACTACTTCCCTGGCTGATGCCACACCGGATATTGAATGATACAAAAGAAATTTGCATGTTATTACTAGTACTACTAGTGAAATAACATTGGTTTAAGATCCCTTATTTCTACCCACAGGACTAACTTGAAAAATGAAACTAAACTTGTTTATAGTCTTAGTAAGACTTAATTTTGCTTGCAGAGTTACGAACAGGTTGAATATTTATATATTCAGGCTATATTTCGTTTTTTGAATTTATTTAATCCTTAATACGATAGTTTGGTGTAAATTAACCTGTTCAGCAATATTTCTGGATTTCTATTCTACAGCAGCACAATAATTCGTCAAGTTCTTGCCTCTCAGTTTTGGGTTCAGGCTTTTTTCTGTGGTTTTTGGGAGACAAACATCCTTTTTTCTAAAAATTCTGCACAATTCGTTGTATTTCTCAAGCAATTCATATGTATTCAATGCAACAAAAATACATTTGACAACTAAATAAACTAACTGCACTTATTTAAACAAAATTATCAAAGTCCATAGTGTAAACGCATGACTGTTGTGCATGCCCTATGTTCCGAGTTCGCGTCATCAATCTGTAGAACAGAAAATGTTTTGATTATTTTAAATCGAGATGTATGAGAAGTTAATAATAGAAGAGAAAATCCACAAAGAAAAGACCAAACCAATGGCTCTAGATGGACAATGGAAGAACCCAAACCCCAGGACAAGGTATACGAAACATTGGAGGACGAATTTAATTCATACTCGGAATTGAGGCAATTGAAGAGGGGGCAAAGGCAAATGATAACTAAACTCGTTCGCCCATGTCAGATGAATGGATAATCGTAGATTAAGAAAAACAGGTAGAACAAACGACTATAAGAGGAAAGAGGAAATCTGGAAGACAATGAACAACATAATCGAGGAAATAGGAGGGATATGGGAAAAGAGCAGATGAGTTAGGGAAAGTCGCGGAGAATAGGAAGAAATGGAGACTCGAAAACGAGTACCCTAAGGGATAAAAAGGGATAGCAGAAGAGGAAAAAAAGATGTATTGGGTTCTATATATTCCCACATGCACCTTAAGAAAGGCTTGGCTTGTGGTTATATTTATTATATTTTAAATTTACTAAAACTGTCTCATCGAAGTTGTTTTTGTCTTGTTTAGGAGTAGCTAAAATGTGTAAACTGCTTTTCGCCAATTCCGCTAATCCAGACAAATTGTTATGTTGTAAATCTATGCTTACCTCCAATTCTTGATCGGAAATGTTGTAAGAGTTGACCAATTCATCCACCAGTCCTTCAAGCCGTGATATCAGAGCCGATAAGGCTACAGCTGCTCCAGAAACCGTGCTGCCTTGGTGGACAAGGAGTTCCCTGCATTTGGCTTCTAAGGCAACGTACCTTGCTTGCAGACTTATGTTTTCTTGCCTATAAATTAACGCCATACAAAAGTCAACTTTTTGCATCTGGCAGATATCTTCTTTCTGAATGCAAAAATGCATACCAAGTCGACTATGATGTATACTCCGTTCAGATTTTATTCTCGCCGCAGTTGGGGTGTTTTTTTGTCCTTATATTGGCAAGTTGTATTTTTGAGAGTAATGATTTTTTTTCTGATTGAAACAATATCGAATAATATTGCCTTAGTTACCATATGTCATAACACACTTATATTTCCCTAGGGAAATATGAAGTGCTCATATTTCCCTAGGAAAATATAAACATCAAAAAAATGTCATCAGGAGCTTCTCGCAAGTATTGTTTTAATTGCTCTCGGGACAATTAATTTCTTAGGAAGGTCTCCTTTATGGATTTTACAGCTTTGGATTTTACCGGAACCAAACATTCACGGTCTTTGTCGCTTGCGTTAACACATAGTTTGACATTTCATCAATTTATGAAACAACTCAAAAATCAAACCAGTCAACTATGATATTTACAAACAAGGCCCTTAGTAACGTTACCAATCCAATAAATTCAAAAATTTACAATCCAATATTTTCCCATTTACAGAACAATATTCTTTCAATAATAAACAAATTGGGGTTAACCTCAATATTCTTTCAATCAGAAAAAAACTATTGATTACAACACGGGAAATATGAATACATTTCCCTTGGTTCTCTATACATCAATATACTATTCATATTTCCCTAGTTGTAATAATAGCTATATATTGTAACCATATTTATATTTTTATACATAATTTATATCAAAATAATAACATTTGTAACTTATAGCACCAGTGCTAAATAAAGATTATTATTATTATTATTATTTTCCCCGTAATCTGTTAAGAATTGTATCTAATGAAAAACGGACATTCGTGTTCTGACACTCAATCAAAAACCGTCTTCTGATTTGTTAAATTGGCCACGCTGTACATATGTTGTAAATATTGTGATTTTTTATATGAATACACAATTAAGTGCAACGAAGTGTTTTCATGCTCAAACATCAAACATTTTGCCTAGAGTAGTGATATCTTACCAGTGAGATAGCTAATTAAATTTAAACACACCACGTCGCAACAGTATAAGACAGCAAACTAAGTTATACGATGAAGACAATTGTTTACCTTCTTTGTTCGCTGACCCTCATCAAATGTTTACACTCCTCCTGCTTATTCTCGAGTTCCTTTTCCTTCTGCACCAGCAACAATTTGCTCCTCTTAATTTCGGCTTCCGATTCCCGCAGCGCCTCGGACAGCGTCGTCTTCTCGATCTGCATGAACTCGTGCAGCTCCCTGCTCTCGGCTTCCGCTTCGTGCTGCTGTTGCAGCAGGATCTTCTGGTTCATCAAGCTCTTATCGAAATCCCTCTGCAGCGCCCTGCAGTACGCATTCAATTTCGATATTTCGTCCTCTTGCTTAATTACTACTTGGCTCACGTTTTGAAACCGCGTCTCTAATACCATTAAACTATCACTAGAAGTAGATTCTGAAAGGAAAACTACAAAATAGACCAACTTACTTATTTAAGAAAGTGTTTAATTTAGACCGATTTTACTGAATGGTATATTGAGACGTAGCAAATTTTGTTAAATAAAGGGTATAGCCGAATAAGATGGTCAAAAGTGCCCCCAAAGCAAATCAATAATCGCGATGACTGGATGAAAGATTATTAAAAATGCGGTTGATTGCTCGAAATTTCAACCTCCTGAAGCAATTCGTTGTCGAGATATGACTGAAAACGTGAATTTTATGTTTTATTTATTTTTTATCGTTTTCTATGGCACAAATCAAGCTGAAACCACGTCTACCCAAAACAAAGCAGAAATTACATCTAGCAGTATTTTTTTTAAATTTTTTTGGCGTCAAATTAAAATAGAAAAATGAAGTAAAAGTTTTCAAAATTCATTTTTGCAGTGAAGGCATTCGAGGACTGTCTCAGTTTTTTTTTCTGTAAATGTGTTTTACCTAATTCTATAACAAACATTTTTTTCAGAATTTTAAACAGCGTGGAAGATAGTAATAATAATTAAAAACCACTTTTACCACATTAAAAATTTGAATTTCGCGCCAAAATTGTGATAAAAAAGTTATTTTTGTGAAATGATTATCTTTTTTTTAAATTAGAGAGATACACTTCACAAAAATAACTTTTTTATCACAATTGGCACGAAATTCAAATTTTTAAGGAGGTAAAAGTGGTTTTTAATTATTTTAACTATCTTCCACACTGTTTAAAATTCTGAAAAAAATGTATGTTATAGAATTTAGTAAAACACATTTACAAAAAAAAGAAACTGAGACAGTCCTCGAATACCTTCACTGCAAAAATAAATTTTGAAAACTTTAACTTCATTTTTCTATTTGAATTTGGCGCCAAAAAATTTAAAAAAAATACTGCAAGATGTAATTTTTTTGTATTGGGTAGACTTGGTTTCAGCTTGATTCGTGTCATAGAAAAGGAGAAAAAAAAATAAAACGTAAAATTCACGTTTTCGGTCATTTCTCGACAACAAATTGCTTCAGGAGGCTGAAATTTCGAGCAATCAACGGCATTTTTAATTATCTTTCATCCATTCATCGCGATTATTGATTTGCTTTGGAGGCACTTTTGACCATCTTATTCGGTTATACCCTTTGGGACAACCTCACTTGTTGCAGGTACATTAAATAAATTTAATAAAGACAAAAAATAGCCTGAATGTATGAATATTCTACCTGTTCGGGACTCAAAATTAATTATTATTAAGACTACAAACAAATAGCCTGAGTCCCGAACAGGTTGAATATTCATATATTCAGGCTATTTTTCGTTTTTATTACACAAATTTTGTTTATATGTTTTGAAATTTAGCAGATGTTAAGCTGCAGAATTTAATTTCTTTTTGCAATCCATCGGTAATTTTGTAAAACTGTCTTTTATCACAGAATATTGATTATTCAGATTCGAACACAGGTTACAAATTTCTGGAAATTTAATGAAAGAAAGAAAAAAATGCTCTGATAAGGCGAAACTAGTTGAGAATTAGTATTATAGGTGGTTGAAGTGACACCTTTTGGGAGTCGGCTCATGACTCTCTTGTACAAAGTGAAAAGTGAGCTGTAAATTTGCACAGGAGTCACATGACTGTGAGGAGTTGCCTCTTTCAGTCGACTTGCTGATGAGTTACCCACCTCTAGTATCTATTTCATACACTAGAATGGTTCTTGATTACATTTAGTCATACCTAGACTTTATCTTTCTTATTCTTAAAGCTAGAGATCTGGTTAAATGAGTAATGTTGTGCAGTTTTCTATGCTGATTCAGATTATGTTGAGAAATTTTCAAAATTCCGAGCAGTTTAGAAAATATTTAAAAAAAACAAATATCTCTATAATTATTAAAGATGCGAAAAAAAGTTTTAAATAAAAGTTACTTGGTTTAATTAGGCAAACATGGAAATCAAGTCAAAATAAAATTCAAGATGGCGGTTTCCAAGATATTAATACCAACTTTCTTATTTCAAATGGCCGCCATATTTGATTTTAACACGCATAAATAGACTTTTTTTTTCTCTTTTCAACGATGTACAACAACCTATGTCAAAATAAAAAATAATAGAAATATTAATTGTTGTAAGTTTAAAACAAGTAGGCATAAATAAAAATAAAACAAAATTTGTTATAACGACTAACTGTCATCTTACATTAGTTTATCAGTTGTATTAATCATTCATACATGTGTATTGTCTTAAGTTGTTGTAATATCGATAAATATTAATTACTTGAAATGGCGAATTATTCAATATCTGAACAATACAATATGTTTTGTAATTACATCAAGTGTTACAAAAACCCCCATCTTGCAGCACAAACATACCAAGCAAACTTTCCTGAAAGAAGGCAGCCGGACATTAAGGTATTTAAAAGATTGGATGAAAATATGCAATTGTATGGAAGTTTAAAAAAACCTAAGAGAAATAGAAATATGATCGTTGATGATGAAGAATTAACATTGGCTTGTGTGGCAGCTAATCCGAACATTTCATGTCGGCAGATAGAAAATGAAGTTAACGTATCTAAGTTTAGAGCATCAACAATTTTAAAAAAGTACAAGTTTTACCCTTATAAATTGCACCTATCTCAGACTTTACAACCAAATGATAACATCCGTAGATTAACATTTTGCAGGTGTTTAATCAACAAAATTACGGAAAATGGTGATTTTATAAACACAATTTTATGGACTGACGAATCTTACTTTTCTAATTGTGGATTATTTAATCGTCATAACGAGCACTATTGGGCTCAAGAAAATCCACACATAGTTATTCCACGACGAAACCAATTACGGTTCGGCTTTAGTGTTTTTTGTGGCATAATGGGAAATCGTTTACTTGGTCCTATAATTTTTGATGGAACTCTAACTGCACAACGTTATTTGGAAATTCTTCAAACAACCTTAGAAGATTTATTGGATGATTTACCTTTGGCACAAAATATGCAAATATGGTAACAGCAAGATGGCGCTCCAGCACACAATGCCAGAGATGTTATTACTTATCTAAATGGACGTTTTAAAATAATAAAGTAATAGCGACTAATACACCTGTACAGTGGCCAGCCAGATCTACAGACTTGACGCCTCTTGACTTTTATTTGTGGGGCACTTTAAAAAACAAAGTTTATGGAAGTAACTTCAATTATAACAATGTGGATGAACTTCGCGAAGCAGTGACAGAGGCAATAAACGGTATTAATCGCAACACATTGCGAAAAGTAACTGGCAGTGTTGTAAAACGCTGTCAATTGTGTTTGGTCAATAACAGTCAACATTTTGAGCATTTTTTATAATTTATTGTTATTTTACTACTTGGTTGTATTACCTCTTTTTGTTTTGTTACATTTGCTTTAAAAATAATTTAAAAAATTAAAATTAAAATTTAAACAATTAATATTTCCATTATTTTTTATTTTGACATAGGTTGTTGTACATCGTTGAAAAGAGAAAAAAAAGTCTGTTTATGCGTGTAAAAATCAAATATGGCGGCCATTTGAAATAAGAAAGTTGGTATTAATATCTCGGAAACCGATATCTTGAATTTTATTTTGACTTGATTTCTATGTTTGCCTAATTAAACCAAGTAACTTTTATTTAAAACTTTTTTTCGCATCTTTAATAATTATTGAGATATTTGATTTTTTTGAAAATCGCGATTTTCAGTTTTTTTTAAATATTTTCTAAACTGCTCGGAATTTTGAAAATTTCTCAACATAACCTGAATCAGCACAGAAAACTGCACAATATTGCCCATTTAACCAGATCTCTAGCTTTAAGAATAAGAAAGATACCCATGCAATCCTACTCTATTTAGAACACCCTCTATACTAAGTATTGAACAAGACTTAAAATAGAACGGTTTTTAACGCCATCTAGTAGTCCCTTGTACCAAATACATATGGCACACAGATCTCACCATCTCTGGCCATAAATGGTTGAATCTCTGTGTCATATTGTTTGTTTAATACGTATAGTAAAGCATGTTCCTAACCATAGACACACTGAGCTGATGGGGACTAGCAGCCAGAAACCAGTCTACAGTTGTCATTGATGAGAAACAATTATTTACGCTCACCTGATTTATTTCATATTACTATCCTTAACTAGCCAATGGTGACCCTACTGGTCTGTGAGACCGGGTGTGTCGAATATCTTTATTCTCCGTTATTGTTTTTTGTTACAATTTCAAGTAGCTGCCGCATTGCAGAGCTTAAATTGATTAAATTTGCACCGCACTCGGTTAAAATCTATGATTACTAAATCAATGATTAAGTTAATCATGCAGCTCCGTTTGCACCGCCCATCGGTTAGTATCCGATGATTAAATGGTTGTGAGCAAAAATACGGTTGGCAATTTGTGGGGTTATTTTATTTTCTGAAATTGGCACCTTTTCGCATGCTTCAGATGCCAAATGAACAGTTGTTTACAGTTTCCTATTATTTAGAAAATCTATTTTATGTTCAAATGTTCAATTACTTGCAACAAATTGAATGTGAATTGTTTGCCTAATCCATATCTTCTAACATACGCTTCATCTAATAAATCAATTTTTTTTATTTGCATATTCACTTGGATTGGCATACCGACATTTAAATCTAGCGCTTGAATAAATCAAATCAATTGTATTTGATCTCCGTAATGATTTTATATCACTTAACGTCGTCCTCAATGTAATAAACCTTCATGTTCCTTTATTTTTATTACGAATGCACGTGTATTTCCTTAACCGACTTCCTAACCGCCCAAACTTGGGCGGTTAAAAATTGGGACTTTAACCCGACTTTAATCAATGATTAAATGGCGGTGCAAACGGATTAACTCATAATCAATGATTAAAGAGTTAACCGGGTGCGGTGCAAACAGGCATAAATATCTTTGTTTTATTGTCAAAGAGCATAAATTTAAAAAAAAAAACATGAACTATTAGTAATACGTTTCGAAAAACGTAACGTAAAAATTAAATTTGCATCACCAATGGCGGGTTAATAATATGAACTACCATAATGTAAATATTAAAACAATTAATCACCTAAATTAATTGGTCCATCACAACCCAACATCGCAACGACCCTCTCATTATTATTCTTCAACTCTTCTCTCAGCCCTTCTTTCTCCAACTTCTCATCCCTGAGTTTCTGCTCAGTATCCTTCAACTGTGCACTCTGTTCCTTAAAATCCCCCTTCAACCGCTCGTACCTTTCCAATAACGAGGTGAACTTATTCTGCAGCTCCTCCAAATCCTCATGCCTCCTATCGACCTGCACTTGTTTCGACGCCTTCTCCACATCTTGCGGATTCGTCGGTGTGAAATTAATCCCGGATAAAGCCTTCTGTATATCCTCTAGATCCAACGCCGTCTGTACACCGGTCTCGTGGTAAATTTTAATTTTTTGCAGCGGCTTCTTCTTGGGGTAAGGTGGGAGGGACTTCGTTGGCGTATTGCATATTTGTTTCTTTAACTGCGAAAGTCTGGACGTGCTGTTTTCGCGGCTTTTCGGCTTCGCTTTCTCCTGCAGTTCAACGATATTATCGGCCGAGCGTTCTTTCCTCCTCCTAGGAAGGGTCGCGTATTTTTCCAGAGTGTTTTTCGCTTCGTTGCTGGTGGATGTGCGCGGTTTGAATTCGGGAAGGGCTCCCCGTAGCGAACGCGTCATGCAGGATTTCGTACCAGCGGGCCACCTACCATCGTCAGTCGGCGTTGTTGGCGTTTTGGCGTTGCTCAGGTTGCGGTTAATCAAGCTCCTCTTGACCTCCTTCTTCACGACGCCCAGGTCTTCAGGAACTGGTTTCGTGCGCGCTTTCGGGTTGCTCTTGGGAAGTTTACAAGCACTCCTGTCAGTCGATTTGCTCCTGTTGGGCGCCGTCATGGGTTTCGGAGTGATTGGCGGTTTGGATTTCGAGCGGTTTAAACCGGGATTCGAAGATTGCGGCTTTTTCCCCTCTAAAACGACCTTCTTCTTTCCGTTACTCAACGCGCTCCGCTTGGAGATCTTCGTGGACGCGATCGAACTACTCTCGCTGCCATTCTCGCTGGTCCCGTCGACGTTCCTCAATTTATAATCGTCCAACAGCGTCGAATTCCGTCGCACTAGTAAATTAAAAGCCTCGTCGTAATTTGATAAGCAGCTTATTATAGAAGAATCACAACTTTGGGCGGATGTTATGGTTTCGTATTCCTGTAGATTTGTACTGATCGCTCTTTCCAGCGTGCACTCGACGGTCTCTATCACCTCTACGCCGCTGTCGCTTCCCTCGCACGAATTCGCTTTGCAGTCGACCGGAGTTTCTAGTTTTTCGATCACCGTGTCGTTGCCGTTGGACAGGTTGAATGCGTGTATCGTTGCGTCCGCCTCGTTTTCTTCCAGTCTCTGGGATATTTCTTCTTCGTTGTCTTCCTGTTTGTCATTTTCTTCTCGTTTCTGGACTTGCTCCTTCGATACTTCCATAGAAGAATCAGCTTCCATAGTTCCGTTTAATATTCATTCTGAAACAATAAAAATGTTTTGTTAGCAACAGCGTGAAAAATTACTATGAAAAAGTTCTAGTTTTTTTTTCCACGAATGCTGGCGTTCACGTCATCAATTCCAAAGTCCCGAATCAATCCGTTCAAGGTCATAATAGTATCAACCAGTGACGGTTCGTAGGGTTTTTTCTGGTACGGCCGAGGAACAAGAGGTGGTAATACAGATAGGTAGGGTCAGTTGCAGAGACGCCTGCCTGCGTGACCGCACCTATCTGTATTACCACCTCTTGTTCCTCGGCCGTACCAGAAAAAACCCCGCGAACCGTCACTGGTATCAACAAACGTTACTACTACATATAATAGTATAAAATGATGGAAAGCCGCTTGTCTTTGATATGTTCAGAAACTGAACGCCAAAAGTCATGAAATAAACTATAGTTGCGGTTAAGAAACATAAATTATCGCTTAGAAAACTATGAAAATATTTAATATAAGTGGTATACTTTCGTAGTTTTAGATTATTGTGTGAAAAAATGTAATTTTAAATTTAGGAGTAGTAAATTGAGAATAATTCTAAATCTAAAATTCATTGCGTCTGTATTGTTTCATTCGGGATGTTTGAGGAAGGGGACTGTGAGAGAAACATTAACAATGTTATAATAGCAAGGGAACGGAAAACGTTTCCCGACATATGCAATGTGTAATTTTTTTTACACCAATGAAAAATTTAGAGTTTTGGCTGTACAACGCCGTAATTTTTTTAGGGGGGTGCCATTTGAAATTTTCGGAAAAAATGACAACATGCGAAGATCAATCAAAAATTATTTTTTTTCCATAAATTACCCGAAAAAAAATTATGTGAAGGTATACGAGGTCTTAACCTGTACCTCAATTCAAAATTTAGGGGCCGGCGTCAATTAGTTTCTCTACAAAAAAAATCTCAAAAATGGGGCGCAATTTTGAAAGAAGGGGTTATAACAGCGAAACCGCTAAAGTGAAGGGTATAACATGTTAGATAAAAAAATAAGTACTCGTCGAGCACTTTCCAAATCTGCAATAAAAAATAGGGCATTCCATTTAAAAAAACATAAGTTTGGTACGCCACTGGAGTACGGCACGCCACTGATGATTAGAAATATTTTTGAAACATAGCAACGGTAACTATGCACCACTTTGTTCTTAGATTTTTGTCGATAGCTTTTATCGTAAAGGAGCTATGGTCCGAGGCGTCTTAAGTGCCACACCCGGTATATGTATTCATGTTTCTACCTTTTTCGTAAAATATAGTAAAGAAAAAAGAAAGGTGTAAATTAGAAACATTGAACTTTGAAATTATGAAACTATTTATTAAACTCAGAATTGATGTTATACAAAAAAAAAAATAATACATTTGAAATCATCTTAATGAGAAGGATGAACCTGGTGTGCAGCTACCAATTTAGTAATCTTCGGCTCTATTTTCATCAGCAGTAATCTTAAATCACCAAGATTGACTATTTGCAATTCGATTCTTTTTTTTGTTAATAAATTGATTACCGCACTAAACCCACGTTCCTCTAAATTTTCTCTTCTTTCTTTTATACTATCACCAGCCCCTTACAATTATTCATCGCCCCCCAAATCCAACTGTAGCCATCAGCGCCCCCCTGAATCGCTCCAGCGCCCACCAGGGGGCGGTGGCGCCCACTTTGGGAATCACTGATCTACATATACAGGGTGTCCTAAATAGAGTAGGATTGCATGGGTATCTTTCTTATTCTTAAAGCTAGAGATCTGGTTAAATGGGCAATGTTGTGCAGTTTTCTATGCTGATTCAGATTATGTTGAGAAATTTTCAAAATTCCGAGCAGTTTAGAAAATATTAAAAAAAAAACTTGTTGTACATCGTTGAAAAGAGACAAAAAAGTCTATTTATGCGTGTAAAAAACAAATATGGCGGCCATTTGAAATAAGAATGTTGGTATTAATATCTCGGAAACCGCCATCTTGAATTTTATTTTGACTTGATTTCTATGTTTGCCTAATTAAACCAAGTAACTTTTATTTAAAACTTTTTTTCGCATCTTTAATAATTATTGAGATATTTAATTTTTTTTAATATTTTCTAAACTGCTCGGAATTTTGAAAATTTCTCAACATAATCTGAATCTGCATAGAAAACTGCACAACATTGCCCATTTAACCAGATCTCTAGCTTTAAGAATAAGAAAGATACCCATGCAATCCTACTCTATTTAGGACACCCTGTATATTCGTAATGGGTCATTTACGATTGGTGAAAAGAGTTCGGTAATTCATGAATTACAAAGTGGGAGTAGGTAAAAAGGTTTAATCCGTAAAGAAAGTTATTATTATTATTAATAGAATTTTTTTTGTCAAGTGTATGTTATTTGCATGCAAATACATGATGAAAGTATTCGACATATTTCAATTATACATTTTTTTTTTGTTATTAATTAAGCGTAAAGGAAAAGTGAACATACTCCTAGTTCGATAAAAATAATTCTTAATTATGGTGTTACATCATCAATTAACAGCAGTTAGTAGGCTATGAATTATACATTCGCTATTAATATTCACAATGGCGCTCGCAATTCACTTTTACATTTTTTTTACGTGTGTTGATTCACACTTGCTCTGAATAATTGCATAAACAATTTTTTTAATTAGTAAACTATACTATAAATAGGAATCAATAATTCTAATCGAATAGTCGGTATAATTAAAATCAAACTATCGTTTGGTTTTATGTTGTTATTTTCAGTTTCATGACAAGCGTTTCGGTTTATTACATTCATTATAATATCTTATGAAAATGGTTGTAATAAACACGTTTCAGGAAACACAAACAAGAATTAAGATTTTGTTCCACCAAAAAGTGTTGATTCTAATCTAATAATTTTTAAAGTGTAACAATGGGAAATTGTACTTACATCATTAATGCATACGATAATAACGTTGTTTCTTAATATTATGACAAACTGAGAGTAGTTGCATTTAGTCGAACGATTTTCGTCTAGCAGTCCCTCAGCTATGAAATATTGCGTACAATTGAATTGCCATATCTCTCATCTGATTATATTACGAGTAGATATAAATTATTTTCAGGGGCGGGGGGGTTATGACTTAGACCTTCCTTACCTTACCTTACCTTATAATAATAAAAAAAACGTTACCTCCCTCCATAATAACAATTTAATTTATCAATGATATATTATTACTTTGTTGATTGAATCAATTTAAACATGCTTTATTTCTTATCTAAAATTCCAAGATAATCACACCTCGATAATGAATTACATTCTTTAGATTTTTTGCACTCGAGTGTTCGTCATTGAAAAATACATTTTCAAAAATTCATAACTCGGCTGAAAATTGCTGCACATTAAAAAACCAAAATTATTTTGAAAGATCGACGTCTTATGAAGTGAACTGAATTTTTGCAGAATTTTATCATTGCGTATCATATTGATTTTTAATTTTTTGCACTCGAGTGTTCGTCATTGAAAAATACATTTTCAAAAATTCATAACTCGGCTGAAAATTGCTGCACATTAAAAAAACCAAAATTATTTTGAAAGATCGACGTCTTATGAAGTGAACTGAATTTTTGCAGAATTTTATCACTGCGTTTCATAATGATTTTTAATATTTTTCAGTCGAGTGTTCGTCATTGAAAAATACATTT
This sequence comes from Ocypus olens, assembly GCA_910593695.2. Classification (NCBI taxonomy): domain Eukaryota; kingdom Metazoa; phylum Arthropoda; class Insecta; order Coleoptera; family Staphylinidae; genus Ocypus; species Ocypus olens. Next base: position 12,603,186 of record OU343053.1, on the reverse strand, counting down.
TCAAAAATTCATAACTCGAATGAAAATTGCTGCACATTAAAAAACCAAAATTATTTTGAAAGATCGACGTCTTATGAAGTGAACTGAATTTTTGCAGAATTTTACCACTGCGTTTCATATTGATTTTTAATTTTTTGCATTCGAGTGTTCGTCATTGAAAAATACATTTTCAAAAATTCATAACTCGGCTGAAAATTGCTGCACATTAAAAAACCAAAATTATTTTGAAAGATCGACGTCTTATGAAGTGAACTGAATTTTTGCAGAATTTTATCACTGCGTTTCATAATGATTTTTAATATTTTTCAGTCGAGTGTTCGTCATTGAAAAATACATTTTCAAAAATTCATAACTCGGCTGAAAATTGCTGCACATTCAAAAACCAAAATTATTTTGAAAGATCGACGTCTTATGAAGTGAACTGAATTTTTGCAGAATTTTATCATTGCGTATCATATTGATTTTTAATTTTTTGCACTCGAGTGTTCGTCATTGAAAAATACATTTTCAAAAATTCATAACTCGGCTGAAAATTGCTGCACATTAAAAAACCAAAATTATTTTGAAAGATCGACGTCTTATGAAGTGAACTGAATTTTTGCAGAATTTTATCACTGCGTTTCATATTGATTTTTAATTTTTTGCACTCGAGTGTTCGTCATTGAAAAATACATTTTCAAAAATTCATAACTCGGCTGAAAATTGCTGCACATTAAAAAACCAAAATTATTTTGAAAGATCGACGTCTTATGAAGTGAACTGAATTTTTGCAGAATTTTATCATTGCGTATCATATTGATTTTTAATTTTTTGCACTCGAGTGTTCGTCATTGAAAAATACATTTTCAAAAATTCATAACTCGGCTGAAAATTGCTGCACATTAAAAAAACCAAAATTATTTTGAAAGATCGACGTCTTATGAAGTGAACTGAATTTTTGCAGAATTTTATCACTGCGTTTCATAATGATTTTTAATATTTTTCAGTCGAGTGTTCGTCATTGAAAAATACATTTTCAAAAATTCATAACTCGGCTGAAAATTGCTGCACATTCAAAAACCAAAATTATTTTGAAAGATCGACGTCTTATGAAATGAACTGAATTTTTGCAGGATTTTGTCACTGCGTTCCATATTGATTTTTAGTATTTTTCAGTCGAGTGTTCGTCATTAAAAAATACATTTTCAAAAATTCATAACTCGGCTGAAAATTGCTGCACATTCAAAAACCAAAATGATTTTGAAAGATCGACGTCTTATGAAGTGAAATGAATTTTTGCAGAATTTTATCACTGCGTTTCATATAGATTTTTAATTTTTTGCACTCGAGTGTTCTTCATTGAAAAATACATTTTCAAAAATTCATAACTCGAATGAAAATTGCTGCACATTCAAAAACCAAAATTGTTTTGAAATATCGACGTCTTATGAAATGAACTGAATTTTTGTAGGATTTTATCACTGCGTTTCATATTGATTTTTAATATTTTTCAGTCGAGTGTTCGTCATTGAAAAATACATTTTCAAAAATTCATGACCACTGAAAATTGCTGCACATTCAAAAACTAAAATTATTTTGAAATATTGACGTCTTGGGAAGTGAACTGAATTTTTGTAGGATTTTATCCCTGCGTTTCATATTGATTTTTAATTTTTTACGCTCGAGTGTTGGTCATTGAAAAAATACATTTTCAAAAATTCGTAACTCGAGTGAAAATTGCTGCACATTCAAAAACCAAAATGATTTTGAAAGATTGATGTCTTATAAAGTGAACTGAATTTTTGTAGGATTTTATCACTGCGTTTCATATTGATTTTGAATTTTTTGCACTCGAGTGTTCGTCATTGAAAAAATACATTTTCAAGAATTCGTAACTCGACTGAAAATTGCTGCACATTAAAAACCAAAATTATTTTGAAAGATTGACTTCTTGTAAAGTGAACTGAATTTTTATAGGATTGCAAATGATTTTTTTATAGTGTCTAATTTTTAAAGTTCTAATTATGTCAATATACAGGGTGTTTGATTAAGGATGGCCAGCGGCTATATCTCGAAAACTACTGGACATAGAAATTCAAGAAAACAAAATTGTATACGAAAGTGGCCATGAGAAAATCCCAATTATTATTATTACTAATCCAACCTACATACCTACGAAAGTAATAAAAACCATAATTTTTTCAAATAAAGTGTCAAAAATGATTTTTTTGCATTAACTCTGAAACGAAAGAAGATATTGGACTGCGGTTTTCACAATTTTTTCTTGCAAATTACTTCTACTTTCCGATTACCATATCAGAATTCTACCGTATGATTTCGTGGAAAAATAAAAAAAAAATGTTATCGTAAATTACGCCTCCCTAGCAATTTTATTCGGAACTATCGTGTGGTACCAGATTATATTCATAAATTCAGGCTACTTTTCGTCTTTATTGAATTTAGAAAATTATTTGTTCTATTTTTGGAAATAAACGTGACGTTAAACGAATAGAAGAACTTTTTTTAATTTTTATAACGGTTGCCTAAAACAAGTAACTACTTTAGAAAATACGGATCATCAATGCAATTGTTTAGAGTTCTAGTTTGTGATAAAAACTCCAAAACATCTAGTGTTTGTTGGAAGCAACCAACCACCACATATAAAGTTTAAGAAAAGAATTTCCGACCACTAGATCGCTCACTGAAGTAAACATTCAACATCTAAACAAATAATGCAATAAATGTATTTCATTGCACACAATTACCAGGTGACAATCTAAAATACCTATTGAAGTACATACACAAAATACACTAATAACACAATAAAGACCATTTTTATACAAACCGCAATTTTCTCATCCAATGGTTTAATTATTAAATTGATATACCTCCAATTTGACACAATTAAAGAATAGAGACACCACACAGAAACATTATTAAAAGTTGTACAATAATTAGTATACAAATTAGAAATAACTTTACTTGTTGCAGAAAGCATTAAATAAATTCAATAAAACGAAATGTTTTATTGAATTTAAATAATTAGTATTACTATAATTTTGGATGTCAAATAAACACACTGTATTCACTGTATTGTAAATGCACTCCGAAACTGCACCAGGTGTGTTCGTTACTGAAGCTTTTGGTTGTATGTAACGAGGGGTCACTTCCGGGAATTGCAGCTTTAGGTACTACTGTTGAAATTTTACCTGTTTTCATTTTCTGGTTAGAATGCAATGCAAACCAGGTCTGCCAACCAATTGAACACGTAAAAGTAAATTAATTAAGCGTAATGTTAAGGCTATTGTTTAATTTATTAATTCTGCCCTTTAAATGTCAGTGCATTCGCATTTATTACCAGTTTTGATAATATTTTATTAATTACAAAATAATTTTATTGCCGAACGAAAGTAAAACTGAAAGAGTAGCGTTAACAAGTGGACTGAATGAAGGATAGTTACCAAGGAAGCTTAAAGGCTTACATTGTATTTTATAGTAATATTTTTTAAATTAATCGACTATATAGTACACGTTGCAGAATTAAGAACAGGTTCAATATTCATATAATCAGGCTACCTTTTGTTCTTATTTATAAGGTGTGAGCCACAGAAATTTGTTTCTGAGTTGGCCATGCCTGAGAGAGAGAAACATAGCAGTCATATCTGAGATTAATTAATTTTTTAAAATCTAATTCAATTAAACTGATCTAGTCTCACGGCGTAATAATATGCGACATACTTCATTTATCCCACAGCCAACTCTGTGGTTATATTTAGCACATATTGAAATTCATAATAATACAGTACACTATTACACGAGTTTAATAAAAAGGGCCTATTGTAGCACGAGCACTCCAATGGAACGAGTGCCATAATGCCTCTTATTAAACAAGTACATATAATGAACAATTTTTTTACTTTGGATTTAACCATGGAATTATTTTTAAATTAAATAATTTTAACATCTAGTGACTTTTGATTGTAATATTTGAACATTTGTTTGTTTTAAACAAATTTATATTTTGACACAAGAACGTATTTTTACGGCGATTTTAATAGAATAAGACTCAAACATTTCTTGCACACCTACAGAAATAACGAAAGTTGCTAAGGATGCGATAAACAAACTGCTTCCAAGTAAGTCGAAAGCAATTTACACTAACAGTACGCTAAGTGCTTGCTTAAATGCTTATTGAAACTTTGAGGTTATGTTTACACCACACACCCGATGTGTAGCCAGTGCTTTTTTTTGCAAGAAAAAGGTGCCGGAAGTCGTTCTTGTTAATCTTTTACTAAAAGAAAATACATATTTAATTCTTAACAAAATTTTTATTTATTGAAATGTTCATGACTCCAAAGTTTTTTCAAATTCTCGTCCGACAAAAATTCTCGACTCCATTCATGCCCGGGACTGGTTATTTAAAACGTTCATTTTTATTTCATTACACATATCATTTATAATAGTACATTATTATGCACGTTTAATAAGAGGGTATATTGTGGCACGAGTGGGATGTAACGAGTGCCCCACAATGCTTCTTATTAAACAAGTATAATATACTATTTTTTCTACTTTGGTTTTAGCTAATAAAATATATACTTAAACCTAGTGAGTTTTATCTTTTAACATTTGGCAGCACTAAAAACATTTGATCCTTTTCAACGAATTTAATATTTGACATACGTATTTCTACGGCGATTTCAATAATTAATTCAAAAACATATTAAATCCGGAATATTACTTACACACCTCCAAAAATAAGGGAGGTTGCCAAGGGTGCGATAAACAAACTATTTCCACGTAAGTTGTAACCAATTTAAGCTTATAAAATAATGCAACGCCTAAATGATAATCTAAATTTAAGGTTATGTTTACATTTGTTTCTCGTTCCTCGTGTCAGGCATCGATCGACGCTAATTAAAAATACACACCGAATTAACACACCGACTGAAGCGGCTCTTTTTCGCCGCCAATGAAACATGCATTATACTCTCGCTGTTTCTTCCGTGATATTCGTTTTGCAAACAAAGTGATAATACATACTCGTATAATAAATTACAAGCTTTTCTCTGTGTATGTTGTGTTGCCTAAACGTCGTCACCGAGAGCCAAGTGAATTCATGCGTCCGGCCATTGTCACCGAGTTCCTACATTTTCCACGCGGATAAAAAGTGAACAATATGACGCCTCCGTTTTCTTTAACCTTAGTGGTACTAGTGGCGAACTCCCCAATATGCATTCAAACATATTCAGTGTGTAACGCTAGACGGTTTCAATTATCCAATGAATTAACGGCAATTTTACATTTTGATGTCGACATATGTCACGTTTAAGTACTGCCAATCGCAACAACTAAAATATTAGCACAAATAGTTTAATAATGAGCAAAACTGGAAAATAAAAAATCTCATTATTAAACTATTTTTGATATAACAAAAGGTCGATTATTAAACCAAAGTAGAAAAATAATTTTTTCAAACAAAAGTTGTTTCTTTTTAAAATACCTATCCAACGATACCCTACACGACCTAGATTCCCATTTGAAATTCAAAAGTCGAAACTACCTCCATTAAATTCTTCAGGTAGGCATTGGTGATGCTATTTTTTCTTGAAGCTCTGACGTCAAATTTTTGAGAAGAAGCCTGGGACGGGAGGTCTGTAACACACGGTATAGAGGAAATAAACTCAATTCAGTAATGAACCGGTCACTTTTTTCGTTCCCCAGCCATTGCTGCACGTGCAGAAATACTCCGTATGATTTTGCCCCGCTGAATCTGTAGTGGGCGGCAAAGCGCACCGGCATTTGGCGGGGCCTGAAACATAAGCAGGAACATTCTTTCCCCAGCTCCAGCAAAGTCTTCTGGTGAAGATTTGGAGTCATAAAACACTTTGGCGATGTTTGTCGTTTTATTGGCATGCCGCTGGAAACATTGAACTATGGCTGCTTTGCTTTTACCATAAATCGCCGATGTAGTGTCACATCTTAAGAAACTATGGATGAGGCGTTGTGAAGACTAGAGCCTGTCTTCTGTGTTGCCCCGTCTGGCCTTCATTAAAAACATAATCGTGTCTCAAGAAAGAAGAGCAGATCTATGTCTTCACCTACTATCTCCTTTGGCTATAGTGGACTGCATACCTCTTGCACCCAAGGCCTGAACTAACATAGTATTGTGCTTGGTTTTGTTCCTTTCATTGGAAAGGAAGTTTTCCTGATGAACAGTGGCCACCATATTCGTATTGAAGTCAATATCCACTGATGCTCTCAAATGTTGCTCGGCTCTTTTTGTGGAGTTCGTGTCTTCATAACCATCAAAAACCACCCCCGCCATAATGGTTGATTATTTACGACATATATTGATTGCAGATGGAGACGAAGGTGGTGTTGGTGTTCGACTTTACTCTATGCCAGTGATGGGGAAACTACGGCCCGCGGGCCAAGTCCGGCCCGCGGAAAGGTTTAATCCGGCCCGTTTAAGAGTGCCGTCGTGAGAATGTTTGAACGCGTTCTTACTTCGTAATGTGACGACCCGCATAAAAACTACCTGCGGCGATATTCAAAACACAATAGTATTCTGGACAAATCCATCCGACCTAAACAGATGACTCATCTTCGCTCGAGACTTCCAGACACTCTCGCAGGTAGGTATAAATACAAGCGAGGCCGCCCGAAGATAAGTTAGTTAGCGACTTAGTCAGTCATCTGCAACGACCCGCTGTGACTCGAGTAATTGTTTGAGTAATCCCCCAAACTCCCAGTGCCTCAACAAACTCCCGCGTAAGAGCATTAGTTAGCAGTAAGCTTTCGTCAATTGCGTTTCTGTGTGTTGTTCTCCGTAGTAGGTAACGTCTAAAATGGATGTTAAAAAAAGAAAAGTGGATTCAGAATGTCGAGTTTTTAAAGAAGAATGGACGTGGAAATATTTCTTTACTTTATTTAAAGAAAAACCTGTGTGCTTACTTTGCAATACAACTGTTGCAGTTTTAAAAGAATATAACATTCAACGCCATTTCAAGAGCAAACATGAAAACCACTCCTACTCATCGTTAAGTGAAGAGGTGAAAAAAATTAAATCGAAAGATTTAATAAAAAATTTATCAAGTCAACAACAATTATTTCAGAGAGATAATCATTCTCAAAGATGCGCTACGAAAGCCAGTTATGTGTTGGCTTATAATATTGCTAAATCTAATAAAGCATTTTCAGATGGTGAATTTATAAAGCAGTGCATGATAGATGTGTGCGATATTATGTGCCCTGACAAGAAAAAGGATTTTCAGTCACTGTATCTCTCAAGAAGAACAATCACCGAGAGAATTGAAAATATTGATAAAAATCTAATTTTACAACTGACTACAAAAACTCAAAAAATTATTTTTTATTCAATTACCATGGATGAAAGTACAGATATCAGCGATACTGCGCAGTTACTCATATTTGTAAGAGGAATCAACGCCCATTTTGAAATTACAGAACTTGCAGGGCTGCAGTCAATGAAAGGAACAACGACTGGTGCCGATATATTTTGTGAATTTGAAAATTGCATCGATAAACTTCGTTTACCTATTGACAAGTAATAATAAAATGTAATGTAACTACAGATGGTGCACCTAATATGGTTGGAATCAATCAAGGATTTGCTGGGAAATTTAATTCTAAGTATCCGGAAAATGATGTTGTTTTTTTGCATTGCCTTATACATCAGGATGCTCTCTGTAAATCGGCTTTAGATATTGACCATATACTTAATATTGTTGTAAAACTAGTAAATATGATTCGTTCCAGAGGATTATTACATCGCCAGTTTCAACAGTTTTTGGAGTACATGCTGAGCATTCCGATATCCTGTATTATTCAAAAGTTCGTTGGTTAAGTGCTGGAAAAGTATTTGAAAGAATTTGGGATTTAAAAGACGATATTGTGAATTTTCTTCTTGATAAAGACATTTATAATCAATTTGACGTCTTAGAAAACGAAACGTGGCTTTCTGATTTCGCGTTTTTCACAGACCTCCTCGTACACATGAATAAACTTAATCTCAAATTGCAAGGAAAAAATCAGTTTCTTCATGATATTTGGCAATACCTGAAAAGTTTTAAATTACAGTTATTATTATTTGCTAATCAGATCTCTAAATCTGAGATTCAGGATTTTAGAAAAATGGAACCAGAGTTTAGTATTTTTGCGACCCCATTCAATGTTAATTACGAAGAAGTTGATGCAAAATTTCAACTTGAGTTAATAGAACTGAACTGTAATACTCTCCTGAAACAAACTTTTCATACAGTACCATTACTAGAATTTTATAAAAGTCCAGATAATTTCCCAAATCTAATTACTCATGCAATGAAGATAATGACAATGTTCGGCTCATCTTATATATGCGAACAAATCTTTTCAACAATGAAGCTTAGGAAAACTTCTTTAAGAAACAGAATTACAGATGAGCACCTTTCATCAGTTTTAAGAATTTCTGCTTCGCAAATGGAACCGGACTATGATGAAATTTTGATGAAACAGTCTCAATTTTATTTTTCTCATGCACCATCAACCAGTAATAAAGTGATAATACTTCACATCAAGAACTACACTAAATTCATTTTATATTTTGTGCTTATAATTTTGTTACCTTTTGCTTTTTTACTATTAAAATAACAAGTGTATGTAATAATATATGTATATGTTTATAGAACACATAAATTAGTTAACGATTAAGCATTATTCTTTGGCCCGCTACGATTGTCTAGTTATTACAAATGGCTCGTCTTAAAAAAAGTTTCCCCACCACTGCTCTATGCAGTAGGAGGCCGCCATCGATTGCCGTAAAGCTGTTCTTCACATTGATCAAATTTTTAATTAAATTTTGGGAAAGCGACGAATAGAGCCACGGGGTATGCTGATAACTCGTATTTTTTAGCAACTCCTCTACATCCCCTTGTTCCTTCTTGGTGATCATAGTTCTCTGAAATATTATCAGAGACTCTACCACCACTACCTCATCATTCGGTTTGATCGTATTGCTCATCGCAGCCAAAGGAATTGGATTGTTTTCACTGAGAAATTCATTCCATTTCATTGTGCGGGTTCCAATTTTCAAAGCATGGTAGCGGGAAAGACTGGCTGTTTATATACAAAAGGCAGTGTTGCCATCTGGTCACATGACATTTCCGCCAGAAAGCCAACCTAATTCCGCTAGAATTCCGCCAGAAAATATGTGATAAAAAATACATATTCAAAAGAACGAAATAAATACAAATACAAAATATTTCTGATGTTCATATTCAACGTCTTATATCTCAAAAACGGTATACTTAGGTATAAAATGGATATACAATTTATAAAGGCGTTTTATCAACCTTAATTTTGAATGGTATAAAATTTTCTGTGCGATGCACCGTTTTCGAGATAAACGTCGAAAACTGAAAAAGTGACCCTTAAGCGTTGTTCAAGGGCATACCCCTACACATTCTTGTAAAAATTGTAACCCCACGGTTTAATGAACGATCCACAGCAATTTTAAGCTGGACTATACATGCATTTGAGCACAACTCACATTTTTCATTAAGTATACTACGGTATCTTATCTGTTGGGGCCCTGCTAGAGATATTTATCTGCGCCGTCTAGAACTGATCCAAAAGGACATTCTCAAATGTATGCTTCGTAAACCACGTGACTATCCAACCCATTTGTTAAGTCAAGAGGCTAACGTATTAAATATTCATCAGCTCCACTTCTATAAAGTAGGGACAAAATGTTTCAAGGAACAAGTGCATCTAGACAAATTTTTTCACAACTGCAACACAAGAAAAGAAGAAAACACAGTGGTCTTTTTTAAATAAAATTTTTAAATATTACACCTAAATATATCAAATCTCTTTAAATAGAAAAAATACGTAGTTAAAATAAACTTGGTGTAATTATTTGATCAAATTAAAAAAAATTATATCTTCTTAAGGGGACAACAGATAAAACATATTCCAATACAAATATTATAGCGCAATGCTTTGTAAATATCCTGGAGCTTTGACAGGCTCTTCAATGTCAAAACTACAGACAGCAAGACTCTCGAGAGAAACGAATGTATCGCTCATTTCTCGAGCCAGGGCATAGTAACAGGGGCCCCCAAAGACAAAACGCTTGCCACACTTCAACCCTTTTGGTAAGAGGTATCTTTGGTGAAAATTTCAGCCGAATCCATGTCATGCGATTTTCACTTAAATTTCCGATGGTTTGGTGGTAAATGGAAAAATATGGTGCCTTGACACAAAAAAAATCATAACTCGCGAACGATTAGAAAAATCGAAAAAATTCAAAGAATAAATTTTATAGAACTGTCTCTTATGAAGAGGATGAAAAAGGTTTAAATCATCCAGGAGGTACAGGGAAGGCTGTGCGAATTTTTATCCTCTAATTTCTAAAGAAGGCCCTAAAGACCACAGGGAGGATCATTGGGACGATCAAATTTGTTCAATCCGTGCTACGTCATTGCTGCCATATTGCCTAAACAGGGCATCTCCATCGGCAATGCAGAAGTGGGTGCAGAGAAATTAAACATGTTTTTAAATCGTTTGAGATTGGGGAAAATCAGTATTTTAAAAAGTATGCACTTTATGCGAAAATTTTGTACATGTTTTCGATTTGGTTTCAATAGTTATTACAAAATCTGACATTTGGGTTGAATTTTTTTTTTCCACCCCCGCTGGGAAGTTTCGAGAATGTCGAGCTAAGAAATAACGAATTAGCACAATTTGTAGAGAAGATGGTCCTGCATATAACAGTTTTCATTTTATATTTTTACGTTCTCCGTTATGAAGTACGAGAAAGTATTGTGATCGTGATTTTTTCTTCAAAATTTTTTTTTACGAAAATATCCGTTTTGGGGTCCCTAGATACCATTTCAACAATTTCTGGAAAAAAAAATTGTGTCTGTGTGTGTGTGTGTCTGCTGTGTGCGCTGTATCTCAAAAATTAATAGAGAAATTGATATGAAACTTTGAACATACGTCTTATTTGATAATCCGAAGAAGTGAAAAGCTTTTGGTAAAATTTCGTATACCGGAAGTGGGTGTTTACCTTAACTGTTTTTTGTTTTTTGCTAATATTTTCTTAAATATGAAAAATATCACAAAAACATTTAAACAAATATTGAAGACAACAAAGAAATGAACATCTCTTGCTTGAAAATATTTTTCATAAAATCATTGCTATTCGAGAAAAAAAAAATGATTTTTTTTAATTTTTGGTTTATAATTATGAAACTATAATAGTTACAGCAAATGTATGTTAATAATAATTGTAGAAAATGTCAAAATGAACAACTTTTAAAGAATACGTTTTTTTAGAAATCTCGTTAGTTTTTTAGTAAACCGAGTTTTTGAATATGAAGTATAATTTTTCCATCTTTCATAATTTTGACGTTTTAAACGTCAGTTTCATCCGAGTTTACGCAACGCTCGATGTACGTTTAAAATATGATTTCAATTGAAAATAATCCATGAAAACGTAAATATAAATGGCTATGATACCATCAAGTCGGACAAAGTAACATGATGGCCACATCGCCATTTTTTATTTTTAGTTTTTAATAATTATTTTTTTGAAAGCCAGTTGTATCCTCTGCGATCCCTAAAAGTTTAAGCTTTTCGACTTAAAAAAAAAGTACATCCTTAAAAGAAGAAAAACGAAGCCAGGGAGTGCGAATGGGGCGTAGGGGTGGTTAAAAAAACTTAAAATTGAAGCTAATACATTTTTAAAAGAAGAAAAACGAAGCCAGGGGGTGGTTTAAAAAACAACTTCAAGTTTAAGCTTTTCGACTTGAAAAGAAAAAGACATATCCTTAAAAGAAGAAAAACGAACCCTGGGGCCCGGCCAAATGACGCGCTATGGAAGGCTAGGGGGTGTTTAAAATTTTTTTGTTCATGAAAATGTTATAATGTGCGCATTATTTAATTGTATGGGCAACAATTTTGCGTGTTTAATATGGTCATTAAACACTCTAATTCGCGCTTTGATTCACAGAACGCGATTTATGATATTATTTTGTTTACCCTATTTAATACTGAATTGATTTTTGATTTTTAATTTTTTTCAATTGTAATTGTAATTACAACTTTAATTTTTATTTTTATTTTAATTTTGATTCTAATTGTAATTTTACATTAAATTTTAATTTTTATTTTAATTTTCGTGAACAAAGTATAGTGTACAACTCGCATATAAGGGCTATTAATCACTCAAACGATTTGCTCCACTCGCCTACGGCTCGTTCCGCAGACATCGTTCTCGTAATTAGTAGCCATCATTATATGCTCGTTGTACAATATACTATTAAAAAAATACCAATTAAGGCTCGCCATATTTTCCATCAACCCTTAAAGTTTCAACTCTTCAATTTAAATGGAAAAAAATATGTCCTCGAAAGAAATAAAACGAACCCGGGAATCCGTCGTTAGGTTCGTTATTTAAAAAGAAAAAAAAACATTGTTCAAGAACGATAAAAAATATTTACCGGCAAAATACGTCAAAGTTTTTAAATACACACGGATTTATAATAGTAATTTACGTAACATGTTCCGAAAATGATATTTTACGGGATGAGTAGGAAGTTGAAATCCTGCGAATCCCGTAAAATCACTTTTGGAACGAGTTACGCACAATATTTTTCCAGCAGCAGTTTTTTATGTTAAAAAAGTAAAAACACACACGAATGTTATATGACAAGCACTGTCATAATTAAATACAAAGTTGATGTTTTTGTCAAGGCCGCCTAGATACCCAAAATCGTCCCGAAAGTAACAAAAAGCGTCCCGAAAGTGAAACAAAATCGTCTCGAAAATAACTACTTTCGGTACGATTTATGTAAAGTGGTACTTTCGATTTAATAAATCATACCGATAGTTTTATTTTCGGGACGGCTGCAGTAAAAGGTATTTAAACATACCCGGCGAACGTCATTTTCTGACAGCGTCACGTGCCCCGTTGCTAAATTTCACTTTTCCCTTCCGTTTACAACGTTAAATCTCGAAAACTACTAATCGGATCGAAAAGCTTTACAGGGATCTTTGACACGGATTAAATTGGTGACTGATATGCCGTCGTCAGATTTTTAATTTTCGATAAAAAAATTGAAAAATTCTTCAAAAAATTCCCGGAAATCAATCAAAAATCAGCCATATATCATGAACGCCTGTTCTACAAAACTATAAAAATTAAAGTCGCGACTGTACAGGGGACGCGCCCCCGCTCGGCGAAGCACGAAAAAAGCGCCCCCCGCAGAGAAAGGGTCGTAGCTCGCGAATGCAGAAGAGCACTTGAAATACAGAAGTAACTTTTGTGTACCAAAGTATTTGGGATTTTTGAGCCATATTTGAATCCTCCAACTCAAAAAAAAAAATCCTGGGAGGTGATAGGTTTGGAGGGAACCCCTGCATCGCGAAAAATCGATTTTTAAAAATTCACCCCGGAGTCTAGTGGTGAGTTAAAAAAATGGTGATGTGGCCATCATGTTACTTTCTCCGACTTGATGGTATCATTTATATTTACGTTTTCATGGTTTATTTTCAATTGAAATCATATTTTAAATGTACATCGAGCGTTGTGTAAACTCGGATGAAACTGACGTTTAAAACGTCAGAATTATGAAAGTTGGAAAAATTATACTTCAAATTCAAAAACTCGGTTTACTCAAAAACTAACAAGATTTAGAAAAAAACTTATTCTTTAGAAGTTGTTCATTTTGGCATTATCTACAATTATTATTCACATAAATTTGCTGTAACTATTATCGTTTTATAATTATAAACCAAAAATTAAAAAAAATAAAATAATTTCTTTCTCGAATAAAAATGATTTTATGAAAAATGTTTTCAAGCAAGAGATGTTCATTTCTTTGTTGTCTTCAATATTTGTTTAAATATTTTTGTGATATGTTTCATATTTAAGAAAATATTGGCAAAAAACAAAAAACAGTTAAGGTAAACGCCCACTTCCGGTATACGAAATTTTACCAAAAGCTTTTCAGTTCTTCAGATTATCAAATAAGAGGTATGTTTAAAGTTTCATATCAATTGCTCTATTAGTTTTTGAGATACAGCGCGCACAGCCAGACACACACACACAGACACACACACACACACAATTTTTTTTCCAGAAATTGTTGAAATGGCATCTAGGGACCCCAAAACGGATATTTCCGTAAAAAAAAATTTTGAAAAAAAAATCACGATCACAATACTTTCTCGTACTTCGTAACGGAGAAAGTAAAAATCGCGGATTTCACGGGCCCCTAGAGGACGTTTTCGGCTTTCGGGAAAAAAATTAAAATTTATCGATTTTTGTTAAGGGGGTGGCAACCCTTTTTTGAAGGGGTGGTTCGAGAGGGTTGAAATTTTAATAGTCATGTTTTTGAATTTTTTGTGATTTTTCATGAAAATTTCAACTTGCTACCTATACCCGTTCTCGAGATATTGCAATCCTGGGCTCTTTCTTTTAGAATAAATATAAAATATTAATGTTCATTAGCGGAAAATTCCATTTTACAAAAAATAATAATACAATTAACAAAATAAAGTAATATAATGGTGAGAATAACCACATAATGAATAAAATAAAATATGAAGTGATGAAACTAAAATTGCATTCCAGAATTAAAAAAAAATACAAAATCAATCACTCGGCACATTCGCATCAGAATTGCAAAGACATCGATATAAATAAACTTTGTTTTATTAATAAAACATTTGACATATTCCACCTGAAAACCAACATGAGCTGGAAGAACAAAAATTGCATTCATACGACATTTTAATATACATTAAAAAATATCTAACCTTTGATTTATAAGAAAACTATAGAATTTAAAATTGTAAAAATATTATTCTTTGGGCAACACTTATGTTATATACTTTATTATATGTGTATATATTATTATATTCCCTGTTACTGGAACGTTGTTCTGTTGGGATTAAATAAATAAATAAATAAATAAAAATATGTCATACATTGGAATAATTAGAAGTAGAGAAATTAGACACTACAAAAAAATCATGTTTGACATTTTCTGCAAAAGCTGCAAATAATATGTAAGAAACTTTATATGGTTTGATCAATGGATCTTTGCGTGTGCGAGAGAGAGAGTAAATGAATGAAAATGTTGTCGGAGTTATTGAGCTATGTAATGCGTGCACGCAAAGATCCATTAATCAAGGTATAGATAAATACAGCCTAGTGCCATTAAGTCTAGGCATTAGTAACGAGTGGAAGACGTAACAAACCATTCTACTATTTTAAAATCCCTGAGTTGCTTAATGATACTCCTACTGAAGCGTGTTCCCACTACACTGCTCTGATGATGACCGGCCAGAAACCGGTCTACAATTCCCATTGATAGGAAACAATAATGTATGCTTATTTCTATTTCATAATCGTGTTGTAGAAGTTTTTAGAATCGTTTAAGTGACCTTTAATTTATTTATCTGCAATCAAGTCAGGAAATGCTATTTTATTTATCGAATAAATGTAGTCCAGTAGATTTCCCCATTAACATCAGAACTCAATCCGTACCTATAAGGTAAATAGGAAGTCCGACCACACTTCCTATTACTCTTTAGAAAGCCGCTGTAACCTATCCACCAGCTCTATAAGGCAAGATCAAGACAAATAATTTCTACGCATCAACTACTATAAGCTAATAACACACATTTAATTGATGATATACATATTATATTATATGAATATAATAATAAATAATTGTAAGAACATTTCAACAGAATTCGAAAGTTATCTTCGACATTCAGCCAGTTACAAATAATAACAATAATCTTCACTACTTCTCTCATCTGATGCTTTCTTGTTATGTGGCAAATGAGAAATTTATATCGAGGATACAATAATTTGATGATAATATTTCGATCGTGTTGCATCGAATTCGAAATACGGGACGGAGAAACTCTGGATATATAATATCATTTCGATTGTTCCGCGTGAAACAATGAAAACGAAGAAATTGCTGTGAATTTAATTATCGGTATTAACGTTTTATTGCCATTCGCTGATGGCCTTAGTGCGAGGAGATAAAGTGTTGATGTTATTAATAAACGATTCGATGAAGTAATAATTATATGCATAGACTGTTACTGTATTTGCGCAATTATTTATAATCGATACGGGAAGTCATTACTGTGTGATACATCTTGAATCAGGAAATCTTAATGAACACACACGTATTATTTATTTATGAACAAAAAATATTTTTTATAGAAAGTTCTTATTTATTAATGCTAATAATAAAAGGATTCTGATTCAAATTGAAAACCCTCACTTGTTGCAGAAGCATTAAATAAATTAAACAAAGACGAAAGTTACCTCAATATATGAATATTCAACCTGTTCGCCACTCTTCAAAATTAAGACTGTAATAAATATTAGTACGACTTAATTTTGCAGAGTTACGAACAAGATAAATATTCATATACCCAGCGTTCAGTTGATAGGCATTTGAATTTGGGGCGTTGTTTTTCATATTGCAATGTTGGTACCTTTCGTGTGAGAGTGTCAAATAGATCATTCGCGCCCGCAGAATTAACCGTCAATGCGATCGTGTGTGTGTGTGCTTTATAGATATTTAGTTTTACATTTACGTTTTATACCATCTCATCTTACTGCAGATATTTTATTGGTAAGTTAAAAAATAACCACATTAACACATGCAAATCTTAATTATGAAATGTGATTTTAGGTTAAGAATGCCGTTCGAAGATCACCACAACAGGTTTATCCTTGAAGCATATTTTCGAACAGGGACACGCAACGCAGAAGGGAGTTGGAATGATTCCTATCAAAATTGCGAGGAACATTTTCATGAGCAGTTTCCTGATGTTTCCAACATCTTCGCCATATAGTTACCAGATTCTATGAAACCAGCAGCGTTTTTAAATGGAAATCTACAGGCCGACCTACTGCCCTTACGTAAGCAGTCGTTGCAGATATTCAACAAAGACTAGATGTGAGTCCGAAGAAATCACTCCGATGTTTGTCTGCTCAGACAAATTTATCGCTCGGTACATGTCAGAAGGCTTGCAAAAAAAATTTACATTTACATCCATACAAGGTAACTGCAACTCAACAGTTGCTGCCGCCTGATTATCCTCGCCGAGTGCAGTATTGCAATTGGTTTGACGAGTTCCTGAATGATGACGATTTGTTAGACTTAACGTTCTACAGTGACGAAGCTTGGTTTCACCTTAGCGGCTATATGAACTCGCAAAACCATAGAGTGTGGGCTGCAGAAAACCCCCATATATTTGTTGAGGTTCCCTTACATCCTCAGAAGGTTGGTGTATGGCTGGCAATGTCCCGAAGGAGAATCTATGGCCCTATTTTTTAATGACAATATTAACGCAGCTCGCTATCGGGAATTACTCTTGAATCCTATTATCGAACAACTTCATGATGATGAATTGCAGCAAGGATACTTTCAGCAGGACGGAGCAACTGCGCATACTGCAAATACAAGGTTAAATCACATACGGCAGTTCTTTGGAGATAGATTCATTAGCAAAGATCTATGGCCACCTCGCTCACCAGATTTGACACCGCTGGATTATTTTATGTTCGGATATTTAAAAAATAAAGTCCTCCACACTTTACAAGAACTGCGCAATACAATAACAGAAGCGGTGCACAATGTTAGACCTGACATTCTACAAAATGTCTTCAACAACATGAAACGCCGGGTAAATTTGTGTTTAGATCAAAATGGGCAACACTTTGAACATCTGTTATAGTTTAGTTCAAAATAAATTCCCTAATAGTCCTGCCACTGGTAAATACCAACATTAAAAGTTTTTTTAAGAGC
The DNA here is from genome assembly GCA_910593695.2 of Ocypus olens. Taxonomy (NCBI): domain Eukaryota; kingdom Metazoa; phylum Arthropoda; class Insecta; order Coleoptera; family Staphylinidae; genus Ocypus; species Ocypus olens. Next base: position 12,585,355 of record OU343053.1, on the reverse strand, counting down.
GGGAAATTCAAACAGCTATCCAACAATAACGAACACAGTGTATATATTCGGACTACTTTTTGTCTTTATTTAATTTATAAATATTTAATATTGTTATATTTGCCGCCACTGGCATTGTCCAGATCTAAATATTTAGTAGCTAATGCGTCAACATACCGTGTCACCTGCATATATTTTATTTCAGTTCATCTTATTGTGTTATTAATTGTGTTTTCTGTTTGATTTTGTTTTTCTTTGCTTTTTCTCTTTAACTTTATTTTTTGTTTCTTTTAAATTCTAATTAATTAGTAAGTTTATGATTATTTATATTTCTCTGTCATTGGATGTATATCTGTTGAGGAATAAACCATTATTATTATTATTATTATTATATCTTGTCGGTGTTAAAGCCACCCGGATTTGGTTCAGTACAGCATTCAGGCAATAGATTCCGGCACTTTGGCGTTTCTACCTTTGTAAAATGAATTTAAAAAATCGTCGTTTAATTATCGCGTAGTAACAGTCACAACCATTCATCAACAATGATTCTAAATTAGATATAATTGAACACTCACGTGCTAAATTACTATTCCTTATTAATAACAATTATAACACGCAATCTAGCGTAACTTAAATGCTCAATACTTTCTTAAGTAAATAATGCTACTTGATTTTCATGAGTTGCACGCAGATTTTTTTTAAATTTAATTTAACAGAAACTTTCTTCATAGAAATGTTATACATATTAAACACATTTTTACTGTTAAGGAGTATACATAAAGACTATATTCATATTTTATATTAACGATAACACTGGGCAACAAAATTTTTGTTACATTGATAAAAGAACTTGTTCTAACATAATTTGGGTGTGGTGAATCCAAATATGACGTTATTTTTCCTCCCTAAGCTACCGCTTTTTATGCATGTATTTGCATACATATTACATGCATAACAAGTCATAAATTACATATGAGCGTAGAAATATAGTCATACTATAAGCCCAGAATGAAGGTTCAGTTCAGCTATGTTCTATTTCGGCAAAAATGTGCGATTGTAGCTCTTTCGTTTATGCACTTGCTCAGGGCAATCTCGTTTTATACTCCAGCAGTAGTCCGCCATTATATTCCTGTCCCATCGCCCTTGATAAAGCTTTTCTATGATCATCAGGTCCTGGTGGAAGCGTTCACCGTGTTCGTCACGTACAGCCCCAAAGTTTTCTGGGAATTTATCAAGGCGACCTTAATACTCATGTTGCATTTCAGTTAGCGGAAATACAACAACTTCCAGTAAAAAGAAGCTCGTAGTTTACACACAAGTCACACGTCTAATGCTTGTTTTTATTTTGGCACGTTGGTGTTTTCGGGCCTAATTTCGGGATATTTACGCGACAACTAATGATGCGCCCGAACATGCTAGCTTGACACCTACTCAAAATATCAACAAAAGAAAAACACCAAGTTATTCGTGAGGTTTCTTGCTACAAAAGTATGCTGAACTAAATTTAAATAAAACTGCAATATGAGGTGAAAACGTTAGATGTCGAAAAACTTAAAGTTGTGGATAAAAAATCCTGGATTTTCCTAGCAAATTTAAGTGATGAAGTTACAAGTGAAGACATACTGGAGTGTTTAAATTAAACAAAAGAGGGAAACTACCTGTGTGAAAAATTAAATTTAAAATCGGAATCAATGGGGGGCGCTTTTAAAATCGGTGTGTCTTTTGAATATCAGGATATTTTTCGTGCCCTAGAATATTGGCCGAAAGGCACTTTTGTGGATAAATACTATTTCCCAAAGAAAAAATCGTCAACAGAGGAACAAAATTTTCAATATGGAGGAACGAGTCTACCCCAACCTTAAATGGAGACTGTGAAAATCATATTAAATTAGTTCATCAAAATATGCAATCGCTCAGACCAAAAATAAATCAAATTGAACACCTCGTAAGTGATTTAAAACAAGTGAAAATCATTTGCTTAACAGAACATTGGGAAAATAACCTTAGCATTGGATCATCAGTGATTCAGAATTATAAACTAGTAAGTGCATTCTGCAGAAACTTCACATCAAGAGGAGGAGCTGCAGTGTACATCGATGAAAACATTCAAGACGAGATGGGAGACATTGTCGATATGTCAGTGGAATCGGTCTTTGAGTGTAGTATAGTATAGTAGTGTGTATAGTGTTCCAGATTACAACAAAGACGAATTTCTTTTGAAATTATCAGTCCTTTTAGAATTTTTATATAACACCAAGTTACCTTTCTTTATCGCGGGTGATTTCAATATAGACATTTTAAAACATGAGAGAAATTCGTCTTACATGGAAAACCTGATCAATTCATATGGCTGTAAACTTTTAATAAGAGAACCCACACGGATAACAGAGAACAGCAGAAGTTGTTTAGATAATTTTATAACAAATAGCTCTCACAAATGCAAATCAAAAGTAATTCATGCTGGAATTTCTGATCACTCGGCACAATAGGTAAGTTTTGAGTCAGGTGATTCATCATATAGTACATTTCTTATAAATGAAGGGAATTTGCTCGAATTCTGCAATAGGCTAGATGAAGAGGATTGGAATATATTAGATTCACAACCAGATATTGATAAGAAATGGTCGACCTTTTTGAATGTTTATCCAAAAAATTTACATACCGTACAAGGCAACTAAGAATACTCAAAAATAAAATATCTATTATAAATATAATGTCAGTACGTGTTCCAGAATGTAAAAGTCTTTTTAAAAAATATAAAATGCAATATGACAAAATGTTAAAAGTTACTAGACAAAAATTTTATGAAAACAAAATTTTAAATGCAAAAAATAAAACGAAAGCTATGTGGGAAGCAGTGCGGGAACTTACTTCTAACCAAAGAAAAACAAAATCACTCATTGAAGCGTCAGATCCACAACGTTTAGCGGAAAAGTTTAACATGCAATTCAATTGCAAACCAGAAACATTGTTAAGAAATATACCAATCATACCACACGTAAATTCTATTGAGATGAACGAGCACTCTTTCTATTTTAAGCAGGTCACACCGCCAGAAGTCATAACCAAAGCACAAAGTTTATCAAACAAAAAGAGCTTTAGAGTCGATAACATTTCAAATTATATATTAAAAAACACGATAAAATGTATTGCTGAGCCTCTTAGCAATTTCATCAATGAATAGTTTGAAACAGAAGTTTTCCCTAAGGCACTAAAATATGGTTTAATAAAACCACTATATAAAAAAGGAGATCCCCAATGTTTAGAAAATTATCGACCGATAACCCTTTTATCAGCTTTCTCCAAGCTGATAGAAATTTTAGTGGTGGATAGGTTAATTACTTTTTTCAACAAACATAAAATATTAAACGAAAATCAACATGGATATCAACATGGTAAAGGAGTAGATACAGCTATTTTTAATTATATTAAACAAGTTATGAATTACTTAGAAGAGGGGCAGTTGACGAGTGGTATTTTTCTGGATTTTACGTGTGCGTTTGATTGCATAGATCATCAAATTTTACTTGACAAATTATATAATTATGGTGTACGTGATATAACTAACTCGTGGTTTAAGTCTTATTTGTCAGAGAGAGAGAAATTTGTTGAAATTAATGCAAATGGTATTACATACAGATGAAGCAGTATAACAGGTGTTATTCAAGGTAGTGTTTTGGGGCCAATTTTATTTTTAATATTTTTAAATGACATTTTCACCCTAGGAGAATGTTGTAAATATTTTATCGCCAGTTATGCTGACGACACAAACATATTGGTGTCAGCACAGGACATTGAAACACTAAAAAGCAAAATAAAAATAGCTCTAAACTCAATTAACGAGTGGTGTTTAATGAATAGATTGATTTTAAACACACAGAAAACAAATTTTATATTGTATAAAACTAGCGAAAAAACCGTGTAGGAAAATATAAAGATAGATAATGCACTAACAATAGATTGCTCTACAGAAATCAAACTATTGGGTATATACTTAGATGGAACCTTGTCTTGGAAATGTCATCTAACAGATCTAGGGAAAAGAGCAGGCAAACAATGCTACGCTTTACGCACCTTAAGTAATACACTAAGTACACATGTTATAATCAGTGCTTATTATTCTTCAATAGAATCTATAATAAGGTACGGTATTATTAACTGGGGCTACTCCAAATATGTACATGATATCTTTATAATTCAAAAGAGAGCAATTCGCATAATTCATGGTGCCAAAATGTTTGACTCCTATAGAAATGTTTTTAAAAAATATAACATACTTACTGTGTACGCTTTGTATTTTTATGTGTCAAATTTACTTTTAAAAATAAGAGAAATTTCAAATTTACCGATAGGGAGGAATCTAGACATAAACTAGATATCTTTTTCCCAAAACATAAATTAGCCATGACTGAAAAATGTGCTTTTTATGCATGTGGTCGATTTTTCAATATGTTACCCCAAGAAATAAAAGAAATTAAAAATTTAAATACATTTAAAAAACGTGTGAAGGTACTCTTACTTAAAATTGAGCCGTATAGTATTAGTGAATTGATTAATAAAATATAAATTGAGTTTGTAAAACATTTAAATTTAAGCTTTTTTTATATGTGCATAGAATCCTTTATTATGCAAGTTATCATGTAATATGTTTTTCTTTATGACCTTTTCAATAATTCTGGTGCATGTACCCTTTTTAAAGTAATGTACCACATTTATTGAATAAATATTTTGTTTGTTTGTTTGTTTGGCGGAACGCGTGCGATTGAACAGCTATTCCTCGGCACCTGTACAAAATACATAAAAAAAAAAACGGAAAACGGGAGGTTGTTCGTGAGGTTTCTTGCTGTAAACTTTTGGTAAACTAAATTTGAAGAAAACCGAAAAATGAGGCGAAAATTTTAGATGCCCAAATTAGCCGAACTCACGTGCTGGGCAGCTATTCCTCATCACCTGTGCAAAATATAAAAAAAAACGAAAAACGGGACGTTATTTGTGAAACAATTTGCTCAAAAGGTAGGCCAACCCCATCACTCTGACGTTATTCATTCGCGAGTAATTAAATAAATTCAACACCCAACTACTGAAATACTGAAAAATCAAAATGTCAAATTGCATGATAACCGTAGCTTGCAGAAGAAAACTGATTTCAGATTTGAAATCAGCATTGCCAAAATACTCAGTTGGAAAATCTCATGCAACAGGATTTTTTTTTGTTGCCCAGTGTATTCAAATGACCCATTCTGCTACATGAACCACAATAGCAAAGCCACTTCTCTTTTAAGCACAGAAAAGTAATAATTGGAGCTATGCACACAGCTATTAATAAAGAGTTTGGCAATAAAATTATTCTTTTTTTTTAATATGGCGCTGTAAAGAGGGATTTTTATGATATTTTTCATATTGGCCGATTGTTTTCAAAAACTGTATTCTTCAAAAGTTGATCGTTTTGGCATTCTCTAGAATTATTCTCAATGGTATTGTATGTGGATTGAAAAAACAATATTAACCAAACAATTATTCTCAATAATATTGGATGTAAAAATAAAAAAATAAAACATAAACTATAATAAAACAATAAAAGTTCTTTGGAAATCAATTAACTTATCAATAATTACTTGAGTTTCTTGAATACATTAATTATATTATTAAGGAAGTTACGACGTTTTGAAATATTCTCTGCATCAATATTAACTTAATTTTTGAAAATTTTCAAAACTTGAAGGGCAGAAAGACCAAAGGTCGATAGCCTAAGGATATTTACTGAATTTATTGTAGGTACAATCATTAATTTGTTTATACTTAATAACAAAATCTACTATAAAACTTGAATTTATTTTATTTAAACAATCTTCAAATATTCAAATAAACAATCAAAAATATTCTGGGCATTAATGAAATCGGTATAAATAACGTGTAGTTCAACTTTCTTATCCATTGTATTGGTTATGTATTGAATCATGGAAGCAAGATTAGATTGTGTGGATCGGTCATGCATAAATGCACGTTGGTTCCCAGAAATGGGTATATTGTTATAGTTTTCTTCTTCCGACAACAATTTCGTGTTACGCACACACCTAACACCAATTTAAAGTCGTGTCACATCAGTAACCGATTTCATTGCTTTTTACATCATTAATTTTAAATCTTAAAACGAACACTGTTTTATTAATAAATTCAAAACGGCAATGCGTGGATATATCCATATTTGGCACGTGCTAATATTTCGTTTTCACGGTTAAATTTGGGAACGCCAAGGGCGTAACCTTGCCTAGGAAATGCACACTAAATTTATTTAGAAGGTTAACATGTCCTTATCAGCGAGAACTCTTCAAATCATTTCCTTTTTAACGCCAAAATTTAGTCATGCACGTACCGCAATATCCGCTCCGCAACAGCCACCTTTAATAACTAAATAAATTGCTTTTGGTATATTACTTACATCTTTATTATCCTTTGTGTTCAATATTTAACATAATACGTAGGTCGCACCGAAAATGTCTGCAAACTAATATTAATCAAGGTTTCCGATATATCGAGTAGGTTGGATACGAAACATTCAATATAATGCATTCTAAATTAGTAACTGTGAAGGCTTTAATACATTTTAATAAAGTCATACCAACAAAGTTATTCGTTTTTATTTGAATCATTTTATTTCATTTCGTATTTCAAACTTGTATTTATCTACTAAAATTAGTAGTATAAAGTACGACTTTATCTCCGCTGTCAATGACAACGGCGATATAAAAACTTTAGAGCTACTATTTAACCAACATATTATCAATTGCTGCTTTTCTCCTAAACATTAATTGCGATTGAATTTGTATTATTGTGGAAATGCACACCCGCCAAACTGAACCTCATCGTCATTGTCATAGGAATATTCCGCTGTAGAGGAAGTTGGACGTTGAGAATTTGAAGCGAACCCAAAAGCAGCCTCGCAACGTTCTTTATAAGCTGGGGACACTTATAAAAACCAGAATAAGCTGTGATCATAGGTTATGGCCTGTCAGAATTTCAAACGTCAAAATTGACGTTTCAACTCATCAGGGTGCAGTTTCTAACAGTGAAGTCTTTAAAATAGTAAAAAGGGCGACGACAAGAAACACGAGACAATTGTTTTTACGTAAAATCAGAAATCCTTTTTTGAGCTTTTGTAGCAGATATTTTAAGCAATTATTTTTTACAAATTTTCAAATCGCTGAATGAAATTTTCATTTTCCCAGTTCAAGTTTGGAGCGTTGATGTTTTATTCCACCAAGGAAAGAGCAATTTCTTTGAAGTAAAATTTAATAATGTGCGACGAATAAGAAAAGCTTATTTTCTTAAAAAAAAAAAATCTTGAGTTACCTTATGAAGAGAAGTTGGTAATAAATTTTCGCGTTATCGACTCTTAAAATAGTTTCTTTCGTTTGATGTATCAATTTCCAAAATCGGAACACTAAGTTTTTTGCTAAAATTGAAATAGAAAACGCGGTTTTCGGATATCTAACACTTGCATCGAAGAAAACAATGCATTTAATTGCACTAAATATAAAATTATACAACAAAATCATTTTAGAACAAATTCCTTCAAATTAAATCCTTTCTAACAAAACATTTCAAATGTAATTCTTGGATCTAACATTTGTCTTTTTAACACAAAACCTTAAATTTAAACCCTAAACTACGAAAATCGGGCCATAAGATCCCAAAATGAAACTCTACATTCAAATATGAATAATAAAATTCCAAATTTAAAACCATAACATTATAAATTTCGAAATTTTGAACTTATGATCCACAACATAGTTTTTAATTCCGAAATACAAGAGTCAAATTGGAAAGTGGATCCTAATTTCGAAATTTGGACCGTAAATGTTCGGGGGTTGAGCCAAAAATGCAGTCAAAATTGTCCCGCTTCACGAATGTCTAGAATCTAGTCACCTTAGGTAAACATTAACTCTTTAAAGAAATTCATTTATTAATTTTATTATTCTTTAATTCGATGTCTGATTGTGATATCTAGTTCCATTAATTTCCAATTACTGTTAACCAGTCGAGTGTGGAATATAGTGGAATAGTAAAGATAAGCTAATGTATCATCACCAAATGTTGCATTATGCATTTACCTTTTGTATGATGATGTATGCATAAGCCGATTGGGTAATTAGTTATTGAAGTCTAATTTCGGCTGGTAAATGTCACGTCATAACTAGATTAAGTGCATACGTTAATTTATAATTCTGAATTTTGTTTTGTAGCGGCGGCGGCGTCACGAGAACAAGGATTTAACAGTAACTCGTAATATCTTAATGCGACCAAATGATTATCACACCGGAAGTCGTCTATCTACAGTTAACGAAATCGTATGAGTGTGCCGTTGTTACATTTCAAGATTACAACAATTTAAGAACAGTAAATTTTTATAAATGTGGGATTAAAGTACGTAGTTTTTGCAAGTTCTTCCTTATAATTAGTCTGTCGAAGTTCAAACCATCTGTTAAAATAAATGTGCAATCCCCACGTGAATTTTCGAAAAATGCGCATTTTTGGTCATCAACATTTTCTTTTTAGTGCAACCAATTTTGTTGTGGTAAACCTGCGATTATTTTCTTTGAAATTTGTAAAAACACATTATTCAGAAATGGTCTATCAAAATTTTAACCATCTGTTGAAATTAATGTGGAATTTCCATGCGGTGTTACAGGTGTTGTTTAACATTTTAAAAAGTTTTTTAAAAACTAGTTAAAATTTTTTGCTGAACTTGAGCCTACAGGTAGTGCCATGGCTCCGTGGCTCTATATAACGAGCCGCCCCTGTACTATGTACTATATTAGTGTCCAATCTATCAGAAATAAATTGGATAAAGTAGTAAAAATATGTTTTAACTGAAAAACAAGCTTTTTAAAAACGAATTTTTCAGAATAGATGTAATTGAATAAAACAACCTTACTTGTTGCAGAAAGCATTAAATAAATATTTCGTTTTATTGAATTCATAAATTTCTGTTGGAATTAGCTTCAAAATGTATCCGGAATAAATCTATTTTTGACGTCCCCTAAAACAATAGCATATCAGTGCTGGAAACAAAACAAAACTTTCAAAATTTGTAATGAAGAAAATAATATTACATTCAATGATTTGAAAAATTAACCTCTGCTAAAATTAGCTTCAAAATTTCAAGATAAATCCAAAATTAACCTATTTTTGACATCCCATTGAAACAGTAAACATATCAGAGCTGGAAATAAAATGGCAACACTCAAAACTTGAATTAATGTTGCATACAACGATTTTAAAAATTATAAAAAATTTATCTCTACTAAAATTAGCTTCAAAATTTCAAGATCAATCCAAAATGAACCTATTTTTGACATCCCATTGAAACAATAAACATTTCAGAGCTGGAAACAAAATGGCAACACTCAAAACTTTAATTAATGTTAAGAAAATTGCATCCAACAATATGAAAAATTGTAAAAATTAATCTCTGCAAAAATTAGCTTCAAAATTTCAAGACCACTTCAAAATGAACCTATTTTTGACATCCCACTAAAACAGTAAACATATCAGAGCTGGATACAAAATGGCAACACTCAAAATTTGAACTAATGTTAAGAAAATTGCATCCAACGATTTTAAAAATTGTAAAAAAATAATCTCTGCTAAAATTAGCTTCAAAATTTCAAGACCAATTCAAAATGAACCTATTTTTGACATCCCACTAAAACAGTAAACATATCAGAGCTGGATACAAAATGGCAACACTCAAAACTTGAATTAATGTTAAGAAAATTGCATCCAACGATTTGAAAAATTGTAAAAAAATAATCTCTACTAAAATTAGCTTCAAAATTTCAAGACCAATTCAAAATGAACCTATTTGACATCCCACTAAAACAGTAAACATATCAGAGCTGGAAACAAAATGGCAACACTCAAAACTTGAATTAATGTTAAGAAAATTGCATCCAACGATTTTAAAAATTGTAAAAAAATAATCTCTGCTAAGATTAGCTTAAAAATTTCAAGACCAATTCAAAATGAACCTATTTTTGACATCCCACTAAAACAGTAAACATATCAGAGCTGGATACAAAATGGCAACACTCAAAACTTGAATTAATGTTAAGAAAATTGCATCCAACGATTTGAAAAATTGTAAAAAAATAATCTCTACTAAAATTAGCTTCAAAATTTCAAGACCAATTCAAAATGAACCTATTTGACATCCCACTAAAACAGTAAACATATCAGAGCTGGAAACAAAATGGCAACACTCAAAACTTGAATTAATGTTAAGAAAATTGCATCCAACGATTTTAAAAATTGTAAAAAAATAATCTCTGCTAAGATTAGCTTAAAAATTTCAAGACCAATTCAAAATGAACCTATTTTTGACATCCCACTAAAACAGTAAACATATCAGAGCTGGAAACAAAATGGCAACACTCAAAACTTGAATTAATGTTAAGAAAATTGCATTCAACGATTTGAAAAATTGTAAAAAAAATAATCTCTGCTAAAATTAGCTTCAAAATTTTAAGATCAATCCAAAATGAACCTATTTTTGACATCCCATTGAAACAATAAACATATCAGAGATGGAAACAAAATGGCAACACTCAAAACTTGAATTAATGTTAAGAAAATTGCATCCAACGATTTGAAAAATTGTAAAAAAAATAATCTCTGCTAAAATTAGCTTCAAAATTTCAAGATCAATACAAAATGAACATATTTTTGACATCCCATTGAAACAACAAACATTTCAGAGCTGGAAACAAAATAGCAACACTAAAAACTTGAATTGATGTAAAGAAAATGCATTCGACGATTTGAAAAACTTCAAAAAAATAATCTCTAGTAAAATTAGTTTCATAATTTTAAGATCAATCCAAAATGAACTTATTTTTGAATAATCAAATCAGATTCGATTTTTTTTTAATTCCAATAATACAATGAAGAAACCATGTTTTTTTTTATTTATTCCAATGCATATTGTGACGTTACTGGTTTGTTTGTTTTCTTTTGTTTTGTTGCTATGATAACAATCTTTATTATTTTCGTAATAGTACGTATGTGCAAAGCCAATAAAGAGCATACGAAAATGGTGTTCCCACCATAAAATCTTCGTCTTAAAAATTCGCATTTATTCTAAAAAAAAAAATGTATTTTTGAAAAACAATATCGACCGGTCTGAGACTTTTTTCGTATAAAATATGAATTTATTGAATTAATTCGTTATAATTGTACATTTGTGCAAAGGAAAACATAAATTGTTTATTTCTTTTGTGTATACAATCATGTTTTAAGCCCCCTCCACCGATAATTCTTGAGTACGCCACTGGGGTATTAAGATAAGATCATTTTTAAATCCTAAAATATGTTGGTTTTGGAGTTATAAAACATCGGCGTCCATGGAGAAGGGAGTTTTTTTCGATGTTTAGTATGGGTATCTCGGAAACTAGCGTAGAGGGACGATTAAATGGGAAAAGAATTGCAGTCTTACGAGCCGAATAAAATGACACAACAGCAGTGGCGGCTCGTGGAACGTTGATGGTAGAGCCACTTATACAATATATCCCCTCTTCCCTTTGTCAATTGTTTGTTTTTCTCGGATAACCTTTAAACCAGCGGCGGCTCGTGTACCAATCGTAAAATCATTTCTATTATTTGGTTGAAGGTTCGAACTATAGAGCCAACCATTATTTCATACAAAAAATTATACAGGGTGATAAAAAATGCGGTAGAAAAACCCAACTTATAAAGTTGAATAACTTCGTTTTTTCAAATGGCGCACCCTGTATTTAGTAACGTATTCTCAAGTAGAATCCAATTATCTTTCAGATTATAATAATTATTCCTGATATGATAATCGCCGAATACAAGAGAACTATTGAGATTAGGAACAGGGAACCCTTATACAATCTGAAAGATAATTGGATTCTACTTAAGAATACTTTACTAAATACAGGGTGTGCCATTTGAAAAAACGAAGTTATTCAACTTTACAAGTTGGGCTTTTCTACCGCATTTTTTTATCACCCTGTATAATTTTTTGTATGAAATCATGGTTGCCTCTATAATTTGAACCTTCAACCAAATAATAGAAATGATTTTAATCGTTCAACGTTAATCACTGGGGCAAAAATAAAATTTCACCCAGACCATGCATTTCAACAAATCTTTAAATATTTCTAAAACGGCAAACAATAGGTATAGGGAGTTTTGAAGTAACTCACCTTTATTTGCTCCATATAATTCAAAAATGACAAAAAATACAAGGTGTTCCATTAAAAAAAACATAAGTTTGGTCAGTAACTTTGTTATGAGACACCCTGTATAAATTTAAATATTTTTAGGGCGTATAGCTCACTATTATACACAACTTTTGTTTAAAACATTTTTCGAAATTTTGAAAAATAAGCACGTGATTGACCGTTCCCAGAGCTCTGAAACACCCTGTATATGCGAGAAGTTCGTTGAAAATGATTTTTCTTTTGCCTGTATTTTCAAGTTTTTTTGGTATGCATTTTTATTTTTAGACCAGGATTTTTGATATTTTTGGCCAACATTTTAGATCTTCGGCTATTTTCTTCCAAATTTTTGATTTTTTTGGCCAAAATATTCGATTTGTTTGTGGAAATTTTAGATATTTTAGTCTGCATTTTTCACCTTCTGGCTCGAGTTTTCGACGTTTTGTCTAAATTTAGGCCAAAAGATCGAAAACTCAGGCCAAAAATAAAAAATGCAAACCAAGAAATCCAAAATTTCAAGAAACGAATCAAATATTTTGACCAAAAAAATTAAAAAAAGGAACAAAACAGCCGAAGATCTAAAATATCGGCCAAAAATCAAAAATCCTGGTCTAAAAATAAAACTTTTTAGATTAAAATAAGTTCCAAAGAGAAATTCGAAAATAATAGCAAACAAAACAAAAATTACAAAACCGCACAGTAAAATCATTAATTCTAAATATCCGGTGTGGCACTAGCCAGGGAAGTAGTTGTTTCAATAAGTTATTTGTTTGTAGTTCTAATAAGACTAATAATAATAATAATAATAATAATAATTGTATTGATTGTCGTACGGAATATAAAGCATTTTATTATTATTATTATGAATTTTGCAGAGTTACGAACAGGTTGAATATTCATATGTTCAGGCTACTTTCGTCTTTATCGAAATCATTAATTCTAGTTAAGAAAATCTAAAATATGTGACAAACAATAAAAAATTAAGACCAAAAATCTAAAATTCGTACCCAAAAGTCTGGGTACGGTGGACCAAAAAATTAAAATTTTCAACAAACAAATCGAAAACTTCAAGAAAATTGAAGTCAAAATAAAGAAAATTTCGGCCAAAAGGCGTAAAGATAAAAAATGCAGACAACAAAAATCGAAAATTTAGGTCAAAATAAAGAATATTTGGGCCAAAAATTTAAGAAAATGGAAAATACGGTAATCTAAAATATTTAGGATAAAAACGCAGACAAAAAAATTGAAAATTTAAGTAGAAGCAAAATAATTTACCACTATCAACCTCCAAAAATGAGTTTCTAACCAGAAATTTGAAAATAATAGCCAAAAAATTGAAGAATAAAATCAATAATTCAAGTTAAAAAATCTAAAACATAGGAAAAAATGTAAAATTCGGGCCTTACGGTAAAAATGGTGGTCCAAGAGTACAAAAAAAAATAACAAAATGATAATAATAATAAATAATAATAATAATAAATGATGACCAAAAAATCAAAAATTTCAGCAAAAAAAACTACAAAAAATTCACGCATCAATAATTCAGGTTAAAATGTTTAAGAAATTAAAAATTTGTAACAAAAATTAAAAATTCGGTCCGAAAAATCGAAAATGCGGACTGAAAAGTCGAAAATTTTAACAATTAATTTGAAAATTTAGGTCAAACTAAAGAATATTTAGGCTAAATGATCAAAAATTGAGACAACAAAAAATCGAGAATATAGGCAAAACATCTTTAAACATTCGGCCCGAAAAATCAAAAATGCGGACAAAAAAATCGAAAATTTAAAACAATTAAATCAAAAATTTAGGTCAAAAGATAAAAAAATTAGACCCAAAAATCGAAAAAACAGGTCAAAACTCTAAAAATTAATAATTCGGCCCGAAAAATTTAAAATGCGGAGTGAAAAGTCGAAAATTTTAACAATGAAGTCGAAAATTTAGGTCAAAATAAAAAATATTTAGATCCAAAAGAATCGAAAATACAGTCTTATTAATTAAAAAATGCAGAATATTCTAGTAAGAAAATTGTTTAAATTAGTCTCAAAAATCACTCTATTGCTCAAAATATATATTTTTTAATAGCAAAACATTTTTTTAAATTTAATTTTTAATTGATCAAAAAACTAATTTTAAAGAGAATTCAAATAAAACAATTCACTTTCAGATGGAAGCTGGCATTGTTAAGGGCGCGTTGTGGCGTTGCTTTGGGAAGCAACTGCATTGCGATTTTTCTCTATTTTTTTCTAAGTCATGCAGGCGTTGTTTAACATTTAAACTGGCGAAAAAGTGTTTTAGAAATTGATTAAATTTTTTTGTTGAGCTTGAAACTACGGGTAGTGCCTTGACTCCTTGGCTCTATATAACGAGCCGCCCCTGCACAATAGTTAATGGTAACTAGATATTTAAAAAAATGTAAAAAGTTTTTTTTTTGTCATTTTTTTTTCGATTTTTGTAAGAGATAGAAAAAAATTGTATTGTAAGGATAAAGTTTTAGATCATTTTAGACTAAATAACAACATTTTATTATTTATTTATTACCTTAACTGTTTTTTGTTTTTTGGCAATATTTTCTTAAATATGAAAAATATCACAAAAACATTTAAACAAACATCGAAGACAAAACATAAATGAACATCTTTTGCTTGAAAATATTTTTCATAAAATCATTGCTATTCGAGAAAAATTTATTATTATTTTTTTAATTTTTGGTTTATAATTATGAAACGATAATAGTTACAGCGAATTTATGTGAATAATAATTGTAGAGAATGCCAAAATGAACAACTTCTAAAGAATAAGTTTTTTTCGAAATCTCGTTAGTTTTTGAGTAAACCGAGTTTTTGATTTTGAAGTATAATTTTTCCATCTTTCATGATTTTGACGTTTTAAACGTCAGTTTCATCCGAGTTTACGCAACGCTCGATGTACATTTAAAATATGATTTCAATTGAAAATAAACCCATGAAAACGTAAATATAAAGTCGGAGAAAGTAACATGATGGCCACATCACCATTTTTTTAATGGAAACCATAGTTGGCTAGTGTCATTCTATTCGACTTGTAAAACTGCACTTCTTTGCGCATTTAAACGTTTATTTATCTCTTATAGTTTCCGAGATCCCCATACTAAACATTGAAAAAATCACCCTGTATATAAGGCCTTAAAAAGACATTATAATCAAATCACTTCGTACTTAAAAAATACAATTTAAAAGGTTTTCTAGTATACATTAATACATTCGTAGGTTTCAGTTCAAGCGCAGACTGATTCGGTACTTAGTAAAGTTAAAGTTTATCAAATCAAGAAAGTATTTTCTCGTCTAGAGTAGGAAATCTTATAAACTTCGTAAATTTAGTTTAGTGTAATGGCTCGGAACAGACAACACTCAGTCGCGACGACGGAAAGTAACGCGCATGCAATTTATAAAAATTCCAAATGCACGACAATCCAATCCACGAGGCACTTTCTCCTCTCCTTGTTCTTATTATTTTCGCTGCGCGGCGAATTCCGATCGGCCGTAATGTCAAACACACTTAAAAATATCCCCGAGAGAGATTTAAATAAATGGATGACCTTTTGGCGGCAATCGCGTCTTAATCATGGGAGATTCATGTCTTGTATTTATATACGTCGGTCACGAATAGTGTCAAACCAATTACATAAACGATTTACACCTTTCGGGCGGTGAAAACATTACAATTCGAATGAGAGAAGAAGAAAAAAAAACGAGTAACCACAGAATTTAATAGAAGGAACAATGGGTTCGTGGTGTAATAAGATTGGTGGCAAAACTTTTCACGGGATGAATGGCGGTGTTACATTTACGAATTATATAAGAGCATTTCTGGCATATTTTATACTTTTACTTTCACCTCGTTTATTGTATAATTGTGAGAATGTGTACTTTAGATTACAGTTAATTAATACTCATTAGTTCATGGTTTCATTAAATGCACGCCGTAAATATAAGAGAGAAGTGTTGAGATAGTCTTGTTAGCGTTGAGAGTAATTTATAATGCTGCTCACATTACTTATTGTTTACAAAATGGTTCTAAATGTGAATTTAACTTACGAAATTTGCATCTTGTGATTAAAAAATTCTAAAAAAAATAGTGACTGCCAGAATTAGCTTCAAACTTCTCAAATTTATCCAGAACTATCGCATATTTAACATACTGGAAAATGATCGATATACCTCCACTGGAAACAAAATGTCAGCACTTGAAACTTGATTTTTAGAGAAACGAAATTTGCATCTTGTAATTAAAAAAATTCTAAAAAAAATAGCGACTGCCTGAATTAGCTTCAAATTTCCCAAATACATCCAGAAATATTGTATTTTTAACATACTGGAAAATGATCGACGTACCCCCACTGGAAGCAAAATGTCGACACTCGAAACTTGATTTTTGGAAGAACGAAATTTGCATCTTGTAATTAAAAAAAATTCTAAAAAAAATAGTGACTTCCAGAATTAGTTTAAAACTTGTCAAATCCATCCAGAAATATTGTATTTTTAACAAACTGGAAAATGATCGACATACCCTCGCAGGAAACAAAATGTCAGCCATTGAAACTTGATTTTTAGAAAAACGAAATTTGCATCTTGTGATTAAATAAATTCTAAAAAAAATAGTGGCTGCCAGAATTAGTTTCAAATTTCCCAAATGGATCCAGAAATATTGTATTTTTAACATACTGGAAAATGATCGAAGTACCCCCACTGGAAGCAAAATGTCAACACTGGAAACTTGTTTTTTTAGAAAAATAAAATTTGCGCCTATTGATTGAAAAAAATCTAAAAAAATAGTGACTGCCAGAATTAGCTTCAAATTTTCCAAATGCATCCAGAAATATTGTATTTTTAACATACTGGAAAATGATCGACGTACCCCCACTGGAAGCAAAATGTCAACACTGGAAACTTGATTTTTGGAAAAACGGAATTTGCATCTTGTGATTTAAAAAATTCTTAAAAAATAGTGACTGCCAGAATTAGCTTCAAACTTCTCAAATCCATCCAGAAATATTGTATTTTTAACATACTGGAAAATGATGGACGTACCCCCACTGGAAGCAAAATGTCAACACTCGAAACTTGATTTTTAGAAAAACGAAATTTGCATCTTGTGATTTAAAAAATTCTTAGAAAATAGTGACTACCAGAATTAGCTTCAAATTTCCCAAATGCATCAGAAATATTGTATTTTTAACATACTGGAAAATGATCGTCGTACCCCCACTGGAAGCAAAATGTCAACACTGGAAACTTGATTTTTGGAAAAACGGAATTTGCATCTTGTGATTTAAAAAATTCTTAAAAAATAGTGACTGCCAGAATTAGCTTCAAACTTCTCAAATCCATCCAGAAATATTGTATTTTTAACATACTGGAAAATGATCAACGTACCCCCACTGGAAGCAAAATGTCAACACTAGAAACTTGATTTTTGGAAAAACGGAATTTGCATCTTGTGATTTAAAAAATTCTTAAAAAATAGTGACTGCCAGAATTAGCTTCAAACTTCTCAAATCCATCCAGAAATATTGTATTTTGAACATACTGGAAAATGATTGATGTACCCCCACTGGAAGCAAAATGTCAACACTGGAAACTTGATTTTTGGAAAAACGAAATTTGCATCTTGTGATTAAATAAATTCTAAAAAAAATAGTGACTGCCAGAATTAGCTTCAAATTTCCCAAATGCATCCAGAAATATTGTATTTTGAACATACTGGAAAATGATCGTCGTACCCCCACTGGAAGCAAAATTGTGAACACTAGAAACTTGATTTTAAGAAAAACGAAATTTGCATCTTGTGATTAAATAAATTCTAAAAAAATAGTGACTGCCAGAATTAGCTTCAAATTTCCCAAATGCATCCAGAAATATTGTATTTTTAACATACTGATAAATAATCGACGTACCCCCACTGGAACCAAAATTGTGAACACTAGAAACTTGATTTTTAGAAAAACGAAATTTGCATCTTGTGATTAAATAAATTCTAAAAAAATAGTGACTGCCAGAATTAGCTTCAAATTTCCCAAATGCATCCAGAAATATTGTATTTTTAACATACTGATAAATAATCGACGTACCCCCACTGGAAGCAAAATTGTGAACACTAGAAACTTGATTTTTGGAAGAGCGAAATTTGCATCTTGTGATTAAATAAATTCTAAAAAAAAATAGTGACTGCCAGAATTAGCTTAAAATTTTCCAAATTCATCCAGAAATATTGTATTTTTAACATACTGGAAAATGATTGACGTAATTTAAAAAAATAGTGACTGCCAGAATTAGCTTCAAACTTCTTAAATTCATCCAGAAATATTGCATATTTAACATACTGGAAAATGATCGATATACTCCTACTGGAAACAAAGTGTCAGCACTTGAAACTTGATTTTTAGAAAAACGAAATTTGCATCTTGTGATTAAAAAAATTCTAAAAAAATAGTGACTGCCAGAATTAGCTTCGAAACTTCTCAAATTCATCCAGAAATATCGCATATTTAACAACTTACAAAATTGGCGCTCGCGGGCTGAGAAGAGGCTGAGGTGGTGAATGAAATTTGAAACAGGCGATTTTATCGCGAGCGAGTTGAAATTTTCGTCGGGTCGGACCACCCCAAAGTTTGAAAAATCGCATGTCGCGCGGGGGAAAAAATCGCTGTCGGATCATTTGTGGGGTCGCATTCCTTCGAGACATTTCGAGCCGGGTCTGAGTCTTCATTTTGAAAACTCCGGAAGAAAAGAGATCTGGCGTGAAAGTCTACACTTTTAGACATTTTCACGTTTCGGCGTCTTTAAAAAACGCCGCTCTTTAGGGAATGACGGTAGAACGACGAAATTTTGCGAAGGGTTGAAGAAAGGAAGGGGAGAGACAGTGTCGTGGTTTAAAAGAAAATCGCGCAAAAATAAAGCGGAGATAGGTGATGCGGTTCGATGTTTTACACCCCCGCCGCCGCGGGTAGTTTTTAAAAGTTGCAAATTTAATGCGATGCTTAATTACCCGTCCAAATTTCAACAAAATCGACCCTCAGTTTCGGCGCCTCATGTTTAGGTCAAACTCAATTAGTTTAAACAACGCGTGGTAAGAAATTCCGGAACGCTGGAACTAATCTCGCGTGCCAAGGGCGTTCTTAGAATGTACGGTGTTCATGCATTCACACAAACACTCCGTCGCGCGGAATTGGAACGGGCCGGTCCAAACCTGCTGGATTATGCGTACGTGTGAACGCCGCTTTTGAGTTGGAGTTACGTTGTTGATCTCATAAACTAATTTAGAAAGGAGAAGATATTTCATAAACGATGGGTATCCGATTTGAAATTCATTGTTTCAACACGGTTTTTCTGGATGTGATACATTTCAAGAAATAGTTTGTCCCCATTTGATTTACAAGAATAAAGAATTTTTACGTTATGATCTTATCCGCATTCTCAGGGTCATGCATGTTTTGAGCTACTAGGAAGTTTGACTCTTACAAGAAAGATCACAGTTGATGAGGACCTAATCGTCACTTTACCATCAGTGGAACCTACAGTACCACATCCCAACCTCCGTACCAGATGGTTTTCAGAAAGTTTCCAGACACAGTGGGCCTCACCCCAAACTCCAACCAGGGTGTTCCCGCATAAAATAAACTTACAAATTAAAATTATGTTTAATGTTAAAGGTTTATTTGGAATAGAAACTAGAATAATGTATTTTTGGAATTACAAATCTTAATGAACTCCACCTGTAATTATTGATCGTTGCGTAACTTCACCATATAAGCTCCATTTAATGTACACAGTATTTCCAGCAAAGGCTTCGAGGTCTAACCTGTACTTGCCAAATGGAATCATGGGTGGAAATTTCGCCGCATTCAAAACTATATGCTTTACTTCGTAGGTGCCCTAAAAATATTCTTAAAATAAATCATTCATAATGATTATTAAAATACTTACAGGTTTTATTGGACATGTGGTAATATTTGCCATCTGAAAAATTTCTTGGATACCATACAAATCTGACTCCAAACATTTACAGAAGTTGGTCGAAAATTTTAGTGGGGCGTATGCTTGATACAAATTGGAATAAAATTTGAAGGGTTTCACTGAAATCTTATAAAAAAAACTTTATTATTAAGGCATATCCACGATGTATATACTTACGGATAAATTTCTGTAAATAATAATTTTTGTTTTTATTTGAAAAGAACACGATCTAGTTTTCCTGTTAATAAATGTGTTCGATAATACAAATTGTTCGATATATCTGTCATTTTGGTACAGTTTTTCACAATATTTAATCTTAATATCATAGGAGGTTTGAAAGAATGATTCACATAACAGTAGATTGGCAAGAAATACTACGACTGATGATACTGATTCTGCATTCATTGTTATTACAAACAAAATTGTATTGTTGTACTGATGATTTATTATAAAGTAATATATTGTATTTGTATATAATCAGTTTATAATGGCATTGATCATCATTCTATGGTCCCAGGATGTATATCACAATTTAAATAAATATGTAATTATTTCCTTTATTGTATTGTAACGATATTTTAATTTGAATTAAAAAAATACTGTAATGATTATGCATTAAGCAACAATAGAACAAAAATATTTCAGAAAATCAGGCATAAGTAGTGGATAATGATTTAAAGTTCTTGATTAAACATTAAAAAATAAGAATATCTTTAATACACAGCAGTCATACTATTAAGTCGATGGCCATTAATATACTGGAAAATGATCTATATACTCCTACTGGAAACAAAATGTCAGCACTTGAAACTTGATTTTTAGAAAAACGAAATTTGCATCTTGTGATTAAAAAATTCTAAAAAAAATAGTCACTGCCAGAATTAGCTTCAAATTTTCGAAATGCATCCAGAAATATTGCATTTTTAACATACCGGAAAATGATCGACGTACCCCCACTGGAAGCAAAATGTCAACACTGGAAACTTGATTTTTAGAAAAACGAAATTTGCATCTTGTGATTTAAAAAATTCTTAAAAAATAGTGACTGAACGAATTAGCTTCAAACTTCTCAAATCCATCCAGAAATATTGTATTTTTAACAAACTGGAAAATGATCGACATACCCTCGCTGGAAACAAAATGTCAACACTCGAAACTTGATTTTTGGAAAAACGAAATTTGCATCTTGTAATTAAAAAATTCTAAAAAAAAATAGTGACTGCCAGAATTAGCTTCAAACTTCTCAAATCCATCCAGAAATATTGTATTTTTAACAAACTGGAAAATGGTCGACATACCCTCGCTGGAAACAAAATGTCAGGCATTGAAACTTGATTTTCAGAAAAACGAAACTTGTATCTTGTGATATAAGAATTCTAAAAAAATAGTGACTGTCAGAATTAGCTTCAAATTTCCCAAATGCATCAGAAATATTGTATTTTTAACATACTGGAAAATGATCGACGTACCCCCACTGGAAACAAAATGTTAACATTCGAAACTTGATTTTTAGAAAAACGAAATTTGCATCTTGTGATTTAAAAAATTCTAAAAAAATAGTGACTGCCAGAATTAGCTTCGAAACTTCTCAAATTCATCCAGAAATATCGCATATTTAACATACTGGAAAATGATCGATATACTCCTACTGGAAACAAAATGTCAGCACTTGAAACTTGATTTTTAGAAAAACGAAATTTGCATCTTGTGATTAAAAAAATCTAAAAAAAAATAGTGACTGCCAGAATTCGCTTCAAATTTCCCAAATGCATCCAGAAATATTGTATTTTTAACATACTGAAAAATTATCGACGTACCCCCACTGGAAGCAAAATGTCAACACTGGAAACTTGATTTTCAGAAAAACAAAATTTGCATCTTAAAAAAATTCTAAAAAAAATAGTGACTACCAGAATTAGCTTCAAATTTCCCAAATGCATCCAGAAATGTTGTATTTTTAACATACTGGAAAATTATCGATATACACCAACTGGAGACAAAATGTCAGCACTTGAAACTTGATTTTTAGAGAAACGAAATTTGCATCTTGTGATTAAAAAAATTCTTAAAAAATAGTGACTGCCAGAATTAGCTTCCAACTTCTCAAATCCATCCAGAAATATTGTATTTTTAACAAACTGGAAAATGATCGATATACCCCTACTGGAAACAAAATGTCAGCACTTGAAACTTGATTTTTAGAGAAACGAAATTTGCATCTTGTGATTAAAATTTCTAAAAAAAATTGTGACTGTCAGAATTAGCTTCATATTTCCCACATGCATCCAGAAATATTGTATTTTTAACATACCGGAAAATGATCGACGTACCCCCACTGGAAGCAAAATGTCAACACTGGAAACTTGATTTCTGGAAAAACGAAATTTGCATCTTGTGATTAAAAAAATTCTAAAAAAAATAGTGACGCACCAGAATTAGCTTTAAATTTCCCAAATGCATCCAGAAATATTGTATTTTTAACATACTGGAAAATTATCGACGTAGCCCCACTGGAAGCAAAATGTCAACACTCGAAATTTGATTTTTAGAAAAACGAAATTTGCATCTTGTGATTAAAAAAATTCTAAAAAAAATAGTGACTGCCAGAATTAGCTTTAAATTTCCCAAATGCATCCAGAAATATTGTATTTTTAACATACTGGAAGATGATCGACGTACTCCCACTGGAAGCAAAATGTCAGCACTGGAAACTTGATTTTTGGAAAAACGAAATTTGCATCTTGTGATTTAAAAAATTCTTAAAAAATAGTGACAGCCAGAATTAGCTTTAAACTTCTCAAATCCATCCAGAAATATTGTATTTTTAACAAACTCGAAAATTTTCGACATATCCTCGCTGGAAACAAAATGTCAGCCATTGAAACTTGATTTTTGGAAAACGAAATTTGCATCTTGTGATTAAAAAAATTCTAAAATTCTAAAAAAATGTCAGCACTCGGAACTTGATTTTAGAAAAATTTGCATTTTGTGATTTAAAAAATTTAAAAAAAATAGTGATCGGAAAATCCAAAAGCTGTATCTTTTGGCATTTTTCATTGCCTTCAAAATGATGTATTGCCAAAAAAAATTAAGTTGTGCAAAAAGTCGGTAAACGTCAAAATACGCGATTTTGGTCATTTTTGACCGGTTTTTAATCCCTTTGCGACGTTTTTGGGGGTATTGAGTCAGCATAATGTCCCTTACGGGGACTTCTATCCCTCGAAATGTTTGCAATTTAATTTTTTTCGTCCCCGTTGCAAATATTGAAATGACCGCCAGTTTTCGGTTATCAAGCCGAAAAATCTGAAAAAATACCACACTGAGGCAGATATATGTGCTTTCGAACGCCACAACCCGCATGTAAAAATATTATCGCTAGCTCGAGTTATCCCAAAAATATTTAAAACCCGTTTTTGAGCTAGCGGCCGCCAGAGACGCTCTAGCGGGTTGAAAATTTAGGAGGCTAAGGGGCCCCACACACGGGCAATTGTTCAATGACTAAACTATCGCTAAACATGTTACAATTCTCCACCAACTAAACTATTTAGTCGAGGAGAAATCGTGTGGCGTGCGCACGCAGTACGACGCCGACACAGCTCAATTTATGCGGAGCTTATAGACAGTTTAGCAGAGTATTACTTATTATTATTAATTTATGTAATAAAAATGTTGCTTACATATTATTAAACATGCTCAAATAAGCTAAAATATGATTACATATGCTCGATGTAACTGAAATATGCACGAGAGGTCTTAGATATGCAAAATATGAAAAATTTAATCATCACCATTTAATTGCATTTTACTAGATGCGGATAGATCCAAAGGGATATTGTCAGTATATCAATATTTAAGAATATGCATTTATATATCTTATCGCGGGCTTCTTACGATCGATGACCAACTAAACTATCGATCGTGTGCGCACTCCCATTGGAACTGTGAAACTATGCCAGTTGTACGATAGTAGAACGATTATTTGATCATAAGGGCTCACCAACTGCTTTTGACTAAGAAATCGGGCTGGACGATAGTTGGTGTGTGTGCGCACTTGCATTTACGGTAATGCCATTATAGACCTCGACTAAACTATCGCTCAACTAATAATTGGCCGTGTGCTGGACCGCTTAGTCTTTTTTGATCCGAATCGAATGCTCCGGTCAAAATCCCGGACGGGGGACTGTTCACCATCTTATAGGCCCTTTATGTTACTTAAGGATCCTAGATCGGATGCTGCTGCAATAAAGAAAACCTCCAGCTGCCTTAATATTTTATTTACATGTAAATGCCAACGTTACATTAATACCCATACATAATTAACCTGGAAGTAAACTTTAAATGCTGCACATTAAATGTCAACTGTCAACGTAACAATAATAAATTGATGTGATATAATTGCATGCCATGTGTGGAATATTTTCATGTTACAATTTTTACGAATTGTAATTTGGAAAATATACAGTTATTTGCAATGGTTCAAACATATTATTTTTGGACCATTTAAATTGTTTTAATTATTAATAATTAGTTCTATTAAATCGTAAAATCTAATTTAAAGTACGTGCTTGCGAAACGATTATTTAAATATTTATAATCAACACTGGCTAGGTTTTTTTTTATATCCTGGCATTTTGTTGGTTTATTCACGAGCTTAATTAATTAGGAATGCGTGGTGAAGACAATTACTTCAGGTCAATGATTGCGCGGTTGTTAAATTTAATGGTAAAAAATGTAAGGTGGGGTCATTTTATGGCCTTCAACGTATTACATCCTCTTCATTGTAGATGCATGCATTGGACTGAATATAAAATTTGTAGTTGGTGGCAAGGATACGAATTGGTATGAAAAATCTTATACAGTACATTTTTTTATATCGTGGGCCATAGGATTTTACATGCTAAAAATTATACTTTGTGTTATTTTATCATAAAATTTTGAATTTTTAGTTAGTAATAAATAAATTATTTTTCTACATGATGCGCTGCATTAGAATAACTTGAACATGTTTCATTCCATTAAAAAATGAAATTATTTAATATAAATAACTGAGCAAAAATAATTAAAGTACCTTGAAGCAAGTAATCAAACGAATTTATACTAGAAAATGTTTATACTGTTGAAGAACGGGTGGAATTTGTAATGGCAATTATAAGAGGTTTGTCCACCAGGAAATAATTGTATTTTACTACAAGAAGTCAGAGAATTTTTATTTTAAGGAAATGGTTGACAACTTTTCTGCAGCGTATCCCGATCGTCCGGTTCTGAGTAAAAACACTTTTTAATAGAATAAAACATGTTTTAATTACTCTAATTAAGCGCATCATGTAGAAAAATAATTCATTTATATTACTAACTAAAATTTGCTTCAAAAAATAATCGAATTTTTTTATCATCGATTCTGATTCGACACTCAATTCTACCTGGAAAAATTATATTTTACATTTTCCCGATTAGTAGATATGATCGAAATTTGTAAGCAAAATGGGGGAGACGAACTATTTTGACTCTCCTGAAAATTTACTTCTTAAGTTTAGGTACACTTTTCTTCAAAACTATAAAATATATCAACACGATTTTTGTTTTGCTTTAAAAGTGGTATCGATACCTACCAATATGGCTGAGTTTATTTCCATATGTTGAGGGGCGGGTTTAAAAAACAAGTATAAATAACTCGAAAAATGTTCATGTTTTTTTTTCATGTCATAATTCTGAATCCAATTAATAGTTTTCTAGTAAAGTGTACCTAAAAATCACTTTTTTCTAATGGAAAACGGCTCCCTTAAGTAATCTTCATAGCAACAATGATCTGATCTTATATTAGCAGATTTTAATTTAATATGGTTTAATTTCAATAAATTAATTTAGTTTAAGGTAATTTAAGAATGTACAGATTGTGTTACATTATTGCAAATTGGGATTTCCCGTAAATAAATAAATAAATTTAAAACAGTATATTAAAAAACGAGTTTAATACGCGCGTTTTTTTGCACTCGTCCAAGTTTAGAAAACGACGAGCGTAGCGAGGAGTTTTCTAATGGACAAGGGCGAAAAAAGGCCTTATGAACGGGTTTTTTACAGTATGTTTTCTATTTCGCTCCTTTTATTCCATTTCTAAATTTAAAAAAAAATTACCTGCGAAGACCTCGCGTATGTTCTGCAGTTTGGAGGGTAGGAGAGGGTATAACTACCGCCCTTCATATTTTCTTAAACATAACCCACAAACTCATTTTTATTAACAGTTGTTAATTCACTGATGAAGTGCCAAAATTGGTATTACATAAAACATAGGCCTATAGGTTGTGTTTAATAGAATACTAAGGGTAGTGGGTGGGCCCTATCCTACAATCCAACCAGTATAACATAATCCAGGGTTTCTACAAATTAATGGATTAATAAAATAAAAAAAATAAAAAACAGAAAGTCATTTTAATGACTATTTCGTGGTTTTCCACCTGTGAAACCCTCACTTATGTTCTTATTAAATTATACCAAAATTTAGGGATGGAGTGTTAATAGTTTTCACAGAAACGTAATTTAGCATTTATTCTTAGCAAATTTGAAAAGTTTCAAATTGATGGCATTTGTTTTTCTATTTTTTCCAAGTCATTAAAATTATTACATTTATTTAAAACTTTACGCTCTGTTCTCAATAAATTATTCTAAAATTTAGCGATTAAGTGTTAACATTTTTAACAGAAATGAAATTTGGCAGTCATAATAAGCAAATTTGAGAAGTTTGAAGTCGATGGCAATTGTTTTTATATCTTTTCCAAGTCGCTAAAATTATTACATTTTATTCAAAACTTCACGCTCTGTTCTCTTTAGATTATTTCAAAATTTAAGCATGAAGTGTTAATAGTTTTTACAGAAATGTTGGCAGTCATAATAAGCAAATTTGAGAAGTTTCAAGTCGATGGCAATTGTTTTTATATTTTTTTCCAGTCATTAAAATTATTACATTTTTTCAAAACTTTACCCTCTGTTCTCATTAAATTATTCCAAAATTTCGGGATGAAGTGTTAATAGTTTTCACAGAAACGTAATTCGGCATTCGTTATAAGCAAATTTGAGAAGTTTCAAGTCGATGGCAATTGTTTTTATATTTTTTCCAAGTCATTAAAATGATTACATTTTTTCAAAACTTTACCCTCTGTTCTCATTAAATTATTCCAAAATTTCGGGATGAAGTGTTAATAGTTTTCACAGAAACGTAATTCGGCATTCATTATAAGCAAATTTGAGAAGTTTCAAGTCGATGGCAATTGTTTTTATATTTTTTTCAAGTCATTAAAATGATTACATTTTTTCAAAACTTTACCCTCTGTTCTCATTAAATTATTCCAAAATTTCGGGATGAAGTGTTAATAGTTTTCACAGAAACGTAATTCGGCATTCATTATAAGCAAATTTGAGAAGTTTCAAGTCGATGGCAATTGTTTTTATATTTTTTTCAAGTCACTAAAATTATTCCATTTTTTTTAAATTTTACGCTCTGTTCTTATTAAATTATTCCAAAATTTAGGGGTAAAGTGTTAATAGTTTTCACAGAAACGTAATTCGGCATTCATTATAAGCAAATTTGAGAAGTTTCATGTCGATGGCAATTGTTTTTATATTTTTTCCAAGTCACTAAAATTATTACAATTTTTCGAAACTTCAGGCTCTGTTCTCTTTAAATTATTTAAAAATTTAAGGTTGAAGTGGTAATAGGTTTCACGGAACCATAAATTGGCAGTCATTGTAAGCAAATTTGAGAAGTTTTAAGTCGATAGTAATTGTTTTTATATTTTTTTTAGTCACTAAAATTATTAAAATTTTTTAAAACTTCAAGCTCTGTTCTCATTAAATTATTCCAAAATTTACGAATGAAGTGTTAATAATTTTCACAGAAACATAATTTGGCAGTCTTTATAAGCAAATGTGAAAAGTTTTAAGTCGATAGCAATTGTTTTTATATTTTTTACAAGCCACTAAAATTATTACAATTTTTTAAAACTTCAAGCTTTGTTCTCATTAAATTATTCCTAAATTTACGAATGAAGTGTTAATAATTTTCACAGAAAAATAATTTGTCAGTCTTTATAAGCAAATTTGAGAAGTTTTAAGTCGATAGCAATTGTTTTTATATTTTTTCCAAGTCACTAAAATGATAACATTTTTTTCAGAAGTGCACGCTATGTTCTCATTAAATTATTCAAAAATTAAGGGATGAAGTGTTAAAAGTTTATACAGAAACTTAATTTAGAAGTCATAATACGCAAATTTGAGAAGTTTCAAGTCGATGACAACTGTTTTTATATTTTTTCCAAGTCACTAAAATTATTAGATTTTTTTTTTTAAACTTCAGGCTCTGTTCTCGTTAAATTTTTCCAAAATTAAGCGATGAAATGTTAATAGTCTTCACATAAACGTAATTTGGCAGTTATTAAAAGCAAATTTGAGAAGTTTCAAGTCGATGGCAATTATCTTTTATATTTTTGCCAAGTCACCAAAATTATTACACTTTAAATCAATCTGGAGATTCTATTGTTAAGATAATTAGGTTTATATGGTATTAAATTGAAATATAGTTATAACCGGTATTAACCGTTATTTAATTACAATTCTCGACAACGAAAACGATGTATTTTGTGTGAGAACGTAAAGAAAAAAAAAACGAACGAAATATTTTTCGTTTTTAGTCCCAGCTTGGTACACAAATAAACATTTCTATACTCTATACTATAGAGTTGAGTATTATAGCATTTATCGAATTTCAATTTAAAAATATTTACCAACTCGACTTCCTGGCACTATCCAATTATAAATTCTTCTGAGGGATGTCCATCAATCCTGAAAATAAAAATAAAGTATTATTAATGTGATTTTTTAAGTGGTCATGTCGTTTCCTTAGGTTGATGAAGTATTGTCATCTAATAGAATATCGACATGGACGATTGCCCTTTCGGGATTGAAGAAATGAAAAATTGTTTTACAACTTGTATGTATTGTAAATACACCTATTTTTTTAAATCCTTTGCGCATTCCACAAATACTACTAAAACACACAATTTTGTTATTTTCTTAACATCAACTCTGTGTTGACATATCAATCAATGATTTACTTTAATCAAATAGCTTTTCTTAAATTTACTACGGTAAGTTTCTTTTGTTCAAATAATGTCTAACAAAAATGTCTTACTCGCCAAGATTTATTTGGACTGGGAAGGTTTTTTCTAAATGGTTTTAATTAACTTTTAAATTATGTTATTTGCCCTCTCGTGAACTAATCATATCTATCACACATGTATGTTCTTTTTACACTTTTTTATACTTTTAATATTTTCTATACTGACTGTTACACATTCTATTTTGTATAAATAGCACTAATTTTTAGGGTAATTTGTGTATTGCGATATATATTGACTTTTTCTTATTTATGTACTTACTTATATTCTCTTGTAATATTTGTCAGTAAATCCTTAAGAAATAAACATTATTATTATTATTATTATTAATAATAATAAAGTGATTATGATTGCACGTTGATTTTAAAGAGTCATAAAACAATACAACTTCACAAAATAAAGCAAAACCGATGATGGAAGAGAAGACTTTTTCTTGGTTGAAATATTTACATAATAGGAGTGATTGTTCAACAAGATGCAAAATAACCTGGTAGGTTGCCAACATCCGGCACAAGAGGAAAAAGCAGATAATACTTATGTGCATATGTTTAAATTCGCTGCACCCTATCGTAACGTATGCTGAAAATCATCAAACAGTTGTGTAACAGATGCAAGTAAAAATTGCATGTGGTTAAAGTGCAGTTCGTGACAGGAAATACAACAAACGTCTTTCAATATAAATTATATTTTACGTGGAGATATCCCTGCTAGTATGCATATTATTATTCAGTTAGAGATTGATATCGCAATAGAAAACATTTCCGAAGAAAATTACACGATAAATGCTCCCTCACATGTAAGCAATTTCATGAATGTTATCGAGTATTATTGATTGAAAAACAATATTTTTTTAATATTCAAGAAAAAGTATAAAATATTGTTTTTGTATAGCATAGAATAGATATTTATTCATCGGGCACTTCTTCAACCCAGAAAAAAATAATTTCTCCGTAAGTCGCAGAAATCCGTACCTCGCGATTTTAATCTCGATTTTTGACAAAGTTTGCAATCAGCCATAACTAAATAAAAAATCTTATTCTTATCACTAATAAAGGTACTTTCATGAACAAAAGTCAAAAAAACGTTAAGGGCACTCCTTCAACCCAGAAAAAAATAATTTCTCCGTAAGTCGCAGAAATCCGTACCTCGCGATTTTAATCTCGATTTTTGACAAAGTTTGCAATCAGCCATAACTAAATAAAAATTCTTATTCTTATCACTAATAAAGGTACTTTCGTAATCAAAAGTCAAAAAAACGTTACGGCCACTCCTTCAACCCAGAAAAACATAATTTCTCAGTAAGTCGCAGAAATCCACATTTCGCGATATAAATCTCGATTTTTGACAAATTTTGCAATCAGCCATAACTAAATAAAAATTCTTATTCTTATCACTAATAAAGGTACTTTCATAAACAAAAGTCAAAAAAACGTTACGGGCACTCCTTCAATCCAGAAAAAAATAATTTCTCCGTAAGTCGCAGAAATCCACATTTCGCGATATTAATATCCATTTTTGACAAAGTTTGCAATCAGCCATAACTAAATAAAAATTCTTATTCTTATCGCTAATAAAGGAACTTTCATAAACAAAAGTCAAAAAAACGTTACGGGCACTCCTTCAACCCAGAAAAAAATAATTTCTCCGTAAGTCGCAGAAATCCACATTTCCCGAAATAAATCTCGATTTTTGACAAAGTCTGCAATCAGCCAAAACTAAATAAAAATTCTTATTCTTATCACTAATAAAGGTACTTTCATAAACAAAAGTCAAAAAAACGTTACGGGCACTCCTTCAACCCAGAAAAAAATCATTTCTCCGTAAGTCGCAGAAATCCATATTTCGCGATATAAATCTCGATTTTTGGCAAAGTTTGCAATCAGCCATAACTAAATAAAAATTCTTATTCTTATCACTAATAAAGATACTTTCATAACCAAAAGTAATAAAAACGTTACGGGCACCCCTTCAATCCAGAAAAAAATAATTTCTCCGTAAGTCGCAGAAATCCACATTTCGCGATATAAATCTCGATTTTTGACAAAGTTTGCAATCAGCCATAACTAAATAAAAATTCTTATTCTTATCACCAATAAAGGCACTTTCATAAACGTTACAAAAACGTTACGGCCACTCCTTCAACCCAGAAAAAAAAAATTATCCGTAAGTCGCGAAAATCCACTTTGTAAATTTCTGCGACTTACAGAGAATTTTTTTTTGTTGAAGGAGTGCCCGTAACGTTTTTTTGACTCTTGATTATTAAAGTAGTTGTATTAGTGATGAGAATAAGCATTTTTATTTATTTATGGCAAACTTAAAAAAAAACTTTTTTTAAAGGGGTGAAAAAATATAAAGGGTTAAAATTAAGGGTTGATTCTTTTTGTGCTATTAATTTCGACCTTACCTAATGGTATGGTTAACTTCTTTTTCGAATTGCTTTTCTTTTCTCCGAGATATGAATTTTTAAAATCTATTGCTGGATCTATTGCTAACTTCACACCCGTCAAAAATATACATAGTTGCAGTGGACGTGATGGTTAAAAATAACATTATGTTTAAAAACAAGTAGTTACATAATATTTTTTTTAATAGGTAACACGGATGACCATGAGTGTAATAAAAACCTAATGTTTGTCGTTGACGGGAAAGAATAATTAATGCGTTATTATTGTTTTTAATAAAAATGTGTGTTGCCAGATAGTGGCATGAAAATGCATAAATGTTACGGTGTTAAAGACGCGATGGCGTGTCTATACTTAATAATCTATTAGTCATATTTTACCTTAATTCAAGCACCGGCGCTATTGTAAAAGTAAACATGGAAAACTTTTACTACAATCCCTGCGGTAAAATGTTTACCTTACTTTTACTCGTACCATTTTTATATTAAAAGTACGCTCATTAATATGTATTAAGGTTCTAATACTATTTACCCATATAAGGACGTAATGCATACCATTAAAAAAGACACGAGACACATTTTGCATAATTAAACTTGTAAATTTAAAGCACATTCTCATTACGTATGCATTTATGTACAAATGTAATTATGTGTTATGTATTGTATGTTCCAGCGTAGAAATTAAAAAAAAAATAACAGCAGATGAAAACTGTTAATATTATTAGGGACCCTATGACAAATTATTTATTTAGATATTTTTATTTAAAACATAACAAAAGTAACACATAAAATTTCTTATGTAGACAACCCGGCTGATTGTAAATCGTAATGCGACAGCAAATGTCACTTCGTAGAACAAAATTAAATATCCGCCATTATGATTTCATGACAAACCATTGAGTAAGGCACCAAATCATTCAGCTTAAAAAGCTTTAAAAATAATGCACGAAGACCGATACTGTCAAATAATTAGGGGAGCCAATATTTGAACATTTCAAATTTTACATGTAAATTCCTATGGCCCGTTTCGCAATTCAACACCCTGTATGTAAGCGCATGCTTTATCCCCCCATTACGATGCGCTTGTATACCGGGTGTTTCAGACCACCCGTCCCAGGCCTTTTTCTCGAGAACGTGACGTCATAGAGCGTCGCGAAAAAATATCATTACCAATGCCTACCCGAAGAATTTAATGGAGGTAGTTTCGACTTCCGGAAGTTACCGGAAGTAGGCGCAACTTCAATATTTTAAATGCGAACCTAGGTCATGTATGGTATCTTTGGCTTTGACGTATTTTAAAAATAACAGATAACATTTTTTGTAAATAAACGAATTAAACATTAAAAGCTTAAAGTTGCCCAAAACCGCAATATGAAAACAAAATAAACACAAAACATTTAAATACCAAAAAGTGTTTTTTTTTATAATAAATGCTCAAGTGTCTTCCTACTTGATTGGTGCATTTTTGTAACCGTACTCGGACGTGGTTGACAGCCCGTAACACCACATTTCCACTTATTATACGGCAGGCATTCCGGATCCTATCCTTCATGCTGTCCCTCGTGGTTGGATGTTCTTTATATACCATGTCTTTAATACGTGCCTACAAGAAGAAATCAAGAGGTGTTAGGTCAGGCGAACGAGCTGGCCATGAAACCAGACCTCCTCTTCCAATCCAACGGCCAGGAAAGATACTATTAATGGTTTCGCGAGCCACTCTCGAATAATGAGCTGGGCAACCGTTTTGTTGCAGCCACATTCTTAAACGGGTTGCCAATAGAACATCGCTTAAGAGTTCATAAAGTATGTTCTCTATGAAATCTTTATACATTATACCCTTTAAAGACTCTTCGAAAAAATGTGGTCCAAGTATTTGGTCTCCTAAGATGCCACACCAGACATTAAGGCTCCAAATATGTTGGTTGTTTTCTTCGCGTAGCCAGTGAGGGTTTTCGCGAGACCAGTAATGCGCGTTGTGAATATTAACATTTCCATTATTCTTGAATGTTGCCTCATCTGACCAAAGAATTCGACGGTGGAAGCTCTGATTTTTGTTCAACAACCATCCACAAAAATCCAATCGGTCCTGAAAATCGCGTGCCCCAAGTTCTTGGTGTAAATAAATATGAAAAGGATGGAATTTGTTTTTGTTTATGATTCTCCACGTTGTTGTATGACTAATCCCAGCATCGATTGAGAGTCTTCTAGTGGATGTATGTGGGTCAATACTAATAGCAGCAATGATATCAGGTGCTCTTTCGTTCTGCACACGTTGCTTAACACGCTGGTTTTTATTATGGCTTGGTTGTATTTCACCAGACGTCTTAAGTCGATGGGCTAGGCGACGAAATATCTTTCATAACTGACGAGTTCGTTGAGGGTATCGTTCAGCATATAGCCGCTCAGCCGCACGATAATTTTGATGACACACCCAAAACCATCAGCATATCTAACCCTTCTTAATTTGAAAACACCATATTTACAAACAAATATTACTGTCAAATAATAAATTTGATTGCGGGTAGCGTCGTTAGCAACCCATAAACAATTATAAAATTATGGATTATTAATGCCTATGGTAATTAATCAATGATTTTGTATGCATCAACTAATTAACTAATCTTATAAATACATGGTCGATGAAATGAAAATTATGAACTGGCTACAGGTAAGTATCGTTACGTTTATAAGAAAATAAAGCTAAATCAGCTGTTTTCGTGATATGTGCACGTCGTTTTAAAATTTTGCAACAAGCCAACTTGATAAAAATTTAATTATAAAATCTGGCCAATCTGCCCGGGACTGGTTATTTGAAACATTCATTTTTATTTCATTACGCCTAACATTTAGAAATAAATTTTTCAAACAAAAGTTATTTATTTTTAAAATACCTATCCAATGATACCCCACTTGACCTAAGGTTCCCATTTGAAATTCTAAAGTTGAGTGTAGTTACACCTACTTCCGGTAACTTTCGGAAGTCGAAACTACCTCCATTAAATTTTTCAGGCAGGCATTGGTGGTGCTATTTTTTTTCTCGAAGCTCTATGACGTCAGGTTCTCGAGAAATAGACCTGGCACGGGTGGTCTGAAACACCCTGTATAATCAGTGATACCTACGCACAATCAGTATTACACCCCTAACGTGCTTTGGTTAAGATTTTTTGGCATTAGCTGCGTCTTTCCTGTGTTTAATAAGATTATCAATTTTCATTTCAAAATGGCAAGAAATGTTTAAAGCAGTAGGAATGTTACTAAATTTATTAAGAAAAAAGGTGCGATTCTTAATGAGATCTATATCACGGACTAGTTGACTTTCTAAAGGTGGAAGCCGAAAATTCTGTTTTTTTTTTTGAGGAAATGCTTAATACTAGTACGGATATGGACATTGAAAAAAAAATTGAACTGTTGAAGTAAACGTTGAAGAAGATACCAAAGATGTTCTTGATGTGACGGATACAAGTTTCCGTATCAATAGTGCCATAAAACAAATGTAAAGCGACCGAAAACGGTAGGGGTGCCGTAATGTGCACCCAATGAAATTGATTTGTGGCTCTACTTAGGGGCCGTTTAATATAACGCCCGGTGAATTGTTGGCGATGTTTTGTAACAAATCGCAAAGATTGATAAAAGAAACATACAAATATATTTTAATATCCAAAATTGAAGCACGTAAATATTAATTATTCCCATAAAATTACATCACTTAATGTTTATTGTGCTCATACATGCTGCAAAAAATTCCGAATTGTAGTCGAGTATCATAAGAATAACTTGGATGTAAAACTAAATGTTTATAGTAACTATGAAAATTACGACCATTCGCAACAATTAACAAAACACGTCACAAAAAATGAAAGGAAGTTAAGTTATTGGGCGAACATTTCAAAATTTCAAATACTTATAAAATAGCGAATTAAATTAAGCGAAAAAAAATATTCACAAAACAAAAAATCTGATTCAGGTAACAGAAGAATTAAATCACCAATGCTGCTTTTGACAAATCTGATGATGTATGCGATACAGGGGCGGCTCGTTATATAGAGCCAAGGAGCCATGGCACTACCTCTAGTTTCAAGCTCAGCAAGAATTTTTAATTGATTCTTAAAACACTTTTTCGCTAATTACTTTGGTCTAGGAAGATAAATAGTTCTTTCTTTTTTTTGTTGTCAAACATTGTATTTTTTAGCTGACAATAATGGTGCTTTGCAATTGTCAATAATGGTTTGTTACAGTTGTCAAGAATGATATTATAATATAAGCAGTATTTTTCGATTTTTTAATTGTCAAAAATGACATTTTTTAGCTGCCAAAAATTGTACTTTTTGTTGTAGAAAATTGTATTTTTAGCTAACAATAATGGCTTGTTGCAGTTGTCAAGAATGGTATCTTTCAGCTATTAAAATAGTATATTGTACAACGAGCATATAATGATGGCTATTACTCACGAGAACGATGTTTGCGGAACTAGCCGTAGGCGATTGGAGCAAATCGTTTGAGTGTATGTATGCGAGTTTTACACTATACTTTGTTCACGAAAATTAAAATCAAAATCAAAATAAAAAAAAAAACAAAAACAAAATCAAAATCTAAATTAAAATCGAAATTAAAGTAGTAATTACAATTACAATTGAAAAAAAAAATTAAATCAGTATTAAACAGGGTAAACAAAATATTATCATAAATCGCGTTCTGTGAATTAAAGCGCGAATTAGCGTGTTTAATGACCATATTAAACACGCAAATGCGTGTGCGTGTTTAATAAGCGTATTAAATATGCAAATGCGTGTTTAAGAAATTGAGTGTGAAATGTACCCCATTAATGCTGTCGATAGAATTAAATAATGCGCACATTATAACATTTTCGTGAACAAAATGTATTATTCAACTGTCGAAAATTATATTTTTCAGTTGTCAAAAATGTTATTTTTTAGCAGTTAAAAAAGGTATTTATCACCTATTAAAATGGTATTTTTCAGCTACTAAAAAAGGTATTTTTCGACATTTTTCATTTGTCAAAAATGGCATTTTTCAGCTGTCAAAAATTGTACTTTTTGTTATCAAAAATTATATTTTTTAGCTGACAATAACAGTTTGTTACAGTTGTCAATAATGGTTTGTTGTAATTGTAGAGTGGCATTTTTCAGCTGTTAAGAAGTCAAAGATGCAATTTTTCAGTCGTCAAAAATGTTTTTTTTAAGTATTTCTCACCTATTAAAATGTTATTTTCAGCTATCAAAAATAGCATTTTTCGACATTTTTTAAATTGTCAAAAATGTCATTTTTCAGCTGTCAAAAATTGTCTTTTTGTAGTCAAAAATTGTCTTTTTGTAGTCAAAAATTGTCTTTTTGTAGTCAAAAATTGTATTTTTTAGCAGGCAATAATGATATGTTACAGTTGTCAATAATGGTTTGTTGCAGTTGTCAACAATGGTATTTTTCAGCTGTTAAGAAGTGTATTATTCAACTGTCAAAAATGCGATTTTGCACCTATAAAATGTTATTTTTCAGCTATAAAAAGCAGCACTTTTCGACATTTTTCATAATTGTCAAAAATGGCATTTTTTGTGTTGTCAAAAATTGTATTTTTTAGCTAACAATAATGGTTTGTTGGAGCTGTTAATAATGGTTTGTTGCAGTTGTCAAGAATGGTATTTTTCAGCTGTTAAAAATTGTATTTTTCAGCTGCTGAGAAGAGTATTATTCAATTGTTAAAAATAATATTTTTCAGTAGTCCAAAATGGTACTATTCAGCTGTTAAAAAGGTATTTCTCACCTATAAAAATGGTATTGTTCAGCTATTAAAAGTAACATTTTTTGACATTTTTTAATTGTCAAAAATGGCATTTTACAGCTGACAAAAATTGTATTTTTCGTGTTGTCGGAAATTGTATTTTCTACCTGACAATAATGGTATGTTACAGTTGTCAATAATGGTTTGTTGCAGTTGTCAGGAATTGTATTTTTCAGCTGTTAAAAATGATATTTTTCAGCTGTTGAGAAGAGTATTATTCAACTGTTAAAAATAATATTTTTCAGTTGTTAAAAATGGTACTTTTCAGCTGTCAAAGAGGTATTTCTCACCTATAAAAATGGTATTGTTTAGCTATTAAAAGTAGCATTTGTTGACATTTTGTAATTGTCGAAAATGGCATTTTACAGCAGTCGAAAATTGTATTTTCTAGCTGACAATAATGGTATGTTACAGTTGTCAATAATGGTTTGTTGCAGTTGTCAAGAATGGTATTTTTCAGCTGTTAAAAATGGTGGTTTTCAGCTGTTAGAAAATGTATTATTCAATTGTCGAAAATTATATTTTTCAGTTGTCAAAAACGATATTTTTCAGTTTCAAAAACGATATTATTCAGCTGTCAAAAATGATATTTTTTAGCTGTCAAATATTATATTTTACAGCTCTCAACAATAGTGTTTCCCACCTATAAAAATGGTATTTTTCAGCATTTTTGGTATTTTTTTTTATTAAAATACCTTTTCTAGTAGCTGTCAAAAATTATATTTTTCAGCTGTCAAAAATGATATTTTTCAGCTGTCAAATATTATATTTTTCAGCTGTCAAAAATGATTTTTTCTAACTGTTAACAATGGTATTTCCCACCTATAAAAATTGTATTTTTCAGCTATCAAAAGCAGCATTTTTCGACATTTTTAACTGTCAAAAACGGCATTTTCATCTGTCAAAACTTGTATATTTTGTTGTCAAAAATTATTTTTTTTTGTTGTCAAAAATTGATTTTTTTAGCTGCCAATAACGCTTTATTTCTGATGTCGGGATTGGTATTTTTCGGCTGCCAAGAATGGTAGTCCCCTGCTGTCGAAAAGGGTATTTTTCAGCGGTCTCAAGTTGTATTTTGCAGTTGTAGAAAATGGTATTCTTCAGCTACCAAATATGCTATGTTTCAGCTGCCAAAAACAGTATTTTCAGCTAATAAAAATAGTAGCATATTTACATATCTCCTTGAGAATGACCTAAGGTCTAAACTAGTCGGACAGAAAAATAAAATTAGTGAAACAAAACCAAGTGTTTTAATTAATCAAATTATATAATTATGTTTCACCACGGGTTAAGTGAGAAATTAATTAATCATATAATAAAAATAGTGTTTTTCGACATTTTTGAATTGTTGAAAATTGTATTTTTCAGCTGTCGAAAGTAGTAAATTTTGCCACCGAAGCATGGGCGGCTCGTTATATAGAAGCCATGGCACTACCTGTAGTTTCAATCTCAGCAAGACTTTTTAATTAACACTTTTTCGCCAGTTACTTTGGTCAGGGAAGATAAATCGTTCTTTAATTCTTCAAAGAAGGAGAGGGGAAGGGGAGTATATTGTATAAGTGGCTCTACCATCAACATGTTCCACGAGCCGCCACTGATGCGATGGTATCAATGAGAAGGAATAATGAAAATTATTTACATACAGGGAGTAGAATTAATTCACGCACCATAGAGATTTCCATGTTAAATTGTCAATGTTTAATTATTGGCTCCCCAAATTATTTTAGAGAAAAAGTGGAAATCAATTTCTTGTAGAGAAAAAAATACTGTATACAACCATATCATTACTTATTTTTTTTTTACTTTCCATTCAAAGGAGAAATCGAGGAAATTAAGACTACAATTTTAGCAAAAATATGTGGTGCCTTGGAATTGTTGAAACAAAAATCCGTTGAACGTTCCAAAATTTGCGGACCATTGTGTTAACAGTAAAGTGGTTTACTGCACGTGCGCTATATAATAAGAGCAGAATAATTCCATTTTACCATTAGAATCTTATCATTCAACAAATTAATCATATTAACTCAGAATTACTTAAAATACGCCTAAATTTGTGATTAAAACATTAACGTGACAGCTAACTTTTAATTCACGGTTTATTGTTTCAGCAATTTCAAGGCACCACCTATTTTTGCTAAAATAGTAGTTTTAATTTCCTTGATTTCTCCTTTGTATGGAAAGTAAAAATGGTGATGTGGCCATCATGTTACTTTCTTCGATTATTTGATGGTATAATAGTAATTTATATTTATAGATTCATTCATTATTTCCAATATAAATCATATTTTAAATCGAGCGTTTCATATGATCGAATGGTAATGACGTTTGAAACGTTAAAATTATGAAAGGTAGAAATGACAAATAATGTTTCAAATTCTAATAATCTTTATAATAATAATAATAATAATATCAATTTATTCCCAACAGACAATTACAGCCTAAAAATGGAATTTTCGTAGATATATTACAAAATAGTATATATACATATATAAGCAAAACATAAATTTCAAAACAAATTTAGCTTAATATACAATCAGTTTTAAAAATATAAAATAAAACACAATGCAAAAACTAAAAACTAAAAAAAAAAAACTAAAAACAAAAAAAGAGTAGGTTTTCTGAAAAACTAAAAGTAAATTCTAAAAAAAGTCCTGAAAAAAATTTCTATAAATAGTCCTGATTAAAAAGGCCTAAAAGTCTAATAAAAATGCTGAACAAGTCTTGAAAAAGATTTCTAAAAATAGTCGTAATTAAAAAGTCCTAAAAAACTAATAAAAGTCCTGAACAAGAAAGTCTTGAAAAAAGTCCCGATAAGAAAGTCCTGAAAAAAGAGCCCTGGCAAAAAAATGGTCCTTTAAAAAGACCAGAAATAAAGTCCTAAAAAAAGAGTTCTGGAGAAACAGTTTTGAAAATAAAGTCTTGAAAAAAGAGTTCTGTTAAAAAATTGTTTAAAAGAGTCGTGAAAACAGGCCTGAAAAAAGTACTGCAAAAAGAGTCCTGAAAAATGAAGTCTTCATATAAAACACCAGAAATAAATGTCCTTTTGCGTGACAATATCCAGGGCATTACCAAACCGGCCATCAGGGATTTGGCCATCCTGAAATAAGTCCAAAAAATGGTGATGTGGCCATCATGTTACTTTCTCCGACTTGATGGTATCATTTATATTTACGCTTTCATGGTTTATTTTCAATTTAAATCATATTTTAAATGTACATCGAACGTTGTGTAAACTCGGATGAAACTGACGTTTAAAACGTCAAAATTATGAAAGATTATACTTCAAATTAAAAAACACAGTTTTCTCAAAAACTAAAGGGATTTAAAAAAAAACTTATTCTTTATAAGTTGTTCATTTCAGCATTCTCTACAATTATTATTAACATAAATTTGCTGTAACTATTATCGTTTTATAATTATAAACTAAAAATTAAAAAAAAGTAATAAATTTTTTTCTCGAATAAAAATAATTTTATGAAAAATGTTTTCAAGCAAAAGATGTTCATTTCTTTATTGTCTTCAATGTTTGTTTAAATGTTTTTGTGATATTTTTCATATTTAAGAAAATATTGGCAAAAAACAAAAAACAGTTCAGGTAAACAACCACTTCCGGTGTACGAAATTTTACCAAAAGCTTTTCAGTTCTTCAAATAAAACGTATGTTCAAAGTTTCATATCAATTGCTCTATTAGTTTTTAAGATACAGCGCGCACAGACAGACACACAACACACACACACACACACACACACACACACACACACACACACACACATACAGACACACACACACGCACGCATGCACACACAGACACACAATTTTTTTTTCCAGAAATTGTTGAAATGGCATCTAGGGACCTCAAAACGGATATTTCCGTAAAAAAAAAATTTTGAAAAAAAAATCACGATCATAATACTTTCTCATACTTCGTAACGGAGAAAGTAAAAAATAAGTAAAGAGACCGTTGTGTAGAGTATTTTTTTCTCTACAAGAAACATTTTTTCACTTTTTCTCTAAAATAATTTGGGGAGCTAATATTAGTGCATTAAGAATTTAACGTGGGAATCCCTATGGTGCATAAACCTATTCTCTACCCTGCATGTGTAGTGATCCCTTGATGGTCGTTATATTAACCAAAGAACAAATTTAATTTATTAAAAATTGGTTGTCCAATCCCGATGTTCCTGTACTCTATATCGATGCGACTGGTTCAATTATAAGGAAGCCAAATATCATGTCCAAGAGCATTTTGTATTATGCTGGTATTATAAGGTATACACAACAAACATTATTATCGTTTTTTGAATTTATTTCGTATCGTCATGATAAAGCCACTTAATTGCGGATATTATTGCATGAAGCACAATATTTGACCATGCTTTAATATTTTAGTAAGGCAATTATAAATGCAAATGTTGATTCGTGAAATCAATATTTAAATATTATTTGTTCACGAAAATGTTATAATG
Source organism: Ocypus olens (assembly GCA_910593695.2). Taxonomy (NCBI): domain Eukaryota; kingdom Metazoa; phylum Arthropoda; class Insecta; order Coleoptera; family Staphylinidae; genus Ocypus; species Ocypus olens. Next base: position 12,543,311 of record OU343053.1, on the reverse strand, counting down.
TGCGCATTATTTAATTGTATGGGCAGCATTAATGGGGTGGGGTACATTTAACACTCAATTTCTTAAACACGCATTTGCGTGTTTAATATGGTTATTAAACACGCTTATTTAATTCACAGAACGCGATTTATGATAATATTTTGTTTACCCTGTTTAATACTGATTTTAATTATTTTTTTATTTTGTTTTTGATTTTAATTTTGATTTTAATTTTCGTGAACAAAGTATAGTGTACAACTCGCATATAATGATGACTATTAATCACGAGAACGCCTACGGCTCGTTCCGCAAACATAGTTCTCGTGATTAATAGTCATCATTATATGCTCGTTGTACAATACACTATTATTCATATTTATACAAAAAATGAACCCGTGAATAATTGAATAATTTTAAATATATGCTGTGCACACTTCATGCGCATCGTTACTAAAGATTTAAAAAGGTATTTTCCGTAATATACAGTAAGCGTATAAAAAATATCTTGCAAACTATGAAAACAATACATTTTTTAATTAACTTAAAAAAAACAATGAATCAATAAACTTGGAAGATGATACCTCATATGAACGTAATAAATTCCATTCCAAAATGTTTAACGATGCCTTCTGTCGCAGGTGCAATCCAATTTGCTAATGTGGACAAATATTATTACGGAAGAACGTAAGGCTGACTTAATATAGTTAAGAATCAAATTTTAAAAGATCATCACCAGAAGTGTTCACGGTTCGTTAGAAAACTATGCGTATACCTTATAGTCGAATATAGACGACTCACATTTAATGTGAAGAGGAAACGTTGCGCATCCAAACGGAAAATAATTCCTGACTTGAGGGCCGAAGAAACATGGTTGAAAAAAATTATAATCGGAGCAAATTGAAAGAACAACAATCTAATTAAATTGCTATTACAACTGCAGACAAAACACTCGTAGTTCCATTTGGTTTCAAACAAACATATAAAATACAGAATTTCCCAGAACTAAAATATAATACACTCGGCGTCAAAAAAAGCGCCACTCGAAAAATCGCGAAAAAACTCGATTTTTCAAACCGTCGTAACTTGGTTCAATTTGGTCGAAAATCGATTAATCTTTCAGTTTGGGAAAGATTAAAGTTTTATCTTTAAGAATGTGTAGTTGATTTTGACCCCAAGTTAAACCCCCCCCCCCCGTAACAACGTGATGGAAAAAAATGTTTTTTATGTAAAAAAATTGTCCAACTTTGACAAGCTGTACCGTGCGCAAAAAAAATCGGCGGGAAATTTCACCACAATGGTAGAAAAATTTAATCAATTTCCTGCAAATGCCTTAAAAATTCGAGTCGTTTCAATGATTTGGAGCAAAGTTATGAATTTTTGAAAAAAAAATGACATTTTTCCCTTTTTACTTTCTCCGTTACGAAGTACGAGAAAGTATTGTGATCGTGATTTTTTTTTCAAAAATTTTTTTTACGGAAATATCCGTTTTGGGGTCCCTAGATGCCATTTCAACAATTTCTGGAAAAAAAAATTTGTGTCTGTGTGTGTGTGTGTGTGTCTGTCTGTGTGCGCGGTATCTCAAAAACTAATAGAGCAATTGATATCAAACTTTGAACATACGTCTGATTTGATAATCCGAAGAACTGAAAAGCTTTTGGTAAAATTTCGTACACCGGAAGTGGGTGTTTGCCTTAACTGTTTTTTGTTTTTTGCCAATATTTTCTTAAATATGAAAAATATTACAAAAACATTTAAACAAACATTGAAGAAAACAAAGAAATGAACATCTTTTGCTTGAAAATATTTTTCATAAAATCATTGCTATTCGAGAAAAAAATTTATTAATCTTTTTAAACTTTTTGGTTTATAATTATGAAACGATAATAGTTACAGCAAATTTATAATTAATAATTTATTTAAATTATGAACAACTTATAAAGAATAAGTTTTTTTCGAAATCCCTTTAGTTTTTGAGTAATCTGAGTTTTTGAATTTAAATTATAATTTTTCCATCTTTCATAATTTTGACGTTTTAAACGTCAGTTTCATCCGAGTTTACACAACGCTCGATGTACATTTAAAATATTATTTCAAATGAAAATAAACCCTGAAAACGTAAATATAAATGATACCATCAAGTCGGAGAAAGTAACATGATGGCCACATCACCATTTTTTGGCATTAACTTGAGTAATTTTGCACCAAAACCGATGAACTTTTGCAGTCTGAACAGTCTTAAATTTTCTCTTCAATGTCATGTGAATTGTTTTGTTGCTAAAACGATTCCACCCCCTAAAGGAAAAAAAATGTTTTTGAAATTTTTAAATGTGCAAATTTGGTTTCTTGTACCGTGTGCAAAAAAAAAATCGTGAACTCAATCGGTTAGCATGGCAATTAAGTTCAATCATTTTCCTCCAATTTTCTACAAAATTCAAGTCGATGCGATGATTTGGTGCGAAGTTATGCAGTTTTGAAAAAAAAATACATTTTGCGCCTTTTTGGCCATAACTAGGCAAATTTCGCACGAAATTCGATGGAATTTTGCGATCTAAGAAGTTTTCGACTTTCGTGACCCCCTGAAAACCCCTACAAAAAGTATTTTGGATTGATAAAACATGTTAAATTTTTACAATTTGTTTTCATTTTCAATGTCTTTTTTTTTCAAAAATTAATAACTTTGCTCAAAATCATCGAAACGACTCGAATTTTCAAGGCATTTGAAGGAGATTGTTTAAAGTTTTCTGCCATTGTGGTGAAATTTCCCGCCGATTTTTTTTGCGCACGGTACAGCTTGTCAAAGTTGGATAATTTTTTACATAAAAATTTTTTTTTCATCGCGTTGTTGCGGGGGGTTGGACTTGGGGTCAAAATCAACACCCATTCTTAAAGATAAAACTAGAATCGTTCCCAAACTGAAATATTCATCGATTTTCGACCAAATTGAACCAAGTGGTTCAACGACGGTTTAAAAAAACGAGTTTTTTCGCGATTTTTCGAGTGGCGCTTTTTTTGACGCCGAGTGTATATTTCGTCTGTTTCGTTTATATATCCCTGTAATTTTTAATTCTAATTGAATCTGGCTGCTTTGTACGATTTCAAGATCTGATTATGTCCTATCGGGAATACGCCAGCAGTTGGAAATGTCGGGACCGAACAAATCCTGCCACGCCTTCCTGAAATGATACAAAGCTCCCCTTTCGCCAATTTATTGATTGCCCGATTACTGGAAAAGCAATCAATTACCATTACTGCTAATTAACACGTCGTGGTCTTAACAAAATGTACAGTTATTAATACCTGGTAGACTTTATGGTCATCGGGTGACCGCAATGATGTGCGATCAATTGTAATTTAGCTTGTTTTTTCGCCTTTTGGAAGTTGTAATTTCCACGAATTTACGGTGTGAACAGTTAAGCTAGTTAAGGCATATCACGTTCTCAGACAATTCCCATGTAGAAAAATTCACGTACCGGTATGCTTCTGTATTGCGGTAAGAATTAAAAAGGTTTCTTTCCAATATAACAGTTTCGTGAGGTATTAAACATTAGCTGCGTTCAGGGGCGGCTCGTTATGTACAGCCAAAGAGCCATGGCACTACCTGTAGTTTCAAGCTCATCAAGAATTTTTAATTCATTCTTAAAACACTTTCGCCAGTTACTTTGGTCTAGGAAGATAAATCGTTCTTTTTTTTTCTTAAAAAAAGGAGGTATAAGTGGCTCTACCATCGACATGTTCCACGAGCCGTCACTGATCATAATACAACAAGTTTTGAATAATTTTTGTAACGGGCAAGTCTGCACTTGTCATAGTTTTGGAAAAATTCGTAATCTTTTATTTTTGTTGCAAATAACGCGTTTTATTAACTTCGCGCTTAAATTTCTCAATAATTGAATGTTTTCATTTTTTTTAAGAACATTAAAATACAATCAGTTTTGAATAATTTTTGTAACCGGCAAACCTGCACTTGCCATGTTTCGGCAAAATTCATAATCTTTTGTTTTCGCTGCAAAAAATGTTATTTCTCATCTTAGCGCTCAAATTTCTCAGATATTGATCGATCGATGTTTTAATTTTTTCATAGAACATCAAAATACAACAAATTTCAAATAATTTTTGCAATGGACAAGTCAGCACTTGCCATAGTTTTGGCAAAATTCGTAAAGTGTTATTTTCGATGCAAATAATGCGTTTTGATTAACTTTGCGCTTAAATGTTTTGAATAATTATTTTTTTAATTTTTTCAAAAAAAAACATAAGAATTAAATCAATTTTGAATACTTTTTATAACGGGTAAACATGCACTTGCCATAGTTTGGGCATAATTCATAATCTTTTCTTCTCGTTGCAAAGAAATTCTATTTCTCATCTTCGCGCTCAAATTTCTCAAAAATTGATCAATCGATGTTTCTATTTTTGCACATAACATCAAAATACAACAAATTTTGAATAATTTTTACAATGGACAAGTCTGCACTTGCCATAGTTTTGGTAGAATTAATAATCTTTCGTTCTTGTTCCCAAAAAATGCTATTTCTCATCTTGGCGCTCAAATTTCTCAAACATTGATCAATCGATGTTTCTATTTTTTCATAGAACATCAAAATATAACAAATTTTGAATAACTTTTGTAATGTACAAACCTGCACTTGCCATTGTTTTGGCAAAATTCGTAAGCTTTTATTTTCATATTTTCAAATAATGCGTGTTATTAAACTCGAGCTTAAATTTCTCGAAAATTTATGAAAGATTGTTTGAATTTTTTCAAAAAACATACAAATCCAATCAATTTTGAATAATTTTTGTTATGGGCAAATCTGCACATATCATACTTTTGACAAAATTCATAATATTTTGTTCTCGCTGCAAGACGATGTTATTTCTCATCTTAGCACTCAAATTTCTCAAAAATTCGTCAATCGATGTTACTATTTCAACATCAAAATCCAATCAATTTTGAATAATTTTTGTAACGGGCAAATCAGTACATACCATAGTTTTTACAAAATTCATAATCTTTTGTTCTCGCGGCAAGAAGATGTTATTTCTCATCTTAGCATTCATCATCAATCGATATTTCTGTTTTTCGTAGAATATCAAAATACAACAAACTTCAAATCATTTTTGGAATGGACAAGTCTGCACTTGCTTTGGAAAAATTGTTTTTTTTTATTTTCTCTGTAAATAATGCGTTTTATTAACTTTGTGCCAAAATTTCTCGAAAATTTATCGAAAAATGTTTCATTTTTATCAAAGAACATAAAAATGTAATCAATTTCGAATAATTTTTTTAATGAGAAAATCTGCATTTTTTCCAGAGTTTTGACAAAATTCATAATCTGTTGTTCTCACTGCAAAATTGCTATTTCTCATCTTAGGGCTCAAATTTCTCAAAAATTAATAAATCGATATTTCTAATTTTTTATGGAACATCAAAATACAACAAATTTTGAATAATTTTTGCAATGGGCAAGTCAGCACTTGCCATAATTTTGACAAAATTCGTAATCTTTTAATTTCCTTGCAAAAATGCGTTTTATTGACCTCGTGCTTAAATTTCTGGAAAATGTATCAAAAAATGTTTTCATTTTTTTCAAAGAACATAAAAATACAATCAATTTTGAATAATTTTTATAATGGGCAAACCTGCACTTGCCATAGTTTTGGCAAAATTCATAATCATTTGTTCTCGCTCCAAAAAAAAAAGTTATTCTCATTTCGGCGGTCAAATTTCTCAATTGATCAATCGATGTTTTTTCATAGAAAATCAAAATACAACAAATTTTGAATAATTTTTGCAATGGGCAAGAATGCAGTTGCCACAATTTTAGAAAATTTAGTAATCTTTTATTTTTGCTGCAAAAAATCCGTTTTATTAAACTCGTGCTTGAATTTTTCGAAAATTTATCAAATAATGTTTTCATTTTTTCAAAGAATTTTTGTAACGGGCAAACCATAGTTTTGACAAAATTTATAATCTTTTATTTTCACTGCAAAAATTGATCAATCGATGTTTCTATTGTTTCATAAAACATTAAAATCAGGGGCGGCTCGTTATACAGAGCCAAGGAGCCAGGGCAGTATCTGTAGTTTCAAGCTCAGCAAGAATTTTTAATTAATCCTTAAAACACAGTTACTTTGGTCTAGGAAGATAAATCGTTTTTTCTTTCTTCAAAATGAAAGGGGGGGGGGGGGGTATATCACCATATTCCACGAGCCGCCACTGGGTGCGTTGCATAAATTTAAAATAAAATTTCTTATAATTGAAGATTATCTAGTAGAGTTGTTTTTACATTTCTTAGAAATTATAAAGTAGAATGTATTTTGAGTAAATTTATTAGGTTTCAAATATTGTTTTTCTGTTTTTTTCTTTGCTTCCGAAGCACATCTTGAGAATGCCGATTTGTTCGATTCTCGGATGATTATTTCAAAATCTAGTGATAGATGATTTTGAGTTTTGTTTAGAATCGTGAAGTAAAGTGTATTTTGGGTTAACTTGTAAAGTTTCAAATATATGAGAATTGTTTTTCCGTTTTTTTTTTGCTTCCAAAGAAGTACACCTTGAAAATTAATCGCGAAGGAAAATGTATTTTGAGTAAATTTGGAAAGTTTCAAGTATGTGGCAATTGTTTTTCTGTTTTTTCTTTGCTCGCGAAGAAGCACATCTTGAAAATGACGATTTGATCGATTCTGAGATTTATTTGTTTATTAATTAATTAATTAATTTATTTATTTATTTATTTGTTACAAAAACCCAACAGACATTATGTCCAATTAAAGGGTCTACAAATATATACAATGTAATGTGTAATTTAAAACTAAACATATTATTACTAATAACAATAACAATGATGATGATGATTATGTTATTATAAAACTAACAAAAATTTATTCTACTATAGTTAATGATTTTAAAATTTTCAAAAGATCGCTTTTAAATTTAGATGATTATTTCAAAAGCTCGTGAGAGATGATTTTGAGTTTTGTTTATAATCGAGAAGTAAAATGTATTTTGAGCCAATTTGGAAAGTTTCAAGTATGTGTCAATTGTTTTTCTGTTTTTTCTTTGCTTGCGAAGCAGCACACCTTGAGAATGACGATTTGTTCGATTCTGGGATGATTATTTCAAAATCTAGTGAGAGAGGATTTTGGATTTTTAGAATCTTTAAGGAAAATGTATTTTGAATAAATTTGGAAAGTTTTAAGTATGTGGTAATTGTTTTTCTGCTTTTTCGTTGCTTGCGCAGAAGCAAATTTTGAGAACGGCGATTTGTTCGATTCTCGGATGAATCTTTGAGTGTATAGAATCGCGAAGAAAAATGTATTTTAAGTAAATATGAGGGTGGCAATTGTTTTTCAATTTTTGTTTTTGATTGCGAAAAAGCGTATCTTCTCGTCTATTTTCGATTAACACATTGGCTGCCAACAAGTTTTTTTGTAAAATGTCAAAAAAAGTTTTCTTCGTTTTTAAGTTTTATTTTATAAAATGAGTAAGAATATGCTTATTTAATTCATTTTGATCCATTTTTTAGGCGAAATTGCGGCTTTTTTATGTACTCACTGTCAGTCATTGGTGACCGACGTGGCCTCATTGGAATACTTTAGTGTCAGTCACCGGCGACTGACAAAGCGGTCAACTTGTTAATTATTTTAAAATCTAGTAAAGTAGTATTTTGGGATTTTTGCAAAATTGTGAAATAGACTGTATTCTGCATACTTTTTTTTACATTTCAAGTATGTGGCAATTGAATCGCTATTTTTTCTTTGCTTGTGAAAAAACACATCTTCAGAATGGTGATATGGTTTGTTCTCGTATGATTATTTAAAAATCTAGTAGTGAGGTATTTTTAGAATTGTGCAGAATCGTGAAGTGAAGAATGTATTATGAGTAATTTTTTTTTAAATATTTTTTCAATAAAATTTTCAATCGCACGATGTTACTTTATGTTCTTCTTTGATTATATTAAAATCTAGTGAAATGCCGTCTACTTTTTTAATTTAAATTTGACACCCTGTATATTTTTACATTTTCGAATAGATACTTTTCCAACAATTGCAATGATGTATGGTTCGGTGGGTGTGTGACTTGTAGTTTTTTAAATATTAAATAAAATAATTTTACATCGAGTTGGCTTTTTACATCTTTTTACACTGTTTTCTGATAAAACAATTTCGTGTTTTTTACGTTTTCTGTAACTGACAGATAGTATCCATGTGAAATATTAACATTGCTGTTCAATTTTGGGTGAACGTGAAAAAATTACTTTGTTAATGATGGTTAGTTTTAGAGATTGATGGAGATCTCCACAAGATGCATGTAATATTTTTAATACAACATTCCCTGAGAGCAATTCTAATATTTATAAATCAAAATTTTCAAGGGTTGAACAAAATTGTTATGAAATTCACAAATTTCAGTTTTTATTATTTTATTTATTATTTAAAAAAAAGTCCAAACCCTATATTATTGCAATTGTTGAAAGGGTGTCTATTTGAAAATGTAAAAAATACAGGGTGTCCCATTGAAACTAAAAAAGTTGAGGGTATTTCTGGTGAAACCGGAAGTACAGTAGTAACAAAATATGGCATCAGATGCGTTATGTGTCATTATACTTGTCTGCAAAGTTTCATAAATTTAGCCCTTTTTGTTTTAAAGATATTTACTTGGTTCCATACTTTATCCCAACCCTGTATACTAAATGCGTAAGGTCAAAATTTAGTTTTTTCAAATAACTGGAGAACCCTTATAGATAGCCATTTGAAATTTTCATGAAAAATCACAAATAATTCAAGACACCTACCATTAAAATTTCAATCTCCTCCGACCACCTCTTAAAAAAAGTGTTGCCAACCCCACAAAAAACATTATTTTTTTCAATTTTTATTTTTTTCCTAAAAGCCGAAAACGTCATCTGGAGCCCGTGAAATTCGCAATCTTCCATCTCACCCCATTACTACAGGGTAAATTTTTGAAAATCGATTTTTCGCGATGCAGAGGTTTGCGCCAAATGCTAAGGCTTTTTGGGTTTTCGAGTTGGAATGTTCGGATACGGCTCAAAAAATCTCAAATACATGGGGGCACAACGGCCACTTCTGTGCTGAGAGTGCTCCTCTCCGTTCGCGAGCTGCAACCCTTTCTCTGCAGTGGTCGCTTTTTTCGTGCTTCGGCGAGCGGGGCCGCGCCTCCTTTACAGTCGCAACTAGAATTTTCATTGAGATTTGTAGAACGAGTCCGTCTCTAGAGTTATTTAAAGAAAACCAGCCCCGCATTCAATAAAACAATTCTAGAGCAGCCATTTTTAATCCGACGCAAAAAATTTTACCGCCGTGCCATTCGGAATTTTATTCTGCGTCGAAAAGGTAGAAGCTTTATTTTTCGTGGAGCCCACCGTTTACAATCTACGGCCGATTTTCGATTGTTTTCCGGCAATTTTTCGAAGAATTTTTCAATTTATTTTTTTCGAAAATTAAAAATCTGACGACGGCATGTCAGTCGTCGATTAATTCCGTATCAAAGGTCCCCATAAAGTTTTTCGAACCGATTTTTAGTTTTCGAGATATGACGTTGTATATGGAAGGGGCAAGCGAAATTTAGCAGCGGGGCACAACATTTTTTTTGTCCGATTTAAAATCTGATTACACCACCGGAAAGCCCTTCTCAAGCCCAACAGAAAATCCAAATAAAATTTCTCGATCCGACCCCTCCTTCTAATTTTAAAAATTCATTAAACTTTTATTTATTTTGCCGGTAAATATTTTCGATCGTTTCAAAATGTATTTTTCTATTCCTTCTTAAATCACGAATCCAACGACGGATTATCATTGCGGTATTGCGTGTACGTAAAACAAACTTTGAATTTTTAAAATCGCCCAGTTATTGACCGAGATATGGATATTTGAATTATTGTCGTTTTTGAACGCTGAAAATTTTTCCCCGGAAAATCAATTTCGAGAAAAAAATATTTCCGGAAGGGTTAGAACAATGAAACTTTGGGAAATCATTAAGCGTTCCAAAGACCTCCAAACTTTGGTAACATTTCGGTCACCCCGTCAGCCGCATCGGCCGCAACGGGGTGCCAAAGACCGAAACAACCCCAATCAGTACCGCCCTAAATTCGGTTTGTAATGTGTATACGCTTCTCAGATGCTCACCAAATCATTTTTAGAGGCCCAAAGTTGATGAAAAAAAAATAAGCTTTTTCCTGTTAACGTCCGAGTGCTTTCCAAACAGCAAATTAAGAAATGCATTGATAGTGCATTGTCACATTTGACAGATGTCAGATTAAGAAACTGGGGTTACCACCAGATTACATTCTCGAAGTTCCTCAACGGGGTTTGAGCGAAACGATTCAAAATAATGTTTTTTTTTTTAATTTTTTCACCCCCTTTTCCACGGATGAGAGAGGTAGCGCTTCTGGACAATGAGGTGTCTATCAATTGTCATCGAATGAGCAAATTTCATCGTCCCCTTGATCCTCCCTATGGCCGTCGGGGCCTTCTCAAGAAATTATACAAGAAAATTCGGCACGGGCTTCTGGGTACATCCTGGACAATTTAAAACTATTCTATCCTTTCTAATCGTTCGCGATTTTTTTATGTGTCAAGGCACCAAATTTTTCATTTTTCATGAGTAAACCATCGGAAATTTGAGTGAAAATCGCATGACATGGATTCGGCTGAAATTTTCAAAGATACCTTTCGCCTGAAGGGGCACGACGTGGCAAGTATTTCATCTCTGTGGGCCCCCGTCCCGGGGCCCCGGCCTTAAAAGTGAACGATTCAAGATTATTTTTTGGGAGTCTTTATGCCTTTAGTTTTGACTTTGAAGAGTCTGTCGAAGCTCCATATTCACAAAGCATTCCCCTACAATATTTATGTTGGAACATTTTTTGATTTGACCACATTGTTTCTACCTGTTTTCAAGTTTCTGTCAGGGACGTGTTTTTTTCTATTCAAATTGAAGAGCTGAAATTTTTTAAGTTGGTAAAGGGCACAAAGAGCTTTCATCTTTATTTTTTTCAAAATTTTTAGGACCACCCCTACGCTCCATTTGCAGCTCCAGGGTTCGTATTTTTTTTAAGGACTTTTTTCTGCTTTTCAATTCGAAAAGCTTGAACTTTTAGGGATCGCAGAGGATACAACTGGCTTTCAAAAAAATTAAAAAAATTTAAAATCAAAATTAAAAATTAAAAATGCAAAATGAAAACTGTTATATGCAGGACCGTCTTCTCTACAATTTACGGTGATTCATTATTTTTTAGCTCGACATTCTTGAAACTTCTCAGCGGGGGTGGAAAACGGAAAAATGTAATTAAACTCAAAAGTCATATTTTGTAATAACTATTGAAACTAAATCGAAAACATATACAAAATTCTTACATAAAGTACATACTTTTTGAAACACTGATTTTTCCCAATTTCAAACTGCCTAAAACGATTTAAAAGCATGTTTTATTTGTTTGGTCCCTCTTCTGTACTGCCGATGGTGATGTGGCAGCTATGTCCCAGCACGGATTGAGTAAATTTGATCGTCCTAATGGCCCTCCCTGTGGTCTTGAGGGCCTTCTTTAGGAATTAGAGTATACAAATTCGCACAGCCTTTCCTGTACATCCTGGACAATTTAAAACGATTCTATCTTTTCCATAAAAGACCTCTCTACAACATTTATTTTCATAATTTAAAAATTTAAAATTAAAAAAAATAAATTTAAAAAAAATTAAAGAAAAAAATTCTTTTTTTAAAATTTAAATTAAAGAACACAATTTTATCTACTTTCACTTTAGCTTGAAAGAACTAGTTATTTCTCTATTTTTGTAACACGTCCCATGATCTCCGAACACAAAATTAGTCATGAGAGTTTACAAAGTTTGCGCCCACTTCTCTCTCGAAATCTGTAACCGCCATGCATTCTCCATATTCGAATTCACGTCTTCATTTTGGCAATCGCGAGTTCATTTTTGGTGGAGGCCACTTGCTTCATCGTGTAGTATGGCGAAAACAGGATACATTTGCAGATATCTGCAACGCCTACGTTTGTTTCAATGGTAAACGTCAGTGTCAAATGGTGACAGTAATTTTTGACTTGCAGTTCACAAAATGCTGCGAAAGACTCTATTAAGCTTTAGATACCTCATTTCAATAGTTCATAACTTAAGAGGTTTTCAAGATGCACCACGAAGTGACCGCGTCCCAGTGGCAGAACCAGAGGCAATGGGTAGAATCACTTTTCCCTTAAGCGTAGATATTTACACTATATTTGCTGTACTTTTTATTTAAATGGGTTCTCAAGTTAATAGTCGATTTATTTATGTATTCATTAACTTTAAGAAAATGTCAGCGGTGGCATTAATAAAATAAATAATTTTTCATTAAATCTTTTAAATATTTGTTTAGCTCTTGTCTCCTCCAGCATGCACCATTAAAAATTCAGAAATCTGGAACATTTAAAACATGTCCGATCTATTTAAATAATTTATGGGTGCCCATTCCAAATGAAATTGCATTTTATCTATATGGAAATACAAGAAGTGAGTCACGACCGATCTCACGAGTATGTAACTAACAAATCGCGACCGACGACGGATAAACCTACTTTTAAAATCGGCGCAAATTACACAACTCGTTTAAATTGTTTTTTCTTTCTCAGTTCATTTCCAGTGCGCCGTAAAAGGCGAGACGTCGACGAATTCATTAATTATTTTCGTTATGTAATGTCAATGCCATATGCTCGTGTTGAAAAGTAAAGTTTGTGAGTCACGCGCGAGTGAAATGCATTCGCCGGGAACACTTCTTTACCGTTATGGCGTTTTCTGTCGGAGAATTATTTTTGGCGCAGTATTGATTAACCGTGAAAAAGTCCGTCTATTTTGCAAGAAGAAATGTTTGTTTCTCGCGTGCTTTTCACAAATAAACCGGGAATGCGCGGCTGGCTATAAATATTCCGGGAAGCTTTCTATTAGGTAATTGGAGTAGATATCCGGCATTCATGTACTCTGTGTGCCCTTTTAATGGTTATGTAAGTCTGTAGGAAGTGATGTAATAATGCTGCGTTTATTGAATATTAAAAAGTTGTAAACATAAACGAGAAGCAATTATGTATAAATCAAAATCATGTCCAATTTCACAATTACTTCTGTAAATAGAGATGTTTCCGTTTGCGACTACTTGCAGATTGTTGAAAGTTGGGAGGGATTATTAGGTACGAATTTAGTTTTTTTTACTGTTCAGGTAATACATTTTTTTCAGATCTTCTTCAGCTGTAAATTTAATAAAAACGAAATATAGCCTGAATATGCAAATATTCAACCTGTTCGTGACTGCAATATTAAGAAAAATATTCTGGCTATATTCCGTTTTTATTAAATGTATTTAATACATATGCAACAAGTGAGGTTGTCTCAGTTTTATTTATTCTTCAACTGTATTTTTCAAATTATCCCAATTCGAATCTTCGTAATATATGGCCGTATCATTAGCAAACGCTACTAAGTTTCTTTTAATCCAATATCAAACCTAACATTGACGTACGCTCAGAATAAGGTAGGTCCCACGACAGTTCCTTGAGGTATACCATCCTGCACTATTTTCTCCGAACTCTTTTGTTCACACAGGTCAACGCATTGCCTTCTGTCCTTCAGTAATTTGTGGGCTAATCCCCTAACCTAATCCATCCAATGTTTCTAAACGACTTTTACGATTGACTCTCAAAAACTTTTTGTTGATCTAAGAAGATACAGAGACTTTCGGCTTTTATCCAGACATGAATAAACCTTCTGAAGTCTTCGGTTGAATTTATACTGATGCTTGTTCAAAGTGTGGTTGCGATTTAAAAAAAAAAAACAACTGATAACTCTATTTTTGTCAAAGGTAGAAACTCCAAAGTAACGGAATCTTTTACCTGAATGCAGGGGCGGCTCGTTATATAGAGCCAAGGAGCCATGGCACTACCTCTAGTTTTGAGCTCAACAAGAGTTTCTAATTGATTTTTAAAATTATTTTTATTTGATGGTGAGGTTACGTGGACGAGGAATGGTGTTACAGATTTAGTGCATGTCAAGGACAAAATGTAAACGCACGATAAATCGAAAGTATAAAATTTTGAGCTTGTTCGGCTGTTTGAAATTATGAACCTTTCTTCTTTCTTTCTTTCTTTCTTTCTTCTTTCTTTCTTCTTTCTTTCTTTCTTTCTTTCTTTCTTTCTTTCTTTCTTTCTTATTTCTTTCTTTTTTTTTCTTTCTTTCTTCTTTCTTTCTTTTTTTCTTTCTTTCTTTCTTCTTTCTTTCTTTCTTTCTTTCTTTTTTTCTTTCTTTCTTCTTTCTTTCTTTCTTTCTTTCTTTCTGTCTTTCTTCTTTCTTTCTTTCTTCGAAAAATAAGGCGAGGGCCTCCCCATATTGCAAAAGTACCATCAACATGTTCCATGGGCCGCTATGAGAGTCATACTAACCAAGTGAATTGTTTTATTTGAATTATACAAAATGTATCGACTAAATCTAAAGTTGTCGAAACTGCCGGCACAAAAGGTGAAACGATAAGGTCATTCCAACAAAGTTAATGGTTTTATTCGAATTCTTTTTCAAATTAGTTTCACTTTTTTGGACGATTAAAGCAAAAATTAAAAAAAAAATATTTTTCTATTAAAAAAAAAATGGAAAATTATTTTGAACAATAGAGTGATTTTTGAGACTAATTTAAACCATTTTCTTACTAGAATATACTGCAATTTTTTATTATTAAAACTGTATTTTCGATTTTTTTGTCTGAATTTTTGATCATTTGGCCTAAATATTCGTTATTTTGATCTAAATTTTCGATTTCATTGTTAAATATTTCGACTATTTGGTCCGCATTTTTTATTTCTCTCGACGAATTTTTAGTTTTTAAAATTTTGACCTGTATTTTCGATATTTTTGGTCCAAATATTTTACCTTTTAGCCTAAATATCCTTTAATTTGATTTTTTGAGAATTAATTGTTTAAATTTTCGATTTTTTTGCCAGTATTTTTTATTTTCCCGCCGAATTGTTAATTTTTAGATTTTTGACCTATAATTTGATTCTTTTGGGACTAAATTTTCGATCTGTTGACCTAAATTTTCGATTTAATTGTTAAAATTGTCGTTTTTTTTGGTCCGTATTTTTGATTTTTCGATCCGAATTTTTAATTTTAGATTTTTGAACTGTATTTTCAATGTTTTTTTGGTTTAAATTTTTGATCATTTGCTTTAAATATTCTTTATTTTGACCTAAATTTTCGATTTAATTGTTTAAAATTTTGATGCTTCGGTCCACATTTTTGATTTATCAGGCCGAATTTTTAATTCTAGTTCCAAATTTTTGATATGATTTTGGTTCAAATATCTATAACCTGAATTAATCATTTATATGCGCGATTTATTTAATTTTTTCCGGTATTTTCGAGTTTTGTTTGTTGAAATTTTCATTTTTTTAGTCTGCATTTATTATCTTTAGGCCCGAGTTTACGATGTACTGTCTAAATTTAAGACTTTCTGGCCAACATTACAGATTTTTGGACCTAAATTTTTCTTTATTTTGACCTAATTTTTCGATTTTATTGTTAAAATTTTCGATTTTTTTGGTCCCCATTTTGGATTTTTTGTGTAGTCTGCATTTATTATCTTTAGGGCCGAGTTTTCGATGTTTTTTCTGAATTTTAAACTTTTTGACCAACATTGTGGATTTTCCCATTATTTTTTCTTATTTTTTTTTCATTTGTCTGTTAAAATTATTCTTTCCTTGGTCCTCTGTTTTTATTTTTAGACCAGAATTTTGGATTTTTGGTCTCAATTTTTTATCGTATATTTTAGAGTTTTGGTCTATTTTTTATACTATATTTCAGATTTTTTAACTTGGATTATTGATTTTATTTAGTATTTTTTTTATTTTATTTTTTGCTTTTATTTTCGAATTTCTGATCAGAAACTTATTTTTGGCGGCTGAAAGTGGCAAATTATTTTGCTCTAAATATACTTTATTTTGACCTAAATTTTCGATTAAGTTGTTAAAAATTTTGATTTTCCGGTCCAAATTTTTGAGTTTTCAGGCCGAATTTTTAATTCTAGTTCCAAATTTTTGATATGATTTTGGTTAAAATATCTACAACCTGAATTATTTATTTATATGCGAGACTTCTTTTATTTTTTCCGGTATTTTCGCGTTTTGTTTGTTGAAATTTTCAGTTTTTTAGTCTACATTTATTATCTTTAGGGCCGAGTTTTCGATGTTTTGTCTAAATTTTTGACCAACATTGTGGATTTTGCCCTAAATTTTTCTCTATTTTTTTTTATTTTTCTTTCCTTGGTCCACTATTTTTATTTATTAAGCCAGAATTTTAGATTTTTGGTCTCAATTTTTTTATCGTATGTTTTAGAATTTTGGTCTATTTTTTATCCTATATTTTAGATTTTTAACTTGGAAAATTGATTTTATTTAGTGTTTCTTTTTTATTTTTTTGCTTTTATTTTCGAATTTCTGGTCAGAAACTTATTTTTGGCGGCTGAAAGTGGCAATTTATTTTGCTTCTACCTAAGTTTTCGACTTTGGCCCATATTTTAGATTTCTATATTTTCGATTTTTTTGTTCCATTTTTCTTTATTTTGACCAAAATATTCGATTGGTTTGTAGAAATTTTCGATCTTTTTGTCTGCAATTTTTAACTTTACGCTCGTTTTCGATGTTTTGTCTAAATTTTCACCGTTTCGGGGACTATTGTAGATCTTTACTTTTTTGGCCTATATTTTGTATTTTCGATTATTTTGGTTTCAATTTTTGGTCTTTTGGCCGAAATTTTCTTTATTTCGACTTAAATTTTCGATTCGTTTGTTAAAAATTTTGATTTTTTGGTCTACCACTTTGATTTTTGGGTACGAATTTTAGATTTTTGGTCTTGATTAACAAACAGGTTGAATATTCATATTTTCAGGCTACATTTCGTTTTATTGTATTTATCTAATGCTTTCTGCAACAAGTAAGGTTATTCCCAATTTGTTGATTTTTTATTTTTGTCCCATATTTTAGATTTTCTTAACTTTAATTATTGATTTTATTTGATTAATTAAAACACTTGGTTTTGTTTCACTGATTTTATTTTTCTCTCCGACTAGTTTCGACCTTAGGTCATTCTCAAGGAATTAATCAAATATATAATTATGTTTCACCACGGGTTAAGTGAGAAATTAGTTAATCATATTGATTTTATTGTGCGATTTAAAAAAATATATATTTGCTATTATTTTCGAATTTCTCGTTGGAACTAAGCTAAAAATAGTTATTTTCGGGGCTGAAAATGGCAAATTATTTTTCTTTTGCTTGGATTTTCTGCATTTTTATTTTTAAACCAGGATTTTTGATTTTTTTGGTCGATATTTTCGATCTGCGGACAAAATATTCGATTGGAAGATGAATGGTTCTTTGTTTCTTCGAAAAATGAGGGGGGAGTATTGTATAAGTGGCTCTACCATCAATATGTTCCACGAGCCGCCACTGCCTGAATGTTATACTAAGCCCAATTTGAGTGGCATAACCACCAACAGATGTAGGAATATGTCAACAGCGGACAGTGGGGCCGATTGCATCACAAGTTGGCAAACATTATTTTTGTTGATTTAGTTGTTGGATATAAACCCCATTAATTTTAATAAAAAATAGCAATTTATTAATCCTGTTTATGCATTTTAATTTTTTAATTGCAATATTTTTAAATTAAATCATACCTACGTAAAATCAATGTACGTTAAATAACAAACACATTTTGTGAAATTAGTTCAAAAAACGAAAAAAATTGATAATGATAAATGAAGAAATTAATAAATGAATAATGTCAGACGTATACACAACAACCATAGACCCGACCGAATACTTCTCGATCCCCGAAAAATCTTGCGCCCGGGCTGGGATTCGAACCCACACAGCACGCGGTGCAACTATACTCACTAGACCAACGGGGCCCCATGGAAATGATAACCCAATACAAGGGTACTACTGCACTTGTCAGGCTGGTGCGAGAACAGTGGGGACTTATGTACATGTGGCCTCAATCATTTGGTTTCTCATTATCAAACAAGAAGTTAGCTTCAAACACTCAAAATTCATAAAAAAAAGCAAAGGCAACAATTTAGTTAGGAAAAGCAAAATGCGATAAACCATTTGAGTAAAAGAACTTAACAAGATACAGAAATTCAACATTAATGTAAAAAAACAATGAATTTCTTAGATATCATTAAAATTATCATTTTCTAGATGAAAACAAAACGGCTACAACACAGACTGAAAAGCAAAATGCATTAAACGATTTGAAAATAAGTGTACAGCAAAACTACGAGATCAAATTAAATAATTAAATTAATTCATAGAATATTAGATTATTTAATGGTAACGTGTGCCCAACAATTATTATAGTCCTGTGGATGTGAAATCAAACATGCATGTCGATTCTTACTTCACACAAAATTATTAAATCTGATATTTGTAAAAACAAAATCAATTCTAACAAAAGCCCTACTTTTATAGGGATCTGTATTATAGGGATTTTGTGCCACAAAAACATTGCACAATTGCTTTCACATCACGTAAACAAGAATTTGAGATGTCAATTCAACCATGCGAATTAATGTTTGATTTCACAGCCACCCAGGACTTAATTATAGAATTATATATAAATATAATAATAATTATGTTTTTTTTGTGTTAATTCTTCATTTCGGTAAAATATATGTTGTAGTGGCCTTTTTATTTCGTGCTAATGTGTATTTTTATCTATTCGTGTGATTTCAATAAATTATTTTACTACTACTAAATGTTCGAAAACTTAACTCTCGTAACTTTATTTAGATTATTACATTAAAAGCGGTTACGCAATGTTGACAATTTCTAGCCGTATGTAACAATGCAAATTGTACAACAAAACCCTCGGTCGGTTTAAGTTATCCACTCTCTATATTTGCATTACAATGTTATCCATTTCTAAAAGACCATTATACAACAAACGTCCGTGGATGATAAACATATTACTTACACGCTAACCTTGATGATTTTATTAGATCAATATATGGTAAAAGAGGCTACACAATATCACGATATCCTTGAAATATCATATTATGTTTGTGGATTTGCACTTGATCTAACCTTAAAACGATTAAAAATAGCGTGGCCTTAGAAATATGAATTTACACCTTTATAAAAACATATTTTGTGATATGTTGAAAAAAATATCCTTGTGACTCAAACATACGTTGTATTATATCTTCGTCATTTTTTATCGTATGTGGGAAATGCTGGTGGTTAAAAAAGAGCTCCTGTATTTTTAAACAACCGGAAATATATTGCGCCCCGTATTGCGTTTATGTATAAAATGTATAAATAAAATATTTATTTTATGCATGGGATATGCTTTCTTGTACAACGTTTTTTATTATAGCTATTGTTTTCGGAACGCACCATTCGGTTATTATGCGACGTTAAAATAGAGAATGCAACATTGGACTTGAAGCTTACTTTTAAAAGAGGTGGTGGTGTAAAGGTAAAAACTGGATGAAAAATGCAAAAGGTATCTGTTAAGTAGTCGGGATGTTAATAACTTGGGGTTCCAAGCCATTTCATGTAAATAATGATTTTTCCTTATTAATTCCAATGTTTCGATGAAACCATGTTATCTTTTACCAGAAATAAAATAGTAGTAGTACTTTTTTAAACGCCATTTCTTCGAAAATAGCTGAATATCAACATGGGGTATGCTACATGAAAAATACTCAGAATTTTACGTAGAATCCATAAATGCAACAAAAAATTGAGGTTCATATTTAAAAATTTGAACGTCGTATCTCAATTTTGAAACACCCTGTACATTTGAATTTTATCTAAAAAAATGCGCATTAAAAAAAATAATACACGTGTCCAAACATTTTTCTGAGAGAAAATAACCTGAATTTTAATCGAATCGAATTGTGGGCATATCTGGTTTAAGGGGGTATTACTGTTTAGACAATTGTTTTCAGATTAATTTTTTGGGAATTAATTTTGCAAAAACTATTAAACCTACAGTTCCAGGGTTTTCAAAGCATATTAAGACATGTTTCAGTCAGCAACACAAATTTTTATGACGAAATTCATTAAAAGCTTTACAATCTCGGTTGTTACATGATGATCCCACAAATGAGGATGAAACATTGAAAGGAACTTCGACAGTTTCTTTCATATTCTATAGTTGATCTACAAGTCTTTGTATGTGCAACATTTTAAAATTGAATTTATAGCTAGATTTAATTTTTATTTAATAAAAACTAAACTAAAAAAATACCTGGATTGTTAATTTCATTATTTCTACAGCACTTTTATTTAATTTCGTGACCAACTTATTCTTTATAAGTTGTTCATTTGGGCATTCTACAATTATTATTAACATAAATTTGCTGTACCTATTATCGTTTCATAATTATAAACCAAAACTGAAAAAAAAACATTTTTTATTCTCGAATAACAATGATTTTATGAAAAATATTTTCAAACTGGAGATGTCGGTCTGTTTGTCGCCTTCAATATTCCGGTAATTTTTTTTCTGATATTCTTCGCAGTTAAAAAATATTGGAAAAAACAAAAACAAAAATATTTAAGGTAAACACCCACCTCCGGTGCATCAAATTTCACCAAAAGCCTCTTAATACTGCCAACTAATGTCAAATAAAGCTGATGCTCAAAGTTTGGTTTGTAAATATTTGTCAGTTTTTGAGATGCGGCGTTTTTCAAAAAATGGTCGAAAACTTCTCCCTAGACCTAAAAACGGATATTTTCGTTGAAATTTCGAATTCGAAAACAGTACTTTCTTGTACGGAGAAAGTAAACATATTTTTTAGACCTGATAACAATAAAAAATATATCCAGTATCGTTATTCAAATGTTATACAAATATAAAAAAATATACTAAACGGGTAACACATGTTTACTACCACGACAAGACCGGAAGAGCTGCAAAGCTGAAAATTTCACAAAAAATTTATAAAAATCAATGAGGATGATTTTGAAAATTCCACCAAAAAATACACGGGGTGTCCCACCGAAACCGCATATTAAAAGTATATGGAATTCAACGCATGTTTTCTGCCACGACAAGAACCGGAAGAGCTGCGAAGTTGAAAATATCACAAGAAATTAAAGAAAATTAATAGTAGATTTTGAAAAATCCACTAAAAAAGAAACAATTCAAATATTTCCTATTTATAAACAATAATAATATTTCTTTAAATTTCTTGCGAAAATCAAAAATTTACGGAAAAATTTTATTAACCAAAGATGTCGGTTTCTTTATCGCCTTCAATATTTGTGTAAATGTTTTTCTGATATTCTTCGCAGTTAAAAAATATCGGAAAAAAAAACCTTAAAGGTAAACATCCACTTTCGGTGCATGAAATTTCACCAAAAGCTTGTCAATTCTTTGGAATGTAAAATAAAGCTTATGCTTAAAGTTTAGTTATATTTATCAGTTTTTGAGATACGGCGTTTTTATAAAAATGGTTAAAAGCTTCTCTGGCGACGGATATTTCCGTTGAAATTACGAATTCGAAAACAATACTTTCTCGTAATTTGTACGGAGAAAGTAAACATATTTTTTTGCCTTGATAACAACGCCGCTTTAGCCATAAAAAATGGTGATGTGGCCATCATGTTACTTTCTCCGACTTGATCGTATCATAGCCATTTATATTTACGTTTTCAAGGTTTATTTTCAATTGAAATCATATTTTAAATGTACACCGAGCGTTGTATAAACTCGGATGAAACTGACGTTTAAAACGTCAAAATTATGAAAGATGGAAAAATTATACTTTCAAAAACTCAGTTTACTCAAAAACTGAAGGGATTTCTAAAAAAACTTTTTCCTTATAAGTTGTTTATTTTAGCATTCTTTATAATTATTATTAACATACATTTGCTGTAACTATTATCATTTTATAATTATAATCCAAAAATAAAAAATTAAAAAAATAAATTTTTTTCTCGAATAAAAATGATTTTATGAAAAATGTTTTCAAGCAAAAGATGTTCATTTCTTTGTTGTCTTCAATGTTTGTTTAAATGTTTTTGTGATATTTTTCATATTTAAGAAAATATTGCCAATAAACAAAAAACAGTTAAGGTAAACTTTTCAGTTCTTCAGATTATCAAATAAGACTAATTTCATATCAATTCATATCAATTGCTCTATTAGTTTTTCAGATACAGCGCGCACAGACAGACAGACACACACACAGATACATTTTTTTTTTCAGAAATTGTTGAAATGGCATCTAGGGACCCCAAAACGGATATTTCCGTAAAAATTAAAAAAAAAATCACGTTCACAATACTTTCCCGTACTTCGTAACGGAAAAAGTAAAAATATATCTTAAATGGGTAAAGCATGTTTTCTGCCACGACAATTCCGGTGTATGTAATTTCACCAAAAGCTCCTAAATTCTTTGGAATGTCAAATAAAGCCTATGCTTAAAGTTTAGTTTGAAAATATTTTTCAGTTTTTGAGATACGGCGTTTTTTTTTTTAATGGTCGAAATCTTCTCTGACATTTCCGTTGAAATTTCAGGATTGTTATACAAATGTTATACAAATATAAAGAATATGATGGGTGTAACTGAATTTTGGTAGAAATATTTGCATTTTTTTACATACAGGGTGTCCCACTGAGATGGTACATTAAAAGTGTATGGACTTGTAATTAATGTATTGTAATGAGATTTTCAGCGTTTACGTAATTAAAGGTGCCCTTTTCAATGAAAATGTATAGTACTGATCAATGCAGAATTGAATTCTGCGACGGAATATGTAAAAATATACAGGGTGTTCCATTGAAAAATCGAGATTTAATGCTTTACAGTTGACTAAATGTGGTATGAAATTTTGAATACTCTTAATTTTATTTTTCCAAAAATAAATCACCACTGGGTACCTTCGGGTATTGGCTTTTTACGGCCAACATTCAATCCCTTCGATTTTGTATTGTTCGTAGATATGTATTTTTAACGTGAATTATGTAAAAGCACAAAAAATTTTAAAATGTCAAATATTTCGAAAACGCTTAAATATTGAGGTTAAGTTTTTCAAAGCAATATTTAACGCGTTAATTATAATTGAAAATATGAATATTTACAATTTGTACCGTTTTTTTTTGGCCCACTGTGTCTATTCACCCGACATACCGTGTGTTCGATAAAAAACGCCCAACGCCATAACTCTGTTATTTATTGACCGATTTTAATGAACTAAAAAATAAAGTCAATGGTAGTTTGAATACTAACAAATGACATCAATATTGATTTTTATTCAATAATAACTTCATTGTCAAATGATAGCCAACATAAAATTTTTAAATGGCAGCATATAATGTTTTTATTTTTTTACATTCGACATTATTTTTCTGAATCCAATAATGCCCAATATGTTGTTTTTCGTTCAATATTTTGGTCGAAAAAAATGTAAAAAATCTTTTAAATTTTTTTTTTTTTTAAATTATATTTTTCAAAAATTACAATTAGTGTGCCTCGGAAAAAAGTGACAAATGTCATTTGTTGTAAGTTTATGTCGAACATGAATAATAAGGACCCCATAAATAAGTACCTATGTTACAACTGAATGTAGAACAGAATTAATAAGTAGTGCAAGTATTAATTCACTTGCGATTTAAATATTCTGTGATTATTATTTAACACTAAGTAAAACATCGAACTCTGCAAGTCCACGATCCACTGTCTTCGACTTTTTAAAGGCTCCTTATCGTCTCAAATTTCCTTCTAACCTTCTAAATTTAGGTTCTGGTATTCGCCGCTTTGGAAACCGTAGAAGATAAATTCGTGCCGCAGCTCTTCGATTTCTATTGCATAGAAAATAAATTTGTAACATGTCTGTTAATTCGCCATTGTTCATGATTTTGTCTGAAACACACACTAATAACAAATGGTTAACATTACTTATACAATAAATGACATTTGCCGATTCGAATTTTTTTCAAGGCATACTGCATTTAGTACCAAAAAAAATCATGTGAACAAGATTTATTATTATCTTTTTCTGGCATAAATATTAACTTAAAACCAACATAATGGCCATAATTGTATTCAGAAAAACAATGTCTAATATTATAAAATTAGAAAAGTATATGCAGCCATTTAAAAATTAAAAGTTGACTATCATCTGGCAATGAAGTTGATTTAAAAAATATATATAATTACCGTCATTTTATAGTATTTAAACAGCCATTGACTTTATTTTTTAGTTCTTTCGAATGGGTCAATAAATAACAGAGTTATGGCGTTGGGCGTTTTTTAACACACGGTATATGTATTTTTGGATTTTTTTCCGAATTTAGTTTATTTTATGAAAATAAAATTTCTTAATTCGTGCAAATGTATTTTTGTTCATTACAGTTAATAAATCGCGCAGAAACTTCCTGGGTAATGGCAGTGCGCTGGAATTATATTCTTGAGCGTGCATAAATACTTGTGCGTATTTATAGTATTTACACTTCCTAAAATGCGCTATGTAAAATTAAACTCCGATGCAGATGTTACTTCTCTGCGTGTGATCCGCCACGGGTCGAGAAACGATGTTTATTTTGTGACCTTTTATAAATGCGTGCATACATAATGTTTGTAGGATAAATAATGCACTTCTTGGAACAGTCAGTAACTTACAAGAACCATTTGAATATTTTCTACTACAATAAACAAATAACTGCTTCTTATTTGTAATCAATTTTATTATCAAGTTTTAATGGCTTTATAATAGTTAAAAATGAAAACCTTCACTTGTTGCTATTATTTCCTTTTGAAGATATTAGCCTAACTCGAAAAGTGTCTGTAAGATGGCAATATTTTTCGACAATGAAGAGATCTCTTAAAATCAAGAATAAAAATAGGGGGTTGTCATTAAAAAAAAATCAAAAACAAATGAAAATCGACGTAAAAATATGTATTTTTATCAAAGAAAATCGACCTGTTCGAGGATTTTTTCCAAAAATATTTTATTTCGGTTTTACTAAAATTATTTCATACTTTAGGTGCGCACTGTATAATGTATACACAAGTTCCCAGCATTGAAATCACCTGCAGTCGTAGGTTCACGTGGCGTGAAGATTTTGATTTTGTTATTGTTTGGCTATTGAAAATGAAGTTATGGCATAACAATATTACGACTAAATTCCATCATTAACCATAGCTCAATTCGTATATCGCATAAATCACATTGAAAGCAATAACTGTTTTGATAAATGTCTCAGTATTAAGTCGGCATATTAATTAGACTTTGGAATGTTATTAGAATGGACCCTTTGCGTATAATTTTCTGCTTTAATTAATGGCACGACCGACGGTTCGGCAAGCACTTTCCATGAGCAATTATGAAAGTGTGCAGTGTGTACTCCCCTTTGAAAGTGGGGCCCCGATCGGTTCTGTTTCGAATTCTGCTGAAGCAATCATGTGTGCATTATAACAATATCCAAATCATTACTCCGGTTTCTTAATTTTTTTTATTTGTAAACAATGGATTACTTATTATAATTGGGTGTTGATATTTTTACGGGCGACGTTATTTAGGAAATGTTCACACATTTTATGGATTACCTAACGTGTGAGTTACTGTATTTCGCAAATTTTGTTACATATTTTATTACAGCAGGAAGACGTTAATAGTGGATGCAAATTTTATTTTTATTGCAGCATTTATTCATTATGTGAAAAAAGAAGAAATTTCAAGCTTGCCTTTGAAAGTAGTATATTGCTGAATTCGACATTTTTAAAGAAGTTCATACAGAACATGTCGGAAAGCTGAATGTTAAACATTTAAAAAAATATGTAAAAAATTTCCTTTTATTTAACTGCTCGTTTACTATAGATGAGTTTATAAATCACACCTATGTGTAATTCCTATTTCCTTGACGAGTGTAAATATTTTGTAAATATTTTAGCACAATAATAAAAAAAAAAGTTAAGGATTTAGAGCTGCATTTTATCAAATACAACTTTCACTTTAAATACGTGCTAAAAAACATAAATAATAATAATAATTAAATAACTAAAACTGTTTCGGTTTTTATTTCATTTATTTGTGTTTACGATAAAGAACAATAAAAAATACAACAATGTAGAACGGATTTTTGTATGCCTACGAATCTGATTCTGAAGGCCTTGTAACCCTAGTGAAAATATCAGTGAATTCCAAGAATGGAATTAAATCGCTTAGCATTCTAAAAGTGATAATCTTTCCAGCCATATAGAAATTCTTAAGCAAATATTTAAAAAATTTCGTCGTCTTATTATAACAGTGCCGAAGTGTGCTCACCGCGTATTTTTATCACGGCTGTGTTTATTTTCGATGCAGAATTTCAAATCGCATCCGAAGGAACGCCTCGAAGTTTCAGCGCTCCTTCCTCGTCCATATTTTATTAGACTCCGGAATGCGAATAAAAGCAAATCCAATAGATTGAGCGTCGAGTTCCAGACTTGTCAAATTGGAATCTTCCAAATGCCATTAATTACTTTAACAATAATACGCGTTTAAAATCTCCTTTAACCCATTTTTATTTACAAAATAGAATTATTAATCACGTTTTTTTTACAATATTTTCAAAACGCTCATAGATGGCGATTTGAAATTTTCATGAAAAATCACAAATAATTCAAGAAATATACCATAAAATTTCAACCCTCCACAACCACCCCTTTAAAAAAGGGTTGCCAACCCCTAAAAAAAAGAAAAAAACGATAATTTTTTTTTTTCAGAAAGCCGGAAATGTCCTCTAGGGGCCCGTGAAAACCGCGATTTTCCAACTCACCCCTAGACTCGGGGGTGAATTTTTGAAAATCGATTTTTCGCGATGCAGAGGTTCGCGCCAAACCTATCTCCTCCCAGGATTTTTGAGTTGGAGGATTCAAATATGGCTCAAAAAATCCCCAATGCATCGGGACCTAACGTTTGCTGTCGCACGTTCCCGTAAAAAATTCCGTTGCAACCCCTGAAGCGTTTTTCTAAAAAATGACATTTCGGACGCTTCCGGAAAAAAAGGCGCGCTTCTTACGATCACGACTCCGAATTTCATGGAGTTTTGTAGAACTAACTCCCCTCTACATTTTATGTCTCTTACGAATTTTTGATATCTCCAACCCCTGAGGAGTTATTCAAAGAAAACCACCCCCGATTTCAATAAAAAAATTCTACAGCGGCCATTTTTTTTCTCACGCAAGAAATTTAAACGGAAATCTGATTACACCACCGGAAAGCCCTTCTCAAGCCCAACAAAAAATCCAAATAAAATTTCTCGATCTGACCCCTCCTTCCAATTTTAAAAATTCATTAAACTTTTATTTATTTTGCCCGTAAATATTTTCGATCGTTTTAAAATGAATTTTTCTATTCCTTTTGAAATCACGAATCTATCAACGGATTATCATTGCGGTATTGTGTGTACGTAAAACAAACTTTGAATTTTTAAAATCGCCTGGTTATTAACCGAGATATGGATATTTGAATTATTGTCGTTTTTGAACGTTGAAAATTTTTCCCCTGAAAATCAATTTCGAAAAAAAATGGTGATGTGGCCATCATGTCTCCGACTTGATGGTATCATAGCCATTTATATTCACGTTTTCATGGTTTATTTTCAATTTAAATCATATTTTAAATGTACATCGAGCGTTGCGCAAACTCGGATGAAACTGACGTTTAAAACGTCAAAATTATGAAAGATGGAAAAATTAGACTTCAAATCCAAAAACTCGGTTTACTCAAAAACTAACGAGATTTAGAACAAACTTATTCTTTAGAAGTCGTTCATTTTAGCATTCTCTACAATTATTATTCACATAAATTTGCTGTAACTATTATCGTTTCATAATTATAAACCAAAAATTAAAAAATTAATAATACATTTTTTTCTCGAATAGCATTTTATGAAAAATATTTTCAATCAAAAGATGTTCATTTCTTTGTTGTCTCTAATGTTTGTTTAAATATTTTTGTGATATTTTTCAGTTACTTTGGTCAATTTTAAAGGGACACGCAAAGACGACGGCGCAGCGCAGCGGAGCCGACGTTCGTCACTGATCACTTTGCTCAAAATTAATAGGCACGCACGGACGACGGCACGGCGTAGCGGAGCCGTCGTTCGTCACCAGTTAATTTTCTTAATTTTATATTTCACTATTTCACATAAAGAACACAATTTCACATACAGCAACTTAAGTTTGAAAAACTAGTTGTCAGATTCTAAATAAAATGAATTGAACACTTCATGATCAACTTTTAAAAAAATTAGCCATGATATTTGTTTATTATATTTATTTGAAGCAGGAAATTTTGACTAACATTAAAACGAAGATGTTATTGAAACATGAAACAGCGTTACCTTTACATTACTTGAGAATCGAGATGAATACGATTAACATTAATAACAAAAACACTTATTTTACTTACTTTTCTAACAGTTATAACAACCTCATTAGCGTGCGAAGCATATTCAAAGTAAATGCAACCAGTATATCAGAAAATATTGCTGCAACAGACTTTTATAAATTATAACCTCAAAGCATTTTGTTTTGACTTGGCGCGGAATTAAATCGCGCCAACAAAAATTAATCCCTATCATGGCATACCTTACAAAAAGTTGATCATGAATGGATTTTACATGGTTAAAATGAAATTTTTGTTTATTTCAGACTTTGCAGACTAGTTTTTGAATAGTATGAAGGATTACTCAAAACGAATATTCGATAGAATCAATCGGCCCTATTGCCACCCCCCCTCGCAATTTTTTTTTCGAAAATTCACTCTCTTCAAGCTTTTTTAATTAATGCAAAAAACGAAAATTTTTGGTACTCTAGGGGTGTATTATACTATATTTAAAGTATACAATCCAATGTTTTTGGACACAGAAAGTAACATAATATAACAGCGTGTCAGAAATATAATACTCACAGTTCGTAGATGAACCTATCAAAATTATAAAAGTTGAAAATCAACAAAATGGCGGACCAAGAAACAGAAAATTCAATTTTTACCCTAAGAAATTTGTTTGTTTTTGTTTAAAAACTATTATTTAAGCGAATTTTTTTATAGTTCAGAGAGGTTGATCGATAAATGCCACATGTAAGCTGTTTGTATATACCAGCGCAAGTTGATTGATTCCATAGTTTTAAAGTAATCACGGCCGCCAACTCCGAAAACGCGATGTCGAGAAAAACGCAAGAATCGTTTTCGCTATAGAAAAAACTGAGTTTTTAAAATCTTACCTCATTTTTTCATGAATCTGCCATTTCAGGACCACATAACAAGCCTTCATTCTATAGATCGAAAACTAGCGAATTAGCAAAAAGAATCGATTTTTTCTACTTTCTACATTAGGGACGAAAAACGAATTCAAGTAGCTATTGTTTTACAGTTTTCCAGCTATTAGTTTTGAACAATTAACGAAATTTCTAAAAATTGTAGACTCTTTTAGTTTATTCTTCAAGCTCTTGAAATTACAGCAAAAAGATTGAATTCGAGTCGCAACTGATCTTCAGTTTTTTGCTATAAGCTTAGAATAATAGAACCGATATCAAAAGTTTGATCACCTTCTTACTCTAACCGTCGAGCTCTTTTAATTACAGAGAAAACGCGAATTCGATTCGTAATTGGTTTTTAGTATAAGTTTCAAACAATTGATGAAATTTCGAAAATTCGTTCACCATCTTACTTGACCCTTCAGGCTCTTTTTATTACTAAGAAAAAGACGAATTCGAGTCTCTTTGTTATAGGTTCAGAATCATTGAAGATATTTCACCATTTTACTCTACTCCTCCAGCACGTTTGATTACAGTGAAAAAAAACGAATACAAGTTGCAACTGCGTTTTTACTTTCTCCGTTACGAAGTACGAGAAAGTATTGTGATCGTGATTTTGTTTTCAAATATTTTTTTTACGGAAATATCCGTTTTGGGGTCCCTAGATGCCATTACAACAATTTCTGGAAAAAAAATTGTGTCTGTGTGTCTGTGTGCGCTGAATCTCAAAAACTAATAGAGCAATTGATATGAAACTTTGAAAATACGTCTTATTTGATAATCCGAAGAACTGAAAAGCTTTCGGTAAAATTTCGTACACTGGAAGTGGGTGTTTACCTTAACTGTTTTTTGTTTTTTGCCAATATTTTCTTAAATATGAAAAATATCACAAACATATTTAAACAAACATTGAAGACAACAAACAGATGCACATCTTTTACTTGAAAATATTTTTCATAAAATCATTGCTATTCGAGAAAAAAATGTATTATTAATTTTTTAATTTTTGGTTTATAATTATGAAACGATAATAGTTACAGCAAATTTATGTGAATAATAATTGTAGAGAATGCCAAAATGAATAACTTCTAAAAAATAAGGTTTTTTCGAAATCGCGTTAGTTTTTCAGTAAACCGAGTTTTTGAATTTGAAGTATAATTTTTCCATCTTTCATAATTTTGACGTTTTAAACGTCAGTTTCATCCGCGTTTGCGCGACGTTCGATGTACATTTAAAATATGATTTCAATTGACAATAAACCATGAAAACGTAAATATAAATGGCTATGATACCATCAAGTCGGAGAAAGTAACATGATGGCCACATCACCATTTTTTGTTATAGGTTCTGCAGAAATTTTAAAAATCCGTTGACCACCATCTTAGTCTACTCTTCAAGCTCTTTTAATTGCGGCTAAAAAACGAATTCGAGTCGCAATAGCAAAAGTAAGAAGTAACTAAAAACAATGTAGGGAACGCATAAGGCATCAGCAACACAAACTGCGCAGGCATGAAAAATATGCTATTTCAGTATACAGGGTGTTGAATTGCGAAACGGGCCATAGGGATGTAAAATTTGAAATGTTCAAATATTGGCTCCCCTAATTATTTGACAGCATCGGTCTTCTTACATTATTTTTAAAGCTTTTTAAGTTGAATAATTTGGTGCCTTACTCAATGATTTCTGTAGAGTATTTACCGAGATATTTGCAAAAAACTTTGCAATTATTTTGAATTAAAAACAAAGGTTTGCCATGAAACCATAATGGCGGATATTTCATTTTGTTCTAAAAAGTGACGTTTGCTGTCGCATTACGATTACGAAGTAAAGTTTTTTGCAAATATCTCGGTAAATACTCTGCAGAAACCATTGAGTAAGGTACCAAATCATTCAGCTTCAAAAGCTTTAAAAATAATGTAAGAACCGATGCTGTCAAATAATTAGGGGAGCCAATATTAACACATTTCAAATTTTATATGTAAATCTCTATAGCCCGCTTCGTCCTGTATAAGGACCTCATACCTCGGAAAGGTGATACCGGGTCTTCTAAATATATTTTTATCTAAAACACCAAATTACACAATTGCAATCGATGCAATTGTGCAGTTAGACAGGGTGATTGAACTTCGAGAGCATAGGGATGTCGCTTATTATAAGAGATTTAATCTTTAAATTATCTTAAATGGTTTCTCCGCAATTTGAAAGAATCTAAAAATCGTGTTTTTCAAATGTAATATTATATCATATATGAGAAATGTTTACATCTGTGACCAATGAGTATAAATCGATTATGATGGCTTCCGTCTTAGGTTTATCAAAATCTTAATGTATTAATACCTCAGACAGTGTTAATTAATGCATATCACGCCCTCTTTCATTCAAAAATGAGCTACGGCATACTAATCTGGGGTCACTCAGTTTCTGCAGACAGGATTTTTGCATTACAGAGGAAAATAATAAGAATAATTACTGGGGCTCACTACAGAAAAGATACAAAAGAAATTTTTCAGAGATTAAGGATTCTAACACTACCTGGTGTATATATCTTACAAACTCTGCTGTATGTAAAACAAAATCTAGACAAATATGAATCAGTACGTCAAATTCACAACCATACAACAAGATCTAGTCATAATCTACGGATCCCATTTACAAGACTGAACAGAACCCGTTGCGGTGTCAACTATTACGGATTGAAATTTTATAACTGTCTTCCCGCAGAAATAAGAAACTTAAATAGCAGCAAATACAAAGTGTACCTCAAAAATATGTTGTTAGGCAGCTGCCCATTTAGCATTGAAGATTTTTTCAATTACACATTTTAATTTTTGTCACTAATATATTGTAAGTCTGGACGAGTGTAAATATTTTCTGTAAATATCTAGCACAATAAATATTATATTACCTCCCAAGTCCTAACTATGATGAACTCTACAAGGCTAGAACTTTTCTGAACAACATAAAAACAATTTTAACAACAACTCAGGTAAATTATGGGCGTTAATGAATCTATGATAATATTTAAAAGACGTAGGAGCATCAATTTTTTTTTTCCAAAAAAACAATTAAAAGAAGATATAAGGATGTGGATGCTGGCTGATAAATCTGGCTATTACTATAAATTTGATATACAGGGTGTTCAATTTAAGTGAAGACATTGAAATATCTTGAAAACTACACATCGAATAAAAAAAATTAGAATTAAAATTTGTTCGCCTCAGAGGGGGACATCTAATGATACGAAACTCGAGCCACTACCCTCAACTCCCTAGGGGGTAGGGTGTGAGAAATAGAAAAGTTAAATAGGAACCCCCATTTTTTGTACGGATTTGAATACTCAGGGAAAAAATAAGAAAGTTTTATCTGATTTTTTTTTTGTATTCGTGACAGACGACGCTATAATCGACAAAATTCAAAATTGGCAAAAATCGTTGAAAATAGGGATTTCGTAAAATAAGGTTCCATATGGTGCTGAGAAATAATGCGATGTGCTGAGAGAAATGTAAAACACTGTCTTACACTGTCAAATCTCCCTCTCTCTGTTCCCACCTCTCCCGCCACGCTACATCGCTCAATGCCGGCCTAGCAGCCTTCGAAGATAGAGCTCCCTATCGCTGTTACCACCAGATGCGAAATTCGCACTGTGATACGTTTTTTAAGTGCAAAACGGATTTCACCTATTGACATTCATCGTTAGTTAATCGAAGGTAATGGGAAAAATTGCATATATGTTCAACATGTTCGCAAATGGTGCACGGAAATTCACGATGAAGACAGGAGCGGAAGGCCTTCTGTTTCAGATGGAATTGTCGAAAAAGTTTTTTTTTTGCTTGAAGATCGGAGGATCACCATTAACGAACTTGCTTTCCATATTTCTGAGACTTCCAACACTAATTATTCCCAAAATTAAAGGAACCCTTCGGTGGTTTACGCTTCAATACCGATGATGAAGTCAAGGAAGACGTTACTCGATTCCTCAAAGGATTGGCGGCAGAATTCTATAACACGGGGATAGAAAAACTGGAGCATCGTCTGCAAAAGTGTTTGAACAGAAACGGCGATTATGTAGAAAAATAGCATAAGTGTTAAGCTTTAAAATGATGTAAACCACTAAGAACAAAAACATAGCTGTTTATTATTCAAAATCATGGGAACCTTATTTTACGAATCCCCCCTATCAAAGAAATAAAAGTACACGAAGGTGTGAGTCTTCATGCCTCTCACACATAATAGTTTTCTAATTAAAGCAAGTGTTCAAAAATTAGACCTTCAAGTTCAATACACTTATTGATCCTTCTTTCGATTAACTGTACACACGATAGAAGCATATCCACGGGAATTTGATCACAAGGGTTTCTTATGCGTTCTATCATGATATCTCTGTTGGCACTTGTTGATAAACTTTATCTTTCAGATAACCCCATTGAAAAAAATCCGGTGATGTTAAATCAGGTGACCTAGCAGGCCAATTGATAGGACCACCTCTGCCGATCCACCGAGCATTATAATCACGGTCTAATACTTCCCGTGCAACAATTGAATAATGCGCTGGGCAACCGTCATGCTGAAACCACATACTTTGGCGAACATCTAAAGCAACATCCTCAAGTAGTATTGGTAGTTCTTGTTCCAAAAAATGTAGATATTTAATTCCATTTAAAGTACCGTCAATAAAATATAGACCAATGAGTTTGTTCCCTATGATTCCACAACAAACATTTATGGACCAAGGACGTTGATGCTCAATTTGTCGTAACCAGTGGGGATTTTCTACACTCCAGTAATGCATGTTATGCCGATTAATACTACCATGATTTGTGAATGTAGACTTATCTGAAAATAGTACATTGACGAAGAAATTTGGGTTAGTTTCTATTTGTTGAAGTGCCCATTCACAAAATACTACTCCATTAAGAAAATCATCTCTATCTATGAAGTTCTTGGTGCAATGAAATATGATACGGATGCTACTTATTACGGTGCAAAATGTTAACAATACTACCTAGAAAAATTCCGGAATCGCGTTGTAATTGTCGAGTACTTATTTGTGGATTTTGCTGAACAGCTGCTAGCACTGCCATTTCATTGCAAACTCCTGCGACAGCGTTTGCCCGTTTTCTTTGTTTGGGTTGTACACTACCATCCGATAAAAATGTTCTAACAAAAAGACCGCGATCGAACATTATCCAGAAAACGTTCAGCGTATAAGACAACAGCATTGTCAATATTTCTCCTACATTCGCCATAAATCAGAATCATTTCAATTTTTTCTTCTACGCTTGCACGAGGTATTGTTCACTTGTAATTGTTTTCTAGAAATGAAATGAAATGAATTATGCAGAAAATAAATACTATCCAAATCTTTTTTTGTCAGAGATGCGCATGTGAGTCGACTCATTGTCGTTTCATGATGAGTTTTAGCGCTTGAGTCATGTTGAACAGATATGCAACTTTCCCCATAAACTTCGACTAACTGACGATGAATGTCAATAAGTGAAATCCGTTTTGCACTTAAAAAACGTACCACAGCGCGAATTTCGCATATGGCGGTAACAGCGATAGGGAGCTCTATCTTCGAAGGCTGCAAGGCTGTCATTGAGCGATGTAGCATGGCGGGACAGGTGGAAACACTGAGAGAAGGAGATTTGACAGTGTAAGACAGTGTTTTACATTTCTCCCAGCACGTCGCATTATTTCTCAGCAGCATAAAGAACCTTATTTTACGAATCCCCATTTCTCAAGAAATCCCCATTTTTCAACGATTTTTGCCAATTTTGAATTTTGTCGATTATAGCGTCGTCTGTCACGAATACAAACCAATTTCAGATAAAACTTTCTTATTTTTTCCCGGAGTATTCAAATCCGTACAAAAAAATGGGATTTCCTATTTAACCTTTCTATTTCTCACCCCCTACCCCCCCCCAGAGGCTTGACGGTAGTGGGTCGAGTTTCGTATCATTGTCATCATGTCCCCCTCTGAGGCGAGCAAATTTTAATTATAATTTTTTTTTTATTCGCTGTGTAGTTTTCTAGATATTTCAATGTCTTCGCCTAAATTGAACACCCTGTATACAGACAGTCAAAATTAACAATCAAATAACAAAAAATAAAAACTAAGAGAAAAAGTTAAAATTATTAGTAGTGAGATATGTGATAATGTCGGTTAATAAGATTTGCGCTAATAGTGTGGAACCTCTAAAAGAATTTAACCACAAGTAATTTGTTGCATAATTCAACATTCGTATATTTCCCGAAAGCTTGGTTGAACTGTATGTCGCACAATCAATTCAGGAAGGTCAAGTTCAATAACTGAACTTTAAGTAAAAATATTGTAATAAGGAACTGAACTATCTTGTTATTAATATAAATAGTGATATTTTGCATACTTTACGTGATTATTTTAGTACAAAAAAAATTACCACGAGATTCTAAAAATAAATACAAGTCTGAGGATGTGTATCGCGTGCGCGTTAACGATTTCTGTCAGGGTTGAAATGTATTTCCATGATCGAAAATAGCAGGCGACCCAATCTTTCACGTCAACGTTGGAATTAAATGACTTTCGTCTGGATGATCGCAAGAGGTGTTGAATTTACATTTTTATCAAATTGATTACACGTAGCGCACGCGGATCGTCCAATTTACACATGAAGGATTCTGTCATAATCAATACATCTGCAATGAAGGAAAACAAAAAACGGTGATGTGGCCATCATCTTACTTTCTCTGATGGCATAATAGTTACCTTCATGGTTTACATTCAATTTAATTGAAATTATAAGTGTAAAGCAAGCGTTTTGCAAGATCGAATGATACTGACGTTTTAAACGTCAAAATTATAAAAGATGGAAATGACAAATAATACTTCAAATTCTAATATTATGTTTATAAATAATAATAATAACTTTCAAAGTATTATTTATAAACGTAGCAAACTAGGTATTTTTAGAAAGGCAAGAAAATGGACTTTTGTTAAAATATACTGGGTGTTCCAAGTTTCTTTACACTTAGCGCAGGTCTTAGTTCATAAATATAGCATTTAATTACTTAAACAAACCTAATAATCTAAAAATATAACATTTCTATTGTTAACAAACGTTTCGATAATTTTAAAATATCAACTTATTATTTATTTTTCTGTGACTGTTCAAATATTGATTATTTTTGACTTACTATCGCTATAAACCACTATCATAGTTGATCTCTCTTTTTCATTAGTAATTTGTATAGTATTTATTGGGTGTTCCAGGGACGGCTCGTTATCTAGAACCAAAGAGCCATAGCACTACCTGTACTTTCAAGCTCAGCAAGAATTTGTAATTCATTCTTAAAACACTTTCACCAGTTACTTTGGTCTAGGAAGATAAATCGTTCTTTCTTTGTTCAAAAAAGAGGGGGGGGGGGGGGTATATTGTATAAGTGGCTATACCATCGACATGTTCCACGAGCCGCCACTGATCAAAATACAACAAGTTTTGAATAATTTTTGTAACGGGCAAGTCTGCGTGTTTTATTAACTTCGCGCTGTAATTTCTCGAAAATTTATCAAAGAGTGTTTTAATTTTTTTAAAGAACATCAAAATACAATCAATTTTGAATAATTTTTGTAACGGCCAAACCCGCACTTGCCATGTTTCGGCAAAATTCATAATCTTTTGTTTTCGTTGCAAAAAATGTTATTTCTCATCTTAGCGCTCAAATTTCTCAGATATTGATCAATCGATGTTTTAATTTTTTCATAGAACATCAAAATACAACAAATTTCGAATAATTTTTGCAACGGACCAGTCAGCACTTGCCATATTTTTGGCAAAATTCGCAATGTGTTATTTTCAATGCTAATGCGTTTTGATTAACTTTGCGCTTAAATGTTTCGAATAATTATTTTTTTTCATTTTTTCACTAAAAAAACATCTCAAATTAAATCAATTTTGAATACTTTTTACAACGGGCAAACCATGCAGTTGCAATAGTTTTGGCATAATTCATAATCTTTTATTCTCGTTGCAAAGAAATTCTCATCTTAGCGCTCAATTTTCTCAAAAATTGATCAATCGATGTTTCTATCTTTATACATAACATTAAAATACAACAAATTTTGAATAATTTGTACAATGGACAAGTTTGCACTTGCCAGAGTTTTGGCAAAATTCTTAATCTTTTGTTCTCGCTGCAAAAAAATTCTACTTCATCTAATTTTGAATTAGCACTTGCCATAGTTTTGGTAAAATTCGTAATCTTATATTTTCGTTGCAAATAACGCGTTTCATTAAAGTCGCGCTTAAAGGCTATAGCGGAATAAGATGGTCAAAAGTGCCCCCAAACGAAATAAGCAGGGAAGTTAAAAATAATGTTTAGGGTCATAAAAAAGTCAGATTCGACAAAAAAGTAGCCCCCCACCCACCACTCATCTTTTGTATAGTCAAAAACGTGTTTTTTGGTTTTTAATTTTCCCTGCACTTTTCGGCAAATAACAATAATATCTAATGTATTTTTACAAAACAGAAATTTGTGGAGGGAAATTCGAATTTTGACATTCAGACATGTTAAAAGGTGCACCTCTAGAAAAAAAAAATATATTTCAGAATTTTCCCAGTGGTAGAACATGGTCAAAATAATTAAAAACCGCATTTTTGACTAATTTTAACCTTATTTATCACTTGCATTTTGTGGAAAGTATTTTCAGAAATAAACTTATCTATTAGTACCATTTATTTTGCGTAAAAATTACTTAATTAACATTTTATATTAATTTGGCAGTAGCACCTTTCAATTTTAACGAAAAATAGGAATTTTGAATGATTTTTCTTGCTTTCAAGTATTGGAGTTTCCCACTAAATAAGGAAAACAAAATTGTGTAGCATACATCAATAGAAGAAATTACTTAAAATGTGCAAATAAAAAGTTTTACAATGTTTTTTTCCGTTTGAAAGTGATAAATAAGGTCAAAATTAGTTAAAAATGCGGTTTTCAATTATTTTGGCCATGTTCTACCACTCGGAAAATTCTGAAAAATATCACACATCTTAAGAAACAATAGTCATCCATTATATATTTTTTTTCTAGGGGTGTATCTTTTAACTTCTCTGAAATAATCGCTATTTAGTGATACTTTATATTGTCAAAATTCGAATTTACCGCTAAAAATTTCCGTTTTATAAAAATACAATAGATAATATTATTATCTTAAGGTACTGATACCGAAAGTCAAAAGTTAGTTGGATGCACA
Organism: Ocypus olens; assembly: GCA_910593695.2. NCBI lineage: Eukaryota > Metazoa > Arthropoda > Insecta > Coleoptera > Staphylinidae > Ocypus > Ocypus olens. The sequence continues at coordinate 12,504,792 of OU343053.1, read as the reverse complement.
GGAAAATTAAAAACCAAAAAAAAAAACACGTTTTTGATATAGCAAGGGATCAGCGGCGGCTCGACCGAAAAAGCTACAGAATATTTGCTTCCTCTATTAGAGTAAGTAAATAAATAAATAAATAAATAAATAAATAAGTAGTGTAGCACGAGCGGCATCTTTGTCTTTGCCTCACCTACGGAAATCCACGAGCTGCCGCTGCAAGGGATGGAAGGGGGTGGGGGGCTACTTTTTTGTCGAAGCTGACTTTTTTATAATTCTAAACATTATTTTTAACCTTTCAGCTCATTTCATTTGGGGGCACTTTTGACCACCTTACTCCGCTATACCCTATTTCTTGAAAATTGATCAAAGAATGTTTTAATTTTTTCAAAAAAATAATCAATTTTGAATAATTTTTGCAATGGGCAAGTCTGCACTTGCCATAGTTTTGGTAGAATTCATAATCTTTCGTTCTTGTTCCCAAAAAAAAATGCGATTTCTCACCTTGGCGCTCAATTTCTCAAACATTGATCAATCGATGTTTCTATTTTTTCATAGAACATCAAAATACAACAAATTTTGAATAATGTACAAACCTGCACTTGCCATTGTTTTCGCAAAATTCATAATCTTTTATTTTCATATTTTCAAATAATGCGTTTTATTAAACTCGCGCTTAAATTTCTCTAAAATTTATGAAAGAATGTTTTAATTTTTTCAAAAAAACATACAAATCCAATCAATTTTCAATAATTTTTGTGATGGGCAAATCTGCACGTATCATAGTTTTGACAAAATTCATAATCTTTTGTTCTCGCTGCAAGAAGATGATATTTCTCATCTAAGCACTCAATTTTTTTTTTAAATTGATCAATCGATATTTCTATTTTTTATAGAATATCAAAATACAACAAATTTTGAATAATTTTTGTAATGTACAAACCTGCACTACCCATAGTTTTGGCAAAATTCGTAATATTTTGTTTTCATTGCAAATAATGTGTTTTATTAAACTCGTGCTTAAATTTCTCGTAAATTTATGAAATAATGTTTTATTTTTTTCAAAGAACATAAAAATTTTGAATAATTTTTGTAACGGGCAAATCAGCACATACCATAGTTTTTACAAAATTCATAATATTTTGTTCTCGCCGCAAGAAGATGTTATTTCTCATCTTAGCACGCAAATTTTTCAAAAATTCATCAATCGATATTTCTATTTTTCGTAGAATATCAAAATACAACAAATTTCAAATCATTTTTGCAATGGGCACGTGTGCACTTGCCATAGTTTTGGAAAAATTGTTTATTTTATTTTCTCTGTAAATATTGCGTTTTATTAACTTTGCGCTTAAATTTATCGAAAAATGTTTTATTTTTTCAAAGAACATAAAAACGTAATCAATTTCGAATAATTTTTCTAATGAGAAAATCTGCATTTTTTGCCAGAGTTTTGACAAAATTCATAATCTGTTGTTGTCGGTGCAAAATTGCTATTTCTCATCTTGGCGCTCAAATTTCTCAAAAATTAATCAATCGATATTTTTATTTTTTCAAGGAACATCAAAATACAACAAATTTTGAATAATTTTTGCAATGGGCAAGTCTGCACTTGCCATAATTTTGACAAAATTCGTAATCTTTTAATTTCTTTGCAAAAAATGCATTTTATTGACCTCGTGCTTAAATTTCTGGAAAATGTATCCAAGAATGTTTTCATTTTTTTCAAAGAACATAAAAATCCAATCAATATTGAATAATTTTTATAATGGGCAAACCTGCACTTGCCATAGTTTTGGCAAAATTCATCTTTTGTTCTCGCTGCAAAAAAAATGTTATTTCTCATTTTGACGCTCAAATTTCTCAATTGATCAATCGATGTTTTTATTTTTTCATAGAACATCAAAATACAACAAATTTTGAATAATTTTTCCAATGGGCAAGAATGCACTTGCCACAATTTTGGCAAAATTCGTAATCTTCTATTTTTGCTGCAAAAAATCCGTTTTATTAAACTCGTGCTTGAATTTTTCGAAAATTTATCAAATAATGTTTTCATTTTTTCAAAGAATTTTTGTAACGGGCAAACCATAGTTTTGGTAAAATTTGTAATCTTTTATTTTCACTGCAAAAATTGATCAATCGATGTTTCTATTGTTTCATAAAACATCAAAATCAGGGGCGGCTCGTTATACAGAGCCAGGGAGCCAGGGCAGTATCTGTAGTTTCAAGCTAAGCAAGAATTTTTAATTAATCCTTAAAACACTTTTTCGCCAGTTACTTTGGTCTAGGAAGATAAATCGTTCTTTCTTCAAAAAAGAGGGGGGGAGGGGGGTATATTGTATAAGTGGCTCTACCATCACCATGCTCCACGAGCCGCCACTGGGGTGTTCTAACCAAAATTTAAATCTGTCATTTCTGACACTGACACTGACACAAGTGTTCAATTTACTTACTCATTATGAACTGGTACGAAATGTACGCTATTTTGGCCTAAAAATAAACCGCCAAGGTTACTATTTTCGTACAGTCGAACATAAAAATATTTTCCCATATAGTCGATAATTATATTATAATTATATATATTATATTATATATAATATATATAATATATATATTATGTTTTGTAAAACATTCTTAATAATGAAGACATATTGATGTAAAAATAGCTGTCGAAACATCTCATGATTAACCCAGATCTATTCTGCGATGGACCAATTCTACGAAACTACATTCTTTCTGTATGTACCAACTGATGTTATTTTTGTAAGACGAGTGAGTAGTTGTAGTAACACACAGACCTATATTCAGAAATGCTGCATCCCCACACGTAAAAATAACCCACTTACTACAGATTTCAACACGTGTTTTCCACTCGGGTCATGGCATACTTTCATAACATATGTCTCCCCTTAATCATTGTCAGTGAACCCCTGCAGGAAAATACACAATGCATGACCCTCGTGTTACGAATTATTAATCCATTGTTAATACGGAACATACAGGGTGTCCTAAATAGAGTAGGATTGCATGGGTAGGATTGCAAAGCTAGAGATCTGGTTAAATGGGCAATGTTGTGCAGTTTTCTATGCTGATTCAGATTATGTTGAGAAATTTTCAAAATTCCGAGCAGTTTAGAAAATATTTAAAAAAAAAACTGAAAATCGCGATTTAAAAAAAATCAAATATCTCAATAATTATTAAAGATGCGAAAAAAAGTTTTAAATAAAAGTTACTTGGTTTAATTAGGCAGACATAGAAATCAAGTCAAAATAAAATTCAAGATGGCGGTTTCCGAGATATTAATACCAACTTTCTTATTTCAAATGGCCGCCATATTTGATTTTTACACGCATAAATAGACTTTTTCTTTCTCTTTTCAACGATGTACAACAACCTATGTCAAAATAAAAAATAATGGAAATATTAATTGTTTAAATTTTAATTTTAATTTTTTAAATTATTTTTAAAGCAAATGTAACAAAACAAAAAGAGGTAATACAACCAAGTAGTAAAATAACAATAAATTATAAAAAATGCTCAAAATGTTGACCGTTATTGGCCAAACACAATTGACAGCGTTTTACAACACTGCCAGTTACCTCTGTCACTGCTTCGGCAAGTTCATCCAAAAAAATATTTTCCTTCAAAAAAAAATGGAAAATGATTTTGATAATAGAGTAATTTTTGAGACTAATTTCAACCATTTTCTTACTAGAATATTCGGCATTTTTATTATTAGGATTGTATTTTAAACTTTTTTGTCTAAATTTTTGATCATCTGGCCTAAATATTCTTTATTTTGATCTAAATTTTCGATTTCATTGTTAAAATTTTCGACTATTTGGTCCGCACGTATTATTTCTCCCGACGAATTTTAAATTTTTACATTTTTGACCTGTATTTTCGATATTTTTGGTCAAAATATTTCAACTTTTAGCCTAAATATCCTTTAATAAATAAATTAGAAACAACCTCACTTGTTGCAGAAAGCATTAAATAAATTCAATAAAACGAAATGTAACCTTTATTTTGACCTTTTGCGATTTAATTGTTTAAATTTTCGACTTTTTGGCCCGTTTTTTATTTTCCCGCCGAATTTTTTGACCTGTATTTTCGATTCTTTTGGCATTAAACTTTCGATCTGTTAACCTAAATATTCTTTATTTTGACATCAATTTTCGATTTAATTGTTTAAATTTTCGTTTTTTCTTTGGGCCATGTTTTATTTTTCGAGCCGAATTTTTAATTTTTAGATTTTTGAACTGTAGTTTCGATTTTTTTTGGTCTAAATTTTTGTTTATTCGCTCTAAATATTCTTTATTTTGATCTAAATTTTTTATTTAATTGTTCAAATTTTTGATTTTTCGGTCCACATTTTTGAATTTTCAGGCCGAATGTTTAATTCTAGTTCCAAATTTTTGATTTGATTTTGGTTAAAATATCTATAACCTAAATTATTTATTTATGCATATTTTTCTTGAAATTTTTCTTATGTAAAGGTAATCAAGTTTTATGCCGTTGAAAAGAGAAAAAAAAAACTCTATCAAATGAGTATAAAAAATATGTGCCTTGTCATTTAAAAAAATGAAAGTGTTATTCGTTGCGCTTTTGTTTATAACAAAAAATAAAATTGATATATCCAAGGTGGTGGATAACCAAGTGTCAAATAACTTCTATTTAAAACTTTTTTCTCTAAAGTGGATATTTACTGAGCTATACGGGATATTCCATACTTTTCGGACACCCTGTATACAAGATTTATTTTATTCTTTTCCGGTATTTTCGAGTTTTGTTTGTTGAAATTTTCAATTTTTGAGTCTGCATTTATTATCTTTAGGCCTGAGTTTTCGATGTACTGTCTAAATTTTCGACTTTCTGGCCAACATTACAGATTTTTATTATTTTGTTAAATCTTTTGACCTAACTTTTCGATTGTATTGTTAAAATTTTCGATTTTATGGCCCCCATTTTTGTTTTTTTTTGTTTAGTCTGCAATTATTATCTTTAGGGCCGAGTTTTCGAAGTTTTGTCTAAATTTTCGACTTTTTGACCAACTGTTAAAATTTTTCTTTCCTTGGTCCACTATTTCTATTTTTAGGCCAGAATTTTAGATTTTTTGGCCTCAATTTTTTATTCTATATTTTAGATTTTTTAACTTTGATGTTATTTCGTGGTTTTATTAATTTTTTGCTATTGATTTCGAATTTCTGGTTAAAAACTTATTTTTGGCAGCTGAAAGTGGCAAATTATTTTGCTTATACCTAAGTTTTCGATTTTTTGTCTGCGTTTTTTTTTATTTTTAGATCAGGATTGTTGATTCTTTGGCACATATTTTAAATTTCTGTATTTTCGATATTTTTTTTTTTTTCTTTATTTTGACCAAAATATTCGATTGGTTTGTAGAAACTTTCACCGTTTTAGGCTCTATTGTAGATTTTTACTTTTTTGGACTATATTTTGTATTTTCGATTATTTTGGTTTCAATTTTTGGTCTTTTGGCCGAAATTTTCTTTATTTCGAATTAAATTTTCAATTCGTTTGTTAAAAATTTTGATTTTTTGGTCTACCACTTTGATTTTTGGGTACGAATTTTAGATTTTTGGTCTTCATTTTTTATTTTTGTCCCATATTTTAGATTTTCTTAACTTGAATTATTGATTTTATTGTGCGATTTTTTTTTAAATTTTTGTATTTGCTATTATTTTCGAATTTCTCGAACTTGGAACTAGCTAAAAAGAGTTATTTTTGAGGCTGAAAATAGCAAATTATTTTTCTTTTGCTTGTATTTTCTGAATTTTTATTTTTAAACCAGGATTTTTGATTTGGGATATTGTATAAGTGGCTCTACCATCAACATGTTCCACGAGCCGTCACTGTGTTAGAGTAATTATCTCTCGGATTCATTTTAGCTTCACTTCACTATTAAACCAGATAACAACAATACGTTTCGCGTTCTGATTCAACAACTGTTTAAATCAACAACACTTGTTTTTTTTTTATTATTTTTAGGCCCACTTGATAAATTACATTCCCATTGTTTTTCTAATCCACATAAAATTGACGTATTTTTACAAACATGTTAATATCTTGGAAACGAAAGAAGATAGGCATAGGGAATGCTGGTATAGATCAATGCAGAATTGAATTCTGCGTCGGAATATGTAAAAATATACAGGGTGTTCCATTTGAAAAAATCGAGATTTAATGCTTTAAAATTGACTAAATTTTGAACACTCTTAATTTTATTTTTCCAAAAATAAATCACCACTGGGTACCTTCGGGTATTGGTTTTTTATGGCCAACATTACATGCCTTTAATTTTGTATTGTTCGGAGATATGTATTTTTAAAGTGAATTATGTAAAAGCACAATTTTTTTTAAATGTCAAATATTTCAAAAACGCTTTAATTTTGAGGTTTTTTTTTCACAGAATTTTATGTGTAATCCAAATTTGCAATAAAAAATATAGCATTCCATTTAAAATAAGGAAGTTGGTCGAATAATCTTGAAAATATTTTCATTGAAAAGAGCACCCTCAATTACGTAAACGCTGAAAATCTCATTACAATACTTTAATTACTTATTAGTCCATATAATTTTAATGTACCATCTCGGTGGGACATCCTGTATATTTACCCCGCAAGATAGATATGTTTCATACATTTGATCAATTTTGCATAACATGTAAATAAAACATCATTTAAGGTTATCTATTAGTTGACGTGCATTACACGTAATATGTAAATGTAGTCCACATTCGTAGGTGTAGTTGGATTAATATAGAATTAATTATGTAGATTAATACAACTACAAATGTACTAATTTGACGAAGAGTGAATGTAGCGAAGGGAACTTCCATACGTAATTTAATTTCGTTGTCTGTTTTAGTTCCAACGCATTAGCGCTTAACGAGCACCGGTAAAACTTTATTTTTCATAACTACAGTTACACTTTAAACTATCAAATTATAAAAAAATAAGATAACAGTAATACATTTTTATTATCTAATAGTGTACAGAAAGTAAACTAGTTATAGAATAACAAAAAAAATCGTTTTATATATACTGAAGGAAAAGAAAATAAAACACTTGAAATTCGTGAAATTTCGACCATTTTCAAACCACCATAACTCGGCGTATTTTCAATCGATTTTGATGAATATTTGAGGTCGAAAAACTTTGAAGTGTCTTTTTTAAAGTCATGCATGCGAACTTAAGCGTAACCCCTTCCGCTTCCCTCTAGCACCCCTGTGAAAAAAAAATTTTTTTCAGGAAACAATGTCCAACTTTGACGATGTATACGGAGTTAAAAAAATTTTGTCGACTCGATCCACCATAAAGGCATTAAGAATTGATCAATTCTCTATGCAGGACTCAAAGAATGAAGTTCCTACGACGATTTGACACCAAGTTATAGGTGTTTGAAAAAAAAGGTGTATTTTGAGATTTTTCGTACATAACTCAGTGACTTTTCAACTAAATTTAATGATTATTTCGGGAAAAAATCCCATTTTGGTTCTACTTTAAGGAGGTAAACTCAGATTGAAATTATCCCTTTTTGAACCCTTCAACCCCGGAACAAAAAAAAACACGTTTTTGGGCAAAAAAACGTCCTACTTTGGCAAAGTGTACCGAGTTGGAAAAAATGTGTCCGACTCGATCCACCAAAAGGGCATTGAAATGTGTTCAATTACCTGTACAGGACTCAAAAAACGAAGTTCCTACGGCGATTTGGCACAAAGTTATGGGTGTTTGAAAAAAGTTAATTTTAAGGTATTTTTATTTTTGTTTTATTTGGAGGGGCGTACAGCCCTCTCTTCGAGTGGGGATAAACCATCTCAAAGAGGACACATTTTGCTTTTGATTTCTTAAAAGATCGTCGAAATCGGTAGGATAGAAGCCGAGTTATGGCCATTTGAAAACTACCTAAATTTTTCTCAAGTGTTTTTTTTTCCGTCAGTGTAATTTGTTTGTTTTTATTACACGAATAGAAAAATGGACAAATGGTGGTGAGTTAGGCCCATATTTTTCTCCGACCCTACAGAGATCGTTAAAGTAAGCCTCTTTTGACCTAAAATATTTAGTTTTTTGTTAATAGTTCTAAGGTACAAAATGCGATATTCATGATTTCGCACAAAAATGAATTTTCGTGCATACCTCAAAGAACATGCAAAAAAAAATTTCATTCATGAAAACGAAAACAATTTTGTCGAAAAACTTCGAACTTATGAGTCAAAAAACCAAAAAAATCGCTTTGTTTCAAACACCAATGTGCCAAATCGTCGTAGGAACTTCATTTTTTGAGTCCTGTACAGTTAATTGAAAACATTTCAATGCACTTTTGGTGGATCGAGTCGACACATTTTTGCCAACTCGGTACACGTTGCCAAAATTGGACGTTTTTTTGCCCAAAAACGGATCATTCCAATCTGAGTTTACCCCCTTAAAGTAGAGCCAAAATGGAATTTTTTTCCGAAAGAATCATCAAATTTGGTTGAAAAGTCACTGAGTTATGTGCGAAAAACCACAAAATGCACTCTTTTTTCAAACACCCATAACTTGGTGCCAAATCATCGTAGGAACTTCGGTCTTTGAGTCCTGCATAGGGAATTAATCAAATTTTAATGCGTTTATGGTGGATCGAGTTGACAAAAATTTTCCAACTCCGTAGACATCGTCACAAAGTTGGACATGGTTTCCTGAAAAAACTTTTTTTTCACAGGGGCGTTTCATATTTAAACAATAATTTCATTTAAAATACAAGAATTTTAAAAAATAGGCCAAAAATAAGAAGCCACAGTCGTGGCCAATAAATCGAGAATTTACACCAAAAATCAAAACCTCGGACCAAAAAACTCAAAATTTCAATAAACAAATCGAAAATTGTGGCCAAAATAAAAAATATTTAAGCCAAAAATCGCGTTGAAGAAAAAAAAATCGAAAAGAAGGCCAAAGATCTAAAATATCGACAAAAAATCAAAAATCCTGGTCTAGAAATAAAAAATGTAGACCATAAAATTGAAAATTCAAGTAAAAGAAAAATAATTCTTTAACCCAATATAAGTTTCGACCCGAAACTCGAAAATAATGGCGAAATGGTGATGTGGCCATCATGTTATTTTCTGCGACTTGATGGTATTATTTATATTTACGCTTTCATGGTATATTTTCTATTAAAATCATATTTTAAATGTACATCGAACGTTTCGTAGACTCGGATGAAACTGACGTTTAAAACGTCAAAATTATGAAAGATGGAAAAATTATACTTCAAATTCAAAAACTCAGTTTACTCAAAAACTAAAGGGATTTCGAACAAACTTATTGTTTATAAGTTGTTCATTTTAGCATTCTCTACAATTATTATCAAAATAAATTTGCTGTAAGTATTATCGTTTTATAATTATAAACGAAAAATGGAAGGAAAATAATATTTTTTTTTCTCGAATAACAATGATTTTATGAAAAGTATTTTCAACCAAAAAATGTTTATTTATTTATTTATTTAATTAACGGTAGCACCTTTTATACAAAACAAACTTACACTTAAAAATAATCATAACCTAAATATAATAACTAATATAAACTAACACAAATTATCTAAATTTAGTTTAAATAGAGTCTGTTTAAACTTATTAAAAGACCGTACAAATAAATCAAAATTGGATTCGCGTTAAGGATGTTTGCAAATCTCATCATTCTTTGAATAGGATTATTGTAGCAGTAATTGTTAGTTGCCACGTTCAATCTAAAAAGCGGTTTAGACCGCAGAGGCCTCATAGATGTTGAAATATAAAAATTAAACGATCGAATTATTTCACAATTAATTGTACCTGATATAATTTTGTAAAAAAAAAAGTCTAATTTAATTCTACGGACTTCTAAGGACTCGATGTTAAGTGTACAGCAAACGCTATAATTGAACGAGCTGAAACTAAAGAGGTAATTAAATTTAAAGACAACATAAGAGATAAATCGCTTTTGTACACGCTCTATTTGTTCTTTGTAAACTTTATAATATGGCGACCAAATAACCGACGCATATTCGACATTAGACCTAACTAGACTATAATACAAAATTTTTATTGTAGCAAAACTAAACCAATTACAATTGCGAAATAAAAAACCCATTAATTTGTACGCCTTTTTAGTAATGATTTCAATGTGGGTAGCAAACGTTAGTTTATTATCAAAATGAACGCCCAGATCTTTAATACATTCCACTCTATCCAATAGTATATGGTCAATCTCATAATTATGCATAATCAAATGAAGACGTCTACTATAGGTAATAACTTTACATTTGTTGATATTCAGATCAAGGCAATTTATCCCACACCACGATGACAGATTATCTAAATCAGATTGGATTTCATGACAACCATGAAACAACTTTAAATCATCCGCGAATATTAAACATTTAGAATAATTTAAGTACTCACTAATATCATTTATAAAAAAAATGAACAATATTGGACCAACATGAGAACCCTGCGGTACCCCAGAAGACACCTTAATAACATTGTTAATTAATTAATGTTCATTTCTTTGTTGTCTTCAATATTTGTTTAAATGTTTTTGTGATATTTTTCATATTTAAAAACAAAAAACAGTTTACATTTTACCAAAAGCTTTTCAGTTCTTCGGATTATCAAATAAGACTTATGTTTAAAGTTTGATATCAATTGCTCTATTAGTTTTCGAGATACAGCGCGCACAGACGTACAGACACACACACACACAGGCACATTTTTGTTTCAGAAATTGTTGAAATGGCATCTAGGGACCCTAAAATGGATATTACCGTAAAAAAAATGTTTCACGATCACAATACTTTCTCATACTTCGTAACTCAAAAACTCAAAAATACTCGTTCATTCTGTCATATTTTTAAGCATAGCATATTTAACTTTATTTGACTGCAAGGGGTTAAATTACAAATTATAAACAAGCCATCCAAAAACGCTTACCAAGTGTTTTTTTTTCTAATATACTCTTCTATATAAAATCTTCTTTCTCGTACTGCAGCAGCTAGCCTGAAACAATAAATAATTAATCAGTTATTATCATTATCATTTTTTTAAATATTAATTATGGTTTCCCCATAATTGACAACTGCGAACGAGTTTCGACCTAATTTGTCTCATGAGCATAGCACAGTTGTTGATGGGGAAACATCATTTACTATGGAGTTTAGGTTATTACGATTATTTTCAATAACAATATAAATTTCGTAAATCTGTAATTTGAGTATTTTAAATATTTGAGCCTCACAAAGCCTATTAAAGCATCTTTTGTTTTCGATTTGTAAATTTTTAACTTACATTTGGACGCCAGAAGAGCAAAAATAAACAAACAAATAAAATGGTGATGTGGCCATCATGTTACTTTCTCCGACTTAATGGTGTAATAGTTATTTATATTTATATTCAATTTAAATCATATTTAAAACGTACATCGAGCGTTAATAAAACTCGGATAAAACTGACGTTTGAAACGTCAAAATTATAAAAGATGGAAAAATTATTCTTCAAATTCAAAAACTCAGTTTACTCAAAAACTAAAGAAATTTATTCTTTATAAGTTGTTCATTTTAGCATTCTCTACAATGTATACAACATAAATTTGCTGTAACTATTATCGTTTTTTTATAACTATAAACCAAAAATTAAAAAAAAAATATATTTTTTTTTTCTCGAATAACAATGATTTTATGAAACATGTTTTCAAACAAAACACTCTAATTTCTTTATTGTGTTAAATATTTGTTTAAATGTTTTTGTGATATTTTTCATATTTAAGAAAATATTGGCAAAAAACAAAATACACTTAAGGTAAACACCCACTTCCGGTGTACGAAATTTTACCAAAAGCTTTTCAGTTCTTCAAATAAGACGTATGTTCAAAGTGTCATATCAATTGCTGTATTAGTTTTTAAGATACAGCGCACAAAAATGAATACATTTGGACATCAGAAGGGCAAAAATTAACAAACAAATAAAAAATGGTGATGTGGCCATCATGTTACTTTCTCCGACTTGATGGTATCATAGCCATTTATATTTACGTTTTCATGGTTTATTTTCAATTGAAACCATATTTTAAATGCACATCGAGAGTTGTGTAAACTCCGATGAAACACGTTTAAAACGTCAAAACTATAAAAGATGGAAAAATTATACTTCAAATTCAAAAACTCAGATTACTCAAAAACTAAAGGGATTTCGAAAAAAACTTATTCTTTATAAGTTGTTTATATTAGCATTCTCTACAATTATTATTAACATAAATTTGCTGTAACTATTATCGTTTTACAAATATAAACCAAAAATTAAAAAAATTATAATACATTTTTTTCTCGAATAAAAATGATTTTATAAAAAATGTTTTCAAGCAAACGATGTTCATTTCTTTGTTGTCTTCAAAGTTTCTTTGAATGTTTTTGTGATATTTTCATATTTAAGAAAATATTGGCAAAAAACAAAAAAACAGTTAAGGTAAACGCCCACTTCCAGTGTACGAAATTTTACCAAAAGCTTTTCAGTTCTTCAGATTATCAAATAAGTTGGATGTTCAAAGTTTCATATCAATTGCTCTATTAGTTTTTGAGATACAGCCCGCACAGCAGACACACACGGACACACACACACAGAGACGCAAAAAAATTCCAGAAATTGTTGAAATGGCATCTAGGGACCCCAAAACGGATATTTCCGTAAAAAAAATTTGAAAAAAATCACGATCACAATACTTTCTCGTACTTCGTAACGGAGAAAGTAAAAACGCTTAAAAAAAATTCTCAAAATTAAATTTAATTAATAAAACCTCATTTTTTCAAATTATTTTGATTTAGAATATTCCACCCATTTTTAAGAGAGTTAGAGATTGTTGAAATTATTGATTTTCGAGACGACGAACATTTGCACATCGGAAAAAGATTTTTTTTTTAATTTAAATAGTAAACATGTAGAAAAAATGTCACAAAAATTAATCCTCATTAATAAAAACTCACTCTTATCAGATAACTTTAGTTTGTAAAAATCCAACGATTTTCAAGTGAATTACAGATTTTTTTTAAATTTTCGATTTACATTGAACGTCAACGGAGCAAAAATTGACAAACAAATAGAAAACGTTTACAAAAAGTTTCACAAAAATTAAACTTAATTAATAACACCTTACTTCCAAAATATTTTTTTTCCATTTTCCATAGATTATTGTTCTTAAGTTTGCAGTTTATTTACTTACATATTGTGATTTAACAACTGGTACAGGTACATAAGTAATATAATAGTATATTAAAAAACGAGTTCAATAAGCGCGATTTTTTCGCACACTTCGCTACGCTCGTCGTTTTCTAATGGATAAATGCGAAAAAAGCCCTTATGAACGAGTTTGTTACATTTTTTTTTCTATTTTGACCCTTTTATTCCATTTCTAAATTTAAAAATCGGCCATACATATTTAGAAAATTGTATGTTGGTTGGTAACACTAATAATTGACATTTCAATTTGAAATTAGTTTGTGATTTCCACACATCACATAACCTCAAAACATCTCGCCGAAAACTTAGCACAGGTTGACGGCTCTGAATTTCAACGGTGCCAACCTTGAAAAATTAAAATATTAAAGTACTCGGCGAGCTATTAACGTTAGCGTTAATGACTCCGTTTTAGACGCAAAATAGAAAAAAAATAGATTACCGTTACAAGACCATTGAATTTATTATTAATTTATAATTCAAGAAATGTATTGAATGAATTGGAAACAAAATACCAAAAACCGTTTATACGCACTTTTGTCACAATAGATTCAAAATAAGAGCTAACAACATACGACCCGAAACCATTTTAATACCGCAGACATCAAACGAGAGGAAGAAGTTGGGTAAACATTTACAAACTCGCCGTCATCGGCACCGGCATGTTTAAACAGTTTTACGTTCTGTCTCCGGAAAGTGTTCCATCGGAGACCCCTGAATAAATCTTAAAAGCATAAACATAGATAAGAGTCAAGATAAATATCACGAAAGGCGTTTTCTCGATAATCATTCAAATGGCATTACTTATAACACGAGGGCCGCGTTTTTAAAAAACGACCACTAGGTGGCGTTATTTAGGTTTGTCATTACTATTTTTGTAAAATTTATAATAATAATAATATTAATAACAAATTTTATTGATTAATTTAGCTATACATTTGATATCTTAATTGCGAAAGTAGTGGCAGCTTAAAAATTGACTGAGTAGTTTATTAAGTGAGCATTAAAAAAAAAAAATTGTGAAAAAATGGAAATTATGTAAGTTTAGTAAAGTCATAACTCATTAACAATGCATAGAATAGCTTCATTCAACGTCTGGTAATGAAGCACCATTAGAAAATACTGTTTACAATTGGTTTGCAGAATTTCGTCGTTGCCGTGCGTCCATCAGTGATGAATTTCGTGAGCAAAATTGGTGGTTATTCGAAATTTCATCGATGATTGAAGAACAGAGCATAGATGTTTCTTTCCTATACTATTATTTTTCTAAAGTGGCGTTCATCACGTCATCAAGCACGTGTGAAATGACGTTTTTTCGTACCAACGTGATTGTTTTCGAGAATATGCATAAAATTAGTTGAAGAATTGAAATTAATCTGAGAATCATTTGTTACATAAAATTGATCACCGGTGGTTATAAATAAGTAATCGGTGTATTGACCTGGCACACAATTTGCGCTTGCCAATCATGTAGAAAATTATGTTATGTTGGCAGCCGTGATTTTTTATTCGCGACGATGCCAAATCTTTTTCGCTAACCATGCTTATACATTTGTACATAACCAAACTTTTTTGACGTTTAACTTGTTATATTTATTTGATTATTACAATGTCTAAGCAGTTGCATTCTCACGCAAAGCAATTTGTTGCATCATTGGTAACGTATTTTGAGCAAGAGCGAGATGCAGGAGGTTCTCATCTACCAATTAGTGCAGTATATATGTAAATATATCAGAAAACGATTACTTTTTTATTTATTTGTATAATTGACACAACAGCTGATTGCAGCCATTTTTAAATATACAGGAGAGCTGGCAACCTTGTAAAATTATGTCGTCATTATTATGATTATTATTTCAATGACGTGAACGCCACTTTAGAAAAATAATAGTATATCAATGGCAACTACAGACCGATTTCAGGGTTATGGCCATCATCAGTACAGTGCGTCCGTATAATTGAAAATCGGTATGTTATTTAGAGTGAGGTAATGGCATCGTGCCAATTGGTGTGAGGAAATGCTTAATAAATTATTACTTCAAAAATGGCGCCGAGTAAAGTTCAGCCCGTAGATGATGCGATGTGTAAACAATGTGAAATAAAAATTGTTAACACAAATCAAGTGATAAAGTGTTTCATATGTGACTGTGAATATCATGTGTCATGTGTGTTAAAAAGAACTGACGTAATTTCGGATAACAAAAATTATAAGTGGATTTGTGACGAATGCATAGAAGACTATCCAAAACAACGTAAGTTCAACCAAACTCAGTTAAGTACTGCACACAATAATGAAACATACACTAATATTGGTAAAAAACTTGATGGAATATTTGGATTAATTAAAACAATGCAAATAGAAATTACAACCTTAAAAATGCAAAATAATAACAAACATTTACCGAAATCTGCAACAGATAGTTTAGGTGAAAAATCACCTTTTCTGTTAACCCAAAAGATGTCGCAGGAATGCCAAAACGACAAAAGTAACGCAGACGGATTAAAAAGCAAGACAGCAAAAAAAACCTATACAGAGATGGCTAGTAATCCAATTAATACCGGAGCGATAAAAAAGGTAATTCCTCCAAACAGAAACAATTCCACCATAAATATATTACCCAAAAAAATAAATCGAGACGATTTATCTTTGGAAACTAACCCGGAAAACAAATATAATCAACAATTAGACACCGAAGGCTTTAAATTAATAAACCGAAGAAGAAAAAGACCTAATTTAACTATACATGGGAATGCACAAAATTCGTTAATTAAAGGTGTTTTAAAAATAAGCCACCTTCATGCATCCAGATTCGACCCAAAATTATCAGCAGAGGAACTACAAAAGTATTTACGCGCTACTTTTCCACAAGTACAATGTGAAAAACTTGTATCTAAATTCCCAAATGAGTATTCCTCTTTTAAAGTATCAGATACATCGGACAACATAGATAAATTGAAGCAACCAGAAATTTGGCCCACTGGCGTCTGCATAAACCCGTTTTTTCCTTGGCTACAGAAACAAAAATTAACGACGTAAACATTCTACATCAAAATGTCCAATCGATAAGAAACATACTCAATGAACTCTACAACTGCTCTCAGGAAAACAAATGCGATATAATTTGTATATCTGAACACTGGCAATCAAAGGATCAGTTGAATTTAATTGCATTATACAATTATAAGTTAACCACCAGTTACTGCCGACAGGAGAATAGACATGGAGGAGTGGCTATCTACACTTCAACACACATCAACGGCAGGCCAATAGAAGAAATTGAATCACTAGCTGAAGTTGCTGTCTTTGAATGTGCGGCTGCTGATTTGCGGATAAGTGAGAAAATAACAATTACAATCGTTGCTGTGTATCGTGCACCGGGTACAGACACTTTAATATTCTTAAACAAATTAGATGCGATGTTAAATATTTTATTGGCTAGGAAATGTATATTTTTTATTCTCGGGGATTTTAATATCGACTTACTATCAAATTCAACAGATTGTAATCAATTTCAAGACCTTGTAATATCATATAATTGTCAATTCCTTGTAGAGGAACCAACACGCATATCTTATCATTCGTCAACATGTCTAGATAATGTAATCACTAATAGTATGACCGCAAAGTGTGAGATTTTAAAAACAGGCATTGCAGATCATCTAGGACAACTTGTATCAACTGGGATTTGTGACAGTGACTGTAATGATTTTGTATTCCGCAGGAAATATAACGATAATACAATCAATGATTTTAGTAAAGCATTAAAAAATACCTCGTGGGATAAATGCTACAGTGCAAACTCGGTAGATGAAAAATTTGATCATTTTATGGATTATTTTACTTCATGCCATAATATTTGCTTTCCATTGTATAAAAGTCAAAAAAAGAGGAAAAAATATCGACTTCAATTCAATACACCTGAACTGGTAAAAGCCAAAGAGGACATATTGTTATATGAAACATTAGTAACATATATTCCAGAATTCAAACCACAATTAAAAGCTTCAAAGCAGCATTATAATAATCTTTTAAAACAACACTCTGAAACATACTACGAAAACTTGATATCCAAATCTGACAATAAAGCAAAGACATCTTGGTCTATTATTCGAGATATAACTGGTACTAAAACAAAAAAAACATTACCATACTCTGATCTCCAAGAAATTGCCAATAAATTTAATCATTTATTTGCAAACTCTGCTCCTATTAAAAACTCAGCTATTCCACCAGTTTGTAACTTTGAATGCAATCAATTCTCAATATTTCTTCACCCCGTTGATGAGTTTGAATTATTAGAAATTGCCAGAACACTAAAGAATAAAAAAAGCCATGGAAATGACGAAATTTCATCATACCTTTTAAAAAAGGTAATGCCCGATATAGTTACTCCACTATGTCATATTATTAATGCAAGCTTGAGTGAAGGAGTTTTTCCAACAAAACTGAAAACAGCATTGGTCATACCTCTCTATAAAAAAGGAAATGCGGATGATATTAATAACTATAGGCCCATTAGTATGCTATCTACATTTTCAAAAATATTTGAAAAAGTAATCGAAAAACGCATTATTAAATTTATAAATCAATATAACATTTTTAATGATTGCCAACATGGTTTTAGAAAAGACAGGAATATTAACACTGCTTTATTTCAATTTATAAACACAATAATAAACGATTTAGAAAATGGTAAAATAACTTGTGGCATATTTCTTGACTTATCAAAGGCCTTTGATAGCATTAACCACGAGCAATTATTACAAAAAATGCATCTGTACGGTATTCGTGGTATAGCTAATGATTGGCTTAAATCATATTTATCTGGGAGGGTACAGTTTGTAGAGATACAACAAAATTCTACTAAAGTACACTCTAATCTGCACAGTGTTGACAGGGGTGTACCACAAGGTAGTGTGCTTGGTCCATTATTATTTAATATTTATATAAATGACATGTTTACGCTACATAATGGACTAAATCACGACATAATAAATTTTGCAGATGATACAAATCTAATAATTAGAGGATCTGATTTTATGGATTTAAAACTTAATGCTACTGATATACTACTTTCATTGAAAATATGGTTCCAAAACAATCAATTAGTTTTAAATGCTGATAAGACGCAATGTATTCTATTTAAATTAAATAACTCTTTGGAAACACCTAAGACATTACAAGCAAATAGTACAACTTATAAATTTGTTTCCGATATCAAGTTTCTTGGTATTAAAATTGATCAACACCTGAAATGGTACGAACATATTAATGATCTGTGTTTAAGATTGGGAAAAGCTATATATATGTTGAGAATTTTAACTTTAAGTATTAATCATCCTGTCGAGTTAATGAAAACCATATATCACGGGAACTTCGAATCCTTGGTAAGATATGGAATTATATTTTGGGGAAGCTCATCAAAAATAAATCGTGTCTTCCTCATGCAAAAAAGGGCACTGAGAGTTATGCTTAAACTAAACAGATATGAATCATGCAGAACAAAATTTACGGAGTGTGGAATCCTTACAGTCACTGCCATATATATTCAAGAATGTTTGAAATTCATGTGGAAACATCGCCCAGAGTTTGATGCATATGAGATGGTACATGATTATGAAACTAGACACAAACAAAATTTACGTTATCCCTCATTTCGATTTACACAATCTCAGAAGGGTCCTACTTATTCATCTCTGAGGTTTTTTAATCATCTACCACAGAATATTAAAGAAGAATCTAGTTTTAGTTGCTACAAAAGAAAAGTGTTCACTTATTTATGTACTATGGAACCCTACTCTGTTGAAGAGTACTTAAATAGCCATTAATATACGTTTAATTATACATTTGTTCGCCTTTGACTATGTGTCATATACTATATATTGTAAATTCAGTGTATTTATATGATATGAAAATAAATATTATTATTATTATTATTATTATAAATTCGACCTAAGAACTGCAAAATCTGTAAACAACACTGTAACAAGTGACGAATCTTAGATATATTATCGTGTGAATCTTAAACTAAGCAACAATCCAACTCAAAAATCTGTTGAAGCCTTCAAAAACCATGTTTTTTAGATACCAACTTCAATATTTCGAAAAGCAATAAAAATAAAACAAAATATAACAACTTAAAAGGCGACCCTCGTATTAATAAAAAAATATTTCCATGAATTAGAGAAAACTAACAAATAAAATTAATTACTATAAATTTTCAATATACGAGTATATAGAGAAACAATACATTTCATATTCCCCTAGAGACAATGGAAACTAACGAAACGCGAAAAATATATTAGACGAATTAAAAAGTAAATTTAAAAAGTAAGACAGTTCACGGGGTTTTTTCTGGTACGGCCGAGGAACAAGAGGTGATAATATAGATAGGTAGGGTCAGTTGCAGAGACGGCTGGCTGTGACCGCACCTATCTGTATTACCACCTCTTGTTCCTCGGCCGTACCAGAAAAAACCCCGCAAACCGTCACTAATTCAAGAATATTGCACTTTTAATTTACAATAAAATCAATTGTAATATTCCAACTAGAAACAAAATGACAACAATCTAAACTTAAATTAGGAAAACGAAAAATGCATTCAACGATTTGGAAAATTGTAAAAAAAAATATCATCAATCCAACAATTAGTTTCAAAAGCTCAAAATCCATTTAAAAACAATGCATTTGTAACTTCCAACAAAAAATTGTAATATTATAACTGGAAACAAAGCGGCAACAATCTAAACTTTAACCGGGGAAAGAAAAACGCATTTAAAGATTTAAAAAAAATTGTAAAAAATTGTGACCATCATGTCACTTTCTTCGATTTGATGATACAATAGCTGCTTATATTTATACACTTAATACTTTCCAAACTTACTAAAAATGTGTTCAAGATTGCGATTTTGTGAAAACCGATCACAGGATTTTTGTATGCCAGCAGAGCGTGAAGTTTTGAAAATTTTAATAATACAGACGATTCTAAAAAAAATATAAAAACAATTGCCACAGACTTGAAAATTAAAAAAAATACTTAAAATTTATTCAAGATTCTGATTTCGTAGAAATTTGCATACATGCCATGACCGGATTTTGGGATAATGTCATGTGAACAGATAGTATATTGTGAAAAATTGTAATTAATTATAGTGATTAGAAAAATAAAGAAAAAACAACTGTTTTAGACATTTCTTAAATTATTCATAATTCATTTATAATTGTGATTTCATGATAATCTATATATACTCTAGCACAAGATTCAGAGATAGTTCTTATGTGATTAAAGCGAAAAATTGTAATCATTTTGCGGGTTTGAAAAAAATGTAAAAACAATTGTCATCATCATGTACATTTTCAAAATAACTCAAAATTCATTCGAGATTGTGGTTTTGTAAAAACCTTCAAACACTCACATACTGGATTTTGGAATTATTTCATACGAGCAGAGTTGTGAAAAGTTTTAGTGAATTGAAAGATTAAAAAAAAATAAACATTGATTTGAAACGTTCCAAAATTACTAAAAATGTATTTAAGATTACGTTCTTGTAATTGTAATTTTGCCTGTTGAGAGATGAATAAATATATTAAATAATTTTAAGTGATAAAAAAATGTCAAAATAAAGACATTTAAAATCGGCTTAAAACTCCAAAATTGATTAAATCTCAAATGGGTGATTACAATTTCATGAAAAAATACTTTTATCCAAAATCGGGTGTAATAATCGAATTACAGTGGTCATTTGAGCCATGTAATGTTGCTCATTATCCCCTAGTGAGATAATTAGTTTCTCTCACGGAATGCATAGATCCTTCATAGGATTTTTAAAATATTTCAAATTGACGTCAAAATTTCTTGTCAAAATTTTATAAACATTATTTTAATATTTAACCTTCCGAGACCTTGACACCGTAGCGGGAGCTGGGTCTCAGAGACCCAAGCAAAAAAACAATCTCCTGCATAAAATTTAACTAAACTTTATTTTTTAATTTCAAATAACTAAAATATCATACAAACTCTTCGCTTTCCTAACGGAAACTAAAGAAGAAATTATTAAGGTACTCGGCTAGACAACTCGAAAAAACAGTTTACTGAAAATTGACGAACGTTTATTCGCGCACCGGGTCTCACAGACTTGGCGCCCGGCCCGGAAGGTTAATGCAATTACAGACGATTTTAGATAAAATTTTATATTATATTTGAATTCCTTATTAATCCCACGACTTTTAGGACAATTTTCTTCACAGCGGAAAGTTTCGAGAAACTGTAATCATTTTGGCGATTAAAAAATAGAAAAAAGATTTCTAAAGAGTTGAAACTGTCCAAAATTACTATAAGTACAATCGTGATGTGATTTTGGGAAAATCTACATAGACTCCCACTCTGAATTTTGCGATAATGTCATTTAATTAGAATGCAAAACTGTGAAAAATTGTGATAAATTTGAGTTGAAGAAAGTATTTTAAAAAAATGCCTCAAAACTGAGCAAAATTACTAAAAAAGCATTCGAAATTACGATTTCGTGAAAAAAATACATAGATCACTTCACCAGATTTTGGGATACTTTTATGTGTTCAGTGAATAAAGTTTTGAAAAGTTGTATCTAATAATAATTGAAATTGCTATCGAAACTGTCAAAATCATTTAAACCCATTCAAGATTACGATTTTGTCGAAACACATAGACTCCGTCATTGGATTTTTCTGTATCTTCATATAATCAGAGTCTAAAGTTGTGAAAATTATATCAATTAAAAAAATGGTGATGTGGCCATCATGTTACTTTCTCCGACTTGATCATAGCCATTTATATTTACGTTTTCATGGTTTATTTTCAATTAAAATCATGTTTTAAATGTACATCGAGCGTTGCGTAAGCTCGGATGAAACTGACGTTTAAAACGTCAAAATTATGAAACGGAAAAATTATACTTCAAATTCAAAAACTCGGTTTACTCAACAACTAACGAGATTTCGAAAAAAACTTATTCTTTAGAATTTGTTCATTTTGGCATTCTCTACAATTATTATTCATACAAATTTGCTGTAACTATTATCGTTTCATAATTATAAACCAAAAATTTAAAAAAAATTAATACTTTTTTTTCTCGAATAGCAATGATTTTATGAAAAATATTTTCAAGCAAAAGATGTTCATTTCTTTGTTGTATTTAATGTTTGTTTAAATGTTTTGTGATATTTTTCATATTTAAGAAAATATTGGCAAAAAACAAAAAACGGTTAAGGTAAACACCCACTTCCGGTGTACGAAATTTTACCAAAAGCTTTTCAGTTCTTCAGATTATCAAATAAGACGTATGTTAAAAGTTTCATATCAATTGCTCTATTAGTTTTTGAGATACAGACACACACACACACAGACACAAAAAAATTTTTTCCAGAAATTGTTGAAATGTCATCTAGGGACCCCAAAACGGATATTTCCGTAAAAAACATTTTTGAAAAAAAAATCACGATCACAATACTTTCTCGTACTTTGTAACGGAGAAAGTAAAAATGGTGATGTGGCCATCTTGTTACTTTCTCCGACTTGATGGTATCATTTATATTTACGCAATCATGGTTTATTTTCATTTCAAATAATGTTTTAAATGTACATACAGCGTTTTGTAGAATCGGATGAAACTGACGTTTAAAACTTCAAAATTATGAAAGATGGAAAAATTATACTTCAAATGTAAAACCTCAGTTTACTCAAAAAAATAAAGAGATTTCGAAAAAAAAACTTATTCTTTATAAGTTGTTCATTTTGGCATTCTCTACAATTGTTATTAACATAAATTTGTTTGGAAAAAGTGAGTTCGAGAAAAACACGTTTGAAGTTTTACAAGTCCATAAATTCTTGCAGCATTCGCGCACTTTGGTGGACTCCTGAGGAATCCTAAGGAATTTTCACACTATATGACCAACTGAATATTGTTTATAAGATCATAAAATATTATTTAAGTAAAAAAAAGAAAAAACGAGTTTTCCAAAATCCCAGAGTGGAGTTACCCCTTCAGTAAACGGTGATTGGCCAAACATAGCCGATATATCGGTATCGATAAATAAAGAATTACATTTTGATTTTGTAGAATATTATTTCCACGTTTAATTTTCTTTTCTTGCGCCCGACAAATGCTCAACAATTCGCGTGTCAACATAACTTTTTATTACAATTTAATATTATGTCAAATAAATGTTTTTTTATTATTATTATTTATGAAGAATACTAGTTTTGTAATGAAACCGCTTATTTAGTATACACAAAAAAACAAAAACAAAAACATCTTATTTTCGAATTATGTACTATACCTCATTTAATAACCAGGCGGACTAAACGCGAAAGTCACGTTTACACTACAAAAAGTAACCAGAAAAGTAACCAGACTTGTATTGGTGGTAAAAATGAAATGATTTCAATTTCTTTTATCCATAACATTCAACATTTATACCAACACATACATTAATTCTAGGTATACTTTCTTGATCATATACTCAATGAAGTAGTATATAATATTAAAATAATAATTAAAATAAGTATGAGACCCTCTTAAGAATTTAGGGGCATACTGAATAACTCAAGTTGTACATATATTTATTTACATATAAAGTGTATTGTAGTAGTATGTATATATATTTAGAGCGTCAATGCTCTAAAATCCAACCATTTCCGTTTCTTGGGGGCTGAAAATGACACCAAACTTGTGCTGGGTATTTATCCGTAGTTAAAAATAAAATAATTATTTGCACGAATTTGATTAATTAAAACACTTGGTTGTGTTTCACTGTTTTTCCACGAAAATCGCGGGATGAGAGGAATCGATTCTTACACTATCAACAGTAGAAATTACTGGCAAAAAACACAAAAACTGATGCGAAACGCGTGGAAACGGTGGGACACAAGGATCGGTTAGAGATCAGCTGATCATAACAACGGCCATTTCTGTTTTAAGCAATTTAGGCCTGTGTAAAAACGGCGCCCGATTGGCCAATCACAACAACGTATTTTGGCGGCTATAATTTAATTTAGTCCGCCTGGTTATTAAATGAGGTATAGTAACCATTACAAATACATTCACCGTGTACAAGAATATAAAATTACCTTCAGGCAGTATGTCAAATTAACAAAGTAGACTGCCTTCAGAAGGTCGGCCAAAGACACGCTACACACACACTCATACACACAATTCAGCCATTTAACGTTTCACTAGTAATCGCACGACACGAATATCATTATCCTTACATTTTATTTACGGTATGTAATTAAACAAACATGAAAAGTGAGTCTCGCATTGTTCTAATAAAATGAGAGAGGTTCAAGGTTCCAACATTACAACATTAATCTCTGCTCGGGAATATATTTTCGGCCGTGCATATAGGTTACTGTTAACAGTTGTTCAAAGTGCACTTATTCGCGTAGGATTTGTGTAATGTCAGTTTTGTCATTCTAAGTGTGCCGTTAGTCTAATTGCGTGTGCTAGTTTCAAAATGTGGATTAGTTTCAATGCGTCAGAAACTATATTCGATTTTAAATTGTGTTGTCATCTGCGTGTTAGTTTACAATATAAAACCGACAAATCAACTGTATTCAAGTGCGGCGTGTAATACAGGAAATAAGCGTGTAAAATTAGTTTTAATGTTACATCATTAAAGTTATTTATAAGGACAACAAAGAGTGGAAATAAAACTCATGTTTTATATTGTTGTATAGTGTAAATTAAAACCAATAATTAGTTATATATACAGTTGCCTGATTTGTCATTCTCAAAGAGTACAAAATACTATTCTGAATACTTCTAAAATATCGTGTGAGCCATAAAATTTTGTCTCAGGGTTGGCTGTAAGATAAATGAGGTATGTCACATATTATTATTAGTTCAATTGAATCAGATTTAAAAAAAATGAATTAATCTCAGACATGACTGCTATGTTTCTCTCTCTTAAGCATGGCCAACTCAGAAACAAAATTATATGGCTCACACCTTACTATTAAATACCTAAAAAAATAAATTGCATTAAGACCCAAATAAACACAATTAGATAGTTTTTTTTTTCTTGAAATAAAAACGCTGCACGTAATGGTTGTAATGTCATTGTCCCATTTAATAGTAAAAAAAAAAGATCACCGTTTTCGACAATTACTATAGAGAGGCACAGAAATCACGTGCTATTAAACACAAATAATACACACAGGTGGACCCGCCGACGAGAGGCGATTGAATAGGTTATTCAACCGTGACTATTTCCGTACCGACGTGCACACCAACAACACAACACACTTCACTTGCAAACGCTTTTATACTTTTATTGTTCTATGGCCATTTGTTGTATCAATGGGAACACTCCGAATAACGCTGAAATAGAAACGCATGATGCAACGGAAGAGTTCACAACAATACATGGAAATTTCATTACACTTCGGATGAACGAACCAACGGGTATTCATCATCATCATAATTATAAGTCTAGCTATTTTTTGAAATACGTTTAAATAGAATTTAAAAAACACTGTTTTACATGGTATCGGTCAAAGCGATCAAACACTTTTGTTTCTCAGACTTATTTTTACACATGCCTGATAAAAATAGTTTTAGGGTTTTTATTAATCGCATCGCATGTGATGGCACACATATTCTTTATTCTTTCTTATAAACAAATTCGATACAATCACGAATTATGACATTTTGAAATAAATTTAAAATTCCATAATAGAAAATTTAATTTTGAAAATACCTATTTCTCGTCATTTAATCGCAATTTGCCACTAGAGTTTTCGTTAGAACTCCTTGAGTACAACCCATAAGTCAAATCAGAACTCCCAGAACTATTAAAAAATCAATATTTTGAAGAGAAAAAAAAGAAAGAATTATTGTACTCAATGAGTGCAAATAGAAAATTAACTCAGAACTTCTAAAACACTCATTTTTTTTTTCAAAATATTGAAGCTAGCGACATGGGAACAAAATCATTCAAAGCAGCGCAGAATGGAAGGAAAAGCTTACATTGGATATTCCCGAAAAAATAAGAAAATTACCTATAAAACGTCAAGGGAGGCAAGGAAAATGGGACCGCCATGTACTAGTGGTCGATGTGCTTCAAGTAAATTGCGTAAGTGCAGCACGCTTAGCGAGGAAACGCGTAAGGAAATGTTTAACCATTATTTGGAGGACTTAAACTGGGATCAGAGAAAAGTTTATGTTGCAAGTCTCATCGATTGCCTTGATCCTCGGTGCTCCTCCAGCGCCCTAGTTTCAAGAAGAAGTTCAAACTTGAAGTATCACCTTAAGTCTGTTAGAGTCGAAGTATGCAAGAAAATGTTTTTAGCCACAATTGGAGTTAGAGAATGGTCAGCACGAAATTGGGCACTTAAGGGTTCGTCAAGCTATGGAACTACGTCTAGCACAGCAGCTCGTAAACGGAAAAGATCAGATCAGGCATCAAACGTGGATCCAAGGAAAACAAATCTTTTATCATTCTTTGACAAATTACCTAAAATGCCGTCCCATTACTGCCGACAAAGATCTTCGAGATTGTACCTGGAGCCGTTTGTCAATTCGAGTGCAGAGCTCTACAAAATCTACAAGTCTTCTTGTGAAGAGTTAAAGATACCTTGGCTCTCTATCAAGGTGTTCACAAGACCGATGTGAAGATAGCCACGGATTTTTCAGCCACGGATTTCCCGCCGCATCCACCACCAAATAAAAATGTCTTCAATTTTAATGATTTATAATAAATCAAACGCTGAGAATGTAATTAAAATTAGCCTATAGATGTACAGTCAATCCACAATTTCAATTATTTTTTCTCGACTCCACGAGAACTCTCTTTTTAAAATGACAAGAATTCAAAGTCCAATATGGCACTGTTTGACGCGTTTTAAATTTAAATTTTTAACAACAACGTGTAGATAAGATTATACTTAAACGATTTAACGTATTAAATTTTGGGTAAAATTGTTTATAACCTTTTTATGATTTTTTTTTCTTGGGTCCACCTGAACTGTACATTTAATTTAGCAAACTTTCAAAGTCCAATATGGCACTGTTTGACGCGTTTTAAATTTAATTTTTTAACAACAACGTATAGATAAGAGTCTACTTAAACGATTCAACGTATTAAATTTTGGGTAAAATTGTTTATAACTTTTTTATGATTTTTTTTCTCGGGTCCACCCGAACTGTACATATAATTTAGCAAACTTTCAAAGTCCAATATGGCACTGTTTGACGCGTTTTAAATTTAATTTTTTAACAACAACGTGTAGATAAGAGTCTACTTAAGCGATTTAATGCATTAAATTTTGGGTAAAATTGTTTATAACTTTTTTATGATTTTTTTTCTCGGGTCCACCCGAACTGTACATATAATTTAGCAAACTTTCAAAGTCCAATATGGCACTGTTTGACGCGTTTTAAATTTAATTTTTTAACAACAACGTGTAGATAAGAGTCTACTTAAGCGATTTAACGCATTAAATTTTGGGTAAAATTGTTTATAACTTTTTTATGATTTTTTTTCTCGGGTCCACCCGAACTGTACATATAATGGCACTGTTTGACGCGTTTTAAATTTAATTTTTTAACAACAACGTGTAGATAAGAGTCTACTTAAACGATTTAATGCGTTAAATTTTGGGTAAAATTGTTTATAACTTTTTTATGATTTTTTTTCTCGGGTCCACCCGAACTGTACATATAATGGCACTGTTTGACGCGTTTTAAATTTAATTTTTTAACAACAACGTGTAGATAAGAGTCTACTTAAACGATTTAATGCATTAAATTTTGGGTAAAATTGTTTATAACTTTTTTATGATTTTTTTTCTCGGGTCCACCCGAACTGTACATATAATTTAGCAAACTTTCAAAGTCCAATATGGCACTGTTTGACGCGTTTTAAATTTAATTTTTTAACAACAACGTGTAGATAAGAGTCTACTTAAACGATTTAATGCATTAAATTTTAGGTAAAATTGTTTATAACTTTTTTATGATTTTTTTTCTCGGGTCCACCCGAACTGTACATATAATTTAGCAAACTTTCAAAGTCCAATATGGCACTGTTTGACGCGTTTTAAATTTAATTTTTTAACAACAACGTGTAGATAAGAGTCTACTTAAGCGATTTAACGCATTAAATTTTGGGTAAAATTGTTTATAACTTTTTTATGATTTTTTTTCTCGGGTCCACCCGAACTGTACATATAATGGCACTGTTTGACGCGTTTTAAATTTAATTTTTTAACAACAACGTGTAGATAAGAGTCTACTTAAACGATTTAATGCATTAAATTTTGGGTAAAATTGTTTATAACTTTTTTATGATTTTTTTTCTCGGGTCCACCCGAACTGTACATATAATGGCACTGTTTGACGCGTTTTAAATTTAATTTTTTAACAACAACGTGTAGATAAGAGTCTACTTAAACGATTTAATGCATTAAATTTTGGGTAAAATTGTTTATAACTTTTTTATGATTTTTTTTCTCGGGTCCACCCGAACTGTACATATAATTTAGCAAACTTTCAAAGTCCAATATGGCACTGTTTGACGCGTTTTAAATTTAATTTTTTAACAACAACGTGTAGATAAGAGTCTACTTAAACGATTTAATGCATTAAATTTTAGGTAAAATTGTTTATAACTTTTTTATGATTTTTTTTCTCGGGTCCACCCGAACTGTACATATAATTTAGCAAACTTTCAAAGTCCAATATGGCACTGTTTGACGCGTTTTAAATTTAATTTTTTAACAACAACGTGTAGATAAGAGTCTACTTAAGCGATTTAACGCATTAAATTTTGGGTAAAATTGTTTATAACTTTTTTATGATTTTTTTTCTCGGGTCCACCCGAACTGTACATATAATGGCACTGTTTGACGCGTTTTAAATTTAATTTTTTAACAACAACGTGTAGATAAGAGTCTACTTAAACGATTTAATGCATTAAATTTTGGGTAAAATTGTTTATAACTTTTTTATGATTTTTTTTCTCGGGTCCACCCGAACTGTACATATAATTTAGCAAACTTTCAAAGTCCAATATGGCACTGTTTGACGCGTTTTAAATTTAATTTTTTAACAACAACGTGTAGATAAGAGTCTACTTAAGCTATTTAACGCATTAAATTTTGGGTAAAATTGTTTATAACTTTTTTATGATTTTTTTTCTCGGGTCCACCCGAACTGTACATATAATTTAGCAAACTTTCAAAGTCCAATATGGCACTGTTTGACGCGTTTTAAATTTAATTTTTTAACAACAACGTGTAGATAAGAGTCTACTTAAACGATTTAATGCATTAAATTTTAGGTAAAATTGTTTATAACTTTTTTATGATTTTTTTTCTCGGGTCCACCCGAACTGTACATATAATTTAGCAAACTTTCAAAGTCCAATATGGCACTGTTTGACGCGTTTTAAATTTAATTTTTTAACAACAACGTGTAGATAAGAGTCTACTTAAGCGATTTAACGCATTAAATTTTGGGTAAAATTGTTTATAACTTTTTTATGATTTTTTTTCTCGGGTCCACCCGAACTGTACATATAATGGCACTGTTTGACGCGTTTTAAATTTAATTTTTTAACAACAACGTGTAGATAAGAGTCTACTTAAACGATTTAATGCATTAAATTTTGGGTAAAATTGTTTATAACTTTTTTATGATTTTTTTTCTCGGGTCCACCCGAACTGTACATATAATGGCACTGTTTGACGCGTTTTAAATTTAATTTTTTAACAACAACGTGTAGATAAGAGTCTACTTAAACGATTTAATGCATTAAATTTTGGGTAAAATTGTTTATAACTTTTTTATGATTTTTTTTCTCGGGTCCACCCGAACTGTACATATAATTTAGCAAACTTTCAAAGTCCAATATGGCACTGTTTGACGCGTTTTAAATTTAATTTTTTAACAACAACGTGTAGATAAGAGTCTACTTAAGCGATTTAACGCATTAAATTTTGGGTAAAATTGTTTATAACTTTTTTATGATTTTTTTTCTCGGGTCCACCCGAACTGTACATATAATTTAGCAAACTTTCAAAGTCCAATATGGCACTGTTTGACGCGTTTTAAATTTAATTTTTTAACAACAACGTGTAGATAAGAGTCTACTTAAACGATTTAATGCATTAAATTTTAGGTAAAATTGTTTATAACTTTTTTATGATTTTTTTTCTCGGGTCCACCCGAACTGTACATATAATTTAGCAAACTTTCAAAGTCCAATATGGCACTGTTTGACGCGTTTTAAATTTAATTTTTTAACAACAACGTGTAGATAAGAGTCTACTTAAGCGATTTAACGCATTAAATTTTGGGTAAAATTGTTTATAACTTTTTTATGATTTTTTTTCTCGGGTCCACCCGAACTGTACATATAATGGCACTGTTTGACGCGTTTTAAATTTAATTTTTTAACAACAACGTGTAGATAAGAGTCTACTTAAGCTATTTAACGCATTAAATTTTGGGTAAAATTGTTTATAACTTTTTTATGATTTTTTTTCTCGGGTCCACCCGAACTGTACATATAATTTAGCAAACTTTCAAAGTCCAATATGGCACTGTTTGACGCGTTTTAAATTTAATTTTTTAACAGCAACGTGTAGATAAGAGTCTACTTAAGCTATTTAACGCATTAAATTTTGGGTAAAATTGTTTATAACTTTTTTATGATTTTTTTTCTCGGGTCCACCCGAACTGTACATATAATGGCACTGTTTGACGCGTTTTAAATTTAATTTTTTAACAACAACGTGAAGATAAGAGTCTACTTAAACGATTTAATGCATTAAATTTTGGGTAAAATTGTTTATAACTTTTTCATGATTTTTTTTCTCGAGTCCACCCGAACTGTACATATAATTTAGCAAACTTTCAAAGTCCAATATGGCACTGTTTGACGCGTTTTAAATTTAATTTTTTAACAACAACGTGTAGATAAGAGTCTACTTAAACGATTTAATGCATTAAATTTTGGGTAAAATTGTTTATAACTTTTTTATGATTTTTTTTCTCGGGTCCACCCGAACTGTACATATAATTTAGCAAACTTTCAAAGTCCAATATGGCACTGTTTGACGCGTTTTAAATTTAATTTTTCAAGAACAACGTGTAGATAAGAGTCTACTTAAGCGATTTAACGCATTAAATTTTGGGTAAAATTGTTTATAACTTTTTTATGAATTTTTTTTATCGGGTCCACCCGAACTGTACATATAATTTAGCAAACTTTCAAAGTCCAATATGGCACTGTTTGACGCGTTTTAAATTTAATTTTTCAACAACAACGTGTAGATAAGAGTCTACTTAAGCGATTTAACGCATTAAATTTTGGGTAAAATTGTTTATAACTTTTTTATGAATTTTTTTTCTTGGGTCCACCCGAACTGTACATATAATTTAGCAAATTTTCAAAGTCCAATATGGCACTGTTTGACGCGTTTTAAATTTAATTTTTTAACAACAACGTGTAGATAAGAGTCTACTAAGAGTGTAATTTATTATAAATCATTAAAATTTAAGAAATTTTTATTTGGTAGTGGAGGCGCCGGGAAATCCGTGGCTGAAAAATCCGTGGCTATCTTCACATCGGTGTTCACAAGTACTTTCAAATCTTTGAATCTCTCTATCTTCCAGCCTAAAAAGGACCAGTGCGACTTATGCTGCCGCTATAAAACTGGCAATGTAGACAAATCGGATTATGAACAACATATATATATATATAATGTCTGTTGGGTTTTTGTAACAAATAAATAAATAAATAAATAAATAAATAAACATATTCAGAGAAAATTGCAGGCAAGAACCGAGAAGAACAATGATAAGGTTTCAGCTGCTAATGGTCTCTGTCACGTCATGACTATGGACATGGAATCTGTCAAATTAGCTCCATCGCTGAAAGCTAATGCACTGCAGTTGTTTCTGGTGGAACAAAGCGGAAGGAGGACTTGAAGCTTCAGTTTATGCTACCTGTGTTATCAAATACCTGGAAGAACAGTTCCCGGACTGCCAAGTTCCTATAATTTTGTACAGCGATAGGTGTACGTGCCAGAATAGAAATTCCATTGCCTCGAATGCCTTACTTCACTATTCTTTGAACCACGACGATGTTATTATACAGAAGTACCTTGAGAAAGGCCATACACAAATGGAGTGTGACTCGGTTCATTGAACGCAACCTGAAGAATCGTGATATTCATCTCCCAATTGAGTACATGCAGATTACCAAGGATGCTCGACAGAAGCCTTTCCCGTTCGATGTAAAATACCTCAACTTTGATTATTTCCTGAACTATTCAAAACCTTCCGAGATGCGGTATTCCTCGATACGCCCCGAAAAGAAAGCCGGCGACCCAGTCGTGACCGATATTAAGGGATTGAAGTATGAATCAAGTGGATGACTAGCAAGAGGACGCCCTAAATCTGTGACCGTTGACAACTTTGCTAGTCTATACAGCCACCGCCTTGATATTCAACAAAAGAAGTGGGATCATCTCCAAAAATTGAAATCGGTTTTATCTCGTGATACGCACTCATTTTATATCAATTACCTCATTAATATTAGTTATGATTGATTTCTATGCATTTCATTGTAATCATAATTTCAGAATTAGGCTTGATACAATATACAATACCTCGTATCGTGCTTCAGAAAGTTTAGCACTTTATGTCGAATGTATGTGTAACATTTCGTGAAATTTTGAATAAAATGATTTTTTTTTTTGAAATCTGAAAACAGCCATTTTTTTCTTAATTTACATCTTAAATTCGTTTGAAATATGTAACTTTCTTATTTTTAAAACGTTTTTAGTCTCTCCTGAAAAGTTTTGAATTTGTTAGTTACGAAGTATTCATAGTAAGGTATCGATATGAGATACGATCTTCACGAATCTGCTGGATAGCGAATTCGCGTTGGAAGGATGCACAGTTTCTTGATCGTGGTGAATGCGGTTCAGAGCAGTTTGCACATTTGAAAGGAGTGAGACAACTGCTACCCTCGTGAGGGCGATTGCCACACAGAGCACAAATTGATTCGTTCTTGCAGGTACCCGACACGTGTCCAAACTGTTGGCAATTAAAGCAACGAAGAGGGTTTGGAATGTTTGGGCGAACGTCAAGACTATACATTAGACTGTGCCAAAAAAAAATCGATATTTTGTGATTTCGCTCTTCTTCTAGAATATCATTCCCCGTCCAAATTCGTCCGGGTTCCCAAAATTTGAAGCAAATCGGTCAACATTTAGAGGAGCATCAAGCCAAAAACGTGTTTTTGAAGTTCTTCCTCAATTTTTGAGAGGTTTCATGTCACTGTTCTACAATAACGGGATGTTTGACACTTGGGACACATTAAGACATTCAAACACAAACTATTTAATGCGTTTCAGGCGCCACATCTACTTTTGGATAGATATATTAACAAAAACAACCATTTTTTAAGGCCTTAAAACCGTAATTTCAAATTTCAACTTCAATAACTTTACATTTTTTGGTTCGTGTTTGATAATTTTGGATAAAAACGCATATCAGTTATAATAATCTACACTCGATGAAAAAAACTCACCACTTAAAAATGCACTAAAAAATGGCTAAAATTCAGAGTGCCGTAACTCGGTTGCGTTTAGTCGAGATTGGATGAATCTTCGAGTTCTAAAAAGGTTAGAACCTTCCCTTTAATGTGATCCTAGTCTTTTGACATCACGAACTTTTTTTTCCTAGTGGGTGGGAGGAGTGGTATGGATTTGGTATCACATAAACTGGGATTACATTAAAGGGATGATTCTAACCTTTTTAGAACGTGAAGATTCATTCAATTTCGATAAAACGCAACGGGATTAGGGCACTCTGAATTTAGCCATTTTTTGTGCATTTTCAAGTGGTGAATTTTTTCACTCGAGTAGGGATTATCATAACTGATGGGCGATTTTTTCTTAAATTCAGGGTTCGGAAAATATCCGATATTTACCTAAAATCAATATATCGGATATACAGGGTCTTCATTTCAAAAGGAGCCACCCTGAATAACTTTGGATATGAAGTAGTTACGGTTTTAAGAAAAAATACGTCAATTTTGTTTTCGAGGGGGAACTTAAAAAACACTGTTTTTAAAATTTTATCTTTCACCCCCTCACCCCCAGCCACCCCATCTTTATAATTTTCACCCCTATTGTGCGATACCTCATTTTAAAGGGCATAAAAAATGGTATCCAGCAAAGCAAAAATAATTGAAATCGGTTCATTTGTTTTAGAGAGTATTCATTTCAAAATAAGCCACCCTGAATACCCCTGAAGTAGTCATGGTTACAGGAAAAACTATGTCAATTTTGTTTTTGAGGTGGAACTTGAAAACACTGTTTTTAGAATTTTATCTTTCACCCCGTCAGCCCCAGCCACCCCATCTAACCCAAATGAATTTGAAAGGGGAATGTTATTCTAGAAGAAGAGCGAAATAAAAAATATCGATTTTTTTGGCACAGTCCACTATACATAGATGTTATTTTCACATTTCTGGGAAGTTTAAAAGGTAGGATGAAACACCCATTAGCGGAAACAGTTCCATTCTTTCTACTTGTTAATCGTCTGATTTCGATTACATTTTGTGCCTTTAACTCTTTAAGAATTTTCTCGTCCTCGCAGTGCGTCAAGTCAAAGCAATAAATTATCCCTTTAGACCAGGGGTTCCTAACCTTTTCAATATTGTTACCCCTGCGACCTATTAGGAAAACTGATTTTACCCCTACCTTAAATTGTTATCAATAAGTTACAATTAATTAAGTAAAAATAGTAAGTGTGATGGTTGGTATTGTTTTATATTCACAAGTTTTTTTGTTAGGTTTAGTTTCGCTTAAAGCGCATCAAGTCATGAACCACATAGAGACGGTTTCTGGCCTTTATTTTCAGTATAGTTGAAAACCACTCTCACATCTATAGGTGGTGGCAAAGGTTATTAGCATTTTTGAAGCTCTATTCGCTGAGATCATAATTTTGAAATTCTACTCTGCGTATTCTCACGTGGTCCAAGAAACGTCTTCGTCTTTAAAAACTTTATCATCGACAATAAATTCTCTTAATATCCAAGAGCTAGACTCACCATTACCCATGTCCGAAAATATTGCTTTAGAGCAGAGATGCACAGACTTATTAAGACTAGGGGCCACTCGGGCAAATCATGAACTGATGGCGGGCCGCCAGAAGTGTAGGTAATTAAAGACAATAAATAATTGATAATAATGTATTAAAATTAAAAAGGAATTTATTAATTTGAAGCGTG
This sequence comes from Ocypus olens, assembly GCA_910593695.2. Classification (NCBI taxonomy): domain Eukaryota; kingdom Metazoa; phylum Arthropoda; class Insecta; order Coleoptera; family Staphylinidae; genus Ocypus; species Ocypus olens. The sequence goes on along the minus strand of OU343053.1, from coordinate 12,469,258 downwards.
GCACTGCATAGTGCTTACAATCTTTTTTATATTTGGCTCAAATTTACTTGTAGCAACACGTAAAACTGCTTCCAAACTTTCATTTGCAAGGCGGTTTCTATTTTTGGTTTTATTATTATTAAGTATTGAAAAAGTTTGTTCACATATATAGGTAGAACCAAATAAGCTGGCACATTTCAGAGCGTTTATGCGCAACTCTTTGTACATATTTTTATCAATGCAGCGGTAAAAGTTCAGCAAGTCTCCTTCGTTGAATTTGTTGCGTAAATCTTCGTCGTTTTGAATGTCGATAATTTCTAACTGCATTGACTCTGGCGCATTTTCAACTGAAATCGTGAAAGGATTGCTGAATATGTCCAACAGAGGTTTCACTTTTTTAAACTCCGAAAATCTGTCTTGAAAAGATTGAATCAAAATATCTAGCTTTTCTACATAACTGAAATTAATCGCAGTTTTGTTGAATTTTTCAGCCATTTTCTTATAATTCGGAAAATGATTGTAATTTCCAGAATTCAATTGCGATCTGAAAAGTGTCAGCTTGCATTGAAAGGATGATACATGAGCGTAGAGCTGGGATATCAGTTGATTTTTGCCTTGAAGCCGTGTGTTCAAGACATTCAAATGATTTGTAATGTCAACTAAAAAAGCCAAATCACACAACCAATCAGGATTTTTAAGTTCCGGGACATCCCTTTGCTTTTCCGCCAGAAATATTCCAATTTCTTCTATTAAATTTAGAAATCGTTCCAGTGTCAATCCACGACTTAGCCACCTTACTTCTGTATAATACAGTAAATCTCCATATTCGCTTTCGATGTCATCAAGGAATTGTTTGAATTGCCTGTGATTGAGTCCTCGTGATTTTATGAAATTTACAGTCGAAACTACCACTTTCATGACATTTTGAAATTCAATTTGTTTAGCACAGAGGGCTTCTTGGTGTATAATGCAGTGAAACTGCATGAGATCTTCAGCCTTTATGTTTTTTTCTTGCAGATGCTTTTTCAGCAAAGTAACTAGCCCGGAATTGACACCAATCATCGAAGGAGCACCGTCAGTCGCAACTCCCGATAATTTTGATAAGTCCAAATCAGTTTTTGAACGCTCATCCAAAAGTACATTGAGTATATCAACTCCTTTGGTTTGACCTTTCAATGAACACATTCCTAATAACTCTTCTACGACTTCAAAATCTTGAGTAACACCTCGTATGAATATTAGAAGTTGAGCTGTGGAACTAATATCAGTGGATTCGTCGAGTGCTAATGAAAAAAATTCAATGATCTTAGTTTTTTCAGTTAATTGTTCCGCAATATTACCTGACAAAGACATAATTCGTCTTTGGATGGTCATACGATTCAGTTGAATTTTCTCAAACTTTTTTGCTGCTTCTGGACACATTTTCTTAGCGGCAATTTCTATGCATTCTTTTACAAAATCCCCATCATTGAAGGGGCGACTTCGCTTTGCTATCATTCGAGAAATTTCATAACTAACTTCTGTAGCTGTTTCTGAATCTTCAATGGGTTTTCTAAACATAGCTTGCTGACCCGTAAGCTCCCGTTTTAAAGACAACATTTTTTGCTTTCTTAATTCGCCTGTAAACTTGGTAAAAGAAGGATGCTGCGTTTCATAGTGCCTTTTTACATTATATTCCTTTGCAATTGCAACAGAATTCTTGCAAATTAAACAAACGACTTTGTTATGCGACCATACAAAAAAGTATTTCTCAGTCCAAATTTCTTGAAATTGCCGATTTTCATCTTTAACCTTACGTTTTTTACTAGGTCCTGGCTTGTCCATGTTGCGTTCTAATCCTGGCTAGGATTAACACAGCACCTAAAAACAATTACAGTACCTACTTAAATTACCCATCCTTTTTAAATTATCAAAAATAATTGATTAAATAGGTAGGGAAACACTTATTAATAATAGAGTTTTACTTACGATTTCACAACACAATTATACACGGCACTTGACGGTTAACACTGCAACAGGAAATCTACGTTGAATGTGGATCAAAATATATGACACCGGCTAGTGGAGTACAACTATTGCCTTCCAAAACCTCTATTAAACTCACAGAACACTAATACACCTAGCGGCGATTAAACGTGGCTTTTATACCGCGCGTATAGAGTCGAAAACTGTCTGGAGAAATCTCGAAACCGACTCTGGAAGCTTCGAGTCGTGTACTATCTACGCGAGCGATCGTCATCGCGCCGCCGGCCGCCGCGCTTCTTCAAGCAAACGAATTTAACCGAGATCAGCACGAACATTACCGACCGCTGTTACCGACGACGCACGTACGGCGCACCGTAATAGCGCGCGCGCGAGATTCAAATTACTTTTCGAACATATTTTTTTTGGTTTTATTCTGGAATAGAATTCAATATTTTTAGAATGTACGAGAGTATTATTTTTGCTGTCGGCGGGCCACCGGTATTCGACCGGCGGGCCGCATGCGGCCCGCGGGCCGCGGTCTGTGCATCCATGCTTTAGAGAGTCTATTACCGCAGATAAATGGTGAACCACGGAATTTTCAAATATGATTTTGTTTGGTTCAATATTTACCAATTGCTCACACAGTTGTGTAAACATCGACACATCGCCAACCTGCACTCTTCGATGGTAAAGTTTCAATTTACGTACAAAACTAGCTACTTTATCCTGTGCCATCAAAATATTTGTCATATTTCCTTGCAAAGAGATAATAAGACTATTAATTTCACTAAAAAAATCAGCAAGGTACGCCAGCTTTTCGAGAAATGTTTTATCATTTATTTTCCAAGAAAACTCTTATATAAACTTATAAACCTATTTCTTCACGGAGCTTATGAACCAACGTACAACGTGTGGTACAAAAGAGATTTAAATTTGGCACCAATTTCATCGCATAAAACTTTGAATAATATCGAGTTTGTAGCGCAGCCACGAATATGATTCACAATTTTCACTACGTCGCTCAACGTGCTTAGCAAATCTGGCGGAAGCGTCTTAACAGCCGAAGCGTAGCGGTGTATCAGACAATGATAAGATAAAACTTGAGGAGCAACTTATTTCACCAGTGCTTGAAATCCAGAAAGAACACCCATCATGGGAAAGCTGTACAAACGCCAACCAGCTTTGACCAGCACAGTTTGTTTTCCTCAATAAACTGTTTTAACGTTTCGAATACGCCCTTGTCGCGAGTAGTGGTGAGCAAAGATTTGCAGAATAGGTATTCCTCTTTTACAAGGTCATCTAATATACCGAGTATATACCAGCAATAGTGAACACGAAGCTACATCCGTAGACTTGTCTAATTGCAGCGTAAACATGGGACTTTCTTTAACATCAGAAATAACAGTTGCCAAAATATCGTTACTCATGTCTGACATGCGACTTTTAACTGTTGTATTTGACGGTGATATTTGTTTAATCTTGGCAATATGTTGCTCACCAATAACGAGCGATACTGTATCACACATACAAGGTTTGATGTGATCCTCTCCTATAGTGTGCGGTTTTTTGTTCATAGCAATGCGATAAGCAATTTGATATGAAGCTTCAAGACACTTCATTTGCCTTTTGCACATTTCCCGTGAAAAAGTGACGAGAGGCTTTAGCGGCGTCATTAATAAATTTGGTTTTGTGATTGACGATGATCAATTCTAGTCTTCTTTACCCCTCAGAAAATCCCATTTTACCCCTCAAGGGGTAATTACCCTCAGGTTGGGAACCGCTGCTTTAGACACATTAAGAGATCTGTGAGGTGCAACAGACACCCTGAAATCTATTATCTGCGCCGCTTTGAGAAAAGTATTACTTTGCCTTTTTTATGTTTTCAACATCTACAATGCGAGAAACAATCTTTGAAATTACAAAAGGAGAAACCTTTTCAAAAGTACCATCAATGCGAGAAACAATCAGTAATTGCTAAAATTACAAGGGGAGCTATCAACTTGTATTTTTTGAGGCAAATTTGGATAATTTTGGTTTTCCATGTTATTTTTTTATATTCGGTCCCTATGCTCCCCACCCTCCTTGGAGCCACAAATGGGGAGTCCTGGTACAAACTACCAGAATCTCCAGAGATATATAAGAACTATAGCCGTCATAGTATGAGCCACACGTAGCCTAAACGTGCCCCCAGACCCCAGACGACTCGCCCCATCAGCACACCCTAAGGACATGGTGACTTGCCGATTGATCCTCACTGGGCTAGGCAAGAACCTCCCGTTTAGGGGAATACAAGGCCAAAGTGGTGTATTGGTGGTCACTTCCGCCACCCAATAGCCAATATTTCTGGATATATTTGAGAAGTTTGAAGCTAATTCTGGCAATCACTATTTTTTTCGAATTTTTTAAATCACAAAATGCAAATTATATTTTTCTAAAATCAAGGAGTGCTGGCATTTTGTTTCCAGTGGGGGTATATCCATTATTTTCCAGTATGTTAAAAATACTATATTTTTTGACTGAGTTGAGAAGTTTGAAGCTAATTCTGGCAGTCACTATTTTTTTAGAATTTTTTGAAATCACAAAGTGCAAATTATATTTTTCTAAAATCAAGTTTCGAGTGCTGGCATTTTGTTTCCAGCGGGGGTGTATCGATTATTTTTCAGTATGTTAAGAATACTATATTTCTGGATGGATTTGAGAAGTTTGAAGCTAATTCTGGTAGTCACTATGTTTTTTTTAGAATTTTTTTAATCGCAAGATGCAAATTTCTTTTTTCTAAAAATCAAGTTTCGAGTGTTGATATTTTGCTTTCAGTGGGGGTACGTCGATCATTTTCCAGTATGTTAAAAATACAATATTTCTGGATGCATTTGGGAAATTTGAAGCTAATTCAGGCAGTCACTATTTTTTTTTAGAATTCTTAAATCACAAGATGCAAATTCTGATTTTTCTAAAAATCAAGTTTCAAGTGCTGACATTTTGTTTCCAGTAGGGTTATATCGATCATTGTTCAGTATGTTAAATATGCAATATTTCTGGATGAAATTAAGAAGTTAATTCTGGTAGTCACTATTTTTTAAGAATTCTTAAATCACAAGATGCAGATTTTGTTTTTTTCTAAAAATCAAGTTTCGATGGCTGACATTTTGTTTTCAGCGAGGGTATGTCGACCATTTTCCAGTTTGTTAAAAATACAATATTTTTGGATGGATTTGAGAAGTTTGAAGCTAATTCTGGCAGTCACTATTTTTTAAGAATTTTTTAAATCACAAGATGCAAATTTCGTTTTTTCTGAAAATCAAGTTTTGAAGGCTGAAAGACCTCTGGTAGGCTGAAAGACCTCTGGTCAATTGCCTGTTGAGGTCATTTGTAAAAGTGTCTCAATAAATGTATTGTCTCTCTCTCTCTCAAGTTTTGAGTGTTGACATTTTGTTTCCAGTCTGGGTACGTCAATCATTTTCCAGTATGTCAAAAATACAATATTTCTAAATGGATTTTTATTTATTTATTTATTTGTTTATTTACGGACGGACCTTTTTACAAGAAAAATTTAAAATATTTAAGATTTGAGAAGTTTGGTGATAAATCTGGCAGTCACTCTTTGTTGATGCAATAGCTTTCAGCTTCAGTGCATCACACACAGGTCGAAATGCTGAATCTAGCTGAACATTTCGCTATAAAGCGTCTTAGTCTAATTAAAATTGTTCGTAGCCAAAGAAAGTACTTTTGTAATGGTTGTTCGGTGTTGGGGTAGTAGAACTCCGGAATGTTGGTTTAGCAAGTCAGCTTTATTTACACACACAAATATACAATTAACATATATACAAGTATCGTGGAATGTGCCAGGCGGTTTGAAAGCGTTTGACAAGACTGTATTCAGTGCTTGTAAGGGAGCGTTGGTTTAGACTGTATTCAGTGCTAACGAAGAGGAGGTCGAGACTGTATTCAGTGCAAGACTCTGATGTTTATGCCTGTGGCAGGGGGTTATATAGGGTGCCGACTCCATCTTCGGGGTGGTTCGGTCACGGGCGGCTTGAATTGCGGGAGAGGGTAGGTGCGTGCGTATGACCGGGCGGTGAACGTGGTGCAAGCGAGAAGGTATTCGAGCGCGCGTTGGCTTCTCTCTCTCTCTACCGGGATGGCTTCGCGGCGGCCGTCTTAGGACGTTACATCCTGCCCCTATGATTCAGGCGTGCAGGATGAAGGGCTGGATCATAACTGGTTCTTCCTTGGTCGTCCTCGTTTCCTCCTAGGGCGGACTGGTTTTGGAAGGGCAGCTTCTAGGTCGTCAGTTCGGTCTCCTTGGTATGGCGTGAGGGTAGAGACATGGAATATGCCGAAGGATAGATCTGGTTGATCTGGAGATGCTATCTCGAAGCTGGTTGGTGAGATGACCCGGATGATCCTATAGGGTCCATCTCGACGTGGGGCGAGTTTTGACGAATATTGTTTCCGGGCGCTACTGAGTGCATGGGTAGCTACCCAGACTAGGTCATCTAGCTGGTACTGAGGGCAGGGTCGGCGATGCTGGTCGGCGTATCGTTTCCTGGTCTCGGCAGTGTCGATGAGGGTTTCCTTTACCTCGTCCAGAGTTTGGGCTAATCGGCGTAGGTAGGGCGTGATTTCTTCTACGAAATTTTCGGAGTCAATGACCTGTCTGAGGTCTCTGTTGACGTCGTCCGGGTTTCTGAGTTCCCGTCCAAAGGTCAGGTAGGCAGGTGAGTATCCGGTGCTGGAGATGAGGGCTGTGTTCATTGCAAAACGTATGGAAGGCAGCTTCTCTTCCCAACAGGTGTGGTCTCGGCCCACGAGAATTCCTAATTGGGTTTTCAGGTCCCGATTCCTTCGTTCTACAGGATTTGCTTCAGGGTGATACGCAGGGGTGTATTGGTGTCGTATGCCAAAGACGTAGGTGACATGCTGCAGGACGGCACCAATGAACTGCGGTCCATTGTCGCTTACGACTTTCCTGGGAAATCCATAGCGGAGGAAGATCTCATTGATGAGAGCTTTTGCACAGCATTCTGCTGTGGCTTTGATGAGGGCGAAGAGCTCGATCCATTTCGTGGTCAGGTCTTCTACGATGAGGATGGTCGTCTCACCGTTTCGTGATGTTGGAAGGGGTCCAAACAAGTCGAAAGCAATTGTTTCGAAACGCTGGTTGGGAGGAGTAGTTTGCAGCAGTCCTGCTGGCTTGGTGTTCGAGGGCTTGTAGCGCTGACACGGAACACATTTCTTGATATGGTCGGCTATATCCTTCCGTATTCCTTTCCAATGGTAGCGTTTCCTGATCCGGTGAAGGGTTCTCTCTACACCGTAGTGGCCGGCTTCTGGTACGTCGTGGAAGGCGTGGAGTATCCTTGGTACTTCCTCCTTCGGTACTACTTGCTGGGCGTCTTCGGAGTGGCCTTCAGGATCGTATCGGTGGAGGACTCCCTGGAAGAGGATGTATCCTTTATTACACCAGTAATGGGTATCCTCGGTTCCAGTCGGGTCTTCCAGGCTTTGGATGATGGGGAATAATCTTTCATCCGCTTCCTGTGATTTTCTGGTGATCTTCCCGGGCGGGGTGCTGAGCTGTACCTCGACGTAGGAGATTGTTGGTGCGATACCCTCGTTGATTGGTCTCGATAGGGCGTCGGCAACGTGGTTGAATCTCCCTGGGAGATAGTCGATGGTGAGGTTGTATGGTTGTAGGAGGAGTGCCCACCGAGCGAGACGACCGGTCGGTGATTTTAAGCTCATGAGCCATTTCAGGGCCTGGTGGTCGGTGCTTACGGTGATGGGACATCCCTCAATATATCCTCGGAATTTGGCGAGAGCCCAAACGATGGCAAGGGCTTCGCGTTCAGTCGTTGAGTAATTCCTTTCAGCTTGGTTCAGGAGTCTACTCGCGTATTCGACGGGGTGCTCCTTGTCTTTCTCCCCCTGGACGAGAACTGCTCCCAGCGCGTATTCACTTGCGTCCGTTCGTATTGTGAAGGACCGGCTACTGTCTGCTGGCTGGAGGACAGGTGCTTCGCACAGGAGTTCCTTCAGGAGGGTGAAGGCTGTTTCTTCTTCCTTAGTCCATTTCCACAGGGCCTTCTTCTTAGTGAGGTTTGTGAGTGGTCGTGCTGTGTCCGCGAAGTTGGGGATGAACCTCCGGTACCATGAGCACGCCTGTATGAAGGAGAGGACTTCCTTCCGATTCCTAGGGGCCTGTCTCTCTCTGATTGCTTCGGTTTTCGTGGGGTCAGTGCGGATTCCTTCCGCGGTAATGAGGTGTCCGAGGTATCGGACCTCGGTGCAACAGAATCGTGTTTTCTCGCGGTTGATCTTCAACCGGTATTCTCGTAAGTGAGTCATCACTTTGTGAAGATCCTGGAGGTGCTGTTTGTATGTGGCCGAAAGAATGATCAAGTCATCCAGATATACTAATAGCTGAACTCCAGGTAATTCCCGTACGAAACGGTCCATCAGCCGTTGGAACGTGGCCGGGGCGTTTCGTAAGCCGAATGGCATCCTCTTGAAACAGTACGAGCCAAATGGTGTCACGAATCCGGTCTTTGGCTGGTCCACTGGGACTACAGGGATCTGCCAGTACCCACTCCTTAGGTCGATCGTGGAGATCCAAGAAGGTATCGTGATGGCGTGGAGGAGGTCGTCGATCCGTGGCAAAGGGTATGTGTCGGCGATCGTAACTGCATTTAATTTCCTAAAATCGATACATAGTCGTACTCCGCCATCCTTTTTGGGGACCAAGACGATGGGTGCGGCCCAGGGCGAGCTGATTTCCTGGATGATGTCATCGTCTAGGAGCTTTTTCAACTCCAACTTCAGAAGTTGTTTGCGCGGCTCAGTTAGCCGATACGGGGGTGAAGCGATGGGACGGCTGCTTCCGGTGTTGATGGCGTGCTCAGCCATCGGTGTTGCTTCTGTCAACGGCCCGAATAAATCCTCGAAGTCGTTGAGGAGTTCTTCCAATTCAGGCTTCGGTGCAGGGTTTCCGTCGTGATGTTCTTCACTCGAACTGAGGTGAACACTGTTGATGTGGCACCTAGTTTTACTTGGGGGATATTCGAACAGTTCCCGTGAACGTGCCTTGTCGGTATCCATGTTCTTGTTTACTGTGTATTCGGCGAAGAGGTCGTCGATGAACTGGGGTGAGTAATTAGCCTCGAGAGCGGTTTCGAATTCCTCATTGATCGGCGATACTACCGTCGGTATTCGGTAATATTCTTCGGATACTTCTGTTTCCATCGGAAGGTCGGTTTCCATCGGAATCGGTGACAGCATCCGTGGTACGGTGAAGTAGTCTAACTTTTCATTCTCCTTGAACGTGGTGAGGGCGCGAAATTCCTTTTTCTTGCCAGCCGGAGGTGAGTAGTTAAATTGTTTTCCAGGTTCTTCTACGAAACACCAGGTTCTCTGCGGGATGTTGAGTATAATCCGGGCGTTCTCCATAAAATCAACGCCTAGCAGGGTGTTGTTATCTTTCTCCCCAGGTAACACAAAAAATGTGGTCGGTATTTGCTTGTGCTTCACCTGCACAATCGTGGTGGTTTCCAATACCGATTCGGTGCAGATTTTCCCAACCGCAAGGGTTACCTGGAGATTTGTACGCCGGAATTGGTGTCCTGATTCTCTCAGTTTCCGGAATAGGGACGTGGAGGCGATATTGGCTTCGGCCCCGGAGTCCAAACATGCGGTACCGTTGTTGTTGGCTATTACGACGTCGAGTACCGGGCACTGTTTTTCTGTTACACTCACGGAACGGAACGTAGCTGTGTTATTTGTCGTTGGTTGAGGACTGCAGGTCGGGCATTTGCTTCTTACGACGCCAGGCTTTCCACACCCATAACACGCGAATTTCGGAGTGCTTTCCTTCGTGTTCTTCTCCTCGTGCTGTTTCTCGTTTTTCGCGAGTCTTTCGCGCTTTCTGCAGTTGGTCAGAGTATGTCCATAGTTTCTGCAGAACGTGCACTGAGGTTTTGCTTGATTGCTGTTACCGGGCTTCTCCACTCGGGTTTCGTTGAGAGTACTCTCTATCTCGCGCATCGTCCGCACGAGATGTCTAAACTCGGTTATGCTGCTCCGTGGAATTTTGTTTCGTATATCACGATGGATTAGACTGAATACTAGGTCTAGTTGGATTTCTTCGGGGAGGTTGTGGTTTCTAATTTCCGAAAGCAATAACCTCTTGCTTGCAATAAACACATCCGAACCCTCCGGTTTTTCTTGCTCCTGGGCGAAGATTTCTCGGAAAATTACGTGGTTCGGTCGTTGCGGTGCGAAGTGTTCCTTCAGATTGGTCAGTGCATCGGTCCATGTGGTGATATTGTTCTTTACGCCGTTCCACCATACTGCGGCATCGTCTTCGAGGAGTAGGGCGATCCCTGTGAGAGCATCTTCGTCGCTGATGTTCTCAATTTTCTTGTAAATCGTTACGGTATTTAAAAAACTCTCGACCTTGGCTTTCTCGCGATCCCCGCGATATCTCGTTGTACAGTTTGCGATATTTCCGCTTCTTTGTGTACCTCTATCGTCTTGTCGCTGGATTAATTGATTGAACTGTTCTTCTGACAGAACTATTTGTTGTGCCATTATTGCTGCTGTAATGCTTCTTGTGATTCGGGCCGAACGTTGGGCTGCCAGATTGTAATGGTTGTTCGGTGTTGGGGTAGTAGAACTCCGGAATGTTGGTTTAGCAAGTCAGCTTTATTTACACACACAAATATACAATTAACATATATACAAGTATCGTGGAATGTGCCAGGCGGTTTGAAAGCGTTTGACAAGACTGTATTCAGTGCTTGTAAGGGAGCGTTGGTTTAGACTGTATTCAGTGCTAACGAAGAGGAGGTCGAGACTGTATTCAGTGCAAGACTCTGATGTTTATGCCTGTGGCAGGGGGTTATATAGGGTGCCGACTCCATCTTCGGGGTGGTTCGGTCACGGGCGGCTTGAATTGCGGGAGAGGGTAGGTGCGTGCGTATGACCGGGCGGTGAACGTGGTGCAAGCGAGAAGGTATTCGAGCGCGCGTTGGCTTCTCTCTCTCTCTACCGGGATGGCTTCGCGGCGGCCGTCTTAGGACGTTACACTTTATTATAAATATATGTTATTTAATATTAAATTCTTCACTTCTACCCTCAAGCATCCCTCATTTAATTTTTACTCTAGCCGAAAAATTGTTCAAACAAATCTAGAAGATAAGTTCACCATTAGCATTTTTGTTATACAATTTATATCTAAAAATAAAAATAGTAACTCAATTATAAACACTTGGAAAAAATTGGAAATTTTAGAAAACAAAAATTATATTACATCGTTTTTATTTAATTATAAAATTATTCACAAGTCGAAGACTGAACAACGTGGCAAATACTAGTTCCTCCTGGGAATAATTTTCCACCAGTGGCTTAATTTTTCTTTTTTTGAGACATCCGTCAATTTAGTAAAAGATTTATATGAACCTCTGGATTTACCACTAGAGGATCCAGGTTGGGGTTCATTTTGTAAACTCTCAGTAGAGAACACTTCCATTTCGTTTAGCCACTTTGAATATTTATTTTCAAAAATTGAAAATGCTCTATTAGAAGTTTGCCATTTCATTGCCAATTTTGACGTAAAATGTGTTATTTTTTGTTTCAATATAAAAATTTAGTTAATAAGTAATAAGTTAATAAGTATACAAAAAAAAATCTTTGCGGATATCGGCGAATATAATAAACTTTAATCTTATTAAAATATAATGTTTGTAAAATATTACAGTAGGATTTTCTACTAAATTTAAATCATTGTATCTATGTGTTGACTATATTTAAACAAAGAATAATTAAAACTATGTTGTATACATACCAGTAGGATATATACAGGGTGTTTCAGAGCTCTGGGAACGGTCAATCACGTGCTTATTTTGCAAAATTTCGAAAAATGTTTTATACAAAAGCTGTGCACGCCCTAAAAATATTTAAATTTATACGGGGTGTCTCATAACAAAGTTACAGACCAAACTTATGTTTTTTTTAAATGGAACACCCTGCATTTTTTGTCATTTTTAAATTATATGGAGCAAATAAAGGTGAGTTACTTCAATACTCCCTATACCTATTGTTTGCCGTTTTCGAAATACTTGAAGATTTGTTGAAATGCATGGTCTGGGTGAAATTTTATTTTTGCCCCAGTGATTGACGTTGAAAGATTAAAATCATATCTATTATTTGGTTGAAGGTTCGAACTATAGAGCCAACCATGATTTCATACAAAATATTATACAGGGTGATACAAAAATGCGGTAGAAAAACCGAACTTATAAAGTTAAATAACTTCGTTTTTTCAAATGGCACACCCTGTATTTAGTAACGTATTTTTAAGTAGAATCCAATTACCTTTCAGATTGTATAAGGGTTCCCTGTTCCTAATCTCAATAGTTTTCTTGTATTCAGCGATTACCATATCAGGAATAATTATTATAATCTGAAAGATAATTGGATTCTACAGATTTAGTGCACATCAGGGACAAAATTAAAATACACGAAAATCAAAAGTACATATAAATAATATTTGCATTCTTTCTTCAACATATATTGTATGGTAAATGACTCTGCCATTAAAATGTTACACGAGCCGCCACTGCATGCATGCCTTAACTTTTTCCATAATTTCTACATTTTTTTCTGTGATTTGTCGACCAATGCGAGGAGCTTCTTTGGCATCGAAATTTACAGAACGAAAGCGACTGACCTATCCTTTGAAGGTCGTTTTTGATAACGAACCTTACAATAAAAAGTCACAGGCACAACGCGGGTACCTATAGCGAAATAAAATTGTAAAATGTAACGAATACCTGAGAAGTGAGAATAAATCCATCTAGCGAGAAAAGGGCTCAAAACTTTTTCGGCTACCGAAGACACCAGAACACAGCAAATAGACGATGTGAGGCTGCAGGGGCGGCTACAGAGCTTTGATACGAAGCGACGTAAAAACTTTTTTTTTCGTTGCACAATTTGGCGCCCAACGTCCTGAACCCACGACCCGGGGTTAGTTCAGTCAACCATCTGAGCTAGCGCGGCCTCATGTTGGGCGCCAAATTGTGTAACGAAAAACTTAAATTTAATTACTCGAATTGATGTTGAAGTATCAAAAGTTATACAAAACTTCGCACAAATGGAACGGAAATCAAATTTAATTACTTGAATTGATGTTGAAGTACAACAAATGGATAAATTATCTGTGCCAAGCGTTGTTTATTCTTTCTTCAAGAACAATACGCACTTCTCGTTTTCTTCGATTAATAAAACTCGCAACGGCGATCGACGCAAAATTATACATTTTCTGCGGATAATTGAATCAAAACAACAAACAATTTCACCCAACAAAAGAAATCAAAACGCTCATCCATGCGTACGAATAATTGAATCGAAAGGTAAATAAGTAATTACTGTTAATGATTGTTAAGTGAAAGAAATTGTCTCATGTAATATTCAAGTTGCGGTGCACAGACAGGACGCCTCCGACTGCGTCCGCTAGCAAACGGTACTCTTGCATTTGTAGTCATCATCGTGCATGGGATTTCGTTAAGTGGGTACACAACGTGTATATCTCTTCCGCGACGACGACGCCACACAATTGGTAATATTGCCGGGGCCGTGCCAATTTCACACCCAGACGCCCGCGCATTCCGTTCCTCGAAACCACCATCTGAAACAGAAACACTCTTCGCCCGCCCTGGAGAAATAATGGGAAATAAAAATTTGCGTCCAGCACTTCCGCTATTGAAAACAAGTTTGTTGGGAAAATATAAATATAAATTTATAAATCTAAATCTAATATATAAAATTTTCGTGTCACAGTGTTTGTAACAAAACTCCTTCGAAACGGCTTGAGCGATTCTTATGAAATTTTGTGTGTATATTCAGCAGGTCTGAGAATAGGACGTAAACTATTTTTATTACCCCTAAATGATAAGGGTGGTCCACCGCAAATTTTTTATTTTTATTTTTTGGGCAAAATTTTTTATTTTTATTTTTTTATGATTCGGCATTAAAAAATACATACAACCCTAAATTTTCACCCTGCTACCACCAACCCCTATTTTTTAATAGCGATTTTAGTACTTTAATAATTTTCTACTCTCGGCGATCGACCGCTCGATCAGTTATTCCTTTTCCATTGTTTGCGCCGACGGTTATTAATTGGTTTTAATGGGCTTACCCTGTAGATTCGTATCGATAAATGTAAATAAATAAGTAGCTGAAATTATAAAAAAAATATAAACAAAATATTAACAGAAAATGCTGCACTGAGCTCAATTGCAACACTTGCATCCGATGAACAATTAAGTCGGCTTTAAATACATAAATTGGTGATAACGATTGATTAGTAATACGCGCGCCATCTCTTGGTGGTTGGAATGTCGCTCGCGGTGGTGTTACGAATTAAAATATTCTGCGGAAGATTCTGTGCGCGGTTGAGATTTTTTTTAATAATTTTGCCATTTAGTTCAAATTCGTTGATTATTAAAAAAAATTATGAATTTTTGAAGCAATAATTGCACGTTAAAGCGATTATGAATTTTAAAAATTCTAAAAAAAATATTTCAACTGCCGATACATGTTTTTATTAGTAACAATACACTTCTTACATTCTTTAGCTTTAATAATTTTGTTATTTAGTTCAAATCCGTTGATTATTAAAAAAGTTATGAATTTTTGAAGCAATAATTGCACTTTAAAGCGATTATGAATTTCAAAAATTCTAAAAAAATATTTCAACTCGCGATACATGTTTTTATTAGTAACAATCCACTTCTTACATTCTTTAACTTTAATGATTTTGTTATTTAGTTCAAATCCGTTGATTATTAAAAAAGTTATGAATTTTTGAAGCAATAATTGCACGTTAAAGCGATCATGAATTTTAAAAATTCTAAAAAAAATATTTCAACTGCCGATACATGTTTTTATTAGTAACAATACACTTCTTACATTCTTTAGCTTTAATAATTTTGTTATTTAGTTCAAATCCGTTGATTATTAAAAAAGTTATGAATTTTTGAAGCAATAATTGCACGTTAAAGCGATCATGAATTTCAAAAATTAGAGCCTAAACCGTTTTCGGCCATTATCGTTACCACTTTATTTGCTTAATTTCAATAGGCCACACACGGACGACGGCGCAGCGCAGTGAAGCCGTCGTTCGTCACCAGTAATAAGCCACGTATTGACGATGACGCAGCGCAGCGGAGCCGTCGTTCGTCACCAGTTACCTTTCTTAATTTTTAAAGGTTACGCACGGACGACGGCGCAGCGCAGCGGAGCCGTCGCTCGTCACTAGTTTATTTGCTTAATTTTAATGAGCGTCACCAGTAATAAGCTACATATTGACGACGGCGCTTCACAGCGGAGCCGTCGTTCGTCACCAGTTACCTTGCTTAATTTTTAAGGTCTACGCACCAGTTTATTTGCTTAATTTTAATGGGCCACACACGGACGTCGTCAGTCACCAGTTATCTGCCTTAATATATATAAATATATATGGACCATGCACGGACGACAGCGCAGCGCAGCGGAGCCGTCGTTCGTCACCAGTTGCCTTGCTTGATTTTAAAGGACTACGCACGGACGACGGTGCAGCGCAGTAGTTACTTTGCTCAATTCATGATTATGGTATCGATTTTAATACGTTGGCAGAAAATAAAACGAAGAATGTTGTGTATCATAGAGCATTACAATAACAAACACTATGTTTTTGAATATTTTATTTTATGAATTATACAAATTCGAATTCAATATTCATAGTTAAGACAGGACAATGTCTGTCGGGTCAGCTAGTTTATAAATATAAATCATCGAATATAAATTTATTAGTTTTCACTCTTGTGGTTGTCCTCGTCATGTGTCAATTAATAATAACAGGCTTTATTATACAGCAAATATAAAAAAAAAATGTATATAATTTCCAACGGGATGGCACACTTGGTTGTGTTTGCCGATCTAACGGACCATCTTTTTCCAATCCATTGATTATGAAATCTTACATCCAATTATTATCGAACTGGTTTCCAACATCCTGTCTAATTAGGTTGAGTTGATAAATCTGAAAATCCGCTGGGCCATCTTATAATCTATTGACCATGAAATCATAAATAATGTGCGCTTGCACCAACCTGTTGAAAACCCAACTTTTGCTGGAACCAAATAAATTATTTTAAATCGCCAGAGAATGCAACTACAGTTGTGTTTTTGACAGATGATACTGTACTGTTCTTTTAAGGTAACCAACGTTCGTGAATCGAACAATAAAAAATGGTGATGTGGCCATCATGTTACTTTCTCCGACTTGATGGTATCATAGCCGTTTATATTTACGTTTTCATGGTTTATTTTCAATTGAAATCATATTTTAAATGTACATCGAGCGTTGTGTAAACTGACGTTTAAAACGTCAAAATTATGAAAGATGGAAAAATTATACTTCAAATTAAAAAACTCAATTTACTCAAAAACTAAAGGGATTTCGAAAAAAACTTATTCTTTATAAGTTGTTCATTTTAGCATTCTCTACAATTATTATTAACATACATTTGCTGTAACTATTATCGTTTTAAAATTATAAACCAAAAATTAAAAAAAAAAAAAATCTCGAATAAAAATGATTTTATGAAAAATGTTTTCAAGCAAAAGATGTTCATTTCTGTGTTGTTTTCAAAGTTTGTTTAAATGTTTTTGTGATATTTTTCATATTTAAGAAAATATTGGCAAAAAACAAAAAACAGTTAAGGTAAACGCCCACTTCCGGTGTACGAAATTTTACCAAAAGCTTTTCAGTTCTTCAGATTATCACATGAGACGGATGTTAAAAGTTTCATATCAGTTGCTCTATTAGTTTTTGAGATACAGCGCGCACAGCCAGACACACAGACACACACACAGGCACACACACAGGCACACACAGACACATTTTTTTTTCAGAAATTGTTGAAATGGCATCTAGGAATCCCAAAACAGATATTTAAAAAAAAAAAAAACTGAAAAAAAATTACGATCACAATCCTTTCTCGTACTTTGTAACAGAGAAAGTAAAAACAAATTCATTGGGCTTTAACATAAAAGTTTTTTTTTATATACTTGTTGCCTTTCAAATTTTCAGAATATTACATAGCACAACATTACTGATGTAATAACGAAATGAGAGAGAGAGAGAGAGAGAGAGAGATTTTGTCATAAATCGTGAAAAATTATTATAATTTTGGTGCCTTTAAATAAATATAAAAACAATTGCCATCGATTTATAATTTTCCAAAATTACTCAAATTTCATTGTGGATTAAGATTTCATGAAACGCCAGATACACTCCATCGCCAAATTTTGTGATATTTTCATTTGAGCATCGCGCGAAATTATGAAAAATTGTGATAATTTTAATGGTTCAAAAAAATATAAAAACAATTTTCGTAGTCTTAAAACTTCCCAAAATTACTGAAGTCATTCGAAATTATTATTACGTGAAAAAGTACATACACACTATTACCAGATTTTATAATAAATCGTAAAAAAATGTTATAATTTTGGTGTCTTCAATAAACACAAAAACAATTGCCATCGATTTGTAACTTTCCAAAATTACTCAAAATTCATTGGGGATTAAGATTTCATGAAAAGCTAGATACACTCCATCACCAAATTTTGCGATATTTTCATTTGAATATCGCGCGAAATTCTGAAAGATTGTAATAATTTTGATGACCTCAAAAAATATATAAAAAGCAATTTGTCCTTGACTTAAAACTTTCCAAAATTATTGAAAAATCATTCGCGATTATTATTACGTGAAAACTTCGTACACACCATCACCAGATTTTGTTATAATTTCATGTGCTCAGTGCGAAAAATTGTGAAAAATTATTCAAATTTTGGTGTCCTCAAATGAATGTAAAAACATTTGCCATCGATTTGAAACTTTCCAAAATTATTCAAAATTCTGATTTCGTGAAAAGCTTAATATACTCCATCACTAAATTTTGTCATACCTTTATTTGAACATCGCGCGAAATTATGTAAAATTGTAATAATTTTAATGATCTCAAAAAAAATTTTAAACAATTGTCGTCGACTTAAAACTTTCCAAAATTACCGAAAAATAATTAGAGATTATTATTACGTGAAAAACTACATACGCACCATTACCAGATTTTGTCATAAATCGTGAAAAATTATTATAATTTTGGTGCCTTTAAATATAAAAACAATTGCCATCGATTTGTAACTTTCCAAAATTCCTTAAAATTCATTCGGGATTAAGATTTCGTGAAAACCTGGATACACTCCATCGCCAAATTTTGTGATACTTTTATTTGAACAACGCACGAAATTATGAAAAATTGTAATAATTTTAATGGTCTCAAAAAAATATAAAAACAATTGCCGTCGACTCAAAAGTTTCCAAAATTACTCAAAAATCATTCGAAATTATTATTACGTGAAAAACAAACTATGTGCATACCATCACCAGATTTTGTCATACTTTCATGTGATCAGTGCGAAAAATTGTGAAAAAATGTAATTTCGGTGGCTTCAAATAAATATAAAAACAATTGCCATCGATTTGTAACTTTCCAAGATTTCTTAAAATTCATTCGGGATTACGATTTCGTGAAAAGCTGGATACACTCCATCACCAAATTTTGTGATACTTTTATTTGAACAACGCGCGAAATTATTGAAAAAATGTAATAATTTTAATGGTCTCAAAAAAATCAAAAAACAATTGTCGTCGACTTAAACGTTCCAAAATTGCTTAAAAATCTATCGAAATCATTATTACGTGAACAACCACATACACACCATCACCATATTTTGTCATAATTTCATGTGATGAGTACGAAAAATTGTTATAATTTTGATGTTTTCAAATAAATATAAAAACAATTGCCATCGATTTGTAACTTTCCAAAATTACTCAAAAATCATTCGGGATTACGGTTTTGTGAAAAGCTAGTTACACTCCATCACCAAACTTTGTGATATTTTTAATTAAACATCGCGCGAAATTATGAAAAAATGTAATAATTTTGATGGTCTCAAAAAAAATATAAAAACAATTGTCGTCGACTCAACAGTTTACAAAATGACTTTGAAATCATTCAAAATTGTCATTACGTGAAAAACTACGTACACACTATCACCAAATTTTGTGATAATGTCATGTAATCAGTGCGAAAATTCGTGAAAAATTGTTATAATTTTGGTGGCTTCAAATAAATACAAAAACAATTGCCATCGATTTGTTACTTTCCAAAATTACTCAAAAATCGTTCGGGATCACGATTTTGTGAAAAGCTAGATACACTCCATCACCAAACTTTGTGATATTTTTATTTGAACATCGCGCGAAATTATGAAAAATTATAATAATTTTAATGGACTCAAAAAAAATCAAAAAACAATTGTCGCCGACTTAAAACGTTCCAAAATTCCTTAAAAATCATTCGAAATCATTATTACGTGAACAACTACATACACTACATACACACCATCACCATATTTTGTCATAATTGCATGTGATGAGTACGAAAAAATGTTATAATTTTCATGTTTTCAAATTAATATAAAAACAATTGCCATCGATTTGTAACTTTCCAAAATTTCTCAAAAATCACTCGGGATTACGATTTTGTGAAAAGCAAGATGCACTCCATCACCAAACTTTGCGATATTTTTATTTAAACATCGCCCGAAATTATGAAAAATTGTAATCATTTTAATGGTCTCAAAAAAAATATAAAAACAATTGTCGTCGACTCGACAGTTTCCAAAATTACTCAGAAATCATTCAAAATTGTTATTACGTGAAAAACTACGTACATACTATCACCAAATTTTGTGATCATTTCATGTAATCAGTGCGAAAAATCGTGAAAAATTGTTATAATTTTGGTGGCTTGAAATAAATACAAAAACAATTTCCATCGATTTGTTACTTTCCGAAATTACTCAGAAATCATTCGGGATTACGATTTTGTGAAAAGCTAGATACACTCCATCACCAAACTTTGTGATATTTTTATTTAAACATCGCGCGAAATTATGAAAAATTGTAATAATTTTAATGGTCTCAAAAAAAATCAAAAAACAATTGTCGCCGACTCGAACGTTTCCAAAATTACTAAAAAATCATTCGAGATTATTACTACGTGACAAACTACGTACACACCATCACCCTATTTTGTCAAATTTTCATGTAATCAGTGTGAATATTCGTGAAAAATTGTTATAATTTGGGTGGCTTGAAATAAATATAAAAACAATTGCCATCGATTTGAAACATTCCAAAACTTGCAGTCTCTAGAAAGTGCTTCTAAAATTTTTAGATTATCAATTAAGTGATTTTCTTGAAAATTAAGAAAAACTGGGCGAATCCATACTTTTACGCTTTCAAAAATGTTAAAGGAGAAATTTCGCAAAAACTAGAAAGAAACTGTTGTTGAATTATTCACTTGTTTTATCACCTGGAATCTTTAGAATGTACTTCTAAAATTTGAAGATTATCAATTAAGTGATTTTCTTGAAAATTAAGAAAAACTGGGCGAATGCATATTTTTGCACTTAACAAAAATGTTAAAGTAGAAATTTCAGAAAAACTAGAAAGAAACTGTTGTTGAATTATTCACTGGTTTTATAACTTGGAGTCTCTAGAATGTGCTTCCAAAATTTATAAATTATCAATTAAGTGATTTTCTTGAAAATTAAGAAAAACTGGGCGAATGCATATTTTTTAACTTTAAAAAATGTTTAAGTAGAAATTTCAGAAAAAAAACTAGAAGGAAACTGTTGTTGAATTATTTACTTGTTTTGTCACTTGGAGTCTTTAGAATGTGCTTCCAAAATTTGAAGATGATCAATTGGTGATTTTCTTGAAAATTAAGAAAATCTACGTGAATTATATTTTTGCACTTTCAAAAATGTTAAAGGAGAAATTTCGGAAAAAACTAGAAAGAAACTAAAGAAAATTTTATTGAATTATTCACTTGTTTTATAACTTAGAATCTTTAGAATGTGCTTCTAAATTTTATAGATTATTAATCAAGTGATTTTCTTGAAAATTAAGAAAATCTGGGTTTGAACTTTTAAAAATATTAAGTAGAAATCTCATAAAAACTAGAAATAAACTGTTGTTGAATTATTCACTTGTTTTATCGCCTAGAGTCTTAGAATGTGCTTTCAAATTTAAAGATATCATTTTAGCGATTTTCTTAAAAATTAGGAAATGTGTGCATACTTTTTGAAATTTCTGAAAAACCAGAACCGACTAATTTTGGATTATTTACTTGTTTTATTACTGGGTTTTTAAGTGTTTTTAAATTTGAGTGGATGTATATTTTTGCACATTCAAATATGTTAAAATAGAAATTTCGGAGACCTACAAAAAACTATTTTTGAATTATTTACTTGTTTTATTGCTTGGAGCCTTTAGAATGTGCTTCTAAAATTTAACTATAATCAAATAAGTAATTTTCATGAAAATTAAGAAAAAACTGGGCATATTTTTGCACTATAAAAGATGTTTTAAAGCAGAAATTTCGAAAAATTAGCAAAAACTATTTTTGGATTAATCACTTGTTTTATTAATAAAAGTGCTTCTGAAATTTGAGGGATCGTAGGAATAAGCAAAATGAATGCAATGGATTACCTGAAAGGTAGTAAAAGATAGGACGTAAGATCGAGTTGGGGTGGAGAAGAAATTGAAAGAGTTTAAAGATTTAGGGACAGTATTTGCACGAAACGGGAAATTGGAAGAGCATTTCAAAAATGTGGCGAAGAAAATGAAAGTGGCTGTAAGACATGGGGAAGGAGAATGAAGAATGTTGGAAAGTATGATTTAGATTTTTGTTGGGGGTTCAAGAGAAAATGGAGGGATTAGATTTATTTTTATTTATTTATTTATTTATTTATTTATTTACGGGAATTTCCCTTTATAATACAAAAAATATCTCTAAAAATAATTAAGGCTTAAAACAAGGTATGTTGTCTATTAGGAAATTGATGTTTGCAGAGAAAAATGGGAGAAAAAGTAAGGAAACACGATAGTATCGTGTGAGCCACAAAACTTTGTTTCGGAGTTGGCTGTGAAATAAATGAGGTATGTCATATATTATTACATCATGAGACTAGATTACTTCAATTGAATAAGATTTAAAAAAATGATTTTGTCTAAGACATGACTGCCATGTTTCTCTCTTTCAGGCATGGCCAACTCTGAAACAAAATTCTGTGGCTCACACCTTATAATAGTAGTAGAAGTTATGAAAGAAACAGATATAAGCAAAAGCGTTTTAACCTAATAGGAGAGGGCTAGGAGAGAAAGAGAGATGTACGAAAACGTGAGTTGGTCCCTCGAATAGATAGAAAGTGATTAAGATGACTTGATAAATAAGAAAGGCTGAAAGCATTAAAAGTACAATCTAAAATATGAAAGACAAGCTGAAAGTATTGGAAAGCGCGAACGAGAAAAATACTGCTGGTGGAGTATCGGCTTGGAAATGACGAGCGAATGAGTAGATATTGGATGACAAATAAAGGAGAAGATGTAGACCTTGTGGAAAAGAAGAAGAACGGTGGGAGCTTTGGAGGTCTTCGAAAATTTTTATATCTGGAAATTCGATAGAACTCTTTCGCAAAAGTATCAGGAACTACAGTACCAACCCAAACACATCATGAAACCAATTCAGAACTATTCGATTACAATGTAATCGATGTCAAGTTGGCAACCCATTTCCAAAAAAAAAAATCCTGGCAGCTCAATTCTACAGAACTCCGTGCAGCATACAATTTTACACCATTTCAAACTACCTCAGGATTAGGTCATTAGCATTAATTAATGAAATTCTCATTGGAGCGATTAGCGTATACTTTGAAAGTAAAACGCGAACGTAAAATAACCATTCAAACGTTACACTTTTGCTTTCGGATTATGCACAAAGCATAATTTTGCGATTTGAATAATTATTGTAAAACATCATCCCGTATTAGTAATTTTGTTGGAAACAACGAAATTACATCCCCGCGTCCGCTGTAATTAAAATTATAATTGAAATTAATTACCGTTATTTACTTGCACAACAATTTCATTCCATTAATGAGTGGAACGTTTTAACCATCGCATGTCAAAACTGGCGTACGAGTTAATGTCAGAAATTTATTCTATTTTTATATTTAATATAATGCCTAAAGCATGAGCAACATGTGCCTTCGTTCAGGTCACGCCGCCTAAAAATTTTATTAAAACCTAAAAGAAATATAAAAAATACATTTTGCTAGATTTTTTCCATCACAAGAAATGTCATATTTTGAATTGTTACCTTTTTATCCATCTATCGCATAACCCAACAGAAGTGACAAAATTTGTTGGTGCAGAAAAATTCTTAATGAGCTGATTTTGAAATTCAGCATTTTGTCTATATAAAAAAATCATAAAAATAAATATATTCTTAAACGTATGTCGAATATTTTGACAGTGGTATCACTCATGTCCATCGCGCTTGGTTATTATTGGGTAAATACAGAAATCAGATTAAAAACGGGGCAAGGGCAATACAGTTTGAAATGTATTCTTCTCGGTATATTAATCAGAAAATATTTTGGTCGCAAAAAGTAAAACTTAAGTATTTATTTGAAACCACGCATATTATCAAAAATCGTGTGGTTTTTATTAGAAAAGCACAAATATGATAATCTAATATAAATTAAAATTTTCAAAAATCCATATCTCCATTAAAAATTGTTGAATTTACAAAAACCAAATTGATTTTAAATAAGCGATTCTTCGACCATTGAGGATATTTTTTATGGAATTTTGTCTGCGCGTTTTATATTTTTTCTGCGATGTTTTCATTCAAGTGCTCAAAAAAATAAAACGAAAATCTTCAAAAATTCATATCTCCATTAAAATTTTTTGAATTTACAAAAACTAAATTGATTTTGAATAAGCGATTCTTTGACCATTGACGATATTTTTTTATGGAATTTTGTCTGCGCGTTTTATATTTTTTTCTACGATGTTTTCATTCAAGTGCTCAAAAAAATAAAATTAAAATTTTCAAAAATCCATATCTCCATTAAAAGTTGTTGAATTTACAAAAACCAAATTGATTTTGAACAAGCGTTTCTTCGACCATTGAGGATATTGTCTTAAGGAATTTTTTCTATGCGTTTTATATTTTTTCTGCGATGTTTTCATTCAAGTGCTCAAAAAATTATAACGAAAATCTTCAAAAATCCATATCTCCATTAAAAATTGTTGAATTTATAAAAACCAGGGTTCGGAAAATATCCGATATTTATATAAATATCAATATATCCGATATATATTAACTTCTTGATATTTATTCTTGGTCATTGATATTAATGTTTATATGACTTAATAATTATATAATGCGCATACTTTATTTATATTATATTTATTTATTGCAAACAAACACAGTTGCTTACAAGATAGTAAAAAAATAACATTTAAAATGTCAAAACATTTGACATCAAATTGAAAAATTTTTGAAATGAAGACTTTTTTCCTCTTCACTATGTTTTCAGGGATAAATTGAAGAACTTTCAAAGTGAGGACCTTTTTCTTGTTTTTTTTTTTGCTCACACTTACTTTTTCAGTTTCAAGTCACTTCAAAAATCAACTCTTTTCGACAAAAAAGAGTAATTTGCCCATCTCTAGTTTAAATTAAAGCAAATGCTTAGTATTCATATTGCTGCAACTGGGAATATTTGAGAAACGGGGGAATCTTTCGGTATTGTGTGTTGCGTAAATATCCATGATATATATCCGATGATATATATCGTCCGAACCCTGATAAAAACCAAATTAATTTTGAATAAGCGATTCTTGAGGATATTATTTTAAGGAATTTTTTCTACGCGTCTTATTTTTTTTTTCTGCGATGTTTTCATTCAAGTGCTCAAAAAATTAAAAGGAAAATCTTCAAAAATCCATATCTCTATTGAAAATTGTTGAATTTACAAAAACCACATTGATTTTGAATAAGCGATTCTTCTACCATTGAGGATTTTTTTTTTATGGAATTTTGTTTCAACGTTTTATATTTTTTCTGCGTTGTTTGTATTCAAGTGCTCAAAAAAATAAAATAAAAATTTTCAAAAATTCATATCTCCAATAAAAATTGTTGAATTTACAAAAACCAAATTAATTTTAAATAAGTGATTCTTCGACCATTGTAGATATTGTCTTAAGGAATTTTTTCTATGCGTTTTATATTTTTTCTGCGATATTTTCATTCAAGTGCTCAAAAAATTAAAACGTAAATCTTCAAAAATCCATATCTCTATTGAAAATTATTGAATTTACAAAAACCAAATTGATTTTGAATTAGCTATACTTCGGCCATTGAGGATGATTTTTTATGGAATTTTGTCTGCGCGTTTTATATTTTTTCTGCGATGTTTTAATTCAAGTGCTCAAAAAAATAAAATTAAAATTTTCAAAAATTAATATCTCCATTAAAAAATGTTGAATTTACAAAAACCAAATTGATTTTGAATTAGCTATACTTCGGCCATTGGGGATGATTTTTTATGGAATTTTGTCTGCGCGTTTTATATTATTTTCTGCGATGTTTTAATTCAAGTGCTCAAAAAAATAAAATTAAAATTTTCAAAAATTCATATCTCCATTAAAAAATGTTGAATTTACAAAAACCAAATTGATTTTGAATAAGAGATTCTTCGACTATTGAGGGTATTAAGGAATTTTTTCTACGCGTTTTATATTTTTTATGCGATGTTTTCATTCAAGTGCTCAAAAAATTAAAACGAAAATCTTCAAAAATCTCTATTGAAAATGATTGAATTTACAAAAAACAAATTAATTTTGAATTAGCTATACTTCGGCCATTGAGGATGATTTTTTATGTAATTTTGTCTGCGCGTTTTATATTTTTTCTGCGATGTTCTCATTCAAGTGCTCAAAAAATCAAATTAAAATTTTCAAAAATTCATATCTCTATTAAAAATTGTTGAATTTACAAAAACCAAATTGATTTTGAATAAGCGATACTTCGACCAATGGGGATATTTTTTATGGAATTTTGTCTACGCGTTTTATATTTTTTCTGCGATGTTTTCATTCAAGTGCTCAAAAAATTAAAACGATAATCTTCAAAAATTCATATCTCCATTGAAAATGGTTGAATTTACAAAAACCACATTGATTTTGAATAAGCGATACTTCGACCATTGAGGATATTTTTTATAGAATTTTGTCTACGCGTTTTATATTTTTTCTGCGAAGTTTTCATTCAAGTGCTCAAAAAAATAAAATTTAAATTTAAAAAAATTCATATCTCCATTTAAAATTGTTGAATTTACAAAACCCAAATTTATTTTGAATAAGCGATTCTTCGACCACTGAGGATATTGTCTTAAGGAATTTTTCTACGCGTTTTATATTTTTTTCTCTTTATCTCCAAATACTTTTCGAATTTTGAACTGAATCAGGGATAGTCGTATATTTATTTGGTATAGTAGATAATATAGCCAAAATATTACCTTCAGTCACATAATAATATCAAAGGGAGCACTATTTACGTGACCAGGTGGATAAATATTAGCAGAATCATATCAAAACACATTTTTGAGAAACTATTAACAGTTTCAGAAGGTGTTACGACGTTTACTAACCGTGATCGCAGTCACAGTTTAAAATCACTGATATTAGAAAGTAGCAATCACAGGTAGCAACGTGATTCAAAAGTAGCAGTTTTGCCCATTTCTAGTAGCTAGTATGTGCCGGAAATTTAAAAAAAAATGTATTTTCAATGGCAATTTTTACAAACGTTTAATGAGTTGCATGGACGTCGTAAATGATTAAAATAGGACGGACTTCGTCTATATGCTTGATGAAGCATTTTTCAAATTCTTTTTTGAAAACTTCACTCTCCATCCACTCATTGGAAGTTGTTACATATGTGGTATTATGAAATTCCATGCCGGGAGATGCTACCTATTGGTCTTCAAACATGTTTGCCTTTAAAAATTATAAGGGGGGAACTTTTTCTCCGCTGCAGTATAATAAAGCAGTAGTATAGTAATGCCAACGAGAGCTGGGCATGACTCATCTTGTTTGAGAAATGCTCATTAATTAAATCTCTTTCCGTATTATATTAGTTGGAAAGAAATAACAAAAGTGCACGTACTTTGACCGTACAAGTCTTGGAGCATTAAAAGTCGTACGTCGTGTTGTTGTACCACAGCGCAAGCGTAACTCTAACACTAACAAGGGAAGTTCCCGAAGTGGTAATCGCGAAATATTTTACATGTCTACTTTGAGAGACCTTTCCAACAATATACACTGGGTTTCACGCAGAACAAAAAAAATCTTATAAATAGTTAGTGTATGTTGATACACAATTGATAAAATAATAATATTTATTAAGAAAAAAATTAATAATGCGTTACATCTCCGTGTACTCTTATGCATTCAGCAACCCTTCTGGACATGCCAGAAATCAGATGGTCTAATGCATCTTGAGGCAGCTCGTCCCAAGCTGTCTAAAGCTAGTGACGACATTCATCTAAAGTGTTTGGAGGATGCTGTAAACGACGCAATGTTCTGTCCATCATGTCCCAGACATATTCTATGGGGTTCAAGTCGGGTGATCTCGATGTCTAAGGCAAACGATTAATGTTGTTTAGTTCTAGGAAGTCTGTGGTTACGTTAGTAGTATGAGGTCGCACATTATCTTGCTGGAAAATTACCCTTGGATGGTCTTGCATGAATGGAAGTAGAATGGGTTCCAAGACTGTATCAATGTAACGGCGCGCGTTTAATGTGCCCGGAGTGGATATTAAAGGGGTCCTTCCTTCGTAGCATATTCCCCCCAAACCATTGCACCAGGAATTAATGGCGTGTGACGATGTTGAACAAATTGTAAATTTTGTCTTTGACCTCTAGATCGTCTAACCCTTGAACGTCCGTCAGAGTGCCATAAAGAAAATCTGGATTCGTCGCTGAAGACAATTTCTACCCATTGATGATCCCGGTCTTGTCGGTCCTGGCTCCACTGCAACCTGTTGGCCTTATGCTGAATTGTTAAAGGGAGACGAAAATAAGGACGATAAGACCGCAAACCAAAAGGTTTGAAGGTCGATCTTCACGTTCTTGTGTCACTATGGGACGTCCACTGCCTCTACGCTAAAGCTTCTAGGCTTTCTTCCTGCCAATCTCTCCAAATTCGACTTACACTAAGGTGTGGTCGACCATACATCTGCTAATTTCCCGGAATCCTAAACCAGCCTCATGCATTCCGATAATTCTCCCTCTTTCAAATGGTGTAATTTGATGAACATTTCCACGTCTGCGTACTCGCGGCATTTTTTAAGGAACTAACAATTAGGTCAAACAATAAAAGGCTGCAAACTAATGCGATAAATAAGGTAAACTAAAATAAACTCTCAGATGATATGAAAGAGATAATTAGATATAATTTCTTTTAGAAGTCACTTGGCCTTCAAAATTTAGTCAATTGTATATCAACATACATCAACTATTGCCAAAAAAGTTCGGAGTTCTACATCAACTCCTTCAGGGTGGTTCTTTTTTTTGAAACGCAGAATATAACACTTGCCGTTTCGCGATTATCACATCGGGAACTTCCCTTGCGACATAACATTTTAAATGTGTCTTGGCACTAAAACGACATTAAAACACGTTCAAATAAATTATCCAATAACAATTATTACCCAAATGTCCATTACTTTTCGTGTTACTAGTAATTCCGACAAACTATTTTATTATCAAATAAATTGGAAACAACCTTACTTGTTGCAGAAAGCATTAAATAGATTCAATAAAACGAAAGGCTATTTTTCGTTTCGTTTTATTGAATCTATTTTATTATCTACATACTTACTTATTTAATTTTTTTTATTTTACGGTAGTTCCGACATAATATTAACTCATGCGTCTATAGGCAATAAGTCATACCTAGCTTTCATTGGCATTACTATATTCTGTTTTTTTTGGGATTCCATGTTTTAAAGCCATTTTTATTTTATTCATACGGACATAATCTGAAACTAGATTCATTACTTCCCTTCTAGTCAATTCAAACCCCATTTCTCCAAGGAACGAATGCCGTGAACAAACAAAGGGTAGTACCTACGGTAAGATAGTCAAAATGCCCCTATCCCTAGATTTTTTAATTTAGGCGATAAGAGGGTATAAAAATAAGGTTCCCATGGTCAGTAGGCCGAGAACCTACTTCGCCCTTTCAGGGGGTTGAAAAATGGGTTTTTCTAAACATTATTTTTTTACTGACGAACCAATTGTTTCCAAGGCCATTCAAGGGCATTTAGATCCTTAAAAAGTTCAAAAAGGTTTTAAATCTATTTTTAACCTACAGCGCCCTCTTGTACCCGGTTTTTGACATTTGCATCATTTTTATCCCGTAAAAATATCCAAAAATATGTATTAAGATATATTTATATCATGCCGCGGCATCTTGAAAAATCAATTTTTTAACTTTTTTAAGGGTTTTTACCATTTTTCGAGGAATTGCCCATATATACAGGGTATTTCAGAACTCTGAGAACGGTCAATCACGTGCTTATTTTTTGGAGGAACAACCTGTATTTTTTGTCATTTTTGAATTATATGGAGCAAATAAAGGTGAGTTACTTCAATACTCCCTATACCTATTGTTTGCCGTTTTCGAAATATTTGAAGATTTGTTGAAATGCATGGTCTGGGTGAAATTTTATTTTTGCCCCAGTGATTGACATTGAACGATTAAAATCATTTCTATTATTTGGTTGAAGGTTAGAACTATAGAGCCAACCATGATTTCATACCAAAAAAATTATACAGGGTGATACAAAAAATGCGGTAGAAAAACCGAACTTATAAAGTTAAATAACTTCGTTTTTTCAAATGGCACACCCTGTATTTCGTAACGTATTTTTAAGTAGAATCCAATTATCTTTCAGATTGTATAAGGGTTCTCTGTTCCTAATCTCAATAGTTTTCTTGTATTCGGCGATTATCATGCATTTCAACAAATCTTCAAATATTTCGAAAACGGCAAACAATAGATATAGAGAGTATTGAAGTAACTCACCTTTATGTGCTCTATATAATTCAAAAATGACAAAAAATACAGGGTGTTCCATTTAAAAAAACATAAGTTTAGTCTGTAACTTTGTTATGAGACACCCTGTATAAATTTAAATATTTTTAGAGCATGCAGCTCACTATTATACACAACTTTTGTATAAAACATTTTTCGAAATTTTGAAAAATAAGCGCGTAATTGACCGTTCCCAGAACTCTGAAACACCCTGTATGTCAACATTTTCTGGCAACAGGCAAAAGCTTTTAAAAAAACGGACATTTTGGTTTTAATTTCATCTTTGTAACCTAAATATTCGCTGAGATACTACATTTTGAAATTTTCGGGCATCAAAACAATGAAAAACTTTTGTTTTTCAGTAAAGAATCACCAATTACTGTTTTATACGGCGTTTTTATCGAAAATAAAGGAATTTAAAGGCATTTAAAAAAAACGTTTTCTACAAAAAGTTTGTATTTTTTTCCGTAGAATATAATCCCGCAATAAAAAATAGAGAGTTCTATTTGAAAAATCAAAGTTGACCTACGTTTGACCTTGAAAATGAACGCCAAGGTCACCACCACATGTCCCCCTCCAAACCCTGCAACTTTCATTTGAAACATTTTTTGCCATGTTGCTCAGGTTTCAAGATATTTGGGGTGGCAATTTAAAATGGGACACCCTGTATAATATAATTTATACTGAAAGTCGGTGCAACGATTGGATTGTAGGATAGGAAACACCCCCCACCCTTCGAATCTATATTGTTTTAAATTACAAAACTCTGGTTTAAGAAATTTCTTCAACAATGTATTGGAGAGGTGTAACGTTTAGAAATAATAAGGAACGTGATTTTGTAGGTTAAATAAAAGTGGAATCAGGGGTGGTAGGTGAGCCACAAGTTAGATTGTAGAATAGGGAACACCCACCGCCACTCATTCCACTTTTATTTAACCTACAAAATCACGTTTCTTATTATTTCTAAATTTTACACCTCTCCAATAACTTGTTGAGGAAATTTCTTAAACCACAGAGTTTTGTAGTTTAAAGTAATGTAGGTTCGAAGGGTGGTGGGTGGGCCCTATCCTATAATCCAACCTGTAGCTCACGCACCCTTTTTTCCAACAATTAATAAGTGAATAAAAAAAAACAGGTCTTCACTGTCTTTCTTACTCGTTTAACTTATTTATTAGTAAAAATCTGGACGCATGAGCAACAGATTGGATTGTAGGATAGGGCCCACCCACCACCCTTTTAATCTACATTATTTTAAACTACAAAACTCTGTTTGATTTAAGAAATGTTTTCAACAAATTATTGGAGAGGTGTAAAATTTATAAATAATAAGAAACGTGATTTTGTAGGTTAAATAAAAGTGGAATCAGGGGTGGTGGGTGGGCCTTATCCTACAATTCAACCTGTGGCTCACGCGCTCTTTTTTCCAACAATTAATAAGTGAATAAAAAAAATAAGGTCTTCACTGTCTTTCTTACTCGTTTAACTTATTTATTAGTAAAAATCTGGACGCATGAGCAACAGATTGGATTGTAGGATAGGGCCCACCCACCACCCTTTTAATCTACTTATTTTAAACTACAAAACACTGTTTGGTTTAAGAAATGTTTTCAACAAATTATTGGAGAGGTGTAAAATTTAGAAATAATAAGAAACGTGATTTTGTAGGTTAAATAAAAGTGGAATCAGAGGTGGTGGGTGGGCCCTATCCTACAAGCCAATCGGTGGCTCACGCGCCCTTTTTTCCAACAATTAATAAATGAATAAAAAAAATAAGGTTTTCATTGTCTTTCTTACTCGTTTAACTTATTTATTAGTAAAAATCTGGACGCGTGAGCAACAGATTGGATTGTAGGGTAGGGACCACCCACCACCCTTTTAATCTACATTATTTTAAACTACAAGACTCTGTTTGGTTTAAGAAATTTCTTCAAAAAAATATTGGAGAGGTGTAAAATTTAGAAATAATAAGAAACGTGATTTTGTAGGTTAAATAAAAGTGGAATCAGAGGTGGTGGGTGGGCCCTATCCTACAAGCCAATCGGTGGCTCACGCGCCCTTTTTTCCAACAATTAATAAATGAATAAAAAAAATAAGGTTTTCATTGTCTTTCTTACTCGTTTAACTTATTTATTAGTAAAAATCTGTAGGCGTGAGCAACGGATTGGATTGTAGGATGTGCACCACCAGTTATTTTTCCAACACTTAAAAGATTTTAAACTCGAAATAATTACAAATAAAATTAAGCTTACAAACAGATTTTAAACTCGAAATAATTACAAATAAAATTAAGCTTACAAACAGATTTTAAACTCGAAATAATTACAGATAAAATTAAGCTTACAAACAGAACATTTAAATTAAAAAAATATATATAAATTCACCCTAACAACTCCTAAAAATTAATTTAATTAAATTATTTATTGTTTTCGTATATACGGAAATTTTAAAAATATTTCATCACATCGCATTGCTGACGAGATTGCATAATATGCATAATGAATTTTTTTTCGGACGTACGGAATGGAAATTTTTAAATTATTTCACCATAATCACATTGGTAAAAGTTTAAAACATTTTTGATAGCTCTCTTTCGACACCCCCATTTCATCCTTATTGCATAAGACTGCTTAATGATCATAATTTATTTTTCTGATATACGAAGTGGATTTCTTTTAAATATTTTATCATAATCACATTGTTAAACACAGAATCTATCAGAAAAGTTCAAAACATTTTTGATACTTCTCTCGAAACACTTCCATTTCACCCTTAATATACGAGACTGCTTAATGATCATAATTTCTTTTTCGGGTATACGGAGTGGAATTGTTCTAAATACTTTATCAAAATCACATTGTTAAAGACAATATCCATCAGAAAAGTTCAAATCATGTTTGATATAGTACAATCGCGCAGAGGTGCTCCATGTTGCCTGAATTAAGTTTCTAGTAAACGTATGTCCATAAAATAATTCGATTCAGTCTAGGCGGGAAATTTAAAAATTCTCGAGCGTGCAAATATTTTCCCGACGAAACTTTGCGAGTGCAATTTTCGGCAATCGGTAAAGACAACTGGAAATTTGTAATTAAATTTAACGTTTTTATAAATGAAATGGATACAATCAATTCTGCTCTTAACTAAATCGAAATCGGAGACGGTCAAAACTAGATACAAGCACGTTAATTTTGAGGTTAGAATAGAATGATAAAAGACATACGTTGCACTTAGTTCTTTAATTTACATATCGACATACGTTTCGTATTTCATTTCGTTTTTCTTAAGCATGCGAACGAGTATAGTTATTTAAAAAAAGCATGAGTCACTGTCACCTCTGCGCGATTGTACTATACCTCAATAGAAACGTCCCCATTTCAGCCTTAATGACATAATTGAATGATTGTTTTATCATAATCGCATTGTTAAAGACAATACCTATCAGAAAAGTTGTTGATACCACACTCGAAATATGCCCGTTTCACCCCTAATTTGGCATGTTTTATAATAGTGTATCAATGATTTTTTTATATCACAATCAACTATACTTTCTACTCTTTCGAATCATTATCAAGTGGATTTGTTGAACAAATACAAACTCATAGATAGGCGCTTACAGGTGTAATTAAGGGTAGGATTAGGGGGCGGTGGAGTTTACAAGTCCATTAACAGCAGGTGTTTCCGATTGTTTTGCCTTTAGCCGAGTGTAATGGAAAATCAATAATTTGAAGTGGTATAATACAAAGAAAATTGTGTTTCATTTATCACTGATAATAATAATATAATCACTTGGTTTGTTTCACAAAATTCAACATTATTTCGTTTTTATAAAATCATTTTCAAGGAGTGTGTGCCACCAGATGCTACATGAAGAACTTTTAGTTGTGAAGA
This sequence comes from Ocypus olens, assembly GCA_910593695.2. Lineage (NCBI taxonomy): Eukaryota > Metazoa > Arthropoda > Insecta > Coleoptera > Staphylinidae > Ocypus > Ocypus olens. Next base: position 12,435,302 of record OU343053.1, on the reverse strand, counting down.
AATCAATATGTTTGTTTTACAAGCACTTAATGAACATTATTTACTAATAAACATATTAATAATGTTCGATGGGCAGAAAGACCGGTCAATAGCCGACGTCAGACAGACGACGTATTAACATAATTGTTCAATATACAAATAAGTTTGAGGCAACCTCACTTGTTGCAGAAGTATTAAATATACAATATACAAATTATAATTATTTTCTTTTATATTAAACAAATTAGAAACAACTTTACTTGTTGCAGAAAGCATTAGATAAATACAAGAAAACGAAATGTAGCCTGAATATATGAATATTCAACCTGTTCGTTAATCTGCAAGCAAAAAATTATTTGTATCATTCAATATCCGGCGTGGCACTAGCCAGAGAAGTAGTTGTTTCAATAAGTTATTTGTTTGTAGTCTTAGTAAGACTTAATTTTTTTCTTGCAGATTAACGAACAGGTTGAATATTCGTATATTCAGGCTCGTTTTCTTGTATTTATTCTTTTATATTGTTAAAGTGTCTGCAATAAAGATGTTGATATATAATGTTCGATTTAAGTAGTTTACAAGTGAATTAGAAGTTATATTTTTTGTTCGTCAGTAGGATATTTAGTGTTTTATTGTTAAAACATCGCAAGAATTATTATTATTATTTTCAAATTTGTTTATTAGCGCAAAAATAAATAAACATGTATTTTTTGGAATTAAATACATTTACATCCAAATTGTAATCATCTTCCTGTTGACAAGGCACCGCACTGTCGCCACGATAATTAAAACCATCAGTGGCATTAACCCGCAACAGATGTAAGCAAACACACAATCAGTTTTAGACAGATGTTCTATGGAAATACAGAGGTCAGTAATTAATTAAATTAAACAAGCAAATGCCAAATTGTAACATAATGAATGTCTTACTTCATTAACAGATCCTAGAATATGCTTCTTTCAGCTTATAATTTAATACATTTTAAACCTAGTACCTTATATGCGGGCGTAAAGTTAGCAATGGACCGTGTAATACGGGTGTGAAGTTAGCAATAGATCCAGCAATAGATTTTAAAAATTCATATCTCGGAGAAAAGAAAAGCAATTCGAAAAAAAAGTGAACCATACCATTAGAGAAAGTCTAAATTAATAACACAAAAAGAATCAACCCTTAATTTTAACCCTTTATATTTTTTCACCCCTTTCAAAAAAGTTTTTTTTTAAGTTTGCAATCTGCCATAAATAAATAAAAATGCTTATTCTTATCACTAATTCAAGAGTCAAGAAAACGTTACGGGCACTCTTTCAACAAAAAAAAAATCTCCGTAAGTCGCAGAAATCCACACCTCGCGATATAAATCTCGATTTATTGACAAAGTTTGCAATCAGCCGTAACCAAATAAAAATTCTTATTCTTATCACTAATAAAGGTACTTTCATAATCAAAAATCAAAAAAACGTTACGGGCGCTTCTTCAACTCAGAAAAAAATAATTTCTCCGCAAGCCGCAAAAATCCACACCTCGCGATATAAATCTCGATATTTGACAAAGTTTTTTATAACTTTATAAAAAATCTTATTCTTATGTAATATAGGCACTTTCATAATCAAAATTCAAAAAACAGTCTAGTAGCAAATACATATTTCATAATTACGCCGATACTAAAATTACTGATTGGCATTTCATGGGAAACATAAAAAGATAAAAAAGTTTTTAACAATTTTTTTTAGAACTCGTTCCATCGGCGTAAGAAGTTGAAATTAAAAAAAATAAAACGGTTGAAACCTCTTTTCAAAATATTTATAGCGAAGCTTTTTCTTGATAAGACCGCCTTTTTTCTAAACTTATAAAATTTTAAAAGATAATTATGAAGTGTTTTTACATATCACCAGATTTTCAATAATAATTTCCTAAAAAATTTCAAACAACCTAGTATATTGTTTTATTATTCACCTTGCATTAATAATGATTGATTTTTTATTTTACTTACATGTGGATTTTAACCAAAAACACACTATTGCACAGAATATTGTTAAATCAATTCGAAAATCTCAGATCGCACAGATAACACTTGAAAGCTGCAGTGTGAGTGAGTTAAGTTTTTTTTTTTTCAAGTGCAATTCTTTACTATTGACTGTTTGCCCTGTTTGAAATCTGTTTTTGAGGAGATGTGCGCTGTCCATCCAGGAATTTATGGTCCTTTTGTCAAAATGTATTGCCTGCAATAAATCATTGAGGCAATAGATTTTCCTCTTTGACGTTTGGCATGAAAGGTTTGGGCGGTATGTACGAGTACCGAGTACATTTGAAGAAATTATGATTCATCTTATTCATCAAGTTATTAGTTTTATTTTTTAGATTAAAGAAGGTGATTATGAAAGTACTTGTATTAGTAACAAGAATAATTTATTAAGTTATGGTGTGGATTTCTGCGACTTACGGAGAAATTATTTTTTTCTGGGTTGAAGAAGTGCCCGTGACGTTTTTATGACTTTTGATTATGAAAGTACCTTTATTAGTGATAAAAATAAGAATTTTAATTTAGTTATGGCTAATTGCAAACTTTGTCAAAAATGGAGATTTATATCCCGAAATGTGGATTTCTGCGACTTACGGAGAAATTATTTTTTTCTGGGTTGAAGGAGTGCCCGTAACGTTTTTTTGATTTTTGATTATGAAAGTACCTACATTAGTGATAAGAATAAGAATTTTTATTTAATTATGGCTGATTGCAAACTTTGTCAAAAATCGAGATTTAAATCGCGAGGTGCGGATTTCTGCGACTTACGGATAATTTTTTTTTTGTTGAAGGAGGGTCCGTAACGTTTTTTTGACTCTTGATTATTAAAGTACTTGTATTAGTGATAAGAATGAGCATTTTTATTTATTTATGACAGATTGCAAACTTAAAAAAAAAAACTTTTTTGAAAGGGATGAAAAAATATAAAGGGTTAAAATTAAGGGTTGATTTTTTTTGTGTTATTAATTTAGACCTTCTCTAATGGTATGGTTAACTTTTCGAATTGCTTTTCTTTTCTTCCAGAAATGAATTTTTACAATCAATTGCTGGATCTATTGCTAACTTCACACCCGTCCCAGTAATAGCTTTTAAAAATTAATATTTCTAAGAATAGAAAAGTGAATCGTAAAAAAAGTGAGCCATACCATTAGGACAGGTCTGAATTAACACCACAAAAATAATCAACCTTTAATTTTTACCCTTTATTTTTTCTGCCCTTTCAAAATAATTTTGCGCGGACTGATATGAAATGTAAATTTTTTCGGACTGCTTTTAGGCTGTAAATTATCACTTTTGGGGACTAGGCTTTAAAAATGCTTATTTATGCCTAGGCTGTAAAAGTAATGAGCTAATCATTGCAAGTTATAATTCATTTCCCCTAAACAATCGGCGAAAAAATTATGCGTTTAACACGGCAATAAAGCAGATTTCCTGACTTCGCTGGATTCACAGCCTCGCTCGTAAGCTCGGTCGGCGGTGACACTCCAGCCGCGTCCGTAAATCTGTCACTTTATTGCGTGGTTAAACAAATAACTATTGTTTTGTTTGATATTGACAATTCTATTTTTACGAACGGTTTTCGATAAAAATAATAACTGATGATTCCGATTTTTTTTTTAATTTTGCAGACGCATTCTACACATGAAATAAAGGGGGACATGATTGGCGAAAAAAATTTGAGACCATGTATATTTTTTTTAAATTTTTGGATAACTTGAAAATGATGGTATATTTTTCATATTCATTGAATTTTTTTCAAAAAGTTATTAGAGAGATTAGGTGTATATAACTGTTTTCCGCCAAAATCAAATCAATTACATAATAAAAATAGATCAAAAAATCTAATTTTTCCCAGTTTGTTATCACTAGCCAAAATAATGTTATCTGCATGATGGTGGTGGTGGTGATGATGGATGGTATTTCTGATCCTGCAATACCTTCAGTGTACCATTTAAAATGGTACATATTAAAATTACATTCAATTCGATAAATGTTGACCTTTGAATCATCAAATCGGAGAAAGCGTTTAGCAGTTACGCAATTTCAAAAAATGGCGATTTTCAAATTTGCGAACTTCGAAAGAGTTGCAATTTTTTTTTCCTTTTTGTATTATTTTATGAGAAAATTTTGTAATTTTGTCCAATTTCAAAAAACAAAATCGCAATTTCGAAAAGTGCAATTTACTAGTTTTTAAATTAGACTAAATTTTCCACATTTTGACATTAGAATCATCAAAACCGCACAACGCGTTCGGCAATAAAAATCAAAATATCGATTTTAAAATATTCAAACTTTTAAAAAGTGCAATTTTTGCATTTTGTGTTATTCAGGGTTCGGAATATATCCGATATTATTATTTTTTTTTTGCATTTTGTGTTAATTTCATGAGAACATTTTATAGTCCGTTTTAAATTTACACTGAATTCGCCATATTTTGATGTTCGATTCATCAAAATCCGTTGCATTTGGCTGTTCTGCAGTTAAAAAATCACAATTGAAAGTCTAAATTTCGAAAACATGAAATTCTGACATTTTTCGATGATTTTACGGTAATTTTTCTTAACCAACTTTCAGTGCACAAAATTTGTTTCATTTTGACGTTTTGCATTGATTTTACGAAAATATTTCTTAACCATCTTTTAAAATGCACATTTGACGTTGGAATCATCAAAAGCTTGGCAGTTATGCAATTTTAAATTGTTTTTTAAATGTCAAAATAATTAAACTCTATTCAAAGTGCTGTTTTTGTATTTTGTGTTAATTTCGCCATATTTTGACGTTAGAATCATCAAAATCAAACGCTGTTCTGTAAATTAAAAAAAAAAAAAAATCGCAATTAAATCTGAATTTCGAAAACATGAAATTCTGACGTTATGAGATGATTTTACGAAAATGTAGCTTAACCAACTTTTAAGTGAGATAAATTTGGTACATTTTGACGTTGAAGTTTTTTTTTTTCAAAATCTCATTAATTTTTGATAAACTGATAAATATTATAAAAAATTTAAATATATCATCATTTGTCATTTTGATCATTCGTAATTTTGACGATTCAAACGTCAGTAATATCCGTTCATGTAAACCCTTGCAGTATATAAAAAAAAAATACATATGATTTAAATTAAAAACATAAACGGGTGTGAAGTTAGAAATAGATTTCAACAATAGATTTTAAAATAAATTATTTCCTCTAAAATTACTTTAGAAAAATTTAAAAAAACGCAAATGGTAACTAAAGCATTTTAATTAGTTGTCATAACGCCACCCTTAATTTTTAACGCCAGAATTATTTGGCGCACATCTAATAACATGTAACTATTTTCAAAGTTCCGCACCGCACCACCGCACCCCGAACACTTTAAAAATAATTAATTTCCACCCGCGCGCCACGAATTCGCGAAAAGTCCCAACAAATGGAAAATTTCTATAAGTTCGTTATCGCCATAAAAAATAAAAGCACATGAATAGTTTGCACATTAACCATACTAACTTTAAAAAAAATAAAATTCTGATCACCGCACCCCGAACATTATAAAAATAATTAGAGGTGGCGTTATGACAACTAATTAAAATGATAGTGCTTTAGTTGCCATTTGCGGTTTTTTAATTTTTCTAAAGTAAATTTAACTCATTCTAAAATTTATTGCTGAAATCTATTGCTAACTTCACAAAGTGTGTCACGTTGGCACCCCAATGAAGAGTTTTGATAGTTCTGAATAGAGTCCTCAATTCCTTTTAATGTATCTAAAAGTACTATCAACTTTTAAAAGAGTTCTGCAAAATTGGGCTGTCAGGAATTTTTTGAAAAATGGGGTGCCATCTTGACACCGCACCCCAACATTGTTATCGAATAGTTATTCAATAGTTATTCAAATTAATATTACTCACTTAATATTGGTCGAATCTAAATATTTCATAACAACTATGGATAGAACTCACAAAGAACTACAGGAAACACCTATCAGAACTATCCGGAACTATCAAAAATATTTTTTAGAAAAAAGTCGCGAAGCAAAAAAAAAATTGAGAGTTCTATGAGTTCTGGGTTATTTTTTTATTTCTACTCATTGAGTATAATAATTCCTTCTTATAAACAAATTCGATACAATTCCGATTTATAGCATTTTTAAATAAAGATTAAATTCTAAAATGGACAATTTAATTTCGAAAATACCTATTGCCTGTTATTTAATCGCAATTTGCCATTCGAGTTTTCGTTAGAACTCCTTGAGTACAACCCATAAGTGAAATCAGAACTCCCAGAACTATTAAAAACAAAATCCGAAAAGAAGAAATTTTTTGACAAATTTTAAGTTAAAAATGCCATAAATAGTGATTGTATCGAATTTGTTTACAAGAAAGAATTATTGTTCTTAATAAGTAGAAATAGAAAATTAACTCAGAACTCATAGAACTCTAATTTTTTTTTCTTTTTGGACTTTTTTTCAAAATATTGATTTTTTAAATAGTTCTCGGAGTTCTGATTTGACTTCTGAAATTGTTAATGGTTTCTCAAAAATGTTGATATGATTCTGCTAATATTTGTCCACCCGGTCACGTAAATAGGGTTCCTTTTGATATTATACCTGTGACTGAAGGTCATATTATAAGGCTATATTATCTGCTATACCAAATAAATATACGACTATCCTTGATTCAGTTCAAACTTCGTGAAACATTTGGAGATTTTTGCAGAAAAACAGAATGTTTGTCCAGTAAATTTGAAAAGTTGAAAAGTTTTCGGTATGTGGCAAATGTTAGCTTATTTTGGTTTTACCTCTGAAAAAACGCATCTTTCGAAAATTTATTTGCTCGAAGGATTATTTTGACATAAAAGCATTAACCAATAGAAATATAGATTTTTTAAAATTGTCGTTTTAATTTTTTGAGCACTTGGACAAAAACATCGCAGAAAAAAATATAAAACGTGTTGGCAAAATTCCATAAAAAATTATCCTCAATGGCCGAAGTACCGCTTATTCAAAATTAATTTGGTTTTTGTAGATTTAACAATTTTCAATACAGAAAATCCTCAAAAATCCTTTTGAAGATTTTCGTTTTAATTTTTCAACACATAAACAAGCACATCGCAGAAAAAAATATAAAAATGCAGGCAAAATTCCATATGAAATCATCCTCAATGGCCGTAGTATCGCTTATTCAAAATCAATTTGGTTTTTGTAAATCCAACAATTTTCAATAGAGCTATGGATTTTTGAAGATTTTCGGTTTAATATTTTGAGCACCTGAATAAAAACATTGCAGAAAAAAAAATATAAAACGCGTAGAAAAAATTCCTTAAAAAAATATCCGCAATGGTCGAAGTATCTCTTATTGAAAATCAGTTAGGTTTTTGTAAATTCCGCAGTTTTGAATGGGGATATGGATTTTTGAAAATTTTAGTTTTAATTTTTTGAGCACTTGAATGAAAACATCGTAGAAAAAAATATAAAACGCGCCGACATTCCATAAAAAATCATCCTCAATGGCCGAAGTATAGCTAATTCAAAATCAATTTGGTTTTTGTAAATCCAACAATTTCAATAGAGCTATGGAGTTTTGAAGATTTTTGGTTTAATTTTTTGAGCACTTGAATAAAAACATCGCAAAAAAAATATAAAACGCGTAGAAAAAGTTCCTTAAAAAAATATCCTCAATGGTCGAAGTATCGCTTATTCAAAATAAATTTGGTTTTTGTAAATTCCACAGTTTTTAATGGAGATATGGATTTTTGAAAATTTTCGTTTTAGTTTTTTAGCACTTGGCCAAAAACATCGCAGAAAAAAATATAAAACGTGCAGGCAAAATACCATAAAAAAATATCCTCAATGGCCGAAGTACCGCTTATTCTAAATTAATTTGGGTTTTTGTAAATTCAACAATTTTCAATACGGAAAATCCTCAAAAATCCTTTTGAAGATTTTCGTTTTAATTTTTTAAGACTTGAAGAAAAACATCGCAGAAAAAAATATAAAAATTCCATATGAAATCATCCTCAATGGCCGTAGTATCGCTAATTCAAAATCGATTTAGTTTTTGTAAATCCAACAATTTTCAATACAGTTATGGATTTTTGAAGATTTTCGGTTTAATTTTTTGAGCACTAAATAAAAACATCGCGGAAAAAAATATAAAACACGTGAAAAAATTCCTTAAAAAAATATTCTCAATGGTCGAAGTATCGCTTGTTCAAAATCAATTTGGTTTTTGTAAATTCCACAGTTGTTAATGGAGATTTATTTTAATTTTTTGAGCACCTGAACATGAAGCATTTGGAGATTTTCGCAATTTGGCAAATATTTATTCAAAATTTAAATACAATACCCTGCAAACATGGGAGAATAAAGTAATGAATATTAAAAAAAACATTTAGAAATGCCACCTTGTACTGTCTTCTTACAATCATGTTTTAAGTAACAGTCACAGTTTAAGTAGCAGTGATTTTAAGTAGCAGTGATTTTAAGTAGACGTGATTTTAAGTAACAGTGATTTTAAGTATCAGTGAAATTCGCCTATTAGTAACAGTAACGACCTGTGATTTTTCAATACAAGTGAAAAATCACAGATACGTGAAATATCGCCCATCCCTACTGTTTAATCACCGCTGATCCCACCGGATTTATTTTCACAAATTTGATATATAACTTATGGCGCCATCTAATAATGCTAATGTGTACATGCAAATGAGTTAGAATTATCAACAATTCGTGAAGGCAAATCTTTCTTATTTTCAGCATAAACATTTCTTAATGTGAAAAATATTGTAAAATCGGTTTTACTGCGTTCGCGGTCATTACTGTAGTAATGTCCGCTTACGCAGTAAAACAGTCGATTACGCACTTATATTGTAAATATTAGGGATGGGCGATATTTCACGTATCTGTGATTTTTCACAGGTATTGAAAAATCACAGGTCGTTACTGTTACTAATAGGCGACTTTCACTGATACTTAAAATCACTGTTACTTAAAATCATTGTTACTTAAAATCACTGCTACTTAAAATCACTGCTATTTAAACCGTGACAAACTGTGATTGCTACTTAAACTGTGACTGTTACATAAAACATAATTGTAGGAAGACAGTACACGGTGGCATTTCTAAATGTTATTTAATATTCATTACTTTATTCTCCCATGTTTGCAGGGATATTAAATTTTGAATAAATATTTTGCCAAATTGCGAAAATCTCCAAATGCTCCTTGTTCAGGTGCTCAAAAAAATTAAAACTAAAATTTTCAAAAATCCATATCTCCATTAAAAACTGTGGAATTTACAAAAACCAAATTGATTTTGAATAAGCGATCCTTCGACCATTGAGCATATTTCTTATGGAATTTTGTTGGCGCATTTTATATATTTTATCTGCGATGTTTTCATTCAAGTGCTAAAAAAAACAAAAATTAAAATTTTCAAAAATCCATATCTCCATTAAAAATTGTTGAATTTACAAAAACCAAATTGATTTTGTATTAGCTATATTTCGGCCATTGAGGATAATTTTTTATGGAATTTTGTCGGCGCGTTTTATATTTTTTTCTGCGATGTTTTCATTCAAGTGCTCAAAAAAATAAAACTAAAATTTTCAAAAATCCATATCTCTATTAAAAATTGTTGAATTAACAAAAACCAAATTGATTTTGAATAAGCGATACTTCGACCATTGAGCATATTTTTTTAAGGAATTTTTTCTACGCGTTTTATATTTTTTTTCTGCGGTGTTTTTATTCAAGTGCTCAAAAAATTAAACAGAAAATCTTCAAAAATCCATAGCTCTATTGAAAATTGTTGGATTTACAAAAACTGAATTGATTTTGAATTAGCGATACTACGGCCATTGAGGATGATTTCATATGGAATTTTTATATTTTTTTCTGCGATGTTTTTGTTCAAGTCTTAAAAAATTAAAACGAAAATCTTCAAATGGATTTTTGAGGATTTTCTGTATTGAAAATTGTTGAATTTACAAAAACCAAATTAATTTCGAATAAGCGGTACTTCGGCCGTTGAGGATATTTCTTATGGAATTTTGTCGGCGCATTTTATATATTTTATCTGCGATGTTTTCATTCAAGTGCTTAAAAAACTAAAACTAAAATTTTCAAAAATCCATATCTCCATTAAAAATTGTTGAATTTACAAAAACCAAATTGATTTTGTATTAGCTATACTTCGGCCATTGAGGATCATTTTTTATAGAATTTTGTCGGCGCGTTTTATATTTTTTTCTGCGATGTTTTCATTCAAGTGCTCAAAAAACTAAAACTAAAATTTTCAAAAATCCATATCTCCATTAAAAATTGTTGAATTTACAAAAACCAAATTGATTTTGAATTAGCTATACTTCGGCCATTGAGGATAATTTTTTATGGAATTTTGTCGGCGCGTTTTATATTTTTTTCTGCGATGTTTTCATTCAAGTGCTGAAAAAAATAAAACTCAAATTTTCAAAAATCCATATCTCCATTAAAAATTGTTGAATTAACAAAAACCAAATTGATTTTGAATAAGCGATACTTCGACCATTGAGGATATTTTTTTAAGGAATTTTTTCTACGCGTTTTATATTTTTTTTCTGCGCTGTTTTTATTCAAGTGCTCAAAAAATTAAACAGAAAATCTTCAAAAATCCATAGCTCTATTGAAAATTGTTGGATTTACAAAAACTAAATCGATTTTGAATTAGCGATACTACGGCCATTGAGGATGATTTCATATGGCATTCTGCCTGCATTTTTATATTTTTTTTCTGTGATGTGTTTGTTCAAGTATTGAAAAATTAAAACGAAAATCTTCAGAAGGATTTTTGAAGATTTTCTGTATTAAAAATTGATAAATTTACAAAAACCAAATTAATTTCGAATAAGCGGTACTACGGCCATTGAGGATAATTTTTTATGGTATTTTGCCAACACGTTTTATATTTTTTTCTGCGATGTTTTTGGCCAAGTGCTCAAACATCCATATTTCTATTGGCTAATGCTTTTATTTTAAAATAATCCTTTGAGCAAATAATTTTTCGAAAGATGCGTTTTTTCAGAGGTACAACCAAAATAGGATAACATTTGCCACATACCGAAAACTTTCCAACTTTTCAAATTTACTGGACAAACATTCTGTTTTTCTGCAAAAATCTCCAAATGCTTCACGAATTTTGAACTGAATCAAGGATAGTGGTATATTTATTTGGTATAGCAGATAATATAGCCAAAATATGACCTTCAGTCACAGGTATAATATCAAAAGGAACCCTATTTACGTGACCGGGTAGACAAATATTTGCAGAATCATATCAAAAACATTTTTGCGAAACCATTAACAATTTCAGAAGGTGTTACGACGTTTACTAACCGTGATCATAGTCACAGTTTAAAATCACTGTTATTAGAAAGTAGCAATCACAGGTAACAACGTGATTCAAAAGTAGCAGTTTTGCCCATCTCTAGTAAATATATATTACAGATTGTGTAGGAAATTGTCTGCTTCCATTTTTACGCAATTTTACAATCCCACTCACTTTTTGGGTCAATTTACTGTATGCAACTAGAGGATTTAAATTGCACAAGAAATTAACTCATTTCTTATTCAATAAATTGTGTAATGTAAAACGGCTTTGAGGAAGATCACTCGATTGTTAAACGAGATCAAACGAAATCAATCAAACTAGTAATGACTTTACAGATACATGTTTAATTTTTCTCTTTTTAATTTCATCCTCATTCCAAAATTTCTTTTAATTAAAAGTATGGACTCTCCTATACGACAATTAGGAAACAGCCGAGCATCTGCGGTCGAATCAACCGAGAAACATAAGGAACAACTGTTTCATTGTTCACCTCATGAAGCCACTGTATGGTGAAACAATTGTAGCACTGTCTATACAAATATAAACGAATTTATGAAACATTCGTATTTCTATTTTTCATATTGTAGTATAAAACAGATAAAATTGTGTTTCAAATATCCCTAAAAATAAAGCACCGTACCTTCCACCATCCTATTTCTAACATTCGTGTTTTATTTATACAGTTTATAATGGAGTTTTACGAAGTAACAGCCTCATCAATCTATCATTTGAAGAGGATGATTGCGACCGTACTACACGTCAATCCATAATTCAACAGAATTCACTATGTTGTTTTTTTTTTACATAGAGATTTCAATTCAGTTTAATCATCGATTCAAATATTCACTATTAACCCTTTGTACTCGTATTTATTAGTAACAAAACGTATTGTGGCGACAATAAGTCGACATACGAGTGCAAAGGGCTACAATGATAATCACTGGTTTAATTCAATATATCTTCTATGTGTTATTATTGTCATAATCGTAATGTACATCAAGATCTTTATTCAGACACATGTATTTTACTTTGGGTTTAAACCAGTATCGACCATCGGTCTCTCTATTACCCCTTATCAATGGTATTTATTTCTGTTAGTGAGGAATTAAGTGATGATTAATTCCATTCTAGTGATATAAACGGTAATACATAAATAAACGACATTGTTGTTTAGAATGTAACGAAATGATTAAGTACAATTCATATAAATTTATCTACGCACCATCAATTAATCCAAGGGCAGAATGATAACACTCCCGTTGACAAGAAGAGTATTGTGATGGTTAAAGCAGCACAAAAACACTGAACACTTGCAATGTACGGAGAGAACAACACGCGGCGTTCACGAGTCGCGACGGTAACGAACCAACAACTCTGTATTATTATTTTCTTTTTTGAGCAGTGCTGGTGTGCCGGAGTGAGTGCATTCGGCCGGTCGGTTTTACTTGGGTGGGAATTGAACGATCCTGAACCCTCTTGAATGTAAAACGCGCGCAAGCGTACCGCCGCACACACTCACTCGGTCGTCTCTCCGTTTCACTCTAAATGGGAAACGGACGCACGACGACGGGTGCCCTTACTGTTCTGTTTTTCGGGGAGAAGCATCGATTGTTCCATATTCGGACCACCCGGTTCTATTCATAATGTTGCGGACCTTAAACGTGAATTCGATTTGATTCGCTGATGTAACAAACAGTGACAGTTTTTACTTTCTCCGTACGAAGTATTGTTTGTTTTTTTTTCTCGAAATCGAAAATTCATTTTGAATTCATCCGAGACGATTTTTGAGAAATGTTTGTCTGCCTGGACACTTTATCCAAAAAAGTTATAAAGATTCTCATATGCAACTTTAAAACTTAAACTTTAGTTTACAATCTGAAGAAGTGTAAAGCTTTTGGTAAAATTTTAAAAACCGGATTTTACCTTAACCGTTTTCTGTTTTTCCTTAAAGTTTCTTTTAATTATTACAACATGTTTATGATTTGATTACTTGCACTACGCTTACCTAATGAATCGACAATTTTGTGTACAACGACAGTAGATTTTAAAGCCCCTTGTGTTAAAAGTTTATATACGTTAATTTTGGATTGTTTTTAAACAAGCGTTAATGCTCTCAAATCCGACCTTTTTCGTTTCTTGGCGGTAGAAAATAACACCGAACTATAGTAGTGTCGGGCATCTATCCATAGTTAAAAATTAAATAACTATTTCCTAGAAGACCGCAGGATGAGTTTTTGATAGAACCGATTCTTACACTTTCAACGGGAGGAATAACTGGTTAAAAACACAAAAACTGACGCGAAATACGTGGAACCGGTGGGACACAAATAAACGGTGACAGATCAGCTGATCATAACAGCGGCCATTGCCGTTTTAGTAATTTTGGCCTGTGTAAAAACGGCGCCCGTTTAGCCAATCACAACAACGTATTTTCGCGGCTATAATTTGATTTAGTCCGCCTGGTTATTAAATGAGGTATAATAAACAAGGGCGTCAAGTTAAGTAAAAAAACTGAAAAATTGATTTTCGTTCCTGGAAAATGAATTTATTAAATTAAAGTAATATTTATGTAATTGGTAAATGTATACTTTAACAATCACATCAAAATTAAAAATTATAACAAAAAGTGCGTTCCACGTTATGTTCGCTGAATCCGAACAAAGTTGACGTACAACGACGAGCGGGCACGGTTCCACCCGACGCGTATAATACAGTGCGATCGAATAAAAGTTAGTCAAAGTTGGCCATGAGCCAAAGTTCCTAAACTTATTGGCAAGTGTCAAGCTGGCGTATATTGATATTTTCAAATTTAAGAACTAAGAAAAGACATTCGACGGCTTTTTGTTCATGACCTGCTTTGACTAATTTTTTTATTCGATCTCGCTGTATTATTACTGTACATTTTACTAGAAATTAACAATTTTTGACAGTTGTAAATTGTTATTTTTGGCAGTTGAAAATTTCCTTTTTACTGCTAACGTGCCATTTGTGATGATAGAAACGTGCGGTTTTTAACAGTTATCATTTTGAGCACTTGAAATTTACTTTTTTCTTTTAATATAAAAAAAAATCCATTTTTGATTGTAAAAATCTACAATTTTTTGACTAGTAATTTCTATATTTAGAAATGCAGAATTTTTGACAATTTGTAATTGTTACTTTTGACCATTGGAAATTTCCCTTTTTTAATACTGAAAAATGCCGTAGTGATAGTAGAAATGCTCAAATTTTGACAGTTATAAAAATTTTGGCATTTGGAATTTTTCTTTTTATTGTTGAAATGAAACCATTTTCAGAAATGAGCAATTTTTGACAGTCCTCAATAGTTATTTTTGGCAATTGAAATTTCCTTTTTACTGCCAACGTGCTGTTTGTGATGATAGATATGTGCGATTTTTGACAGTTCGAAATTGTCATTTTTAGCAGTTGAGATTTTCTTTTTTTTAATATCAAAAAATGCCGTTTTTGATAGTAAAATTCCACAATTTTCGGCAGCTGCTAATTTCCTTATTTACCGCTGAATCATGCCGTTTGTGATGGCAGAAATGCAGAATTTTTTTACCATTCGAAATTGTCATTTTTGACGGTTAAAAACGTATATTGTTATAGAAAAATACCATTTCTGGCAGTAGAATTGCACAATTTTTGACAATTTGTAATTCTTACTTTTGGCCGTTGGAAATTTCCCTTTTTTAATGTTGAAAAATGCCGAAAGTGATAGTAGAAATGCTCAAATTTTGATAGTCTAACATTTTTGGCATTTGGAAATTTTCTTTTTATTGTTGAAACGTGCAGTTTTCAGTAATGAGCAATTTTTGACAGCCTTGAATAGTTATTTTCAGCAATTGAAATTTGCCTCTTTACTGCTAACGTGCCATTTGTGATAGTAGTGCTATTTTTGACAGTTCTAAATTGTCATTTTTAGCAGTTGAAATGTACTTCTTTTTTAATATCAAAAAATGCCGTCTTCGGTAATAAAAAAACCATCATTTTTGGCAGCTGCAAATTTATTAATTTACAGTTGAATCGTGCTGTTTGTGGTGGCAGAAGTGCAGAATTTTTGACAATTCGAAATTGCCATTTTTAAAAGTTAAAATATTCGTTATTTTAATATTAAAAAATGCCGGTTTTAATGGTAAAAAATCCACAATTTTTGACCGCTACAAATTTCTTTATGTTCCGTTTATGGTGGCAGAAATGCAGAATTTTTCACAATTCGAAATTACCATTTTTATCAGTTAAAATTTTCGTTTTTTTTTTAATATTAAAAAATGCCGATAGTGATAGTAAAAATCCACAATTTTTGACCGCAACAAATTTCTTTATGTTCCGTTTGTGGTGGCAGAAATACAGAATTTTTGACAATTCGAAATTGTCATTTTTGACGGTTAAAAATGTATCTATTGAAAAATGCCGTTTCTGATAGTAGAATTGCACAATTTTTGACAATTTGTAATTGTTACTTTTGGCCGTTGGAAATTTCCTTTTTATAATATCGAAAAATGCCGATAGTGATAGTAGAAATGCTCAAATTTTGACAGTCAAATATTTTTGGCATATGGAAATTTTTTTTTTATTGTTGAAACGTGCCGTTTTCAGTAATGAGCAATTTTTGACAGTATTGAATAGTTATTTTCAGGAATTGAAAATTTCCTTTTTACTGCTAAGTGCCATTTGTGATAGTAGTGCGATTTTTGACAGTTCGAAATTGTCATTTTTAGCAGTTGAAATTTTCTTTTTTTTAAATATCAAAAAAATGCCGTCTTTAGTAAAAAAACACAATTTCTAGAAGATGCTAATTCCTTTATTTACCATTGAATCGTACCGTTTGTGGTGGCAAAAATGCAGAATTTTTAACAATACAAAAATGCCGTTTTTGATAATGGAAATCCACAATTTTTCACAGCTGCAAATTTCTTTGTGCCGTTTGCGGTGGCAAAAATGCCGAATTTTTGACAATTCGAAATTGTCATTTTTGACGGTTATTTATTCGAAATTTCTGTATGAAAGTTTCCCCTCCCCCCTGGAAAAAAATATGTGGATGCCCATGAAGGCAACCCCATCAAACCATTTTTCTGCGGATCAACATACGGTAAAAAAATTACTCAAGAAGATTGCAAAAATATTTTGGTAATGGTAATACTAAATGTATCTTAATTCTTTAATTTTACATTTACTTACAAAACATATTTTAGATAAATCAAAATCCATCAACTTCTTTCCGCAAAGTAACAACTGCATTAAATTTACCACCAACACAAGCAGTGGCGGCTCGTCGAACATGTTGATGGTAGAGCCACTTATACAATATACCCTCCCCCTCCCTTTTGAAGAAAGAAAAAACGATGTATCTTCCTAGACCAAAATAACTGGCGAAAAAGTGTTTTAAGAATTATTTAAAAATTCTTGATGAGCTTGAAACTACAGGTAGTACCATGGCTCCTTGGATCTATATAACGAACCGCCCCTGCGTCAAACCAAAAACAGGCGTGGATACGAACACCTGGAATATTCTCTGTGGGCCGATAGTCTCTGACTAAATACACTGCCGGATTTAAGAATTTTTAGGTACGACGTAGGAGAATGTATTGTGTTCGCGATTTTTGATTTTTTTCGAATTTGAAATTTCAACAGAAATTTCCGGTGTCAGGTCTTTCGAAATGTTTCCCACCATTTTTGAAATCTGTTTGTGTACCTGTGGGCGCTGTTACTTCAAAATAATCTTTAAACTTAAGCTTTATTGATAATCTGAAGAACTGAAAGCTTTTGGTAAAATATTGAAAACCGAAAGTGATTTTTTCAATTTTTTTTTAATATGAAAAATATTACAAAAATGTTTATTTAAATGTAAAGCTGACAAAGAGCTGCACACCTTTTGTAAATAATGTATTTCATGTTTTTACTTTCTCCATTACGAAGTACGAGAAAGTATTGTAATCGTGAAAACTTTTCAACATTTTATTTTTGCGGAATTATCCCTTTTGGGATATTGGCAATTTCAACAATTTCTGAAAAAAAAATGTGTCTGTGTGTGTGTGTGTGTGTGTGTGTGCGCGCGTGTGTGTCTGTGTGTGTGTGTGTGCGTGTGTCTGTGTGTGTGTATGTGTGTCTGTGTGTGTCTGTGTGTGTCTGTGTGTGTCTGTATGTGGCTGTGTGTGTGTGTGTGTGTGTGTGTCTGTGTGTGGCTGTGTGTGTCTGTGTGTGTCTGTGTGCGCTGTATCTCAAAAACTAATAGAGCAATTGATATGAAACTTTAAACATAATCTCATTTGATAATCCGAAGAACTGAAAAGCTATTGGTAAAATTTCGTACACCGGAAGTGGGTGTTTACCTTAACTGTTTTTTTTTGTTTTTTCTAATATCTTTTTAACTTTGAAAAATATCACAAAAACATTTGGACAAATATTAAAGACAATAAAGAAATTAACATTTTTTGTTTTAAAATATTTTCATAAAATCATTTTTATTCGAGAAAAAAAAATATTTTCTTTTACATTTTTGGTTTATAATTATAAAACGATAATAGTTACAGCAAATTTATATGAATAATAATTGTAGAGAATGCCAAACTAAACAACTTATAATATTATAATAAGCAAATTATTTCAAGCGCTTTTCTATAGATGACTTTTAATTCAACTGTTCTTTAATAGATATACCTTTTTTATTCGTCTTTTTTTTTCTATACATGATTTTGTTTTAAATTCAACTGTATTTTTTTTAGAAAGACATTACATTTATTGAAACACTTTTACAAATGACCTCAATAGGCAATTGACCAAAGGTCTTTCAGCCTATTTTTGTTATTTAAACAGATTAAATTTTTCTTAACCAACCGTTGGTGACGCAAATTTAATGGTGACGCCGGTCTCACGCACCGGGGTTTTCAACTGAAGATTTTTCGAAACGTGTTAAATAGTTCATGTTTTTTTTTTAATTCATACTCTTTGACAATAAATCAAAGATATTTAATCAATTTAAGTTCTGCTATGCGGCAGTTACTCGAAATTGCAACAAAAAACAATAACGGAAAATAAAGTTATTCGACACACCCGGTCTCACAGACCAGTAGGTCACCATTGGCGGGTTAATTCAACTTTTTTTATAGATTTTTTTTTTAATTCAACTTTTTTTATAGATTTTTTTTTAATTCAACTCTACATTTATAAATGTATTTTCTAATTGAACGGTATTTTATACATGAAATTCTTTTAAATCCAACCGTTTGATAAATATACATATTTTTATTCAACTTTTTTTTTTAAGGAAGGGTGGTTGACAGGAATTCGGGTTGAGGAAGCGCGGATGATTTTGGAATTGACGTAGCCAACTACTAGTAGGTCTTTCGACTTTTAAAATAATGCGTGCATTGCCCGCCAGAGCGCGCAAAGTCGTGACGGTAGATGCATTTTATTTTTTTTTTCAAATTTTTTATTAATAAATTGCACTATACTTTATTTTCCGCGCCCTCTAGCGGAAAAACGGTAAATTATAGAAAAATTCAAATCGATTGAAAATGTTTAGCTCTGCAACTCTTAATAAAACCAATTCTTGTCCAAAAAATAATTTTCGCTAAAAATGTAAATTGAAAATGTATGTATCTTTTGCGCGCTCTGGTGGTCAATGCACGCATTATTATGCGTTTTTTTGAATTCTCTTTAGTTTTTGAGTAAACTGATTTTTTTTAATTTGAAGCATAATTCTTTCATAATTTTGACGTTTTAAACGTCAGTTTCATCCGAGTATACAAAACGCTCGATAGACATTTAAAATATGATTTTTTTTCTTCGATTTTTAGTAGGGCATTCTGCCACAACCGATAATAATCATTTATAATGATGAAAGGGACATACACTAAATATCCATGGACCCGCACGGACATTTTTCGTTCCGTTTTTTATTTTTTTTTAAATTCAAATTTTCTTTATAAAAATGAATTTCATTTAATTCAGCTTTTATTTTATAGTAAACAAATTTGGAATTAAATTTTCTTTATCGATATTTTTTTTAATGCAATCATTTTCTTAAAGATTCAACTGTTTTCTTACACATTGATATTTTTAATTAAAATTTATTTTTGTTAAATTAACATTTTTTATAGACGATTTTTTTAAATTCATAATTTTTATTTGGTTGAATTGTATTTTTACACATATAAACTGTTAATTTATAGGTGATTATTTTTTTCTAAATTCAATTGTTTTCTTGTAGATGAGATTTTTTTAATTAATTTTTTTTCTCTAGATGAAATTTTCTAAAACTATTTTCTTGTTGATTGATTTTTTTTAATTCAACTATATTTTACACAATATTTTTTAAATGGACTTGATTTATAGCTGAATTTTTATATGAAAAATCTTTAAAATTTCAATTTATCTCTATAGCTGATTTTTAGATTACTTTTTTACATTTATTTTCTTTAGAATAAATTTTGTAATTTTTTTTAATATGGATATTTAATATTTTATTTTAATACTTGATTTTTACTTTTTCCGTTACTATGTATGAGAAAGTATTGTGATCGTGAATTTTTTTTACGGAAATATCATTTTTGGGGTCCTTAGATGCCATTTCAACAATTTATAGAATTTTTACTTTTTTACCGTTACGAAGTACGAGAAAGTATTTTGATCGTGATTTTTTTCTCAATTTTTTTTTTACGGAAACATATTTTTTGGGGTCCCTAGATGCCATTTCAACAATTTCTGGAAAAGTTTTATGTCTGTGTGTGTGTGTGTGTGTCTGTCTGTGCGCGCTGTATCACAAAAACTAATAGAGCAATTGATATGAAACTTTGAACATACGTCTTATTTGATAATCTGAAGAACTGAAAAACTTGTGGTAAATTTCGTACACTGGAAGTGGGCGTTTACCTTAATTGCTTTTTGTTTTTTGCCAATATTTTCTTAAATATGAAAAATATCACAAAAACATTTAAACAAACTTTGAAGACAACAAAGAAATGAACATCTTTTGCTTGAAAATATTTTTTATAAACTCATTTTTATTCGAGAAAAAAAATTATTTTTATTTTTTAAATTTTTGCTTTATAATTATAAAACGATAATAGTTACAGAAAATTTATGTCAATAATAATTGTAGAGAATACTAAAATGAACAACTTATAAGTTTTTTCTAAACCCCTTTAGTTTTTGAGTAAACTGAGTTTTTGAAGTATAATTTGTCCATCTTTCATAATTTTGACGTTTTAAACGTCAGTTTCATCCGAGTTTATACAAGGCTCGATGTACATTTAAAATATGATTTCAATTGAAAATAAACCATGAAAACGTAAATATAAAAGGCCACGATACCATCAAGTCGGAGAAAGTAACATGATGGCCACATCACCTTCTTTTGTGTGTGTCCGTGCGCGCTGTACCTCAAAAACTAATAGAGCAATTGATATGAACATAAGTCTTATTTGATAATCTGAAGAACTGAAAAGCTTTTGGGAAAAATTTTTTTTTTCATTTTTGGTTTATAATTATTAAACGATAATAGTTACAGCAAATTTATTTTAATAATAACTGTAGAGAATGCCAGCACGAACAACTTATAAAGAATACGTTTTTTTCGAAATCGCTTTAGTTTTTGAGTTCGATTATTATTTGATTGAGAACATTTCCAATTACTCAGCTCTGTGCACTTACCTTAATCAAATAATGTCTATAAGACGACAACTGTCCCTCATCCATCCTTAAAAAAATTTACTTAAAAATGATAATCCAAAAACAACACTCCACCACATTATTAAACTCTTTTAACACCGAACTCGCGCACTCGACTGGAAAATTTCGTCAGGTGCTAACAGCCTTATCATCTGACCTCACCTTTGCCCCGGAGGCAAATTCACTCACGCCCGGTGTTGATATCGCAAATCCGCATTCTTTCTTCACCTGTTATCAATGCTTATCTACGCAGCTCCGATTCGAAACAAATTCATTTCAATCTGCACACAAGATAGACAAAGATGCAATACACCTGTTTTCATTGAAAGTCGGGCAGTTTATCTTCCGGCGAGTGAGTGTTAAGCTACGCGCACACTTGTCGGAATCGGACGGACGCCACGCAAAAATTGCTTAACACAATTGTAAATGAGTTAACGTACATTTATCGGTACGGCATGGAACGGATAAATGTGCGTTGACTTGTTAAATTAAATTTGGGCAAAAATTGTTTCTTTCAAGAGTTGTAGAGCGGAATATTTTTAATCGATGTAGATCATTTGAATAATTCTATAATTACCCGTTTTTCCGCTAGAGGATGTGGAAAATAAAGCATAGTGCAATTAGTTAACAAAACATTTGAGAAAAACGCTAAAATGCATATACGGTCACGATTTTGCACACTCTGGCGGGCAATGCACGCATTATTGGAAAAGTCGAAAAAACTATATCGATCGAAAATTTTCCGCTCTACAACTTCGGTCTCTTATTATTTTTTCAGAAAATGCATAGTTTTGGCTGAAAATCCAAAAGTGAGCAGGAGGTGACAAAAGAAAAATGTTTTTATGGATAAATCTCAAGAATCCTTAATATTTCATTATAGAAATTGTACATCATTGGAAACCTTATTAAAAATTCTATGTATTGGTGGCAAGATATATAGGGTGTTCCATTTGAAAAAAAATAGTTATCCATTATTTTGCGTATGTTGACACCCTGTATAGCAGTATGAACAAAAAAGAACCAAAACCGATTTGTACTATTCTTCATGATGTGGAAAATTCTTTAGTGTATAAAAAATGACGCTAGCTTTGCTAGGAGCGCTTCTGCAATTTTTTCAATGTGTCCTTGTTTTTGCCACAAATTTACCCATAACTAAGCAATCGTCCATAATAGACCCATACTATCCTATACTATTTTTATCAGCTTCTCAGGAGGGTTGAAAATAAAGTATAAAATATAGTGTGTTCCATTAAAAAAAACATAACTTTGTTCTGTTATGTATATTGGAACACCCTGTACAAAAACATACATATTTTTAAAATATGTAGAATAAGTGTGGGTATCAGTTCAAGAAAACTAGAAGTCGATATCTCAAATAGCAAATAAGTTATGGGGCTTTTACAGATCCCTGGGTCACCCGGTATGTGTGAATATTCTTTCATTAAAATACATTAGTTTGTATTAATAAATGGTTTTATTTATCTGCTCCAATTATTAAACCAGTAAAGTGAATTATTAACGATTTTAGCAAGTTTTCTTTTTGTGTTATGAACTCAAATGACCTTTTTGGCTATTGGAAAATCCGGACATTTTATGAAAAGGGATGAAAAGTTGGGATTTTGTAGGATTTATTTGTATTCGTCATTTAGAACACCAGATTTGTAGGAAATCTATGGATTGTTGGAGGGATTTCTGCGTATTTTTTAGAGTCGTGGAATGGGATATAAGGGCTGTATAGTCGGCAAATAGTAAAGAATATTGTGTAGGATTGAAAATAAATGGTCTGGGTTATAAATGTCGAAGCAGAATAAGTTATACTATAGGGGTGATAGGGGAGAACCTTGTGGTACACCTTTTTAATGGAAAAATGCAGAGAAAGTGTTTGGCGGACTTTAATCTGGGCGGTTCTATTAGAGAGGAAATGATTTATCAGGAGAATAATGTGACGGGGCAAATTGAGGAGGAAACATTTTTTAAGGAGACCTTGATGCCAGACCGTCAAGGAACAGTACAGGAGTCTTCTGGTCTTTAAGGTGGTGGGTTTAGATCAGTGACGGTTCGCGGGGTTTTTTCTGGTACGGCCGAGGTAACAAGGGTGGCAATACATATAGGTAGGGTCAGTTGCAGAGACGGCTGGCTGCGCGACCGTACCTATCTGTATTACCACCTCTTGTTCCTCGGCCGTACCAGAGTCACCCCGCGAACCGTCACTGGTTTGGATGTTAGATGTGTGGTTGTGGGAAATTTGAAGGATCTTTTGCTTTAGGAGGGATTCAAAAAGTTTACCTATTACAGGGAGTAGTGTAATAGGATGATGGCCCAAAATAGAGGAAGAGTCGTTTCCGGGTTTAGGAATACATGATATAAGGCCATGTTTCCATTTAAGGGGGAATAAATTATATTATTATTATTATCTAGAAACAATGTTACAGAATAAAAAAAATCCTAAAAATCAACAGTTTATTTAAAAAAATGATGTGGTCATCACGTTATTTTCTCCGGTTTGATAATATACTAATAATTTATATTTATACTTTTATGGTTTATTTTTAATTTAAATGATATTTTAAATGTACATCAGGCGTATTGAAAGTGACGTTTGAAACGTCAAAATTATGAAAGGAAATGACAAATTTTAGTTCAAATTCTAATAATCTTTATCGTCAGTTTACTCAAAAACTAAAGAGATATCGAAAAAATATGTATTCTTTATTTACATATAAATTTTATGTAACTATTATGGTTTCCTAATTATAAATCAAAAATGACAAAAAAAAAATAATAAATTAATTTTTTATGAAAAATATTTTCAAACAAAAGATGTTTATTTCTTTGTTGTTTTCAAGATTTGTTTAAATAATTTTGTAGTATTTTTCATAATTAAACAATTATTGAAAAAAAAATTGTTAAGGTAAACACAAACTACCGGTGTACGAAATTTTACCAAAAATTGTCAAATAAGACTTGAGATACCAGAAATCATTGAAACCGCCTCTAGGGACGGTTATCGCCTCACAGACTATTTTTTCATTATTAAATGTTAATGTTATGGGTAAACAAATTTAAAATAATTTGATTTTTGCCGCCAAAACATGTTTGGTTACTTTTCTGGTGACTTTTTATAGTGTAAATGATTAGCACCGCAGAACTTAATCATGATTAAATTTTAATCATGATTAACTTTAATCGTAGTATTTCTGTTGCACCGTCGGCTGATTAAGCATCTATCGACCACGGAGTATTATTATAGAGAGCACACGTTTTTCTAGGGATTTTAAGTTCTTTTTTGGTTGTTTTACGTTGTTCTATTGAGAACACAGGAAACAAATGCGCGGTAAATATGAATACTAAATGCTAACTAACTTATACTATTATTATTATTTCTTATTATTGGACGAGGTAAACAAACCAAAATTAATAAAATCATTAACCTCCAAGCCATCGATTTCATCAATCTGCTCAAATATTCCCAAATCCATCGTTTTTAATAACAAAGACAAAACAAAGGTTATTAATTTCAAAATCATCTGCCAAATGTAACTAACTTCACGACTATATTCGTCGTGAAGTTATTCGTTTTTGAGTTAATCGGCCAAAATCGGCTGATTAAATATTTGACGTTTCTTGGGGACTTTAATCATGATTAAGTTGCGGTGCATGCCAATTCTCCGCTAACCATTGATTAACTTTTTAATCATGATTAAGTAGCTGCGGTGCAAGTGGGCATTAATATTTTAAATTTAATCAATTACTCACTAGCTCCATCTCGGGACTTTAGTTAAAACGAATGTTTTACTGTTGAATACCACTAGCGCCTTCTCTCGGCCTATTCTCTAATTCGAGTTCTTTTAGTGCCAATAAAGATGCCATCTATAATGTATCTATTGACGCTACTATTGCCGTCGTACGGCAACAACATAACTAATATTTTTGCTGCCATCCATAACTATACTCTATTTTTTTAGTTTCTCCGTTACGAAGTAAAAAATTGAATTGAATTTTTTTTCAATTTTTTTGCGGAAATATCTGTTGTGAGGTGTCTAGAGGCGAATTCAAAGATTTCTAGAATAAAATAATTGTGTCTGTGCGCGCTTTATCTCAAAAACTAAGAGCAATTGATATCAAACTTTGAACATGTCTTATTAGACAATCAATTCAAATTTTTGACGTTTTAAACGTCAGTTTCATCCAATTCTACAAAACCCTCAATGGACATTTAAAATATCATTTAAATTGAGAATAAACCATGAAAGTGTAAATATAATTAATTATTATACCATTAAATCGGAGAAAGTAAAATGATGGCCAGTTGGCCACATCACCATTTTGTAAGATCACAGTGACGAGAGACCATTTTACACCATTAAAATAAATCAACGGTGACGATTATTCAAATCTAAATTTACTTTAACTAAATTTCTTATTCCCTGGTTCTCATATGCCTCATCATAACTCCGGCCTAGGTCAGAAAAATGACAAAGAGAAAGGACGTTAAGGCTCAGTTACATTAAGCTAGTTTAATCGCTACTAGCGTACTAATTTATCCAGTGGCTAATGTGGAATAGGTGGAGCCTTTGACTATATACTATTGGACTGCTAGTCCCCCTCCATTTCCCATATGATCACTGCTCCGAAAGTTGTCCACGAGCTGGAGCCCGATATAAGTCCCGCCCCGGAGCCGAAAATGGAGCGTAATTTAAAAACCGGAAAACAACAAAAAATATTTCTCGATGTATTCATCAGCAACGTGGAGAATGCAAATGCGAGCATATTTCGGCAACTCGGGTCTACTTTCCTGCCTGTTCTTTACAAGTAAAGCATCAACCCATAATTTGCGAAGTTCCGGATTTGATGGAAATCTAATACAGAATTTTAGGTTATAAGTCAAAAGTCAACTGACGTGTACATCAGCTGACGAGTATTATAACCGCGTTGGCATATATACGTGGACGTATTGCAGCCTTTCGCATAGCAATATTTTGATACAGTGTAAATATTTGACAATATAAGTGTTTATATATTCAAAGGTGTGAATAAATTGCAAGGTATCACAAAATGTAATGCGAGCTCATAGAATCATATGTCATAGACACAAAATAGCTACCAATTTAGTAACATACCGCAACCATTTAGGGTCCCGCCGCACCACCGTTGCTTGGATACACTCATGAAGCGGCGCTAGCAGTCCAATAGTATATAGTCAAAGGGTGGAGCTATCTATCACTATCTTTGCTCTAATAGCGCTGTTCATTCCACAAGACGAGTTTACTAGCCATGCGCCATGGTTTATATTAAACTAATAATATGTAAGCACATCGAATATGCAGGTAAATAATGATTGGTGAATAATATTCGAATAAGATACAAGAAAACAAGTAAACATGAAGGTTCCATTCCATCAACATTTGATCGACATAATCTTGACTATTTGAAGTTTAGGATTATCAATATTTGCTTTGTAATCTCCACGATTTCATATATTTGTGATTCTTGCGTAGATAAGTAGCAGTGACGGTTCGTGGGTTTTTTTCTGGTACGGCCGAGGAACAAGAGGTGATAATACAGATAGGTGCGGTCACGCAGCCAGCCGTCTCTGCAACTGACCCTACCTATTTGTATTACCACTTCTTGTTCCTCGGCCGTACCAGAAAAAACCCCGCGAACCGTCACTAATAAGTAGATTACATTTAAAACGAATTATACTATATAAAATATTTATCGTCGAAGCATGAACAAAACGGAACATAGTATTTTCAATGTTAATTTCTAAAAAAATGGAATATTATCTTCCCATTATCATTTTAGAGAAAAAATGCATGCAGTTATGCTATTATTTATTTTTTTGCATTCATAAAAACCCGAAAAAATAATAAAATAAAAATGATAATTTTCAGGAAAATATGGACTGCTAACGCCAACTTCATGTGTGTCTCAAAACGACGGTGGCGCGGCAAGACTGGAAAACTGGAAGTGCTTGAAGTATGTTACTAAATAGCCATGATAGCCATTGTGTGTCTATGACATATGACTCTATAAGCTCGCGACTTGTCAGTGCAATTTATTGTGTTTCAGGGCCGGTATTTCAATGTCGGCTTAAGCTGTAGATTACGTAAGCTGAGGTTTATGTTAAGCTGCAGTTTATTTGTGATTGCGTTTTTCAAGCATCACATAAACCAAGTTTACTTATGCTATCAAAAATTGTGTTGGCAATACTATATTACTACATATTTTTGAGTTGGCATTAAAATGTGACTATTGCGACTATCTTCACACCTAACATTTTCTCTCATAATTCCTGTCATGAACAGCTGATTATCGTACATGCTTCCTTAATTATTGATTTCCTTTTAACACTTGCTTTAATTTCGGTTATTTTTGTTACAAGCAGCACATTATATCCCTTCATACCTTTTCAGAAAATATGTATTTACCATTCAGGTAATAAAAATAATTATTTATTTTGACCACCCATACACATGCTTCTTTTGATAATCGAATCTGTCCACAAACACTACTTCACTCGACAGATTAAAATGATCAAACCACTTTTTTGGCAGACGCGGAGGTCCATAAATTATTGTAATAAACCATCGTCGGTTAATTCATGCAATATATCAATTTACATCATATTTGTATTGTCCATTTTGAAGGTTATAAACTGCCGCTTTACCCGCTAAGCGGTCGTCACCGGCCGGCTTACGAAAGCCGTACTTTAAGCTAGGTTTATCGATAAACCATGGTTGAAAAACACCTAAAAATACCTTATACCGAGTTTAAGGATACGCCTGGTTAAAGCCGCTATTGAAAAACCGGCCCTTAAACATTTCAATATTGCGATACCGTGCAATTTATTAACGCCCAAGGGGATATACTGCTTCGTTAAAGGCTGCAATTATTAATACGTCCACTTATGTATGCCGACAGTAATAATACTCATCGGCAGATGTGTAACCTAAAATGCTGTTTATTGCTTATTTTAAACGTATTAGATTTCCATCAAATCCGAAACATCGCAAATTATGGCTTGATGCTTTGCTTGTGAAGAACAGGCAGGAATGTGGACTAGAGTTGCCGAAATATGCTAGTAAGATCGATTGGTTTATAAATTGTGAAGATTCCGCTTATCATTTTTTAAATTACCCACCTTTTTACATGCTAGGGTGGGACTTATATCAGGTTCTCTCGCGGATAAAGGTCTATCCTTTGACTATATACATATGGACTGCTATTCCCCCTCCATTTCCCATATGATCACTGCTCTAAAAGTTGTCCGCGAGCTAGAGCCCGATATTAGTCCCGCCCCGGCGCCGAAAATGGAGCGTAATTTAAAAACCGGAAAACAAAAAAAAAAATTCTCGATGTATTCATCACCAACGTAGAGAATGCAAATGCGAGCATATTTCGGCAACTCGGGTCCACCTTCCTGCCTGTTCTTTACAAGCAAAGCATCAACCCATAATTTGCGAAGTTTTGGATTTGATGGAAATCTAATATAGAATTTTAGGTTATAAGTCAAAAGTCAACTGACGTGTACATCGGCTGACGAGTATTATAACCGCGTTGGCATATATAGCCCATTCTCCGGAATCTGGCGGCTGTGGTCGTAAAAGAGGGTCGGAGCTCGGTAAGTAAGGGACGTAATAGTTTTTATCTCAAACCAATCTTTGTTGAGAAGTACTGGTCTAAAAGTGTGTATACCAATAGGACCGAAGGACAGTAATAAATGTATGGGATGCAATTAGACGAACCACCAATACCTTTTCTTCGAGGGTGCGTCGATCCTCAGGGCGGATCGACCGTTTTACGACCTCGGCCGCCAGATTCCACCGAATTGGCTATACAGGGCTTTTATTTTAACTCTGAACATAGGTACGATTGTTAATGCCTATGTTCAATCGTAAAATAAACATTAATAGGTAGGCAACCATACTTCCTCAGTTTTATTGAATTGTCAAAATCGTATTTATTACTAAAAATGTACACCACGCAAGAAAGAATACAAATAATTAATTGGTATAACAGCGGGAGCAGCACTCGAGGTGTTAGAGATTTGTTTTCGGTTGCGTATCCAACAAGACAAGTTCCATCCATCGGAACAATTTTTAATATTATCCAAAGTTTTGACAATACTGGCTGCGTGAATAATTTTAATGGTAAAAGGAATAGGAGAAGTCACATTTTAACGGAAGAGGTGAAACTCAACATTCTGTGTTACGTGGAACAGAACCCCGCATCATCTTTAAGAGCTATTGCAGCACACTTTCAACTAAGTTCAACTTCCGTGCATAAGACATTAAAAGAATTTAAGTACAGTGCTCACAAGGTTTCAAGTCGTCAGCAATTATCAAACGAAGACAAAGGCGAACGAGCGGAATCCTTAAATGGTGTAGTTAACCCACAAAATTATAGGTTAGTATTTATTCTTCATTCCTTTACCTTTTAGATTTTGGGCATGCTTACAAAATATGACCCGCACACAATACAATGCGAGAGTTAATGCGTGGGCCGGACTTATCGGTCCTTTTTTTATTAACGGAAATCTGAACAGTAATGATTACTGATATCTTCTGCGAACTCATAATACCAGAAATTCATTCACTAAACATTGCTGCTCCTTATTATCAAATGGACTGAGCGCCTCCACATTCTGCAGCTGCAATTACTGATTATTTAAGTGAATTACATACAGGGTGTAGATCAGTAGTTCCCAAACTTTTTTGTCCTACCGCCCCCTTTCCAGAAAAAATATTACTTAGCGCCCCCCTGGAAATTATTTTTTTTTAAATTTTAATAGCAATTAATAGGAAAAATATATGTATTAATGTTTCTACCTTTTTTGTAAAATATAGTAAAGAAAAGTGTAAATTAAAAACATTGAACTTTGAAATTATGAAACTATTTATTGAACTCAGAATTGGATGTTATACAAAAAAAGTTAAAACATTCGAAACCATCTTAATGAGAAGGATGAACCTGGTGTGCAGCTCCCAATTTAGTAATCCTGGCTCTATTTTCGTCAGCAGTAATCTTAAATCACCAAGATTGACTATTTGCAATTCATTTCTTTTTTTGATAATAAATTAATTACCGCACTGAACCCACGTTTCACTAAATCTTCTCTTCTATCTTTTATACTATCGCCACCCTCTTAGTTATTCATCGCCCCCAAAATGCACTAGTGGCCATCTCTGAATCAGTGCAGCACCCACCAGGGGGCTGTGTAGATGAATAAAACAGAACATAGGATTTTCAATGTTAATTTCTTTATATTGGAAAATTATCTTTCGTGATCATTTAGAGGAAACTTGTAAATACATTTTTTGTAGAGTAAAAATTTTTGCAGTCATGCTATTATTTATATTTTTTCATTTACAAAAACCCAAAAAAATAATAAAATAAAAATGATAATTTTTAGGAAAATAATAGTTGCCATGAAATTAAAAAAAAAAATGATGAACTGTTGATCTGTCGGCTTCTGTCAAATCGATTGAATACTTCATAACTGTTTACAAAGTTTTTTCATTAAAAATGTATTGTATTCAAGAAAAAGCGCAAATTGTGAAGTGGTGACAGTTTTCGTGAAGTGCAGGATATGTTTGCAACCAAATGTTCTGCATGGATTCATATTATTATTTCTATTTTCATTCATGATTTCATAAAAACCAAACAGATCATCTGGGCACCATTTTTTTTTAATTTCGGAGGCAACCATTTTTTTTTAGTGTAAATGAATGAAACAGAACTTAGAATTTTCAATGTTAATTTCTTTATATTGGAATATTATCCTTCCTGATCATTTTAGGGGAAACATGTAAATACATTTTTAGTTAAGTAAAAATTTCTGTATGCAGTCATGCTATTATTTATTTTTTTTGCAATTATCAAAACCCGAAAAAATAAAAAAATAAAAATGTATGTGTAAATGTGTAAGTTTATAAATAATTATTTTTACAGGCATAATCAGAACATTTGGACAACAATAAAAATGGAGGCTGGAAACAGTAATAAAACACCCGATCTATACATCTGTGCTGATTGCAACAGAAAGTTTTCACAAAAATCAGGTTTAGCTCTTCACATGCGCACCCATCGAGAAGATTCTTCTTTCGATTGTGAAGAATGCGGGGAATATTTTTCCCGATCCAGGGAGCTACAACTGCACAGAAGGCAACACACCGGGGAAAAGCCTTTCGTTTGCGATAAATGCGACAAAGCTTTTACCATGAAGACTTATCTGAAAAATCATCAGCAAACTCACGAGCAAAGTCAAAAGCCGTGCGTGTGTCCAGTGTGTGAAAAAGTTTGCAAATCGAAAAGGTCCCTGGACCGGCACGGAAGAATGCATCAAGCCACGAAAACGACGGGGGACGAAGGGCAATTCGAGTGCCTGGTATGTAAAAAACGGTTTCTCCTCCGTTGCTCTTTGGTGAGCCACATGAAAACTCACGCACCTAAACCTAGATATGATTGTACGTTGTGTGACAAAACGTACGATACGCCATCTAAACTTGACCATCATATGAAAGGTCATTCCGATGAAAAACCCTACATGTGCCCGTTATGCGACAGACGTTCTAATTATAAAAGTAGTATTCAGAAACATTTCAAGCGGATACACAAGGGCGCTGATATGAATAGTGTTGTTTTCGAAAAGAATGCATCGGCAGTTTTGGAAGTGGATATAAAGAAGGAGTGTAAATCGGAGTGCCCCGAGTTTGAAGTAGATATAAAGGAGGAGTGTAAATCCGAGTGCCTCAAGTTTGAATCGGAATGAATTCATCGAAAATATTTATGTATACATTACTAATGATTAGAAATATTTTTGGATTACATATTTAAAGATGTAGCCTAAAATAGTATAAAATTATTATTATTTTATTTTATCCTATAATGTTAATATGCCAATAACTACTTAGCAACGAGTTATGTTAAGGTACCTTTAACAACACTAGTGTTGTTAAGGTACCTTTAACAACACTAGTGTTGTTAAGAATTCTTAACAACACTAGTGTTGTTATATTTATCTTAACGCAACTTGTTGCTATATAGAGATATTGGCATACAAACATTATTTCCCCTATGGCGTTTTTCATTTAACATTTTTCTTATTAAAAAAAATAGAAATAGGATAAAATAAACCGTGTTACGACACACGTAACGTTATTTGTTTTTGCATTACTCGAGAATTTAAACTTTTCTCTCGTAATGTAAAAACTTTCATAACTAGTTACTAGTATCGTAAATTACTATTAAATAAATATATATCCAAACTGATTGTTTTTCTTTTATTTAAATTACTATTTGATGTTCTCACTTCGCATACAATATAAAGGGTGAGGTTTTTTTCGATGTTCTCTATGGGGATCTTGGAAACTATGAGAGATAGAGAAACGGTTAAATGGGTAAAGAAGTGCAGTTTTACGAGCCCAATAAAATAACACTTTCGAACTTTTCGAAAAAGTGAAGGGTAACTAGATATTTTGAAAAACTTAACCTCCATATTTCTATATACCGTGTGGTTGGTACATACATCTGAACATAGGGAAATTACGTTTTTGGAAATTCCTGCTCACCAAATTTAAGTACAAGCATAAAAGTGGTACCATTGGAAAGATCCTGTTTGTGGGAATTTGTTGATGCCAAATACTTGCACATTGATGCATTATTTGAGGATGAAATAGTATTTCAATTAATAAAATTTGTACTCGTAAAAATAAAGGTAGGCTGTGAAACGTCAAAACAAAATATTTATATTTTCATGTTTCCGCGCTTATTGACAATTGAAAATTTATCAGATTTGACAATTAAGTAACTAATATTACAAAATGAATTCGGTTTATATGAACGAAGAGAGAGTTTTTTCATCATTAAAACGTTTCATGCCGGCAACAGTTTACGGAGAATTAGGGACATATTTTCCGTACAATTTTAAGGCAGGCCAATTCCAACAATTGAGACCATACAATTTTATGTGCGAAAATTCGAAACCACGGCGAGTGTCGCGGCTAAATCTTGTAAAGGTAATAGTAATTACATAGTTTTGTATTTAATCGCCGGTATTTAAAATACGATTTTTCAGGCAATCGCTCTAGTCGAAACAATTCGGATTTGGAAGAAAGAGTTCTGGGACTAATCAATATAAATTCCAATTTGAGTGCAAGAACCATTGCTCGCGAGTACAATATCAATCATGCATCAGTATTACAAATACTAAAGAAACATAACTACCATCCGGATAAAGTACAATGCCACTAGGAAGTTTTACCACTTGATGAAGAAAGTAGACGTATATTCTGCGAAGAAATGCAAGTAAGATCAAACCAGGATCGTAACTTTCTTTCATCTATTTGTTTTACGGATGAATCAACATTTACCCTAAACAATAAACCTAATGTTTAAAATACTACATTTTGGTCTCAAGAGAATCCAAGAATAAAATTGTCTACCAGAACGCAGTACCCACAAAAAATTAATATTTGGGCTGGGATTTTTCATAATACAATAATTGGACCAATTGAAATAGGTGGAAATTTAAATTCGGAATCATATTTGGAGCTATTGATAACTAAGATTGGCCCTGCATTAGACGAAGCAGCGCGAGAAAGTCAGGAGGTTTGGTATCAGCACGACGGATGTCCAGCGCATTTTGGACTCGATGTAAGAACTTATTTAAACCAAGAATTTCCAAATCGTTGGATTTGTCGTGGTGGAGCAGTTCACTGGCCCGCGAGATCTCCTGATTTGGCACCATGCGACTTCTTTTTGTGGGGTCATCTTAAAATTAAAATTTACCAAAGACGCCATCCAAACCTAAATTCTTTGAGGGCTGCAATAACAGCAGAATGTGCACTTATCACGAATAGACAGTTAGCAAATGTTAAAAATTATTTCTACAATAGACTAGGGTATTGTTTAGTTGAAAACGGAGGATTGTTTGAATATCTGTTGTTGTGAAATGAGTTTATTGTTTATTATTTTATTTTATGTATTTACATAAGTTCCTTGTTGCAATAAATACTCATTTGTTGTAAGAATAGATCATCGTTTTCTTGTAAAATTCTATTTAGCAGTTTCTATTCGTCGTGACTATTGACATTGACGTTTCACAGCCCACATTTATTTTGACGAGTACAAATTCTATTATTTAAAATACTAGTTTATCCTCAAAAAAGGCATCAACGTGCAAGTATTTGGCATCAACAAATTCCCACAAATAGGATGTTTCAAGTGATACCACTTTTATGTTTGTACATAAATTTGGTGAGCAGGAATTTCCAAAAACGTGATTTCCCATGCTATTTCCCTATGTTCAGATGTATGACCAACCACACGGTATATACAACGTGTCCACATAAGTATGCAACATATGGGAAACTTTTTTATTATTAATTTCTTAGAAAATTTTATTCTTTATAAAAGTTGGTGCTTGATCTTAAACATACAGAAAAGACCAAACAAATTACATTCGATGCTATATTAGCAAGATAATGAAAAAAAATGATAACTTTTGCACTTTTTATGCGAGTTTTATCAAGTATTCTCAGTTTTGACTTTTCTGTCATTAATATTTATTACTAACAAATAATTAATTAGTAGTTTATTAAGAGTTGTTGATTCCTAAATTATGGCCGAGCGATTAACTTTACAAGACAGAGCAGAGTTGGTGATAATATGTGGTGATAACTATAAACCTGCAGCTGAAATTTTTAACACCAGCCACGCCGAAAAGAGAATCAGTTATTCACAAGTGTCAAGAATTTTAAATTTACAAGGACCGGAAAATTTAAATTGCATTTTAAAAACGAACCTACTAAACCAAAGCGTGGTTAGAAATCCTCAAATATCTGTTAGAAAATGCGCCAGAAGTTTAGGATTGGGAAAGTCAACAGTACATAAGGTTTTCCAAGAACATGATTACGACAAACGTTCTGAATTTTGTTTCATGGTACAAGGTGAAATTGAAATTGATAGAACATTTCTACAAGAAATTCTCTTTGGATTATGCACGATGGGGCACCTGCATATAGTGCTCGTATCGTAGTTGAATATTCAAATGAACAATTTAATGAGAAATTGATTGGAAGACATACAAGATTTTCATGGCCTGCTCGCTCACCCGATCTAAATCCACTTGATTACTTTTTATGGGGGAGTTTAAAAAACAGAGTTTATTCTGAGAGGCCTTTTGGAAATTTAGAGAATTTGGAAAATAAAATTCGAAATGGTTATAGATATTTAAATAATCATCCCAATATTCTTGAAAATGTAATCGGAGATTTTAACAGAAGAACAAATTTATATATTGAGAGGGAAGCGAATCACATAGAGTGATTTTTATTTAATTTATAATATCGTTAAGGTTGTTAATTTCAAAGAAATTATTTTTTTGTTGTTGATTAAAACCGTATGTCATTTGTTTTGTCTTTTTTGTATGTTTAAGATCAAGCACCAACTTTTATAAAGAATAAAATTTTCTGAGAAATTAATAAGAAAAAAGCTTCCCATATGTTGCATACTTACATGGACACGTTGTATATACATACACATACAGGGTCTTTTTCTTAACTCAGAACATATGATTGTTGTCTATGTTCTATGTCATAATAATCACCTCAACGCATTAGAACAGGGGTCGCCAAACTTTTTTGATCATTGACCCCTATATAATTTTTCGAAATCTCCATCGACCCCTATAAAAGTAATTTTCAGTTAATTAAAATAAAGCTATCTATTAGATTAGGTACTGTGTGTGAAATTGGTCAATTTTAATTTCCTCTCGAAACTCCACATTTAATTTGTTTTTGTACTTACAAGGGAACTAATACAAGTGTTCCTCTCCGATTTTAATGGAATATTCGATACGTATATTTTTGTTTCGGCTAAAAAATATGTTTAGGAGGCCTCTTCCCTCGAAAATCAGCCATATTTTTGTTTTTTTGGCTGTAACTTCTGAACAAATCAGTTAGTACAAAATTTCAAATTTTAGGGACTGTAAAAAAAATATTGATATTTATGGCTTGTATTTCTTGCAATAATGATATTCGTTAAAAAAAAATTAATGCATAAAGACATAAATGACGATGACTAAAAATAGTTTAATGTTTTTTTTTCCAAACGCGGAATCCAAACATATATTAATACATTTCCTCTATATAAAAACTTTCGACAAAAAAAAATCATGTTCACTAGCCGAAAATACGAAAATTGAGGTTTATAACTCCTTATTTTTTTTTACACTTGTTCTTCGACCCCCCTGATTCAGATCGACCCCCTGGCTCGGATCGACCCCTACTTTTGTTAAATAGACCCCTGGGGGACTATATAGACCACTTTGGCGACCTCTGCATTAGAATGTATTGACAATGTAGGCAACCAAGTACACAAAGGTCCCGTCGACCTGTCACAGTACATTGAAAGCTTAAAATTATTACGAATAAAGTGAGGTTAATGAAACAAACAATGATAAATCGTAAGTAATTATAATAAATATTCAAAATGACCACTTTCACGTTCTAAGCAGTAGCCAAGTCGATTATAAAATCCTTGAATAGCGTTTCTAATGTGTTGCGGATTTCTTCTTAATTCATCGCAAACAGTAATTATACGATCTTTTAACTCTGAAGTCTTGTTTATAATAATGTTATTATGAGCATTGCTTTTTAGATACCCCCGCAATAAATAGTCCTTTGGAGACAAATCAGGTGACCGGGGTGGCCAAGGTATTGGACCAAATCTACCTATCCAGCGATCAGGAAGTAATTCACTTAAATAATTATTAATGGCAGCTGTAGAATGTGGAGGCGCTCCATCCATCTGATAATAAGGAGCAGCAATGTTTAGTGTATGAATTTCTGGCATTATACCAGTTCGCAGAAGATCTAAGTAAACATTATTGTTTAGATTTCCATTAATAAAAAAAGGACCAATAAGGGTATCATTAATTAGTCCAGCCCACACATTAACTCTCGCATTGTATTGTGTGTGCGTCAAATTTTGTAAGCGAGGATTATTGCATGCCCAAAATCTAAAAGGTGAAGGAATGGGTATCGATAAGGAATAAAGAATACCAACTTATAATTTTGTGGATTAACTTCACCATTTAAGGAAAATGATGCCTCATCAGTAAATATTATTCTGTGTAAAATTTCTTGATCATTATTAATTAAATTGAATACGGTTTCACAGAATTCTGTTTGTTTGCCTTTGTCCTCATTTGATAGTTGCTGATGATTTGAAAACTTGTAAGCATTGTATTTAAATTCTTTTAATGTCTTGTAAACGGAAGCTGAACTTATTTGAAACTGTGCTGCGATAACTCTTAACAATGATATGGGGTTCTGCTCTACGTAACATAAAATGTTGAGTTTCATCTCTTCCGTTAAAATGTGATTTCCTTTAGCCCTTTTAATGTGAAAATTACTCCCGCAGCCAGTATTGTCAAAATGATGGACAATATTACAAATTGTTGAGATGAATGGAACTTGTCTGCTCGGATACTCAACCGAAAACAAATCTCTAACACGTCGAATGCTGTTCCCACTCTTGTACTAATTAATTATCTGTATTCTATCCACGGTGGTGTAATACATTTTTATTAATAACACAATTTTGACAATTAAATAAAACTGAATGTAAGTATGGTTGCCTACATTGTCAATACATTGCAATGCGTTGATGTGATTATTATAACATAGAACATAGACATTAACAATCATATGTTCTGAGTTAAAAAAAAGACCCTGTATATTCAAAGGTGTGAATAAATTGCACGGTATCACAGTATGCAATGCGAGCTCATAGAGTCATATGTCATAGACACAAAACAGGTAGGGTCCCGCCGCGCCACCATTGCTTGGAGACACACATGAAGTTGGCGTTAGCAGTCCATAAGTATATAGTCAAAGGGTCCATCACATTGTCAATATTGATATTAAAATTCATGAATATGTAATTAAACATACCGTTTTATCTATCCTGAAACCCAGGATTTTTTTAATAAACACCCCGATAAGTCCTTCCATTCCTGAAAACAACCGTTTTTTTGTTTTCTTCCTTGCGATCATCAATATTTTTAATTTATGCAAAGACCCCCTGCCCTCAAAGCGTATATTTTGGTGGAATTTCCGACCTAAATATAAGGAATATTTCTGATTCAAACGTCGGCTTTACCAATAATTAAATTTCTTTTATAATTCCATATATAAACAAACTTTACAGTAGATACATAAAACAACAATATTCTACAGTATATAACACTGTAAAACAATAATAATATATATAGTAATAATATCCAAAATGTATAATAAACAAATATTGCTGTTGATTGCTTGTGGCTGAAAATATAAAGTTAATATCAATTAACCATGGATTCTAATATGCGTTCAACTTCAAGAATATCCTTTGCGGCATCACAGGCGGTTATAACATCACTCCAAACTTGCTTCAAGTTATTGACAACATTCTGATCGACAGAGTTGTGTCTTTCCAGCATTTCCACATTAACTACCGTTTGGTAGAAGTATTTCAGAGGTTCAATAATATCGGTGAATGAATCGTCTATTATTAGTATGGATCCGGGAAGGACTACTCTTCTTATTATTTGTAAAATATTATCTTTTTGGTTTGTGGCGTTGTGAAAAAATTCGAAATGGTATTTCGGTGGAAAATTCTGTAAAAAAAAATACCCATAATTATTTCTATGCAGTGGCAGTTGCGGGAGAAAAATAAAATTGTTTTTTTCAAACACAGGAGAGAAGTTAAAGTTTTCAATCAAAATCATGACAGAAATAACATTCGTCTCCCAAAGAGAAAAAATAATAATTTCTCTCCCAAGGGGGAATAATAATCATTTCTCTCCCTAGGGTGAAAAGTAAATATTTCTATGCCTACGAGTTTCCATTATTTATTGCAACTGTCACGGCTGCATTCTTTTCTAGGTTAGGTTTTAAAAACCATAGTCTATTTATTCTACACATAGAGTTGTAAAAACGCCCACAATCGCCGTATGTTCTGCGCAAAAGTCTGGTTTACACAATGTAAATGTATTATTATTTTCCTGGCACATCTTAAAAATATTAAAAATTGATTCCCTGCCGGACTCTGAAAAATGCTCCACACAACGAAGTTTTGGTGTAGATATCGATTTGTAATTTTTTGCACTCG
The DNA here is from genome assembly GCA_910593695.2 of Ocypus olens. Classification (NCBI taxonomy): domain Eukaryota; kingdom Metazoa; phylum Arthropoda; class Insecta; order Coleoptera; family Staphylinidae; genus Ocypus; species Ocypus olens. Next base: position 12,396,126 of record OU343053.1, on the reverse strand, counting down.
AGTGTTCGTCGTCTTAAATGATTCATCAATTTTATTTGCTAGCAGTTTATGCTTTCAAAATGAATGTTATTCTGCACTTACCAATATTTCTGCAAAACCCAGTATCAGTCTATCTTCATGATTAATGCAAATATCCTGCCTGAATTTCTTATAACCTACTGGAAATGAATCGATGATAACCATTGCATTTGTTCCTCCCAGTTTTGTCCATCTTTCCTCGAAGCGTCTACAGTTTTCAAAGCTATGGTTGTGTCTTGCATTTTCGGAAGAAAGGATAAGTGAGCCTAATAAGTATACTCGACTTTAAAAACGTGAATTACAAAACAAAAACATGTACAACAGAAATGGGGTTTTGTTTACCTTATTATCCATAAAAGTCTGCTATTGGCAGAAAGAAATTTCAAAAGTATTATGGATACGTGACATGTTACACGTGCTTACCTATTTGTGATGGATGTTGAGTGTTATTGCACGTTGTTTTTATGTTTTGTCTTGGGTTATTACAGTGTTGAGTGGATGGAGTTTCTTGGATAGATTTAGTTGCCATTTTCTATAAATAAAAAAAAAAACAGAATATATACATACCATACATTACACGAGTTGAATTTAGTATAAATATATGTTTATCAGAAACAAGTCAGATAAAAAATGTGGCGAAAGTAAAAAAAAAAAAATAGAAACAAGTCAGTCCTTTAGAATTATAATTTGATTCGCACTTTAAACTGGCATATTGGACAATGAAAGGTGTTCTGGCATTTTAGTCCATCGGAGGTTGAAGTGGAGGTAAGGCAAATTATTTGTATAATTGTATGTTTTTAAAGAACTGACTTATTTAAATTTCTATAAGTAGGGGTTGGAAAACTATTACACAGGCCTGCCAAGTAAAAATTGTTTCAAATATAATCAGTGATTTGTATAGTATATATCAAGGGCCGAAAATAGGCTTCGCTTCGCTTGCTCGTGTTGCTAAAAGTGAAGGGTTGCTAAAGCATTTGGGCATGAGTTACACTTGATATTTTTTCGCCTGCCTTAAGTAAAAACAGTGTTTCAGGAAATTTTATATCGCGGAACATTGAACTGTCACTGTCAGATTTTTGCATAGCCTACTCATATTCCGCGGAAGGTTGTCTAGATTATGCATATTATTTTTTCTGCCCTAAATACGCTAAATCATAGTTTCGGCCAGATTTTTATGGCCGAAATGAATGGTTTCGGTAGAGGCAGGCGAAAACAGTATTTTTAGCACCGATTATGGGGAAAATAGTGAAAAAATTTCCATCATGTACAGTTTTTTTACAAACAGCATGTCCGGTTTTGGCTAATTTGTATATTTTTTTTAAATTATGTTAGCCTTATAAGTTCAAGAAAGATTTTAAATACAGGGGAATGGCTATCGGGCTTGAGTCCCCAACACATTTATATACCGAGTGTTAACCACCAAACCTGGCCATAGCAAAAAACTGCTTTTTGTTATTTTATTTAATTGTAATGCCATTGCTATATTGTATTTAATGTCATATACCGTCATAATCAAAGTTATGTTTTTTTAAATGGAACACCCCATATTTTATACTTTATTTTTAATCCCCTTAAGAAGCTGATAAAAATAGTATAAGATACTATAGGTCTATTATGGACGGTTGGTTAGTTATGGGGAAATTTATGGCAAAAACATGTACACATTGAAAGCATTGCATAAGCGTTCCTAGCAAAGATAGCATCATTTTTTATACAGTAGAAAATTTTCCACGTCATGAAGAATAATACACATCGGCTTTGGTCCTTTTTTGTTCATACTGCTATACAGGGTGTCGACATAAGCAAAACAATGGATAACTATTTTTTTTCAAATGGAACACCCTATATACGTTGCCACCAATCTATGGTATTTTTAATAAGCTTTCTAATGATATACAGTTTGTATAACAATATATTAAGGATTCTTGAGATTTATCAATAAAAAACATATTTCTTTTGTCACCTTCTGATGATTTTTGGATTTTCATCCAAAACTATGCATTTTCTGGAAAAATTATAAGAGACCAAAATTGTAGATCGGGAAATATGGGTCTTTAAACTTTTCAGATAATGCGTGCATTGCCCGCCAGAGCGCGCAAAATCGTGATCGTATATGCATTTTAGCGTTTTCTTTTCAAATTTTTTATTAATAAATTGCACTATTGCGGAAAAACGGGAAATTATAGGGAAACTCAAATGACTAATATCGATTGAAAATGTTCCGCTCTACAACTCTTAATGGAAGAAATTTTTGCCCAAAATGCATAGTTTTTGCTAAAAATGCAAAATGAAAATGTTTTTGGAATTCCAGCGAAAACTATGTATTTAGAGCAAAAATTGCTTCTATTAAGAATTGTAGAGCGGAACATTTTCAATCGATGTAGGTCATTTGAATTATTCTAAAGTTACCCGTTTTTTCCGCTATAGGGCGTGGAAAATAAAGTGTAGTGCAAGTAATTAACAAACAATTTGAAAAAAACGCTAAAATGCATATACGGTCACTATTTTGCGCACTCTGGCGGGCAATGCATGCATTATTGGAAAAGTCAAAAGACCTATATCGATCGAAAATTTTCCGCTCTACAACTTTGGTCTCTTATTATTTTTACAGAAAATTGATAATTTTGGCTGAAAATCCAAAAATAAGCAGGAGGTGACAAAATAAAAATGTTTTTATGGATTTGAAAAAAAATAGTTATTCATTGTTTTGCGTATGTTGACACCCTGTATAACAGTATGAACAAAAAAGAACCAAAGCCGATTTGTATTATTCTTCTTAATGTGGAAAATTTTGTAGTGTATAAAAAATGACGCTAGCTTTGCTACGAGCGCTTCTGCAATTTTTTCAATGTGTCCTTGTTTTTGCCACAAATTTGTGCCTAACTAATCAACCGTCCATAATAGACCCATGGTATCTGATACTATTTTGATCAGCTTTTCAAGAGGGTTGAAAATAAAATATAAAATATAGGGTGTTCCATTTAAAAAACAGAAAGAAATTAATAGAGCTTTTAACTAAAACTAATGTAATCCGCCTATTGCTCATAATAAGAGGGGTCAGTGGCAACAGACAGAAAGAATCTCTCATGTTGAGCCTGTCTCTCATGTGTCGCTAATCACATGCTGTTTATGGTATTATGAAGTTGTGTTTTTTTTAAAACAGTTTTGTGGTTGATTCATGAACAATAGCTTCCAAAGGATGTCGTAATTCACCAGATTGCTTCTGCTATATTTATGGTAACTGTACAGTTAAAAAGCAACAAAGAAATATTTTCGATTTTGTTATAAAAGTGTACTTTGCATATTTTGGTTTTTAAGCCTTTTAAGCCTTGGCCCTGCATAAAGTTTGTTCCATCTGTGTAGAAGAATTAAGACAGTGGTTGCAGAGTAAAAACATTCCTTTCGTTTGGAATACCAATGGTTTGGAGAGAGCCCAAAAATCACAGTGATGACTGCTATTTTTGTTCTTGTAACTTACAAGGTTTATTGTCCTGACATTCCATCTGCTATTCGTCCTATTCCTCATGGATCCGAAGTACCAATATGTTCTCCTCCAGATACTCTGGATGATATTTTAGATGACCCTGAACCAAGTCCTCCACCGTATGATAGAGGTGATGAAGCTACAACCCTGGCACAAGCGAACCAACCATTTTCACTCAATCTGAACTGAATGATTTAGTTACAGACTTAGGGCTTCCAAAGGATCTAGATTAGGCCCTATCCCACAATCCAACCTGTGGCCCTCGCGCCCATTTTCCACCAATTAATAAAAAAAATAAAGTCTTCACTATGTTTCTTACTCGTTTAACTTATTTATTAGTTAGTGGAAATCTGGATGCGTGAGCAATGGATTGGATTGTGGGATAGGACCCACCCTTTGTATCTACATGATTTTAAACTATAAAACTGTTTGGTTGAAGAAATTTCTTTGACAATTTATTCGAGAGTTGTAAAGTTTAAAAATAATAAGAAACGTGATTTTCTAGTTTAAACCAAAGTGGAAACAAGGGTGGAGGGTGTTCCCTATCCTACAATCCAACCTGTGGCTCATGAGCCCTTTTTCCAACAATTAATAAGTGAATAAAAAAAATATAACATCTTCACTGTCTTGCTTACTCGTTTAACTTATTGATTAGTGGAAATCTCAACGCGTGAGCAACAGAATGGATTGTAGGATAGGGCCCTAGGGCCCACCCATCACCCACTCCTTGAATCAACTACAACACTCTGTTTGGTTGAAGAAATTTCTTTAATAATTTATTGGAGAGGTTTAAAGTTTAGAAATAATAAAGAACGTGATTTTGTAGGCCGGCCCACTAGCCGCGTACGTTAGCGCGCCAGCATTAATGCGGAGAGTCCCGGGTTCAAATCCCGGCGAGGGCATGGGTGTTTGTGGATGTCTATTTCATTTAATTAATCGATGTGACTGAGGGGCACCTGCCAAAGTCAGAAAAAAAACAAAAGTGATTTTGTAGTTCAAATAAAAGTGGAATCGGGAGTGGTGGGTGTGCCCTATCCTACCATCCAACAATTAATAAGTGAATAAAAAAAATTAAGTCTTCACCGTCTTTCTAATTGTTTAACTTATTTATTAGTAAAATTCTGGACGTGTGAGAAACGGAACAGATTGTAGCATAGGGCCCACCCACCGCCATTAGGGCCCACCCACCACCATTAGGGCCCACCCACCACCATCACCATTAGGGCCCACCCACCACCATGGCCCACCCACCACCATAAGGCCCACCCACCACCCTTGAATCTACATTATTTTAAACTACAACTGTTTGGTTGAAAAAAATTCTTTGATAATTTATTCGAGACTTGTAAAGTTTAAAAATAATAAGGAAAGTGATTTTGTAGTTTAAATCAAAATGGAACCGGGGGTGGTGGGTGGTCCCTATCCTACAATCCAACCTGTGGTTCATACACCCTTTTTTCCAACAATTATTAAGTGAATTAAAAAAATAAGGTCTTCACTTTCTTTATTACTTGTTTAACTTATTTATTAGTAAAAACCTGGACACATGAGCAACGGATTGATTTGTAGGATAGGGCCCTCCCCCTGCCCTTCGAATCTACATTATTTTAAACTACAAAACTCTGTTTGGTTGAAGAAATTTCTTTACCAATTTATTGGAGAGGTGTAAAGTTTAGAAATAATAAGGAACGTAATTTTGCAGTTTGATTAAAAATGCAAGCGGGGTGGTGGGTGGTCCCTATCGGTGGTGGGTGGGCCCTCTCCTATAATCCAACATGTGGCCTACGCGCCCATGTTTTCACATATTAATAAATGAATAAAAAAAATAAGGTGTTCGCAGTCTTTCTTACTCGTTTAACTTGGACGTGTAAGCAATTAATCGATTTGTAGGATAGGGATATTATATATTACAAATTTTCATTGAAAAATGTAAATATATAAATTGGGTCAAAACTAATTAAAAAAAAAACAATTAGGCTTGAAAGGGTTAAAAGAAAAACATTTGTTGGCTCCTGTTACTTCCTTTTATTGGTATCGAAATAGGGAAAAATAATTTGAGCCTTTTTGCTCCCAAATTGCAGTGATGTTCCTGGAGTTATGGGTTCATCGAAAAGAATCCTAAAAAGCAGTTCTTCTACCTTTGGACATTCAGTCCATTTGAAAAATTGTCTAAAAATCTTGAGCTGGTCTTGAACAAAATTTATAATTCAGATAACAAATGGACGATATGTGGCGATTTAAAAGTGATTTCCATGTTGTTTAGTCAACAAAGTGGCTACACAAATTTTCCTTGCTTTCTCTGTATTTCGGATAGTCGTGACAAAAAGCAATGAAAAAAATGGCCACTGAGAAAAACCTTGCAGGCTGGAGTGAAAAATGTTGTGAGGAAGAGTCTTGTAGATTCTAAAAATATATCACTACTACCCAGTGGTGGCGTGGAACATATTGATGATAGAGCCCCTTATAGAATATAAACATGTAAAAATATAAACAAGTGTGAGACGCGATTCTCATGATTTACGTTTCGGGGAAGTACAAACGTGTGCCGCAATTTGTTTTCGCGTTATCCACTCTCAGCGGTTAAAAATGTTTGCTTAGCTTGAAACTACAGGAAGTGCCTTGGCTCCTTGGCTCTATAACGAGCCGCCCCTGCCCTGCTTCTACCTCTTCACATTAATTTGGGGCTAATAAAACAATTAGTGAAGGCATTACCAAAAGAAGGAGAATGTTTTACATATCTATGTGAGCAGTTTTCCGGTTTATCAGAGGCAACGCTAAAAGAAGGAGTGTTCACTGGACCTGACATCAGGAAACTCATGAGGGATGTTAACTTTGAGCGACGAATGAATACGAGAGAAAAAGCAGTGTGTGTATCTTTCAAAGTAGTTATAAGACATTGTCTGGTAAACAAAAAGGACCCAAACTACCAAGCCATCGTCTCGACATGCTGGACAACTTCAAAAACCTGGGTTGTTTTTGTTTTGTTAATCCATGTCACCGCAATAATTAATTTTGATTATTACTTCAACAATACTCCCTTAATTTACAATAAAACTGAAATAATATGGTATCGCTGAATTTGTCTTTCAATCACCTTTCCAAAAATCCATAAATATACAGGGTGTCCCATTTGAAATTCTGAAGTTGATGTCATCTTCTCGGAAATGGAAATATCGAAATGAAATCCATGTATTCAGAAAGAGCCATCATTTCAAACCATTTACAGCCATCAAATTTCATTTTTGTACTACTAACCGTTTTCGAGATATCGCCTGTCTACTACCTCGTGGGACACCCTGTATAATGATTCAATGACTCACTTCAAGAGGTTAAATCCTTTTTAAATCAATATTTATGTATAGGGGCTAAACTAAATGTATTCTATTAATTTTGATAATGATCCCACATGCTGGGTACAATATTGATTTTTCGTACTCTTTATAATAGTCCCCATTAAATTATATTTATTGTAGAATTAATAATTGCAATTAATACCAATGAATCTATTCGAAAAAACCACATATACTACTTGGTTAAAATTTCACAGTAAAAAAGATCCAAGCACCTAATGATTAGTTAGTTTATCTAATTCTTATTACTCATGAACTCCACCACCATGTTATTTATTTTATTACTATAATTATATTTCTTGGACCAATTTAATATTAAACAACATTAACTACATAATGTATTTTTTGATAAAATGGTAACAGTGATTTATTAAATGTAACTCCCTTAGTGCAACCGATGGACAAAAATGTGATTCAATCGATCAAGTTAAATAACCGCAAAAGACTTTTAACAAAAATTGTTGCTTCCGAAGGTGCAGATATATCTGCAGAATTGAAGAAAGTTAATTTGAAAGATGTTGTTATTGGATTTTCAAGAGGATGCGAAGATGTAAGGCCGGAACTTATCCAAAAGTCCTGAACTAAACTTCTTACACCACTTCTTGATAATGGTTGGACTGAAGATGATAATCTTCCACTATTACAGTGGAGGCACAGAATGGAATTGGAAGGTATAGAAAGACAAATAATAAATGAGGTTAGTGCGCTAATGAACCAAATTTCTGAAGATGTCACACGACAAGAATTTCTTGAATGGGCTATCGGACATGAAGAATCATGGGAATCCACACATGATATGGATATTTTGGAACATATTCAGAATGAATCTAGCTCCGACGAAGAAGTAGAAGTGATACCACGACATGTAAAGCACAAAGATGCAGTCATGAGTTTTGAGACATGTTTGAAGTAGGCTGAAGAAAATGATGAATCGGAACACTACATTCTAATTCTATTGGAAATGAAGAAACGAGCCAAGAAGGCAGAAGAAGCGGACATTAAACAGAGCAAAATCGGCTAATTTTTTAATGTTACTTAGATTTACTATTGACTTTAATATACATTTATGTAATATGCCTATATGTATGAACTTTATTTTGTTATTCAGAAGTAGTAAGTTGTGTTGTAAATTATTTTTTTATTTGAAAATAAAGCATTTTTTAGTGAGAATGTGGAATTCATGGAGAATTAAGGAAATGGATATTTTCCGACATTTGTTCGATAATCCGAACATTTCGATAATCCGGATCAACCTGTGCATTTATTAGTTCTGATTAAAGAGGTCATACTGTATATAGTAATACATAAGTATTTAAAAATAATGGTGACACTATGAACGATGATTGTGATCTGCACTGGTTTAGATCTCGTACACTGATTATGATGTGGGTGATAATAAAATAATGGTGCACTTTACCAAAATATACTCACCGTAATTACATTATTACACTTATTAATACAAATTACAGTAACCGGTCGTCGTGAATTAAAAAAAGTGTGCAACTGTTTTTTGTAAACAAACATGAATGTACCCCCCTTATGTTCAATTGTTGTTTGTTGATTTTGTAAAGGTGAACCTTGACATGGTGGGAGCCGTCCGATTGTCGCGGATGCGCTTGCCCATGATTTCGATCCGAGAGCAGGTAGCGGATGTAAATAGCCGGAACAAATAATAAACAATATATATACATATAATTATTAACAATTAAGTATATAGAATCACTAATCTATTTTCTCCGGTTGTTAGATTAAATTGGATTATAAAGATGTACTTCTGATTATTTCTTTAAACTAATTATCTATAGATATGCAAACTACTACATACAATTCCATACATAAGTTTTGATATGAATTTCAAAAACAAACATGCAACATGTGGAAGGGATGATTCGGTACGTCACGTGTGTGTGTTTTTTCCAATGGTTTTCTCGAAAAGTACAAGCACTCACCTGTTGATACTCCAGATGCGAACGTATTGTTTTGAAACTAACACACGGACATGTTATTAAAAGAAAGTTTCACGTCGAATTCACGTCCTCTCGGGGTACTAGCCTGCACGACGATAAAAGTACGCATGCGTTCAGTGCAACTCCCACTACCCGTCTTGATTTAAAATTATCGATTACTTAATTATAGAACCTGCATAACTCTGACATGCAGGATGCACACGCATTGTTATTTTTTATATAAAGCACCGTGGGAACAAAATTTTGATTCTGAGGGTTCGGCGTTAATGCAGGTGTACTATTTAATATATTGGATTTGCACTGTAGTGTTTTTCTTGATATTAAATATGGGTTAATAATGAATTAATAATAATATTTTTCCGCATCTTATTAAATAATATAAACGTTGTTAAATCGTTTTTGATTGAGAAAGTTGTCCATTATTCGGCCGAATCATTTTCTCCACAGCTGACGTCCAATCAAATCAAATGATAGCGGTTTCATTACCCAACAGGTGACGTCCAATCAAATGATTGCGGTTTCATTGCCCAACAGTTTAGTTGTTACTATGGTTGCGATTCGTTTTTTGTCAGCGAACTGCCGCAATTTACAAATAGGAAAATTCTTCGTTATAATTTAATACAAACAGAAAAATCTTTAGGTAATTATTTAATATGATGCGAAAAAGTATAGTATTAAACTAGTGAACAAGTTGGCCATTGCCACTCGGGTGAATTGCAAACTTCACCCTCGTGACAATGGCCAACTTTCTCACTCGTTTAATAATATACTATTTTTCCACTACCGACAACGTAACTAAGCATTGCATCCATGGTTACAGGTACCGTAAGTGGCTGATAAATTTCGTGGTGTTTGTTGTCCTTGACGACGGAACTTAATTTTTTACTTACGGACCTAGGAAAATTATAAACAGAAACGTAACTCTCCAACATATAGACGAGCAACATATTTTCGTCTATATCTATAGCACCGGCATCCTTTTTACATAACCACTGCTTAAAAGAGTCGTAACAGGGCACATACCTTTTTCGATTTTGTCGGTAACAGGTTCTAACACGCAATATTCGCAGCTTCGTTTGCACCCATGCTCGCAAAAACTGTCACTGGATTGACACAAACAAACAAAATTCGACATTGTTTTCTTGGTTGCTGAGTTCCCATAGGACGCATAGGTGACTATAAAAATTTGAATTCCAAATGTTACAAGCCGTATTTTAGAATATTGTTTGGTCTTTTTTAAGTATTATATTTACGGTAGCGGAAAAAAATTAATAAGCAACACGGATCGTAATGACAATTAACATTTTCGGCAGGCGATGAGCCTCGGCTCGTATTCGCCTACCTCAAATGTTAATACGTCCTTACGTTCCTTGTTGCTTAAATAACTAATTTTCTACTCCCACCTGTCATTTATCGCATATGTTTCCATGACGCTAAGTGATTCTTTAAATACACCTTGACAAACCGTGACTGCGCATTTTAGTCATGGGCTGAAGTTAGCTCCAGATTTTTAAATCGCTAAACTCAATTGAAACTCAAAATCAAGTTAGTTGTCACTTATCAACAATCTGTCAAAATAAATTTATAACTCACGGAGAAGAAATGTACTGATTTTCAAAAATTTTAGTTAGTTTTAAAGGTAGATGTTTCGTAAAGGTTTTAAAATTGTATTATTATTATTATATGACTATTTATTTTTTTATTTTTTTTTGTTCCAGACTTCAACTACCAAAAATAAAAATTTTCAAAATTAATTCAAATGTATTTATTTTTCTTTCGATGTTTTCTTTGTTCTACCTAATATTCGACCCTAATTCGTACGCAAAACGTTAAATTTAACTGCTGAACGTTATAATAAAATATGAAATAGATTTATATTTATTTATTTCGTACTTCATATTTTCATAATTTCTGTCGGAATTCTAGTGGAATTAGGTTGGCTATCTGGCGAAAATATGTGATCAGTTGGCAACGCTGCCGTTTAGCCGTCTTGCGCCGCACCGCGCTTTTGCAACGCCATTACTGCCGCGTGGTGCTAGTGTCGAATTCAAAACGCGGTCAATATTTTGTACAGAGAGTAGTCGATCTATTTTGCCTAATCTATGCATGTCCTCACAAGTAATGCCAACGTTAGAGTAGTCAGTAAGTTTACTATCTTTTCTATGCATAATCCGCAGATTGTAATTATTTACAAAATGTTGGGTTATGTTTACAATAAATATTTTCTTTTGAATTTATATGAACAATTATAATTAATTTCAAATAATACACACATTTATATATGAAGTATGGTTCGGCTTAAAAACAGGTACGAATAAATTGCGCTTTACCCAGAAACTAAATTGTTATAATGTTAATTGCTAAATGTTATTTGATTAACTGTTGGGATTGTTTAACTAGCTTTCAAACTTATGGTCCCGTAACCGAGTGATTTTGTGTGTAATATCGAGCTTATTATGTACTTAATTTTAATTTTACAGTAAATAATGGTATATGGTTTGAGACACTGTAGTCATCTACAAGTGAATAGATTGGTGTGAAAGAATTTTGTTATGCTGTTGAGAATGCTCGATCGCCTACTCTATTGTGTATATTTAATCAAAATTGAAAACCCTTACAAATAATAATGTGTGATCCACAGAATGTTGTTTGTGAGTTGGCCATGCCTGCGGGAGAGAAACAGCAGTCATGTCTGAGATTAATTAATTTTTTTTAAATCTAATTTAAGGTGCGTTCGGGAAGGTTACTCCGTTCACTCTTTTAACTCCTAATGTACCTTCGGCGTTTGGCTATTGCTTTGGAGTTAAAGGAGCTCACTCCATAGCGTTCGTTTATTACCGGACGGAGTGAATAGAGTTGACTCCTTTAGCACCACCTCGGGAAGAGGGTGTCTCGGTGCAGGCATGCGCAAATGGTTTGTTTTTGTTTGATGCATCGTGCATTTTAAAACGTAATTATAAATTGTGATAACTATCTAAAAATATGTCAGTATCGTCTCAAACCCACGACGTTATTTTCAGCAAAGATAATAACGCGATAACCAATGATTACTTATTTACATCCAACAACAATTTGCATGGTTGATATAATGTTACCCAACATGTGGATTTGCTTATGCCAAACCTATCGCTACTGAACTAAAACCCAATTATCAGTAAAATATTAATTCCGTACAATTAACAGGCTGTTGCGTGCCGAAAACTTTCTAAATTGCTAAGGCAACATAATGTTACCATTCATTCTTAGGTATCCCACACTCTTGTATTTGTACACTTTATGCAATTTTGCTAAAAGGTCTTCAAACGTACTTGGAATTAAACGAAAATGCATTTGGAACTGTTTGTCGTCCATCATAGGGACAGTGTACTCTGAAAAATTATCCACCTTTTCAATTGTTGATTCCAATTCATCATCTGATGAATTATCATTGAAAAAGATAGTGTTTGCAAAGGTAATTAAAGCCATTGTTCTTGCTTGTTGCTCCATTTTTTAAGTAATTGTTTGGAAAATTTTCCCGGTCATAATACGTACTAAAGCGTTCGCGTATTACAATTGACACCCTTCACTCCGTGGTGTCACGTGATCACACTCTGCTCCAACTCCGCTCCGAATAGCCGAACGCACCTTTAATTGAACTAATCTAGTCTCATGATGTAATAATATGCGACATACCTCATTTATCTCACAGCCAACTCTGAAACAAAATTTTGTGGCTCACACATATAATTGAATATGCGGCAAACTAATGAGAGCAAGCATCTGAAGTAAAAAAGTTCAGTTATACACATGGAGTGAGGTTTTAATAAAAGGTCTTGCAATTGATGCCGTTTTATACAATTTGATTAACAAACACCATTACTGGTGTGCTCAATCGTCTTAAATTTTTAAAGACTTTACTGCATTATCGTACTTGGTTTATGTATACTGTTCAAAATATTAAATGGCCATATCATTTGTTCAGTTTTACTAGCAAGATTCAGTATGTTCCTATTATTAGTATTCGGAGCACATTTCATGTAAATTTCAACAGTTCCAATTATGAGAGAAATTAAGAGAATAGTCCATATACAGGGTGTCTCGTTTCAAGTGTGCCAAACGAAAACAGGAATTAGGTAATGTTATTCTGAACAGAAAAGTTCAAATAAACATATGTCCGATTTGTTGCCGTTTTTGAGACTTTTTTCCTTTCAATCAAAGGAATGCCCAACTTTTGGATAACTAAACACTCTGTTCAACTACGATTATTTTGGAATTTAGTGAAGAGTTGTTACTGATTTTTACTGGCCTATACAGCACTAGGGTTTTTGAGTATAGTTTGCAATTTTTAAGTTTGTCGCAACTGTTTTTGTATTTTTTCCTATCGACCGAAGGAATACCCAACTTTTGGATGATTATAATACATTTATTAACGGGACATCGCCCTTGAAAAATACAAAATAACTAAAATGTACATTTCTATGAAGTAAAGTAATCCTTATCTAAAAATATATAACATTATTTGGCTATATGCACCAGGTCGAGTGTGAACAAGTAAGACTTAAAAGCTACTAAGTTTTTAGAATATAAATTGAATCCCCTAAACACTTGAACTTTATTGACTAATTTTGATGGTCTTGTAAGTGGTTCATGAAGTCCATAGTTGGTACGGTGATGTGGAATATTAAATGCAGCCATACTACGCGTAGTTGGTCCGACAGTTCTAATATTAAAAGACAGGCCTGATATCAATTCCGAACACGAAATAAAGTTATTAACAATTTTAAAGATAAACACTAAGTCACCCACGTGACGCCTAAAGACTAATGATTGCATCTTAAGAGATACTGTTAAATTCGTATAGCTCAATGATTCTATTGGAATATGCATTCTGTAAGCAACAATTCTTAAGAATTTATTTTGAACTTAAATATTTTGAATTAGATATTCTTGATGTGGCGTCCAAACCATAGTAGCATATTCAAGTCGTGATCTTACCAATGAGCAGTACAATATTTTAATTGATTCCACAGACAAATCTTTCCCTGTTTTTATACACGTTCAATTACGATTATTTTGGAATTTAATGAAGAATTGTTGCCGATTTCTACTTATTTTAAAACTATAAAAATGATTTTAAAAAAATCTCACTTTTGACAGTTGAAAATTGTCATTTTTGGCACTTTTTATTTTTTTATCTAAAAATGTTACTCAATTTTTGGCTGTTTAAAACTGTAGTTTTTGGCAGTTGATAATGATCAAATTTTATGACTGAAAATTGTTATTTTTAATTGCCAGCGATGACCAGAAATAATGATTTTCAGCTACCAAATTGAGAATTTTTAACTGCCAAAATTAACATTGCTCAGAAGCCAAAAAAATAAATTTTCAACCACCAAAAATGATACTGCAAAAAAGACAATTTTAAACTGCAAAAAACTACAATTTCCAACTGTCAAAAATGAAAATATTCAACTGATAACATTAACCATTTGAACTGTCAGAAAATGCAATTTTTAACTACTAAAGATGATCGTTTGCAACTGCCGAGAAGGTCAATTTTAAAATGCCAAAATTGATTATTTTCAACAGGCAAAAACTATAAAAATTATATTAAGAAAATCTCACTTTTGACAGTTGAAGATAATTTTTTTTGGCTTCTGAAAATGTTTCTCAATTTTTGGAGTTTAAAACTGTAGTTTTTGGCAGTTGAAAATGATCCAATTTGATGACTGAAAATTGTTATTTTTAATTGCCAACGATGACCAGAAATAATGATTTTCAGCTACCAAATTAAGAATTTTTAACTGCCAAAATTGATATTGTTCAGAAGCCAAAAAAGTTAATTTTCAACTACCAAAAATGATGATTTTCTACTGCAAAAAAGACAATTTTAAACTGCAAAAAACTACAATTTCAACTGTCAAAAATGAAAATATTCAACTGATAACGATGACCATTTTAACTGTCAGAAAATGCAATTTTTAACGACTAAAGATGATATTTTGCAACTGCCAAAAAGGACAATTTCAAAATGCCAAAATTAATCATTTTCAACAGGCAAAAACTAGTTTCAAAATGCCAAAAATTGAGAAAAATTTTCAGGAGCAAAAAATAAATTCAAAAATGACAATTTTTAACTGCCAATTTTTTCAAAAACTTTTTATTTTAATTTGCTTCAAACTTTTTCAAGGAAAAATTTTCCATTTTTAAAAAGTAATGACTTTTTTTATGAATAAACATGTCCTTATTTTTTTGCTTGCTCACTTTTTTCTTCCAGACATACTTTTGACTTTGTACAAAAGAGTCATCTTTCCTTTTTTTGCTGAGGCAACTCACCAAAAAAGAATCTCTGGTGTACACCAGTACACCAGTACTTTCCAACGCCTGACCCCAGAACTTAAATTGACAGCCCTATCCCCTTCTCTTCCAAAAAATGACTTTATAAAAATGTAACAATGAGTACAAACCAATTACGTCACCTTTCTGTGTCGACGTGGCTCTAATTTTATTTACACACTACTACACTGCACTGTAATTTTTCTTGCAGATATTTTCTCATTGAAGTAAATGAACATGAGAAATCCAAAGACGCTCCGCTCGTCCTCAGCGCAAACAGTTTATTCAACGCAATCCTAGAAGCAGTAACGATGCTGCACGGAGATTTCGGGTTGGCTGCAATTCGGTCGGGTTTCCTAGCAAAGTATTGCAACGATTTAACCAGAATAGCCATAATCAGAGTAAGACATGGCCCTCATAGACTCGTCGCTAGTTCCATGCCGTTCATCACCTCGATCGGGGAGAAGAAGGCCTGTATCAGAACTTTATACACGGGCGCCACAATTAAGCAGTGCTTGAATTTCTTGATAGCACATCAGCAAAGGAGGTACGACGAGGCTTGTTTAAATTTGAGAACCGATGAGGAGAAATTGGCTTTAAAGGATTTGATTATGAATGTCGATAAGGCTATGGAAATGCGTTAAATGTTGTTTTGTGTTGATGTAAAAATAATAAAATTTGTACTTTTTAAAAAGATTTGCATTAATTCATTGCTTTAAATCTGAATGTTTGATTTCGTGTAGTTGAATTGAATGTAAAATCGATAAATACCAAACATTCATAAAATCTACAAAAATATCTATAGACTAAAAAACGAATTCATGATTATTTTCTTGCTAAACTAAAAAAAAATTTAAATACCATGTCATTGTTTTTCAGAAATACATTAATATATTTTTTTAATCCTAGTAAATTGGCCATATTTTGACGCTGCAATTAACAAAATCGAACATTATGTTCAGAAGAACTGCAAATTTGAAAAATACAATTCACATTTTCGAGACACACGACTCAAAAAACGTGAGTTTTTGATGTTTTTGGGTCCGAAGATTTTTCATCATAAACTTGAGCCCCCGCCGAGTGTTGTGGTAAACACGGTCATTGTACCATCTTCCTTTGCCGTGCAGAAGAAGGCAATAAGTAGTGGTCGCTGTTTCTCCCCGTACTGTTCGAAAATTATTTTCTATTTTTTAAAAAGGCACTCGAGTTCCGACAACCATTAAAACATTAGCTCATTTTTAAACATCATTTTATTTCAATCGACTGTGATGTATATATTGCGTTCCTAATTGGATATCCAAATAAGTCCTCTTATTTGCCAGTGAGATAGCTAATTAAAATTAAACACATCATTTACGTATTTACAAAAGTAAAATAAGCACATTTAAATATTTCTTATCGCATTAGATCTCTGTACAATTTTTGATGTTCCAACATCTTTAAAAACACGGCATATTTCTTATCGTGATACTCCATCACCTTCCCGTTGGGGTTAACCACAGATCCACGTCCTCCCATGGAAGTAATCGCTTCCTTCATGCTTCGAAAATGTTGCGCAGCACAAGCGCCCAAAATTGCTGCACCCAGGAGCACCGATTCGTTCTCATCAGGGCACACAACCGGAAGATTGGCAATGTCCGCTTGCGATTGTATAAAAAGAGGATTCTTGCTTAAGCCACCGCAAATCAATATGGATTTAAACGAGACGTGTCCGGAGGATTTTAATGTGTCTAAAATATGACGTGTCCCATACTGAAACAAGGATGTGCGATTAATAAGGTGTGTATATGTGTTTTTGGATACTTACCGATAAGGCTTGTACAGAAGCTAAATATAACAAAGCTAAATCTTCTTCGCTGGAAGAAAGTGTGATGCCACAAATCTAAAATTATTTAAGAGTATTAATGCAGGCTATAAATTTATAACTGTTTCACTTACAGCTCCTTTTAAAGTAGGGTCGGCAACTGGAGATCTATTTCCATGAAAGTCTGGCCACATGTGCAAATCGTTGGTTATAAAATCGACAAATTCGTGGCCATTATTTTTAGCGATATTCATCAATAATATGTTGAGGTATTGTTGTATGTGCCTAAAATCAAAACTTACAATATGAGTTTTATGCAAGGAAACATTATATTGTAGATTAACTTGTTTAGTTCTAATAAAAATTTCATATTTAATTACTTCTTAGAATATCTTTTTATTTTGAGACGCATTGAAGTGCAGGAATATCCATAAAAATAAGTGTTACACCATGCACCTTTGAATTTAGTTTTAAGAAAGCAGACTGTCACAATTTCGTTGACCACCTAAACCTGTGTCGTTAGTAGAAGAAAAAAAACTAACAATAAATAATTCATGTGTAACAAAGTAAAGGGATAATTTCTGATGTGTTACCATATCGTCCCAATAAAATTAGAATTGGGTAACTCGAAAAAATGTCAAATTTCAGATATCTACATTTTCCAACCAAGACCATACCCACATTATACTAAAACTAGGAATGTCTAATGTTGATAGAATAGTGTCCAGTCGCTGCTAAGAAAGAAGTAGGTAACTAAAACTCCATTCATTCGTTTTATAATAATGATTAAAACGTGATTTTCTCAGAATGCTAAAATTATGAGTAACCTCCTTCTAATTTTATGGGGACGATTTGGTAAAAAAAACTTAATAAGTAAATACAAATTATTATAATTACATATTGTCCTCCAATTTAGCACGTATTTTGCTGGTTGCAGGATGAGTATCAATTACAAAATCAATCAATTTTCCAGTTACACTTTGCCCACCTTCATTCAGCCACATCCCCGGCACCATTGCACTAAAATAAGGTCCCCAAACGCCCTCGCAGAAAATCGGCCCTTCAGAAACCGCCATGTGACATGTGGAAGTTCCGCAGATTAAACCTGAAAAACTTTCAAATAATACACTTCTTTTCCTTCAATAGATCAAACACACTTAATCTTGAGTTGAAACTGGAATCTATATTTGCAACGGAACAACCGATCAGTCCCAGTCCTCCGGAATGTGCATCAATTATACTGGTGCCAACCGGTGTACCAGCCAATAGTCCTAATTCTTCTGCTACGTTTTTTGATAATCCGTTACCTACCGGTGTTCCTGGTGGGTTTACAGTATTTCCGATTTTTTTGGTATTGTCGTGCATTAAGTCTTCTAATCCGATTTCGGTAAAGTAGGACTTGTTCCATTGCATAGAACCGTCTTCGCATACTTCATAAGTCCATTTGCATACCAAGGAGCAGAGAGATCTGCATATGAAAATTGTTTAATAATTAATTGGTATTATACAAGATTCTTGAGAAGCTAAAGCGATTAAATCATGTTTAAAGGATAACTAGATGTAGTTAAGTAAAAAATAAACAAAGACAGTCTATAACAGTGATTCCCGGCGCCCTTGCTGTCAAATTCTAGGGGCTAGGAGGGGCGGCATTACAAAAAAACTGGTTTGGTTTTGTTTTATGCAAATCGGCTCAACAGTTTTTTAGCTGGATTTCTTTTAACGATGTCATTCTCTATATTGACCAGTGACATGAAGCATTGTGCCGTCTGAGTGACGTTGTTATCCGCTTCTTGGCAGAAAAAATTCTCGCGCAGCCAGCGGAACTCAGTGGAAGTACTATTGCTGCTTGGTTTATATAAGTTAGGGCAGTACTTTTTTTCAATATGCTTTCGCAATTTTTCAGCATTTATTTCGTCATTTTTAAATTGTAGAATGTTTTTCATGACCATCGCTTCAGCTTGTAATGCTGAAGTATCAATTATTATTCATATCTAATTTCAAAAATGCGTCAACTGCCCGAGCTAACGGTAAATTTTCAAATTGGCGTTTTAGGTTCACAATGGGGCGCGCTAGGACCAACCTGGGGTTTTAGACCAAAGGTGGCCCGGTGGCTCTACACTGCAATTGTCAGACCAGCTCTGACATACGGAGCGATAACCTGGTGGCCGAGAACTAACCAATCGCTAACCAGGAAGAAGCTAAACCACCTACAACGATTGGCATGCCTGGCTATGATGGATGTAATGCGCACAACACCCACGGCTGCAATCGAAACTCTACTGAACCTGACGCTCCTTCACATACATGTAAGGGAGGTGGCAGTATGCACAGCCTTAAGACTAAAGGCAAATGGCACGTGGAGCCCGACAGCAAACGGTGTGAGACATGGAAGAATACTGAGAGCGGCAATACGAAATAAAAGATCAGATTGATGATAAACCAGAAATTACCGTTTATACCGTCGGGGCTAAGAATCATGAAGACGTAGGGGCAGGCATTTACTGCCAGGAACTTGACCTCAGACTCAGCATCCCCCTAGGTAGGAATGTGACAATTATTCAAACGGAACTTTTCGGGATATTTGAAGGTACTCGGAAATTATCGGAACTGGCAGTCTCAAACAAATCCATTTTGTTCCTCACTGACAGCAAATCAAGCATAGCACCAAGGGTGGCCAGCAGCATAATGCTGGAGTGCAAGCAAGCTCTAGACAAACTCGCCGCAACCAACAGAGTCACAATATCCTGGATTAAGGGACATTCAAATAATGAAGGGAACGACTGGCTAGCCAAAAGGGCTGTCCCGAAAAGGGAAGGCTCTAAGGCTTTGCCACTGGCACCACTCACTATCTCCCAAATACTTAAAGGAAACTCCCTTGAAGAACACAAAAAGGAATGGCTGCAAACTGACAAGTATGTGGTCACCAAAAAAATCATCCACTCACCAACACCGAAGCTGAGCAGGAAATACATTGAATTACTAAGAAGCAGTTTGCGACTGCTAATCGGTACCCTTACTGGACACTGCAAACTAAACAAGCACCTCCATAACATAGGGGCGGTAAAAGTTCCCTATGTCGGAAATTCGAGCAAGAAGAGGAGACCCTAAGACACATCCTGTGTGAATGTGAGTCACTCAAACAACTCAGGTGGTCCGTATTCGGAAAGAAGTGACCAGATTGGTTACAACTGGGCAACACTCCACACGGCCAACTACATGACTTCACAAAAAGTTTAGGTTGGCTTGAGTTGGGCTCAGGAGGTGGCACAAAGGACCAACGAATGGTCTAAGTGCTACGACTATTTGGTCGCCCTCCACAAACATCAGATTCAGAATGGTATTAACAACTACTTGGTAGTAATTTTTGATCTTCCAGTGATCTGGTTGTGTATAGACCGGCAAATTTAATGTATTGCTTGTGCCCATAGTTGACTCAGTCCTTTTGCTATTTCATAAGGTGTTGACGAACATCCCTAACTGTAAAAGACGATAGGACACATACATTTGACTGCATTCAGAGTGAGGCGATGATTCTGAGTGTTTTTTTAACGCCTCTGCAAGTTTTGGACGAGAACTACCTTAACCTTTTCTGGTTATGGCACCAGGCTTTCTGGAGGGAAGGAGGCGTACCCACCCCTGTCCTCTCCTGCCTACGCCAATGCCAGTATCCCTAAACGGACGCTAAAATGTGCACCATCGCATCCTGGTTGCCGCTTTAGCAAATGGGCGGCCCGTCCAGTTTCCCTCAAAAAGCGAATGCCGTCCCCCAATGCCCTGTGTCTCAGGAGTCACCGCCGTAGCTGAGAAAAGTCGGCCAGGTCGCTTAAAACCAGGGACTATTAGGCCGTGTTCTCACTAAAAGCAACTGACAACGGCAACACAACTGCATGCGACCGCAACTTCAATTGAGTTGCTATTGTGTTCTTACTGAAATCAACTGTTTTGAAGTCTCTTGTTTCGATAGTCGTGAACAAAATCTCGTCCTCGTCTGACGAAGATATAGCCGCTGCATACGTGCTATTGAAAAAGCGAAAAAAGAAATACCGAAAATTTTACAATAAATTTGGGACATAATTCCTACAAAGTAGCACAGGAATTGAATAATGATCCTGTTGAATTCCATGGATTTTATCGTATGAGCAAAGACACCTTTAAAATTCTCCCCAGGCTTTTTCTTTGAGGTCGACTCGTGTATATGATGGCTTTGTCACATCATATAAACATGTGTGTGCTTCTACAAGAGCCACAAAATTGAAAGATTTTGCTGTCTCGTCCGACATGATACATCAGTTCTTGGCAACTGTAGATCGCAACTGGCGACGGCGACGCGGAATGCAGCACTGCCGGCAACCAGTTAGCAACTAGTTGCGTTGCAGTTGAGTCGCCTTCAGTAGGTGGGAACACGTGTATTTAAACATTAGCGCTGCGTCGCGTTGCTGTTGCGTTGCAATTACGTTGCAGTCGCCGGTTGCTTTTGGTGTGAACAAGCCCTAAAGCATCAGCAACGAGCGTCACTATTACTCAGCCCACCGGCCAGACAACACAATTAGTGGCCTCCTCCGAGCCTTCATCATATCGATCAAAACCGAAAAACACCACCAGGAGCGCAACCTAAGATCATAAAACCTTGACAACGAGCGCCGCCAGTGCTAAACCCAACAGCATGATGACAACTCCGTCAGCCACACACCCGACCAGCGAAAAGGGACATTCCTGTCCCCAATTCCAGTCCGTCCAACTAAACCAATGACAACGATGGCCCGTGCAGACTGTTACATACCGCCGAAATTCTATCTCTCGTAAAATATTCCCACTATCTAAAGAATTCCGCGAGTACCGATCAAAGACTACAAGAAAATGATGCTGCCGAACAACATCTATTGCCAGTGGCGGATTGGCTAAAGAAACCGCCACTGACATGAAGGGCATGTGACGGGCCCAAAGTCCCTATTAATATTAAACTCACCTAAGGATTGGGTTATCGCCACTATAAGGGCCCGCTGCTAAGCAGCGCTTCCGTTGGCAAAGGCTGTACGCATATGGGAGTGTTCACACGCAGCCACCACCACTAAATAGCAGCGCTTCCGACGGTTCGAGCAGTTGACTCCGCCGCTAGTGGCAGCCACAAAAAGTAGCGCGTGTCTTGGCGAAAGCGGGAATTGCATTGAATTCGAGTCGAACGTTCACACGCCGCTTCTATTTTAGCAGCGCCGCTAACGCGCGTCTGTGGTGCTACTAACGCCGGACGAAAACGCGCCGAACGCACTAACCAGCGTAGCCAATCCTACCGGAATGTCGGTATTTCTACCGATTAATACACATTATTAATTTGTATTAAAGAAAATACTTGTTACAACTTTCCTGTGGAGCCAGAATTATTTTTTATGGTACGAATTGTGTATATAATTTTTCGCCAACTACCTACATTTTGAATAGTCAGATACCGATTTTAACTCTCACTGGGTTAGCAACACTGCCATTGCCATCAGTCTCTGTATGAATGTGAATGGTGCTGGTCGAAGGAGAAGCATCGTCAGAAGTAAATCGCGTTCCACATCCATGTCCACGGCAACACTGTAATGGCTGTTTTGTGCAAATATCTGTGTAAAGAAGCGCTTCTAACGTACGTTAGTAGCGCTACTAACGCCGAACGGTGGCGCGTTCGCAGCGCTACTAACGTCCGTCGGTGGCGCTTCTAAAAGTGGCCCGTGTGAACGGGCGCTAAGAAAGGCACACCGGATTGAGCTGGCCATCTCCGTCTGCTCCGTTCCACTGTCATCGCTTCCATTTCATGAAGTACCCGTGTCCAACAGCGACACGTGCGCGAAACCAAATGAGACGCCCGCACACCGTACAAACAATAACACAAAATCCATTACTTGCAGCCCCAGTGACCACCGAAATCACAATGCAGAACAAAGCCGCAGCGCACTCAACCGACGCTATCCACGAACAAACAGTTTTCATCAATCTGTTCTCAGATCGCCGTGCAGAGATGACCAGGCCCTCCAACTTCACTATGAAAAAATTATGCGGCAGCATAATGATTCCTTCGTGTAGCACGCACCCTAGGAAAAGTCATTAATAAATAACATTAACCGAAGGAATTGTGGAGTCGCCGAGTCAACGGGAACAATGGTGTAGGTGAACTGGTGAAGTAATAAGGACACAAAAAAAGGAATACATTAGGATAAATGGAGATCCACGTCATCAGAGATGTGATGCGGCAGCATTACCAGGGAGATATAAAAAATCTGTTTTTTTTTGTATCATGTTAGAGAACACATTATCTTGTGCGTTCAATTAAATACAAGGGTTCTACTCAATTGATACTAGTTGTGGGGGTTGCGTTGCGTAGTTCGTTGGATCCAAGAGAATTCGATGTGGTCGTAACAGTTTATTTACAGAATACGAATATATACAGGTACAGATAACTAAGGTTATCGCGACGCGGATTCCGCGGGCGCTGCCGCGAACTGAAAATCGGCGCGGGTCCTGTGGGTGCACGGTCGTCGGGTTTACTCCGGTGTACAGGACCTCAGTCGTCGTGGTGTCCTATACGTGGGGGTCCTCGTCGTCGATGGTGGCAGCAGTTCGCTCTGGGCCTCGCCTCCGTGGTGTCGATGGGATTGGTGATAATAGCCTCGGGTGGTCCACGCAGTAGCGTCGTACTCTTCTACTGACGTGGCGTCGACTCCGGCGTGATGTGCTCCGGGTCTGATGCTGCCGGACCGGAAGGCGTAGCATCGGATGCCGTGGGGAGCTTGTCGTAGCGTGCCTTGGTGAGCTCGTGTGTTTAGATACGTGCCTTGGTGAGCTCGCTTGTCAGACTATCTTACCGACTGTACAGCCACAACCGTCGTGCGAGCGTAGGGCGCGCCCTCTGTTCAGGTTGCGGGCGCCCCTTTTCCTTTGGTGGGGGATCGTACGTAGCGAGTGCCGCTGGTGAAGAGTCACCCTAGTGGCGAGCGTCTTTCGCGCGCCCGGGCGCGGATCGCCACACTAGTTTAATCGAATTTGTAAGAGTACATGATTCATCCTGCGGCATAATAATAATTAAATTCTACCTTATCGGGTAACGACGGTAGTCCAAATAAAATATACAACAGAAACAACCTCAAGGAATATAAGCAAGCAACGTTACAGAATCATAAACTTGTGCAGCTGGGCAAATAAGAAGGTGCTAATACAAAACTTTTTATCAACCTGCAACCTAGACATTCTAGCCGCTCAGGAGACTGTCCTCAAACCAACCGACCGGAGCAGCATATAATGATATAATCGGTGACAACCCGCGGTGGAGAGGAGCATCACTACAATGCCGCCACAACATCGTAAACATTCATATCTGCCGAAAAACATATATGTTCATTAAAAAAAGCCTCAAGTGTGCCATGATTTCTTATTTTTTAAAAATTAAGTTGGCACATGTTAGGAATTGACACAAAACGTCAGATCGTTCTAAAACTCACAATTATTCCGTGGTCACAATGGTCTACAGCAACCAGCAAACACGTTTCTAGTTGAAAGTTATTTCCGAAATGGGACTAAAGTGGACGGAAATTGGGTGTATTCATTCGACGCACCTATGGCAGAGTTTCAGAAAGAATTTCCTAACGTTTTCATTATTTATGATGAATTTAAAAATACCTTATCACGATCTATTATTTCATGAAACGGGCAGTATTCTCCGTAAACCAGGAAGTGGTACACCAATCAAATGTACTCAGGATGCTATTAACACAGCCCAAGAAATTTTGGAAGGTGAACCTACGTCTTCTCTGCGTCGTTTATCACAACAAAATAATTTATCGGTAGGAACATGCCGCAAGTAACATAACTTCAATTTGTGCTACCAACTTAAATTTAAAAAAAATAAAAAATCATGGCACACTTGAGGTTTTTTTTAATGAACATTCTTTACATACAGTGTATTCATCCAATCGGCCCGTTCTCGACGCTCCTCCAAAGCTAAATTTCTGCAGAGCACCGTGCCAACATTTCAGGCGACCTAAACGCCAGCCGTTAAACTCACCCGGAAATAACAGAAGAGACCCCGAATATACTAACCGGGACCCTGCTCAATAGGATACCTATACCCTATTGGAGAAATAGGAAGAGCTACGGAATGCGCGTGGAATGTACCGATGGTCATTACCAATGGCGCATCATAAATTCAGTAATATCATTTTAATTATTAATAAAATATTAAGTATTTTTTTGAGTATCACAATATATAATTAAACTTAAAACATATTTAAATATGTTTATGGTTTAAATTATTTGTAAATAATGGACATAAACGACAAACTTTATAGTTCCCGTTTCGAAAGACGTCTACGTTCATGGACAAGCGGAGCGATAACTTTTGACTGAGTGGTACAGTGGTCGGGCCATGTGTTCAGCGAGATAGGAACGAACTATCACAAAAAATATATTGGTCCACAGCTTATACCCTCGAACACACGGTGAACAGAGCGGCCCATTGAAAATAACATGCCAAAAAAAATTATTTTCTATTTCATCGCTGCGCTCACCATTTTAAAGGCGCATACTATTTACATCCTTTAAATTCCATAGCTCTCTGTATTTATCCAATAGACTATAGCAACTCCCTAACATACATGAAAGAACAAAATTCATCTACCATAGACTACATATTAATAACCACATCACTGCTACTACAATTCCCGAAGAAGGCTACACACGGCTCGGAAAACGGTGTCACCAAGCTTCGTAGTACCTCGCAGTGGAGGATACCAAAAACGCCGACTGGAGGTGAATAACTTATGAGCAACTCGACTCAAAGAGTCAACTCTTAGAAATGCGTCGAGAGTAAAGTGACTCGTGTGTAAATTTCCCGACTCATGTTTTTTTTTGCTCATGACCCGACTCTACAATTATGAGTCGAGTGTTTGATATTACTAGTCGACTTTGAGTCATGAGCCGACCCGGGGTCGTCTCTTTTCTTTACTGAGGCAGGTCACAAAAAAGAGACATTTCGCCCACTTCTATTCTCCATCTTCGCGTCTGGATTTATTTTGAAAGATAATCCTGCTCTGTCTCTTCCGCCTTCCTTCTCAGGTCATCTCTCACCTCCAGCCTGTCTACTTCTTGGCAATGCCACTGATTTGCTGTCTCCTCGTCTTGCTCGTATTCATACTGTCCTTCCGCTTCCCGCAGTAGGCGGTCATATTATCACATCAGATATAAATAGTAATTGTACGTCGTTGCTGATGCCCGATTTCCTCCTTTACCGACTCTACTATTATTAGACCGGAGATCTGGATGTTGCTGGTTCGATCCCTGTCGGTGGCATGTTCACGCTTTTGATCCTGTTATATACGAACAATTTCAACCATTATTTGTTAACAAATAATATTCATTCTATTATATTTAAAACTCGTAAATTGAGAAATTTCATATATCTTGTGTTCTTTCCCGTGGCGTCGATGTTCCATCCCATCGTCTCTGCCACTACTTCCCCTTTTCGCTTTTTTGCTTTTGTCTTCGGCAGTTCTTCCTTGATAATTTCAGCGTCCTCGTCTGCCGCACCTCTGGCTGCCTCGTCTGCCATTACCCTCAGCGTTTGCGTAGCCTTTAGTTAACCATAGCACGACATGGTTTCCCTCTGCTCGTGCTTCCACATGCATATTCAGAACGCATTCCCCTCCAACCAAGGCGGCGCGCGGCCTTGCATTCCGAATTTTCTGCGCTCATTACGATTTCGCAGGCATTATCCTAACATTTTAAATGACGAGTCAGAGTTTAGATTTAGGATTAATTAAACATTCTTGTTGAGCTTGAAATTACATGGCTCCTTGGCCCTACATTACGAGCCACCCCTGGTTGTAATCGTGCTTTGTGTTAATAAATAATCATTTAAAAATAAACAATTAAATTAATAAATAAAGCCACTACAGGTAGATCGTTTGCAGCATTTCTGGCGATGTACCCCACGTTTTTCCTGCGATTATGAAGAGTTTATTTCCTGCCCCTGGTATTTTTGATGCACTTCAGTCCTTCATCCAGGTATTTTATGTGATGTGACAAACTAATTTTCGATTCTGATTTCTGATCATCATAGCCGCAGGCTATGAACATCACTCGCACTTCATCCACGTCTTCAATCTTCCTGACCGGTACTACCCGGTCGTCCTACTGACGGCATATGCCTGAGCGTACAGTACGGGGTCAGCCGAGGTATTAGTTCGCCTTTCGTTTCTGGCCGGTTTCGCAGTAGCATTGAAGGTATGATGGGGACGAGCAACACCTTGCGCCATTCCACATACAGAGTTTGTTCAGTAGAGTAGAGTAGAGAAAAATTGAAATAACCCAACTCGAGCTCGGCCGATAGGTACAATTGGTTTCTTAAACGTAAATAAGTTTTTCGCCTGCCTCTACCGAAACCATATATTTCGGCCATAAAAATCGAGCTGAGACTACGATTTAGCGTATCTAGGGCCGAAAAAATAATACGCATAATCTAGACAACCTTCCGCGGAATATGAGTAGGCTATGCAAAAATCTGACAGTGACAGTTCAATGGTGCGCGATATAAAATTTTCTCCACGACCACCATAGAATTTAACCATTCTGAAATCAATTTTGATCATAGAACGTACACATTCTCACTCTTGTTACGGAACTGCGCTTATGCGTTTTACATGTAATTCATTCCATAACAAGGTATAGAATGAATATTCTCACATCGTTTCGAATAAAACAATTAGCCTTGGATATCACAATTGTCAAAATACTGTAAACATAACCACAAACTTGATAATAAAACGTAAGTTCTTTGTGTTCATTATTGTATTAGTCTATTTTATCTGGTCGAGGAGAAAGTATAGTCTGATACTCGGTAAGAATGGAAATTCAGATGCTCGTGGTTCCTCGCGCTCGAAATATTCGACTCGCATCGAATTTTCATTCTAACCTTGTTACAGAATATACTATTCTGAAATACTGTTTTTACTTAAGGCAGGCGAAAAAATATCGTGTGTAACTCATGCCGAAATGCTTTAGCCACCCTTCATTTTTAGCAGCGGCGGGTTGCTAAAGCCTATTTTCGTAATAGATAGTAATACATACATAGTAATACATACTATCAATTTCTATCGGATAAAAACGATGCGGATGCTAATAATTTGTCTACTAATGAATCTAATTATGGCAACAGTGCATCGAACTCGCACAAGGTTGTGCAGAAATCGGCTCAGCAACTAGAATCGAACGCGATAGTGGACAACCATAAAAAGCCTGTCGCAGATAACTCCATACAGGACCGGAATAAATATAGAAATATTAACAGCCAAAATAACACCGAAAATACAGAAACCCAAATGAATGAATGGCAATTCCCAAAAACAAGAAAAAGAAATAACAGGATGGATACAATCTACGGAAGTGCATCACCGGACGTTCCAATTAAAGGTGCCATAAAATATGCACACTTGCATGTTTATAGGCTTGATCCCAATTTATCTGAAGAAGATCTTACGAGTTATTTAAAATCCAGAGATTTCATACATGTGAAATGCATTAAGATGACTTCTAAGTTTCCTGAAGAATACTCCTCTTTTAAGGTATCAGTCCCCATAACAGACCTGGAGAGAATCAAAGAGCCACAAATTTGGCCGGAGTATGTTTGCCTGAATACTTTTTTAGCAAGACTACATCGGAAAAAAACCGAGTCATAATTAGTAACACCGTTAATTACAATATTTTGCACCATAACGTTCAATGCCTATCAAATTGTGTAAATCAATTAATCTGTTTAATAGAAGAAATTAGAAATATTTCTGTTTTATGCCTAACTGAACATTGGCAAACGAATGATCAATTGGATGTGATAAATTTGAAGAACTTCAATCTGGTTTCGAAATACTGTCGCCCTCCTGGAGAACATGGTGGAAGTGCAATATATATCTCATCGAACTTTCATGGAAAGCCCATAAAAAAACTAAATCGTTTGGCGTGCGCTAGAGTGTTTGAATGTTGTAGTGCCGAAATTAAACTCGACAATAAAAATTCAGTTGTAAT
Organism: Ocypus olens; assembly: GCA_910593695.2. NCBI lineage: Eukaryota > Metazoa > Arthropoda > Insecta > Coleoptera > Staphylinidae > Ocypus > Ocypus olens. The sequence continues at coordinate 12,367,143 of OU343053.1, read as the reverse complement.
ATTATGTATCTATAGGCCGCCAGATTATGAGTTAACGAATTTCAATTTATTCCTGGAGAAATTAAATGCTGCTATGGTTATATTAGGCGAATCTGGTAAGACATTTTTTATAGTGGGTGATTTAAATGTGGATATCTTAAAAACTAATACGCAGAGCAATCAACTAAAAGATCTTGTAAATTCTTTTAATCTTAATTTCTTAATAAACAGCCCAACCAGAATCACTGATAAGTCGAAAACATGCATTGATCATATGATTTCCAATATACACTGGGAATATCAAACTCAAATTATATCTTCAGGTATCTCGGATCATGCAGCACAATGTTTAACATATAAAGTTCCTATTTTAACACCTATTAATAAAAATATTTACAAAATTAGAACTTACTCGGATGAATCTATACAAAGCTTTATTAACGACCTAAGTGATGAAAGGTTTTCAAATGTCTACGCGTCTTCAGATGTTAACAAAAAATATGAAAACTTCGCAAACACATTTTTAACTTATTTTAATAAACACTTTCCTTTAGTAAACAAAAAAGAGTACTCTAAGAAGAATAGCTACAATTTCAATTCGCCGAATATTATTTCATGTAAAAATGAAGTCATGTTGTTGCAAACTATTTCACAGTGCAGGCCAGAATTTGGTGAACAACTTAAATTGAAAAAACGTGAATATAGTCAACTATTAAAGCAGTCTAGAAGTTGTGAGGAGTGTAAAAAGTATACGTGTAATTAATCAACGTGTGAGAGGTATTAGCGATGTCCGACTAATCAAATTTCGTTTATTATCATAAAATTCCATTAATAGTTGCGCCCGTCTTTCAGAAAAGAGATAATGGGTTGTTATTGTCATTGTGTTTACATTGCACCAGCGCATTATGTATTTAGTGCACTATCGAAGAATGTGTATTTAAGCGGTTTTCTGAGCTACCTGTAGTAGCTAAGATGGGAATTCATAGCCAACACCTGTAAATAGTCAATTAAGTGATTATGTCTATAAATTAATTTCGTTTTCAATCTCAAGTCACTGGGTAATTGATTAAATAAATAATAGAATTATTTGGGCGAAGTAAACGCCTAAATTAAATAAAAATGGGAAAGGAGCAAATGTTGAACCAGATAAAAGCGATGTCGAATTGAACTCTGGATTCCCTTTGTCTTCGCAGGAAAATTCCTAAAGAAAACGGTGGGGACACAGAGGTTTCGTGGACAGTAACATGTAGATTTTCAGTCAGTTCTTGGAGAGTCTTACAGTTCAGTCAGTTCTTTGAGTTTTACAGTTGTTTTTGAGTTTTAGTCCGCGTACGGTACAGTTGCTCCTTTTTCCTAATGGGTGAGGTAATGTAAGGTGACAATGAGAGGTTTTGGCTAAATTCATTTATAATGTGTAAAGATTAATTTTCACTTGTGTTGTAATTATTCTTTTGTAAGATGTAACGTCAGATAATTGTCATGTTTGCTGAATTAGATTTTAATGTATCGATTGTGTTGTCCACTAAATGTATGTCAAGAGTAATGTTTGTTAAATTCTTTATTTCATTAATATATCACGTTTGTCATATCAATTGCCGTCGTTGTCATTTTGTATAGTACTTCATTGATATCCCGATCCCGTTACTCCTACGAACGTTAATCGCGAGTGCACGATTTTGCGTCGACGCCGAGATGCCAGTGAACCCGAACTGAGACAGCAGGAATAAAGGTAAGTAATGACTAAAAGCTTATTTTATTAGTGTTGTTAAGTCCAAGTCACGATTGCGAGTCAGGCGAACCCTTGGCTATATAATCTGGCAACCGCTCGACAGGTTATATAGCAACAATGTATGCAGGTGCCCGCTTGGTCAGATGTCAATTACAGGTTAGAGTAAAGGCGAGCACCACATATATTTTGGTGTCAGGTGTGGGGTTGCTTAATTAAGAGGTTAATTAAAGTAGAAGGTTGCTCAGGTGTGGGGTTGCTTAATTAAGAGGTTAATTAAAGTAGAAGGTTGCTCAAATGTGGGGTTGCTTAATTAAGAGGTTAATTAAAGTAGAAGGTTGCTCAAATGTGGGGTTGCTTAATTAAGAGGTTAATTAAAGTAGAAGGTTGCTCAAATGTGGGGTTGCTTAATTAAGAGGTTAATTAAAGTAGAAGGTTGCTCAAATGTGGGGTTGCTTAATTAAGAGGTTAATTAAAGTAGAAGGTTGCTCAAATGTGGGGTTGCTTAATTAAGAGGTTAATTAAAGTAGAAGGTTGCTCAAATGTGGGGTTGCTTTCATTATTAGGTTAATTAAAGTAGACGATTATTTAATTGTTAGGTTATATAATGGTGTGGTTGTTTAAATAATTGAGATGTTTAATTGCCACCGTAGTAGTTGTGAATTTTAATAAATTAATTAATGTTGAGATTGTTTTAATTTGGGTGTAAATGATTTTTTAGTACACCAAGTTGATTCAATTAAAAGGAGTTATTTACGTTTTAAAGTTGTTTGTTCCTAAGTAAATCCAAAAATGTTTCGTTTTTGTTTCGTCAATTTAAATTGTGAGGTTGATTAATTGTTAGTTTTTTTTTTGGCGTGGCTCTTTAATTAATTGAATTGTTTAATTACCACCGTAGTTGAAATTGTGAATTTTAATAAATTAACTATTGTTGAGATTGTTTTAATTTGGATGTAAATGAATTTTTAGTACTCCAAGTTGATTCAATTAGGAGGAGTTATTTTGTTTTAATGTTGTTTGTTCCTAAGCAAATCCAAACAGGGTTTCGTTTTTTTTTGTTTTGTTTTTTGTCAATTTAAATTGTGGGATTAAATTAAGTAGTGATCAAAGTTCTAGATATTCCGTGATTTACAGATTTTTTTTTATTATTCATTTTGTTTAATTTTGTTTTACATAAACATAGCAACACCTGACTCGTTTTATCACCTGATATAATCGTACTTGGATATTTATTAATCGTTGTTTGTGTTTTGTCTTCGTATTTTGAATTTATTTTTTTTCGTAACTTGATTTGTATTTGTGGACGTGTTTTAATTGCGAAATTGTAATTTTGTATTTTGATTTGTTTTGAGTTTGTGTTTTGTTGTGTATTTTGATTTCGATTTTGTATTTTGGATTTTACGAAATAATTAAGGATGGCAGCGAATCAAGCAATTTTGACGTCGTCGAACTCGGTTCCGACGTTCGACGGAACAGCGAATGTAAAATATTTTTTTGAATTGTTAGATGACATTGCGGCATTAACAGGTTGGACGGAAGAAGAAAAGGCGACAATAACTAGGATTAAATTGACAGGAAAGGCGCGACAATTATTGTCGGCGGAACCACAACTAAGAGTCGCGGATTATGCAGATTTAAGGGCAGCTCTCGAGAGTCGTTTCAAACTTTCCCTTAATTTAGGTGAGGCAGTTGAGAATTTTCACAGGTGCATACAAGAGGTAGGAGAGTCAGTCCAGGAGTTTGCAGCAAGATTGAAGGAGCTGGCGCACAGAGCGAACCCGGATCACGCTGCGTACCCAGATAAATTTCGGAGCGATTTGTTTTTGCGTTTTAAATTAGGGTTGAGATTGGAGTTGCAGCAGAGAGTTCTGTCTCTCCGACCCATGGACTTGGAGGATGCTATCGAGATGGCAGAGAATGAAGAGAAAATCGCTGAATTGGTCAGTAAGAATAGGATCAGGAATTTAGCTAGAGAGAACGTGACAGGAACAACAGGTGGTGAAGATATTAGTTATGGTAAGGACGGCAGCGGAAATTCCAGTACTAGGGATTGGAATAATCGAGGTCAAGGACGAGGACGAGGAAATGACAGGCAAACCAGGGATTGGAATAATCGAGGACGAGGACGAGGGAACGGTAGGCAGACCGGAAATCGGGACGAAGGTGCTAGGAATTTAAATTGTTTTAAGTGTGGAACACTAGGACATTTTGCAAACCAATGCAGGAAGATAATTTGTTATAATTGTAATCAACCAGGACATATGTCAAGAGAATGCAGAAATCCACGTAGACAGCAGAATTTAAACGGGAAGGAAGTCGCGGCGGAGCGCCGGACCGCGGCTTAGAACTAGATGAACAACAGGTAACGGCGACGAGAGGACATTCCCGCCTCACCACCCCTAATTATAAGGATTTGAGTAGTAATAGTATAAAAATTTGGATAGGTAATCGGATATTTAGGGCGATAATTGATTCAGGCGCAGCGACATCATTGATTCGACCTGGAATTGTATATAATATTGAGGAGAGTTTGAAACCCCGATTATGGAGCATTAGCGGCGAGAGAATTCACACACAGGGAGCAGTAAGGGTAGATATTGAATTATCGCAATTGAAACACATCGAGCATCGGTGTCATGTGACAGAAAACACGGATTTTGGAGCAGATTTATTACTTGGATTGGATTTTTTAGTGGCGAACCGTGTTGCAATAGATTGGGCAACGGGATTAATTTGGATCGATGGATCACAGGTGCGACTGGAAAATTGCGAAGAGGGAGATAAGCCGTTAGTTGCAGTCCACCGAATGGACAAAGGGAACGATGAATATTTCAAAAAAATTGTCGAGAAACTCGAAAACCTTAGTAGACGTCTCGATACGATGGAGACCATCTTCAACAACCGAATGAGTGGCGAAGTACCTGTTGCGGAAACCAAGGGCCCCGGTGGAAGCAAACGTGTGGAACTCTGTTCATCGGAACACAGAAGAGAATTTTCAGGTGGAGAGTACGTTGAAGCGGAACGCGAGGGGAGCGAGGATTTAATGAAAATCAGTCAGGACCAAGGAAGAAAAGGGCGTCAAGTGAAGAACGAGAGTAACACGTGCGGAGGATGGAGAGTGACCGAGGCAGAGGTCACCAAGGAAGGTGGAGTCAATCAGAAAGGAGTAAACCAAGGAGTAGGCCGAAAAAGGAACCAAGGTGGAGTAAGAGAGGAGCAATTAGAAATATGTGACTGCGAGGAAGAGTTAATGTCGGTTTTGATGAGAGAACCAAGTGTAAGGATCCTGGACCAGAGCGAGAGTGCCGGCAGGATAAAATCGATTCAACGAGAAGGGTGCTCGTCTGACCTAAGGGTGGCGGCGCCAAATCCAGTAGTGATTAAATCGGACGTGGAATTACCTCCATTTTCGGAAATTTTAATCCAAGGTGTCCTCAAGGGGAAGCTACCGGATAACGAGAATCTCATGATCGAGCCTAGTGGAGAGGTACCAGCGGGCGTACTGGTAGCAAGAGTTTATTGTCAGGTAGACAAAGAGGTTCCAATCAGGTTGATAAATACGACGGGACAAAAGGTGCAATTAAGGAGTAAAACGCACGTAGGTAACGGATATGAGGCGATAGAAAGACAACAGGACGGAGATTGCAGACAAGGAGGATCAACAGTTAGAGAGAGAGAGAGAATTGCAGAAGAAATTTTAACATTAAATCCGGCAAAGGCGGGATCTAACGAGATAAGGGAAGTACTGATGGAATTCGCAGATATTTTTACGAGGCCGGATCAGAAGTTGACGCACACGACGCGTACCAAACACAGAATAATCACCGAGGGAAATACACACCCGATAGCGAGAAGACCATACCGTGTACCCTTTTCCAAACGGGGTGAATTAAATCAACAAATCGACAAGATGTTAGATGAAGGGATAATAGTGGAATCTCAGAGCCCGTGGTCGGCACCAATAGTTTTAGTCGAGAAGAAGACACACGTAGGTGAGAAGCCGGAATTACGAGTTTGTATTGATTACCGAGGGTTAAATGCAATTACGAAACCAGATTATTTTCCGCTACCTCACATTCAGGATACGATAGACCAACTGTCAGGAGCTAAATTATTTTCCACCATGGATCTAACAAGTGGTTATCATCAAATCGAGATTGAAGAAGAGGACCAAGAAAAAACGGGATTTTCAACTCCAACAGGACATTATCATTTCACCAAGATGCCGTTTGGGCTGTCCAATGCGCCAAGTACATGGCAACGGCTAATGTATGCAGTTTTATCAGGACTAACAGGAGTCACGTGTCTAGTCTACCTGGATGATATTATCGTATTTTCGGATGGAAGCATCGTGCAACATGTGAGCCGTTTAAGAGATGTTTTTATTAGACTTAGAGAAAATAATTTGAAGCTAAAACCAACGAAATGCAAATTCTTACAAAGAGAGGTAAAATATTTAGGACACATAATATCAGAACATGGTTGTCAAGCAGATCCACAGAAAACCGAAGTTATAAAAAAGTATCCCGTACCAAGAACAGTTAAAGAAATCAGAGCATTCATCGGATTAGCAGGTTTTTATAGAAAATTTGTACCTAGTTTCTCGGAGATAGCGAGACCTTTGACCCAGCTTACCAAGAAAGATGTAAAGTTCGTATGGACCGAAAAAACAGAAGAAGCATTTCAGAAATTGAAACAAGCACTAACAGCACCTCCAATTTTGAAGTACCCCGATTTCAATAGAGAATTTATTCTAGTAACAGACGCAAGTGGAGTGGCGATAGGTGGTATTTTATGTCAAAAATACGGAGACACAGAACACCCGGTAAGCTACGCAAGCAGAACACTAAACAAGGCTGAGCAGAATTATTCGACAATTGAAAAGGAAGCGTTGGCGGTAGTATGGGGGATTAAACATTTTAGAGAATATCTAACAGGAGTAACATTTAAAGTATATACGGACCACCGCAGTTTGAGGTATTTGTTTTCATTGAAGGATCAAAGCAGCAGGTTATCTAAGTGGTCATTGAGCCTCATGGAACATAGCTTCACCATTGAATATCGACCAGGACGTCTTAACACCAACGCAGATGCTTTGACAAGATTGAGAAGCGATACGATGGATAAAAGGATTGAGGATTACGCTGTCAGACAAATTGTGAACAACGAAGGAGGAGATAATGATCCAAAATTATTAATTACTTCTATTTACGACCTAAATGAATTAGTAAAAGCACAGCAAACCGATGAGTACGTAAGGCAAATATCAACAAAATTAGGCGAATGTACGGATTTTTTCAAAGACGGTAGGGGATTGTTATACAAACGAAGAGATGAAAATCAAAGGGACGACAGATTGGTGTTGCCTCGAAAGTTAATTAAACAAGTTTTGAAGATGTACCACGATGCGCCGTTTAGTTGTCATCCAGGTGAGAAACGAATGTTGATTAACATTAAACGAGAATTTTATTGGAAGAATTTAAACAAGGATGTCAAACAATACTGCAAGGAATGCCAGTCGTGTGCGATGAGGAAGAGTAACTATATACCACCAGCGGAGATGCAACATATGAGCGTACAATCAGGTGCATGGGGAAGGATTTCACTCGACTTAGTGGGACCATTGAATCGAACTCGAAACGGGAACAGATACATTTTGACATGTATGGATTTTTTGACACGGTACCCCGAGCTAATTCCAATACCCGATATTTCAGCAGAGACAGTTGCAAAAGCATTTGTAACGAACATTATATGCAGACACGGAACACCTAGGCAAATTTTAACAGATTGTGGTAGCCAGTTTATTTCAAAATTGTTCAAGGAAATCTGCAGTTTACTAGGAATTGAAAAGATCCAGACCAGTGCATGGCATCCGCAATCAAACGGAGTGATAGAAAGGATGCATGGAACCATGAAGACGATGATCTCTCATTACGTGTCAGCGCAAGAAAATTCTTGGGATGAAACGCTACCATTCGTAGCTATGGCGCTGCGTAACAACGTAAATGCGACGACGTCTGAAACACCGTTCTTTTTAATGCATATGAGAGACATGGAACTGCCCATAGATGCGTTGATAAAACCAACGAGAATGAAATACGACTTAGACGAAAATTACGCGACGGAGATGATGGCCAGAATGGGGGATGCATACAGAAGAGCGACGGATAATATCAAGAGGAAGGAAGAGGATCGGAATGCAAAATTTAACAGGAAGGCGAAAACGCACAAATTCGCGTTAGGTGATAAAGTGTACGTGAAAAATGAAGCACACTCGTCGAAGATGCTTGCACACAAATTCCAACCAAAGTGGACCGGACCATGGCGGATTATAAAAATTAACGGACCTGTTAATTACGTAGTGAAGGACATCTACAGCAAAAAGACTCAAGCAGTGCACGTCAACCGAATTAAACCGTGCTACACGCCAGTTGAAGACGGATTGTGCAGAGAGGAACCTGAGAAAAGGAATTTCGATCCACCGAGGAGGCCAAAGGAAGTACCAGACTTCCACGAGACTTATAAGGGAATAGATGATAATGAGATACTATTCAGTGTATGGAGAAGGCCACCACCTCCACCAGCAAACGAAGGTGAATCTAGTAATGGTAGTTATGAGAGCGCGGAGGATGCGACTGAGCGTTGCAGGATAGAATCAGTGGAATCTGATCATGAGGAGAGCACGAGCGAAGGGGAGGTCGTATTAAGCATCAAAGGTGTAGAGAGCAGCCGGGAGAACGAAAACGAGAACGAATCAGAGGATGGTATCGCCGCCCAGGAAAGCGTGCAGAGCGAGGCGCACCTAGATGAAGGTAATGTGGGTAAGGAGGATGACGACGAAAGCGGTTTGGAAGAAACAGGGTTGAACGAGTCCGAAGTGAGCGAAGAAGGAGCGAACACGCCGAGTGACAGTACAAATTCGGAGAGAGAAGGCTCAGAGGAAAATGGAAGTGGAGTTGGAACGGTCGAAGAAGGGAGCCACGAAGAAAGGTTAGATCAGACGTGTAATACGCCCAGGGACGAAAATCGAGTTAGGCGCGGGTATTTAACGCAATTCGGGGACAGATTATACTTTGACCTCTGCGACGACAAGGAAGAGGTGCCACCAGGTTGTAAGACAGAGGAATTCAAGGTAACTCCAATAACAGGAGGGTTTTTGATAGTAAATGAAAGTGGCAACCGAAGTTTCCAATGCAATGACGAGGGGGAAGTTTTGACGTCGACACAGTGTCATCGAGCACTGAGCAGCGAGAGTGTGAACAAGTCCAGGGAAGGTTTCCCAGGGACTAGTAGAGAAGGTGCGAAAAAGTCAGATGAACCAGAAGGACATAATGAAAAATTGGAGAGGAATAGCGGGATCGCAGGAAATAAACCATGGGTACGGCGAGGATTTCTTGAAAAATATAAAGGCAAGACGTGGGTTAGAGTAACCGAGCACGAAGATAAAACCACCAAGGGAGTGAAGATGGAAAATTTTAAATTTCAAAAATTGGCAGAGGATAAGTATTTAGGGGAAAATGAAGATAAAACGTTTAGGTTTCATTGTACTAAAGAGGGTAAAATAATAGCAAGTTCGAGTGCAGCCGAGCACCGACATAATACTCGCAGCGCGAGCAGTTTTAGTAAGTTGTTCACGGGAAGGAAAAAGTAGAAGATGGAAAAAAAAAAAAAAAAAAAAAAAAAAAAAAAAAAGGGGATTATATGTATTAATAAGATTAAATAATTGGGAATTGCATGAATCTAACACTAACTAATTTTGGGAATTAAATTAACTGGGAGATCATTATGCATAATTAAGGTAAACAGGCTGTTAAGAGGTGATTATCGAGAAAACGAAAATCGTATTGAAATTGTAATACGCAGGAATGATTGTTGGGTAAACTTGTAAATGAAATGTTGATTGTGTAATTAAATTGTAAATATTATTGAAATCTTTTTGGTAATCGTGGAACGTATATTGAATTATGAGCGATGTAATTAGGATAAGTTTGGATTGTATATTGTAATTATGAGATGTAAATCGAATTGTGTTTGTTATGTAGTTAGGGTAAGTAGGTATCGTTCAAGGGATCGAAAGGAGAGTGCGCGGTTAGTTTACAAAGAAAACAGTGTGCGTAAACAAATAATCGTACCGCGTAAATAGACAATTGTGGGACTCTGTGTGCACATTAAAAAACGATTTAAAAGGTGAACCAGACAGTCAAGGAACAAAAGAGGCAGATCAGGAGGCGGCCGGCGGGGAAGGAAGGTTGATGAGATTTGTTAACAGTAATTTGGATCTAACAATCAATGACGTAGAAAACATCATTAAGAGCCGCCCTTATAAACCCAGGGATGAACCGTAAATTCATCATTCAGTCAAGTTCATCTTTGAGTTTCAAATCCAAAATGTTTCCATGGGAATCTTTCATGGGATTGTGGGCATCGTTGGTGCTGTGGCTGGCACGCCACCCTCTGGACCCGACCAGACTCAGCCGGTTCCCGAATCTGGAGCCTAGGGAGAGGAATCAGGTGAGGAACGTGTTCCTCTGGTATCTGGCGGGAGCAGCCAGGTTGGAGACCGTCCTGGACTCCTATATCAGGACGGGACTTGCAAACACTCGCTCCGAGATGGACGTGGAGGCGGAAGAGGAGCCCTTCCACCGGTGGGACATGCAGCCGGAGGGGCTCCCCATGGCAGTGATGCCATACCCGGTGCAGTCGGCCCCCTGCAACGGCTGTGGGGACCGGCATCAACAAGAGGAGGACGAAGAGGAAGAAGACGCCGAGCGAGAAGAGGCCTTCCGGCGCTACCTAAGGAGAATCGAGGACTCCGACTACGAATCGGAGGAATCGGAGGAGGAGCAGGCGGAGTAGCGCCGTAAATTATTTTCTTATGTGCTAGTATTGTTTGTTTTGTTTTATTTTAATCTATTGTTTTTCATGTGTTTATATGTTTTGCGAATTAATTTGTATCGATATTTTATCCTATTAGTCGTATTTTATTTTGTTCTAATGTAGTTTTTTTTTTTTGTGTATTATTTTGTATTTTTAATAATAACGAATTTTGTTTTTGATATGGTTGTGATGTGTTCTTGATCCTTTTTTTTAAGCCTGTTAAACAGTCAGTTTCATAATAACGGATTTTGTTTCTGTAACAATTAAGTTTTATAGAAGGGTTTTCATTTCGCATTTATCATCCTTTTTACTAACACGCATGGGTTGTGGGTTTTGTTGCTTTTGAATGGGGTGAAAGTGTGAGTAAATGCTGACAAGTAATCCAAGTTATTTTATACTTAGATTACTTAAATAAGGTGGGGAGTTATGTGAGGAGTGTAAAAAGTATACGTGTAATTAATCAACGTGTGAGAGGTATTAGCGATGTCCGACTAATCAAATTTCGTTTATTATCATAAAATTCCATTAATAGTTGCGCCCGTCTTTCAGAAAAGAGATAATGGGTTGTTATTGTCATTGTGTTTACATTGCACCAGCGCATTATGTATTTAGTGCACTATCGAAGAATGTGTATTTAAGCGGTTTTCTGAGCTACCTGTAGTAGCTAAGATGGGAATTCATAGCCAACACCTGTAAATAGTCAATTAAGTGATTATGTCTATAAATTAATTTCGTTTTCAATCTCAAGTCACTGGGTAATTGATTAAATAAATAATAGAATTATTTGGGCGAAGTAAACGCCTAAATTAAATAAAAATGGGAAAGGAGCAAATGTTGAACCAGATAAAAGCGATGTCGAATTGAACTCTGGATTCCCTTTGTCTTCGCAGGAAAATTCCTAAAGAAAACGGTGGGGACACAGAGGTTTCGTGGACAGTAACATGTAGATTTTCAGTCAGTTCTTGGAGAGTCTTACAGTTCAGTCAGTTCTTTGAGTTTTACAGTTGTTTTTGAGTTTTAGTCCGCGTACGGTACAGTTGCTCCTTTTTCCTAATGGGTGAGGTAATGTAAGGTGACAATGAGAGGTTTTGGCTAAATTCATTTATAATGTGTAAAGATTAATTTTCACTTGTGTTGTAATTATTCTTTTGTAAGATGTAACGTCAGATAATTGTCATGTTTGCTGAATTAGATTTTAATGTATCGATTGTGTTGTCCACTAAATGTATGTCAAGAGTAATGTTTGTTAAATTCTTTATTTCATTAATATATCACGTTTGTCATATCAATTGCCGTCGTTGTCATTTTGTATAGTACTTCATTGATATCCCGATCCCGTTACTCCTACGAACGTTAATCGCGAGTGCACGATTTTGCGTCGACGCCGAGATGCCAGTGAACCCGAACTGAGACAGCAGGAATAAAGGTAAGTAATGACTAAAAGCTTATTTTATTAGTGTTGTTAAGTCCAAGTCACGATTGCGAGTCAGGCGAACCCTTGGCTATATAATCTGGCAACCGCTCGACAGGTTATATAGCAACAATGTATGCAGGTGCCCGCTTGGTCAGATGTCAATTACAGGTTAGAGTAAAGGCGAGCACCACAAAGTGACCACTATGAATCTCAGCTGCGTGAATCTCAATGCAAATCAAAAACAATGTGGCAAATTGTGAATGATATAACCGGACCAAAAAACTCAAATATCTTACCTAATGATGAAAATTTACTAAATTCTTCAAATAAATTCAACAAAATTTTTAATGAAAAAGCACCTGAACTAGTCGCTTGTTTGCCTGATATACCGTACACCTGTAATATTCCTCTTAATGCGTCCTCACTTTTCCTAAACCCCTGCGATAGTGCGGAATTGATTTCAATTACAAACTCAATGGAGGGTAAGAAAAGTTATGGTTACGACGAAATACCCATGTACATTATTAAAAAATGTATAAACCAAATAGTGCTACCCCTTTGTGATATAATAAATTGCTCACTTGGAACTGGCATCTTCCCTGATAATTTAAAATTCGCCCTAATTAAACCAATATATAAATGCGGTGATAAAGATGACATCGAAAACTATAGGCCAATAAGTCTATTAAGCTCGTTCTCTAAAATATTAGAAGCAGTAATGTACCGAAGATTGGTAAATTTCTTCAAGTGTAACAATTTATTTTCTGCTAGTCAACGTGGTTTTCTATCCGGAAAGAGCGTAGACACAGCTCTCTTTGACTATACCACTTCTATCCTTTCAGCATTTGATGAAAGAAATCTTGCCTGTGGAATTTTTCTGGATTTAACCAGAGCTTTTGACTGCATAGAACATGAAATATTATTAACTAAATTACATCATTACGGTGTAAGAGGTATTGCACAGCAGTGGCTCCACTCCTATCTTTCGGGACGGAGCCATGCTGTTAAAATTCGTCGTGACGGCGTGGATGTTCGTTCAGGGGTTCTGCCTGTGGGTATGGGCCTTCCGCAGGGCAGTATTCTGGGTCCATTATTGTTTGTCATTTACGCTATTGATCTTGCAGTTACTGTAGGTGATAATAAAATCATCAGTTATGCTGATGATACGAATTTGTTTTTCAAGGGTCCAAACCTACCTGATATACTGAAAAAAGCAGGTACTACTTTGGATAAGGTCAAAGAGTGGCTGATAATTAATAAATTAGTTCTAAACGAAAAAAAAACTAAAACTATATTGTTTAAGACAAACCAAGTGTTGCAAACCCCATCTACGTCAAATTTTGGTGGACATAAATGGCATTTCAGCAACAGCACAAAATTTCTCGGAATATTCCTTGATGAAACTCTAAATTTTAAAGAACACTTAGAATATCTATGTAGCAAACTAAGCAAAGTCTGTTACGCATTAAGAGTATTGTCTAGGACGGTAGAGAGCAACGTGACCAATCTGGTTTACGCAGCAAACTTTTGTTCACTTCTCAGGTATGGAATACTATTTTGGGGTCTATCTACTAATGCGGATCGGGCATTTATCATTCAGAAAAGGGCCATAAGAATTATTACTAAAATTAGTTCTCGTGATTCATGCAGAGGAGTATTTAAGATGAACAAACGTTTAACTTTGATGGGTGTATATGTACACGAGTGTGCCAAATTTTGGTTTAAAAACAAACATAAATTTGAGAAATGCGCCTCAACATCACTTCATTTAACAAGAAATTGTAGCTATAATTACCCAAACCATAGGCTAAATAAATTGGAAAAAGGTGCATATTATTCATGCTTAAAAATAATCAATCATCTTCCGAGTAGAGTTAAATCTATTAAAAATTATCCTGAATTTAAAAATATTGTATATAACCTGATATGTGAAGTTGAACCATACACAATAACTGATTTTTTTGATGTTAGATTAACTTAGCTTTTTAATTTTGTCTATTGTGCTTTGACTTGTTTCTGTAACCAAACATCCACTATTTTGTGTATTCTCGTATCTACAGAAATAAATGTATTATTATTATTATTATTATGTCTACGACTGTCCTCGATCGACCCTGTGTTTTATCCTTAGAACATATACTCATAGAACAGGAATACCGTATAACTTACGTGTACCGAAACTGCGTCCAACATCTGTGGGACAAGGATAGATATAACATTTATTTTGTTCGCTATGCGCATGTCCCCAATCGAGCGAATTCCCCATAAAAGTCCATGAGTGTGAGAGAGAAGTTCTTGTGTTGAAAGAGTGGGATGCAGATAGTGTGTGACAGTGCTACCAACTCAATCCTTATCACAACACACAAATTCACACACAACACACACACGCGCACACATTCATAATAACCTATGAGTGCGTCGGCCGCGCAAGAGCATTTCGAGCAAGAAAAATAGAATGAGACATCTGCATCTCACTTCTTGGACACAATTCTATGCTTTGTATTCCTGTTCCATGAGTATATGTTCTAAGGTTTTATCTCGCTTTGACGTGCTACCATCCCGCTTTGCACGCCACACCTTCCCACCGGCCAGAAACGACTGGCCAAAAAATAGTAACCTCTTTTCCTACTACCGGCCAAATGAATAATAATTATAATGAATATGCCAAGTAGAACTACTGTGTGCTCCATTAGAAAATATTTTTTCTGCAGCCGTCCTGAAAATGATTTATTAAATCGAAAGTATCACTTTACATAAATCGTACCGAAAGTAGTTGTTTTTTATTCACGTTCGGGACGATTTTTGTTACTTTCGGGACGATATTGGGTATACATCAGTGACGGTTCGCGGGTTTTTTTCTGGTACGGCCGAGGAACAAGAGGTGGTAATACAGATAGGTGCAGTCACGCAGCCAGCCATCTCTGCAACTAACCCTACCTATCTGTATTACCACCTCTTGTTCCTCGGCCGTACCAGAAAAAAACCCGCGAACCGTCACTGGTATACATATATGTAGGCGGCCTTGACAATAACATCAACTTCGTTTAATGATTTTATTAATTATGACAGCGCTTGTCATATAACATTCGTGTGTATTTTTGCTTTTTTAACATACACAATGGCTGCAGAAAAAATATTGTACGTAACTCGTTCCAAAAGTTATTTTAAGGGACTCGCAGGATTCTTCCTACTCATCCCGTAAAATATCACTTTCGGAACTTGTCACGTAATTGTAATTTACGATACAAGTAACGTTATGAAGGTTTTTACATTACGTTGCTTTTAAATTCTCGAGTAATGTAAAAGCAAATAACGTTACGTGTGTCGTAACACGGTTTATTTTATCCTATTTTTATTTTTTTTTAATTTAAAAAAATGTTTAATGAAAACCGTCAAAAAGCGAAATCATGTTTGTTTGCCAATATCTCCAACGAGTTGCGTTAAGATACATATAACAACACTAGTGTTGTTAAGAATTTCTTAATAACACTAGTGTTGTTAAAGGTACCTTAACGTTACTCGTTAACGTAGCTAAGGAGTTATTGGCATGTTAACATTATAGGATAAAATAAATTACTATAATTTATCTTATTTATCTTATCGCAATATTTACTGTAAATAGCATACCTGGAGTCAAAATCCGTAGCTTTCCATGTAAGAAAGTCCGGAAGATCAAAATACAATCCTGCCTTATCCCAACATTCCCCCTTTAAATTTTTCTTCAGCCATAGGAGTTTCGGAGTTTCCATTTCTAGGGATATTTTCCCCCCGACGAATTTTAACACTTTATGGTTTAATTTGGTGATAAGATCGGCCTCTTTGGAAGCTCGATGATCCAACCACATGATGACATTCCTTGCATTATCACCTATTTTACAAATTGTTATAAGTGATTTATCAGAGAGGATAAATATCTTTCTTACCAGAGAGACTAGCGGACAGTGGTTTCTCATGTTTATCTAAAACCACCAGCGAACATGTAGCATCAAATCCTAACCCTTTTATTGCATTCGGTGGGATATTTTCAATCACCCTCTGAAGTAAAAACATAATTGGTTGTACAATAGTCGATATTGGTTGCAATCCAGTTGTTGTAAATCATCGGCATTCTTTAAAAACCTCGTAAATCTAAATTACCGTCTTTTGCCAAAAACACAAGAAACATTAACCTAATTTCCAGCTGCACATGATTTTTATAAGGCCTGAAGATACACTATCTTCAGTGACGGTTCGCGGGGTTTTTTCTAGTACGGCCGAGGAACAAGAGGTGGTAATAGATAGGTTCGGTCACGCAGCCAGCCGTCTCTGCAACTGACCCTTCCTATCTGTATTACCACCTCTTGTTCCTCGGCCGTACCAGAAAAAAACCCGCGAACCGTCACTGACTATCTTACATATTTGATTTAAGTAGTTAAATAAAAGATACAGATTGTATTAGTAAGAAGACGCTCAAATCTAATAATGGATTAAAATCAGACGAGGTATTTAAATACGAGCGAAATAGGTATAGAATAGATTAAGGAAAAAATGTAACTTTGTTGTCAATCAATATTAATCTGCCAAAATTTCAAGCATTTGTCGTAACAAATGTGTTATGTCAAGACTGTGAAAGCTACTTGTCTTGTTTTTGTTTACCATACAAGTAAGCCATAGGTTTGTAACAATGCTTTTTTGGTCATATAAAATTGTCTTCTAGCACAACTATTTTTGTTACTGAAAGTTCTGATCATTTTTTCAAGGCAATTGTAAAGACAGGTTTTATCCATCAAAGTTTCAAGCACCTATTGAAATAAATGAAGGGTACAGGCTTAGTCCAAAATATCCAGTTTTTGCGATTTTGCCCCATCTTGTAGTGCAAAATATACTCTACCAGGTGGTGTAGGTGCCAAATGACAGAACCGTCTAAGTCCGCTATAATAACAAATTAATAATTCACCGTACAGGGAAAGAAACAGCTAAGTCAAACTTTAAAAACGCATTATCCACAAATTATGAAAATGTGACTAAGCCGGTTTATTCCCTATACCCTTCAAATGTGGAATTCCCTTAGCAATTTCTAGAAAAGTTAATTTTTAGCTATCAAAATTTGCTTCTAGCGACCGTTTTTGTTACTGCAAAGTTCTGGTAGATCTCTTAAATGTATACCACTCGCTTGAAAAAGAAGACCAAATAGTACCTTGGCATGTTTTCCGTGGTCATTACAATAATCATACTGCAATATTGAAATTTCACGAATAGAAAGTTTGGGGAATTAAAATTTATTTTTCTGTAAAAACTGTAATTGTTCATGTACGTTAAATATGTTTAATATTTGTGCTAATTCGATCTTCGATTTAGCCATTTTACGCATGATTTAATTTAATTTAAAAAAATAAAACCAGTGGCATGAGATGAAGTGATATTATTCACGATGAATTTATCAAAATTGCTGTTGAAATAAATATGTAATTCTCAGAGCAATAATTATTTCGACTATATAAATGCATAAATCTACATGAGGGAAGAAGTATATGTATGTTTTCGTTTATAACAGTGCTTGTTACTTCCGAAACTAAAAATTCTTCTTCTACTTTCGAAAGTAGGAACAACATTTTTTTGAAAACCACAATTGTCGGAGCTCACCAGCGGCGCTGCGTTTCGATATATTTATTTATTTTATATATTCACTTATAACATTAAAAAAAAACATACCTTCACACAGTAAACACAAGCATTCCATATATCCTCCGACGATTGTTCGTAGAAAACACCGTCGTTCCATATTTTAATTTCTTTAGTGGCAACTTTTATCACTTTCCCCTTTTCTGTTACCAAACCAGCCCTGGCACTTCCCGTCCCCACATCAATCCCGACAAAATAACTCATTATTCTGAGCGTGATTACGGACGAAAAACAGCGCAACGATTGCGAAGGAGTTCGAAATGATCTGCTCCGATTGACCCAGAAACTGATAACTGTTTAAAAGTCCCGCAATTGAAATACGACCACGGTAATTCATGAATGAATGGATTGATGGATGGAAATAATCGTTTACTTATCTAGAAATGTCGTTTTTACGCGATAACTTTCGACAAGTGTAAGGAGTTAATGTAGCAGCGCAGATGTCCTTGAAAATTATCGCTCAAAGGAATTAATTTAATACTTTGCTTTGAAGTGAAGCACGACAATTATATCCTGTAGATGTGTAATAATTATTGCGTTGATACATCTATCACGTAACTCGCAATTTGTTAAACTAATATATCCAAAACTGCATTCGTGTGCCATCTCTTGCAATGTTAAATGAACTATCGGTGCATAAATATTAAAATGATTTAAACAATGAATAGTTGAATTGTAGGTTAGGTTTTGACAAAAAAAAGTTGCGCAGAATTTAAATTCCATCACATCCTCTAGCTTTAATAATAATAATTACCCAACAGAAGAATCCAATACAGGCGGTAGCGATTGCAAATGTGTAACAATTTATAGAATCTTGGAATTTGAAATATAACTCAATCTAAGAGCTTGATTTGATTTAATTTTTCATGGGTTGATGGAGTATGATCCAGATCGCAGACTACATTTTTGCTAATTTATGACACAATTGATCAGAGAACAGCCCAATTTAGAGAATCAGATAATGCTTTCTCACGAAGCAACATTTTGTCTCAATGTTGTCTCAATGGCCAACAGGCACAATTGAGGAGCAGAAATAACAAAGGGGTTAAGTGCCAATTTGTCGAAAAATGAGATATTTAGAACAAGTCATGTTCGTACCTACTTTGACCTACTCTGACATGTTCTACTTGAGCCAACTTTGATGCTACAACTTAGATATCAGGATATAACAAGCATTCATACATGTATTGCTGGCATAAAGGAGGTAGGTCCTATTTTCTTCTTCATAAAGCCAAGCTGTCGGAATGCCTTCTTCGGAACAATTACAATGTAAAGTATTGAAGTAATGAATGTTGCAATGACTGGAGATGACTAGAACAGTCTTATGAATCATAGTTATTAATTAAAATAACAATAATTGAACATGATGAATGACGATTATAAATCCATTATATAGGGTTGGGCAAATGTCTCGGAACACCTGATTTCTGCTAAGTGTCTGTTGTTTTTTTATTACTTTAAAAATAAATGCGTATAGTTTTATTTATTTTATGTAGTGACGTATTTTGATTTTCTACAGCTACACTATTTTTCGAGATATGATGTCATGTAATGGATTACCCTGTATATTTTTACATTTTTAAATAGACACCTTTTCAACAATTACAATAATATAGGGTTTAGTGGGTGCGAGACTGTGTTTTTTTTTAATAATAAATAAAATAATAAAAAAATAAATTTGTGGATTTCGTAAAAAAAAAATGTATCCTATGATGTTAACATGCCAATAACTCCTTAGGAACGAGTAACGCTAAGCTACCTTTAACAGCACTAGTGTTGTTGAGACATTCTTAACAACACTAGTGTTGTTATATGTATCTTAATGCAACTCGTTGCCATGGAGATATTGGCAAACAAACATGATTTCGTTTTTTGACGGTTTTCATTAAACATTTTATTAAATTTAAAAAAATAGAAATGGGATAAAATAAACCGTGTCACACGTAACGTTACACGAGAATTTAATTTTTTTTCTCGTAATGTAAAAACCTCCATAACATTACTTATTATAGGTGGTGACTTGATTTATACCATTTTTAGTTTTATTTACTTTATTAACACAGGACGTTGTGGGCATTTCCGTTCTCGGCCTCGGCTGCTGCACAGTGTCCCTGCGACACCTCGTGTCATCTGTGGCAACTTCCCGTGACATGGGTTGCCTACTACAACTACCTACAACTTGTATCGTAAATTACTATTAAGTTCAACCCTTGAAAATTTAGATTTATAAATATTAGAATTTCTCTCAAGGAATGTTGCATTAAAAATTTTACACTCATCTTGTGGAGATCTCTACCAATCTCCATCATTAACAACGTAATTTTTTCACATTCAATTAGTTCACCAAAATTGAACAGCAGTGTTAATATTTCACATGGATACTATCTGTCAGTTACAGATAACGTAAAAAACGAAATTGTTTTATTAGAAAACAGTGCAAAAAAATTGAAAAGCCAACTCGATGTAGAATTATTTTATTTAATATTTAAAAAACCACAAGTCACACACCCACCAAACTATACATACATCATTGCAATTGTTCTAAACGTATCTATTCGAAAATGTAAAAATATACAGGGTGTTCCATTAAAAAAAACTGCCGATCGCGTCATATCTCGAAAAATAGGGTAGCTCTAGAAAATCAAAATAAGTTACTGAATAAGTAATAAGAAAACAACAGACGTTTAGCCAGACACATTTGTCCAACCCTGTATGTGTTAATGTTAAATTATTAGGTATTTATTTCTATACATTTAATAAATACTATTACGATGAATTACGAAACATAATACGTTAAAATGGTTAGATGTAATCATAAAAAAATACACTTATTGTAATTTGAAATCAAACCTAATGTAAAATGAAACGATAATAATAGTTATTAATTACACGAGTGCGAAAAGTACGTAATTAGTCTCGCAAGAAAACACGTAATTTTTTTAAGGGACTAACAAGTAATTCCACATGAGTATAATATAACATTTTATCCAAAATTATCTGTAATTGCATTATACAGGGCTTTTAAACTTAAGTCGGCACTATTGGTAACTTAGTTATTATAGGAGCTACAGGTTGGGTTAAGTTTTGCTATTGATTACGATGGTGAAAACGGAACAAAAATCGAACATTGCGTTCACGAGTTATGTCAAAAAATTCATTTTTTAAAATGGGACACCCAGTATACAATATCCTCAATCGATGGGAAATTTAATTGTGAATAAAAATGATCCTATGACCTTTTATCCTAAAATCAAAAATGAGAAAGCTACTGATGCTTTCTCAAATTCGTCAAGGTGGCCGTTATTTCATAATCAAAATTCGTTTGTTTTGTTAAGTGCCATCAAAAATAAAATGTCAATTACAGACGATTTTGGATAAAATGTCTTATTATACTCATGTGAAATTACTCATTAGTCCCGTTAGACAATTATCCGTAACTTTTTCTTATACTCGTATAACTATTCATACGTTACAAATTCAAATTTCAAAAAGTTTCGCGCTCGTGCCTAAACCGCCAATTATATCTGTAGAAATTCAGGCGCCAATAAATCTCTCGCATTTAAAAATCCCGCGAATTTCCTTCAGTTGGATTGGTCTAAAATTCCGGGCCGGAGATGCACCGACAAAAATCAGTTGTCAGTTGTGTTGTTTAACCGTCAGATTGTTTCGCTGCTGTTTAGTTTTCTAGTAGCATCATCTTCATTTCATTCGATTCATGAGAGGATTCAACAGAGAATAATTTGACCCGTTCGCCAAAATGTCCAATTTAAAGGTAAGTTTAAGTTTTAAGTGAAAAAATACTGGCAACCCAAAAATTAAGTGTGTACAGGTGCACTTAATCTTTGTGTTACTAGTATATTTTCACCCTCCATATTATGTGCAGTCGGAGTAGGTGCCCCAATTTTCGTAATATCTTTGTTTTCGCCGGTAATCACCATTGAATACACAAAATTATAAATTGTAGGTTATGAGAAAATTTTCGGCGGGAAACGCTATTGAAGCCTTTTACAACCTCCTGTTTTGTGTATAAATACCGAATGTAAGAGTAAAATTGAATTTAAATAAATTTGAGACAACCTCCCTTATTGCAGATATATTGAATCATATTTAATTTACCAACTAAAAACTTTGACTATATTATGATTCATGTTCGTTTGCTTTTTGTTGTTACCCATTGAAGCTTAGTTTTCAAAGCCTCACATTGTTAATTTCACAATAATTAGTCTATTGGCTGTATTTTTTAGGTAATTTTCCAGTCACTGATACTAAACAATACGCATGCGTGAAAATCATGCGGACGGTATAGTATGTTGTCAGGTCTCCTTATTTTAATCTGGGTATTTTCATTTACAATAATTTGCAACTATTGGTGCTTATACTGCATGCAAGTTATCCTAACGTGATATGTGAAATTTTGGATTTACGAATTATTTAATTTTCTCAGTCAGAAAAATCAAACTATTTTTGAATGCTTCTAGTTTATAAATAGTTTTATAAAAAAAAATAAATTTTCAGAATTGCTCAAACTATGCATCAGGCAGTCAATCGCAATATTTCTTTATTCATTTATAAATGTTTCTTTATTATATTATAAATATGTGCTGAATTCCAATTATTTCTTGAGTGATGATTCCTCTTCTAACAACACAAATTTGCAAATTAACATACTCACTAAAAAGCCGTTACACCGTTTTCGGATGTTTGACGTTGGATTTCTCTAATTTCATGAAAAACTCTTGGAAACTTATTCGAGCGGACACTCGGAATGAATGGCATGCTATGACGCGCTCGGGGCGCGTTATAAATAATCATATCTTAAGAACTACTCAAAGGTCCACTCCAAAATGTTTGTAAGAAATTCTATGAATTGTGATTAATATTTTGATGCTGATAAAAACAATTTTCAAGAGGTCTATTTTTTGTAACATTTAAACTATTGCATATTTGTTGCATAAATAAATAAAGAAATATTTCAATTGGCTGCCTAATGCATAGTTTAAGCAATTGTGGACTTTCTGTGATAAGTTCTTTCATAAATAAACAACCAATCAGATTGGTCCATTTCTGTCGAACGCCGCACGCTACAGAAACTTAGAACGTCAATGTCACTGAGAAACGGTAACACCCCGCGCGTCAGGGCGAGTTTTTAAACTTAGGCTGATAACATCCTCGCTGTTAGTGTCGATGTTCAGATTTATATCATATTCATAGATATAATCCATCAATCTCAACTAGAGTAGTTGCGCACTGGCAAATGGATGGGCGTAGGGCGGGAGAAGGCCATCGGTATAATACGAAGTGCGTTCGTTTAGGACATTCAATGACAAAAATTATCATAATCTGTTAAAAACGGTGTGCGTTCCCTGCGGGAGGCTCGCACGTGTCTGGGGACAGGCGTACGAGCCGAATGACGACCTTCTCTAGACTGCTAAAAACCGCCCAATTTTTGTCTCCGATTATACTCGGGAAATTGTTTGTTCCTCTCGCTTAGATGCTCGGTGCGCGGCCCGCCTCCTCACCACTCAGATTGAAATTGATGGATAATACCCTTGAATAAAAAATTACAATCAATCTGTCAATGTATAAACATGTCTGAACTCACGCTTCGGGACAGAATGCGATGAAGCAATTAATAATTTAATTACAACACCAAAAAGCACGGTCAAAAGTAAAAAATACGTATGGAAACTGTTCCAGCATTTTTGTGAGGTAAGAAAATACGAATTGAAAATTGTACTTTTAATAAATAGCTTTTCAAGTTTTGTACATAATTCAAGAACTTATCTTACCGAATGTACCTCGGGCAATGATAAATTCGCGATAATTTTGACTAGTTCCCTCAAGTTATTGCCCTCCGCCTAACGGCTTCGGGCAATTACTAAGCAACACACTTTCGGGGTTTAGTCAAAATTATCGCGAAATTATCAGTGCCCTTGGGACATTATAGCTGAAAATTTCGTTTTTTTTACGAAACGGTTTATCAATTAAAAAAAAAATGATTTTTCCGACTGGAAATTAAAAAATTCATAAATCCGAAATTTCATGTATCAAGTTAAAATAAAAGAATATGTGTCAATTATTTTTGTATCTAGTACTGAAAAAAAATATTCAAGACAATTTTATTTTTCAATTGCAAATATGTTATGGAATGTTAACAATAATTTTTTTTGACGATATGCTGATAAAATTATTGACGAGTATTGTTAATTTATTCTAAACAAATAACTATTGTTTCCGATAGGACATGTTTGAGAAGATGAATAATTCGGGAAGTGGTGATGCTGTCGCCGCTTTACCGAAGCCCCCTAAATCCAAGCAGACCATTGAAAAGGTGTACCAGAAGAAATCACAGTTGGAGCACATTCTTCTCCGGCCCGATACCTACATCGGTTCTGTGGAACATCTTACTGAACTGATGTGGGTGTACGACAACGAAAAGAAGACTATGATCCAAAAAAATGTCACATATGTACCAGGTAAATAATTTACATGATTGCAAATGTAGTGTGTGGAAATTTATAATCAATGTGAATGGAAAATTTAATCAATGAGTTGTTTTAATACCTGCGTATTGGTAGTTCTTATTATTAAGGCTTCGTAGACGGGTGCCAAGCAGTTTCTCTAGAAGGGTGTCGGTGCGGGGAGATTGTTTTAAGTGCCATAAAATTATCGGCGCAATCTTAATACTATTCGTTCTAAAGATGTCATCCTTTTGTTGCAATAAGCACGGTTCACACGTTTATATCTATTTAACTGAACTGCGTGGCATTTGGTATTTTATCGATAAAAGTTTTTTTTTTTCGGCCGTCCCGAAAATAAAACTTTAGGTATGATTTATTAAATCGAAAGTACCACTTTACATAAATCGTACCGAAAGTTGTTATTTGCGGGACGATTTTGTTTCACTTTCGGTACGATTTCTATACTTTCGGGACGCTTTTTGTTACTTTCGGGACAATTTTGCGTATACAGGGTGTTTCAGAGCTCTGGGAATGGTCAAAATTTTGAAAAATGTTTTATACAAAAGTTGTGTATAATAGTGAGCTGCACGCCCTAAAAATATTTAAATTTATACAGGGTGTCTCATAACAAAGTTATAGACCAAACTTATGTTTTTTTAAATGGAACACCCTGTATTTTTTGTCATTTTTGAATTATATGGAGCAAATAAAGGTGAGTTACTTCAATACTCCCTATACCTATTGTTTGCCGTTTTCGAAATATTTGAAGATTTGTTGAAATGCATGGTCTGGGTGAAATTTTATTTTTGCCCCAGTGATTGACGTTGAACGATTAAAATCATTTCTATTATTTGGTTGAAGGTTCGAACTATTGAGCCAACCATGATTTCATACAAAAAATTATACAGGGTGATAAAAAAATGCGGTAGAAAAACCGAACCTATAAAGTTAAATAACTTCGTTTTTTCAAATGGCACACCCTGTATTTAGTAACGTATTCTTAAGTAGAATCCAATTATCTTTCAGATTGTATAAGGGTTCCCTGTTCCTAATCTCAATAGTTTTCTTGTATTCGGCGATTATCATATCAAAAATAATTATTATAATCTAACCTAACCATTCCCATGTTATTCAAGTGTTTTTATTTTTTTTATTTTTTCTTGCTCTTATTGATAGGTGTTGATAAACTCTAATTTATCGTGTATAGTTGATCAAGAAATTTAATAAAATTGCATAAATTTTTGTATAAACATCTAAATAAAATGCAAACAATTAGATTTCAACTCTCACAACCTTATATAATTCTCATCTAGGGATCCAAAAATACAAATATATGGCGTGTTCCATTTAAAAAAACACATAAGTTTGGTCTGTAACTTAGAAATGAACTACCCTGTATAAATTCAATATTTTTATAAAATGCATCTAATTATTGTACACATCTTTTGTAGAAATAGTAGATTATATTACTAGGTATTGAAGTGGTACTTTTCATGTTGAGCTCATGTCTGAGCGAAAATTGAAAATTTACGTTGCAAGTTGTAATCTGTCTCTATAAATAATATTGCGGTTACAACTATTTTTAAGGGGTAACACCACCCCTGGGGCCCTGAAATCATGCCCACGTTTGGGAATTTTTTTCAGGATGCCATTTTGTGTACATGATATCTCCAATATAGTTTACGCTAGAACAGCTGGTTAGCACATACCGATAGAGTATTGTATGCTATTTTTTGCATGATCGTTTGAAATTCAATTTGAATATAATATTTGTTATTTATAATGATTTGGTCAGCGGAGAACATTCGCAGTCAGGTTTGCTATGGATTTTTTGTATAATATCGTGTGAGCCACAAACAAAATGTTTCAGAGTTGGCTGTGATAAATGAGGTATGTCGCATATTATTACATCATGAGACTAGATTAGTTCAATTGAATTAGATTTAAAAAAAATGAATTAATTTCAGACATGACTGCTATGTTTCTCTCTCAGGCATGGCCAATTCTGAAACAAAATTTTGTGGCTCACACCTTATATTGGATGTGGAAGAAGTGGATGATGGCAAAGTGGAGAAGAGGACATATGGGACAGAGTAGAACAATCATTTTACACAAGTGAACTCCGCCATTCAGCTTGCTGTCAAACATACATATAGTATGTTTTTCAATATTGTGTACACCATTTTACTATAATTGCACCTTATAATTGTAAGCAGTTATAGTAAAAGATTAAATAAATATAATAATAACAAGAATATTGAAATTGAAGAAGGGGGATGAGCTTGGTATTCGCAACAAGTCCCACTCAAATCGCACAAACACTATGAAATGTTATATTTACTTACCGCACAAGTACTTTATTGAATATTTCAGTATTGTATTTATCATGGTAAAAACAACTTCCCATGTCTGTAAACAATATCGGTAAATCAAGAAAAAGGCACGATCGTGCAAAAAAACAGTAACAAGATTTGAAATGCCTCATTTTAC
Source organism: Ocypus olens (assembly GCA_910593695.2). Taxonomy (NCBI): domain Eukaryota; kingdom Metazoa; phylum Arthropoda; class Insecta; order Coleoptera; family Staphylinidae; genus Ocypus; species Ocypus olens. The sequence continues at coordinate 12,340,532 of OU343053.1, read as the reverse complement.
ATCCCCTTTGCAGGTCTGTACAAGATATTCGACGAAATCCTCGTGAACGCTGCCGATAACAAACAGCGTGACCCAAAGATGGACTGCATAAAAGTTGAAATTTGCCCCGAAACGAACACAATATCCGTGTGGAATAATGGCCTGGGCATCCCCGTCGTGATGCACAAAGAGGAGAAGATGTACGTTCCCACGATGATATTTGGGCACCTCCTGACATCCTCCAACTACAACGACGAGGAAGAAAAGGTGACGGGCGGCAGAAACGGTTACGGCGCCAAGCTCTGTAATATATTCAGTACAAAATTCACAGTCGAGACTGCGTCAAAAGAATACAAATGCACCTTCAAGCAGACGTGGGGCTCAAATATGGCGAAAGCTTCGGATCCCAAAATTAGAGACTCTAAAGGAGACGATTTTACGAAAATCACTTTCAGTCCCGACTTGGGAAAGTTCAAAATGGACAAACTTGATGACGATATTGTGAACTTGATGTCGAGAAGGGCTTTCGATATTGCCGCGTCGACTAGGGGCGTTAGAGTATTTCTAAACGGGACGCGTTTGCCCATAAAGAATTTTAAGGATTACATGGACATGTTCATCAAATGTGCCAATGAAGATGAAGAAAATATTGCGGGGCCTTTAAAAGTTTGTTACGAGACCGCTAGTGAAAGATGGGAGGTCGGAATGTGCATTTCAAACCGTGGATTCCAACAAATTTCCTTTGTTAACAGCATAGCGACGACTAAAGGCGGCCGACACGTGGACTACATCGCTGACATGATCGTGAAACAAGTGATGGAGATTATTAAGAAGAAAAACAAGGGCGGTGCTACGGTAAAACCGTTCCAAATCAAAAACCACCTCTGGGTATTCATAAACTGCCTGATTGTAAATCCCACGTTCGACTCGCAGACCAAAGAAAATATGACCCTTCAAGCGAAAAGCTTCGGCTCCAAGTGCGCCCTCTCGGAGCAATTCATCAAAAACGTGGTGAAGAGCGGGGTCGTCGAGTCCGTTTTAACTTGGGCGAAATTCAAAGCGCAGACGCAATTGGAGAAAACCAGCGGCAAGAAAATGACAAAGTTGAAGGGGATACCCAAACTCGAGGACGCCAACGAGGCCGGAACGCGGAATGGCATTAAATGCACGCTTATATTGACCGAGGGAGATTCGGCTAAATCGTTGGCCGTTTCCGGGTTGGGGGTCATCGGACGCGACTATTACGGCGTGTTCCCATTGCGCGGTAAGCTTTTGAACGTGCGGGAAGCGACGCATAAGCAGATTTTGGAAAACGCGGAAATCAACAACCTCATCAAAATCTTGGGACTGCAGTACAAGAAGAAGTACAGTTCCGATGAAGACATGAAATCTCTTCGGTATGGGAAGGTAAGTGTTTTATAATCTATAATAATGATTATACAGGGTGTTGACTTGGCGGACGCAACATAGGGAATCGCTTGTTCATTTTGAAGTGTTCAAATATTGGCTCCCTTATTTATTTTAGAAACAAAATGTATTTAACTTTTTTGTAGAAGGAAAAATTCTGAATTTATTAATGTTTACACTTAACACTGTACGTTTTTCTAAGTTGAAATAATTAAGAAAAAGCAATGTGATTTCTTATAAAAATAATGATATGCCATGGAATTTAAACAACAATTACGGATATCAAAATGGCACAATATATCGCTGTCATTTCGTTAAAGTAAATGTTTTCGAAATGATTTAAACTACCCTCTCTTAATTCTCGATGGCACTCATACTTAAAAGAAATAAATTTGTGTTTTTTCAAAATCTTATAGTATATTACGACACAAGTTCGGTAAGTGCTCTCTAATAGGCCGAGAAAATTTTAAAAATACGGAGCTCGAAGGGGCCTCGTATTTTTAATTTTCGAGACCTGTTTGAATGCACTTAATGAACCGAGTGTTGTATAGTATTTTTTGCGCTACCGATTTAAATAGTTATAAAAATAGTAAAAAAAATAGTTCAAAACGACTTTTATAATGAAAAATCCCTACTCTTTTAACTAGCCTATAACGGTACTAGGACTGTCATGATTCAGAACAGGCTTGTTATTTTGTGAGTTTCCTAGCAACCGAAATTAGTCCGGGTAAGCCACTCGAACGTGACTAAATACACACACGGTAAGCATAGCAATATAGAAAGGTAGCGCAATAAAAGCATTTGTATGGTTTATGTTCAACTGGACTCCTATTTTTCTCGTAGTCATATCCGCATTTTCTTCGACGGACAGCAAAATATCTAATTCCTTTTGATTTTGTCTTGCTGGATCTCGTTCTTCAAACATCCAGTTATTCAAAACTGTTCCCCTGGCTTCAAACTTGCTTACGAATCGATGAACAGTGGATTCATCAGGTATCGGTCTGTCTGAAAACTGGATAGAAAGCATATCGCAGAGATTCTGATAACTGTGGTCTGCAAAACACCACTTAACTAAGAGGATTGTTTCTTGTGTATTGTAAATCATTTCGACAATGTTTACTTTACTCAAATGACAGCAATATGTTGTGCCATTTTGATATCTGCATTTGTTGTTTCAATTTCATGGCATGCCATTATTTTTATAAAATTACAATAAATTTTCTTAATTATTTCAACTTAGAGAAACATAAAGTGTTAAGTAAGAACATTAATAAAATCATAATTTTTCCCTCTACAAAAAAGTTACATACGTTTTGTTTCTAAAATAAATAGGGGAGTCAATATTTGAACACTTCAAAATTAACATACGATTTCCTATGTTGCATTCGCCAAGTCAACACCCGGTATAGTATCTTCAAGTAAATATTCGTTCTGCTTGACAATAATTAAAATTCCATTTAAAAATATTACAATATACCTTGTGTCTGGGATAACGGGCGAACATAGGAATTTAACATGTAAAATTAAATATGTGTAATTAAGCTCCCCTATTCATTTTAGACAAAAATCGTAAAGGAATATTTTTTAGAGAATTAAAAATTGTAAATGTATCATCCATTTAATTTATGTTTGTACCAGAATACACCTCAGAAATAATAAAAAAAATATTCTACTTTTCCGTTTAGGTCATGATAATGACAGATCAGGATCAGGACGGGTCGCACATCAAAGGTCTACTCATCAACTTCATTCACTACAACTGGCCCGACCTTATAAGGCAGAACTTTCTAGAAGAATTCATCACCCCCATTGTTAAGGTAACAAAGCGCAATGAAGAACTGTCTTTCTACTCATTGCCAGAATTTGAAGAATGGAAGGCCAACACCCCAAATCAACATACCTACAGTGTCAAATACTACAAAGGTTTTTATATTTTAATTTTAAATATCCTAATATTTTCTTTGTGATATATTGAAATTAGGAAAAACCACTTTAAGGTTGGTGGCGCCATAGTATAGTCAGCGGAAGTAGTGATTGGTCAGGGCAACGCATCTCTACCTAACTAATAGACTTCTACTCATTGATTGAATAAGTTTCTATCCCCGTACCACCAGCGTGCTTTGCAGTCACATATCAAAACTAGTGCTTCATAGTTTTACAAATAATGGCCACAAATGTGGGGATAATTTGTTAAACCTTGGTGAATTTTGTGTTAATTCTTTTTGCACTGGCCAAATGTTTAATAATAACAATAAATGCTTTGTAGCCTTGAAATTTATCTTACAATAATAATTCAAATTAAATCACCTCTATTAACATAACTAAAAATGAAGAAACTATACCTACATGTAAATATGTACATTGGCCAATATTACGAAATTATTATGAAATGTGGAATGCTTCATGTTTAAATTATCAATTTTTATAATTTTGATTAAATTTCACCTCTTCATGACAAAATGGCCTTTGCTAGGTTTGGGCACCTCCACTTCGAAAGAGGCTAAAGAATACTTCACCAACATGGCCAGACACCGAATCCGTTTCAGGTACAATGGACAAGAGGATGACGACAATATTTTGTTGGCCTTCAGTAAAAAGCATGTTGAGCACAGAAAGGAGTGGCTCACCAATTTCATGACAGAATCCAAGCGACGTAAACAAATGGGACTCCCCGAAAGGTACCTGTACGCAAAGGACACCAAATTCATTTCGTACTCGGATTTCGTCAACCTCGAATTGATCCTGTTTTCGAATGCTGATAACATCAGATCCATACCGAGCTTGGTCGACGGGTTCAAACCGGGACAGAGGAAGGTGCTGTTTACCTGCATTAAACGTAACGATAAGAAAGAGGTAAAAGTAGCTCAACTGGCCGGTTCGGTTGCTGAGCAGTCGGCGTATCACCACGGTGAAGTTTCCCTTTGTATGACCATAGTAAATCTAGCTCAGAATTTTGTTGGAGCGAACAATATCAACTTGTTAGAACCTAGGGGCCAATTCGGTACTAGATTAACCGGCGGGAAAGATTCGGCCAGTCCCAGGTACATTTTCACAAAAATGTCTCCGTTAACCAGGATGATATTCCATCCTAATGACGATCCCGTGCTCAAACATGAATACGATGATAACAAGAAGATAGAACCTGTTTGGTACATTCCTATTCTTCCCATGGTGCTTGTAAACGGTGCCGACGGTATAGGTACCGGATGGATGACCAAAATACCGAATTACAATCCTAGGGAAATTGTTACGAACTTAAGGGCCTTGCTTGATGGCGAGGATGTGAAGCCAATGATGCCGTGGTATAAAAATTTCAACGGTACCATCGACGATGTCGGCGACAATAGGTATGTCGTGAGTGGTGAAATTGCCATAATTAGCAAGGAAAAAATGGAGATAACGGAATTACCAGTTGGTACCTGGACCCAAACTTATAAGGAGAATGTGTTGGAGGTATTACTTCATGGTAAGTTATTTTAAAAATAATATGTGTTTAAGTAGTTGTAGATGCATATAGCATCAGCTCGTGAACCATCGTTGGTAAGGCGTTGCTAAAGGGATGACATGCATCTCCATGACATGAGGAAATAAATCTTTTTCCTGGAACCTCACCTCCGAATTGTCACGAGCTGCCGCTGGGCTACAAAAATAGAATGGGGTTACAATACCTGTTTTGCTATAAGGCCGAGATAAAGTAAAGCGAAAATACTGTATAACGAACAATTTCATATAAAGCCATATACAAAACATAAAATTCTTATAAATGTAGGGAATTTCCTGAATGTTTAATCAGATTCCAACATAAAATTAATCCGTACATAAAAATAAAAGATTGTTATATTGAAACGCTTATAAGGAGTGGCCTTAAAACGTGGTATCAGTGTATCGATCTAAATAACTATGATGTAATAATTCCTTTTTTTCTTGTTTTATCATTATTTATTCTTTATGTTAGGTTCTGAGAAGGTGAAGGCAGTAATTTCTGATTACAAGGAGTACAACACAGACACTTCAGTTAAATTTGTGGTGACTTGTTTGCCCGAGCAAATGTCCAATATTGAGAAAGACGGTTTTCACAAGACCTTCAAGCTGCAGTCTATCATCAATACAACGTCCATGTGTGTGTTCGATGAGCTTGGATGTTTAAGAAAGTAAGTTTAGAAATGGCTATGAACGCTTAGGTTAACAGATAATATACAGGGTGTTTAAATTGGAGGCTCAACATGGAGATCTCGCTTATTAGAAGAGATAGAGGGTATGTTTAAATTTGGCATTTTGCAGAATTTTATGCCAATTAACAATCCATTAAAAAAATGCCTTAAATTATTTCATTTTCGAAAAAACCATTCAGAAACTTGAAAATTGATAAATACATTTTCAATTTGCATTTATAGCGAAAACTATGCTTTTTTGGCAAAAATTGCTTCTATTAAGAGTTGTAGAGCGAAACATTTTGAATCGATATTGGTCATTTGAATTTCGCTATAATTTTCCGTTTTTCCAGTAGAAGGCGCGGAAAATAAAGAATAGTGCAATTTATTAATAGAAAATTAAAAAAAAGAAACTAAAATGCATTTACGGTCACGATTTTGCGCGCTCTAGCGGGCAATGCACGCATTGTTTGAAAAGTCGAAGGAACTATATCGATCGGAAATTTTCTGCTCTATAACTTTAGTCTCCTATAATTTTTCCAGATAATGCATAGTTTTGGCTGAAAATCCAAAAAAATCAGCAGAAGGTGACAAAAAGAAAAATGTTTTTATGGATAAATTTCAAGTCCTTAATATTTCATTATACATACTGTATATGATTGAAAAGCTTATCAAAAATGCCATGCATTGGTGGCAAGATATATAGTGTGTTGCATTTGAAAAAAATTGTTTTGCGTATGTTGACACCCTGTATAGCAGTATGAACAAAAATAAAAAATATGAGAGAAATTACAACAAATGAGTCTGCAACAAGAGTGAAATCCTCCATGTTTATGGGTTCCTCATCTTCACTGTCGGAGGCGCTTGATAATACTCTCATAATCATTCTCATTCGGAGCCAGAGTCATCGAAAGGTTCTTCAAAATCACTCAAATCACTAATTTTCACTATAAATAAACTATCTGCACACTGCTGACACCAAATACAAACTCGCAAAAAACGCGCGAAAATGCAATATACAGGTCTTGAAAAAATGACGATAACTGTAAATCGTAAAACTATAAATTGACTGACCCACTTGCTATTTTAGCTATAAATAGGCTTTTAATAAATCATCCCAACCAAATATTAGAAGTTTACAATTTGTCGCCACATGTGGTGAACCTGGACGGGCACCGCTCGGTGACCTTGTCGCATGAAGGGGTTAAGACTTACGGTCCTATGACTGTACACTGTCAACATCTGTTAAAGTTTCTGTTGCAGTTTTACCTAATTTCCAGCAAAACATTACATTTATTGTTGCTCCGTTATGACTGACAGAAAAATGATGCGCACCCCAGCATCCTACCCATAAAATTGAAAGGTGCTGTATTTTCACTTCACCGCTATTGATAAGGCTATGAATTATTATACACCACATTACTTTTGGTTTTGTTTCAAATGATTTAATCACTGCAGCTGCAATCAAATTGCTAAACCTTGTATAGGTTGAGTCAAGAAGAAAACCTATGGTGATAGGCTTTATTGTTTAAATTGTTGGTGTTGTAATCTATGGTTACTGGGTATTAAAATTTTAACTAAACACTGGGACTTTCGTCATTTTATTACACCACTTTATTGTTTAATATAGAAAAAAAAATCCGGATTAACCATAAGCTCTGAGATTATCTCGAAATCTAGAAGAGCTGTATTTTTAGAGTTTAACTGAATTACTATCTACAGAGTGATGAAAAAGTCATGCAACCCATGGAGGTAGCAAATGAGAGTTCAAAATGACCAACATTTACTTCTTCACACTAATCTTGTTACTGAACATGCCCCATTAAATATTCTCCACTGTTCGTTGAATGTTGGTCTGCAATTTGCCCAAATTATGCCGTTGGGTTGTGTAAGCCAATGGCTTCAGATATACCCATTGAAAAATGACTGGTGAAATTAAGCTGGGGCCATAGCTTGGTAATAATAATAATAATAATAACTTTATTATCCAACAGTCTAAAGACTAATTACAGGACAATTTTACAAATTAACACAATTTAAAATAGAAAATAATTCTTACTATAAATAGAGAAAATTGACAAAGCGAACAAAAAAATAATGTGTAATAAGCATAATGACGCAAAGTAGACATAATAATACATTAAACACGAATGATTTGTACAAGTTGCCTAACTAGATCTTTAAGAGAAATATTGAACAGATCAATATTTTTACAATACGAATTTGCAGACCTAAACATTTATAAAAGGGGACTACAGGCTCTGTGAGTGGTGTTTGAAAATGGGATATTGAACAGATACATGGTACGTGAAAGGAACACTTAGAACAGTCGGATCGTTGGAATATCCGTTGAGCAATTTGAAAATAAATGTCAATTGTAAAATGATTCGCCGAGAATGAAGAGAAGGGAAATTAAATTCCGAGAGAAGTCTTTCATGAGGAAACCCTTGTTCAGGATAGGTGCCAAATTTACGAAAATATAGAATCTTTAATGATGCACCCTGCTAATAAAAATTCCAGATAAATCGTGGTCACGAGAGCAGTATGGGCAGTTGCACTGTCTTGTCCTCATCAGTCACATCATTAAAGAATTGTAAAAAATGCACCATTAAAAAAAATCAAAAACCTACAATTTCTTCACCAATTTTTTTATTTTTTTATTTTATTTTTTTATAAAGACATCGTCAAAACATGCTTATAACGTATAAAAAACTTTATTATCTGCCAAAAACTATATACAGTGCGTGCACGCCTAAAGTACGGAATAAATTCAGCAAAACAGGAATAAAAATCCTCGAACAGGTCGATTTTCTTTGAAAAAATACACATTTTTATGTGAAATTCGATTTTCAACCATCATTTGTTTTTAAGCAATGACATCCATATTTTTTTTAACCCTGGATAACTAAACATTCGTCTAATAGACTACCTGACAGTTTTGTGAAGCAATTATGGAGAGCTCACTTTTACCATCTGCCTGGAGTGCAAACGCTAATTTTAAGCACTTTTATATATTTTCATTGAAGTATATAATTTCTTTCTTAAGTTAAGCTAATTTGTTCAATATAATTCAAGAACATTTAAAAATATAGTTTAATTCGTAGTCTATGAGTCATATGATTAGTTACGAGTAAAACTGATTTAAGCTTAGTTATCTAGGGTTACATGACAACCCCCTATTTTTGTTCTTGATGTTGAGAGATATTTCCATTGCCATTTACTTGAAAAAATTCTTATGTAAGATGGCAACTGTCAGTTCGACAATCAAGAGATCTCTCGAAATCAAAAACAAAAATAGGGGGTTGTTATCAAAAACAAATAATGGATGACATCATTACTCAAAAACAAATGATGACTGAAAATCGGTTTTCATGCAAAAATTAGTATTTTTATCAAAGAAAATCGACCAGTTCAAGGATTTTTTTCCAAAATATTTTATTTTGGTTTTACTGAATTTATTCCATACTTTAGGCGTGCAATGTATAAAAGTGGACATACTTCGCCAATCCAAGTTAACTCTGGCTTAAAAAACTTTAGTGTTTTATTAAATATTTTTCACTGTATGGTAATGCTGGGTTTATAAGACTTTTAACGTTTAAGGCTTAGTGATTAACGTTTAGCGTTGAATATTTAAGGGAAAGATGCCGTTCACGTAAAAATTAGGAATTAAATGTTTTAGATAATGCAATTGCGTGTCGGCATCACAAATTTCTGAAAAATACTGTTTTACATTAATTCCTATAATTCAAAGAGAAAAATTTATTATTCATTGTTGATAATTTACAATTCATTATTGTAAACAATAATTTTAAATTAATGATGGTAATAGGTATTAATGCTATCAAGTGAAACTTTAAATTGAAATGAAATATTTACATTTAATATTCTCGCTTAGTTTCGTTTTATGACATTTTCAAGAGTATTTTAAAATACATTTGTTTACAGAAATATACATAGCAACAATTTGGCATATAGAAAACTAGATTTAAAAAATGTATAAAAATGTGGAAATATATTTTAGGATAAGTTCCGACATTTGTCTGAAAAGATTGGAAAAAAAAAAACACATAAAAAACAATCTAGGACCTTTATTCGTGTTTTCAAAGTATAATTTAGTTTTCTATATGTCAAATTGTTGCTTATATATTTATATATAAATAAATTTATTTTAAAATTGTCTTGATAAGCCATAATAGGCTTAAACTAGTTGAGTATTTTAAATATTCAGAATTTAAATTAAATTAAGTTTTGTTTGGTAGAATTAATACCTATTTCATTTTACTATCATTAATAATATGAACCACTACCAATATGTAAATACTAAAACAATTAATAATTTTAAAGATTGTATTGATAATAATTCCGAAAAATTACTTGAATTACTTCAATTGTACGTTTTAATAGATTCAGGACTAATGTGTAAATCTGCCGACACTGTGCTGATCAGCTGTTTATATATCGGCTGTTTTTCGGCGCAAAATGTGTGCACAGTTGCATTTTTATGGATTAAAGGAAACGTAGAAAGTAGCGAACATTAAGCGGATAACAACCCGCTTCTATAGTCTTATACAAATGATGAATGCACTTTATAACAAAAATGTTGCGGGCATCATGTACCTTTCTCCGATTTGATGGTACAAAAGGGATTTTTCTGATATTTTGCATGATTTTCGATTGTTTCTAAAAACTAGTATTATGACAAATTAGTATATTGTTCACCAAGGAAAGAAAATATGCTTTAGGAGCCCGCTGATGCCAGGTTTATGTAAATGGGAAAATCAATTATTAATATTAAACATTCAAATTATCGCATTGAAAATTTCCAATTTGTGTATAATATTGAGGTATGAAAGTATGTATCTCTGCAAAATTTATTTGATGAGCGGAAGTGTAAATAATTAATGTCATGCAAATTTTAAGAAACGAAATTATTTACACTTCATATCTTCGAAAAAATACAATACCAGTTTTTTAAATTATCTTTTCCATTCTTTCAAAGTAATCCTCGACAACGTACCATTGAGTTAATCTGCTATTTTTTACAGCACCCTGTATAAAATACATTTATCAACAAAAGATGTGGAGTTCTTTGTTATCTATAAGTTTTGGAGATCCAGTCCACATTTTTCAAAAATGGCCGTAATTGTCTTGGGGGGACTTCAAAATAGAATTCAATATTCTCTTGTACTTGGTATGGAAAAAGTAAAAAAAAACAGTGTTTCAAAACCTCACCTACGAAATATCATAACATGTCGCTGTGGTCTTGCACAAATTATGAAGCACTCTATAACAAAACAAAATATTACTGCCTTAAAAACCACCCTACAACCTGATTAATCCTATTTCAGAATGGAGTCGACAATGGACATCCTGAAAGAATTCTATGGGCTACGCCTGAAAATGTACACAAAACGAAAAGATTACATGGAAGGCATGCTAGAAGCGGAAACGGCAAGGCTGACCAACCAAGCTCGCTTCATAATGGAGAAATGCAACGGAGAGCTCGTCGTGGAAAACAAAAAACGAAAGAAAATCGTCGACGAACTTGTAGAGCGTGGCTACCAGCCGGATCCTGTTGCCGAGTGGAAAAAACGCCAGTCAATTGAAGAGGATGAAGAAGAAGACGGCTCCGAAGAGCAGCCAGATGAAGACGGCACCACCGAGACATCCAAAAAGAAACCTGTCGATCCAGAGAAAGCCTTCAAGAATTTGACCGATGTTAAGAAGTTCGATTACCTCCTCGGAATGTCGATGTGGATGTTGACGGACGAGAAGAAAAACGAACTGCTGAAGCAGAGAGATCAGAAGATCGCCGAGCTGGATGTGCTCAAACGAAAATCGAGTTCTGATTTGTGGCGTGAGGATTTGGACGCCTTCATGGAAAAGCTGGACGTGGTCGAGGAGAAGGAGAGGCGGGATGAGCTGGGTACTGCTGTCAAGAAAGAAAAGGAGAAGAAGGTTTAAATTTAATTATAAGTTAGAAATAATGTTTTAAAATTTCCAAAAATGCACATGTTAACCCTTTCACTGCTGCTTTCAGAATTAGAACTTGCGTGCGGTGTGTGCATCCGGGTCCTTCATATAAGTGTGCAATAGTTTTTGTGTAATTATCCGGTTAAACGTATTAGTAGCAGCCAATTATGAGAACTTTGTGAAATTAAAACTAAAAGTTTTGACTTAGGATATAAAAGGTTTTCCAATAAGAGTGATATGATTTCTTAAAAAAAAAACACACTTATTGTTAAGGTAATTCAAATCTTTTTTATTTAATGTGAAGTACAATCGATACAATTAAGTTCTAAATAAAACGTCATTCAATTGGCCTCCAGGACTTCTTCTGCAGGAACGAATTCGATGAACCCAATTTTCGAGCACTTTTTCCACTAAATCAAGTCGTATGTCATGAATGGCACGTTCAATATTGACTTGTAAAGCTTGAAGAGAGTCTGGTTTATTTCGAACGACCAATGACTTCAAATAACCCCACAAGAAATAGTCTAATGGTGTTAAATCACAACTTCTTGGAGGCCATTCAATATCATAATTTCTTGAAATAATCGAATCTCCAAACTTTTCTCGCAATAATTCAATTGTTGCATTTGCTGTGTGGCACGTAGCCCCGTCTTGTTGGAACCAAATGTTGTCAAGATCAACTTCTTCCAATTTTGGCTATAAAAAGTTGGTTAGCATCGATCTATACCGCTCTGCATTGACAGTAATGTTGTTACCAGCTTCATTTCGAAAGAAGTACGGACCGATGATTCCACCAGACCAAAAACCACACCAAACTGTCAATTTAGGTGAATGTAATGGTTTTTCTTGAATAATTTGTGGATTTTCTTCGCACCAGAATTGACAGTTTTGTTTATTTACCGCACCACTCGGATGAAAGTGAGCCTCATCGGAGAAGATGATTTTCTTAAAAAAATCGTTATCGTTTTCAAGTTGTTCCAAGTCAAAATTAGCAAATTCACGACGTTTATGGTGGTCCAATGGCTTCAGTTCTTGAGTGAGAATAATTTTATATGGATGCAAACCCAAATCCTTTTTCAAAAAGAGAGAGACAGTCCCAATTGTTGAGAACGTCTTGGAATCGACAAATTGCGGTCTTCAGCAACACTTGCCTGAACGGCAGCAATATTTGCATTACTTCGAGCGGTTCTTTGTCTTATTGGCACTTTACAATTATGTAAAGAAAATGTACGCTCAAAATTTTCAACAATTCGACGAATAGCGAGCACACTTGGACGATTATTACGACCATAAAATTTCAAAAGCGCACGAAAAGTTGCAATTGGAGAACGATTATTTTGATAATAAAACTGAATAATTTGTAAACGTTGTTCTTGTGTATATCTCTCCATGATGAAATTGTAAACACTACTGAATACAATGAAAAATAAATGACAGATCATGACATATTACAAATGACCGAAACGTCACTTCAAAATCATATCATCCCTATTGGAAAACCTTTTATTAGGATATATTTGAACTAATAAGGCCTATTGATTTTTTCTTTGCAGGGTGGAAAGAAGAAGGTAAATCTGTCTGAAACTCTGCCCACCGAAGAAGCGGCTCGCATCAAGCCTGAAATAGGCGAAGATTTAAAAAAGAAAATTCAGTGTGCTGTCAAGGCCAAAGATCAACGTGCAAAGAAGGGCATTAAGAAGGAAATTACTCAGGTAATTAATATTACAACAGTGACATGCTTGAATGCTTTCTAGTGAATTTAACTAATAAAGACAGTTGGCATAAGGCCTGAAAGAGTTAACAGGTTAATATAAGTTCTATTAGTGAGAGTATCAAAAATGATTATTCTGCTGCCAAAAACAAACTCTTTTCATTATTGTAATGATTCAAAATTTAACGTGTTATGTAATTTATAATAGGACGATGCAGATGAGTTCGATGAGCTGGTAAAACCGCAAAAGTCACTTAAAGCAAAACTGGATACAAAAGAAGTAATTGTAGAGAAGAAGGGTGGCAGGGGAAGAAAGCCAAAGGATGGCTTGAAGCAGACAACTCTCAATTTCTCTAAAATGAGCACAGTTAATAAAGGTGAGCATTTTTCGAAAATATTGTATATAAAAATAGAGATAAAATTGAAAATTTTGAAAATACAACCATTTTTCCAGGATAAAAATAATTAAACAAATTTTTACCCTTAATTGTTGGCAACGCTAATTATCAGGCCACAGACCCAGTTCTTTTCGAGACTTGCGAACGATTACTTCCACAAAAAGTTTACGCATTCTAATTAAAATTGAAAATCCTCACTGGTTGCAGAAGCATTAAATAAGTTTCGATGAGCCATTTGTAAGACTTTATTTTGCTTGCAGAATTACGACCAAGTTGAATATTCATATATTCAGAATACTGTCTTTATTTATTTATTTAAGCGTTCTATTCAATTTTAAAGTTAAAAGTGATAGAATTTACCATAACTAAAAATTTTGCCTGGAGATTCATAGCTCCATAGTAACTACCGTTTCCCTGTTGGCAAATATTCCGAGCTGATTAAATTTAATACGATTGAAACCTGTAAAAAAACAATAATTGATGTTAAATTTTATCAACTAATTACGGTTTTATTTCGTTAATAAAATTGTAACCCTTCGTTCTAAAGTATGTTCATGTGTGCCATGATTTTTTATTTTTTTAAATTTAAGTTGGTAACACATATTGAGGTTATGTTACTTGCGGCATGTTCCTACCGATAACTTAATTTGCTGTGATAAACGATGCAAATCACCTTCCAAAATTCCTTGGGCTGTGTTAATAGCATCCTAAGTAAGTTTGACTGGTCTACCACTTCGGAGAATACTACCCGTTTCATGAAATAATACAACAGATCGTGATAGGGTATTTTTAAATTCATCATGTATAATGAGAACGTTAGGAAATTCTTCCTGAAACTCTGCCATAGGTGCGTCAAATGAATACACCCAATTTCCTTCCACTTTAGTCCCATTTCAGAAAAAACTTTCAACTAGAAACGTTTTTGCTGGTTGCTGTAAACCATTGTGACCAGTGTTGCCACACGTTCGAAAACGAATTACCGTACCCGCATACTCTGAATTACCATACTTATTAATAAATTACCGTACATACATGTTAAATGGGATAATTTATTGGGGTGGACTACGGAAAATACACACTTATAATGATGTAAACTTACGATTTCAGAGGTGGAGCGAAGGTTTTCTAAATTTTTTTTTACCGAAAATATCACATAAAAAACTTTTTTCCCCTTTTTTAATCTCGTTCTATTGGATTATTTTGGAGATTTACATATTTTTCTACGAATTTGTTACATAAATTGACGCTAGATGATCCTATATGCTAATATAATGTTAACTATCGAGATAGGGCTAGATAGATTTTAAAACTTCCCATAGGCAGTGTTGCCAGGTCAGCAGAAAATCCTCTGGATCTGGCGGATTTTGAATCCGCATTGCGGAGTAATTTTCGTTTTAGCGGCTGACGGATTTTCGAACGGAATTGTGTTGGATAGTAGAGAAAACTAGCGTAATTCAATTTAAATTTGAACTTTATTTTCGAAACGTATAATTTACAAGAGAAAAAGCAGCATTAAATTTAAAAAAAAATAACTCGCGGAAAATTAATACATTTTCGAAAAATGAAGATGTTCTGTGGATATTCTAAAATATTTGAGGAACTCTTTATCATATCGGACCTTATTTTCTATTCGATTTTGGTTTTGTTTGTGTTCAACAACTTAAAACATTAATTTTCAAAAATTCATAACTAAGACAAATATTGACTAAGTTTCAAAATCAAGATTAATTTTAAAGGTAAATGTATTATGATTGCATCAGAGTTTTTTTATGGAATTCAATCATAGCGATATGTTTTTTTTTCTAGTTTTTCCTTGTTTAAAAATTGAAAAAGTGACATATTTTCAAAAATTAAAGTTAGTTTTAAAGAAAGATAAAGTTTTCTTTCTGAACGCATCTTTTGCATATTTCTACACCCTGTAAGTTTAAGTTTTTATGTTATGACTCATATTTTTATTTATTTATAGAAACCACTTATTTATATTATGTATATATTGACCTGTATAAACCCATTGTTATTGGCACAATAAATAAATTAAATTAAATAGATGTTTTGCGAATATATGAAAAAAAATATCGATTTTTTGTCTTCAACAACTTTAAATATTAATTTTAAAAAATTAATCTCACGCAAAAATTGACACATTTTCAAAAGTCTAAGTTGATTCTAAAGGCAGATGTTTTGTGAATATACTTTTTCAGAAATTCTATATCAGTTTTTTTGTTCGACAACTTAAAACGTTAATTTTCAAACATTCATAACATGCATTTTTAAAACTCAAAGTTAATTTTAAAGGTAAATATATTATGATTGCATTAAACGTTTTAAGGATTTCAATCATATCAGTATTTTTTTTTCTATTTTTTCTTTATTCAAATATTTGACAAATTAAAAAAACATCATTTTTAAACATTTATAACTCACGCATTTTCAAAAATTGAAGATAATTCAGATGTTTTGTAAATGTACTAATTTTTTTTTATTGTTGATAAATGCTAGCATATCATGTAATAAATCAAGTGTCGGAAATGACCATTTTTGACTGCCAAAAATGACAATTTTCAACTGCCAAAAATGGCAATCTTCAACTGCCAAAAAGGGCAATTTTCAAGTGTAGGAAACGATCATTTTTAACTGCTAAAAATTACAATTTTTAACTGCCAAAAAGGCCAATTTTCAAGTGTCGGAAACAACTATTTTTAACTGCCACAAAGACAATTTCAACTGCCAAAAAGGCCAATTTTCAACTGCAAGAAAGGCCAATTTTCAATTGTCGGAAACGACCATTTTAAGCTGCCAAAAATGACAATTTTCAACTGCGAAAAGGGCCAATTTTCAACTGCCAAAAGGCCAAATTTTCAAGTGTCGGAAACGACCATTTTTAACTCCCAAAAATGACAATTTTTAACTGCCAAAAATGATAATTTTGAACTGCCAAAAATGCCAATTTTCAAGTGTAGGAAACAATCATTTTTAACTGCCAAAAATTACAATTTTTCAAAAAGGCCAATTTTCAAGTGTCGGAAACGACCATTTTAAGCTGCCAAAAATGACAATTTTCATCTGCCAAAAGGGCCAATTTTCAACTGCAAAAAGACCAATGTTCAAGTGTCGGAAACGATCATTTTTAACTGACAAAAATGCCAATTTTTAACTGCCAAATTGGCCAATTTTTAAGTGTCGGCAACGACCATTTTTAACTGCCAAAATGGCGAATTTTCAAGTGTCGGCAACGACCATTTTTAACTGCAAAAAAAAAAATTAAATTGCCAAGAAGGCCATTTTTCAAGGGTCGGAAACGACCATTTTAAGCAGCCAAAACTGACAATTTTCAACTGCCAAAAATGACAATTTTCAACTACCAAAAAGCCAATTTACAAGTGTCGGCAACGACCATTTTTAACCGGCAAAAATGACAATTTTTAACTGCCAGAAATGACATTTTCAACTGCCAAAATCGACAATTTAAAACCCAAAAATGAACACATTTTCAAAAATTAAAGTTTTTTTTTTTTGAAGGTACATAAATGTGTTATGATAGCATCAGACTTTTTAAAGAATTCAATCATATTCATATTATTTTATCTTTCTATTTTTTCTTTGTTTAAATATTTCTACCAATTTTCAAAAATTCATAACTCACGCAGAAATTGGCAGAGTTAGTTAGTTTTGAAGGTAAATGTTTTGTAAAGATATCAATATTTTTGAGGAATTAGTATTATATCAGTATTAACTTTTTAGCCAAAATATTAATTTTCAAAAATTAATCGCCCAAAATCTACCCAATTTCAAAATTCAAGGTTAATTTTAAAGGTAAATGTATTATGATTTCATTAGAGTTTTTAAGGAGTTCAATCATATGGATATGATTTTTTTTCTAGTTTTTCCTTTTAAAAATATTTGACCACTTAAAAATTCATTTAAAAAAACTTATAACTCAAAATTCAAAATTTATGTTAAATCTTGTGGATATATTAAAAATTTCGAGCATTTGAGTATTTATTTTCTCTAAATTTGTTCAATTGTTCGACAACTTACAAAAAATAATTTTGAAAAAATCATAACTCGGGGAGAAATTGGCGAATTTGCAAAAATTTAAGTTGTTGTAAAGTAGAACTATTTTTAAATGTTTGTGGAGTTCAATTATATTACTATTTATTTGTTTTAAATTTTTTATTTGTTCGTCTTCAACAACTAAAAATATGAATTTTCAAAAATTCATACCTAACACAAAAATTGACTCAGTTTCAAAAATCAAGGTTAATTTTAAAGTTAAATTGCATCAGAGTTTTTTATGGAATTCAATCATAGGGATATGATTTTTTTTTTAGTTTTTCCTTGTTTAAATACCACTTAAAAATTCGTTTTTAAAAATTTATGACTCGTGCAGAAATTTTCAAAAATCCAAGTGTATATTAAGGTAATTCCATCATATAAGTATTTATTTTTATTTGTTCAATTGTTCGACAACTTAAAATATTACTTTTCAAAAATTCATAAGAAATTGGCAAATTAAAAAAAAATGTAAGTTAGTTTTAAAAGTAGATGTATTGTAAAGAATTTAAAAAATTTGTGGAATTCTTTAATATCACTATTTATTTCTTATTTTTTTCTTCTACTACTAAAAATATTAATTTTCAAAAATTCATTAAAATTTTTAGGAATTCAATCATATTTGTATTTATTATTTTTCTTTGAATTTGTTCATTGTTTTACCTTTGAATATTAGGCAATTCGTAAGCAAAACGTACTGCTGATCATTATGTTAAAATAAGAGATAGAATTAGGTTGTCTTTCTGGCGGAAATATTATGTGATCAGATGGCAACGCCACTCATAGGTTAGAGCAGTAATATGCATTCCGACTCTAAGCACTCTTATGCGGTTAATATATACCATGCCGTGAAATGAATTTTATGTGGGATGGATGTTGTACCTCTCACAATTCTATTCTCTCCACTACTCCCAATGTTCTTAAGAGAGCGGCCATTGCTACCGCGCGTTAAATTTTTCAAATTAAAAACGCGGTAGAAATGCTTTTCTACAGCGTGAAAATTACCGTACATTTGTGTACGGTTTTAACATTTGGACCGTATACCGTACTTTCGCTCATAATACCGTACAAGTACGGTAATTACCGTACGTATGGCAACACTGATTGTGACTTTTAGAAAGATCTTACGTTTTGTATGTCAATTCCTATCATGTGTGCCAACTTACATTTTTTTAAATAAAAAATCATGGCACACTTGAGGTTTTTTTTTTTAATGAACATACGATATATTTATTTAGTTACTAACAAATACGAATGATATTTACAGACAAGGGAAAGAAAACATCAGACAGTGAACTTGACATCAGTGATTCCGATGTAGAAGTACTTCCATTGAAAGAACGCATTGCCAATAAAAGAAATGCGACCAAAAAAGTAGCCTCATACAAAGATTCCGTTGAATTAGATGGAAGTATAGATGTGACGGTCCTTCACGATAATGATGCCATAGAGAGTGATTTCGCTCAGGAAAAGTTAAGCGACAGCGAGAGCGAAAAATCAGAAGCCCAATCGAGCGATGACCCTTTTGAAGAGGAAATAAAACCGAGAAAAGCGCCGTCGAAAAGGAAACGGGCCCCAAAGGAGAAGGACACGAATGTTGAACTGAGCGATACCACAGATGGTGATTCCAAGAAGAGTAATAAAAGGAAGAAACAAATTGTCATTAGTGATGATGATTTCGATTTGGTCGAGGAGCAGAAAACGAAACCGAAGTCTAGAAAGATAAAGGCCTTCACTAGTGATGAGTCGGATGAAGAGAATCGACCCCCACCCAGAGAGAGGCCAGGACGAGGTAAACAGGTTAAAAGATTTGTTATCGATTCGGAAGAGTCCGATTAACTCCTATTGTATATTTGAAATGATTTTTTAGTTGTTCAGTTTTATGTATTTATATCTGTATTTGATCAACATTTGATAAAGATTTTTATTAAAAATGATATATTTATAGATATCTTGTTTCTAGTTTCCATGCCTATGACTGGTGTTTGGTCCAACGGGATACCCGATTATTTTAAAAACAATAATAATGCCAGGCATAAATTATTACATTGTCTCATTTAGAAATGCAAATGAATAGTATATTTCATAACTAGGACCTAAAGTGGAAAATAGCTAGCTAGTGAGGCAAATGTAAGCAATATGAAGTACTATACGGGATTTCTGACAATGACATTAGCGGCGTTTACACGTTCGCGCAGTCCCGCACTCTAGGACAGGCCCGTTCCAATCCCGCGTTATGAAACGATGGATATTGTAAACAATTTTGGCATTCACGCGCTAGAATTTGTCGTGCATGGGCTTAGATCGCGGGAAATAACGGAGGATAAAATTGTGTCTACTTATGCTCAACACGCTCCCTTTCTGTGTTGGGGAACTTGCGATGGAACCGGGCATTTCAAGAACGCACGAAAGAATATACATGTAAACGAATCTAAAAATTGAATTACCATAGAAACGGACCACAATAAAAAAACACGGGGTGGGATTGTACGGTGCAAAACCACTGGGAATTGAAGAAACTATTGGTTTACACAACGTCATGTGTACTTTCGCGTTCTCTAATTGGTTGTGTGAATTTTATGAAATTATGAATTGTATTCTCAGCCGTAATACAAGAAGTGGTATGATTATTACCGATGATATTTTGGAGTTGAAACCGAGCTGCAGATTCAATTAGCGCTAGCGCGAGTTGAATTTACTGCTTCGGTTTCAACGACTTATTAATCGTACCACGAGTTATATTTAGTGAGAGAATATAACGAATAACCTTTTATAATCTTGATCACAACTCACATATTGCAATGTTTTAATTCGTCTTGTAGTTTCTTGCAGCACAAAGACTCCGTAAACTGTCGGCTCTGCGACTCTTTATTCCTCGCGGTGTTTCTGGGCGTCGTATTTTTCACTATTTCACTGATTTTACTGTTAGAAACTGCATCCCAATAATTTAGTATGTCCATTTTGAGGTTTAAAATTCTGACAGGACCACAATAAAATATCACCGCAACTTTTGTTTTTTATCATCGCGGTGATACACATGCTGCTATGCATTTCCTTGCATCTGATTAGCTCAAAATACATTCTAGTAGACCATGAGTTGTATTCTCTATGTATTTAGATACAAAAAGATTTCATTATTGGTGGCTTAATGGTCACTACTACTAGAAACTGTCATGGTAAGTAGATAGACACTAGAGATGGACATTTTTATTTTTACTTTCTCCGTTGCGAAGTACGAGAAAGTATTGTGATGGTGAACATTTTTTCAATTTTTTTTTAACGGAAATATCCGTTTTGAGGTCCCTAGAGGTGATTTCAACAATTTCTGGAAAACGAACATTTGTGTCTACAACGTGTCCACGTAAGTATGCAACATATGGGAAACTTTTTTATTATTAATTTCTCAGAAAATTTTATTCTTTATAAAAGTTGGTGCTTGATCCTAAACATACAAAAAAGACCAAACAAATGACATTAGATGCTATACAGGGTGGGGCACCGCATACGACACGGTCCTTTTATGGAAAACCATGCAACTTCGTGTTATTCTTTTCAAATGGATGAATGTAGAATCGTTGTATACACAATTTAAAATTATTACCAGATATACAGGGTGTCCCATAGTAAAGATACACATCAAAGTTATGTTTTTTTTTTAATGGTACACCCTGTATTTTTTGTCATTTTTGAATTCTAGGGAACAAATAAAGGTGAGTTACTTCAATATTTCCTATACCTAGCGTTTACCGTTTTCGAAATATTTAAAGATTTGTTGAAATGAAGGGTACAGTTGAAATTTTATATTTGCCCCATTGATTGACATTGAATCATTACAATCATTTCTATTGTTTAGTTGAAGGTTCGAACTACAGCGCCAAATATGATTTCATACAAAAAATTATACAGGGTGATGAAAAAAATGTGGTAGAAAATCCTGACTTATAAAGTTGAATAACTCGTTTTTTTCAAATGGCGCACCCAGTATTTAGTAACATATTCTCACAGAATCCAATTCTCTTTCAGATTGTATTAGAGTTCTCTGTTTCTAATCTCAATAGTTTTCTTGTTTTTGGCGATTTTCATATCAATAATTATTATTATAATCTGATAGATAATTAGATTCTACGTGATAATAGGTTACTAAATACAGGGTGTGCCATTTGAAAAAAAGGAAGTCATTCAACTTTATAAGTTAAGATTTTCTACCACGTTTTTTTTCATCACCCTGTATAATTTTTTATACTAAATCATGGATGGCGCTGTAGTTTGAACCTTCAACCAAACAATAGAAATGATTGTAATGGTTTAACGTCAATAACTGGGGCAAAAATAAAATTTCACCTGTACCCATACATTTTAACAAATTTTTAAATATTTTGAAAACGGTAAACGATAGGTATAGGTAACATTGAAGTAACTCACCTTTATTTATTCCCTAGAATTCAAAAATGACAAAAAATTCAGGGTGTTCCTTTTAAAAACTCGTGTCGTATACTGTGCCCCACACTGTATAGCGTCGAATGTCATTTGTTTGGTCTTTTTTGTATGTTCAGGATCAAGCACCAACTTTTATAAAGAATAAAATTTTCTGAGAAATTAATAATAAAAAAGTTTCCCATATGTTGCATACTTACGTGGACACGTTGTATATGTGACCATCTGTCTGCACGCGCTGTATCTCAAAAACTAATACAGCAATTGATATGAAACTGAACATAAGTCTTATTTAACAATCCGAAGAACTGAAAAACTTTTGATAAAATTTTGTACACTGGAAGTGGGTATTTAAATAAATATTGAAGACAATAAAGTACTTAACAAATCTTTCATATAATCATTGTTATTCGAGAAAAGAATTGATTCTTTTTCATTTTTGGTTTATAATTATAAAACGATATACTGAAGAAAAAAAAATGAAACACTTGAAATTCGTGAAATTTTGACCATTTTCAAACTGCCATAGCTCGGCGTATTTTCAATCGATTTTGATGAATCTTTGAGGGTGAAAAAGTATCTTCTTTAAAGTCATGCATGCGAACTTAAGCGTAACCCCTTCTGCCCCCTCTAACCCTCTGTGAAAAAGAAATATTTTTTCAGGAAACCACGTTCAACTTTGACGATGTATACGGAGTTGGAAAATTTTTGTCGACTCGATCCACCATAAAGGCATTAAAATTTGATCAATTCCTTATGCAGGACTCAAAAAACGAAGTTCCTACGACGATTTGGCACCAAGTTATGGGTGTTTAAAAAAAAGTGCATTTTGAGGTTTTTCGCACATACCTCTGTGACTTTTTAACCATTGATTTGATAATTATTTCGGGAAAAAATCTCATTTTGGCTCTACTTTAAGGAGGTGAACTCAGATTGGAATGATCCCTTTGCGAACCCTTAAACCCCCGAACAAAAAACAAACGTTTTTGGGCAAAAAAAGCCATAGTTTGGCAACGTGTACCGAATTGGAAAAAATGTGTGGACTCGCTCCACCAAAAGGGCACTGAAATGTGTGCAGGAGTCCAAAATGAAGTTCCTACGGCGATTTGGCACAAAGTTATTAGAATTTAAAGTATAATTTGTCATCTTTCAAATTTTTGATGTTTTAATCGACAGTTTCATGAGAGTCTACAAAACACTGGATGTACATTTAAAATATGATTTAAATTGAAAATAAATATAAATAACTGTTATACCATCAAATCGGAGAAAGTAACATCACCATTTTTTACAATATGCATCGTAATAAGATGTGTGTGTGTGTGTGCGTGTGTGTGTTCGCGCTGTGTCTCAAAAATTAATACAGGAAAAAACATGAAACTTTAAACATAAGCCTTATTTAACAATCCGAAGAACATTCATAAAATTTCGTATTTCCGGTGCAGTTTTAAGATTCGAAAAAACCCACGAAAACAAAACTTGCTTGGAAATGTATGAAAATGAAAATTTATTAATAATAATAATAATATATTTACGGGATTCACCCTGTATATTAAAGTATTAATTAGAATATAAAATATAAAAATACAAAAATTAAAATTACAATTTAAAATTTAAAATTGCGACAACTTTATGTGACAAACAAACAAAAACAATATAATATATTACGCTAGACATTACTTATGAAAACCCCCGTAAGAAAGTTGCAATTATTTAAATTTGACCAGAAACAAATACCGATAGATCTATTCGCGATAGATAAGATTTAAAGTCCGAAATATTATTTGAAAATAGTTTGAAATTGGTGTTACTTATGAGTAACCTTATTCTTAAGGTCCGTGATAAGGGTGCATTGAACCCATAGTTGGTTCTGTGAAATGGGACGTTAAAGATAGTAGTGCTGCGTGTTGCGGGCCCCCTTTGTTGGAATCGAGAACCAATCAGTTCAAGTACAAAGGAGGAATCAATGTGACTATTAATAATTGTAAATAAAAATACCAAATCTGAGACTATGCCTGTATTCCAATGGTATAAATTTAATGAAGAAGATAGTACGGAATAATCCAGAGTCGATAATGGGATATTTAATTTACATGCAGCAATCCGTAAAAATTTATTTTGCACTTTATTTATATGTTTAATCAAGTAGTTTTGATGAGGGCTCCATACTATAGATGCATATTCCATACGTGATCGGACTAACGAACAATATAAATATTTTACAGCGTCTACAGAAAAGGCTCTACCTACTCTTGAAATAAATCCTAGAAGTTTGAGTGCTTGATTAGTTATCATATGGATGTGTGGCAAAAACGTGATTTTGCGATCAAACAATACTCAGAGATCTGTGATATTGTACTTCACGTCAGAAATTATATAGCTTCTGTCGAACGATATTATTTTACATTTATTGATGTTAACATGTAAATCATTTTTAATACACCAAGTGGAGAGGCAATCCAGATCCGTCTGTAATTGTTTAATATCCTCACTAGTGGCTATAACTTTAAATATCTTCAGGTCATCTGCATATAATAATATATTTGATTGTTTAATTGTGTTGCAGATATTTATAAAGATATTAAACAATATTGGGCCAATGTGAGAGCCTTGTGGCACCCCCGATGTGACTGAAATTTCTTTGGAAATGGAATTACCAATTTTGACATATTGCTTGCGGTTTGACAGATAGCTATAAATCCAATTCATTACGGAGTCGTTACAACCCAAGCAATCCAACCAATTTTGACATATTGCTTGCGGTTTGACAGATAGCTATAAATCCAATTCATTACGGAGTCGTTACAACCCGAGCAATCCAACTTTTTTAATAAAATTTGATGGGACACTCTATCAAACGCCTTGGAGAAGTCAGTGTAAACAGCATCGACACGTTTACCGTTCTCCAAGGCATCTAACAAATACCCACCGTAAGAAATTAAATTGGTAGTAGTCGAGCGGCCTCTGTGAAACCCATGCTGAACATCTACAATTATGGATCTAAATAACCACTCCAACTGATCTGCCAAGATACTATCAAGTAATTTAGGTATTGCTGATTCTAAACACACACCTCGGTAGTCACTTATGTTACGGCGGTTTCCAGCTTTGAAAATTGGAGAAATAAAGGTTTCTTTCCAGATATCTGGAACTGTTTGTTATTGAAAATTAAACTGAATATAATTTTTATGGAATTATAACCCTTAACAATTTTTCCAAAATTTATATTTTATTTGATAATAAATATATTTCCAAAACTTTAAGTTATTTTAAATGAACGACATTTATTTATTTGACGGCAATTTTTTTGGAATTTCATAACCGCGTTTAATATTTTTTTCTTATCGTTTTCTCGAAAAGTGTTTAATATGTTTGGGCTGAAAAAGTGATTGGATGTGATACAATGTTTAGCAAAACCAGTAGTTTGTTTATTATTTATTATGTTATTACGATGTTCTTTTAATCTTGTTTCAAATGATCTACCCGTTTGTCCTATATATATTGCATCACATCCATCACACGTCAACTCGTAAACTCCGCTTTTCTTCATATTATTGCTATCTGATTTAATTTTGTTATTTATTAAAAATTTACATAAATTAACTTAAGCTTTTCTTAACTTTTTCAGCCCAAACAATTGTAAAATACAAATACATTCAGGTAATAAGGGATTAATACTCAATTATCGGGAAGGACTAGAAATTAGTAAGGCCCTAAAATCCGGCAAACACGTGGTCAATGACAACGAGGAACTTTGGAATTCCCCGATATTAAATGCCCTTATTACCTGACCGACTGTCACCCAATGTATATAATCCACAAAATTTCATTTGTACATCATTCTTGAAAATGGCATTAAGCCGAAACTAGTTGAAAATAAAACAATTTAATCGTAAAACAAACCAAGTGAATTTTAATTTTTAAAACCTATATTAACATAATGTTTCACCAAGTGATCAATGAGAAACAAGTATATGAAAGTTTTGATACTGCGGTGATCGTTTTTCTACTTTTTGCAAACTTTTAAAATATGCATCTTAAAACTTGAAACCTGAATTTTGATTTGTAAATATGTAGAAAAATAATGAGAGATATTTGCAATTTTTAATAGATTTATCAACAAGAGCTAATTTTGAGTTAGTTTTCAAAGGTTAAAACTTTTGGTAAAAGTTTTTCAATTTGTTTGACAGACATCTAAAATATGGGTCTTGCAAATTGGAACCCAATGCATTCATGTGTGATTATTTTAAAATCTGGAAAACGGATTTAGCAATTTTTTTATACATTCATAAAGCAGAATCTATTTGAATTACATTTTGAAAGTTTGAATAATTTTTTTTGAAGCCCAGTTTGTTCGTGTATTCATTTTTGGTTTATGATAATTGTTACAAGGAATTTATATAAAAAATAGTTGTAGAGAATACCGAAAACTTACGAAAAAGACGTTTTTTTTTAAATTCATTGGTTTTTAAGTAAACTGGTGGTAAAGATTATTATAATTTAAAGTATTTATCATTTTTATCTTTGATTAAGTATCATCCGATCCTACAAAACGCCCGATGCACTACGTTTAAAATATCATTTAAACTGAAAATAAACGATGAAACTAACTGTTGTACCATCAAATTGGAGAAAGTAACATGATGGCCACATCAGCATTTTTTACTTTGTTACAAAGTACGAGGAAGTATTGTGATTTTTTTTTAAACGGAAATATGCGTTTTGAGGTCCCTAGAGACGATTTCAACAATTTCTCGATTTTTTTTTGTACCTGTCAGTGCGCGCTGTATCTCGGAAACTAATCCAGCAATTAGCATGACATTTTGAACGTGAGTCTCATTTAATAATCCAAAGAAGGCTTTTGGTAAAATTTCGTACACCGGAAGTGGGTGTTTACCTTTTATCCAATATTTTTTAAATATGAAAAATATCACAAAAACTTTTGAACAAACATTGAAGACAACAAAGAAATGAACATCTTTTATTTAAAATATTTTTCATAAAATCATTATTCGAGAAAAAAATGTAGTATCTTTTTCATTTTTGGTTTATAATTATGAAACGATAATAGTTTAAATAAATTTATGTTAATAATAATTGTGGAGAATCCCAAAATGAACAATTTACAAAGAATAAGTTTTTTTCGAAATCTCTTTGGTTTTCGAGTAAACTGACTATTAGGATTTATCAGTATAATTTATCATCTTTAACTTTCATAATTTTGACGTTTTAAATGTCAGTCTCATTGGATTCTATAAAACGCTCGATTTGCATTTATAATATGATTTAAATTGAAAACTAACCGTGAAAGTGTAAATATAAATAACTATGATTCTATCAAATTGGAGAAAGTAACATTTTTTGTACTTTTGATTGTCTGTTCTCTGTTATGATATAAAAAGTAAGTTTATAAAAAATCAACGCGTGGGCCATTTAAAAAGCCTTCGTGGGTTTATATCTGACCCGCGGGTCATAGTTTCGCCACCACTGGTCTAAAATATGTTCTCAAATGTAATTTTGTTTTCTTGATTTTCGAATTTCTTATTAAGTTTCAAAAAATTGTGAAATGATGACTTCGTTGTTTTACAATATATTACAATTATTATTTTATAATAACCGACATGTCTTCGGTCTTTCGATCGAATTTTAATATACCTATTGTAAAACAACCGAATATCGGCATTTCATCAAAACGGTTTACCCTTTGACTATACCGGGTGTTTCAGACCACCCGTCCCAGGCCTTTTTCTCGAGAACGTGATGTCCCCTAGTTGTAATAATAGCTATATATATTCAAAGGTGTGAATAAATTACAGGGAATCACAATATGCAATGCGAGCTCATTGAGTCATGTCATAGACACAAAATAGCTACCAATTTAGTAACACACTGGAAGACACACATGAAGTTGGCGTTAGCAGCCCATAAGTATATAGTCAAAGGGTTTACCAAGTATGCAACTTAAATTGTGATGTCAAAATGTTATGTTACCAATAGTGTAAGTAATACGTTCGAGAGTGCGCTCGTTTCATTGGTAATTAATAGTGGGCGGGGCAAAATAAAATTCTTACATGTAATAGATTATATTTATGATTAATTCAGTACACTTGACATTGAGATAAGATTGCCGAGATAAAGTGAATAAAGGTTGCTACAGTTTTCTACATCCTGTACATTAATTAGCACACAACATGAGTGAAAACGAAACAGTTCTAAGTGAAGAAGAAATTAATCCACTACTCCAAGAACTAATACAAAAGGAAGACGTTATTAATCCTAAAATTGAAACATCAGATGGATACAAAAAGGGCGATGGCTACATGAGTTTCTGGACGATGGTTACCCTTACAGGTGGCAATAAAACCATAAATTTAGCAATAAAATCAGCACCTAGAAAAGATGACTATAGAAACGTGATGCCGGTTAGGGTGTCGTTCCTACGAGAAATATATTTCTATGAAACAATAATTCCCTTGTTCGAAAAGTTCGAATCCGTTTTTAAATCGACGCCGAAATGTTACAAGACGGTGTCCGAGGAATGCAAAGAACTACTAGTTCTGGAAGATTTGAAAGCGTCCGGATACAAATTGTGGAATTGCAAGGTACCCATGGACGACGTTCATTTATTTTTGGTGTTGAAGGAGTACGCAAAGATGCATGCGACCTCCTTCGGTTTGAAGCATCGCAAGCCTGATGAGTTCAAAACCGTCGCCGAGAAAATGACTGAAATTTTCGAGGCCGATATGGTGGAAGAGTTTAGTAAATTGGTCATGAAGGGCGCTGATAAGATTATTATGATTTCACGAGACGATGCCCGGTTGTGTCGTGCTTTGAAACATTTTAAAAAATCTCTGAGTGGTTTTTTTAAGTTACTGGTGAATAATAAGCGCAATGGCGTGGTTATACATGGGGATTGTTGGTGTAACAACATTATGTTCAAATATGAGGTGAGTTAATTAACACTGTGTTATTCATCTATGGTTGACGGTGATTTTTATATTAAATTTTATTAATGGATTTTGCCGGATACTCAAATACGCTTGGTGAAAAAATTAAAGCGTGTTGACAGTTTTGCCGAATTATTTTGTTCGATGCAATGAAGTATTTAACAAAGATTTTGATGAGCCATGAGTGTTTGGAAGTTTTCATAAGCTCCAAACTTTGAAACTTAGTTCGTTAAAGTGACAATAAAAATCCCCATTTAGAGTGAAACTTTTTGCAGTTTAATTTCCCTTAATTAGAGCAACGTGTTAGACGATAGATGGTGCTCCCATCCAAAAGGTTACTCCTTACTGTGCTTATGAAAGTTGCCGGTGAGGGGGAAATAATAATTAAGTATCAATTATATTTATTTTAGGACTCGCAAAATCCAAACCTTCCAACGAGTTTGAAATTAATTGATTTCCAATTAGTCGGTGTGGCAAGTCCAGTTTTAGATGTGGCGCCTTTTATATACCTGAGCTGCGATAAAAACGTTCTAGATAATTTGGAAAGGTACCTCAACCACTACCATGATTGTTTAAGTCGAGCATTGGAGGATATGCATTGTGTGCCCGAGGAGATTTATCCAATGGAATCTTTTGTGAACGATTGGAGGCTGTATGGGAAGTTTGGTCTCGTAATGGGATGCACCGAATTCCATGTGATGTTGAGGAATGAGGATGAGGTGATGAGCATAGACGGGATGGATCAAAACAAATTTTCCGAGATGATGGAAGGAAGTATTGCTAATAAGGAAGAAGCGGATAGGCGCTTGTGCAACTTAGCTAAGCACATGCATCAACGTGGATTCATTTAATTAAGTTTACGTTAAAGTAATATTCCCTTACATAATTGTGGATCAATAAAATGATATTGAAAAAATATGATACTTTTTGTTATCTACAATCTAAGTCAATCGACGTTTAAATTGGGCGTTTTTCTGACATTCTACATTTGGCGGCCAATGGTCATTTTGTAGGAACGAATGCATTTTTCACCCGTCTATGGAGACAACTCAAATCACCTAAAGAAATTAATAATGTGAGATTATTATTATTATATAATATTTCGGATTTTGGCAATTTTCACAGGCTCTACATGATTATCTTTTAATATTTTTTTCAAACACACTAAATTTGCTACATTTTAGCATTTAAATCAGTAAAATTAATGGTGTTATTCTGAACAAAAATGTTAGCGTTAACAGCAATGTTATTTGCTAACATCGACGGATGTCATAAATGTACGATTATGTACACAATGTCTCTCAACTAACATCGATGTATGTTAACATTTTTCGATGTTAAGCAATTTGTCAAAACGGTCGACGTTACGAGTAGGCTTGCCAGATATAAATTTCGAAAAAGGGGTATATATTTTCGTAATATCGGCTTTCGACGAGCGCCGCAGGCGACTTTTTTTTTCAAAAAAGGGGCGTGAGAAAGCTGAAAATTTTTGTATAACTTATTTAGGAGCGAAACATGTTCCATAAAAGGAATTTTAATTTTTTTTTTGTAATATTGTTTTTTATATCATTTCCACTTCCGCCGCCACGAATTTATTAGTAATTTTTTTGCAAATTACTTTAATGAGAAAATTTCAGCATATACAGCAATAAATAAAACTGATTAGTAGAGTATAAATGGCAGAAAGACCTATGTGTCGATAGCCCAGACAGACTAACCAAGCAAATTTATCGTACACAAACAAATTACTTTTTAAAAAATGGTGATGTGGTCATCATGTTACTTTCATGGTTATTTATACTTACACTTTCATGGTTTATTTTCAATTTAAATCATATTTTAATATATATATATATATATTAATATATATTATTTTAATATAATATATAATATTATTTTAATATAATATATAATATAATATTTTAACGTCAAAATTGTGTAAAATTATACTTCAAACTCAAAAACGCAGTTTACTCAAAAACTACGAAAAAAACTTATTCTTTATAAGTTGTTCATTTTGGCATTCTCTGCAATTATTATTAACTTAAATTTGCTGTAACTATTATCGTTTCATAATTATAAACCAAAAATGAAAAAAAAATAATACATTTTTTTCTCGAGCAACTATGATTTTATGAAAAATATTTTCAAACCAAAGATATTTGTTTCTTTGTCATCTTCAATATCTGTTTAAATGTTTTTGTGATATTTTTCATCTACAAAAAAATATGGGAAAAAAACAAAAAACAGTTAAGGCAAACACCCACTTCCGGTGTACGAAATTGTACCAAAAGCTTTTCAGTTCTTCAGATTATTAAATAAGACTTATGTTCAAAGTTTCATATCAATTGCTTTATTAGTTTTTGAGATACAGCGCGCACAACAGACACACACACAGTGTTACAAACACTTTACGAGCGTATAACACTTTTTGCTCATTCCACATAATTACTACAATGGTAATTGCTGTGCAGTGGCGACACTACAGAAAAATCTTAATCACAGTGTGTCCTTTCTTTTTGTGCTCGATTTAAATAAATATCTTATTATTGATAGTTTTCCGGAGAAATGACTAATGATAATATAATTTATTGGAACGGAAATGCCCATCTCTCATCCGAAAGGGCATTATAAATAGATTGTCAATTAATTTAATTATAGTGCGAGCATTTCAACTTGTTTACTAATTAGTGATACATGTATAGCTTTACAAATGATCGCAACGCATTACTTACATACCTAATCATTAAAATATTGGTTTTTCTTCAAGCGTCAGTAAAATTTAACATTTTTTACTGAATACATTACTTTATTGCCAACATTTCGCGTGGCACTAATGATGTATTAATGTACTGAGATACAACTGAACATGGATATTTAATTTTATTACTGTAAAAATAAAACACTTGAAATTCGTGAAATTTCGATAATTTTCATACCGTCATAAATCGGGGTATTTTCAATCGATTGTGATGAATCTTTGAGGGCGAAAAACTTTGAAGTGTCTTCTTTAAAGCCATGCATGCGAACTTAAGCGTAAATCCTTCCGCCCAAGCAACACTGTGAAAAAAAAATGTTTTTCCAGTAAACCATGTCCAACTTTGACGATGTGTACGGAGTTGGAAAAATTTTGTCGACTCGATCAACCATAAAGGCATTAAAATTTGATCAATTCCCTATGCAGGACTCAAAGAACGAAGTTCCTACGACGATTTGGCACCAAGGTATGGGTGTTAAAAAAAAGTGCATTTTGAGGGTTTTCGCACATAACTCAGCGACTTTGCAACCAAATTAGATGATGCTTCTTAAATTCAACAAATCTTACTTCATTGTTTATTATTAAACCTTTAATCCCTCCATAAATTACCGTTTAAATCATTAAAATGAATGAAGAATTGCGACGACATGACTTATTATTCCGGGATTTTTACAGCACGTTTATTTGAAAAAGATTAAAGGGTTACAAGTTTTTAGGTGATTTAACTTTAAAATTATCAAAATTACTATTTAAAAGCTTTTAAACATTTTACGTTCGCATTTCCACGCCTCGTCGCCATCTATTCGACGATGGCCGAACTACTAAGTGATGTTTTTGAACAGCGCCAAAATGCTCGAACTTTATACCAATAATCAAAATGTTAATATTCAGCAATGCGCTGTACACGAAACGATAGACGATTTAATTCCGAATCGAACGGGGTATAAAATAGCTGAGTCAATTAAGCGGTTTTCTTGTAATTTGCGAATGAAAATTAAGCATGACACACTTACCGACATTTAGAGTTCACTGTAATTTAAAAATTAAACACAGAACAATTTGCTATATTCTCCAATGAAATACGGGTCCTAACACTTATTACTGATTATTAATTCAACTTTTTATATCATTACTGCACTACAATAAGAGAAATATATGAGGAATCCTAATCTTTATAGAGGGTACCCTCTGTTATCGTGAGGCTAAACTACGTTTTCATTTGTGGATTTAATAATTGTTTTAATAATGAAAGAATATTTAAAAACTTAAGAAGAATGTTATCTTATAATAAAATAAATTTACTTGTAGATATTTTCAAATTTAAATTGCAGAAACAATACATTATAATATATCCGCCTCAGGCAACCCGATATACGCATAAGTACTATTAATTTGTTATTAAAAACTTCCAATTTTAAACCTGACAGTGACAAAACCTTAAGTGCAATCCTCAGTAAAGCTTAAAAAATTGTGCGTATATTTAAGTATTTAAGTTGCAGAAATAATTATATTACATAAACGCCAACTTACAGACAACGCAATACACCCATACCTAATATTAATTTATTATTAAAAACTTCCAATTCTTAACGTGACAGGGACAAAACCATAAGTATAATCCTTAGTAAAGCTTCAAAAACAGTGGCAATATTAAATTGCAGAAATAATTATATTATTTAAACGCCTACTTACTGGCAACGCAATACACGTGTAACTAATAATGATTTATTATTTAAAACTTCCAATTGTAAACGTAACAAGGACAAAACCATAAGTGTAATATTTTTAAAGCGTTACCAAGGACTACACGCATACTTGTGCCTGTATTAAGTTTAAAATTGGAAGTTTTTATTAATAAATTAATATGAGTTATATGTATATCGGGTTGCCTGTAAGTAGGCGTTTATATAATACCATTGTTTCCGCAATTTAAATACTTAAATATTCGCATTATTTCTGAAGCTTTACTCAGGATTACACTTATGGTTTTGTCCCTGTTACGTATAAAATTAGAAGTTTTTAATAATAAATTAATTAGAGTTATGCGTATATCGGGTTGCTTGTGATAAGGCGTGTATATTATAAAATATTGTTTCTGCAATTTAAGTACGTAAATATCTACAAGTCAACTTAATTCATCATAAAATAACTTCTTCTTAAGTTTTTAAAATCATAACTGCTCCCTCTCCATACACTTATACACTCTCGTCCCCCATGCTTGCACCCACTACAATAGCAAAGGCCTTATACCCCTGCCACACACTTGTCGAGTGGCATGGGAAGTAGCGTGGAAAGGAGGCAGAGACGTAGTGTAGCATTCATTACTCGTCATGCCGCACATCACGCTCCTCGTCATGACCACTGCTCCCTGTTTTGTCGGTTTTTGGGCGCGAGTCAAAGGACTGGCAATATGAACTCGTACGTTTATTTGAAAAGATTAAGGGATTGCAAGTTTGGCGGCGATTTAACGTTCAAATTATCAAAATCATCCCTCAGAATTACTATTTAAAAGCTTTTAAACATTTTACGTTCGCATTCCCACGTCTTGTCGCCATCTGTTCGACGATGGCCGAACTACTAAGTGATGTTTTTGAACAGCGCCAAAATGCTCGAACTTTATCCTTATAATCAAAGTGTTAATATTCAGCAATGCGCTGTACACAAAACGATAGACGATTTAACTCCGAATCGAATGGTGTATAAAATAGCTGAGGCTTTTCAGCCGTTTTCTTGTAATTTGCGAATGAAAATTACGCACGACACAGTTACCGACATTTACAGTTCACTGTAACTTAAAAACGAAATGCACAACAATTTGCTATATTCTTCAATGAAATACGGGTCCCAATACTTATTACTGATTATTCATTCAACTTTTTATATTATTAATGCATTACAATAAGAGAAATATATGAGGAATCCTAATCTTCATAGAGGGTACCCTCTGTTATCGTGGGGATCAACTACGTGTTCATTTGTGGATTTAATAATTGTTTTAGTAATGAAAGAATATTTGAAAACTTAGGAAGAGTGTTATCTTATAATAAAATAAATTTACTTGTAGATATTTTCGTATTTAAATTGCAGAAACAATACATTATAATATATCCGCCTAGTCACAGGCAACCCGATATACGCATATCTGTTATTAATTTATTATTAAAAACTTCCAATTTTAAACGTGACAGTGACAAAACCATAAGTAATCCTTAGTAAAGCTTTGAAAATAGTGCGAATATTTAAGTATTTAAACTGCAGAAATAATTATGTTACATAAACGCCTACTTACAGATAACGCAATACACGCATTCATAATATTAATGTATTATTAAAAACTTCCAATGTGTAATCCTTCGTAAAGCTTAAAAATAATGTGGATATTAAATTGTTTAAATTACAGAAATAATTATATTATATAAACGCCTACTTACAAGCAACCCAATATACGTGTACTAATAATAATTTATTATTTAAAACTTCCTATGTTAAACGTAACAGGGACAAAACCATAAGTGTAATATTTTTAAAGTGTTACCAAGCATTACACGCATGCTTGTATCCCTATTATCTTTAAAATTGGAAGTTTTTAATAATAAATTAATATTAGTTATATGTATATCGGGTTGCCTGCAAGTAGGCGTTTATATAATACCATTTTTCTCGCAATTTAAATACTGAAATACTCGCACTATTTTTGAAGCTCTACACAAGATTACAGTTATGGTTTTGTCCCTGTTACGTATAAAATTAGAAGTTTTTAATAATAAATTAATTGGAGTTATGCGTATATCGGGTTACTTGTGATTAGGCTTGTATATTATAAAAAATTGTTTCTGCAATTTAAATACGTAAATATCCACAAATTATCCAACTTAATTTATCATAAAATAACTTCTTCTTAAGTTTTTAAATATTCTTTTATTATTACAACAATTATAACATCCACAAATTATTAAGTAGTTTATCCCCACGATAACAGGTAGAGCCCTCTACTTAGATTATGATTTCTCGTATATTTCTCTTATTGTAATGCATTAACAATATAAATAGTTGAATGATTAATCAGGAATAAGTATTGTAACCGGTATTTGATTGAAGAATATAGCAAATTCTTCTTTGTTGAATTTTTATGTTACAGTGAGCTGTAAATGTCGGTAAGTGTGTCGTGCTTAATTTTCAATCGCAAATTACAGGAAAACCGCTAAATTGCTTCAGCTATTTTATACACCATTCGATTTAGAATTAAATCGTCTACCGTTTCATGGACAGCCCATCGCTAAATATTAACACTTTGATAATAAGTATAAAGTTCGAGCATTTTGGCGCTGTTCAAAAACATCACTTAGCAGTTCAGCCTCCGTCCAATAGATGGCGACGAGGCGCAGAAATCCGAACATAAAATGTTTAAAACCTTCTTAATAGCAATTCTAAGGGATGATTTTGATAATTTAAGCATTAAATGACCGCCAAACATATAATCCTTTAATCTTTTGAAATAAGTGCTGTAAAAATCCTGCAATAATAAATATTGCCGCAGAAATTTTTTAATGGCTAAATTGATTTTAATCATTCAAATTGTAATTTACAGAGGTATTAATGGTTTAATAATAAACAATAAAATAAGATTTGTTGTTGTTGGGAAATTACCATTTACTTACGGAGTTATTTTAAACCCAAATAACTCCTAAACGTTTATTGATTAATGTCCCAGTTAGCTCAATTGTAGTTATTGTTGCATCGCTATTAGACTTAAAAGCGGGTTTTAAATATTAACTTAATAGTCGAAGATGTTGTATAAAAAGAGATAGCATGAAGTGATTAGTTTTGATGCATTACTTGGTGCGGGGTGGAAGCTTGTATTTAATTTTTGCAAGTATTCAAAGAATCTGGGTTCTTTTAGAAAAATACTCGTACTAAATTAATTTAAGTTAAAAATGTAGCCAGTGTAAAATGTGACGGTTAAGGCTCCACTGGTTGAGATCATAACTGATTTTGATTCGGACGAAATAAATGCTGTAAATAAAACTGAACATATTTAACACGTATATTCACTGTAAAATGTAATATTTTTATAGGTATATATCAGAGGCGGCTCGTGGATCTTTGCAAAGGAGGCTAAGACAGAGATGCCGCTCAAAATCTTATTATGTTTTATTTCCTTGCACACAATTCTTTCCAACTACTTTGCAACAAATGAAAAAACAACCTTTATTGGCATAAGCATAATATCTCCATTCTAGGAATCTATACACAGCTAATACAATCGTTCCTCTTCGCCTCTCCTTTCCCCTCACCCCCTGTCCTTCTTCTCACGTCCCACTTTCTCCAGCGTCCTTACCACAGCCCCATCCTCTTTCATCCATTCTGTAACTCTTCTGTTCCCTTTCACTTCCACGCATTCCTCATTCGCACCCTCACACTCTTCCGCCAGATGCCTCCATGTATCCTTCCTCCACTGACATAATCTACATCTCATATACTCCTCCCCCATCCATTTATTTCTCCCCTTCTCTCCAGACACACACCAAGCCCTCGCCATTATCACCCTGTGGGTGCCGAACTTCCGGCCGACACATTTATATTAATTCAAATTCTGTCCATCCCCACTGCATATTACGAAGTTTGGCGAACAGGATCGTTCAGAAAGGGGAGGTCCGATTTTTTTAGCACTGTGAGATTGAACAGTTTGCCTTTAGACCTTTAGACAGGCAACACAACAATTCGACAGTCCATATTAAAACGGATTTTAAAAATGTCTTTCAGATTCTACATGACATGAGTTTGGTTAGGTATTACATATTCGCTAAATTTATTGTGGTAAAAAACATAGTAATGCCCAGTTGCACCGCAGAACTTAATCATGATTAAATTTTAATCATGATTAACTTTAATCAGAGTATTTCTGTTGCACTGCCGGCTGATTAAGCATCTATCGACCACGGAGTATTATTATAGAGAGCACACGTTTTTCTGGGGATTTTAAGTTATTTTTTGGTTGTTTTACGTCGTTCTATTGAGAACAGGGGAAACAAATGCGCGGTAAATATGAATACTAAATGCTAACTTACGTATACTATTATTATTATTTCTTATTACGTGAACCTGTGAGCAAAGTGATTGTATTTGTGCATTAGCGGCTTTTGACCATCTTCATTTGTTAATTTAAGATACGTACTGCAACGAAGTATATGATTCGATAGTATCATATTTTTAATAACATACCGAGATATTGTAAATAAATATTACCAATTAACCATAATTCATTGTCGGCTTCAATTAAATTTAATAAATACACGATGCACTCTCGTTTATCTGATTTGACGATGGAAATTATTATCAAATACATCGACAGAATTTAACCTTACATTTATTGGACGAGCTAAACAAACCAAAATTAATAAAATCATTAACCTCCAAGCCATCGATTTCATCAATCTGCTCAAATATTCCCAAATCCATCGTTTTTAATAACAAAGACAAAACAAAGGTTATTAATTTTTAAATCGTCTGCCAAATGTAAATAACTTCACGACTATATTCGTCGTGAAGTTATTAGTTTTTTAGTTAATCGGCCAAAATCGGCTGGTTAAATATTTGACGTTTCTTGGGGACTTTAATCATGATTAAGTTGCGGTGCAAGCCAATTCTCCGCTAACCGTTAATTAACTTTTTAATCATGATTAAGTAGCTGCGGTGCAAGTGGGCATAAGTGTTTTATTCAGTGATCACTTGATAATGACGGTAACACTTCGAAACTGGAGTCGTGTAATATTTGTTTAGATTTATAACTGTCTTCTCACGTTAAATAATATTTTTTACAATAATCAGTTGTTAAAATGTATTGAATTTTTCAATTCAGTTTAATGATGGATTACGCATGAACGGTTATAACCATCCTCTTCATGAATTACAGTATGTTTAAATAAATCAAGACTTTTCTATATTTTAGAATAATGTAATGTGGTATACCGACATTTTTAGCTAACAACGAAAACATATAATTGTTGGCCTTCATAAATTATTGGCAGTTCTGATAACTATTATATCGTTATAACAAATGTAAGGTAATGCTATTTGAGTTTAAACATCATCATCATATTCCGAAAAAAACAGTAGTTTACTCGAATCAAATGATTTGTAATTTGTAATAATATTTTCATAATACAAAAATATGATAAAAATCGATTCTAAATTTTAAATTGATAAAATCGAATATCATCAATTAATTGTGAACTTTGGTCTTCTAGTTATTTTTGTGAAAAGTAACAGTCACCCATTCATTTGTTGATTTGCATTGCAGCTATTTATGAATATTACCCCCTATAGATATAAAAATCGACGAGCTAAGATTCCATTAGCTCGTCGATTTTTATACGTAGTTATAGTACGAAGTCCGAGTAATTTGGGGCTTTACATAAATGTGTGTATTACCATACCAGATGTTGACCAGAAATGGCAGGATTCTTTTTATATTCGAATCAGTTAACGTCATCTACTTGATGTAATTTGTGGTGGGTTTATACGACGTTTAACGTTTAAGGTTTAAGAATTAACGTTTAGCGTTTAACGTTTAAACGTTGTTGCCAGATCTTTTATCACAAATTTTAGGAAAATACTGTTTTGCAACTAATTCTTCTAATGAATATAAAATACAATAAAAGTATACAATATTCAATTCTTCATTTTTATCGCTAACAATTCCGTCAAATTACTTAAACCGCATGTTTTAACAAATGATATGTAAATCTGGCATCATTGTACTTATCAGCTGTGTTTGTGGAAACGATTAATTTACCACAATTTATGTACACTGATTGAATGCTTCAATATGGATAGATGCCACAAAGTCATCAAAACCGTCCATTTCTAATCTTTGGTTGTTTACAAACACAAGCCGTGAACATAACCTCCTACAATTTACCGCGAGGCACACATTCGTTGTGATTCGTTGTTTAAAAAGCTGTCAGCGCTAAAATTATGCGCACATCGATTTATGTTTAACGATTTTAAGGGAAAAGTAGAAAGTAGCCTACCCTTAAACATAAACGTTAAAATCCTTAAAACTTCGTATGAACGCATAAGCACTAATACGTTAGTGCCCACTTGCACCACAGCCGATTAACTTTAATCAGTGGTTAGTACCGGTTTGTACTTCTTTAAAATACGACAATTTTATTCGCAAATTGTTTACACAATAACATATTGATCAAAGAAAGATATTTGTGATATCTTACAAATTTATAAGACTTTTATATTCCCGAATTTTGACTTAATCAGACGTTTAATCGTGATTAACTTTTTAACCACGATTAAGTACCTGCGGTGCAAGTGGGCCTAGTTCTACTTTGTTTAAACACTAATCCTTAAACGTTAAACGTCGTATAAACCCAGCAATGATTTTTGTATGATTTCCACTTTTGCATTATTTAATGGTTTCGTTTTTCGTAATAAAATTTATATAAAGTTGAGTTATTCTTATTTCAAAAATACATTCCCATTCTACCGCACCCTGCAGTTTCATATGGTGCAAAATTTCAATTTTTTGATACTTTCATACGCCCATAAAGAAAAGGCGCAACTGTAAAATATTGTCTACCATCAGGCGGTTGATTTATCGCCTTATTAATGCATCGATAACATCGAAAATTTTCCGTTATTATATCCATGACTTTGACCCACACATAAATGAACCTCCAAAACCAGTTACTTTCGAAGAGGATCGAATTTATGAGACAGGTCGATCTCCTTTCAATATGACCCGTGCAAAATTCTCTCATTCGGCAATGTGAAATTAATTAACCTACATTTGATCAAGTTCATAAATTTTATTTTTATACACTACTATAAATAATTATACATGTGACAAACGGGAAAAAATACCAAATATCTCTTTAAAAATGTGAATTAGCTCACTAAACTATTCTTATGTTTATCTGAGCGCAGACACATCCGAAGTTCATAGTAATTTAAAAAAAAAAACGCCCACTTCGTTACGTCCGATGGGTTCGCCCCCTTAAGATTTTAACAGCTTAAAATAAAGTTTAAAGTTTCTTGATTATGATAACTTGTGTGTTAAAATTCAGAGAATTTAGTATGGTTTAAACAGATATTAAGAAATATTCATGTCGAAATCTGAAATTTTTGATTTTCTAGAATTGCCCAAATATTTATTATTAATTAATATATTTATTTACACGTTACAAACATACATGAATATACAGTGTGTATCAGCCAAATGGAATAAATTAGATAATAAATAAATGGGGGCGTGTTCGAAAAAACGTTTAGATACGTCGATTAGTATTTTTAGTTGCGCATTTTTTCCAACAAAAACTTTTTATACAGGGTGTGTCATGTAACAGAGGTCAATACCAACTTTCTTATTTTAAATGCAATACCCTGTATATTATTCAATTTTTGGATTGTTTAGAAAATTCTAGACATATTTCATGTACCATCTCCTATACCTATCTTCAGCTGTTTAGGAAACAAACACACACACACAGACACTTTTTTTTCCAGACATTGTTGAAATGGCATCTAGGGACCCTAAAACTGATATTTCCGTAAAAAAAATTTTTTTCACGATCACAATAGTTTCTTGTACTTCGTAACGGAGAAACTAAAAAATAATATTATTTGATTACAGAAATTCACTACAATACATTCAAAAACTAATTAGTAAATAAACAGTTGAAGATAGGTATAAGACATGGTACATGAAATATGTCTAGAATTTTCTGAACAATCCAAAAATTGAATAATATACAGGGTGTTGCATTTAAAATAAGAAAGTTGGTATTGGCCTCTGTTACATGACACACCCTGTATAAAAAGTTTTTATTATCAAAATACTCAGAATCAGTTGAAACATCTCATGCAACAGGAAATATATTTTTATTTGTTGCCCAGTTAATTATTATACGAGTGTGGAATGTACGTAATTAGTCCCACAAGAAAAAGAAACATTTCTTATATAAGATGGCAACATTTTTATACTGCCAGTTCGACAGTGAAAAGATCTCTCAAAATCAAAAACAAAAATAGAGGGGTGCCATTTAAAAATAAAATTGATTACGTCATTACTCAAAAACAAATGACGACTGAAAATCGGCTTTCATGCAAAAATGTGTATTTTTATAAAGGAAAATCGACCTGTTTTTTTTTCCAAAAATACGTTATTTGGGTTTTACTGAATATATTCCATACCAGAGGCCTTTCCGGGCCGGGCCGTACCGTATTTTTCAAACTCCGGGCCGGGCCGGGCCGGGCTTTCCGATGGATAATTTAACCCGGGCCGGGCCGGGCCGGGCTTGGATGAATTTAATTTTATTATAATTTGGAAAGCAACAACTAAGTGAATCGAAAAAAAAAATGTTATTAACATGAATTCAATGTATTGTTGGAATTTTAAGGAGTACATAGGTCCAGTAATTTTATTTATTTAATTCAACATTTTTCGGAGACGGGCCGGGCCGGGCCGGGCTGGGCTTTGAATATTCAGCTCCGGGCCGGGCCGGGCCGGGCCCGCAACACATTTTCTTTGCAACGGGCCGGGCCGGGCCGGGTTTTAAATTTTCACTGTCGGGCCGGGCCGGGCCGGGCTTTCAAAAACCCGCTTCTGCAGGGCTCTGTTCCATACTATAGACGCGCACTGTATTTGACTTACAATTATGACCATCTCATTAATATTTTATTTATGTATTAGGTACCACTGATAAATTATATCTAGGTATCTTAACTTACTACAGTATCTGGTAATCTAGTTTGTTTGATGATTACGGATAGGCACGCAAGAATTTCGCATTGAAATCGACAAAAAAAAATACCATTTCATCTAACGCACGATGTGCACGAGTGCAGATAAATCGCAAAACTAGTTTCTTGCAGTTCGGTTCACTAACTCGCAACTCCGTTTAAGTTTGCAGGATGCACATCCGATCTTCATTAAACGTGCAGAATCCGCGCCGGCAACGCAATGCATTTTCGCATATTGTATTTACTCATCTCGCCAACTCTCATGAACGTGCTGTGCTTTCCCCTCATACATCAAACCCAAAATTTAACAACGCAGGAAGATGACGATTATGATTACGAGTTTTACGATCAGCGACAGAACGGAACGGAAAATTACAGGATTAATGTTAACGGCGTGGTGTTCTTCTTGGCTCCGCTTCAGTCGTTACTGGGGATGCCCTCGTTGTTCGATCCTGAAATTACGGCCGAGGAGGATGGAGGTGCAATCGATTTGGGTTTGATTACCAAGCCGAATGTAACGGAGAAGGCGAACAATGGTAGGGAGAGGAAGTACAAGGTTGCGAGTCCGAAGCCCGAGAGGAATATTTTAATGAAACCTAAAGTGTAAGTAATAATAATACTAATAATAATAATCATTTATTTCTGAAGAGACTAGAGAAAATGGATATAAAACACATATTAAAAGGTTTAAATTACAATAATAAAAGCAATATAATAACAATCACGTGAAATATACATGAGCAGAAATATACAAGAACGTCTACATAAGTATATCTATAAAACATTCGTGGTAAGTAAAACACGTGTGTTGAGAATTTCCACAAATTTTTAATGCCGAAACACTGCGACATATGTTTCGCCACACAGTGGCTTCATCAGGCAGATGATTAACTTACCACATATATTATGGAATTTCCCCAAGTAACAGCCTCATCAATCCAATATAAAACAATTAAAACAATCAAAACGTTCAGGACCATGTCACATGTGCTAACTAAAATATGTATGAAACAACTTTTTAAAATATATTTAAAGGGTCTAGTGTTATCATAG
Organism: Ocypus olens; assembly: GCA_910593695.2. Taxonomy (NCBI): domain Eukaryota; kingdom Metazoa; phylum Arthropoda; class Insecta; order Coleoptera; family Staphylinidae; genus Ocypus; species Ocypus olens. The sequence continues at coordinate 12,296,910 of OU343053.1, read as the reverse complement.
AAAATATCGACAGCATACTGAACCTCATGATAATCCCCTAAGATTTTTCTGTTTGTATTAAATTACAACGAATAATTTTTCTATTTGGAAATTGCCGCAGTTCGCTGACAAAAAACGAATCGTAACCATAGTAATAACTAAACTGTTGGGCAATGAAACCGCTATCATTTGATTGGACGTCACCTGTTGGGCAATGAAACCGCTATTATTTGATTGGACGTCATCTGTGGAGAAAATGATTCGGCCGAATAATGAACAACTTTTTCAATCAAAAACGATTTAACAACGTTTATATTATTTAATGATGCGAAAAAAATTGTTGTGAAACTGCAATTTCACAATAATACACACTTACACATTTAATAGTAACGATAATAATAATTATTGTTGTTCGTATAAATCGTAAAATTATATAAAGAAAATGATATAAAGGGTGAGCTTTCGGATTTGATTAAATAAAAAACACATAAAATTTAGAGAAATGTATGAAATCTTCATTTGAGTCGATAGAACGATCTATATAATTCAATGTTTAAAGATGATTTCATGTAAATCTTGACCGCAGCTACGCCTCAAATGATTCATCCGCTGGGTCCAATTTTGGCATACTCTCTCCAACATATCGGCCGGTATCTCACGAATAAATTCTTCAATATTTGCTTCCAGTGCGTCAACCGTTGCGGGCTTGTCCCTATAAACATGAGCCTTAACATAGCCCCACAAAAAATAATTTACAGGCGTTAAATCGCACGATATAGGCGGCCACTTGACCGGCCCCAAACGTGAAATAAACTGTTCACCGAACTCGCCTCTCAATTGGGCCATTGTTTCGCGTGCTGTGTGGCATGTGGCACCGTCTTGTTGAAACCACATGTCAGGCAAGTGCAGCTCTTCCATTTTGGGCAAAAAAAATTGTAATCATCGCACGGTATCGCTCGCCATTCACAGTAACGTTCCTGCATTCGTCGTCTTTGAAAAAGTACGGTCCAATGATGTCACCGGCCCATAATCACCAAACAGAGTATTTTTCGGGATGCATTGGCAGTTCTTGCAATGCTTCTGGTTGCTCTTCACACCAAATACGGCAATTTTGCCATTCAACCAGAAATGAGCTTCGTCGCTGAACACAATTTTCCGATAAAAAAGTGGATCTTCATCCAACTTTGCCAGCGCCCATTCACCAAAAGTTACCCGTTGTGGTAGGTCGTGTGGCTTCAATTCTTGCACCAGCTGTATTTTAAAAGGTTTTACACCCAAATCCTTCCACAAAATTTTCCACTAATGGATTAACAGAGGCCCAATTGCTGCGAACGGCGCCGAATCGATAATTTACGGTCAGCAACAACACTGGCGGGTACAGCTATAATATTTTCCTCTGTCCGCACTCTACGTATGCGTGTTGGTGGTTTAATGTCCACTAATGTAAATTTGGTGTGAAATTTAGTTACAAGATTCCGAATAGCCAGGGCGCCCAAACTGACCCTAAATTGGAAGAAGTGCACGATGCACTTTCTTAACCGAGCATGAAGTTTGATAATAAAATTCAATAATCTGCAAGTGTTGTTCGTTTGTAAGTCGAGTCATGGTTAAATTATAGACCAAACTGAACATGTTTAATAGTGACATGTGACACGAAAACAGCTGTGCTGCCAAAAACAGTGTTGCCAAAAAGTAAGTTGCTAAAAAATCACTCTTTATTATAATACGTAATTATCAAGTAAATGCCTACGTTTCTATTCTTCTTCACTTTCCAATTCAGTGTATTGACTTTGCTTAAATAATTCTATTGCATCCTTGGAGAATGGCAGCTTTTTATTTGTTGATTTAGGCCGTTTACTTGTTAACAACGGATCAGAGGTCAATAAAAGTCTATTCAGAACATCCCGATTAGAGTTTTCTCTAGAACATTTCCGAGAAAAATGTTGCCTATATTGTCTAAAATGTTCGTTTCTTGCTTCTGCAGCTTCTTCAGATAATTGCCCAAGTGGCAGTAATGCATGTGAGATGACACTTGATGCATGAATCAATATTTTATGAAACGTCAGTGACATTGGCTGCCATTTATACATTGTGTTCGTTATTGTTTGATAGCTGTTTGAATAACTTTTAATGTTGGTACTTACCAGTGGCAGTACTATTAGGGAATTTATAGCAGATGTTCAAAGTGTTGCCCATTTTGATCCAAACACAAATTTACCCGGCGTTTCATGTTGTTGAAGACATTTTGTAGAATTTCAGGTGTAACATTGTGCACCGCTTCTGTTATTGTATTGCGCAGTTCTTGTAAAGTGTGGAGTCGATCAGTATACACTTTATTTTTTAAATATCCGAACATAAAATAGTCCAGCGGTATCAAATCTGGTGAGCGAGGTGGCCATAGATCTTTGCTAATTAACCTATCTCCGAAGAACTGCCGCAGGTGATTTAACGTTGTATTTGCAGTATGAGCAGTAGCTCCGTCCTGCTGAAAGTATCCTTGCTGCAATTCATCATCATGAAGTTGTTCGATAAAAGGATTCAAGAGTAATTCCCGATAGCAAGCTGCGTTAATATTGTCATTAAAAAAATAGGGCCATAGATTCTCCTTCGGGACATTGCCAGCCATACACCAACCTTCTGAGGGTGTAACGGAACCTCAACAAATATATGGGGGTTTTCTGCTGTAATCCACGAGCAATCCAAGCTGTTCTTTAAAATCATTCTGGATTCGACGTTTTGAATCTTCAACTGCCGACGTCACACGGCTTTTATAAGCTTCTGCCTTTATTTTGTATGATAGATGCATAATAAACTCAAATAACCTTATTCTTGCATGTAGTATAGATAATTCCAATTTAAATGTATCCGGGTTTTCTAGCTTGTCTTCATCGTCAATTAAATCGTTAAATTGTTTGGATGTTTTGCTACAAATATAGCACCGCCTTCGACTATATACTGGACTGCTATTCCCCCTCCATTTCCCATATGATCACTGCTCCAAAAGTTGTCCATCAGCTGGAGCCCGATATAAGTTCCGCCCCGGAGCCGAAAATGGAGCGTAATTTAAAAACTGGAAAGCAAAAAAAATATATTTCTCGATGTTTTCATCAGCAACATGGAGAATGCAAATGCGAGCATATTTCGGCAACTCGGGTCCACTTTCCTGCCTGTTCTTTACAAGCAAAGCATCAACCCATAATTTGCGAAGTTCCGGATTTGATGGAAATCTAATACAGAATTTTAGGTTATAAGTCAAAAGACAACTGACGTGTACATCCGCTGACGAGTATTATAACCGCTTTGGCATGTATACGTGGACGTATTGCAGCCTTTCGCATAGCAATATTTTGACTTGGTGAGCCAGGGAAGTAGTTGTTTCAATAAGTTATTTGTTTATAGTCTTAGTAAGACTTAATTTTGCTTGCAGAGTTACGAACAGGTTGAATATTTATATATTCAGGCTATATTTCGTTTTTTTGAATTTATGGTGAGAATATTTGACAATATAAATGTTTATATATTCAAAGGTGTGAATAAATTGCAGGGTATCACAATATGCAATGCGAGCTCATAGAGTCATATGTCATAGACACAAAATAGCTACCAATTTAGTAACATACCACAACCATTTAGGGTCCCGGCACGCCACCGTTGCTTGGAGACACACATGAAGTTGGCGCTAGCAGTCCATAAATATATAGTCAAAGAGCACCGCATAGTTGATGTAGTGTTAGTAGCCGCGTTACACACTTTTGCGTCGATCATGGTTAGCATAAGTACATGTTTAATTTTAACTTGCTCGACCTTAATTTCGGTTTTGTGAAGATACTTTTCTTGTTATTCCACATACTTTATTTCCTCATTTGTTACATCATTCGTTTCCTTGGCAAAGATGGTAAAGGATTCCGCCACACAATTTTCTGACCACTTGACAGCCTCAATGGAACAAGCGAGCTTTGAAAGATGTGAGCATCACTGTCGTCTTCATTTTTAAAGGACCCCTCACAAATCAAATGGAAATTGGCTTACAGTGAAATTGACCAAATTTTCGATATGTTGTTCCTTTCGGTGTCCAGATCAAAAGTCTCCAAGCTCACAAAGCTCGAAAATCTTCCCTGCGAGCAGTACCCAGCTCCGAAAGTTAGAGACCGGTAATCTGGTAATTTCCATTTGATTTGTGAGGGGTCCTTCTTGCTTGTATCGGACTTGTTGAGAGCCATCACAACCCCACTTACAAAAGAGTTCAAAATTTTCCTTCTCCTTCGTACATATTTCTATCACTTCTTTTAAATATTTTCACAATCTTAAGGCCGTGTGATTTAGTAGGTCTTGAAGTTTCATTTCAGCAGAAGTTTTTGTGACAGTGATGCCTTCCTTTCTTGGGTAACATTCTTGCTTGACCTTTTGCAAGACAGAATAATAGGGGTAAACATTCTTGTTGGTCTGTTGAATAATTTCATACAGTGCTGTAGCCAGATCTGCTTCCACAAATATTGATAAAGCTTCTGATGGCGAAAGCTTGCTAGTTGTTGTTAGTTTACTGGCACCAGCAACTGCTTTTCGAAACTTCGTAGCTATCTTCGGGGATTTGGTAATTTCTTGAATTAATTTTGCCATGTCAGTATTACCCGCAGCCCGGTGGCTCATTTGCGCTGCATATGTTAATTGGTCAGCGGGTACAAGTTCTATACCTCATTTAATAACCAGGCGGACTAAACGCGAAAGTCACGTTTACACTATAAAAAGTAACCAGAAAAGTAACCAGACATGTTTTGGCGGTAAAAATAAAATGATTTCAATTTCTTTTATCCATAAAATTCATTCAACATTTACACCAACACATAAATTAATTCTAGGCATACTTTCTTGATCATATACTCAATGATGTAGTATATAATATTAAAATAATAATTAAAGTAAGTATAAGACCCTCTTAAGAATTTAGGGGCACACCGAAAAACTCAAGTTGTACATATATTTATTTACATATAATGTGGATTGAAGTAGTAGGTGTATTTTAAAAATATATATAATTCCGTAAAAGGTTTGAAATATAAATACTAGATTGTCCTAAAATAAAATTTTATTAAATTAAATAAATTTGCTATTTAAAAACGTATAATAACTTATTTAAGATCAATCTTATTCATTAATTTATATAATGTTTAACAGGACGTCATTGGCGGTTATCTCTATAATTTAATTCAATCAAAATTTAATTCAATGTATCGATTTCATTTTTAAAGAAAAATCTATTTTCCACACGCAGAATTTGTAGATATCTTCGGTCGCTGGACGTCCTTCAAGTCGTTTAGGACTTGTTACTGCCATAATCTCCTTTCACCCCCTAATTGTGTGAAACTCCACAATCCTAAATATAATGTATGTTTATGATTTGATTCCATATTGCAATAACTTGCGCCACACTTACCTAATGAATTACAATTTTGTATACAACGGCAGTAGATTTTAAAGCCTCTTGTATTAAAGCTTTATATAAGATAATTTTGGATTGTTGGAGCGTTAATGCTCTAAAATCCAACTATTTCCGTTTCTTGGGGGCCGAAAATGACACCAAACTTTTTCTGGGTATTTATCCGTAGTTAAAAATAAAATAACTATTTCCTCGAAAATCGCGGGATGAGGAATCGATTCTTACACTATCAACAGTAGAAATAACTGGCTAAAAACACAAAAACTGAGGCGAAACGCGTGAAAACGGTGAGACACGAGGATCGGTTAGAGATCAGCTGATCATAACAACGGCCATTACTGTTTTAAGCAATTTGGGCCTGTGTAAAAACGGCGTCCGATTGGCCAATCACAACAACGTATTTTGGCGGCAATAATTTGATTTAGTCCGCCTGGTTATTAAATGGGGTATAGTGTTCTGCGGCACTTTGAACGGTCACCAGGTTATCCGAATTCCTTGCTTGGCGAAATCTCGGTATTCAGCCATTCTTTATTTTTTCCAAGAAACGTGCTTCCGTGCTGTTAGACGAAACCCATTTCCGCTTGTACACAATCTTGAAACTATTCAAAATACTGCACATTTCACTTCACTGTTCACTTGGAAATTTTGTAATTTGAACATACTTTACAAATTGTATCTTCCAGATGGTTCAGTTTTGTATCAATTAGTCTTTCAGAATTTTCTCTGATGATCATATGCAGGTATTTGCGAGTCACAGTAATGAAATCAGAATCTGAAAAAAAACAATATAATTTAAAAAAATCGTTAAAATCAAATGTGCAAACTCGGAAGATGGTTCTCCTATAGGAATGTTAAAGAAAACTAGAAGGTTTAATATGGCATATTTCATTTTGAGTACAAATGAGCACAACATATTTGAAAACACTAAAATAGGCAAAAAAGTACAAAAAAATCAAACACTATTTAAACGTTTGTTTAACCATAAAAATGGGTAATAATTGGATTAAATGACACATGAAAATCTATTTTATATAATCTACATGCCTTGAACTTCAATATCCAAAGCGATTTTTTCCACAAAAACACACCAAACATAAAAAAGTTACAACTAAAAGTTCATTTACAACTGAGTGCCGAAAATAAAAACGTGCTTGTTATGCGACGGCAACTTTTCGACTACCAGCACATTTCGATGTTGCGCATATCGCAGGTAAAGTATGTTCATTAAAAAAAAATCTCAAGTGTGCCATGATTTTTTAATTTTAAAAATTTAAGTTGGTTACACATGTTGAGGTTATGTTACTTCTCAAAATTAAACAAACTGTAGTCAATTTATAGATACTTACGTTGAATTTGTCATTATAAAATTATATTAAATGTTGTATGTGCCTTCCTTCTTCTTGAACACAAGCCTGAACTCTTCGCCGCACACCCTCCATTACGCTCCGCAACAACGCTGGATTATTGTTAATTTCTATAAATTTATCTCGAATTCGTTGCCGCATGTCTTTTACATTGTGTACTGGTTGTGCATAAATACAATTTTTCAGGTATGGCCACAAGAAAAAATCGCATGGTGTGCCAGGGAATCCGTGCATTTCGACTTATGAATAATAAGTCCTCAAAAAATTCTTCCAAAATGGCCAAATTATCCACTGTGCAATGAGGAGTTGCTCCGTCTTGATGAAAATATCCACTTTGCAGTTCGTTATCATTTAATTCATTTATAAAAGGCAATAAAATTTCTGTACGATAACGATTTGCAGTTATCGTACCTAAAATGAATGCACGGTTATTGAATTTTTAATATTAATAATAAAAATAGAATTTTACCTTCAAAGAATATCGGTCCAACTAATCTTCTCCCACTAATCGCTGCCCAAACTTTCCAACTTTCTCTGGATGTAGTTGTTTCTCTCGATATATACGAGGATTTTCATCCAACCAAATTCTCATAGTTTGGGAATTGAAGTAACCATCCATGTAAAACCAAGCTTCATCGGTAAAAAAAGTAATTTGTAAAACATCCTCGTTTACATTTTGTAAAAACCACTCACAAAATTCCAGTCGTCTGGGGTAATCAGCAAGTAATAACTCTTGCACCGATGTTATGCGATAAGGGTATACTTGCAAATCGTTTCGTAGAAGCTTGTGGCATGTTCCTACCGATAAATTCATTTGCTGTGACAAATGACGCAGAGAAGTCGTAGGTTCATCTTCCAAAATTTCTTGGGCTGTGTTAATAGCATCTTCGTTCTTCGAGTTCGTTTAACTGGTCTACCACTTCCTGGTTTACGGAGAATACTACCCGTTTCATGAAATAATACAACAGATCGTGATAAGGTATTTTTAAATTCATCATAAATAATGGGCACGATACGAAATTCTTGCTGAAACTCTGCTAAAGGTGCGTCGAATGAATACACCCAATTTCCATCCACTTTAATCCCATTTCGGAAATAACTTTCAATTAGAAACGTTTTTTGCTGGTTGCTGTAAACCATTGTGAGCACGGAATAATTGTGACTTCTAGAAAGAACTGAAATTTTTAAAACGCAAAAGTCATGGCACACTTGAGGTTTTTTTTAATGAACATATAGAATTGAAACCATGTGACGTCATATCTATCTAACTGGTCGAAGACCTAAGCTTAGTCACATCTATAAAAGTTAGTAATTTCGATTTATCGCCATGTTTTGAGATTAAATACCGCATAGTGCGACCGGTCAAATAAGCCTGAAGTTCCCAGTATATTTTATTTCGAGCAACAAAGGCTCTCCTTGAAATCACCACCCATGCATTGCACCGTTTTACACCTCCTAGTTACTCCAATGCTAAATTCCAAAATTTGTACCATAACATCCCTAATTCAGAGTTTTAATTCCAGAATTTTTGTAATCCGGAATGATCCTGAAATTTAAACTTTGGATCATAATCAGCTAGAAAAACAGAAAATTGCGTGTTAAATCCGAAATTGCGGCTATAAAATGCAAAATTGTGAGTGAGTTTAGGTTACAAAATACATGCAAAATACAGTTATTTGTTTAACAAGGCAATAAAGTGACAGATTTAAGGACGCGGCTGTGAATCCAACCAAGTCAGGAAATCTACTTTATTGTCGTGTTAAACACATAATTTTTTCACGGATTGTTCAGGAGAAATTAATAATAACTTGCAATGTGATCATTTTCAATATATTTAATTCTATCAACATATCGCAGGTAGCTTTGTAAAAATTTCGTAGGTACCCAAGTAAAACAAAAATTGACATTTATAATAGACATTGTGGTGTCCGCATTTTGACGGTGTGTGTGTGGTGTAATCATTTATAATCATAATGATCATGATTTCGTCAGTGACATGCAATGAATATTTAAATCGGACGAAACGTATAATTATTTCGAGTAAAACTCTTCAATATATTTCTTTACTGATATGGTTGATGGTGGATATTTTGATTCAGGAATTCAGGTACTTTTCAATTAAATGCATTTGTTGGTATCACAGACATTTCTTTATGATTAAAAATATTAAAGTCATTATGTTCAATGATTAAATTGAAATAAAATTTACATAATACGTAACCTCCAAATCCTTTTCGATAATTTTTCCGATTGCTGCTCGGGTTCAATTACGTGTGTTAAGCAAACACACGGTTCTCGGAGAAAACTTACGCGGGGTTGTTAATACTTCGCAGAAGCCGTTATTGGGCTTCTTCCACAGGCAGCATCTGAAGGAAAGTTTCTCATTTTACTGTGCAGGAAATAAGTGCGCCGGTCGACGACGTGTAAACGTCAAATTCCGGGCCACAAGGAGCCGGTCATGGCGAGCAAATTCGCGCCACCGTTCCGCGACTCGATTTTTGTGCGTGGATAAGTTAGGGACTCGCACGGAGGTCTGGGAAAGCACACGAGGTGTTAGTAAAACTTCGGGGAACCTGTTTTTGGTCTTTTTGGCACGGGAAATTCGAAGCCAACTCTCAATTAAGCGAAAAATACATTGTAATGTCAATCAAATTTCCGGGCGGCTTCTATTGGTCCACGCGGTGGCTCATCTGATCGGCGAAATAATATGACGTAGGCCGTGAAGTCTCACCTGATTGGCTCATTACTTTTACAGCCTAGGCATAAATAAGCATTTTTAAAGCCTAGTCCGCCTAAAAGCAGTTTTTTTTTAATATATTTCGTGAAAGTCTCAAAAGGTCAAAAATAATCGGTTACCACGAATCCAGTGAAATTGAGGCTTTAATTTCATAAACAGCAAATGTCCAAAATTGGAGAAATCGACATTTTTGCGGCATCTGGTAGAGTATTTTGCAAGCTATCCGACGGTGGACGTAGTTCGATTAAAAACCATGCAAAAAGATACAACGCTTTAAATTCTAACTAGTTTCAGTAAAAGTCACATCGCTTCTGATAAAAAGGCACTTGTTCGCGACATGAATGTTTTTTTGATAGCAAAAAAAAAAGAATAGCTGCTGCAATGGATATGGACAGCCAGAAGTAGAGAAGGAAGATAACAGCAGTGGTCATTTCAAAAGTTGTAACGGTTACCAAGAGAAACTGTTTTTTTTTTCGATTTTTTCGATCAAAACGTCATTTTTGGACAAATGCTGTTTATGAAATCAACGCCTCAATTTCCAACAATTAAACTTTTAAATTTTTCCGTGCTGAAACTACCACCAGAGCCCTGCAGATATTCATGTCAAATCAATAAGAATTGCCAAAATCTGAAATTTTCCAAGTCAACAAATACGCGTTTTTTGATTTAAAAAATTGCTGTGGCATTGAACGTGTTTTTGATTTGATTTGTTAAAATGAAGAGAATTTATTTTATTTTGTAGAGTATTAAGAAATACTCATTTCGATTCAACGAAAACTGCCAAAGACAACAAATTCGCGATTTCGCGATTTTGAAAAATTGCTGTGGTGTTGAAAGCATTTCTTGATAAATAAATGCTAAAATGTAAAGAATCTAGTGTTTTAAAAAAGTATAAAAAATATTTATAATTGTTTAACTTCCGAACTATTTGATTTTGAAGATTTAAATGCCTAAACGTAGCGAATTTGTGTTTCAAAAAAGTATTAAGAGATAATCATGCCGAGTCAATGAAAATTGCCAAAATCCGGTTTTTCCAAGTTGAAAGTAAAAGAATCACGGTTTGGATTGCTGAGGGGTTAAACGTATGTTTTAATCATGATATTTTATGTGATACAAAATAGATAATTTAGTGCTCTTCTCTAAAATAATTAGGGGAGCCAATAATTAAACATTGAGAATTCAATTCTACACTCTGTATGTATATGTCGGTTGTTGACTATTTTCTTAAAATATCGGGAAATTCATGTAACTCTTAAAACAATGGATGTCACGGTTATGATGTGTCTATCCCAATTTTGATTTAATCTAAGCCACCTAAATTTAAGTTTTACCAGTGTTTCACGCATATTACTATTACATCTACACAAGCACCGGCATTGTTACATTATGTTTGGTAAAAAGTAGAAAAGTAATTGTATTTTATATTTTGTGTTAAATGTTATAATACATAGTATTGATTGCAACAATAAAAAAAAAACTAACATCAGTACATTTGTCTTAAATTAAATATACACTGTGTACATAAAGTAAGTAAATTCTGAGTATTTTTTATGTAGCACACCCCATGTCGATATTCAGCTGTGTTCGAAGAAATGGCGTTTAAAAAAGTACTGCTACTATTTTATTTCTGTTAAAAGATAACATGGTTTCATCGAAACATTGGAATTAATAAGCAAAAATAATTATTTACTTAATGAAATTATTTTTCCTTATTAATTCCAATGTTTCGATGAAACCATGTTATCCTTTACCAAAAATAAAATAGAAGTAGTACTTTTTTAAACGCCATTTCTTCGAAAACAGCTGAATATCGACATGGGTATGCTACATGAAAAATACTCAGAATTTTTCATAGAATCCATAAATGCAACAAAAAATGGGGGTTCACATTTAAAAATTTTAACTTAGGGGTCGTATCTCAATTTTGGGACACCCTGTACGTGAATTTTATTGCAAAAAATGCGCGTTAAAAAATTATAATACACGTGTCCGAGCATTTTTCTGAAAGAAAATTCCCTGAATTTTAATCGAATTTATTTATATTTTCATTATTTTCAAATATTTATATTCTTTGTTGGTGTAATTTATTAAACGGTGTTAAATTTTCAGGTTCAAATTGAAGCCATACGATTCGAAAAGGGCACATGGATAAGAAGAAAATTATGAAACATACTTTTTATTAAGAAAATAAAATTTATCAACAATAATTTAAAATAAATATACAAAGAAAAGTTTATTTCTGCGTCGATTTGCAAATCCCTTTAACGTCCCTTTCATATCCAGGTCCGCACTGTTCGTGTTGAGCTCCAATCAGGGTAAGTTTCTCGTTTTTAATTTCCTTCTTGACGCCACCGCTCTTCTTCGTGTGGTCATCCTTCTTGGGCTCCCTGTGGACCTTCAGTATTTCCTCCAACAAATGAGGCGACGTTACGACGAATCCCCGGGATATCCTCAAGTTCGCCCCGCGGCTTCTTGTCAACGGTAAGTCGTTGGATTTGTGCAGGGAAATTGTGGGCGACACCAGCAGTTTTTCGTCGGTGTCGTGGATCACATCGACCGGACGCAATTTCGCTAAATTGTTGCGCGACCGCGTTATGTCGACGTGATAGGGTGCGGTTTTGGATTCGATGAACGCTTCTGTGTCAATCGGCTCTTCGGTCGTGGGCCTGTTACCTTTCCTGTTGTGTTTTCGCTTCGGGTTCTTTTGCGGTACGGCTTTCGATAACAAGTCCAGGAGCGTAAACGCGGGCGTCGTCGGTGTCGAGTGCGACCCGGGCAAAATTAGAATGACGAAATTTTCTAAATCGGCACGCACGTTCCAATCACCTTCTTGCCGCTGGTCGTATTTGACCATAGCCGGTAACGGATTCGCCAGACCAACGCCGACTAACCCGATTGCGAATAATAGGAGCATTTTTTCGTTCGTGATGCGAACCGGTCGGATACTTGAAAGAGACTGCATGGAAGTAATGACACCGTCGAAGATGTTAACTGTTTTCTTCTTATAGAGGTGAGACGGATAACGGAATCACTTTATGATCCGGAATTCGCGGAACGGACCACTCTTTAACCGTCGATTTTATGTCGGGTCGGATTTAAGTTACGAAACCGTTTCTTCGCGCAGAAATTGGAAACTCGTTTCGTTCTGCAGTGGTGGTGTATTTGTTATTAACGGCCATGAGGTCTTTAACCGTTTGATTGACTTTAGTTTTTGGAACAAGAATGCCTTATATCAAAACAAATATTAATTTTAAATTTAAAATATTTGACGGTACAATACGTCGAAAGTTGTTTAATTTCAAATTATCTAAAAATGGACTGCCATAGAGTCGCAACCAGCATTTAAGAATATTAATTATACATTAAAATGACCATTATTTGAAATTACAATCATACATAAATTCTAATGTACCGAGTGACCCAAATTCGATGTTTTCATGGGCTATCTCGGTAACCTTAATAGTTAGAAAAAATCTGATATTCACGTTATGACCTCTTTTCTCAAATAATAACAAAAGCATTAACAGATCATGGCGATCTCGATTAGTTTGGGAGATATTGGGCGTTTTTCAATTTTAGGCTATTTTAAAATACGCATTTTTCTCAATAACTGTAAAAAATGCAAAACAACATTCAAATAGTCATTTGCGTGGTTTTCTTCGCATAATTCAGTGGCGTGCTTATTTTTTTATTTGAACTTTTAACTTAAGAGCTATTACATAAAGTTACATGTCATCAAACACACAAGCACATTTCTATTTACTAATTTTTACTTTCTCCGCTACGATTTTTTTTAAATTTTGTGTGTGTGTGTGTGTGTGTGTATCTCAAAAACTAATAGAGCAATTTGAAACTTTGAACATACGTCTTATTTGATAATCCGAAGAACTGAAAAGATTTTGGTAAAATTTCGTACACCAGCAGTGGGTGTTTACCTTAACTGTTTTTTGTTTTTTGCCAATATTTTCTTAAATATGAAAAATATTACAAAAACATTTAAACAAACATTAAAGACAACAAAGAAATGAACATCTTTTGCTTGAAAATATTTTTCATAAAATCATTGTTATTCGAGAGAAAAATGTATTAATTTTTTTTTAAATTTTTGGTTTATAATTATAAAACGATAATAGTTACAGCAAATTTATGTGAATAATAATTGTAAAGAATGCCAAAATGAACAACTTCTAAAGAATAAGTTTTTTCCAAAATCTCGTTAGTTTTTGAGTAAACGAAGTTTTTGAATCTGAAGTATAATTTTTCCATCTTTCATAATTTTGACGTTTTAAACGTCAGATTCATCCGAATTTACGCAACGCTCGATGTACATTTAAAATATGATTTGAAATTGAAAATAAACAATGAAAACGTAAATATAAATGGCTATGATACAATCAAGTCGGAGAAAGTAACATGATGGCCACATTTTTACATACAGATTTACAAAATATAGCTATAGCGGTCTTTCTGCCTGGCATTAACACATTTCATTAAATATACATTTAAATCAACTTTAAATAACATTGATATAATACAGTTAATAAATAATCCATGTAAATTAACGAGAAAAAACGATTATATTAGAAATTTGTGTCATAAATCTTAAATTAAAAGTCGAAATAAAAAAAATTAGCACGCCACTGAATTCTACGAAGAAGACCACACAAATAACTATTAACTGTCTTTCTGTATATCTTACAGTTACTGAGAAAATGACGTATTTTAAAATAGTCAAAAAATTAAATAACGCCTGATATATCCCAAACTAATCAAGTAAGCCATGATCTGTTAATGCTATTGTCATTATTTAAGAAAAAGAGGCCATACGTGTAAATAAAATTTTTCTAATTCTTAAGGTTACCGAGATTGCATACAAAAACATCGAATTTGGGCCATCCTGTATATTATTTTTTGTTAGAAATCAATTTTGATACAACTTCATTGTAATCTGTCAGGCCGATTAATAGTATTTTTTAGTTTGAAATCAATTTGTTTATAACTTAAATTTAATGGGTCGGGTAATTTTTTTAGAAATAAATTTGGAAAATAAATTGTATTCAAATTGTCTCGATTAATAGTATTTTTTTGCTAAAAATTAATTTTGATAAAACTAAATTTTAATCTCTCGGCTGAATAATAGTATTTTTACTTTCTCCGTTAAAAGTACCAGAAAGTATTATGATCGTGATTTAAAAAAAAAAAATTACGGAAATCCGTTTTGGGATCTCTAGATGCCATTTCAACAATTTCTGGAAAAAAATGGTGATGTGGCCATCATGTTACTTTCTCCGATTTGATGGCATCATAGCCATTTATATTTACGTTTTCATGGTTTATTTTCAATTGGAATTTTAAATGTACATCGAGCGTTGTGTAAACTCGGATGAAACTGACGTTTAAAACGTCAAAATTATACTTCAAATTCAAAAACTCAGTTTACTCAAAAACTAAAGGGATTTCGAAAAAACTTAGTCTTTATAAGTTGTTCATTTTAGCATTCTCTACAATTATTGTAAACAAAAATTTGCTGTAACTATTATGGTTTCATAATTATAAACCAAAAATTAAAAAATAATAATAATTTTTTTTCTCGAATAAAAATGATTTTATGAAAAATGTTTTAAGCAAAAGATGTTCATTTCTTTGTTGTCTTCAAAGTTTATCTAAATGTTTTTGTGATATTTTTCATATTTAAGAAAATATTGGCAAAAAACAAAAAACCGTTGAGGTAAACGCCCACTTCCGGTGTACGAAATTTTACCAAAAGCTTTTCAGTTCTTCAGATTATCAAATAAGATGGATGTTCAAAGTTTCATATCAATTGCTCTATTAGTTTTTGAGATACAGTGTACACACACACACATTTTTTTTCCAGAAATTGTTAAAATGGCATCTAGGGACCCCAAAACGGATATTACAATACTTTCTCGTACTTCGTAACGGTGAAAGTAAAAACGATTATATTAGACATTTTGTGTCATAAATCTTAAATTAAAAGTGGAAATAAAAAAAAAATTAGCACGCCACTGAATTCTACGAAGAAGACCACACAAATAACTATTAACTAATAATAATAATCTTTCTGTATATCTTACAGTTACTGAGAAAATGACGTATTTTAAAATTGTTCAAAAATTAAATAACGCTTGATATATCCCAAACTAATCAAGTTAGCCACGATCTATTAATGTTATTGTCATTATTTTAGAAAAAGAGGCCGTAACGTGTAAATAAAATTTTTTCTAACTCTTACGACTTATACTTTGTCAATTACTCGTGTAATTATATTATTTAAATAAATTTAAAATTTACCCAATTTGAGTTTTCGCGCGAACAAGTAAAGACATTAACACGCGGTTACGGGGATAATGAAGATCATTAATATGGCTACTTATGCTATTTGGACCATTTTTGTAAATGCACAAGAAAGCTTAAAAAAAATATATTCTTGAAAAACACATTTTTTTCACGTTTTTCTGCTGTTTACACCATTTTTTTGGAGTTCCACGACCCGTAAAAACTCTGGAAAAAGGCCGTTCTCTAGTTTTGGATGTAATAAAATTAAATCAATTAAATCCGATCACACAACTGACCGGAAAAAAATGCACACAATTTTACAGTGGCATAATTTAAGAAAACCTTTTTTACCACATTTTTGGTAGAAGTCAAAAATGATGCTAATGAGCATGCAAATCTCATATTTTTAATATTTAAAACAAGGTTTCTACACTTTCAACTCAAATCGCGCGGGGGCCGTCACACCCATCTTATCCCGCTAGTTCCTTTGTTCATAACTTAAATTTAATGGGTCGGGTAATTTTGTTTAAAATAAATTTGGAAAATAAATTGTATTCAAATCAGTATTTTTACTTTCTCCGTTACGAAGTACGAGAAAGTATTGTGATCGTGATTTTTTTTTCAAAATTTTTTTTTACGGAAATATCCGTTTTGGGGTCCCTAGATGCCATTTCAACAATTTCTGGAAAAAAAAAATTTGTGTCTGTGTGTGTGTGTGTGTCTGTTGTGTGTGTGTGTGTGTGTGTGTGTCTGTCTGTGTGCGCTGTATCTCAAAAACTAATCAAGCAATGGATATGAAACTTTCAACATACGTCTTATTTGATAATCTGAAGAACTGAAAAGCTTTTAGTAAAATTTCGTACACCGGAAGTGGGCGTTTATCTTAACTGTTTTTTGTTTTTTGCCAATATTTTCTTAAATATAAAAAATATCATAAAATATTTAAACAAATATTGAAGACAACAAAGAAATACACATCTTTTGCTTGAAAATATTTTTTATAAAATCATTGCTATTCGAGAAAACAAATTATTATTTTTTTTTCAATTTTTGGTTTATAATTATGAAACGATAATAGTTACAGCAAATTTGTGAGAATAATAATTGTAGAGAATACCAAAATGAACAACTTCTAAAGAATAAGTTTTTTTCTAAATCTCGTTAGTTTTTTAGTAAACCGAGTTTTTGAATTTGAAGTATAATTTTTCCATGTTTCATAATTTTGACGTTTTAAACGTCAGTTTCATCCGAGTTTACGCAACGCTCTATGTACATTTAAAATATGATTTCAATAATCATAAAATGAAAACGTAAATATAAATGGCTATGATACCATCAAGTCGGAGAAAGTAATATGATGGCCACATCACCATTTTTTTTTGTGTCTGTGTGTGTGTCTGTCTGTGCGCGCTGTATCTCAAAAACTAATAGATCAATTGATATGAAACTTTAAACATCTGTCTTATTTGATAATCTGAAGAACTGAAAAGCTTTTGGTAAAATTTCGTACACCGGAAGTGGGCGTTTATCTCAACTGTTTTTTGTTTTTTGCCAATATTTTCTTAAATATGAAAAATATCACAAAAACATTTAGACAAACTTTGAAGACAACAAAGAAATGAACGTCGTTTGCTTGAAAACATTTTTCATAAAATCATTTTTATTCGAGAAAAAAATTTATTATTATTTTTTTAATTTTTGGTTTATAATTATAAAACAATAATAGTTACAGCAAATGTATGTTAATAATAATTGTAGAGAATGCTAAAATGAACAACTTACAAAGAATAAGTTTTTTTCGAAATCCCTTTAGTTTTTGAATAAATTGAGTTTTTATATTTGAAGTATGATTTTTCCATCTTTCATAATTTTGACGTTTTAAACGTCAGTTTCCTCCGAGTTTACATAACGCTCGATGTACATTTAAAATATGATTCAAATTGAAAATAAACCATGAAAGCGTAAATATAAATGATACCATCAAGTCGGAGAAAGTAACATGATGGCCACATCACATCATTTTTGTTTTAATTTTTGGTTTATAATTATAAAACGATAATAGTTACAGCAAATTTATGTTAATAATAATTGTAGAGAATGCTAAAATGAACAACTTATAAAGAATAAGTTTTTTTCGAAATCCCTTTAGTTTTTGAGTAAACTGAGTTTTTGAATTTGAAGTATAATTTTTCCATCTCTCATTTTGACGTTTTAAACGTCAGTTTCATCCGAGTCTACAAAACGCTCGATGTTCATTTAAAATATGATTTAAATTGAAAATAAACCATGAGAGCGTAAAAATAAATGACTACCATCAAGTCGGAGAAAGTAACATGATGGCTACATCACCATTTTTTTGATAAAAATTAATTTTGATAAAACTGTATTTTAGTCTCTCGCACTGAATAATACTACTAATATATATTTTTTTGTTAGAAATAAATTTTGACAAAACTTGTATTAATGTGTCGGGCCAATTAATTAATAGATTAATAGATTTTTGTTTAAAATTAATTTTGATAAAACTGTTTTAATCTGTACCTGGTGGTCCGAACTCGATGTTCGAAGAATTATTATTTTTATTTCAACTTTTAATTTAGGAGTTATCACACAAAATTTCTAATATATTTTTATTAACCATATTATATCAATATATAAAAATATACAGGGTGTTCCATTAAAAAATGCAACTTTGTGTCATAACTCTTAAGTTAAAAGTCAAAATAAAAAAAAATAAGCACGACACTGAATTCTGCGTAAAAGATCACACAAATAACTATTTAACTGTTTGTTTTGTATATCTTGCAGTTATTAAAAAGACATATTTTAAAAATGCCAATTTTTTTACAATTTATCTAATCGCCGAATGTAATTTTCTATTAAGTAATTCAAGTTTTGATTGTTGTCAATTTGTTTCCAGCTATGATATGTCAATTTTTTGGCAGTATTTCAAAAATAAGTTCATTCTGGATGGATTTTGAAATTTTGAAGCCAATTCCAGCAGAGATGAATTTTTTACAATTTTTCTAATCGCCGAATGTAATTTTCTATTCCGTAATTCATGTTTTGATTGTTGTCAATTTGTTTCCAGCTATGCTATGTCAATTGTTTTAGCAGTATTTCAAAAATAAGTTCATTCTGGATGGATTTTGAAATGTTGAAGCTAATTCCGGGAGAGATGAATTTTTTACAATTTTTCTAATCGCGGAATGCAATTTTCTATTCCGTAATTCATGTTTTGATTGTTGCCAATTTGTTTCCAGCTATGATATGTCAATTGTTTTAGCAGTATTTCAAAAATAAGTTCATTCTGGATGGATTTTGAAATTTTGAAGCTTATTCCGGGAGAGAAGAATTTTTTACAATTTTTCTAATCGCCGAACGTAATTTTATATTCCGTAATTCAAGTTTTGAGTATTGTTAATTTGTTTTCAGCTATGATATGTCAATTGTTTTAGCAGTATCTTAAAAATAAGTTCATTCTGGATGAATTTTGAAATTATGAAGCTAATTCCAGTAGAGATGAATTTTTTACAATTTTTCTAATCGCAGAATGCAATTTTCTATTCCGTAATTCATGTTTTGATTGTTGTCAATTTGTTTCCAGCTATGGTATGTCGATTATTTTAGCAGTATTTCAAAAATAAGTACGTTCTGGATGGATTTTGAAATTTTGAAGCTTATTCCGGGAGAGATGAATTTTTTACAATTTTTCTAATCGCGGAATGCAATTTTCTATTCCGTAATTCATGTTTTGATTGTTGTCAATTTGTTTCCAGCTATGATATGTCAATTGTTTTAGCAGTATTTCAAAAATAAGTTCATTCTGGATGGATTTTGAAATTTTGAAGCTTATTCCGGGAGAGAAGAATTTTTTACAATTTTTATAATCGCCGAATGTAATTTTCTATTCCGTAATTCATATTTTGGTTATTGTCAATTTTTTTTCAGCTATGATATGCCAATTGTTTTGGCAGTATTTCAAAAATAAGTTCATTCTGGATGGATTTTGAAATTTTGAAGCTTATTCCGGTAGAGAAGAATTTTTTACAATTTTTCTAATCGCAGAATGCAATTTTCTATTCCGTAATTCATGTTTTGATTGTTGTCAATTTGTTTTCAGCTATGATATGTCAATTGTTTTAGCAGTATCTTAAAAATAAGTTCATTCTGGATGAATTTTGAAATTATGAAGCTAATTCCAGTAGAGATGAATTTTTTACAATTTTTCTAATCGCAGAATGCAATTTTCTATTCCGTAATTCATGTTTTGATTGTTGTCAATTTGTTTCCAGCTATGGTATGTCGATTATTTTAGCAGTATTTCAAAAATAAGTACGTTCTGGATGGATTTTGAAATTTTGAAGCTAATTCCAGCAGAGATAAATTTTTTACATTTTTTCTAATCGCGGAATGTATTTTTCTATTCCGTAATTCATGTTTTGATTGTTGTCAATTTTTTTCCAGCTATGATATGTCAATTGTTTAAGCAGTATCTCAAAAATAAGTTCATTCTGGATGTATTTTGAAATTTTTAAGCTAATTCCGGCAATTAATTTTCTACTATTTTTCTAATCGCGAATGTATTTTACTTTTCTGTAAGTGTCAAGTTTTTGAGTGCTGTCGATTTGTTACAAGCTATAATAAGCCAATTGTTTTAGCAGTATTTCAAAAATAAGTTCATTCTGGATGAATTTTGAAATTTTGAAGCTAATTCTGGGAGAGGTTAATTTTTGACAATTTTTTTATTGTCGAAAGTAATTTTCTTTTCTTCGGTTTAAGTTTTGAGGGTTTTTATTTAGTTTTCATCTGAGCCCTGTCATTTTTTTTGGGGTACGTCAAAAATTAGTTTACTCTAAATAGATTTGAAAGATTTGAAGCTTATTTCAGCAGCGATGATTTTTTCACAATTTTTTAAATTAATTTTTATTTTTATTTGTTCTAGTTCAAGTTTTACGTGTTGCCGCTCTGTTTCCAGCTGTGATATATCAATTGTTTGAGCCCTATAGTATTAGTAAATTAATAAACAAAATATGAATATAATTTGTAAAACCTTTAAATTGCAGTGTTTTGTATGTGTACATAAATATGTGTCAAATCTTTTATTATGTAATGTGTTTCCCTTTTCACTTTTTAATCATTTTGGTACCTGTATCCTTTTTAAGTAATAGATAATAATACTCGATTTTATTGAATAAATCTTTTGTTTGTTTGTTTGATTTTTAAAATCGTGTAAAAATGTAAAAACATTATTTGAAAAAAAAATCGTGAAAATCCCTTCGATAACGAAGATGTTAAATAAAAAGTTGAGTATTTTTGCAATCGTAAAAAAAAACATAAAAACAATTGCTACAAGGTTATGATTTTTAAAACATTCTCCAAACTAATTGCTTCTTAATATTTCGTGAAAATCCCACGAGAATAACGAAGATGTTAAAAAAAGTTGAGTAATTTTGTAATAGTTAAAAAAAATATAAAAACAATTGCTACAATCTTGTAATTTTTAAAACATGTTCCAAACTAATTGCTTCATAATATTTTGTAAAAATATGAAAACTTCCCTTGAAAAAAATATCGTGAAAATGCCACTTAGATAATGAAGATGTTAAATGAAAAGTTGAGTATTTTTGCAATCGTTGAAAAAATATGAAAACTTCCCTTGAAAAAATTTCATGAAAATCCCACGGATGTTAAATAAAGATGTTAAATAAAGAGTTGAATATATTAATGATTTGTAAAAATATCAAAACTTCCCTTGAAAAAAGCTTATAAGTTCCACAATTTACTTAAAACTGATTGCATTTAACTGTTTTCAAAAAATATGAAAATATGACTTGGAAAAATTTGGTGAAAGTCCTAGTTAATAGAGATGTGTAAAAAAACTCAACTTTGTATTTTTATAATAGTATAAACAAATATAAAAATAATTGCAACTAGCTTCTAATTTTTTTCAACTTATTCAAAACAAATTGCTTTTAATTATTTTGTAAAGATATAAAAACATCTCCTTGGAAAATTTTACGAAGATATACAGGGTGTTTTAAATTGCCACCCCAAATATCTGAAAACCTGAGCAACATGGCAAAAAAAATTCCCATCGGCAACCTCCACGTGGTGCACATCGGGTGACGCCAGTGCCGAGGGTAATGCATGAATCACCGCCTGGATTCATCAGAGATGACGGACAAAATTCGTCAAAAAACTTTTAAAAAACGCATAAAAAAAAACTTTTCCTGGAAAAAGTTTGTATTTTTTCTCGTAGAATACTATCCCGCAATAAAAAATTGGGAGTTCCATTTGAAAAATGAAAGTTAACCTTCGTTTGACCTTGAAAATTAACTCCAAGGTCATTTTCAAGGTCACTAGCATATGGCCCCCTCCGAACCCTTCAACTTTCATCTGAAACATTTTTTGCCATGTTGCTTCGGTTTTGAGATATTTGGATGGCAATTTAAAATGAGATACCCTGTATAACCGGGTGTCTCACTGAAGCGTGAAAATAACTTTATGGGCTGAAATATTGAAGATAGACAATATGATTTATATAAAAGTTGTAGATAATTATCGATTTTATAATCGGAAAATATTTTTATGCATTCAACGGAGAGCCAATACAAACTTATGTTTTTGGTATATTTTTGCATTTTTATGTGTAGTTTTTAATATTAATTATACTGACAGTGACTTTTATTGGACTGAATTTAAGCGTTTCTGAGTTTTTCTGGTTTTTAGGGCAAAAACAAACAATATTTGAACTGTCACAAAAAAATAATAAGTTGGCATTTTAAAATTATCGAAGCGTTTTTTAACAATAGAACTGTTACATTTTAAATGATTAGGTTTATTTAAGTAATTAAATGCTATTTTAATGAAATAAGAAGATCTTCGATAAATATAAAGAAACTTTTTTTTAAATGGAACGCCTACTATATTTTAATACAAATTTAAAGTCCTTTTTCCCACCTTTCTAAAAATAGGTTTATAAATAATAATAATAACAACTTTCAAAGCATTAATAAATAATATTTTAAAACCAATACGTTCATTATCGAGATTTGGGTATTTGTATTTTAACTACACAAATTCGTAAGAAAATCGTTTATGAATTATTTAAATAAAATCATTAATATGAATTTGTCCTTAATCATATTTTAGCCGTGTCTCTTTCGACATTCTGAAACCTTAAAATACATAATATTTTTTTTTACATAATTAATATGGAAACCACTGCACCGTAATTAATGGTAATTACCAACCACTAACTACCATGTCAAAATCGTATTTTGTAATGCCGTATAATTGCGACGCGAGAAGAATCCAGGAGTCGGTTTCACGCGAACACAAATAAGTGACCTTTTTGCGTGCATGCAATCGCGAAGATGAAGAAGTTCGAAGACCTGTAGCGGTTAATCAAGTTTATAAAATAAATAAAAACTCCCACTAGAGTTCTCGTTTTTTACAATCTTGACCTTACACTTGAATCCGAAGAGTCATCGACATGTGAACAGTTCGACCCGATCAGCGATCACAGCAGCAACGAAAAAATGTGCAAATTCTCGATCGTCGCCGCCTGCTTGGCGCACTTGGTGATTGTACAATGTGCACCCAGATCGACGAAGACGACGACCAATTACGACCAGAAACAGACCGGAGAGTACAACATCCAGCTGCACCTCAAAGATTTTCAAATTATCGCACTTTTGGGACAAGATTCTCTGGACTCGCTGGCAGGGGTATGTATGAATTACTCTAAGAATAATAATAATAATTTTATTAGTGCCAGAAAACTCACAGTTTTTTACACAGGTCAAGAAAAGAGAAAAAAAAAATGAAAATACAAAAAATAGACTACTTAAAATTAAAAAAAGAATAAATGATACAGCGAAAATGCGGTTAAATCTGGGTTTTGGAGAGGAAGTGAAATATAACTTTGCACTTCGTGTTTCTAAATATTCAAATATTGCCTCACTTTGTTAATAATATTCGTGGTTTCAAGTTTTCAAATTTAATTGCAATAATAAATAAATTTCAGGCAACCTCACTTGTTGCAGAAGCATTATTATATTTTATCATTCAATATCCGGCGTGACACTAGCCAGTAAAGTAGTTGTTTCAGTAAGTTATTTGTTTATAGTCTTAGTAAGACTTAATTTTGCTTTGCAGAGTTACGAACAGGTTGAATATTTACGTGTTCAGGCTGTATTTCGTTTTATTAAATTTAATTGCAATAATTTTTTTAATCAGTTCTTGTAAATGAATAGAAACACGAAATATTATTTTTTTTAAAAGAATCTTTGTTATGCTCAAGGCACATTTGTTATGTTTCAAAGTCAATACCTACTCATTTAAAAAAAAATCACCAAATAACTTCTATAAGTCGGTAAAATTTTGTTCATTCTTTTTTTTTATATTAGCCCGTGGGTTACTACTTACAGGACGGCAAATGTAAGTTGGCCAGACGCGCAGAGAGCAAGCGAAAGCTCTCTCTCTCTCTCTCTCTCTCTCTCTCTCTCTACAGCCGGCCGAGTACAGTCTTTGTAATAAGCAAGCACATATTCTTCGCGTGCGCTATTCTGTCACTTTTGAAAATGAATGTACCAGGCGCGCGAACTCTTCACGAAATCTATCGCCCTTCAAAGGTTCTGCCCACAAGTTTGCCACTGCGCAACGGCAAGTTACGTTTGCCGTCCTGTAGTCAGTAGTACTTGGAAAGAGGTGATTAAAAGAGCCATTACTCACAGAGAACCTTGACATTTGACCTCTTTTTTGGTTCTCATTTTTAAAATTCGTTAAAAACTTCTAGCTTTTCGTGAAATGTGTACGCCGCCGCTGGATCTGTATGTGTTCTGTTTTTGACCTCAACATCCCCATTCTAATAAATATGCGAGCCAAGTTTATGATCGAGTCATAGACAGGTGATCCGATAGAAAATCAGTTAACCCGAAACACTCAAAAAATTAATTTTGACTTTCAGTTGTTTTTTGGTTTTTTGAGAATTACTCTTGAACGCCATTTTGAAAAGTGTTTTACTCATCGATACGATTGAAAAATTATATTCAACCTTGTTGTTTCTTTAATTATTAAAGAAAGTATTGTAATCGTGAAAAAAAAAATTTTGTTTTCAACGGCAATATCCGTTTTAACGTCCTTAGAGGCGATTTCAACAATTTCTGTAAAAAGTGTGTGTGTGTGTCTGTCTGCATGTGCAGAACTCAAAAACTGATACAGCAATTAACATGAAACTTTGAACATAAGTTTTATTTGACAATCTGAAGAACTGAAAAGCTTTTGGTAAAATTTTGTGCACCGGAAGTGAGTGTTTACCTTATCCGTTTTTTGTTTTTTTTTTCGAAATTTTTTTTAAATATGCAAAATATTACAAAAACATTTAAACAAATATTGAAGACGACAAAGAAATTAAGATCTTTTGTTTGAAAATATTTTTCATAAAATCATTGTTATCTGAGAAAAAAAAATATGATTGTTTTTCATTTTTGGTTTATAATTATGAAACAATAATATTTACAGCAAATTTATATTAATAATAATTATAGAGAATACTAAAATGAACAACAAAATAAAATGTATTTTTGTCATCCTGCAAAACGGTTATCATCCCTCAACTGAAATCAAAATGGCGACTCTCGAAACTTGAATTTGGGACATTAAATGAGCATCTCCCGGTTAAAAATTTGAAAATCAAAACGGCAACGCTACAAACTTGAACTGAGGCAAAGACAACTGCACGCGGCGATTTGATAAATTGTAAAAAAATAATTTCAACTAGAATTAGCTTCAAAACTTCAAAATACTTTCAAAATAAACCTGTTTATGTTTGACTGTACGAAAATAGTAACTTTGGCGATTTATTTTTAGGCCAAAATGGCGTACATTTCGTACTAGTACATAATGATAAAATAAATTGGGTTTTAATTTTAATCAGAACATCCAATAAATACTATACAAATTACTAATGAAGAAGAGAGACTTTGTAGATTCACCTTCTTTATAAAACCTAAAATTTCTAAACTTTAAGGCTCGTCCATAAAGTCCTAAACTAATTGAGTAAAGCTTGAATTACATTATACTTTTTCCGTCTTTTTTCGTCTAGATTCTCGTTCAAGTTTTGCTTTCGATTTCCGTTCGATTTATAGTTCATTGCATTCGATATAGAGGGCGCCGGTAGCGGACGACGTAATTACCAACTCGCTAAATAAAAAGTATTTGTGTTCGCGTGTCCAAGTCCAAGTGAGATTAAGAGTTGAGATTGTAAAAATGAATAAAATTGAAAACATCATGAAAATTGTTAATATTATAAACATAGTGCCGCTATTTTAGGTCGGATGTCCCGCGGTCACCAGGTTATATAGGTTATGTTGCTTGCACGCCGTTGGCAGTACCGAACTTGGACCAATATCGAACGGAAAATAGGACGGGCTGCATATTTCCATTCAAGAAACTTGAACGGAAATTGCATGGAATTTTCTGAATTACATTCATACTAGATTGTCTCGAAGCAAAATCGAACGAGAATCTAGACGAAAAAAGACGGAAAAAGTATAATGTAATTCAAGCTTAAGAAATGTTTGGTCACCCAGAAAAAACCGCTATAAAGGGGCGTCAGCCGACCGGCACAAATAATTCGCCCAAAAATATGAGCAGGATTTTGAAAATCGCATCCCCCGAAACTCACCCTTAAAACTGTGGGGTAGGGTTAAACCTCACCCCTTATCGGAGCCTTATTCGGTAAAATTTTGTTAGTTTTTGCGCCAAATAACCGGGCAAGCTTTTAGAGGTCCCGTCGTTTCGTTTCAACCCCACCCCCGAGGGGCAAATTTTCGATTTTTGCACGTTTCCAAAAAAAAA
Organism: Ocypus olens; assembly: GCA_910593695.2. NCBI lineage: Eukaryota > Metazoa > Arthropoda > Insecta > Coleoptera > Staphylinidae > Ocypus > Ocypus olens. The sequence continues at coordinate 12,270,233 of OU343053.1, read as the reverse complement.
AATATCTCCTCCGTAACCGCCGGAGCTGAACGATCCCGGTATGTCTTAAAATAATCTTGAAAGAAAATATCTAAAATTGATCGGGCCACTTTTTTGAATTTTTGCCCCGTTTCCGAGATATGATTTTTTAAAATCCGGGTAAAAAAAAAAATTTTGTTTTCTTCTTTTAAGGACGTATTTTTTTCTTTTCAAGTAGAAAAGCCGAAACCTTCAGGGATTGCAGTAGGGATAACTGGCTTTCATTGGAAATTTTTTCAAAATTTTTGGAACCCCCCCTACACGCCATTTGCACCCCTGGGTTCGTTTTTCGTCTTTTAGGGACGTTTTTTTCTTTTAAGTCGGAACACTGAATTTTTGGAACTACTAAAAAGTTTTTTTAGAAGTTATTTAACACTTATTTATCCACCATCTTGGATATATCAATTTTATTGCACAAAACAGGTTACAAAACTGTAAAATCCTGTCGATTAATTTGGTCCAAAATTAGATTTTTTTAAAAAGAAAACATTTCCTTAACAGATAATAATAATAATAAAATTAATTTGCAATAACTTTAGTTTTACATACCTCGAATACGCTTAGTTGCTAGAGATCTACAGATACTGATAATTTCATTATCTTCAAAAATTATATACATGCGTACGATTCATAGCCTGTTCAACCTGAAAAGGCCGGTTTTCGGTTTTTAAATTTGAATTCTCGACATTGCTTATTTATTAGGGTTATACCAGTTTCATTATAGTCGATTAATTACAAGATGTCTCTTAGGGTTCAAAATCAGTCAAACTTTTAAGAAATAAGTAATTGTGGAGGCTTTCACTTCGTGATACATTTTGAATAATTCAAATAAAACGAATAACTTTGTTAGTATCACTTTATTAATAAAGTGATACTTTCAAACTTTTAAGGGTTAATTAAAGATTTCGTCAATCAAATTTGAATTTCCGACGTTGCTGCGTTTATACAGGGTGTCTATTTAAAAAACGCGCAATGCTCTATAAGTATGGATCTAAAAAAAAATATAAAAAAATTTCTCAAAACCGTTTCTAGGGGAATCAGTATGAGCACAAAAATTACCTTCGCTAAGCAACCCCTGGGGCTGTAGCCACCCCAACTAAATTTGTTTAAATGGCAACACCCGCCTTGTGACACCTCATTAGAAAGCTTTTGAAAATTGCTATACTTAGTACGAGTCTAATTTTTGAGAAATACGCAAAATAATTTTTATAAGTGTTTATTCCTTTGACTATATACATATGGACTGCTATTCCCCCTCCATTTTCCATATGATCACTGCTCCAAAAGTTGTCCGCGAGCTGGAACCCGATATAAGTCCCGGCCCGGAGCCGAAAATGGAGCGTAATTTAAAAACCGGAAAGCAAAAAAAAATATTTCTCGATGTATTCATCAGCAACGTGGAGAATGCAGATGCTAGCATATTTCGTCAACTTAGGTCCACTTTCCTGCCTGTTCTTTACCAGCAAAGCATCAACCCATAATTTGCGAAGTTTCGGATTTGATGGAAATCTAATACAGAATTTTAGGTTATAAGTCAAAAGTCAACTGACGTGTACATCAGTTGACGAGTATTATAACCGCGTTGGTATATATACGTGGACGTATGGCAGCCTTTCGCATAGCAATATTTTGACAAAGTGTGAATATTTGACAATATAAATGTTTATATATTCAAAGGTGTGAATAAATTTGCATGGTATCACAATATGCAATGCGAGCTCATAGAGTTATATGTCATTCACACAAAATAGCTACCAATTTAGTAATATGTATACCGCTGTCACATAGGGTCCCGCCGCGCCACCGTTGCTTGGAGACACACATGAAGTTGGCGTTAGCAGTCCATATGTATACAGTCAAAGCTTTATTCCAATTTCTCGTTAAATATCACATTAAACCACTTTGTTGCAAATAAGGTCGTAAAAACATTGGTAAAAAAACTAGAAGCCATTTTTAAACCTAAAATTTGCTCAAAATGTATCGCGAGGAAAGTGATTTCATAAAAACTACAAATGTCTCAATTACTTTTTGAGTTAGAAATGTTTAATATATTTTTTAGGTCCATACTTATAGAGCATTGCTCGTTTTTAAATAGAGACCCTGTATACGTGCCGGTCTATTGTCATTTAAGATTAATCTGTCCAAATTTAAAAAGTTTTTCTCAAAAAATTTCATTATCTACAAAAATTATATATACATGGGTACGATTCGTCGTCGCTTTAACATAACAAATTTTTTGAAAAAATCGCAAATGAAAGCTCTACAGAAAAATCTCTTTGTAGAAACTCTGGGGAGTGTTTACCGGATTGGAGAGTAGGACCACCCACCGCCCTTTATTTTGACTTTAACTTAGCCCAGAAACCCTCTTTATTGGTGGTTTTGTAACTTTTGAAACTTCAGTGATTTGACGAAGAAATGTCTTTAATCAAGCCAAGTTCTGTAGGTTAACTTTAAGTGAAAACGAGCGGGGTGGGTTGGCCTTATCCCATCCCCCAATCATTGGTGTATAAACAAAGGGTTTTACAAGTATTAATTAATTGATGAGAAAAAAATGGTGATGTGGCCATCATGTTACTTTCTCCGATGGTACCATCATTTATATTTACACTTTCATGGTTTATTTTCAAATTAAATCATATTTTAAATGTACATCGATGAAACTGACGTTTAAAACGTCAAAATTATGAAAAATGAAAATGACAAATTATACTTCAAATCCTAATAGCCAGTTTACTCAAAAACCGAAGAGATTTCGAAAAATTATTATTCTTTATAAGTTGTTCATTTTGGCATTCTCTACAATTATTATTAGTCTAAATTTGCTGTAACTATTATCGTTTCATAATTATAAACCAAAAATAAAAAAATAAAAAATTCTCGAATAACAATGATTTTATGAAACATCTTTTCAAGCAAAAGATGTTCATTTCTTTGATGTCTTCAATATTTGTTTAAATATTTTTGTGATATTTTTCATATTTAAAAAGATATTGAAGAAACAAACAAAAAATAGTTAAGGTAAACACCCGCTTCTGATGTACGAAATTTTACCAAAAGCTTTTCAGTTCTTCGAATTCCAAAAATAAAAAAAATAAAAATTCTCGAATAACAATGATTTTATGAAACATATTTTCAAGCAAAAGATGTTCATTTCTTTGATGTCTTCAATATTTGTTTAAATATTTTTGTGATATTTTTCATATTTAAAAAAATAATGAAGAAAAAAACAAAAAATAGTTAAGGTAAACACCCGCTTCTGGTGTACGAAATTTGACTAAAAGCTTTTCAGTTCTTCGAATTATCATATAAGACTAATTTTCAAAATTTCATATCAATTGCTCTATTCGTTTTTGCGCGCACACACACACACACACACACACAGACACAATTTTTTTTCCAGAAATTGTTGAAACAGCATCTAGGAACACCAAAACGGATATTTCTGCAAAAAAAATTTTTGAAAACATTTTTACGATCACAATACTTTCTCGTACTTCGTAACGGAGAAAGTAAAAAATGTTTATAGAAACTCTGAGGTGTGTTTGATAGATAGGAGAGTCGGATGAAGACTTGATCCGACGTTGATCTGTAATTTTATCTGATTGCTAGCGGGTACGAAGTACATTTTGAAATTTGTAAAATACTGCGCATACGCATTTAAATTATACTTGAAGCACTCTAGCTGGTACTACATTTGATACCATACACAAAATTCTTGCTCATGGTACTGAAATTATAAGATCAGCTATAGTGCCTATCGGCACTAGCTAGCAACAAAAATTGCAAACAAATCCGGGGAAACAAAAATTTTGGAGAAAGCAAACGATGGAAGATTCAGTGCATTTGCTATTGGTAATTCGCTTGATTTTGCTGATATTATAAATTAGCCAGAAAGAAATCCAGAAAACGGATATAAAAATGATCATACCTATATGTAAACTTTTCCATTTATTGTTTTTTTTTTATTGCGATGGAGCCAAAAGAGTTGAGAAACACTGCAATAATAAATTTACAAAAGTATGTCGTGAATTTCTCAATCCGTGCGTAGTAGCTATCGCAACTAGAAATGGGTAATTCATGAGTGAGTCGACAGTTACAAATGAGTCGAGGAATCAAGTGCAAATTTCTTGACTCGATCTGAATCATGAAATTTTAATCATTTTGTAAAATATAAAAAATTTAAAGTGAGGACCTAGTCGACTCTTTATAACTATAACGACTCTTTTTTTGTAAATATCTAGTATGGGGTAAAATGCAAAATTTTCGAAGCAAGGACCTTTTTTTTACTTTTTACTTTTCCAATAGAGTCATATAAACAGTCGACTCTTTTAAGCCCACTCTTTACAATGAGTCGACCCACAGAAAAGAGTCATTTCGTCCACCTCTAATCGCAACCATCCTCTTAATTTATTTTTCATATATACTGGTTTGAATGAAAAATGCAACACCAAGAAGTTATGGTCAGATTTTAATGAAAATTTCACAGAAGTTGTGTTTGAATGTCTCAAGTAAACGATCAAAATTTCAGTTGAAAAACTTACTTACACAAGCATTTTTTTTTAATAATGAGTCGGTCCTCCGTTGTTTCTAATGCACTCATTCACGCGGTTCGGCATGCTTTGGATGAGGTGATCAATATCTTCTTGGGGTAGCTTATCCCAAGCTTCCTGAATCCGCAAACGAAGTTCCTCCAAAGTGTCTGGGGCACGGGGTAAATTTCCTAGTCTGACGCCTATCATATCCCAAACATGTTCGATGGGCGAAAGGTCTGGTGAACGAGAAGGCCATGGAAGCACTAGAACGTTAGCTTCTTCTAAACACTCTATTGTTACCCTTGCTGTATGCGGGCGAGCATTATCTTGCTGAAAGATAGGGTTTTGCAATCCTTGTAAGTACGGCATTGCACGGCTCTAGAATAGTTTGTACGTAGCGCCAAGCATTTAGGGTGCCAGGAATAAAAACTAGAGGGGACCTACCACCAAACGTGATGGCACCCTAAATCATCACCCCTTGCGTGAGAGCAGTATACCGAGGACGCGCGAAGTCCATATTTCTGCGTTCCCCGCGGAAACGTCTGACACGTCAACGTCCATCGTTGGCCCACAAACAAAATCTGGATTCATCAGTGAACACAATTTGTTGCCATTCTCGTCTCCAATTCACCCGTTCTCTATACCATTCCAACCTAGAAGATCTATGACGTGGAGTCAAGGGAAGGCAACAAAAAGGACGATAACTACGCATTCCAAAACTCCGTATTCGATGATATATCGATGCCATTGAGATTCTAACATTTAATGTATCCCTCCAAGTGTTTCCAATGGCCCGCGTAGTGGATAATCTTTCTCTTATTGCCAAAAGTCTCAACCTGCGTTCTTCGCTGTGGTCCAGATCCTCTCCGACGTCCATGAAAACCTTCCTCAGACCATCTTCGCCAGCACCTCATTACTGTGGTTGCGTCACGTTCCATTCTATTGGCAATTTCTCTAAACGAAAGACCACCCTCTCTCATGCCAATAATACGACCTCGCTCGAAATCACTTAGTTGTACAAAATTTCGCCGGTTACGAACTCTGGGCATTTTAAATGATGTTCTTCGCACTATTATCACGAGAAAACTAATCCAAATTATTCCATGTTTATAAAAACACCATTTGATATTGCTATTTTTCGTATATAAAATCATACTAAAAAGAGGTTTGACGAAGGAGTTTTTTATTGAAATTTTAATGAGTTACTTTTTATACCGAAAGCCATCAATTGTGGAAAAATTAAATAAATTCTGGCTGTTTTTCTTGGTGTTGCATTTTTCATTCAAACCAGTATATTTCAACTTTTATTTGACTGTTTCTACTGTATTAAACCATTTTCATCAATTTCAGGATTATGATTATGATTACGACTACTCAGACTTTACAATAAAGCCGGTAACACCGAGCACCACCACCACGCCAAAACCCGAGGCCGGACAACAATCAAGCACACCTGCAACGGAACCAAAACCAAACACAACCAGCAACCCGTTGACGACAGCAAACGAATCCAAACCGGAGCAACCGGTACCCACCCCACAATCCACAGAGAAACCCATGGAATTGTTTGAACTAGTAACACTCCCTCCAGAGAAACCCAACACCTCACCGCAGCCACTGGGCCAGATTCCGGTTATAGTCCAAGACTTTTCACTACCGACCCTCACCATCATCAGAAAAGAACCCAACGACTCCGACACCATCGTTAAAAAGGAACCCAACGAATCCGTTGCTATTGTAAACGGCGAGGAATCCGTTTCCGAAGCCGTGAGTTCGGAGCACGCAAATCTCGGAGAAATTGTGCATTACAGGAGGTGCCCTCAGGGTTTCGGCAGGGATAAGAGGGGACGTTGTCGGAAAATAAGGAGGCCGCAATTTCCGTAAGTTTTCCTTTGCGCTTCTAATCCCTTTTCTGATATTGCTTACGTTTTACAGAGTAGGCATTAGCAGACTGGCCTCGACTTTGGCTTCCAGGTTACGTCAGCCACCCGCTCAAAGGTCCGACGCTGTTGAGGACTTTTCCCATACGTAAATGTACTTGCCGTGTTAAGATAAGTTATTTATTACTTTTAAATGCTGTGAGGTTGTAATTAATATAAAATATTTATTTCTTTGATGTTGTTTTTAATTTATAGTACACATTGAATGTCTTGAAAATCCGTATTTTTTTCTATACCTATAATAATATATTCTCCACGACCACTGTAGAATTTAAGCATTCTGAAATCAATTTTGATAACTGAACGAACACATTCTCACTCTTGCTATGAAACAAAACACTATGCGCTTATGCGATTTGCATGCAATTCATTCCATAACAAGTAATGGAATGAATATTCTAGGATTATGATATTTTGCACCAATTGCAAATTGTTATCTTTAATCTAATTGACCAAATTTAAACAAGGGAACAGCAATCTAGAAAAAACAGTTTTCCCATGTTAATTTGCTATGTGTCGTGGTAAATGGATCACACGGTGGGTTCAAAGTGATTGAATATGGCATTTTACTTCGTGAATGTATAAACTGCATTTTCTGGTAAATTCCACCAATTAAACAACTAGGTGATTTAATTAATTAATGATAACAATTTGTGACAACTAACCCAAGTGTTACCCTCCGATTTGAATGAAATTTGGTGGTCTTTATCCTGGCAAGGATGACAGAGAGAGTGATGGAAGGGAAAGGGAGTGTGTTTGCGATATTTCTGGACTTGAAAGCGGTGTATGATTCGGTATCGAGGGGGTATATGGTAGAGTGTTTGAGGAGAAAGGGGGTGAGTGACGGAGTGATAGATTGGGTAAGAGGCGTGTATGAGGAAACGTGGGTGGAAGCATAGGTGGGAGAGGAGGTGTCAGAGAGGTTTAGGACGTGGAGAGGATTGAGACAGGGGTGTCCTCTGAGCCCGGTGCTGTTCAATCTATATATTAGTGAGTTAGAGGAGGTGTTGAGGAAAGGACAGGAGGGGGGTTGGTGATTGGAAAGTGCGTACGCGGATGATATAGTGTTGATGGCGAGAGATTGGGAAGGAATTAAAGGCATGTTGAAAAGGGTGGAGAGATGTATGCACAAGAGAGGACTGTGTGTGAATGTGAAGAAAACGAAATTGATGAGGTTCAGGAATAAAGGGAGAGCGGGAGAGTGAAAGAGCTAGAGTGGAAGGGGGAGGTGGTTGAGAGGGTGATTAGGAGTTATTTGGGTTTAAAATAACTCCGTAAGTAAATGTTAATTTCCCAACAACAACAAATCCTATTATATTATTTATCATTAAACCATTAATACCTCTGTAAATTACAATTTGAATCATTAAAATCAATTTAACCATTAAAAAATTGCTGCGGCAATATTTATTATTGCAGGATTTTTATAGCACTTTTATTTCAAAAGATTAAAGGATTATATGTTTATCGGTGATTTAATGCTTAAATTATCAAAATCATCGCTTATAATTGCTATTTAGAAGCTTTTAAACATTTTACATTCGGATTTCCGCCCGTCGTCGCCATCTATTAGACGGTGGCTGAACTGCTAAGTGATGTTTTTGAACAGCGCCAAAATGCTCGAACTTTATACTTATTGTCAAAGTGTTAATATTTAGCAATTGGCTGTGCATGAAACGGTAGACGATTTAATTCTGAATCGAATGGTATATAAAATAGACGAGGAAATTTAGCGGTTTTCCTGTAATTTGCGAATGAAAATTAAGCACGACACACTTACCGACATTTACAGTTCACTGTAACTTAAAAATTCAATAAAGAAGAATTTGCTATATTCTTCAATCAAATACGGGTTGCAATACTTATTCCTGATTAATCATTCAACTATTTATATTATTAATGCATTACAATAAGAGAAATATATGAGAAATCATAATCTAAGTAGAGGGCTCTACCTGTTATCGTGGGGATAAACTACTTAATAATTTGTGGATGTAATAATTGTTGTAATAATCAAAGAAAATTTAAAAATTTAAAAAGAATGTTGTCTCATGATTAAATAAATTCACTTGTGGATATTTACGTACTTAAATTGCAGAAACAATATTTTATAATATTCACGCCTAATCCCAAGCAACCCGATATACGCATAACTCGAAATAATTTATTATTAAAAACTTCTAATTTTATACGTAACAGAGACAAAACCATAAGTGTAATAAGTTAAGCTTCAAAAATAGTGGGAATATTTAAGTATTTAAATTGCGGAAACAATGGTATTATATAAACGCCTACTTGTAGGCAACCCAATATACAATAACTAATATTATTTTTTATTAAAAACTTCTAATTTTAAATATAATAGGGGCACAAGCATGCGTGTAATCCTGAGCAACGCTTTAAAAATATTACACTTATGGTTTTGTCCCTGTTACGATTAAAATTTGAAGTTTTAAATAATAAATCATTATTAGTTATAATTGGGTTCCCTGTAAGCAGGTGTTTATACAATATAATTATTTCTGCAATTTAAATACTTTAATATTCACATTATTTTTTAAGCTTTACGGAGGATTACACTTATGGTTTTATCCCTGTCACGTTTAAAATTCTAAGTTTTTAGTAATAAATTAATATTATGTATGCGTGTATTGCATTGTCTGTAAGTAGGCGTTTATGTAATATAATTATTTCTGCAATTTAAATACTTAAATATTCGCACTATTTTTGAAGCTTTACTGAGGATTACACTTATGGTTTTGTCACTGTCACCTTTAAAATTAAAGTTTTTTATAGTAGTTATGTGTTTATCGAGTTGCCTCTGATTAGGCGGATATATTATAATGTATTGTTTCTGCAATTTAAATACGAAAATATCTACAAGTAAATTTATTTTATTATAAGATAACAGTCTTCTTAAGTTTTAAATATTCTTTCATTATTAAAACAATTGTTAAATCCAGAAATGAAAACGTAGTTTATCCCCACGATAACAGAGGGTACTCTCTATGAAGATTAGGATTCCTCATATATTTCTCTTATTGTAATGCAGTAATAATATAAAAAGTTAATTGAATAATCAGTAATAATTATTGGGACCCGTATTTCATTGAAGAATATAGCAAATTGTTGTGCATTTAGGTTTTAAGTTACAGTGAACTGTAAATATCGGTAAGTGTGTCGTGCTTAATTTTCATTCGCAAATTACTAGAAAACCACTAAATTGCTTCAGCTATTTTATACACCATTCGATTTGGAATTAAATGGTCTATCGTTTCGTGTACAGCGCATTGCTGAATATTAACACTTTGATTATAAGGATAAAGTTCGAGCATTTTGGCGCTGTTCAAAAACATCACTTAGTAGTTCGGCCATCGTCGAATAGATGGCGACGAGGCGTGGAAATGCGAATGTAAAATGTTGAAAAGCTTTTAAATAGTGATTCTGAGGCATGATTTTGATCATTTAAACGTTAAATCATCTCAAAACTTGTAACCCTTTACTATTTTCAAATAAACGTGCCGTAAAAATCTCGGAATAAAAAGTCATGTCGTCGAAATTCTACATTCATTTTAATCTAAGCGTTTGTAAAAGGCAACGTGCGTTAACTGAGAGATAAACGATGGGATTAGTTAAAGAGGGTATAAGTTAACCATCATTTATCCGACGATTGTAAAAGCGGCCCTTAAACGGTTATTTATGGAGGGATTAAAGGTTTAATAATAAATATGAAAAATATCACAAAAACATTTAAACAAATATTGAATGAACATCTTTCGTTTGAAACTATTTTTCATAAAATCATTGTTATTCGAGAAAAAAATGTATTAATTTTTTTTTCATTTTTGGTTTATAATTATGAAACGATAATAGTTACAGCAAATGTATGTTAATAATAGTTGCAGAGAATGCCAAAATAAACAACTTATAAAGAATAAGCTTTTTTCGGAATTTCTTTGGTTTTTGAGTAAACTGAGTTTTTGAATTTGAAGTATAATTTTACATAATTTTGACGTTTTAAACGTCAGTTTCATCCGAGTCTACAAAACGCTCGATCTAACTTTAAAATATGATTTAAATTGAAAATAAACCATGAAAGTGTGAGTATAAATAACCATGATACTTCGGAGAAAGTAACATGATGGCCACATCACCATTTTTTAATTTTAGCTCTTGTGAGCTAGAGAGTGAGTGTGTTACCTTCGTTATTGTTACCTTCGTTACTTAAACATTTAGATATTTTTCGCTTTCTATAGATGAATCTTCCTGTTGTCGGATTTGCGATTACTCTGCTATCTCAGCTCAGACCATGGCGACAGTCACTGACTGTTGTGCTTGTAATTGCCCCGGTATTTCGTTTGCACAACTCAAAACACTTTCTGGTATTTTGAAAAATATGTACTTCCACAGACTTGAAATTTTCTAAATTTACTTAAAATTGATTTAGCTATATAAACACATAGCTATATAAACACATTCCTTTGCTAAATTCAGGGATAATCACTCGAGAACACAGCTTATAGACAAATTAAAGTTGTTTACTTTCCGATGGTTTGAAAAAATATAAAAACAATTGATTGGGACTTGAAACTTTTCAAATTTACTCAAAATTGATTCTGCTTTATAATACAATCAAAACCTAAAAACATCCCTTTAATAAATTCGGGGATAATCACTCTAGAACACAATTTATAGACATACTGAAGTTGTTCACTTTCCGATGGTTTGAAAAAATATAAAAACAATAGATAGGGACTTGAAACTTTTCAAATTTACTCACAATTGATTCTGCTTTATAATTCAATCAAAACCTAAAAACATCCCTTTACTAAATTCGGGGATAATCACTCGAGAACACAGTTTATAGACAAATTAAAGTTGTTTACTTTCTAATGGTTTGAAAAAATATAAAAACAATTGATAGAGACTTGAAACTTTTCAAATTTACTCAAAATTGATTCTGCTTTATAATTCAATCAAAACCTAAAAACATCCCTTTAATAAATTCGGGGATAATCACTCTAGAACACAATTTATAGACATACTGAAGTTGTTCACTTTCCGATGGTTTGAAAAAATATAAAAACAATAGATAGGGACTTGAAACTTTTCAAATTTACTCAAATTTGATTCTGCTTTATAATTCAATCAAAACCTAAAAACATCCCTTTAACAAATTCGGGGATAATCACTCGAGAACACAGCTTATAGACAAATTAAAGTTGTTTACTTTCCGATGGTTTGAAAAAATATAAAAACAATTGATAGAGACTTGAAACTTTTCAAATTTACTCAAAATTGATTCTGCTTTATAATACAATCAAAACCTAAAAACATCCCTTTACTAAATTTGGGAATAATCACTCGAGAACCCAGCTTATGGACAAACTGATATTGTTCACTTTCCGATGGTTTAAAAAAATATACAAACAATCGATAAAGACTTGAAACTTTCCAAATTTACTCAAAATAGATTCTACTTTATAATTCAATCAAAATTTTTTTTTACCAAATTAGTGTAAACTAAAGTTACTTACTGCAATTTAAATTTAAAATAAAAATAAATTCTATCAAAACGAGAACGAAGCCCAAAATTGGGGCCGTTCTTTTTGGTACAGTTATAACGATTGCAATGCATTGAAGAACACAGAAAATAAATGTAACTTTTCGAATTATGCTTGGTATAATTTCAGCTGCCAATTATACTGTTCTGCAAAAGAGGTTGCATATAATACTTTATTAGATTTATTTATTAGCCTTATAACAAACATACATATTTTTCATAAACAAATAGACGGTTCATTTAAAGTTCAAGCTCTATTGATTTTAGAGATTTTCCGTGATATACGCTCAAATAAATATGCAACGGCTGGACTAACAAACATAATTTCGTTTAAATTAATTTTGAGGAAATAATGTTTAAAAATTAATGTTATCATATCCATTCAATAAACATAAATAAATTACAGTAATAATATATATTTTTTCTTGAGCTATCAATCCCAACTGTATCAGTTTCCAATTTACTATGAAATGGTAGTTTTTTGTTAAACTCGATTTTTTATAACTTATTTATTTATTTAATTATTTATTTGTACATTTCCCAACAGAAAACTTTCCAGTTACTGGGAAAAAATAAAATTTAGATACATATGAAAATAATACTATTCTAATTAAAAACTACAACATAACAATACGCTTAATATTGGTCGAAAACATAGATAAACTTGGACAAAATATATCAACAAAACATTGAATGCCATGGTAACTACTTAACATCTGATGTAAGGGAGAATTAGAAAAATGCGTAGTGTTGGATTTATGATAATAAAATGTTAACGAATGTACGTAAGTGTACAAAAATCGCGGAGAATAAAAGTGGAGTAGGTGCAGAAAAAAATGGATTATCAATATGGTAGTGAATATGTTTATAAAGAGTTACAATCAAAACATATCTGTGACGTTGAATCATTCTAAATTTAAAAGCCTATCGTGTGTATCGTCATTAGCTCTTTTAATCCACTTTAGATAATAAGTTCTTTAAGCATTAAAACACATTTGGAACAATAATTATATTCCAAATTATTATCCGTCTTCAGGTGCATACGGCACTTGTATTTCTACAGTTAAAAATTAATATTTTGAGAAAATTGCAAAAAACTATGAATTCACCTTAACAAAAAACAATAATTTTGAGCTCTGGCGGGCGGGATTTAAACCTAATTTGGTACACTTTTGAAGTTTGATAGAGGACCGTTATCCAATTCTTACTATGGTAATTACTCATTTTTTTTTGACTTTGGTCACTTTAGAAATACGTGTGCTATACTTTGATTAATAGATCTTTGCGTGCACGTCGTAGATAGCTGAACAGTTTCATGCGTTTACTCTCTCTGCGGTAAGTTGCAATCATGTATGTACGTATGTCGTCCAAGGCGAGAAAACTAGGTCTTCGGTAATGAAGCACACGCAAACATCCATTGATCAAACCATACATCGTTACACGACTTTCTTTTTAAATCTCCCGCCATATCGTAATCAGCTGTCAGTCGGGTGGTAAATGTCAGTGATGTGGCTTTTGTGAAAGTGCTTGTCAAAATCATGACAAAATGACTCTGTTTAAATTAATTTTTATAATATCTTGTGTGGTTTCATTATTAGGGGCGAAGGCGCAAATTTCGGACAAACGATTATGTGCGAACGAGGATTGCTCAGGTACACTACTCAATTTTATTAATTTCATAACCTATAAATGTACACATCAGTTACATCGAATACATATGCACTTTATATCGGTGCCTTTGTACTATTATTAGTGTATTTGCAGTGTAGTTGTTATTAAATTAACTTATTTTTACAGTGAAGAGTTTACAGGGTAATGATTATGAATTGTTTACAAGTTATTTATATCATTGGTTTTAAGTAGTAATAGAGGAAATGATGTCAGATGGAGTGTTGGTGTGTGTTATAAACATCTAGGATTATGTCCTAATGTGCTTTCAATTTGCGTTAGTGAATTGTAATGACGGGCAGCGATTGCATGTCTGGGAATTAGAAATGTGTTTGTCGTGCAAAGCGAGCTCGGTTAATTAATTTGAAATTCAATTACAGAACAAAACATGTGATTATTGTAATCTAAATATAATTTAATATATAGATATGTCAGTGGATTTTATATAAATACAAATACAAGTGGGGGCGCTCCGTGCCGGAGCGGTCACACTCCCGTTTTCGGTGCGAGGCGTCGTGGGTTCGAATCCCACGCTCGGGTGGTAGCTTTTATTAACGAAAAGTTATCGTTCGGGTCCATGGTTGTTTAGTGTTTGTCCCATTCATTATAAAAATGAATTCTCAAATATTAAAATGAACTTTAGTGGCCGAACAGCAAATCGCTTACGCCAATTTCCTCATAGTCATTCACTCTCCTTAACCCGCAATTCCATCAAACATCCTTCCTTTTTAATAAAAAAAAAAACAAATACAAGTGTGTTGGCTAAAGTTAGGCCTAGGAAAAATGTTCAACTAAAGAGGACAGTATTGCCAATGTCAAGAAAGATCAGTAGCAATCAAATGGTGGATTTTAATAGCTGTTCGGAGTAATGATATTCATTTGTTCTATTACATTTATGTGGTGTCGAATTTAATTCAATTGTAGTCAGATCTAATGTAATTTTTCTATAAAACATTTATTGATAAAAAAATTCTTCTTGAAAACAATGAACAAGTTTAGGAAAATCATATTATATAGACATAGTACTAGTACCTTTCCTTCAGCTTGGGGGGTAGACTGGGTGGAGCGTGAGCGCCTGCTTGCTGGATTCCAAGGGCGGAATATTTTTCTGAAGGAGAAGTATCCTCTTGAGTCTGTATTTTATTATTCAATTATTCGTTTTATTTCTGATATTTATATTATAATACATCAGTCCTGGCTGAATACCTAAACTGGCTAAGCTAATTCTCAATCATGCGCATTCGCTAACCTGAGTTCCTGTCAACCTACCTTCCTTTTTTTTTAAGGAAGAAATCTTTCGCTCAGTATTTAAAAAATTAAGTGCCTTGATTTATAATACTTTAAAATGTGGTTCTTATTGTTACCGATTATAAATTCAGTACTTTGCAAACATAGTTTTTCTAAGGCACTGTAACATATCTCTGCACTTAACATAATAATAAATATAAAGAATTTATTATCCACAACTTTTACCGCAAAATTTACTTAAGTTATACAATATTACGATGATTTGTTTTTCCTTATGTCTCACTCAAAACAATCGTTTTTGTGTTAATTATGCCATTAATTTGATTTTTTACAATTCAATCTTGACGTTTCCTGAGGACTAAACGTTAGCCTACTTTGATGTCACGGGCGCCAAGAAAAAGTGAAAATATAAGTAATTTTATTTAAAAAATATTTTAATTTAAACTTAACTATAACAGAATTATTTGTTGAACAGAAACTAAAGTCGTCTTGCTGTCTAAATTTGTTTATCGCCTTTGATAAATTCTGGATTGTGTTTATTCTTTTACTATAAACTCTTAGTATGCACAGCCCGCTTGGTCTTTCATCAGTCATTGTAGATCTGTTCCAAGTCTTGACGTGTCGTAATATACTAAAAGGCTCGTTGTTACTGGAAGAGTCAAACTAATCTTGACGGCTTCGAGTTCAGCTGGATAAATATGGTAGCATCGGCGATGAAGTTTATTTATCCGCATATGGGTAAATCCACAAAAAATTTACAGGATACCCATTTTTTTTTTCGCAAAAAAAAAACTGCCCGTGCCGGCCTTGGATCCGATGAAAATTGAAGTTTGGACGTTCAGGAACGTCAGAAAAATGAGGAACAAGAAAAAAATGGGAGGTGTTTTTGAGATTTTTCAAATGTTTCAAAATCTCTTGAGAAAAATTGATTTTTGGGTTTAATCGCTTGGTTTACATGTAATGAGGGGGTTTTTCGGGGT
The DNA here is from genome assembly GCA_910593695.2 of Ocypus olens. Taxonomy (NCBI): domain Eukaryota; kingdom Metazoa; phylum Arthropoda; class Insecta; order Coleoptera; family Staphylinidae; genus Ocypus; species Ocypus olens. Next base: position 12,254,284 of record OU343053.1, on the reverse strand, counting down.
AAAACAGTTTGATTAATTACTTTTCCGTTGCTCGTTGGATAATGGCTAATTTTAATGTACCCAAATGTATCAAAAATCGTTCATTAATGACCCATATTAATGAACGATATTTCATTAATAAACGATTTTTCATTAATAAACGATTTTTCATTAATGAACGATTTCTAGGGCCGCGGTGGTCTAGTGGGTAGAGGTCCGGCATTGAACCCCGCTGGTGCGGGTTCGAGTCCCGTCCGGGCGGTCACTTTTTTAACACGAAAAATGGCCGTGCGGGTCCGTGGATATATCTAGTCTGTGTCCTCATTTAATTTAAATGAATTATTAAATACTATACATCGGTTGTGGCTGAATGCAGTGGCTGACCAAGCCAATTCCCTATCATCCTCGATTCCCTAACCCAAATTCCAATTAATTATATTTCCTCAAAAAAAAGAACGATTTCTAGTTAAGCATTAAATAGCTAATTCATGAGAGCCTAATTACTTATAATTACTGGAAATGTAACTTATAATAGTGAGAAAACGATTTATAATTTGTTTCATATGGTTATATTACTTGCGGTATGTTCCTACCGATAAATTAATTTGCTGTGATAAACGACGGTATGTTCACCTTCCGAAATTCCATGGGCTATGTTAATAGCATCCTAAGTACGTTTGACTGGTTTACCATTCCTGGGTTACGAAGAATATTACCCGTTTCATTAAATAATACGACAGATCGTGATAAGGTATTTTTAAATTAATCATAAATAATGAGAATTCTTCCTGAAACTCTGCCATAGGTGCATCGAATGAATACACCCAATTTCCGTCCCATTCCGGAAATAACTTTAAACTAAAAACGTTTTTGCTGGATGCTGTAAACCATTGTAACCACGGAGTAATTGCAAATTTTAGAAAGATCTGACGTTTTGTATGTCAGTTCGTAATATGTGTATAATATATATCCAATATATAATATCATGGCACCCTTTTTTTTTAAATTTTAATGGTCATGTCAATTCTCTGCGCTAGAACAAATTAGCAGCGAACCGCCTTCGATTTTTATATACCATTAAACGTCAAATTTCTAAAACGTGTATTAAGTGAATGTCTACTATGGATAGTGACGAGTTTACACTAACACCGCCAGAAGTACGAGCCTATGCACATAACGCAACAATAAGTCTACTTCCGGAAAAAAGTAAGCATCTCTATGAAAAAACATACGTCGAATTTATTTCCTGGTGCGAGGAGAAAAAGGTAACGCGTCATTCCGAATCGGCGCTGTTAGCCTTTTTTGCCGATATTGCTGCAAAGGGCTTAATAGCAAGTTTGTGGCCTAAATATTCGATGCTTAAAGCAACTTTAAGCTTAAAAGAAAATATAGACATAAGCAAGTTTAATAAATTGACCATGTTTATCAAGAGGAAACACGAAAATTATTCGCCGAAAAAGTCAAAAGTGCTCGACAAAGAACAAGTTCAAAAATTTATATCTGATGCTCCTGATAACCTCTTTCTAATGACCAAGGTAAGCAAATAGCCAAAAGCTAAGTTAAAAATATAATTACATATTATATGCATTTCATAGGTTGCACTTATTTTTGGAGTGGCCGGTGCATTGAGGAAGGATGAGCTATTGAAATTGGAAACAAATAATGTGCAAAATATGGGAACCAAATTTTTAATTACAATTAAGGGAACCAAAACAAAAACAAACAGAATATTTACGGTAGTAGATAATGAACATCAGACCCTCTTAAAAATAATTAACCACTATATCTCATTGAGACCAGCACATACTCCACACAACCGGTTTTTTATTTACTGTAAATATAATAAGTGCTCAACACAACCAATTGGAATAAATACATTTTCTAAATTACCATCGCAAATAGCAACCTTTTTAAAATTAGATAATCCTCATCTCTACACTGGACATTGCTTTCGCCGTTCTTCTGCGTCAATACTTTCCGATGCTGGTGCAGACTTTGCAGCAATTAAACGACATGGTGGTTGGAAGTCGACAAGTGTAGCAGAAGGATACATTGAAACATCAATGCAAAATAAAGTTGACACAGCTGAGAAAATTCTCTCTCAAAATATCGTAAACATTCCTTGCACAAGTACTTCCAACGTTGAACAACATGCTAACGAAATTAACGATATAAACTTAAAGAAAATTCTCTCTCAAAATTTTGCAAACATTCCTTGCACAAGTACTTCCAACATTGAACAACATGCTAACGAAATTAACGATATAAACTTAAATTTAAATTCGGAATATCATACAACTCATCATGTACCTACACCTAATTTCAATTTTAGTTCTTGTACTATCGCTAACGTAAACATACATATTCACAAACACAACACAGATTAAAAATTACTTATAAATTAAAATTGTACTTACTTTAAATGTTGTTTTATATTTCAATTAAATTGTATAATAATTGTAAATGAATACGTTATTTATTAAACTTGTACCTACATTAGATATTTGTTTTATTTCAGATGTCTTATTTCAAATAAAGAAATATTAAAAAAAATGTTTTTGTTAATATAAAATTGGATTTTTTCTAATCTAACAATCACGATCAACGGAAAAATCTTGTAACCAACTCGTGTGTTAATTGGCGATTAATGATCTCAACAATTAACGCACTCGCGCAAGCGCTCGTGCGTGAAAATGTCTCGATCATTAATCGCTATCATTAACACACTTGTTGGTTAAATAACTATTAAATCTTTCATCATACGTGGGTCCGTCCCCATGGCAACTGTTCTGTTATTTTATTGACAACTTTTATCTTTCAATCGAAGTTCGAGCACATTAATATAAGTTGCAAAGTATGTTTTCCCTTCATTTTGTGAATGAACAATGAAGCATTATCTGTCAGACCCAAGTCGATGTTCCCACTATCAAAAAAACTCTAAGAGGCAACATGACAAGGAAAAAAAAAAGAAAAAGCCAACAACGACTATTGGATAGTAAAGCAAAGAAAGTCGCCCAACTTGGGGAAGTAGTTCAATGCAATGAACTGCATGACCCGATGAAATCATGGTACAATGTGCACTTCTAGGACCAATTCTGCGCAGCCTACTCTGCTGGAAGATCTGGAAATCATCACAGTCGATGCACATCTTCTACGGAGTTCATCTTTTGGGCAATCTCTGCAAACGTGTGAAGAGCATGCGCAAGTGCCACAAGCGTCACAGGCAACAGAAATGCGGTTACGGAAAGAAAATAAAGCTTTAAAAGAAGAACTTGAAGCACTTAAAAAGCAACAGGAACAATCTAAAGAGTGGAAAAACAATCACGTGGAAATGCTTAAGAAGAAGAATGTGATGCTGCAGAATTCAAGGAAACTAATTGGAACACTTCGTGGGCAGGTGGAATATTTTGAAAAGTTTCTGGCCTCGATTCGTATAGCTAAGTCGGCTATTAAAACTCACAAGGAAACATTTTTTTTTAGTATAATATTTTCAAGTGATTTGAAGAAAATTCGAAAAAAAAATATTACTCCGTCAGTAGAGAAGAAAAACCAAAACCTTCAGCTCGACAAAAAGTCAGAAAATCTCAAGAAAGCACATCAATTGATTATTGATTTCTACCTTCGTGATGACAATTCTGTAATGGCCCCGGGAATCTGTGATACGATAACTAAGGGCAAAATTAAACATCGCAAACGGTATTTAACAGATACTGTAGATAATCTACATAAGAAGTTCAATAACACCACAGAAAATAATATTTCAAGAACACTGTTCTATCGATTGAAGCCGTTTTGGGTGATAAAGAGGAGTATGAGTGCACGAGACACTTGTCTCTGTCGTGTACACACCAACTTCCAACTTCTTCTCGACCGGCTGAGAAAATTTGGAAAATTATCAAAAATACCTCCATAGAGCAATTTATCGCTGACCTTTGTTACAATCCAGTGTCGGAAGAGTGCATGAGAAGAGAGTGTCTTGATTGCCGGGATCGATCAATTGTTGATACACAGTCAACAGAACTCACTTGGTACTTGACGTGGGTGACAAAAAAAATTGAAAGGCTAGGAGCAAAGGATAAAATGTATTCCGTTGTAACAACAACTCGTGAAAAAGTCATCTGCACTCTAAGCGATTTGATATCCCGCGTCAACGAATCGATACCTTTTTTGCATCATTGCATTACTGATCAGCAATTTTAACAGCTAAGGTTATTACAAAATTCATTGACCGCTAATGAAATTTATCTTGTTATTGATTTTTCACAAAATTAAATTGCAAAATATAATGAAGAAATTAATAGTGCGCACTGCGGGGCATCGAAAAGACAAATCTCATTGCAAACAGGAGGTTTCTACTACAAGGATAAAGAGAATAAATTGAGATTCAAGTCGCTTGTATCTGTTTCTGATAACTTGAGACACGATGCTGCTGCTGTATGGGCGCATTTATTATCAATTTTGAAAATGGATACCACGATTATTAAAAATATTAAAACTGTACATATTCAAAGTGACAGTCCAGTTACTCAGTATAAGAACAAATCAATTTTTTTTTGTTCCGCCATTTTTCTGAGCAGTTAAATTGGAATAATACTACCTGGAATTTCACTGCTGCTGCCCATGGCAAGAGTGCTGCTGATGGCATCGGCGGTTCTGTGAAGGCTTTATGTGATCGCGTCGTTCGTTGTGGGGGCAATGTTTTATGTGCTGAAGATGTAGTGCCCGTAATCAATGAAGACAGCCCTAAAGTATCAGCGGTGTTAGTAAAGGAGGAGGACATGCTTCTTATTGATGCACTGTTACCTGAAAACTTGAAATCTGTCCCACAGAGTTCTATTGTACATTAAGTAGTGTGGACGCGTATGCAAAGTGATCATTTATTCTTTCGTTCTCTCTCTTGCTCAGAATGCTCGCAAAGTAACTGCATGCATCGAGGTATGGACAAGAGCACAATGATATATGCAAAAAGTGAAATGGAAAAAGATCTCGTGTCAGATAGGAATAGGCCTAAACGGAAGCCCAGAATTTCAAAAGGTTGATCATAAGTTGAAAGTATCTTTTTATCAGTATTGAAAAGCCAGCGGCTATTTGTTGTTGTTAAGTAGTTTATGTATTTGTTAATTATTTAAAGCAATTAATCAAACTGTTTTACCCCGAAAAACCCCCTCATTATATGTAAAACAGGCGATTAAACCCAAAAATCAATTTTTCTCAAGAGATTTTGAAAAATTTGAAAAATCTCAAAAACACCTGTTTTTTCTTGTTCCTCATTTTTCTGACGTTCCTGAAAGTCCAAACTTCAATTTTCATCAGGTCCAAGGCCGGCACGGGCAGTTTTTTTTTTGCGAAAAAAAAAATGGGTATCCTGTAAATTTTTTGTGGATTTACCCATATATACTGTGTTTTCATTGCATTTGGGTGAAGTTGCAGAAGTAAAATGCTTTTCCTTGCATGGACGAAAAATGGTCTCTCAATGATAACATAATGGAGTCCTAATACCGGATGAAAATAGATCTTTTGGAGAATTCTTCTGTATTTTCAGAAGGGTGATTCGATCTATTAACCTGTTTTCCAGTCATTCGTGGTCGTTGTATTTCGATGTTTATTCTCTGCTGATCTGTTACACTTTTTCGAAGATTACGGAAAACGCTACTGAAACATCATTTCGATGAGATTGCTGCTCATCTGTTAATTTGAATACATGACTTGACTTTTTGATGTTCATATTTACTTGTTGCAATTGATTGCACACAGGCTCAAGGAACTAGGAGCTTTACGATGTTGGAGTTAAGGTAAAAAGCAAAAAAGCTTTGTCCTTCATGTCGTTGTTTGTAGAGTCTTCTGAAAGTTTTTCCAATGATAGTCAAAAAGTTATCAGAAAATATTCTGATAACTAATGCTCCTATACTTCGCAGACCAACGAGTTTTACAGAAGAGAGGGATGTTGGTAATCAAAATCTGCCACAATAAGCTTTCTCTGAAAAATTTGATTATCTCCTTCATTGTTCAAATAGCATTCTGTACATTCAGGTCATTAATTACAAGATTAATGCCCACTTGCACCGCAGAACTTAATCATGATTAAATTTTAATCATGCTTAACTTTAATCAGAGTATTTCTGTTGCACCGTCGGCTGATTAAGCATCTATCGACCACGGAGTATTATTATAGAGAGCACATGTTTTTCTAGGAATTTTAAGTTCTTTTTGGTTGTTTTACGTCGTTCTATTGAGAACAGAAGAAACAAATGCGCGGTAAATATGAATACTAAATGCTAACTTACGTATACTATTATTATTATTATTTCTTATTACGTCAACCTGCAAAGTAATTGTATTTGTGCATTAGCGGCTTTTGACCATCTTCATTTGTTAATTTAAGATACGTACTGCAACGAAGTATATGATTCGATAGTATCACATTTTTAATAACATACCGAGAAATTGTAAATAAATATTACCATTTAACTATAAATTCAATATCGCCTTTAATTAAATTGTGTAATACATGATGCACTCTTTCGTCAAACTGAATATATGATGGAAATTATCATCAAATAAATCTACAGAATTTAACCTTACATTTATTGGACGAGGTAAACAAACCAAAATAAATAAAGTCATTAACCTCCAAGCCATCGATTTCATCAATCTGCTCAACTATTCCCAAATCCATCGTTTTTAATAACAAAGACAAAACAAAGGTTATTAATTTCAAAATCGTCTACCAAATGTAAATAACTCCACGACTATATTCGTCGTGAAGTTATTAGTTTTTGAGTTAATCGGCCAAAATTGGCTGGTTAAATATTTGACGTTTCTTGGGATCATGATTAAGTTGCGGTGCAAGCCAGTTTTCCGCTAACCATTGATTAACTTTTTAATCATGATTAAGTAGCTACGGTGCAAGTGGGCATCAGTATATGGCAGGCACAATAAAAAAACAAAGGCAAAGGAAACTTCTCCTTAATCAATTTTTCAACGCCACTATCGAAGAACAACCATTATACCCTTGACCTACATGTCATCCAAATAACAATTATTTAGAAATTGAATGTTGTTTCTGAAATGAATGAAGCATTTGGTTGTTGCAATTGTTAGCCTTTGAATTCATCACATACTCTCGGCTGTTAGGTTTCTTCAAATATATGCAGACACTGAACACCCATTAATACTATTTTCCTAATATCTGTAGTCCCATCAGCGAAAACTGAAAAAGCTTTACAAAAAGTTTTACATCATTGAGTATTTTTTCTCTGAGAACGTCTGCACAAGTTTGAATTAACTAATTTTAAATTTGGTGCTATACATACAAAGCATTGCATTTGATACCCCTGATTCCAAATGACTCTTCAAGACTATAGGGAATTCAAAACTTCATCTCCAGATTCTACTCGAAAATTAAGCATATCTCTAAAGGCTGAGCCTTCGCAATTTTTCCCACGAGGAGGAAGTGCATGTTGTGTAATAAATAAAATTGTTTGGAATCGAACGAAGCTTAACCCTTGTGGTACGCTGAATCCAAAATTTCATGAATACTGAGTTATTTTCTCAAAATTTTTGGATTATTTGCTTCACGAGATTTTACACATATTAAAGGACCTAAGTGCGCTTCTCTCAGTTGGCACTAGAAGTGTTAAAATGGGTGGTTCTGGGTGACCATATTATTGATGCATATGCCAGCATTGGTCGCACAATGGCCATATAGATTCATAGGACTACCTTGGGAGACAGTTCGATTGCACTGCCCCTTAAATGAGGTGGGGATATGTGGTTCATAATTTGCTTCTTTGTTCAGCTTCGTACATACAAATTTGCGGTGGATATTATCTCCACTCAATTTGGGAAGTAAGTGCAACTTTTTAAACCGTAGATGTCGATTGTTTTAGTTGGTTTTCGAAGAAATTTTAATATTAGTGATCTTGAAATTTTGATTCTACAATATCACTGCCTATTCCAATAGGAATTATTAACTTTACGCTCTTAATTCATGCATAGCGATTGCAGAAGTAATTTCGACACATTTATTGATAACTAGATTTGTGTTTGTGTTCCTTTTGCTTATCATTAGCCTTGTTTTTATCATCATGAATCATTTGTGCCACAATAATTGACGTTATTATTGACCGTGAAGTCGTTTCAATTTAAAATGAAATATGATATCGGTTCTGCTATCTTTTTCATTTTCATCGAATTAATTTTAGTTCATCGTGGGTTTATATCTTGCACGCTTTTTTCTAGACGGATCTGCAAGATGCTTGACAGCATGACACATTTCGTAATGATTTAGCAAATTATATTTTCGTAATAATCATTAGTTTCTTTGTTTCAACTATTTGTAGAATACTAATAGTATTTGTTAAGACTAGAGATGTACCAATAATGATTATAATAATTTTTTTTTTATGATTAAAACAATATCGAGTAATATTGCCTTAGTTACGATATGTCATAACTCAGTTATATTTCCCTAGGGAAATATGAAGTGCTCATATTTCCCTAGGGAAATATAGACATCAAACAATTGTCATTAGGAGCTTCTCGCAAGAATTGTTTTAATTGCTCTCGGGACAACACCTCCGATTTCTTGGGAAGGTATCCTTTATGGATTTTACAGCTTAGGATTTTACCGGAACCAAACATTTACGGTCTTTCGTCGCTTGCAAACTCATAGTTTGACATTTCACCAATTTATGAAACAACGCAAAAATCAAACCAGTCAACTATGATATTTACAAACAAGGCCCTTAGCAACGTTACCAATCCGATAAATTGAAAAATTTACAATCCAATATTTTCCCATTTACAGAACAATCTTTCAATCAGAAAAAAACTATTGATTGCAACACGGGAAATATGAATACATTGCCCTTGGTTGTCTATACATCTAGCCAACCTCGGAAATATACTATTCATATTTCCCTAGTTGTAATAATAGCTATATTTCTTATAGGTGTACATTAAATGTATGTTTATTTAAAAAAAACCTCCAGTGTGCCATGATTTTTTATTTAAAAAAATTTAAGTTGGCACATATGTTAGGAATTGACATAAAAACGTCAGATCGTTCTAAAAGTAACAATTATTCCGTGGTCACAATGGTTTACAGCAACCAGCAAAAACCTTTCTAGTTGAAAGTTATTTCCGAAATGGGACTTAAGTGGACGGAAATTGGGTATATTCATTCGACGCACCTATGGCAGAGTTTTAGGAAGAATTTTCTAAAGTTCCCATTATTTATGATGAATTTAAAAATACCTTATCATGATCTGTTATGTCTCCGTAAACCAGGAAATGTTAGATCAGTGAAACGTACTCAGGATGCTATTAACGCAGCCCAAGGAATTTTGTAAGGTTAACCTACGTCTTCTCTGCGTCGTTTATCACAGCAAATTAATTTATAGGTAGGAACTTGCCGCAAGTAACATAACCTCAATATGTGTTACCAACTTAAGTTTTTAAAAATCATGGCGCACTTGAGGTTTTTTTTTAATGAACATACTTTACATAAGATAGATTTAAGTACATATTCAAGAAAGTTGTCAAAAATAGAGATAATTAGATATTATTTATAGGCTTGAATTTCTATAGAGTTTTCATTTATTTTTTAAACTTATTATTATGATTAATTTTGCGATCTGAATCTGGATTGTTCCGATGGGAGGGCAGAGAGCTCCGCTGCACGTAGTCCTCAATGGGCCCTTTGTCCGTCTTCCCATCTGAGTCCGCACTTCCCAGTGCCGTCCAGCCAACCCACGGCATTGGTGAACGCCAGGACTGCACCAAGACTGACTCTTTGGATGTCTGCTGTTTATAGACATCCCTCTCCCATTATGGATTGTCTCATTGAAGAGATAGCCGTACACTCCAGGAGTACGTGTTCAGCAGTCTCCTCTTCAGCTTCACACCCTCTACAGATGGGACTTGGGCAGAGGTCCATTCTGTTTAGTTGCATTTTTAGGTTACTGTGTCCAGTCAACAGTCCCACGATCTTTCGTAGGCAGTTTTAGGGTGCATCGAAACAAGGTCTTTCGCCACCCTGAAGCCAGGCTTGTCATTCCATCGGTCTTGGTGATGTTTAGTCGATGTATCTTTTAGTAAGGATATTATGTCTGACAGAGAGAGTGGCAGTCCAGGTTCCGGCCCGCAAGTGGGGCATCTGGAAGCCTTTATTGACAACCCGTCTGCTATCTTGTTCCCTTTACTTATATCACGTTCTTTTTCCCAGCCCAAGGTGACCTTGTTGTCGTTTGTCACTTTTTCCAGGAGTACGTAGCATTTCATCGTTAGTGCTGAGGTGATTTTGCAGTTCTTAATTGCTGATATTGCTGCAGTCTGTGATGATGTGTAGCATGTAGTATACCTACGAGTTCCACCTTAGTGGGGGTAATCGTTGATACACCAAGTGCAGTAAAAAAACTTTAAGAGTTATAAATTCCTTAAAAGTGACGAGTTGCATTGAAAAAAATATTGAATCGTAAAAAATGTGAAGAACAAAAAAGTTCTATGTAATAATGTAAACAGCATGTCCTCTGGAGCACCTTTGTACTTAAAGAAATTTCTTGAAATTTTTAAACAATATAGTACACCTAATGTAGTTATCAGAAAAAAATAAACAAATCATTCCCATCTGCCATTTTCGAGATATAGATTAAAACAATTTAAAAATCTAAAACTTTGACATGCTGTATCTTGGAAAGTATGTAATTTTTCATATAGTAAAATTTAGTTAATTTGCTTGTTTTTTGTCTCAGGAATACACCATATCATTTTGGTGGTGTCTTTTTTAGACACCTTGTATGTATTTTCGAGGGATTGTGTCTACCGGCATTTCAATCTTTGGGTTCCATTTCATGGGAACCTCCAGAATTTTTCCGTGTTCGCCTCCTGCATTGTTTACGAGCCACATATTTTCGATTTGTTTGTTAAAATTTTACGGTTATCCTACAATCCTAAAAGTTAAACCTATGACCACAGTATTAACAGTTGGATCTTTACAAATTAAACACAAACCTACGGTTAAAACCCATATTTCGAGTATACTGTCTCGATTGTAGGATAAGGCCCACCAATCGATTTGAAAATATTACTCAAAATTCAATCGAGATTATGTTTTCCTGAAAAGGTAGATCCATACCAACGTCAAATTTTACATACATTTTATTTCAATAGCGCGCGAAACTATGAAAAATTGTAGTAACTTTAATGGTTTCAAATAAATACAAAAATAATTGCCATCGATTTGAAACTTTCTAAAATAACTCAAAATACATTCGAAATTATGAATTCGGAATAATCTGGATACACACTAAAACCAAATTTTGTGTACTTTTATTTGGACAGCGCACGAAATTATGGAAAATTGTAATTATTTTAATGCTCTCAAACAAATATAAAAACAATTGTCGACTTAAAATTTTCTAAAATTATTTAGAAATCATTCGAAAATATTATTATTATGTGAAAAATCAGTAGATTTTATGTAATCAGTTATCACGAAAAATCGTGAAAAATTGTTATAATTTTAGTGGCTTTAAATAAATATAAAGACGATTGCCATCAATTCGAAACTTTCCAAAATTACTCAAAAATCATTCGAAATTACGATTTTGGGAAAATCTGGATACACACCTGAACCAATTTTTGTGATATTCGAACAGCGCGTGAAATTATGAAAATTGTAATAATTTTAATGCTCTCAAAAAAAATACAAAAACAGTTGTTGTGGACTCAAATTCTTCTAAAATTAGTCAAAAATCATTAGAGATTATTATTACGTAAACAAATACTTACACACCATCACCAGATTTTGTGATAATTTCTTGTAATCAGTGCGAATAATCGGAAAAAGATTGTCATAATTTTGGTGGCTTGAAATAAATATAAAAACAACTGCCAACGATTTAAAACCTTCCAAAATAACTCAAAATTTATTCGAAATTATGATTTTGGAAAAAAATCCTTGATCAAATTGTGTGATACAATTTTTTGAATAGAGCGCAAAATTATGAAAAATTATATTCATTCTAATGCTCTAAAAAATATATAAGAACAATTGTTTTTCTTTTAATTGAATTTTCAATTTTTTTGTCACCATTTTTTATTTCCAGACAGGGATTTTTGATTTTTTGGCTCATATTTAAGATCTTTGGCCTGTTTTTTTCTTTTGTGATCATTCAGTCGAAATATTCTTTATTTTGGCCTAAATTTTCAATTTTCTGCTCTGTATTTTTTATTTTTAGGCTCGAATTTCTTATTTTTGGCCCTATAGTTTCAATTTGTAACCTGAATGATTGATTATTGTGTCTACATTTTTTATTTTTAAACCAGAGTTTTCGATTTTTGGTCAAATTTTTTGATTTCTTGGTCTCGATTTTGGATTTTTTTTTAGTATATATTTCTGATTTTTGACCTGTATTTTCGATTTTGTAGTCTAAATTCAAGATCTTCTGTCCGACATTTCCTTTATTTTGGCAGAAAATTTCGATTTGTTTGGTCTGCATTTTTTATTTTTAGGCCCGAGTCAAAATGTTTGATTTTTGGCCACAATTGTTGATTTTTCATTTTTTGGCCTCTATTTTAAATGTTTTACTTGCATTTTCGACTTTGCGGTATAAATTTTTCGTTATTTTGACCGAAATTTAGTTCAATTTTTTTAATCTGCGTTTTTGATTTTTAGTCCCGAATTTTCGACTATGGTCTAAATTTATGATTTTCTTCATATTTTTTAGATTTTTTAACTTGAATGATTGATTTTGTTGGGTGATTTTATTTTTTATTTTCTGGCTGTTATTTCCAAGTTTCTGGTCAGAAACTTACTTTGAGCTTGAGAATTATTTTGGGGGTGAAAATCGCAAATTAATTTTCGGTCTGCATTTTTTACTTTTAGTCCAGGGTTTTTGATTTTCCGGCCGATATTTTAGATATTTGGCTTGTAGTTTCGTAAAACATTAATAACTTCGTCAATTTTAGTCCAATTTCTACAAATAAACACGTGTCCTCTATCGACATAATATATAATTTGGCCATTAGGGTGGACCAAAATGAAAAAAGGGAATAAACCCACTTTTTCAAATTTTAGAGGGCTAGGGCTCGGTTACGCAATGTTCGATATGGCTCAAAATTTACGGTTATTAGTTTTTCATCTATACGAACAAGTTTCCGGGTTGTCCCGTTGATTTTCATATACTTGTGAAATAAGAACCACTCTAACGTACATCTATCCAACACTCTCCTTCAACATCTTTAAAGTTTAAAGGGTGCAGCAATTGTTTTTCTACTTTTTTTACAGATCAAGAAAAGGCACAAATTTAGGATTAGAATTGGCTCTGTTCTCATGCGACTATCTGGGAATCTCGTGAAAGGGTGTTTTTAGATTTTGCCTGATGTAGTACAACGATATTGAATTATTGATTTTTTTTTCCAGTGTGTAGCAATGTGTTATTTTTTTTAACTGTTAAAAGTTAGCACCATAATTAATTGATTTTCGGGTGGTGCGTGTCCAAAAAAAATTTAGTTTTTATAAAATTTATAGTTATACGACCCACACTTTGAGAACCTCTGGTTTAACCTACACTCCTTGTTCTCATCTTGCAAAAAAGGTTTTAAGGTACAGGAAACTCTTTTAACAGCACTTTCTTTTAAGACACGATGCATAGTTCCCAGTGAGTCGCCTCGCCAGCTTTGGTATACAGATCACGAAGTGTTAATCTTTGAGATAGTGGAATTTCCTGCACTTTATTAAGGATTAATTCCCGCTTTTTTTTTCTTGGATTCCAGATTAACTACTGAAGATCCGGAATCATAACATGTGTTTGCTCTATTCCAAATACGATTAATGATTTTTGAAGAACCGCGAAAATCCGCACTGATGCGCTTAATGGCACCATATTCTAGTTTACCATTGTGGAAGGATTTGATCAAAGATTATAGAACTCCTTGCCGCTGGACGCTAATTAAATTTGTTTCTTCACTTTTTGGGTAGCTTTTGCCATGACGACCGTAATAATTAACCTTAAACAAATTGTCAGCATCTAAAAACCAAACTGACAATAGTTACAAAGTTTTACTTGTTCACTTCAGATGTCAAACTTCAGGCAGCTTCTAGAATCCCTTTTCCATGTGGGTCAATCCACGTCAGTTCACCCAGGCCATGTCACCCATCACTTCAGATTTTCATGATTTTTTTTTACAAGTTGGTATGACCAAATTATAAAGCCATACAAAATATTGTTGCCCTAAGTCAAGTACATTCCAAGATATTGAGGTTGAAAATTTATGGGGAAAAGGTGTTTTGCCTTTCTCGTGACTCCACGGCAGTCTTGCAGCTAGTACGAAAAAAATTAATAACTCCGTAAGTTATGAATATTCTGATGCCAAATTTTTACCATTTATTCAGTGAAATATGCAGATACTGTAAAAAATTGTTTCAATGTGTTACATTGCTTTGAATCATGGTAAAAAATATAACTATATATATTTTCAAAATTTTGAGGTAACAAAACATGACTTTTTCAAAATTAGTTACGCAAATTTATATAAACAAAAATTGTAGAGAATGCCAAAATGATTATTTCTGATTGTGTTCTATAAGTTGTTTTCGAAATCTCTCTAGCTCTTGAAAAAAAATCGATAAATATGAAAAATATCAAATATCAAATCGGTGGAAGTTATGTGATGGCCACATCAACATTTTTTTAAAAATGAAATTCATATTAATAGCTGCACAGCCGATATGTAAGTAATGTAAGTAAATACAGACTTTGTCTATACACTATTTTCAAGCGTGGTAATAGATGTGGATGTGGGGCTACTGCCTCTCTAACCCCATACCAAAATAGGGTTTATAGAGTAAGTTGATTTGATTGCACAACGCACATCTTTTTACTTGCCAGTACCACAGCCGCCATGAATATTGAAATCCATTACAAACGTGCACCACATATTGTATTATGCATTACAATTTTTCTTGTTAATATTATTAATTGCTATTATTAACAAGTATTGTGAAGTATATAAATATATTACGTTGCTTTCGTTTTTGATTTAACCACAGCTTTGAATTGATATAAAAATAGCACACACCAAAAAATACATTTACATTTTTACAGGCAACTTTGCGGAAAACAGGTACGATTTTTTTTTTGGTGTGCTCTCACTTATTTCATTAACACTTTGATAAATGAAATAAAAATAACGGCCTACCTTTTTTCTTATTCCAGAACCTATTTCAACAGCTAGAACATTACTGAAGTATGCCGCAGCCGCACAGGGAATGTTGTCCTTCGGCCCCAACGAAGTACTCACGATATACAGTAAGGCGGCAGGCAAAAATATGGCTGTGTGGGGGGCCGAACTTAAAGGACAGCGCGGTTACATACCGACAAACCTCATCAGAGAGGAAAAGGTGTTCAAAAAGGACCTTAAGTTCTTAATCGATACGGAACTTGTAAATAAGGAAGTGCCTTCCGATAATCCTGCCCCTCCCATTAAAGTAGAACCCAACAAGCCGGACACGGTTGTGGTGGAAGGAACGACTATATACAACAGTGATATCGAGGTTAGTTCCACTTTGAAAGAACCCCTAGTAGAGCCGACTGCTCTTCCACAAGATACTGTAAAAGTTGACAGTACGGCAAATCAAGAAGAACAAGCTCAGGTTGATGAACCTCAAAAAACTGTAGATAGTGAGGGAAACACGGTAAATCAAAATTCTTCAGTACCTGAGCCAACAAGCGAACAAAATGCAAAACCCTTTAGTGACGATAAATCTGAGAAATGTGATGATGATGACATGTGTGTTGAGGATGATAGTGATTCATATTTGGAGTGGATTGAAATGGATGGCGACGCTGATGATGATAATAATTTATCCACCGGCGATCTGTCAAATTCAATTGCACCCGAGCCTGAAAAGCCACAATCACCCCCTGAAGATAACGCGAACGAACCCGAAAAATCCGAACCGGAAACGAAAAAATTGCCACCCGTATTCGAAGAGCTTTTGAATGTTAAGACGGAAACAGAAACGTCTAATGATACTGTGGTTAAGTTAGAGTACGATGAGATTGTATACAGCGAAAGTGCTAAATTGTCGCAAGGTGAGAACACCGAGAAAACTGCAGGTAACACCGTGGTTACTGAAAATACTGATACGAAGAAGGAAAGTACGGAATATGTTTCGACCACCTCAAGTTTCTACAAAGCAGCTGAGAATATTATTTCCGAAAGTAGTAAAGCAGCAGTAGAAAATGTTACTACTGAAGGGAATGTTAACGCTGAAGGATTATCATCGGCAGTTGAAAGTTCGAGTACAAAACAGGCAGATACTGTAAATGATGAAGATGCAGGATTGGTAGCAAATGTTACTACTGAAGGATTATCATCGGCAGTTGAGAGTTCGAGTGCAAATAAGGCAGACATCGTAAATAATAAAGATGCAGGATTGGCAGTAACAGAAAAGGAGCCTGCGACTAACACAGTTGAAGGATTGGGAGTGATAGAAAAAAACCCCACGGATAATACAGTTGAAAAATTAAGAGAACATAGTGGTTTCTATAAACCCTTTGGAACAGGTTTCTACCCAAGAGTGGTTGATTTACAAAGTGATAATTCGGCAGAACAGCCCATCGATAATACTGAAGTGAAATCAGAAACAAACGATCCTTTAATTTCTACTCACCAACAACCAAACTCTCCTGATACCCATCAACAAAAGCAGGAAACTAGTGTTCCTTCATCCGTACCTTTTAATTATCAACAACCAAATTCTCCTGATGTCCATCAACAAAAACCAGAAACTAGTGTTCCTTCATCCATATTTCCTAATTACCAAGAACCAAACTCTCCTGAAACTAGTGTTCCTTTATCCTTACCACCTAGTTACCAACAACCAAACTCTCCTGATATTGATCAACAAAAACCAGAAACTAGTGTTCCTTCATCCATATTTCCTAATTACCAGCAACCGAGTGTAGATGATGAAGAAATTTCATCGGATGATTTAAAAACGGAATCATCTGCTAATCCAACTACAATAATACCAGATATTCCTACCGTTACAGATGATGAACCGAGTTCAACAGAATTGCCGGCTGTCGTGGAAAAAGCTGAGGAAACTATAGTAACTAGTGAGATAGAAGAAGAGGTACTAGTGCAAGAAGTTCGGGGTTATTTCAGTGCTTTCCTCAACATGTTTGGCGGAACTGATGACAATGCCAAGGTTGAAGGTGAGGGGGAGTTCGTTGAACGTAATGATGATGTTTTGTTATCACGGACAAATGGTAAGCAGTTTAAGCATGTACTATTTGTATGAATCTGTAAGCATGTGGCATGAAAATGATTTAATAGCGCATTTACGTATTCGCTTGTCACTCCCCGACATTCGTTCGTCCTCACAGCGGGAGTGACCGTTTTTGAGTTCGAAGCCTTTGATTCATCCCCAGAAAACCGCTTCCGGTGAAGTGAGGAACTAGTAAACTGACTACACATTTACGCGAATGTGCTATAACACATTCATTGATGAAATGTAGAAAATAACAAAACAATAAGGTGTTTAATACAGCTTCTGGCTATTCTGCATTATAAAATATCATGCTTGTAGAAGCCGAAAAGTATTGTGTTTTTTCATTGTAATTTTATTTATTTACAATCGAGTAAGGGAATTTTATTTTTATCCTGCAAGAAAAACATCCATGCAAAATTCTTGCACGAGAATGTCCACTTTAAGGGTTTGAAGGTAAGAATTTCTCACACCACTTTCCAAAACTAGAAATTGTCCAAATACCATAAATTAAGGATTTAAAGCCATGAAAACTTTGTAAAATCTAAAAAAATATATATTTACAACTATAAACTAAGTTACAGTCGATTATAACACATTACATTATTTACAAAATATTTATATCAAATTGACATTTGTTACATACTTTAATTTAAATTGACGGTTGTAACGCAAATGTAGAAAAAACAAGTAACGGTGCCGAGAAGATAAAGTGACAAGTGCAAAAACTAACTTTAAAGTTTTAGAGTGAGGAAAGGTAGCGTACTCTCGGGATGGTTTAAAGAAGACTCCGAAACTTGAATTCAACAACAGCTCAGGGCTATTTGAAGCTAATATTGGGCCCGGGTGCAAGGGAGCCCTATTGGGTGGCTTTGACAACTTTGGTCAGCCCAATTTTATTGCACTTGCACTTTCTTGATATTTCAACTAGTTTTAGAATCCCCTTGGATCATAGGAATCCGCCGTACACCCCGATTCACAGTACTGATTAAAGTTCCTATCCAGAAATTCGAACCAAAATTTATGTTGTTTCGATTTACTGGTATATTCCGAGTTAATGCATTTGCTAAACTTGAGCAAACGGTCTAGTGACCATGCTGCCTCTTAAGGAGTAGTTTCGAACTAAAAGTTCAGCGCTTCTGATTCAATTTACCTAAATTTGGAGTTAAGATAAGGTCCCCCACTGAACCGGCTAATAGTTTCACCCGCAGCAGCTTAGGGATCGACAATTTTATAGTATGTTACATTCTTGATGAAATTCATAAATCACTTGATTGAGTTTTCTGATTTCATTGTTTTACTCTGTTTTCTGACATAAAAGCAATTGGTGAAACACATATCAGAAACATTAAATATTGTTTCCCCATCAGAACACCTACAGACCGGTTTCAACCTTTCAGCCTCATCAGTGTAATTAGTTGGGGAAAAGGAAATTACTATTGGAATTTAAATATTTCAAGCACCATTAAAGTTAGATGGGGAAACAAGATTTAATGATTACATTATTATTGTTATATTTACCACTGCTGGCATATTTCTATATCTGTTCTGTCGGTGATTATTCCACCCAGATTGGGTTTAGTTCAGTTAATAGATTCCGTCACTTTGACGTTTCTAACTTTAACATGTCCGAAAACTGAAAATAAAACAAGCTCATTTTAAGTGGTTCACCAATTTGTTAATTGGTGGAATGCTACGTGTAGAGAATATCACAGTTGCAGATTTACTATGAGACAGTTGTGGTTTATAAGTCACGAGTAGATCAACCGTCAAAGATTGTGATTTTTGTCTAAAAAATAGGTAAAAATCATCAGCATTTTAAACATTTTGACCAGAAGGCTAATACAGGATAGGACTCAGAGGTATTCGCAAATATAACTTATGTTTATAGGCTGGATAGTTTCTGTAGTGACTGATTCTGCTATATTTGTATATTTGGATAATGTTTTTGGTCACTCTAATAGTAGTAGAAACTTCTGAACTAATATTTTAAGGCTGAAAAAAAGCGTTTTTTGGGCCGCGGTGGTCTAGTGGGTAGAGGTCCTGCCTCTGGACTCCGGTGGTCACTTTTTCAACACGAAAAATGGCTGTACGGGTCCCTGGGTGTTCAGTGTTCGTCCCCATTTCATTTAAATATGAATATTATTACTATACATCGGTTGTGGCTGAATGCCTTAGCTAGCTAAGCCAATTCCCCATCATCCTCGATTCCCTAACCCGAACTCTTGTCAATCATCTTTCCTTTAAAAAATAAAAAAAAGCGTTTGAAGGTAAGCAGTTTTAAAAATGAAAACCCTCACTTGTTGCATCAAATAAATTAAATAAAGACAAAAAGTAGCCTGAATATATGAATATTCAACCTGTTCATAACTCTCCAACATAAAAGTCTTACAAAGAATAAAGTTATTTGTTTTTAGTTCTTTTAGAGTTGTGAACAGGTTGAATATTTTTAGTGAAACAATTTTGAAATTCACAGCTAGCTAAAGCATCTATCGTACCTAAGCCCTGCCTAAAGCCAAACATATGTTTGAGTAGGAGAGAATAGTTTTCTGGGAACCAAACAAGCTGTTTCTTCATCATTCTTTCAAGTGTTTTGGTAATACATGAGAGTTCAGTAGGAGTCAATTAGAAGTGGGCCTTTTGATGGTTTCAGAATGTGGACAAACATGATATTGCTTAATGTAAATCACATTCAATCCAGTTAAATATGCTAAGGAGGAGGGATAAACATAATAACATTGAGTCTACACCAGGAGAGGAATTTGAAGAGGTCTTGAGGGCAGTAGCGAGTTCTTCCATAGTAAAAGGGTTCGAGAGATACTAATTAGGATTTCTACTTGAATCTGGATTGCATTCAAATCTAACATTGTCTGTTCTTTGTGCAGCCTGCTTGAAGGTTTATTACGATTGTTATTATTAACTCGTTTAGCAGGATTCCATATCCTTGTAATAGGAGTTATTTTATAGAGAGATTCTGTAGAGTTCATTTAAGATTTCCATGTATGTAGCTTTTATATTCAATAAAAACATTTTTGGCTGTGGGGAGAGGTTTCATCATTTATACAAATACAATTTATACAAACCCTTTCTGATATTTCATTCATGAACTTCATAGATTTATTTGTTTACGTTTAGTTTCTTAATACGAGCCCTAACAACTGTATATTGGGACAAAATCAAATAAATATATAATTCAGGTATTTGACAGTTTATTTATTAAAAAAAAAATATATTTATAATTTAATACTATATAATTAATTAATTAGCAACAATTATGGATAATCAACAACTCAAAAAACCAAATTATTATTCTATTAACTTCTATTATCTCCAATTAACAAGAAAAAAGGTCATTTTGTTTGACAACTAAATATTGGGACAGTAAAGTAACTGTCAAAATAAGACAAGTAGGCTGTGAAAATATTGCATAACGAAACGTCAGATTAATCGTTAGTTGCTTTCTTATCGTATTTGGTGAATCGCTGAGTTTATTGAACAAAATGGTGCGTGGTATCTCTACAAGTTCCAAAATTCGTGAGTTAGATAGAAAAGGAAAAAGTTCGGGTCGTCCAACATTAATTTCTGATAGAAATAAGAGAATATTAGTAAAAATATGCAAAAAATGCCGAAGAAATACTTTAAGGCAAATTACGGCTGAACGGAATTACGAAACTGGATTAAATCTGTCAAGGGAATGCTGTTGCCAATGGATTCATAAATGTGGACTAAAATTTTATAATGTTGAATTACAAGTTATATCGTAATTTAAAAGTATATTTCATAAAATGTTTTCTTACAGGCAAAAGAAAAGCCGCTGTTGACTATAAAACAAAAGAAAGCCAGGCTCACATGGGCAAAATCTAAATTATCTTGGTCGGTAGAAGACTGGTCCAAAGTAATTTTTAGTTCGACGTATGTGTTGGTGATTATCGCAAACGTGTAATTCGCGCTAAACATGAAGCTTTTCACAAAGATTGCCTAAAACGTACGGTAAAATTCCCGAAAGGAGTGATGATTTGGGGCTGCATGACAGCTTGAGGATTAGGATGCTTTGTATTTATTGATGGTACTGTGAATGCTGCGAAATATCAACAAATACTGCAAAACAGTCTCCTAAGTATCGCGAATTTAAATGTTGACAAAAACTACATCTTTCAGCAGGATGGGGCATCTTGTCATACGGCCAAAACCACAAAAACGTGGTTTGGTGACCACAACGTAAATGTTCTTTCTTGGCCCTCTAGCAGTCCTGACCTTAATGTCATTGAAACAGTATGGCATAAGATGAAACAAAAATTGAGGAATAACCCTCAATGAACATTACCTGAACTTAGAGCCAAAAATAGAAGTTATTTGGAATGGATTTGCTCCTGAAGCGAGCAGATCCTTAGTTGAGTCAATGCCCAGCCGAATTCAAGCTGTCATTAAATATAAGGGCGATGTTACTCCTTTTTAGAAATAAAATTCGTGCTATGTCCCAATATTTAGTTGTCAAACAAAATGACCTTTTTTCTTGTTAATTGGAGAGTTAATAGAAGTTAATAGAATAATAATTTGGTTTTTTGAGTTGTTGATTATCCATAATTGTTGCTAATTAATTAATTATAGTATTAAATAATAAATATATTTAAAAAAAATAAATAAACTGTCAAATACCTGAATTATATATTTATTTGATTTTGTCCCAATATATAGTTGTTAGGGCTCGTATCACCTGCGCTCAAAGAACAAATTATTTCAAATAAACATTCTGTCATTTTTATATCTCATAAGTCATTACGATATGGATTTGAATAAAGCGTATAAAATGGAAGAAAGCTGTTGATTTGGCAGTAGCTTTTATTTATTTTATTCTTAAGACTCTCAGACTTACAAACTAATACTAACTTCAATATACACATATACAGTGTGGAAATTAAGTAGCGGATAAATTCGGTAACTCCGTTAATGTGTATGATAAAGAAAAAATCTAAAAGATGTATAGCGATTTAAATTATTGCGCATATGTAATAGATATTTATGCATTAAGGGAGATATGGAATGTTTTTCTCCCAAAGTTGACAGGTTTATAAGTCAACCGAGGGTAGAGAACATGAATATCTCCCGAGGTGCATACAATATTTTATTTTTTAGTTAAATATTAGTAATTCGTAAAAATATTCAGTATATCGATCTGCAATATATATTTGCATGGTTGCTATGAGTTTGTTTTAAATCAAACTGCCCGAATTTCATGAACTGATGATTATTTATTTTGATTTGATTTGCCGTTAATGCTTTAACAACAAACATACAGTTGTAAATAAAATAGTGAACAAACCTGGGAGAAAAGTTTAATTCCTGTCTCGCTATAAAGTTGGTCGTAAGCAGACGTAAGATTGTCTATCTTCAACCATCATCTTGAGTGGAGAATTTGGAAATTGTACATACTATTTGTCAGGTAAACAGGAGCAGACCTCATAACTCCCACGGGAGATATAACTCATATCTCCTGTGGGAGTTATGAGTACGCTTTTATGCCTTGTATCCACGACGATAATAGTAAATATCATACTACTAAAAAATAAAATAATTTTTCAGATTTTTCAAGCAATTGTTTAAAAGTTGTGACTTTTTTTTTTAATGACAAGATGTATTTTTAATTTTTGATTTCGGTAGAGTTTTTCAATCTGTTTTCAATCATAGGAAAGAATTAAAGAAAAACGGTCTTAAAGTTAAAAAAAAAGAAATTAACAGACTAATCCTATTTATTGGGTTTTAAAGAAATAAAAAAATAAGGCTTCGACAATTACACTAAATGTTCAAACTGATGACCCTGCACCATCTGACAGTACCCAATACGGCAATAAAATTTCTTTTATCTTAATTTTTTAAACTTTAATAACGTTTTTCTTTAATTCTTTCTTATATAACCTATTCAAATTTTTATATGGTTGAAAACAGATTCAAAAACTCTACCAAAATAAAATATACAGGTTGTCATTAAAAAAGAAAACGTCACAACTTTTAAAACAATTGCTTGAAAAATCTGAAAAATTATTTTACATATGGCAGTAATTTAAATCGCTATACATCTTTTAGATTTTTTCTCTATCATACACATTAACGGAGTTACCGAATTTATCCGCTACTTAATTTCCACACTGTATAAATACAATATTTATACATTTGCTTCCCAGTCGTGCCGATTTTCGCCGCAACAAGCAATCGTGATCCTGACGCTAATAATTGTCGGCAAAATCGTAGGCACTCGTTAGATTACTGTTGATAATTTAACTCATGTATAAAAATGTGCTGATTGAGGCGGCACTTACTTCGTGATACATTTTTAATTAAATAAAACAAAAGTGTGTTTTATTTAAATATAGAAAAAAATGTGTATTCAAAACGGCGGACAAAAAAAATACTATGTACTTTGTATCCCGTAAATATTGTCCTAAACCAATTTTCATTGAGTTATTACATTCCTGGTAATTGTCGATTCTCAATCATTTGATTAATTCTCAGCGGCGGCTCGTGGATTTCCGTAGGGGAGGCAAAGACAAAGATGCAGCTCGTGCTACACTACTTACTCTTATAGAGGAAGCAAATATTCTTTTGCTGTTTTCAAATTTTCTTCCGTTGCCTCACCGCCGAACATTCACGAGCCGCCGTTGCTAGTGCACTGATGCTGAAAAATGGGCCGAAACCGGTTTCAAGTTTCTCTTAATCAATCCATCTCAATTCATTCTCGAAAGGAGAATAAAATTTCGAAAAAAAATAATTTTATGAAAAATATTTTCAAACAAAAGATGTTAATTTCTTTGTTATCTTTGATAAATATTTGTTTAAATATTTATATAATATTTTTCATATTTAAAAAAAATATCATGAAGAAACAAAAAACGATTAAGGTAAACACCCACTTCCGGTATACGAAATTTTACAAAAAGTTTTCCTTTTCTTGGGATTATCAAATAAGGCTTATGTTTAAAGTTTTATGTTAATTCCTGGATTAGTTTTTGAAATACAGCGCGCACTTTAAATTACACCTGACCTTACGTAGATGTTACAAGGTCAAACCAAGGTCACTATGTAACTACTATACAGGGTGTTTCAGAGCTCTGGGACCGGTCAATCACGTGCTTATTTGTCAACATTTTGAAAAATGTTTTATATAAAAGTTGTGCAGAATAGTGAGCTGCACGCCCTAAAAATATTTAAATTTATACAGGGTGTCTCATAACAAAGTTACAGACCAAACTTATGTTTTTTTAAATGGAACACCCTGTATATTTTAACATTTTTGGATTCCTCGTTACTTGGAGATTAATATGACCTAGGTTGTGGGTATTTAAACTAGGCCGTTTTTGTGTTATTCAGTTGTTTATACAAAAATTTGAACAAAATTGTTAAAGTGCTTCCCTAAAACTAATAAAGATAATTCATTCTAATTTAGTGGTAAAGTTTAGTTGAACTTTAGTCTTCAAAATTACTATATCATCCAAAAAGTAACTCAGCGAATTATACAGGGTGATAGCCATTGGCAAACTGCACAATTTCTTCATTTTTTTAAATGGAACACCCTATATATTTTTTCATAATTTGAAAGTCTATTGAGTAAGCTTTCGTTTCATATTAGGTTTCGTATGTCTGAAGTTGATAGTGACTCGAGTATTTCAGAATTCGTTCGTAAGTTGCAAGTTTCGGGTGAGAAGGATCCGTTTATAAGCGTTGTGTTTGCCTACAAAATCGTATTTTATGTTTTTGAGACATGTATTCAAATCTTGTATCCTACAATATTTCAACAAAATCTGGATGCATTATTCCCAATAAGTTATACAAACAATTATGTTTCAATACAGATAGAGAACTATAGTAAAAACTTATAAATCAACTTAAATAACAAAACAATTTAATAACATAAGTATATAAAATGAAAAATAACAAAACAATTTAATAACATAAGTATATAAAATGAAAAATAACAATTTAAAGAAGTTTACAACATGTTTTCAAAATTTCGACCATTCTGATTTAAACAAATTCTGAGACGTTCAACGAACTATTTGTGAACTGCAACTAAAACTTGTGGCGTTACTGCAGAAAAAAGCATTCCTAATTCGTATTCGCATATCTTCTGCTGTAGTCCGTGGTATACGGAACACCATGTCCTTGATATAGCCCCATAGAAAAAAATCTAATTTCGTGAGGTCCGGCGACCTAGGTGGCCATAGTACAGGTCCACCGCGACCTATCCACTTATTAGGGTAACGGTCATTCAAACATTGTCGTACACTGCGAGCAAAATGTGGTGGTGCACCATCCAACTGGATCCACATATCTCTTACTACGTTGCGTGGTACGTCAAGTAGGTACTCATCTAAATGATTCCTAAGAAATTCTTCAAACATTTCTCCATGCAGGCTGCCTTCAAAGAAGTGTGGTCCTATGACGCGAGTTCCTAGAATACCACCCCATACATTCAGGCTCCATCGATTTTGATTATTTACTGTTCTTGTGAAATGAGGATTGTGGTCCGAATAATAATGAAGGTTGTGTCTGTTTACCTTGCAATTATTGTGAAATGAAGCCTCATCAGTAAACAACACAAAATCAAAAAAATGTTCATTGTTTCCCAGAATATTAAGGGCCCAGTTACAGAATGCAGTTCTAGCGGGAAAATCTGCTTCTCCAAGCTGTTGTTCTAAGTGGATGTGGTAAGGGTGAAATTTGTGTTTCTTCAAAATTCTATGTGCTGAGGGCCGACTAATATCCAACTGATTATTTAATTCGGATAAACTTAATTTAGGGTTTTCAACTATCGATGCCAATACCAGGAATTCGCTATCTTCGTTAATTACAGGTTTGCTTTGCACAGGTTTTGAATAATTAACGTTACCTGTAGTCTCAAATCGCTCTTGCACTCTTCTAAATGCTCCCTGTCGTGGACACCGCCTCTCGGGATACCGCTGTCCATACACTCGTGAAGCCAAAAGACAATTTTTGTGACATTCGTCAAGAATGAAAATCATGTCAACCAATTCTTCTTGTGAGAAATTCATAATTATAAACTAAGATCACAACTTAAATGGTTCAATCTATTTTTGAGACTAATATAATAATTACTGTCACCTGTATTTTTTTGTTTGTTTTTTGAAATGATTGGTAACTAGATTTTAAAACTAATAATAAAAAACATGCAAATTACCAATGAATTTTGAAATATTAGAGTAACCATCAACTCCAGATATACGAAACCTTATATGAAACGAAAGCTTACTCAATGGACTTTTAAATTATGAAAAAATATATAGGGTGTTCCATTTGAAAAAATTAAGAAATTGTGTAATTTGCGAATAACTATCACCCTGTATAATACGCTGAGTTATGTTTTGGATGATATAGTAATTTTGAAGACTAAAGTTCAACTAAACTTTACCACTAAATTAGAATGAATTATCTTTATTAGTTTCAGGGCAGTACTTTAACAATTTTGTTCAAATTTTTGTATAAACAACTGAATAACACAAAAACGGCTCGGTTTCAATCGCCGAAACCTAAGTCATTTTAATCTCCAAGTAACGAGGAATCCAAAAATGCTAAAATATACAGGGTGTTCCATTAAAAAAAAATAAGTTTGGTCTGTAACTTTGTTATGAGACACCCTGTATAAATTTAAATATTTTTAGGGCATGTAGATCACTATTCTGCACAACTTTTATATAAAACATATTTCAAAATTTTGACAAATAAGCACGTGATTGACCGTTCCCAGAGCTCTGAAACACCCTGTATGTTCCCCTCCAAACCGTTTAACTTTGATCTGAAACATTTTTTTTTATCATTGATAGTTTCAGAGAAAATCGATATAATCCATCCTTAATTTTTGATCTTTGATAGAACCTCAAAAGTTTTCCCCAGACTTTTCTGCGGTCTAATCTACCTTTTCATCATCTATAGGCATTACGGATACATATTAAATAGGTTTTCCCGTTGCGGCGTTAGGTAAAAAAATGGTTTTTTTAACATTCTCCTTTGTGTCAATTCAATGGCTCGTGCAAAAAAATAAAATTTAACCGGGCAAATTCCAACCTCTTGTGGTATTACTCCCGAAAAAATTAAAGCAAATAAAAAGATCAACGTTGCGAGTTATGCGCCATCTGTCAAAAATTCAACTGTTTAATAACCTATGTTGACATCTAATGAACAGTAGAGTTAATGATATGCGTTGATATCGAAAAACACAATTGAATTTATTTTAAAATCCGTTGGACATTTTCCAAGAAGGTGCCTTTTTGGTTTAATCAAATTCGTTATATACTATCCTTGAATTAATGCCGACATTATATACGCTACACAGAATCACAGTTACTTATACATATACAATACACTACTAACGAATTACACTACTTCACTGTTGAATAAATACCTTAAATTAATTCTTGGCAAGTTCCGGTATTACAAAAATACACTTTTTATAATGAGCTAGTTAAACACAGCCTGTTCAGTTCGCAATGCCTTTATTGATAATGTGTGTTTTGTTATTGCGGAATGATATGTTAGTATTGTCACGTAAGTAGTATTAACAATATTAATATTTCTAATTGTCTAGTGGAGAGTTGTAGCATGTTGTTTATTTATATATTTTGATGGTCAATAACATTGGAGGTTATAATATTGTTAGTGGTTATATTTATAACTCACATCAAGAGTGGAATAAATTTATAGGGCTTGGATTTATTGTTAAAACTAATGCTACTAATATTCGCGATAAGCTGGAAGATTTTGAGTATTCGTCCGAAAATCGTATATTTTTTTTAAATGGCTATCCAAAAAATGCGAATGAAGCGAATAGCTTCAGATGATTTATAGAAATGAAATGCGTACGATTGCTTTGCTTGTATAACTTTCCAATGTTATACAAACAAATTAATAGTGCTTTATTTATTATATAAAATGTATAACGAGAAACTTCCAGTATAAACAACATTAGAAACGCATACGTTTTCATGTCGTGAAAACTTGCGAAATATTGTTTAAAATTAAATTTATGTTGCGAAAAACGATTCTCGATTAGTAGGACAGGAAATATTGATCGGATGAAAACTAATGTCGAATAAAACTTGTAGACATTAAAAGAATCTACATATAGTTTGATGAATGGATCTTTGCGTGTGCGTCATTACCGAAAACAGAGTCTCTTCGCTTCGGACGCCATACGTACACACATTATTGCGCCTCATTTTACTTATAGAGGGAGTAAACGCATGAAAATATTGTCGAAACTAGGATCGGCTATCTATGACGTGCACTCAAAGATCCATTGATCAAAGTATAATTGTATCATTTTATCCTTCAATATTCTGAGAGATTAATCAATATATTTTGTTCACGAAAATGTTATAATGTACGCATTATTTAATTCTACGGGCAGCATTAATGAGGTACATTTAACACTCAATTTCTTAAACACGCATTTGCGTGTTTAATGTGTTTATTCAACATACACACGCATTTGCGTGTTTAATATGGTTATTAATTCACAGAACGCGATTTATGGTAATATTTTGTTTACCCTGTTTAATACTGGTTTTAATTATTTTTTCAATTGTAATTGTAATTACAACTTTAATTTCGATTTTAATTTTGATTTTGATTTTGTTTTTTTTTTTTTTTATTTTGATTTTAATTTTCGTGAACAAAGTATAGTGTACAACGAGCATATAATGATGGCTATTAATCACGAGAACGATGTTTGCGGAACGAGCCGTAGGCGAGTGGAGCAAATCGTTTGAGTGATTAATAGCCATTATATTAAATTAAATCGTTTGAGTGATTAATAGCCATTATATACTCTTTTTAAATATCGGATATACCTTATGTTATTTAATTGCACTTGTACATTACAGATCATGCAAATTCTTGTACGATGGACCCGTCCGGCGAATTTTGCGCGAAAGAAGAAAAGCCCGTTGGAGCATTCACCGATTCTAATGCGCAAAAAGAAGAATCCTTCCTCAGCACCGTCGACCTGCACGACCTTTTAAAACTCCTCGGCGTTTCCGGCGCAACGATCGTGGTCTTCCTGTGGGGATACATCATAATAGACAAAATGCGAAAAGAAGGACCGCTCATAGCGAAAATCAACAACTTGGAAAAAACCTTGTTAGTGACCACCAAAGAAAACCAAATACTAACCGAGAAACTGAACGAAAGCGATATTACAAGCAAAGATAACACGATCAGCAATGAAATTATTGAGGAGTTAAAGGCGGAACTGGAGTGTTCGAACGGTGTCCGAGCGGGCTTGGAAGAGCAAATCCAGAGTCTTGAGAAGGAATTGGAGAATTCAACAGAAGTCGGCCTGGAGTTGAACAGGATGTTGTCGGAAATTTTAAGTTCGCAGAACGGTAGCGATGCCTTAATGTCGAACATTGAGCAATTACAAAACAAGCTGGTTGAGCAACAATCGACAATCAACACCATCAATGCTAGTCTTAGCGAGAAGGAAACGGCGAATCACGAGTTGCAATTAGAGCTGGAAATCAACAATAAGAAAGTGATCGATTTACAAAATGAGCTCGATAAAATGGTGGAGAATTTGTTAAAGATCGAGGAGAAGAAAGAGCACAGCCAGAATAAATTCGAAACCCAAATATACTCGTTGAAACAAGCGGCGAATTCTGTGAAACAAAACTGCGACGTCGAATTAAATTCATTAAAGAACGAACTGGGTGAAGCGCAGAGGAAACTTAAAGAGACCCAGCGTAATTTGGAATTGAAAAACAACGAGTACAATTTGTTGAAGGATAACGTTAAAACTATAGGTAGTGATAATGATATTCAATCGTTGCTGGACGCCAATTCGATTAAGGCGGAGATGCAGCAGCTCCAGCAGGAGAAGGTTAACCTCACGGAGCACCTGCAGCAGCATCAGCAGCTTATCAGTAATTTCGAGAGCCAGGTGGCTAATATGGGGCAGGATTTGAAGGTTTATCGGGAGAAGTACGAAGAGGCTGACCGGGAAAAGGTGCAGGTTATTACCAAGTTGGATGTGTTGAATACGTACTTTAAGGAAAAGGAGGCTGAGCTGCAAAAGTAAGTGAATTAAAATTTGTTTTGTTTACGGATTTTAAATGTTGTATAATCAGGACTGGCACAATTATTTTTTATAACTTTTATGTCGTAGTGACTGTAATAAAAATAATATTTTAAGGCAAAAAACGTAATATTATTTGTGTGGCTTGGTGCTAAGAGGACCAATGTCACAATTTTACTGTTTGAAATTAAGCAGTACATTATGGTCCATTTGAGATATACAGAGAGCTATGGAATGCGCGTGGAATATGCCGGTGGTCGTTACCAGTGGCGCAGTATAAATTCTGTAATATGATTTTAATTATTAATAAAATATCTTTAAGTATTTTTTTTAATATCACAATATATAATAAAACTTAAAACATATTTAAATATTTTTATGTTCGACTGTACGAAAATAGTAGCTTTGTGGGTTTGTTTTTAGGCCAAAATGTACGCCATTTCGTACTAGTACCATAATTGATAAAGTAAATTGGACTCTTATGTCAGTGTCAGAATTGACAGATTTTAATTTTGGTTAGAATACCTAATACATACAATGCAAATTACTAATGAAAAAGAGAGATCAACTATGATAGTGGTTTATAGCGATAGTACTTACTATTATTCATTACACTTACTCCTGAAGAAGTTTGCAAGGTTTGGACGTTTATTGTGCGAGTTAGATTGTTTAACCTAATCATCCATTCTCTATGAAATTTACAATGACTGGCATTAGTGTGGCAGCAAATGCACACTATAATTCAAATATATACAGGGTGCGTAATAAGTATCGCACGAAATAGGATTATTAGGAAACGTTTTGACATTGAGATTTGACATTTAGTAGATTTAAATCAGATATAAATACCCATATTTTGAGATGAGTTTTTATGTTTCACACGACTTGGTTTTTATAAGAGGCCGCCATGTTGAATTTTGCTAAATAGTAACCTAGTTTCTTTAATGTCATTTGAAAGGTTATTTCATTAGAAGTACAACGTGGTATAACAGTAGCAGGTTTATTCTGAACTAACAACCAAAAAAAAAATAAAAAGAAAAACTGAAATAACACTTGCTATTTAGAAAAATTCAACATAATTCTGTCAAAAAGCAAGTCATGCGAAACAAATGAAACTCATCTCAAACTATAATTTATATCTGATTTAAACCTACTAAATGTCAAATTTCAATGTCAAACCGTTTCCATATAATCCCATTTGGTGCGATACTTTTTACGCACCCTGTATAAATACATTGCTTCAGTTTGTATTTAAAAAGTATTCCAAAAATGCTAAAAGCAGTCGAACATAAAGCTTTGTATGTAACTCGTCCACTATAGCACTTCATGGACTCGCCTCCATTATCAGTATCTCTCGCTTCGCTCGCTCGGCCATAAAACGTCTCGTCCAAGAAAGTACTATATTGTGGACTTGTTACATAAATAGCTATTATGATTTAAATTATTTGTAAATAATGGACATAAAAGACAAACTTTATAATTCTCGTTTCGAAAGACGTCTACATTCATGGGCAAGCCGAGCGATAACTTTTGGTTGAGTGGTACAGCGGCCGGGACATGTGTTCAGCGAGATAAGAATATTGGGCCACAACCTATACCCTCTAACATACTGTGAATAGAGCAGCCCATTGAAAATAACATTCCAAAAAATATATTATTTTCTATTTCATCACTACGCTCATCACTTTAACCACTTCGCGCCCATGCTGCTTTGATTTAATCCCAGGTTTGATGAAAAATTACTTCTTTGTTGTTGTTAACTTTTTCTATGAAATATGATTTCACAAACTTTCAATTTATGCAAAAAAATATGAAAAAAATATTCCATAGATGGCGCTAAAGAAGTAATTTTTTTTGTACAATGTTTTTGTTTTCATTTTTTGCTTGTTGCCACATGTGGCGAACCTGGGCGTGAAGAGGTTAAAGGCGCATACTATTTACATACTTTAAATTCCATAGCTGTCTGTATATATCAAATGGACCATAGATTATTTCTCTCACCACTGTCTAGTTTAACCAATAGCAGATTTAAAAAAAAAAACTTATACTTAACAAAAGCTGCAAATGAAATCATGTTTGATAAAAGCTTTTACCTCGATTATCTCAATTGTGAAATATTTTACTTTGGCCTTTTTAGCACCAAGCCACAGATTTAAAGTAATAAGTTTCGTAAAGGAATTGTCGAAATATAAATAAATACGTGGAATGAAAGTAAAAAGTTCTAATATGATATATGCGCTGGGATCAAATTGATCCCAGTTTGCCATCCCTGGATTAAAAATAGCTTCTTGGGGCTGAGTTGTCCTCCAGGTACTTTGTGTCTTTTTGTATGATCACGTGGAAAGTGTAGGCATGTCCGGATTTGGAAAATTAAGTAATTACTCTTCACATTCACTTTCTTCTCAATTTCAAAATTTTGAAGAAAGTAGATCTAACTAATAGGAAAAATAAAAACGCACCTGATTTGTTTGAAAATTTTGTAAAACTAACCAAGTTCTTTTTACTTATAACATCAGGTGGTAATAACTATAACTCTGGCTATAATGACATAACACTGGTATTATATTTTCGGCTGTGTAAATGATCTTTCAAATGGTAAATGGAATGTAT
This sequence comes from Ocypus olens, assembly GCA_910593695.2. NCBI lineage: Eukaryota > Metazoa > Arthropoda > Insecta > Coleoptera > Staphylinidae > Ocypus > Ocypus olens. The sequence continues at coordinate 12,221,333 of OU343053.1, read as the reverse complement.
AATTTGAGGTTAGGTTCTGCGATTACATTACACATGTTTTAATTGATTTTTACTTTTTCACGATGTTTATTAACAAATTCTTTCCTATTTCTATGTATTTTTACCTAAATCCTCTTCTAAGGCTCCATTTCTAATTTAGACAATAACACATTCAAAAATGTATTCGGTGACAGTGACAGTGACAGACAATACAAATATAGAACATTGACACAGCTGAGAATACGACTCAAGAGTCACATGGTACATTTTCGACTAATTTGATTGGGTGAAATGTAAAAAAAAACAAAAATGTATAAGAGGCTTTCAAAATCGATTATACAAAGTATATCACCGCATGATGGTACTTCTAAATTGTTTACAAGTAATCAAATCTAGTTGAAACATCAGTGTGACGTTTATAATGTTCTCGCCGATACATATCAAAATTTTAATAACGAGAATTTGTTTATCGACATGAGTGATCGCAGCCGATGGGGAGAGGTTACGGACGATGAAGTACGAGAATGAATTAACGGTAGAGTACTTATATATTTGATCAAAATCGTTATACAGGGTGTTTCAAAATTCATGTACCAAAAATTTTCTGCGTACTCCTCGTAGATAGAAAGAAAAAAAACCCTAATGACAAATCTCGATTTTCTACAAAATAATATTTTTGCAGAAATATTAAAGAGACGCCACAGTTCCCTATCAATGAATACTTTCTTATTTCTACCACCGATAATAATCATAGCACTTGTTATATTACCCCTGAAAATATAATACCGGCTTACGAAAAACGTGGCTTAAATAAATATTTATGAAATCAACCGTAAGACTAAGAATTTAATCCCTAAAATGAGATCTAACCATAAATTGGCCGCCGAACAGAAATAGTTGAATAAACACGTGAAAACTAGTGAAAACTATCAGTTTTCTAGTCTGAGGGTGCTTTTAGAAGGTAAAAATCACCCGTGCCTCTTTAACATAAGCTTTTATCAGGCTCGCAAGTTGTCACACCTTCATGCCATCACTATTTCTGTTCGGCGGTCAGCATATAGTGTTATTATTTAATAAATATTAGTGTTACGTGAATTGTACACCGACTACAGCAACCAAACGTGCCTTTCAATGTCATAGCATCGCCAGATGATAACAACTGTTTTTCTTATAATTTTTTATCTACTTTTGTTTAGGGAAATTGCCAAACATGAATCGATGTGGATGGAAAGGAAAGGAGAAGCTTCTTCGACTATCGGAAGGATTAAATTTATGCAGGAGGAAATACAAAACTTTAAGTAAGTGTGGAATTTCATTTGTTTACAACGGAAACTGGTTTAATGTATGGCAAAATTTTCAATTGGTTACGACACCTGTTAAAGGCAAAAGTGGAATAACAGAAAAAAAATCAAAATTTTTAGGATTGGCTTTCTTGAAAAAAAAAACAATTATTACTAACTTTGCAGAAAAAAATTCAGAAGGCTACAAACTATGGAATTTGATGTAACCTTTTTAGTCTTGCGCTCGAGGCGATATTTTTGGCGGCCAGCAATTTTTTTGAACAAAACAAAATAATAATAACAATTTTATTCGTGCTACTCGTGATGTTACACTTTGCACATATTTACAAGATTAATTCAATGGTGGCGACTTAATATAAAACATAAAAAAAATGTGCATAAGTAAAATAAATCCTATAAACAGTAATGGAGATTAAAATATTACTTACTTCACATACTATAAGAGGAATGTGTTTACATTCAACATTGCAGCAAGTACATCACCATGAGCACCCCAGCATAAGTTGGAATCTATATGCAAGTCCCAGAAATTGCTGGTTGTCCACACATTTATCGCTTTCGTCAAATTTTCTAATTTCGTGTAATTTAATTTCAACAAGTCTATGACAATGCCTCCTCATGCGTGTTTTTTTACATCTACTTGGGACTTTGCACAATTTAAGATGATAATATCATCTGCAAATAAGGCTTGGATCCTAGAATAGATCATTAATGTAGATTAGAAAAAGCAGAAGTCCAAGAATAGAGCAGCGTGTATGTGATTTCATAAGACTTTGATTAGGTTGGTGGGTGGGCTATATCCTACGTTTCAACCAGTATCACCATTCTCCGACTGCTGTGATAAAAGCTTCATAAAATATATAAAACCACCCCTTAATTTTTGCTTTTATTTATCATTTACACTTGTACAACCCTTGTTTTTGGTTCAAATGATTGAATGTGGTATATGGCCCACCCACCACTTTCCGGTTTCTTTTTTTTTAAGCAGCAGACACTATTTTTGGTATTTTTTTAAAAATTGAAATCTTAAGCCCGTTTGATACAATGCTTAATTTTACACAAAATTCACATATAAATTTTGCACCATAAATTACCCAGATAAATTATTTTCCTGTTTGCCACTTCTGCATTTTTTGTTGTAAAATTTAGCTTAAGCGCTTGTATATTAATAAATGTTTTAGGAGCATTTACAACTGGTTTGTAGTTGACTTGTCTGTTGGGTTGGTGACTACTGTGTTTATCCCATTTAAATAATGATGTTAGAACACGGCATTAGAGTGAGGTTATATTTACCAAGCAACACACAAATATTTGTCATTCTGCAAATGCACAATACCCTACTGTCATTAAACAAACGATTAAAATATGTGCGCTGTGCTGCATGCTCTCCGAATTGATAACCAGTTCTAAATAATTTATACGAAAATTCACATGAAAATTTACTGCTCAATTCTCTGCATGCAACTGTGCTTAATATCCTTGTGAAAATTAATTGAATCGGCAGTTTCAAGAAGGGAACAAATCCAAAAATGAAAGTTTTGGGAAATCAGAAAGAAACTGCAATGCAACCATATACAGTATGTTTTTTTTATCGTGGGCCATAGGATTTTACATGCTAAAAATTATACTTCGTGTAAATGTATATTTTATCATATAATTTTGAAGCAAATTTTAGTTGATAATATAAATCAATTATTTTTCTACATGATGCGCTTAATTAGAATCATTTAAACATATTTTATTCCATTAAAAAGATCGGGTTACGCTGCAGAAATGTTGTCAACTATTTCCCTAAAATAACTTCTTCTAGAAAAATACAACTGCTGGACAAACCTCTTATAAATGCCATTACAAATTCCACCCGTTCTTCAATAGTATAAATGGACATTTTCAAGAATAAAATCCGTTTGATTACTTGCCTCACTAATCAATCTGACATTTCGTAAATTCAAGGTACTTTGATTATTTTTGCTCAGTTATTTATATTAAATAATTTCATTTTTTACGGGAATAAAAGATGTTTAAGTTATTCCAATGCAGTGCATCATGAAGAAAAATAATTTAGTTATTACTAATTAAAATTTCCTTAAAAATTTTATGATAAAATATACATTAACATAAGGTATAATTTGTAGCATGTAAAATCCTATGGCCCACGATAAAAAAAAACATACTGTATAAGTGTAATTACGAAAAAAAACGGATCTAAAAAATAGTTTGTGTCAGTTATAAGCCGTTGTTCTATGGTCAATATTAGTTACTGGTTAAACTAACTAATTAGGTGCATTTGTTCCCTTCGTCATACTTATGAGAGAAGTGAAGGAAATAGACATAAAAACAAATCCTTTTCTTATAAAAACTTTATGTAAACTTGTAAAATCAAGCACACAGGTTCCTGATTAACAGAGAAAAAGTTTATATAAAAAAACCGTTTGTTAAGGTTATTAAGAAAATAAAAGTGAATAATGAATAACTAGCAATGCTACTAGCTCTTCGGAGAAAAGCTTGTGTTGATCTACATCCCCGATGACCAGGAGCTTTAGTAAATCTTGAATTTTTTTGTGTTTTAAGGGTATTTTGGTGTAAGCAGAGGTTGAGGCGTATTTGTTTTTCTTAAGTAGAAAGCAGTGTTGTATGAAGCCATATGTGATGTGGTGATATAGCTGGCTAATGAGAACCAAATTCATCAAGTAATTCTACTTGTCTTCTGTTGGCATGCGAAATTAAAATTTTTCAAGGCTTTCAAGGAATAAATAACCAAACTTTCCACCATGTTATCAACGTTCATAATATTTCGGTTATCCATAAACATTTCAAGTTTGCGCTCAATAACTATTTAAATCTTCTACAGCTATGTTTTATTTTATTTCCAGAGCACAAAATGAATCTTTGAAGCAAGAAATTATATCTCAAGAAGTTGAGCTGAAGAGTCAGATATCGGTTCTAGAGAAGAAGGCGCACGAGAGTTGGATGGCAGCTAGGCAAGCAGAACGTAAACTCGAGGATGTGAAACAGGAAGCTGCCACTCTGAGAAATAGACTGACATTAAGAGAGCGGAGTTTAAATGAAGATAAATCACAAAATCGTAAGTCGTTTAAACCTCTTCAAAAGAAAAAATTAATCTTGATAATGGTTATTAGAGTACGTTTGAATAGAGAAGAGCCCAAGGTTGCGCGATATTTCAACGGTCGCTTATGACAGTGGCGTGCACAATTCAAGTAAATATATTTGGGAGGGCAGAAAATAATACGTGAAAATCCCAATATAGGTGCCGCCTTCAAAAGCATCTAGATTGCTTCGTATTCCATAAACTCTGTACAGATAATTTCACGAGATTGAGAGTGAATTACTTGTCCACGTTTCCCCAACAAATACTTCTTTTCGGCGGCGATCGGAATGCAGCAATAAATGATTTAATCAAAAATAAAACAACTAATATAAACCATTATCGTACAGTTCACTAACTAGTAAGTTCTGAAAAGAACTGATTTTTATAAACACAGGAAAAACGAATCAAAGCAAAACAACGAACAATAAAGAGCAGAATGGCACTCGGAACTCGGAACCAACTACGCTAAAGAAACACTGCCACACCCTATTCTGCATAATAGACTCGACTAACGGCTAAAAAAACTGTTTTCGTTCGTGCGCAAGGTTCTTCTCTATTCAAACGTACTCTACTACGTGGTAATTCATAATATAGATTGAATGAAACACTTACTACGTTCTTAACCGCAATTATAATAAATATTTTGATTGTGGGTCTGGTTGATGATATACGGTGAGATCAAAAAGTCTAACAGAAGTTCAGTGGGATCACTAATAATGGGAATTTTGGCATAAAATAGCTAGATAATGGATATTAAATGTATTATTTATAGTGATAATCAGTTCTAAAAATAACTTCTAATGTTTATAATAGTCAAAATCTGCAGGTAAACACTATTTAAAAAAAAAGTAACCTTAAAAAGCCACTAGATGTCAAAATTAACAAACATCGTATGTTCATTAAAAAAAAACCTCAAGTGTTCCATGATTTTTTATTTAAAAAAATTTAAGTTGGCACACATGTTAGGAATTGACATACAAAACGTCAGATCTTTCTAAAAGTCACATATTATTCCGTGGTCACAATGGTTTACAGCAACCAGCAAAAACGTTTCTAGTTGAAAGTTATTTCTGAAATGGGACTAAAGTGGACGGAAATTGGACACATCTACGGCAGAGTTTCAGGAAGAATTTCTTAACGTTCTCATTATTTAAAAATCCCTTATCATGATCTGTTGTATTATTTCATGAAATGAGTTGTATTCTCCGTAAACCAGGAAGTGGTAGACCAGTCAGACGTACTAGGGATGCTGTTTACACAGCCCAAGGAATTTTGGAAGGTAAACCTACTTCTTCTCTGCATCATTTATCACAGCAAATATGTGTTACCCACTTAAATTTAATAAAATAAAAAATCATGGCACACTTTTTTTTTTAATGAACATACTTTATATACTGCACTGCATTGAAGAATTCCAGACAGCCAATATAATTTTTCTCAATTATTATAGGGATTTTCAGAAAATGTGCTGCCGACTGTTTTCGACTTTTTGATCTCACAGTATCTGGGATAAATAATAAAACCTCCACAATCAAAGTACATCATTGATCGTAATACGCAAAAAATAATTTTTGTAGTACCTTTATTAATACATCAATATTGTTAAGAAGACAATGAAGAAGGTGATTTATATAACTGTTTTCGTTCGTTATATAATATTTTTTACAATAATGATTTATGGTTAAAACATAGTTTCAAATTAGTTTAAACAGGTGACTTTTTTTGATGCCTGTGAAAATTGTACTCTACCCCATTTATCTCAGACAAATAAATATTTGGGTATTACATTTTGTTTTAAATATTTATAATGTGTTTTGTATAATGTCAACCGGTTTGATCACTAAACTAAGGTGATAATTAAACTAAAATAGAAAAACACAATTATATTTTAACGATACTTTATTCTAATGCATTTAAGATTAATCACTTCTTATGAATGTGAATTTTCTTTTATTTTCACATTCAATACAGTTTTACTTACAAATACTTTTATTGAAAACAGTTACATTGGAAAATCGTTTAACACGAAAATGCTCAATGCAAAAACTTTATTACCGTGAAATAAGATTCTGATCTCAATTAAATATGTTATATCATGCATTTACTTTAATTTAATTATATTTTGATCTCTACGGTGTCGTGGTAATTGATTTCATGAGTATATCAATTTATTTTCACACGTCACATTAATGAACTATTGAATACTGAAGGCTTTTCTTTTGTGGTAAACCCAATGGCGTAGCGGGGGCGGCCGATGCGAATAGGGGCCCGTCTGAATGTTGAAAATGAAACATTACCGAATTTATATCTATGAAAGTAAAAATGTAGGCGCCCTTTTTAATACCCGTGAAGGGGCCCAAGATTTGACGCTACGCTGCTGGGTAAACCTTGAATATAAATTATAATTTTGCAATGAAAAGTTATTGAAATTATTTTTTATCAGGTCTCCAAAGTCCTTTAGAATCAAACGGCGATCACCCCCTCTCTCCGCTGCACATGAACGTGGAGTCGCCAGCCTCCCCGCCACTGTTATACGGAGCCAGGGATCATCTAACAACTTCACCCCCGTTGCCGGGACTGCCTCCATTCCTGCCACCTCCGCCCGGTGTACCTTTTATTCCCCCGCCGATTCCCGGAATCCCCCCCTTTATGCCACCACCTCCTTCCATGTACCCCGGCGACCACCGACCTCCCCCGCTGGGTCGAATGTCATCGCCACAGATGAACAGCAGATATTCCCCGGATTCTAGACAGTATTTACATTACGATAGAAACAGCCCTTCGCCGACGGATGACGAGTATTACGGAATTTCACACAGGGGGTACAGTCCGTATAATGGTAGGGATAATCGGAGAGATTACGGAAGGAATACACATAGGTCTAACAATAAAAAAGGTAAGTTTTACTTTTCATAAACATTAAAAAGTATTGAGCTAGTAATAATTAAGTAATATAAATTTTATTGAGCATACCTATACTCTATTTTTCCTGAGATTACAAACACTATACTCGGCGCACCGAATCGGCGGTATTATGGGTTTGCGTGATTTTCGCGTGATGTTCGCTGATTGGTTAGCGCAAACGCATGTGAAGCGTATGTCACGCAGCCGAAATTTTTAATCACGCCCATTGTATGCCATGTGTTCTCGTTTTTCTGTCTTATTTAAATGTAGTGATTACGTTCTATCCTAAAATCAGCTTTTTTCAATTACAATTAATTAGGAAGTGGTAAATACCTAGTTAGTATTTGTGGGTTAAAGTAGAAAGATTTATATTTCCGGCACAGAACTAAAAAGTGGCAAGGCTGTGTGAATCAGGCTTTTCATAACGTCTCGACGAACTATCACCACGTGGGGTGAACGCACCTGGTCGGTGCGCCGATTATAGAAGACTGATTTAGACCATTAACATATGTGAATCTGGTGACAAATATTGTGGCGAAATTTAAATCTAGTGGATTACATGTATAATGGACAGTGTGAGGGAAAAGCATAGGATGAATTTATTAGTCATTGTACAAATACAAAATTAAAGAAACACCACACAGCAATAAGGAGAAACATTAAACAAAACAAAACGGTAACACGTGAACGGCGTATCTATAATGGCGGACACGCCGCAATACTCCTTAAATTCATATTTTCTTAGAATTTAACATTGCAGTTAAGTACAAGAGTTTAATTTATTGTCAATTATGTTATTTAAATATAGTACTCTAATTTTATACTTCAATTTATTCGGTAATACTACATTAACAGTATAATATTTACCCCCATATGCTACGCTTATGCCAGCTTGTGAAATAACGAAGACCAGTGGAAACAATTAAGTTGGAGAACTAAATGTCTCTGGCGTGAGTTTTCTCACAATTTCAACCAATGACAACAAGGTCAACCTATTCTTCCCTGCTTGTAATCTTACGAAAAATAAACTATAGTGTTAAATTAAAACTACAGTAGTAGATGTGCAAAAACTGTTGGAATTCTTTTATTCAAAGTTATTTAGAGCGTCTAAAAACTTCTGCAAAAATTCACTATATTTTACAATTGAACTTTGATAAAGGCACGAATGCTGTGCAGCCCTATACAGATATTTGTGCTGTTTATAGTCAAAATAAGTTATGTAACAGCCAAAATTTTTTTGAAAATTATCAGATGCTCCTCGCACTGATCGACCAATCACAGAAAAAGTTGAACAAAACTGGGATGCAAGCATACAGTTTTACACAATTTGGGGAAGGAAGCTCTAGGTTTGTGTGCCCAAATGACTTGACTTTGATTCATCGAATCTCTACGGAAACCTAACGAAATCGAGCATGCGATGAAAAGTGGATCACATATTATAAGAAAGATCATGGTCGAAGCAAGAAGCTCCACAATCTGTGGCAAAGTCCGGATTGACACCTAAGAAGGTTTTTTTTTTGGACTTTGGCGTATAACCATTCAGATACAACTGGTATGTAAATATCCACCAAAGAACGTGATGCTGTATTTTGGACAATTCGTACATCAATTAGCGAGAAACTTTTTTTTAACCCTTTCACTGCGGTGAAAAAACTCACGTGCCTGTGGTGCGGCATTAGATTGGCCTGGAACGTAAAGGGTGTCCCAACAAGAGCGCCGGATTTAACTTGAATGAAAAACACATTTATTTTTTTAATTAAACAAACATTTTTATTTCAACATAAAGAAAAATTATTCCGATTAAACGTGAAATACATGAGGCAAATGGCCACCACGAAATATCTGGCAGAGGGTTATTCTTTTGTTGAAATTTTGAATAACGTTTTCCCATAAATGTGGCTGTATGTCACCAATTTCGCGCCGTATTTCCTCTTTAAGATGTTCAAATCTTTCAGGCCTATTCGCATACACCTTTTCCTTCACATAGCCCCAAAGAAAAAAGTCCATCGGTGTTAGATCGCACGATCTTGGTGGCCAATGTTGATCGCCAAATCGAGAAATGACACGGCGACGAACAATGGTCTTCTGATCCATCAGCGTAAATTTGGTTTCAAATGATGTAATTAAACGCCACACTGTCGATTCATTTGGCGCATTATTGCGACCGAAAACTTGACGTAATTGGCGAACTGTTTTCGCAAAACTTTCACCACTTTTGTAATGTGTTTTCACAATAAATAAACGTTGTTCGTTTGAATATTTCTCCATATTCTTAAATAGCGTGGTCTGTACGTGACAACTGTCAAAAAAATATCACCGTACAACTTGTATTGACAAAACGGCGGCAAATTTAAATCCGGCGCTCTTGTTTGGACACCCTTTATATACAGTGTTGAACTGCGTAGCGGGCCATAGGGATTTACGTGTAAAACTTAAAATGTGTTAATATTGGCTCCCCTAATTATTTGACAGCATCGGTCTTCTTACATTATTTTTAAAGCTTTTGTTGAACCCTTTGCACTCGAGCGGCGCCGCTACGACTCCCAGGCGGTTTGATGCGTCCACTCGAGCGGCGCTGCTACGGCGCCCGGGAGGTGTGATGCATCCTAACCTCACCTAACCCAACCCTGCCCAACCCTGCCCAACCCTACCTAACCTAACCCAATGATTTTAAAGTACCTATAACTCGTCTCGCCGAGCGAAAAATGCCTCGAGTGCAAAGGGTTAAGCTGAATAATTTGCTACCTTATTCCATGCTTTCTGTAAAATATTTACCGAGATATTTGCTAAAATCTTTACTATTATTTTGAATTAAAAACAAAGGTTTGCTATTAAATCATAATGGCGGATATTTCATTTTGCTCTAAAAAGTGACAGTTTCTGTCACATTACGATTTACAACCGGCCGTGTATTATACCCAAGAAAAAGTATTTATAAGTAAATGGTTTTACTCAGGTACTATTCAAGAAGTGTAAGCGATTTGTTTAGTGTTGAACTTCTGAAGAAGACAATACCCAGCAAAAGTACTATTCAATGAGTATTAAAAATAATGTAAGTAGACCGATATTATAAAATAATTAAGGGAGTCAATTGTAACACATTTTAAATTTAGAAAGTAAAGTAGTAATTATTCATTAAATTGTACTTTTGCTGGATATTGCCTTCTCGGGAAATTCACGTACAGTTCTTAAATAGTACCTGAGTTAAACGTTTTAACCCTTTGACCTACAACCACGAGTACTCCTCGCGTTTAAATGTTCGAGCCAAACACAACGACCACGAGCATATCTCGTGGCGTACCGCTTGCACCACTCAAATCGAGTACGAGCTCAACTCCTGGCACAGCGCTTGCGTTAGTAGTGCTGCACAATGAATGCATTTTCTTGCGAAACAGAATTTTTTGAAGTCCATATTTTACGTTTTCAGTTGTACCATGAAAAAGCATGAATTCGTGCGCATACAATTAGGCACGCCAGGCGTGCCTCAGTCGGACTGGTTTCTGCTGCTGCATTCGGACATAAGAAAAGTAGGTCAAAGGGTTAATCATAAATACTTTTTTTTATGTAGAATACCAACAGATTGTAAATCATAATGCGACAGCAAACGTCACTTTTTAGAACAAAATTAAATATCCGCCATTATGATTTCATGGCAAACCTTTGTTTTTAATTCAAAATAATAGTAAAGTTTTTTGCAAATATCTCAGTAAATACTCTGCAGAAACAGGTAAGGTACCAAATCATTCAGAATCGGAAAAGGTATATACTGTGTGTTCCGTTTCAAGACGCTTCATGTAAAATTTTCAATTTCAGTTTGTATCTCTATTATTTCATTTAAAAGGTCAGAATAAAATTAGAATCTTTCTAATTTGAAGTTTAATTTTTGTTAACTCTTCAGTTTTGTAAGAAATGTAGCTTAAAAATAGGGATAAAATATTCGAAAATAAAATCCTCCACTTTATATATGCGCTTTATTATGTTGAACGAGAAACTACGAAAAGAGGGAGCCATGATTCCCAGTTTGTTTCACAAAACAGTTTTACAAGTTTTCTGAGCTAGTCAATCCTTGTACATATAAAAATTCTTATAGAATGAATTTGAGGCAATAGCAGTACAGGTATGCAAAAACAGATCGTAAAAATTTGTCTGTAGCAGTGATAGTGTTACCCATTGTTTCATCATCCAGATAATTTTGGTTTCATCAGAACAGTATAATTATTATCATCATTACTGCTTTAGGTAATAAAAAAAAATTTGTATATACATATGTCAATTCCTGTTTTTTTTTTTGTAATTTACATTTTCAATTAATTTCTATTTTGATGATTTTTTTAAATTTGTACTAATGGGCATGTCCCGTAATAAACTACTATTATTATTATTATTATTATTATTATATATTGAAAAGGCAGCTGCGACAAAAGTCGGGACTATTTTCTGCTAACTTTACCTGTTTAAATTAAATTGAAAACATACAGGGTGAGTTTTTTTTCATTATCACTATGGGGATCTCGGGAACGGTAAGAAATACAGATTCGGTTAAATGGGGAAAGATTTGCAGTTTTAGAAGCTTACTCAAAATCCATTTTTGTTTTTTAGAAAAAATGCACGGTTTACTTGATAAACGCAAAAAACTAAATTTTGGCAGTTTCTGTAATACGAAATATATCGTATACCGATATAGTTACAAAAAAAAGTCAAAGGAAAAACTTTCAGGTGTTAATGAATACTTCAATAATAATTTATTTTAATGATTGTCATTTGTTTCGTTGTGTACATATAATACAATCTTACATTTCTTTCAATGGGAATCATAGTCAGCCATGACATTTTTGAAAAGTACATTTTTTTCTGGTTACAGTGATATAAGGGTTGATATACTTATTTTCATAAATAAAGCTAGTACAAATTATCGTATTCTTACAATTATATAAGCTGTCAAAATCAAATGTAGCCATGGAAAATAAAAGAATCAAGTAAATAAACAAGCATTTTGCTTTGCGGCAGTATCTGTCAGAATTGATTGATTTTCTTGGAGTTCGTATTATTTAAGTTTTGGTTTAAAATGGTTTTTACAAGTCGTGAAAAGCTGAATATGCTTGAGTGTTACATTATATCTAATAAAAATGGAACGTCAGCCATCTCATTCCACGTTCAGGAATTTATACCGGAATTTATTGGAGAGTGGGAGATTTGTTAGACCCAGAAGCCGTTATAACATAAATGAAACTACTCAGATTAATGTATTGGCTTACGTAAACCATAATCCACACACTTCAACATCTCAAATAGCTACAGATGTTGACACTTCCCAAAGAAGTGTGGTAAGAATCCTTAGAACTCATAAATACCATCCCTACAAGATATCTATTGGCTAAACTTTACATGATGGTGATCGCCAAAGAAGACTCAATTTTTGCAATTGGTTTGTCAATATGTGTCGGGCTAATCGAAGATTTCCGTTGCACATATTATGGACGGACGAGACGAGTTTTACCAATTATGGAATGTTCAATCGACACAATGAACACATATGGGCACAGAACAAACCCCGTAATTCACGTGAAGTTCGCCCTCAAATTAGGTTTGGGTTTAATGCGTGGTGTGGCCTTATTGGTTCTAGGATTGTAGGACCGTTTCTTTTTGATGGAAACTTAACCGGTGATCGATATCTACAGTTTCTGCAAGGCGAATTCTAGATGAACTAGATTTAGAAACTCGTGCCAACTTGCAGTGGTTTCAGCATGACGGCGCGCCTCCACATTATAAGGCTGAAGTTAGAGACCATTTAAATGCGATATTCCCTCATAGTTGGATTGGGAGAAATGGTCCTGTTTTATGGGCAGCTTGATCACCGAACTTATCGCCTTTGGACTTTTATTTTATTCGGCGGACTGAAAGATTTAGTATAGTCGGGCCGCTGAAAGCTGCCTGTGACTCATCGGTTAAAATCGCATGAATCAAGATTTAAGTAAACGTATTTCCAAAAGAAAATTTGATGCCGCGCTGATTTTCATTGGCGGGATATTTAAAAAGTCTCGCGCACCACCTTATATATTTTCAGACCGGTTTATCATTTGGCGATTTGCGTTCAAAATAATTAAACACGTTAATCAACATATGTTGAGACTGACTTTTTAGCGATTTATTTCTGAACATGATGAATTAATTAAATATTAACTCGATCGAAAAGAAATCTAAAGTGCAATACAAACAAACTTTTTACGGTTATGTTATTTGACGTAACGCTCGCGTGTTTTGTGTGTTTATATGAAGCGTGCCAATGCGATGCAAGAGTCATGCGTGAGCTTAGACCTACGTTTACGCTGCCCTATTCTTTAACACGCAGACACACGGTTCGTCTTTTATTTCATACTGTTTCGTACATGATAGAAAAAGATAGATATAAAATGCAAAGCAATTCTTAGTACGAAAATGCATGAGTCACCGTCAGCTCTCAACGGATGAACTATATACGCTAGATCCTACAATACGCAGGAAGAACTATGGGAGGCTGTTATAAATGCAATAAGAAATTTAGATGGACGGAAAATTCGTCAAGCCATTAACTCAGTATTGAAAAGATGCCAAATGTGTATTGATAATAATGGTGGACATTTTGAAAATTTACTTTAAGTATTTATTGTTTAACAAATTTTACATTTTTTAATTGCTGATGTGTTCAAAAACTTCGTTCCTTATATTCGTTATTTGTTTGTATGTTTCAATTAAAAAAATGTTTTATTTTCCATGGCTACATTTGATTTTGACAATTTACATAATTGTAAGAATATGATAATTTGTGCTAGCTTTATTTATGAAAATAAGTATATCAACCCTTATATCATTGTAACCAGAAAAAAATATACTTTTCAAAAATGTCGTGGCTGACTATGATTCCCATTAAAAAAAAATGTATGTTTGTGTTATATCTACACAACGAAACAAATGACAATCATCAAAATAAATTATTATTGAAGTATTCATTAACACCTAAAAGTTTTTCCTTTGACTTTTTTTTTGTAACTGTATCGGTATACGAGATATTTCGTATTACTTAAACTACCAAAATTTAGTTTTTTGCGTTTATCAAGTAAGCCATGCATTTTTTCTAAAAAAACAAAAACAGATTTTGAGCAAGCTTCTAAAACTGCAAATTGTGATTTAACCAACCTCGTATCTGTTAAGATAACTGAAATCCCCATGGTGCCGCTCGAAAAACGGGCACCCTGTATTTCTTTGAATGTTTGAGTAATTGTTATTCTCTTATAATAGTGCCTTCATTTTTTTAAAGAATAGTACAAGGAAAATAAAAATGTATAAGAATAGGCGAAATTCAGCCAGATAACACCTATTACTGGTCTTCCACCTAACCTAAATGCCAAATGTATTAAGCTAAGTTCACATCTCATTTAACTCTATTTCTATGCATATTTTTACAGAATTGCAGTCTGGAGAATCAAAATAAGGTATTGTGATTGATCATTGAATCGATATCACATAATAAAATTCATTGGGAGAAACAAAACACATTTATTAACATGCATGTCATTAACTGGTATTTAATCTGCAGTTTCCATGCAACGATATCGCAAGTGTTTTTAAATTAAAGCCAATGATTGACTTAATAGAGTAGATATGTGAAGTTTTCGTTGGCTCAAAACTGAAGGAGTTATGCTGAGAAATTTGTTTAAAAAATTAATTGCAATAAGAAATAGTAATGTTGCTATCAAATAAGCGAAACTGATTTGACAATGTAAGACAGTTTTTGTTAAAGATGACAATGACATTTCAAATCTTAGATTTGAAGGACATTAAAATGTTTTTTTTTGTCATGGTAAATGTGTGGCAAAGTAGTGTTAAAGTGATATTTGAAATGTCGGGTTTAAAAGTTTTTGGTCGTAATCAGAGTGTGGACATCTGTGTACCGAGTCAGTGCCGGCGGTGAGAATGTATCTTATTTGTAGAGATGTTTAAATTTATATTGTTTTGGCGCTAGTATATAGGGTACCCGTTTTTGGAGCTCAAGCATGGGGATCTTGGTTATTTGAAGAGATACAAGGTCGGTTAAATTAGGGCAAAGTTGCCCAATCTGTATATGTTCGTGCGTAAGTGAATATAGTTGTATGCGCATCAGTACCGACAAGTCGGCCGAATTATGACAGTCTGTTTTTCTAAAACTAAATTCAATGATGCATGGTTTAAAATTGAAATAAAAACCTGTGTGGCATCCGCCTAAGTCACTATTTTAATCGAGACTAATCGTAGTCGATTTGCTTAAAAATGAATGTATGATATTCAGTTTAAGCCACAAGTCGGTGATACCCCAGATGTCCACACTCTAGTAGTAACATTCATCAGCATTAATTTCCTAAAATGTGTAAAATGAAATTTTCCATAATTTATCAACCCCACTATTTCCCAATCATTCCGAAGAAACAACCGCAAGATTGGGGGTTACTTTTAATATAGTATTCGCCAGATTTCTCGACATATTGGTTACAATTAACAATAATTGTTGCATAAATGCCAAGTGGATAAAAAATAAAAAAATTATTTTCTTTAAAATAAGTCATATTTTATTTTAACGCCGATGAGTATGTTAGGAATTTTCACAGCAGTAGGTATACACTCTCATGTTTTTCTATATTTTCAGGAGGAGGAAGTTCCGGATCCGGCAATTCGAACGACTCGCTGGACAAGATAAATAGGCACAATTCAAAAGTTTAGCACCTGTCGTGCTGTTTTTATTACTGAATGAATAAAAAGGGGGAACCATGTAATGGTAACAAAAACCGTTTTTGTATGCATTTTTTTTTTACTGTTTGATTTGGAGTATGTTTGATATAACGAACGATTAGATTACACTTTCTTTGCAAAAAAACAGTTCTACTATACAGTCCTAGGTATCATTTCTGTATAAATAGTATATATTTGAACATATGTAAGTATATGTACATGAAAAAAATAACTTAATTATAATTTTTTTAATTCCTAGATTGTTTTTGTTCACTCATCTACGTTTATAGGAAATCCACGGATCTTTGCGTGCACGTCATAGACAGCGGAACCTAGTTCCGATATGACTTTCATGCGTTTACTCCCTCTATGACACGTTAAATTAGACGCAATTATTTGTTTATGTTTGTTGCCCAAAACGACGACACACAGTCTATGATAAAATCATGGATTGAATAAAGACAGAACCTTGGTACGTAAGTCATTGCACGATTCGTACCTGCACTGGAAGCGGTGTTTCCAGCATTTTGACACGTGCAGGTAAACGTATACATTCTCAGGCGCTGAATCTTATGGTCAATATTATGACCCATTGTGCTACTGAAAACGAAAACAACGGCTCTATTTTCCCTGAATGCTGTTAAAGAGGTAAATTCTGTTTTTTATTGTCTAATTACGTCGTTAATATTACATTACACAGCCACAAAAAAAAAATCCAGAAATTGTTGAAATGACATCTAGGGACCCCACAACGGATATTTCCTTAAAAAAAATTTGAAAAAAAATCACGATCACAATACTTTCTCGTCATGGTACTTTCTCCGACTTGATGGTATCATAGTCATTTATATTTACGCTTTCATGGTTTATTTTCTATTTAAGTCATATTTTAAATGTACATCGAGCGTTTTGTAGACTCACATGACACCATTATGAAAGATTATACTTCAAATTTAAAAACTCAGTTTACTCAAAAACTAAAGAGATTTCGAAAAAAACTTATTCTTTATAAGTTGTTCATTTTGGCATTCTTTGCAATTTTTATTAACATAAATTTGCTGTATCTACTATCGTTTCATAATTATAAATCAAAAATTAAAAAGAAAATCTCGAATAACAATGATTTTATAAAAAATGTTTTCAAACAAAATAAGCTCATTTCTTTGTTGTCTTCAATATTTGTTTAATGCTTTTATGATATTTTTCATATTTAAAAAGATATTGGAAAGAAACATTTAAGGCCCACTTCCGGTGTACGAAATTTTACCAAAAGCTTTCGAGTTCTTCGGATTATCAAATAAGACATGTTGAAAGTTTCATATCAATTGCTCTATTAGTTTTTGAGATACTGTGCGCACAGACACAAATTTTTTTTTTCCAGAAAATGGTTGAAATCGCATCTAGGGACTCCAAAACGGATATTTCCGTTAAAAAAAAATGGAAAATTTTTTCACAATCACAATACTATCTCGTACTTTGTAAAATAGAAAGTAAAAACATTAAAATGAGTTCTTGATTAATGTGAAAAAAATTGCAATCGAAAAAAGAAATCCCTACAGAATTTGAAATAAATCGTCGATTAAATGATGAAATTTCTGCTAAAGGATATTTTTATTTATGCATTTTAAAAAGTTATCAATTCAATAATAGATAGATTTACGCGTCGATTTCAAGAAATTTCTTCAATTTGTAATTATTTGAAGTTTTATGTAAAATAAAATTGAAAAAAAAACAGACTTCGGCATTAAATAAATTAAATAAAGATGTAATGTAATGTAATATATATTTCCAAAATAAAATGAATACATTTATGGGTGAGACAATATAAAAAAGAAAACAAGCTAACATAGTATCTTAAGTCTAAATTAGTAATACTTATACTATGTTAGTGTAATTAAAAAATGGTGATGTGGCCATCATGTTACTTTCTCCGAAGTATCATGGTTATTTATACTCACACTCTCATGGTTTATTTTCAATTTAAATCATATTTTAAAGTTACATCGAGCGTTTTGTAGACTCGGATGAAACTGACGTGTAAAACGTCAAAATTATGTAAAATTATACTTCAAATTCAAAAACTAAAGAAATTCCGAAAAAACTTATTCCTTATAAGTTGTTTATTTTGGCATTCTCTGCAATTATAATTAACATAAATTTGCTGTAACTATTATCGTTTCATAATTATAAACCAAAAATGAAAAAAAAATTAATAAATTTTTTCTCAAATAACAATGATTTTATGAAAAATGGTTTCAAACTAAAGATGTTCATTCAATATTTGTTTAAATGTTTTTGTGATATTTTTCACATTTAAAAAAAATATGTGAAAAAAACAAAAAAAAACAGTTTAAGTAAACACCCACTTCCGGTGTACGAAATTTTACCAAAAGCTTTTTAGTTCTTCGGATTATTAAATAAGACATATGTTCAAAGTTTCATATCAATTGCTCTATTCGTTTATGAGAGACAGCGCGCACAGACAGACACACACCACCTCCTATTAAATTTAAAGATGTATGTATTATAGAGTAGTATAGAATAAATAACTACCACTCCATTAACTTTAGAATGTCGAACAACGTATTATAACCATAACATTTGAAAATAAATCGTAGTTTAATTTTTTGTTGCATACTTAACGAGTTCGTCTAACGCTGTATAAGCTTAATTACACTAGTGTAACTTTCTTTTCGTAAACAACAGCTGAACTTCTTTAACGGTAATGAATTACATTACCAGTTCATTTACAAACACTTTACGAGTGTATAACACTTTTTGCTCATTCCACACAATTACTACAATGGTAATTGCTGTGCAGTGGCGACACTACAGAAAAATCTTAATCACAGTGTGTCCTTTCTTTTTGTGCTCCATTGGAGCACTTATTATTGATGGTTTTCCGGAGAAATGGCCATCTCTCATCTGTAATGGCATAAATAGATTGTCAATTAATGTATTTATAGTGCGAGCATTTCAACTAGTTTACTAATTAGTGATACATGTATAGCTTTACAAATGATCGCAACGCATTACTTACATACCTTAATCATTAAAATATTGTTTTTTTTTCAAGTGTCAGTAAAATTTAACATTTTTCACTGAATACATTACTTTATTGCCAACATTTCGCGTGGCACTAATGATGTATTAATGTGCTGACAGATACAACTGAACATGGATAATTCATTTGAATACACAGGTGAAAAAAAAACATGAAATTCGTGAAATTTCGACCATTTTCATACCGTCATAACTCGGCGTATTTTCAATCGATTGTATTGAATCTTTGAGGGCGGAAAACTTTGAAGTATCTTCTTTAAAGTCATGCATGCGAACTTAAGCGTAAACCCTTCCACCCCCCTCTAGCAACCCTATGAAAAAAAAGCTTTTTCAGTAAACTATGCCCAACTTTGACGATGTATACGGAGTTGGAAAAAAATTGTCGACTCGATCCACCATAAAGGCATCAAATTTTGATCAATTCCCTATGCAGGACTCAAAAAACGAAGTTCCTACGACGATTTGGCACCAAGTTATGGGTGTGCATTTTGGGGTTTTTCGCACATAACTCGGCGACTTTTCAACCAAATTGCATAATTCTTCTTAAATTCAACAAACCTTACTTCATTGTTTATTATTAAACCTTTAATCCCTCCATAAATTACCGTTTAAATCATTAAATTGAATGTAGAATTTCGACGACATGACTTTTTATTCCGGGATTTTTACGGCACGTTTATTTGAAAATAGTAAAGGGTTACAAGTTTTGAGATGATTTAACGTTTAAATTATCAAAATCATGCTTCAGAATTACTATTTAAAAGCTTTTCAACATTTTACATTCGCATTTCCACGCCTCGTCGCCATCTATCCGACGATGGCCGAACTACTAAGTGATGTTTTTGAACAGCGCCAAAATGCTCGAACTTTATCCTTATAATCAAAGTGTTAATATTCAGCAATGCGCTGTACACGAAACGATAGACCATTTAATTCCGAATCGAATGGTGTATAAAATAGCTGAAGCAATTTAGCGGTTTTCTAGTAATTTGCGAATGAAAATTAAGCACGACACACTTACCGATATTTACAGTTCACTGTAACTTAAAACCTAAATGCACAACAATTTGCTATATTCTTCAATGAAATACGGGTCCCAATACTTATTACTGATTATTCAATTAACTTTTTATATTATTAATGCATTACAATAAAAGAAATATATGAGGAATCCTAATCTTCATAGAGGGTACCCTCTGTTATCGTGGGGATAAACTACGTTTTCATTTGTGGATTTAATAATTGTTTTAATAATGAAAGAATATTTAAAAACTTAAGAAGACTGTTATCTTATAATAAAATAAATTTACTTGTAGATATTTTCGTATTTAAATTGCAGAAACAATACATTATAATATATCCGCCTAATCAGAGGCAACCCGATAAACGCATAACTACTATAAAAAACTTTCAATTTTAAAGGTGACAGTGACAAAATCATAAGTGTAATCCTCAGTAAAGCTTCAAAAATAGTGCGAATATTTAAGTATTTAAATTGCAGAAATAATTATATTACATAAACGCCTACTTACAGACAATGCAATACACGCATACATAATATTAATTTATTACTAAAAACTTCCAATTTTAAACGTGACAGGGACAAAACCATAAGTATAATCCTCCGTAAAGCTTAAAATATAATGTGAATATTAAAGTATTTAAATTGCAGAAATAATTATATTATATAAACAGCTGCTTACAGGCAACCCAATATACGTATAACTAATAATGATTTATTATTTGAAACTTCAAATTTTAATCGTAACAGGGACAAAACCATAAGTGTAGTATTTTTAAAGCATTGCTCAGGATTACACTTATGCTTGTGTCCCTATTATATTTAAAATTAGAAGTTTTTAATAAAAAATATTAGTTATAGTATATTTGGTTGCCTACAAATAGGTGTTTATCTAATACCATTGTTTCCGCAATTTAAATACTTAAATATTCCCACTATTTTTGAGGCTTTACTCAGGATTACACTTATGGTTTTGTCTCCATATACTTATAAAATTAGAAGTTTTTAATAATAAATTATTTCGACTTATGCGTATATCGGGTTGCTTGGGATTAGGCGTGTATATTATAAAATATTGTTTCTGCAATTTAAGTACGTAAATATCCACAAGTGAATTTATTTAATCATGAGACAACATTCTTTTTAAGTTTTTAAATTTTCTTTTATTATTACAACAATTACTACATCCACAAATTATTAAGTAGTTTATCCCCACTATAACAGGTAGAGCCCTCTACTTAGATTATGATTTCTCGTATATTTCTCTTATTGTAATGCATTAACAATATAAATAGTTGAATGATTAATTAGGAATAAGTATTGTAACCCGTATTTGATTGAAGAATATAGCAAATTCTTCTTTATTGAATTTTTAAGTTACAGTGAACTGTAAATGTCGGTAAGTGTGTCGTGCTTAATTTTCATTTGCAAATTACAGGAAAACCGCTAAATTTCCTCAGCTATTTTATACACCATTCGATTCAGAATTAAATCGTCTACCGTTTCATGCACAGCCCATCGCTAAATATTAACAGTTTGACAATAAGTATAAAGTTCGATCATTTTGGCGCTGTTCAAAAAGATCACTTAGCAGTTCAGCCACCGTCTAATAGATGGCGACGACGGGCGGAAATCCGAATGTAAAATGTTTAAAAGCTTCTAAATAGCAATTCTAAGCGATGATTTTGATAATTTAAGCATTAAATCACCGATAAACATATAATCCTTTAATCTTTTGGAATAAAAGTGCTATAAAAATCCTGCAATAATAAATATTGCCGCAGCAATTTTTTAATGGTTAAATTGATTTTAATGATTCAAATTGTAATTTACAAGGTATTAATGGTTTAATAATAAATAATAAAATAGGATTTGTTGTTGTTGGGAAATTAACATTTACTTACGGAGTTATTTGAAACCCAACTAACTCCTAATCACCCTCTCAACCACCTCCCCCTTCCACTCTAGCTCTTTCACTCTCCCCTCTCTCCCTCTATTACTGAACCTCATCCATTTTGTTTTCTCCACATTCACACACAGTCCTCTCTTGTCCATATACCTCTCCACCATTTTCAACATGCCTTTCATTCCCTCCCAATCTCTCGCCATAAACACTATATCATCCGCATACGCACTTTCCAATCACCAACCCCCCTGTCCTTTCCTCAACACCTCCTCTAACTCACTAATATATAGATTGAACAGCACCGGGCTCAGAGGACACCCCTGTCTCAATCCTTTCCACGTCCTAAACCTCTCTGACACCTCCTCTCCCACCTATGCTTCCACCCACGTTTCCTCATACACGCCTCTTACCCAATCTATCACTCCGTCACTCACCCCCTTTCTCCTCAAACACTCTACCATATACCCCCTCAATACCGAATCATACTCCGCTTTCAAGTCTGTACGGATGTAAGCTATTTTTCGGTTAGGTGTACGGATATGAAATCGTTGCCAAGTTACAGATAATAGCCAAATAAAATTGTTACGGTGGCAGCGGCGGCGAGAGCACAAAAAAAACAAAAATCGTCACAAATCGAACATCCGAACTCGGATGAAACTGACGTTTAAAACGTCAAAATTATGAAACATGGAAAAATTATACTTCAAATTCAAAAACATGATGGCCACATCACCATTTTTGAATGTATTGTAGCGAATTTCTGTAATCAAATAATATTCTTGTTCACTTTCTCCGTTACGAAGTACGAGAAACTATTGTGATCGTGAAACATTTTTAATTTTTTTTGTACGGAAATATCCGTTTTATGGCCCCTAGATACCATTTCAGCAATTTCTGGAAAAAAAATGTGTCTGTGTGTGTGTGTGTGTTTGTTTCCTAAACAGTTGAGGATAGGTACATGGAATATATCTAGAATTTTCTGAAAAATCAAAAAATTGAATAATATACAGGGTGTTGCATTTAAAATAAGAAAGTTGGTATTGGCCTCTGTTACATGTATAAAAAGTTTTTGTTGGAAAAAATGTGTAACTAAAAATACTAATCGACGTATCCGAGCGTTTTTTCGAACACGCCCCCATTTATTTATTATCGAATTTATTCCATTTGCCTGATACACACTGTATGTATGTTCAGTTATCGCGTCAGAACAAACGATTACAATTTGATGCAAATTACTTCTGCATTTATGCAATAATAATAATTAATATTTAAGCCTAGGAATTATGATTTTTAAAGTTATTTCCCCCCCTGGCAGCATTCAAGTATTGTCTACTTATAATATATAAACTAATTCAGTTACTTCCGCATTCTTATGGCCCTCAGAAAAGGGTCGGCTACCTGCATCTCAGACGACCAAAAACGCGACAAAAAACGGTTCCGCACGTGCCGGCAAAATGTCGGGTGTCGGGTGCTGACATTTTTATGATGATTATTACAACCGCAAACCCTCCCCGGCGGCCTGCTTTGAGTAGACAAAATGAACTGGTCGCAAAATGAGCAAGTCCTCGTCACAAGACCTTCAATTTCCTAATCGCCAATAAGTCGCGATTCGGCGGCAACAATAAATTCCGAATAAATTTTGAATAAATTAGTCAAATTTGAAATCGATTGCAATAGTTTTCATATTTTTTTACGACGCCGAAATTATTACTTTTATTATTATTTTTTTCTTCATAATTTCATGCTCTGTTCGAATGGGATTTTGTCAAAATTTAGAGATGGTTCGTTTACAGATTTTTGTAGATTTGTGATGACAAATTAATTTTGAAAAAATTTGAGAAATTTCAAGTCGATTTTTATATTTTTTTCAAGGTGTCGAAATTATTGTATTTTTCCACAAATGTACGTTCTGTTTGAATAAGAGAGAGAGAAAACATCTTTATTCAGACATTTACATAACTTGAATTTAACATTTATACACTATGAATTTATAGGGGTTATTCTGTCAGGGCTATCGACCTGAGGTCTTTCTGCCCATTTTGAATTAGATTATCTCGAAGTTTACAGATTTTTATATTAACGTAATCCCAAATAAATTTGAAATAGATTTGTTAATTTTTTAAGTCGTTGGCAATTGTTTTTTCATATTTGCTTAGGGCGCCGAAATAATCGCATTTTTTCACAAATTTGCGCTCTGTTGGAATCGGATTATCTCGAAATTAGGGAATGGAGTGCTTTCAGTTTTTTTTTACAAACGTAATCCTGAATTAATTTTGAATAAATTAGTAGAAATTTCAAATCGATAGAAATTGTCAAATGAGCTCGCTTTAAATAGGATTGTATCAAAATCTAGACATGACATATTTCAAATTTGAATAAATTTTAAAAGAATATACCCCTCCAAACGAAAAAATAAAAAGACCACAAAATGCACTTTTTTTTCAAACACCTATAACTTTGTGCCAAATCGTCGTAGGAACTTCGTTTTTTGAGTCCTGCATAGGTAATTGAACAAATTTCAATGCCCTTTTGGTGGATCGAGTCGACACATTTTTTCCAACTCGGTACACATTGCCAAAGTTGGACGTTTTTTTTGTCCAAAAACGTGTTTTTTTGTTCGGGGGTTGAAGGGTTCGATAAGGAATTATTCCAATCTGAGTTTACCCCCTTAAAGCAGAGCCAAAATGAGATTTTTTCCGAAAGAATCATCAGATTTGGTTGAAAAGTCACTGAGTTATGTGCGAAAAACCTTAAAATGCACGTTTAACACCCATAACTTGGTGCCAAATCATCGTAGGAACTTCGTTCATCGAGTCCTGCATAGGGAATTGATCAAATGTTAATACCTTTATGGTAGATCGATAATTTTTTTTTGAAATCCGTAGACATCGTCAAAGTTGGACATGGTTTCCTGAAAAAACATTTTTTTTCACAGGGGTGCTAGAGAGGGGCGGAAGGGGCTACACTTAAGTTCGCATACATGACTTTAAAGAAGATACTTCAAAGTTTTTCGCCCTCAAAGAATCATCAAAATCGATTGAAAATACGCCGAGTTATGGCGATTTGAAAATGGTCGAAATTTCACGAATTTCAAGTGTTTCATTTTTTTCCACTAGTGTATAATTTTTCCTCAGCTATCTCTTTTAGATGGAATGTGTTCAAAGAACATCTACAAAATTGGATTTTAAAACGACATAATATTTTTTTTATTTGTTGTATACATCATTTTTTACTTCTTGCTTAATTAAATGTGTCGTATTCGTTTCAAAACAAAAATATTAACCGGTTAGGCAACGCCCAAAACTTGAACTGACGTTAGTTATTAGAGCTTAGATTAACAGGCAAAGATAATAATTAGTCGAATCCGTTTTTAATGCCTAAGGTTGCTGTGCACCTTGTCAACGTGACACTACCATAATCAGTATTTAACTAACCTGAAATTTTCGTTTGGATATTATGCGATGAGCGTAAAACGTGGGTAATTTCAATAATTTGGGTATGATGTAACGCAAGAAAACACCAACAATGGCCACAAACACGTCTGCGTTGAAAGCCAGCAGCAGCGCGCAGCTCGTGGCTTACGAAAAACGACGCCCGCCGAAGGAATCCTTCTGCGAGTTCGACATCGTCGAAAACTACCAAAAAAGAAAGCAAAACAGGAGGAAAAAGGGTGTCCATAAAGACACATCGGAATTAACTAAGAAAATCAACGCTTTCGCAGCGAGAAATGTTGAAATCGAGGAGATATACGGCAATAAACAAATATCGGAATCCAGCATCGATAATACCGGTAACTTACAACAAAAACAGATTTCGTCTGAGGACGGCAACTCAAACGAGAGGAGGCGCCAACGCCGTACCGTTTCGTGCGAACCGCAACACACCAGGTGGAGTAAGAATGTTGGTAGGGAAGAGAAGAAAGAACGTCGAGCTAGTAGTAAGACTTCTTCCGAGGACAAAGAAACTTCGTTGGAGTGCCAAAGTTGCAAAGGGAAAAATGGTGGGGCTTGCCCACATTGTTCGGGTCAGGTTAGGAAGAAGTACAGTAAACGGAGGCACAGACGTTCGAATATCAATAGTCATATAGAGATGGCAAAAAGTGTCGAGGCTTCTGAGCTGCTCCAGAAGAAAATTATAACAGTGTATGAGAATGTAAATGCGACCGATTTTAGCGAGTCGATCATTTCTAAAGAGTTCAAGGATTCTATACCAAACCCTCGAAGTAAAGTTGCTAGAAGGAAGCAGGACCGCGGCGAATATATACAAAACTCGAACAAAAATGAAGGTTGCAGAAAATTCCCAGCAAGTGCGGAGTGTAGCGATGTTGAACAATCGAGTAAGCGTGAGGATTGCTATGCTGTTGTCGAAAATGAAGAATTGCCGGCAAATAAGAAGTTTGGTAAAAAAGAAATAGATGATGAAAAGAATCCCAAATTTAGCAATAACGAAAAGAAACATGTTAAAAAGGAGCGGGATACTTCTGCACGGAGGAATTTGAAATGCGAAGAGAATGAAGCGGAACACGCGGTTAGGAATGCAAAGGAGGACTTCAAGGAATATTTGCACAGCCTTACGAAATCTTGCAAAACCGAGAAGGCGAAGAAACATGATGAAAATAAGAAGCATAGTTTTTTTGGAAAAAGGGAAAAAGCGGAAAAAAAGGATTTGATGAATCACGGGATGATCACCAATGTTGAAACTCCGAGGAAAAAATTAACCGATTGTGTTGATGTTGGCGATAACAAAAAGCCGGAGGTTAATTTAAGCAACGGTTCACTTCCTCAAATCATTGTTCCAATCAACGCTAAAATAAAAGGCAACGAACACACAGTGGGTTTCAATACGAATAATAATCGTATGATTACTGAAACGGAGCAGAAGATGGAAAGTAGTACTGATTCAATCAAGAATTGTGTTCCTGCGAACGATGTTAATGAAGTTACCAAAATGGATGACACCAGCTATGATACGATTATCTGTTTTAAAAGAAAACAAAATGGCAGTCGTAACGTTAGTCCAAAGATGAAAATGGATAATGAGTTGGATGCGATTACAAATAAGAAAAATATCATCGAATTAACAGCCGATGAATCGCTGAAGAAGTTGCTGGAGATCTACAAGCATGAGCAGGAGAAGTTGCCGAAGGGAATTTATAATCGGAAGGAGTTCCGCACCACGATCAACATAAAACGCAGCCCTGATGCAAAAATCTGCCAAGGAAAGAAGGAAGCAGATAAGAGCAAGATCGACAGGAAAGTGTTGAGTTTTTCGAATTTGAACCTGGCGCCGGTTAGAGGGTTGTACTCGAATTTCGAAAATACGAAACCGGCGACGACGCAAACCGCGAAACAAAACACGTATGATAAATCCCTGCGGGAAATCCATGAACCTTCAGTAAACAATAGGGTATCCGAATCCGCGTGCAAATCTTTAAGCAATTCCAGCGAATTCGATGTTGGTAAAAAGATATCGCAAACGACGCTGGCTCTGCGTGATATTTATAAAGTAGCCGAACTAGAAAAGGTCAATTCGAGTAGAAGAAAGTATGGAAAAAAACGGTCCGATAAAAGGTCGACGTTTTCCGATATCGTAACCAAGCAGGATGTTAAGAATAAGCAGAAGGTGAAGAATATAGCGCATAATAATAAATTCCACACGAGTAAGACGGTGATGCCTAATGAGAGGATCGTGGAGATTTCATCAAAAACTCTGAAGGATGATAAGGTGTCGTTTACCGTTGAAGGAGTCGAACCGGCGAAGCGTTTAGAGGGCGAAATCAACAGCACGCACAGGATATTGAAATATCCGAATTTGAAAAAGCAAATCTTTCCCGGCATCGATATCAATTTGAGCGATGTGAGGTTGTTGAATCACGGGGCCAAGGTTTTCTCCAGGGATTCGTTGGAGGTCCCCAGCTCGAAAACGTTTGAGTTGCTGAAAAACAGCCCAATACTGACGAAGGAAGTCGCCAGCACGTTATCCTCGCCTAGAGGCAAGCGGTCGTTTAATTTGTTTTGCATCAGAAAAGACGCCTCGAAGATGAAAGCGATCAATTCGAGGAAGTCCGAGAGGAGATTGGAGATTTTCCATAATAAATCGTTCTTCGTTCAGCACAACTTGCAATGCTACGCGGCCATCGATTCGACCACGCAAACTTCAGCAAGGGAGAAGGCTGAACAGGTTGTCGAAAGAAAGCGGAGTTTGTCTTCGGTGCGGAGTGAAAATCAAGTTGTATCCCATAGCGGAAATAGTTCAAAGAAATCGAAAGACGTTAAGACGGAGATATCTGCAGATTTAAAGTATGACACACAAAATGTGTTCATTGTCAACCAGTGCGCAACAGTAGATCCCTTTGGTGGTGATGTTGCTTTAAAATTCAAGAATATGCATTTGCTTGAAGATTTATCTTGTAATAATGCGTCGAAATTCAAGACGGTGGTCCAAAAAAAAGATGCTTTAGAACTAAAGATGGAAATTCAAAAGCGGTGTAGTAGCGATGCTATTCGAAAACTATACTCGCCAGAAGACAAGGAGGTGATTCAAAAACGGAAATCCGAGAAGGCTATTAAAAATCAATATTCACCAAATGATGCTTCAACACCCTGTAACGACGCTTTAAGATCTAAACAGGGACCTCAAAAACAGCGCACACCGAACGAATTTGTTTGTAGCGATGCGAGATCAAAGAAGGCGTTCCAAAAACCTTCTAGTGATCCCATGAAATACAAAAAGGCGGGCTCGCCTGAAAATAGCGACGCATCAAATACTATTGCTCGCAGCCAGCATTCCCCAGAAAAAATCTTCTGCATCGATGATCACAAACAAGTACGAAAACATCGATCAAAATCATTATGCAGCGATGCTCAAACCTCCACCTACCAACAAACCTCCAGAGACACGCTCCTGAGCGACGCATCGAATTTGAGGGCGTCGAACATCAACCAATCGTGCAACACCGACTCTTCGATTTCCAAGAAGACTTTCCGCAATTCCAAGATTCCGATTCAGACACATACCAGAGGACAGCGCTCGAAATCTATGTGCAGCGAAGCTCGCAACGTCAAAATCAATTACGTGCCCAGAATGGAGCAAAAGCCTCTAGAGGAAACGCCGAGGACGAATTCGAAGAGCGAGGATTGCATTCCGAAAAAGCACAACGCGACCATCATTAGCAGGTCAAAATCGTTGATGAGTATCGATAAGAGCTCGTACAAGTCAATTTTCGAGGTGAGCAACTGCGTGCTGGAAACGTCACTAACAATAACTTCGAAACACGATAAGGAACCTATCTCCGTACAGAAGAGCGCCCTTGCGGGACAGGACGGTACAAGTTCAAAAATTGATAAGAAACATGACGGCGGAAGTTTCTCAAGGCCGAAACGTAATGGTGCTGAATTTGATACGCGCGGCAACAGGGTTGCCGGTAGTATTAGAAAACCTGCTGAGTGTTCAACAAGTCCGAAACGTGAAGTTAACAAGTGCAATAAGAAAACTGCGGAGAAGCGGAATGTTGATTCTTCTTCAATCACAAAATCTAGAGATGATAAATGTAATAAGAAAATCGAAAAATTTGAAGGTGATTTATCAGGAGGAGTTGATAAATACGATAAGACAACCATCGAGAGACATGGCGGTGAATATTCATCGAGTCATAAGAAACCAGTTGAGGGTGAATATGTAGGTCATAAGCGTACCGTTGATGAGTGTTCGAAAAAAAATATCGAGAGACAAGACAGCGAAGAGATGATCAACTGCCACCGCAAGGAAATCCAAGCCCTGGAGAAATGTCTGAACGATATCCTACAAAAACTATCCAAAGACGACAAGGATTGCGAGAAGTGCAACGCAGTTGAAACCACCACTATACCAAAATTGGTTATTAATAACAGCAAAAGGAAATTGAACTCTAGAGAATCTACCCTCGATCACAAAACTATAAATCCGTTTGATAATCGAAAAACAGCTACGAACGAATCTTCCAATTATAATACTCAATCAATTCATCTTCTTAACACTAAAAATAAAAATCCTGCTGAACCCGTAACGAACATGAAAGGAAGGAAGAGCATAAAAAGGCAAAAATTGTACCGACGCAAGAGGAACTCATCGAAAAGCAACAGCAGCAACACCCAGCAATCCGTCGTCGAAGAAACGTGCAAGTGCAAAGCCTCCTCGAGATCCATAAACAGAAAATGCCGCAGTTCCTTCATCGCCAAGACGAACGCTTCTAAACCCCGCAACGATGTACTGGGCATCGAAAGCGTTTACAAGAATCACAAAGGATTCATATCCAGCTCCACGAATTTAAGCAGCAAAATCTCTCAAGACTCGAGTACCTCCTATCCAAAATCCGCACCCTCGCTCGATCTAGGCCTTTCCGGAATACAAAACGTCATATATTACGAAAGTCTTGCACCACTGAAGCCGCAACCGCTGGGGGTGCAAGAAAGGTCTAGTGAGAGCTTGGTGCAAAATTTAAAGAGAAGTTCCAATGAACATCTGACAAAGAAGGGAAGGTTCAAAGAGAAAATGAGGTACAGACAAAATTTTACGATGAAAGATCGCACGCAGGAAAGCTCTAGTGAAAATTTGATGATGATCATCGAAAGATCCAAAGAGAATCTGGCGACGAAAGGAATGTTCAAGAAGAAGCTGGTGGTGATGCCGAGGTCCAGAGAGAATTTTATCTCAAACGGAACGTCCAGCGATGATCTAAAGTTAATGAATGAAAATTCAAAATCCTACCAGAAACTGAAGATGATAGCGATGAGGCGAAGATTAATGTTGAAGAAGAATAGCAGCACCGAGAAGAAAGTCATCATGAAACGCAGGAAGAAACAAGCCTTGGATGACATCAAAAAAATTTTGAAAAGGAAGAACTTATCCATCAGCCACATAACGGAATCGCTTTCCAATCTCGTCATCCTTTCGGTGTCTTCAACGTGCACGCTCTACAAACCGCCTTCCGGATCGATGAAGAAGAAACGGGATTCTAGATTGAACTCAACGGGTAAACATGATTATAATATTTGGGCGAAGAAGGAGGAAGGAAGAACCAACGATTATGATTTAAGGCGAGATAAGGAGAATACAAAGAACGAAATCAAACATGATTATAATATTTGGGCGAAGAAGGAGGAAGATTATGTTTCGAGGCGAGACAAAGTGAATATAAAGAACGAAATTAAACATTTAGAATCAATGATGGTCGATTCCGATTCGAATGGGACTTCATCAATTTTTCTACTGAGCAAGGATTATTCCGATACCCATGAAGAGAAGAAGAAAATACTGGATTATAGTTTAGAGTTGCCGCGAGACAGCGGTCTGATAAGTAAGGAACCGTTTTATATCAAGGATCAAGATGGCGGTTTTAAAGCGGCGAGTACCGACAGTCTTGAAATGCTTGCTTACGATGCAGATTTATGTCCGCTTACGGCGATCTTCAATTTCTCACCGCCGTCCTACGCTTACCACGTCTACAACGCCATCACCATCCCGCAGAAGAAGCAAGAATGCGCTTCTAATGATGTTGCTGTTGATGAAACGCCACCAGTGCAAACAAGTAGTGATGCTTACAGTTTAGTCGATGAAACAATGACTTTGATGAATAGTAATGTTGGCAATGAAACTTTGAATAACAATAATGCACAGATGATCAATACTGATTCAACAAATGAAGCACAGGAATTAGGAAGAGTTTGGGATAATGTTAGTGATGATAATAAGGTATCAAATGGAACAGATCACGTGATGTATGAAACGGCAGGAGTAGCTCGTACATGGATTAATAATAAGGCGGATGAAACGATTAACAATATAATGTATGATACACCACCAGTGCTAAAAACATGGAAGGATAATATCGGGATCGAAACACCAACGCTACAAGGACTATGGGATAATAGTGATGTTAATACAGCGAAACTAGATGCATGTGAATATACATATAGAGATAGTTTTGGAAATAGAAAACCAACAATACAAGGAACGTGTGAATATAATCCAATTAAAACAACAATAGAAAAATCATGGGAACATAATAACGAACCAACTGTATCAAGAACATGGGCTGATAATGTTGGTGGAAATGCAGCACCACATTATCCTACAAATAATTTAGGTTATGAAATCCAAACATTACAATCGCACCACTCCGATCATTTAATGAAAGAGACAACACGAAGTACCTGGGAGAGTATTGATACTGGTGCTCTAGCCTATGGAATGTTCTTAAGCAAATTTAGTAACGCAAAGCATGAACCCCAAACCGTAGGACGAACATACGAGAAAAACACCGCTAGTTATGCTGCTGCAATACAAACAACAAGGGATGTAGAAGTAGAAACACAATGGAAAAATAACCCAACTGATAATACCGCGGCGCTAAGATCAACCAAGTTACTAAAAACAAGGGGGAACAACACTCCTGCTGATGTAAGTGCAGATAAATCACCCAAGTCACTAATAACATGGGCCAACAACTCAAACAAAAACGCTCGATCTCGTGATATATACAAAGAAAACGAATCAATGTTTAATGAGTTGAAACCGAAATACGCCAAAAGCCCCAAACTCTTGAGCACCAGGTTCAATCACGAGGAGAAAGCCGAGAAAAAACCTAAACTATCCAAACTAGCTGATGCCAGCAAACAGGAATGCAACTCAATCAAGCTCAATTACATAACAAAAACCAACACACCCGTAGTCTCGCAGCAACAATTAGGTCCAATCAAACAGATCGAAATGAGCCAATTTCTCAGCGACACACCCAGTGGTTGTAATTTAAGCACCAGCAGCTCCACAATAAGAGACATCGTGGCTGCCAACGAGAGCGGCTACGAGAGTTCGAAACAAAACAGCACCAACTCGATCAAGAATTTCTTCAAGAAAGGAGGCAGCTTACTGGACTTATTCAAAAACACCAAAAAGATGAAAAAATCTTCACTGAAAAAAGACAAATCGTCCGAATCCTCGCTCGCGCTAAATATGATCGAAGAGGATACGTCCGCAGCCTCGTATTCAAGCAGCGCGGAAACCAGCGTTAGCAAGACGGTGCTTTGGTTCAATTTCGGCAAGAAGAAGAACCAGAATCAGAATCAAAAACCGCCGTGCGCGATTTGTAAGCCGACTTGCGAAAAAGAGGATATCCTAGTTTGCAAGGGTACCAACACCTGTAAACTGCTCAAAAAGTGCCAGTGCATGGTCGATGTCGATAAACAGAAACAGGAATGCAAGAAATACGCGGAGAAAGTCCTCAAGGAGGCCGCGCTGAGGAAAGAAGGGTACCAGAAACAGTACAACGACTTCAAGGAAATCCCACTCGATGTATTAATGGGTAAAGCGAGGCAGAAACCTGCGAGGAGGCCCTGCAAGGAGTGCACTCGGATTAGAATTCAACCCCAGATTCCCGTTAAGGAAATTACACCAATTCCCTCGGTAGAATCAATAGTTGAAGAAACTAGTGACATTGCACAGAGATCAACAGATATGAGCTTAGATTACGAAAAAAGCTCCCCCACGTCAAAACGATCCACGCCTGAAATGCACGACTCAAAGGAGGAAGATGAAGAGGAGGAAGCTGAAGAGGAAGACAAACGACAGGATAACATACAATTGGGAAGTAAACATGGTCAACTCTCAGTACCCTCCCAAACATCCCTGCAAGAACGAAAACTAACAGACAAAGAAGTATTCGATCACATGCTCAAAAAATTCGAGCGAAAATCCGATATCGCCGAACGCCTCTCGAACGACGAAGAATTCTTCAACGAAGTCAAGTCAAAGGTCAGTAAAGAAAAATTCTCTGAGAAAAGTGATACGAGCCTCCGCAAAGCGGGCTCTACGATGGATAATAAATTCAAAGGACCCAGGTTTACCGACAAGTCGAGGACCAAGACCGGCCTGGATTGTACGGTTAACGCCGAAGATATTGGAACCTGTTTCGCTAGGGGTTTCAGGCCCGATAACATGATGCTGTCCGGTGATGCGTGTTTCAACTTGAATAAGCAGGATAAGATCAAAATGTCGCCGGAAATGTTGAAGAATACGGAGTCGATTATTGATTTTTCTGAGAGGGAGACGCCACTGGATTTTCTTCTAGCTTTGGGTTTCATGGTGGATGAGGCTAGTAACGCTTTGAAGGATGATGATATCAGGAGTAGGCTGTTGGCTGCAATTACAGAAGTAAGTGTACTCGTATTTTAACTTTTCTGCATAAAATCATGGGTTTGATATCCGGGGGTCCTACTCCCCTCCACCGTGCGTCTTTTAAAAACATCGAATTGCTTTTGTTAGAAAAAAAAAATCTTTTTGTCGTTTTAGTCGTGGCTAGTCCATCATGGACTCATATAGAATCAATGTGAACCGATTGCTAAGGGACGAGTTAAGTCATGAACTGGCCCTCCGTGGTTTGGCAATAGGGCGAACGGTAGTTGAAAATCGTAAGACTTTGCATAGTATGTTAAGGGCGAATCTCTCGCTGAAAAAAGAAGTGAAATTTGTATGTCGGCTCATAATATCTTACAATTACAATATTTTTAATACATTGCTGAAATTTTAACACGAGAAAGCCAAAGAATGTTGCTAGCCTTGTTATTATTTATTTTTCTCGAAAATAGTAGTTTAAATGGTGTAAAATAATTACAAAGATGTTCAATATGAAGCCTGTTTCCTTATATATTTTAACCGCATTTCAAATCCATTTTAACATTTTTAAATATTAGAATGGCTAGTGAAGAATTTTGTGATTAATATAGCGATTTATGTATAAAAATATACTTGTTCATTTCGTCGTATTTAATTAATTTAAAACACTAATTTTCATATTCGTCGTATTATCCGGCAGCCGCCTATTTCTCTGTTCCTTTTCTACCGCTCCAGCGCGCTCCTCTCTCTTCAGCCTCGTATCCGATTGCATTCGAGATTTGAGACGTGTTAGTTGACTCATGGTATTCTAAAGATAATAAACATTTTTTACGGATTCTGGAGATAAGTGGAGGACTTCATTCAAAAGTGTAATTCCTATTAAAATTACTATTGGGAAAATTGCATATATTTAAAAATGCAAATTGTAATAATTCCACAATTCACGTTTTTTATTTCTCAAAAATTATAATCAATGGTAGTGTGTATGTTCTATCGTGTTTCGATCTTCTTAGATCTCATCAGTACGGTATATCCAATAAACGGAAATCGCAAACACGCGCTTTTTAAGAAATTACTAAACTATTTATTATAATAATTTTAAAAAAAGCAGATTTTATAACAGGAATGTTAAAATAAGTGATATCCCCATGGCGAGCCTCGAATTTCAAACACATGTTTATGACAGCATTATAATAAAAGAAACTGTTTAAATATTATGTACACGAAATAAAATTCTAAGACTATTCTACACTAAAAGAAACTATTTAAATATTATGTACACGTAATAAAAATCCAAGATTTTATTGACACTAACAGACAATGCAACCAATAAAAACTTAATCTAATTCAATGTTCTTGGCGGGTTTCTAATGTCTAAATCTCGTGTAAATCTGGGGTCAATTATTTCGGGTAATAAACACTTTATGTAGAATATTTCAAGGTTTTTCTGCATTTTTGTTGCCCAAAATTGTTCATCGCGCGAAATTTTTTCCACTGACATTCCCAAAGGTGTCCATATCACAAAATAACAATATTGTCTTTTCGTTATGTGTAACTGACCCTGTACTTGGTAATGGTATTTATGGTTACGTTTTAAAGTCAATTGTCCATTGTTTAATGTGGTAAATTTAATTTTACCATTTTTATGCGCATCTTCTGGTGTCAATTTTGCGGCCGAAAATGGACACTTCACTTCGACTATGTCATTATTTCCTATTAACCCATCTGGGTATGGACACTCTTCACAAATTATCAAGCCACAATTGTTAACGGTTAATTGTAAACTTGACTCAAACTTTTTTATAGCAATTTTTTCATGGTCCCTACCCCCCTTAGTTGCTGTATTACCATGAAAATTACTATACAAAATAGATTTTACAATATTTTTGCAAGAAGTTGTCGGACGTAGTTTGCAAATATCACCAAAATTGGAAGCAGTTATTCGTTTCGATCGTTCTTTGTGCCATAAATCGCATTTGAACTGTCCTCTTGTTTCCAGTTCAATTTGGCTGATGTCGTCAAAGCTTAAGCCTGGTTTACACGGGTATAGTAATCAGTAGAGTAGAGTAGTTAGTAGAGTAACTCTACCAGTAGAAACCCCCACAAACTGTGCGGGTAGAGTAGAGTAGCGAGTAGCTGGTAAAGTAGAGTACTATACCGCGTGCAGTAAAGTGGACTCTACTCTACTTACCCGCACCACAACTCTCACTCTACTAGCCTCTCTACTCTACCCGTGTAAACATGTTCGGATACGTACAACAGCAAGTATCAAGTAGAGTAGAGTTTAGTTGCAGTGTACAAGTTGTTGCGCAATAATTTTATTTTAAAAATGGTTAAGTTCTCGGAGGATGAAACAATTAAACTTGTTGATTTATTTGTTGAACAAGAGTGTCTGTGGAATTTACGCAATATACACTATAGAAACAAGGACATGAGGCTGGCCGCGGAAAAAGAAATCATCAGCTTCTGTAGCTGTTCCCAGAAAGTTCAATGTAACTTGTAGTTTGACCTCAGCTTTTATAGCATCTCTCATCGTCGTATTTTCGCGTTGAATTTTGTCTTTCACCATGCTCAACAGCTGTTCAAAATTTTCTGGTGTCATTCTGAGACACCGTTTATATTCTAACTGATCCTCTAAGGCTAACTCTTTTAGTAGAAGCGATGTTGCTCCGAGTGAATCTCTTCTTTTGAGCCATTCTCTCACCCACACTCTTTCTTCTCTTTTTATCTCCTCATCAATCGCTTCCGCAAACTCCCTAACCAGAGCTGTTAAAACTCTAGGCAAATAATTGTGCTTCAATTTCTTAAACACCATTTCACTGCATATAGTATAGAACTACTGTACTCTACTCTACTATGTGTAAACGAACAAAAATCAAAAGTGGTAGAGTAGCTAGTAGAGTTCACTCCACTAACTACTCTACTCTCCTGTTTACTATACCCGTGTAAACCAGGCTTTACTTTTATATTCTTCATAAAATCTCTCTCTTGCTCCTGTTAAATATTTTGTGGCATATCATTTTCGGCCATTTGTCCGTAATCCTTATCAGCTGGAGCAGCTGGTGATTTCTTTTGTTTTTTTGCGAAGGGCTTTTTTCTATTTTTTGCAAGATTTTGCCGTTTGTTCAGTGAGTTTATATATTTCCTTTTATGGTGACCTGGACATCTTGTTGAGAAAGCATTATGGATTAAAGTATGATAATTACTTCTTACGTTATATGATATTGCCGCCGCTTCACATCTTGTCGTATACGATCGCCCTCTTGCAAAATTAACTCTTTTTCCGCCAATGAATTTGCAATCTATGGAATTGTATAATTCTGCAGGATTATTGGTTACATTAACAATTAAGCTTTCGGTATTGTGTATAAGACGGTAACGGTATGCCATTATATCCTCGTATAGACCGCATTCTTTCATTGCTGTTATTTTGTTTACTTCTATCACTATCTTTTGGCCCCTTACAAAAATAGCTTGCACATTTATTGTGATCACCAAAGACGTGATTAATTGAATTGGATATATCTTGTTCCAATCCAATTATTTTTTCATGTTCTGGAACCAATTCTTTCGAACGATATGCTACCGCTTTTTGTATTGATATCCGAAGCCTCAAAATGCTTGTTTTCAGAAGTTTTCGCACGAACGGACTAACAAACTTATTACAAGAACTCATCCTTTTTCGAGTTAACTCCCTAAGTTTATTGCAATAATTGCGCAACAAGTGATTTTTGCATTCAATTTTTTTTATTGTAAATGCTGTCCCGTAGGGTCGAATTTCTAATAATTTATTATAGATGCTGCTGTCTCCGTCACCGATTCATTTATTAAATTTAACACCATGCAAATCCATGCTGCTTTTAAAACCTTCGACTATAATACTACTTTCCATTGAAGTAGATGTACCCGACCAGTTTTTGAAACATGCGTGGCTTTTGGGTGACCCTTCCTTATTTTCGTTTTCTGCCCTTGCGCAAATGGTGCAATATTTATTTTTTATTCCTAAAAATAATAACTTTCCTGTCCTAGCACCAATTATACAGGCAACTCCTGAAGCCGCATCATAATTTGTTTTATATGATCTTTTTGACCATGCACCATCTGCGATAACAGCAATGAG
This sequence comes from Ocypus olens, assembly GCA_910593695.2. Classification (NCBI taxonomy): domain Eukaryota; kingdom Metazoa; phylum Arthropoda; class Insecta; order Coleoptera; family Staphylinidae; genus Ocypus; species Ocypus olens. The sequence continues at coordinate 12,183,044 of OU343053.1, read as the reverse complement.
AGGATTTCCGCCGCTATCAACAAGACCTTCTTCTGCAGCCAATTTGGCTTCCTCTTTTCCTGCTTCCTTCATGACTTTCCATGCAAAGTCATGCATGACATCTGATATGGAATTGTGAATCGATTTAAACTTGTTGTATGGCATCGTTGGCATATCCATCGTAGCGAGTTGTTCAGATAACTGTGTATACCCTATTCCCGTAGATACTGCTCCCAAAACGGATGCTTTGTTTACATCCATGCTGTTGTCGGGATCATCACTTCTGAAATTTTCAAATATTCCACACATCACACACTGCATTACGAAGGTACTTCGTAGACCGTACTGCTTCTCATGGACAAATTTCATATCAGGTATAGAGCAGTCAAACAGATGATGACGTTTACCCGAAAAAACCTGATTGAAAAAGTAACCGATATCAACGTATCTTCTTCCAGTAGGAAAAGAATTAGTTACTTATTCATTTTCATTATCTTTTTCAACTGGAGAAGAATATTCATCCTGATTTTCAACATTATTTATGTCATCCTGAATTTGAATGGTATCCGTTTCTTCGTTGGTCTGTGGCGCTTCTGAGGAGCCGCTAAAAATGTCCAGAGTAGGCGGCATGGCCCTTGGGTTTATTGCGGTCGGTAATAATCACCAGACGGTTGTAAAAATGTCAAACTTGCGGGCACGTGCCCACCGGATCGAATTTTAAATTTTTGGCCCAAGCAGGTAGTGAGCCCTGTTTTCGGATGTATTATAATAAGCCGTGCATTCATGTCTAACTGGTTGATCACCCCAAGATGAAGATGAAATAATTAAGAAATAGAATACTTTTCCTTTTAATGATCGGTAATATTTGACGCATTAGGGAGATTATAGATGAAAATTAAATTGTCCTTATTTTAAGCCAATAAAGGTATGGTACATAACTCGAGTTATAAAGTAATTAGGCACTAGTGAAACTGTTAATTATTAATAAATTTGCAGGGTGCTGTAAAAATTCGTTTCATATTAATTTTAATTTTTTGCTCTCGAGTGCTCGTCATTGATAAAAATACATTTTCAAAAATTCGTAACTCGTCTGAAAATTGCTGCAGATTCAAAAGCCAAAATTATTTTGAAAGGTCGACTTGTGAAGTGAATTGAATTTTTGTAGTATTTTTTATGTAGTTATTTTTCATATTAATGTTGCATTCGAAATTGCGACATTGAAAAAAATACATTTCCAAAAATTCATAACTCGACTAAAAATTGCTGCATATTCAAAAACCAACATTATTTTGAAAGGTCAACGTCGTGTAGAGTGATTTGAATTTTTGTAGAATTTTTTCCCGCGATTCATATTAATTTTTAATTTTTGCGCTCGAGAGTTCGACATTGAAGAAAATACATTTTCAGAAATTCATAACTCGACTGAAAATTGCTGCACATTCAAAAACCAAAATTATGTTAAAAGATCGATGGCTTGTGAAGTAATCTGAATTTTTGTAAGATTTTATCCTTCTGTTTTATATAAATTTTTAATTTTTTACGAGTGTTCGTTATTGAAAAAAATACATTTTCAAAAAGATTAAGATTACTTTATTTCTTAGAAATGTATATTTCAGTTATTTTGTATTTTTCAAGGGTGATGTCCCGCTAATAAATGTATTAATATTATTATTAATTCGAGTAAGAAAAATTTGCATGTTGGGATTAGAATAATTTTACAAGCTTTATTACTCGTGGAATTATCTTCAAAATATTTCCAAAACTGCTTAGAAATAATTCATTTTTTACATACTAGATAATTATTTTGATATTTTTAAGCTATAAACAATATGGCGACAGTCGAAACTTGAATATGCGGAAGCGAAATTAAATCTTGAAATAAAGAAAATTCTAAAAATATGATAAAAACACTTTTACTTTGTTGGTATAACACGGATTTTTATTGTTGACTATAGTTTCGGCAACTCAACTTGCCATTATCAAAACATAAAGTAAAAGTGTTTTTATTATATTTACAACATGTATAACAAAGTAGACGCCTCCACCATAAACAATAAATGCTAACAAAATTATCGCTTTTGGAATTATTTTCAAAATTTCCAAAACTACTTAGTAATGATACATTTTTAATACATTAGGAAACAATTGATAAAATTTTTAGCTAGAAATAAAACGGCGACTTTTGAAACTTGAATTCGAGAAAGCGAAATTTACATCTGGGGATTATAAATATAGTAAAAACATTATCAATCGTGGAATTTTCTTAAAAATTTCTAAAACTAATTAAAAAATAATACATTTTTGACATTCTAGAAAACAATTCATATTTTTAAGTTAGAAACAAAATGGAGACATTCGAAACTTGAATTCGAGAAAGCGAAATTTGCATCTAAGGATTTTAAAATTTCTAAAAACATTATCACTCGTACAATTGACTTCAAATTGACCACTTAGATATAGTAGACATACTAGAAAGCAATTGACATTTCTAAGCTAGAAACAGACTGGCGACATTCTCAACTGGGTCAATCCAAGTGAATAAAAATTAAGTTCATTGCTTGACCATTTTTAAATATTTTGATTTTTTTATATGCGATTACCCTATAATTGAGTTTAAAAGTTAAAAAAAAATACCTTGCACCGTTACTATATTTGTAAGCGCACGACGTGTTTTCAAGTTAATTCATTTTCATCAGCGTTAATTTGAATATCTCTGCACTATGTTAAGTTACAACATTGCAAATGACATGATTGTTTTTAGAAAAGTCTCCTTTACAACAATGTTTATTACCCAAAAGATCCAAAATTTAAAAATAACCAGTAAAATGGAAGTTTGGTATTGAAAATTTAGAAAATCCACTTTAGACCCAAAAATAACAACCAAAATTTATTATAGTGTATTTTTTTCTCTAGCTAGATATCATAAACTACTAGCTTTATATAGAGCAAGAACCCTGACAAATTTATAATTGTTTGAAATTTGAAAATCTTTATTTTTTGTAAAGTTCGGGGCTAGTTAGTGTTCTTGCTCTATATAAGGCTAGTAGTTTATATCTAACTGGAGAAAAAAAAATTCACAAAAATACTGAAATGAACATAAATATAATTTCATTGATCCATGTTACACTTAAAAGTAAAAATTCATAATTGCCGTTTAGATTGAAAAAGTACCTGTAATGTATTAAATATGAGTTAGTTTTATTCAGGGTACGTTAGTTTGGAACGGATATTGAGTTGTGTTGCATTCATTTAAACGAATTCCTTTTAAAATTTAAAGGGAAGGTCGAACGCAGGTACTAGGGGTGAAGAATTGGAACATCTGGCATATCTTTTTGGAAGCATGTCCAGACCTCGTCTCTAGCAGGCAGAAAAGGTTCGATTATGGTCATAAATTACAATTTCTACACCATTACGTAGAGAATAGAATCCCTAATCGTCGGTAGTAAACAACCCGCAAATTGTACCCCTTGATCCCGCCGCTCTGGCCAAATTACTATGGTCGCAATTTATGGTGTACTGTAAAGAAATCCGAGCAGTGAGAACTCATTGACGCTACCCCAATAAACCACGAGTCGGTCGATGCAGTCGGCCAGAAGAATAAAGTAAAAATATTCCGGTGCTAAATTAATCCAGATTTCTTAATTTCAAAGCTATTTTTTAGCAAAACTAGGTAACGCACAACTTTCGTTTTGGTGTCAATCGAAAGGTATTAAAGACGGCTTTTTATTTTTGCATGGCCATTTTAATATCTCTTCTACTTTAGCTGTAATTCCCAAACAAGTAAAAATAAGTGAAACAAGCCGTGTTTTGTAATGTTTAATTAACGGTAGCTTCCAATATAATGCACACACATTGATAAACATGCAAAACTAAAAAGATAAATGTGCAAGGAATGTTCAGTCCAAATCTGAATGCAATTGCTTTAATAGTTTCGGCAAAAAATAGCTTTTAGTTAACATTGAAATCCCTATACCGTTCTCACTGATCAACGCTCTTAAGGACGGAACGTAACTGGGTGTTACGGGAGTGCGATTTCGTTTAAATTCAGAATAGATCACAGAGATACCTCCAAGTAACTTCCGACTAACTCATGAGCACAAAAATACTTAACGGTAGTAAAACCACTTACCTTTGATTTGAGGGCGTTGATGCTCCTTTTCGCTGGAGCTTTTGCTTCGGTGCTCCCTTGGTTCGAACGTTACACACACTGATTCTAATTTTTGAAACACTGACTCTAATTTTTGCGGCCAAAGAAAGGTATTTAGGTGTTTAACATATGAGTTATGAGAGGTCTCGAATTTAACAAATGCTGCTCTTTTCCAAGCACTCGGAAACAATCCACGTGTTAAGCAGGCATTTATAATGTGCAACAAATACGGTATTATGTGGGCGCAGCAGAGTTGAATCATACGTGAAGATAAATTGTCCCACCCCACCGCATTTGTTGTTATTGATTTAACGGTTTTATAAATTGTAACCTCGTCAACGGTCTGAAAACTAAATATAATATCTGGATTAGCTATATTCATTGCCGACCATTTCCGGTATCCGACTCATTATCACCATCATCACCTGTCGTAGATATTTCATTTGTAAAATGGTTACTTATTGCTTCCACGTCCTTCAGCGCCTATATTTAAGTTTTTAGAGTGAATATCATACTGCCGCAGTTTTTTCCAGAGTAATTTATTTTTACAGTTTCTAAATTAGTTAGTTAAGATAAGCTTTCTTTTCATTTTTTATCGCTTGGGTGATATATTCATATTCATGAAAATGTACTTGGTTATTTGTCTTTTTGTATTTTCTAAGAGATTTGTCACGTAAAGACATCATAAATTTAATATTATCTGTGATCTGTTACCGGCGTGTCATTTTGACACGTCGTAACACGTTTAATTTTTAATCTACGATTCAATATTCTTCAATTTAACATCGGACCTCATTGCATGTCATTTCATTTGATATTTTAAGAAAAACAATTAAACTCTCACTTAATTCAAAAACCCGTTAAGTTCGTAAAGAAATGTTAACCTATTTGTATTTTCAAATATAGGGTCATAAAACAATAAACCGTCGGCGTATTTTCGGGAAAGTAATAAATCTTTTCGGCTTACCAAAATCTCCGAAGTTCAGCTGAAGCAGATTAACAAAGTTCCCCAAGTTCAGCTGGACAAGATTAGAATTTCTCAAAATTTTGCAAACGTGAGAATTGCAAAGGGACCCGGCTTAAAGACGACAAAGGAAAGATTATTACCGCCCGGTGTCCCAGTCCCGAAAATACGCCGACCCTAATTAAGGTATCATAAACATTTCGTTAGTCGTACAGTTTAACCAAAACATTTTTTTTTCGTTCTTCAAACTAATTTAATTAATTCTTTAATTGGGAGAATACGTGTGTACATATGTAAATGATTTAACTATGATTTTAATTCACAACTTTAAACCTAAATGTGTTTTTGCAGTTGTGTATGTCTTCACGCTATTTACCATGAATCGTGACGTTAATCAAGATATCTGTATATATAATGATATATTAATTTCTCATATTTATAGGTTTAGACAAACAATTATTTTTATTTCAAATAATTAATTTTAAGTAGTAAAAGGACACATAACCATCGATCGGCAGTCTACCAAAGCACAATCACCAACCTAATTATACGTGGTCTAAAAAAATTTATAATAATTTCGAACCTATTTTTATAAATTGCAAAAACGTAGACATGTCACTCTCATTTCCGCTGTTGCTCAACTGACGCTGAACCAATCATCGTCGAGCATTAGATCAGCCAATGGGGATTGACAGTAATCACCGACGCTAGGGGGTGACCAATGGGTTGGGAGAATCAGCATCCCTACCACGGCTCTTAGCCAATGAGATAAGGGTGAAGATACCCTCCCAGGGCTCTGCTACCCCCAACTCATCCCCTGGAAAATTTGCTAACTATAAAATAGCTCGACAGCCAGCAAATAAGTCAGTGAGAATCGCGTTCAAACAACATTTAGATCTACGTACAAAAGTGTCCAGAGTTGTGTTCTGGTGGTGGCCCGATCAACGGTAAATTTCTATCATTACTCATTTAGAATTTATGAGATTGTCAATTGTTTGTTTAAACATTATTTGCTTGTCAAAATAATTTTTAATTAATTTAATGTTATAAGCCATGTAAATTTGTTTTTTTTGTTTGTTTGTATTTGTTGTAATTATTTGTGATCTATATTTTTTTTTTTTTGTGTTAAATATACTTGTTCATTTTTCATTGGCATTTTAAACATTTACAAAACGAATCTCATAAATCCTTATAAAGTGAAAAAGTGCGTCGAGACACGAAGTTCCAAAACGGTGAGTCTACAATGATTTTTTTTTTCTGAGCTAACGGAACGTGACAGGGTTCTGACCGGAAGTGGCTAAATAAAATTTGATTATTTGATCATTTAACTAAATGAAATAAGAATTTTGTTGTTAAAAAATACACATACAGCCACCCCCAGTCAAGCGCCCCGTTACAGATCCACGGAGCATATGGTTTGGTAAACTTAAATATAACATAGGGGGCATGAAAATCGAAAATAGATGTAACATCCGTTGAAAAAATTTATTTTAACGTCTATGTCATCAATGATTCGTTATTGAATCAGTTAATGTTAGTAAAAAGTGATTCGTTATAAAATCGCTCTCCTTTTATAAAATTACCTTCATCATCAATCAATTTTTCAATAGCGGTTACTGTTATAATATCATAACAATGGTTACAATGTAAGGCATCCAAAAATTGAATGCAAAATAGCAAACAAAATTAATACTAAAAAGTGTCGTTAGCAAACAAAATTAAATTGATCCTTCTCGCGAAATTCTTCACCACTTTTTCCGTTGTAGGCTCGCGTGTGGATTAACAAGATAACAACCACCCAAGGAACTCTTTTGTATTTGGTAGCTTATAAGGCGCGTCCAGAGACCATGCGGTACTTTCTTCAGCTGGTTGAAGCAATTATCAACAAGAGGATAAGCAATGCTATCAAGTTGGACGGATTCCTTCGAGTGCTGGAGCAAGTTGAGGATGGAAGGATACAAATGATCAGTATTTTGGGCGAAGATAAGGTAATGGTTTTGAATTAGTGTGCGAGGCTAAAGAAGAAATAAGTAAAATGATTAGATTTTGATTTTTTTTTCATTAAGGGATTACAATTTATCAAATACAAGCAAGTAAGTTAGTAAACGGAAATTTGATCTTTAATTGTTTGCAGTATGTTTACCGTGTCTAAATACTTCCGGTGATGTTGGTACCAGCATAATCCTTTATGTGAAATTGTTTTTCGCCGGATTCCCCGTATCGATGAAATTAAATTAATACGTAGAAAAACCGAAATTCGACCTTCATTTATTTTTCGGATTTTTGAAGGTAATTTTTGTATAGATGATCGGATTTGAAAAATTCAGTTGTAGTTAAGATTAAAATTCATATATTTAAATTAGAGAACACAGCTTAAATACTATGTGGATGCTTGGTGGGGCAAATTATAATCTACAAGACACGTTTTTCGTTTTTCAGTTTGAAGACGAAGAGAACGAAGAAAAGATAGTTAAGAAACAATTGAAGAACTTGTTTACGAACGTGTATTCGATCGCCGAACAGGAAGCTATGCAACTGAGGAGAGAACTCTACTCGGACCAAGTGGCACTGTTGCGGATGTTGGTAGCGAAATACAGGGCGGGACTTCAACCACATTTGGAACTAATTGCGAGGTACATTGGGCAGGGATTATTGGATAGTGAGGTCCAATTGGAAGGTAAGATCAGTTAAATTTTAGATTTGTTCATTAAATGTTTATCGGTTTGTTTATTTTAGCCGCTATGATATTCTTGTCTCGTTTGGACACCGCCGACGTGAAATTGAAAGAGTTTGAAAATTATTGTGGCATACAATGTGAAAAAAAGTGATACGTCTATATATTGTGTTTGTACTCATGTTTTGTGTATTTTAACGTAAATAAATATCTATATTTCGGAATATATACTGGCTGTGTTTACTTTGCGCAAGATCTTGAAATATAAATTCTTTAAAATCTTTGATTCATTAACAGCGACTCTTTCAAAATCTGATCCTCGTTTTCAACAGGGGTGTGGAGTCGGAGTCGGAGTCGGGAGAGGTGGAGTCGGTGAATATTTTGAGTCGGAGCCGGAGTCTGAAGGCTGCAAATTTGAGAGGTTGGAGTCGGAGTCGGAGTCGGAACAAAAAAAATCAGGAATCGGAGTCGGAGTTGGAGTCAAAACAAAAAAAATAAGGAGTCGGAGTCGGAGTCGCTACATTTTTGTCACAACTCCACACCCCTGATTACAAGTTAGAAGATTCAATTATCGAAGTGCTCACACGAAAAGCGAAAATAAAAATATTCAGAAATTCGACGATGCAAATACAGAGTGGCCGAAAAGTCGCTTTACCGAAAATAATACAATATGAAATATGTAACCGTTTATTGTTTATATGACAATAGATGTTCAAATTGTTCACCATTTTGTTCAATACATGCAGTACAACGTTTTAAAACTGAATTACAGTTTGCTGAACATAATTGTCTCTGTGTGGACATCTCCTGGAACGCGCGTTCAATGCTTTCTTTTAACTCGTCTAAGGTATTTGGCTTATGCGCAAACACTTCATTTTTTTATTATACCCCACATAGAAAAATCACAAGATGTTCACATGACCTCGGAGGCCAGTCAACTGTTCCACGTCATCCGATCCATTCGTCAAAATTATCGGTTAAAAACTGTCTTACGTCGACACCGTAGTGTGGCGGTGCGCCGTCTTGCTGCCAGATAAAAGACACATTGGCATACAATGGATAATTTGCTGGTATTCTGGTAGCACCACGTCTTGTAACATCTCAAGGTACTTGTTAGCTGATACCGTACCCTCAAAAAATAGGGTCCTACAATCCCTCCACTCCAAATTCCTGCCCACACCGTAACACCTGGAAGATTCAACTCTTTTTCAATAATGGCGTGAGGATTAGTGTCCCATTTAACTTGAGCGAAGCTTCATTTGTCTATAAAATCCGATCAGCAAAGTTACGTTCCGCGGCACACCGTATTGAAAACCATTCCGCAAATTCCACTCGTCGGTCAAAATCATCTTCGTGTAGAGCATGCAGAAGTTTTGGGCGATAGCATAGCACTTTCAATTGTTTCAAAATGTCTTGAAGACTTGACCGCGGTATATCCAGTGCGAAAGCCCGCTGTCTTGTAGATAATGTGGGGGTTTCAACAACACTTTCTGCAACTACCTGTAGATTCGCGTCTGAACGAGACGTGCGGGGACGACCACTTCGGGGTAAATCAGCCACAGTACCAGTCGTTTCAAACGGTGCTTCCCCTTGTTTTTTTATATGATACGCAAAATGAATGTTGATTGTTATTCTAATACGTCGTCGTTAACCTCGGAGTTGGAGTCGGAGCCGGAGCTGGAGCCGGAGTCGGAGCCAGAGTCGAAGTCGTAACCGGAGTCGGAGTTGGAATAAAAATATTGAGGAATCGGAGCCGGAGTCGGAGTCGGAGTCGAAACAAAAAAAAATGGAGTCATTTTGCCACCTTGAGCTACACCGGAACAACTTTATTTTGTATTATTTTTTTATTGGGTAATAGAAGAGTTCTAACATTATTACAAACAGGGCCGCGTCAAGGTATGTTGCCGCCGGGGTGCGACGCAAATATTGGCGCCCCCTTTCAATGCGAAGAGGGCGGTAGCAGTGGCGGCTCGTGAATGTTCGGCGGTGAGGAGCGATTTTTTTCGAGCGCCGACTTTAAATAAGAAGCAAATTGTAAAAATCAATAAGATTTGGTGGGCGTCAAGCTAAGAGTGCTCTTAGCATCGAAGCTTCGGGCTAATGACCGGTGCCTCTTAAGGCCTGCCTCCCCCCAAGACCTGCCGCCGGGTGCTGGGCACCCCTAACACCTCCGCTTGGCGCGGCCCTGATTACAAAATACACACATAAGTATATATCAAAATATAATTAAATTATATATAAATTAGAGAATTCTCATCAATATAATACTAATAATTACAAATCTTCAATATTCCATGGAATAAAAGTACCTGGCTCTGGCAATGTAATCTAGAAAAGAATAAAATTAAGTTACACATCAAATAAAGCTCGTGTTCAAATGAAAAGGTACGAAACGACACTTTGGGTATAAATGAAGACTTTTTTTCATCCACCCTACAGCCTGTACATGTCGCCCTGTGATTTCCATGGTTTGGTCCCCTGAAAAACATCTAAAAGGGAAGCGCTACGACTCGGACGACGAACTTAAGGATGCTGTGCAGGACTCTGTCTCGTCACGGCCACAGAAACTTTGAGAACAAGGAATCTGTGGGGGTTGCGTTGCGTAGTTCGTTAGATCCAAGAGAATTCGATGTGGTCGTAACAGTTTATTTACACAATACGAATATATACAGGTACAGATAATTAAGGTTAGCGCGGTGTCGGTATCGCAACGCGGATTCCGCGGGCGCTGCCGTGGACTGAAAATCGGCGCGGGTCCTGTGGGTGCACGGTCGTCGAGTTCACTCTGGTGTACAGGACCTCGGTCAGGTTCAGTCGTTGTGGTGTCCTATACGTGGGGGTCCTCGTCGGCGATGGTGGCAGCGGTGACACGGGCTTTGGGATGGCGTGCGTCCTTGCTGGTCCTCGGGTTCGCTCTGGGCCTCGCCTCCGTGGTGTCGATGGGATTGGTGATAATAGCCTCGAGTGGTCCACGCAGTAGCGTCGTACTCTTCTACTGACGTGGCGTCGACTCCGGCGTGATGTGCTCAGGGTCTGATGCTGCCAGACCGGAAGGCGTAGCATCGGATGCCGTGGGGAGCTTGTCGTAGCGTGCCTTGGTGAACTTGCTTTGATTCACGTGCCTTGGTGAGCTCGTCTGTTTAGATACGTGCCTTTGTGAGCTCACTTGTCAAATTGTCTTACCGACTGTACTGACTATTCGATTGCAGTGCGCTGATCGAAGTGACAAGATGAGGGGGCACATAACCTATTTAAGTGGGTCGTGCGGCCACAACCGTCGTGCGAGCGTAGGGCGCGTCCTCTGTTCAGGTTGCGGGCGGCCCTTTTCCTTTGGTGGGGGATCGTGCGTAGCGAGTGCCGCTGGTGGTGAGTCACCCTAGTGGCGAGCGTCTCTTGCGCGCCCGGGCGCGGATCGCCACATACCCCCTTCCTTGTGATGGAGTCACTCTACGAAACGCACCGCGGGTTTGCTGATTCGCCTGGAACGCGTGATCATAGGTGGTTTCGTGGTCTGTTTTGCGATGACGGTTCGCTCGGTCGGGTCATCATGAGTTTGTTCCGTGAATGCTGGTTTGATTCGCTCTGTTGAGACTGTCGTAGTTTGTCCATACCGGTCGATCTTGATGCTGTTCTTTATTCTTTTAATCACTCGGAATGGTCCTTCGTAGGGGGGCTGCAAAGTTTTTCGCATCACGTCCATCCGTAAGAAAACGTGTGAAGCCGTCACTAGGCGTTTGAGAACGAAGGGCTTCGATTTGTTGTGTTGAGTCGTTTGCACGGGTTTGATTGTTCTGAACGCGCGTTGTAACTGGGTAGCGTAATTTTCGGCTTCGATTGACTTTTGGCCTCTTTGGTTGGTTAGCATTTCTTTTGGGAGTCGCAGTGTTTGACCGTACGCTATCTTCGCTGATGTGGTTTTGATTTGGCATACGGAAGGCTTGGAAGGACTATAGTCCTTCCAAGCCGTCCGTATCCCTAGCAGGACGATCGGTAGTGCCTCTGTCCATCGGATGTCGGTGTGGCACATTAATGCAGCCTTCAGGTGTCTGTGGAATCGCTCTACTAGACCGTTTGCCTGTGGATGATATGCCGTGGTGCGGTGTCTCGTAAATCCTGTGGTTTCTTCAAGTTTTTTAAACAACTGGGATTCGAACTGGCGTCCTTGGTCTGTCGTGACTCTTGCTGGTGTGCCGAACCTGGCTATCCAATGCGTCGTGAATTGTCGGGCGACTGTTTCCGCTTCGATGTTGGCCATTGGGATCGCATCTGGCCATCGTGAGAATCAGTCGATGCACGTTAGCAGGTATTTCTTCCCTTCTGCTTAGGGCAGTGGTCCCACTATGTCGATGTGTACATATTCGAATTTCGCTGATGGTAGCCTAAATTCTCCTGCTGTCGGGGCGTTATGTCGGGTAATTTTAGATCGTTGGCAGACTGTGTATTGCCTGCTCCAACGTTTACAATCTTTTAGTACGCCGGGCCATACGAATTTCTGTTGGCACCAGAGTGTGACAGTTGATGTTGGCTGTTGAATGCTGCCTGTCTGTAGTCGCGTGTGATGTATGGTCGGGCTGTGTCGGTTGTCGTGTCGCAGAAAATTTCGCAGTTATATTCTGTGGTGGGAAGAGTTTTTTTTAGCTGTAGGCTGGATTTTGTGTCGTTCAGGATTCGTTGCAGTTCTAGGTCGGACCGCTGGTTGGCTCCTAGGGCTGCAAAGTCTATCCCTGCATCGATGCGCTCAATCCTGCTACGATGTTCTCTTTCCCCTTGATATGTTGGATATCGGTGGAAAATTGGCCGATGTAGTCGAGATATCGGAATTGTCTCGGCGAGCACTTCTCAGGCTTCTGTGCGAAAGCAAACGTGATCGGTTTGTGATCTGTGAATATCGTGAATGTTCGTCCCTCCAGGAGGTGCTGATATTGTCTTATAGTGGCGTACATTGCAAGAAGGTCTCGGTCGTACGCTGCGTACTTCTGTTCAGCTGGTGATAACTTCCGTGACATGAAAGCTAGTGGTTTCCACTCTCCCTGTTGCATTTGTTGTATGACGCCTCCTAGGGCGTACTCTGAGGCGTCGGTCATGACTGCTAGGGGTGCGTTGGGCTTTGGATGCGCCAATAGTGCTGCCTCTGCGATTTGCTGCTTGCATCGCACGAACGCGGCTCGTGCGTCATTTGTTCACTCGACGGGTTGGTTGCCTTTCTTCTTGCCTTTCAACAGGTCATTCAGCGGGGCTTGTACGCTAGCAGCGTTGGGAATGAACCTTCTATAGTAGTTGATCATTCCGAGCATTTGTCTTAGTCTCTTCGCTGTTTCGTGTAGCTGCAGGTTCTCGATGGTCACTACCTTGTCGGTGAGCGGTGTGGTTTCTTCTCCGGATATCATGTATCCTAGAAAAGCTATCCTGGATGCTCCAAATTCACACTTGGCTGGGTTGATTACTATTTCGTTGTTTCGTAGTAAATTCCAGGTCTCGCAGGATTCCGTCCATGAACCGTTGGAATGTCTGCGCTGCGTTGCGTAGACCAAACGTCATAAATGGAAATTCGAATAGTCCGAATGGCGAGGTGATTGCTGTTTTTGTAATGTCGTCCTCTGCTACGGGTATTTAATGCGTTCAGTGCTCGGTAATCGCCGCACGGTCTCCATTCTGCGTTATTCTGCGTTTTTTTTTCGACACTAGGTGAAGTGGCGAGGACCATGGGCTTTTCGATGGTCTCTCCATCCAGATTTCACACATTGTCTTAAATTCGCTTTTCGCTATTCGTAGATCGCCGGGTGCGAGTCGCCGTGGTCTGCTGGATACTTTTTGGCCTGGCGTTGTGTGGAATGGGGTGTACTGTTCCACGTCGTGTGGTTGCTGGTAACCCGGCTGGTTTGCAGATCTCAGGGAATTCGCTCAGGATTTGGTGGTATTTTTTACTGTTGTTGATCGTGGTCGTCGGATGTCGGGTAGTAGCTCGTAGTGAGCTAGGAAATCGGCCCCTATTATCGCTTTTTGTACATCCGCAATCACAAACCGCCATGGGAAATTCCTCCTTAAACTTAAATCCAAGTTCAAGCTTACTGTACCGTACGTGTTTATCACAGTTCCATTCGCTGCGTAAATTTTGTACGCGGCAGCATGGCTGGTTCGCTTTACGAGTTTCCGTGGGAAAACGCAGACGTCTGCTCCTGTGTCGATCAAGAATTGGACTCGCGTTTGTCGATCGGTGACGTATAGACGGCGGGAGGTGTTAATCGTGTGGTCAGTCGCCGCTACTGACTGCCTTGGTCGTTTCCCTGCTTTCAATATTTGCACGTGGGTCGGCAGTTTCGCGCTTCGTTGCCAAACTTGTGGTGGAACCAGCACGTCTCATATTCGCGGGTCTTTGCACGGGTTCTGCCTTGGCTCTGGCTCCTGCTTTGTGACTGGTCGCGTCTTTGTGGTCGTCTAAAGTTCTGCTTTTCTTGTTGCTGTTGAAGCTGCGTCTTCAATTGTCCGATCTCCGCTACGAGGTTCTTTAGCGTGTCGTCGTACGTGTGCGTGGCCTCGTTTACCGTTTGGACTGCTGTGTTCGCCATGGCGTCTACCCGTTCTGCCACTTCTTCCAGTGTTGCCTTAGTTTGTGTCGCGAGTATGGCTTGCATGTGGTTTGGGAGTCGTCGCAGTAGCGTCTGATGCTGCCGGACCGGAAGGCTTAGCATCGGATGCCATGGGGAGCTTGTCGTAGCGTACCTTGGTGAGCTTGCTTTGATTCACGTGCCTTGGTGAGCTTGTTTGTTTAGATACATGCCTTGGTGAGCTCGCTTGTCAGACTATCTTACCGACCGTACTGACTGTTCGATTGCAGTGCGCTGATCGAAGTGACGAGATGAGGGGACACATACCCTATTTAAGTGGGTCGTTTTAAAGGGCGCGGCCTCTTTTCAGGCTGCGGGCGGCCCTTTTCCTTTGGTGGGGGATCGTGCGTAGCGAGTGCCGTTTGTGGTGAGTCACCCTAGTGGCGAGCGGCATTCGCGCGCCCGGGCGCGGATCGCCCCAGAATCCTTCGGCTCGTTGTACTAGCACCTATGGTGTATACTTTTAATTTAAAAAAAAAAACAATCTTTATTGGCATAATCATAACATCTCCATTCTAATAATCGATATACAAATAATACAATCGTGTCTCCCCGCCTCTCCTTTCCCCTCACCTTCTGTCCACCTTCTCGCATCCCACTTTCTCCGGCGTCCTTACCCCAGCCCCATGCTCTCTCATCCATTCTGTAACCCTTCTGTTCCCTTTCACTTCCACCCATTCCTCATTCACACCCTTACGCTCTTCCGCCAGATGCCTCCATGTATCCTTCCCCCACTCACATAATTCACATCTCATATTGTCGCGAATTGGTGTTATTTGACACAGGATGTCCGGTTCGCGAGTACTCCAGCCGCATACTCAGCGAGTTTCAAGGAGTTCCTCGATATTTGCTTGTCAATAAGTTTTGCGCTGATGAGTAGGGGTCGAGGGGGTCCGGGAAAACCGCTGGGAAGTCAGTCGGTGTTCCGCCACGATCAGGGCAAGTTATAAATATAGTCCATAGTTTAAAGTTAAACAGTTGTTTTTTTTTAATGCAGCGGCTCGTTTAGCTTAGGTAAGTACCCTAAATGTTATATAGTGGTTACTTATTGTCTCTGACCTTAAAGTCGCGACGACCCCCACGCGACAATATACTCCTTCCCCATCCATTTCTTCCTCCCCCTCATTCCAGACCCACACCTAGCCCTCGCCATTATCTCATTTTCCTCCCTGCTCCAACCACCCTCACTCAGGTATCTAGGTAACCTCTCAACCATATCATTATATTCGCTCTTCGCTATCCGTCCCTGCCTCTCCTGAGCTTCCACTTCCTTCACCTTCTCTTTCACCCATGCTGCCACATTCACACCCCTACCAAACCCCTCTTTCACCTTCACCTCAGCCAGTCCTACCCTTTCATACATTCTCTTTCTCTCTTCTCTATTTCCCCCTCCTACATTCACATACGTCTCTCACACCGACTTCGTCACTCTCTCCTCCCCTAAGTCACACAGCCTCATTTCGTACTTCACCATTCTCTCTACCGCCTCACAAGTCAATCTCCCCCTGTTCGTCTCCTGCAACAGAATGTATCCAGGTGTTGACTTCTATAGCCCCAACATCCTTCTTAAGAACCATAACTGCTCCCTCTCTATACACTCATATACTCTCGTTCCCCATACTTCCACCCCATATAGTAGCACAGGCCTTACACGTATGTCCCACACCTTGCAAGTCACTCAAATATTATTCCCTATCCACCTCCCTCATACTTTCCTCGCCTTTCTCTGTACCCATCTTAAGTGTTCTTCATACCCGCCCGTCCCTTAAACACAAATCCCAAATACCTAAACCTTTTCACCCTCTCAATCACCTCCCCTTTCCACTCTAGCTCTTTCACTCTCCCCTCTCTCCTTATTCCTGAACCTGATCCATTTCCATTTCTCCACATTCACACACAGTCCTCTCTTGTCCATTAATCTCTTCTCCCTTTTCAACATGCCTTTCATTCCCTCTCAATCTCTCGCCATCGTATATATATATATATATATATATATATATATATATATATATATATCATCCGCATACGCCAACATCCATACCTTACACTTTGCAAACATCTATACTTTTAATAAAGTCTTCATTTAAACCCATAGTGTCGTTTCGTACCTTTTCATTTGAACACTCCTAATATATGGTAATCCATTTTCGACGTTTGAAATTTATTAAATAGCAAATTGCAAATGTGTCACACTTACCTTATTGATCAGATGATCCTGGCAATGCATTCGAATCTTCGCCGCTGTCGCTGGTGCGTTTAATGTGAACGGCGTATGCAATCCGGCATCAGCCCTTGCAGATTTAATAGCTTCGCGTATGGCAAACAAAACAGAGCTTGCCAAACATAGCGGCGGCTCTCCAACTGCTTTAGATGAGTACACAGCTCTTGGATTCGTAGCGCCTTTGAGCAAGGACACATTAAATTCCACCGGTATGTCCCCAAAACCGGGAATTTTGTAAGCACCGGGACCTTTGGTATAAATCGTTCCCGTTGGGGAATAAATCATTTCTTCCAGTACGAATAATCCATACCCCTGCATGAATCCTCCTTCAATTTGCCCGATGTCAATGGCTGGATTCAGACTGGCCCCTAAAATACGCGCCAAAGTTAATAGAGACTAATCTAAAGAAGAGAGTCGTTGCCGCTATTACTACTGGTAATCCATATGTTTTTAATTCAGTTTACTAAACTAGTGATGTATAGTTCATCCGTTGAGAGCTGACGGTGACTCATGCATTTTCGTACTAAGAATTGCTTTGCATTTTATATCTATCTTTTTAAAAGACGAAACGTGTGTCTGCGTGTTAAAGAATAGGGCAGCGTAAACGTAGGTCTAAGCTCACGCATGACTCTTGCATCGCATTGACACGCTTCATATAAACACACAAAACACGCGAGCGCTACGTCAAATAACATAACCGTAAAAAGTTTGTTTATATTGCGCTGTAGATTTCATTTCGATCGAGTTAATACTTAAATATCCCGCCAATGAAAATCAGCGCGGCACCAAATTTTCTTACGGACATACGTTTACTTAAATCTTGATTCATGCGATTTTAAGTGATGAGTCACAGGCAGCTCTCAGCGGCCCGACTATACCTAAATCCATGACAATATCAGTTCTCAACACCTGATGATCTCCTGTTAAACAATCGATTTCGACTTCCGTTACTGCTGTGCCGTAGACGAAGTAATCGTTTAGTTGCCCATTGTTTGTTTCGAAGCTGTAACCAAGGTCTGGGGTTTTGTAGAATCCGGTGGAAGACAAACTAATTCTTTCCATATATGCTGCTTTAATCCACTCCTCCCATGTACCGTTTGGATATTTCTTTTTGATAGGTTCTAGTCGTTCATTTATGGTAATGCAAGCATTCTAAAAAAAATAGAAAATCATGTCAGATGAAGACAATGGCGCACCTTAGGTTTCGGATTAGAACCCAGGTTAAAGGCATTTTATTGTTTGATCTATTTTCACTTATGAAAATTACTCATTTCATGATACATCCTAAAATATAACCAAAAAAACGTTTTATGCAGCGGCGACTCGTGGATATTCGGCTGAGGCCAAGGAACAAAATTTGACCAAAACAAAAACGAAATATTTTCTTTCTCGATAAGAGTAAGTAGTGCAGCACGGGCGTCTATGTCAGTCTCCTTTGCGAAAATCCACGAGCCGCCGCTGGTTGTTTGTTAATATCACACGATGTATTTACGATGACTATATTTTTGATGATTTTGTTATTAGGTAAATTAAAACACTGTATTACCTAATATTTTGAAAAGTATACATTTTATTTTAAAATTGTGCATGTTTACCTGAAACTTTTTTTTTGTGACGGCGCCACTAGGCCAAAGCAGCCGATGCAAATTTATCGATTTCTTTCC
Organism: Ocypus olens; assembly: GCA_910593695.2. Lineage (NCBI taxonomy): Eukaryota > Metazoa > Arthropoda > Insecta > Coleoptera > Staphylinidae > Ocypus > Ocypus olens. The sequence goes on along the minus strand of OU343053.1, from coordinate 12,164,790 downwards.
GTATACATCTAGTGAGAATTTTTTTTTTCAAGATTTTTGTACCTTTGTAAATAAATTTAAAAATAACTTTTCGACGACTTTTACCTTGTTGAGTTGAACAAAAATCCTTCTTATCTAATTAGTATCCCGTGCTTCCAATAATTACAAAGTTGGTACTGACAAAGGAGCTTTGAAGCAACTATATTGCAGAAGTGAATTTACAGTGTGGTTAGGGTAAGCCAGTGTTATAAATTATTTAGTAATTTAATGTTACTCAAACGATATCAGTCGAGCTACTACCAATCCTTTCTTACATGATTTTTATATTAAATTAGTGAAATATAATTTTACCATAACAGCCATCCCGTTTAAGTCTGAACTTGCACTAGCTCCAGTGGTAGAGGTGTTTGGTACTTTATCCGTTGAATTATCGATTGTGTGTATTTTGGTGTGAGGTATACCCAAAGCTCTGCTGGCCACTTGAATCATTTTCGTGTGCAAGCCTTGACCCATTTCAACGCCGCCGTGCGATAGGAGGACCGATCCATCTTGGTAAATCAGTACTAAAGCTCCTCCTTGGTTAAAATAAGCAAGGCCGAAGGCAATTCCGTATTGTAGGGGGACAACGGTTATCCCACGTTTCTTCCATCGGTTTTCTCTAAAATCAAATGTGTTATATTTGCAAATGCAAATCGGGATACTATGATTTGTATTTTCTGCGAAAAGAAATGAATAAGTTCAAAAACCCTGGAAATGTAATAACTAATAATCCAAAATAATACATCAAAATTAGAATAGAGAAGGCTTGATGTGAACAAAATAAAACACGAATATTAATGAGGAATTTATGTTACATTTTTCAATATCCAGTAAATTTTTTTTGTGGCCCACCACTAGTTCGTCAGTAACTTTTTTGTTTTCGGACATCGTGATGTGAAAGACCTTTATTTGCTCATCGCCTTAAAAATTCCAACTTCTGCCTTCGATAGTCTTTTTTTGCTACTTGCAAAAAGTACTTCTGTACTCATTTTACTTTTCCGTTACGGGCCAGGTATTTATTCATGTTGCATTTAAACACTCACCTATTATAATTCTGAACCTCAACCTTTCTCTGGGCGTAATTAGATGATGACAAACATTCATCCCAACACCTCTGCAAGTTGCAACCGGTTAAAGTTTGATTATAATGGGTCACGTCACCTTCCTTGCACAAATTCATCTCCATTACTTCGAGAACATCTTTATCCAAAAATTCTGCAACTTCCCGAATCATGGTCTCCCCAGCGAGCATACCCTGGGGTGTGCCAAAACCACGAAACGCCGTATTCGATGGCAAATTGGTCTTGCAGGAAAATCCTTGAACACGAACGTTCGGAAATTTATAAGCACTTACAAACAGAAATACGGCTCTTTCTAAAATCTACAAGCATACGTTCAAATTATCAATTGGAAAACAAAAATATCTCATTGGAAACGTGATACTTACAGCAATCGAATAATCTGTAGAGTACCCGGCATTATTATATATCTTCATGTCGACAGCCACTAGTTTTCCGTTGCTGTTGAAGGCCAGTTTGTATTTGTGCAGGAATGGATGCCTTCCCCCAGTCAAGGCCATGTCTTCATCTCTGTCCAGCACTACCCTAATGGGGCGTTGGTACTTTCTGGCTGCAATTGCTAAGGTTGTCGCAAGGATCGAAGTACGTGTATCTTTTCCACCGAAGCCGCCTCCCAATCTTTTCACTTTGGCGATTACTCGGTTTTGGGGAATGCCCAAAGCTGACGCTACAAATTGCTGGAATTTCAGAAGATAAGAATTTAAAAAATATGCAGGATGTCCACAAATTCAGTTTCTACATGGTTTGGACATAAGTTGTTTATTATGAAAGAAAGGTCGTTAAATACCTGATCAATTGTTGTAGAATAATGAAAATAATAATAAACATTGCACTACGTCAGTGTTTTGCTAAGTAATAACAAATACCATAAACAACGTTTGGAAATTTAACGCCGCCTAAACTACGTGATGAAAACGTGAATATGTTATTTCACAATTTTTTATTATAATTTGAAATTTTTAAACGCAATCTTATAATAACCTAGGTATGGTCAGTTTTTTTTCCTTGACAACGGAATAGTAATGAACGGATAACAGTGGGGGGTAAGACGCTAGCCTTATCGATAATACACAAACAACAAACTGTTGTAGTGATGGCCTCCTTCAAAGAGTCGCTATTTTGAACTATCGGCCTCCATTGGTCATCTTTTCGGTCTCCTTTGACCTGATCGCCTCCCTACTCTTAGTAGGTAACTAAGGCTAGGTAGCCGCCTATCTTACCCTCCCCTGCCCAGATGTAGTATCGTGGCTTGGGACTTGCACTAGGGCTAACGATGCCGGGTCTGGTTGTGCTATAACAGCCATCAAACCTGATACATGGGACTTGTTGCTGGCTGTGGTTAAGTCTCGGGAGTGACAAGGAAGAGGATCTTGGCTTCACCGTCCGGATCAATGTGGAAGAGAAACCACAAAAAACAAATACCTCAATCTAAGGTGGAACTGCATAGACCGAAGGATGCATGGCTAAGGAGGAGCTTAATCGTTTCTATTTTTATGTCAATATACAAGACATCGAGTCAAAACACAATGAAATATCTGCATTACTATACCCGGCGCGCCGACTACGTGGTATGATCACGTTGCGTTCACTCCGCGTCCTCGTGATAATGCGTCGAGACGTTATGAAAATCTTTGCCACATTTTAGTTCTTTGCTGGAAATATAAATCTTTCTACTTTAACCCACAAATACTAACGCGACGCAAAAGAAAATCGGCTGCGTGACACATGCTTCACATGCGTTTGCGCTGACCAATCAGCGAACATCACGCGAAGATCACGCAAACCCATTATACCACGGATTCGGTGCGCCGAGTCTAGAATCACATGATTTTGGAAAAGTCGAAAGGGATAACTACATCATAAATAACATGTTCGTAATGTCCCCTTTTCTAGAACCCACTGTCGAGGAGGTTCTCTAATCCTATTCAAACTTGCTATTAAAAATATTCCATTGTGTGGTCTTAATGCCTTAATCTCGTCCTTGTTGTAATATACCGTTCACCTCAAGGCTATTTTATTGTTTGTTATTTCAAATCTTTTAGAAAATATTGATATGCAGATTACTCAAGTAATTATAAGCGGTGATTTTAACGTACGTTTCAATCACAAGCAAGACTTTAAAAATATAATTGTTTGTGATACTTTCCAACTTTGTGGACTGTACCCTGTAGTCACCTTTCCCACGAAACAGTGCCGTACTTATGCATAGGCGTAGTAGGCGCTAGCTGGGGGCCTCGAAAAAAGAAGGGCATCACCCCCCCTCGTAAACAGAGGCTCATATGACATTCTAAAAAAAGTCACTTGCTTTTTGGAATGAATGGTTATTGTTATTTTAAACACGTGTACATTTCAGGGGATGATTGCGGAAAGAACGGAAAGGTCGTGGATCTTCGCAGAGGAGGTTAAGACAGAGATATCGCTCGTGCTGCACTACTTACTCTTATAGAGGAAGCTTCTGTTTCAGTCAAATGTTATTCCTCAGCCTCCTCGCCGAACATCCACAAGCCGCCGCTGTAAAGAACTATTAAGAAAAAATTGCCAACTGTGGCCCAGGTATAACGAATTACCTATCGCATAAAACCTGTGATGAATTTATAAATTTAATGGTTAAAAAAACTTTAATTGCTGAAGTAAAACAAGCTATTATTGTCGATTCAACTCCCGACATAAGTCATATTGACCAATTAGTTTTTATAAACAGATATTAAAAAAAAAATACTGAATTAAAAGAAAGGTTTTTGGTTTCCTGCAAACAGATCAACATGATGGAGAATATTTAGAATATATAATTTTAAATAAATTAACAGAAGTAACTTTGGAAATTAAACATTGTAGGGGACAAAGTTGTGATAACACCCCCAATATGTTTATTAAATATTCTGGATTACAAACTAGAATACGAAATCATAGTGCTACAGCTACTTTATACCCTGTGCCAATAATTCTCTAATAGTTGGAATCTGTGCAGGAGAATCTTCCCAAATCCCCAAAACTTCTAAGGATATTGATCAAGCTACATTCTTATATCATTTATTGAATTAAATCTTTTACCACGGAGAGAATTTTTCAATGAAATAAATAAATAATAAACGGAAGAACGTGTGAAGGATGAGGTGAAACATCCCAATCAAATGAGAATAATTTATTTCTGATGAGTAAAGAAATATGGGATATGGCATTCTCGTTATGAAAAACGACGCCTCGTTTGTGCGCAAATTCTGACCGTTTTCGGGAAATTGAATCCTTTGGATTGTCTAATTAGCAACAGTATTTCTTAGAATTAATAAAAAAAAGTTGGTTATTATGCCGCTGAAGAAGCAGATCGCATGTTAAAACACGTTAAGTTTCTTTCGATCTGTAATTCCTGAGGAAGCCACGTATCTGAACGATTGCTGTTTATCAGATGATTATGGTCTGGAATTTCTAGGGCATCAGCTACTTCGTGAATATTATATCGCGAGTTTTCTTTAACCATGGCTTTGATAAGATCTGTGTTTGTAGTGGATGGACGCCGCAACATTCTTCATATTTCAGATGAAAATTACCGGCTCTGAACTTTCCAAACCAACTAAGAACTGTCTGAACACTTGTAGCATCATTCCCATAAAACATGCAAATCTTATTTGCTGTATTAAGCAGTTTGTTCCATCTTTTAGTTAAAGCAGAGGAAAATGTAAATAAATTTTGAACAAAACAACAATTAGGAATTGCAGCAGAAGAAAATTTTGTTGCACAGATTCCAACTGTTGGAGAATGATTGGCGCAGGGTATGAAAAAAGCTGTAGCACTATGATTTCGTATTCTAGTTTGCAATCCAGAATATTTACCATAATTGGAGGCGTTATCTCCTACAATTTTTAATATCCAAAGTTAATTCTGTTAATTTATTAAATAATTATATATTCTAAATGTTCTGCATCATATTGATCTATTTGCAGGAAACCAAAAACCTTTCCTTCAATTCATAATTTTTTTTGCGAAACATTTATATTTTTTTAAATCTTTACAGTTGGCAGAGGGTCCAGCTTTCATTTGTTTTTTTCAAAACTTTTAAAACCCCCACATTGCCGTTGGGGCGCCGCGTTTGGCAATTTTTAAAAACATTTTTCTGGGTGTGGTTTCGCCCTGTTTTCAATAGAAAATAACGCTAAAGTACTCTAATTAGTTCAAAAAGACGCCTACAATATCTAGATTTTTCTATTTGGTGCTCTCTTAACGAGGTATACTTTTTCAGAATGTGACCAAAATACTTCACCAGTTTCATTGCGAATTTTTTTTTCTTCTGAAACGCAATAGTTGATATTCTTACAGTTCATAAATGGTATGCCTAGCTTATATTTGTATTTTTTTTTTAATTTTGGAGCCTCCCTACGGTTATAGGACGAGTCATTTTGCACTTTTTGAAAGATTTTTTTCGGGGTGCGGTTTCACCATCTGTTTTAAGTAGGAATTAACGTAAAAGTACTTTAATCTGTTAAGAAAGAACCCTCCACAACACTACTATCATCATATTTACGATATCGTGTCCGATTAATGAGATATGATTTTTCAAAATTTGACCGAAATAATTATACCTATTTTGATGTTTCTTTCAAGGGCGTATTTTTTTCTTCTCAATTGTAATAGTTGAAATACGTTTAATAAAGGGTATGACTCATGCTTTTTCGATCTAATCATCGCGTCTGGATAAATATCTATACTCGTTCGAATGCTTAATAAAAACGAAATGAATTACGAAACGTATGTCGATATGTAAATTCAAGGGCTAAGTGCAACGTATGTCTTTTCTCATTCTATATATTCTAAACTCAAAATTTTGACCGTCTCCGATTTCGATTTAGTTAAGAGCAGAATTGATTGTATCCATTTCATTAATAAAAAGGTTAAATTTAATGGCCAATTTCCAGTTGTCTTTACCGATTGCCGAAAAATGCAATCGCAAAGTTTTAATTTTTAAATTTCCCATCTAGACTGAATCGAATTATTTTACGGACATACGTTTACTAGAAATTTAATTCAGGTAACATAGAGCGATGAGTCACTGTCACCTCTGCGCGATTGTACTATAGCTTTCGTTTATAATTTTTTCAAAATTTTTGGAACCCCCCTGCGGTTTTAGGGCGTATCATTCAGCACCAGTTGTAAGACATTTTTCGGGGTTTTTCTTTTTAAAGTAGAAACTAACGCAAAAGTCAACTAATCTGTTCACAAAAAACCCCTCTACATGTTTCGAAGTATGATTTTTCAAGTTTGCCTCAATTTTTCATCGCTTCAATAAAGATTAATAGAAAGATTCAACGGTTTTAAGGTGCGTCACTTAGCACCAGTTGTAAGACATTCTACGCGGTGCGATTTCGCCCTCTGTTTTGGGTAGGTAGAAGTAGAAGGAATAGAGCAATTTCTGGCAATTTTTTGTGGGGATTTTCTTTATTTGAATATTCATTAACTTCCGACCAAAATGAATCTTAAATTTACTAAAATTGGTATTAAATGCAGTTTAATTACTCAACAGTATTTTTTAAAGATTAAGATTATTGCATTTTTTTTATAAAAAGTTTATTTAAATTTTTTACGTTTTTTTTTTCAATTCTGGCTAGAATTTCAATCTTACTACAGAGACAATTAAAATAAATATATAACTAAAAGGGATAAACTGGTTTGATTGGTAAACAGATGCAAAAGTGTTACGCAACGATTTTATTTTTTACGATTTTTTTTAATTCCAGCTATTTAAATCTTACTGCAGGAACAATTTTGAAAATTTATAACTTTTGTCTTAATCGGAATTTTTAAAGTAGGTAAACTGCTTTGGTTAATTTCTTAAATAAAAAAAACAAAAAAAAACAAAATATTTTTACAGTCATAGAGAGAATAAAAAGGGCTATAAATTTAGTAAAATAGAAAAAAAAAATGGTTTCCATTTAAAAAAATGTCTATGATGTCATAAGTGAAAGACTAGTTATGTCATACTGTTTTTAAAGACGCTAAAAAGTGCGCAATAAAAAATGACGTGTTTCTACTTTTGTGGCCATATATAAAAATGAAGTAGATGATAATTTCTCGGAGATGAAACATCGGACAAAAAATTCGAAGACGCCATTTTGTAGAGCTTAAAAGTGACGATGACAAAGTGCCATTAGTTTTATGTCTTTTAAAATAAATACAAAAATTGGAAAAATCAAAAATCCGAAAAATTGCATTTTACATTTTCAAATTTCGAAAACGATAAACAATCATAAATTTCTGCGATCGGTATGTGAACAAACTCTGAATAGTGCAACTTTTTCCTAATTTAAGCCACCCTGTATCTTTACCGTTTTCAAGATCCCCATTTCATATCTTCGACGCAGTGTATAGCCCATCGCAAAGTTGGCTTTGTATATTGCCTGCAGATATGGGCTAGCCCTTGTTGCAGCAATGCAGGGAAAATGTCATCTAGGCCTGGTGTTTTGGAAGGTTTGAAGATTTTAACTGCCTATTCAATTTTCGCTCTGGTAATAAGTTTATCAGCCTTTCTTTTGCTTTCTCTGGTTGATAGCAATATGCTTCCTCCGGTAGATTGAGCAATAGTTTCGTGTGAGCTCGCAGATATTGAGCCTGAAAAGTGTGTCTTCAAGAGCACAATAAGAATCTCTTTAATGCCCCCTGCATGACCCCTATCAGGTTTTTTAATTAGACCAATGCCGTTGGATTGATCTTTCGAAAGGACTTTATGGAGTCTCGGCTGTTCACTAACTCCTTCACAGAAACCTGCCCATATTTTCGTTTTCGACTTCCACAGTTTGTACTTCGACAGTGCCTGTTTGTAGGCATCCCAGTTGTCTTCATAAGGAATCCTGATGGATTTTAAAGGGGGTATTTGGCATGTGTGGGTGCAAGTGTTAAAATTTAACGAAATACTTCATCATTTATGGAAGCCGCCTTATAGAAGTAACTAGGTGCGCTGTAACTACATGAAAGTTATTCATGTAGTATTTTTCTTATTATGGGTTCTTGAAAAGTGTTAATTCATTTCAGAAATTTTGATTTTCTATTTTTCTTGAATTACGAAAAAAAGTTTGTTTGTTGATTTTCATTCATTTGCTGTTTTTGAAGTTTTGCAACATTGTGCGAACAATCAGTAATTACAAATGTATACATAATCGGATTGCCTTAAAAGGCACGTCATTTTAAAGCTGAGAATGTCTACTTTTTGGCTGTGCTCTTATTTTTTCTCCAAGATCAGTGGTTTTTCCATAAATCTAGACATTTTTTTATGGCTTTTTTCTCCTTGCTCTCTATTTGTCATTTTTACACCTTGACCCAAGTAAAGGTTACATTCTCACATTTCCATTCATATACGTACGTCATAATATTCAAGCGCGGAGAAAAAAACATGCCTCTAAAGTAATTCATAAAATTTCATACGTAATTTCATTGTCGTGCCTGTTAGGAGAGTAGAGGCCAGGACCAAATCGTTGTGAAACTTTCGGAGAGTATTTCTAAGGTCGAAATATAACTCTGTGTAAAGTGTCATTAAATTCTGATCTAAAGTTGAAAACGAGTTGAACGTCCTTAAAGGATTTTTGGAGTCAGAAACAGTTCGAAATTTCAGGGTTGGGCTGCAAATGCTGTGAAGGACTTTGTTGAACATTAATTCCCCGAAAATTTTAGAGGGAAAGAAGCCTTTCCGGTCTTTACTCCCCATATATGGCCAATTTTCGGTTTTCTCATTTTTCAAGTTTTGCGGTAAATTTTTTTCAAACTAGTACTAGGAAGACATTTTAATTCCCGGGGTTTCTCATTTATGGCCGCAAGAATTTTGCGAGTAGAGGGAACGTGGTGCCGCCATCTACAATTAGTCTTTACAGTATTAAATAAAAATAAAATAAAATAAAAACTGCTATATTTTCTCAGTCTCATGGATTTTTCAGCTCTGGTTTTTATGAAAAATAATAATGTTACGAAAAAATCATAAGGACCATTTTTGTAAATAATGAACTAATCTTCATTTTTTATCTAAACAAAAATTCTCTGCATGCCATATTTTAGCAGATATTTGCGGGAAATCGATTTTTGGAACATTTGGAACCATTTTTCTCGCGTCGCATAATATTTTTTTAAGAACTTTTCCTCATTTTAAAGTACCTGCCAATCCCGACAAATTAAAATAAAAATTACTTTGGTGAGCGATTTTGTCAAGTTGATTTTGGCCTACATTCCGCCCTTCATTTACTGGACTATAAACCCGTGAGAGAAGTAATTATATTTCTGTATTAGAAAGCGACTTTTGATCGTTTTCATTTTTTATTTAAAGATATAGTATATTTCAAGCTCTAGTGCTGAGCAATAAAAAATAATCCCGAGTACCGCCAATAAAAAATACAATGCCTCTTTAAAATTGTAGCCGCTACTGCACTAGGCATGATTTATAGTGGGTTGGTTTCAGAGGGTTTCTACCTGCGAAAAATGCATTTTCCCTAATATTTAATAAGTAAATTCATCTTTACAATTAGCTATTCAAGGATGTTTGCTCGTAACTTCTTTGCAATGCTTTTTAGTTCATCTCATTTTAAATTTAAACAAAATAACTAGATCACAGAGACAAAGGGTTAAAAAATATTATAAGTCAAATAACGAAAAACATTACTTTATTATTGTCTACAACGTTGTCTTATAACATTTTTAAAAATTGTGTATATTAATATTTTAATTGTCTATATCTATATCTGAGTCATCACTGTCAGAGTCTTGTGTATTTATAATAAATTGATAATTTGAATCAAACGAATTATACTCTTTTTCAATACGTATTGTATGTTTAACACATCTTGACCACTGGTCGGCAGATATATTTTTTATTTCTTGTTTGACTAAATCTATTACTGATTTATTTAAATTCGGAGTTACATTATTCTTCCGCACATTTCCTTTTAATTGAGCCCATATTAACTCAATTGGATTAAAAATACAGTGGTACGGAGGTAAACGTACCACTGTATGTCCGTGTTCTTCTGCCAATTGATTGATATAATATGTTTTTGTTTTTTTACTACGACTATTTAGAACTTCAATCAATTGGGATTTGGTATAATGTTCTTTAAAAAACAAATTATTTTCATATAAATATGTAGCTATTTCATCTTTTTTATTTGCCGCTGTGGGTGCTTTGTCAATTTGGCGACTATGATAAGAAGCGTTATCTAAAACTATTACTGATTTTGCAGCTAAGTTTGGTATTATTTATGAACCAATTTTCAAATAATGATGCTGTCATGTCATCATGATAGTCAAGATGACATTTTGAGATTTGTTTCGCCGATAGCAGTAAACAATCGTTTACCCAACCATTTTCATTCCCGCAGTGTAATATGGTTATTCTTTTCCCCCTTGATGGGGGAACTTTCATCACGCAGTTTTCTGTCTGGTCAGACCACATTTTTTTCGATGTATCGTGGGTATCGAACCACGTTTCGTCCAAATAATAAATACTTCTTCCAGAGTTTCTGTAATCTTGAATATTCTTTAAATATTCATACCGCTATTTCTTACTTCTTCTTTCTCCATTAGATGTTTCCTTTTATCGATAAGAGTGAACTTGAAACCATTGCATTTTAGTGATCTCCACAACGTTGTTGGACTGCATGATATGATCTCTCTCTCCTTTAAAATATTATTGATAGTTGCTAGTGTAGGAGCCTTTTGTTGTTTAATAGATTCATACGTTGTTTTTCTTATTTTATGAAAAATGTTTGGTGTAATTTTTTTTACACCTTTATCCTTGCGACTTTTTCTCTTGCCGGTAGTTTCTTTAACTATCTTGCTAATTGATCTCGGGGATGTATTAGTTAAAGCTGATAACACCTCGATATACGACTTTTATCATTTGTTTAGCATCAGACGTAAATATTTGACGTTTTACTCCGTTGTTCCGTCGAAGGACAAGTAGGTAATTCTATAACTAAAGTAAAAGTAATTATATTAAATGTTTTTTGTGCTATCTAAATTTATTTGTCTACAACTTGATCAAAAAGCAAACATTTTCGCACAGCGTATAGTTAATTCTAAAAAGTAATAAGATAAAACGTATAATTAATCTACAATTAAGAATTAAGTATTTGAATAGCTTTTAATTAAATTTAATTTTATCTTCATTAGCAGAAATTTCCCCCTCCACATAATTACTGTCGACCTTACGGTCTCGATCTAATAAGCTTTTTCGTTAACTAAAAAAAATGTTTCCCTTAATTATTGTATTAAATATGCTTCTGTTAATTAACTACTTTTAACAAGTTTCAAATTTATATAAAAACCCACATAATTGTTCAACTAAAAACCTCAAATTTGTTTGACTTCTTGGAGCTATTCTTGAAGGTTCCAGTTGCATATATTAAAAATTTCAATTTTTCCAGTTTGTTATTAACAATCTAAGGTTAATTAAAGTTATATTTAAGGTTTTACAACATGTGTGGGCACTGAACAGCTTTTGTTTTGGTCATAATCTTAAGTCGATATATTGGTCGTATAAAAATATATTTCAAATATAAGTTGTTAGAAATAAAAAATACATATTTCATATTCCATGACTTTTTGCCGTCCAATACTCACTATTCGAGATATACTCTCTGCATTTTCAGTTTTTTAAAGATATATTCTGAAATACAGAAAATATGAAATAATAATTTTGTATATAAAGTGCGTTTAATATAAACATTATTTTTTGTATAACTGTAATTTAATTAGAATTTAGAAGAATGCATTGTATATGTCAGTCTGAAATAGTGCTGAAAACAGGCGTTTCTGATTTGATTTTCTATCATGATTTGCTTCACGCATCCCGGTGAAGCAAATCATGTTAGAAAATCATTAGTTTCACGCACGGCAATCTGTGCGAAAAAGTTAGTTTTGTGATCAAGTTGTATTAAAAAAAAAGTTAAATGAGAAACTACTATGATGGACACATCACCTAGTTAATATTTGATTGTTTTATTCATAGTAATTGCTATAATAATATATTTATACAAAAACAAGTTGTTTGACAAGTGGTTAAACTGTTTCTCGCACATATATTACATGTTTATTACTTTAATGAAAACAATATGGGCCTCTGCACGGGCAAGTAGACCAATATGTGAATACATTTTTGTAGGAAAAACTTACCTTGGTTTTTTACTGAAATTTTCTTTGTAATATTGACTGCATTAATTTGCTCATCAATATGTTGGTTTGGGTGTTGGTTCAGGTCCCAAGGCTGCCATATTTTTTTCTGATTAATCTATGAAGTCTGTAGTATATCCTAGTATCTCAAACGTCCAACTCCGTAGTATCACAGAACTATTTACTTAAACACTTTAATATCACCCAAGTCACAAATTAAAAGTCACTGCAATATCACACAAATTTCTAATCAGAAGCCGTAGTAGGAGCGAAGTCATCGTAAAAAAAACAGAGCTGTAGTTATCACACAATTCACAAATCAAAATCCGTACAGTTAGCGAAGACGTCGTAAGAAGTTCATCATATTAAAAATCACAGATCACAAATCAAAATCCGTAGTAGAAGCAAGGTCGTTATATACAAAAAAATCCCAAATTCAGTATTAAAAATCAAAGTCCGTGAGAGTATCGAAGTCGTCGTAAACAAAAAAGTACCAAAAAGAAAAACACTAGCGAAGTATACACTAAGGCAACTGTTGATAAAGTGACAATTTGCTCGCGAGGCAAGGCGAACTAGATCTCTAATTACAGGGATTTCCACATTAGTACAAGCATCAAGCCTACGTAAGTACAGTTTTTGCTGTGCGGCGCGCCGTGCTGTATTCGTAGAAACTAAGAAGATCGATGTTTCCAATATTCGATGCACAGCCGCAGGTAGAAAATTTTTCTTGGGCGATACCCATAAATCACGCACTGTGCGCAGTAGTTAGTTACAAATTTACAATGTTGTAAAGCAATTGTATTTTTATTGCGGGTACTCGAGATATTTTTTTATTCCTCAGCACTAGAGCTTGAAATATACTATACATACTGCAACGAAGTACCGGGTGCGGCAAAACAGACAGTGCAGTTTGGAACACCCAGTACATCCCGTGTGGTGGGGGTACCTACCTGGGAGGGATGTCATTGTGTCGGGGGGGTCGTGCCGTTTTTAGTCGTTACCATGGTCTGGTCTGGAGATCATCGGGGCTTCGCCGTCCGCACGTTTCTTGAAAATGGCCGTTCTGCCTTCGCCACCCAGCGGGCCTTCCGGCTGCATTTCAATCTTGCGCGTCGTGATCCCGTCCCTCGCCGTAATTTATCGCGAGTTGGGTGCGTACATTAGAAGAAACTGGTTCCTCTCAAAGACGTAGGGGTTTAGGAAGACCCAGAACGGTAAGAACACCCGAAAATGTAGCGAAAGTAAGAGAAGCTATCGAGCGGTCACCTACGCGCTCTGTCCGGAAGCATGCAACTGCATTGGCCATTGCTGACCGCTCTCTAAGATGGATATTGCATGAAGACTCATTCCACCCCTACACGATGATGATTGTGCAAAAGTTAATGCCCCCTGATTATGAAAACCGCATGAATCGCTCCCAAGAAATCTTGAACCAGATCCATGCGAGGTCAACTTTCTTCAGTAGTGACGAGGCCCACTTCCATCTCTGTGGAGGAGTGAATAAACAAAATTTTCGTTACTGGGCTGTAAATAACCCAAGGCAACTTCACTCCTCAAAAGTCACTGTGTATTGTGCGATTTCCAAATTTGGGGTGATTGGGCCTTATTTTTTTGAAGAGGATGGACGAACCGTAACTGTCAATGCTCAACGTTATGCTTTCATGTTGGAAATTTTTTTTTCAACCTCGATTGAAAGAACTGATAGAGGAAGCAGATCTGGAAGACATCTGGTTTCAGCAGGACGGGGCTACGGCCCATACTGCTCGAGTTTCAATGTGCGCCTCGTTTCTCTGAGAGGTGATGTGGAGTTGCCCGCACGCTCCCCTGATCTGAGCATTTGCGACTTCTTCCTGATGGGATACCTGAAGGAAAAGGTTTTTAGGCATAGACCTCGCACCTTGGGAGAACTCAGGGATCGAATTCGGGAGGAAATCGCCGCTATAGCCATCGAGATGTGCCAAAATGCGGCCGAAAATTTCAAAAATCGCCTTCATCAATGTATCGCTGCTGGGGGTCATCATCTTTCTGATGTCATCTTCAGGACTTAATGCATAAAACGGCAAGATAAAATAAACCCCATTTCTTTAAGTTGCGCCGTTTTTTTTAATAGCCCTTCAAAACTGCACTGTCTGTTTTGTCGCACCCTGTATATGATTCGATAGAATCACATACCGAGAAATTGTAAATAAATATTACCAATTAACTATAAATTCAATTAAATTTAATAAATACACGATGCACTCTTTTGTTAATCCGAATTGACGATGGAAACGATCATCAAATACATCGACATAATTTAACCTTACTTTAATTGGACGAGGTAAACAAACCAAAATTAATAAAATCGTTTACCTCCAAGCCATCGACTTCATCAATCTCCTCAACTATCCCCAAATCCATCCTTTTTAATAACAAAGACAAAACGAAGGTAATTAAATTCAAAATCGTCTGCCAAATGTAAATAACTTCGCGACTATATTCGTCGTGGAGTTAATCGGCTAAAATCGGTTTCTTGGATACTTTAACCATGATTAAGTTCCGGTACAAGCCAATTCTCCGCTAACCATTAATTAACTTTTAAATCATGATTAAGTATCTGCGGTGCAAGTGGGCATTAATGTTATGATACTCACATTTATTTCCGCCGGATGTTGAGCAGCAGCAAATATCTCCAGCTCATCATCTTCCGTCTTCGGAACAGCGACAATACTTTGGGTCTCCAGATAAAAATGCTCTTGATAACCACTCCTGCAATGCCCTTCAAGCACATGATCGGCCGTTTCGAAACCTTTATCGACATCGCCAAACTCTATCTTTCTGACGCTACCCGCAAAAATTGAATCATATTTAATCGCATCTTCAATCGTCAGAATAACCGGCGACAGTTCTTCATATTCCACCTTTACCAATCTACTCGCCATCTGTGCAATACTCTGATCCTCGGCCACAATCGCTCCTAAAATTTGATACTGACTCCTCACCGTTTTCGAAACGAAGATTTCCTCATCGAGAAACGCGAAACCGATAAGGTTACGTTCGGGTGCTAGATCTTTAGCTGAAATGAATCCTTTAACACCTTCACACTTTAATGCTTCCGTCGGATCTAACGAAATTATGTTAGCGTGCGATTTTGCGGAATACACAAAACCTATGAATAATTCGTTTTCGAATTGTGGGATATCATCGCAGTAGATAGCTTCGCCCGTTGCTTGCTTGAAGGCTGATAGGTGTTGAATCGGCCTACCTATTGGATCATACTGATTCTGTTCTTTGGATACAACCTGGAAATACTGTGAGCTTTTAGGGACTTTGTAGTGGAAACCTTCTAGCGCACTCGCATTTTTCGGATCTATTGGTATGTTGCAGTCGGTCAGAATTTTGTGGAATGTTCGAAAGAAAAAGCTCAACGTTAGTGTTCTTCTGAATTGGACCATTCCTCCAGGTGCGTTGGGTGGTAATGGTAGATCATCTAAAAGATGCGTACATGCTTTTTCTAATGTCTCATTATTCCACTCTAACCCGATTAGATTCTTCTCCGTCTTCAACGCCCTTACAGTTGTAGGCGCCATCCCACCAAACGCTAGCTTCAAATCTTCAATTATTAGCGTCCCTTTCTTTAAAGTAACGCTGATGGCGGAATTAACGATAGCTATATCATCATCTCTTCTTCTAGCCTGTTTATGCGCGTAGAAGTACTGGTTTTCTTTAGTGTGTGGAATCTTTATCGATATTAATATTTCATCGGGATTTGCAATATTCCTGCGGTATCCGGTGAAGAAGTTTTGATCCAAAACAACTTCCCTCGACCCTGTTTGGCTCTGCAATTTTAAGACAACCTCCGCGGACATAAAAATAGGATTCAAATCGGAGATAGGGCTTCCCGTCATTATGTTACCACCAACAGCTGCAACGCTGCGTATTTGTTTTCCGGCAAACCAATGCAGCATCTCCACGATGGATTTAAAAATTCGCGTTTTGTGTTCGGGTTTTGTTTTAATTTCCGAAATTAACAAATCCTCCAATTCCTGAAGTGTAACCGAAGCACCGATATTGACTCCGTCGTCAAGAATAGTGCACTCAATCATCTCTGGGATTATTGTTGGTTGTATAATCACGGGATAGTTGAGGTGTTTAAACTTGACTTCAACGCCGACTTCGGTGTTTCCAACGACGATTTTCGCGTCCGGAAATTTTGACTTTAATTCCAGGATGTCTTTCAGGTGTGTGGGCCTATACCATTCCATGCGTTTTCCCTTGAAAAATAAGCTTTGTAAATCCAGTGCATCTGATAGTTTTAATTCTGGGGGAAATATCGGCTCCTGCGAAGCATCATAAGGCGTGAATTCGCTTGGTTTAAACAAAACTTCTTCGTCATCTGATTTCTTAATATTCTTACAGCATTTATCACCCATTGCGCATGCGTTACCATTGCCGTTCGGTATGGTCGCGGCGGTTTGCATAAGTTCCCAATCTTCCGTAAACGTTTTGTATCCTTCAATGATTGGTCTGTATCCTGTGCACCTGCACAAATTCCCCTGGAAGGCAATTTCCATATCCTCCATTTTCGGTTTATTCTTCTGCCTTAGCAACGTGTACATGGACATTACGATTCCCGGCGTGCAGAATCCGCACTGGGATCCGTGCGCCTTTGCTATTCTTTCCTGTACTGGATGGAGTTTCGTTTTTGTCGATCCGATGCCCTCCACTGTAGTTACAGCAAGTCCATGCATGGAGCATACCGGCGCTAAGCAAGCGTTTACTGGTAAGTGACTGAAATGGTATTGCATTAATTGCTGATGTTGGTGTCGAGACAATAACTTACATAACTGTGTTGAGTTTTCTGTTGTATTTTGAGACCATAACAGTGCATGCACCGCATCCGCCTTCTCCGCAACCTAATTTGGTGCCGCATAATCTCACTGATAGAGTTAAGGAAATGTAGAAATAGAGTTAAATTTAGTATTTATGCAGTGCGGTTTGTGAGTATTCATTTTAATATATTTGCCAATTATTTTATACTTATTTTTATTTATATTTATTTATGTGCAAAAGTATCTGTTGAACACAGTCCTAAAATGTCAGATAATTTTAATGTAAAACTCCATATAAACAATAACATCAGTTCCAACGACAATAATTATTTTGCGACACTGAGAACATATAGGAAATTAAATACAATTAATCTGGTAGAATTTCAAATGACCTCAAATTATTAAATTGGCATTATGATGCATTATGATTATATTTTCCATGTCGATGTATTTTTTGTCTTAAATCCCCTGCTGGTCCTTAATTTCTAATTTAAACAATCAATATTCAAAAATGAATTCGGTGACTGACAGTGAATACAAAGAACGTTTACACAGCTGAAAATATAATTTGTGAAATCCACCGAAAGAGTTTACTTAAGAGCAACATAGAAATATTATTTCCCCAGTACGATAAGATATCACGAACGGAGTGGTCTTAAATAATAGATTCCCCAACCCAAAATAAAATATTTAATTAATATTCCAAATAAACTACACCCAAATTCAAGAAGTTTGAATTAGTGCTGGGAATTTTTATGATTTGAGTATTCGAATATTCGTTCAAGAAATTATTCGAATGCTCGAATTATTCGAATATTCGAATAATTCGAGTATTGGAATACTCGAATATTCGAATGATTCGAATATTCGAATACTCGAATTATTCGAATAATTCGAATATTCAAATATTCGCATATATTCGAGTATTTGAATAGTTAGAATATTCGAATAGTTCTATTATTCAAATATATTCGAATATTCGAATAGTTCGAGTATTTATTTCCAGCATATCGTATTTTTTGATAATCAAATGATACTAGAGCTGTGAGTCGAATACGAATAAATCTACAGGTAATTATAATAAATATTCAAATACTAAACTACTAATAAACGTTATAACGTTTGAAATATTCGAAAAATCTTAAGATTACAAATGTTTATAATTAAATTTTTAATAAATCATGTTTATAGCATTCTTTCTAGGACACACGGTAATGTCTGAAAAATGTACACTTCCTTTTGTTTTTTTTTTACAAATATATCAAAAATATATATGATAAAGCAAAACATAAGAATAAAATACATATGTTTAGAATTAAATTTCTTATAAATGACTATTTTCTTTGTAAGAGATACAGTAGTGTCGGTATGCTCTTGGTGTTTTTGGAAAATGTTTTAAATTTTATTACTTTTATGAGAAAAATATAAGAATACAAATGTGTTTAGAACTAATTTTCATATAAATTATTTCTATATCATTTTTGCTGGGGCACACGGTAATGTGTGTTTCTTTTTTTTTTTTCAAAAAGTATCACTGATGAGAAAAGTTAAGAATACAAATATCTTTAGAATTAAATTTCCCATAAATTTAATTCTTCTCATTTCTTCCGCAAATAATTTGAATAATATTCGAATAATTCGAATACTCGAATATTCGAATATTCGAATAATTCGAATACTCGAATATTTCAATAATATTCCAATAATTCGAATACTAGAATATTTGAATAATTCGAATTATTCGAATATTATTAATTCTTCTCATTTCTTCCGCAAGAAGTTATTTGAATAATATTCGAATATTCGAATAATTCGAATACTCGAATATTCGAATAATTCGAATACTCGAATATTCGAATAATTCGAATACTCGAATATTCGAATAATTCGAATAATTCGAATATTCGAATAATTCGAATAATTCGAATAATTCAGCCCTAGTTTGAATGCAAGAAAAAAACTTCACTATATTTTAACCACAATTAATTATTGTTAAAAATATTATACTTCCTTCACTATTAGCATACTTAAACCGTATGAATTAGTTATAATAATTATAATATATTGAAGGAAGAAAAAAATGAAACACTTCAATTTCGTGAAATTTTGACCATTTTCAAACCGCCATAACTCGGTATATTTTCAATCGATTTTGATGAATCTTTGAGGGCAAAAAACTTTGAAGTGTCTTCTTTAAAGTCATGCATGTGAAACTAAACGTAACCCCTTCCGCCCCCTCTAGCGCCCCTGTGAAAAAAAAGTTTTTCTTCTGGAAACCATGTCCAACTTTGACGATGTCTACAGAGTTGGAAAAATTTTGTCCACTCGATCCACCATAAAGGCATTAAAATGTGATCAATTCCCTATTCAGGACTCAAAGAACTAAGTTCCTACGACGATTTGGTACCAAGTTATGGGTGTTTTAAAAAAGTGAATTTTGAGGTTTTTCGCACATAACTTTTCAACCAAATTTGATGATTATTTCAGGAAAAATCCCATTTTGGCTCTACTTTAAGGGGGTAAACTCAGATTGGAATGATTCCTTATCGAACCCTTCAACCCCCGAACAAAAAAGAACATGTTTTTGGGCAAAAAAACGTCCAACTTTGGCAACGTCT
Source organism: Ocypus olens (assembly GCA_910593695.2). Lineage (NCBI taxonomy): Eukaryota > Metazoa > Arthropoda > Insecta > Coleoptera > Staphylinidae > Ocypus > Ocypus olens. The sequence goes on along the minus strand of OU343053.1, from coordinate 12,145,128 downwards.
ACCGAGTTGGAAAAATGTGTTGACTCGATCCACCAAAAGGGTATTGAAATGTGTTCAATTACCTATGCAGGACTCAAAAAACGAAGTTCCTACGACGATTTGGCACAAAGTTATGGGTGCGAATTTTGTATTTTTACTTTCTCCGTTACAAAGTACGAGAATTTTTTTTACGGAAATATCCGTTTTGGGGGCCCTAGATACCATTTCAACAATTTCTGGAATTGTTTTTAGTGTCTGGCTCTGTGTTTGTGTGTGTGTGTGTGTGTATGTGTGTGTCTGTGCGCGCTGTATCTCAAAAAGTAATCAAGCAATTAATATGAAACTTTGAACATAAGTCCTATTTAATTATCCGGAGAACTGAAAAGCTTTTGGTAAAATTTCGTACACCGGAAGTGTGTGTTTACCTTCACCGTTTTTTTTTGTTTTTTCCAATATTGTTTTAAATATGAAAAATATCACAAAAACCTTAAAATAAATATTGAAGACAACAAAGAAATAAACATCTTTTGTTTAAAAATATTTTTCTTAAAATTATTGGTTTTCGAGAAAAAAATTTATTAATTTATTTTTCATTTTTAGGTTATAATTATGAAGTGGTCGCTTTATCTAAAAAACTAATGCAGAAATTAACATGAAACTTTGAACATAAGTCTTATTTGATAATCCCAAGAAAAGAAAAGCTTTTGGTAAAATTTCGTACACCGGAAGTGGGTGTTTACCTTCACCGTTTTTTGTTTTTTTTCCAATATTTTTGTAAATATTAAAAATATCAAAAAATCATTTAAATAAATATTGAAGACAACAAAGAAATGAACATCTTTGGTTTAAAAATATTTTTCATAAAATCATTGTTATTCGAGAAAAAAGTTTATTAATGTTTTTTTTCATTTTTGGTATACAATTAAGAAGCGCTAATAGTTACAGCAAATTTATGTTAATAATAATTGTAGAGAATGGCAAAATGAACAATTTATGAAGAATAAGTTTCTTTTTAATCTTTTTAGTTTTTGATTAAACTGAGTTTTTGAATTTGAAGTATAATTTTTCCATCTTTGATAATTTTGACGTTTTAAACGTCAGTTTTATCCGAGTCTACGAAACTTTCAATGCACATTTAAAATATGATTTAAATTGAAAATAAACCATGACAACGTAAATATGAATGATACCATCAAGTCGGAGAAAGTAACATGATGGCCACATCACAATTTTTAGGACTATTTTTATGACTCATTTATTTCAGCTGTGAAATGCATGTGCATGAAGGCAATATTTCAAAACTTTTATGAAGGACTTTTTTGGACGACTTTTTATCAGGACTTTACTTGTCGTTTCTCCACGACTTTTTTTCGAGACTTTTTTTGGATGCTTAAATATTCAAATAAATATGCTAAATTTACAAAATGTATACAAATATTTAGGAGCAAAAGACAAACAAAAAAAAAAACAAAAATAAAGATATTGTGTATGTGAATGTACATAAAGAATTTTTTCAGAATCATATCTTTAGGAATTTTTTTACGGCCCTTTTTGCACCTTTTTATCAGGACTTTTTTTTTTTTCGAGACTAAACTATTTTTATAACTTTTTATTTTAGAAATTTATTTTATGACATTTCTCCGGGCCTTTTTTTCAGGTCTTCTTCGCAGGACTTTTTTCAGGACAGCATTTTATGACATTTTTATAGGGCTTCTTGTTCAGATTATTTTTGGGATTTTTGTTCAGAAAAATTTCTTCAGGTCTTTTTAAGCACCTTTTTTGGAACATTTTTTCTCAGAATTTTTTTTTAGGCTTTCTTTAAGAAGTTATTTTCAGAATTCTTTTTCAAGACTGTTTGTACAGTACATTTTTTTAAGATATATTATTCTTCGAGATTTTTTTCAGGAGTTTCTTTAGGTCTTTTTCAGAACTTACTTAAACCTCTCTTTCAAAAATTAATTTTTGGAAATAAAAAAAAGGTGAAGTTCTTGCTTTAACACCATATTCTAACCCGAGAAAGTTAAATTAAAAAATGTATCCCTATTTTTCCAAAAAAAACAAAATCATGACTTCATATGGAGTCCTTGGGAAAATGTTACAAAAAAAAATCAAAATACAGATTGCGTCTTAAAAGATATGACGCCATATGGATTCTGCGGGAAATAAATGGTGAAGGACTTTCTTTCAGGACTTTTTTGGACCTTTGTTCAGTACACCTATTTCTGGTGTTTTGTATGAAGTCTTTATTTTTCAGGACTTTTTTGTCCAAACTTTTTTTCACAACTTTTTCATCAGGACTTTTTTTTTAGTATCTTTGAAGGATCTGTTGTTCAAGACATTTTCTTTTCAGGACACTTTTATCAAGACTTTTTTATCAGGACAGAAATCTTTTTCAGGACTTTTTTAAGGATTTTTTCTTTGTTATTTGAGTAAACTTACGGTAAAGATGATTATAATTTGTATAATAAGTATAATTTGTTATTTTCATCTTTCATAATTTTGACGTTTCAAACGTCATTGCTTTGATCTTGTGAAACGCCCGATGTACATTTAAAATATGATTATAATTAAAAATAAACCATAAATACATAAATATAAATGACTATGATACCATCAAATCGGAGAAAGTAATATGATGGCCACATCACCATTTTTTGACTCATAAGTCCGAAGTTTTTCGACGAAATTGTTTTCGTTTTTAAGAATGAAATTTTCTTGATGATTCTTTCGGGAAAAAATCCCATTTCGGCTCTACTTTAAGGGAGTAAACTCAAATTGGAAAATGAACACATTTCAATGCCCTTTTGGTGGATCGAGTCGACACATTTTTTCCAACTCGGTACAAGTTGCCAAAGTTGGAGGTTATTTTGCCCAAAAACGTGTTTTTCTTGTTCGGGGGTTGAAGGTTTCGAAAAGATATCATTCCAATCTGAGTTTACCCCATTAAAGTAGGGCCAAAATTAGATTTTTTCCCGAAAGAATCATCAAATGGTTGAAAAGTCGCTGATTTATGTGCGAAAAACCTCAAAATGCACTTTTTTTTCAAACACCCATAACTTGGTGCCAAATCGTCGTAGGAACTTCGTTCATCGAGTTCTGCATAGGGAATTAATCAAATATTAATGCCTTTATGGTGGATCGAGTCGACAAAATTTTTCCAACTCCATAGACATCGTCAAAGTTGGACATAGTTTCCTAAAAAAAAACATTTTTTTTCACAGGGGTGATAGAGGGGGGCGGAAGGGGTTACGTTTAAGTTCGCATGCATAACTTTGAAGAAGACACTTCAAAGTTTTTTTCCCTCAAAGATTCATCAAAATCGATTGAAAATACGCCGAGTTATGGCGGTTTGAAAATGGTCGAAATTTCACGAATTTCAAGTGTTTCATTTTTTTTCTCCAGTCTATATATTGAATTTGTAATTTAATTGTATGTTACTTTATATAGATGTATTATCAAATTTGGATTATTTTCAACTTTCTTTATTTAAATTGCATATACATTGATATTTGAGATATCGACTTAATTTTTTTCTAAAATGGTACCCACACCTCTACATATTTAAAAAATATGTATGTTTTTGTACAGGGTGTCCTAGTATAAATAACAGAACAGCGTTATGTTTTTTTTAATGGAACACCCCATATTTTATACTTTTTTTAGCCCTCTTGAGAAGCTAATACAAATGGTATGAGATACTATAGGTTTATTATGGATGGTTAGTTAGTTATGGGCAAATTTACAGAATTACCCTATGGCAGCATCTTAAGGCCTATTTAAATGCATTTTTCTCGTATCATTTAGAATTAATATTTGACGAAAATATTAAAAAAAAAATGGTGATGTGGCCATCATGTTACTTTGTCCGATTTGATGGTATCATAGCCATTTATATTTACGTTTTCATGGTTTATTGAAATCATATTTTAAATGTACATCGAGCGTTGCGTAAACTCGGATGAAACTGACGTTTAAAACGTCAAAATTATGAAACATGGAAAAATTATACTTAAAATTCAAAAACTCGGTTTTTGAGTAAAACTAACGAGATTTCGAAAAAAACTTATTCCTTAGAAGTTGTTTATTTTGGTATTCTCTGCAATTATTATTATCGTTTCATAATTATGAACCAAAAATTGAAAAAAAATTAATAATTTTTTTTCTCGAATAGCAATGATTTTATAAAAAATATTTTCAAGCAAAAGATGTTTATGTCTTTGTTGTCTTTAATGTTTGTTTAAATGTTTTGAAGATATTTTTCATATTTAAGAAAATTTTGGTAAAAAACAAAAAAACAGTTAAGGTAAACACGCACTTCCGGTGTACGAAATTTTACCAAAAGTTGTTCAGTTCTTCAGATTATCAAATAAGACGTATGTTGAAAGTTTCATATCAATTGCTGTATTAGTTTTTGAGATACAGCGCACACAGGCAGACACACACACACACACACAAATACACAACAAAATAATTCCAGAAATTGTTGAAATGGCATCTAGGGACCCCAAAACGGATATTTCCGTTTTTTGAAAAAAAAAAAATCACGATCACAATACTTTCTCGTACTTCGTAACGGAGAAAGTAATACATAATTAAATATGCTGACGACTTTGTATTCATACAGAAAATAAAAATTTTTTAAAAATGTTTCTTAATACTGAGCATAACTACCAATAATTGATAACCGATAATTGTTATCGGATAACCGGATTATCCTTATCAGAGAAAAAAATTAAAGATTTTTACATTTACACACAGTAGATTCGAAACGAATCAAGTTTTATTGGACGGAAAATGATATAATCACACTAAAATTGTCAAAATTTTAGTAATGTATTTAGATAGTAAATAATTATGGAATTCGCATATAGCAACATCTGCAGTTGAGAAAGATATAAATATTTTGAGGGTTTCAGTTCCAGTTCTGTTTTGAGGGATCCAGTTATTTCTTTATTATTATTTTTTTTTTGGCCTCGGATGCAAGTCCATATGGCCAGCTCAGGGCGGTTAGGATAAGACTGGGTCACTTTTCTTCTCGTTAAGGGGTCTATCATAACGCTTATTATTTCACAATACAGAAACGACCACGGAAATTATTAATTTTTATTTAAAATAATAAAATAACAGAAACGTAATGTTTTGTTCGCGGTTTTTTTTTATTATGGTAGTATTTTTTACGGCAATGCCACTAAAAATAAAATTGACCTAGTACAAAATAAATGCCTCAGATTACGTATCGGTTATTCAGCACACCTAGAGTCGATAATTATCTAGAACTTTTATATAAATCATATTTTTCTATCTTAAATATTTAAGACCAAAAAGTTATTTTGACGCTTCAGTGAGACCCGGTATATTATATTTAAACATTTATTTATAGCCTTTTACCTCACATAATTTACGAATCATTAACCCACTTTTTTTAATTTCATATCAATTATCTACTTTATACATAAATATTAATAACTTATTTTGATAACAATTTATCGAAATTAGTCTGGAAATCCGGAAATTCGGAGAATAAGTTTTGTACATATTTATAATCCATATTCAAGTTATATAAAAATGAATAGGAACAGTTTTACTTATATTAACAAAATAAAAATATTAACTATACCTCATTTAATAACCAGGCGGACTAAACGCGAAAACCACATTTACACTATAAAAAGTTACCAGAAAAATAACCAGACATGTTTTGGCGGTAAAAATAAAATCATTTCAAATTCGTTTATCCATAACATTCATTCAACTCATAAATAAATCTCCACACACAGAATTTTTGCTGCTTTCATTGTAGATATCTTCTATAGCTGGAAGTCCTTCAAGAAGTTTGGGACTTGTTACTGCCCCAATCTCCTTACACTCCCTAATTGTGTGAACGTGCCACACTTACCTAATGAATCGAAAATTGTTCGTACAACGGAAGTAGGTTTTAAAGCCTCTTGTATTAAAACTCTATATAAGATAATTTTGAATGGTTTTTCCTCGAGCGTTAATGCTCTAAAATCCAACCATTTCTGTTTCTTGGGGGGCGAAAATAACACTAAACTTGTGCTGGGTATTTATCCGTAGTTAAAAATAAAACAACTAACACGAAAATCGCGGGATGAGAGGAATCGATTCTTACACTATCAACAGTAGAAATAACTGGCTAAAAACACAAAAAACTGAGGCGAAACGCGTGGAAACGGTGGGACACAAGGATCGGTTAGAGATCAGCTGATCATAACAGCGGCCATTACTGTTTTAAGCAATTTGAGCCTGTGTAAAAACGGCGCCCGATTGGCCAATCACAACAACGTATTTTGGCGGCAATAATTTGATTTAGTCCGCCTGGTTATTAAATGAGGTATAGTAATGAATTAATTTGTTTTTTTTTTCATGTCCAGGATACCTTTCTGAACACTATTTGTCTATTAAAATTTTTTGTGAGAGTAACAGGAACCGAAATGCGGAAAATTACTATTTTCGTGGATTAAATTTTATTTTGCTTCAAAAATTAATTTTTGTTTTTTTTCATGTCCAGAGACCATACTGAACACTATTTGTCCATTTAAAATTTTAAAAATAATCTTTTTTTTTCATGTCCAGAGACCATATTGAACATTATTTGTCCATTTAAAATTTTAGGCATAATTATCTTTGACAAGATTATTGATTAATTTTTATTATCTAGATTCAACCGGAAAACCATCGCTACAGAATTAACTATTTAATCAATGCATTAATTAGTTCACTTGGGGCTAATTTTACACGGAATAAAGCTACAGGATACATTAATTTAATGTCGAGCGTTATGCATCGAACAAAGATTAAATAAATTTGACCTTGGAATAGTTGATACTAGCGTTATTCCGCGCATCTAAGTTCATAAGTAATATTATTATCAAACAGCCCTAGAAGTATTCGTATCAATGAATAGTAAATCCAGTTTGAATTTTTGAAATAAATAAGAAGTAATTGTATAAAAAGGATACACTTTTTCCTTAAGTAATGTAGCAATGTCCATTCTGGGTCAACGTCGGAGTCACTAACCTATAAAGATTTTAGTCACTTAATTAACACATTTTATTATTTTATAACGATGCTTATAAAACTTTAAATACCATTTTTCCATTAACGAAAAATATTAACGTTGACTGCGTTTTCGGTATCATTTCTTTGCACTATTAACACCGAAATCACGTTCACTTTCAAAATATTCCGCACGCTATGGATGGTTTGGTAATACAAATTTTCACCTTGTCGATTACAGTGAAAGTTACCATTTGTTGAGAGTTTTTTTGCTACATTTCATTATATTTAACAAGAGCACATAAACATGTCTACTTGCTTATCGCGATATGCACAATGCGCTGCAGCGTGTAAACAATTAATTGCTTGTTTTGAATATTTTTAATATTCATGCTGGAGGCGTGCCATTTACTTGGAAATTATTCGACTTAATTACGTGTAGACACAGAGCGCACATCATAATTAAAGTTATTTGCGCAGATGTTTAGATTAGATGAGATTAAAGGGGGGCTTACATCACTGAGACCTGGTTAGGTATTTTGTACTTATACACTACTGCTAGGAATTATATTAATTTGGCAATGCCCTAATCCGTTTTGGCGTTGTTTGCTATCTGTGCAATATTATTAGCATTTGTGATTATACCGTGCTGTAATCGTAATAACAGATTCATGTTTTAAATAACATGTTTTTTTCCGCTACCCATAACATAAATAAGCATTACATTCATCCATGGTTACAGGTACCGTAAGTGGCTGATAAAATTCGTGGTGTTTGTTACCCTTGTTGTATTTTATTGCATTCGAGGTTTATTTATATATATAGTATATATATATATATATATATATATATATATATATATATATATATATGTAGGATTAATTTAGTTTGACGGTAATAAAACAGTCCCACTCAATTTTAATTACCTCGATGGTATATTAGCAATATCAAATACACGTGATATCATATAAAGATGTTAAACAATATAGAGTGTAGAATGAATATTAATTATTTCGCGGTGACCGACGTCTTTCGCTACGCAGCGTTCTCGTTGCTGGTTCCGTCTCGACTGCCGGGTCCATGCCCCGGGCGGTTCTTCGCGTCTTCGGTGGTTCAGGGGCGTCCCGTCCCACAACTCGGCCATCCCTGCTCTCGACCTCGTCCTCGTGGTTGACATCAGCTCCTTCGTCCTCCCTACGGTCGCTATCGGAACAGAGTGCCCACGGTTTTTTGAAGTCGGCAGCAGTGGATGTCTTTTTGGGACCCTCTCCTGGACCAACTCGTTCCACATCGTATCGGTCACGTCCTTTCACTCCGGTTACTCGGTATGGACCTAAATATTTTATTTTCAGTTTGCTCAAATTGGCAAACTGAGTTCGTCTTATGGCAATTAGATCACCCGTTTGGTAAAGTCTAGCCAGCTTTCTTTTTTTTTGTGTGTTCTTCTGTTTTCTTCCTGGACTTTCTGAATTTGTTCTTTAGCAGCTCGTCTTGTATCTTCTCGATCTTCCACGAACGTTTGACGGTACTCTTTTTGTATTAACTCTTCCAATCCAGGGTCACTGGCATGACGCATCTGCACTCTAAACATCAGCTCGAATGGGGACGTATCGATGCTCCTCTGATAAGTTCTATTCAGTGCCCTTTGGACGTCTTCTACAAATCTGTACCATTTCGACTCATCTTCTAACGAAAGTTTTGTAAGGATGGGGAGGTTTGTCCTGTTTGTCCTCTCCACCTGACCGTTTGCACGAGCGACTCCCGTGGTGATGTGAATTAGATCAATCATTTCGGTCCTACAGTAATCTTCAAAAGCCAAACTCGTGAAAGCAGTCCCTCGGTCGGCAATGATACGCTTAGGATTTCCAAAAGTATGTTTTTGGATTTCCAGCTTGGCAATTACTTCCTGGCTCGTCACGGTTTTAGTTGGGTACAACCAAGCAAATTTACTAAATCCATCAATTACTACAAAAAGATACCTGTACCCCTTGCCGGTAGCTGCCATTGGGCCGAGGTGATCGATATGGTACGTCGTGAGTGGTAGTTCATCCTTGCTGATGGGGTTCAAGAATCCTTCAGCTTTCCCAGTTTTCTTCGGACAGGATACATGGAATGCAGTTTCTTACGCAATCTTCGATCTTCTCCCGCATCCTGGGAAACCAAAAATCTCTGCAAACTAAGTCCTGGGTCTTCTTAACGGCGAAGTGTCCATTCTCTTGATGAAACCTTCTTACGACTTCGGCTTGCATCAGCTCTGGGACAACCAGCAATGTCCTACCCTCATATTCTCGATAGAGCAGATCATTTATCAGCACGTAATTTTTGTAAGGCTGGCCCGCGGATAAGAGTTTCCTGACGACGCGGAGATGTTCGTCTCGCGACTGGGCGGACTCCAGTAATGCAATCAATTCGTTTTTCACTACTAACATTACGCTATTTCGAGATAAAGCGTCAGCATGTTTCATTCGAGTGCCAGATCGGTGCTCGATGGAATAATTAACCTCACTCAACAGCATAGTCCACCTCGCGACTCTGGTATATAGGTCTTGTTTTTTCATGGTTAACGCAAAGGCTGAACAGTCAGTTGCAATTGTAAACGTCAACCCCAGTAGATATACTCTAAACTTCTGTAAAGCGTATACGACGGCGAGAACTTCCAGCTCGTAGCTGCTGTACTTTCGTTCGGCTTCTGAGGTTTTTCTGCTCATGTAATAGATTGGATGCAGTTCGCCAGAGTCGTTTTTTTTGTAGCAAAACTGCTCCAAATCCATCTATACAAGCGTCGGTATGAAGTTCCGTCACAACAGTTGCATTGTATATCCCCAAAACTGGTTCGGACGCCAGCGTTCGTTTTAGCCGTTCAAAGGCAAGGTTTTCGTCGTTGCCAAAGGTGAAAAGAACGTTCTGTCTGGTCAAGTTGCTAAGGGGTTTCGCGATTATCGAGTAATCCTTAATTAATTTTCTAAAGTACCCCGTCAGGCCTAAAAAGCTTTGGACCTGCTTTACCGTGGTGGGTTTAGGAAATTTGATCACGGTCTCCACTTTTGTTACTGATGGTCTTATCTTTCCGTCTTCGATCCGATGTCCTAAATAGTCGATAGTTGTCCTTAGAAACTGGCACTTCTTCCATTGAATTTTCAGACCGTACTCCTCGGCTGTCTTTAAAACTTTGGCCAATCTTCCTATTGCTTCTTCTTCGTTTCTGACAAGCACCACCAAGTCGTCCATGTAAGTCAGCAGAATTCCATCTTTGATGTGTTCCCTGAATACATCGTTTATGAATCGCTGGAACATCGCCGGCGAGTTACACAAACCAAACGGAGTTTTAGTGAACTCGTACTGGGCTGTTGGTGTTACAAAAGACGTATATTGTCGGCTTTCCTCATCAATGGGCACGTGGAAAAATCCATTTTTTAAATCCAATGTGCTGAAGATACGGGAACCCTGCAGGCGGTCCAGTTGATCTTCGATTAAGGGCAGAGGATATCTGTCCTTCACGATTTGTTCGTTAAGCTTTCTGTAATCTTGACAAATCCTTACTGCTCCACCCTTCTTTTTCACCAGTACGATTGGACTAGCGAACTCCGACTGACTGGTTCTAATGATGCCCTCTCGTAGCCACTCTTCCATCTGTCTGTCTACCTCAATTTTTTCCGAATGTGCCAACCTTCTGGGTCTCTGATAAATGGGGATTTCGCTCTTCAGAATAATCTTCATTCTTAACGAAGTCTCCCTTGTCTTCTTACTTGGATCGTAAGTCTCGTGTAACCGGTTGATCTCGTTTTTCAACTCAGTATTAGCGATGTGACCCAGATCTAATACAGGTGTTTCGCACAATATGTTTAACATCTGTGCTTCGTCATCGAGAAGGTCTTGATGCTCTTTCTTCATCACCGTTATTCCACTTGCATCCATTTTGATAACGGCGTTCTTCAAAAATTCTTGGCCGATGACCATAGGGATCTTCAGAGCATCGCTGGGTACCACATAGACCTTACAGTTTATCACGACATCGTTGACTTCAATATCAGCTTGGAAATTACCCAATGTGCTAACTCTGCTACTTCCAATACCAGTTAAGATTATCATATCGTTTTGTAAATCTATTGGTCCCAACGTCAGGAAAACATCATGTTTAATCAGATTGACGTCACTTCCGGTATCGAACAATGCAGGTATGGACTTGCCTCGTACGTTTACATCTTGGACAGCAAGGTTCTCCTCGTGGTTGATAAGCATGGTGTTTTTGGCTTTATTAGGACACGCCCCTGCCTTGTGTCCGTACTCGTTACAGCTGAAGTATTTTAGGCCTCGTTCTTTGGATGGACAATCTCTGGACACATGCTCCTTATTTCCGCAACCATAACAACGAATTTGCATGCCTTCATTCTTCAAGGTTGGATGCTTTCCGCCACTTGTCGTTTTTACTTTGGTATTGGATCGTTTATCTTTTACGTCCGTTTCTGTCGTATTTCTTTTGTGCATCGTTTCGTAGAGTTTGATTTTCCCTTTGAACTCCTGGAAATCGTTGGCTCCGTATAAAATCATTTTATTTACAGGATCATCTGGAATGCCGTCAATGATGTATTGAATCGTGGTTTCTGGTTCAAAATATGCGCGGCTAGCTATTTCGCGCAGGACCAGAGTGTATTCTTGTAGTGTTTCCTCTTTCTTCTTAGTCCTGTCCATCAGTGTTCTATGCACTTCCGCGCTTCTAACTTTTTCTGCAAATTCCCTCTTCAGCAAGGCCTTTAATCGATGCCAGGTAGTTACACCTTTCTCGGACTGAACTAAAAGTTTCGCAAGCTCGTCTAGAAGTTTTTTGGCATAGATCACTTTCTGGAAGTCGTTCCAGTTTGCAAGTTTAGCTAATTCTTCAAACTCGTCAATCCATTTCAATATAGGATATCCATCATTACCGTTAAATCGTCTTATCGAATCTTCCATGTCTCTAAAACCGATAGAACAGATTGCAAAACGATCCCTCATTGCGTCATAATTTCGAGCGTCGTCATCTTCATCGTCATTGTCGGCGTCTTCAGCTCTACTTTTCTTCTTTGATTTCGTCTTCTTGGTGTCGTTCGTCACATCGTCGTCTTCTGGCCTGATTAGCTTCTGTCATCGTCTTGAGATTCTTCGTCACTTTCTTCTTCTTCGTCGTCTTGATTTCCTCGTTCTTCACTTTTGTCTTTGATATTACATAAAAATGTCAATATCCTTCGTCGAACGGCGTCTTCGGTACCGTCGTATTCGATGTTGAGTACGTGACACACTGACACTAAATCTGCATACGACAGTTTTGATTTTATGTCGTCTAATTTGGATACGTACTCAGCTGAACCCGTTTCGTACGCAAAGCCTTGAAATTCTCTCAACGTCTTCCTATTGAGTCGTCGGAACGGATCATCGCATATAATTGTGAATAATACCTTTAACGATTTACTTTGCAGATGTGTAATATTGTGCTCAATATCAGCAATGTCCCCTAAAGCAGACATTTTAGCGCGCGCCACTGGACAACCGGTACCGCCGCGCCGTACGAGGTCGCGCACTCGCGCAAGAGAGAGAAGGGGCCGCGGCCGGTTTGTCTAGCGTCACCCCGCGCGTCTCCCTTTCCCGCACCGCTGTTCTTCGCTGTGCGCGTCGTTCGTATTTGCACGTGCACGTTTTTTGATTTTAACAAATCAAACCACGCACTAAAACTAGTCTTGCGTTTTTCAGGTTCACCGTCAATATTTCCACTCAGTCACTTGTACACTCTGCACAACACTTTTACCCTCGCATCCCGGACGAGCCCCCACTTTGTAGGATTAATTTAGTTTGACGGTAATAAAACAGTCCCACTCAATTTTAATTACCTCGATGGTATATTAACAATATCAAATACACGTGATATCATATAAAAATGTTAAACAATATAGAGCGTAGAATGAATATTAATTATTTCGCGGTGACCGACGTCTTTCGCTACGCACTTGATTCCATGCTCCAGGTGACGCCACACTACCTTCCCCTAAAAAAAAGAGGAAGAGACGGAGCAAGAAAAAGTGACACGTTTAGTGCGAGAAGTGGAAGAGGAAGACCTAGCTGGCTTAAGAATAGATTTAGGTGTAGGAGGAGAAATGGAAGAACTTATAGAATTTTCTTAGGTAGTGGTCGAAACATTGGATACATATCCCGGTTTCAAACGATCCACCGAGATATTGTCCTCCTTACCGTTGACACTAATTGTGAAAAATTTCGAATTTCGACGGATAATTTTAAATGGCCCGTCGTAGCTAGGATGTGCGAGATTCTTAACGGCATCGCGTCGGATGAACACGTGTGTACAATTTTTAAAATTTGGTGGAACGAAAATTCTGCGTATAGTGAGACGAGTTTGAGCAGGTTGAATCGTCCGCATGTTATCCTTCAGGCTGTCTATAAATTTAGAGCCAGAAGGAATAATTTTAGACGAAGAATTTAGAAAAAGAAAATCGCCCGGCAAGCGTAATGTCTTGCCGTAGACGAACTTTGCAGTTGTCTCCGAAAGAGATGATTTATAGACTATCCGGAGTCCTAGGAGAATTAAAGGAAATTGGGTTACCCAGTTCTTAGGATCGTTGCTCATTCGGATCGAGTCTTTAATTTGGTGGTTAAGCCATTCTACGAAACCGTTACATTGCGGATGGTAGGCTGTTGTGGATTTGTGTTTAATACTAAAAGTTAGGCAGAATTCCTTCCAAGTGTTGGATTGGAACTGCCGACCGCGGTCAGTTGTGACCGTCGATGGTGTTCCAAATCGTGCAATCCAACAGTGCAAAAATGCTTGGGAAACGGAATCTGCAGTAATTTCAGTAAGAGGATGTACTTCTCGCCAACGCGTAAAGCTATCGATGCAGACCAGAAGGTATCTGTAATTCTTGCAAATGGGCAAAGGGCCGATGATGTCGATGTGGACGTCAGTGAATCGGTCATCCGATTTCGCAACGGGTGACACTGTATGTCGGTGGATTTTGATCTTTTGGCAACTCAGGATTTGACGAAATGTGCAATGTCATGATTCATCCTTGGCCACACGTATCGTGCTGCTACGAGACGTTTCATTGCACGGACGCCCGGATGCGTGAGTTCATTAAGAAAACTCAGGACCTCATCGGGGGCCAACGAGGTTGTTGAACGGTCGTGCTGGGTGGTAGTGGAAGCGCAAATGGTGTGTGGCGTTGTAATTTCTAAAATTGTTTTCTCGATTCTCTTCATGGTTGCCATAGAACGCATAGTTAATTGTATTCCCAAATGTTACAAGCCGTATTTTAAAATATTTTATTCACAATCACTATAATAATATACATATTTTTAACCTCCAAAAAGTTGGGAAATTCGCGATTCCCTCTTCGAGGTCGGTAATATTCTATTGCTTACCTCTATTTCGAAGTACAGAAACATATTGCGAACCTCTATTTCGAAGTACAGAAATATTCAATTGTTAGTATATATAAACGTCAAATTGACATCAACCGTATGCTCGGTTTCTCGAACAAATCTACTCTGAAGTGAATTTTACAATTCAGTTTAATTATGGATTATCACGTAATAACGGTCGCAACCATCCTTTTCATTAAGTACGTCTTATTTATAAGTAGATATGAATGATTTGTGCTCTTACACGAAACGAATTTATCTTAAGTTGGCAACGCAAAGTTGACAACCCGTCTAATGTCAACACACTAACCTCATAATAAACGCACGACAGTAACGAGGACGTAAACGGGGGCGAAAATATACCAAGCTTCTCGTTCCCGTCACCGGAAATTAGTTATTAGTTATGTATGTCAACTTGCGAATTGGTTCGTGGGCCTGTTGATGGTTTTATGAGGGCCTGCTCTATATCCCGAAAAATCCCGAACAAAGGTAATGCCGCTTGCCGAAAACAGCAATAAAACTGTCAGCGTACCCATTAAACTTGTTATCGGCGCTTAGTTTATCTACGCGTCCTAACAAATGCGTAATTATCTTAATTTGCATTTTATGAGATAACCATTGCTTCTTTTCAATATTAACATACATTCCGCATTATTGAAATTTCCAAACGAGATAATTTTCGAAGAAGTAGAGCTGCCAGTAACTACACAATGAAGATGAGCCTCTACCTGCTGTGCGACCATTTATCGTATCGTTAAGACCGTCTTCGCAGAACAATTAGTGAAAATGTGCAGCTGTTATTGCAACACAACGGGCTGTCGATCCGTCTCCCGATGCCTACGTGACAAAATCGGTTCGAACCCAAATTGTTCTTGGAATAGTAACCTCGACGTTCCCGTCACACCCTACCACCACCACCACCCGCAACCCGGAGAAGAGTAGGGCGTGCGTCCCGTAAAAAAGTGTGGAGCTCCCCAGACAATCAGATGAAACTCATCAGTCATTATTCATCACTCAGACTACAACAATCAGTCAGCCAACACCACCGTCCGAACATCAACGACGCCACGCCGCCGCCGCTGCTTTCTTCGTCGCCGCCGCCGCCGCCGCCGCCGCCGCCATATTCTTCAGGCATTCCAGTGCTTCGAGAACATTGAGTGTTGGTGACTATTGTTTTTGTGACTGTTTATTTTTTGTGACTTTATTTTATTGACATTTTCTGTGTACATATTTTATTTTTTTTGAACTTTGAACATTTTTTTCTGTAACTCCGTGTGTAAATAATAGCGATTGTTATCGCGCCAATCAGACTATTTAGGCCTCCACCCAATCTTTCGTGTTTCTTGTGCTGTGTCTCATAACTAAACCAACTCCAAGAGCTAGCTAGAGGTCAGCGAGGGCTATTGCAATCCTCCCCGTGACAAGTGTCGCCCAACTCGAGGCCGAGTCAAAGCCCACGACCCGAGGACTCCGGCTACAAGGACAAGGAGATGCAGAGATGGACTTTAACGAAGCGATCGCCTCCATGAAGCAGAGATTCGAAGAGCAGATGCGTCACCTCCTGGTTAAGAGAGAAATTCTCTTGATCCGGGCGAACACAGAAGCCATCAGATGCCAGCGCGACGAAATCAGACGACAGCGCGATGAAATTCGCCGCGCATCTAGGGAGCTTCGACAGGAACGTCGTAGTCTCGGCTTACTCGAATGGACCTCACCACCGAAGAAGCCAGCATTACCATTACGGATGTGCACCGCCGAAATTCGAGAAAGCGACGCCCCTCGCCACGGACCGTCCAGTTGTTGGCGCAGCAACAACCACCATCGTGCCGCCGCCTCTTGACAGTATAGCTCCAGCCGTCACCACTACAGCCATCACCACCGCAATCGTCACTATACCGCCACCGACACCGCCTCTAGCAGCCGAGCCTCCGCCAAATGAGGAATCGCCGGGGCCCTGCCACCACGTGGCCACATCACCAAATCGGCGCCTGCAAGCAGTTACGCTAAAACTGCCCACCGAACGACACCAGCTGACCAAGCAGCTGCCAGTTAAGACACCGCTAAGCATGCCGCCACCAAAGAGGACCGCACCGGGGCCGGATGGCCAAGCCTCCATCGACGTATGGAAGCCCACGGCTCCGCCCGATGACCTGTCCAGCAGACGACGCCTGGGCAAGTGCCGCCCACTGGTGCAAGCCGACGGCCACAGGCGTCGCGTTCGAAGACGACGAACCGTCACCCGACGCTCCCCGCCGGATGATCCATGGCAGGCCGTCCACCCACTACGCTACTACGCCCTCCTGACGTCATCCACAGACGCAATGCTTACCGAAGACGCCGCAGCTCCTTCGGATGCCGCAAACAGCGCCTTCCTTACCTACGCAAGGCAAACTCGGACAACCGCGACCACCACCACGATTATGGACCCGTGAATCGTAACCGCGAGTGACCGCGACCGCGACCTATGACAATTTAGACTTGTTAGTTCCCCGCGAAAAGACGCATCTAGTGTAAGTGACCTCATGAACGCTTCAGTGCGCCATGGACATTTGAACAATCCACGTCCGCCTGACGACACGCAGGCACCACCAAGGTATGTGTCGTGACGCAGCCCCCGACCAGCTGAGTGTACACGTGGAAAACCGATCCAAAATACGAAGGCGTCGGATCCAGCACCGCCCACAACACCAGCTCAGAAAATCACCTACAACCACCCGCCTGCATGCGGGAACCAGTGTTGCCGATGCTACCGTTTTTTCGGTAGATCTACCGATTTTGCAACTCATCTACCGATCTACCGAAATAAGTTAATTTCTACCGAAATTTCGAAAAATGTGTGGATATTTATATTATTTTTTTATTAAATATATAGAAAAAATATATTCTTTATTTTTAACACCTATGCGAAATATTCGGAATAAAAGTTTAATTTTGGCTTATACTCTATCTTATAATATAATATAACTTAAATGTAATAAATGGCATAGCTTAAATCCGTTCAATAGCAAAAAATGGTAACATTAGTTTTAATACTTTTAATACTCGACGCTTTGTTCTCGTCCTCGGAGAAACACTTGTTACGACCTATTTTAACAGAAATATCAGGGGTTCTTCCCCGAATTATATTTCTCGCTGCGTGTCTCGTACTTCGGTACTTAGTAATACTAGACGCTTTGTTCTTGTCATCGGGGAATCACAATTTTCTAATTTAACAGCAATAAGAGCGGTTCTTCTCCGAATTATATCTCTCGTTCTTTGATACTTCCACTTGATAAACTTGATTCACTTGATTGCACCGAACACAGCACGCGCGTGTACTCGTATTCACGTATATTTTTAAATAGTTTTACTTATACTCGTATACCTAATAAAATGAGTGATAGTGACAGTGATAGTGGCCGGTTTGGAGAATCTAGTAGTGGTATAAAAAGAAAAAAATATTCTCAAACATATAAGGCAGACTGGGAAGATATTGCAGAATTTAAAGGGTGGCTTACCAAAAGTGGAAAAGGGATAAAGTTTGCAAAATGCAAAAGTTGTAACAAAGACATTAATGTAACAAGTGGGAAGGATGCGATAATTAAACATACACATTCAAAGCTTCATCAAAATAAATTAAAAATAATAAGTTGACAGCCATCAATTGCAAAATTTACCGTGGACACTTCTGCGAAAACATTGCTGCAAAATAATATTAAAGAAGGTATGTAGTTAAATATTAAATATAAACAAACTCATATTGAAAATATTTTCTTTTTATAGCAGAAATTCGTTTGGCGGCTTTTGTAGCAGAACACAACTTGCCGTTTTTAATTATGGAACATCTTCCAAAATTATGTGCAGCTGCTTTCCCCGATTCAAAGATAGCAGCAGGCTTGGCTTGCGGAAGGACAAAAACCACTTCCATCACAAGGTCTATAATTGGTGATGAAGATTTTCAGAATATTTGTGAGGACTTGAGACATAAGAAATTTTCTCTCATAATAGACGAGTCAACGGATCGCAGTACTGAAAAACATCTGTGTCTAGTTGTTCGGTATTTAAAAGATTTTATTATTAAGGACTGTTTCTTTACATTAATTAAATTAGGCAACGCTGATGCAAAGACATTGTATAATTTAATTGTAGATAAATTTAATTGTAATAATATTCCATACAAGGAAAATTTAATTGGATTCGCATCAGATGGGGCAAATGTCATGATGGGGGCACATCACTCGGTTATGGCTTTATTAAAGAATAATATACCTTCTTTGTATATTATGAAATGTATATGCCATTCATTTCATTTATGTGCTTCATATGCCTGCCAAAAATTACCAAGATTTGTCGAAGACCTAACAAGAGATGTGTACAATTATTTTAGTTCAAGTCCTAAAAGAATTGCCGAGTTTGCAGAATTTCAAACTTTTTGTAACATAAAAATTCATAAAATTCTGCATCCTTGCCAAACTCGGTGGCTATCTGTTCATAGTGTCATCAATCGAATTTTGGAGCAATATAATGCCCTTAAATTATATTTTATTGATGCTGTCAAGAAAAAAGATGTATTGGCTTCGGAAAATATTTTAACAAAATTAAATGATCCAACAACGAAATTATTTTTGCAATTTTTAGATTTTTCATTACCGTTATTTAATCAATTAAATCGAGAAATGCAATCA
The DNA here is from genome assembly GCA_910593695.2 of Ocypus olens. NCBI lineage: Eukaryota > Metazoa > Arthropoda > Insecta > Coleoptera > Staphylinidae > Ocypus > Ocypus olens. Next base: position 12,126,067 of record OU343053.1, on the reverse strand, counting down.
GAATCGCCAAAATTGCATATCTTGTATGATAATGTAAGCAGCATATTAAGAACCATTTTTGATTGTTTCCTTAAACGAGAATACATTTTATCGATTCCAATTGACGAAATTGATTTTAAAAATCCAAATCATTTTTTAGCAAATGAAAACTTATATTTTGGAGCAAATGTCTCTGCTTTTTTGCAGCAAATGACAATTGAAGAAAACAAAAAAACATTTTTTAAATTAAGGTGCTTAGATTTTTATATTGAAGGTTGTGCTCAAATTATAGCAAGGTTTCCTTTAAAAAATAATAACCTAAAAAAATTTTCTTTTATCAACCCTGAGGTAGTAAAAAGCGGAAGTATAAATTCTGTTGTTGACGTAGCAACACTCTTTCCGAATCTAGTGAATCCCCGTTTGCTTCAAGCACTCGATTCGGAATGGAGGTTGCTACGTAACAATGCTAAAATGCAAACATTTAGCAATGATGTCGAAATTTTTTGGAAAACAGTAACGCTGATGAAATTGGGTAATGAAGTGACTGCTTTTCCAATATTAACAAATTTTGTTCAGAACATTCTTTGTCTTCCTCACTCATCTGCAAATGTTGAGAGAATTTTCTCTGCAATTAATTTAATTAAAACGGATAAACGCAATCAATTAAATGCAGAATCAATATCAGGTCTGCTCCATACAAAACAATTTATTGGAGATAAGAATTGCTACAATTTTGAAATCACACCAAAATTATTAAACAAATGAAATAAATAATATTTAAACAGTCTAGCTGAATAATCTTTTACATAATCAAAATTTAAAAAATCTGCAAAACAAGTTAACAATAGTTTGAAGGGTACATTGTTTTATCAAATAAGTCATGTAGGTTGAGCCTTACTATTGTTGATCTGTCTCGCATATTTGTTCAAATTGCAAAATTATTTAAGGTGAATTATTTTAGTTGGGAATAATCATTCGAATAAATAATCGATTTTCAGATCATTCGAATGATCATTCGAATGAATAATCGATTTTCAGTTTAATTCGAATAGTAATCATTCGATTATTGAAATTATTCGATTATGCCCATCACTAGTTGGGATAGATTTTAATGTGTAAGCGTTTTCATTGTTTATGTATTTTTTGTTATTTTCATTGTTCCAATTTTTTTAATTGTTATTTTCAAAGTTTAATGGTTTTAATATAGTTTAAAGTTTTTATTGGTATTTTCGTAGTTTAAAGTTTTTATAGTTTATGTTTTTTTGTTATTTTCGTAATTTATTAGCGTAATAAAACAAGTTATTAATTAAAAATCGTTTTTTTTTTTACATTTAAATAAAGATTTTTGTTTTTTTTTAATTCTACCGAAATCTACCGAATTTTACCGATGACGTCTACCGAATTTAATTTTCAAGCTGTGGCAACACTGGCGGGAACACGTGCAGTGGCGCCCAGCAATCCGATTGACAACATCAAACCAGAACACCTGCAGCTCCAGCCGCCCCGTGCTGCGCCCCGGCTGATGCACCAGCCGCCCCAAGGACTGGAGAGACAGACCGAACGTCTTGGTACCCGCCGTGCCAGTGCATGTCCGAATCTCCTCACACCTCACCCTCGGAAGGATCTCCAAGGACCAGTGTCCCGGCCAGCATCCTAGGACCCAGGCATCCAGCGATGTCGAGATCCGGTGTCGAAATGTCCGAATCCCCTCGCACCACAACCGCGGAAGGATCTCCGTAAGGACCAGAGTCCTGACCAGCGTAGAGAACAGCCAGTGCTGCCTCCCGTAGACGCCCAACAGCAGTTCCCAGTGGAACTTGAATCCGGTGTAGGACGCCCGAATCTCCCTCACACATAAACCTCGGAAGGATCCACCCCAGTAATGACATACCCACGATGACGACCAACTGGCAGCTATTATTTATACATACTTTCTACGCTCTTCAAAATTCTCTCGTTTTCCGGGGCCGTTTGTTATCGGCGCTTAGTTTATCTACGCGTCTTAACAAATGCGTAATTATCTTAATTTGCATTTTATGAGCTAACCATTGCTCCTTTTCAATATTAACATACATTCCGCATTATTGAAATTTCCAAGTAACTACACAATGAAGATGAGCCTCTACCCGCTGTGCGCCGATTTACCGAGGGCATCGTTAAGACCATTTTCGCAGAACAATTAGTGAAAATGTGCAGCTGCTACGGCAACACAATGGGCTGTGTCGACTGAAACACAGTCGACTCAGAACATCTACAACAATCAGTCAGCCAACACCACCGTCCGAACATCAACGACGCCAAGCCCCCGCCGCTGCCGTCTTCGCCGTCGCCGTCTTCTTCGCCGCTGCCACCGCTGCCGTATTCTTCGGACATTCCAGTGCTTCGTGAACATTGAGTGTTGGTGACTATTGTTTTGTGACTGTTTATTTTTCGTGACTGTTTCTTTCTGTGACATTATTTCTTGACATTTTCCGTGTACATATTTTATTTTTTTTTAACTTTGAACATTTTTTTTTCTGTAACTCCGTGTGTAAATAATAGCGATCGTTATCGCGCCAATCAGACTATTTCTGCCTCCACCCTATCCTTCGTGTTTTTTGTGCTGTGTCTCATAGCTACACCAAGTCCAAGAGCTAGCTGGAGGTCAACGAGGGCGGGTTTCACCCCGCGCTGCGACCCCCCCGTGACAAACTCAATATTTACGAGCATCGCCGCGTCACTGCCAGGCCCTGCGCAGATAGCGAAACTTTGTCCACACCATTCATGGACCAATTCTTGGGGTTCCTCGTTCACAGCCCTGGATGACCTATACCCAAAAGACTCACGTGCCCCAAATTTAAAATTAAAGAACGGCGCAGAATAGAGACAAATATTCGGGGATTTTTTTCTATGACCGGTAAATAAAATATGAAAAATAGCTCTTGAAGATGAAGAAAGCTAAAATGCCTCTCAGTACTTTTGCGGAGGCGTCGATCTCCACTACTTGCAAGTTACTAGTTGTAAATGGTAGGTGCTAGAGATGGGCAGACAGCTCACGGAGGACTGGTTGAACGGCCTTTGCCTCATGAGTATACACAAAAAAATGGTTTTGACAAACCAGAACAAAATTGAAACTGAGGTCGTAAAGAGATTTGCTGAAAATCCAAGGAGATTGATGTTGTCCTAAGTATTTGCTAAATATATTTATTTATTTTATTGTGAGTCTTTGGCGCTTCATCATAGAGATGGCAAAAACGGTTCACGGTCGGGAATGGCTCCGAACCGGTTCACTCACTGTCTGGAACGGCTGCGAACCGGTTCACTCACTGGAGCGAACCGGTTGCTTGGAGTTGTTCACTGGTCTTTTTAGTTACAGTTATATACCAGATTGACAGAAATGAGTTCAAGCCTTCCAATTAATTAAAAAATATATAATATGGGCATTCATACTGTGCCCACAACTGCAATATATATTTTAACCTTTTTTGTATTTTATACTTGACAATATGAAGAACTGAAAAGCTACTGGTAAATATTTGTAAATGGGAAGTGGACATTAAATATTTACCCTGTTTTTTTTACATATTTCTGATATTTCTAAATCGATTGATTTTTAAAATTGCAAGTTGAATTTTCTCCTGTCATGGCTTCTGTTATTTTTACATTATCATTTAATTTTCACATTTTCTCCTCTCTGGTAGCACATCCATAGTAAATATAAATCAAATCTGGTAGAACATTTATTTACCCTTGTACTTTTTCTCAAACATAATCGGGAAAGCAGGAAAATGCACACCCGGTATATCTCTTCCTAATTTTTGAATGAAATAAATTATTTCAAAATTGTATAGTTTCTTTATTATGAAATTATAAAATATTATTGAATTTTTTATGCTGCGGGTTAATTTATTTTTCATTTATTTATTTATTAAGCATCTAAAACGAATGTGAAATTTAACTGAAGTTAAAAGACTTTATGACAAATTAATGTAAAAATTTGACGTGTCCCGGAAAAAGACTGATTTTGACTTACAGCCGTTAAGCCTCTAAAAAATATCAAATTTAATTGAAGGCAAAAGACTATGTCCAAATTAATGTCCAAATTTGACTTCAATTCGACAAGAATTAAGTAAAAAAACTAATTTTGACTTAAACCCCCCCTAACGGAAATCCTGCGTACGCCAAAGTTGTTTCAGACAATGAAATAATTCGGCCCAGCTCAGCCAAATATTCATATTAATAATACAATTATATCACATTGGTATTTATTTGTTAATAACTCAACACCCATAATTATACACAATAAGTCAAATTGTTTGAGTAACATTATTTTGTACAAAATTAATAAACTAAAGTTTATTCAATTCTCACTAAGCTTCAATATTCCATGGAATAAATGTCCCTGGTTCTGGTTCTTTAATCTACAAAAAAAATAGTTTATTCGATATGTAAACGTACTAGTTATTATATCGTTTTATACGACATCTCTTATTGAAGGTTTTTACTATATGTAATCAAAAATAGTTATTGACGAAATGTTTCAACTTTTAAATCAAGATGCCTTTGAAAGCCGTTTCTCGACATGAAACTATTAAGAATTTTAGATTTGAAATGTATCGTTGTACAACTCAAGGCACGCCACGACTTTTTGAAATCTGCACACTCTGCTTAGCAACTTTAGTGAACACTCTACAGTTACTTACTTTATCTGTAAGATGATCTTGACAATTCATTCGAATTTTCGCTGCCGTGGCCGGTGCATTTAACCTGAAAGCCGTTGGTAAACCAGCGTCAGCCCTCGCTGATTTAACGGCTTCGCGTATGGCGAACAAGATGGAGCTCGCCAAAAATAGTGGCGGTTCGCCGACGGCTTTAGAAGAGTACACGGCTCTAGGATTGGGTGCGCCCTTCAGCAAAGACACGTTAAACTCCACCGGTATATCCCCGAAACCTGGGATTTTGTAAGCACCCGGACCTTTTGTAAAGATAGTCCCGGTTGGCGAATACATCATCTCTTCGAGTACGAACAATCCGTATCCTTGCATGAATCCTCCTTCAATTTGTCCGATGTCTATGGCTGGATTTAGACTTTCTCCTGTAATTTTCAATGAGAATTAGTATCGAATAATTAATGTACAGAAATATTAAGAAATTAGAAAGTGGTAAACATGAAACTGCACTTCTTCAGTTCATGACAACGTACGTTCTATATTCTTACCAAATATTGATAATTGAACATCCGCGAATTATTCTAGCTTAGACATATTAATTTATTTTAATATTTTTGTTTTATGTACACTAGGTTAAAAAAAAGATCCACCCTGAAGGAGTTGACGCAGAACATAGTTAGTGTATGTTGCTATACCATTAATTAAATTTTCATAGAAAAATAATAATATTGATTAAGAAAAAAAAAATATTGCGTTGCATCTCCGCGTACTCTTATGCATTCAGCAACCCTTCTGGGCATGCTAGAAATCTGATGGTCTAATGCATCTTGAGGCAGCTCGTCCCAGGCTATCTGAAGCTGGTGACACAATTTATCTAAAGTGTTTGGAGGATGCTGTAAATGACGCAATGTTCTGTTCATCACATCCCAGACATGTTCTATGGGATTCAAGTCGGGTGATCTCGATGGCCAAGGCAAACAATTAATGTTGTTTAGTTTTAGGAAGTCTGTAGTTAGCAGTAAGAGGACGCGCATTATCTTGCTGGAAAATTGCCCTTGGATGGTCTTAGATGAATGGAAGTAGAATGGGTTCCAAGACTGTATCAATGTAACGGCGCGGGTTTAATGTGCCCGGAATGAATATTAAAGGGGTCCTTTCTCCGTAGCATATTGACCCCCCAAACCATTACACCAGGAGTTAATGCCGTGTGACGATGTTAACAAATTGTAAATTTTGTGTTTGACCTCTAGGTCGTCTAACACTTAAACGTCCGTTAGAGTGCCATAAACAAAATCTGTCGGTCCTGGCCTGCAGTGGAGCCAGTCAGCCTGTGCTGAATTGTTTGGAGACGAAAATAAAGAAGATAAGACCGCAAACCAAAAGTGCATATTCTTCTATAAATGGTGACCATAGAGACTGTATGACCGATTGCTCTTAACCAATTTATTGCAATCTATCGTGTTAGTTCTGTAGGATCTCGAATTGCACTTCTCCTTAAAAGTCTCTCTGGGATGTCCACTGCCTCTACGGCGAGCTTCTAGGCTGTCTTCCTGCCAATCTCTCGAAACCAACACGTCTGCTAATTTCACAGAGTCCTAAATCAGCCTCATGCATTCCGATAATTCGTCCTCTTTCAAATGGTGTAATGTGATGAAAATTTGCACGTCTTCGCACTCGCGGCATTTTTTAAGGCACTAACAATTAGGTCAAACAATAAAAGGCTGCAAACTGATGCGATAAATAAGGTAAACTAAAATAAACTCTCAGATGATATGAAAGAGATAATTAGAGATAATATATTTTAGAAGTGACACTTGACCTTCAAAATTTAATCAATTGTATATCAACATACATCAACTATTGCTAAGAAATTTCAGAGTTCTACATCAACTCCTTCAGGGTGGTTATTTTTTTTTGAAGCGCAGAATATATTTAATTGAGGTTTTATCGGGTGTGGTATATAGAATTGTCCTTACCACGTCTAATAAGATGAACAATAAACTGTAATACTATACCTAAATCCATAACAATATCAGTCCTCAACACTTGATGGTCGCCGGTTAAACAATCAATTTCAACTTCGGAAACGGCCGCTGCGTAGGTGTAGTAATTGAATGCCATTCCAGTGTTCGTTTCAAAACTATAGCCTAGGTCAGGTGTAGCATAAAATCCAGTAGTAGACAGACTAATTCTTTCCAGATATGCCGCTTTAATCCATTCCTCCCACGTACCGTTCGGATATTTCTTTTTGATCGGTTCAAGCCTTTCATTAATTATAAGACAGGCGTTCTGAAAATGAATTGTGTACAATTATTACAAACTGTATTCTCTTTAATTATCATTCCCCAACGGCAACAAACTACAGACCGGTTTTTGATGATTAGGTCTCATTATTGCAGTTGAGTCGCTGATGGGGAATCGGAATTAGTATGAGTGTAGTAGAGTTCGGATGCTCGCATTTTTTGTGCCGGTTGGCCGGGGCCCCTTTATAACGGTTTTTTCTGGGCGACTAAACATTTCTTCCGTAATTAGTATATATAATAATAGCGTATAAACTAGGTTAATGTAATACACCCTTTAGAGGCATCGAGGTAGGTTATTCTTTAATCGACTTTTCAAATCAGATAAATCTGCTATGATTATTATCAATCTTTAAAATTTATATTTTTAATGATAATTACGGATCGTAATATCATACCATGACGGCCATTCCATTTAAATCTGAACCGGCACTGGCGGCCGTTGCCGATGTGTTTGGTACTTTGTCGGTGGAGGTCTCTACGATGTGGAATTTAGTGGTTGGAATTCCAAGAGTTTTGCTGGCCACTTGCATCATTTTCGTGTGCAATCCTTGGCCCATTTCGATACCACCGTGCGTCAGCAGGACCGAACCGTCCTGGTAGATGAGCAGCAACGAACCCGCTTGGTTCAGGAAAGGTTTTGTGAACGAAATTCCGAACTTCGTGGGTACGACACTGATGCCTCGCTTCTTCCATCGGTTTTCTCTGGAATATAAAGAGGAAAAATACAATCCATTGTTTAATTTGATTAAAATAATTTTATTTCATAATAAAGTTTTCAAAGTCCAACCAACAGTAGTATTATTTCATTATTATCACTAGATTTAGCAAATTAATTATCTTTTTTTATCTTTATATAATGTACGTAATACAGGGTTACTACAAAAGAAATAGACACTTTCAATGTTTTATTAATCCAAAACTAATTACGTTATTATGAATTCGTTTAAACTATTTTATACAGTGATTCTTAAAGTTTACTTTGGGAACTCATGGGTGCTCAATATGGGCTCCTCCTGTCACACGGCCCACATTAAGGCTATAGTCTAGTTCATTCCAAACCCGGTGTAACATATCTGCATTGAAACTTTCCACAGCTCTCGTGATGCGTTGTTTGAACTCATCTAAATCATTAGGAAGCGGAGGGACGTAAACCAGGCCTTTCACAAATCCCCATAGAAAAAAATTGCACGGTGTAAGATCGGGGCTCCTTGGTGGTCACCGTACGAGAACGCGGTTGTCGGCTCTTGTCGGCTGCTGCACTGTTTCGTCCAGATAATTTCTACCGACACGGTGCTAGTGAGGAGGTGCTCCATCTTGTTGGAAGATAAAGTTCCTCCCGTACTCATGCAGTTGAGGCATCAGTCAATTGATCAACATTTGACGATATGTAGCTCGCGTTACTGTGTTTTCTTCAAAAAAGAAAGGACCATACACCTTGGTGCGTAATACAGCACAGAACACATTCACTTTTGGAGAATCACGCAAATGCTCTACCAACACTCTCGGAGGTTCAGTCCCCCATATTCGGACGTTGTGTTTATTCACCTTGCCACTTATGTGGAATGTTGACTCATCACTGAAAATTATCCGCTCGCAAAACTCATCTTCTTCATTACATTGCAGCATTTCATTGTAGAAATCTTTACGTTTAAGCTTGTCATCTTCACGTAGATGCTGGACCAACTGCAATCTGTAAGGCGTCAGTTTTAAGCTACGCGCACATTTGTCGGAATCGGACGGATGGCACGCATCGACTAAAATTGCTTAATACAGTTATAAACGAGTCGACGCACATTTATCGGTACGGCATGGAACGGATAAATGTGCGTTGACTCGTTTACAACTGTGTTAAGCAATTTTTGCCGATGCGTGCCGTCCATCTGATTCCGACAAGTGTGCGCGTAGCTTTAGTCGTTTACGTAAAATTTTCCACACAGTTGGTTGCGGAATTTGTATTATAGTTCCAAACTTGCACGTGTTTTTGACTTTTGTGGACTTCGTTGGTAAACAGCACGAAGACGTTCCACCGATTCTTCTGACATACGAGGTCTTCCCGGACTTTTGTCATTGCATAAACACCCTGTCGTTTCAAATTTATTGTACCAATCGTAGATCGACTGTCTAGTAGGTGGTGATTTTTCAAAACGTGTTCGAAAATTTCGTTGGACAACAGTTACGGAGTACGTTTTAGCAAATTCAAACACGCAATATGCTTTCTCAGTAAAGTTTGCAGCCATTGTAGCTATTATGTTTGCGCGGTACTACCAACTGTACTATCGAAACTTCTACAGTTCCTCAATCTGACAGCGCAAAATGCATGTTTTGCACTTTTGTTTTATACAATACCAAAGGTGTCTATTTCTTTTATAGTAACCCGGTATATTACATAAAGATAGAATACACTTTAATGCTCAAAGTTGTTGAGCACAAAAGCTGCAGGATCGCCGTCGCAAAATCCATAAATAAAATGAATGTTTACATATTCTTCATTAGTGAACTTTTTTGGTATGGTACAGTACACATGTAAAAACACTGACACACAGATGTGTATTATTGACTGATGCGTTACTAATTAATTTTTCCACAGTTTACTTTGCCAGCCGACATTTTTTATTTAATTGATAATTAATTAGAAAATTAACTCTAGTGATAATAATAAAATAATATTATAAATTGGGCTTTCAGTTTTAAAATTTTACCAAGCGACATCTTCGTTAGGAAGCATGTAAAGATACATGTTTATAGGATTTGTTTTCCTTTTATTGAGTATTATACACTTTTTAAGTTTCCCAAAAACAATCTGAACCAGCTGTATTCTCCAGAATTTAACAACCAATGGACAATGGAATTTCGAGATTTCGTCACATTAACAGTAGATTGTTTGACAAGTTTTGAAAGCTTCGTTTTGCATGCAAGGCACGAGCATGCAATGTAGCTTTCAAAACTTGTTTAACACTCTGCTTTTCCTACGACCAAACATTTTCCTAAGTAAGTTTCAATCATAATTTTTCTCGAATTTACCCGCATCTATCTCAATTAAATATGTGTGCATTATTAGTGTCAAAACATTGTTAACTTCTAAATTTGCTTATAACTATTTTAAAATCGATTAATAATAATTAATTCTTGTTCGTCACTACCCATTTTATTTTAATGATTTTGGCACATATTTTGAAGTTTGAGAATTTTACTTTCAAAACTTGTTTTAAAAATTCAATTTTCAAGCATGACATTACTTGTCAAAAGTGACAAATATACAATTGACAACTTTCAATGCAAAGGTATTGCGATGATGTATCTATTTTCGGGAGTGGTCGTAGGAAAATAGTATATTATTAAACGAGTGAGAAAGTTGGCCATTGCCACGAGGGTGAAGTTTGCAACACGCGCCGTAGACGAGTGTTGCAATTCACCCGAGTGGCAATGGCCAACTTGCTCACGAGTTTAATACTATACTTTTTCGCATTATATTAAATAATTTCCTAAAGATTTTTCTGGTAATATTAAATTATAACGAAGAATTTTTCTCATATTTGGAAATTGAGGCATTCCTCTGACAAAATTAGGATGTTTATGAATTCATGTTTTCAATGGTAACCGTAGTAACAAAACAAATATGGTGGAGCACAGGCTACTACTTAAAAGCGGCACTCATCTCGCACGATTGGACTGGCCCTTTCCAATCCCGGGCGAAGGAACGTACGTGTAAATGCAAGAACATCGCACATTCGCACAATATAAAAACACACACTTTTTGTCTCCGCGCGTCTCGCACGGGAATAGATCCTTGAAAATTTTTTGTCTACTTAAAATTCTACGCGCCACACCAATCGCGACGGATATAACACAGTTATGGCATTCACACACACAAGAATTTATCCTGTACGGCCTGTGTTAGTAACGCAGGGTTAGAACGATATTCAATAACCCGCGAAAGAATGTATATGTGAACGTACCTAAAACACTAATCTGTTGAGCACTCCACTGGAGAAATTCTGACGTTTATGAATACGTGTTTATACAAACAAATGGCAACCATAATAACAACTAAACTGTTGGGCAATGAAACTGCTATCATTTCATTGGCTGAAATCTGTTGGGCAATGAAACTGCTATCATTTGATTGGATGTCACCTGTGGAGAAAATGATTCGGCCGAGTAATGGACAACTTTCTCAATCAAAAATGATTCAGCAACGTTTATATTATTTAATAAGATGCGAAAAAAACTTCTCAACCGTATTTAAGTAATAATTAACAAAGTTATAAACCTCCCTTATCAAATCATTCGCCCCTTCTCTTACTTTCTCTTTAAACTCAGTTAACTCCTTCTTATTCTTCTTAAAATATTTTCACTTCTCTACCTTTATCCTGTCTTCACCTCAGTTGTTAGGTTTTCCACCTTCTCCTTTAAATACTCCTCCGCCAATTCCTTCCTGCAATCCTCAGCCTCTCTCAGACTCTCTGATCATATAAATGCAGTCCATCGCCGCCCTTCAGATGTTTGGCAAATAGGCCCATTTATTTGGTTCATACAAGTAGAAGCAGAGTTTTCTGCTAATAGAATAACTTCAAACAATAAAATTTAACTAATTAGTTTCTTATCTTCCATGAGATGTTGCAATGGAAGTTCGAGATATTTTACTTAACCTTTCAACTTTTCAATATTATGAGATTTTGAAAGAAGTAATTAAAAGAACTTTATTGGCAAAAAAAAGAAATTACGAAAATTTATTTTTGATAGAGAGTTATGCGATAGGACTCCATCACAATTTCTTTGACACTTAATGCAATTGTTAGGTGAAATTGCTCTGGATTGTTCGATTTAAAAGAGATTTTTTTACAAAGATAACTAAAGAAATGAACTTTTTTTTTATTGCTTCACAAAATGATTCTATTCAAGTTTTAGCTAGAAGGCAGATCAAATCTTTAAAATTTTAAATCCTCCAACAAATTCCCGACATTTTCGAATATCATAACTGCATTCCTTATTGTCGATTGTCCTCTACTATTCTTTCCCCTTTGTCCATTATTTCATCGCTAGCACTTGATTTCTTATTATTTTTCCTATCCTACCTATCCTGCGCCATGTTGCGTGTTTGATATGCTCTCTTTATTACTATTTTTCCTCAGTCGTACCTCACTAAGACTCAGGTGCGTACTTACAGGAGTGGCTATCGGACTTGGGGCCACTTGCTGTGTTACAATTTTATTTATAATAAATTCACGTATTTTCAGTCTACACATTATATGTGCGTGTTATAAAGTTTAATTAAACCAACCAATTTCTTGTACAGTTCAGGGGCGGCTCGTTACGCAGAGCCAAGAAGCCATGGCTCTACCTCTAATTTCAAGCTTGGCAACAATTTTTTATCAATTCTAAAATAGTATATAGGGTATCAAGGGCCGAAAATAGGCTTTAGCAACCCGCCGTTTGCTAACAGTGAAGGATTGCATGAGTTACACTTGATATTTTTTTGCCTTAAGTAAAAACAGTGTTTCAGGAAATTTTATATCGCGCACCGTTGAACTGTCACTGTCAGATTTTTGCATAGCCTACTCATATTCCGCGGAAGGTTGTCTAGATTATGCATATTATTTTTTCGGCTCTACATACGCTAAATCGTAGTTTCGGCCCGATTATATATATGGTTTCGGTAGAGGCAGGCTTTTTCGTCATTTTAAATGTTTATACTATGCCTGCGAAAGTTTAATGAGTGGATAAAAATATAAAGTTTAATCCAGCTATACAGGGTATTCCATAAATATACCGACGGACTTTTAGGGGTGGTCAAAACAAACAAATTTTGATTTATAACAATGGTCAATATTTTGAACGATTATTAGAAACAATAATTTAATTAAAATGCAATAAAGCCTAACAAAAAAGAACGATTTTTTCTACAAATTTCAACATCTTGTATCTCGGAAACGAAAAGTTTTCGCACACATGTTTACAAAACATTATAAAATATGTTTGCTTTGATGTCCCCTGCCACCCTTAAAAGTTTGTTGGTATATTTATGGTACACCCTGTATACTTTGCAAACGCATCATGTGTTTTGTTTCGAGGTGAGGTGAGAAAGTTAAGTCAATTTTGTTTTTGAAATAAATGCAGAATAGATTGAAATACATGAAAAATTCTTGTAGGCAAGTAATGTACATGTTAAATACATGTCAATTGAGCAAAAAACGGAAATTCAACGTTCCATTGTTTTTTAATTTGTTGAGGGCAACTCTTGAACGAACGGGCAGATTTTAAAAATTCTTCTAACAAAATGTTGTTCTCATCAGGGTAACTCTTGAACGGATGACCAAATTTGGCAAATTCTTCCGATGTTGTATTCGTCGAATAGATGCAGAAAGGGCGGTCCGTTGGTGTAGTGGGTACAGGCGAGCGCTTTTGCCGGTTGCACCGCGGCCGTGTGGGTTCGATTCCCAGCCCGGACGAAAGATTTTTCGGTTTTGAGAAGTATTCGTTCGGGCCCGTGATTGTTTGTATACGTCTTTCATTATTCATTTGTTCATTTACTTTATAACTTAAAATATTTATATAAATTGATAATGGCTAATGGCCATAGCATCAAGGCCAGGCATAAAGCCGAAACAAACAAAAAATGGCCATCATGTTACTTTCTCCGACTTTATATTTACGTTTTCATGGGTTTATTTTCAATTAAAATCATATTTTAAATGTACATCGAGCTTTGCATAAGCTCGGATGAAACTGACGTTTAAAACGTCAAAATCATGAAAGATGGATAAATTATACTTCAAATTCAAAAACTCAGTTTACTCAAAAACTAACGAGATTTCGAAAAAAAACTTATTCTTTAGAAGTCGTTTATTTTGGCATTCTCAATTATTATTGACATAAATTTGCTGTAACTAGTATCGTTTCATAATTATAAACCAAAAATTAAAAAAAAATAATAAATTTTTTTCTCGAATAGCAATGATTTTATGAAAAATATTTTCAAGCAGAAGATGTTCATTTCTTTGTTGTCTTCGATGATTGTTTAAATGTTTTTGTGATATTCTTCATATTTAAGAAAATATTGGCAACAAACAAAAAACAGTTAAGGTAAACAGCCACTTCCTGTATATGGAATTTTACCAAAAGTTTTTCGGCTTCGGATTATCAACTAAGGCGTATGTTCAAAGTTTCATATCAATTGCTCTATTAGTTTTTGAAATACAGCGCACACAGACAGACACACACGCGCACACTGACTCACAGACATTTTTTTCCAGAAATTGTTGAAATGGCATCTAGGGACCCTAAAACGGATATTTCCGTAAAAAAAAAATTTGAAAAAAAAATCACGATCACAATACTTTCTCGTACTTCGGAACAGAGAAAGTAAAAAAGATGCAGAGAAGACCAAAAAAATAATAAATTCGTCCTTCAATTGTTTTCTGGTTTTTGAGGATAACTCTTGAACGGACAACCAGATTTTGATCATTCTTTCAGTAAAGTATTGTATTCAGCGAATATATGTATAAATTTAAACTTTATTTTCAAAAGACATATTTTACAAACTTAAAAAATTCATAACTCACGGAGAAGTTCATACATTTTCAAAAATTAAAGTTACTTTAAAAGGTAGATGTTCTGTGAAGATGCTTTAATATTTGAGAAACTCTATCAAATCAATATTGATTTCTTTTCGATTTTTATATTGTTTAAATGTTCAACAACTTATAACATTAATTTTCAAAAATTCATAACTTAAGTGAAAAAGTGACACATTTTCAAAAATTAAAGTTAGTTTTAAAGGTAGATATTTATACTCATAGCTTAAGCAAAAATTGATACATTTCAAAAAATCGAAGTTAACTCTAAAGGCAGAAATTTTGTGAATATACCTAAATTTTTGAGAAATTGTATCATATCAGTATTTACTTTTTTTAGATTTTGTTGTCAATTGTTCAGCAACTTAAAACATAGATTTTAAAAACGTCATAACTTACGAAAAAATTAACACATTTAAAAAATAAAGTTAGTTTTAAAAATAGATGTTTTGTGATTACATTAAAAAAAATTCAGATTTTTTTCTTCAAGTCTACAATATTAATTTTCAGAAATTCATAACTCACGCAAAAATGGACACAGTTTCCAAAATTGTATGTAATTTTAAAGGCAGATGTTTTGTGAATAAACTAAAATCTTTGAAAAATTCAATCATAGCAGTATTTATTTTTTTTTAGATTAGTCTTCAACAACTTTAAATATTAATTTTCAAAATTTCATCATATAGAAATTGAGTACATTCTGTATTTATTTATCTCTAGAATTGTTTTATGTTCTACCTAATACTCGGTCATAATTCGTACGCAAAATGTTAAATTTAACGACCAAACGTTATGTTAAAAGAAGAAATTAGTAAAATAACGAAATTCTAATTTTGCCGTTAAATTTAACGTTTTGCAAACGAAATGGGCTGAATATAGATATTCTAAAAATAATGGTAGAAAATATATTAAAAACTGTAAAACGATGTATCAGTAACAGCAAAATAATTCTGTAACAGAATTACCGTTGAAATGAAATTGAATAGAAAAACATTTCTTGTCATCAATTCAAGATAACTGATGAGATTTTAAATTCGTTTCAAACTGTCATCGAGGATTAAACATGGCCTGAAGATAATGAATAATGATAATTGTAGAAAGTTGGTTGTGTTTTGTTATTATTATGTATAACATTGTTGCGTTTTGTAACATCGATATGTTTGTTTTATAGTTAATATAGTCCAATTCACTTACTCATTATGGACTAGTACGAAATGTACGCCATTTTGGCCTAAAAAGAAACCGCCAAAGTTACTATTTTCGTGCAGTCGAACATAAAAATGTTATTTCGTCGGGCCGGGCCGGGCTTTTGATAATTATCAATGCCGGGTCGGGCCGGGCCTTTAAAATACCGGCCGCGCAGGGCTCTAGCTCTAATATGCAACTCTTCGAAATTAATTTATTGCTCAATATATAAATATTTAGGATCTGATATTCTTCTTTTTAAATAAAAATTTTCTCAATGCGTTTCTAAAGTTTAAATGTATTGCTTAATTTGTCAATTTTAATACTTTTAGTGAAGTTTTATTGATAAAATTAATTTTTTATGCTTGTTTGAAAACATAATAATCACGTATACCAGCAAATTTCCTAATTTCTTGATAATTTTAAAATATATTCCTATAACAAATAAGAAACAGCAATGATCATTTGGCTTGACAGCCTCGTCAATTTTAAAATTATCAAGAAATTAGGAAATTTGCTGGTATACATAATTATTATGTTTATACAAAGCCATTCTTATACATAAGAATGGCTTTGTTTGTTTGATATTATGCAAGAAAAATGTGGTAAAAGTCGGACAGCACAGATGAAACATCTCATACAGTCTTTAATACAACAATTTAAGATAGAGACCAAAGATGAAGACAAATATCTAAAAGGGCCATTATATCGCACTAAAATGTTCATAAAAAAAGATCAAGCTTCAAAAAGTTACACCGTTTTATAAGCAATAATGAAGATTTACTTAACGAACCATTTTGTTAAAATAAAGAAGAGGAGCCGACATCAAGTGCTTCCTCTGGACATTCAGGTCGTCCAAAATTGTCTTTTTCGCAGATAACTGAAAGAGCTAAGCGAAAACGAGCGACAAGCTTAACTGAAACATACGAAAGAGAAAAACTATATTATGCAATAAAAAAAGCTTTAGAGAAGAAGGAAAAAAAATGCCTAGAAAATAATTTTCTCAGGTTCCACTGGAGCGACTAAACTTATGGATTCTTGAAAATCAAGAAAACGGGTGATTCCATTATCTGAAGACAAGGCTGTGTCACTTATCGTGGAGGCACAATTGAGCAAACAATAATACCAGCTCATTAGAGAAACTGCCTTTAAACAGGGTCTGATATTTACCCCCCTTATAGCAATGTTATTAAGGCTAAAGTGATGTAGCGCGATTGTATGATAAAAGGCTACTTTTACTTTCTCCATTTTATTTTAGTTTGGGGTACAGAAATTTTGTGTGTATAATTTCTAATTCTGTTTTTCTATTTATGTCGTCTCCTTGGTTACGGTCCTCAATTTTCCCATTCCAACGCTGCCCTGATATAATGTAGCCACCGCCTGCTCCGCGGCCAGGGCGACGCCACAGTGATATGCTGCCATAGAAAAGACGGAGTAACTATCACAGAGACTTCAGCGGATGTTCCATTACAAAAATTGTTAGAACATACTACTGTACGTATTCTTAAGGTCCAAAAAAATATTATTGAAACTCTAGAAGATAAAGTTGCACAAAATGTATCTTCGGTAGTTAAATGGGGTTCAGGTGGAAGTACTGGACACGCTCCATATAAACAAAAGTTTACCGAAATAGAATCAACAAAGTCCGTCCTATTTATGAGCTCACTAGTTTCGTTACAGTTAAGTTACCAATGCCAAAAACGAAGAAGACAAATTAATATTGTGGCAAAACCCCGGAACCTTATCTGCGAGGTACTGCAGGGCAGTCAGATTTATATTGCTTAAAGAAATAAGAGATTTGACATTGAAGGAACAGGAATACATAGATGAACACATTTTAAATTTAAGTCCCTTTACATACACGATTGGAGTCCATAACATTTCCATTAAATACATTTTTCTGCAGCCGTCCCGAAAATAAAACTTTCGGTACGATTTATTAAATCGAAAGTACCACTTTACATAAATTCTAACGAAAGTTGTTATTTTCGGTACGATTTTGTTTCACTTTTGGAACGATTTCTATACTTTCGGGACGCATTTTGTTACTTTCGGGACGATTTTGCGTATATATCTAGGCGACAAAAACATGAACTTCGTATTTAATTATGACAGCGCTTGTCATATAACATTCGTATGTGTTTTTGCTTTTTTAACGTAAAAAACTGCTGCAGAAAAAATATTGTACGTAACTCGTTCCAAAAGTGATTTTACGTAAATTACTATTGTATAATACTCGAGAATTTAAAGGCTTTTCTCTCGTAATGTAAAAACCGTCATACAGTTACTTGTATCGTAAATTACTATAAACACACCGTAGTATTTTAAATAAAATAAATGAATTACCTGTTATAATTTTCAATGTCGATCTTCCTCTGTGCGTAGTTCGACGTTTCCATGCATTCCTTCCAGCATCTGTCCAGCGTACAGTGTGTTAACGTTTGATTGTAATGTGTGATGTCACCTTCCTTGTACAGGTTAAGATAGCTCAGCTCGACAACGTCTTTGCCCAAATATTCAGCAACATCTCTGATCATGGTCTCCGCAGCGAACATACCTTGAGGCCCACCGAAACCGCGGAACGCCGTATTCGACGGTAAATTAGTTCTGCACGAGAATCCAGAGGCACGCGAATGTGGAATTTTGTAAGAATTTTCAAAATGGAACAATGCTCTTTCAAGAACCTAAAAAAAGATACCTTGTTAATTTACACAATACATTAATTTCCAAAAACTTTCGTGACTCAAAAAGATGCCACATTAACTTATATAATACATTTATTTCCAAAAATTTTCCAGAAAAAAATTGGTACTACGATTAACAATTAACTGATAGAACAATTTTGATACAAACAAATACCCCAGATTGCGTCCGTTGCTAAATAATAAATAATAATAAATTGCCTTTTTTTTTTTTTAAAAATTGAAATTTTTTGTCGATTAATATTGTAAAAAACATTAAAAAAATTGAAACAAAGTGTTTACTAAATGCAGTAAAGATAACCCTTTCAAAATTAATAATTAATTTAATTTAGGGTTTATTTTATTTTTTAAGCTAGTTCTGCTATTTTTAAAATTAATAAAAACCCGTAAATATTAGAAACCAGAAATATTGTGATATTTTAATTTAAAGCAAAACTAAAATTTGTAAATGTGTTTTCAAAAAAAGATGACCACAAAAATTCTATGGAATTAAGTAAACATTACTCTTTCAAAATTACTTTAGTTTTAGAAGATATTTTAATTTTTAAGCTAGGTATGATTCGGTTTTTTAAATTATGTTAATAAATAAACTCGTTAATTAGAAATAAGTATGAGAAGCCGATATATAAATCCCCAAAATTCATATTCAATAAAAAAACTGTTTTTTTATCAAATCACTATGGTTTTTGAAAATGCATACATTTTCAAATGAGTAATGGGTTTCGAAATTTTTATTTTTTGAAAAATATTGAGGTGGGTAAAACGTACATTTACTTTAACAATTTTTTTCTAAATAGCATTAGTATTTGTGAATATATCGATTATCAGATGATTTATGAGTTCCTATGTTTTCTCGTTCATTGCGGAAAAAGAATTAATAAGAAAATTTAAAATTAAAACCTTTAGTGACTGTGCAAAATAATCGATTAATCGATAAATAATCGATCAATTGATTAATCGTTTATTTGATTATTACTCAAAAATAATCGATTAATCGATCTTTTGATTAATCGATAATTTAATAATTTTATTAATCGATCATTTGATTATTTAATACTCGATTAATCGATCATATAATATTTTAATTATTTGATTATTTGAAGAATCTGTTACTTTTTAAATAGGAAACATGTTTTAATTAATTAATGTTAATTTTTAAAAGGAAAAATATGTAATTTTTGACTGGATCACTGACATTTTAGACCGGTAAAATATGCCATTTTTGACTACTAAAGTATGCCATATTTTACAGGTCAAATATGTCAATTCCCTTTGGTAAATTTTGACTCGATGAATATGCCATTTTTAACAGGTTAAATATATCCTTTTTTCACTTTTGCAATCTGCCACTTTTGACTATTAAACTATGCCAGTTTGATTATTTTTGACTGTTAAAATATGCTATTTTTGACTGGTAAAATATGAAATTTTAGCTATACAAATAAGTCACTTTTGGTTTTTAAAATAACCCTTTTTAACTTATAAAATATGCCATATTTGACACTTAAAATATGCCAGTTTTGACTGTCAAACTACCCCAGTTTTGTCTGGTCAAATATATGCTATTTTTGACTGTTAACAAACATATTCCTTATTTGACTGGCAAATATGCCAGTTTTGACCATTTAAAAATACGACATTTTTGACTACCAAAATAAGCCTTTTTTACTGTTCAAATAAGCAATGTTTGCCTCTAAAAATGTGCTATTTTCAACTTCTTGCCAGTTTCGATTGGTACAATACTACATTTTTATTAGGTAATGTCACTTTTAACTGTTAAACTATGCTAGTTTTGAATGGTTAAATATGCTATTTTTGGCTGTTAAAATATGTCATTTTGACAGTTAAAATATTCCATTTTAATTTTTTAAATAAGCTATCATAAGTATACAAAATGTCACTTTTGACGTTTACAATAAATCTTTTTAACTTTAATATGCCATATTTGACTGGTAAAATATGTCAGTTTTGACTGGTTAAATATGACATTTGTGACTGGTAAAATATGTCATATTTGACTGGTAAAATGCCAGTTTTAACAGTTAAAATATGCTAGTTTTGACTGGTATAATATGCCATTTTGACTATTAAAATATGCTATCTATTCTAGACTGGTTAAATTTGCTATTTTTGGCTGGTAAAATATGTTATTTTGAAAGTTAAAATATGCTATTTTAATTTTTTAAATAAGCCATTATAAATAAACAAAATGACACTTTTGACTTTTACAATAAATCTTTTTAACTTTAATTGATTGATGGTTGAGGCGTTAACTTCGTGATACATTTTGGAACTTTAAATAAAACAGTTTCTTTGTTAATATCACACTTTATTGTTTAGTGACTCGAGTTTCGATCATAAGCTGATCATTTTCAAACTTAAAGTAAATTAAATTACAATAAACACACGTATTTATGCGGAATGGAATAAGGAGGAGAATACTAGGTCGACCTGGTCGTTAATTATGGGGAAGTCCGGATTACGCTTCGCTTTGTGGATTTCTAGGGATTCGAGTAGGTCCATTTTCGGGCCTTTTTCTGCGAAGTGGATTATTTCAAGTACATCATCTTCAAAAGTATGTCGGTTCTCAATTATCAATAATCCACTTCGCAGAAAAAGGCCCGAAAATGGACCTACTCGAATCCCTAGAAATCCACAAAGCGAAGCGTAATCCGGACTTCCCCATAATTAACGACCAGGTCGACCTAGTATTCTCCTCCTTATTCCATTCCGCATAAATACGTGTGTTTATTGTAATTTAATTTACTTTAAGTTTGAAAATGATCAGCTTATGATCGAAACTCGAGTCACTAAACAATAAAGTGTGATATTAACAAAGAAACTGTTTTATTTAAACTTTTTAACTTTAATATGCCAAATTTGACTGGTAAAATATGTCAGTTTTGACTGGTTAAATAATACATTTTTTACTGTTAACATATGCCATATTTGGCTGGTAAATATGCCAGTTGAAATATGCCAGTTTTGACAGTTAAAATATTCCAGTTTTGACTGGTATAATATGCCATTTTTACAATTAAAATATGCTATCTATTTTAGACTGGTAAAATATGCCATTTTTGACTGGTAAAATATGCCATGTTTGACTGGTAAATATGCCAATTTTGACAGTTAAAATATTCCAGTTTTGACTGGTATAATATGCCATTTTGACTATTAAAATATGTTATATTTTTTTGACTGGTGCAATATGCCTTATTTGACTGGTAAATATGCCATTTTGACTATTAAAATATGCTATCTATTTTTTCCTGGCAAAATATGCCATTTTTGATTGGCAAAATGTGCGATTTTTGACTGTTAAAATATGCCAGTTTTGACAGTTAAAATATTCTAGATTTGACAGTTAAAATATTCCAGTTTTGACTGGTATAATATGCCATTTTGACAATTAAAATATGCTATCTGTTTTAGACTGGTAAAATATGCCATATTTGACTCGTAAATATGCCAGTTTTAACAGTTAAAATACGCTAGTTTTGACAGTTAAAATATTCCAGTTTTGACTGGTATAATATGCTATTTTGACGATTAAAATATGCTATCTGTTTTTGTCTGATAACATATGCCATTTTTGACTGGTAAATATGGCAGTTTTGACTGTTAAAATATTCTAGTTTTCACAGTTAAAATATTCTAGTTTTGACAGTTAGAATATTCTAGTTTTGACAGTTAAAATATTCCAGTTTTGACTGGTATAATATGCCATTTTGACTATTCAAATATGTTATCTGTTTTTGACTGATAACATATGCCATTTTTGACTGGTAAATATGGCAGTTTTGACTGTTAAAATATTCTAGTTTTGACAATTAAAATATTCTAGTTTTGACAGTTAAAATATTCCAGTTTTGACAGTTAAAATATTATAAATAATATAATATGCCATTTTGACTATTAAAATATGTTATCTGTTTTTGACTGATAACATATGCCATTTCTTACTGGTAAAATATGCCTTATTTGACTGGTAAATATGGCAGTTTTGTCTGTTAAAATATTCTTGTTTTGACAGTTAAAATATTCCAGTTTTGACTGGTATAATATGCAATTTTGACAATTAAAATATGCTATCTATTTTAGACTGGTAAAATATGCCATATTTGACTGGTAAATATGCCAGTTTGGCAGTTAAAATACGTTAGTTTTGACAGTTAAAATATTCCAGTTTTGACTGGTATAATATGCCATTTTGACTATTAAAATTAATTATCTGTTTTTGACTGATGACATATGCCATTTTTTACTGGTAAAATATGCCATATTTGACTGGTGAATATGGCAGTTTTGACTGTTAAAATATTCTAGTTTTGACAGTTAAAATATACCAGTTTTGACAGTTATAATATTCCAGTTTTGACTGGTATAATATGCCATTTTGACTATTAAAATATGTTATCTGTTTTTGACTGTTAAATATGCTATTTTTGACTGGTAAAATGTGCCATATTTGACTGGTAAATGTGCCAGTTTTGACAGTTAAAATATGCCAGTTTTGACAGTTAAAATATTCTAGTTTTGACTAATATGCCATTTTGATTAATCAAATATGTTATCTGTTTTTGAGTGGTAACATATGACATTTTTGACTGGCAAAATTTTCCATATTTGACTGGTAAATATGCCAGTTTTGACAGTTAAAATATGCTAGTTTTGACAGTTAAAATATTCCAGTTTTGGCTCGTATAATATGCCATTTTGACTATTAAAATATGTTATCTGTTTTTGACTGGCAAAATATGCCATTTTTGACTGTTAAAATATGCTATTTTTGACTGGTAAAATATGCCATATTTAACGGGTAAATATGCTAGTTTTGACAGTTAAAATATTCCAGTTTTGACTGGTATAATATGCCATTTTGACTATTAAATTATATTATCTGTTTTTGACTGGTAACATATGCCATTTTTGACTGGTAAAATATGCCATATTTGACTGGTAAATATGCCAGTTTTGACAGTTAAAATATTCTAGTTTTGACTGGTATAATATGCCATTTTGGCTATTAAAATATGTTATCTGTTTTTGACTGGCAAAATATGCCATTTTTGACTGTTAAAATATGCTATTTTTGACTGGTAAAATATGCCATATTTGACTGGTAAATATGCCAGTTTTGACTGGTAAAATATGCCATTTTTGACTGTTAAAATATGCTATTTTTGACTGGTAAAATATGCCATATTTGACTGGTAAATATGCCAGTTTTGACAGTTAAAATATTCCAGTTTTGACTGGTATAATATGCCATTTTGACTATTAAAATATGTTATCTGTTTTTGACTGGTAACATATGCCATTTTTGACTGGTAAAATATGCCATATTTGACTGGTAAATATGCCAGTTTTGACAGTTAAAATATTCCAGTTTTGACTGGTATAATATGCCATTTTGACTATTAAAATATGTTATCTGTTTTTGACTGGTAACATATGCCATTTTTGACTGGTAAAATATGCCATATTTGACTGGTAAATATGCCAGTTTTGACAGTTAAAATATTCCAGTTTTGACTGGTATAATATGCCATTTTGACTATTAAAATATGTTATCTGTTTTTGACTGGTAACATATGCCATTTTTGACTGGTAAAATATGCCATATTTGACTGGTAAATATGCCAGTTTTGACAGTTAAAATATTCCAGTTTTGACTGGTATAATATGCCATTTTGACTATTAAAATATGTTATCTGTTTTTGACTGGTAACATATGCCATTTTTGACTGGTAAAATATGCCATATTTGACTGGTAAATATGCCAGTTTTGACAGTTAAAATATTCCAGTTTTGACTGGTATAATATGCCATTTTGGCTATTAAAATATGTTATCTGTTTTTGACTGGCAAAATATGCCATTTTTGACTGTTAAAATATGCTATTTTTGACTGGTAAAATATGCCATATTTGACTGGTAAATATGCTAGTTTTGACAGTTAAAATATTCCAGTTTTGACTGGTATAATATGCCATTTTGACTATTAAAATATGTTATCTGTTTTTGACTGGTAACATATGCCATTTTTGACTGGTAAAATATGCCATATTTGACTGGTAAATATGCCAGTTTTGACGGTTAAAATATTCCAGTTTTGACTGGTACAATATGCCATTTTGACTATTAAAATATGCCATTGGCAAAATGTGCCATTTTTGACTGTTAAAATATGCCAGTTTTGACCGGTGAAATATGCCATTTTGACTATTAAAATATGCCATTTTTTACTGATAAAATATACCATATTATTTTTTTTAATATGCCATTATTACAGGAGCTGTGCAAAATAATCTAATAATCGATAAATAATCTTATAATCGGTTGTTTGATTATTACTCGAAGAATAATCAATTAACCGATAATTTTATTAATCGATCATTTGATTATTTGATTAATCGATGAATCGATCATTTGGTAATTTGATTAATCGATTGAACGACTATTTGATTATTTGATTAATCGATTATTTTGATTTATCGATATAATCGATTATTAAAAATAATCAATATTCGATTATTCATTACCATAATCGAACACCCCTAATGTGCACTGTGTTCCCGATTTGACTACTGAACCGCAGTAGCAATTTTAATATTTTAATATCCTATATCTTACGTATTCATTTTTGCACTCGTAATAACACGAACATCGCACTCGATTGCAATTTTTAACAAAGAATAAGTTGTTTTCAAAATCCCACCAGTTTTCGAAGTAAAAATGATAAGTGTGTACAATATCAGAAAAAACAATTTTAGGCCATCAAATCGGAGAAAGTTACATGATGACCGCATCAACATTTTTTCCATTTATCATTGTAATTCAATTCATTAACTGTAGTATTTAGGTATTCATTTGTATCTTACCGCAACTGAAAGATCATAAGAGTATCCAGCGTTGTTGTAAATTTTAATATCACAAGCCAGCAGTTTTCCACTACTGTCGAAGCCAACTTTGTATTTCAGCAAAAACGGATGCCTTCCTCCGCTAATAGCCATATCCTCATCTCTATCCAACATGATCCTAACCGGTCGGTTATATATAGAAGCTGCCACAGCCGCGGACACAGCTACCAGAGCTCCTCTCGATTCCTTACCACCGAACCCACCACCAATTCTTTTAGCTTTCGTGACGATCCTATTTTCCGGAACACCCAGTGCTCGAGATATTAAATGCTGTTAACAGAAATACATTATTGATCTTAACCCTTTCAGCCCTGAATTTTTAAATTTGAAAAAAAAAGTTTGTTAATTATTATTGATAAGGAGCTTCTTAAGACCATAAATACCAATACATCTAGTGATAAACAGCAAAAATATGGATTGTCATAGTAAGTAGAGACACGTAAATGTTGCGGTGGCAATTGCCACCACCAGGGCCGAAAGGGTTAATTATCGCACGAATCAAAACTTACATTGATTTCAGAAGGATGCTGCGTAGAAGCAAACACCTCCAACTCATCATCCTCCTTCTTAGGATTAACAACAACACTGTGGGTTTCAAAATAGAAATGCTCCTGATAACCAGTCCTGCACTCGCTTTCGATGACATGCTCGGCCTCCTTCAAAGCGGTATCCACATCACCGCGCTCGATCTTTATAAGACTGTTCGGATAAAACGCCTCGTGCTTGATGGCATCTTCAATGGAAATGATAACGGGCTCTAAATCTTCATATTCCACCTTCACCAATCTAGCGGCCACTTGCGCGCTGGTTTGATCATCGGCTAAAATTGCGCCTAAAATTTGATTCTGACACGTGACGGTTTTAGAAACGAAAATTTCTTCATCGGGAAAAATCGGGCCCAAGATGTTGCGTTCAGGATCCAAATCTTTGGCAGAGAGGAAACCTCTAACGTTATCGGATTTGAGCGCCTCCGACGGGTCGATGGAGAGTATGTTAGCGTGCGATTTTTTACTGTAAACAAACGCCATGTACAGCTCGTTTTCGAAATGCGGGATATCATCGGTGTAAACGGCCTCCCCTGAAGCCTGCTTGAAAGCCGATGCGTGCGGTATTGGTCTGCCGACTGAGTCGTACTGCTTTTGTTCTTTGGACACGACTTGGAAGTACTGCGAACTTTTAGGGGTTTTGTAATGGAAGCCTTCCAGCGCGCTCTTGTTTCTCGGATCTATTGAGACGTTTAAATCTTTCAGGATTTTATGGAACGTGCGGAAGAAAAAGCTCAGCGTTAGTGTTCTCCTGAACTGGATCATTCCTCCAGGAGCGCTTGGTGGTAATGGTAGATCTTCTAAAAGATACGAGCACGCTTTTTCTAAAGTATCATTATTCCACTCTAACCCAACTAGATTCTTCTCCGTCTTCAACGCCCTTACAGTTGTAGGCGCCATCCCACCGAAAGCTAGTTTCAAGTCTTCAATTTTTAACGTCCCTTTCCTAAAAGTGACATTAATGGCGGAATTAACGATAGCTATATCATCATCCCTCCTTCTAGCCTGTTTATGCGCGTAGAAGTACTGGCTTTCTTTGGTGTATGGAATCTTTATCGATATTAATATTTCATCGGGATTTGCAATATTCCTGCGGTATCCTGTGAAGAAGGTTTGATCCAAAACAACTTCCCTGGTCCCCGTTTGGCTCTGCAACTTTAAGGTAACCTCCGCCGACATGAAAATAGGATTCAAATCGGAAATCGGGCTTCCCGTCATTATGTTACCACCAACAGCCGCAACGCTGCGTATTTGTTTCCCGGCAAACCAATGCAGCATCTCCACGATGGATTTAAAAATTCGCGTTTTGTGTTCGGGTTGCGTTTTAATTTCCGAAATTAACAAATCCTCCAATTCCTGAAGCGTAACCGAAGCACCGATATTGACTCCGCTGTCTAGTATAGCACACTCGATCATTTCTGGAATGATTGTCGGTTGTATAATCACGGGATAGTTGAGATGTTTGAACTTGACTTCAACGCCGACTTCGGTGTTTCCAACGACGATCTTCGCGTTTGGAAACTTCGATTTTAAGTCTAGAATATCTTTTAGGTGAGTAGGTCTGTACCATTCCACGCGTTTGCTCTTGAAGAACAAGCTTTGTAAATCCAGCGCATCTGATAATTTCAATTCCGGGGGAAAGATCGGTTCCTGCGAAGCATTATATGGGGTGAAATCGCTTGTTTTGAACAACACCTCATCATCATCTGAGTTCTTCATATTCTTACAGCATTTATCCCCCATTGCGCATCCATTACCATTGCCGTTCGATATGGTCGCGGCGGTTTGCATAATTTCCCAATCTTCCGTAAACGTTTTGTATCCTTCAATGATT
This sequence comes from Ocypus olens, assembly GCA_910593695.2. Taxonomy (NCBI): domain Eukaryota; kingdom Metazoa; phylum Arthropoda; class Insecta; order Coleoptera; family Staphylinidae; genus Ocypus; species Ocypus olens. The sequence goes on along the minus strand of OU343053.1, from coordinate 12,098,371 downwards.
GGTCTGTATCCTGTGCACCTGCACAAATTGCCCTGAAAGGCAATTTCCATATCCTCCATTTTCGGTTTATCTTTCTGCCTTAGCAACGTGTACATGGACATTACGATTCCTGGTGTGCAGAATCCGCACTGGGATCCGTGCGCCTTTGCTATTCTTTCCTGTACTGGATGGAGTTTCGTTTTCGTTGATCCGATGCCCTCCACTGTAGTTACAGCTAGTCCATGCATGGAACATACCGGTGCAAGACAAGCATTTACTGGTAAATGGCTGAAATGTTAATAATATTTATTAATATTTATTAATACTAACACCGAAAGGTTATATGAAAACAAACATAAGTTATAATTGCACTCGATTGTTAATACACTCGGCGTCAAGAAAAAGCGCCCCTCGAAAAATCTCGATTTTTCAAATCGTCGTAACTTGGTTCAATTTGGTCGAAAATCGATGAATCTTTCAGTTTGGGAGAGATTCAAGTTTTATCTTTAAGAATGTGTAGTTGATTTTGACTTCAAGTACAACCCACCCCCCGTAATAACGCGATGGAAAAGAAATGTTTTTTATGTAAAAAATTGTCCAACTTTGACAAGCTCTACCGTACGCAAAAAAAAAACGGCGGGAAATTTACCACAATAGCAGAAAAATTTAATCAATTTCCTTCAAATGCCTTAGAAATTCGAGTCGTTTCGATGCTTTGAAGCAAAGTTATAATTTTTCACTTTTTTTGATATAACTTGTGTAATTTTGCACCAAAATCGATGAACTTTTGCAGTCTGAACAGTTTCAAATTTTCTCTTCAACGTCATGTGAATTGTTTTGTTGCTAAAATGATTCCACCCCTTCCACCCCCTAAAGGAAAAAAAATGTTTTTGAAGTTTAAATGTGCAAAATTGGTTTCTTGTACCGTGTGCAAAAAAAATCGTGGAGTCAATCGGTCAGCATGATAATAAAGTTCAATCATTTTCCTCTAATTTCCTCTAAAATTCAAATCGATGCGATGATTTGGTGCGAAGTTATGTTTTTGAAAAAAAAATACATTTTGCGTTTATTTGGCCATAACTAGGCGAATTTTGCACGAAACTCGATGAAATTTTGCGATCTAAGAAGTTTTCGACTTTCGTGACTCCCTGAAAACCCCTACAAAAAGTGTTTTGGATTGACAAAAAATGTTAAATTTTTACAACTTGTAAAAATTCCATTTCGGTCATAACTCGGTCAATTTTGCTCAAAAGCCGATGATTCTTTGCGATCTGAAAAGCATAAGTTTCATTCCACTCTCTGTCACCCCTAGTGCAAAAAAAGGTTTTCGACACGGTGATAAAATTTATTCATTTTAATTGAAATTTCAAACAAAGACAAGTGAAAAATGTCTTTGTTTTTCAAAAATTAATAACTTTGCTCCGAATCATTGAAACGACTCGAATTTTTAAGGCATTTGAAGGAAATTGATTAAATTTTTCTGCCATTGTGGTGAAATTTCCCGCCAATTGTTTTTTTGCCCACGGTACAGCTTGTCAAAGTTCGACAATTTTTTACATAGAAAACATTTTTTCCATCGCATTGTTACAGGAGGTGGGTTGGAGTTGGGGTAAAAATCAACTACACATTCTTAAACATAAAACTTGAATCTTTTCCGAACTGAAAGATTCATCGATTTTCGACCAAATTGAACCAAGTTACGACGGTTTAAAAAATCGAGTTTTTTCGCGATTTTTCTAGTGGCGCTTTTTTTCCCGCCGAGTGTATTTACATATATACCTACATGACTTTGTTGAGTTTTCTATCATATTTGGAAACCATTACGGTACATGCACCACAGCCGCCTTCTCCGCATCCTAATTTTGTACCGCATAAGCGTACTAAATTCTGTTAAGGAAGTTGTAGTGATTTTTGGGTGGGGCAAAATCCACAATAAAAAACATCAAGTTCATACTTACATACACATTTTCTATAAATGTCATAAAAACCTGATATAATACTTTTACACCGCATGGAATTAGAATGACGATTAAATCATCAAATTCAAACACATCTTAGGCAGTTGCACAATTTTCGAAAATCAAAAACAAGACCTTGTTGATATTAGAAAACAAAAGGTGAAAATATGGGATTTTGGCATTCTGCGTTAATCTTACAAGAACATTTTGGATAGCACATTATGATCAAAATCCGACAGAAGTGAAATCGAAAACGCTATTATGTTGTCTTTTAAGAGCCTATCCTACCGTAACAGGCTAAGTTTTTGGGACTCTATTTCGTAAAAACTGCGGATGCAATATGTGTAAATTTTTATATTTTTGTTTGTACTCGTACAACGAGTGTGTATAAAACTAGTCATTACGAAATATTAAAATTATCACACGTTATTCTTTTTCGCGTCGGCTGATGTTTACCGTGTTGAATCGGTCTGTGTACACGATTATGCAAATATGGTTGGTCAGAAACAAAAAAACAAAAATATCCTCATTAACTACATGGCATTAGCTATGACGTGACGGAGATTTTTCTTTATTTTCGTCTTAGCTTACGAAAAAAAAAAATCCTAAACTTTTTCGCAGTTGTCGGAGCAATAATACATGTTATTATTATTAATATACATCGCAAAACAAAACGTACTGACAAAATCGTCCGTCACATTTAAACTAGTAGTCCTCTGAATATGTGTACCAAATTTCAAATCGATTCATCAATCATAGCTTGAGATATCGTGTACACCGTTTCGAAAAAAAACGCGTTTAAAGTGCGTGCCGGTTCGATAGTCCACCTGCGCTTCCAATTCTTTCTTTGCTACAAACGCTATAACTCAAACAATACTTCAAATATCTACATGAAACCTTTTCTATATTATTCTAAATACTTCAAAGAATTATTTAATGGCATGTTTCATTTTTCGATATTTTACAGTAGGATGACCCCTTAATTCTTTAAGTCTTTGCGGTAAATCCACAAAAAACATTTTTAATACGGTTCCCAAGTATACTAAATTGGTTGTACTTTTAAAGTTGAATTGTCAAGCATGGCCGATCCTACCGGAGGGCTAGAGCGTGCATGGCATGTAAATTATTTCGAAAAGGAAATATTAAAATTATAACTATGGGTTTTAAAGATTGGCGCCATTGTGCTGACCAATTTGTAAAACATGAGAACGGTGCAAAGCATATAAAGTATCTCCAAAAATGGTGGGAGTTAAAAATCCGTTTAAATAAATAGAAATTATAGACAAAGAGCAACAAAAACAATTTGAATTAGAAAAAAACACGAAGGAGGGCTATTGTAGAAAGAATGATTGCTATTGTGCACTTTTTAACAAGTCAGTGCCTTGCTTTTAGAGGAAGTAGTTCCAAACTTTATAAGAGAAATAACGGAATTTTTCTAAAGGCAGTAGAAATGCTAGCTGTCAGATCATTTAAATAAAATTGAAAAATCCAAAAGAAAAGTCGATTCGTATGTCATATTATGTAGGCCAATATTTTTAAAATTCGATAACTTTTTTGCCTGATTTCTAAAAAAAAGAAAATTGTAAATATAGTAAAAAAATTGGATATTTTTTTAAACACATCATTAATCAATTTAAAATACACCAAATTTTTCTGAATTTTGGCCCCATTTAAACCAATCAAGTAACCGTCAGGATAGAAAAACAATTAGGGCGACATCTATCGCCGACATGTTATAATTTCAGAACCTTGTAACATTTTCGGCGATAGATGTCGCCCTAATTGTTTTACTATCCTAACGGTTACTTGATTGGTTTATAAGGGCATAGTCGAATTCCGTTTCTCCATCAACGACGACTGATGTGAGACTAATGTAGGTCCAAATCGGTCCTCAGTTATTGTCAACGGTGATATATAATCGAAATTACACAAATGATTACGTATAGAAATACCTTTGATTGCTACTTTTTAATATCAGTGATTTTAAATAGTGATCACGGTTAGTAAACATCGTATCACCTTTTGAAATTGTAATTATTCTAAAATGAGTGAAGAAGCATTTCTAGACTGTTGCAGAAACGTAAAGTGGAATGTATTTTGAGTGAATTTGAAAATTTTAAAGTATGTTGCAAACAAATGTTTTTCTATGTCTCTGAAAAAGCTCATCTTCAAAATAACGATTTGCTGTTCTCGGGGAGTTATTTTAAAATCTAGACGAGAAACATTTAAAGATTTTTGTAGAATCGTAAGATGGAATGAATTTTTAGTCATTTTGTAAAGTTTCAATTTAAGTACGTGATAATCGTTTTTTCTTTTAATTTGTGTTTTGCTTCTGAAAAAACGCATATGCTCTCGAGGGATTTATTTTAAATGAAATAATTAACATCGAATCGTCCAGTATATTTTGAGTTTTGAAAGAATTGTTGTTATTTTTTTTTCAGTTCGTGAAATTTGTATTTTGAAAATTGTTATAGTGCTGGTTTCGTGGTATTATTTCAAAAATTACAATAAAGGAATGTTTAGTTGTTGGCACCGAATATTAAAGTTAAAAGAATTTTGAGTACAATTGGGAAGTTCAGTATTTGTTTTTTTTCAGTTCATGAAAATAGTAATTTGAACATAAGAGCAATTCTCGGGCGATTCTTTAAAATCTAGAGAAAAATGGGAGAAAAAAGTAATTAATAAAGCGTTTTAGATGTACAAAATACGTTTCGCATTATTTTTAAACTTTCATTTCTTCAAATTATTTCCAAAGAACATTCTTCAACCATACAGAATTTTAGGTTAGAATAAAGTTAGTAGAGTGGATGGTGGGTGGGTGCTATTTTGCGTGGCCATATCTTGTTGCCCACACACCTAGTTTTTCGCCAATGAATACATTAATCAAAAGATAATCAAATCTTGATTTTGATCAATCGATTTCAAGTCGAAATTAAAAAAAAATGAAAAAAGGTTAATAAAATACACATAAAATCTTGATTATGATCGTTCAGAATGGCACTAATTTATGATTTAAAAAAAATTATCTAAAAAGAAAAAAGAAAAATATTAGAAAATGAAGGTTTTCAAGTGTAGTACGTTTTAAAAATCGAATCCTCAATGTTTGATTTTTTTGTTAAACACTGCAAATCTTGGTTTTTAACGTTTTTTTCTCGTTTTAGAGAATTTCTTTTGATCATTGAAACGTCAAAATCGAGACATTTGTGTGTTAAATTTTTGCAAATGGTGTGTATTTTTGAAAATAGCACTTCCAAATGTGTTGGACAATTTTAATAATGCAAGCTTTAAAATGTAAAAAAAAAAATCATTCAAGAAAAATATACATGATTTTTGTATTTTTGTTATTAGATAGTTTTTGCCGGTGATTTTTTCGAGGTTTATAACTTTCAAAACGCGTTGGGTCATCTCGATTGATTAAAAACTAAAATATCCTCAAAAAATTGTAAAGAAACTTGTTTGTAAAATGTGTAAGAAAATGTCCGAAAAACAGGCTTTCCGATTTCAGAAGTTTAGAAACGTATATTAAGTAATTTTTTAAAGGTTTATAATACCCAAACGTGTCAGGTGATCTCGATTATTTGAAAACCAAAATGTGCCAAAATTTACGGGCTTCGAAAAATGGTTAAGAAAATTTTCTATAAAATTAGTGGAACATGTCAAAAAATTAGGATTTTCGCTAACAATCACAGTTTGGGTATCAGTTACAATTTTACGTATCAATCACGTTTGAAGTAGCAATCACTGTTTAATTACTAGTCACAGTCACAGTCACGGTGAAATTCAGTAACGCACTGGGATTTTTTACTATCATCCTTAAATATAATAAATTTATTACCAATTATCAGCCACAAAACTATTCTATTATCAATAAGTTTAGTTCCGAGGTCAGGGGCGGCTCGTTATATAGGGCCAAGATGAACCTGTAAGTTTCAAACTCAGCTAGAATTTGTAACTAACTCTTTTTTTCGCCAGTTATTTTGGCCTAGGAAGATAAATCGTTCTTTCTTTCTTCAAAAGAGGATGTGGGGGGGAGTATATTGTATAAGTGGCTCTACCATCAACATGTTCCGGTGGCACTGTGTCAACTTGAATGTAAATGATTAAAATTTCAAACCGTAATAGCTAGATACACAATCAGGGCAACGTCTATTATCTTAACATTAGACAATTTTGACGCTGTCAGGGAAACGGTTTTTCACTATAGAGTTATAACCCTCCAAGTATTCGTAATAGATAGGTACACCATGTATTCTATTGTCGTAACGTTACACAAATTATTTGATTGAAACAATATTTAAAAAAACCGTAAGAAGAAATATTCCTTTTTGTAGCAAAAAGTTATGTATTATATGTAATTGAAATTATAAATATTCTTGATAATAAGTTATTTTTTGGTGTCTTATTACTAAAATAGTAAACACGCAACCCCCAAGAAATGCACTTGAGGGGGCGGTCAACTCAACATTTGCACGCGGGCCGCCAAGGGTACAGGATCGGCCCTGTTATCAAGATTAATAATTGTGCAGTTAACACCGTTGCGTGTTAAAATTTGAACGCTATTTTGTTAACTTTGAACTTGAAAATTGTATGATAAAGTTTTAAAACACACCAAATTCGCTACATTTTTGCGTACAAGTCATCAAAATGAAATAATTCGTTCCGAAGTTAAGCGATTTTTCAAAATCAGAAAAGCGTTTTTTACTTTCTCCGTTACGAAGTACGAGAAAGTATTGTGATCGTGATTTTTTTTCAAATTTTTTTTCCGGAAATATCCGTTTTGGGGTCCCTATATGCCATTTTAACAATTTCTGGAAAAACATTTTTTGTGTGTATGTGTCTGTGTGTCTGTGCGCGCTGTATCTCAAAAACTAATTTGATAATCTGAAGAACTGAAAAGCTTTTGGTAAAATTTCATACACCGGAAGTAGGCGTTTACCTTAACTGTTTTTTGTTTTTTGCCAATATTTTCTTAGATATGAAAAATATCACAAAAACATTTAAACAAACATTGACGACATTAAAGAAATGAACATCTTTTGCTTGAAAACATTATTCATAAAATTATTTTTATTGGAGAAAAAAATGTATTATTATTTTTTTTAATTTTTGGTTTATAATTATAAAACGATAATAGTTACAGCAAATTTAATTGTTTAAATAATAATTGTAGAGAATGCTAAAATGAACAATTTATAAAGAATAAGTTTTTTTCGAAATACCTTTAGTTTTTGAGTAAACTGAGTTTTTGAATTTGAAGTATAATTTTTCCATCTTTCATAATTTTGACGTTTTAAACGTCAGTTTCATCCGAGTTTACACAACGCTCGATGTACATTTAAAATATGATATAAATTGAAAATAAACCATGAAAGCGTAAATATAAATGATACCATCAATTCGGAGAAAGTAACATGATGGCCACATCACCATTTTTTTTCCAGAAATTGTTGAAATGGTATCTAGGGATCCCAAAAGGGATATTTCCGAAAAAAAAAATTGAAAAAATTTTCACCCTCACAATACTTCCGCGTACTTCGAACTGAGAAAGTAAAAACGCGATATTATTGACTTTTAACTTGAAAAACTTCCGGTTTCGGTAATTTTAGTTGATTGGACGTGAATATTTCTTAATACTTTTATAAAACATACTTAAATCGCTACATTTTTGCGTTTGAATTATGAAAATAAAATTATGCAATTTTTCAAAATCAAAAGCGCGATTTTGTTGACATTGAGCTTGGAAAACTTCCAGTTTTAATAATTTTAGTTGCATATTTCTTAATATTTTTTTAAAACACACATAGTTCACTACATGTTATGCGTTAATCTAATCAAAGTCAAAAAACGCGTTCGGAAGTTACGCAATCATCAAGATCAAATAACAAAAATTGTGTCTGTGTGTCTGTGCGCGCTGTATCTCAAAAACTAATACAACAATTAACATGAAACTTTGAACATAAGCTTTATCTGGCAATTCGAAGAATTTAAAAGCTTTTGTTATGATTTCTTACACCGGAAGTGGGTGTTTATAGCCCGTTCTCTGGAATCTGGCGGCTGTGGTCGTAAAAGAGGGTCGGAGCTCGGTAAGTAGAGGGCGTAATATTTTTTATCTCAAACCAATCTTTGTTGAGAAGTACTGGTGTAAAAATGCGTATACCAATAGGAGTGAAGGACCGTAATAAATGTATGGGATGCAATTAGACGAACCACCAATGCCTTTTCTTCGAGGATGCGTCGATCATCAGGCCGGACCGACCGTTTTACGACCTCAGCCGCCAGATTCCAGCGAACTGTTTTTTGTTTTTTTTCCAATATTTTTTTAAAATATGAAAAATATCACAAAAACATTTAAACAAATATTGAAGAAAACAAAGAAATGAACATTTGTTTGATTTTTCATAAAATCATTGTTATTCGAGAAAAAAAATATTATTTGTTTTTATTTTTGGTTAGTAATTATGAAACGGTAATAGTTACAGCAAATTTATGTTAATAATAATTGTAGAGAATGCCAAAATGAACAACTTATAAATAATAAGTTTTTTAGCGAAATCTCTTTGGTTTTTGAAAAAACTGGCTATAAGGATTTGAAGTATAATTTGTCATTTTTATCTTTCATAACTTTGACGTTTTAAACGTCAGTTTCATCAGATTGTACAAAACGCTCGATTTACATTTAAAATATGATTTAAATTGAAAATAAACTATGAAAGTGTAAATGTAAATGATGACACCATCGGAGAAAGTAACCTGATGGCCACATCGCAATTTTTTAATATAAAAATAGGCCGGATATTGAATGATATAAAAGAAATTTGCATGTTATTACTAGTACTACTAGATAATAACATTGGTTTAAGATCGTTTATTTCTACATACAAGACTAACTTTGAAAATTATTCTAAAATGAAATGTGAAACTTTAAACTGTAAATGTTTTTATTAAAATGAAAAAAACCAGAAAACATTTTGACAAGGACACACAGTGCTAAACTTATCTTTTGTATCATTCAATATCCGGCGTGGTACTAGCCAGGGAAGTAGTTGTTTCAATAAGTTATTTGTTTATAGTCTTAGTAAGACTTCATTTTTTGCTTGCAGATTAACGAACAGGTTGAATATTCATATTTTCAGGCTACATTTCGTTTTCTTGTATTTATCTAATGCTTTCTGCAACAAGTAAAGTTGTTTCTAATTTGTTTAAGTATACCTTTATCGCATAACATCGGTGCAAGAGTTATTACCTGTTGATTACCCCAGACGACCGGAATTTTGTCAGTGGTTTTTACAAAATGTAAACGAGGATGTTTTACAAATTACTTTTTTGCCGATGAAGCTTGGTTTTACAAGGATGGGTACATTAATTCCCAAACTATGAGAATTTGGATGAAAATCCTCGTATATATTGAGAGAAACCACTATATCCAGAGAAAGTTGGCGTTTGGGCAGCGATTAGTTGGAGAAGATTAGTTGGACCGATACTCTTTGAAGGTAAAATCCTATTTTTATTATTAATAATAAAAATTCAATAACCGTGCATTCATTTTAGGTACGATAACTGCAAATCGTTATCGTACAGAAATTTTATTGCCTTTTATAAATGAATTAAATGATGACGAACTGCAAAGTGGATATTTTCATCAAGACGGAGCAACTCCTTATTGCACAGTGGATAATTTGGCCATTTTGGAGGAATTTTTTGAGGGCCGAATAATAAGTCGAAATGCACGGATCCCCTGCCCCCCCCCCTCCCCCGTTCATGCGATTTAACATCATGCGATTTTTACCTGAAAAATTGTATTTATGCACAACCAGTACACAATCTAGAAGACATGCGGCAACGAATTGGAGATACATTTATAGAAATTAACAATAACCCATTGTTGTTGCGGAGCGTAATAGAGGGTGTGCGACGAAGAGTTCAGGCTTGTGTTCAAGAAGAAGGAAGGCACATACAACATTTAATATAATTTTATAGTGAAAAATTTAACGTAAGTATTTATAAATTGACTACAGTTTGTTTAATTTTGAGAAGTAACATAACCTCAATATGTGTTACCAACTTAAATTTTTCAAATTAAAAAATCATGGCACGCTTGAGGTTTTTTTTTAATGAACATACTTTACAAACAGCTCTATAGTAAAATTCAAAAGTTTGATTATTTTCGCGCAGCGCTTGCTGGGTCCTCTGCACGGGCGATTCAAGGTCCAAGCTATACAAGCGATAATTATGATACAGTGTGGCAGGTATTGTGCAACCGTTATGATAAAGATATTATCCATGAACACGTAAAAGCAAATTGCAACAAACCAATTCAAATGATTCAAAGGGTTTTAGAAACATGATCGATGAATTAAATGAGCATCTAAAAAATTTCTCCGACTTGGGAGACATTACCTTGCAAAGAGATGCACTTTTAATTTACATTTTAACAAATAAGTTAGCTAAAAATTCATTGAATGAGTGGGAGGAGCTTGCAAAAGGAAAACAATTTTGAATCGTTTTTAACAGACAAGGCAGAAGTACTAGAAAATTAGAGCAACGCTCAAGCTCGTCAAAGCATCATTCAGACAAATAGCATCCTGAAGTTTTTTGTAAAATTTTGCAATTTTCGCATTTATTATACCAATGTTCAGAATTCATAAAATTGTCTCCTGAATAAAGGTACGAAAAAGTAAAAACATTAAAGCTGTGCATCAATTGCCTAAAATCAGGGCCCACAAGCTTAGTATGCAAAATACAAGAAATGTCAAAGAACGCACAATACACTTTTACATTTTGAAAGGTTTGAGGGTACGGAGCCGGCCGTAGCGTTGACAAGTCACTCGAAGGAAGGTACCGTATTACTGACAGTTGTCATATCAGTCTTAGGACAGGATCATGGTGCAAATATTACATGGTGTGCCTATAACTCCCGTACCACGCCTCTTTTGAATATTTTTGATGCTGCAATTACCAACCATGAAAAATGAAGTATTTTTTTTTATTTAAAGCAATTAGGTTGGTAAGAAAATTAATAAATGTGGTTTTAGATGTTTAATTTGCCATGCACATTAAACAGTATGAAGAAAATATGATAAAATGTAAATAAAGTACGTGCGACAGACATTTAAATTAGTTATATCGACTTTTTTTTGGCTAAACAAGTAATTTTACAAGGTTGCATCACTGAGCATCGGCCAAATGAGAGAGGGGGAGATTTTAGAGTGAGAACGCGGCCGTGTAGGCACACCATGTAATCTTTGCACCATGGACAGGATAGGAAAAAACATAAATGTAGAGCGTTATTAGACAACGGAAGCCAATCAAAGGGTATAATACCTACGGTTAAGATAGTCAAAATGGCCCTATCCCTAGATTTTTGAATTTACGCGATAAAAGGGTATTTTGGGGTGTAAAAATAAGGTCAATGGGTCGAGAACCCACTTCGCCCTCTCAGGGGGTTAACAAATGGGTTTTTCTAAACATTATTTTTTTACTGACGAACGAGTGAATGAAAATTTCTGAAAAAATTCATGAAAGTTGTAGAAACGAAGACAAATACAGTTCCTATATGTATTCTAACATTTATATAAGCTATAATAATGTGTTTATATCCTAAAAATGTTATATACGACTTATACTTTGTCAATTAATCGTGTAAGTATATTTTTATTACCAAGTTATGAAAAACAAAATTTACTTAATTTGAGTTTTCGCGCGAACAAGTGAAGATATTAACACGCGGTTAAGGGGATAATGAAGGTCATTAATATGGCTACTTATGCTATTTGGCCCCTTTTTGTAAGCGCACAAGAAAGCTTTCAAAAAAAATATTATTCTTGAAAAACTATTTTTTTCACGTTTTTCTGCTGTTTACACCAATTTTTTGGAGTCCTTTGACCGGTAAAAAATCTGGAAAATATGCCATTCTCTAGTTTTGGGTGTAATAAAATTAAATCAATTAAATCCGATCACACAACTGACCGGAAAAAAATACACACAATTTTACAGTGGAATAATTTAAGAAAAACGCATTTTTTGTCACATTTTTGGTACAAGTCGAATATGACAGTTAATAAGCATGCAAATCTCATTTTCTTAATATTCAAAACAAGGTTTCTACACTTGCAACTCAAATCGCGCGGGGGCCACCACACCCATCTTATCCTGCTACCCCCTTTGATAATAACTAAATGTAAAATATGTATATACTTTACATATCTTATGTTGGTTCAGTTTTACATTTAGTTATTATCAAATTTGTTTCATCTGGTAACACTAGATAAGCTTAGCACTGTGTGCACCTACTTCGATAATTTTTGCATCACTGTATGCACCGTAATCTAACTAATAAATTAGTACTTATCTGTTATAATAAATCTCTCACAAACTGTGTTAAAAATACACTGAAAACAGGGGCACGTAAAGATTAGTTTCTCATTTACACTTATTTAAATAAATAAATAAATACATTTTTCAAAATCAAAAACGCTATTTTATTGACTTCGAACTTGAAAAACTTCCGGTTTTGGCAATTTTGGTTGACCTGACGTGAGTATTTCCTAATACTTTTTTTAAAACACACTAAATTCGCTACATTTTTGCGTTGAAATCATCAAAATAAAATAACGCGTTTGAAACTTGTGCAATTTTTAAAAATCAAAAACGCGATTTTGTTGACTTCGAACTTGAAAAACTTCCGGTTTTGGCAATTTTGGTTGACCTGACGTGAGTATTTCCTAATACTTTTTTTAAAACACACTAAATTCGCTACATTTTTGCGTTGAAATCATCAAAATAAAATAAAGCGTTTGGAAATTATGCAATTTTTAAAAATCAAAAACGCGATTTTATTGTCTTTGAACTTGAAAATCTTCCGATTTTGGCAATTTTGGTTGACTCGACGTGAGTATTTCTTGATACTTTTTTAAAACACACTCAATTAGCTACATTTTTGCGTTGGAATTATTAAAATCAAATAACGCGTTTGGAACTTATGCAATTTTTAAAAATCAAAAACGCGATATTGTTGACTTCGAACTTGGAAAATTTTTAGTTTTGGCAATTTTAGTTTACTTGACGTAAATATTTCATAATATTTTTTAAAAGCACACTAAATTCGGTACATTCTTCCGTTTAAATTATCAAAATCAAATGACGCGCTCGGAAATTACGCAATTTTTAAAAATCAAAAACGCGATTTTATTGTCTTTGAACTTGAAAAACTTCCGGTTTTGGCAATTTTGGTTGACTCGACGTGAGTATTTCTTAATACTTTTTTAAAACACACTCAATTCGCTACATTTTTGCGTTGAAATCATCAAAATAAAACAACGCGTTTGAAACTTGTGCAATTTTAAAAAATCAAAAACGCGATTTTGTTGACTTCGAACTTGAAAATCTTCCGGTTTTGGCAATTTTGGTTGACTCGACGTGAGTATTTCTTAATACTTTTTTTAAAACACACTCAATTCGCTACATTTTTGCGTTGGAATTATTAAAATCAAATAACGCGTTTTGGTTTTTTTAAAATTAAAAACGCGATTTTGTTGACTTAGAACTTGAAAAATTTTTAGTTTTGGTAATTTTAGTTTACTTGACGTAAATATTTCATATTTTTTAGAAACACACTAAATTCGGTACATTCTCCCATTTAAATTATCAAAATTCAAATGACATACTCGGAAGTTGCGCAATTTTTAAAAATCAAAAACGCGATTTTATTGTCATTGAACTTAAAAAACTTGCGGTTTTGGCAATTTTGGTTGACCTGACGTGAGTATTTCCTAATACTTTTTTTAAAACACACTAAATTCGCTACATTTTTGCGTTGAAATCATCAAAATAAAATAAAGCGTTTGGAAATTATGCAATTTTTAAAAATCAAAAACGCGATGTTATTCAAAATAATTTTGGTTGACCTGACGTGAGTATTTCCTAATACTTTTTTTAAAACACACTAAATTCGCTACATTTTTGCGTTGAAATCATCAAAATAAAATAAAGCGTTTGGAAATTATGCAATTTTTAAAAATCAAAAACGCGATTTTATTGTCTTTGAACTTGAAAATCTTCCGATTTTGGCAATTTTGGTTGACTCGACGTGAGTATTTCTTAATACTTTTTTAAAACACACTCAATTCGCTACATTTTTGCGTTGGAATTATTAAAATCAAATAACGCGTTTGGAACTTATGCAATTTTTAAAAATTAAAAACGCGATTTTGTTGACTTAGAACTTGGAAAATTTTTAGTTTTGGCAATTTTAGTTTACTTGACGTAAATATTTCATAATATTTTTTAAAAACGTACTAAATTCGGTTCATGTTCCCGTTTAAATTATCATAATCAAATAACGCGCTCGGAAGTTACGAAATTCTTAAAAATCGAAAACGCGATTTTATTATCTTTGAACTTAAAAAACTTCCGGTTTTGGCAATTTTGGTTGACTCGACGTGAGTATTTCTTAATACTTTTTTAAAACACACTCAATTCGCTACATTTTTGCGTTAGAATCATCAGAATCAAACAACGCGTTTGGAACTTATGCAATTTTTTTAAATCAAAAACGCGATTTTGTTGACTTCAAACTTGGAAAACTCCTAGTTTTGGCAATTTTAGTTTACTTGACGTAAATATTTCATAATACTTTTTAAAAACACACTAAATTCGGTACATTCTCCCGTTTAAATTATCAAAATCAAATGACGTGCTCGGAAATTACGCAATTTTTAAAAATCAAAAAACGCGATTTTATTGTCTTTGAACTTAAAACACTTCCGGTTTTTGGCAATTTTGGTTGACCCGACGTGAGTATTTCTTAATACTTTTTTAAAACACACACAATTCGCTACATTTTTGCGTTGGAATCATCAAAATAAAATAACGCATTTGGAACTTGTGCAATTTTTAAAAATCAAAAACGCACTAAATTCGGTACATTTTCTAGTTTAAATTATCAAAATCAAATGACGCGCTCGGAAATTATGCAATTTTTAAAAATCAAAAACGCGATTTTATTGTCTTTGAACTTGAAAAACTTCCGGTTTTGGCAATTTTGGTTGACTCGACGTGAATATTTCTTAATACTTTTTTAAAACACACTCAATTTGCTACATTTTTGCGTTGGAACCATCAAAATCAAATGACGCGTTTGGAACTTACGCAATTTTTAGAAATTAAAAACGCGATTTTATTGTCTTTGAACTTGAAAAACTTCCGGTTTGGGCAATTTTGGTTGACTCGACGTGAATATTTCTTAATATTTTTTAAACACATAAAATTGCTTACTTTCTTGCGTTTTAATCATCAAAATCAAATAACGCGTTCAGAAGTTACACAATTTTTCAAAATAAAAAAAAACGCAATTTTGTTGACTTTGAGTTTTGAAAACTTCCGATTTTGGTAATTTTAGTTGACTCGACGTAAATATGCTTTTTGAAGCACACTCAATTCGCTATATTTTGCGTTCAAATCACCAAAATCAAATTACGCGTTCGAAAAATACGAAATTTTTCAAAATCAGAAACGCGATTTTCTTGACTTGAACTTGGAAAACTTTAGATTTTGACAATTGGAGGAGAGAAGAATGCAATTTCAAAAAAGATTTTATTCGAGAATCCCCCCGAAAAGGATCGAAATATCAAATTCGAGCACTTAAAAATTTAATAATAAAAGAAAAATTTGTTTTTTATAATCATCCAACAAACTTCAGTTTGTTTAGTTTTTAGCTTTATTATGAAAAATGTTAGCTCATTTATATAGGGTATTAATTGGAAAGACGCAGTTTTAAAACAAAGACTCCAAATCTAAATTGAAATTCGTCACATGTAAACATGGAGTTCTCTACTTATACATTTTAATTCGTTTGTTTCTGTCTAACTTATATTTTTACTTTTATTTATACTCCAAATGTCATCTTAACATATTTATTTTTATTTATTTCTTGTTAGTCTACTGCTTATTTTAATTGTTTATTTTGTGATAAGCCACCAGTTGATCTGCCTACTGATTATTTTAATGTATTTTAATGTATCTAAATCTTGCATGTATATTGACTTGTGTAACACGACTGTGATGAGCACCAATAAATTATTATTATTATTACGTTAAAATTAAGAATTTGAAAATTTTCACCAAAACAATATTTTCTAATACCTTGTAACGAAACAGTAAATGCATAGTTATTGCAAAAACAACCATAACCATAATATTGGACAATATTGTTTTGTTCATTTTATCCTTTATTTGAGCATTTAATGTTGCTCGAATTTTTACTGATTTCCAGAAAGAGATAATTAGCCAGTGTTTAAAATGCTCTAAAATCTAATTTATAATAAATTAGATATTTTAATTCTTTAAAAAGATAAATGCATTTTATATATTTAAAGAGAGCAGTTTCATGAACGCACGTTTATTCAACCAGCAGATACAACCTTGGGAACCATAATTAATAAATTCCTGCTGGCATACCTACTAAGTAAATCTCAAAACCGCCAATTATCAAGCAAATATGTTTCACAATCTACAAAAAATACCGAATCGAGGGCTTATCCATATTGCATAATTAATGTTTACATATAAACTCGAGATAATCGATGGTGTTATTTTGTTTATACATGCAAAAACACTTGATAACCCTACGTCAACAATACCCACTTGATTTAAAACATAAAAAAGGATACATTTATTTCTTAAATATTGCAGCAATGTCCATTCTGGGTCAACTTCGGCGTCAACAACCTACGAAAGAATATGTTACTGACTTACCAGTCGAGTACAGAATTTCACTATTGAGTTAAATACCTTTTTGCCATTCACGAAGAATATTAATGTGGATTGCAATTTTGGTATCATTTTGTCTTACGAGTGACCGTACTTTCGGGCAGTTTAAGCGTTACTGAGACGGTGACTTTATGATTCGCAACTGCATGCGGTATTTATCTCGCGTGACCTTTGTTAATGATAAAATTGATACGAAAATACGTAATGATTTCAATGTATTTCGTCGTTGTATCAGCGAATCTAAATAATTATTTAGTGCTATATTCAGCGTCATGGAAATTGCAACACCAAGAAGGAGCACGAATTTTTCAATCAAATTTGGTAGAAACGTTTAGCTATCGAAATATAATAATTGATAAACATTTGATTTCATTTGGTACTTTTAATTTTGACACCTACGATTGTTTACTCTCTTTGTCATTTTTCTTTCATTGTTTTTACTTTCTCCGTTACGAAGTACGAGAAAGTATTGTGATCGTGATTTTTTTTTCAAATTTTTTTTTTACGGAAATATCCGTTTTGGGGTCCCTAGATGCCATTTCAACAATTTCTGGAATTTTTTTTTTGTGTCTGTGTGTGTGTGTGTGTGTGTGTGTGTGCTGTGTGTGTGTGTCTACTGTGCGCGCTGTATCTCAAAAACTAATGGAGCAATTGATATGAAACTTTGAACATACGTCTTATTTGATAATCTGAAGAACTGAAAAGCTTTTGGTGAAATTTCGTACACCGGAAGTGGGTGTTTACCTTAACTGTTTTTTGTTTTTTGCCAATATTTTCTTAAATATGAAAAATATCTCAAAAACATTTAAACAAACATTAAAGACAATAAAGAAATGAACATCTTTTGCTTGAAAACATTTTGCATAAAATCATTTTTATTCGAGAAAGAGATTTATTTATTTTTTTAAATTTTTGGTTTATAATTATAAAACGATAATAGTTACACCAAATTCATGTTAATAATAATTGTAGAGAATGCTAAAATGAACAACTTATAAAGAATAAGTTTTTTTCGAAATGCTTTTAGTTTTTAAGTAAATTGAGTTTTTGAATATGAAGTATAATTTTTCCATCTTTTCATAATTTTGACGTTTTAAACGTCAGTTTCATCCGAGTTTACGCAACGCTCGATGTACATTTAAAATATGATTTCAATTAAAAATAAACCATGAAAACGCAAATATAAATGATACCATCAAGTCGGAGAAAGTAACATCATGGTCACATCACCATTTGTTCTCTACATAACAGTCTGTCTGTGTGTAACTGTGCGCGCTGTATCTCAAAAACTAATTCAGAAATGACCATAAAACTTTGAACATAAGTGTTATTTGAGAATCTGAAAAACTGAAAAGCTTTTGGAAAAAATTCGTATTTCCGAATATATTTCACAGTTTTTGTTCTTTTAGCCTTTTTGGCACTTCAGGACAATGTTTTCAGAACTTTTTTTACGTCATTTTTAAGACCTTTCTTCGAGGATTCTTTTTCAGGACTTTTTAAGAAATTTTTTTCAAAACTTATTTTTAGGACTTTTTCTTTCAGGACCTTTATTTTCAGGATTTATTTTTAATTTCTTTCTCGGGACGTTTTCGGAACTCTCTCAAGAACCCCTTTGCTGAGGACTTATTTTCGGTATTTTTTTCAGAACAAATTTTTCCGAATTTTCGTCATGGCATTTTTTTGAATTTTTTTTTTCATGACCTTTTTTGACCTTTTTAAGGAATTTTTCAGATATTTTTAGCATTTTTTTTCAAGACTATTTTCAAAACTTTTTATTTCAGGAATTTTGTTAAGGACTTATTTTAGGCCTTTTTGCAAGACTTTTTTCACGACTCTTTTTCAGGGCAATTTTTTCAGATTTTACAATGCTTTTTTTCAGAAATTTTTTTGCTTATTTTATAAAGATGTTATTTTCGGGGCAATTTTTTTACATTTTTTTATGATATTTCACTCTTTTTCTGAACTTATTTTTCGGGACATTTATTTCTGGTATTTTGGTACTAGACTATTTTTCAGGACTTTTTTCGCGGCTTTTATCAGAACTCTTTTTTCAAGATTTTATTTCCAGGACTTTTTTCGAGGCTTTTTTAAGAACCTCTTGTTCGGGACTTCTTTTCAAGATTATTTTAAGAATTTTCTTCAATACATTGTTTCAGAATTATTTTTTCGGGAATTTTTTTTCAAGTCCTGTAAAGAAGGACTTTTTTCAGTACTATATTTCAGGACATTTTTTATGGGATTAATTTTCAGGACTTTTTTCAAGACCCTTTTTTGGGATTTTTTTTAGGACAATTTCTTCAGAACTTTTTCAGGTGTTTTTAATTTTTTCAAAAAAGTTTTTTTTGCATTTTTTTTACAATGTTATTTTCATAAATCTTTTTCAAGACTGTTATTACAGGACATTTTCTCAGGATACTTTATCAGGACTTTTTTCAATAGTTATTTTAGGACTTTCCTTCGGAACTTTTTGAGGACTTCTGTCAGGACATTTATTTCTGGTGTGTTATATGAAGACTTAATTTTTAAGGACTCTTTTTGCAGTACTTTTTTCACGATTTTTCACGACTCTTTTTCACAACTTTTTAACAGGATTCTTTTCTCAAGACTTCATGTCTAAATCTGTTTCTCCAGGACTTTTTTCAGGACTTTTTTTTTGTCAGAACTCTTTTTTCGCGATTTTTTTCTGGTATTTTTGAAGGACCCTTTCGAGGCATTTTTTTGCCAGGACTCTTTTTTCTGGACTTTTATCAGGACTTTTTTATCGGGACTTTTATTAAGACTTTCGTGTTCAGGACTATTTTTACAAATCTTTTTCAAGACTTTCTTGTTTTTTAGGACTTTTTAATCGGAACTATTTTTAGAAATCTTTTTGAAGGCTTTTTTAGCATTATTTTTAGTTTTTCAGTAAACTTGCGGTAGAGATTATTATTTGAAACATAATTAGCCATTTTTACCTTTCATTTTTATAATTTTGACGTTTTAAACGTCAGTTTCATCCGAGTTTACACAACGGTCGATGTACATTTAAAATATGATTTCAATTGAGCGTAAATATAAATGACTATAATACCATCAAGTCGGAGAAAGTAACATGATGGCCACATCACCATTTTTTGAGTATTAAATGTTTTGAAGTTGCGATCATAAGTAAGAAACGTGGACATTTTCACCAATTGGGTGAATTCGAATTGTTGCGAAATCGATTTTCATACAGAGAAATCGCGAATCCAAACCACCGTAATAAGATATTATCAGACCCGGGAAAACCGGGAATTTGAAACAACCGGGAAAAACCCGGGAATTTCTGTAGAGACCGGGAATATTTTTATCGCAAAATTAAAATTGCTGGAAATTTTAATTTAACGAAATTACTTCTTACTTATTTGTGTGTCCAGTTAGACCCGATCGAGTTTATTATTGTTATCCTTCTTGTTCTTACTGGCATTGCCTGTAAGAGGGAAAAGGACAGAATGGACCGGTTACAACGGACTGTGCAAACTCTCCCGAACAGCAAATCTATCCCCGTGTGATTTATTTAACATTTTACTAGGATTTGCCTTTTTCGTGCTCAAGATCAATTAAATTAACAATTTTCATACGCAAATAGGAAACCTTGGTTTGGTTGGGCCGGTTAGGAACAGGTTAGGCCGCCATCTTTAGTTTGTATCAGTTCTTCCATCAGACACGCCGCGTTAACGCCAACCGATTCCAGTTTTCATTCGGTTTAGTCAGTGAGTGGTCAGCATAACCACGCTTCCAGTTTGTACTGGAGAAGTCCAAGCGCATTATGTGGAGAGTGAAAAGGAAACCGATTACTAGGAAGTACCAAGATTCATACGGAAGACTGTACGCATGGGTCGCTCGTGACCCGAAAGTTGATACTAATGCGATATGTACTTCTTGCAAAGTTAGTGTCAACATAATGACGATGGGCAAAACGGCTCTCGAAAGTCATGCGAAAGGCAAAAAACATGCGAGCATCGCTGCTAACAGGGACAATATTCGTCGGGTGGCGAAAAGACGCTACGCTAAATCAACCTGCAGGTAAGCACAAATCAGAAAATCAGCAATTTAGGTAAAATTATAATATTCTATTTACAGCTTGAAATTTGAACGTATTTTAAGTTGGGCTGTTATTGCAATATAATTACATAGTTTATGTGGATTTATAACTCTCGGAATTTACATAAACAAATTTACATTTGTAACAAGACAAATTGTACTTGTAACATACAATTTGTTACTTTTTAACAATATTAGATTAGTGCTTTTAATGTTGTTACTTTTAAAATTTGTTAGTTTGTTACTTGAAACAATTGATAATTTGTTTTTTGCATGTACAAATAATAATCACTTTATCATAACTGAGATCATAATTATTTATTATGATTAATTAAAGAATTAAAAATTGAGTGACTAAATATCGTTTTCAGGAGCCAACAACGCTGACGGACCATCGGCGACGACGAATGGACAGTCGATTACGACGGTTCGTGCGGATGGACCTACAGGTGGGACAACAACAACACTCGAAGACCACCTCTGCGAAGCCGGATACAAGTCTGCTCTGGACTCATTTGTCTTGTCACCAAAAGTAGCGAAAGCGGAAATCTTGTGGTGCCTGCGGACGGTGATGAGTCACCTGTCGCTCCGGAGTTCTGCGTCGTGCACATCGATGTTCCCACTGATGTTCCCGGACAGCCAAATCGCAGAAAAGATGCGTCTCGCGAAAACCAAAATCTCCTACAGTAACAGTATCGTTTATGGCATTGCCCCGCATTTTCAACGCAAAGTCGAAAGCTTGGTCTCCCAGTGTAACAATCTTGTCGTGATGTTTGACGAAAGTCTGAATTCGGTTTCGCAAAAGACTCGGATGGATGTTTATTTGCGATTCTGGGCTAAGAGCGAATCATTGAACGCACCCGGGCTGTGGACTTACTGGACGGTTTAAAAACGTGGCTGGGTCCACAAAATCTTAGAAATATCGTCCAACTCTCGATGGATGGCCCGAACGTTAATCTTAAAGCTATGAGAGATTTAAATCTTGAATTGAAGCAGTCGTTCGATGGTTTGGAGCTATTGAACATAGGCAGTTGCGGTCTTCATGTGATTCATGGTGCGTTCAAGACTGGGATGATGAAGATAGATTGGGACCTGGTACCGTACTTGAAATATTCGTACTACTTGTTCCACGATTCTCCAGCGCGACGAGGACTGCACATTCAGTACACCGGATCGACTAGTTTTCCACAGAAATTCTGCGGAATCAGGTGGCTCGAAAATGTGTCAGTAGCCAATAGAGCTGCTGAGATTCTGCCAGAAATGAAAAAATATGTCGACGAGTCGGTTGCGAACAAAACTGCTCCGGTTTCGCAGAGTTTCAAAGTCGTTTCCGAGAATGTTACGGATAAACTTTTTGGTCCAAAACTGGCGTATTCGAGCCATTCCTGACAGAATTTTAACAAGATCAACCCCTCGCTTCATTCTTGTACGAAGATTTGACTGCGCTTCTACATATATTGATGCAGCGAGTGGTGAAATCTGATGTTTTAAAGAAAACGACAGATATGATGAAGATCAACCTTTCGGACGAGACAAATTTGATCACCGCGAAACAGTTCGATTTGGATTTCGCCACGGGTGACGCTTTGAAAAAGGTCAAAAGTGCTTCAGAGTTGGAAGTTTTGCGCTTGAAGCAGGAGATGCGGAAGTGCATTATCCTGATTCTTGAAAAAATCCTCGAACGCTCACCTTTGAAGTACCGATTGACGCGCGGAATATCGTGTTTAAGCCCTGCGGTTGCGGCGGACGATAAATCGGCAGAAAAGAGAATCACCACGTGCCTCTAGATCAGTGGATCCTAGCCTTTTCAATATCGTTACCCCTGTGACCCATTAGGAAAACTGATTTTATCCCCGACCTTACATTGTTATCAATACAAACAATTACAAGCAAATATGTTATACATTTTTATTAATAACACAATTTTTACAATTAAATAAAACTAAGTAAGTATTAATGTGTTGAGGTGATTGTTCTAAAATTGAACATAGGCGTTGGCGATCATAATATGGTCAGAATTAAAATAAAAGCCCTGTATATAAGCTATGGTTCGTTCGCTTGTAACGCGTCTGATGTGGAGCCGGCCTAACCCACCAAGCGGCCGGTCGCCCTAATCAAATGGGCGCAAATTTTAAACCACCTCGTTAAAACGCCTGTCAAAGTGTGGACAGGCTTTAGCAGCGTATAAATTTGGTTTTGTGACTGAAGATGATCAAACCTAGTCTTCTTTACCCCTCAGAAAATCCCATTTTACCCCTTTAGGGGTAATTACCCCCAGGTTGAGAACCGCTGCTCTAGATCCTTGTTACTGCAGGCAGACTGTCTGCCGCAAAAGCGGACTGCGTGAAACGAGAGTATGTAAGTTTGTGTCACGATTTACAAGTGCGAGATGAGTTGCGATCGTTCAAAAGAAGTGAAAATAGACTCGACTAGTTTTGGATGGATATCGCGAAACTGTGCTCCAAGCCGTCCGAGAAATTGGTCGAGTTTATCCAACTCATTGCGATACTTTCCAACGGCAATGCTGTCGACGAGCGTGGTTTTAGTGTGAACGCGGAATGTCTCGTCGAAAATCAGCATAAGAAAAGCCTCATCGCCCAAAGACGTATATACAACGCGGTTCATAAGACGGGTGACTTAGAAAACGTAGATATTAGTAAGAGTTTGGTCCAATCCATGCGCAACGCTCACAGTCTCTACAAGGAGGATCTGAAAAATCGACGTACCGAAATTCAGCAGAAAGGGGAACGAGCTAGTCTGAAAAGGCGCAGGGATTTAGAGATCAGAGAAATGGAGGCTAAAAGGGTCAAAATTCTTGCTGAAGCAGCGAGAATTAGTGCTGACATAGCAGCCGCGAAAAAAATTTAATAACTTCGGATGCAATACGGTACGTGGAATTGGTGTCTTCGTTACTAAGATTGTTGCTAATCAACTAATTTTAATCACAGTTAAAGTCAAGATTATGTGATGTATTGCGAATAAGTGTTCTACATAGTTATAAGTTTAAAGCCAGTAAGGGAAACGTTAAACGTTGACAAATTGTTGTCCAGTCGACGAATATTTATGTAGTCAATATTACGTTCTTGCGATTCATAGTGGAAAATTACATGTGATAACCCCATAACAACATAACGTTTTAAAAACGTTTCTAAAACGTTCGAAACGTTTTAAAAACGTTTTTAAGACGTCAAAATGTTCGCTTTCAAAGTTTTCTATACGTTTTTAAAACGTTCCACGAAACGTTTCACGAGTGTCTTTCTTAGTACACTGTCTCAGTTATAACGTTAGATGGCCGAGTGGTTAAGATGCCCGCCCTTGTTCAGGCGGATAGTCATGTTAGGAAGTTCGACTCTCAGCAGCGATAATTTGTATATAATTTGTATATTAATTAGCGAAAGTTTCGCTAGTACGTTACTAGAACGTTTTAGACACGTTTCATGACAAACGTTCCAAAAACGTTCTTGAAACGTTTTAAAAACGTTTCGTGAAACGTTTTAAAAACATGAAACGTTTTAAAAACGTGAAACGTTTTAAAAACGTTTAGAAAACTTTGAAAGCGAACATTTTAACGTCTTATAAACGTTTTTAAAACGTTTTGAACGTTCTAGAAACGTTTTTACCACTTCTAAATGGACGTTTTAAAAACGTTTTTGAAAGGTTATGTTGTTATGGGGAATACTTGAAAGGAAAAATTGTTCGAAGTATTGTTCGAAAAATTGTATTCCTGACTCATGTCTCTTTCCATTAAAACTTCCTTACAACGATCAAAGACAATCTTGAAATTGTTTATTTTCAGCATATTCATCACAATTTTACAATATGAGTGTTATTTTACATTCATGTCATGTTAATAAACGTATAAAAGTAAAACAAAATTTGAATTATCACAGTTGTAGTGTAGATAAATGATTTAAAATGGACCGGGAAAAATGATATTTTTGACCGGGGAAACCGGGAAAACCGGGAAAAAACCGGGAATTTCAAAACGCTTAACAACTGGCCACACAGCATGCGGACTGTCTGAATTATACGCTAGATTTATTAGATTACTACACCAATGAAGCAAAACAGCACGATGGTGACCACTGGGTTTGCTCTACTTGCTGGCCCGCCGATCCATCAATAACTCATCACAAAAGTTCCTCGTCGTCTATTAACGACACTATTAAAAACGTTTTAGAAAAGGAACTCTTCTCCCTGTTCGATAGTGAGTTTCAAATTGCAATGTAGGATATGTTTGCTAATATTAATGATATTAAAGAATGATTATCAAAACTAAAGAATGCAGTTCCATCAGGTCCCCCGAATAATTCAGCAGTTGCAGATATGGCAGCAGAGATAGAAGAACGACAGCAGCATGCAGTAAATGTCATGATTTGTAATGTTCCAGAATAAAAGTACAGAACGATTTAACTGCAAATAAAACCATTATAGGCTATAATTTCAATAGTTTGTGCCCACGAAAAGTTATTCGTTGGTAAACCATCAAGTAAACGGAGACCAATTAAATTAATTATGGAAAATCGTGATTCGGCCATCAATCTTCTAAAAGCATTTAGAGTAGTTGATATCGGACCCATAAAATTTTATAACGACAGGACCTAGTTGCAACGCAATCATTTAATTGTAGAGAAATGGGCGAAAACATTCCAACTATCAAATATTTTAATGGCAATCCATCAATCATTACATCTGAAATCGAAAAAGAAACAAAAAACTGGGTCTTCGTGATTTTTCATTAAATACAGCACAGCGGTAAATGTTGTATCGAATATTGAGGATTTATATGTCAATGTTTGTGATACATTTATTCTTTCATCTGTTTATATTCCACCAGTATCAAATGAATCTTCTTTGGATTATATTTGTAATTTATACCCGAACTGCAATTTTATTTTTTGTGATGATTTTAATTTACGGCGCGCGTCTTGGTCTATTAATGATCCGCATATTTTGTCTACTAACAACTATAGCACATACGTTCAAATTTTAACCGAATCATTAGATTTTCATAATTTGCGTCAAATTAACGCTATACGCGTAGCAGTGTTACTTTTTGATCTGTCTCGCGCATTTGATACGGTTAATCCAGAATTTGTAAAATATAAATTAGACAAAATAGGAATACGTGGAAATATTTTAGAATTTGTGATATCATTTTTGACAAACAGAACATTTTACGTAAAATGTAATAATGCGGTATCAAATGTACATAACATAAATACAGGAGTGGCGCAAGGGTCAGTCCTGGGTCCGCTGATATTTTTATTGTATATTAACGATATAAACAACCATATTAGTTCCGGAAAATTAATTAATTTCGCTGATGATACGTCTGTTATAGTATCATCGTCCGATCCAGATTTATTAGGACAAATAATACAGCAAACTGTAAATGAAGTAAGATGTTGGTGTGATAAAAACTCCCTGATTTTAAACCAAAATAAAACCGAATGTCTTTATTTTTACAATACTAAGATTCCGGAGTACATTCCCCAAAATCATAAAAAATCAACAAAATTCTTGGGAATTTTTATTGACTCACAACTCTCATGGGTACAACATATAGATTTTGTTTGTAATAAACTAAATAAAGCGTATTATGCTATCTTAAAATTAAAGGGGACGGTGGCTACATCCAATTTATTAGAAATTTATTACGCACTTGCATATTGCTACCTATCATATAACATCATTATTTGGGGAAAACCTGCACTAAACAGCAGGATTTTTATACTTCAAAAAAGGATATTGCGATTAATATATAATATACCACCCAGGGATTCCTGTAAGGAAATATTCGCAAAAAACAATGTACTTACTTTTCCGTCTATTTACATTTTAAGGTGCAGTTTATTTGTTAAGAAACATATACATTATTTTGAAAGAAACTCGGACTATCATGAGTACAATACGCGGCATCGTCATAGTCTTGCAGTAGTCGGTCATGACACGGCCCAGTTTCAAAGAGGCCCAAATCACAATTGTGTGAAAATTTATAAAAAATTACCTATTGTTCTTAAGGATATTAGAATATATAATGAGTTTAAGAAAAAACTAAAAATATATCTATATAGCAATGTATATTATAGTATAGATGATTATTTTTTGTAATGTTATAATATAGATGATTATTTTTGTAATTTAGTGGTAAGGAACCCTTATTTTGACTTGTCCAATATCGGTTGATTTTTATGGATAAATAAATTTATTATTATTATTATTATTATTATTATTATACGCAACAATCCCGGTATTTTCCTATATTTAGTTGTATCTAACGTAGACATTGTTGTTTCATTTTTTTTATGCGAGGAGGAGAAATCTTTTATAGACGCTCCCATAGCGGGGCAGTGCTTCGGCAGAAGGGCATACCATCTAAAACTCCTCCCCTTTGTCGTCGAGCGGGTGTTGAGTTTATCCAGTCCGTCGGTGGATGACTCTCAAGGCGTCGGGGGATGTTTGGGTGGTCGGTTGGAGTGCGGTGGCAGAAGAATAGCCACCGGGACTCATTGGTGTCCTGCGGCCGGACCTGTAACAAAAGTAAAATCACTGATGCCTAACCTTGATTCCCTAGGACGATCCTAGGGACTGCTGTTGTCACGATGGTGGCGTGGTCGATCAGTCCTTTGGCGGTGGAGAGGGCTGCCAGCATCTCCGCGACGATGCTGCCGATCTTGGCGTAGTTAGGTCCGTTGGGGGCTTGGGCTGTTGTCGTCTTAGGCGTCGGACCCGCCGTGGCGGCGGCGTAGCTCTTGATCTGTGGCTTCGGGGTGGGACTCTTCCTATGGGTAGGCATCCTCGGTAGCTTGCTGGATGGGCCTCGGCACAGTTGGCGCACTTTGCCGGGTCCGTCCTCGGCCTCTCGCATTGCTGCGTGAAGTGTGCGCCTGCACACTTAACTCATTTGGGGGGCAACGTGCAGCAGCGCTGCGTGTGCCCTAACTGCTGGCAGCAGTAGCATTGCTGCTTGCTCCCGTCGTGTCGTCTGGGTTCGACCTTCAAGCCGGGCCCCAGGACTTCCTTGACGGCGAAGATGCGCATTTTCTCCGGTGTCGAGCTGGACGTAGACCATCCAGAGGCGATGGGTCTGCCCAGTCTGTGGATCCCTCCTGGACATCCTCTTCACGGATGTGGTGGGGAGCCCTTGATTCTTCAGATCGTCGGCGATCTGATCCTCGGTCAGTGCTGGGGCGATATTCCTGATCACCGCCTTAATAGTCTTCTCCTGCTGGAGTTGGAAAGTGTGGTACGGTACGCCGGTGTCGTCGAGGACTCTCGTCAGGATGCCAAAGTCCGTGGCCATCTCGATGGAGTGTGCTTCCATCAAGGCCTTAATTTCCATCCAGTTAGTCTCCACTGGGAAGACTACTGGCGTCAGGACTCGTTCTGATGAACCTCTTTTTAACGATAGCAACCATCATATTCCTTGTCTTTGGACTCTGGCAATATCACTAAGTCATTATATGAAGATTTTATATTTAACTTCAAAGCTGCCAACTATTGTGAAATCATTAAGTTTTTGACAAGCATCTCGTGCAACGAATATCTCGATCCAGGGGATGTTAATGTTATATTGGATAGATTTTATTCTGCAAGGACCTTGGGAGCCGGTGGGAGCGCTGCCTTTGCGGCAGGTTATGGGGCCGTCTTTGGATGTTGCGCCGTCTTCTTGGCGGCGCTGGAGGTCGTAGGTGGTGAGGCGATCCTCTGTTTGGCCATCTGTTTGGAGGTGAAGGTCTCTTCTTCATCAGTGTCCATTGGCAGACACGTGAAGCGGTTGCCCGTGGGCACCGTGGGTATCGGGGTCCTGCCTTGCGTTGGAGTCGCTGGCGGTGACAGCTCCTCTACGCGTCTTGTCATCTTCTCGAGCTTTTCTTGGAGTCTGAGCTTTCCAGTAATCGACTTGTTGAGTTCTATACATTTGGTGTAGTAGAGTTGCTGGTAGTCCCTCTCCCTCGTCGTCGTCTGGGCCCTGACGAACTGCGCGGCGTAGTCGTCAACCATGTTGGTTTCGGTTCTGATGATTCCTACTCATCCCGTAAAATATCACTTTCTGAACTTGTTACGTAAATTACTATTTTGGGACGGCTGCAGAAAAACAAGTTTAAATGTTTTTCTTATGACTTTTCAATTAATAATAAC
This sequence comes from Ocypus olens, assembly GCA_910593695.2. Classification (NCBI taxonomy): domain Eukaryota; kingdom Metazoa; phylum Arthropoda; class Insecta; order Coleoptera; family Staphylinidae; genus Ocypus; species Ocypus olens. Next base: position 12,069,461 of record OU343053.1, on the reverse strand, counting down.
ATTGCAACGCTTTCCTCTTCTACGTTACCAGTGAGCGTGTTTTAAATTGTTTGCCTGTTTGTTTACTTACAATACGATATATGAAATAGCACTAAACCATGAATTGCACATGTTTTCTGACATAAGAGAAGAGTGAATTTTCTTCCTCTTGCAATATTTGCCCGAGTGAGGAAATTAAACACTTTTCTCCCTTGATATATATCACATATGTAACTATTATTGCATCTTCATAAAGTGAGGCTTTTAATTTTCAAGTTTCAACGTTACGAACTTATATATCAATCAGATGCCGTCTAAATAGGAAATAAATGAAATATTTACTTATATGAAACATTTTGTTTAAAACTAATTTATTACACATTGCGTAATGCCAAAAACATGCATACAGTAAATTAAGTAATAAATTTTATGGGATAACATTCCACGGTACACACAACTCCTTGGTTTTGTTGGCCTGAAATAAATAATTTCGAGAATTACAAGATCAAACACAACAAATCATACTCACTGAATCTGTCATATTATCTTCACAGGCCATCCGAATCTTTTCCGCAGTAGCAGGAGCGTTTAATCTAAAACTCACTGGTTTACCAGCATCAGCCCTCGCATATTTGATGGCCTCCCTTATCGCGAATAGAGCGGAACATGCTAAAAATAGTGGCGGTTCACCGACGGCCTTTGATGAGTACACCGCTCTGGGATTGGAAACTCCCTTCAACAAAGACACGTTCAGTTCGATTGGTATATCGTTAAATCCAGGAATCTTATAAGCTCCCGGCCCTTTACTGTAAATTGTGCCACTCGGCGAATAAATCATTTCTTCCATCACGAATAATCCATAGCCTTGCATGAAGCCTCCTTCGATTTGACCGATATCTATAGCTGGATTTAGACTTGTACCTTCAGAAAAATTTAATTTTAAATTAAATCGTCAAATACTTTTCGTCTTCTAATATTTACACATAACTCTAGTACAAACGGTTGAACAAATATTAATTTAGTTAAGAAGATTTTGGCCTTTATATTCGATTAGTGATCAGTGACGGTTCGCGGGTTTTTTTTTTCTGGTACGGCCGAGGAACAAGAGGTGGTAATACAGATAGGTGCGGTCACGCAGCCAGCCGTCTCTGCAACTGACCCTATCTATCTGTATTACCACCCTTGTTACCTCGGCCGTACCAGAAAAAAAAAACCGCCAACCGTCACTGTTAGTAATCCAGGCAGAAATAATTAAGTTCGGTGATAAGGGTAAGCACAACATTCGTTGTGACATTAGCTATGGAAGTAGTCGTTTCAATAATAAAATTGTTTCATTATTGTAGCCTTTGTAAGATTTGTATTTTTGAAGACGGAAATGAGTCTGTATTTTTATTTATCACAAGCATAAATCATTAAATTAACTCATTAAAACAAAGATAATCCATACCTATATCCATAACGATGTCAGTCCTCAAGACTTGATGATCTCCAGTTAAGCAATCGATTTCGACTTCAGTGCATGAAGCCCCAAACGTGTAATAATTATAAGGTTTCCCTGTATTGGTGTCCCAATTGTATTCTATATCAGGTGTCGAGTAGTATCCTGTTGCAGACAGACTTATCCTCTCTAAGAACGCGGACATAATCCAGTCTTTCCATTTACCTTTCGGATTTTTGGAAACAACTGGCTTCAGGCGTTCTTTTAAAGTATTGCAAGCTCTCTGCAATACAAATAGTCTCAAATTAACACAAAATTTTTAATACGGGTATGGTCGAAGAAAATTTAAGAAACTAAATTACGAAAGGGTGTAGTTATGCAAAAACCTACCAAGCCGTAAACGGGTGATAACTAAGCAGAGCCCAGTATTTTTGTCGATTTTTACTGTAAATGTACCATGAAGTATAAAGACGTTATTCATGTAGAATTTCAAAAATAAGGATTTGGAAGATTGTGGACATTTAAGACTGTTGACTGCCAGGTCAGAATTCTAGAGTCTATAATAGTAACCAAGGGCGTTAAGAAAATGTTTTTGCGACAAGCCAGAGGCCATCGGGTATGTAAGGTGTATGTTTTACAGGTGTTTCTATTCAATCACGGAAAGGTTATATCCGTAGTTTTTGACGATTGCAACAACGTGATTCATGTTTTTCTAAATGAAAAATCCAAGAGAATTCGATGTGATCGTAACAGTTTATTTACAGAATGCGAATATATACAGGTACAGATATAGCCCGTTCTCCGAAATCTGGCGGCTGTCGTCGTAAAAGAGGGTTGGAGCTCGGTTAGTAGGGGACGTAATATTTTTTATCTTAATCCAATCTTTGTTGAGAAGTACTGATGTAAAAGTGCGTATACCAATGGGAGCGAAGGACAGTAATAAATGTATGGGATGCAATTAGACGAACCACCAATACCATTTCTTCGAGGGTGCGTCGATCCTCAGGGCGGACCGACCGTTTTACGACCTCAGCCGCCAGATTCTACCGAATAGGCTATAATTAAGGTTAGCGCGGTGTCGGTATCGCGACACGGATTCCGCGGGCGCTGCCGCGGACTGAAAATCGGCACGGGTCCTGTGGGTGCACGGTCGTCGGGTTTACTCCCGTGTACAGGACATCGGTCAGGTTCAGTCATCGTGGGGGTCCTCGTCGGCGATGGTGGCAGCGGTGCCACGGGCCTCGGGATGGCGTGCATTCTTGCTGGTCCTCGGGTTCGCTCTGGGCCTCGCCTCTGTGGTGTCGATGGGATTGGTGATAATAGCCCCAGGTGGTCCACGTAGTAGCGTCGTACTCTTCTACTGACGTGGCGTCGACTCCGGCGTGATGTGCTCCGGGTCTGATGCTGCCGGACCGGAAGGCGTAGCATCGGATGCCGTGGGGAGCTTGTCGTAGCGTGCCTTGGTGAGCTTGCTTTGATTCACGTGCCTTGGTGAGCTCGTGTGTTTAGATACGTGCCTTGGTAAGCTCGTGTTGCGTGCCTTGGTGAGCTTGCTTGTCAGACTATCTTACCGACTGTACTGACTGTTCGATTGCAGTGCGCTGATCGAAGTGACGAGATGAGGGGGCACATACCCTATTTACGTGGGTCGTGCGACCACAACCGTCGTGCGAGCGTTGGGCGCGCTCTGTTCAGGTTGATGGCGGCCCTTTTCCTTTGGTGGGGGATCGTGCGTAGCGAGTGCCGCCGGTGGTGAGTCACCCTAGTGACGAGCGTCTTTCGCGCGCCCGGGCGCGGATCACCATATACACCCTTCCTTGTGATGGAGTCACTCTACGAAAAACACAGTGGGTTTGCTGATTCGCCCGGAACGCGTGATCAAAGGTGGTTTCGTGGTCTGTTTTGCGATGACGGTTCGCTCGGTCAGGTCATCATGAGTTTGTTCCGTGAATGCTGGTTTGATTCGCTCTGTTGAGACTGTCGTAGTCTGTCCGTGCCGATCGTGATGGTGTTCTTTGTTCGTTTAATCACTCGGAATGGACCTTCATAGGGGGGCTGCAGAGTTTTTCGCATCACGTCGATCCGTACGAAAACGTGTGAAGCCGTCGCTAAGTCTTTGAAAATGAAGGGCTTCGATTTGTTGTGTTGTGTCGTTTGCACGGGTTTGATTGTTCTGAACGTGCGTTGTAACTGGGTAGCGTAAATTTCGGCTTCGATTGACGTTTGGCCTCTTTGGTTGGTTAGCATTTCTCGTGGAAGTCGCAGTGTCTGACCGTACACCATCTCTGCTGATGTGGTTTTGATATCGTCCTTCCAAGCCGTCTGTATGCCTAGCAGGACGATTGGTAGTTCCTCTGTCCATCGGATGTCGGTGTGGCACATTAATGCTGCCTTCAGGTGTCTGTGGAATCGCTCTACTAGACCGTTTGCCTGTAGATGGTATGCCGTGGTGCGGTGTCTCGTGAATCCTGTGGTTTCTTCAAGTTTTTTAAATAACTGGGATTCGAACTGGCGTCCTTGGTATATCGTGACTCTTGCTGGTATGCCGAACCTGGCTATCCAATGCGTCGTGAATAGTCGGGCGACTGTTTCCGCTTCGATGTTGGCCATTGGGATCGCTTCTGGCCATCGTGAGAATCGGTCGATGCAGGTATTTCTTCCCTTCTGCTTCGGGCAGTGGTCCCACTATGTCGATGTGTACATGTTCAAATTTCGCTGATGGTAGCCTGAATTCTCCTGCTGTGGGGGCGTTATGTCGGGTTTCGATCGTTGGCAGACTGTGCATTGCCTGCTTTAACGTTTGCAATCTTTTCGTAAGCCGGGCCATACGAATTTCTGTGTGACCATGTTGTGTACCCCTTTCTTGATAGGGGCCTTCAGGACGGCGGACGGCAGCTCAGCTCACTGGAGCATGCGGTTAGAGCGGCTCGTGGGTTCTGTCTGTGTGGGTGGTTATCTTCTGGGCGCCACTGTAGGTAAAAAACTTTAGTCTCCGACAGTAGACTGGCGGCTGTCTAGGTTTAATTATAGATATGTTATTAATTTACACTGTCTCCTCCAAAATAAATATATATTGTTCGTCTCAACAAAAGCAGGTTTACAAAAACTACATTTTCGTTCTGATAAACGGAACCGCTCGCGATGCGCAAAGATTTCGGAAAGCGTGCCCCGCGGGCATAATACGATTAGAAGCGCGATACCTGCCGCCGGCCGAGACCGGATCCGTGTCGCTAATGCCGCCTCCTTCTTCCTGCTCCCCTTAACCGGCGTCACCACCGCCGTTCGCCTCCGTCGGGGTCCCCACGGCGCTTGTCCGCAGCGGAACCAGCAAGTAGCCAGGGCAGGTCGGCCTCCCCCTAGGTGGTCTGTTGTTCGGTCCTACTCGTCTCAGGGTACTTAACAATGGGTTATCTTGGCATCCACGCTCTCCGAGTCGTAATGGCTACCTTGGATCTGCAAGAAAAACCCGTTCTATGGCAGTCTGTCCGAGAGCCCAGCCAAGAACCACAGGCGGAAATGACGTTCTAACTCACCCCAGCTACTGCTTGAGATCCCGATTCCTTCTTCCGCAAATCGCGTTCCGTTCGCCACTCGGTTACCGGGCAAGCGCTTGCGAAGGCCACCTGCTCGTTACTCTCTCTCAGAACCCGGGCCGCGTTCCCCCCCCAGGCGCTCCTCCGCCGGTCATGCCGCACGCTGCCCGACCCCGAGGCCGCGACGAGAGGTGGTGCCCCCTAATCACATTTAATTAAATACGCGTACCACTCCGCGGCGGTTCGCATTTCGCGCCTTCTTCATCCGAATCTCTCCGGGCGCGATTTTCCGAAAACTTAACACAACAAAAATAAAAGAATTTCTGCACACACTCGGCGCCCTACTCCCCGGACATCACTCCGCCGGTATAACGACGTCTGTGGCGCGGCGAGACGCTACAACCAGTTTCGTGGTTGCGTTAGCACCAGGATGTGACAGTTGATGTTGGCTGTTGAATGCTGCCTGTCTGTAGTCGCGTGTGATGTAGGGTCGGGCTGTGTCGGTTGTCGTATCGCAGGAAGAGTTTTTTTAGCTGTAGGCTAGATTTCGTGTCGCTTAGGATTCGTTGCAGTTCTAGGTCTGACCGCTGGTCGGCTCCTAGGGCTGCAAAGTCTATCCCAGCATCGATGCGCTTAATCCTGCTGAGTGAGTCTGCTACGATGTTCTTTTTCCCCTTGATATGTTGGATATCGGTGGAAAATTGGCCGATGTAGTCAAGATATCGGAATTGTCTCGGCGAGCACTTCTCGGGCTTCTGTGCGAAAGCAAACGTGATCGGTGTGTGATCTGTGAATATCGTGAATGTTCGTCCCTCTAGGAGGTGCTGATATTGCCTTATGGTGGCGTATATTGCAAGAAGTTCTCGGTCGTACGCTGCGTACTTCTGTTCAGCTGGTGATAACTTCCGTGACATGAAAGCTAGTGGTTTCCACTCTCCCTGTTGCATTTGTTGTATGACGCCTCCTAGGGCGTAGTCTGAAGCGTCGGTCGACTGCTAGGGGTGCGTTGGGCTCTGGATGCGCCAACAGTGCTGCCTCTGCGATTTGCTGCTTGCATCGTGCGAACGCGGCTCTTGCGTCATTTGTCCACTCAACGGGTTGGTTGCCTTTCTTCTTGCCTTTCAGGAGGTCATTCAGTGGGGCTTATATGCTAGCAGCGTTGGGGATGAACCTTCTATAATAGTTGATCATTCCGAGCATTTGTCTTAGTCTCTTCGCTGTTTCGGGTAGCTGCAGATTCTGCATAGTCACTACTAGGGCTGTGCAAAATAATCGATTAATCGATAAATAATCTATTAATCGATTAATCGACAGTTCGATTAATTCTAAAAAATAATCGATTAATCGATCATTTGATTAATCGATTAATCGATAATTTGATTGTTCGATTAAACGATTAATCGATAATTTGATTAATCGATTGATCGATAAATTGATTAATCGATGAATCGATAAATTGATTAATCGATTAATCGATTATTTAATTAATCGATTAATCGATCATTTGATTATTTTATTATTTTAATAACCGCCCAATCTGTTATATTAACATTAAGCCATCATATCCACTTTATTCATTACATTTATTAAATTGGTAAGCTGTAAGTATGTGGGTATAAATACTAATAGAAGCGTATTACAAGTTTTCGAGTTTTATCCGAGAAAAAAACGTCCGTTTATAAAGAAACCCATGATTCGGCCGCCGCCGCCGCCGTAGACTTTAATGTTGCTTAATCGACATAAAAGTTATAAGAAACATGTGTGAAATGTACACTTTGGTATGTCAATAGAGTTATAAATCATGTGAATATAAATAAATACACCGGTGTTTATACTTTCTGCGAAGAAAAGTCTGCACCAGCAATGCATATCAATGAAAAACAATAATTGTAGTCTATCGGTTAAATCTCATTTTTATGATGCCGAGCTTATATTAACATACTGTGACAATTATTTATAATAATTTATAAATATGAATTAATATCTCCATATTAAGTGCGTGTTTCTAAATATTGTCTATTTTTATTGGAATAAAGATTATTTAAAATAAATTCAAAAAAACGTTTTTTTTTTTTTTTTTTTTAATTTATTTAATACTCTCTGCAATAAGTAAGGTTGTTTCTATTTTATTTATAAAGATTATTATTATCAAAAATACAGAATTTTGACGCCAGTGTCCAGTGAATAATAAATTGATTCATTATTGTTAATGATTATTTAATAATCTATCAATAGATTATTTATTTTTTAGATCCTTTGAATAATAGATGTATTTGAATTATCGGACTAAACGAACTTATAATAAGAAAAACAAAGAAAATTGGGAACATTATAAATATTTACATAAGACTAATACTAATGAGATCGTTGGCCTTTCATTTTGGCAATATTTTCAAAGGCGGGATCATCCGATAAAAGAGATATTTATAGACACTGATCGGATAGTTAAATAGTTATTAGTTAAAGAATTTCTTATTTTTAATTCTGGAATACTCGTCGGAAAATGAGGATTCCGCCAAATAAATCCAGCCAAAGCAAGACATTTGTCAAGATTGGGTATTTTTCTTAAGTGTATTTCCTAAAACAATTTTTGTATTTCAAATACAAATAAATTTGAAGTTTGATTATTTACATTTCTATCAATTCTGATTTGCATCAACTATTGTAGAGATTTGACTTACAATTCCTGCTATGTTGATATGTTATTGAAACACATTTGAAAAAGATAATGCAATATTTTCAATCTTACCAAAATCTTCAAATTTTCTATTGAATTTTTCTCTTCTCAGCAACTTTAATTTCAAGAATTTTGCTTGGGTTAAAGCAAATCATTGTTTGTTTGTCTGGATACATTTTTCAATGCTTGGGAAATGTTTGAATTTTGTATCCCTTAAATTCGCTTTCAACAGTATCATAAGTTGCTGATGAACACAATATGAACATTGCTGAGTATACGCAGAAGTCCTAATTTTAACTTCTGTCAAAGCCAAGACTATTTTAAACTGATTCCAAATCAATAATCAAAAAGCATTGCGACATTATTATATTACGTCTGTTACATTAATTTAAAATTGTGCGATAGTCTTCCGAATATCCCGCGTGCTGGATAATTTTTTGCTCGTGCATTTTTACCATTGTAATCGGTTCTTGTCTTCATCTCGTGCCTCGTGATTATGAACGCAAAGCACTCGCAAAAAATGATCCGTAATATTTGAAGCACTACGGATGTTATATGTGATAATGTCCTAATTCAGTCGAATTGATTACAGCTTCCAATTTACATTAATTAGATTGAAAAACAGTATTCACGAGGCTGTCCAAAACTTTGATGTTTTGATTATTACTCGAGAAATATTCAATTAATCGATTAATCGATCATTTGATTTTTCATTAATCGATTAATCGATAATTTTATTTTGATTAATCGATTAATCGATCATTTCGATTAATCGATAATTTCGATTATCGATTAATCGATAATTTCGGTTATCGATTAATCGATCAATTCGATTAATCGATATAATCGATAATTAAAAATAAACAAAAATCGATTATTCATTTCCATAATCGAACACCCCTAGTCACTACCTTGTCGGTGAGAGGTGTGGTTCCTTCTCTGGATATTATGTATCCTAGAAAAGCTATCCTGGATGCTCCGAATTCACACTTGGCTGGGTTGATTACTATTCCGTTGTTTCGTAGTCGTTGGAACAGTTGTCGTAAGTGCTTCTCGTGTTCATCTTCTGATTTGGAGACCACCAGAATGTAGTCGATCTACACGTAGCAAAATTCCAGGTCTCGCAGGTTTCCGTCCATGAACCGTTGGAATGTCTGCGCTGCGTTGCGTAGACCAAACGTCATAAATAGGAATTCGAATAGTCCGAATGGCGTGGTGATTGCTGTTTTTGGAATGTCGTCCTCTGCTACGGGTATTTGATGGTAGGCTCTGACCAAATCGATCGTGGAGAAATGTGTGCTGCCGTGTAGTTATTGGGCACAATCTTCGATATGCGGAACGGGGTATTTATCCGGGATTGTTCTTGCGTTCAGTGCTCGGTAATCGCCGCACGGTCTCCATTCTGCGTTTTTTTCGACACTAGGTGAAGTGGCGAGGACCATGGGCTTTTCGATGGTCTCGCTATCCCCATTTCACACATTGTTTTGAATTCGTTTTTCGCTATTCGTAACTTGTCCGGTGCGAGTTGGCGTGGTCTGCTAGATACTGTTTTGCCTGGCGTTGTTTGGATGTGGTGCACTGTTCCATGTCGTGTGATTGCTGGTAACCCGGCTGGTTTGCAGATCTCAGGGAATTCTCTTAGGATTTGGAGGTATATTTTACTGTTGTTGATCGTGCTCACCGTTGCCTCGTCGCTTGTCGTCAGTTGACCGGGTGTGGTGATGCTAGTTTTGGCGTCCCTGAGTTTTCGGTGTCGAATGTCGGGTAGTAGCTCGTAGTGGGCTAGGAAATCGGCCCCTATTATCGCCTTTTGTACATCCGCAATCACAAACCGCCATGGGAAATTCCTCCTTAAATTTAGATTCAAGTTCAAGTTTACTGTGCCGTACGAGTTTATCACAGTTCCATTCGCTGCGTAAATTTTGTACGCGGCAGCGTTGCCGGATCGCTTTATGAGTTTCCGTGGGAAAACGCACACGTCTGCTCCTGTGTCGATCAAAAATTGGACTCGCGTTTGTCGATCGGTGACGTATAGATGGCGAGAGGTGTTAGGCGTGTGGTCAGTCGCCGCTACTGACTGCCTTGGTCGTTTCCCTGCTTCCAATGTTTGCACGTGGGTCGGCAGTTTCGCGCTTCGTTGCCAAACTTGTAGTGGAACCAGCACGTCTCATATTCGCGGGTCTTCGCACGGGTTCTGCCTTGGCTCTGGCTCCTGCTTTGTGACTGGTCGAGTCTTTGTGGTCATCTGAAGTTCTGCTTCTCTTGTTGCTGTTGAAGCTGCGTCTTTAGTTGTCCGATCTCCGCTACTAGGTTCTTCAGCGTGTCATCGTACGTATGCGTGGCCTCGTTTACCGTTTGGACTGCTGTGTTCGCCATGGCGTCTGCCCATTCTGCCACTTCTTCCAGTGTTGCCTTAGATTGTGTCGGGAGTATGGCCTGCGTGTGGTTTGGGAGTCGTCCCAACCACAGCGATCGGAAAAGCTCTTCTGGTACGATGGTGCCTGCTAGGTATTGTAAGTGACGTAGGAATCGAGATTCGTCACGTTCCAGCAGTTGCTTTGTTCGTTGTTCCTGGCTTACGGACAGCCTGCGGATCAGCTCGGTTTTGAGTTTGTCGTATTTACTGGTAGTTGGCGTGCTTCTAGGTTGCCTGCTATGTGTCCGCATTTCGTCTCGTCGGTGACGATGCCTGCGATCTGGAACTAGCTCTCTACCTGGGTAAACCATAAGTCTAGATCGTTGGCTCATAATGGCGAGATTCGCACTTGCACTCGATTTACTTCGTGGTTGTCCGGCATTTTGCACTATCATTAGTTCATTGCACTCGTGGTTCTCTTGGATTATGTCGGGGTCACCAATGTGGGGGTTGCGTCGCGTAGTTCGTTGGACCCAAGAGAATTCGATGAGGTCGTAACAGTTTATTTACAGAATACTAGTATATACAGGTACAGATAATTAAGGTTAGCGCGGTGTCGGTATCGTGACGCGGATTCCCCGGGCGCTGCCGCGGACTGAAAATCGGCGCGGGTCCTGTGAGTGCACGGTCGTCGGGTTCACTCCGGTGTACAGGACCTCGGTCAGGTTCAGTCGTCGTGGTGTCCTATGCGTGGGGGTCCTCGTCGGCGATGGTGGCAGCGGTGACACGGGCCTCGGGATGGCGTGCGTCCTTGCTGGTCCTCGGGTTTGCTCTGGGCCTCGCCTCCGTGGTGTCGATGAGATTGGTGATAATAACCCCGGGTGGTCCACGTAGTAGTGTCGTACTCTTCTACTGACGTGGCGTCGACTCCGGCGTGATGTACTCCGGGTCTGATGCTGCCGGACCGGAAGGCGTAGCATCGAATGCCGTGGGGAACTTGTTGTAGCGTGCCTTGGTGAGCTTGCTTTGATTCACGTGCCTTGGTGAGCTCGTGTGTTTAGATACGTGCCTTGGTGAGCTCGTGTTGCGTACCTTGGCGAGCTCGCTTGTCAGACTATCTTACCGACTGTACTGACTGTTCGATTGCAGTGCGCTGATCGAAGTGACGAGATGAGGGGGCACATACCCTATTTAAGTGGGTCGTGCGGCCACAACCGTCGTGCGAGCGTAGTGCGCGCCCTCTGTTCAGGTTGCGGGCGGCCCTTTTTCTTTGGTGGGAGATCGTGCGTAGCGAGTGCCGCCGGTGTTGAGTCACCCTAGTGGCGAGCGTCTTTCGCGCGCCTTGGCACGGATCGCCACAGTAATAATTGCACAATAATATTATATTATGACATGAAACAACAAATAAGGTCGTTTCCAGGGTGATGTTCGCGAAGGCTAGGAATAACACTAATTGGAGTGATTGCATCTTTAAACTGATTAATGCGTTGAAAGTTCGAGAGGTTTTTGACTACATTAAAAGGATACCAAAAGAAAAAGAAATGCGCTCAAGCAGAATTTGAACCAACATCCTTCAGTTTTAGCCACTGACGCTCTGTCAATTGAGCTAATGCTTGCACCGATAGATACCGCTGATTTATGTTCCTCTGTTTAATTGATCAGAGAAGTGTTTGTCCTCCTCCGTTGATAAATTGCGTATGTGAACGCATTAGTCTCACGCGACCCCTTTGACTTAGATTTTCATCTTCCCCTTGCTCATGTAGCCACACTATTTATTCTTTCACCCATTTCACCTTTGATTCCACCAGGCACCTGAGGGTTTAGCTGAACGTTGAATCACACGTTGGTGGATGGCCTCAAGAGCTAGCCGATTTCTTGCTGTTCTCTATTTTACTTGACGACCTGGATACTATCACTAGCAATCCCTTCGATCGACAGCAAGCGTATACTCCTCTTCCGGTATACTAGACGTTGACGCCATTCTTAACGCTGCGCCTGAGAATTTACTCCATATTGCTGCACCGAAATCTCATCCGTGCAAGCTCCCACCGCATGTTACGCTCAAACGGCGGCTCGTGGATTTCCTAAGGGAGGGCAAAGACAAAGATATCGCTCGTGCCGCACTACTTACTCTTATAGAGGAAGCAAATATTTCGTTACTGTTTCGGTCAAATTTTCTTCCGTTACCCCACCGCCGAACATCCACGAGCCGCCGCTGCTCTCAACGTCTTTGCGGGAACTGCTTGAGCGCATTCCACGTCACCAACTACTCCCTCTCTGTTGGCAGCTGCCACATCCATCAGAATCATTACTATATGTTGCTGCACGTAAAATATCCCTTAGGTAATCCGAAATTACAGCTTTATCAGGTGCACCAACCAATTTTACCCCTAACCTGAGTTAGTAAACATGGGTTATCTAACCACAGATATTTCGGCGGTTAAAGTTTAATTTGACGTTTATATTGAGAGTTGATATTTGTGAATAAACGTGGTACGGTAACTAGCAAATATAATTAAAGACATTTATTACTAAGATTAATAGGAAACAGGTATGTTTCAGCTGCATTTGCATCCTCTCCATATTGTTAGATGAGGCATTGAAATCGGATGCCACATGTTCCTAAGCCTTCGCTTTCTTTTTGACGGTAACCCCATCAGTTCTTTTGTTCTCCAGAATTTTGAAATATTTCTGCACAACTTCAAGCAATAGTTGCTTTTCAGCTGGAGTAAAATTTTCAGAGCTCTCGCGCCTTTCTATTGTCAGTTTTGACATTAAGCAAATAATTTACAAGTATTCCCATCAGTGGGCGACTGCAGTGTTGACGTCGAACACGTGGACTAGCGGGATGCGGGCCAATCTGAATAGAATCGATGTCAAAATATGCAATGTTGTCGGGTCTAATCTCATGTTTTTGTTAACTTCGCTTTATAATACGTCGGTGCAACGCTTCTCATTTTAATCCGGATTATAATATTAATCCGAGTTACCTAACTTGAGTTACCTAACTTAACTAGAGTTATTGGTGCAACCGGGCTTAAGCCTAGAAAACATCACACTGTGAAAGGATGCATGATGGGGAACCTCCTCGCCTGCCGATGTCTTTCCTCGAGTTCAACCAAATCACCGCCATTACAATGGTTGTTTAACCATTTTCATTTTGTTGCTCTGCCCCGACTTCCTCGGTCCTCACTATCGATAACCTACGCTCAAAGAGATAGATTTTGCTGGACATACTATATGCCCACCAGGCTGCCATCGTTACTGCCGCTGCGTTTTTATCCGTTTTTATCGGTAGTTGAGAATAAGGAACATTTCGCCGTCTTGGGGTTGCCACAGATTTCTGATACTCTTCAAAATGTAATGGTCTTCTCCATTCCATGTTCTGATCCTTTGGCCTCGTAAGCTTCTTCGATATGCTTTGTTCATCCATCATCGCCCCTACTTAATGTTGTGCTAACACCATGTTCGAAATTGATACCGTCGATCTCTGCAGGTGCCTTGTGGCCCTCACTGAAGCTAACGTGTCTATGGGAACTGAACCAAGTGAACTGCCCTTCGATTTTCACCTGCTGTAGAGCAGTGCGGAAGCAGGCAGGTACTATGTTGCACTGTCGACACTCATCTCGGTCACTCGCCACCAGTTTCATGGCCTCAAAAATGTGAGAATCCAGTGAGCTATCAGTCGTACAAACACCTCAAAAAGGAAAATAGTGGCATTTATGATAGGTTGAAGATGCTGATTTAAAATATAGTAGATCCAGAGAAAAAATATGATATGCACATAGATGAATCAAAGAGCGTATAAGCACTAAGAAGAAAATACTTCAAAACAGTCAAACTAAATAATGAATATCATTGATTGACCTTTGATCTCGAAAAGATCTTACATGACACACGAAGTATTGTCTGTTATAAGAGTCAGTTATTGGTTTACAATATAGGTGTGTATAATGGGCTAAAGATGAAGAAGGAAGAAAAGGATTATTATATAGAATAAAACACTTTTTTACTTTGTTTGTATAACACTTATTTGTTTATTTTGTTTGACTGCAGTTTCGGCAACTCAGCTTGCCATTATCAAAACTATAAGTGTTATACAAACAAAGTAAAAAAGTGTTTTATTCTATATAACAAGCATGTATAACGAAGTAGAAGCTTCCTACATAACAAATAAAAGGATTCTTATTTGTACAAGCACATAGAAACAAATTTACCACCTCGGCAAGTTCGACATCTCATTTTATGGAGGAGAAAATCAGAACCATTGAATTACTATTGACATTGAAATCTATAGTACATAATACCCCTCAGCTTAAGTTTGTATTGTTTTCTCTCCATATAATTAATTTAAAATTGTTTTTTATTTATCTTCATTAATTCGTTGTAAGGACTGGTATGTTTCTATATAACTATGCCTATAATACTTCTCAAAAATTATTCATATTATTACCGACTGTTTATGATTATTTGTAACTTACCATAACTGCCATTCCATTTAGGTCGGATCCAACACTAGCCGCTGTGGGTGGAGTATTTGGGACTTTATCTGTGGCACATTCGGAAATGTAAATGTTATCTGTTGGTATCTCTAAGACTCTGCTGGCGACTTGAATCATTTTTGTGTTAAGTCCTTGGCCCATTTCTACGCCACTGTGGGTTATTAGGACGGATGCGTCCGTGTATATCATCACCAGAGCTCCTGCTTGTTCCAGCATTGGAACTCCAAATCCAACACCGTATTTCGTACTTACCATACTAATGCCTCTCTTTTTCCAACGATTATTCCTTAGATTTAATAGAAAAGAAGAACAAACAAAAGCCATTATGGGAAAATTAAAGAAGATACAAGTATAATATGTTAATATGGTAGAGGAGTTATTAAAGAAGTTTGAGTTGAATATCAAAATAAATAAAGAGAAACGAAAGCACAAGAGTGTCATCGCTACGGTATTTTACAGTTTACAACATCCTTTTTTCTTCTGTTTATTGCTTACATTGCAACTATAAAAATATTATTATAATTTCACTCGATATGTTAATTATACAGGAAAGAATCATTACCTCTCAATAAATTAATTTAAGATGCTTACCTATTATATTGCTCTATTTCTTGTTTCCTCTCATAATATTTGGACGAATCGAGACATTCTTCCACGCACCGTTCGAGATTACAGTTTTCCACAAACTGATTGTAATGCGTAATGTCACCTTCTTTGTACAAATGCATTAGGCTTATCTTGGCAGAGTCCTCGTTTAAGAATTCCGCGACATCCCTCATCATATTTTCGGCGGCAAACATGGCCTGCGGAGCTCCGAATCCCCTGAAGGCTGTATTGGTTGGGAGATTTGTTTTGCAAATTCTGCCGGTCACGCGTAAATTGGAGATTTTGTACGAGTTTTCAATGTGAAAAACTGCACGTTCCAAAACCTAAAAGAAATCATTTGAAATAAGTATTAGTTGACATTGTTACAATGTTTTTGGTAATCTAGGATGTAAACTGTGAAATTGAATTAAGAGCTTGTTGACGGCTTCCTCGTTCGCGAGTTTTTAGAGGAACTGGGTCAGGGGTTTGGTTAACCAGTGTTGCCAATTTTGAAAACTTAATAGCTCCTGAAGATATTAAAAAAGTCCCTATATAAGTTGTGAAATTTACCCTTCCTATTTAATTTCGTATGCCCAAAACACGTTTCAAACAAAGCAAGATATGTTATTCGATGCTGTGAAAATAGCCTTAGGCACCGATATATGGATAGCAAATGAAGAGGTATGTGGTTAGATAAGGAAGTTATCTAACCACATACCTCTTCAAGAAAATGGCAGACTACATCTTTAACCGATCATCTATAAAAGCTTATTATGTACTGCCAATATATTTAGTAGCCATCCTTTTGCTAATCTAGAATTAACTTAACCTCAAATTAATCACTCCCTCTACTGTTGCTACATAACGTATTGTGTCGACTTATTGTGAACTCGGCTTTAACAAGGTAGTGCGACGATAGTTTTTGGCAGAATTACTGCGTTAGTGCCCCCGTTTTAGGATCCGGGTAGATGATGATATGTGTTCGAGCGTTATTGCTCTTCTGGTTCGACGAAGAGCACGATCGATGATTACTGCTGCAGGTGAAGAATTCACGACGGAGTTGCTTTTAACCCGTCTTTAAACACCTTAAAATTACTGACAACTGTAGTAATGAAACGAAGTTATGTGTAATTTCAACGAATATATTGCCACCTTGGTGGTTACTTCAGCACTAACTTAAAATGTACATATTTACAATTAAAGAAAAACTATTTTACATTAAGTGGGGGCGACAATGGTGGTGGCAAAATGACGAGGGAGGGCGATACATCGTTGTCTCTTTTCCCCGACACAGAAAACTTCCAGAAATTATTGAAGTTCTTGGAAACCCAAACGGTGAAACTTTCCCGCAATAAAGCTCGGCACTAATCCGCGATCGGCACTAATCCGGGGGTAGAACATTAACGCACGCACAGCACTTTACCTGATACCCAAAATGAGGCGCACACAAAGGACCGTTATAAAATGGAAATATAAAAATTCCTAAACGTTTACATTTCAGGCTAATAAAATTAAATAAATCCTCCTTGCAACCAAACATGTCGCCCACCTTGAATGACTCTCGTCGTTCAACAGAAGTGTGGAAATCACAAAATTATGTGTACTACTTATGAGTTAAAACTTATACAGAACAAGAACAATTGTGGTAATCAAATGGCGTTTAAATTATAAAGACTAATGCCTAGGAATAATCATTGTAAAGGCAAAAAAAAAAATTTAAATACAAACTAGCACTATTCAAGAGAGTCATTGGGAAGTGAACACAAACTCTTCACTGATCGCTTGACGATGCCGCTCGAGGTTTTTACTGTTGCCACGCGCACAATACCGTCAGCACCAGGGTGAACTTCTTTGATGCGCCCCATACGCCAACGCATGGGAGGAAGATTATTTTCTCGCAACAGCACCAGGTCATCGACACGTAAGTTTGACGGAGGGTTCTGCCTCCATTTGGGACGCTGCTGGAGACCAGACAGATATTCTTTGGACCACCGCTTCCAGAAGTGCTGGGTGATCAGTTGGACGCGCTGGAACTTGGACAGCCTGTTTTCTGGGATTGCTGCCAAGCTAGGGTCGGGGATGCTCGTCAAAGGCCGGCCAATTAAGAAGTGTGCAGGTGTCAAAGGCTCCAGGTCGTTGGGGTCGCTAGTGAGGGGTGATAAAGGACGGGAATTGAGGACTGCTTCTACTTGTGTAAAACATGTCAACAGTTCATATGTTAATAGCGCGTTACCTATTACCTTTTTTAATTGAGACTTGACGGACTTAACCCCAGCCTCCCAAAATGCCAACTTATGTTGTGTTGGCCCATAGCATCCAAGATGTGACTTTGATTATCAGAATCCTTTAGGAAGTTTGATAATTCCTTGAGTTCTGAAGTTGCCCCTACAAAATTTGTGCCATTATCAGAGTATATATGAAGCGGCTTGCCACGCCGGGATGTGAATCGACGGAGAGCCGCTATAAATGAGCCAGTAGTCAAATCCGTCACGAGCTCTAAATGTATAGCCTTCGTAACGAAGCTTACAAAAAGGCACAAATAAACCTTATATGTCTTAGCTCCCCTACTGTTTTGATTCTTGATTACAAAGGGCCCAGCATAGTCAACGCCGGATATGTGAAACGGAGGAGAAGGAGTAATGCGCGACGCTGGGAGGTCACCCATGAGGTATTTAAGTTTCGTCGGATTTGTTCTAAAACACCTTTGGCAATTATGCACAACCTTTTTGCAAGTATTTCGTCCCGCAATTGGCCAAAATTGATCTCTAAGTGAGGCAAGAAGTGCCTCTGCACCACAATGCAGTTGATTAATGTGTTCGTCATGAATAATCATGTCGGTCAATTTGTGTTTATTAGGTAATATAATGGGGTGCTTTTTGTGGAATGGATGGTTAGAGTTACGCAGTCGACCACATACTCTAATTATGCCATCAACTAAGAGTGGATTTAATGGAAGCAATTGACTCTTAGAGTGTACTGGCTTATCTTTACTTAAATCATCTAATTCCCTCGAAAACCTTTGTTTTTGCGATAGTTTTATCAGGGCTAATTTGGCTCCATGTAACTCATCTACTGTTAAGGGACCTACACGTCTAGACTTTGAGTTTACGGAATTAAATGCAAATCTGAAGCAATAAGCAGTAACTCTTTGCATTTTGTAAAAGCGCGAGAATTTAGAAAAAATATCAAAACTAGATGTTTCAATGTTTGATGCACACGTTTGTGAGCTACGAGCTTCGGAGACGATATCGTTATTGATAGGATAACGAGCGGGCCAACCAGTTTTATCATCAAGCAGCCACGATGGCCCTGAGCGCCATAGTTGATTGTTTGCTAAATTGATTGAATCGGTACCGCGGGAAATTAAATCTGCTGGATTATCTAATGTTCTCACATGTGCCCAGTGGCTATGAGTCGTTATCGCTTGTATTTCGCTTACTCTGTTGGCTACAAATGTTTTCCAACGATTGCAGGGAGAACTCAACCAACTTAGAACAATGGTCGAGTCACACCAAAGGTATTCTTCATCAAACTGAATTTCAAACGCCGTGCGAACCTTCTGTAATAACTTGCCCAATAATAGAGCACCGCATAGTTCTAGTCGCAGAAATGAAATTTTACGCAATGGTGCAACCTTTGATTTTGCGCACATTAAGCTAATTTTCGCGTTTCCATGCGCGTCTACTGATTTGATGTATATACATGCACCATAGGCGTACTCCGAAGCATCGCAAAATCCGTGAATTTCAACACGATTGGAGTCATTACGCAGGGCGTGTCTATCAAACTTAATATTTTTTAAATCTTGTAAGGAATCCACAAACCCTAGCCATTTAGTATGTAAATCGATTGGGATGGATTCATCCCAATTTAACTTTAGTTGCCACAATTTTTGCATTACGAGCTTCGCGTTAATTATTATTGGAGCTATCAAACCCAAGGGGTCAAAAATTTGTGAGATCGCGGATAAAATAGTTCGCTTGGTTATTCGATGCAAAACAATGATTTGCGATTGATAATGAAACGTGTCCGAGCATGAATTCCACAGGATTCCTAGCGTTTTAGTCTCTATCGTGTCGGAAATATGAATACATGTGTTATTAGGTGAATCATCTGATAGTCCTTCCAAGATATAGCTGTTATTTGATAACCACTTGCGTAGCCTAAAACCAGCTGTGCTTAGAATATGGGTTAATTGGCCGCGTATGACGCTGGCCTCGTCAATAGAATTCGCACCAGTCAACAGATCGTCGACATAAAAGTCATTTTCGATAATCGAACTTGCCACGGGATTTGTGGCTCGATTATCTATTGCCAGCTGTTTTAGACACCGAATGGCGAGAAATGAGGCAGATGCAGTGCCGTATGTCACAGTGTTTAATTCAAAACACTTTATATCTTGAGAAGGGGATGAACGCCAAAGAATTATCTGCAGGGAACGATGTTCAGGAGTAATTAGTACTTGGCGATACATTTTCTCAATGTCAGCTGATAAAACAAATGCATGTCTGCGAAATCTGACCAGCACGGAAAATAGATCGCGCTGAATTGTGGGACCGACCTTTTGAATGCAGTTGACTGACAGAGATGAATCAGATTTTGCGGATCCATCAAACACCACACGTAGCTTAGTTGTACTACTTGCCATTTTAATCAGGGGATGATGAGGCATGTAAAAGGAAATACTTGATTGCTCAATTGATGAGGATTCCAAGATATGCGTCATATGACCCAGGGATTCATACTCGTTCATAAATTGCGTATATGAATTACGCAATTCTGGATTTTTTACTAGCTTCCTTTCAAGAGAATTAAACCTTTTCAAGGCCATTTGCCGTGATTTACCTAATTGATTTACATTATCACGTAGCGGGAGATTTACTACGAATCTACCATCGGTGCCGCGAGTTGCTGTTTGTGTAAAATTAATTTCGCATTCTTTCTCCTCTTTAGTGAGAGGCATGATATCTAAATGCTCTTCTAATTCCCAAAATTTAGAAATTTGACTATCAATGGTTAAAGTTAGGTTGGATGCAACAGGATTACAAATTTTATCGCAAGGTATGTCTCCGGCCAAAATCCACCCAAGCCTCGTCTTTTGCAATATTGGCAGATTTTTGCCTAGTTTAATTTGTCCGACAGAAATTAATTGCCAAAATATTTTGACGCCTAAAAGCATGTCAACGCCTTGAGACCGATTGAATGCGGGATCTGCTAGCGGCAGATTTTTCGGAATAAAAAAATGTGACACGTCGAAAGAAACCTGCGGCAAATGGTCAGTAATTAGCGGTGCAACAAAACAAGATATATCTGATTTGTAACTCGTGTGATTTGACTGCATTTGAACAATTGTTTGTTGTGTTACATTTGATGTGATCTGACCAAAACCGGTTACTGTTAAATCAATATTTTTTAGTGGCGCGTCTAACCTTTTACTCATCTCAGATGTAATAAAATTTGAATTCGCTCCCGAATCGAGAAATACGCGGCAGTTATGTGATCTTCCATGCCTGTCAATTAATTTAACGCACGCGGTTGATAACAACGTATGCTCGAAATTGCATATCGAGTTATTGACGATTGTAGAAGTTGACGGTAACGGTTCACTTGAGGGTACAGATGAATTATTAACTTTAAACTCTAGATGAAGCAAAGAGTGATGTCGTTTATTGCATTTTTTACAAGAGTATGTGCTTCGGCAGTTTTTATTTGCGTGGCCTCTACCTAAACAATTTGTGCACAGGTTTAAAGACCTGACCTTATTTAAGTGGGCGCTTGCTTGAAGAGCGATAAATTTGTCGCATGAGTGAATTGTGTGTGGGGCATTACATAATGCGTAACTTAGTTTATTGGTAGACATGAAAATAGTAGAATTATCTTTATTAATATTAAAACGCGGATTTGCCGATTTCTCTGGTTTTATGCTAGAAATTGCTGCGGTCTGAAATGTCTCTAGCAAAGCACATTTACGTTTTATAAAATCAGAGAGATTGCTAAATTCTGGCACATTATTCATTGTTAGTTGCAATTCCCACTCACGCCTAGTTACGGGATCTAGTTTCATTATAACCAGAACAATATTGAATGTATCCCAGCTGTCAACAGGTTGATCTAGAGTTTTAAGGGCCCTCAAATTACTTAAAACAGAATCTAACAAGGATCTAAGTTCACTATAATATTCTTTCAGAATCGGCTTTAATTCTATTAAGTTGCGCACATGGTTAAAAATTCCAAGTCGCTTATTTTCAAAACGCTCGCTAAGTAATTTCCACGCTACTTCGTAATTCGCTGATGTTACCGCTAATGATTTAATAGTAGTAGCTGCTTCGTTACTAAGGCAAGACCGTAGGTAATGAAATTTTTGAATTCGATCAATAGATTCGTTGGAATGAATTAAAGATTCGAACGTTTCTGAAAACTGAGTCCATTGATCATATGAGCCATCGAAGTTAGGTAGATTTATTGTCGGCAATTTTACGTTAGGCTCTGATTGTTTGTTTGATTTTGTTATCGAATTTGACTTGGCTTCATCTATGAAGGTTTCAATTTTTGCTCTAATAGAATGATAATTGTTTTCGAAAGATTCGCGCTCGGATAAATGACTTTCCAAGTTTTCCTGATCGAGGATTTCGATTTTATCCATTATATCACCGAAAGTATCTAACAATGGCACAAAGGAAGAGAGGCGAGTTTGTAAATTACGTAATAATTCGCTGGTAATTTCAGATTGTATGACGGTTTGGTAATAATTTGTAATACGAGTAATTAACGATTTAATGGAACTGCGCTTTGACACGAGTGATTTTAATTCGGCGGTCATGATTATAACACTAACACAAGTAGATGCAAAAGGATGAATGGATGAAGGACTTACTAATTTAAGATGTACGGCGTCCGCGATGGGCTATGGCGCGGTCGATTCTCGAAGTCCTCCAACGAGGTGTGTTCCGGGATGGTTTCCTTCCGTATGTGGACGATTTGCGTCGCTGGAAACTGGAAGCTGGATGCGGAAGATTTACCAACACGGCGTCTTCACGTGGCAATCGTAACTTGAATTACACTTGATTGTAGCGGATAATTGAACGATTGCGTTTATATCCGGTTCGAAGGACCAAATTATGTTCGAGCGTTATTGCTCTTCTGGTTCGACGAAGAGCACGATCGATGATTACTGCTGCAGGTGAAGAATTCACGACGGAGTTGCTTTTAACCCGTCTTTAAACACCTTAAAATTACTGACAACTGTAGTAATGAAACGAAGTTATGTGTAATTTCAACGAATATATTGCCACCTTGGTGGTTACTTCAGCACTAACTTAAAATGTTCATATTTACAATTAAAGAAAAACTATTTTACATTAAGTGGGGGCGACAATGGTGGTGGCAAAATGACGAGGGAGGGCGATACATCGTTGTCTCTTTTCCCCGACACAGAAAACTTCCAGAAATTATTGAAGTTCTTGGAAACCCAAACGGTGAAACTTTCCCGCAATAAAGCTGCAGACGCGATCGGCACTAATCCGGGGGTAGGACATTAACGCACGCACAGCACTTTACCTGATACCCAAAATGAGGCGCACACAAAGGACCGTTATAAAATGGAAATATAAAAATTCCCAAACGTTTACATTTCAGGCTAATAAAATTAAATAAATCCTCCTTGCAACCAAACAATATGTAAACCAAGTATCGCATGGTAGCACGGCCATTCCCTAGTATTAAGTTTTACGTTAGCTAGTGCTCTAGGGTGGACCTACAAAATATGGTACGCGGTTTTCCTAACCACTTTCCAAAGTATAATCTGCGAACATCCGAACCATCCGTTGGCCAATCGGCGAGAATTACAGGTAGGCCTCTCCCTGGTGGGTTTTCACGAAACCTTAGATGCGGCAAATGGGTATTTGGCTGACGACCAAGTTGCAGAGTTATCGATATCTCAAATCTTTGATAAAATACAAAGTTCTCATTATAAATGCTCCTTCACTGGCAATTAATTGCACCATTTTCAATAATTGCCGTTTGTTTAGACTAAGGTAATGCGGAAAAAAAATAATAATTGGAGATAGAATTTATACAGGTGCCTTTATTTTTTGGTCACTCCATGTACAGAGTCCGCAAAAAAATGTATACACTCTTTGTTAGACTGTATCTGGGTATTGATATTGTCAATTGATTTGAATGTCGAGTATGTTGTAGCATGATCTTTCGCTAACAGATGCCGATAGTCATCATCACGAGTGTGAGAAAACAAAATCGCTGGAGGACGCTTGCCATTCGAGCAGCGAAAATGCAGTTTTAATTGGTTTACTAGGTTTGGTAATGCCATTGAAGGTACAGCAACAGTGAAGGCGGTAGTTTGAAACATATCTGCCTATAATAGGCCTCTCCCTGAGGGGAGTCTACGAGGTAGACCATGGATCCCGAAGAGGCTATTTGGCTAACAACCAAGTTGCGGAATTATTGATATCTCGTTTCCTCATCAGCTATTTGGGGGATATTGCGTGTAGACTAATAGCAGAGGCTATTCTTTTCGGCGAAATAACAACTTAAAACTCTTTGTTTCCTCCTTAGCGGGATGGAGCAAGCCAGAGGTGCGGGCAGGTGCACCAAATCCAAGATGCGTTTACGTATACCCTAACCATCGTACCATTCACGGCCAAACCAGGGGGGACCCTGACACCTAATCCGAATGGCAGGACTTTAAACTAGTAGTGCCCTCTGCCACATTTGCCGAAGGCGGTGTAAGGTTTGCTTTCCATCTCTATGGGGGTTTGCCAGTTCCACTCTTTAGGTCGAGGGTGGAAAATATGGTGGCTTCTCCTAGGTCCTTTAGGACCTCCTGGATCACAGGCATCGATGTGGGTTCTGCATAGATCTTCCTATAATCCACAATTCTTGGAGATGAAGATGATGGGTGACGCATAGAGGCTGGTGGTGTTCGATGACTCCTTGGGCCAGTAGGTCGGCAACCTGTGTATCAATGGTCATTTTCTTTTCCTTGCTCATTCGGTATGGAGCTGAGCGGATGGGTCATTCGTAGGTAAGCCTGTTCTTATGCACAACTTCTGAACTACTCCAATGCCTTCTGGAAAGCAGGGGCTGTCTCGATTAGGTAGCTAATGTCGACCTGCGGAGCCTTGGTATGTTTTCTTTGTGTTGGAATGAATTTGGTTTACTTGGCGGTGATACCCAGTGATACCTCGGGAAGTCGTATACCACCTGGTGCTTCCGGCTGAACTGGGTGCCAAGAATAGCATCAAATCGCAGCTCGGGAATGATTAGGAACTTCTCCTTGAAGTCCTGATTCCCGATTCGGAAGTGTATGGTGATTTCTCCCAGCGTAGTGACCGAGTGCCCTGGCAGGCAAGACGCGGTCGGACTGACACCGGTGTAGCTGGTTCGCGAACTCGGGTCATTTCCTAGAACACTGTCTTGGGTACTGCTCGGTGTCTGCTGATGTTGTTACGTCCACTTGCTGAAGCGCTCTCGACATGAGTTCATCGATATCGTAGGGTACAGGTTTCATGGCATCACGGAAGTTGGCGGTCACTAGCTCCAAGATCGCGATCACTATCACTGAGTGAATGAGCGCCATCCCTTATACAGCGCTTCCTTTGCTGTATATCGCGATCTTGGAGCTAGCGACCGCCAGCTTCCGTGATGCCATGAAGCCTGTACCCTACGATATCGATGGGGTGGATCGCTGTCGTTTTGAGCTACAAGGCCTCTCGATTCGTGTGTCCATCCAAAGCGCTCGTTCAGGATTATGCGGAATCTTCCCCCGTTCACTGAAGGCTTCATCCAGTCTCTGGCTGCTCCACTCAGTCAATCGAGTGTCCTCCACCTACACTTCGGTGCAATAAAATTAAGCACAAGTCTTATGATTTTTTTACAATATTCTGGTTGTGTAATTCGGGTCTGCAACATTTTCAATGAATGATAAAACACCATACCTTGAAAATAACAACTTTATTAAAAAGCCGAAACTAAGACTGAGACTAAAAATCTTCTATTTTAGTTATAATTCGAATTTTTGAATTGTTATCTGAATGACGAGGAATTTTGACATTAAGGAAATTGACATATTTACATATTTTCATAACCAGAAAGTCAAATATTTCGTGTGCTTAATTTTATTGCACAGAAGTGTACGTCAGAAATTCGGCGGCCTTTGCCGCTGTGCCCTTAAAGTTCAGGTTTACACCCGTGATCGTAGGTCTCTATCGCTGGGACAGATGTGCAGCCAAATCCTTCTCTCCGTCTGTTTGTGGTTAGTACTCTATGAGGTGACGCCTTGTTGGTGAAGATGACCTTGGTGGTGTCACACTCCCCTCACTCTTCTCGTCGTTGTCCATTGTTACTACGTCCCCGGCAAGGTCTTGTAAGCTTAGTCGTGGTGGAAGTTCGGCCACATAGTTGAGCGCCATTTTGTTACGGGGGGTTTTGCGGTGCCCCGTAACGACTTTTGTTGGAACAGGGTTCTTTCTGCGAGTAGTATTAACGTCGGAGTGAGAGAGAGAGAGACATATTATTCGACGATTTGGGTTATTTTGACACAGGGTCAAAATAATATTTCATTCCTCGCGGCACTGGATCGATTTGTTTTTGAGTCCTCCTTCTTGTTTTCTGGATTCCTTCGATTCGTTCCTAAATACTCAGACTACGCAACACAGTTTTCCAGGGCTCAGGTCGCGACGACGCTTCCGACACTTCCAGATGATGTGGATGGAAACCACCAGCGAACTAGGACGTCAAGCAATCCGTTACGCCGACTTAGTAGTCGAAAAGACTGCTGTGGAGGAGAAAGTTGACCAGCTGACCAAGAGCCTAGATGGGCTAACCCAAACACCGACCCACAGGACGCCTACACCAAGAACGCCGACCCTATCACCAAGGCCAACCGTTCCCACCGGGAACAATTTTGCCGTCCTCATGGGCACGGATGGCTCCAACGAGGAAGACCCGGCCCCAACACCGAGGCCGAGTACTAAGAAAAGGCTCGCATCACCACCTACGACCTGCAACGCCATCAAAGAAGGCCAAACAACCGGCCGCTAAAGCAGAGGTTCCGTCCACCTCCCACACCACGACCCCACCAACACCAACGACTACCCCGGCTGTGCTGTCCAACATAGCTAAACTCCCCTTTGACCGCCTCCAGTTGTCCTGCCAGCGGACATGAACTGGCCGGCTATCAAGGCCTTGATGGAATCACACTCCATCAAGGTACACCAAGCCAAATATGCAGCCCGGAGACCAGATAGAAACCTCGAAAGTCTTCCGCACTCTCACGAGGGTCCTCTACGACAACGGGACGCCGTACTACACATACCAACTCCGGAAGACAAGACGACCAAGGCGGTAATACGAAATATTGCCCCAACCTGCACCGATGACATGCTTATGTAGGAGGCCGGGGAGCACTTCCGAGGCCGAGATCGCAGAGGATCTTCAGAACCAAGGATTCCCCTCGCTCCTCGTAAAACGTATGACCCGCAGGGATCCACTGACCGGACTAACCCATCCCCTGTGGATGGTGTACATACAACTGGACAGTGGCGTGGATATACACCGCATCCTCGCCATCGAGAAGGTCCTGGGGCTTGACGTGAAAATTGAGCGGAAACATCACGCGGTAGCAAACAACAATGCTACCATTGCCAGCAGCTAGGGCATACACAGAGCTGCTGCACGATGCCCCCACGACTGCGAGAGACCAAGGACGGACCCGGCAAAGTGCGCTAACTGTGCTGAGGCCCATCGTATGAAGAAGAGTGACCCAACACCGAAACCTCTCACGAAGAGCTTCGCCGCAGTCACGGCGGGCTCCAACCAGCAGAAGAAGGCACCAACGGCCTCGCCGGGGCCGGACTACGTGCAAGTCGGCACCATCGTAGCGGAGATGACCCAGGCCCTCGGCGCGGCGAGCGGCCCGACAGACCACGCAACCATCGTGACCACATCGATCCCCGAGATCGTCCTGGCGATCTTGGGAACAAAAGTCTAGGCAACATTTATCTTATTTTTGTTCCAGGTCAGTCCGCAGCGAGGACAACAATGAGTTACGGTGGTCATTCTTCTGCCACCGAACTCCAGCACGAGTCCCGGTGGCAATTTTTCCGCCACCTAACTCCAGCACCGAACATACACCGAGACGAGGCGGCACACGGCACACCTAACCTAACCTAACCTAACCTAACCTAACCCAACCTAACCTAACCTAACCTAACCCAACCTAACCCAACCTAACATAACCTAACCTAACCTAACCTAACCTAACCTTTTTTTTTGAGACGTGCTAACCGCAAGCGGTACAGCAGTGGCCTCCGAGAAACGGAGCACCGGTGGTAGTACCGTAGGCATTCTTCACCCGGTGCCCCTTCCGCCTTAATTAGTAGCCTTATTAAGCAACACAGTACAGCCATATGTTACATTACATTTTACATTTAATGATATACAAGAACACTTATCAGTTTACACTTTACAGTTTACATCTACACACATTTACTACAGAATTTGTCCTCGTTGCGTATATTACACTTAGCCGTGTTCTGGGAGCTGGTT
Source organism: Ocypus olens (assembly GCA_910593695.2). Classification (NCBI taxonomy): domain Eukaryota; kingdom Metazoa; phylum Arthropoda; class Insecta; order Coleoptera; family Staphylinidae; genus Ocypus; species Ocypus olens. Next base: position 12,041,827 of record OU343053.1, on the reverse strand, counting down.
TGCCTGAACAGCGTCTAGTTCCTCGTCTTTGTCGCCCGGAACCGCTTTTGCGAACCTCGGTTCGTTTTCGCAAACTGCCTCGATGTGATTCGTCTCGCCGCACCTTCTGCATTCGTTGGAGCGATCAGGTCCCTTGCACGCCGCAGCTAGGTGGCCAAATCCCTTGCATCTCCAGCATGCCTGTGGCTTGGAAGGCCGCTCCTGCACCACGCATCTGGACCATCCTACCGTCAGCCTTCTTTTGTCCAGGATCATGCGGATGGTCTCCACGGAGCTCTCGACGAGCGCGATGCACAGATTATTGCCGTACTTCCTAATCCAGGCTACCTTCACGGACTCCGGTGAAGCCCCTGTACACCTTACCACCTCCTGGATTATTTCTTCTGCGGTGACGTCTTCTTCTAGGCCTTTTATTTCGGCCACCGCCTTGCTCCCGTTGGTTACTTTGACTTTGTCCTTGCCAACGATCCCTTCAATTTCTTTAAGGAAACCATCCCCACTGACCCCGTTCTTGAGCTCTATAACGAGATTCCCCGCCAGGCTCCGAGGAGACGAGACCGGCGCGTTCCCCCTGGGCTACTCCCGTCCTGACCGCCCTAAGTGTCGCACTGTAAGTGTTGGTGGTGACCATAAGCCTGACCGGCCTGGGGCGTGCTGAAGGCTGGTTATGTCTCTTTGGCTCTTCGCGCTGTGCATTCGCATCGGTTCCTCTCTTGTCCGCCTTGCGCTTACCTGCGACCTGGCTCCAAGAGGGCTCCAGTGTCGAAGCACCGCCGTCCTCTCTTCTTGAGGGTCCCGAAGTTGGCTCATGACCCCTCTGACTCTTCTGATGGCACGTGTAGCTAGAGGAGTGATGTCCACATCTCCTGAGTCTCCCGCTTGTCGTGCCGGCCCCGTGGGCGTGCCGTCCGGCGTCTTCTGTCTGATTGGTCTACATGTCTCCGTTTGGGTCGCCCAGGCGGTCTTGCTCCTGTGCTCCTCCATAAGGCCTCTGCTTGTCTCCCGCAGCGCCTCACCGTTGTTCCTAAGGGCCAGCTCCACGGCAATTTGCTGTAGCTTGGTCACTTGTTGCTTAATGTCATTTTGCGTGTTTTTATATCTATTGACGAGTTCGGCAAGCGTCGACGCCGTTTAGCACAGAGCGTAGGCTGGGTTCAATTCCGAGATCTCGTTTCTAGTGTCGTTGAGGATTTCCTCCGGGGTTCTCGCCTCCCGTTTCCTCGTGGGTGCAGGGCGGTCCTCCGGCGACTCGCTTGCCGGTCTCTTTCCCCTGGGTGTTCTATCCCTCGTCATTTCCAGCAGTTCCCCGAGGATCTCTCCGACGAATTCGACAGAGTCATCCGGATCTTCCGTTCCAGATGCGCTCGACCCTGAGGCGTCGTCCCGTGGTGATTCCGATCCGCTGCCGAGTACGCCTTCAGGTTCTCCCGACACCGCACGTGCACCATTGGCGCCGCCTGGTTCCTCGTCTGCGGTATCACTACCGGTTTGCTGTTGGTCGGAGTGGTCCACTCCAAAATGTTTGGGGGATCCCCGTCCATAACAAGCTCCCCACGTCCCGCCAATCAGTGGCTACTACCCAGCAGAGTCTAGGTTCCGAGTTTCGCGTCGATCGGTTGCTTGGTTCCCGAGTTAGGAATTTATTTCCTACCAGGGACCGTTACGCCGATAGCCCGTCGGTGTTAGGCGAGCACCCAGAAATATAGCGCCAGCCGCCTAGAGTTCCTCGAAAGGAGGCCGTACGCGAAATTTCAAAGCCCTAGTCCTTAGGATGCCCGAGATATCCGCAGATTAAGAAAACGAAGATTTCCTAACCTCACAATACTGTGAACACGTGTTACGCTAAAATTGCTCCGATCGAGTCCAGATTTTGGTGCTGCACGCCGGTGGCACTAACAAGTAATATCCTAAGCCTAAAGCACTAAAGTTCCTCACCAAGGCCCTACGTAGTCGTGCTGCTACGGGGTTAATAGTCCAAATGTCATCAAAGTATCTTTAAACAGAAGCACCTCTCCTATGCACCTCACACACCGAAATTCACTGCGATCGCCGCGAGACTTCCGAGCACACTACACCAAGACTACGGAGCTTACGCAAAAGACGTCCGCACTCAGTGAATAGCAACGGACGACTCAACCTAACCTAACCTAACCTAACCTAATCTAACCTAACCTAACCTAACCTAACTCCAGCACCGAACATACACGGAGACGAGGCGGCACACGGCACACCACCAAGCGGACGTCTATCCGCAGAGCGACAAGTAAAGGCGTTTTAGCTGGTATCCCCTTCAGGGACTTCAGCTCTACCCTGCTACGGGTATACAATGAGTAATCAATAAAACGTAAGATAATAGTGTACATACACTTGCAAAATCATAATAAATTATGAAATAATTAAAATCATAAACTAAATTACTAATTAACTTACCTCAATTGAAAGATCACTTGAATACCCTCCGTTAGCAAATAATTCCGCATCGTATGCTAAAATCTTTCCGTCCTTATTAAATCCAACTTTGTATCTAATATAATACGGATGCCTTCCGCCAGTAGCCGCCATATCCTCATTCCGGTCCAACATAACCCTCACAGGCCTGTTAAACTTCTTCGCCGCCACGGCGGTAGCAACGGCTACAGGAATCCCTCGAGATTGCTTACCACCAAAACCTCCCCCAATGCGCTTAACGCGAGTTACAATTCTATTCTGGGGAATGTCCAGCACACGAGAAACGAAATCCTAAAAATAAATAATGAAGCCACAAAAAATAAACATAATTTATTTACTAACGGTAACTTCGCAGTGGTGCTGTGTCGAGCTGAAAATTTCAAAATCACCCTCCTTCGGTACGACCAGACAACCATGCGTTTCTAAATAGAAGTGTTCCTGGTACCCGGTCCTGCATTCACCTTCCAAAACGTGATCGGCTTCTTCAAATCCTTTGCCAACATCACCGATGACTAATTTCCTCTGCGCGTCGAAAAACGAATTGTGTTTAATCGCGTCTTCGATGGAAACAATAACCGGCTGCAACTCCTCGTATTCAATCTCAACTTTCAGCGCAGCACGTTTTGCAATTAATTGATCCTCCGCAATAATAGCACCCAGGAGTTGGTTTTGACTGGTTGCTACTTTCGTTATAAACAACTCCTCGTCTTGATGGACCGGACCCAATTTCTTTCCTTGCGTGATATCTTCGGCTGATATGTACCCAACAACGCCTACAGTTTGTAGGGCGTTTTTAAAATTGATGGATTTTATCAGAGCGTGTGCTTTCGTGGTGTAAACGAAGGCTAAATACAATTCGTTTTGGATCCGTGGAATGTCATCGAAGTAAATCGCCTCTCCTGTTGCTTGTTTAACGGCAGAGGAATGCACGATTGGTCTGCCTACGGCATCAAACGACTTCTGTTCTTCTGAAGTAACTTGGAAAAACTGCGAGCTTTTCGGAGTTTTGTAAGAAAATCCATTACAAGCGCTTAAATCCTGCTCGGAGATTTTAAAATCTAGCAAGTGTTGTATTTCCCTGGATATGGAAACAAAAGTTTTAAAGAAGAAGCTCATTGGAAGTGTCTTTCGATATTCGATCATTCCTCCGGGAGCATTTCCGGATAATTTCAGCTCGGTTAATAACGCAACGTTTACAACATCTAACATCTTCTTATTCCAAGCTAAACCTTTCAACTTGTTGCTGGTTTCAACAGCTGATACAGTGGTCGGTGCCATCCCTCCAAAAACCAATTTAACATCATCTATAACAGGGGTGGCATCATTTAATTGGATGTTAAAAGCCGCGTTAACAATAGCTATATCATCATCCCTTCGCCTGGCTTGTTTATACGAGTAAAAAAATTGATTGGGCTTAGTGTGCGGAATCTTTACCGAAACCAACACCTCATCCGGTTCAACAACATTGCTTCTATATCCGGTGAAAAATTTATCATCCATCTTTATTAACCTTTCGGCAGTTTTATTCCGTAAACAAAGAACAACTTCCGCTGCTATAAAAATCGGATTCAAATCGGAAATCGGACTTCCCGTCATAATGTTACCACCAATCGAAGCCACGCTTCGTATCTGTTTTCCTGCAAACCAATGCAGCATTTCCACAATGGCTGTAAACACCTTCGTCTTGCTTTTTGGTAAAGTTGCAATTTGTTCATTCAGTGAATTCTTTAATACATCTAAAGCAACGGCAGAGCCTACTGTAATCCCATCGCATTCAACTCTAATTACGTTCATTTGTTCTATGTTAGATGGTTGGATCATGATCGGGTAGGTCTGATTCTTGAATTTCACCTCAACACCGATTTCGGTATTACCAGCCACAATCTTAGCGTCCGGGTGTTTCGATTTTAAATCTATAACGTTGGCAAGTGTTACTGGTCGATACCACGTCACGTGTTCTCCGGGAAAGTATAAATTTTCTTCGTCGAGTTTTGACGATAGTTTCAATTCAGGGGGAAAAATCGGTTCTTGGCTGATGTCCAAAGGAGTAAATTCGGAAGTTTGAAATAATTCCTCCTCTTTTCCAATACCGTTAACCTTACAACATTTACTCCCCAACCCGCAGACACCGCCATTTACGGAACGCATTTTCTCGTAATCCTCGGTGAACGTTTTGTACCCTTCTAATATCGGCCTGTAGCCGGTGCACCTGCAAAGATTTCCTTGGAATATTTCCTCCAAATTTTTCATCGATGGTTTCTCCATGTTTCGAAGGAGGGTGTACATAGACATTACGATTCCCGGAGTGCAGAACCCGCACTGGGATCCGTGCGCGTTTGCTATGCGTTCTTGGACTGGATGGAGTTTGGTTTTGGTGGAGCCGATACCTTCGACTGTGGTTACAGCCAGCCCATGCATTGAGCAGACTGGAGCCAAGCAGGCGTTGACTGGAATGTGTCTGAAATTTTGCGTTAGGAGTTAAATTGTTGGCTTGTGATTGGGTGGTTGGGTTTTACAGTATGTTGTTGTTTGTGTGATCGTATTTTGATACCATGACGGTGCATGCTCCGCACCCTCCTTCTGCACATCCTAGTTTTGCTCCGCATAGGAATACTAATCTGGTTAAGAAAATTTGTTACGAATGTAAATAAAATAATCACGGGATAGTTTAAGTAAAGGACGAGGACGCAAGAAAATGAAGTAGTTAAATCTTTAAACTCGGACCACTGTAACATGAAAACCTACGACATCTGACAAATAATAAAGAGGTTAAAGCTTCAGTTGCCGTGGCGATAACAGCACGGATGCGTACTCTACGGCCGCGCGCACTTTGGATGCGTTTTCTTACGAATTTTATTCGTGCGGAAACGTACGAATACGCATGAACAATCCGATCTAGCAAGTACTATAGGAGCGCGCAGACTGTGTGCGATTTGTCGTACGTATACGTGCGTTTACTTACGACGTCCGAAAACTATCCGAACTTGTTGGGATTTACGCGATATCACCAGGACACTGCCTATTTGACGAAGAAAAACGTATTTTGTGTGCGCACTCAATTCGTACGAATAGTATTCATTCGTTTACGCACGATACAATTAGTGTCCAAAGTGCGCCCGGCTTACTACTGTTGTTAACGATGACGGCAAGATACCGCACACTGCAGGCGGGCGAGTATGGAGAATTAACACTTCAATCCGAGAGGCTTCGAGATAGCGAGTGAACTCGGAACTGGGACATCAGGTTCCTAATCCACGACATCTAGAGGGCCGGTGATCGTCAGGCCCAGCAACCATTTTAGCCTCGTTCACCAGAAAGGATGAACACAGAAGAAGGCCTCGTGATCTCCAGTTGGTCGGGTTGCTCTCAGAGGTGACGCGCCGCCATCGAGATGTTTATATTTCAGCAACAAACGAATTTTAGCGATGCGACTCACCAGATATACAGGCAAAGATGTGAGCGATGTTAATGTTGGAGAGCTGTTCGAGGATGAAGTAGATGTATAGCTCTAAGCTCAGGACTAGACATTTTTCAACGAGGTAATGCGTCGGATTTTCGAATGAGTCTCAAATTCCGACTACACTAATATCAGGTAGAGACTTCTGGAAGATGGCGCGGAATGGATATGCTTTCCTGTGAAGTTTCGATTGAAATTAGTGCCATCACTTGAGCGACATCCTCGGGCAGAACTTCGTTTCAATTTAACTTCAATAACCATAGTCACTATCATCGCATTCTTTGTTCTAGGGCCTGAATCCGTGGTCTACGTTAGATAAAACAAAAAGTTTCCCTGAATGCAGTGGCGTAGCGTAGGGCCTGCAGAGCCTGGAGCCGCGAGGGGGGCGATCTAAATAGAGGCCCAACCGAATGTTGAAAACAATACATTCCTAAATTTCTATCGTTGAGTAAAAATGTAGGGGCTCTTTTTAATTCCTGCGGTGAGGTTCAAAATTTGACGCTGCGCAGTAGTGTCGTCTGCTGACACTAACTGGCTTGCAATTTCAAATATTTGTACACCAATCGTCTAGCATACTCTTCGGCCAGGTACACAGCCAGCAGGCTTCGTATCAACACCATGACTCCGACCGACTTGAGGAACCTCGCCAGGACCCTACAGGATAAGCCGTCATTCCTCAGTTATCAACTGGCTGAGAACAAAATACTGAACGTGGTAATACGCAGATTACCATCTTCAATCAAGGAAGAAGATCTCTGTCACCAGAATGACGGGGAGGCTAAGCTAACAGACAATCCAATAAGCTGGAACATGATCTACGTCCGGCTGACCAAAAACGACAAGGCGAAAGAGATACCTAAATCTTCAGCCTTGAAAATGAAGTCGGGCAACAACAGGGCCACACCCAGAATAGCTGCAACCAATCTCCAGTATGCGTCAGGTGTGCAGAAGCCCATGACGAAGAACTGCTCCCGAAACTTTGTGTACAAACTACAATACTTTTACATATTTACATATTCGATATTTAATTAGCGACTGTTTAGCCGTCCTCTTACCCTATCCAACGACTACCCTGCCACTGCCTCTGGATCTTTTTTCTGGACCGCCACCGAATTTCGTTACTCCAGTCCATTGCGGCAGAACCTACACCAGGTAACCTCTTCTTTTCCCATCCTTTCCAGATAGTTTTGGAACTTCCTGTGACCAGAGAGGATCTGACATAAAATTTAATTGACCTCCCAGTGATTTCTTTGGACCCACCGCCTCAGATCGGGAATCAGCCTATGCGTCCAAACTCCCCTGGTCGCCACATTCTGCTCCAGCAGCCTCACTCGACTCCTGTTTGTCCATGCGCTATGCGGTGCCCTCGAGCCAGGATCTCTGCAGCCATTGTGGACATGGTCCTGTAGCCCAGAATAATCGGGAGAGACGCCCGTCCTAGCCTTTATACGAGGTCCGGCTCTTAAATAACGAGACTGCGTGCGCAGAACGCGTACCAGAACTGTAGAGGGGGAAACGAACACATCGTTGGAAACCTTGAAGTGTCTACTATTCCAGTGCGAAATAACGTTTGTGTGCGTTGAGTAGTATTTATGCTATTGCGTTTTGAAGCCAGCGTGTTTTTTTTTCACGTCGGATAAAACATGAGCAACATATCAATCTGAAATTTCTCATAAAATTGAAAAAAAGCCAACTGAGTGCTACAAATTGTTGAAGGAGGCTTACGGTGAGAATACTTTATCTCGTGCACGTGTTTTCGAATGGTGTAAACGATTTTCTGAAGGCCGAAAGAGCACCGAAGATGACCAACGTCCAGGCCGACCTGTCGCTGTTTCAACTCCAGAAACCGTGGCAAAAATCAATCAAATTGTGCGTGGAGATCGTCGAACGAGCATTAGGATGATTGCTGAGACTGTAAACACCGATAAAGAAAGTCAGAAGAATTTTACACCATGAACTGAACATGAAAAAAGGCTGTGCGAAGTTGGTACCGAAAAACTTGACCCCAGATGTTCTTGAAAGGTTAGTGGAAGAGCCTGGATTGTTGGAAAAGGTCTTCACATGCGACGAAACTTGGATTTTTCAGTATGATGTTGAAACTAAGCGGCAATCAATACATTGGAAAACTCCAGCATCTCCGAGAATGAAAAAAGCAAGGATGTCGAAATCGAAATTCAAAGCAATGCTCATCGTTTTCTTCGACATTAACGGCGTCGTGATGACTGAATGGGTTCCAGAGGGTCAAACTGTGAACCAAACTTATTATTTGCAAGTTCTGGCAACACTGCGAGAGCGAGTTCGTAGGAGACGGCTGCAGTTATGGAAAGACAAGTCGTGGATCTTGCATCAAGACAACGCACCTGCTCATAACGCGCTGTCTGTAAAGCGTTTTTTAGCCGATAAAAGCATCGCAATGCTTGAACATGCTCTGTATTCGCCAGATTTAGCGCCCTGCGACTTTTACCTATTTCCCAAGATCAAGTCTGCCCTAAATGGAACGCGTTTTGGGTCAATGGAGGAGGTGAAGCAAAAAACGACGGAGCTACTCAAAGCGCTCACAAAAGAAGACTTCCAGCACTGTTTCCAACAGTGGAAAAAACGAATGCTTCGGTGTGTGCAGAGGGAAGGGGAGTATATTGAAGGGGAACATTCGTTGGATCTGTAATTTTTATAATAAACACCTTTTTCGTAACCAGTCTCGTTATTTAAGAGCCGGACCTCGTATATTCCTTCTCGAGCTTCACTTCGGCCAGGGTCGACTACGTACAATAACTTGGACGCAGTCACCCCATCAGCACCCACCTTATTGATTTTGACTGCCCGTCCTTCGTCTAGAGAGTCACACCGCTCCTGTCTTCTGTGCAGGAACCTCCAGACCTACCGAGGCCATCCATCCCGCCATATTCCCTACCGCCTTCTGCGCCGTTGCCCTGCTTGCTAACCAGAATGAGGATTTCTCCAGGAAATTTCACTAGATCCACGCCCTCTGGGAGTGGTGGACTCAGTCGCAGGATCCCCTCTTACGCAACATAGCAGAGTGGTAGCCCCAGAACTGACCTACTTCTTTAGGACACCCCCTTCCCTTCACACTCTACCTCTAAGATTGCGAAGGACATTCTGAGCAGGTACGACGGCAACGGGAGGGAGTTAAGCGCATTTCGCACGTCGAGCACAATAGCGAGGCAGTGCTTCCTACCTCTCAGCGGCTCGCCATTTTCCTCCTCCCGGATTCTCTGTACTTCAAGAACCGAGTCCACCATCGACCTTCCCTTCCTAAAGCCGTATTTTCGGTCCAATAGTCCCCCGTATCTCTGATTATCCTATTGGTCCGTCAGCAGCCGTTCCATCACATTCCGTCTCCATCGATTAAACAATCCGGACTATAACCCCCCTAGCTGTCTTTCCCTTTTTCGAGATAAGGACAAGGCTAACCCTTAGCGAGAACACCCTTGCAGTATGACGGGTTGCCTACACACAGACACCAACAAGTGGCAGGAGGAGCACGGCCGCCGCATCGATTATTGATCGAAAGAGACGTGACACCATGGTAACAACAACAACAAGAGCTCTCCCGCATCCGCCATGCTGGAGGGAAGTAACGGTCGTACTTGTTGTGAATAGTAACAAATTTTTTCGAAGAAAAGTCCTCGTATCAGGGAATCCGACAAAAAAGGGTGTTAATAAATTGGCAGCCTCTCTGCGCTTAATACCAATATAGGTCACCCACCGAATATTTGAATTTACCCGCCATCAGCGGACACAGCAAATACGATTGGTACCACCGGTCTCCCCACGGGTGTGAAGCCGAGATACGAATATCGGCAACCCCAGGACAGTGGGGCGAGGGGGAATTTCAAATTTGCCGCTTTAGTAAAGATGGTTCCCTCGATGTTGCCAGATTTATCAAAGATCATATTATGGGGATTACCGTTTTTAATAATCTTAAAATTTCACTTCAAAGTAATAATTTTAACAATTAAAATTATGTTTTAAACATAATTAGACTCATTATCGCTTATATTTGTCATAATAACTCATGAAAGTATAATATTACTGTTTATTAAATATAATCATGTGCATCGTATATTTTATACTTCGATGTATATGCGGCAACGCTTAATAAGTCTCATCATTTTTATTAACTGACCTCAATAGTGCTGTGAGTGCTGTTAATTCATGTTCGAAGGTAAGTAATTATATATTCTGTCTTATAAACTCGTCAATTGTGTTTATTAGTAATGGAAACATCAAATGGCCGTATTAAATATTCTTGTAAATATCCAGAATGTCAAAATTTTTGTCGACTACAAAAATAAACATTTCTATAAATTTCCCAAAAATGAAGAATATCTTAAAACATGGAAAACCATTTGTGATATTGAACAGTCTTCATTGTTTAAATTTTCATTCATGTGAAGATCATTTTATTCATAAACATGTTGTTAACCATTTCCGCAAAAAATTGAATTGCAATGCTGTTCCGACACCAAGAAGTAAGACTTTAAGATTAAGATTTTAATGTCATGAATTCTGGATACGAGCAAACTACTGACCTGTTACGACGCCTGAAAGAAATATCCTAAGAAGAACGAAGAGACCTGATGGAACATTGCACCTGGACAAGACCCTAACACCCGATTGTTGTGATATTTTTATATTTGATAATTTTGTTAATAACAATGTATATAATTATTCTCTTAAATATATTTTTTCCATGTAGGCCTATTTTTATTTTTATTTTGTGAAATCCAATCTTTTTTCTTTTACCAAAACCAGTAACTTCTTCATTTATGTACTATCTAAAAGTATAATCAATTATGTGCTCAAAAAACATAATTGATTATATTTTTAGTGTTATTAAATTGAAATATATCGTGTAGACGAGTATAACATTTTTAAATTTTGGCGGAAATCGTAGTAATTTGCCACCCCGACACCAGGCGGCGCCAAAAATCGTGTTTCCGAAATTTAACATGCAGGTTTCACTTCTAAAGGTATATGTTCTGTGGGTCTCCCCACCACTGTTCAGATGTACGTTGGTAACACAATTTCAATTTAACCCATCCCATCTACCATGCAGTCATTGTTCAACAAGATGGCCGACGATGTTTACCCGTGTTTATCGTCCTCCATGTGAATTTTAAATCGTTTTAATCTGGTATATGATAAATAGATGACTTATTAACACCCTTTTTGGTCGGATTCCCTGATACGAGGACTTTTCTTCGAAAAAATTTGTTACTATATATATATATATATATATACAGTGTAGTTAACGTATTGTAACAGTCTAGTTAATATACGTATTTAGTAAACACCCGTCTTAATCCTCCACAAGGACCAGTAACGACACGTGAGCAAAACAGGCAAATACACCCAACGATACAACAACCCCCTCCTTTAGGAATTAAAGAAGCCATTAAGCGCGTCTGCCAGTTCCTGTGGGTCATCCCTGACCACGAGCCTAATAACTTCATTGAGCACCCTCCGATCCCCGGGGGCTTGCAGCTTGGCAGCGTGCTCGCCTTTGCCTCCACCTCCACCCTTGAGAAGAGTTGATCCTCCGTCGGCCTCTGGTCCCATGGTCTGTCGACTCCACCTGCGGGAGCAACCGCTTACGTACCACCGAGAAACAACGCGCCTACGTTATGGAGTCCCACTCCCAGCTTCTTGGTGACGATCCTGTACGGTCTTCCCCACCTGTTCGCCTCCACCTCATTCCTTAGCTACCTCCACTTGGCCTTCTTTCTGTTTCTGATAGCAAGTCTGAAAATACCTTTGGTTTCTCTATAGGCATCCTCCAGGGTTTCCATCTCATCCCTCTCTGCTCGCCTGCACTTGGCCAGGTTTCTTCTTGCAACATTCGCCCTATCTCCTCGTTCTTTTTCCTCCGATCCTTCATGTATCAGACCAGTTTCTCTTCTTGCATCCTGCTTTGATCCCACCTGATCGATAGAGTTAGCGCGGTGAGGATGCCGCTGCCTAAGCAAAATGCACGCCGATTTTGGAAAATTAAAAAAATATCCCTTTCCACTGAGGTGCAAGGAAAACACAGGACTTGTTTATGCAAAAAATTCTGGAAATTCAAAAAAGGCTTAAGCGGATATCACTACACCCGGGTACATAGATGGTCCGAAAAATTCTTTTAGATATTGTTGCTGCACCTTTCCTGAAATTTGTATGCAAATGTTTATGTCATTGTATAACTCTTTGCTGTATATAGAACTACAATTTGAACCACCAAATTTAAGCAAGTTGTGACAAATAGGTCCACAAAACAGATCACTTACAAATATGTATGTACGCATATCCTGACCTTAGTGTTTAAAAATTGTCACTTGGTATGACAACTTGGTATGACATAAAATCGCAAATTCCACTAACAGCACTTGTCTATGGGTATCATCAGACTTTGAAGCAGACATTTTTCCTGTGCAAGAATTCGCATTCACTGGGAAAGAACCACCTTCGTGGTGAAGAGACGAAGTAACTTGCCCTAAATTATAGATGGTATTGTCTGACCTTACCCAATATATATTTTTTTCAAAATTTCTCTCCAAAGAGAAGACAAATTTTAGAAAATTTTATTGCAACTTTAACAACCTCCAGAGGGGGTTGGCGATATATCAAAAACCGCTGTAACACAAAGGACACTACGTGGCACGTGGCTTATAAACAGACGTTTTTTACGTTGTATATAAATACCCCGAACCACGTTTAGGCGTCTAGAGACGACAACGGCGATTATTAACGGATGGCGCAATATTGGTTGTCTACATTACTACCAAAAAGGATACATTTATTCCTCAGATAATACAACAGAGTCCATTCTGGATTAACATCGTCTTCTTCTACCTGAAACATTTTTCTCAGTAACATTCATTAGCAATCTCCAGCAGTTGAAGATATCAACTCCACAGAGGTTTAATATATCTAGTTTAACTATTTAAAACTCGTTTTAACCCTGTTCTTTGGGAACGTAGATGCGCTAATTAATTACGCAAATGTAACGAATTACCAAAGGGCTGTTTAAATAAATAAAAATAAATATATACCGCAATAATAGTAGATTATGTATCAAAGGAGAGAAATGCGTGCTTTTTCCTGAGATGCAAATTTGTAAAGCCTGAAGGATACAACACACCGAGGGAAAAATAACATTATCTCTCGACAATTGATTTAAATAATGAGAAATCATTATTTCTCTCCCTAATATTAGAAATGTTATTTCTTTCACGATTCGTCAGCTGAGAAATCGACTACCTCTCCCGTTTGTGAAAAAAAGTAGTTATAAATTCCAATTATTCAATGAATTGTCGTTAACGGCAATTTTACATTTTGTCGTAGACACCTGTCATATTCTAAGTACTGCCAATCGTTACAAGTAAAATTTCGCCAAAAACAGTGATGAGGCTGCTTAAAAAAAATAAGGGAATAAAATAGAAACAGGAAATTCTGAGATATTTTGCAGGCGTAATAAAAAAAATAGCGTAAAGTCGTGATGGCAAACTCACACTTCCTTAAATTTCCACTTATACTTTAATATACCATTATGAATCGGATAAAAAAAATAACGGTATAAAATCAAACGTTGTTGATTAGTGACGTAAATAACTGCAGAGGAATTGAATTGATTAAAACCAATTACGTAACTAAAAGCGTTATCGCTAGATAAACCGCAAATATTTAACGACTCAATTATAATAATCAACGAGTTAAAAACAAATTATACCATCCTCAATAATTAATTTATGTATTTACGGAACTCACCCTTTTTCCATTTACATAAAATATCAAGACACTTTTTTTCTCCCACATGTTGCCCCCGTAAAATTGCGAATTTACTGATCGCACTCTGTGTACTTGTTGACACAGTAATCAGAGAGAGAAGGGGAAATAAATAATATAGAGCGTCTTACCAACACTCGTACATATCTCGGATTGGTGATAACATTTTTATTGAGATTTCTTATTGAAATGACAAACAAAATAAGTAGCTATGGGAAATCATTTAAGTTTTCTTAGCGTATAATCAACCCGGAGGTATTTGGAAATTGCAAATCAAAAAAGGAGATTATATTTAGAATTTAGAAATTAAATCCGTATGAATTTAACAATTTTTTTTATATGAAACACCAAGTTTTCTTAGCTTATAATCAACCCGGACATATTTAAAAATTGCAAATCAAAAAAGCAGATTATATTTGAAACAACCTTGGCCCACCCTTTATAAAAAAAAAAAATTATAAAGGGTGGGCCAAACAGTGGTTTCTTTTTAAAATTTAAATTGTTTTTTGTATATGATTGGTTTTTTCGAAAGAATAAACATCCCCATTATTTATGGAACACGATTTCTGTCATGTGGCTGCCACGGTTGTCAACCCAATTTTCCAAGACCTTGGTGATGGTTTCTTACTCTATCTCACTAATGGCTTGCTCGATATTTGCCTTAAGGGCCTGGATCGTTAATGGATTGTTCCCATAACATCGATCCTTCGCGGCACCCAAAAAAAAGTCTAGCGGCGTCATATGGCAGCTCCGAGGTGGCTAATTGACATCGCCGAGACGGCTAATAACACGATTACCGAACTTAGCTCGCAAAAGATCGATTGTGACATGGGCTGTGTTGCATGGCGCGCCCTCCTGCTGAAACCATGGATCGTCCAAGTCTATGTCGTCAATTTTCGGCCACAAAAAATCGTTTATCATGCCTCTGTAGCGCTCAGCGTTTCCAGCAGCATTTTTTTCATTCATATCTCGAAAAATAAGGTAGCTGTAGAAAATCAAAATACGTCATTGAATAGAATAAATAAAACTATACACATTTCTTTTTAAAGTAATAAGAAAACAACAGACGTTTAGCCAGAAATCAGGTGTTCCGGACACATGTGCCCAACCCTGTGTGTGACTATAGTATTTTTTGAGTTTGACTCAGTTTGAAGATGACTTGTGTATAGTCGAAACTATAATCACATATATCAAATATACAATGGTTTCATTCATTTCGTATTTTATTTCGAAATTATATCAATGCACCACCAAGTAAACGCCGTCAATATTCAAGTAAAATGCATTGGTTTTTTCAAATTTAAAACAAATGCAGACTTAATTTATGCAAAATTGTTCAGAAATAATTAAGCTTTCAAATTCTAAACAGGTAAGCTCATTAATCACGTAGTTTTCCAAATAATCACCCTGAAATGCCAATTTTCAGCGATTTAAAAATCGATTTTACAAAACTTATAAATTTCACAAAACTGATCGGAAATTATTAGGCTTTCATATTTCAGAAAAAAATTAGCACATTAATCTCGTAATTTTCCAAATGATCACCATCAAACCCAAAAATTGCTATTTTCAGTACCACAAAAATCGAAAATGCATTGATGTTTCAAAATCTAAAATAAATGCAGACTTTTTCAAAATTCTTCAGAAATAAATAGGCTTTAAATTTAAAAAAAAAATAAGCACTTTCATCACGCATTTTTCCAAATAATCACCATCAAAGGCAATAATGGCCATTTTTAGGGCTCAAAATTTTCAGAAAAAACTAAACCGCATAACAGATAGTTTTTTTAACCACTTCGCGTCCATGCTGCTTTGAGATTACTGAGGTTATAGCATAATTCCAGATTTACTGCAAAATTACTTTTTTGTTGTTACTTTTTTCTACGAAATATTATTCCACTGTCACTAACTTATTCATTTATGCAAAAAATGTGAACAAAATCTTCCATAGAAGACCCTAAAGGGGTAAATTTTGTTTTTCTTTTTTTTTGCCTGTCGCCACATGTGGCGACCTGGGCGTGAAGAGGTTAAATAATAGTTATTGCAAGAGCAACATGTTTTATAGTCTTACTAAGACTGATTTTCTTTTTTCATGGGCAGTTTTATTATTTCTTTTAGTGCGATTACATCCAGTCAACAATGGAGAATTTGTTGTGCCCGCAATCTCGATTTCTCACGCTTGTCCAAAAATCATTAGCAATTTCCCATTTTTTCAAATTTTCAATTTATTTTTTCGCAAATGTAGTTTCCCCCTTAAAGTTTCATTAAATAATAATTGGAACTTTATTTTAGCATACCATGCTATATAAAGCGCTCTAATATAACGTGTGAGCCACAGAATTTTGTTTCTGAGTAGGCCATGGCTGAGAGAGAGAAACGCTATATTTTCTCATGCCTGAGGTTAATTAATTTTTTTAAATCTTATTCAATAGTCTCATGACGTAATAATATGAGACATACCTCATTTATCTCACAGCCAACTCTGAAACAAAATTTTGTGGCTCACACGATATAAATTCAATAGAAGCATTTATTTAATACATCTGCAACAAGTGAGGGCTCAATTTTAATTTTCAATTTTAACTAATATAGCTTCGCAAGTAACATCAAATTTGCAATGAAAATTCAGAAAACTCAGTTTTTTTTTTTGTGTTGCAGAACAATTTTTTAAATTTCCTTCACCGGTTGCTATTTTTCTTCTGTTCATCCCACACAATGGAATCCTTTAAGATGTTAATTATTTTACTAAATTTGTTTGCCGAAGCAATTTTCAACAGTGCATGGTTTACCCGATTTGTGTGTTTTCTTGATGTTTTGCTTTTGTTTATCATTAGCCTGGTTTTTATAATTATCAGCATTGTGTGCGAGGGTCCCGGCTTTATCTTTGGCCGTGAAATCGTCTTGATTTATAATGAAATATCATATTGTTCTGCCATTTCTATTATTTGATAACATATTATTATGTTTTAACACACAATATTTGCCTTTGCCATTTCGTAACTATTTATGGATTCTTGCGACCCTTACAATTAGTGTAATAGCGTTATAACCTAGGCAACTTAACATACTTTCCTTTCAAAGTATAAGAATATATTATATCTCTTTTACTCTAGCATACGTTATGTATGTTCCACCGACACCCGAATACAGTATATTTCAATTACCTTTGATAAAACAATCCCGGTGAAAAAAACAAACATTTACTTCTACGTTATAATATTCTTCCGACAATGTTTCAATGGACACAAAACAATCATTCATTTCTAATTTTTTCTGTAGCCTAATGTGTAAACTTTTACTAAACCTACATGTTGTTCAAAACAATTAATAATGGATGAAAAGCAGTTGAGAGGGAAAATCGCAGCTGTTTGAAAACAAACAGTTTGTTGTTCGTTAGAAACTTTATTATATAAAACAGTAAACATTCTTTATCTACTGGATGAAGCCACTGTATGGTGAAACAATTGTAGCTGTGCTTGTACAAATATATGTATAATTCTAACATTTGTACTTTATTATAAACTTTGTAATTAAATTTTTACCAAGTAACAGCTTTATCAACACAATAGTTGTTCATTTGGTCAATTTTCAAATTCTTTGTTAACATGTAAACGATATTTAATTTAAAATTCAAATAAGCTCAAAAATATGAAGGCATTACTGGTAAATATCATATTTTGAAAATGATTGAGAAGATTTGTAGGTATGCAGAATTTAATATTTAAACAATGGAATTGAGCGGATTTGTTTTGCTAGTACTGTCCACATTTGTGGAAGAAAATGTTTTTCTATTCACTGCCATGTTTTTCCTTCATTCATGTATCTGGAATATTTCCATAAAAGTTATTATTATTTTTCGAGGGATTATCAGAAAAATTATAGAAATCTACACTGGTGGAAAAAATAATGAAACACTTGAAATTCGTGAAATTTCGACCATTTTCAAACCGCCATAACTCGACGTATTTTCAATCGATTTTGATTAATCTTTCAGGGCGAAAAACTTTAAAGTGTCTTCTTTAAAGTCATGCGTACAAACTTAAGCGTGGCCCCTTCCACCCCCTCTACCACCCCTGTGAAAAAAAATGTTTTTTTCTGGAAACCATGTCCAACCTTGACGATGTCTACGGAGTTGGAAAAATTTTGTCGACTCGATCCACCATAAAGGCATTAAGATTTGGCACCAAGTTATAGGTGTTTGAAAAAAGTGCAAAGAACTTTGAGTCCTGCTCAGGTAATTGAACACATTTGACTGCCCTTTTGGTGGATCGAGTCGACACATTTTTTCCAACTCGGTACACGTTGCCAAAGTTGGACGTTTTTTTGCCTAAAAACGTGTTTTTTTGTTCGGGGGTTAAAGGGTTCGGCAAGGGATCATTCCAATCCGAGTTTACCCCCTTAAAGTAGAGCCAAAATGAGATTTTTTTTTCCCGAAATAATCATCAAATTTTGTTGAAAAGTCACTGAGTTATGTGTAAAAAACCTCAAAATGCACTTTTTTCATACACCTATAACTTGGTGCCAAATCTCCGTAGAAACTTCGTTCTTTGAGTCCTGCATAGAGAATTGATTAAATTTTAATGCCTTTATGGTAGATCGAGTCGAAAATTTTTTTCCAACTCCGTAGAGGACATGGTTTCCAGAAAAAAACTTTTTTTCACTGGGGCGCTAGAGGGGGCGGAAGGGCTTACGCTTAAGTTCGCATGCATGACTTGAAAGAAGACACTTCAAAGTTTTTTGCCCTCAAAGATTCATCAAAATCGATTGAAAATACGCCGAGTTATGACGGTTTAAAAATGGTCGAAATATCACGAATTTCAAGTGCTTCATTTTTTTTCCTTCAGTATAGTTAAAAGCAGGCATTTTCCAAGGCAGCAATTTATCATAGAAATTTACAGAAAAACTATTTCTTCTTTTGTTTGATAGCTAAGTGTATCTAGAATGGTTTCTCCAAATTGATCAAGGGGTTTTTTTGGAAAATTACCGAAATTTTGCAAAGCAGCGGAAATGATGGAAAATTCTAGAACAACTTATAGTATATCCTATTTTCGGATTTTTTTTTTATAGCTGCATATATCTTAAATATTTTCTCAACGTTTCATTTAAATTCATCGAGGGCTTTTTTGAAAATTAAGGAAATTTAGTCGAACATGAACATTTTGGAAAGCAGCGGATTTTCATAGAACATTCTAGAACAACTAGAGATAACCTATTTCCAAAATTTCTTTGATAGCTGCATATATCTAGAATGTTTCCTCGAAATTTCATTCAAATTTATCGAGGGATTTTTTGGAAATTGGGGAAAATTAGTCGAATGTAAACATTTTTAAAAGCATCGGTTTATCAGGGAAAATTCTGGAACAACTTAGTAATATCTCATTTTCGGATTCTTCTTTTGTTTGATAGCTACATGTATCTAGAACGTTCCTTTCAATTTTATCGAGAGAATTTTTGTAAAATTGAGGGAATTTAGTCGAATGTGACCATTTTGCAAAGCAGAGGTTTATCACGGAACATTCTGGAACAGCTAGAGATAACGTATTTTCGAATTCTTCTTTTATATGGTAGCTGCATATGTCTAGAATGTTTCCCCAAAATTTCATTCAAATTTATTGTGGAGTTTTTTTTTGGAAAATTGAGGAAATTTAGTCAAATGTGAACATTTTCAAAAACAACGAATTATTATGGAAAATTCTGGAACAACTAGTGATAACCTATTTTGGGATTTTTCTTTTGTTTGATATCTGCATGTATCTAGACTGTTTCCCCAAAATTTCATTCATATTCATCATGGGGTTTTTTGGAAAATTGAGGAAATTTAGTCGAATGTGAATATATTGAAAACCAGCGGTTTATCACGTAAAATTCTGGAACAACTAGTGCTAACCTATTTTCGAATTTTTCTTTTGTTTGATATCTGCATGTATCTAGAATGTTTCCTCAAAATTTCATTCAAATTCATTCATTCAGTTTTTTGGAAAATTAAGGAAATTTAGTCGAATGTGAACATTTTGAAAAGCAGCAGTTTATCAGGTAAAATTCTGGAACAACTAGTGCTATCCTATTTTCGAAGTCTTCTTTTATTTGGTAGCTGCATACGTCTAGAATGTTTCTTCAAAATTTTATTCAAATTCATCAATGGTTTTTTTTTTTTTAAGTGAATTCAAGTCGAATGTGTGCTTTTTGTAAAGTAACGGTTTATCATGGAAAATTATGGAAGAACTAATAACCTACTTTTTTATTACTGTTACTGTTTGATAGCTACATACACATTGAATGCATGATGCAAAGAATACATGGTGTGCCTACCACTCCTAAACCACGCCCCTTTTTCACGAGAATCTTGTTTAGTGCTCACCATTACCAATCGTGAAAAATGAAACGATAAAAATCAGTGAGTTGGTAATTCTGATTTGACTCTATCCTTCGTCGCACCAACATTGTTTGTATCTGTCCTTTTCAACCCATGTGAAAACAACTTTTGAAGTTATAGCGTGTTGATAACAGTTTGCAAATTGTTAGATTGTTACGTGGTTATACGCTTCTTGTGTTTTTTTTAGTGTTTTTGTAAAAAGGATATTGTCCGTAAATAAAGTTATTATTATTATAGCAGCTTATTATATCGACTTTTTAAAGCTAAGCAAGTAATCAGTGTGCACCAACCAAATAGAAACGACAAAGGGGGAAGATTTTAGAGAGACAACGTTACCGTCTAAGCACACCATGTAATCTTTCCACCATGATTGAATGTTTCCTCAATTTTTTTGGGAAAATTAAGGAAGTTTTATCCAATAGGCGCCAGAAAATTTTACAAAAAAAATGGATTTTTTAATCTTTAAGCTTCCCGTTACAGGCAACAATTATCCTTTAGCCTAAGATAGCTCCATCCTAAAAACTTCCCCGATCATGCTAAAGAAATTAAACAAATTGATGAAAGTAAAAAAAAATGCAAGACGTTTAAGAAAAAGTGCGAGTCTGTATTAAAAGTATAATTAATTTAAAAACGATAAGACGCGTGGTATTTGATCCTTAACAACGAACGCAATAAGTATTTTTCGGATTAAGAGAAAAAATTGGATTTGGCAACCATGCGTGACTTCGATTAGTTATCTTAATTAGTCGACAATAATAATGAGCATCCAATTATTTTTATAATTACCTTTGGACTTGTTAAAATAACTTAGGAGAGACAAGTACGGATATTTTCAAATAAAGTCAACTCCACTAAAATCTAAATAATTTGTATGGATTTCCGCATCACCTTAAATGAAGAGTTTAAAAATAAACTGCATAGTTATTGTTTATTATTAAACCATTAATACCTCTGTAAATTACAATTTGAATCATTAAAATCAATGTAACCATTAAAAAATTGCTGCGGCAAAAAAGATTAAAGGATTATATGTTTGGCGGTCATTTAATGTATACATTATCAAAATCATCCCTTAGAATTGCTATTAAGAAGCTTTTAAACATTTTTCGTTCGGATTTCCGCGCCTCATCGCCATCTATTGGACGGTGGCTGAACTGCTAAGTGATGTTTTTGAACAGCGCCAAAATGCTCGAACTTTATACTTATTGTCAAAGTGTTAATGTTTAGCAATGGGCTGAACATGAAACGGTAGACGATTTAATTTTTAATCGAATGGTGTATAAAATAGCTGAGGAAATTTAGCGGTTTTCCTCTAATTTGCGAATGAAAATTAAGGACGACACACTTACCGACATTTACAGCTCACTGTAACATAAAAATTCAATAAAGAAGAATTTGCTATATTCTTCACTCAAATTCGGGTTACAATACTTATTCCTGATTAATCATTCAACTATTTATATTGTTAATGCATTACAATAAAAGAAATATACGAGAAATCATAATCTAAGTAGAGGGCTCTACCTGTTATCGTGGGGATAAACTACTTAATAATCTGTGGATGTAATAATTGTTGTAATAATCAAAGAATATTTAAAAACTTAAAAGGAATATTGCCTCATGATTAAATAAATTCACTTGTGGATATTTACGTACTTAAATTGCAGAAACAATATTTTATAATATACACGCCTAATCACAAGCAACCCGATATACGCATAACCCTAATTAATTTATTATTCCAAACTTCTAATATTATACGTAACAGGGACAAAACCATAAGTGTAATCCTGAGTAAAGCTTCAGAAATAGTGCGAATATTTAAGTATTTAAATTGCGGAAACAATGGTATTATATAAACGCCTACTTACAGGCAACCCAATATAACATAACTAATATTAATTTATTATTAAACACTTCCAATTTTAAACATAATACGGGCACAAGTATGAGTGTAGTCCTTGGTAACGCTTTAAAAATATTACACTTATGGTTTGGTTCTTGTTACGTTTACAATTGGAAGTTTTAAATAATAAATCATTATTAGTTACACGTGTATTGGGTTGCCAGTAAGTAGGCGTTTATATAATATAATTATTACTGCAATTTAAATACTTAAATATTGCCACTATTTTTGAAGCTTTACTAAGGATTATACTTATAGTTTTGTCCCTGTCACATTTAGAATTGGAAGTTTTTAATAATAAATTAATATTACGTATGAGTGTATTGCGTTGTCTGTAAGTTGGCGTTTATGTAATATAATTATTTCTGCAACTTAAATACTTAAATATTCGCACAATTTTTGAAGCTTTACTGAGGATTACACTTAAGGTTTTGTCATTGTCACGTTTAAAATTGGAAGTTTTTAATAATAAATTAATAGTACTTATGCGTATATCGGGTTGCCTGTGATTAGGCGGATATATAATAATGTATTGTTTCTGCAATTTAAATTCGAAAATATCTACAAGTAAATTTATTTTATTATAAGACAACAGTCTTCTTAAGTTTTTAAATATTCTTTCATTATTAAAACAATTATTAAATCCACAAATGAAAACGTAGTTTAGCCCCACGATAACAGAGGGTACCCTCTATGAAAATTAGGATTCCTCATATATTTCTCTTATTATAGCGCAGTAATGATATAAAAAGTTGAATTAATAATCATTAATAAGTGTTGGGACACGGATTTCATTGGAGAATATAGCAAATTGTTCGGTGTTTAATTTTTAAGTTACAGTGAACTGTAAATGTCGGTAAGTGTGTCGTGCTTAATTTTCATTCGCAAATTACAAGAAAACCGCTAAATTGCCTCAGATATTTTATACACCGTTCGATTCGGAATTAAATCGTCTATCGTTTCGTGTACAGCGCATTGCTGAATATTAACATTTTGATTATAGGTATAAAGTTCGAGCATTTTGGCGCTGTTCAAAAACATCACTTAGTAGTTCGGCCATCGTCGAATAGATGGCGACGAGGCGTGGAAATGCGAACGTAAAATGTTTAAAAGCTTTTAAATAGTAATTCTGAGGGACAATTTTAAAGTTAAATCACCTAAAAACTTGTAACCCTTTAATCTTTTTCAAAAAAGCGTGCCGTAAAAATCCCGGAATAATAAGTCATGTCGTCGCAATTCTTCATTCATTTTAATGATTTAAACGGTAATTTATGGAGGGATTAAAGGTTTAATAATAAACAATGAAGTAAGGTTTGTTGAATTTAAGAAGCATCATCTAATTTGGTTGCAAAGTCGCTGAGTTATGTGCGAAAACCCTCAAAATGCTATTTTAATTTTCAGCTTTCTCACGCCCCTTTTTTGAAAAAAAAGTCGCCTGCGGCGCTGTGAGGACCTGTACATTTTCATTTTCTTTATTTGTTCGTCGAAAACCGATATTACGAAAATATATACCCCTTTTTCGAAATTTATATCTGGCAAGTCTATGCACAGTACGTCTTTCGATCGTTTAAACACTTGAGAAGATAAAAGAAAAAATCGACGCTATTATACCATAAAACCAGTGACGGTTCGCGGGGTTTTTTCTGGTACGGCCGAGGAACAAGAAGTGGTAATACAGAAAGGTAGGGTCAGTTGTAGAGACGGCTGGCTGCGTGACCGCACCTATCTGTATTACCACCTCTTGTTCCTCGGCCGTACCAGAAAAAAACCCGTGAACCGTCACTGCATAAAACAGTAATAGCTTTTTAGAAATAAGTTGAAGTAACAGCAGAAGTATAAAATATTGCCTTTGGTATTTAAAAAAATCGGTCTCTAAACTGTCTCAGAAACTATACAATTGTTTTCAACTAATGAAAGTGCTAGATCTCGATAAGTTCTATTAACCCCACTATAAATTGATAATGGAGGAGACTCAGCAATCGTATTGTTGATTATACTTAATACTACTATTGCATAAATTTAATAAAAATATAGCCCGAATATATGAATATCATAAATCCATATATTATAGTGATTTGCAAACAAGTTGTATAATTACAAATAACAAGTTGTACAATACACTCCATAAAACACAATCAAAATGTTCTACTTTTTGTAGCTAATTCCTAGCATCATCTTATAATACAAAACACCCTGTATAAATCTCCACTAACGCTCACTTCGCTCGTACAACCGGCTATATGTAAATCTGGCAACAACGCAATTACAGGATTACAAAGCCGAACATAACCTCACTTTACAAAGCCTTATTTTGAAATGCTTTAAAGTTAAAACTAGATTTATTTAAGAAAAATAGAATCATAAGCAACAAAAATGAGTGATTCGGACGAGGATAAGGCATGTACTAATTAATATTACATTGCAAGTGCACTAATCAAAAATGTTTCTAGAGTTTGATGATATTTGGAAAGGACGTATCGAAAATGCCCTGTTTTCGAAACAGCTACCTTTATGGAATCGGTGGTGGAATAGGATCCGGACTAATGTATTTTTTGTTTACCAGCCGGACACTGGCGGCGTGCAATTTCGGCATGGGTTCTTTTATGATCGTAACTTTATCTTATTGGACACAGTGCAGGTACAAGTACTCACAAGCTAAGTTTGAGATGAAGAGGACGCAGGCGTTATTACGGAAACACACTATGTATGAGGGAACGGAAGCCGAGAGGAATTTAGATAAAGAAATAGAAATGAGTGGTGACACGGCTGACGTGTAATAATTTACTCGCCTAGTCAGTGTAGTTGATTGTAAATGTAATATGAGGTCAATTTTTATTTATTGTATTGATGATGTAATATTGATACTTGAATGCATTCTCTAATAATCTCCAAAGCTTGAACCTCCATCGAGGAGTATTCTTGGTATTGGATTTGTATTATGATGTAATTACAATGAATTGTACAAAATAAGTGATTCTAGTGGAAGTATTATTACATTTTTATTAATTGTTGATGTGTGTTTTAATCCATATTTTCCTTGTGGCAGTGGAGGATTGTGCCCTCAGCATATGGGTTGGTAGGCTACCGAAGGGTTTGGTGGTAGTTGGGCAGTTGGTTACAGTACCGCACCAGAAATGTGGAGGTTGCTGGTTTAATTCTATCCTGCGGGCTAATGTTTTGTCGATCATATATATAAATTCGAAATGCCAATTGCATTAAAATTTTCATATTTAATATCTGCTAAACTGTCTGTAGTTAATCATGGTGATGGTTGCGACCGTTACTACGTGGTAATTCATTATAGAATCGCTGAATAAAACACTTGCTATGTTTTTTACCACAATTTATTTTATGTATGTACAAATATTACATATACATACATATCACGACTTAAGTTTCGACGTTTTACTATCATTATCAAGTGAAACAATTAATGGAAGAAGTTACATTTATATCATTACAAGAATAGGGTGAGGGTAACAAAATGGTTTACAGTAACAGGTGCAAAGATTTAAACATAATTAAGAGATTAAAGAATTTTGAAAAGCGGTGAGTACATTAAATCGGTCTGCTCGTTTAACAGATTAACGAGGGGATTATTGCTTAGTCTGAAAATTTCGGCTAATTCTAGGAAGTTAAGCTTTGTACCTTTTGTACAGTTGTGCAAAATTTTCATATTTTGGATTTCGGGGAATGAATGTTTACATTCTAAAGAATGGTTAGAGAATGAACTGGAATTTTGATTTAATCTAAAGGCGCGGAAATGTTCAGAATATCTTTTTTTTTAAACTACGACCGGTTTGTCCTATATATACACTATTGCATTCGGAACAAGAAATTTTGTAAACAACTGATTTCTTTAAGGGATTGATTTTATCTTTTGAATTGAATAATATATTTGATAATTTGCAGCTATAGAGCTATTCAGCAGAGATGGCGGTCGGGGTGTCTTATCTGTCCGAATCAAGTAGTGTCCGTTGCAATTTTCCACCATAGGCGTGCGCAAAAATGCCAAATATAAAAGTAAAACCAGAAATATCACAAATTAAAAAAAAATTATAAGTTCATACCACATAAAATTACTTGATTTATAGCGGATATAATTGGCAACACATTTTATAAAGGGATTAATATTCTTCGGCCAATTTTGAACAGGAATAAGTAACCGGATTAGTTGACCTAATTGTTCTTTAATAATGATGTAGTACTATGACCGAGAAGTAAGGAAAATCTTAACAAACAACCCCTGGGGCTTGTTAATGTATTTAGTACATTAGGCCGAAAGGGACGCAAATTAATCTTGGCAATGGATTATAAATTCAGAAAACCCGAGTAAATCTGGGAATTCCCTTATTAAAAATTTGCCTGTTTCCCTTGTATATATATATATATATACATGTTCACTTAATAATGTAATTTACATTTGTTTTGATAACTACAATCAATACAACACCGAAACATTAGTACTCCGAGACGTCTAAAAATGCCGAAGTCTTTAAACTTTAAATGTGACAGTTTAGTTTTAAACTTATTAGAATATTTTGAAAAGGAAAAAGAATATGGAGGGCCATTTACAAATATTAATCGCGTTCGAGAGAGGGTAGCCGAAGTTTTAAAAATAAGTTTACGATCGTTGGAGAGAACAGTTCAGCGCGGAAAATATGAAAATGGAAAAAGGAATTGCAAAATTTCCCGAAGAAGAAAAAAATCAAAAACGGAAGATCTACCTGCATGTGCTCGAAGTGAAATTCGCAGTGTTATTTATAACATGTACATAAAAAAGGAACATGTTAATGTGGCTTTAATTAATGAACAATTGACAGAAGGAGGGAATGTGCAAATTAGTAATTCCAGTCTATTGTGAGTTATGCATTCAATGGGGTGGTCTTTTAAAACCCATGATAACAGACGTGCTCTCTGCAAAAAACAGTCAGTTGTAAATGCCAGAATCAATTTTCTGCGAGAATACCACAGAAATTTAAATTCTGAGAATGCATTAAAATGTATTTTTGTGGATGAAACGTGGACTTTTCAATACGGAGGACCAAAGAAAATTTGGCAGGATGAATCTATGAATAGCGTGAAACATTCATTTGCATCAACTGGAAAGCGCTATATGATTGTGCACGCATCTTCCTCGTCTGGGTGGGAACCAGAATGTGGATTAATTTATTGTACCACATCCAAAAGTGCCGATTACCATGATAATATGAATGCTGAATGTTTTCGAAAAATGGTTTGAGAGATTATTAATACAATTAGAAGAACCATGTTTAATAATTATCGATAATGCGAGGTACCACTCTCGAATTTTAAATAAACAGCCCACAGGAAATTGGAGGAAGAATGATATAAAAAACTGGCTGACTGAAAATAATATTGCATATTCTGATAGCGATTTAAAAACAGATTTGCTACAAACAGCCCAAATGCGAAAGAAGCAGCCACATGTATATGCTGTAGATGAAATGGCATTAAAGTTTGAACATAGAATATTAAGACTTCCACCATATCACTGCCAGTTTAATCCAATAGAGCTTGCCTGGGGAACATGCAAAAATTATTATGATCATCATATAGGTTGTGAGGGATATAGTTCTGAATCAGTTTTGAAAATATGGGAGGAGGCGCTTAAACACGTACCGAAAGAAAGTTGGAAACAATATATTAAACACACGGACGCTGTCATATTGAATAATTGGAAGAAAGAGAAAATAATCGACAATATTCCAGAGTTTATCATACATGTAGGAGATTCAAGTGACGATAGCAGTGATAATTTTGAAGAAGTTGACGATAATGAATGATTCATTTATTTTTATGTATTATTAGTTTATACTATTGATTTAAATAAAATGAATGTCACAAATTTGTTATGTTTTCATATTAGTTATTTCATATTTCATTTATATTATTGTATTAGAATAAGTATTTTTTAATGTTGTATTAATATCAGTTTCCACATTTGCTAAAACGTATGAAATAAATTCATTTAAAACATATTTTCTTTCAATTAACCTGCGTAATTGCAATCCTTGACTAAATCGCGCGCGCCTATGAAATAACCGGTAAGTAAGAGACGCCGTAAACTATTTCTTTCTCCTACCGCTCGGTCAAGACCGAGCTACGCAGGCCGCGTGTGTGTTTTCTAGATACGGCCGACGCAATCGTACGTCTTGGGAATATCCGCTCGGTTATCAGGTAGTAGAAAAGGATACCAAAATTTTTTTAATGTTCCGAACTTGGTTCGTAAACTGCCCTTACTCATGAATAGGTCTATAGGTTTAAACGCGATTTGATGGTTTTGTTTGCGGAGAATGTGAGC
Organism: Ocypus olens; assembly: GCA_910593695.2. Taxonomy (NCBI): domain Eukaryota; kingdom Metazoa; phylum Arthropoda; class Insecta; order Coleoptera; family Staphylinidae; genus Ocypus; species Ocypus olens. The sequence goes on along the minus strand of OU343053.1, from coordinate 12,013,530 downwards.
TATTTTTTCGGTAGTTTCACCATAATATGTTAGGGAGATGAATGGATCTTTGTTGAAATTTTCCTGTCCAGGATAAATGTGGGTCATTGTAATTTGATATCGTTTTTTGTTAATTAAATTTTGAATAAGGTTGACTGGATAACCATTACTTTTTGCAATGTCTAAAATTTTGTTCAGTTCTATGGCTTGATTGTTAGGAGGTAATGGAATTGAAAAAGCTCGGTGTATCATTGAATGGTAAGCAGCTAATTTATGCGACATTGGGTGATTGGAATTATATGGAATAGTGGAATTTACGTTGGTGGGTTTTGTATATATATATAAAGTTCAATTTTGTTATTATGGATCAAGGTCAGGTCTAAAAAGTTAATTTGATTATTTTGTTCACGTTCCAGTGTGAATTTAATTTTGGGGTGTATATTATCAATTAAGTTTAAAAAGCTGAAGGGGAAGAAAAGTTCAAAAGTCACAAACTACGTAATTATTTGCCAAGAACTGAATTTTGGAAACAGAATACTCCTGAACGGCACTTCCAATATACAGAACATGGGATAGAGAAAATCCATATATTTTACATAAACGCACACAATGGCCAGAAATATTGAATATTTGTGCGAGAATTTTAGGCAACTATACAAACAGAATTAATTTCTTTAATACCTTCGACTTTTCTCGTTATAAAAACTATTCGAAAATGTTAAGGAAGGTGTAAACTTAAAGCCTGCCAAAAATTATGCTGACATTCGCAAGAGAAAACCCATTAACAGGCATACGCATTTTAACATGTACATCCCTAATGGTGCATTTATAAAAAAAAACGCATATTATGCTTTTTAAATGCTGAGTTCTTCCAGAACAATCCTCCAGTGCGTGCGTTAATAGTTATTTACAAAATACCTATTATTATTATTATTGTAGTTTTAATAGACATATTGATATTTCTAACTATTGAAGTTTATAAGCAGCGCTAAAAAAAAGTATACCAAGCAGCGGATTAAATTGGCGCGAATTTGTTCCTGTTGTTGGTTAGGTGCACGCATTTTCAATACGAATTTCGCAGTATTTACGTCTTGATAAACATGTGGACCGATTATTCAAGTAAATGAATCTCTTGATGTAGTAAAGGTAGTACTAAATGAACAATTTCTATTTTAGCCACTGAAACCAATGCAACCGACACACCGTCCGGTGCAGCCAAAGACAAGGGGGTACTTTGATGGCAATTGTTTTTCGAACTTACCATTAATATTGATATGGTTTTAGATTCGCAGGCTGCAAAATGTTGTGCCGGTGTGCATAAGACAGCTTCGCGATAGCAAAGGCGAGGATTTCACCCTTTTCGGCATTAAGGGACAGATTGTGAGTACCTAATATGGATTAATACTAAGATTTTATGAATGAAAAATGTACTTATGCCAAGTTTACAAATCTAAAACCTGTTGTCATTAGTTTCAATGGCCCACATTCATACCTCCCAATTAGAGTTGCCTTTAACTAAATGATGAAAAACTGCAAGAATAATATGTTTCATTTATTTTGACAGGAAATTGAAAAAATAGAAAATAAATACAACGAAAATTGAAGAAATTTTGCATACATAAAACATATTCAAAATTTTGAATCGGCTGCATACATAGATTTTCTCATAATTCCTTCGATTTTCGTTCTATTTATTTCAAATGTATACTTCCCGCTCAAATAAATGACACTGTCATGTTATTCTCACATTAATCCATCATTTAATTAAAAGTGACTCTAAATTAGATGTGTTAATACAGGACCATATGTTTTACTTTACCATCATTCCACGTTAAAAATCAATCGCGTACTGTTTAATCAGCTGATGGTAGCTGCTATACTCATAAGGGAGACGAGTCACTTGGCGAGTGGTATAAGCCGAAGAATAGCTATTGAATTAAACAATGTAGTTCTACGAATGTTCAATTAAAAGATTTTTTTGTTAATTTATATATGTATATCGGTTTTTTTACGGTAACAGTACATTTTTAAATCTGGTGGGCTGTGAAATCACACCAGATTGGTGAATTACTTTATCAGCCTAATCACTAACAAAGCATTTTATCTGCCTAATAGTAGAGTGACACTTCAGCCTACCAGAAGCCACTAGAATCTTACATTATATACCAACCCGAGAAAATGTTTATTGTTTACTAAAAATCCTAAATAAAAGGATAAACAAAATCAAAGTAAATTTTTTCTGGTGGCAGTTTTTAGTGTTCACTTTTAAGTCACTCCCTTGGACGAGAAATGTTATATCTCTCACGATTTTGACGGCTGAGAAATCGACTTTCTCTCCCAAATCACTGTTTGTCTTAAATACATACAATTTTTTTTTCTCTTTATCAGCTTGCTTTAGTAGTCATTCTCCGGGATTTGGATGTTTCTTCTACTAAAGCCACATATAAGGTAGAAGATCATACTGGTACCATTACAGCAGTTCTTTGGCTGGATAATGACACAGTAAGTTATGTGCCTTTGAATCCTTCCCATATTTATACATCCTCAAAATCCTCTTTTAGTTCCTTTTCTATCAATATACTAACATAATGCCATAGATAATTCTTGCAGAAAAATTTACCTCTAGGAAAGAAACTGAAATTCCAAAATTAACCTGTCTACCATCTTTTAATCAATCATTTAATACGCAGAAAACAAAAATTAATGCTGAGCGGGAATACCAAAGGGCCTAGCGGAATAAGTATGCAAAATCTGCCCCTGCATGTATTAAGCTCTTATTATTGTCATAAGTTCACATCCGTGTGGTATGAATACTAAATTTTAACCTCGAAATTTAATTTTTATAGGATATATGGAGGGAGAGAAAAATATTTTTCTCAAAAACGCCTGAACCGATTTCAATGAAAAAAATATGTTATAACAATGAGACTATTTTCTAAACAAATTTTAAAAAATCCGACAAAAATTTTAGGTTTAATCTTTTTTTAATTCTTTGAAAAAAAAATTGAGGTAATGTTCTATAGTGACACCAACCATTTTTCACATATATATTCCTCAAAGTGTGTCTTTCAATGGTCTAGGAAACGTTGACTAGTAAAACAAGTCAATTGGTATTGAATGGAGTTATAGAGTGGGTCAAAAAAGTATTCAAAGTTGAAGAGGTGTATTTTTTGACAATTTGCCGGTAACTCAATTTTTGTTGAAGAAAACACTATAATCTCTGGGAATTTGAACACTCAAAATAAATTAAAACATCACCACCATATAGATGCGAAGTTATGACATTAATTAGAGCCTAATATGTGTGGGGGGCAGATTTTGCATACTTCCACGTTGGGCCCTTTCAATAGGCCTTTCAAAGGAAATTAAAGAACGATTTTTAATAGACAAATGGCTAAAAATAAAATTTCTTGTTTCATACGAACTTCAAAGTTAGCTCATGAACAGTTTTTTGTGTCATTTTGTAAAAGAGTAAATTAAAAAAAATGTTTTTGATATACCCTATCCACCGATAGATGAGACTTTTGACATCTTTAGTGACAAACACTGATAAGTACCAACACGGCTATGAAAAAAAATGTAATTTTGCAGTACGTTAGGTTGGTACCGGTATACTTCCAATGTATTTATACGCGAAGTCGCCAACAGACACATTATTGACGGTTTGTTATTGTTCTCGAGTTTGAACTATTTTTCGAATTTCCGCCATGGAGAACAATCTAAACGATGTGAGTGAAATTTTTGTAATAAATAAATTATAATTACAATTTTTACATTTTCGGGGAAAGTTTCGTAAGTACTACTTTTTGTGGCGAGATTTGTTTAGCAACCTAGTGGGATTTCTGTCACTTAAGTTGTCAAAAAAGTCTAATCTATGGGTAGATGTAGTATACTAAGTAACAAAAAAATGTAATCTCTTATTTCGTACTTCAAGGATATGGACAGTTATCATTATTCTCCTCAATCAACATACTTCAAAGTATCGAAGTTATTATTTGTAAAATGTAATAATTTAAAACTGATTGATTAAAAATGGTGCGTCCTTTTTCTCCACCAATTAATTTACAAATGCATCGAATCAATGTGCAATATTAATTTCAAGAACAATTCCGTTAATTTACCATCTGTGAAAGAAGGACAATACTGTAAAATTTATGGCACCCTGAGGATCACAGATGGGATCAAAACTATTTTTATCTTGAAAATGATGCCCATTGAGGATATGAATGAAGTCACAACTCACTTGTTGGAGGTTATACATGTCAGATATGCCTATGAAAAAATGTCGAAAGAATCGGTAAGTATTAAAATAACACTTAATATATGAGGCATTCCAAATAAAAAGGGTGAACTCAACAGATGGCGTTATCAATAACGGCAATCAAAGTTTTTGAGCAGTGGCTGAATTCAACAAAAATTTCATGATTTCTTTTATGATATTTTTTACTACTTTTTAAAAGTAATTAATGGCAATATACTACTTAAGTAATGGAGAGGGAGAAATAAGTATAAACAAACTAAGAATAATTTTATTTTTAAACTCGAAACAAAAAAATTGGAAAGGAAAGAAATATCAAAAATTCTGGTTCACCATTCAATCTGGATAACATGAGGAGCTCGATGAAGGTTAAGTAACCTGTATTTCCTGAAAGTACAGTGACCGCGGTAGAGGAATTTAATGTCCTTCAACTTTGAGGCAAGTACAAAGGTAGGCGAGTCATAGCACCTGGGTAGAGTTTGGTTGGCCCAGTTAAAAGTAGTATTGGGTGTAGTGGCTTTCCATTTTGGAAGTTTCACCTAAATCTTTATGCTGAATGTATAGATTTCTTGGTTGAAAACCCCTGTTTTGTTTTGCTTTTCCTTCAATAAACTTTGCACCAATGAGCTGTGTTTTGGTGATGAATTTTTGAAGGAAGGTGAAGTTGAGAATGAGGTTCTGATTTAGGGAATTCAGGACCAATTAAACTTGCTATTAGAAACATCAGGATGAAAGTATTTTATGACTGGATCTTGTCCTGGCTAGAATTCATCAAGCCATTCTTTGTAAAGATTGTATAGCACATTAATGTTTAAACCTACAGGTGGGTACTTACGATGGAAGTTTTTTTCACAACTAGTGGCTGGGCACACAGGGCATTGACATAATTTTTTCCTTAACCGTATTGTTCTGTTTCTGCAAATTCTTTTCTCCTTTATGTCATGCATGTTATAAAATGCTGTATGACAAACATTTATTATTTTCAATAAGTACAGTTATTCATTTACTGGGCAGTACTACTGGGACCCTCTCCCTATGGAGTTCGCCCTTCATATTCGCCCGCCTATCTAAAATTGCTTCAGGTTCAATCTGTATGGTCTAGGGGAAGAAAGGGCGAAGACGACATAAATACTGTATAACTATAGTTTGGTCGACGAATCGTTGCATGTATGCCATTACCGAAGGCGGAGTGTCCTCACTCATATTATTGCGTCTAATTAAACTTATCGTAGAACGAATAAATGCATTAAAATATTGCTGGAAGTAAGTTCCACTATACAGGGTCTTCATTTCAAAAGGAGCCACCCTGAATAACTTTGGATCTAAAGTAGTTACGGTTTCAAGAAAAAACACGTCAATTTTGTTTTTGAGGGGGAACTTAAAAAACACTGTTTTTATAATTTTATCTTTCACCCCCTCACCCCCAGCCACCCCATCTTTATAATTTCAAATGGCACCCCCTATTGTGCGATACCTCATTTTAAAGGGCATTAAAAATGCTATCCAGCAAATCAAAAATAATTGAAATCTGTTCATTTGTTTTAGAGAGAGAGAGGGTATTCATTTCAAAATAAACCACCCTGAATAACCCTGGTTCTGAAGTAGTCACGGTTACAGTAAAAAACAAGTCAATTTTGTTTTTGAGGTGGAACTTGAAAATACTGTTTTTAGAATTTTATCTTTCACCCCCTCACCCCCAGCCACCCCATCTTTATAATTTCAAATGGCACCCCCTATTGTGTGATACCTCATTTTAAAGGGCATAAAAAATGCTATCCAGCAAAACAAAAATAATTGAAATCGGTTCATTTGTTTTAGAGAGAGAGGGTATTCATTTCAAAATAAACCACCCTGAATAACCCTGGTTCTGAAGTAGTCATGGTTACAGAAAAAACATGTCAATTTTGTTTTTGAGGTGGAACTTGAAACCACTGTTTTTAGAATTTTATCTTTCACCCCCTCACCCCCAGCCACCCCATCTTTATAATTTCAAATGGCATCCCCTTTTGTGAGACACCTCATTTTAAAGGGCATACAAAATACTGTTCAGCAAATAAACATTAATTTAAATCAGTTCATTTGTTTCAGAGATATTCATATCAAAATATGCCACACCAAAGATTGTGTGGCTGGGGATGAAAGAAAAAATTATAGAAACAGTGTTTTTCAAGTTCCACCCTCTAAAATCAAATTGACGTATTTTTGCTTAAAACCGTAACTACTTCAGATCCAAAGTTATTCAGGGTGGCTTGTTTTGAAACAAATACCCTCTCTTTCTGAAACAAATGAACTGATTACAAATATTTTTTATTTGCTGGATGGATAATATTTTGTATTGCCTTTAAAATGAGGTATCGCACAATAGGGAGTGCCATTTGAAATTTGAAAGTCGGGATGGTTGGGGGTGAGGGGGTGAAAGATAGAATTCTAAGAACAGTGTTTTTTAAGTTCCCCCTCAAAAACAAAATTGACGTTTTTTTTTTGAAACCGTAACTACTTCACAACCAGAGTTATTCAGGGTGACGCATTTTGAATTGAATACCGTCTCTAAAACAAATGAACTGATTCTAATAATTTTTGCATTTCTGGATAGTATTTTTTAAGCTCTTTAAAATAAGGTATCGCACAATGGGGAATGCTATTTGAAATTATAAAGATGGGGTGGCTGAGGGTGAGTATTTTGAAATTAATACCCTCTCTCTCTAAAACAAATGAACTGATATCAATTATTTTTGCTTTGCTGGATAGTATTTTTTCTGCCCTTTAAAATGAGGTATCGCACAATAGGGGGTGCCATTTGAAATTATAAAGATGGGGTGGCTGGGGGTGAGGGGGTGAAAGATAAAATTCTAAAAACAGCGTTTTCAAGTTCCACCTCAAAAACAAAATTGACATATTTTTTCCTGTAACCGTGACTACTTCAGAACCAGGGTTATTCAGGGTGGTTTATTTTGAAATGAATACCCTCTCTCTCTAAAACAAATGAACCGATTTCAATTATTTTTGCTTTGCTGGATAGCATTTTTTATGCCCTTTAAAATGAGGTATCGCACAATAGGGGGTGCCATTTGAAATTATAAAGATGGGGTGGCTGGGGGTGACGGGGTGAAAGATAAAATTCTAAAAACAGTGTTTTTTAAGTTCCCCCTCGAAAACAAAATTGACGTGTTTTTTCTTAAAACCGTAACTACTTCAGATCCAAAGTTATTCAGGGTGGCTCCTTTTGAAATGAAGACCCTGTATATGATAAGCATGTAAAGATCCATTGATTAAACTACACATGATCAATTTTGTGTTCTTTGAGATTGAGGCAAAATAAAAAGTTTCGTCAGAAATTGAATTCACCCTTAGCATTTGGAACGCCTTTTATGACCCTGAGAAAGACCGATTTTACAACAAACACCTAACTAAGTCCAAATCTAACTTTTGATACTGTTGCACTTGTATCCCCTACTGCGACCTGTGTGTTCAAATTTCTACAAATTTATGCTTGTTATAATTATTTTATTTATTTATAGAAATGTTACTAAATTTCTATTATTCAGATTTTTTCTGATAATGCCCAAAATAAGCATTGTGGATGGTTTCCTTTAGTATACTTTGTATAAAATTGCATATTCCCACTCTTTTTTTCAACTTTTTGCTTCGTACCCGATGGTATATTAATTGTTGATGTTTTGCACTTTAGAACTCATCTGTAAATATAGCACAAAACAATCCAAGCGCTGAATTGGCAAATTCAATGAGTTTCATGTACGATAACTCTAGTACAAACGACAACAACTTTACACCCACCCAACAAAAGGTTTATGGCATTCTGAAACGAGACAATAACGACAATGGTTTGTCGAGAGATTTTATTAAATCTCACTTCCCTCCAGGACAACACAAAGATGTCAAGTAAGTGATAATCTTTTCTTTTTAATGTTTAAATACAAAATGCAAAATGCTTACTCAGGCATCAGTTGGTAAAACATTATTTATTTTATCCTATAATGTTAATATGCCAATAACTTCTTAGCAACGAGTAAAGTTAAGGTATCTTTAACAACACTAGTGTTGTTAAGAAATTCTTAACAACGCTAGTGTTGTTATATGTATCTTAACGCAACTCGTTGCTATGGAGATATTGGCAAACAAACATGATTTCGCTTTTTGACAGTTTTCATTAAACATTTTTTTAAATAAAAAAATAGAAATAGGGTAAAATAAACCTTGTAACGACACACGTAACGCTATATGCTTTTACATTAATCGAGAATTTAAAAGCAATTTCAAACTTCCCGCTCGTAATGTAAAAACCTTCATAACATTACTGGTATTGTAATAGTATATTACGTAACAAGAGTTGTAAATAGCAAATTACGCGCAAGTGAAAAAATTGCGTACGAGCCGCGTAGCGGCGAGTAACGCAATTTCACGAGCGCGTAATTGCTTTACAACTCGCGTTATGTAGTATACTTTATCTACGACCACTCTCACCTTAATTTATATAAGAGAATGTGCGGAATAGCGAAGTGACAGCTTCGGGGTGCGTGATGTGACGTTTAACAATCGCGGACTACTATATTTAATAAAAACGAACAAACGCGCAACTCTCAACCAATCAAAAGTTCGTAAACGAAACTCACTAGTACCTTTAATTTACAAGCGGGCTCTAACATACGTGGGTGTTTTGGTGTATTTACGCAGTACGCGCATTGTACGATAATGGGCATTTACAGTAGTGGTCGTAGATAAATTACTATAACAATATTGTGTATAAATTACTCACGATCAACTTCAGTAAAGCAAGCCATGATATTTGTTTATTAGGTTTGTTGCAGATTTTTTTTTTTTACTAAAATCAAAACAAAGTTTCTCAAATTTTTTTTTAATACATGAAACAGCATTCTCAACAATACTTGAGAATTAAGATTAATACGATTAGCAATAATAAAATGATACCTAATAAATAACAAAATACTTTGCAAACATCTTTCAGTTATCACAATCTTATTTATGTTCAAAAAATATTCAACGGAGAAATGACTATTATATCAAAAAATTTTGCTGACAACAGCGCATGACTAGCTTTAATAAATTATAACCTAAAAACGAAATGACTTGGTAACTAAATTCTGCGAACAAAAATATCATCCTAACTTGGCCTTACTAAAAATTGATCTTGAATGGATTATTTATCAACAATTTTTTCTGCAAAAAAACCACTTGTGGTGACGCACATTGTCGTAGACCAGGGGTGGCCAAACTTTTTATAACTACGGGCGACCTCTCTTTTAAATTATAGGCTGCGCTCTACCAAAATCATATGTGTTAAGTGATCATAAGAAAAGTAGTAAATTAAAGCCAAAAATAACTATTTTGAAAGGAGTGTACATATCAGAGAAGCAGGCGACTAGGAATATTTGGACTATCGACCGCTGTTGACACTTTGGCCACTCCTGTCATAGATTGACGACCTTGGTTATTTTGGATTTTATTGCGGATCTGTAATAAATAGCTTATTATGATTTATTAACGCTTTTAGAAAATGTTAACACATTTTTGAGTTATTGTGGTTTTGTAAGGACCTACAATATCTATTACGGATCGGCAATAAACTCCTAACTTCAATCGTAGGTCTTACCAACAATTCTTAATTGTATTGTGTATTATCATTAACATTTTTCAGCAATGCAATCGAGTACTTGTCATCCGAAGGTCACGTCTATACCACCATAGATGATGAGCACTTCAAAGCGACAGATTGAATGCACCAAATTTTTATGGTTATGTTCTCTGTTCTAGAATATTTAGGTTACGTTCTCTATTCTATAATATTTATTTATTTAATTTTCCAAATATAATATTTAAATTTTAAAATTAGTTTTTATATGTTCCCAAAAGTAATAGAACCATTGCGCACTCTTAGGTGCAGTTCGCAATACTTACTTCTTCGTTCAACCGAAGTTCAACCGCTGATTTCGCTGTTGATGCTGAATTGTGAACTCTTTGTTTTAACAGCCCGTTTGCATCTGATTTATTTACTACTTTTTGTTATAGGTGATGTAAGTGATGCACTTTAGTTGTAACATAAAACATGTGATTTGGATAAATGTACAAATAAAACTGTTTACAAATGTACAATATTAATAAAAAGAAGACTAAATGTAAAGGGAGTGTTGTTGGGGCATTGGCACTGGACAAGAAAGACTACTAGCCTGAAATTGCCACCCCACAAATCAACGATCTATAAAATAATATACTACCTGCGTTTCATAATAAGTGAGCCATTTGAGTTTTCTTTAAAACTTATTGATACTTAGTTATTTTTTTAATTTCTATTTTGATATTCTTAATATACACCAAATTCTTAATCACATGTGCCATGGACATCAAAATATTTGACAGTTTTGCTTTTTTCAAAAGCAACAATTAACATTTGATTTTTTAAGCGAAAGTCTTCTAACTCCGGAAGTTTCAAACGATGAGAAGACCAAATTTAATCAACCAAAAACGAACGGCTATTATTCAGTTTTTACTGAAACATCAGAAAAATGGACGGCTGAAAAAGGGAGCTGTGATTTTGGCAATTGAAAAATTCGGAACATCAAGAGCTTCTATAAAAAGAATATGGAAACAAGGTGATTCTGTTTGTGGTTTGGAAAATACGCCTATGAATGTTGATTCTAAAAAGAAAGGAATGTCGGGTTGGAAAAAAATTGACAGAACAGAAAAAATTGCCAACATTAGTTGATCACAAAAGAAGAGGGACATTGCGATCGTTATCAGTTGCAGATTCGGTAATAGCTCAATCATTATGGAAAAAATATAAAACGGTAATGGCTCACATATTATGGAAAAAATAAAAATTGATAATGGCTCACTTATTATGGAACAGAGGTATACCCTATGCGAGAAATAGGAAGAGCTATGGAATGCGCGTGGAATGTGCCGATGGTCGTTACCAGTGGCGCAGCATAAATTCAGTAATATTATCGTTTTAATTATTAATAAAATCTCTTTAAGTATTTTTTTGAATATCATAATATATAATTAAACTTAAAACATATTTAAATATGTTTATGGTTTAAATTATTTGTAAATAATGGGCATAAACGACAAACTTTATAATTCCCGTTTCGAAAGACGTCTTCGTTCATGGAAAAGCGGAGCGATAACTTTTGGTTGAGTGGTACAGCGGTCGGGCCATGTGTTCAGCGAGATATGAACGAACTATCACAAAAAATATATTGGTCGACAGCTTATACCCTCGAACACACGGTAAACAGAGCGGCCCATTGAAAATGACATCCCAAAAAAAAAATTATTTTCTATTTCATCGCTGCGCTCACCATTTTAAAGGCGCATACTTTTTACATTCTTTAAATTCCATAGCTCTCTGTATATAACCAATCGACTATAGTATAAAATATAGCTTCATCATGCGATGCATTTAAAAAGGTGAAAACTTGCTTACGTCTCGTTTCATTGCAAAAATGAAAAAGATATTTGGGGTCTACCAGAATTCAATTACACCCGGTATATTGTATATTTACTAAACTGGATAAATTAAATTATTATTATACTTTTATAATTGTGAACCAAAAATGACAAATATTTTATTTAAAATCAAGGATCTAATGAAAAACATGGATTAACAAAAAAATATTAATTTCTTCGTTATCTTCAACATTTGTTAAAACGTTCTTGTGAAATTTTTGATACTCAACAAAATATTAACTAGAATGAAAAAGGTATAAGTAACAACCAGACTTTTTAAAATAACGCCAAATGTTTTTCAATTTTTGGGATCGTTATGTTTTGCAGTAATCGGGATCGTTAAATAAGGCTCAAGTTTAAAGATTGACTTCAAAACCTGAATTAGTTTTTTTTTTACAAAGATATAGCGCCCACGATACCCAGACAGGCAGATGCACGGATACACAGTTACTCAGATAGTTTTCCAAAATGGTCAGAATTGTGTCGACCTCAAAATCGATATAGATATTTATGCTTTTTATTGACGAAAAATATTTATGCTGAACGGCACTTCCAATATACAGAATATAGTGTGGGACAGAGAAAATCCATATATTTTACATAAACTCGCATCGGTTAACTATTGAAAATGAACACATCATGTTCGAAATGTACATTTAGTGTTATAAATAAACGAGTGAAGTAAGGAATACAACTGTGTTTAATTATTTAATTACGCAACTTCACATAACTCACAAATACATAATAACTCATATAGAATGGCCAGAAACATTAAATATTTGAGCGAGAATTTTAGGCAACTATACATACATACAGAATTAATTTCTTTAATACTTTCGACTTTTCTCGTTATAAAAACCATTCGAAGTTGGTGCATTTATAAAAAAACGCTGACACTACATTTTTTAAATGCTGGTATCTTTCAGAACAACCCTCCGGTGCGTGCATTAGTAGTTATTTACACTGTACATATTATTATTATTATTATTGTACTTTCAATAGACATTCTGATATTTATAAGCAATGAAGTTTATAAGCAACGCTAAAAAATTGAAAAAACACAACAAACAACGGATTAAATTGGCGCGTATTTGCTCCTGTTGTTGGTTAGGTGCACGCATTGTCAACACGAATTTCATAGTATTTACGTCCTGATTGAACATGTGGACCGATAATTCGAGTAAATGAATATCTTGACGATGTAGTAAAGGTATTACTAAATTAACAATTTCTGTTTTAGCCACTGAAAACGGTGGTTTCTTCAATAGGACCAATGCAACCGACACACCATCCGGTGGAACCAAGGACAAGGGGGTACTTTGGTGGCAATTGTTTTTCGAACTTGCCATTAATATTGGTTTGGTTTTAGATTCGCAGGCTGCAAAATGTTGTGCCGGTGTGCATAAGACAGCTTCGCGATAGCAAAGGCGAGGATTTCACCCTTTTTGGCATTAAGGCACAGATTGTGAGTACAGGCCGGCAAACATAACTTGCCGTTGCGCAGTGGCAAAATTAGGGGCGGTACCTTCGAAGGGCGCTCTCGGTACATTCATTTTCAATGTGGAGGAGAGCGCCCGATTGAATTTTAAATGAATAGCGCACGCGAAGAATATGTGCTTGTTTATTACAGAGACTGTACTCGGCCGGCAGTAGAGAGAGAGCTTTCACTTCTTCTCTGCGCGTCTGGCCAACTTACATTTGCCATCCTGTACCTAATACGGATTAATACTAAGATTTTATGAATGAAAAAACTTATGCTCGTGCCAAGTTTACAAAACTAAAACCTATTGTCATTAGTTTCATTGGCCCACATTCATACCTCGCATTTATGCTGGGTTTTCATTAGTCGAGTAACTGGCATGCTTTTTAGCCTGGTTAACTAGACTCGACTTAGTTTGGTAGAGTACCCGTTTTCACTTAAATTGAAAATAGTATGGTACAGACGGTCGAGTAGACAGTGAAATACTTAAAACATCGAAAATTAACGCTGGCCATCGTCATTTAGCCTCATGAAATTTTATCACGTAATCTAAATATTAATATGTATTTCAAAAATGTGTCGTGAGTCTTTCTTGCGAGCTTATACTATTTATTTATCTGGAATGCTTAATTACTAAATTAGTTCGTTCGTGGGACCGTAAGAAATAAATGTAGAGTCACTGTTTCACACACACACAAAAAGGGATTTATTGTCGGGACACAACAACTGTTGTGTAGTGATGGTAAACTGGAGTGAAATGTAGTGGTGGGGGAGGGCAAGTGGTCGAGTAACTTGACCACGGTGCTATCCCATTCGACTTGGCCATAATCTGGAAGTTTATTCTACCACTTACGTTTTCATTAGGCAAGTTCACAGGACTGTTAGAACTCAATCAGTATACTTGAACACTCACTCGACTAATGAAAACCCGGCATAAGAGTCGCTTTTAACTAAATGATGAAAAACTGCTAGAATAATATGACGTTTCATTTATTTGGATTGGAAATTGAAAATAAATACAATGAAAATTGAAGAAATTTTGTGAAAATTCGGTCCGATTTTGTTTCTGGTCTTCATTAATGATATTTGTGATATATTTAAGAACTGTAGTTATTTATCATATGCAGACGATTTGAAATTTTTTAGAGTAATAAATAATCTGGCAGATTGCGCCATGATTCAAGAAGATCTTGATAGACTAACATACTGGTGTAACCGATATAATCTCCATTTAAACACGGATAAGTGTGTCTCAATAACGTTTTGCAGGGGACGAAACCTGATTGGGTTTATTTATAGACTTAACAATAATGAATTACGCTGTGTGCCAGAAATGAAAGATCTTGGTGTGATATTTGATTCTAAATTAACTTTTCGGACCCACATAATATCCAAGTGTAATAAAGCCAGAAGTTTATGGGGATTTATCTGGCAAACGTGTAAGAATCTTAATATTCAATGTTTGAAAATTCTATATTGTTCGCTTGTACGATCTCATTTAGAATATGCTACTGTTATTTGGAATCCGTATTTATTGAGGGATATTACTTTGATCGAGTGCGTCCAAAAAAGGTTTTTAAGATGCATTGAATTTAAAGTTGGCCGGCAGCATGTATATGGATCTTACAACTACATCATGTCTCGATTAAATCTCCTTTCATTAGATATGAGAAGAAAGATGAGCGATTTATGTTTTTTGCACGCTATCATTAATGGTCGGGTTTCGTCTGCAGATATACTAGGGTACATAAATTTTCATATAAATGTTAATAATCGCCGCACTAGAAATTTACCTATTTTTCGAATCACGACTCATACTTCAAATTTTGCGTATCACCATAGCATTGAACGTATATTAAGATCAGCAAATTATTTTAATCAATTTAATTGGTTTCAGTTATTTAATTCTTCTTATTCCCACTTTAAATTTCAATTAAGCATTCATATAAATTAATCCATTCATTGTTATTATCTCTTTATTTACCAAATTAATTCCATGTACATTGTTTTAATTTTTAAGTGGTTAACTTGTAATGTTACTTTATCAACTATTATGTATTAGTTCTTAAGCTATTTACACATGTAAAATTATGTATTATAAAGGGGTCTCCCGTTAATAAACAATAATAATAATAATAATAAAATGCGAACATACAACACATTCAAAATTTTGAATAGGCTGCATACATAGATTTTCTCATAATTCCTACGATTTTCGTTCTATTTATTTCGAATGTTTACTTCCCGCTCAAATAAATGACACGTCATATTATTATCTATCATTTCGTTTAAAACGACTCTAAATGAGATGTATTAATACGGGCCCATATGTTTTAAAAGTCATTCCACGTTAAAAATCAATCGAGTACTGTTTAATCAG
This sequence comes from Ocypus olens, assembly GCA_910593695.2. Lineage (NCBI taxonomy): Eukaryota > Metazoa > Arthropoda > Insecta > Coleoptera > Staphylinidae > Ocypus > Ocypus olens. Next base: position 11,997,948 of record OU343053.1, on the reverse strand, counting down.
CTGATAATAGCTGCTATACTCATAAGGGAGACGAGTCGCTTGGCGAGTGGTATAAGCCGAAGAATAGCTATTGAATTAAATTTTATAGTTCTACGAATGTACGATATATGTATATCGCTTTTTTTCGGTAACAGTGAATTTTTAAATCTGGTGGGCTGTGAAATCATACATGATTGGCGAATTACTTGATTAGCCTAATCACTAACAAAGCATTTTATCTGCCTAATAGTAAGAGTGACACTTCAGTCTACCAGAAGCCACTAAAATCTTACATTACATTAATTTTTATTGTTTACTAAAAATCCTAAATAAAAGGATAAACATAAACAAAATCAAACTAAATTTGTTCCTGGTGGCAGTTTTAGTGTTCACTTTTAAGTCACTCCCTTGAACAAAAAATGTTATATCCCTCACAATTTTGACAACTGAGAAATCGACTTTATCTCCCAAATCACTATTTGTCTTAAATATACCGGATGGACCATTTAATATGTTTTCAGGAAATATCTTCGAAACAAGAAATTTAAAAAAAAAATGACCCAAACAAAAAATGATTGTTTTGAAGGGGGCCATAATAACATAATTTTGTTTTTTTCATAGATGGCGCTGTTGTCGCTAAATCGAGGTCAACTTAGTTTTTTTAAATGGAAACCCGTACTTTTTATAACAGAATCAGAGTCCTTGTTAAAAAATGAGAAGAATTCACTCAGCTAACTTTTTAGTCAGAGTGATAGATGGCGCTGTAATCGCGAAAAGAAGTTGTTGCATTTGGACGCTTGCGTATTCGAACTTCGCGCGCGTGTGTGTGTGTGTGCGCACCCGCGAACATGCCCGTCTAAAATCACCAATAATGTTCGTTACATTATTTTGTTATTATTTTTGTAAAGGATATGAATGTGACGTAAACTTAACTAGTATTTTATTCAAGAGTGTAATTGTATGATCGACCGACTTGGAAATGCAAAATAAATAATTTTGATCCATTTCCAAGTTGATATTTCAAAATTTATAATAATTTCAAATTAAACAAATAACTTAAATTTTGCTTTTTATATTCTGGGCTCAGCGTGAGCGCTGCTGACAGCTTTGACAGCCCCATGTCGCTCTGCAGGTTGATGTTGTCGATGTCCGGCTGGAGCGTAATTTGTAGGAAGCTGAAAAGAAATGGCAGGTTAGAAGAAGTCGATTGGGTCGAAGTGTGTGTAGACGCGCACTTGTGTTTAACTTACTTGAAATCATCTCTAGAGCAGGTGCTCAAAATGATGGCCGTTCATCTCGAGACATTTTGCGATCCTTGTTTGAAACGATCTCTGAACTTCTCGTAGGGTGTCTCTGTTGATGTTCGCACAAGCATTGTGAATACGCTCCTTCATGTTATCAGGCGTCGACGGTATGTCGGCATAGCATTTGTCCTTCAGCAATCCCCACAGGAAAAAGTCCGGCGCTGTCAAGTCCGGCGAACGTGCCGGCCAAGGCACCGGACCTCCACGACCAATCCACTTGTTCGGAAATTGGCGGTTCAAAATATCTCGGACGATACGGGCAAAATGTGCAGGGCAACCATCGTGCTGATACCACAGTCTCAATCGGGTCAGCAGAGGGACGTCTTCGAGTAAAGCAGGAAGATGAGCCGTCAGAATTTCACCGTATTTTTCAGCATTCAGATTTCCGTCGATGAAGTACGGGCCAATGACGTGATCTCCCAGAACTCGGCACCAAACGTTGACGCTCCATGGTCGTTGATGGTCCACTTGTCGGATCCAATATGGATTCTCCTCCGCCCAATAATGCATGTTATGCCGGTTGATTTGGCCACGATTCGTGAAACTTGCTTCATCCGAGAATAGAACCATGGAAACGAAGTTCCGGTTGTTGCGTATTTGCTGCTGAGCCCAATTACAGAACTGCACTCGATGTTGGAAGTCGTCGCTATGAAGTTCTTGATGCAACGATACGTGGTAAGGATGAAATTTATGCCGATGAAGAACTCGCAGAACACTCGTTTTGGAGATGCCTGAACTCCGCGCCAGTTGACGAGAACTTATGTTGGGTTTGACTGCAACTGCAGCTAAAATATCAACTTCGGCATTCTCCTGGGTTACGGTGCGTCTTCGATGTCTGGTTCGTTTTAGGCTGCCAGTGTCCACAAATGAGTTCACGATCCGAAGAAAAGTCATGTGACTCGGATGATCTCGATCAGGATACCTCTCCGCGTACAAGCCACACGCATCAAGTGCATTGCGTCTAGCTTCACCATACACGAAAATCATGTCGACCTTTTCCGCGATAGTATACCGCACCATTGTAACGTTTTCGCCATCAATGCAGAAGACCGACTGATTACCAAACTAAATTTTCTTTTGTTCAGTCAAAGAAAGCATCAAAATCCAGCTATTTCCAGCTATTTTTCAATTTAAAATTGTAATTCATGGAAATACGGCCGACGTCATGTTTTGACACACACACACACCACACACACACACACACACACACACACACATGCGCGCGAAGTTCGAATACGCAAGCGTCCAAATGCAACAACTTCTTTTCGTGATTACAGCGCCATCTATCACTCTGACGAAAAAGTTAGCTGAGTGAATTCTTCTCATTTTTTAACAAGGACTCTGATTCTTTAATAAAAAGTAGGGGTTTCCATTTAAAAAAACTAAGTTGACCTCGATTTAGCAACAACAGCGCCATCTATGAAAAAAACAAAATTATGGTATTATGGCCCCCTTCAATACAATCATTTTTTGTTTGGGTCATTTTTTTCTAAAGTTTCTTGTTTCGAAGATATTTCCTGAAAACACATTAAATGGTCCACCCGGTATACAATTTTTTTTTCTTTATCACCTTTCTTTAGTAGTCATTCTCCGGGATTTGGATGTTTCTTCTACTAAAGCCACATATAAGGTAGAAGATCATACTGGTACCATTACAGCAGTTCTTTGGCTGGATAATGACACAGTAAGTTATGTGCCTTCGAATCCTTGCAAAATTTATACATCCTCAAAATCCTCTTTTAGTTCTATCAATATACTAACATAATTGCCATAGATAATTCATGCAGAAAAATTTACCTCTAGGAAAGAAACTGTAGGAACTATTTATCCATTTTATGAAATTCCAAAATTAACCTGTCTACCATCTTTTAATCAATCATTTAATATGCAGAAAACAAAAATGAATGCTGCGTGGGAATACCAAAGGGCCCAGCGGAATAAGTATGCGAAATCAGCCCCCGCACATATTAAGCTCTAATTAATGCTATAAGTTCGCATCCATGTGATATGAAACACTACTAAATTTTAACCTCGAAATTTAATATTTATGGGATACATATACAGGGTGTTTCAGAGCTCTGGGATCGGTCAATGTAGTAATTATTGTCACCTGTTTTTTATTTAAAAAGATTGGTACTTAGATTTTAGAACTAATAATAAAAACATTCAAATCACCAACGAATTTTGAAATATTAGAGTAACCATTAACTTCAGATATACGAAACCTTATATGAAACGAAAGCTTACTTAATGAACTTTCAAATTATGAAATAATATACAGGGTGTGCCATTTGAAAAAAAAGAGAAATTGTGCTGTTTGCGAATGGCTATCACCCTGTATAATACGCTATGTATTATACAGGTTGTATGAGTTATGTTTTGGTTGGTAATTTTGAAGACTATAGTTCAACTAAACTAAACCACTAAATTAGAATGAATTATCTTTATTAGTTTCAGGGGAGCACTTTAACAATTTTGTTCAATTTTTTGTATAAACAACTGAATAACACAAAAACGGCCCGGTTCCAACCCCCACAACCTAGGTCATTTTAATCTCCAAGTAACGAGGAATCCAAAAATGCTAAAATATACAGGGTGTTCCATTAAAAAAAAACATAAGTTTGGTCTGTAACTTTGTTATGAGACACCCTATATAAATGTAAATATTTTTAGGGCATGCAGCTCACTATTCTGTACAACTTTTGTATAAAACATTTTTCAAAATTTTGACAAATTGGATCCCAGAGCTCTGAAACACCCTGTATGGAGGGGGAAAGGAAAATAAAAAAAAATTCAAAAATGCCTGAACCGCTATCAATGAAAAAAATATGTGTTTAACTATCGATGAGACTATTTCCCAGAATAATTTTTAAAAAATTGACAAAAACTTCAAGTGAAAATTTTGTTTTGAATTTTTCGAATTTTTTTTTAGGTTAGTGACACCAACCATTTTTCACATATATTGGGTGTTTCAGACCATCCTTACTCCCTAAATATCTCGTGAAATACAAATGGGATTGACATAAAACGTATGTCCAAAACATTTTTTTGAGTTCTATTAAGTGTGAAATGTAAATTGGCCCCCTCCGCCCTGGGGCGGGGAAGAGGGTGACTTTGAAATCTTAAATAGGAACCCTTATTTTTTATTGCAGATTTGTATTCTAGGCTAAAAAATATTAGTTAACTTGAGACAACCTCATTTATTGCATTATTATTTGATAAAAGTAATAAAGACGAAAAATAGCCTGAATATATGAATATTCAGCCTGTTCGTCACCTTGCAATACTAATGCCCACTTGCACCGCAGAACTTAATCATGATTTACTTTAATCAAAGTATTTCTGTTGCACCGTCGGCTGATTAAGTATCTATCGACCACGGAGTATTATAGAGAGCACACATTTTTCTAGGGATTTTAAGTTGTTTTTAGGTTGTTTTACGTCGTTCTATTGTGCAAGTGGGCATAAGTCTTACCAAGACTACAAACAAATAACTTATTGAAACAACTATTTCCCTGGCTAGTGCCACACTGGATATTGAATGATACAAAAGTTATTTTTTTGTAGTCTTATGCCCACTTGCACCGCAGCTACTTAATCATGATTAAAAAGTTAATCAATGGTTAGAGGAGAATTGGCTTGCACCGCAACTTAATCATGATTAAACGTCAAATATTTAACCAGCCGATTTTGGCCGATTATCTCAAAAACTAATAACTTCACGACGAATATAGTCGTGAAGTTATTTACATTTGGCAGACGATTTAAAAATTAATAACCTTTGTTTTGTCTTTGTTATTAAAAACGATGGATTTGGAAATATTTGAGCAGATTGATGAAATCGATGGCTTGGAGGTTAATGATTTTATTAATTTTGGTTTGTTTACCTCGTCCAATAAATGTAAGGTTAAATTCTGTCGATGTATTTGATGATAATTTCCATCGTCAATTCAGATAAACGAGAGTGCATCGTGTATTTATTAAATTTAATTGAAGGCGACAATGAATTTATGGTTAATCGGTAATATTTATTTACAATTTCTTGGTATGTTATTAAAAATGTGATACTATCGAATCATATACTTCGTTGCAGTACATATCTTAAATTAACAAATGAAGATGGTCAAAAGCCGCTAATGCACAAATACAATTACTTTGCTCACAGGTTCATGTAATAAGAAATAATAATAATAGTATACGTAAGTTAGCATTTAGTATTCATATTTACCGCGTATTTGTTTCCTCTGTTCTCAATAGAACGACTTAAAACAACCAAAAAAGAACTTAAAATCCCTAGAAAAACGTGTGCTCGCTATAATAATACTCTGTGGTCGATAGATGCTTAATCAGCCGACGGTGCAACAGAAATACTCTGATTAAAGTTAATCATGATTAAAATTTAATCATGATTAAGTTCTGCGGTGCAAGTGGGCATTAGTAAAACTTAATGTTGCAGAGTCACGAACAGGCTGAATATTCTTATATTCAGGTTATTTTTAGTCTTTATTACTTTTAAAAAATATTAGGTTTTTATCCAAATTTTTTTTCCGATGTGTAATAGATGCCACTATATTTAGCAAAAACATTTATTGAATTAAATTTATTTGTCGCTTCAAATGACCAATTATGACATTTTTTTAGTAGTCATCTTTTAAATAATTTGTAATTTTATGCCATCAATAAGTTTTTATGTACGATATCTGGGATAAAGGTAAGTATTTATTTAAAAGTAAGTTTTATAGATTTTGATCTCATTGCGTCAAACATTTCTAAATTTAAAAAGCATCTATTACGCATTAACCTTCAAAGTGTCTTAGGGTTTATTGGTTCTAATGTGCTCTACCAACTCGTAGCATTTTTGCATCATTTTTTTAACTTGGTTGATGGTTATCTGTATTGAGTATATTTGTTTTGCTGTTTTTTTAATTTATTTATTTATTAATTTACGGTATACACCTTTTACATAAGACAATCATAAAAATCAATTAAATTAAATACAAAAAGAAAACACATAAATACCATACCCTCTTTGGCACGAAGAATGGCAGTTGGGCTAATAGAAATGGAGAGTTCAGACTTCCGTTAATTATTTTATATAAAATACATAAATCCGATATTATTCGACGATCTGAAATCATGTTCAGCTCTTTCATGATATTTTCATATTTCCCAGTAATGTGTTGGGTCCCTTTGATGTATTCCATGCAACGTAGAAATTTTTTGCACCATTTCAATTCTGTTAATGTTGGCTGATGAAGATAGTGTCCAAATTGCTGACCCAAATTCCAATTGACATCGGACTAGTGCGCAGTACAAAGTTTTAATGCAATCCGGGTTCAGGTTTTTGCCAATTTGCCACACAAAACCCCATGTTCTTAATGCCTTGGAAGTGATACTGTTGATGTGGGAGTTGAAAGAAAGTTTTGAGTCAAAGGTCATACCCAAATCCTTAATCTCGTTGACCTGCTCCAGGCTCGTAGAATCAATGATGTATGTATAATTAACAATATTTTTACACCTGGTTGTCATCATGATATTCAAGCACTTCTTGATATTTAAAAATTGTCTATTTCTAGAACACCAAGCACTGAGGCGATCTAAATATTCTTGCATTTTATAGCAGTTATACAAATTATACACTACTCCTTGTGGCACACCGGACGTTACATTTATTGAATTTGATACAAAGTTCTTTATTTCAACATACTGCGTACGATTTTAATGAAAAGATGATAGCCAATTAACCGAATTACTATTAAAACCCCACATTCTTAATTTATCCAATAAGAGATGGCAATCAATTCTGTCAAATGCCTTGGAAAAATCAGTGTAAATCATGTCTACCTGACTCCGTGATTCCAAGGCATTTGACAGAAACTGTTGTGAAATTTGTGTGTACATACGTACGTTTTAAATTTAAGGTAGTTTTAGATTATATTTAAGTTTATACTATGTTTACAAATTGGAGATGTTCTGTTTTTCTGAAATATTCTTTGTAAAAAGAAAATTCGTAGAAACAAATAGAAATGAATTTGATTATCAAGTTCCATTTCGTTCTTTCCTATTTTATTGTACTGATGTATGAATGTTTGTAACAAAAAACTGGTTTTTGTTTAATTAAAAAAAAAAAAAATTGCCAGTCGAAAAAAAAATTCGGATAAAAACCTAATATTTTTAACGTAGAACCCAAATATGCAATAAAAAATAGGGGTTCCTATTTAAGATTTCAAAGTTGCCCCTTTCCTGTCCAGGGGGTGTGGGCTGGTTCACAATTCATACCGCATGATGGAACTCAAAACAAAATTTAGATGTGTTTTTTATGTCAATCCGATTTGTATTTCTCAAGATATTTAGGGTGTACTTGTAGTCTGAAATACCCGGTATATTACTCAAAGTTTGTCTGTCATCATATATTTTTTCCAATTTTTTTGGAATGCTGAACCATTGTGAAAAAAAATAAATATCGTGTACATGATACTACATTGTGTTATGGCGTAAAGCTTTAACGTTTATCCTTAAACACAAACCGGTTGCATTTTCTATGGCAATATTGTCTGAATAGCGAATGTTTAACAACAAGCTTTGGGTAGGAGGTGATATTTTAATTTAGTTTGAGTGTTCAAATTCCTAGAGATTATAGTGTTTTTTTCAACAAAAATTGAGTTACCGGCAAATTGGCAAAAAAATACACCTCTCTCAACTTTGAATACTTTTTTGACCCACTATAACTCCATTACTTGTTTTACTAGTCAACATTTCCTAGACCATTGAAAGACACACTTTGAGGAATATATATGTGAAAAATGATTGGTGTCACTATAGAACATAACCTCCATTTTTTTTTCAAAGAATTAAAAAAAGAATTCACCTAAAATTTTTGTCAGAATTTTTTTTTATTTGTTTAGAAGATTGTCGCATTGTTATAACATATATTTTTTTCATTGAAATCGGTTCAGGCTTTTTTGAGAAAAATATTTTTAAAATTTTTTTCTCCCCCTCCATATCACCCATAAAAATTAAATTTCGTGGTTAAAATTTGGTAGAGTCTCATACCAAATAGATGCGAACTTATGACATTAATTAGAGCCTAATATGTGTGTAGGGCAGATTTTGCATACTTCCCCGTTGGGCCCTTTCAATAGGCCTTTCAAAGGAAATTACAGAACGATTTTTAATAGACAAATGGCTAAAAATAAAATTTCTTGTTTCATACGAACTTTAAATGTTAGCTCATGAACAGTTTTTTGTATCATTTTGTAAAAGGGTAAATTAAAAAAAAAGTTTTTGATATACCCTATCCACCGATAGATTAAACTTTTTTGACATCTTTAGTGACAAACATTGAAAAGTACCAACAGGGCTATGAAAAAAAATGTAATTTTGCAGTACGTTAGGTTGGTACCGCTATACTTCCAGTATTCATATGCGAAGTCGCCAACAGACACATTATTGACAGTTTGTTATTGTTATTGTTCTCGAGTTTTAACTATTTTTCGAATTTCCGCCATGGAGAACAATTTAAACGATGTGAGTGAGATTTTTGTAGTAAATTACCAATCACAATTTTTACATTTCCGGTAAAGTTTCGTAAGTACTACTTTTTGTGGCGAGATTTGTTCAGCAACCTAGTGGGATTTCTGTCACTTAAGTTGTCAAAAAAGTCTAATCTATGGGTAGATGTGGTATGTGGTATAGTAAGTAACAAAAAAATGTAATCTCTTATTTCTTATACCCACTTCAAGGATAGGGACAGTTATCATTATTCTCCTCAATCAACATACTTCAAAGTATCAAAGTTATTATTTTCAAAATGTAATAATTTAAAACTGATTGATTAAAAATGGTGCGTCCTTTTTCTCCACCAATTAATTTACAAATGCATCGAATCAATGTGCAATATTAATTTCAAGAACAATTCCGTTAATTTACCATCTGTGAAAGAAGGACAATACTGTAAAATTTATGGCACCCTGAGGATCACAGATGGGATCAAAACTATTTTTATCTTGAAAATGATGCCCATTGAGGATATGAATGAAGTCACAACTCACTTGTTGGAGGTTATACACGTCAGATATGCCTATGAAAAAATGTCGAAAGAATCGGTAAGTATTCAAATAACATTTGATTATGAGGCGTTCCAAATAAAAAGGGTGAACTCAACAGATGAACTCAATAATGGCAATCAAAGTTTTTGAATAGTGGCTGAATTCAACAAAAATTTCATGATTTCTTTTATGATATTTTTTACTACTTTTTAAAAGTAATTAATGGCAATATACTACTTAAGTAATGGAGAGGGAGAAATAAGTATAAACAAACTAAGAATAATTTTATTTTTAAACTCAAAACAAAAAAATTGGAAACGAAAGAAATATCAAAAATTCTGGTTCACCATTCAATCTGGATAACATGAGGAGCTCGATGAAGGTTAAGTAACCTGTATTTCCTAAAAGTACAGTGACCACGGTAGAGGAATTTAATGTCCTTCAACTTTGAAGCAAGTACAGAGGTAGGCGAGTCATAGCGCCTGGGTAGAGTTTGGTTGGCCCAGTTAAAAGTAGCTTTATTGGGTGCAGTGGATTTCCATTTTGGAAGTTTCACCTAAATCTTTATGCTGAATGTATAGATTTCTTGTTTGAAAACCCCCGTTTTATTCTGCTTTTCCTTCAATAAACTTTGCACCAATGAGCTGTGTTTTTGCGATGAATTTTTGAAGGAAGGTGAAGTTGGGAATGAGGTTCTTATTTAGGAAATTCAGGACCAATATTAAACTTGCTGTTAGAAACATCAGGATGAAAGTATTTTATGACTGGATCTTGTTCCGGCTAGAATTCATCAAGCCATTCTTTGCAAAGATTGTATAGCAAATTAATGTTAAACCTACAGGTGGGTACTTACGATGGGAGTTTTTTGTACGACTAGTGGCAGGGCATTGACATAATTTGTTCCTTAACTGTATTGTTCTGTTTCTGCAAATTATTTTCTCCTTTATGTCATGCATGTTATAAAATGCTGTATGACAAAAGTTTTATTTATTATTTTCAACAAGTACAGGTATTAATATACTGGACAGTACTACTGGGACCCTCTCCCTATGAAGTTCGCCCTTCATATTCGCCCACCTATCTAAAATTGCTTCAGGTTCAATCTGTATTTTCTAGGGGAAGAATGGGTGAAGAAAACATAAATAGTGTGTGACTGTAGTTTGGTCGATGGATCGTTGCATGTACGTCATTACTGAAGGTGGAGTGTCCTCGCTCATATTATTGCGTCTAATTAAACTTATCGTAGAACGAATAAATGCATTAAAATATTGCTGGAAGTAAGTTCCACTATATATAATGAGCATGCAAAGATCCATTGATCAAACTATACATGATCAATTTTGTGTTCTTTGAAAATGAGGCAAAAGAAAAAGTTTCGTCAGAAATTGAATTCACCGTCAGCATTCGGAACGCCTTTTATAACCCTGAGAAAGACCAATTTTACAACAAACACCTAACTAAGTCCTAATCTAACTTTTGATACTGTTGCAGTTGTATCCCCTACTGCGACCTGTGTTTTCAAATTTCTACAAATTAATGCTTGTTATAATTATTTTATTTATTTATAAAAATGTTACTAAATTTCTATTGTTATTCAGATTTTTTCTGATAATGCCCAAAATAAGCATTGTGGATGGTTTCCTTTGGTACACTTTGTATAAAATTGCATATTCCCACTGATTTTTAAACTTTTTCCTTCGTACCCGATGGTATATTAATTGTTGATGTTTTGCACTTTAGAACTCATCTGTAAATATAGCACAAAACAATCCAAGCGCTGAATTGGCAAATTCAATGAGTTTCATGTACGATAACTCTAGTACAAACGACAACAACTTTACACCCATCCAACAAAAGGTTTATGGCGTTCTGAAACGAGACAATAACGACAATGGTTTGTCGAGAGATTTTATTAAATCTCACTTCCCTCCAGGACAACACAAAGATGTCAAGTAAGTGATAATCTTTTTTCTATAAAATGTTTAAATACAAAATGCAAAATGCTTACTCAGGCATCAGTTGGTAAAACCTTATTTATTTTATCCTATAATGTTAATATGCCAATAACTTCTTAGCAACGAGTAAAGTTAAGGTACCTTTAACAACACTGGTGTTGTTAAGAAATTCTTGACATCACTAGTGTTGTTATATGTATCTTAACGCAACTCATTGCTATGCAAGCAAACATGATTTCTCTTTTTGACGGTTTTCATTAAACAATTTTTTAAATAAAAAAAATATAAATAGGATAAAATAAACCGTGTAACGACACACGTCACGTTATTTGCTTTTACATTACTCGATAATTTAAAAGCAATTTCAAACTTGCCTCTCGTAATGTAAAAACCTTTATAACATTACTGGTATCGTAAATTACTATAACAATATTGTGTATAAATTACTCACGATCAACTTCAGTAAAGCAAGCCATGATATTTGTTTATAAGGTTTGTTGCAGATTTTTTTTGTACTAAAATCAAAACAAAGTTTTATTTTTAACACATGAAACAGCATTCCTAACAATACTTGAAAATTAAGATTAATACGATTAACAATAATAAAATAATACTTATTAAATAACAAAATACTTTGCAAACATCTTTCAGTTATCACAATCTTATTTATGTTCAAAAAATATTCAACGGAGAAATGACTATTATATCAAAAATTTTGCTGACAACAACGCATGACTAACTTTAATAAATTATAACTGAAAACGAAATGACTTGGTAACTAAATTGTGCGAACAAAAATATCACCCTGACATGGCCTTACTAAAAATTGATCTTGAATGGATTATTTATCTACAATTTTTTCTGCAACTTAACCCTGCAGTGGTGACGCACATTCTCGTAGACCAGGGGTGGCCAAACTTTTTATAACTACGGGCGACCTGTCTTTTAAATTATAGGCTGCACTCTACCAAATTTATATGTGTTAAGTGATCATAAGAAAAGTAGTAAATTAAAGCCAAAAATAACTATTTTGAGAGGAGTGTACATATCAGACTAGGAATACTTGGACTAGTTGACCGCTGTTGACACTTTGGCCACTCCTGTCATAGACTGACGACCTTAGTTACTTTTACTATAAGGATTTTATTGCGGATCTGTAATAAATAGCTTATTATGATTTATTAACTCTTTTAGAAAATGTTTTAGAAAATGTTGACACATTTTTGAGTTATTGTGGTTTTTTATTACGGATCGGCAATAAACTCCTAACTTCAGTCGTAGGTCTTACCAACAATTATTAATTGTATTGTGTATTATCATTAATATTTTTCAGCAATGCAATAGAGTACTTGTCATCAGAAGGTCACGTCTACACCACCATAGATGATGAGCACTTCAAAGCGACAGATTGAAAGCACCAAATTTTTATGGTTATGTTCTCTGTTCTATAATATTTAGGTTACGTTGTCTATTCTATAATATTTTGGTTACGTTCTCTGTTCTAAAGGGTCCGCCAAATAACTTTTTTTTTTTGAAAATGCTATAAAAAAAAAACTACTGAATATTTTCTCAAATTTCTTTTTTTATTTGAAAGTACAATCCTTCCGGTTAATAATGGAAAATAATTTCATTTAAATGGCTGCCTCGGCTGGCCATGCAGTAGCCTACACGATCGGTCCAATTTTTAAGCACATTACCGATTGTGTGCAGCTGTATTTCACCAATGGCTTCACGAATATTGTCCTTTAAAGCGTCAATTGTCTCTGGCTTGTTGGCGTAACACTTATCTTTGAGGGCACCCCACAAATAATAATCCATCGGTGTCAAATCGCAGCTCCGAGGTGGCCAAACGACATCAGCTCTGCGGCTGATTATGCGATCTTCAAAAACAGGGCGCAAAACATCGAGTGTAGCTTCGGCTGTGTGGCACGTAGCGCCGTCCTGTTGAAACCAAATGTTGCTAATATCCTCCTCTTCAATTTTTGTGAACAAAAATTCGTTCAACATGGCCCGATAACGATCGCCATTGACTGTAACGGCCACTCCTTGCTCATTTTCGAAGAAAAATGGCCCAATTATGCCTCTGGACCAAAATCCGCACCAAACAGTGACTCGTTTTGGGTGTATCGGCTTTTCAATGTATGCGTGCGGGTTTTCTGTGCCCCAAATGCGACAATTTTGCTTGTTTACATACCCGCCAAGATCAAAATGAGCTTCATCTGAAAAGATGATTTTTTTGGCAAAATTTTCAAAGTAATGTCGCAATATTTCCCAGCGTTGTTCTAGCGTATACACAACCATATTCATTCAGCGGAAGAATAAAACTAATTATCTGTCAAATCAGACATGAGCTCAGTGCTACCATTCACGAAATAAGCACTAGTTGAAAAAAAAAAAGTTAGATGGCGGACCCTTTATAATATTTTGGTTTTATTATATATAATATTTATACGTTTTATCTTCCAAATATAATATTTAAATTTTGAAATTAGTTTTTATATGTTCCCAAAAGTAATAGAATCATTGCGTACTGTTAGGTGCACTTCATTATACTTACTTACTTCTTTGTCAACCGAAGTTCAACCGCTGATTTCGCTGTTGATGCTGATTTGTGAACTTTTTGTTTTAACAGCCTGTTTGCATCTGATTTATTTACTACTTTTTGTTATAGGTGATGTAAATGATACACTTTAGTTATAACATAAAACGTGTAATTTGGATAAGTGTACAAATAAAACTGTTTACAAAGGTACAATATTTATAAAAAGAAGACTAAATGTAAAGGGAGTGTGATTGGGGCGGTGGCACTGGACAAGAAAGACTACTTGCCTGAAATTGCCACCCCACAAATCAGCGATCTATAAAATAATATATAAAATATAGCCTCTTATCATGCAATGTATTTAAAATGTTGAAAACTTGCTTACGACTCGTTTCATACCTAAAAAAAAAATAGATACCAGGTATAATATCTCTATAACATGATTTAATTTCGTATAACAGTATAGTATGTGCAAATAAATGTTTATATCATAATTAAGAGTTTAATGAATTGTTAATATTATTCAAGGTTTGCCAACCTTAAAGCCATATGTTTTACACCACAAATAATGTAAGACGAAGTTAAACTTGAAGAATGAAAAGAAACTATCTTAATGGTATTGCGTGATTTATCAAAATGTGCAATTATTGCAATGTCTCTGCCATTGACTTTGAAGTCAACCTTAAGCGCAATAAATAGTAAACACTCAATACGGGAAGTAAAACAGGTTTTAACCCTTTAACTATGGCAGTCGTCAGTAAGTGACTGCAATTCTGCCTTGTATTCTGGCATAGACGGTGTTGTACAAACTAAATAAATTATTTGAAGAGACATATGACATTTTACAGCATACGATACTATTTTAGGTAATCAAATCCACTTACTAATATTTTCAAACTCCTTCGGCAAACTGTGCATCCTAAACCATAGAAAATCAGGTAGAGCATTATATGTCTGCAATTCAACAATATCTTTAACGATATCTTTATATACAGGAGTTTGCCTTTTCCTGAGCACCAGCAGAAACGCGTTGTATCCAATGTTGACGAAATAATTCCACTTCACATTATGGTCTGCACAAGAAAACAATGTTACACAAGATGCAACCATTTAAAGTAAAAACGTACCGTTTATTATCTTCATCGCTTTACTTGCGTAGTAAAGAACTGTGCTTGAAATAATCTCTTGTAATAAATTGAAATTTTCCAAGCTCACTTTCCGCGTGAATGCCGCCATGACGGCGCAGTCGAATTTGAAAGCTAAATACACCATTGCCGAGAAATAATTTTCGTAAACCGTCATGACCGAGTTGTAGTGTAGATTTAGTAAGATTTTCGAAAAGTGATGGTTGTTGTATGGGTAATACATGGTCCTTGTTAACATGCTAAATAGAAAAGAAATGTTTCTTAGATTAGGTTATAAATAGTAATAATAATAATTATTATTTCTTTATTTCAAAGTGTGCGAATAGGTATATTAATTATATTAAATAAAATTCTTTTGTATCATTCAATATCCGGCGTGGCACTAGCCAGGGAAGTAGTTGTTTCAATAAGTTATTTGTTTATAGTCTTAGTAAAGACTTAATTCGCTTGCAGAGTTACGAACAGGTTGAATATTCATTTATTCAGGCTATATTTCGTTTTTTGAATTTATTAATTATATTGTTTAGATTAGATTTTGTACATGTAAATGACACTTTGAAATAAAGAATAGGGGACACACAAAATTTTGTTCCTAGCGCCACATTATTTAGTTTAAATTATCATAAATACTGTTATTATATGAGAAATTGTAAATTATTTCAAAATGGTATATAAAACAAATCTAATGGTGAATTTCATAAACATTTATTTAAGCAGAACCCGACCTCAAATTATGCATTCCGTTTACCATTTGAAAGATCGTTTACACAGCCGAAAATACAATACCAGTGTTATGTCAATTTAAGCCAGAGTTATATTTATTACCGCCTTTGTGAAATCCACTGTAAGTGTGTTTAATGGATATCCATAAGCTTACCATGGTTACAAAATTCTTCTGGTCTCCACAATCGAATCAATTTTTTTTTAGTTCTTCACATTACCAAATAATCTTTACATAAGATATTAGATATTAGAGATATTAGAGTTTATTGGTCTTTTTTCATTGCTAGTTTACAATATTAGACAAGTCAATACAATTAATATATGAATAGACATATATGATAAAATAAATAAAATACATAAAAATATAACATAAAAAGAATCAAACTACTAATAATACTTACCATTTCGGTCCCATATTTTCGACTAAATTCCATATCTTAAATTTGTGATGCATCTGCGCGTTTTTCTCGAACTTGTACTGTTTCCTGATTTCTCTGCCCTTCAAATTGATCAAATATCCACAATATTCGACCTCGCTGAAATCTCCGTTTACATTCGACTGCGTTTTTTGCTCGTTGATAATCATATAAGAACTAACAGTCCGGATAAAGCTGTAAGGATTTATTTAAGATCGATGGCGAAAGTAATACAAGTTACTCACTCTAAAACTTCTTCCCGGTCAGACGAACAGAAAAAGTAATCGTCGACCTTTCTCTGTAAGAAACAACCCTTTCTCGAGAACTTTTTCAAGTGTAAGCTGTCCATATACGACCTTAAATGAATATATTTGAATTAGAAACGGCGGCAGCTCGTGAAAGTCCGGAGAGGAGGCTATGGAAGGAAATGGTGGCCCGATGCTTGCTTACTTTATAGGAGTGAGTAGTGCATCCTGGACGGTTGTTATGGAGACGCGACAAAATATCGTTTGTATATCATTCTTGAAAATGGCACCAAGCCGAAACTAGTAGAAAGTAAAGCAATTTAATCGTGAAACAAATCAAGTGAATTTTAAACAAATTAGAAACAACTTTACTTGTTGCAGAAAGCATTAGATAAATACAATTTCCTTGTATTTATCTAAGTGAATTTTAATTTTTTAAACCTATATTAATATCCCTTTCTCTTATGAAAAGAGTTCATGAACCTTCACAGATTATAAATATGTCACTGATTGACAGTGGAGACGTGATATATAATTTCAAAATTTTGATAGTATACAGAGTTATTCACATTATACAGCACGGAATATTGTGGCCAAAATACGTTTGACTTTTGGTATACAGGGTGCCCGTTTTTGGAGCTCAAGCATGGGGATCGGTTATTTGAGGAGATACAAGGTCGGTTAAATTAGGGCAAAGTTACCCAATCTGGAGTGTAACATAATGCCGTTTTGAAACATAAAATATTCCGACTACTTCCGAATATATGGGAAAAAAATCGAAATTTTCAAAAAATGTTTTTATTTTTTTGCGAGACTATTTATAGAGATACTTCAATACAATTGTCACTTTGTACGCTCTACAACTTGGTAATATAATAATCAAAATTCGACGTTTCGATTTTCGGGAAACATCATCAACTTTGTTTTTTTCTTATGGGCACCATCTTGTATTTTTACATTTTCAAATACATATTTTTTTTCTGATTACTGTGATGTGTCATGTGTTGGGGTTCGGTCTAGCAGTTTAATGGATATGAAAATCCTGTTTTTGCAAAGAGTGCCTTGGAAATGACAGCTACTACTGTTCGAGAGCAGAAATATTTCTTTGTTTTCTTTTGTTGTTCTTGTGGCATCAGATAAGAGTCTAGACTCTAGAGAAATATTTCCGAGACTCGAGCAACGTTGGTCTGGCTCTGAAGTAGGATGTATGACCGGTATCATTCGTCATTGGGATACAATGAATCGCGCTTCAGAGAAACAGGAGTAATTCTCCGAAGCGATAAGCTTATTTATACACACACAAATTCACAAACCTAAATAAATTAGAGGCAAGCTCACTTCTTGTAGAAGCATTAAATAAATTTAATAAAACGAAATATAGCCTGAATTTATAGAAATAAACAATGTTAAACCAATGTTATTTATCTGGTAGTACTAGTAATAACATGCAAATTTCTTTTGTATCATTCAATATCCGGCGTGGCACTAGCCAGGGAAGTAGTTGTTTCAATAATTTATTTGTTTATAGCCTTAGTAAGACTTAATTTTGCTTTGCAGAGTTACGAACTGGTTGAATATTCATATATTCAGGCTATACTTTGTTTTATTAAATTTATTCACAAACCTACCTGGCGAAGGATCTCGCGATCGATGGCCAGTTAGGCAAATACCTAACAAATACCCCTACTACTACGACTACTTTTTATATGTACAGGGTGACATTGAGAAAAGTACAATGCATAGTACCACACGATAGAGGACCTGAAAAGAATATAAATATTAGTGATGGGATCATTCGAATGACGATAATCGATTAATTCGATTATCCAAATAATCGATTATCTCGAGAACATATTTTTTAATTCGAATGATCATTCGAATGATCGGTATTCGAGTGATCATTCGAATGATATATACTCGAATGATCATTCGAATGCCGAATGATTTATTTGAGTGATCGGTACTGGAATGAACAAACTAGCTATTGGGATAATCTGAATGACCATTTGAATGTCATTATACCAATTTGTACTCGAATATGTATCATTTGAAACTTTACTTAGTGTATTAATAGGATATCTTTCCCACGAAACATTACGGCGAAGTACTCTGATATTGTTTACAATATATTTTATATTATAATTTTATTATGATATATTGCTGAAACCAGAACACAAGTATTTATGAACGATTTTAACGAAATAACAGGAGTTCTGTTTTTAGTATTTAAGTCACGACTTAACCACTTAAAAAATAAAAATTCTCGATTCACGATCATTCGAATTATTAGTCGAACTTTTATTCGAATGGTCATTTGAATAAATAATCGATTTTCATATCATTCGAATGATCACTCGAATAATCATTCGAATAATCATTCGAATAAATAATCGATTTTTAGATCATTCGAATAAATAATCGATTTTCAGATCATTTCAATGATCATTCGAATGATCACTCGAATTACCATTCGAATGATCATTCGAATGAATAATCGATTTTTAGATTAATTCAAATAGTAATCATTCGATTATTGAAATCATTCGATTATGCCCATCACTAATAAACACCTATACACTTATGTACAAATTCTTTTCTTTTCGAGATACAGGATGTTTAGTTTTAATTTTTAAATATTGATTTCTTAATACTCTTCCAATTATCTATACAGAATTGAACCAAAATTAGTACAAAGTGATGCATTTTTTTGAAGAATCGAAAACTCGAGACTACCGAGTAAAATTTTGTAGAAAAACCATGAAAAATACTGCAGAACGTTAAGAGGGACGTTGTGTAGTAAATTAAATTATTTGCAAAATGTAATAATATTACTTTTTTTATAGAGCCGTACTAATTTATTTAATTATTATTTATTTAATTTAAGCATATTAAATCAAACTCTGACACTATACTCAGCGCACCGAACCGGTGGGTTTGCGTGATTTTCGCGTGATGTTCGCTAATTGGTCAGCGCAAACGCATGTGAAGCGTATGTCACGCATTGAAATTTGTAATCACGCCCGTTGTATGCCATGTGTTCTCGTTTTTCTGTCTTATTTAAATGTAGTGATTACGTTCTATTCTTAAATCATCAATTACATTTAATTAGGATTTGGTAAATAGTTAGATTTTGTGGGTTAAAGTAGAAAGATTTATATTTCCGGCACAGAACTAAAATGTAGTAAGGCTGTGTGAATCAGGCTTTTCATAACATCTCGACGAACTATCACGAGGACGCGGGGTGAATGCAACGTGACCATACCATCTATTCGGTGCGCCGAGTATAGTTGCTTAAAAATCTTATTATTTTTACACAATATGGCACTGTTTAAGAGGATATTATGTACCAATTTTGGTCGGAAGAGAATTAAAAAATTAATATTTAAAAACAAAAATTCAACATCCTGTATCTCGAAAACAAAACGGAATTTGTATGTAAGTGCATCAGTTTACATTCTGTTGAGGTCCTCTATCGTGTGATACTATGCATTGTACTTTTTTTTTCAATGTTACCCTGTAGATAGACGTATACTTATCGTACATGTAAACTTCACAAAGTGGAGCCGAGAATTTTTCGCCTTGTATCAATCCGTGGTTCCATTTATAAATCCTGGGCCCTGTAAGATGATTATACAAATAACATACCTAAAATTTCAACAAAACTGTTTTTTTTTTTAATTTTTAAGCTTCAATCCACTTATCTCATCAGTACAATACTATCTTTAACGGACGACGACATATTCTCAAGAGTTTAACTCTTTCGCGGTGGAGCTCGGAATAGAACACTGCGCTACTCCAATTTACGAACTGAATTATAATGTCTGATAAACTATACTTTGCGAAATAAAAGGGAAGATATTAGAGATGGTAACTCATGAGCGAGTCGACTCAAATCGTTGACTCTTAGAAATGAGTCGAGGAGTCCAGTGACTCCTGTAAAAATTTCCTGACTAGTTTTTAGAAGTGACGTTTTTTTTTGCTCATCAGTTAGTAAAACATAAAATGTTTGAGGCGAGGACCTTTTTTTTTGCTCAACATTTTTTGGGGGTAAAGAGTCTACCAGTGGCGGCTCCTCAGAGGAGGCAGCGGAGGCTAAGCCTCCTCTGTATGTTTCGTAAAAAGAATATCGGTATTTTTATAAATTACTTCCGATATTCTCCCGTACGACTTTTAAAAATATTTTATTTTTTTATACTTATAATTCAAGTTACACTAATTATATTTCCCTCTTTTAAAATCAACAACACTGTCGTTCATATGATGAACCAATCGACGAGGCTAAATTCCACCCGTAAACATGTGGCCTTGAATTTCCGCTTCTTCATTGAAATTAAAACTTTCAGTTTAAAGCGACGAAGCTGATTCCATGGAGCCTCCGTCTCATATCTTTTTTTAACGCACTCTACGCCGCTATGTAATTTATTTAATTTCTTTGTCAATCACTTCCACCTCCATCAATTGGCGCGATGTGCGTATGAGTAATATTATTGACGATTTAGTTAAAATTCGTTCTCAAATATATCCGGTTTGGTAATTATAAACTCCTTTTTTCTATTTTGCGTCTAAAACGGAGTCATTAACGCACTCATTTGGGTTCGTTAAGGGCTCGCTCATTGCGGTAATATCAATTTTTCAAGGTTGGCACCGTTGAAATTCAGAGCCGTCAACCTGTGCTAAATTTTCGGCGAGATAGTTTTGAGGTAATGTGATGCACATGTGATGTGCGGAAATCGCAAACTCATTTCAAATTAAAATATCAATTATCAGTGTTAGCAACCATCATACAATTTTCTAAATATGTATGGGCGATTTTTTAATTTAGAAATGGAATAAAAGGAGTACAATAGAAAAAACACTGTACAAAAGTCGTTCATAAGGCCTTTTTTCGCACTTGCCCATTAGAAACTCCTCGCTACGCTCGTCGTACTTGAACGCGTGCGAAAAAATCGCGCTTATTGAACTCGTTTTTTTAATATTGTTTGTCGATACGTTTAGCAATTACCACATTAAATAGGAAAATTTGCGAGAATAAATGACAAATCAGGTCAAAAGGAATGTCTTTCCTCTTGTATAGATTTAGCACTCTAGATTATGACAAAAAGTTATTTGTAAAAACAAAGGTTAGACCAATAAAGCCAGTGCCATCCATTATTGGTGATATCAGGATGACATCAAGTAATAGAAATAAATTATTTTGTTGGTACTCGCATATAATGGTTATTAATCACGAGAACGATGTCTGCAGAACGAGCCGTAGACGAAAAATATAATTTTGTTCACGAAAATGTTATAATGTGCGCATTATTTAATTGTATGGGCAACATTAATAGGGTACTCAATTTCATTAAACACGCATTTGCCTGTTTAATGTGCTTATTAAACACGCACACGCATATGCGTGTTTAATATGGTTATTAAACACGCTAATTCGCGCTTTGATTCACAGAACGCGATTTATGATAATATTTTGTTTACCCTCTTTAATATTGAATTTAACTTTGATTTTAAATTTTTTTTCAATTGTAATTGTATCATAATTACAACTTTGATTTTGATTTTGATTTTAATTTTGATTCTAATTGTAATTTTAAATTAAATTTTGATCTTGATTTTAATTTTCGTGAACAAAGTATAGTGTACAACTCGCATATAATGGCTATTAATCACGAGAACGAGGTTTGCAGAACGAGCCGTAGGCGAGTGGAGCAAATCATTATATGATCGTTGTACAATATACTATTATTGTTTATTATTAAACCATTAATACCTCTGTAAATGACTATTTGAATCATTAAAATCAATTTAACTATTAAAAAATTGCTGCGGCAATATTTATTATTGCAGGATTTTTACAGCACTTGTATTTCAAAAGATTCAAGGATTATATGTTTGGCGGTCATTTAATGCTTACATTATCAAAATCATCCCTTAGAATTGCTATTTAGAAGCTTTTAAACATTTTTCGTTCGGATTTCTGCGCCTCGTCGCCATCTATTGGACGGTGGCTGAACTGCTAAGTGATGTTTTTGAACAGCGCCAAAATGCTCGAACTTTATACTTATTGTCAAAGTGTTAATATTTAGTAATGCGCTACACATGAAACGGTAGACGATTTAATTCTGAATCGAATGGTGTATAAAATAGCTGAGGAAATTTAGCGGTTTTCCTGTAATTTGCGAATGAAAATTAAGCACGACACACTTACCGACATTTACAGTTCACTGTAACATACAAATTCAATAAAGAAGAATTTGCTATATTCTTCAATCAAATACGGGTTACAATACTTATTCCTGATTAATCATTCAACTATTTATATTGTTAATGCATTACAATAAGAGAAATATACGAGAAATCATAATCTAAGTAGAGGGCTCTACCTGTTATCGTGGGGATAAACTACTTAATAATTTGTGGATGTAATAATTGTTGTAATAATGAAAGAATATTTAAAAACTTAAAAAGAATGTTGTCTCATGATTAAATAAATTCACTTGTGGATATTTACGTACTTAAATTGCAGAAACAATATTTTATAATATACACGCCTAATCCGAAGCAACCCGATATACGCATAACTCGAATTAATTTATAATTAAAAACTTCTAATTTTATACGTAACAGGGACAAAACCATACGTGTAATCCTGAGTAAAGCTTCAAAAATAGTGGGATTTAAATTGCGTAAACAATGGTATTATACAAACGCCTACTTGTAGGCAACCTAATATACTATAATATTATTTTTTATTAAAAACTTCTAATTTTAAATATAATAGAGACACAAGCATGAGTGTAATCCTTAGCAATGCTTTAAAAATATTACACTTATGGTTTTGTCTATGTTACGATTAAAATTTGAAGTTTTAAATAATAAATCATTAGTTATACGTATATTGGGTTGCCTGTAAGCAGGCGTTTATATAATATAATTATTTCTGCAATTTAAATATTTAAATATTCGCACTATTTTTAAAGCTTTACTGAGGATTACACTTATGGTTTTGTCACTGTCACCTTTAAAATTGGAAGTTTTTTTATAGTAGTTATGCGATTATCGGGTTGCCTGTGATTAGGCGGATATATTATAATGTATTGTTTCTGCAATTTAAATACGAAAATATCTACAAGTAAATTTATTTTATTATAAGATAACAGTCTTCTTAAATTTTTAAATATTCTTTCATTATTAAATCCACAAATGAAAATGTAGTTTATCCCCACGATAACAGAGGGTACCCTCCATGAAGATTAGGATTCCTCAGATATTTCTCTTATTGTAATGCATTAATAATATAAAAAGTTAATTGAATAATCAGTAATAAGTATTGGGACCCGTATTTCATTGAAGAATATAGCAAATTGTTGTGCATTTAGGTTTTAAGTTACAGTGAACTGTAAATGTCGGTAAGTGTGTCGTGCTTAATTTTCATTCACAAATTACAAGAAAACGGCTAAATAGCCTCAGCTATTTTATACACCATTCGATTCGGAATTAAATCGTCTATCGTTTCGTGTACAGCGCATTGCTGAATATTAACACTTTGATTATAAGGATAAAGTTCGAGCATTTTGGCGCTGTTCAAAAACATCACTTAGTAGTTCGGCCATCGTCGAATAGATGGCGACAAGACGTGAGAATGCGAACGTAAAATGTTTAAAAGCTTTTAAATAGTAATTCTGAGGGATGATTTTGATAATTTGAACGTTAAATCACCGCCAAACTTGCAATCCTTTAATCTTTTCAAATAAACGTACGCGTTTATATTGCCAGTCCTTTGACTCTCGCCCAAAAACCGACAAAACAGGGAGCAGTGAGCATGACGAGGAGCGTGATCACAGTATAGGGTTAGTTTAAGTTCACACCCCCCCCCCCCCCCCCCCCCCTTCCCCCTTTAGACCGACTGGTAGTTTAACCCACAGTAGTTTCATTATTTTTGTTCACGAAAATGTTATAATGTGCGCATTATTTAATTGTATGGGCAACATTAATGGGGTACATTTAACACTCAATTTCATAAAACACGCACACGCGTTTGCGTGTTTAATATGGTCATTAAACACGCGAATTCGCGCTTTGATTCACAGAACGCGATTTATGATAATATTTTGTTTACCCTATTTAATATTGAATTTAACTTTGATTTTAAATTTTTTTCAATTGTAATTGTAATTACAACTTCAATTTTGATTTTGATTTTAATTTTGATTCTAATTGTAATTTTAAATTAAATTTTGATCTTGATTTTAATTTTCGTGAACAAAGTATAGTGTACAACTCGCATATAATGGCTATTAAACACTCAAACGATTTGCTCCACTCGCCTACTGCTCGTTCCGCAAACATCGTTTTCGTGATTAATAGCCATCATTATATGCTCGTTGTACAATATACTATTAGTTGCTTTGACTTTTTCATTAAGAGAATTAAAATTGATTGTTTATATTTTGAATATATTTTTTATTTATAGTTATTTTATTGAATATATTTTGTTTTTCTTATTTAAGAATTTTTGTTCTGTTTTATTTTTGAGATGTTTTATGTGGGCGATTAGGGCTATCGGCAAAAATCCACTAGAATAAATAGTTATTTAAGCAACAAGGAACTTAAGGAAGTGTTAATTGTCATTACGTTCCGTTTTGCTTATTTTTTTCCGCTACCGGAAATATGATACTTAAAAAAGATCAGAAAATATTCTAAAATACGGCTCGTAACATTTGGGATTAAAATTTTTATAGTCACCTATGCGTCCTATGGCAACCCAGCAACCGAGAAAACAATGTCGAATTTTGTTTGTTTGTATCAATCCAGTGACAGTTTTTGCGGGCATGGATGCAAACGAATATTGCGTGTAAAACCTGTTACCGACAAAACCGAAAAAGGTGTGTCGTGGTACGACTTTTTTAAGCAGTGGTTATGTAAAAAGGATGCCGATGCTATAGGTATAGACGAAAATGTGTTGCTCGCCTATATGTTGGAGCGTTACGTTTCTGTTTATTATTTTCCTAGGTCCGTAAGTAAAAAATAAAGTTCCGTCGTCAAGGACAACAAACACCACGAATGTTATCAGCCACTTACCGTACCTGTAACCATGGATGTAATGCTTATTTACATTGTCGGTAGCGGAAAAAAAGTAACGCGACGCTGCAATACCGCTATAATACATATAACATATTATACGGTGGTGTGGAAATTTGCTACACACACACACATTCGGTCTCCTCTGACCAAAACTTCACGAGCCGCCACTGGAGTCCATTTTTTGTAATTATGACTCGACTCTTTGTAAATATCCAGTATGATTTAAGGTAAAATTCTCGAAGTGAGGACCTGTTTTTTTTTGCTCATCACTTTTTTCCATACTTTTTATTTTTCAATAGTCAATAGAAATGAGTTGACTCAGAAAAAAAAGTCATTTCGTCCACGTCTACAAAATGTATACTGGATACAATCGGTCAATTAATTCTCTATTTCGCGTAAGCCACCATGCACAAAATAGTATATTGTACAACGAGCATATAATGATAGCTATTAATCACGAGAACGATGTTTGCGGAACGAGCCGTAAGGCGAGTGGAACAAGTCCTTCGAGTGATTAATAGCCATTATATGCGAGTTGTACACTATACTTTGTCCACGACAAGATAATACTTTTGTTTTTTTTAAGTTACATAAATAGGAATAGTATTTATTTTTAACATGCATTTAAAACAATACAGTGATATTTAGTAATATTAAATTTAATATTTAAACAATTTGTTAAGTTAATTGCAGGAATAGAATTGATATCAAAACTAAGATTATTTGTTGAAACATTTTGATTGCATTGATAGGTTTGTTATATCTGCCGTGTTTAAGAAGAAAGCAGTAACTACAAAAAATTGAAAATTGAGATATGGGTATCATTGGATTCGTCTAAGTTTCCTTTATGAGTTTACAGTTAAAAAAGCAATATAAAAGTATCCTGTACAAATTGTAAGTCAAAAATAGTTACTGCTTCTTTGACTGTAAGCTTTACTGGAACAAGAAGATTTTATTCAGATAAGTTTTACTTAGATTCAATGTTTTGTAGTTACTGCGCTCTTCCTAATGACGGCAGATATATTATCAATGGTATTATTCATTTGTATTGAGCTGGATATTGTCTTAGCTGTGTCCGTTTTATTTTTAATAGCGTCGTCTAAATAGCCTTCTGCTGCTGCAGTCGACTTCCACTCACCACGTGGTTTCTACTTTTTAATATTAAACCACTTCAAAACTCTCACAATGGAAAAGATTTTGACGTTTCAATTTAATTATTAATGACACTTTGCGGACTACTGGATAATGTTTTGAAAATGATAGTAAACAGTGAATAATGATTAATCACTGAAAGTAGTGAATAATGAATATAATTATAATTGAAGAAACACAAATATAATGAGTATATTATAAAATAGTCGTGGACAAAATACATTTAGCTCCAGCAAGATCCTTTCAAAATGTAAGTCTAAATATCACAAAATAGACACAACATGTGAATAGTTAAAATTAAAAAGCCTATCTTGACCCGCTGTTTAAAGAAAACGATGCTGGCGCGGGTGCGATGGGGTAGTTTTATCGAAAAAGGTGGCATGATGTTGCTTGCTTGAGTGTGGGTAAGCAAGGAGGATGTGAAAACTTCCACAACAATAATTATTGTAAAACTTCGTGATACGATTTGAATCATTTAAAAATAAAACTAACTTATTATCATAAAATGATAGTTTAGTTTGATGATGGTACACCAAAGTTGTCGAAGTTATAGACATAGTTTTTTATCTACATAAATTAAAGTAACATGTACTCGTACTTACTCTTTCCAATAGCGCCATTTTCCATTCCAAATTGAACATACTGGTTGTTTATTTTTTTAACCAAATATTGTTTGATGTTCAGTGGAATCTGAAACAATTGCGTGATCAATAAAATATAGGAGTAATATTTAAGTATACAGTGGACAAAAAAAAAATGGTACAAATTGTAAATATTCATATTTTCAATAATAATTAACGCATTAAATATTGCTTCGAAAAACAAAATATCTTCACTTTGTGGATTGTAAAAATGATTAATTACATTTTTGAAAAATTTTTGGTATTGAGGATATTTCACATTAATGATTGTTCACAATCTTTCGTGTAGATAAATTGTCATAGTGAAACAAATATTTAATGAATATTTTATCTTCTTTAGGTAGGCAAATAATTTTTGTGACAACAACTAAAATGACTGATAGAAGTGACAGCTAATGTCCGAGATTCATTTTAGAACAAAAAGAAATCATGGCCCACTAATTTTGATATTTACAAATGCGACGCGTCTTTGCAGCGCCTTCATTAATGTGAAATATCCTAGATAAGAAAACTTTTCAAAAATCCAATTAATTATTTTTGTCATCTGCAAAGTGTACATATTTTGTTTTTCAAAGCAATATTTAATGCGTTAATTATTATTGAAAATATGAATATTTAAAATTTGAACCGTTTTTTCCCCCACAGTATATATTTATTTACCTCATTGTCACGATCTGATATCACTTTTATTAATACGTCTGTAAAATAATATTAATTAGTAGCATTAATACAATGAAGATTGCTTAAATATAAAAATTAGATGTTATTGTTTAATTTTAACACTGTTTTTCACCGGGAAAAACAATTAAACTGTTTGTAAGGTGAAACGTCTTTAAGCAGGGCGGGGGTGATTCGAAACAAAAATCTAACAACCTAAAGGTTACTTATGATACATCTGTAAACTTAGAATTTAGAGATGAATTCAATTATGTAAAAATACACAGGGTCTTCCATTTGAAAACCGGAAATGAAATTGTAATTAAAATTCCATTTGTTGGCACACTTTATTCTCTAATAACACCATACTAAATTTCATGAAGATATATGTAAAAATTAAAATGATATTTGGGGTCTACCAGAATTCAGTTACACTCGGTAAATAAGAATCATGTATACAGGGTGTTCAATTTAAGTGAAGACATTGAAATATCTCCAAAACTACACATCGAATATAAAAACCCCCTAGGGGGTAGGGGGTAAGAAATAGAAAAGTTAAATAGGAACACCAATTTTTTTGTACGGATTTGAATACTCCGGAAAAAATAAGAAAGTTTTAACTAATTTTTTTTTGTATTCGTGACACGACAAAATTCAAAATTGGCAAAAATCGTTGAAAAATGGGGATTTTCTGAGAAATGGGGATTCGTAAAATAAGGTTCCCTATGCTGCTGAGAAATAATGCGACGTGCTGGAAGAAATGTAAAACACTGTCTAAGACTGTCAAATCTCCCTCTCTCTATTCCCACCTCTCCCGCCACGCTACATCGCTCAATGCCGGCTAGCAGCCTTCGAAGATAGAGCTCCCTATCGCTGTTACCACCAGATGCGAAATTCGCACTGTGATACGTTTTTTAAGTGCAAAATGGATTTCACCTACTGACATTCATCGTCAGTTAATTGAAGTTTATGGGGAAAATTGCATATCTGTTCAACATGTTCGCAAATGGTGCAGAGAATTCAGTGACGGCCGCACGGAAATTCACGATGAAGACGGAAGCAAAGGGCCTTCGGTTTTAGATGGAATTGTCGAAAAAGTTGAGAGAATACTGCTTGAAGATCGAAGGATCACCATTAACGAACTTGCTTTCCGTATTTCTGAGACTTCCAACACTAATTATTCCCAAAATTAAAGGAACACTTCGGTGGTTTACGCGTCAATACCGATGATGAAGTCAAGGAAGAGGTTACTCAATTCCTCAAAGGATTGGCCGCAGAATTCTATAACATGGGGATAATAAAACGGGAGCATCGTCTGCAAAAGTGTTTGTACAGAAACGGCGATTATGTAAAAAAATAGCATACGTTTTAAGCTTTAAAAACTAAGAACAAAAATATAGCTGTCTATTATTAAAAATCATGGGAACCTTATTTTACGAATCCCCCTCGTACATATGAAATCAAAGAAATAAAAGTACACGAAGTGAGCCTTCATGCCTCTCACACATAATAGTTTTCTAATTAAAGCAAGTGTTCAAAAATTCGACCTTCAAGTTCAATACACTTATTATTCTTTCGATTGATTGTACACACGATAGAAGCATATCCGCGGGAATTTGAGCACAAGCGTTTCTTATGCGTTCTATCATGTTTTCTCTGTATGTTGGCACTTGTTGATAAACTTTATCTTTCAAATAACCCCATAGAACCAGGCGACCCAGCAGGCCAATTAATAGGATCACCTCTGCCGATCCACCGAGCATTATAATCACGGTCTAATACTTCCCGTGCAACAATTGAATAATGCGCTGGGCAACCGTCATGCTGAAACCGCATACTTTGGCAACATTCTCAAGTAGTATTGGTAGTTCTTGTTCCAAAAAATGTCGATATCCCCATTTTTCAACGATTTTTGCCAATTTTCAGTTTTGTCGATTATAGCGTCGTCTGTCACGAATAGAAAAAAAAATTCAGATAAAACTTTCTTATTTTTTCCCGGAGTATTCAAATCCGTACAAAAAATGGGGGTTCCTATTTAACTTTTCTATTTCTCAGCCCCTACCACCTAGGGGGTTGAGGGTAGTGAGTCGAGTTTCGTAGGCGAACAAATTTTAATTATATTTTTTTTTATTCGATGAGTAGTTTTCGAGATATTTCAATGTCTTCACTTAAATTGAACACCCTGTATAAAAGGGTGTATCCCGTTTATTTTCAAATAAATAAATACAACACAAAACAAGAACATGTTTTATTAACTTACCTAGGTCAACATTTCCAAAGCAGTCGGTAACATCCAGTTTCACCCCGTAAATTTGTTGATTCTGAATGAAATTTACATACCTCTTCCAATGTTCTTGAAATCTACAAACACTAATTGGACACAGACTTCTGGATAAGTTATATAATAACTTATTAATACGACTTTTCTCATGTTTGGTTAAACAATTTCTGAAAAAAAATGAGGTAAGAAATAGTAGACAATCCAAGGAAAACAGAAATATATGAAGATCTCCGGTCATACACAAATTGGATCAAACATCGCCAAAATTTATGTTGTAGTTTGTCTTCAATAAAGATGATTATGTACAGGGTATACCTAATATGACCATACGTTCCGCTTTGGATGGTACAGTCCCGCTGTTAGGCAGTCTATCCCGCTGTCCCCAGCAAGAGGGATGATGTCCCGTTTTCGCAAACAGATCAAACGATAATTTAAATAATATAAATTAGTATAAAGTTTTGACTTTGACGGTTGATTGTTCATTAAATGACGTTTGATAGAGTTTTGAAAATGTCCCAGACTTAGAAAAAGTATTTTCTGAGCATCGATGACCAAATATTTTTAAATCTTTTTTCGAAGATCCCAGCTCCGAATTATGGTTAAATTTTATGCATGCACAGGCAGGGATTTTTCATCAAGCTGTGTTAAAAATAAAGGGACAAAACGTGTCTGCGATAGAAACTAATCGTCTACGCAATAACCTTGCACTTAAAGATAATTTGGAAACTTAGAAGAAACTAATGAACCTTCTTGAGGCACTCGAAATTCATAAAGCTCAAGCTAATCCGGAAATTTCAATTATAAACGACCAGTTGGACCTAATCTACACCCCTATTTTTAACGCCGTCTGTAAATAATTTCATGTTCCCCTGTTCATTTAAAATGTAATTTACTTTAGTTTTGATATGGCAAGCCGAAACTGCAGTTAAATAAATAAAAACAAAAGTGTTATACAAACAAAGTAAAAAAGTGAAACTGACGCTGCTGTTGAGCAGAATGTAAAAACTGCGGCGGCTGAATTTTATAAAACAAGTAAAGAATACTTGGAGCAGTAGTGTCAGTCCAATGCAGAACTAGAAGTATTTTAATGGGCAAATTTGACAAATCTTGGTGATCAAGATTTATTCGCAGCAATTGGGACACCAGCTTAGGAATTACCATATTAACCGCTTCAAGTAGGTATGCTAAATAGTATTTTTAATCCGTAACTCAACTTCCTTTTTTTAACCAACTGGGGGGATTTAAACCCTCAAACAAAACTTGTTATTTCTATGGGTTTGGTTAGGAAAATAACTAAAAAGTGTGCCATGGGTTTCTGGAAATTTAAATACAAGAAACAAGAATACGTACCTCTTGGGATCAGCTCTGACGTATGCTCTGAAATTATTAACATCGCCTAAACCATTTTTAGGAATAATATTTAAGGCTCCTATAACGCGTGTTTCCTCGTTTGGTATTTGTTCTTCGTAAATGATTTGTTTCGATAAAATTAACATTTGCGTCACCTAAAAGTATAAATTATTAATGATATTTCTTGTTTTGAAGAGTATGGTTACGACCGTTACTACGTGGTAATCTATAATGAATGATATACACCGTGTAATAGTATTCGCTTTTTCTTCATTGGATTGTTTTTTTACGAGATGATAACGGTTTTTTAAATGAACCAAAGTTCTTTAAATTACATACCAAACGTCTAAACATGGATTTCTCAGGTTGTCTTCGTTCAGGATAATTATCAGAATACATCTGTTCAACAGCTACACAATTTCTGAGGCACAAGATGTAACATGTCAACATATCAAATTTTTCTTCGTTTATGAAATAAATTTTGACATTAACTTAACTTCTTATAAACAAAACAAACAACTTCAAAATACGATAGAACGTTTTTCACAATAATGTGACAGATCAAATAGAAATATTACAATTGTTACAATGCATATTATTTAAACGCCTTCTAGATTAAGAACCTACAAAATATTAAAAATTATTTTTCTCTATTTATTGGCTTTAGAAGCATAATGTGTGATACATCGCTAAATTTGTAATAAAAAATATATATATGTATACAAGGTGTTTCTACTTTTGTGGCCATATAAAAAAATGATAAAAAAGTTGATGATGATTTCTCGGAGATGAAACATCGGATAAAAAATTTAAAGACGCCATTTTGTAGAGCTTAAAAAGTGACAATGACAAAGTGCCATTAGTTTTTTTAATTTCTTTTAAAATAAATAAGTAAATCGGAAAAATCAAAAATCCGAAAAATTGCTTCTTTTTGAAAATTTAGAAAACGATAAACAATCATGAATTTTTTCGATCGGCATGTAAACATACTCAGTGCAACTTACTCCTAATTTAAGCCACCCTGTATCTTACCGTTTGCATGATCCCCATGCTGTCCATTCTTATCTTGGACACGGTGTATGTATAGTGAATTTTTCAATTCAATTAGGGCAAAATACATTTGTCACAGTTTTTGCACTCCAAATTAGTATTTTCACAATTAAAATTCACCCCTTTGCAAAACCACATTTGCCCTTTTTCAAATCAAATTCGCCTTTTCGGGATACAAATTCAATCTTTTGCAAAGATAATTCACTTTTTTGCAAATCAAAAAATGTCTACAAAAATTGTTCACCGGATAATCGGCTTTCAATTTTAACAAAATGCTAAAAATAAATGTGCTTTTAACTGAAATTTTAATCAGCATCTTATTAAAAGTATCCGCTCAGCAATCAACAATCTTTTCTGTCAATTGTAAGAATTCTAGGCAACGTAAATGTCAGTATAACTAAGGCTTCCCTAGAGACTGCTCGTTTTAAAATAGAGCAAAATATAAACTAATGAGGATCACTGTATCTGAATGCTGAGCTGATAATATGGAAAAGCTGGGTTTTGACATTTTAGTTTTAGGTGAATTTTTTGGTTTCCTTGTGGTAAAAATGACGATCTAGAAGATTCATTCAGTCTGCTGCGACGAAACACAAAAATGGTTTCTAATGTGGCGAATATTACCAAATCCAAGTATGTAAGTCTGTACTTCTTATCCCAAGATCTAAATCTACATCTAGTCTATTTCCCTCTTTAATAACTATATTTATTTACTTCCTACTTTGGCATCATTGTACTCACATTCACGTTTAACACTTTAGTGCTAAAAGTAGTATTTAACGGAAAAAAATCATAATTTATTATTTTTATTGTCGAAAGAGACGGGATATTCAATTTTATATTTTTGATTTTGGTTTTTTTTTACTCGACACTTCCACAATATAAAACAATCACAACTCGAAAAAGTGCAATATTTTCAAAAACCATAATTATTTTAATAGAATATGACCTTCTAATTCTAGTTGCTTCTAAGTTTTGCATAATTCTATTTCGGCTTTTCACATATTTTTTTAGTTTTTTTTTTTTAATCAACGCTTCCACAATTTGAATCAAACCTTTTTAAAAATGCTTAACTCACTTAAAAAATGGTGTATTTTCAAAAACAACGCTTCCACAACACAAATCAAATTTTTTTAAACATTCATAACTCAACTAAAACTAATTTGATACAATGCAGTCTCCTCACTTGCTTGCTTCTATTTTTTGCATAATGTTATTTCGGTGATTTATATTTTTTATAAAATGCTTCCACAACTCAAATCAACTTTTTTAACAATCATAACTCGCTTGAAAATTAGAATATTTTCAAAAACCAAAATGATTTATACAGTGTGTATCAGCCAAATGGAATAAATTCGATAATAAATAAATGGGGGCGTGTTCGACAAAACGCTCGGATACGTCGATTAGTATTTTTAGTTGCGCATTTTTTTCAACAAAAACTTTTTATACAGGGTGTGTCATGTAGCAGAGGCCAATACCAACTTTCTTATTTTAAATGCAACACCCTATATATTATTCAATTTTTGGATTGTTCAGAAAATTCCAGACATATTTCATGTACCATGTCCTATACCTATCTTCAACTGTTTTTATACTTATTAGTTTTTGAGTGTATTGTAGCGAATTTCTGTAATCAAATAATATTCTTTTTTACTTTCTCCGTTACGAAGTACGAGTATCTATTGTGATCGTGAAAAATTTTTCTATTTTTTTTACGGAAATATCCGTTTTAGGGTCCCTAGATGCCATTTCAACAATTTCTGGAAAAAAAAAATGTGTCGGTGTGTGTGTGTTTGTTTCCTAAACAGTTGAAGATAGGTATAGGACATGGCCCTAGTAGCACAAAATATTTCTTAAATATTGAAAAACACATATTTCTGTGATATTGATTATGACAGATTTTTATATGTTTTAGCAATATTTCTGTGAAATATTAAAGAAATATTACTATGTATATATTTTTGCAATATTTGTAAAATAATGTTGGGGAAATATCATGATATATGTGGTTGTGGTGCGAATCCCAAACGCATGTACAGTATTACCGAGAACTCGAGATGTGTGGAGGTAAAGTTTGCGCAGAGTGAGAAAATATTAGGAGAACGCGAGAGAACGTAAACGAATTTAAGATGGTCACGCGCAACACGTCTCGAGTGCTTGGTACAACTCTACTTACGGTCAAATATCACACTTTGGAGTTTGCAAATAAATTATATACTGGTTGAGAGAATAGACAGGAATATATAACGAAATAGCCACTAGCACAGTCGTCTACGTGTCAAACAGTTCAATCGGTGGCAGAATTGACAGAGACAGTACAGTGTTGCCTTTTTCTGTCATCCATATATTTCTTTGGATATATTTATAAAATGTTACTTACTAAATATATGGATTGAAATATATACAACATGTTTATAAAATAATTTCATTTCAATATTTCCATAGACATATTAAATGAATATTTACTTTGGCCTTTTAATATTTCCGAAACATAAAAATGTAAAATCAATATTTCGAAAATAATTCTGACACATATTGTGCTACTAGGGTTATAAGTCAAGTAACAATTGAAAAAAAAATGGTGATGTGGCCATCATGTTACACTCTCCGACTTGATGGTATCATTTATATTTACGCTTTCATGGTTTATTTTCAATTTAAATCATATTTTAAATGTACATCGAACGTTTTGTAAACTCGGATGAAACTGACGTTTAAAACGTCAAAATTATGAAAGATGGAAAAATTACCCTGCAAATTAAAAAACTCAGTATACTCAAAAACTAAAGCGATTTCGTAAAAACTTATTGTTTATAAGTTGTTCATTTTGGCATTCTCTACAATTATTATTCACATAAATTTACTGTAACTACTATTATCGTTTCATAATTATAAACCAGAAATGAAAAAAAAATTAATAAATTTTTTTCTCGAATAACAATGATTTTATGAAAAATATTTTCAAACAAAAGATGTTCATTTATTTGTTGTCTTTAATATTTGTTTAAATATTTTTGTGATATTTTTCATATTTAAGCAGATATTGGAAAAAAACAAAAAACGGTTAAGGTAAACACCCACCGATGTACGAAATTTTACCAAAAGCTTTTCAGTTCTTCGGATTATCAATTAAGACATATGTTCAAAGTTTCATGTCAATTTCTCTATTAGTTTTTGAGATACAGCGCACACAGACACACAGACACACACACACAGAGACACAATTTTTTTTTCCAGAAATTGTTGAAATGGCATCTATGGACCCCAAAACGGATATTTCCGCAAAAAAAAATTTGAAAAAAAAATCACGATCACAATACTTTCTCGTACTTCGTAACGGAGAAAGTAAAAAAATGATTTCTAAACTATAAAATCTTCTCAGTTATTACATAATTTTATTTCGGCGTTTTTTTTTAAATGATTTTATCTCTGCAAAAACTTATTCGACATCGATAAATACGAAAATGATCAGAAAAATTCATACCTGAGAAAGTTACATCGACATTTTTTTTAAGTTTAATGAAGTTCCGTTAGAAATTTTAGAAATTAAAATCTAGAAACATTAACAGTTTCGTTACTACCAAAGAGTAGTACCAACAGGCTATACTGGTAGAATTATGTTAAAATGTCTAAATAAAAGAAGAATATAGGAACAAGAATCTTCCTACCGACAGCATCGAAACTCTGTAATATTGTTTGACGTCCACTACTAAACAAAATGCTATAATACCATTTACATCAGATGTAAATTAATTATAATTTAATTTTAATTAATGCAAGTAGTAGGTAGTATATGTTTTATAAATTGTAAACTGACAAGTGTAAAGCTGCAAAGCTATTGACACAATAAAGATTATATTATATGCCTTTCCTATACCGCATGAGTTGAGAAAACGGAAAACAGCAAATTGAATAAAAGTGTGAAATCGTTTTTCCTCACGCTCGTTACTGTCCTATTGCCCGTTTTCTCAAACTCACACCGTATACAGGGTGTTGAATAGCGAAGCGGGCCCTAGGGATTTACATGTAAAATTGTAAATGTGTTAATATTGGCTCCCCTAATTATTTGACAGTATCGATCTACTTACATTTTTTTTAGAGCTTTTTAAGCTGAATCATTTGGTACCTTACTCAATGATTTCTGCAGAGTAATCTGCAAAAAACCTTACTATTATTTTGAATTAAAAACGAAGGTTTGCCATGAAGTCATAATGGCGGATATTTCATTTTGTTCTAAAAAGTGACGTTTGCTGTCGCATTACGATGTACAATTGGCCGTGTATTTTACATAAGAAAAAGTATTTCTGATTAAAACGTTTTATTCAGGTGCTATTTAAGAACTGTACCTGAATTTCCGGAGAAGGCAATATCCAGCAAAAGTACGATTTAAAATGTGTCACAATTGGCTCCCTTAATTATTTTATAATATCGTTCTACTTACATTATTTTTAATACTCATTAAATAGTACTTTTGCTAGGTATTGCCTTCTTCGGAAATTCAACACTAAACAAATCACTTACACCTGAGTAAAACCATTTACTTATAAATACTTTTTCTGGTGTATAATATACGGCCGGTTGTAAATCGCAATGTGACAGTAACTGTCACTTTTTAGAGCAAAATGAAATATCCGCCATTATGATTTCACGGAGAACGAAACGCTTTGAGGAAGATATCTCTTCTACTCTATATAATCTTCCTATAAAAAGCCTTGAAACAATCATGCCTCACTCATCTTATCGTTAAATTCATCAAGGAATCTCAACACCAATCATTTCTCAATTTCATACAATAAGAAAACGCAAGCTGCCACGAGTTTGTCAAGTTGGCACCTCAATGAAGAGTTCTGATAGTTCTGAATAGAGTTCTCAATTCCTTTTGATGTATCTAGAAGTACTATCAACTTAAAAAAAAATTCTGTAAAATTGGGCTGTCAGGAATTTTTTGAAAAATGGGGTGCCAACTTGACACCGCACCCCAACATTGTTATCGAATAGTTCTGAACTAGTTTTAAGATGTGTTTGGGTTAGTACTATAGTTCCTGATACTTTTAAAAAAGAGTTCTGTTGAATTTCCAGAGATAAAAATTCGAAATATTCAAATTCATATTACTCACTTAATATTGGTCGAATCTAAATATTTCATAACAACTATGGATAGAACTCACAAAGAACTACAGAAAATACCTATCAGAACTATCCGGAACTATCAAAAATATTTTTTTGAAAAAAGTCGCAAAGCAAAAAAAAAATTGAGAGTTCCAGGAGTTCTGAGTCAATTTTCTATTTCTACTCATTGAGTACAATAATTCTTTCTTATAAACAAATTCGATACAATTACGATTTATGGCATTTTTAAATAAATTTAAAATTCGATAATAGAAAAATTAAATTTTAAAAATACCCATTTCCTGTCATTTAATCGAATTTGTTTATAAGAAAGTATTATTGTACTCAATGACTAGAAACAGAAAATTAACTCAGAACTCCTGGAACTTTCAATTTTTTTTTCTTTTCGGACTTTTTTCAAAATGTTGATTTTTTTTAATAGTTCTGGGAGTTCTGATTTGACTTATGGGTTGTACTCAAGGAGTTCTAACGAAAACTCTAATGGCAAATTGCGATTAAATGACAGGAAATGGGTATTTTCAAAATTAAACTTTCTATTATCGAATTTCAAATTTATTTAAAAATGCCATAAATCGCGATTGTATCGAATTTGTTTATAAGAAAGTATTATTGTACTCAATGAGTAGAAATAGAAAATTGACTCAGAACTCCTGGAATTCTCAATTTTTTTTTTGCTTTGCGACTTTAAAAAAAATATATTTTTGATAGTTCCGGATAGTTCTGATAGGTGTTTCCTGTAGTTCTTAGTGAGTTCTATCCATAGTTGTCATGAAATATTTAGATACGACCAATATTAAATGAGTAATATGAATTTGAATATTTCGAATTTCCAACTTTGAAAATGTTTATCTCTGGAAATTCAACAGAACTCTTTTTTAAAAGTATCAGGAACTATAGTACTAACCCAAATACATCTTAAAACTAGTTCAGAACTATTCGATAACAATGTTGGGGTGCGGCATCAAGTTGGCACCGCATTATTAAAAAAATTCCTGACAGCCCAATTTTACAGAACTCTTTTTTAAAAGTTGATAGTACTTCTAGATACATCAAAAGGAATTGAGAACTCTATTCAGAACTATCAGAACTCTTCATTGGGGTGCCAACTTGACACACTCAGCTGCCACACATCCAAATACATCAACGACTATTCGAGACACCAGTGGCGCACCGAGGGACCAATTCAGTTTAATTACGGATTACCTCATAGTAACGGTCGCAACCATCCACTTCACTAAAACCGGGATAACTTACTCTTTGAATATAAGACTTCCACAAATTCGTTGGAATAAATTTTATATTGTAATTTTTCTTACTATAAAGCGGATAATATAATTTTCTAAATAACGGCGCCACGATTTTACTCAGCACCCTTTTGATACCCTAAAAATTTCAACACATCACATATTCATATCCCCTCGTTTAACTCATCATAATTACTAAATGCAAAAAATGCTTCCTTTTCTTAACATCACGAACAGATTCGAGCCACGGAACTTTATCGAAATCAAAACCATAATATATATAAGACGTGTGAATGCACTCGTTCCTTGATCTGGTAAACATTAGTGTCAAAAGTCGTTTCATGCATCTCTTGTGCTTTATTGGCCCGTAAAATGCATTTGGAATGATTTCATTCAATAGTACATCCAGAAATATGTGCAATGTTCCCTCGTTGTTTCCTCTCAGTATTTCCTTTGCGCTTGGATTGATTTGGCTGGATTTCGCGTGGTACATCTTATTGAAGATCCTTACATTTGATTGGATTTCCTTGTAAAGTCTGTTGTAAGCACCTGGCTGAAAATATATTTGTTTTTTTTTTAATTCAAAGATCAAGTTTGCTTTGGATTTTTAGGGGTGTGTTTACCAGTTTTGCTTTTCTCCGTTTTAATCGTGATGTCTTGCCTTCGCCTTTTAATGGATAGTACCTCTTACCGAATATCTACAATTTTAAAATAAAAATCGTGAAGTCACGACTACTATCGGTTCCAAAAAGGGAGTGACCTCACTTCAAAACCACATATTTATGATTTAGAAGGCACGCATATTTTATAATGTATACTAGAGTGGTTATAGCATATATGGGAAAGTTTCGAAGTATGTGAAAATCAGCGGGACAATCCGGAAACTTATTCGTATAGATAAAAAACTAATAACTGTAAATTTTGAGCTATATCGGGCGTCTAAAATTTGAAAAAATTTCGTTTTTTCCCTCTTTTTTTCAATTAAGCCCCCCTAATATTAAACGGCCCTCCCTAATGATCAAATGATATACTGTGTCGACAGAGGATGTTAATACAAATTCAAAACGAATTTATTTGTTAAAATCTGACTAAAATTGACAGAGTTGTGAATGTTTCAGTTATATCATACTTGTATATTTCGATGTTTTGTGACCTAATCCTTCATCGACGGTAATTAGAAGATGCGTGGCATTTCTGTCACTTATTTTACACTTGTCTAAAGCAGATGAGATCCCTTCACTGATAAATGCAATGCTTGTGGTTATGGTTCTATTTCTAAAATTACTCAAAATTTAATCGAGATTATGTTTTCCTGAAAAGGTAGATCCATACCAACGTCAAATTTTACATAAATTTTATTTCAATAGCGCGCGAATCTACGAAAAATTGTAGTTATTTTAATGGTTTCAAATAAATACAATAATAATTGCCATCGATTTGAAACTTTCTAAAATAACTCAAAATACATTCGAAATTATGATTTCGGAACAATCTAGATACACACCAAAACTTTCACACAAATTTTGTGTACTTTTATTTGAACAGCGCACGAAATTATGGAAAATTGTAATTATTTCAATGCTCTCAAACAAAGATAAAAACAATTGTTGTCGACTTAAAATTTTCTAAAATTACTTAGAAATCATTCGAAATTATTATTATTATGTGAAAAATCAGATTTTATGTAATCAGTTATCACGAAAAATCGCAAAAAATTGTTATAATTTTGGTGGCTTTAAATAAATATAAAGACAATTGCCATCAATTCGAAACTTTCCAAAATAACTCAAAAATCATTCAAAATTACGATTTTGGGAAAATCTGGATACACACCTGAACCAAATTTTGTGATACTTCTATTCAAAACAGCGCGTGAAATTATGAAAATTGTAATAATTTTAATGCTCTCAAAAAAATACAAAAACAATTGTTGTGGACTCAAAATTTTCTAAAATTACTCAAAAATCATTAGAAATTATTATTAGGTAAACAAATACTTACACACCATCACCAGATTTTGTGATAATTTCTTGTAATCAGTGCGAATAATCGGAAAAAGATTGTTATAATTTTGGTGGCTTGAAATAAATATAAAAACAACTGCCAACGATTCAAAACCTTCCAAAATAACTCAAAATTTATTCGAAATTATGATTTTGGGAAAATCTGGACAAATATCAAAACCAATTTTTTACTGGAACAGCACGCGAAGAATGAAATTTGAAAGATTTTAATTAATTTAATGCTCTCAAGAATATACAAAAACAATTGTCAAACAAAAACTTAAAATTTTCCGAAATTTCTCAAAAATCATTTGAGATTATTATTATGCGGAAAACTGCTTATACACCACCACCAGATATTGTCATAATTTCAAGTAATCACTGCGAAAAATCGCAAAAAAATGTTATAATTTTGGTGGCTTCAAATAAATATAAAAATCGATTTG
Organism: Ocypus olens; assembly: GCA_910593695.2. Classification (NCBI taxonomy): domain Eukaryota; kingdom Metazoa; phylum Arthropoda; class Insecta; order Coleoptera; family Staphylinidae; genus Ocypus; species Ocypus olens. The sequence goes on along the minus strand of OU343053.1, from coordinate 11,956,556 downwards.
AAACTTTCCTAAAAAACCCAAAATTCATCCGACATGAAGATTTTGGAAAAAGCTGGACACACACCTTGATCAAATTGTGTGATACAATTTTTTGATCGGGATTTTTGGCCTGTTTTTTTCGAGTTTTGGCTATTTTTTTGATCATTCAGTCGAAATATTCTTTATTTTGGCCTAAATTTTCAATTTTCTGGTCCGTATTTTTTATTTTTAGGCTCGAATTTCTTATTTTTGGTCCTATAGTTTGAATTTGTAACCTGAATGATTGATTATTGTGTCTACATTTTTTATTTTTAAACCAGAGTTTTCGAGTTTTGGTCAAAATTTTTGATTTTTTGGTCCAGCTTGTGGATTTTTTTTAGTATATATTTCTGATTTTTGACCTGCATTTTCGATTTCTTAGTCTAAATTCAGAATCTTCTGTCCTACATTACCTTTATTTTGGCAGAAAATTTCGATTTGTTTCTGCGATTTGTCTGCATTTTTTATTTTTAGGCCAGAGTCAAAATGTTTGATTTTTGGACACGATCGTTGATTTTTCATTTTTTGGCCTCTATTTTAGATTTTTTACTTGCATTTTCGACTTTGCGGTATAAATTTTTCCTTATTTTGACCGAAATTTTGTTCAATTTTTTTAATCTGCGTTTTTGATTTTTAGTCCCGAATTTTCGATTTTGGTCTAAATTTATGATTTATAATAATATTTTATAAATATTTTTTAGATTTTTTAACTTGAATGATTGATTTTGTTGGGTGATTTTATTTTTTATTTTCTGGCTATTATTTCCGAGTTTCTGGCCAGAAATTTACCTTGAGCTTATTATTTTGGGGGTGAAAATGGCAAATTAATTTTCCTTTACTTGAATTCTCAAGTTTTCGGTTTGCATTTTTTACTTTTAGTCCAGGGTTTTAGAATTTCCGGCCGATATTTTGGATCTTTGGCTTGTAGTTTCGTTAAACATTAATAACTTCGTCAATTTTAGTCCAATTTCAACAAATAAACACGTTTTGGATTCACATTAACGTCCTCTATCGACGTAATATATAATTTGGCCATTAGGGTGGACCGTTTAATATTAGGGTAGACCAAATGAAAAAAAAGGGAATAAACCCACTTTTTTTATATTTTAGAGGGCTAGGGCTCGGTTACGCAATGTTCGATATGGCTCAAAATTTACGGTTATTAGTTTTTCATGTATACGAACAAGTTTCCGGGTTGTCCCGTCGATTTTCATATACTACTAAAATAAGAACCACTCCAATGTATACCATACAAAGATACATCGTTTTCCTATATGTGTATTAATTTGTATGAAAATATTTTGATAAATACGCCTATTTTTACAAAAAGTTCCGTTTTGAACGACACTTTTCGAAACTCTCATCTTTGTGTTCGATTATGGAAATGATTACAACGGCGTGCGGTCCATGGAAGCGGTGGAAGCAGTGCTTCCGTGTAAAAATAAATGTAAAATGATTTGTCATAAAGTAAATCAGAGCAATATTTTAATTTAGTATAGTTGAGGAAAAACTGCTCCATGGTGAACATAAATTACTGCGAGCATGTTGAAGCTGCAGGGCCAGACGCCTCTGGAGTCTGGACCATGGAATAACAGGAAGCGACAAGGCATGTTGATAAATTGGAATCGATAAGCGCCATCTGTGAATAGCGGCCTGAACTAACACAACACATGCACACAACCGATACGTGTGTGTGTGTGTGTGTGTACTACACTAAAATAAGTTAAATATTGGTAATCAAAAACACTTGGTTTTACAATTTATATTAATTAAACATTATACTTCCACAAGTTTTATGCATTCTCCTTTCGAGAATGTTCGTGTGAACAAAACGACTTGGGCAAGTTGTATAATATTTATTCTACTTAATATAAATAGTAAAACATAGTGACTTTGTTTACCAATATTTACCTCGTTAATAACGTTTCATCGGGTGATGTACACATATATTTTGTACATATTGTGCTATGAGGCTAACGCAAGAAATGATTGTTTTATTCGTCCTCGATTTCCGCACTGTTTCACATTCTACGTTTCGAGTAACACGGGGAATTACATGGCATATAGATAAATTTTACCGGAAAAGCGCCCTCTAGTGTTAGCAACAAACATAATTTACAGAAATCCATCGAATTTTTATGGTGGCGCCATCCAATATTAGCGGCATAAAGCTCGATTTCTTATTGGACGCTGCGTTCTCGTGCGCTTCTTTATGACGGAATCGGAACGGCTCGAATGTCGCCGCCGCGCCAATGACCTATGAGTCAATTATATTTTAAAAGTTCAGGCTCATCTGGAAGCGGCGATCGCGACCGCTTCTTTACCGTTTGTATTAAAATGACGGCAGAATTGTTAAGATCGCTGCGGCTCGTAGAGTTTAAAAACACGTGTGCAGTTGCGGTGGGTGAATGTGTAGTTTTTGTTTTATTTGAAAGAAAACGATTTTCTCAATTTGTGTTTCAAGAAAAATACTATATAATAAAGGAAAGTCGTCCGGTTCCAATTTTAAATTTGACTTCGAAAGTGAAATTTTAATGAAAATATCTATGAACAGAACGAGTGGTTAATCGGGTGCAAGAACATTGGAAAACTGTTCTGTTGGCCTTGTATTTTATTTAATATTAATGACAAATCTGTATTTGTGTCCGTCGGCTATTGCGACTTGAATAATTTGCACAAAAACGTTAAGAGATACGCATTAAGCAAATCTCATTTAGAAGCCGTATTTAAAGAAAAAACATTCGCCAAAACACGTATTGAACATGATTTGGATTCTCAACTGTAATTAATTTAAACCTACTCTGTATTTTCTCTTTGTGACATGTTCAACTAGCGTTGTTGTGATTTGATTGTTTATGTATCATCATGTACTTCTTCTATTTTGAATAAAATATTAAATTGTAATTGTAATTGTAACTCAGTTTAAGTCATGGACAACATAATGAATTAGTTAATAAAAATAGGAGTATTTTAAAAGGATTAATTGACGTCACATGTTATCGCGACGAACATGAACTCCGTTTCAGAGGGCACGATGAAGGTCATGACTCCTCAAACCAGTGGCGGTTCGCGGGGTTTTTCTAGTACGGCCGAGGAACAAGAGGTCGTAATACAGATAGGTAGGGTCAGTTGCAGAGACGGCTGGCTGCGTGACCGCACCTATCACCTATCTGTGTACCTCTTGTTCCTTGGCCGTACCAGAAAAAAACCCGCGAACCGTCACTGCCTCAAACCGAGGAAATTACATGGATTTATTTCATTTTTTGGTAAAATATGATGAAACATTAAACCACCATCTGGACCAGTCCTCCACAGTATTTCGCGGAACCTCTAATCGAATTCAGAACGACTTAATAAACTGTTTAGGTTGTGCAATATTGGAAATAATTAAAAATGAAATGTAAGACGTCTCATTTATTTATAAACCGAAATAACAAAGTTTTGGAAAAAAATTTCGAACAGGTCGATTTTCTTTTATAAAAACACACATTTTTGCATGAAAGTCAATTTTTAGTCGTCATTTGTTTTTGAGTAATGACGTCATCCATTTTGTTTTTAAATGGCAACCTCCTATTTTTATTTTGAGAGATCTTTTCATTGTCGAACTGGCAGTATAAAAATGTTGCCATCTTACATCAGAATTTTTTTGAGTAAATGACAATTGAAGGTAAGAACTTGATATGTAGAGTTTTTGCAAAATATCCTTGTTCCAGCGCTTGTAGCAGTTTTAGTTACATGAAATGAATAAAATCTTAGATCTTAAAACTTACCAGATTAGATGTGTCATTGTATTTTGCACACAATTTCCAGCCTGTTGATTTGACCTGAAAAATGAAACATTTAATTAATTATGGCCGTTTTGTTACTTGTGAACAGTATTTTTTCCGTACAAAATACGAGAACACAGGGGCGGCTCGTTACCTGCAGTTTCAAGCAGTTTCAAGCTCAGCAAAAGAAAAAAAAATAACTCCTAAAACACATTTCTCCAGTTTAAATGTTAAACAACGCCTGCATGACTTATACACTATTTCGTTTTATAAAATTTATTTAATGCTTTCTGCAACAAGTGAAGTTGCCTTTAATTTATTTGTTGTTATTCACTTTATAATTCAGTCTAGATTTTACTCTTGTACCGCTCATAAGACCGTATAGTCTTTATGACCTGCAAGCCAAGGGCAATATGATTACGTTTATAGCTATAAATAGTTAATACGCTGCTTGGAGGAAATAGCATAAAGATGATTGCGTTATTGGCGAAAGTTTGTTTAATTGCCGTTGCTGGACTACAAGGTAGGATTCCTAATATTAAAAATTATTTCGAATATACAGAGTGCCTATAGAATCAGTCCACAGAATGAGTATCTCTTATTATAAGAGATAGTAATTTATTGTAATAGAATTAAATACTCGTACTGGTACATTTGTTTCATAAATATATTTTATAATGTATTACACAAGATGTTTTGAAAGTGCACCATTGTTCAACGAGAGAAAAATTTTAAACATGAGTACCAAACACAGTATCTAAATATAATTTAGGTGATTTGTTTGATTTCTCTTTCTCTAGTGGTGAAATGGCAAAAAGTCAAAAAGGGCGCAAAATATGTTGAATTTTATTTTTGCAATGCCTTCCTAGAAGTACCGTGAGATGAAAAAGTCGAAAATAGCTGGCTAATATAGCCGTTTTATGTAAGTTTCAGGGTTTTCCATGCCAAAATTTCCATTCGTAGTGATGCCACTGAACCTCTGTTAGTTAGGTTATGTTTTAAGAGCTGTCAACTATTTTGAGTTTTTAATTCTCTTTAGACTAAGTAGAGGAAATTGAACCAAAATTGGTACATAATATCTTCTTACAGGCTTCCATATTGCGTAAAAATAATAAGATTTTGGTAAATTGCTAAAATTAATGATATATTTATATAATTTCAGGATCTGTCGGGGAATCAATCTCAGCACAGAGTAAATACAATGTAATAAAAAAAATCGTTGAAAAAAACTAATGTTTACCAATTATTTTAGAATGTAGAGAATACGGGAAATTTTTTCAAAATTCTTGTAATGATAGAACCTTTGCCTTTGACAAAGCAGCGAAACTAGGAGAATTTCCTTACATGGTAATATATATTTGAAAAAATATTTTCAATAAATTACTTAAATATATTTTATTTCGTTTTCAGGTTGCTATTAAATACAATACAACTAACGAAAAAGCCTTCAAATGTCCAGGTGCTTTAATCAGTAAAAACTACGTCGTGTCGCCTGCTTTTTGCTTATTTTCATCAAATTTGTAAGTATATCACTAAAAAACCACGCCATATCAGTTAACTTCTGACGCTACTTAAATTCTGAACACGATTTAAGAAACAACTCACCGAATGTCCGATACGGATGGGACCTCAAATGTTGGGTAAATTAGCAAATTTATTTTACGGTCTTTCAGATTTAGGTAATAATAAATCAATACGTTGCCATTCCTGAGAGGCTTGTGTTTAAAACTTTTTTTTCATCCTTATTACAATCCATTACTGCCCAATATGCATTCGAACATATTCAGTGTGTAACGCATTGGACGGTTCCAATTATCCTATGAATTAACGGCAATTTTACATTTTGATGTCGACATATGTCACGTTTAAGTACTGCCAATTGCGACAACTAAAATGTTACCACAAATAGTTTAATAATGTGCAAAAACTGTAAAATAAAAAATCTCATTATTAAACTATTTTTGACATAACAAAAGGTCGATTATTAAACCAAAGTAGAAAAAAATACTTTTCGAATTATAAATAAAATGTTGACTAATATAATATGAAAATGAAGATAAAAGTTCATTAGGTATGTACAAAACTTTAGATAAATATCTGGTAGACTTTAAGTTGTCTCTTAATTATTTAACCACTTTTAGTGCAGACGCAAATTTGTCAAATTGTACAAATTGTCACGCACATATAATCCATAACACTGTAATGCATTGAGCGTTTGGATTATGTTGTAGAAGCTCGCTGCACATTTCAGCATTTCGGGTGTCCAGATAAGGGAGGCAATAATAAATATTATGTAACTAGGAGATCAAGCGGCAGTTTAAATCTGAGGAGATACTTTACAGTATCAGCCGAGGCGTTATAATTTGTATGTTGTGTTAAAATTATAGTAATTATTTTCTCTTAAGTTCAAATAATAATTTAATTGTTTTTTTTTTGGACATAGGCCTGAGCCATACCGTCACACACGGCTAGGATGATAATTTATGTATATTTGACATAGGGTACTTACTACTAGGTATGAAACAATATGTGAACGATTACACGGGGACACAAAATTAGGAAATAGGTTGTCAATGAGAGCCTTCATGACGTTAAGGTTACAGACTAACAGGCGGGGGCTCTTGGAAACCACATTAGAGACTGGAGAAATTAATGATATGCAACCTATATTAAGCTAGAACTAAATTTTGATATTAGCATTTTTAATAAAATTGTATATCGCATTATACACATTCATATTTTGTAAACTAAGAAGATGCGTCATGTTGATAGGAAGGAACACCATATGTTTTATATCATAATACAGTTGGGCTGTATGAACCTTATTTTCATTACATTCAAAAATATATGATTTATATCTCCAATAGCACCGCAGGAGCATAAAGGGTCTCCTTTTAGCTTAATTTTAAAGAGATGTTTAGGAAAAAGCCCATGATTAATTTTAAGACGGGTTATAGTTGATGATAACATTCGTGGAATTCAAAATGTTGTTATATGGGGTATACATTTGGAATGTGATGAGTGTATGAGTTTATAATGTGTATTGGGGGTGAGAGCCCAATATTCTTCCACGTCTTTCCATAGGGCAGATTTTATATCCTTATTAAGATCTTCGACGGGGATTAGGGTATTATATTTGATTCCTGGGTCTGTGTTGGCACCTAATTTAGCCAACATATCTGCTTTTTCGTTGCCCTCTATTTTGCAATGACCTTTTGCCCAGATAAAATCAACTACCTGATTGTTTGTAGCTAAATTCCCAACTAGTTGACGTATCTGATTTATTACGTAGTTATTGTCGTGTGATTTACAACCCTGTAGAGTTTTGAGGATAGACTGGGCATCTGTAATTATAACAATTTTGTCGATCTGTGTTTGAATAGCCCATTGTAACGACCTTACAATTGCTACGGACTCTGCGGTGTATATGGAAGAAAGATTATGAATAGGTTCATAAACTTCTATATTGTATAGTGGTATATAATAGCTAAAACCTACTCCATTCGGATTTTTGGAGCCATTGGTATATACCGGGTGGACCATTTAATATGTTTTCAGGAAATATCTTCGAAACAAGAAATTTAAAAAAAAAAATGACCCAAACAAAAAATGATTGTTTTGAAGGGGGCCATAATAACATAATTTTGTTTTTTTCATAGATGGCGCTGTTGTCGCTAAATCGAGGTCAACTTAGTTTTTTTAAATGGAAACCCGTACTTTTTATAACAGAATCAGAGTCCTTGTTAAAAAATGAGAAGAATTCACTCAGCTAACTTTTTAGTCAGAGTGATAGATGGCGCTGTAATCGCGAAAAGAAGTTGTTGCATTTGGACGCTTGCGTATTCGAACTTCGCGCGCGTGTGTGTGTGTGTGCGCACCCGCGAACATGCCCGTCTAAAATCACCAATAATGTTCGTTACATTATTTTGTTATTATTTTTGTAAAGGATATGAATGTGACGTAAACTTAACTAGTATTTTATTCAAGAGTGTAATTGTATGATCGACCGACTTGGAAATGCAAAATAAATAATTTTGATCCATTTCCAAGTTGATATTTCAAAATTTATAATAATTTCAAATTAAACAAATAACTTAAATTTTGCTTTTTATATTCTGGGCTCAGCGTGAGCGCTGCTGACAGCTTTGACAGCCCCATGTCGCTCTGCAGGTTGATGTTGTCGATGTCCGGCTGGAGCGTAATTTGTAGGAAGCTGAAAAGAAATGGCAGGTTAGAAGAAGTCGATTGGGTCGAAGTGTGTGTAGACGCGCACTTGTGTTTAACTTACTTGAAATCATCTCTAGAGCAGGTGCTCAAAATGATGGCCGTTCATCTCGAGACATTTTGCGATCCTTGTTTGAAACGATCTCTGAACTTCTCGTAGGGTGTCTCTGTTGATGTTCGCACAAGCATTGTGAATACGCTCCTTCATGTTATCAGGCGTCGACGGTATGTCGGCATAGCATTTGTCCTTCAGCAATCCCCACAGGAAAAAGTCCGGCGCTGTCAAGTCCGGCGAACGTGCCGGCCAAGGCACCGGACCTCCACGACCAATCCACTTGTTCGGAAATTGGCGGTTCAAAATATCTCGGACGATACGGGCAAAATGTGCAGGGCAACCATCGTGCTGATACCACAGTCTCAATCGGGTCAGCAGAGGGACGTCTTCGAGTAAAGCAGGAAGATGAGCCGTCAGAATTTCACCGTATTTTTCAGCATTCAGATTTCCGTCGATGAAGTACGGGCCAATGACGTGATCTCCCAGAACTCGGCACCAAACGTTGACGCTCCATGGTCGTTGATGGTCCACTTGTCGGATCCAATATGGATTCTCCTCCGCCCAATAATGCATGTTATGCCGGTTGATTTGGCCACGATTCGTGAAACTTGCTTCATCCGAGAATAGAACCATGGAAACGAAGTTCCGGTTGTTGCGTATTTGCTGCTGAGCCCAATTGCAGAACTGCACTCGATGTTGGAAGTCGTCGCTATGAAGTTCTTGATGCAACGATACGTGGTAAGGATGAAATTTATGCCGATGAAGAACTCGCAGAACACTCGTTTTGGAGATGCCTGAACTCCGCGCCAGTTGACGAGAACTTATGTTGGGTTTGACTGCAACTGCAGCTAAAATATCAACTTCGGCATTCTCCTGGGTTACGGTGCGTCTTCGATGTCTGGTTCGTTTTAGGCTGCCAGTGTCCACAAATGAGTTCACGATCCGAAGAAAAGTCATGTGACTCGGATGATCTCGATCAGGATACCTCTCCGCGTACAAGCCACACGCATCAAGTGCATTGCGTCTAGCTTCACCATACACGAAAATCATGTCGACCTTTTCCGCGATAGTATACCGCACCATTGTAACGTTTTCGCCATCAATGCAGAAGACCGACTGATTACCAAACTAAATTTTCTTTTGTTCAGTCAAAGAAAGCATCAAAATCCAGCTATTTCCAGCTATTTTTCAATTTAAAATTGTAATTCATGGAAATACGGCCGACGTCATGTTTTGACACACACACACACCACACACACACACACACACACACATGCGCGCGAAGTTCGAATACGCAAGCGTCCAAATGCAACAACTTCTTTTCGTGATTACAGCGCCATCTATCACTCTGACGAAAAAGTTAGCTGAGTGAATTCTTCTCATTTTTTAACAAGGACTCTGATTCTTTAATAAAAAGTAGGGGTTTCCATTTAAAAAAACTAAGTTGACCTCGATTTAGCAACAACAGCGCCATCTATGAAAAAAACAAAATTATGGTATTATGGCCCCCTTCAATACAATCATTTTTTGATCGGGTCATTTTTTTCTAAAGTTTCTTGTTTCGAAGATATATCCTGAAAACACATTAAATGGTCCACCCGGTATATATATACCGGGTGACCCAGCGATCTGTAAAAGCCCCATAACTTATTTGCCATTTGAGATATCGACTTCTAGTTTTCTTGAACTGGTACCCACACTTATTCTACATATTTTAAAAATATGTATGTTTTTGTACTGGGTGTCCCAGTATACATTGCAGATCAAAGTTATGTTTTTTTAAATGGAACACCCTATATTTTATACTTTATTTTCAACCCTCTTGAGAAGCTGATAAAAATAGTATAAGATACCATGGGTCTATAATGGACGGTTGGTTAGTTATGGGCAAATTTGTGGCAAAAACAAGGACACATTGAAAAAATTGCGGAACCGCTCCTAGCAAAGCTAGCGTCATTTTTTATACACTAAAGAATTTTCCACATCATGAAGAATAATACAAATCGGTTTTGGTTCTTCTTTGTTCATACTGCTATACAGGGTGTCAACATACGCAAAATAATGGATAACTATTTTTTTTCAAATGGAACACCCTATATATCTTGCCACCAGTGCATGGAATTTTTAATAAGCTTTCTAATAATGTACAATTTGTATAATGAAATATTAAGGATTTTTGAGATTTATCCATAAAAACATTTTTCTTTTGTCACCTCCTGCTCATTTTTGGATTTTCAGCCAAAACTATGCATTTTCTGAAAAAATAATAAAAGACCAAAGTTGTAGAGCGGAAAATTTTCGATCGATATAGGAATTTAGACTTGTCCAATAATGCGTGCATTGCCCGCCAGAGTGCGCAAAATCGTGACCGTATATGCATTTTAACGTTTTTCTCAAATTTTTTGTTAATTAATTGCACTATACTTTATTTTCCACATCCTCTAACAGAAAAACGGGTAATTATAGAATTATTTAAATGACCTACATCGATTGAAAATATTCCGCTCTACAACTCTTAAAAGAAGCAATTTTTGCCCAAAATGCATGGTTTTCGCTAAAAATGCAAAAACCATCAAAAAACGCAAAAATTGATACATACATTTTCAATTTGTATTTTTAGGGAAAACTATGCATTTTTGGCAAAAATTGCTTCTAATAAAAGTTGTAGAGCGGAACATTTTCAATCGATATGGGCTATTTTAATTTCCCTATAATTTCCCGTTTTTCCGCTATAGGGTGCGGAAAATAAAGTATAGTGCAATTTATTAATAAAAAATTTGAAAAGAAAACGCTAAAATGCATATACGGTCATGATTTTGCCCGCTCTGGCGGGCAAGGCACGAATTATCTTAAAAGTTGAAAGACCTATGTCGATCGGAAATTTTTCGCTCTATAACTTTGGTCTCTTATAATTTTTCCTGAAAATGCATAGTTTTGGCTGAAAATCCAAAAATCTGCAGAAGGTGACAAAACAAATATGTTTTTATTGATAAATCTCAAGAATCCTTAATATTTTGTTATACAAACTGTATATCATTGGAAAGCTTATTAAAAATGCCATAGATTGGTGGCAACTTATATAGGGTGTTCCATTTGAAAAAAAATAGTTATCCATTGTTTTGCGTATGTTGACACCCTGTATAGCACTATGAATAAAAGAGAACCAAAGCCAATGTGTATTATTCTTCATGATGTGGAAAATTCTTTAGTGTATAAAAAACGACGCTAGCATTCCTAGGAGCGCTTCTGCAACTTTTTTAATGTGTCCTTGTTTTTACCACAAATTTGCCCATAACTAACCAACCGTCCATAATAGACCCATACTATCTTATACTATTTTTATAAGCTTCTCAAGAGGGTTGAAAATAAAGTATAAAATATAGGGTGTTCCATTTAAAAAAACATAACTTCGTTGTGTTATGTATATTGGGACACCCTGTATAAAAACATACATATTTTTAAAATATGTAGAATAAGTGTGGGTACTAGTTTAAGAAAACTAGAAGTCGATATCTCAAATAGCAAATAAGTTATGGGGCTTTTACAGATCCCTGGGTCACCCGGTATATATATATATATATATATATATACGTATCTAACCGACTTTACTAGACCCGCCATAAAGATTGAACAAACTTGAGACCACCTTTTATACAGATTCACTATATTTAATCCACCTCAATAAGCCCAACACACGGCTATTACAAAGTGGCGACCAATTGTATAAAAATTGTTGTTCAACCGACCTACCTAAGCCCTGCGGCGTTGCCTAAATGTTTCGTATGCTGGCAGATATCATTCTTCAGTGCGATGTTTCGATAAACAAGTGCTTGCGTTTTAAGTTTATATGTAAATGAATTTTTACTCGCCGATGACGCGGTGGACGATTTTAGAGGAGGCGACTCCGCAGATGAATATATACCCTGTGATGCTGAAAGTTCTTGTGATTCAACAGTTTCTTCAAATACTATATAATACGTATTGAGTATAATGCAATAACGAAATAAATAATTTCAAGAAACCTAAATGTTTATAATCGTTCAGGCCATCTATTTTATGAGTCCATATAGTTAGATACTACTCCGCTGCACAAAGGGAATACCGCGTGGCGATCAACGTGTAAAATAGTATTGGTGGATGGCGCTCAAAGAGTATGGTGGAAGGATATATTGAAGAATCTGAGTACAAGAAGTTAAAATTGCAAACAAAATATTTAATCCGGTAAATACTACAGTTTACCTTCTCTCCACATAATCTGGAACAGTTTCTAACAGCAATGATTAAAATATTAATGAAATATGTGAAGACGGGATTAATTTATCTGGACACTTTACTAATTGTACTTTTAATTTTAATATTATCAAAAATGATAAATAAACTGAAATAATTCTTATTCTTATTTTATTCCTACAATGATGCCTTGTTTTTAAGTCCGCTGTGGCAGATTTAACGACCGTTGCTATGTATACTGTTCATAGCAACGGTCGTTAAAATTCGTTGATATAGAAATATTGCATACATAAAAGGTTATTTAGATGGTTTCTTGGTTTCTTATGACGACGTTAAATAAGTCTTTATGTGTAAAATTAAAAAAAAAAAAATTGAATATTTTTTCAATGAAGAAGTCTTAAAGTTCGTGTTCTTTTAGATTATTTACAAATATGTGGAATGTATTCTTTGTTATTTCATTTTATTTATTGTAAGTACCCTGTTATAATCTGTATTTTGTAAAAATAAATCCATACATTTAAAGTCACAAAAATAGAAATAATCTATAAAATGTCAATACAATAATATATACAGGGTTGGGCAAATGCGTCGGAACACCTGATTTCTGGCTAAACGTCTGTGTTTTTCTTAAATCTTTTAAAGGAAATGTTTATGAGTTTATTTATTTCATATAGTGACGTCCTTTCATTTTTAACTGCTAACCAATTTTTTAAGATATGACATCATTGGCAGTTTTTCTAAATCACCCTGTATATTTTTACATTTTCAAATACACCTTTTCAGCAATTACAATGATATAGGGTTTGGTGGGTTTACGACTTGTGGTTTTTTAAATAATAAATAAATAATGGAAAATAAAATTTGTGAATTTTCTGAAGCTTTTGCACAACCCTTGAAACGTTTGATTTAGAAATATTGTAATTTGTGTCAATAAATGCTGCATTAAAAATATTGCATGCACCTTACAGAGATTTCTGCTAATTTCCAAAAATTAGCCATCATTAACAATGTAATTATTTCACGTTCAGTTGGTGAACTAACATAATTGAACAGCAATGTTAATATTTCACATGGATAACATCTGTCGATGACAGAAAACATAAAAAAGTTTTTTTTTATCAGGAAACAGTGTAAAAAGCCACCTCACTGTAGAATTATTTTATTTAATATTTAAAAAACCACAAGTCAAACACCCATCAAACTTCATATCTTTGTAATTGCTGGAAGTGTCGCCGATGACGTCATATCTCGCGAAAGAGGGTAGCTGCTGAAAATCAAAATATGTCAGTGAATAGAATAAATAAATCCATAAACATTTCTTTTAAAAGTAATAAGAAAAAACAGACGTTTATCCAGAAATCAGGTGTTCCGACACATTTACCAAACCCTGTATATATATATATGAGGCATTCTTTTACAAACCGAACGGAAATATTGGGTCTAAAATTTGTACGCGTTTCCTATACAAAATAAGCCGACCCGTATTTTCGTATTTTTTATCGTCGGTATTTTTGAAAATACAGACACTAAAAGTTTTGAAAACTCGCTAATTATGCATGTCTTTAGATCGCTATAACTCCCTAAAAACTATTAGTCGTATGGGGCTCAGTTAGAGCTTATTTTAAAGGTAATGGAACTCTCTGAATTAAATTAAATTAAATTCAATTCAATTCTTCATTCTGATGTTAATTAATATTACTTTTGTTGTTAATTTTTAATTATTATAAACAATTAAAATATTTAAAGTAATTTTACTTTATTATTTCTTATTTTCAAGGCCATCACTTTAAAAATTTGAACAAAATACCATTGTGTGCCTCATTTTCGTTCATATAAAAATCTATTTTTTCAATGGTCATTTGATTACATCAGTATGAAAGAAATTAATTTGTACGACAAAACACGTTACCCGGCGCGCGACTGCGAGCGCTTGGTCCGTGGCGTCGTACTTTAGCAATAATTAAGTGTGAAATTAAAAGAAAGGTAAAAAATATTATAATTGACTAACTAATTGACTGTTATTTATTGTTAAATAGCAATTTTCTAATGAGGTATCACAGACGGGGTGTTGCCATTAAAAATAATGAGTCGGGGTGGCTACAGCCCCAGGGGTTGCAAGGTGAAGGTCATTTTTGTGGTAATACTGATTCCCCCACATACCCTAGAAACAGTTTTGAGAAATTTTTTATATCTTTTTTAGGTCTATACTTATAGAGCATTGCTCGTTTTTAAATAGATACCCGGTATATATAAGTAATAAATAACATCATACAGATGGGACAACTTTTTAGAATGAAATTAATTATCCGCCATTATGATATCATGGTAAACCTTTGTTTCCAATTCAAAATAATTGTAAAGTTTTTATCTCGATAAATACCCTGCAGCAACAATAGAGTAAGGTACCAAATCATTCAGCTTAAAAAGCTTTAAAAATAATTTGAAGACCGATTCTGTCATAATTAATCAAATCAAATCAAATCAAATCAAAATAAAATTTATTTATACATAGTTTGTACATACATTGTAACATAAAATACATCCAATGGAACAAAACTAATACAAATACGTCAATAAAACTAAAGCAGAGTACCGAAGAAATAATACATAGTACATAAAATAAAAGCAAAACTGCCAGAAACATACTGTGGACCGATCAAGAGGTCACCAAGACTATATAATTCGGTTTCAATTATTCTGACGACTTTTTTCTGAAGTAAGAAAATATTATTTGCTGCAGGACTGCCACCGTAGAATATTATCCCGTATCTTAATTGGGACTCGAAGTTGGTATGGCATAAAAGCAGTAAATGTTTTGTTTCAAAGGTTCCTTTTAGCAACCTTATGGAATACACGATCGAGTTCAATTGGTTATTAACTGCGAACAATGCTCGTTCCAACGTAGTTGGTAATCTATTGTGACGCCAAGCGCTTTTATGTAACACTTTTTAAGTGAATTTTTTAGGTTTGTTTTTTCTCGATTTAATACAAGTTTGTTTATGTTTAGCCAATTTTCGATTTTATTTATCGTAACCTAAGTTCTCGCTTTAAGTTCATTAATATTTTTTCCTGCCCCTAAGACACATATATCATCAGCATAATTTACCAATTTCGCCTCCGTAGGTGAGATACATTTTGGCAAATCATTGACATAAATTATAAAGAGTATTGGTCCCAGAACACTCCCCTGCGATTCAATATTTTGGATTTTGATTTATGACTTATTTCTACGGTTTTCTAAAAATGTTTTTATTAAATCGTGACACTTTCCTCGTATACCGTAGGAGTAAAGTTTATTTAAAAGAATCGAATGATCCACTGTGTCGAACGCCTTAGAGAGGTCAAGAGATACTCCAATAGGCATTTCCCCCCTCTCCAAGGCGTCAGTTACTGTCTGCACATATTCAAAAAGTGCCGTAGAAGTAGATTTTTTTCCTAAAAAAACATGCTGTGCTTCATTACATAGTTTATACTCATTAAAAAAATCAATAATTCGTGATGCAAGAATTTTCTCGGCAATTTTTGAAAAGATATTCAGGAGAATTATCGGTCTGTAGTTTGAAAAGATTTTAGTATCACCACTTTTAAAAATCGGTTTTATTATACCTAATTTCAAAACATCGGGAAATGTTCCTTGTTCAAACATATGGTTTATTAGTAGGGGAGCCACTATTATCACATTTCAAATTTTACATGTAAGTCCCTATGGCTCGCTTTGCAATACAACACCCTGCATATCAGTGCTTTTACTGTTCTTTATGCTATTTATTGTATCCCTTATTTTTATTTCTCTGACCTTTTAAAATTAAATTTGTTACCACAGTCTATATTAATATCACAGATGTAGCTTGTTTGTAACTATTATAATATGATACTATACAATGATTTAATTTCAGTACCAATATAAAATATCTATTTAATTTTAAGCTAATTAGACAGCGGAAAATGTATTATTGGTACTATTATAAATAGTTGTATATTCAATTATTCATGAACTACGCAAGCTTTTAAATTAAATAGTGATTTTAAAATAAACATTACAATGATGCACATACTTTATAAAGTACTTCAAATATTTAATGGGATATTTTTCAGTAAAGAAATTGGAAAGTCCGTGTCCTTTTAGATCATTCTTAAATATTTGTATTTTATTCTAAGTAATGTCAACTTATTTATAAGTCCCTTATAAATTCGCAATTAGTTTTAATAGGATCATTTGTATAAAAACCTTCAATCTTAAAGTTAATCAAAATCAATTAAGCAATTCTTATAGTAAATAATAATTTTAATATCCTATTTCCAAAATTGGGGTAAGTTGCAGAGACGGCTGGCGGCGTAACCACACCTATATGTATTACCTCTGCTACCTCGGCCGTACCATGAGTCACCCCACAAGCCGTCACTGGTCATAAACAAAAAGAAATTTTGAAAGGCCAGATTCGTATGTACATTTTTATTTTAACCCTACGATAGGTGCGCGGTCTACAGTCGACCGGGAAGAATCCATCGCTATTTGGAGTACAATAAATCACACTATTGCATAAAATCACTAAACTCAACTGACTAAAAATCTAAATTGAGATGTTTTTTAATTACTACTTATAAGGATGCATGCACAAATAACGCGAATTATCGAGTTATAATCGTTTTTAAAAGACTGGTCTATAACTAGTTCGCGCGCCTAACGTAGAGTTAAATACATCATACACATCGCGTTTTATGATAAAAAAAAAGTGGAGAACGATGTTGCCAGACTGCCTGCATGAGATCGTCGGTACGACATGGTGGTATTGTATATAATATATACAGATCGACCGGACTACCTCTGGTGAGCAATCGCATCAACTAAAACTGTATAAAATGGTGATATTCGACCGCATTTTGGGACCCACCTAAAATTGGTCTATAATCAAAGAACACTTTTAGTAATCGATAAACACAAGAAAACGTTTTCAGACCCGCAGCCGGGTCTGATAACGTCTTTTTTGGTCTGGCTTTGTAGGTGGAATATGGCAAGTTGGGTCCGTATACGCGGTTAAACAAATCTATATATATATATACAAATATATATATATAACAAAGATGAAACAGCTGTCTCTGTCTTTCGCCTCACACATTTGCAAATTTTTATCATCATCTGATCGAGAATCTCGTTAGCACTTTATCTACAGTTATATATATATATATATATATATATATATATATATATATATATATATATATTATTGTACATATTTTTGGTTAAATAAAATCTTTACCAAGTACCGCTACATAATTAAAATAAAATAAATTCTGTTTCTATGAATTGCTATTTTATTTTATTGGATTCTTATAATTCATTCCATTTTGGGCTACAAAAAAGGATAATAAAATTTTTTTGCTCCAAATACTCCAAGCAGTGGGTCAGGTTTCAATCACCTACTTCAGTCAGGTTTCTAAATCGCAATTGTACTGTAAACCATGCCTGATACCGGATAAAAAAGAAAATAAATAGTGAATTCGTCTGAAATTATTTCACTTCAGGCACTCTTTACAAAAATAATAAATTTAAAATTTTGGATTACAAAATGTAGAAATCCAATATGGCGGCCATAAGAAAAACAAAAGTTGTCTATTGTTTCTCCGCGATCTTGAAAGCTGCAATAAATCTAATAACATATTTAGATCCTCCATTAAAAAGGGCGCTAATAATGTCTTAGTGTAAACTGCGCAATAGTAATAGTTTTCGAATAAAAAAATAAAAAATAAATTGAAATTTTTTATTTTTTCGCGATTTTTTCAAAACAAAAAAAGGTAACTCCAATTTCTCAACAGATTATTAATCAACGTTATAAAACACAACTTTGCCCTAATTTAACCAACCTTGTATCTCTAAAGATCCCCATGGTGCCGCTCGAAAAACGGGCGCCCTGTATATACACATATTTCAGCATTTTATTGTGCCTTCAATCCTCTCTAGTTATAATATTCGTTTAATAATAAGCCGAATTAGACATAGATAAAATTGTTATTTGCATTCAGTAAACATTTTAATACTTCACAGAGAACCAGCAATAGCAGTCAGATTGGGCCAAATATATGTCAGTGAAGAAACATTAGCTCCTTCCACTCAAGAGATCAAGATACAGAAACTAATAGTACACCCAGGCTACAATTTGAAAAATGGATCCAATGTTATCGGCTTAATCAAGTTGGAAAAAGATGTCATGTTCAACAGGAACGTGTATCCGATTTGTCTAAATGAAATCGATATTAAGGTGCACAAATTTATGTCCTCTGGATGGAACTACCTGTTCATAACGGATGATAGAGGACGATACATCGGTCATCTATTAAAGACTACGATGTCTGCTTACACTCTCGATGAATGCAAACAAGTGTATGCAGGTGGCAGTTTGGTGCTAACTGATGACCATATTTGTGTTGGCACCAAGAAATATAGATGCGAAGTAAGTACTTTTTAGAAAAATAATTCACAAATTGATTTTTTGTTGGGAGATAATTGGCTATATTGGGTAACATTGTACCCACGTTTTCATTTTTTTTACTGATATCACTAAATCGATTTCAATAAAATTATGGAAGTATGTAGGTAACCATAAAAGGTACCGTAGGCATGTAATCTAAAAAAATATATCATCATGACGTCAAACTTTTTTGGGACACCCTGTAATCAAACATATTTTCCTGAAATACGTCTTAGGATACATGTAAAGTCTGCAAAATATCAAAATCCTAACTTAATTAGTAGCTATAGAAGAGTTGAGATGCAGGGCCCTGTATACTACTTGTTATTTTTTATTTATAGGCCATACCAAGAGGTACATTACAAGTGGTTAACAAAAACGTGTCCTGCATGGACTCGTTAATTGCCATAATGAATTTTGGGAAAACTATTTGTGGTGGAAATAATATTCCAGAAGTCTATACCAAAATTAATCCTTATGTTCCATGGATTGAAAGTATAGTTTGGGCTTAAAAAAGTATATCATTATGCTGTATATTATTGGTTTGTACGCAATAAATACATTTATTATTATAACCTCCTAAAACCACCAAGTTTAATAATAACGTTTTCCGTTGCTCGTTGATTAATGGCTAACTTTAATGTACCCAAATGTATCAAAAATCGTTTTATTAATGAACGATTTTTCATTAATAAACGATTTTTCATTAACGAACGATTTCTAGGGTCGCGGTGGTCTAGTGGGTAGAGGTCCGGCCTCTGGACCCCGCTGGTGCGGGTTCGAGTCCCGTCCGGGCTGTCACTTTTTTTACTTTTTTAACACGAAAAATGGCCGTGCGGGTCCCTGGATATATTTAGTCTTTGTCCTCATTTCACTTAAATGGATTATTAAATACTATACATCGGTTGTGGCAGAATGCCCTAGCTGGCTAAGCCAATTCCCTATCATCCTCAATTCCCTAACCTGAATTCCTATCAATCATATTTCTTAAAAAAAGAACGATTTCTAGTTAAGCATTAAATAGCTAATTACTCATAATTACTGGAAATGTAACTGATAATAGCGAGAAAACGATCTATAATTTGTTTCACATGTAAAAGTATATCAATTCTCTGCGCTAGAAACAAATTAGCGGTGAACCGCTTTCGATTTTGTTATACAATAATGTCAAAGTGTGAAACGTCAAATTTATAAAACGCGTGTGTCAAGTAAATGTTGGCTACTATGGATAGTGTCGAGTTTAAATTAACACCGCCGAAAGTCCTAGCCATTGTAAATAATACAACATTAAATTTGCTTCCGGAAAAGAGTATACATTTTTACGAAAAAACTTACGTAGAATTTATTTCGTGGAGCGAGGAGTAACAGGTAAGACGTCATTCGGAATCTGCGCTATTAGCATGTTTTGGCGATATTGATGCAAATGGCTTAATAGCAAGTTTATTTGTTTGTTTTGTTTGGATTTTCTCTAATCTAATTTCTAATGTTATGCTATCATTAACACACTTGTTGGTTAAATAACTATTAACAACACTAGTGTTAATAGTTATTAACGCAATTCGTTGCTAAGGAGATATTGGCAAACAAACATGATTTCGCTTTTTGACGGTTTTCATAAAAAAAATTTAAATTAAAAAAATAGAAATAAGATCAAATAAACCATGTTACGACATACGTAACGTTATTTGCTTTTACATTACTCGAGAATTTCAAAACTTTTCTCTCGTAATGTAAAAACCTTCATAACATTACTATTATAATCAGTAAATTTTAATAGTATATTGTACAACGAGCATATAATGATGGTTATTAATCACGAGAACGATGCTTGCGGAACGAGCCGTAGGCGAGTGGAGCAAATCGTTTAAGTGATTAATAGCCATTATATGCGAGTTGTACACTATACTTTGTTCACGAAAATTAAAATCAAAATCAAAAATAAAAAAAAAACACAATCAAAATCAAAATTAAAATCGAACTTAAAGTTGTAATTATAATTACAATTGAAAAAAAAAATCAGTATTAAACTGGGTAAACAAAATATTATCATAAATCGCGTTCTGTGAATTAAAACGCGAATTAGCATGTTTAATAACCATATTAAACACGCAAATGCGTGTTTAAGAAATTGAGTGTTAAATGTACCCCATTAACGTTGCCCATACAATTAAATAATGCGCACATTATAACATTTACGTGAACGAAAGAAATTATTTGGGTACTATTTTAAACACTTTCTAAAACCAAATATTACAGGGCAAAAAGTAGGAATATAATTTCACCACTCACCATATTTATCGTTGAACTAACTCGATGGAACTTCAAACAAGAAATGAACCTGTTGAGTCCTGTCGACTACCCGTCACCATCTCTCAGCCCTAATCACACCATTGAAAAGATTTCTGCAACATACTTTTACAGAATTAAAGACATGTTTGTTAATTATTTACGTAACATCTTAATACAATAACTGTGTATAGCGTTTAGTGGGACTGTTATTAAAAAAGTCAAATTGCTAATGGAAAGGGAAGTATTCGAGATACCGATATTTTTTTTTTAACAAAAATTCAAAGGGCGGAACAAAAAAATCCTAATTCTACCAAATAAAAACTCTCCTTGTTATGACATTTACAGGATTTTAAAAATCAATTTAGTTTTAAACACTCAGAAACTAAACTAACAAGGAAACTAATCCAAGTGTTCCCCTTCGATTTGAATGGAATTTGGTGGAATTGTAGAGGGAGCCAAAATATTCCATTCGTATTTTTTTGTTTTGGCTAGAAAACATATTTAAGGGGTGAACTAGCCCCTAGAAAATCAACAATATTTTTGTTTTTGGCTATAACTTATGAACAAATCATGATACCGTAATTTTGTAAATGTATAAAATGTCAAACCTCATCCATTGGTGTGAAAAAATTGAAAAAAATATAAGGAGTTTAAAACTCAATTTTCATATTTTCCGCTAGTGAAAAAACCTTTTTTAGTGGAAAGGTTTTATTTAGAGAAAATGCATGGACGTACAGGGTGTTTCAAATTCGAGGCTCACCATGGGGATCTCGCGTATTAGTCGAGATAGAGGGTATGTGTAAATTTGGCACTTTTGCACAATTTTATGTTGATTAATAATCCACCGAAAAAAAATACTTAAATTATTTTGTTTTCAAAGTCCAAAAACCTAAAAAAAAACTGATTTTTGTTTTTTGAAACGATTATATGTTTATTTATGTTGTGTTATATTGTTGTCATTACAGAAAATTGAGCATTGAAATGCGATAAAAAATAAATATGGCGTACATAAGAAATAAGAAAGTTAATGATGGTTCAAAAGAAACGAAACATGCTACAGCTAAAAATCTTATGCCATCTATTAGATAATAAAAAAAAGTGCTATAAGAACGTCTTTACCGTTTTGAAATATCACCAAATAACGAAGATATAAAGAAAAAACCAAAATCATTTTTTTCAGTTTTTTTTCACTTAACTCGAAAACAAAACAATTTACGTGATTTTTTTTAGTGGATTATTCATCAGCATAAAATTCTGCAAAAGTGCCAAATTTAAACACACCCTCTATCTCTTATAATAAGCGAAATCACCATGGTATATTTTAGTGTTGTTTATAGTTTTAAGAGTTATTAACTTAAAGATGTATTACTCGAATTGTATTTTAATTTTATTATATTTTAGTGTTGTTTATAGATTTAAGAAATATTGGCTTAAGGATTTCTCGAATTCTATTTCAAACTTGATCTATTTAGTCTTAAGAAATATTGTAACTTGTCCATAATACCCTAGGCACACGGAGGTAGTTAATGATCATTAGCCCTAATGATCATTAAGAAAATTGGCAATTTACAAATGTAGGTGACACACGGGGTAAAGCACGCATGCGCAGTATACGTACCTAAATACAGGTATTTATGTTTGGTATCATAATATCATTTAAAAGGTTGGATTTAATTGATGGGTTACATTAAACAACGCCCTCCAACACGTGCTGATTTTTATATCAACCAATTGTATTCGCCCAAATGTATGTGATTTCACAACAAAGAGTTATAAGGAAAGAAAAAGTGTAGGAAAACTACGAGGAACTCACGGGTACAGAAACAGCAAAGAAAAAGTTTCCACGTTCGCATATTTCTAAAAGTAAAGTAATATCAGCTGATCGCGAACTGTCATTCATGACAGCGATATTTTTCAAATGACTGGCGATGTTACACGATTACCGGCGATGACCTGTTTTAAACGTCGTCGCCGATTTTATGATCATAAGTTTATATGACGTTATTAATGATCATTAGTATTATGTTGATGTGACACACGGCGAAGTTAATGATCATTAGGACTTATGCTGGGTTTATACGACGTTTAACGTTTAAGGATTAGTGTTTAAGCAAAGTAGAACTAACGTATTAGTGCTTATGCGTTCATACGAAGTTTTAAGGATTTTAACGTTTAACGTTTATGTTTAAGGGTAGGCTACTTTCTACTTTTCCCTTAAATTCGTTAAACATAGGAGGTTATGTTCACGGCTTGTGTTTGTAAACAACCAAAGATTAAAAATTGACAGTTTTGATGACTTTGTGGCATCTATCCATATTGAAACATTCAATCAGTGTACATAAATTGTGGCAAATTAATCGTTTCCACAAACACAGCTGACAAGTACAATGATGCCAGATTTACATATTCATTTTAAATCATTTGTTAAAACATGCGATTTAAGTAATTTGACGGAATTTTTAGCGATAAAAATGAAGAATAGAATATTGTAAACAATACTTTTATTGTTTTTTATATTCATTAGAAGAAATAGTTGCAAAACAGTATTTTCCTAAAATTTGTGATAAAAGATCTAGCAACATCGACGCGCAAGCGCATTATCTAAAATTCTTAATTATTAATTTTCGTGTGAACGGCATCTTTCCCTTAAACGTTAAACGCTAAACGTTAATCCTTAAACCTTAAACGTTAAACGTCGTATAAACCCACCATTAATGATCATTAAATAGCTCAATGTGCCTAGGGTATAAGGGAGATGTTATATGCAATGTCAAAGACGTTTAGTGAATCTGGTTGCATACCTTCCTCGTGTAAAGCGATTGTTGGAGATTTGATTACCTGCGAAATTCCCGGAAAACGGTGCGCCCCACAAAAAATATAGCCCCAACCTTTTCGACGCAAAATTAAATTCATAATGGCACTCCGTTTAAATTTTTCGCGTCGGATTAAAAATGGCCGTTCTAAAATGGTTTATTGAAATCTGGGGTGGTTTTCTTTGAATAACTCTTCAAGGGTTGGAGATATCAAAGAGACATAAAATGTAGAGACGGACTCGTTCTACAAAACTCGATGAAAATTCTAGTCGCGACTGTAAAGGGGGCGTGGCCCCGCACGAAACCCGACCGGTACTGCCTATCGTGACAACTAAAATTTCACCAAAAATAGTTAAACAATGAGCAAAAACTGTAAAAGAAAAAATCTCATCGTTTTTCTGTTTTTGGAATGGCAAGGAAGATCAAACAAAAAATAGGTACAGCAAATAGCAGAGGAAGGGAAAACAAGAGGGAAAACTTTGAAGGAGATGAAAATATAACTAGAAATAGAAAATAATGGAAAAATAATGGGTGAATGAAAACCCAAACGCTCGAAAAGGCAACTGAAAAGGAAGAAAGAATTAGAAGGTATGGCAATAAATCGATTATTAATCCAAAGTAGAAAAAAATATATTTTCCCACTGCCCTTTATATCAGTGACGGTTCGCGGGGTTTTTTTCTGGTACGGCCGAGGAACAAGAGGTGGTAATACAGATAGGTAGGGTCAGTTGCAGAGACCGCACCGCATCTGTATTATTTTCGCTCCAGCATATAAATGCTGGAGCGAAAATTTCACTAGTGAGCGAAAATCCCATAGCGTTAACTTTCATCACTAGAGACGAAAATGATCTTCTAATATTCACCTCCATTTAGTTGCCTGCTGTCGCTATATCGCGAACTTTATCATGTATTCTCATTGAGAAACTGATTTAGATCTTCCCAATACTTCAATTGAAATAGTAAATTAAGCTGAGAAAACCCATGCGGCTTTATTGCCAGAAAAAGTCGTTTATAGAAATCTATGCAAAATGCATGGAATGGAATGCTGATAATCGCATAAATTCATATTTGGAAACTCTGCTGCTTGCATATTTCCTACTTCAAACAAAATAAACAAATATCATGGTTTGCTTAACTAAAAGTTGATCGTGAATACGTTGTACATAAGATATAAACAATCAGTCCCCAATTTGTAGGTTACGTATACCTATAATAATATAATATAATTCTACATATATTCCAACTAAAACAGATAATTTAGGCATAATATAAATATTAATGTACTTACGCCTAAAAAATATTTCCCCCGCATGATACAAAGCAGTGATAATTATTTCGATGGTTATTTAGAAAACACCCTGTATGTGAATTTCTTGCGTAGGCAACTTAACTCCTACCAGCTCAACTACTACGCGTACATTTGCAACGTTGCTCATATTTTTTTCACTAACTCCATCTACAAAAATGAAAGTTAAATATTCGACCTAGTTTTGTGTTGTGATTATGACACTTAATGACGTTTTAAACATTGTACAGAAGAAATTCCCGTTATGTTTTGTGAAGTTCAGTTCCGCGAGTAATAAACGGCCGTGTGGTGTTATTTGTTTACTTCCGATAAGATGTTGACCGTCACTAAGCAGCTATAATAGGTAAGGCGACAAAGATTCTGATGTATGCAGAACCTGGAAATTATAAATGACATCTTTCACACCATACTCTTATTGCTGGAAAGGATGTGTTTTTTTGCGCCCGTTTAATAAATAACTGTTACTTCCTGCTATTTCGCCCATTTATTTCAGTTTTCACTTTGAGGTTTGCCACTGCTCCTTTTATTTACCGTGTTGAAAAATGTGTCAGCTTTTTGCCACCACGGGTGCCTTAAAATGGTAGGTAATGTTTTTCAATGGGTCATAAAATGTGATTTCTATTGAATCATTCCATAAATGCCTGGCACATTCCTGCTTCTGTTAAATAAGGTCAAGTAATTGTTGCACTGCTTACCTTGGTGTAACTGTTTTCTCTGTGATGTGAATTAAAAATAATGGTGTTGAGATAGTACCGCATCAGTGTGGGAAGGACTCCGGTTGAAAGGCGAAACGAATAATGTGAAATAAATTAAATTAAACGAACTGTTTTTGATTCCACTATGTTTTATTATTCATTATTCATCCGATAGGTGTTAAAACATCTTTCAATGTTACTTACTGGGTTTTATCTGGAAAGTGTGCAGTATTAATTTATTGTAATATAACAACGTATTACATATTCATAAAGAAAGCTATGATACTTGTTTATTATGTTTTAAGCAGGAAATTTTGACACAACATCAAAACAAAGTTTGACAAATATGTTTTTGAAACATGAAACGGTGTTGCCTATATTACGTAAAGCGATTATTATATCAAAAATGTTGCTGACGACAGCGTATGACTGACCTTCATAATTTATAACCTCAAAACAAAATGACTAAATCATGCCAAAAAGTTAGGGAGACTCTTTCCACATTCCGCCTAGCTTACTAAAAGTTGATTGTTAATGGATTATAACTTGGTCTCAACAGCGCAAGGGGTAGAGGAGAGGTAGCAGTCAAATAAGAGGAAAATTCTCTTACTGTGTTTCTGCCAGCTAACCTGCATTACATTATTTAACCTAATTACTGTTTTAACCCGGTTGTATCTTGCGCATTTAGGCAAACTAAAAATAAGATATTTACTACTGTAGTGACAAATTCTATTGTCCATTTCAAATGGATAATTTGATACTATAAGTTCTCTGCATGATATAGTGCACCGAGTATAGTGATACTCGGTGCACCGAACCGGTGGTATTATGGGTGTGTGCAGCCGAAATTTTTAATAACGCCCATTGTATGCCATGTGTTCTCATTTTTCTGTCTTATTTAAATGTAATGATTACGTTCTATCCTTAAATCAGCCTTTTTCAATTACATTTAATTAGGAAGTGGTAAATAGTTAGATTTTGTGGGTTAAAGTAGAAAGATTTATATTTCCGGCACAGAACTAAAATGTGGTAAGGCTGTGTGAATCAGGCTTTTCATAACGACTCGACGAACTAT
The DNA here is from genome assembly GCA_910593695.2 of Ocypus olens. Taxonomy (NCBI): domain Eukaryota; kingdom Metazoa; phylum Arthropoda; class Insecta; order Coleoptera; family Staphylinidae; genus Ocypus; species Ocypus olens. The sequence continues at coordinate 11,929,617 of OU343053.1, read as the reverse complement.
CACGAGGACGCAGGGTGAACGCAACATGACCATACCATCTATTCGGTGTGCCGAGTATAGTGCCATATTTTATGTCGTATGTAGGGTGAGTTTTTTTAAATGTTCTCTATGTGGATCTTGGAAACTAAGGTATAAGCCACAGAATTTTATTTCTGAGTTGGCCATGCCTGAGAGAGAGAGAAACATAGCAGTCATGTCTAAGATTAATTCATTTTTTTAAATCTTATTAAATTGAACTAATCTAGTCTCATGACGTAATAATCTGCAACATATCTCATTTATTTCACAGCCAACTCTGAAACAAAATTTTGTGGCTCACATGATATAATAGGTGTAGAAACAGTTTTCGGCTTATAAAATTGCTCAACTTTGCCTATTTAATCATTTCATTATCTCTTGTAGTTTCCGAGATCACTGTAGAGAACATCTAAAAAAACTTACCCTGTATATAATAGGATTACATAAAGCAGAGGTCGCCAAAGTGGTCTATATAGACCCCCAGGGGTCTATTTAACAAAAGTAGGGGTCGATCTAAACCAGGGGGTCTAATGGGGGTCAATCCGAATCGGAGGGCGGTTTGGGGGTCGAAGGAAAAACAAGTGTAAAAAAAATGAAAAAAATGTAAAGAGATATAAACCTCAATTTTCATATTTTCCGCTAGTGAACATGAAACCTTTTTTAGGAAAGGTTTTATTTAAAGGTAATGTATGAATATATATATTTGGATCCCGCGTTTAGAAAAAATTATTAAACTATTTTAGGTCATCGTCATTTATGTCTTTATATATATATTTTTTTTAACGAATATCATTATTACAGGAAATACAAGCCATAAATATCATTCTTTTTACAGTCCCACAGTAGTTAATACACATATTTTTTACACCAGCTTTGAAATTTAGTACATTTACGAAATTACGCTATCAAGATTTGTTCAGAAGTTATAGCCAAAAATATGGCTGATTTTCGAGGGGCGAGTTCACAAAAAAATACTTTTGTGGGGGTCGATGGAGATTTCAAAAAATTATTAAGGGGTCGTCGATGATCAAAAAAGTTTGGCGACCCCTGACATAAAGTTTATTATTAGATCCACATTTCAACGATCAAATAATCCATCACAAACTACAGACCGGTTTCAGAATATTAGTCCTCATCAATGTTGTAATACTTAGGTGATGGGTAATTGAAATTTCGAAGAGTGTAATAACCCTCTCAGGTACCGAAATTGGTTGCCTAAGCATTTTACCACCATTTCGCCTTAAACCCGAAAACTGACACAGTGTGTGCATTGCCATGCTACTAATTGCTGTCCGGACTGACTGGTCATTATGCAAGCATTAAATTATTTAAGAACATTAGTCCTCATCAATGTAGTAATAGTCAGGTGATTGGTAATCGAAATTACGAAGAGTATAATAACCCTCTCAGGTACCAAAATTGGTTGCCTAAGCATTTTACCACCATCTCACCTTAAACCCAAAAATTGACGCAGTGTCCACGGACCCCTTTTCATAGCAAAAACCAGACCATGAACCTCCAAGTGAAATAACTTTGCACAATTACATTATAGGGAAACTACAAATTTAATTTTCATATCTGGTATAGTGACATAGGGCGGTCCGTTGGTGTAGTGGGTAGAAAAGAGCGCTTGTGCCGACTGCACCGCGGCCGTGTGGTTTCCATTCCTATCCCGGGCGGAAGATTTTTCGGAGATCGAGAAGTATTCGCTCGGGTCCGTGGTTGTTGTATATGTCTTACATTATTCATTTGTTCATTTATTCCCATTATTCATACTAAATAAAATACAAAATAATAGCCGTGTGTGACTAAATGGTTAAGACTAAGTAAAAAAAAAAAAAAAAAGTGTCGTAATCGTAACGTAAAGATACAAATTGTATTTACCCACAGTAGTCACTCAATAGTGTGAACCCAAAAAAAATCATATTGATTTATTCACGTTATCAATAAAATAAAAACATAAAAATTTAATAGCCATTAGAAAATAGCACCAATAAAACAAAAATAATAAAAAATCATTGTTTACTTTTGGTATTTTATTATTTATTACATCATAGTTTGTTCTCTTAGTCTTTTTATAAATATGAGGTTGGTAATGACGTCACACTCCTCTACAAACTGAGTTACTGCATTTAATTTAAATGTTTTATAGCACAATGTTATGAAATTTTATTCAGCGGTTCAGGGTGTTCTTCGACCGCCTCATCACTTTGGCATTCTTCAATAACATCATCTTCATATTCGTCTAATAATATTTTGATCCATTGGTTGTACCAAGGTTGTGCCACCTTTGTGTGACCTTCCCTTTTATTCCTGTTAGCTCAAGGCAAAGAATGGTCTTGGCAACAAAGAAATCGTCACAGCTGTGATAAATAATAACTATTAATTCTCAAATAAACTAAAGTTTATTGTGAACCCAAATACCAGCATTCCTGGTGCAAGAAAACAAAAGAAGAATTATAATATTTACCGTATTACTTAAAAGTACCACAGTGAGAATTATCCATGCGTAGCATATTCTCTTTAATGAAAAATTAGTAATCTTAATTCTAATTCAATATACCGGGTGTTTCAGACCAAAAAATATGTGTGAAAGGACCCCGCACAAACCTTATGGAAAATGGGTCTCGGTGGATTTTGCTGAAATTTTGGGAATTTGTAGTTTACGTCATCCTCATCAAAAGTTCCCATGGTTGCAACTTGATTCGTTGAGCCGTATGAACACTAAAAACAGTCGAAAGTAAGAAATAGATAACTGCCGCTGCCACTCTGTAGGCACTTAAACATCTGTTAATTCATCTCTCCCCTATCCCATCTCTACCCTGACTTAACCTTGAATCAAGTTGCAACCATGAGAACTTTTTATGAGGATGCCGTAAACTACAAATTCCCAAAATTTCAGCCAAATCCACCAAGACCCATTTTCCATAAGGTTTGTGCGGGATCCTTTGGGACGTATTTTTGTTTGTCTATCCGATTTGTATTTTGCGAGATGTTTGGGTACGGATGGTCTGAAACACCCCATATATCTCAACAAAATTTTATGGGCGCCACTTGGGATTTACTCCCAAGAATGATCAAATAACAGCAAAATTAATAATTAATCAATAACAATTACAAGATGTCCTGTACCTAAAATTTAATAAACATCCTCCAAGATAAAACGATTCACGCGACTTAACACGTGGTCGATATCTTATTTTATTTAATATTGCAAATACAAAAATCTTATCTTTTCAAAAATCCTCCGGTATGGTGAAATATTCATCAAATTCCTCTTCGGAACCAATACTCCTGCTCTTCCTCTACACCTCATCAATGGAATCCGTCCCGACTCCAAAATCCCCACAGCTGGATGGTCCGTCTGGACTCCAGGACCTCAACGCTTGATAACAATAGTGGCAACAACCGGCACCAACGGTAAAAATTATCCGATCAATCAATGGACCCGTCTCCTTCAATATAGTTCGTAATTTAGATAACCGAAGTTAAAATGTGTTAAAATTATTTTGTACCAAAAATGGGAAGAAAGTCAATGGGAATTTTTGTACAGTGTGCGCCTAAAGTATGGAATATATTCAGTAAAACCTAAATAAAATATTTTTGGAAAATATCCTCGAACATGTCGATTTTCTTTTATAAAATACACATTTTTGCATGAAAGTCGATTTTCAGTCATCATTTGTTTTTGAGTTATGACGTCATCCGGTATTTTTTTTAATGACAACCTCCACCTTTTTTCTCGATTTTAGTTTCGTCGCCAGTTTCTCGAAATTTGGATTGAATCTTACTTACTATAGATTGGTTGATGGTGCAATCTGGATAGTTTGCGTTAAACAAATCGCATATTTCTTGCCGTGTCCTAGTCTTATCCCCGCATCCGAAGAGAATTAAAATTTGAATTTTTTGTGTGACAGTTAAATGTGCTATTATGCTTAAATTGCAATAAGGGCTGGTGTTAACTGCCGCTGACTTATAATTGCGGGATTGTTGTTTGTTTCCCAAAATGTTGGCGTTGGGAACTTGACTCATTATTATTTACATGTTCACGAAGCGCTACTACGCTACTAACCATTGTTACATGTATGTTTCCGAAACGGCGGATGAATCTTATTCGCTGTTGGTTAAGCTGTGGGCGGATCTTATTGTTGTTGCCAACTTCAGGTAATAAAGGACCTAATTTAAATCTCAGAGGGCCTAGAAATAAACAGAGCCATAAAATGGGGAAAACATCTCGTCAATGACAACGAGGAGGTTTGGTCTTCCTCAATATTAAAATCCCTTATTACCTGATTATAAATACATTTCTCAGTTTCTTTTATAATACACTCTTGAAAATGCTGTAACAAGAGCAAATAGTTCATTACAGGTTTCTGTAGTTTAGTAAATAAGCGGCACAGTTATCTTCACGTCATGTCGGAATTACACAGGACCGGTAAGGGTCCTAATTTTGAGGTTATTATTTTCATATGTCGGAGATAATTTATTGGTTTTATTTACATAACATCAGCACCATCGATGATACAATAAAGCTTTGAATTTTACTTGAATATTTGCACTAAATAATAATCTCAGCCGCTTTTTAGGTGACGAGGCACGCCAGCATCCTCGATTATTATGAATCGCATAATATTCCTGTAATTTTAATAGCTATAATTTTTAAGGAGCTACACCTGAAATTCTTGATAAATTTTGATATCTAAACCCTTTGGTATATGTATGTAGTTACACACCCGCATGTACTTATTAATTATTGTTGACAGCCTTGGGCACCCCACGCATGTAACCGATAAATTATTTTCCATAAATCCCAACCAGTTTGTCAACTAATGCAAGCAAATGTGTGTGTGAACGAATAATCATTTGCATATAATTTAACCTACCAGTTTCAATGCCAGTGTGTCATTTGCTCTTAAAGTCTCACCACATTCATTGTGAACATACTGTTAGATGTGCAGATAAAAATATCAGTGGATTTAATTGTGATTTTATTAGTGCTAGAAGGTATATTGTGCATTGTGCAGTTATTTTGTGTTGGGGACAATAATTACATTTCAAATATGTCATCATTAAGCAAGGTAATTCCATTGAAGCTACTAATTTATTCAAAAATGTATCCATATGGATGAAAATCATTATCTGTGTTGAAATTTGTTTATATACATCCAAGGTTAACTAAAATTTTACTGTAAATATGCAAGACGCTCATACGCAAATGGTCCAGTCATCAGTAGAAATCATGCACTGGGATGCGACTTGGTGTAGTAAACCTGCCACAGACCCTAAGGTCCAATTGTTCAATAGCACCCTCTTCTTTAAGTTTAGTTAATGGTCTTGACTTCTAGGCTTTGCAATAGCATTTTAAACTTGGTATAAAATATTTCACCAAATACTGATGCGGGAAAGCGCTTAGTATTGCCCTCGACCGTTTCCTACGAAATACAAACTGATTGAATTGAGAGAGAGTACATGTGATCTGGCGGGACCGAAATTATGTGGCGCAACTGGCAGCGTCCCAGCCTAGCAAGCTGGAGGTTGCAGGTTCGATCCCTTTTGGAAGCATGTTCACACTTTCTATTTGATTTGATTTGATGAAAAGACGGAATCAATTCACAAAAAAAAATACTTATGACAATGAATTTAAGATTAAATATGTTTTCAGTTGCGTACCCAAGTTTAATACAGGATGTCCCAAATTGAGAACAGCATGTGTAACTTTCTTTTTATTAATGCTAAAGAGTTGTTTTAATGGGCAAAATTATGTAGTTTTATGTGCTTACTTAGATTCCGTTGAAAAAATAATAAATTTTGATGTTTCCACAAAAAAACTGAAAATCTCAATTTCTTTAATTCCCAAATATCTCAACAACTAGAATTTCCATATGAAAGTCATTTGGTCTTAAACTTAAAAATTACATCAAAATAAAATACAAAATGGCGGTTACTCAGATACAGGTATTGTTAATTTGAATAGAAAAGAACCCTGTGCACCACTGAAAACTGGTTTGATGGTGTTAGCTGAGTCTATTATGCCGAATAGGAAATTAAGGCGTCCTATTGGTGTAACTGCTTTCGAGTGAATTTTGCTACTCCCAGAAGGTCTTAAACATTTCTAGTTTGTTCTTTTATTTAAATAAAATGTATTGGTTTTTATTCTAATTTTGTTTATAAATAATAGTACCATCAATGTTAACCCTTTGCGGGGCGGTGGGACATATACGTCCCACCTATATTCCCTCACTCAGATGCCATTATTTTGTACCCTAGGCCATGTCTCACGTGGACAATGGGTGTTGGGGGTTTTATGAGTTCCCTCAACTACCCAAACTAAAAATTTGGCATTATTGTTCACTGGGAATTTGTTATTAACAAATAAAGATGAAAAAATCGACTTTTTTCAGAAAAAAATCGACTCTTTTCAGAAAAAAATCGACTTTTTTCAGAAAAAAATCGGTCACGTTTAATTTTTGCAATTAACAATATGATTTTATTACCTAGATATATGTTTTTGGGGTCGCTGATTACGAATCCGGTGTCGAAAATGACTTTTCACAGCTATCACCTGTCAAAACAGCTGTCAAGATTCACAAAATATTTGAGATTCGCGAAAAACGCGCTGATTTCATTTTCTGGTGTGCTCTAGTCCTGACTTACGATAAGCTGATATATATTTTGGCAATTGGCAGCTGTCAATAGACTGTTAAAAGACGAGAATGGTAATTAAAATCTAATCTGACTAGCATTCGGGGCATTATTGAGGAGCCTGATTTGAGATGGGGACTTCGGAGTGTATCGCTCATTCTACAACTTGTGAATTGTTCGATATGGCAATAGTACTTGACAGTTGTCATCGGACTGCCAAGATGGTGCAAGGGTCACAGAAATGGAAGCTGCCACTCATTTTATAGGTTTTCGCGGTCACTGTTCGCGATTTCAATTCCTAAAATATTGGTTGACAGTTGTCAACGGACTGTCAAGATGGTGCAAGTGTCACAGAAATAGAAGCTGTCACTCATTTTATAGGTTTTCGCGGTCACTGTTCGCGATTTCAGTGCTATCAAGTTAGATCATCTTCTGTTATTCCGTAAGAATAGTTTCTATCTGGAAAAATTTTGTATTTTGAAATGAGAATTCAAGATTTTGAAGAGGATGAAATCCCAAGTAATTGCGAATCAGTAAATGACGATTTCGACGAGGAGTCTCTCTGTCAAGATGATTTATCAGCATAATCATTTATCGGGCTCAGTGCTCTAGAGAGAGAGTCAGACAAGGCTAGTGACTCAGATGACGATACTCCTCTAAGTATTCGGCTATCTGGGATGGACGGAATCTGGGAGAGAAAGCGTAGGGGTGTTACCAATAAACCTTTTGTCGAACATACTGGCCCTAAAAATCTACCAGAGAATGTCAAGAGCCCAGGAGATTTTTTTTTATGTTTCTTTTCTGAAACCAATATCAACTCCATTGCAGATCAATCTAATCTCTATTGCTGTCAACAGAAAAAAGAATTCACGGATATCACCCCCCAAGAAATCAAACAATTTCTCGGTCTGAACATAATGATGGGAGTTAACGTTACTAAGCGGTCTCAGAAAGCTATAGAATGACGTCCAATTCGTATTTTTAAGTCTACTGCTCCATCCTGACAGGTCTGTGTCGGCTGTCAAGCCAAGATCTGCATTTGACAGCAAGCTTGGTCTTCAAATCTCCCAAAATCAGGGTTCGGAAAATATCCGATATTTATATAAATATCAATATATCGGATATATATCAGATATATATCCGATGTATATCAACTTCTTGATATTTATTCTTGGTCATTAATATTAATGTTTATATGACTTATTAATTATATAATGCACATACTTTATTTATATTGTATTTATTTATTGCAAACAAACACAGTTGCTTACAAGATAGTAAAAAAATAACATTTAAAATGTCAAAGTATTTGACATCAAATTGAAAAAATTTTGAAATGAGGATTTTTTTGCTTTTCACAATGTTTTCAGGGATAAATTGAAGAATTTTCAAAGTGAGGACCTTTTTCTTGAATTTTTTTTGCTCACACTTACTTTTTCATTTTTAAGTCACTTCAAAAATCAACTCTTTTCGACAAAAAAGAGTCATTTCGCCCATCTCTAGTTTAAATTAAAGCAAATACTTAGCATTCATATTGCTGCAACTGGGAATATTTGAGAAATGGGGGAATTTTTTGGTATTGTGTGTTTCATAAATATCCATGATATTTATCCGATGATATATATCGTCCGAGCCCTGCCCAAAATATTCAATAAATGCTGATTTTTGTATGATCTTTGCTGATTACATTACTTTACAGTTGGTTTGGCAGTTGCCAGCTGCCAATGCCCATCTCGGATATCGATATTATGTCCAGTAAAACCATGCCAACCTTGTATTTTGACTTCGTTCTCTTCACTGGGACAGTTATTTGACCGCTGTCAACTGCCAACATATTCTTCCCGCTTCATTGTTAGTCATCAATTATATTCCCAGAGAGCCAATGAACGTCTGGCTACTGGATTTGATTTTATAATACATGACTTGACAGCTGGTTTGACAGTTGACATGCTGTCAAAACTCTTTTCCGATGTTGCAATCTTGTTCAGCGACCTTAGGAAGCGGGAAACGACGCCCAACTTGTTTTTTCACTACATTCTGACCATTTTGACAGTTTTTGATAGCTGTCAACTAAGGGAAAATTCTTCCCATATCATTATTATTGGTCTGGACCTTTCCTGGATCAGCCAATGAACACCTATTTCTCGATTTTCATTGCATTTTCCGTCACTTGACAGCCGATTTGACAGTTGACAGCTGTCAAAACTCATTTCTGACACCGAAATCGGAATCAGCGACACCGAAATCGGAATCAGCGACACCGAAATCCCCAAGTGCCAAAGTGCCATTAGTTTCCCCGTTTCATCTCCTTCCCAGAAATGTGCCCCTCAAAGGGTTAACAAAACTGGTGATATTTTTATTTTATAATACTTTTTTTAATTTTACCCTTTTAAATAATGACATACAGGCCGGCAAATCTAACTTGGCCAGACGCGTAGAAACGAAGCAAATGTCAAACGAGAGAGAAAAGCGTACTGCGGGCTGAGTACAGTCTCTTTAAGAAGTAAGCAACAAGGCTAATTATAGAACATGCGGGGGGGGCGAAATGGGTTTTATTCTCAATTGTTTGTTAATATTTAAATCGGGTAGTGAAAGCAGTGATTACCATAACGAAATTCATTCGGAAAATTATGTCAAATGGTTACAAGAAATGTTGAAAATGAATGTACCGGGTGCACAAATTTTGCACCAGTGTCAAGGTTGACAAAATAGTACTTAAGATTAATCGTGAAATGTTTAAAACCTGCCTTTTCAAGTTCCAAGGTTGGGTAACCTTTCCAACAATCTGATAAAATGGTGGTGCTGGGTTCAATGTGCTCCTGAATTTTACGCATTAATGTATACTCGTTTTTTTTTTATTGGCCAACCAGATCCGATTTTTTTTATAACGTTGGATATTTGGTTGGATACCCTGGTTGTAATTCTGACTTTTGACTTCAAAATAAATTTGAGGTTATGTTCTCCACATGGTTGCCATATGCTTAATTACCCTATCATAAAGATTAAGTGGCGGAACAGGTTTCATTTATGGAGGATTGTTTAAAATTATAGGTGGAGTCATACGACGAAAATTGCGAAAATTAGAAATTAGGTTTATCATGTGTTTATTTTTGAAACAATAACTAAAGTAAGTCGTGTAAAAGAGATAGAAAGCTTACTTTTTCAACAGAAGCTGTTATTAATGCTGGGATAATAAGCTTGGCACCCACGATTCATTGAAAATTTCTTGGCATCTTCAAGTGATCATATGCAAATATTTTTGAAATTACTTGCCAACCTTACAACAAAATGAATAATATATTACCCAAAAAAATTCAAACAAGTTCTAGTATTTGCTGTTACCGTTTTTTAACGTTAGTTCAATGTGCTAACTCTCCAATGAAAATATTCCATAATCAGTTTCTAACAAATGACAGATTCATCATCACCAAAAACTCTGGCTGACTATTGAATTGAATTTAAACGGCGGATATTACTACCTTTTTGATACACCCATATCTCGTCCAGATAGACAAACGGTACATTTTTTCTTAAATTTTGAATTCGATATATTTTCTGTTTCTCTTTTCTGTTTACATAAAATTTTGATTCCATTAACTTTCCTGTACTTGTACCCCATTGACTTTAAACCAAAAACCAGTCAAACATCCATTGTTGTGGCAATATACAGGGTGTAGTGGAACAAAACGGAACATAGGATTTTCAATGCTAATTTCTTTATACTGGAATATTATCTTCCCTGATCGTTTTAGAAGAAACATGTAAATGTTTTGTAGAGTAAAAATTCCTGCATGCAGTCATGCTATTATTTATTTTTCAGCATTCATAAAAACCCTAAAAAATGACGAAATAAAAATGATAATTTTCACGAAAATAATAGTTGCCATGAAATTAAACAAAAACGGTGCTCTTTTGATTTGTTGTGCGCTGTATCTCAAAAACTAATAGAGCAATTAATATGAAACTTTGAACATACGTCTTACTTGATAATCGGAAGAACTGAAAAGCTTATATTTTTCATAAAATCATTGCTATTCGAGAATTTTTATTTTTTTATTTTTGGTTTATAATTATGAAACAATAATAGTTACCGCAAATTTATTTGAATAATAATTGTAGAGAATGCCAAAATGAACAACTTCTAAAGAATAAGTTTTTTTCTAAATCTCGTTAGTTTCTGAGTAAACCAAGTTTTTGGATTTGAAGTATAATTTTTCCATCTTTCATAATTTTGACGTTTTAAACGTCAGTTTCATCCGAGTTTACGCAACACTCGATGTACATTGAAAATATGATTTAAATTGAAAATAAACCATGAAAATGTAAATATAAATGGCTGTGATACCATGCCCTAGTTCGCCCTCATCTGGAATATTGTTCTAGTGTATGGTCTCCGTACACCACTTTAGATAAGGAAAAGCTAGAACAAGATCAAAAAAAGTTTGTACGATTCTCAGCATTTAAATGTAACTTAGTTGGCAGTTATACTGACTTACTATCAATTTTTAATATTGTAAGTCTTGATACAAGACGGTTCAATTCGGATGTGGTACTTGTTTTTAAACTGCTTAATGGTATCGTGGACTGTCCTGACCTGCTCAGTTTGATAGGTATCCGTGTTCCTTCTTGTCCTCTGCGTACGAATGTCCCCTTCCATATTCCGTTTCATCGGACAGATTACGCCCAACAATCTGCGGCTACACGGGTCCTAAGACATGCCAATCTTACCGAGCAAAAATTTGATTTTTTTGCGGGATCGCTTAAAGTTTTACGTCGGGTACTGTCTTGATATTTTAATCTGTTGTAATGTCTTGAACTATTTATACATTTTAATCTGTCTTGTCATGTCTTAAACTGTATATATATATTTATATTTTAAGCAGTCTCGTAACATCTTGTAGTATATATATGTTTTATTTTATTTTAATTTATTACTGTAATGAAATGGCTTCCGTAAATAAATACCAAATACCAAGTCGGAGAAAGTAACATGATGGCCACATCACCATGACACCAGAAGTCATCTCCTCGCACCAAGAGTACATAAATCGTAAAATTATCACAAATGATAATTTACTGTTTTCAAGCCATGTGCCAACACTTACTTTTAATTTCCTCTTTCACATTACACTTCCAAAATGGATAGTTTTCACTGTAATACACAGTTTTGACACAGTTTGTTTTGTCAGTAATAAACTAATTTTTTGGTAAAAACCCACAGTTTCTTCTACACCTTTGGGTAAATTCCAGATTAATAAACTCATAACTTCACAAGCCAATGACTAAAGGTTAAACTGTTGCAAGAGCACCGAGCTCGCAGAGTTATATTATTTTGTTTATTATAGTTGACAGATGACAGCACCCAAGCCTTCTCAATTTTTTTAGTCCGGTATAATACACAAGTACCAATTAATGTTGCGAAGATGATAATCTTCTAATAAGCAAAAGTTTAATAATCGCACAAAACTCAATATTTTCATTATTAAACAGCGTAGTGTATGCACTATGTTTTGCTTAAAAATCTTAACAACAAGCTATTTGACAGATGGTATTTATTTTTTTGTTATACTATGTCAAATCTGAAGTTGGAACTGGAACTTTAAAATTTTGAATAAGAGTGAAGGCTAACCCCCCCTCAAGCTGATAGGTAAAGTAGAGTTGTACCAAGCACTAGAGACGTGTTACGCAATGACTATCTTAAATTCAATTGTGTTCTCCGAATACTTTCTCACTCTGCACAAACTTTACCCCCAAACATCTCGAGTAATACTGTACCTTCATCTGTACCTGTACAGTGTGCAGGTACTCGAGATAGATAAAAGGTGTTCTTCGTGTCTACTTTGAGATGGAAGGCGAAGCAGGGCTGTCATTATCACCAGTGGCTGAACGGAGGTTGCAGTGAGTAGATCCATCGACGAGGCTGCAGTCTTCTTCGTGCCTGCTGGGGGTAACAAAATATGAAAAATATAAAAACTATATAAATAACAAAAAGTCAGTGCAGTCTTGTTTTGATAAAGATGAAGGATTGTTTTAGACAGTAAAATCTTTGAATTATCATGTCAATCTTTGTATTTATCGCAGCGGCAGCCTTTTTGGAAGGCTTGGACCACAGTGTCGTTTATCAGCATTTGTTGGTTGATGCGGTGGGAAGGGTCTTAAAGAGCTTACCCTTCTTCACACCCAGGGCTCTGCTGAATTCCTCAAGCAACTGGTTCATCTTGTTGCGAAGTACCTCATTCTCATTGTTGGCCTCGCCCAAGAACTCATGCTCAGTCCTCGGCTGTGCCCATGCATTTTCGATACTGCAGCCAAGCAGTTTGCCAAAGGAATCTTCATTAGTGTCGAATTCCTTTCGGTCTGGAACTGAAGCATGAACAGCAGGTTGTAGTGGATAGAACAATAAGGGAACAGACAGATGGAATGTCGAATAACTGTGACTCAACTACCTATACTTAACACTGTATATTTTAACATGCCCCCATGCATATAAGTCCCGTATTGTTAAGTAACAAAACAGTGAAAGTAATAAAATTCCGTATGTTCTTTTTTTACAGATGTATTCCAATGATGGAAAATTACTCGCTGGATCCGTACGAACACCAACTCTTTAAAGTATTCGAAGGCCACGACATCGACAATAAAGGGAGCCTAGATAAGGATGGCCTAATAAAGTTATGCGAGACATTACAACTCGAAGACAAATCAGTAGAATTAACCAAGGTCCTCCTCGAGGACCGAAAATCCATACGCGTGACCTTTTCCGAATTCAAGGATGCTTTATTAAACCTCTTGGGAACCATGCAGAACCGCGACACCCTGGACCTGAACACTTCTCCGGAAAGGGAGGTGTCCCCGAAATTCGTGTACGGATCGAAGAAGTACGGGAGGAGATCCAGGCCGAGGTGCGAGGAAATCATTTCGAATAAAGAGATCGGCGAGGGGGAGTACAATAATAAAATTGCCAGTGCCACCGTGCAGCGATCGAATTCCCAGAACGAGGTTTCCTACTCGAAGAAGCGAAAGACGAACGTCAAATTAAAAAGGTGCACGTCTTTTCCTAGTGTCAACGATCAGAAGCCCGACGTGGTTTTTCACTCGAATGTTAATTCCGAGGTCGTGTGCACCGAAAATATGTTGAGGCAGGCTTGGAAGAAATTGGGGGTGGGGGAGGACGGTTTTTTGAATCAAACGGAATTGATAGTGGTTTGTGATGCGATTGGTTTAAACAAATTAGCCGACAGTGTGATCCGCCAATTATCTAATAAACTAGTGATGGACTATAACAAAAGGATAAGTTTTCAAGAGCTCCTCGAAGCCCTACAGCAGGACGAAACATGGACCGAGTTCCTAACCGTAACACCTCCACCTCAAAATCCGGACTTTGAAGTGAACCTCTCCCTGAACTCATCGACTAGTTATCATGATTCGAAAAGTTTACCCCATATAAAATTAGGACCGGATGGTACAGGCCTAATCAGTGCCGAATCAGTGTTGGAATTATGGGAACTCGCCGGAATATCAACACCTAAAGTATTACTAGCTGATTTAGGCTTCAAGGGAAGGAATATTAACGTGCATGAGCTGACGTTGGTGCTCGATAAGGAAATTAGAGGATTGAACGAGTTCAGAATAGATCATACCTGCAACCCACACGCAGCTCTATTGCACGCTTTCCTAACCTTGCACCAAACCGAAATACGGTGTTTGAGGAATATTTTGGAGCAAATGCAGGAGGAAAGGGAGAAATTAAAATGTGACGTGTTTGAAGCTAACAATAGAGCAACTTTACTCGCGCAGGAAGTCGATGATAACGTTGCAAACATGGAGCTAAACACGCAGAAACACGTTAAGCTACTCGAACAGCGTCACATGGAACTACTGAAGGAAGCGACTGAACAGTTCACCTTGGAAAAAGAGCAGATAAGCTTCTTAAATCAAGAATTAGAAACCAAACTTAAGAACCTGGAAAATGAGGAGGTCAAAGTGCGCGACGAATTGTTAGGCACGCAAAAATACTGCACCCTGATCGAGAAAGAAAATCAGGACCTGACCTACAAAATTACCGAGTTGGAGGAGATTAAAAACACGCTACAGAAACAGATCGATGCACTCGAAATGGAAAAGATGAAGTCGAAAGATTTGGAGCTCGAACAGAGGGAGAAGTTGATTAGCAAGATTAGCGAGTTGCAGTTTGAGAATACAAACTTGAGGGATAAACACGATGAGATGGTGTCGAAGATCGAGGCCTTGAGTAATGAGAATGCGTCGTTGAAGAATAAGAACGCTGTCGACGTGAGTGAGGATGTGACGGACATTTCGGTTATTTGTGAGGGTGTGCATTTGGGGACTAAACGCAGGAACGAGAAGTCGTCGCAGGATTTGAATTCTTTAGAAATTTTAGGTAAGTGGATTTATGTATTTATCGGTGCGCTGGTGTGGTTAGGCCTAAACTAAAACTGAGAAAGGTAATTAAAATTTAGTGTAAATAATAATAATAATTATTCCTGATATGATAATCGTCGAATACAAGAAAACTATTGACATTAGGAACAGGGAACTCTTATACAATCTGAAAGATAATTGGATTCTACTTGAGAATACGTTACTAAATACAGGGTGTGCCATTTGAAAAAACGAAGTTATTTAACTTTATAAGTTCGGTTTTTCTACCGCATTTTTTTTATCACCCTGTATAATTTTTTATATGAAATCATGGTTGGCTCTATAGTTCGAACCTTCAACCAAATAATTGAAATGATTTTAATCGTTCAACGTCAATCACTGGGGCAAAAATAAAATTTCACCCAGACCTTGCATTTCAACAAATCTTCAAATATTTCGAAAACGGCAAACAATAGGTATAGGGAGTATTGAAGTAACTCACCTTTATTTACTCCATATAATTCAAAAATGACAAAAAATACAGGGTGTTCCATTAAAAAAAAACATAAGTTTGGTCTGTAACTTTGTTATGAGACACCCTGTATAAATTTAAATATTTTTAGGGCATGCAGCTCACTATTATGCACAACTTTTGTATAAAACATTTTTCTAAATTTTGAAAAATAAGCACGTGATTGACTGTTCCCAGAGCTCTGAAACACCCTGTATATATACCTGGTGACCCAGGGATCTGTAAAAGCCCCATAACTTATCTGCTATTTGAGATATAGGCTTTTTTTTTCATAAACTGGTACCCAGACCCATTCTACATATTTTAAAAATATGTATGTTTTATACAGGGTGCCCCAGTATCAATAACAGAACAGAAGTAATGTTTTTTTAAATGGAACACCCTATAATTTATACTTTGTTTTTAGCACTGTTAAGAAGCTGATAAAAATAGTATAAGATACTATGGTTCTATTATGGACGGTTGGTTAGTTATTGACAAATTTGTGACAAAAACATGTACATATTGAAAAAATTGCAGAAGCGTTCCTAGCAAAGATAGCACAGTAGGATAACCCCTTAAATTTGAGTGGAAAACATTTTCCAAAGTGACTAGTGAGAGTTTCAAGAAAATTATCACAGAATGTGTTAGTATGATAGTCTGGTTGCCATGCCGCTATTGATGGTTTTTGATAAAATCTGTCCTTGTCAAATGCTGTGACTGATCTGTAGAATTTTCCAGTTATAAATCGCTTTGAAATAATATCGAGACTAAGCTCCATCATGATCAGAGAAAGGCACAAAAATTTTATTAGGTATCATGGATTTACATTCATAATTAATAAATATAATAATAATTAACAAAATTTCATCAAATTTTTTTCAGAATTTCTTTATTCTACCGGCTAAATTTTTATAAATTATTGAAAATTGCAAAAGTTGCTATTTGTATAAAATTGGCAATGAAAACAGCATATTTATTCTTGGCTTTGAGTTGGGATTATAAATACATATGTACTCATGATTAATATTTTATAAGATTATATTATTTATCTTGTTGATATGCAATTTGAAGAGGAAAGTACTCAAAAAAAGAGGCAGAAACACACGAAAACAGAAAATATTATTTATCTTTCATAAATTACATTACATATTTATAATCCTAATTTAATGGTATAACCTTATAAAATTGACTTATACCCCCAAGACAATCTTTCTTTTATTCTTCTGATTCTGCTCACCAATTTTCATAATAATGCCAATTTGCATGAATTATCGATGCAAACAATGGATTAACGATTGATGATGGTGACCATTAAAATCACAACAGTAGTACTTTGATAAATAATTGGAAATTGCAAATATAACCACATATTTGTATGAAATTGGCAATTATGAATAATTTAGTGGTAGTCATAGTAGCACCACTTTGTAAATAATTCAATTATCCTTAACTTTTATTTGAAGTACTTTTTGATATCACTTACAGGTTTTCCAAAAAATATTTAAAGGCCTATATGCATGAAGTATTGATGAAAAATGGAATAACTTTGTGATGGTGATGGCTAAAATCACTACAGTAATATCATTTTAAGGTTAATTTAATGAGTGGCAAGTTGGCATCCCAATGAAGAGTTCTGATAGTTCTGAATGAAGTTCTCAATTCCTTTTGTTGTATCTAGAAGTACTATCAACTTTTAACTCTTTGAAGGGCCAGAAATTCCCACATTTCTGGATCCAAGTGGGGCCAGACAAAAAAGAAAATAAAAGTTTAAATTTTTTGTTGAGTTAAAATAAAATGGCGGTTGCTTACAAAGCTGTGCTTCATTGAATACTTAGTTAGCCTACTTGTCAATAAATGTCTTCATGTGTATAGATTCAAATATAAAACAAAAATATTCAAACTAGATAATTTTAAAAGGTGGTACAATGCACGTACCACTGCCCTAGTAGGCACGTTCAAAAGGTGGTACAATACGTGTACCACTGCCCCTCAAAGAGCTACAAAAGAGTTCTATAAAATTGGGCTGTCAGGAATTTTCGAAAACGCTTAAATTTTGAGGTTATGTTACTTAATAATTTTTTTCACAGAATTTTATGTGTAATCCAAATTTGCAATAAAAAATATAGCATTCCATTTAAAATAAGGAAGTTGGTGTTGACTTCTGGTATGACCGGAAGTCGAATAATCTTGAAAATATTTTCATTAAAAAGGGCACCCACAATTACGTAAACGCTGAAAATCTCATCATAATACATTAATTACAAGTCCATATAATTTTAATGTATCATCTCGGTGGGACACCGTGTATATCCTCGTAACCAATCGATGAATTATTTTTAATTTTACGAACTGCGGTTTTGAAATGCGAGTTTTATAACAAAGATTTTATTGCATGGACAGTTCACAAGTGCAGTAAAATTATTTTTACTCTCTCCGTTACGAAGTACGAGAAAGTATTGTGATCGTGAACATTTAAAAAATTTTTTTTTACGGAAATATCCGTTTTGGGGTCCCTAGATGCCAATTTCTGGAATTTTTTTGTGTCTGTGCACCCTGTATCTCATAAACTAATGCAGTAATTAATACAGAACTCCGAACGTAAGTCTTATTTGACAATCAGAAGAACTGAAAAGCTTGTGGTAAAATTTTGTACATCGGAAGTGAGTGTTTACCTTAACCATTTTTTGTTTTTTTCCAATATTTTTTTAAATATGAAAAATATTACAAAAACATTTATACAAACGTTGAAGACAGCAAACAAATGAACATCTTTTGTTTGAAAATATTTTACATAAATTATTGTTATTAAAAAAAAAATTATTAATTTATTTTTCATTTTTGGTTTATAATTATAAAATGATAATAATTACAGCAAATTTATGTTGATAATAATTGTGGAGAATGCCAAAATGAGTTTTTTTCTAAATCCCCTTGGTTTTTGAGTAAACTGACAATTAAAATTTGAAGTATAATTTGTCATTTTCATCAGATCATCCGATCTGACAAAATGCTCGATGTACACTTAAAATATGATTTCAATTTAAAATAAACCATGAAAGCGTAAATATAGCCAGTTCTCTGGAATCCGGGGGCTGTGGTCTTAAAAGAGGGTCAGAGCTCGGTAAGTAGGGGACGTAATATTTTTAATCTCAAACCAATCTTTGTTGAGAAGTACTGGTGTAAAAGTGCGTATACCAATAGGAACGAAGGACAGTAATAAATGTATGGGATGCAATTAGATGAACCACCGATACCTTTTCTTCGAGGGTGCGTCGATCCTCAGAGCGGACCGACCGTTTTACGACCTCAGCCGCCAGATTCTACCGAACAGATTATATAAATAACTATACCATTAAATCGGAGAAAGTAACATTATGGCCACATCACCACGTTTTCGTCTTTACTTAATTTGTTCAAAGTGTTCAAAAATCCCAATTTATTCTTCATAAAGTTATCATTAAACACCAGAATTTGAAGCGAATAGATTTCAAAGTGATTTCAAAGATTTCTAGAAATTAAATTATCTTAAACATTTATAACACAGTTTAAAAATGATGCCTTTTCAAAAACACAAATGACCTTTAAAGAATCTGTGTGATTTTTGCATAATTTTATTTTGGTGTTTCATATTTTTTTTGCATTCAAAAATTTGTAAACATTCATAACTCACTTAGAAATTTAAATATTTTCAAAAACCAAAATAATTTCGAAATAATAAATCCAGCTCCGCAGTTTTGGCGTTTCATATTTTTTTGATATTTTCAATTCTCGCTTCCACAACTCGAATAATTTTTTTAACATCCATAATTCACTTAATTCTCCACAATCATAAAAAAATTAAAACCGTTTTGTTTGTTTTAATTTTTTTTTTCGATATTTTCAACATTCGCTTCGACAACTTACAAATTTTTTTACACATTCATAACTCACATAAAAATTTAAATATTTTGAAAAACCAAAATGATTTCCAAAATATAAAACCGCTTTCATGGTTTTAGCGTTTTATATACAGGGTGCCCGGATTTCGTAGGGACAACATGGGCAACTTCTGCATTTGAAGGGATAGAGAGATGGTCAAATTAGCAAAAAGGTGCTGGTTCGAGGGCTCATTGAGAATCCAACCCCAAATCCCACTTGGAATGGCATCCACAATAAAAATTAAAAGAAAATCTGAAATTGAAAAAATTGGGAGATTTTGTTTTAATTTTTATTTTGAACAAGTGAGCCATGACAAGTGGGATTTGGGGGTGGATTCTCCTTTTAACCTTTATGTTAATTTGACCATCTCTCTATCTCTTCAAATGCAGAAGTTGTCCATGTTGCCCCTACGAAATCCGGGCACCCTGTATTTTTAATTTCCTGTTGGACAACTTAAATGATTGTTTTAAACATTCATAACTCCCTGAAAAATTTAAATATTTTCAAAAAACAAAATTAAGCATTTTCAGTTGTTTTAGCGTTTCATTTTTTTCGATGTTTTCAGTCTTCGCTTCCACACCTTTAATCATTTTATTTTATTCATTACTCACTTAAAAAGTGGTGTATTTTTAAGAGCAAAAATCAATTTGCAAGAAAAAACCTTCTTAGCTACCTTTGTTTTCGATTTTTTTTACATTTATACCTCATTTGAAATTTTTTAAAAACCGAAATGATTTTTTATGGAATATAGCCATCTCAGTTGTTTTTAGTTTTTGCATAATTTTATTTTGGTTTTTAATATATTTTTTCGATCTTTGTAATCAACATTTTGACAATTTAAATCGAAGCATTTTAAACATTCATAGTTCACTTAAAAATTGGTGCATTTTTTAAACCAAAAATGATTTTTTTTTTAATAAAGACGAATTTGTTGTTTTTAATTTTTACATTGTATGTCCGCAATTTATTTTTAATTTTTTTTCCCAAAAAATTTTTTTACATTATAACTATACCAAAAATTTGGTATTTTTAAATACATAATAATTTTGATCGAATATAGTCTTCTCAACTGTTACTAATGTTTCCATAATTTTATTTCGGGCTTTCATATATTTTTTCAATTTTTTATTAACTCTTCCACAATTTTTCTTAAATATTCATACAACTCACATAACAATTATTGTATTTTCAAAAACAGTTTTGATTTTTACAGAATTAAGACTTCTTAGTTGTTTTTAATTTTTCCATTATTTATAACGGCGTTTCATATTTTTTCACTCAACGCTTTCACAACAGTCATAAAAATTTCTTAACATTTATAACTCGCATAAGAATTAAGGTCTTTTTAAAAACAGAAATAATTTATATAAATATAACTGCTTCAGTTGTTTTTTCATAATTTTATTTCGGTGCTTTCTTTTAAATTTGTAACTCTTATAAAAAAGATTTCAACTCTACAAAATGTATTTTACTTATTTCATACGAAGTATGGAAACATCGATAAATACGAAAAATACCAGAAAAACCTTTTCAGAGAAAGTTACATGATGGCCACATCACCATTTTTTGTACAGTATGATCTCTTTAATCTGAACTAATAAATGCACAGGTTGATCTGGATTATCGAAATGTTCGGATTATTGAACAAATGACGGAAAATATCCATTTTCTTATGGGGAGACAAAGACAAAGATGCCGCTTGTGCTGCACTACTTGCTCTTATAGAGGAAGCATATATTCTGTTGCTGTTTCGGTCAAATTTTCTTCCGCTGCCTCACCGCCAATGAGCCGTCGCTGATTTTAAAATTATGTTTATAGGACTATGCTCAAAAACAAAACAATAGTTTTACAATTAATATCATTACTGAAACTACTAGCGTAATTGAGTTAACAAGAAACTGTCATTTTTTTTTTTCAGGTAATGAAAGTCCACGCTTAGAAAAGGTGCGCAAGTTCGGGATTAATTACCTGCAGTGCGAACGGCCTTTCATGCTGAACGACAGTGGCTATGACACGGAGCAAGATAACACCAACGCATGTGGGCACTCGCTGCAAAACGAGGAGTTCACCCGTCTGCAAAAGAGGATTCAAAATTTGGAGCAGCTTTTGAAGGAGAACTCGATTCAAGTTCCAGATTCGGGGACGGAGGTAGGTGGAATGTTAATTATTCTTAAAATTTATTGTTTATTACATATGAGGATATAATTAACAGAGAAATTCATTAGTAAACAATAGCCGCGGTATGTGTACCACCTTCGAGGAATTGTTGCGAATATAGATTACGTTATATAATAATAATAAGGAGAAAGTTTGCGTTTATTAGAATATATTTTAATAATGGAATATTTTAGTGCTTTCAATATCTCGACCTAAAATTTATGTATGGTAAGGATGCGTAATATGGTTTTGTAATTGGATTGCAAACATTCTTGTTCGTAGAATTTTTGCTTTTAAATTATTTCTGTAATGCGAATTCATTAAATTTTACAACTATAATCTGAATAAAAGATGAAGCTGTGGATCTAAACCCCATGCATCAAAGTCAAAGAAATTAATTGACGGTGAACGGTTATACAGTAGAATCTTAATTATCTGGGCCGTGTCAGATGAATAATCGAAACACCTAATTTTTCATTTTTAAATTTCATAATTTATTTGGTCAAACATGCATGTACATGTCAAAGGAACAAAAGAAATGTGGTATTAAATGCATAAATAAAAAGATAAAATGCATACACATAATCTATACAGAATCAACATTTTTGTTGGCACATTTTAGTTACACACAGAGTAATTTGGTTTTGAAGTTATAATTTATGAAGGTCGATCGTGTGCTGTTGCCAGCAATCTGATGTAATCGGGAATTTTTATTAACGTTAATCGTATTTATCTTAGTTCTTAAGTACTGTAGGCAACTCTGTTTCATGTTTTAAAAATATATTCGTCATTTGTCAAAATTTCCTGCTTTAAACGTAATAAACAAATATGGTTTATTTTACTAAAACTTGATTGTGAATATGTTCTATAAACATTTCCAAAATAAATGAACATTAAGATAATAAAATAGGTGGTAATTTGCGATGTTGTGATCTATGCTACACAACAAAGGGGCCAAATTTTTCAATGAATTGTAACTTAACTGCATGCACAATTTAATCTCTCATTATTGAATAATCCATTAAAACCACAAACCCTATTAAATTGTCACACCCAAAAATAACAATTAATTATACAATTTTTAATCATATCAACTGTTTCTAACTGATAAGTACTTTTATTATCAACATAAAGATAAATACGTTTCATTATATTTTACGAGCAATTAAAGTGTTTCTATTTATTATTAAAATTCCATTTCCTTGGAAGTAATTTGGTAAACGTTCACACCTTTTAAATTTCCTTTTTCCAATAATGGTTTTGGGTGTATTGTTAACGCACAGCCTACTTGGAACAGTAATTCTAATCAATTCTGTAGAACCGTGGGTGGAAACTTTCCACTTATTTGCATTTACGACAACAATCTCAAACTTGCTTTATGCGAGATGTAGCAATTAGTTCATGCATGAGATGAAATTAGTGTGTTGATGTCATTACTATAAATAAAACCTGTTTTGTATATATTATAAAATATGAGGTGTTTTGATGAAGACTGTTACTATGCGATAATCGATAATTAAACTGAATTGAAAAATTTCTATTTAGTTTAATTTATTTGTTTAAAAGTATTTCAACCCTGTTACATAATTGTAAAGGGGTTTTTTTTTGTTTTAACACGTTCGCTACAACCGACGCGCTGGTGCGTCCGACTTAATACTTGCGTATGTGCAATCCCAATTGTAGTGGCAGCGAACGTGTTAAACATGTTTTTAATGTCTTAAACATTTTTATTGTCATACAAAAAACAAGTTTTAAGTATAAAAAACACGTTTAAAATAAGAACTAAAATGTCAATAAAAAAATCTATAATATACAAAAAAAAATCTGATTCATATGATATTCATCGGTCGTAATTTGTTGAAAAATATTATAAAATAAATGAAATCAATAAACCCATCAAGGTCATCAACTTACATGTCATGAACCCAAGCCTCAAATTGTATATTTGACCCGTTGAGCGTGAATAATTTAGAAAAATGTTAAATCTTATACTTCTTGGTTGAAAACCACAAAATAATTTTCAAATTGCTAATGAATCGTTCGAGTGTTCGATAAAAAACGCCCAACGCCATAACTTTATTATTTATTGACCGATTTGAATGAACTAAAAAATAAAGTCAATGGCTCTTTAAATACTATGAAATGACGGTAATTATATATTTTTCCAAAATCAACTTCATTGCCAAATGATAGTCAACTTTATATTTTTAAATGATTGCATATACTTTTCTAATTTTATAATATTAGACATTGTTTTTCTGAATCCAATTATGCCCGTTATGTTGGTATTGAGTTAATATTTATGCTAGAAAAAGATAATAATAAATCTTGTTCATATGATTTTTTTGGTAATAAATGTAGTGTGCCTTGAAAAAAATTCAAATCAACAAATGTCATTTATTGTATACGTAATGTCAACCATTTGTTATTAGCGTGTGTTTCAGACATAATCATGAACAATAGCGAATTAACAAATTTATTTTCTATATAATAGAAATCGAAGAGTTGTGGCACGGATTTATCATCTACGGTTTCCAAAGCGGCGAATACCAGAACCTAAATTTAGAAGGTTAGAAGGAAATTTGAGACGATATGGTGCTTTTAAAAAGTTGAAGGGAGTGAATCGACAATTTCATGGACTTATAGAGTTAGACGTTCTCCTTAATGTTAGAATTAAAGTCATTAAAAAAAATATTACAGGATGGCAAATGTAAGTTGGACAGATGCGCAGAGAGGAAGTGAAAGCTCTCTCTCTACTGCCGGCCGAGTACAGTCTCTGTAATAAACAAGCACATATTCTTCGTGTGCGCTATCGGGCGCTCTCCTCCACATTGAAAAAGAATGTACCAGGCGCGCGAACTGTTTACGAAATCTATTGACAGTGCCTTTCGAAGGTACCTCCCACAATTTTGCCACTGCGCAACGGCAAGTTATGTTTGCTGACCTGTACATACTATACAGGGTGTCTACACTAAACCGTTAGTTAAAAGTTAAGGGGTTGATTGAATCAGTTCTCCTCATGTGAAATATTTTCAACTTTCTATCACTTCCGGTTCCACCGGAAGTAGCACTAAATTTGTTATTTTATATGGAACACATTATATATTGTTATACTTTTGTTTTATTTAATAATTTAATTATTAATTAATTATTTCTAAAATTTTGACCTCAAAAAGGCATCTTGAAATCTGCCTGTAACTTCTCTTAAGAATAAGATAGAAATATGATTTATATCTCTAATTGTACATAGAGGATGCCTCTATGAGTGATATAATTGGAAACTATCAATTTTGACAATAAGTTTTCTAAAAATGTCAATATCTAAGTGCCCTCTTAAATAACCCGTAATTCAATTTTTTTAAATGGCCCATTTTTTATGACAAAATGATTGGGATGAAAATTTACTACAAAAAAGTATTATGCAACCATAATAAATAATAATTCTAAAACTACTTACTTTAGGAGTATGATTATACCGGGTGTTTCAGACCACCCGTCCCAGGCCTTTTTCTCGAGAACGTGACGTCATAGAGCTTCGAGAAAAAAAATAGCATTACCAATGCCTACCCGAAGAATTTAATGGAGGTAGTTTCGACTTCCGAAAGTTACCGGAAGTAGGCGTAACTACACTCAACTTTAGAATTTCAAATGGGAACCTAGGTCAAGTGGGGTATCATTGGATAGGTAGATTTTAAAAAGAAATAACTTTTTTATTTCTAAAACATATGCATAACGAAATAAAAATTATTGTTTCAAATAACCAGTCCCTGGCCATTTTCTCAATGTATTACGTCATAGAGGTTCATAAAACAAAATTACATGTCATAAGCCTACTTAAATAATTTAATGGAGGTAGTTTCGACATCCGGATTTTACCGGAAGTAGGCACAACTTCAATATTTTAAATGCGAACCTAGGTCATGTATGGTATCTTTGGCTTTGACGTATTTTAAAGATAACAGATAACATTTTTTGTAAATAAACGAATTAAACATTAAAAGCTTAAAGTTGCCCAAAACCGCAATATGAAAACAAAATAAACACAAAACATTTAAATACCAAAAAGTGTTTTTTTTTTATAATAAATGCTCAAAGTGTCTTCCTGCTTGATCGGTGCATTTTTGTAACCGTACTCGGACGTGGTTGACAGCCCGTAACACCTCATTTCCACTTATTGTACGGCAGGCATTCCGGATCCTATCCTTTATGTTGTCCCTCGTGGTTGGATGTTCTTTATATACCAGGTCTTTAATACGTGCCCACAAGAAGAAATCAAGAGGTGTTAGGTCGGGCAAACGAGCTGGCCATGAAACGGAACCTGCTCTTCCAATCCAACGGCCAGGAAAGATACTATTAATAGTTTCGTGAGCCACTCTCGAATAATGGGCTGGGCAACCGTCTTGTTGCAGCCACATTCTTAAACGGGTTGCCAATGGAACATCGCTTAAGAGTTCATAAAGTATGTTCTCTATGAAATCTTTATACATTATACCGTTTAAAGACTCTTCGAAAAAATGTGGTCCAAGTATTTGGTCTCCTAAGATACCACACCAGACATTAAGGCTCCAAATATGTTGTTTTTTTTTTCTTCGCGTAGCCAGTGACGGTTTTCCCGAGACCAGTAATGCGCGTTGTGAATATTAACATTTCCATTATTCTTGAATGTTGCCTCATCTGACCAAAGAATTCGACGGTGGAAGCTCTGATTTTTGTTCAACAACCATCCACAAAAATCCAACCAGTCCTGAAAATCGTGTGCCCCAAGTTCTTGCTGTAAATGAATATGAAAAGGATGGAATTTGTTTTTGTTTATGATTCTCCACGTTGTTGTGTGACTAATCCCAGCATCGATTGAGAGTCTTCTAGTGGATGTATGGGGGTCAATACTATAGCAGCAATGATATCAGGTGCTCTTTCGTTCTGCATACGTTGCTTAACACGCTGGTTTTTATTATGGCTTGGTTGTATTTTACCAGACGTCTTAAGTCGATGGGCTAGGCGACGAAATACCTTTCTTGACTGTGAGTTCGTTGAGGGTATCGTTCAGCATATATCCGCTCAGCTGCACGATAATTTTGATGACACTCACCTAAAACCATCAGCATATCAAACCCTTCTAAATTTGAACATTTAAAGGCTAGAAACAGTATATTTACAAACAAATATTACTGTCAAATAATAAATTTGATTGCGGGTAGCGTCGTTAGCAACCCACAAACAATTATAATATTATGGATTATTAATGCCTATGGTAATTATTCAATGATTTTGTATGCATCAACTAATTAACTAATCTTGTAATGGTCGATGAAATGAAAATTATGAACTGGCTACAGGTAAGTATCGTTACGTTTATAAGAAAATAAAGCTAAATCAGCTGTTTTCGTGATATGTGCACGTCGTTTTAAAATTTTGCAAGCCAACTTGATAAAAATTTAATTGTAAAATCTGGCCAATCTGCCCGGGACTGGTTATTTGAAACATTAATTTTTATTTCATTACGCCCAACATTTAGAAATAAATTTTTCAAACAAAAGTTGTTTCTTTTTAAAATACCTATCCAATGATACCCCACTTGACCATTTGAAATTCGAAAGTTGAGTGTAGTTAGGTCTACTTCTGGTAACTTCCGGAAGTCGAAACTACCTCCATTAAATTCTTCAGGCAGGCATTGGTGGTGCTATTTTTTTCTCGAAGCTCTATGACGTCACGTTCTCGAGAAAAAGGCCTGGGACAGGTGGTCTGAAACACCCTGTATAATACTTTTTTGTAGGAAATTCTCCCACCAATCGTTTTATGTAATAAAAAATAGGTCATTCCATTAAAAAAATTGAATTACGGGATATTTAAGGGGGCACTTAGATATTGTAATTTTAAAAACACTTATTGTCAAAATTGACAGTTTCCAATTATTTTACTCATAAGGGCATCCTCTAGGTACAATTAGAGTTATTAATCATGTTTTTAACTTATTCTTAAGAGAAGTTACAGGCACACATAAAATTATACAAAAATTAGAATTAAAATTAAAGCAAACAACAATTATTAAATTTAAACATTTTGGTTTTCATATTTTCAAAGATTTGAGCTAAGAACTTTAAATTTTGATTTTAGAGTACACTTTGCTTAGATCGTAAAAAATACGACACTCGTTATCCAAAAATGTAAAGCAATTGACAAAAGACTATTTTTTCAAAAACGCGTTTTGAAACCAAAATGGTGACGTGAACATCATGTAACTTTCTCATAATTGATGGTATCATCAAAGTTTTTATTTATCTATATATTTATTCTCAGCAGGCATTATGCCTAATTTCAGAGAAATTGCAATATTAACTTAATCCACAACTTAAAAGGATGATTAGATAATGAAAATAAAACAAAATGCGAAATATTAGATAATTACAGTCAGAGTAATAATTTACGTGGCAAATATAGAACTCATTGCATTAAAACATTGTTAATAGATACGAGATTTCAGATCGGTTGTGAGTTTACTCGAATTTGTACAAAACGAAGCAAACGAAATATTGGAGGAAGTCATGGTAATTACGTATCATTGTACACAGAGGTGAGTGTGAATTGTGATTTGTATGTGGAGCTTTATGCGCTTTTGACGTGAGAAGGATCTAGGATTTTTGTGTTTTTTTTTTCGATTTTTCTAAAACCCAGCTCGTTTTCGAAAAATACTTGGGCCCACATTCAAACCTCACATTTAAACTAAATTATAAAAAACTGCGAGAATAATATGACAACGTATCATTTATTTGGGCGGGAAATAAAAATTGAAAATGAATATAGCAGAAAACCGAAGAAATTACGCGAAAGTATGTACATACAAAACAAAACATTGAATCAGCTGCACACAAAGTTTTTCTCATAATTGCTTTAATTCTCGTTCTATTTATTTCGAATATTTACTTTCCGCTCAAATAAATGACACGTTGTCATATTATTCACGCATTTTTCCGACATTTACTTAAAAGCGACGACTCTTATTGTGATGTATGAATGCGGGCCTTCCTCTTTATAAATCGGTCATTTTAGCAGACTCTGTAACTAATGGTACAAATTCCGATTATACCATCAATTCAGAGAAAGTTCGCCATTTTTTTTAAATATCAAATTGATGATAAATCTTTTGAGACTTTTTGCTGAAGATAAGTGATGGAACCTGCCGGCAATTTTCGCGTTAATTCACGACGATTCACTTTTTTTCAACTCAATTAATTGAGACCTTGAAGAGTTGTATGTACACAAACTTAAATACATAATTTGTCAGTTTAACCATCCCACTAATTGCACCAATTTGCCTCCAGGCTTGATGGTAGAATCTAGTCATTATTGCAAGGATAATTATATTATATAAATTATCCCATCAGTGACAAACTGCAATTTTCGGTGCTAAAAATAAAATGGAGGTGAAACGTATAATTGACCATTATGAAGGTACCGTGAGATCAAAAAGTTGAATATAGTTGGCAGCCCTTAAAACATAACCTAACTAACAGAAGCTCAGTGTAGAAATAACAGTTAATGTTTAAAATAAACAAAATCGGCAGATTAAAACATACAAAACAGTTTTTAAAACAAATCACTGGATATGAAAATTAACAAAATGTACACTGCACTGCATTGGAGAATTCTAGACAGCCAATATAATTTTATTTGAATTATTATAATAATAATAATAAATTGCTTTATTCAAATAATTTCAAACACAAAGTGATATTTGATAATAATTTGACAGCGACACTCCAGGAAACAGAATTACAAGACATGTAATGTTAACATTATGATCTAATGCATAATTCTGCAGCTTCAAATAAATAAATTTCTATAAATATATATTCTAAAACGTACATACATATTCACGTAAATCATTACACTCGGTTTAAATAAACAAAATATTCATCATGTATAGGGTTCAATTTGAACTAATTTGTTGAAAATAGCCTTCTTAAATTAATTAATTTGTTTTATAATTTTTAACTTGAAGCGGGTAGGGTATTATAGAATTTTACACATGAATAAAATGCACACTTTTCAGTAATTTGCAACTTGTGTTGGGGAACTCTTAAATCTCGCGACAGATCTGTTACTGTTCGGCACAAAAAGGTTTTTATTTTTGTAACAAAATTTTATGCACTCTAATATGTATAGTGCAGGTACAGTTAATAATTGATTTGCTTTGAAATGTCCACGCACTGATTTCCACCGATTTGGATCCACCGCTTCAGATAAAATCCGTAGGCAGTAACAGCTGCTGTTTAATTGTTTCAACAATCCTGCAACCTGATCCTTCCATATTAATTTTTCATCCAGAATTAAGCCTAAGAAACGACCAGAGTTATTCAATTTGATTGATATATCGTTATTTAATAATATTTCTTGGCAATTATCGTTCAGCCTCTGTGTTTTAAAAATAATGATTGTAGTTTTACTTTGATTTAATACTAATTTATTATTAGGGGATTTTCAGAAAATGTGCTGCCAACTATTTTCGACTTCCTGATCTCACTGTATATTCATGTGTAACCTTTTGTGTCGAAAAATTTAAGCACATTTCGAATAGTATAGAATTGCGCCATTTGACGTTTTTAGACCATGTGTCCAACGACCCCTTGGGACTCAAACGGTTAATTAAAGTTAAATATTGGATATCCATTCAAATGATATTTAATCAAGGTTGATTCATAAATAACACCAATTATTTAATGATAGTTTGTTATCTTGACGATAAGACATTTCAGTGTTTTCCGGAAACAATTAAGGCGTACATTTATCATTTGTACCTCATTAAAATTCCATTTCCTGGAATTATTTTTTATATTATTTTCCCTATAAATTTGCTGAATCTATTTAAATTTTATTAATACACAATTCACTTCTGACAATAGTTGCCATTAAATTGTGGGCGTAGATTTTCCGCTTCCTTTGCATCTACAACGGCCTGAAGCTTATACAACATATAATTATGATTGTGCGCGAGATGAAATGGCTATGTTGATGCATGTCTAAAAATATACACAACAAATATGTTATTCCTGCGATGTTTACAAGGTTTAAATTCGTTTTCATTGAGAATAATACATTTGGAATGGAACAACACTATATGTTTTCAAATTATAGCAATTATAGCAAAAATATTGATAAATACAATCGGTTTGGTTGTAAAGTAAGAACATTGTTATTTTAAAGACACTAAAACTACATAAACTATAATTCTGGCCTCTAATGCACTTTGTATTTGGATGGACAGATAATTAATTAATAATTCTTTAGTGGCAAAAACAATCATTCATAACAATTATAAACAATTTTCCTGTTTTCTTTTCTTTTATTTTCTTTATTACGTACATCATCTCTTTTCCTCCCTTCAATAAATGTAACCACTTTCCCTGTGCGTAATCTTTGTTCCACATACCATTAAATTACTTAACCCTCTAGTGCCCAACGGTACTTAAAAGTCTTGTCGACATATTCTTCCTTTATTTAGTAATTTCAATGTAATTTAATCGGTACTGCCTGTTGGTACTTGCAGACAACACAACAATATCTCCCGTGGTGCATTTTTTAGTTAAATATTAGTAATTTGTAGAAATATTCAGTATATCGATCTGCAATATGTATTTGCGTGGTTGCTATGAGTTTGTTTTAAATCAAACCGCCCGAATTTCATGAACTGACGTTTATTAAATTTGATTTGATTTGACGTTATTGCTTTAACAACAAATGTACAGTTGTGAATAAAATAGTGAACAAACCTGGGAGAAAAGTTTAATTCCTGTCTCGCTTTAAAGTTGGTCATGAGCAGACGCAAGATTATCTATCTTCATCATTTTTAGAGAATTTGGAAATTGTACATACTATTTGTCAGGTAAACAGGAGCAGACCTCATAACTCCCAAGGGAGATATAACTCATATCTCCCGAGGGAGTTATGAGTATGTTTTCATGCCTTATATCCATGACGATAATTGTAAATATCATACTACTAAAAAATAAAGTTAATTTATAGCTAATTTTTAAATTTTTTATTTTAATTTTGATTTAATTTAATTCTCAACAGGCAGTGCCTTATTACAGAGAAATACATTACAATAATCAACTTAAGGATAACACAATATAAAATAAGATAATTATTAGGTATTCCGCAATTAATGGATACAAATTAAATATAATCAGTCTTATCACTAACAAGTTTTATAACAAACAAGACTTTAGGTCATTAGAGAATGATCTTAAATTTTCACAAAATATATCCACACAATATTGGGCGTCATGATAATTATGGATCATCGTAGATAGCGGTGAGAATTCATTATGATTTGTGCGTGGTGTTTTATAAGAAAATGTTCGCTTATGCCGTACAGAAAGTCTGGGCACATTAAATTCAATTTGATTCAGCATGTTCGAATTATCACTTAAATTATGTACAATCCTATATAAATCGATGATAGATATAAATTTGTGTTTGGTATGTATCGTCTCTATCAGAAATTCAACCACTAGCGCGTGATAGGATAAGTTAAAGTCAGGGTAAGTGCCGTGCTTAAGAAAGTACAGAAATTTGAGAAAACGTTTTTGCACCTTTAAAAATTAACATATTTTAGATATCCCGGAGACTAAGCAGTAGCACAATATGTTATTTTAGATAGAACCAGCGACTGGTATAAATGAATTATTGTTGTTGTTGACCGAAACTGGCGACAGTTTCTTATGATGAAACCTAATATTTTATAGCAGCTGAGCGATATTTTTTCAATGTGCATATTGAAAGTTAATTTGCTATCAAAATAAATCCCCAGGTCTTTGATGAAGTCTACGTGTGAGATAACATAGTTGTCTATAGTATAATTATGTAAAATGGGTACATTTGATTGGGTATATGACATGATATTACATTTGGATATATTAATATTAATACTATTTACAGAACACCAATTATTTAATTTTGTCAAATTATTTTGTAATGATTGTGTATTACTGAATAGAGCTTAATATCGTCAGCATATACCAGAAATTCACAGTCTAATACATCACAAACACCATTAATACATATTAAGAACATCAGCGGGCCAAGGTTAGAACCTTGTGGAACCCCACTGTTCTCTATATATGTCCTGGATTTTATCCCCATATATGAAACAAATTGAGCTCTATTCGATAAGTAAGATGAAAGTACAGGCACAATATTGCCGCTAATATCACACTTCTGGAGTAACTTAATTAATATACTATGGGATATCCGATCAAATGCTTTGCTCATATCTGTATATACTACATCGACTTGCTTACCACGGTCTAAATGGTCAGAGATAAACTGAGTTATATTAACTAGGTTGGTTTGTGTTTTTTTTTTGGCCTGGGATTTGGTTTGTGTTGATCTCTTTTTAATGAATCCATGTTGTCTTTCATTCAGTACATTAATTACTTTATAATAAATATGATCGGCAAGGATAAATTTGAAAACTTTGCTAAAATTGGAAATTAAGGCAATAGGTCTATAATTCTCAATATTAAACCTGTCACCTTTTTTGAAAACAGGGCAGATACGAGTAAGTTTCCCACAATCCAGAAATACGCCACTAGATAGGATCAGGTTAAATAAATGAGTTAACGGCCGCACAAAATAAGCTGCGCGGTCTTTCAATAAAAATGCTGGAATGCTGTCCGGACCCATGGTAAGCTTAGGTTGCAGCCGGCGTAGACTATGCAAAACTTGATCCTCGCTGATGGAGAAATTCCCCAGGGCACGTTTACGCATTTCTATGTTGACATCACAATCATCACTGGGCAGGTATGAAGTCTTGAATTGTGTAGCAAAGCCTTCAACTATATCCACTGGTGTATCAAGAACTGCATCACAGTGCGTCACATATGTCCTGATATTCTCGATTGGCGCTTGTTATGATTAACAAATCTCCAAAATGTACTTGGGTCGTTGTTTATATTATCCTCAGCAGTTGCAATATATTTGAGGTGGCTTAATTTAATTTTCTGCTTTATTAGTTGACGGACGAATCTGTATTCTTCTAAGGTGTCGTTATTATGTTTGATATGTTGAAATAACTTATTTTTTCTTTTTATTAAAGTAATAATTTCAAAGTTAAACCATGGAGGATATTGTTTCCTATTAAATTGGCGTTTACGCTTGGGAACATGTTTGTTGAGGATTTTGTACAATGTTTCATAGAACAAATTACAACATTTCTGCGTATCATATGACTTTTCGATTTCGGACCAGTCTAATTGAGAAAGTTCTTCATAGAGTGGATGAAGATTCGCTGCCCTGAAGTTATAAAAATCATAGTTGCGATCTGATGCGAAAAAATTTGGTTCACTTTTTTGTGGAACTGCTACATCTATTAGCAAAGACGGGTGATGACAATCCTCATCAACCAAAGTACATTCAGATTTTTCGACTGTGCAAGTTTCATATGAGGTCACAACCAGATCCAATATTCTATCGTTAGAATTCCGAATGAAATTATGCTGTCGTAAATTATTTAATGACTTAAAATTTAAGAATGGCAGTATACTATTGTGATGCACTTTATCTATTACCCAGTTTATGTAGTTAGTCGGATTAAAATCACCCAACAGAACGATATTATTTAAATTAAAACTTTGTTCTATCTTGTTGAATAATAGTAAGTATCTAGCGTTGTATGAGGCGGTATATAAACACACATGATAATAACTGGTTTATTTTTACATATATTTGCCTCAATAGCGACAAAATCAATATTTTCGATGTAAAAAGGCATTGTTAAACGAAGGCATTTAAACCAGCTTTTAATTGCAATTAATGCACCGCCACCCTTACGTATTTTTCTGTCGGCCCTGAAGACGTGGTAATTAGTGGGAAATAGCTCATTATCATAAACACTGTCTTTTAGCCATGTTTCGGTTATTGCAATTATATCAAAATCATTTATTAACACATTATTATAGAATTCAATAGTTTTTGTGTTTAATCCGTTAACATTTTGGTAATATATCTTAAAATTAACTGCCTGCTGAGAAAACTCTAGTTTTCCCGATTAGTAATTGTAGGGATTCCTCGAATATATTTAATTGTAAGGTTTTTTTCTCCGGAATCTTTCCGATTTTACTGACCTTAAATAGTTCAGTTGCTGAGGTGTTAAGTTAGATTTTATGTTAATACCATCTTTCAATAATTTACTTTTTTAACTGTTTTACATTTGATTCTTCGGAAAAAACAACTTTCATCGGATGAGGTTTCGTTAGATAGTTTACCAATTTGAAATATTTTTATCGGATTTATATTAACAATATCTTTGCAAATGGCCTTTAGGGCCGCTGTATCATCTTCAGTTTTCTCGGTGATTTTGGATTTTGTGGATTCAGGCAGGTTGTAAACAATGACATTTTTTGATCGGTTTTTTCTATCTTCAATTTCAGATATAATTTCAACGGTGGTTTTTGAAGAGTTATTGCTTAATTTTAACAATATATTTTCTTTCTCCAAGAACGTAACTCTTCCATTGAGTTTAATAATTTCATTATTAATTGATTTTTAAAAATTTCGAATTGCTTTGCGATTATCGATCCAATAGTAGCCTCTAAGGAGCTAATAGAAACCTTGTCCGCGTTTATTATATCACCGGTGGAATAGCAGTGTCCACATAGCCATTTGTCACCATTTTCTTTTTTAGCCTCATCTAAAATGGAATCTAATTTCTCCTCCGGTTCGACACTTGAGGGCTAATGAACGGGGGCTAATATTTCGATTGCAAGATTCACAACAGAGCACCATTTTAGTTTAAAAAGTTTTTAATAGTTGTGGGATAAAAAGACGAGGTTACAGAGCACCCAGGGGCCGATCAGGGTGACTAACTACACAAAACAGGCGGGCCACGGAAGATAAACAAAATAATACAGAGGTAATAGTTTGATTATTTATAATATAAATGTTTTTAAGGTTGGTCAAAAATATGAGGCACTAGCGACACTATCAGTATTTACAAGAAAAAAACCAACAAAAAGTTGTTCGCCACGAGGATCGACAATATTGATTTTCTAGTTATAAGTAATTTACTCAAGTTCTATAATTCGCAATATGATAGTTTTATATCATTGGATGCACTGTGTGAATAGATTGGTACTTATCTGATGTATAAAACTTCTCTCAAATCAGGTAAAAATACACTTCAACTGGGAGCACACACACGACCACTCGAGCTTCAACCATGAACTAATTATTTGATATTTATTAATAAAATGTTATTCTTTTTTACCTTGGCAATTAGAGGTGGGTAACTCATGAGTGAGTCTATTAAAAGGGTCAAAATTAGTGTGGGAAATATGTCATATGACTCAATTTGAGTCTGGATCTGGATTATTCCGATGGGAGGGCAGAGAGGTCTGCTGCGTATAGGCCTCAATGGGCCCTTTGTACGTCCTTCCATCTGAGTCCTCACCTCCCGGTGTCGTCCAGCCAATACTCGGCATTTTTTCTGGGTAAATTGGAAAAAGTGAGGACCTTTTTTGCTTATTTACATTTTTCGAGACATACTTTTTACTTTTTCAAAAGAGTCATGTGAGTTGATTCTTTTAGGTCGACTCTTTACAGTGAGTCGACTCTCGAAAAATTGCCCATCTCTATTGCCAATACATTAGTTTGATGTTAATTTATTATTACAGCATCTTAAGTTTCGACTTGGGTTTTCGAGGTCAAATTTTGAAATCATATAAAAGTTTAAATCTCTAACTGTTTGGGATTTTGAGATTTCTAAACTTCACAACTTCGATTCTTCTAAAAATTCTAATTTTCGCTATTTTGAATCTTCGAAAAATTCGTTATTTGAAGTTCTCCAAATTTCTTCGGATTCTTCGAAGCTGCGAAATTTCGAATTATTAGGATCCCTACTGGTTTTCACAGGGAAGGAAATAATATACTCAATCCAAATTTATTTTGCAAATACTTTAGTAATAGCAGATTTTATCTGAAGGGAGAAAACTGGAGTGTTTTGAGGCCTTCCAAAAAAATGTTCGTGGGCGTTTTTGTCAAAATTTAGATTTTTCAAAAGCTATAACTCCAATGGTGTTTACAGTAAAAATCTGAAAATTATATACTGAAGCTTCTATTAGGTTGTCATTCCATAACAAGATTTGAGTTCAAAGTTGTGAAGAACTAACTAAACTAAACTAATAAAGCAGGACTATATTTTCTTTTTTTTTAAATAAGAATCAAATAAAAAAGTTAAAAACCAAGAAAATATATAAAAAAACAGTACACAATTCATTGCTGCTAAATAATGTGTTTTTTTTTTACTATGCAAAACAGTGTCCAAATTTGGTTATGATGCTGCTATCTAATAGAAGCTTCAGTAATATAAATTTCAGTTGTTTTCTGTATACAGCATTTGAAAAATCTGGATTTTGTCGAAAACGCCCATTTTCACCAGCGAAGATTATTTGGAAGGATTCACAATTCACCAGTTTTCTCCTCTCAGATAAAAAAAAACTGCTATTACTATAAACAAATTTGGATTGAGTATATTATCTTATTCCCATTGAAAACCAGGCTTGCACAATGAGAAATTTGAATCACCTTTGACTGTCATTACATTTTTGAAAATATACCAATTGATAAAAATTTGATCTGTACTGAATAGATCTGAATAAAATGTGTTAAGGCTTAATTAGGATGAAAGTTATACCATTTTGTGCAAATGCTTGTTATCAGGGAAATGTACTTGCTTCAAGCGCCATCTGGGGACGTATCCCCAAACGCTAAGAACTTTTTCTTTTCTAAAATTAGTTTTAAATTGCCTAAACCTGTGCAAAATATAAAAAATATTACATGTGGTTTAGCAGTAACACTTTGATGAAATTGTATGGAATGACCCTTAAAATAACAATAATAAAACTAAAAAGAAAACAGCTATATGAAAAAATATACACAGTGGACCAAAAAAATGGTACAAATTGGAAATAATCATATTTTCAATAATAATTAATGCATTGAATATTGCTTTAAAAACAAAATGTTTACACTTTGTAGATTACAGAAATGATTAATTACATTTAAAAAAAAAAAAAATTATCAAGGATTTTTCACATTAATGAAGGCTCTGCAAGCACCATTGCATCGCATTTGTATGTATCAAAACTAGTGAACCATGATCCTAGAACTTTTTCCAGGTTAATAAAATACTTTTTATACAAACTCCCATCGCGCAAACTTTGGATCCGCCGCAAATTATTTAAGATGGCGCCACTTTGGTATATCTAAATTTTTTCTAATGGATGGGCCAATATTTAGATCCGAAAAGATCGTGTAAAACTGTTAATTAAATTTTTTAATACTGAATACCTTCAGTGTTATTTTTTAAAGACCATTTTCACGCTGTTAATTGTTTAGGCAGTAGAGCATAGACCCAATTTTAATATAGTGCTAACTGTTACAATAATCTTATTTAGAAAATTAATAGACAACAATTGCAGTTATAAGCTTTATCGATGTTTATTATTCTGTTAATTTCACTCACTGGAAAAGCTGCTTAAATATATTACAAGCTGAAGTGTGTGAAAGATTAGCCATATGTTTCCCAATGAATCATTAGCACCAACAAACCACACAGGCTTATATTCATGGAAAAAAAACAACGGGTTGCTTCCTTTATCACAGTAAGTAGTACATGTCAAGCGGTTATTATGAAGACGTGTTAACATCTGTCTCTCTCTATGATAATTCATGAACTTCCTTCCTTTTATCTTTAATTGAAGTCATTACAAAAAATATAATTATTTAAGGGTAATAATATATCTATATATACCAGCATATGCTATTTACTACTGTAAATACGGTAAATTAAATGCTATGAGTTTCTCTTGTAATTAAATCCTTTTATATACACAACACACACTTGTGCTTGATTATTACTCGATTGGTATTGGTTATGTTCACCTTTAGTTTTCTATTAACTGCATGTCCATTCTATTAGTGCATGTTGCAATGCTTTTACTTATCATCATATCATTTTTTTTATGTTACGTTGTTTATAAATGAATTTGTTTCATAGTTTTAAATGTAAATATCAAAAATCGGTGCAGTAACATTCTTCTGTATAAATATGGTTATGA
Organism: Ocypus olens; assembly: GCA_910593695.2. NCBI lineage: Eukaryota > Metazoa > Arthropoda > Insecta > Coleoptera > Staphylinidae > Ocypus > Ocypus olens. The sequence goes on along the minus strand of OU343053.1, from coordinate 11,890,869 downwards.
TTTCGATTAAGAATGAAGAAACGTATAATTAAATAGTAATTGTGATTTCTTTGATAGGATGAATCTGAAGAGAAAGCGAATAAGTTGTATAAATTAAGGACGTGTAAATATAGGAACGTACTGATAGACATTAAGGCGATGGTGAATAAGATGGAGAACAACAATGAATACCAAAATCTGAGTAAATATTTAGGCAAAATCATAGCCGACACACGAGTGGATGATGCGAACAGTTTGCTGGATGAAATTCACTCGTGTAAGGAACAGCTGCACAAGGTCGAGGGTGAGAAACAAGTTTTGACTGGTAAATGCGAAGATTTGGAGAATGGATTGAGTCTGTTGAGAAACGAGTATGAGAAGTGCGAGGATTACTGGCAGAATAAACTGGATGACGAGAGGCGGTTGTTTGAGCAGGAGCAGAATCATAATACTGAAAAGTTGAATGAGCTGCTGACCAAACTGGGCGAGTTTGAGGATCAGTATCTGAAGGATAGTAACCGCTTACCGACGATTATTGAGGCCGATAATTTGGAGAAACAGTTTACCGATTTGGAATCGGAGTTTACGGAATACAAGGATTACATGCAGGCGGAGGTCGAGGGGAAAGATGCCGAGATTATCGAGTTGAAGGAGAAGCTGCAGGATCTGCACGCTTATTACTTCAAGGAAAAGTGTCATATCGGCGTGCAGGTCGATGATGACGATGATCACATGGTTAAGGAAAAGCATTTGAATCTTACCAACCACGTAATAGAGTCGACTAATTTTTATTCCGCCGACGCTATGCCGTTCAACTGGAATCAAACCATCATGCAGAACTTCACCATCGAGCAATCCGCCATAGAGAATTTTCCCCACTCTTGGAGCAAGGAGGAGAGCTCGCACGACGCCACGTCGGTTTCCTCCCAATTGCAAGGCGCCAAAGAAAAATCTTTTTCCCTGTTCACCCTACCCTCTACCTCGCATACGAGCGTCTGGGAGCACAAGACGATGCCTTTCAGGCAGAAGCGAACGCGGAACCACGATAAGGTGCTCTCGCAGCACCGACTGCCAAAGAAGAATAACGATAAATTCAAAAACATCGACACCGAGATTATTTCCGATTACGGTTTTGCAGAGGTGGCCGGCGAAAAGAATAACGAACAAAAGTGTCTGATTCCGGTGAGCATACTGCAAAACCTGCACGCGAAAAAGCACCACCTCGAGCAACGCTGTAAAAAGTTGCAGTGGATACTGAAACAGCAGCATCAGTACGACGAGCAATTGTTACATTGTAAGTATTGCTAACGTTTAAGGTTACTTTAATTAATACGCGTACAGAAGTATAGAATGTTTACTGTTTACTTTTTGATTGTATAAATATTTTTCTGATCGGTTGAAATATTCTACTTGTTTTATTTATATTTTTTTGTTAATAAATTCACTAAATTAAAAAGAAATTGTGTTGCCTTCGTGTAACTCTCTGACTTAGAAAAAGAATGTTGAGTAAGCTCTCATCCGAATTACAAAATTTTACTGAGAGTCAAACAAAAGATTTGATGGGATTGAAATAAAAAGTTTTCAACTCCTAGTGACTTAAAAAAAAATTATTTCACCCTTTCATATAAACAACTATTTAAAGAGGTTACTAAGAATTAGATAATGTCAGTTTAAAACGTCAAAATTGGATAAAATCGATTGATTACAAAAAAATATAAATAAAACGAGAACGACAAAACATACTATTATCATTATTATTTTTCTAGCGGCTTAACTAGGTTCATTTACTGCAGTGGTTGTAGTGGGAGGTTTGCTCTGTCCGAGTTCGGCGATATTCGATTTGTTTGTATATATATACAGGTACACCGAAGCTTTTGGAGTTGGCTTTGCTGGCATTTCGTTAATACCCTAATTAGATTTATTAACGATCTAGTCGTTTCGAGCGATTGAATTCGATTGTTTTCGTTACTAATAGTTTTAGCTAACACATGCTATACAGGGCACATTAACTACACTACATACTTTCGCTACAGACTGGCATGTTTTGTTTGTTTTTTAGTACACGTAATCCATTCATAATTATTTGCCCTATTGATATTAATATTAATATGTTATATGCTCGTTCGAGAAATAATTTACCATTACGCTACACTCGCATTTGACTCATGTAAATTTTGTGATATTATTTACATATTTTTATGGTTTAAGTAAAATATATTATATTGATACCATGTTATATTTTTATGCATAATTTTTATCAAAATATTATAACAATTGTATTTTATAGCAGCAGTGCTAAATAAAGTTTATTATTATTATTAAATAATATACCATTATTATGTAACAATAATAATGGTATAGTCTAGGACTATTATTATTCTATGATAATGGTATAGTATTTAACGAGCATATTGTGTGAAATTTACAACATGAGTCAAATGTGAGTACAGTTTGAATTTTGAGCTCAAAGTGCATTGACAAACAAGCGAGTGTTGTAATTATCGGAATATAATAATACAAGTCTAATACTATATTTAGTCTTCAACTGTTTACACTTTTTTTTTTAATAAAAAAATTGACGCAATTTGTGTTAAAAATAACAAATCTATATTCAAACCAAACATATAACACATTTAAATATCTATGACATTAAATATTGTTTTCCATTTTCGTGAATAAATCTTGCTATTATTCAATTCAAGTGACTAAAGTACTACATTAATCAGTAGACGTTAAATGTTCAACTCTCTACTGATATACAGGATGCCCGTTTTTCGAGCGGCACCATGGGGATTTCAGTTATCTTAAGAGATACGAGGTTGGTTAAATTAGGGCAAAGTTGTGTATTATAACTAGAGTCCGGATTTATATTTTTTTACATGTTTTATTTGCTCCTTCGTATTGAATTGGCGAATTGTATCTATACGTTTCTCTCTGATATAAATCAAAGTACCAAGTTTTATTTCGCATATAACTTAATATTTCGAGGTTTTGTCACATTAAATTTATTTAAGCATATATCCGCATATAACCACATATAAAGTCAATATTTCCATTAATTGTAATTAATTTTGTTGAAATTTATTTATAAATTTGCGAGCGTGGAAATCTTTTTATAATATCGTAGAAGATAAATTTAAGGGATTCCCCTTACTAGCGAACGTAACCTTGTGTTATGTAGATATGTATATTATATTATATTATTTATATAGAATACGGGGATTTCCCCATAAGCAAGTTAAGCTAGTAGATGATACTCGATGCAACCGTACCCGGCAATTGTGCTTGGCTGGATGCTGCGTTATTTTACGCCAATAATTTTGAAAAATTAGAAAATATTCTTTTTAATTTTAATGATGAAGAATTGGCAGCACTTAAAAAATGTAAAGATTGAGACTGAGGAGGACATAATATATTTTAACATGAACTCTATATCATTTAACTTTACCTAAATAGAAAATCAAAACCAAATGTTGGTTCTACATTGTAATTCCAATAAATAAATTATCAATAGTTGCTATTTGTATTCTTTTTATTTTGCAACATTATTTTTAATTAAACCGCATATAAAATCAATATTTGAATCATTTTGTCGCATATATTGGCTAATTTTAAGCGCATATAAACAAATTATAATGCCTTTTTAGCGCATATAAAAAAATTATAACGTCTTTTTTTTAGCGCATATAAAAAAATTATAATGCCTTTTTTAGCGCATATAAATCCGGACTCTAATTATAACTAGTGATGGGATCATTCGAATGACGATAATCGATTCATTCGATTATCAAAATAATCGATTATCTCGAGAACCTATTTTTTAATTCGAATGATCATTCGAATGACGATAATCGATTAATTCGATTATCAACCTATTTTTTATCGGTACTCGAATGATCATTCAAATGAGCATTCGAATGATCATTTGAATGACCATTCGAATTATCTATACAGGAATGATTTATTCGAGTGATCGGTATTCGAATGAACAATTCGAAAACTAGCTATTGGGATAATTTGAATAATCATTCGAATGTCATTATACCAATTTGTACTCGAATATATTATTCAAAACTTTACTTAGCGTATTATTAGGATATCTTTCTTATGAAACATTACGGCGAAGTACTCTGATATTGTTAACAATATATTCTATATTATAATTTTATTATGATATATTGCTGAAATCAGAACATAAATGTTTATGAACGATTTTAACGAAATAACCGGAGTTCTGTTTTTAGTATTTAAGTCACAATAATTTGAGTGATCATTCCAATATGTCTCTACCACTTGAAAAATCAAAATATTCTATTTACGATCATTCGAATTATTATTCGATTTTTTATTCAAATGATCATTTGAATAAATAATCGATTTTCATATCATTCCAATGATCACTCGAATAATCATTCGAATAAATAATCGATTCCTAGATCATTCAGATGATCATTCGAATAAATAATCGATTTTCATATCATTCGAATGATCACTCGAATTATTATTCGAATGAATAATCGATTTTCAGATTAATTCAAATAGTAATCATTCGATTATTGAAATCATTCAATTATGCCCATCACTAATTATAACGTTGATTAATAATATATTGAGAAATTTGAGGTACCTTTTTTCGTTTTCAAAAAATCGCGAAAAAATAAAAAAATTCAATTTTCATTTTTACTTTTTTATACGAAAACTATTACTATTGCGCATTTTGCACTAAAACATTATTAGAGCACTTTTTAATGGAGGATCTAAATATGTTATTAGATTTATTGCAGCTTTCAAGATGGCGGAGAAAATGTAAAATTAAAACATAATGTGTGATATATCATCGTAAACAGAAAAAAATCTTGCATTAGAAAATGTAGAAATCCAATATGGCGGCCATAAGAAAAACAAAAGTTGTCTATTGTTTCTCCGCCATCTTAAAAGCTACAATAAATCTAATAACATATTTAGATCCTCCATTAAAAAGGACTCTAATAATGTCTTAGTGAAAAATGCGCAATAGTAACAGTTTTCGAATAAAAAAGTAAAAATGAAAATTGAAATTTTTTATTTTTTCGCGATTTTTTGAAAACAAAAAAAGGTAACTAAAATTTGTCAACAGATTATTAATCAACGTTATAATACACAACTTTGCCCTGATTTAACCAACTTCGTATCTCTTAAGATAACTGAAATCCCCATGGTGCCGCACGAAAAACGGGCACCCTGTATACTCTGTCACAGACATTTTTGTTGGTAGTAAAATTTACTAAGAATTTGGTTACGTCATTGCACTTTTTTGGTCATATGTAGTGCATCTGCATTTTATAAAATTCCCCATTCACTCGTAAAAATATGGTTTGACCACGTTTTACTGAAATTATAGGTTAACAACATACTTCAATCATTACTATCAAAAATACAGCATGCCAATATAATGACAAAAAACACCCCAACTGCGACGAGAATAAAATGTAATCTGAGCAAATGGATATGAATCGAGATAGGTAACCGAATAAACAAACCCAATATTTTAATGTCATTGTGTTATCTGTCACTTATGTAAATATTATACGAATTATAATTTTGGATGCAAGTCGAAAATGGAAAAAACCAGGTTTAGCACACATGAGCAAAGTGTCTTACGCCCGGTATTATCACCACATTTTAAACGACAGTTAAGGCTAAACGAGATTCAAGAGTGAATGTGCAGTATTACCAATCAGTTTAATTGTCCTGTAGACCATAAATGCCGGTTAATATTAAATGTTGAAGTTTCTCCTTTTAACAATTTTAATGGCAATTTAACTTAACGTTTCTAGTTTTGAGGTTAGGTAACAGTGATTTCAGTTCGGTTTATAATCATGAAATCATGTTTCTTGAAAATTCACCGGTGACTCTTTTGATGAAGAAATATTAAATTACATGCGTAAGTAAAATATGCGTAAGAGTTAGCAAGGGGGGTTTTCGAAAGAAATGGGGCGATTCCCACCTCGTTGACCTCCGACTAGCTCATGGAGTCGGTGTCGCGATGAGAATTGCTACACCACAAAGGAAGAGGGATGAGAGTTAGAGAAGTGCTGATTGGCGTGATAACTATCGCTATTATTCACGCAGGATGACAAAAATGTTTCAGTCACAGGAGAAAAGACAAAGACACTTCACTCAATGTTCAGCTGATCGGCGGCGATGGCGGATCGACAAGGTTAAAATTCAGTGTTGCCTACTTGCAAATATAAAATTCACCAAAAATCCATATACAATCTATTGCCAACAGATCTTAAAATGACATTCACTTAAAACTCCTTTAAAAAGATTCATAATACCCATGACAATTTTAAATACACCTTTATCCTAAACATCATTTAACTAAATGCCTGTTTAAAAAAAGTTGATAATACCGGGCGTTAATCACTCGTCTAATTGGGGCCCACACCGCTGCGCAGCTCGGGCGCCCAACTCTTAGACTCGTAATTAAATGATGCGCTTTGCTTACTTGTACTAAAAATAGCTATTAGTTGCTTATGTTAAGATTACATAAGAAGTTTAAAAAATATTACTCAGATTATGATTATAACTGTAGCTCTGCTCAGCTTACAAAGTTGTAACCGGCGTATATACAGGGTGGCCAATTTATTTGAAGACATTGCAATATCAGATCAAAAAAAGTTCTGAATAGAATTTGTTCGCCTGGAAGAGGGTCATCCAATAATAACAAAATCGACTTCTCGCTCCAAAGCCATTGGGGTGAAAATGGAAGTTTCCCCATGGGGTGTGAGATGGGGGCAACTTTGAAATCTTGAATGGAAACCCCGATTTTTTATTGCAGATTCGGATTCCCATAAAAAAATAAGTAACTTTTATCTGAAACATTTTTTTGTGATAAATGGCGCTTCTCGATCTCGAGAAATTATACATCGGATCGAAAAAATAAAAAACACGTTTCATTTTTCAAAAGGCTATTCAACAATACGAAACTTGATCCACCCTCCCCCCACCCCTACGCCATTGGGGTGAAAATTGAAGTTGCTTCAAAATCGTGATTGGAAAACCCAATTTTTTACAGCAAATCCTGGCTTTTCAAGACAAAATCCATTGATTTGACTTTATTGTTGATATTAAATTTTCTCACACATGGCGCTGCAATCGAAAGCATTCTAACCTTGACCTGTGACCGTATGGCGAACTATGGATTATAGAAGCCGGTGCAGCGTTGTCGTTGTCTTTTATTTCAAAATTCTAACTGAAAACACCTCATTGTCAATTCACTTGACTGTCTTTACCCTTCATTCCTTGAACTGAAGTAAGAGTGAGAAATAAATGTTGCAACCGTAGAAGAAAAAATTGAAATGAATCTGAATCTAGGCGGAATGTTGACGATGCTATTGTCTTGTATGCTGAGCGTTTTCCAGATAATGTTCGCTCATGTTCTTTTTTTTACAAAGTTGTTCAATCCCATATGTTCGATGGTAGTGTACAGCCTAAACAAAGAAAACAAAGAAACACTGTCACGGGAGAAGCTAGTAGTAGCTGTTCAACAAAACCCTCTTGTAAGCACTCGCTATTTTTTTATGGGGAATTCGAATCTGCAATAAAAATGGAGGTTCCCGTTTAAGATTTCAAAGTTGCCCTCACCCCCCTGGGGGTTCGAATTTAGTATCATTGGATGACCCTGTAGTACGTCAAGTCTGACCTTTTTGTACTTATATACGTTGTGTTTAATTTTTGTAGTAACCCTTAATTATTTAACAGATTCGTTACGAGTGTCGATGCGTGTTGGTTAGGTTTAGGTAAATGAAATGCTTGTTTGTTGAACGAATGGACGTTGATTCATTTGATTTATTAGTTCTGGCATTTGCATTGGTACAACAAAGAGTATGTTATTTGATTTATGAACACATATCCTTGCTGTACCAATAGATCTGGGAAAACCCTGTGGGAAAACCAGTCTCAGAACTATCGTCGAACATTTTACAAAAGAGTATTGCAAGAATTTTTTTATTGTTTAGAATGTGATTTTCAAAAAGATTTTCCTTAATTGGTCGATGTTTATCTCGCATTGAATTTTTGAAATTTCGCATATTTTCTGGTGACATTGTAGGCTTAGAGGAGTAATAATACGTACTTATAATTAATTGATTCAGGCACTACTAGCCAGGGAAGTAGTTGTTTCAATAAGTTATTTGTTTGTAGTGTTAGTGAGACTTACGCCCGGTTTCTCCAACGAATCTTAAGTACATAAAACCTATCTTAAAAATAAGACGTTCTTAAAGTGTTGCACCAACCATAAATGAGATCGTAGTCGTAAGAAGGTCTTACATTATAAGATGCCAAAAATGGCATCTAAAGATTCGGATTCTAACCTATAAAATTAGCAATTTTTAATGTCTGTCTGTTATTGGAAGTATTCATTGAAATGGCTAATAATTTATTAGAATTGATGGATGCATTTGCATTTGATGTGGATGCTGTAGAAATTGCAGATAATCCACATTACTGTCCAAAGGATTCGACAACCCAACCACCGATTTCTCATTCATTAATACCTCCACCAGTCTTAAGCCGGGCCCACACGATGCTACGAACGTTTGCCTCAAATGTTTGCTTCCAAGTGATGAGTCAAACGTTGGACGAACGTCTTGACACATGCGCTCCCACACGATAGACAAATGTTGGATCCAAATGCAGTTGGTTCCAACGTTTGTCTGAAGGAGGTTCACCCCCTTATTAGTTCTCAGAGTCACCGCTAGGGTGACAGTACATATAGTAGAGGTTATTATTCATTTATGTTATGATAGTTACTTAATTGTTTTTACTTTTTTTAATCATTTAATTAAGTATTAAACCCTTAAGTTCAGTTAATTTTATATTTATTTTTTATAATTGTCATGATTTACTAATTAACAAAATATTATTGCCAGTGTATATTTTCATTTATAAAATAAAAGAGATATTTTGTCATCCCCTTAGTAAGTTAAAATGATAAGATATGGTTTTCAACAATGCATAAGTAACAACCATTTCAACAATAAAAATAGGCAGTAAAGCCAAGGCTTACTGCCTTATAGAAAATGGTTATTTAAAATAAAAACATATTAAAAAGCTGATGTACTTACCTATTATTTGTATTTATAAGCACGTAAAATAAATATTAAAAAGACCTTTACTTATGATACACGGTTGTCATTCGTACAAATGTTTGTGCATGTCGTGTGGGAATGTATCCAATGCCACCAAGTATGCCAACCAATGACAGTGAAAACCCTTTGAAGCAGACTAAAAGCCGACAGCCGGCCGAACACCTTCCAACACGAACGTTTGACGCTGGAAGCTGGCCACTCGTAGTTCGTGGATCTCCCACATGATGCGCCCAACCATCCAGCGTCCAACGTTGGAAGGTGTTCGTAGCATCGTGTGGGCCCGGCTTTAGACAGTTCTCTTTTACTTTCTGCAACACTTTCTTATGCTTCAAGTTTCTCTCTGCACGTGTTTAGTTCCTGGATTATGGAATCCCATGCTTCCTACTTCTGTTTGTTTGTGGCAGCATTTGTTGTTTTATTTTCCACAATTTTATGGACCGATATCAACGACGCTAATAAATTTCACTCTTCTTTTTTATCAAACTGCTCTAAACTCGACAACAGGAGGGCTAAAAATGCTGAGAAATGAATTTGACAGAACGGCTTTTCAAGTTTACGCGAAAATACATCATTGCCACGTGTAATGAAATCTTACATAAGATATGTATAAATTTGTTTGGTGCAACAGAACAAAAAGTTAAGAACTACTTAAAAGTAAGACATACTTAAGTGAGACTTATTTTAAGATTCGTTGGAGAAACCGGGCGTTAATTTTGTAGATTTACGAAGAGGTTGAATATTTATATATTCAGGATATATTTCATACTTTATGTTTATTATATTTTTTTTTTGATAAGGGGTGGCGGTGGAAAAATACAATTTTGAAAACTTTTGACACTAAATTGATTCACTTGATAAATGTTATTACTGTCATTGTCATAAGTAAATCTAGATTAAGGGAAATTATGGTTCACTGCTACCACCCTATCGCTAGTTCCCTAATAGACATTTGGAAAATGGAGAATATGTTTACTTGGTCAGACTTTGTTGCACGAATTTGGAGATAAAATAAATGTGTTAACCGTAGGCAACCAAATATACTTATGTATTCCCATTATCTCTAAATCAAAGTTACATACGTTTTAAAAATTGTATTTTTCCACTGCCACCCCTTATTAAAAATTATAATAAACATATGGTATTTATTAAATTGATTCAGTTAATAACATAATTAACTGGTATATGAATAAATGATTCATGTTTAATAGTCATAGATAAATATTTTTTATATTTTATATCAGGTGTGTATAAATTGGCGGAAATCTACATGTGATGATATTCTTTCAAAAATTCTGAGCAGCTTATATTAATTCTAAAATGTCGTACTATGCTTCCTGGGTCTTCATGAGGTCCTCAAAGTTTGAACATCCAGTCGTTAAATATGCGTTAATATTCGTTATTAACTTACAGAAAACGCTGCAATTTCAATAGTATGACTAGTTTGAAAATTTTTTGTCAGCGTGTGCTGTCTTTCTATCTCAAACTTGTATTTTTAACACTTCTTAATTAGTTTATTTTTATAAAAGATCCGTTCGGCAACGTGACACCCGCTTATGTCACTTTGACACAAATAATTCATTCAAACTTGCTTGTTCCAGGTTTGTGCCAATTCTGCTTTTCTCATATCATTAGTTTGTATTAGTGCCCGCTTTTCAGTTTATTTGTGTTTCTGTGTTATTTTCGTTTTGTTTCGTACAATTACAATGGATTTTACTATTTACTCATAATATGTTTTAGCTTGCATCTGTAAATAAACCCCGCTCTATCTATCTATTATTTCTGAACCATGAGATTATTGATAAACAGGACAACTCGTGAATGCTATGTTGCCAAATGTAAATTTCTTTTAAATGGCTCCTGATGGCCTATGAGGCATGGTAGAACATTTTTTCATCGGCATTTTCTATTCAGAATTTCAGGAAGAACATCGCCACGTGTAGATTATCCGCCAATTTATACACACCCAATATATATTAGCAATCATATTCTCTAGGCTAATGTGGTGGCTATAGAGCAGTAATGCTCTCACATAAGGTGATGAGAGGGCCCCTGTGATGAGACCAAAGTTGGGAATTTTAAAGAGCAACACCCTCTTCAAGCGGTCGGCATAATGGAAGAAAAGCACATATAAAAATATTATGATGCCTTTTTTTAGTGCATATAAAGAATTTATAATAACTTTTTTTAGCGCATGTAAATCTCAACTTTAGTTGTAACGTATAACATATTTGAAATTTAGCCAATTTAACCGGGACGATAATCCCGTATAATTAGTTCGGGGTCCTTTGATGCTATTCTGCATCCCATATATGTCACAAATTTTTTGTTAAATTTTAACCCCCCACCCCACCCCATTGCACAAGGTATCACACCATGCCACATCTCCCGTTTCTGTGTATATCACATCACAGAACCAAAATCTACAGGGTCTTTTTTTAACTCAGAACATATGATTGTTAATGTCTATGTTCTATGTCATAATAATCACCTCAATGCACTGGAATGTACTGACAATGTAAGCAACCAAGTACACAAAGGTCCCGTCGACCTGTCACAGTACAGTGAAAGCTTAAAATTATTACGAATAAAGTGAGGTTAATGAAACAAACAATGATAAATCGTAAGTAATTATAATAAATATTCAAAATGACTACCTTCACGTTCTAAGCAGTAGCCAAGTCGATTATAAAATCCTTGAATAGCATTTCTAATGTGTTATTATTATTATTATTATTGCACGCCCAAAATCTAAAAGGTGAAGGAATGGGTATTGATAAGGAATGAAGAATACTAACCTATAATTTTGTGGATTAACTTCACCATTTAAGGAAAATGATGCCTCATCAGTAAATATTATTCTGTGTAAAATTTCTTGATCATTATTAATTAAATTGAATACGGTTTTACAGAATTCTGTTCGTTTGCCTTTGTCCTCATTTGATAGTTGCTGATGATTTGAAAACTTGTAAGCATTGTATTTAAATTCTTTTAATGTCTTGTAAACGGAAGCTGAACTTATTTGAAACTGTGCTACGTTAACTCTTAACAATGATATGTCTGCTCTACGTAACATAAAATGTTGAGTTTCATCTCTTCCGTTAAAATGTGATTTCCTTTAGCCCTTTTAATGTGAAAATTACTCACGCAGCCAGTATTGTCAAAATGATGGACAATATTACAAATTGTTGAGATGGATGGAACTTGTCTGCTCGGATACTCAACCGAAAACAAATCTCTAACACGTCGAATGCTGTTCCCACTCTTACCAATTAATTATCTGGATTCTTTCTTCGGTGGTGTAATACATTTTTATTAATAACACAATTTTGACAATTAAATAAAACTGAGTGTAAGTATGGTTGCCTACATTGTCAATACATTGCAATGCGTTGAGGTGATTATTATGACATAGAACATAGACATTAACAATCATATGTTCTGAGTTAAAAAAAAGACCCTGTATATAAAATTTAGGGTACTTACCTAAGCTAAACGAGCCGGTGCATCAATTAAAAACAACTGTTCAACTACAAACTAATGACTATATTTTTTACTTGCCCTGATCGTGGCGCCCGGACCCCCTCCATTTTTACTAATCAGCACAAAAACTTATTGACAAGCAAATATCGAGGAAGTGCTTGAAACCCGCCGAGTACGCGGCTGGTGTACTCGTGAACCGGACGTCCTGTGTCAAATAACACCGGTTCGCGACAATACATATCAATTAAAATTTAATCGTCAGTTAAATTTAAATGACCTTTATAATACCGGCCCTTAGAGATTTTTTTTAAACTGAAATTTTATTTATAGAATTAAGCAAATAAACAATTATGAATGGATATATTTTCTTAACAATTTGTGATTTCGTATTAATCGCCAGCTTTTTTATTATAGGTTCCTGGCAGCAACACAGAAACGAGAGGTCAGAGCTCCAATACTACATAAAATACTACCACGATAAATTAGAGCAGCAATTGCAGTTAACCAACGAGCAGCAGGAGCGCCTGGCGAAAAACGATTCGTTAGTGAAAGATCTATTTGTAGACAATTCGTACCTCCTGGCGAAGAACCAAAGGCTCGAGCAGCAGTATCAGATGTTAGCGAATAATTTAAATACAAATTCTGTGTAAATGTGCCTTTTAAAATCTAATTTGTATTGTTGAGATTTACATATACATATGTTTATAAGTGCAAATCAATTTGTAGGAACTTGCATTGACTTTTGTATTATTTTTTTATTTATCTGTAACATATGCAAATAGTGTAACTATACTGATGAATGGATTTATATATACATACAATAAATATATACGCAGCCATATCATTGTTGATGGCCTATTTTATAAACGCTTCGTGTTCCTGGAACTTGAGTCGAATTATTTATGAGTTGGATATATTAATTATTTAATTTAAATTACAATATATTTTTATATGAATACTGTTTTGTATCAAATGTCGAGAATTATATGCTACTTGTATTGTTCGAGTATTGTTTTCATTTGTATTGCCAAATTTCAGAATATAGAAATTTTAATTTTTGTCTACATGGGAAAGAAAGAAATGTTAAAGATAATGAAAAACTATACTGCCTGATTTTCAAGAAACATGAAACAATTCCTAAAAGTTGTTTTGTTTCGTCAGTTTATACGACTATTATGTACATTGGTAGAAGAAACAACCGAACACAATTAGGACTAGTAACTGGAGGAATGGCGAATGGATTAGGGCATTGACTCCCAGGAAATTAATTGACCTTGACAAGGAAGTTCAGTTCTTATGAAATTAATAGTACAAAAGTCTCACTAATTAATAATTTTCAAGTGTGAACAGAACCAAAATTTGACCATTTTCGACCAAAGAGTGATCATTGATTTTTCGCATTGATAGCTAGCTGTATAGATCCTTGATGGTTTAAGGAGCCAGAAAATGTTGAAATATTGCCTCCACACATTTTTTGTCCTCTCTGCCGTGTTGAGGGTGTTTTTTTTAACTTCGAAAGTGCTGCGAAGCAGGGAGTGTCAGGAAAGCCCAATTTGAATGACTCGAATCATGTGGGCCGACTGAAAGAATTTACAGATTTGACTGAAAATGGTCATTTGTGATGCCGAGGCTAGGTTGGATTTTCTGGCCTAGCAAATGCGAGTGAAGAGGTTTAAAATAGAGTGTGAGACAAAGAAGAGAACACTTATACACCCCAAAATGTCATGGCCAAAAATCAGTCTATGACCAGCAGGGGACTGACACACTTTGGTAGCTGATGATTAGAGGTTTACAAGCACTGAGGAGTGGGATATGAGGGACCAACTCAGGTTGAGAACTCTGAGATCTTTGAGGGACATACAGAAAACGATGCAGCCCAGTCATTCACGACCAAAATCCACTATGTGAATTCCGGGCCAGTGAATGTGGTTTATCCCTTTTTTGAAGAGTGTACAGGGTAGAGCAGGGCGAATTCTCCACCCCCAAGAATAATTATATTTGAAAACAAAGAGTTATTCAGGTTTTTAATTGATTTTAATTCCATAGCACGGGTGATTTTTAGTTAGCGCTAAATAGATTGCCAATAAAAGTGTTTTAAGCGATTATTTATTCATTTATGAAATTAAATGTGTGTTGTTTTATATTGCTGTCATCACAAAAAAAATGAGCATCGAGATGCAGTAAAAAATACATATGGCGTCCATAAGAAATAAGAAAGTTGATGATGGTTCAAAAGAAACTAAACATGTTACAACTAAAAATCTTATGCCATCTATTGGATAATAAAAAAGTGCAATAAGAACGTTTTTTCCGTTTTTAAATATCACTTCAAATAACGCAGATATAAAGAAAAAACGAAAATCCGTTTTTTTCGGTTTTTTGGACTTGACTCGAAAACAAAACAATTTAAGTATTTTTTTTTTCAGTGGATTACTAATCAGCATTAAATTGTGCAAAAGTGCCAAATTTAAACATACCCTCTATCTCTAATAAGCGAGATCCCCATGGTAAGCCTCGAATTTGAAACACCCTGTGTTTTTAGAAGTGAATTGTTCATTTTTTATCAAATAAAAATATAATCCTTCCTCGTTTTTCGTAAACTTTATAATAGGACCATTTATCCTGCATTCGACGTATATACTCGTCATCGCTTGATTTTAATTCCACACTCTGCAAGGGGTTTTTAAAATTAAATTCCACAGTTAAAAGATTAATTGCCATCATCTGTCAAAGTTAATGCAATTTACGTAAACTGTAATTAAGTGTAACGGAGTTTCTAATAATTGAAAATGATATTCTTGATGATGATGTCGAAATTGTGGAATTCATGGATATTGGTTTACCACAACAAATTTATGGAAGAGTTGACTATTTTTATAGTTTGGAAAAAGACTGCAACTGCTTCGGAAGTTCTGCTCCAAATTGAAGTGTGACCAGAGCTTCTTTCAGATAGGTAGGTACTTATTTATTATTACCTAATAAAAATAAATTGTTTTTTTCTGATTGAAACAATATAGAGTGATATTGCCTTAGTTACGATATGTCATAACACACTTATATTTCCCTAGGGAAATATGAAGTGCTCATATTTCCCTAGGAAAATATAAACATCAAAACAATGTCATTAGGAGCTTCTCACAAGAATTGTTTTAATTGCTCTCGGGACAACACCTCCGATTTCTTAGGAAGGTATCGTTTATGGATTTTACAGCTTTGGATTTTACCGGAATCAAACATTCACGGTCTGGCGTCGCTTGCATTAACACATAGTTTGACATTTCACCAATTTATGAAACCACGCAAAAATCAAACCAGTCAACTATGATATTTACAAACAAGGCCCTTAGCAACGTTACCAATCCGATAAATTCAAAAATTTACAATCCAATATTTTCCCATTTACAGAACAATATTCTTTCAATCAGAAAAAAACTATTGATTACAACACGGGGAAATATGAATACATTTCCCTGGGTTGTCTATACACCCCTCGGGCTCCGCCCTCGGGATGTAACTAGCCAACCTCGGGAAATATACTATTCATATTTCCCTACTTGTAATAATAGCTATATTATTACCTACTAAGAAATAAATTGTTACTACATTATTGTTTCTGTAATTATTTTTAGAAATAATAATTTCAACGATCAATCGGTTGTTGGTAGCACTTCGTTTTCATGCAACAGGAAATTATTGCTGACTTTACTGGTATCTACACTTCTACTACATGCCGGATAGTACAAAAAGTGTCTGGAGTTATTGCTTAACAACTCCAAGACATTACATTTTCAGAAAATGTACAAGGAATTCAAGAATGTCAGAGGCGCATTTTTGATATTTCTAAGTTTTTTGGAGTCCTTGATGAAACTCCTTAGAATGTAGTCTCCAGGTCGGCCATAAAAAGTACTTTAAGATACAGCGAAAGTAAAAAATATATATGAAAGGGGCCCCAAAATGTAGGTTCGCCTCAGGGCTCACAATTTGAAGTTATGCCACTGGTGGAGTTATATGAGTACACTGAACTCTATACATATGTATAGAGTTCAGTGTATGAGTATGATCCGTCATCCTGCTTGAAATGTTGGGTAAAAGGTAAAACCGCTATTTAGTATTTTTGGGGCATAAAAATGCATACGAATGATATGACTATTCGCCGTTTCCATCAACGTAATCAACAGATATCAACTAGCGCGGGAGCAGCTAATCTATTGTAGTCTGACTACGCGTCCTATTTTTTCGTATAGGTAGATTTAATTTGCTCATTTCAAATAGACATAATTATAGTCCACTCGTAAATCAATTGTAGTCCTTAATTACTTTTGATTGACAAAGTTTGCTGAAAGTTAAACTAGATAAACCCAGTGGTGTATTGGTAAAATAAGAAGTAAGGGAACGCATGGTGAGAGAAACAGATAGTCCGCGACTTTCCACAAGCAGCTTGCTGAAAGTTTTTCGGAGATCATCTTATTTTAAGCAAACTAGCTTTTTTATTCTTACTATACAAAATATTAACAAACACGCGTTCGGTTTCTGAAAAAAGGTGCCGGAACGTCGTTCATCCACGTTCCCCCTCCAATACACCACTGGATAAACCTAATGATAATATAAAAAATACATTTATCACCGATCACTCTGTACATCAAGATACAACGACATTTATAAATGTCGGCGTTTATAAATGGTGGACCTTTCATATTACAATTGTACACTTTCGTAATGTGCCACAAATATGCAATATCCTTCAATAAAGAAGTATTAATAATTAAAAACATATTTTGTACGGTTTAACCTGTAATAACAACGATTTGTAGGGATCGGTTTTGCGGAATTTCAACCTCCGCGTTGGCGAGCCTGCATAAATAAAGCTAACTTCAGCTTATTTGCCTGCTGACATTCAAAATTTATAAAACAGTTGTGTATCTTGCGGAGTGCATTCGGTGGTGTATTGTTCGTGCTAATTTTAGTATTGATTTTGTCGGTTTGACATTCGTATATATTTTTGGAGTCGGATACCTTGGTTTGCCATTCTTCACACACCTATGGTCACGTTATCTCAAGAAAATGTAAGTGGAACTTAATCAATATTTCGTTTCAAATATCGACCACACACAATTAGATTACCCTGTGCATTGCAAGTAACATCATACACCAGTTTTGTTGTGTTCAGTTTTACTATGTTTTATTAATTAAAAGCATGAAGGAACTGCTTGAACTATAAAATGTTTGTGCCTTTCAGGCAGTGCCGGTGCAGCCATAAGAATGAAATATGATTCTATGGACGAGCAGAACAATAAAAACGATGTGTATACAAACGGAACTATTGATATTAACCAAGTCATAAATGTCGGCAGTAATGTAAAGAGAAAGGTCGCTCGCAGACGATGGGCTATATTGGCAAAAGCTTTGAAGGTCGGTTTATATTGTGGTGTAAATTCGTACAGTTCCCTGTTATTTTTGTAACGCAACTTTTTATTCTTAGAGTCCCACTGGCAGCGAACCTTCAAGCCCCACCGATGAATTCTCTGTGCGGCGCATATCTTCCTTCATGCTCTTAACGACACAGCAGATACAAAATGTAATTTTCTATTCGCAAGATAAAAACGTTATAAACCAAGCGAAAAACCGGTCTTGGTACAAGTACTCGATGTTCATCGAGAATGACGAGTTGCACGTGACCGTCGGACACCGAATACGCACGTTCTCGGCGGAAGACCTGATGGGCTTCAATAACACTGGTAATATATGTATCTGGCCCTCGGAAGAAACACTAACGTACTACATCGGTTGTAACCTCGAGTTGTTCAGGGGGAAAACGATATTAGAACTGGGAGGAGGCATGTCGTGTCTGGCGGGATTGATATGCGCTAAGTACGCCGGTGCCTCGCACGTAATGCTCACGGATGGTAATAAGATATCCGTCGAGAATGTTCAAATTAGTCTGTTGTGTAACGAATTCACCTGCCCCGTCAGTTGTTTAGTACTTAAATGGGGCCAAAATAATTTATCGTGCGAGTTTGACGTTATCCTTTGTGCGGACTGCCTGTTTTTCGATGAGGCCAGGTCAGATTTAATCGACACGCTTTGGAATTTGTTGTCCTTTAACGGGTTGGCGCTGGTCATGGCGCCGAAACGCGGCACCACCTTAGAAAATTTCATGAAACAAAGTCAAATTAAGGGATTCACATGCAAAGAAGTAGTTAATTACAACAAGGTCGTCTGGGAGAAACATTTATCCTTAAAAAATAATTGTGATTACGATGATAACATCCATTACCCTATACTAATAGAATTGACCAAAGTTTAAGTGACCTTAGTACAATCTAGCATACTAACTTTTGATATGATTCATTTGTTCCTACCATAGTGTTCAAAATGCGAGTTACCTTTTTTTTGGTTGTTCGACGTGGTTACGTGTATTCCATTCCAATCTTGCTTATCGTAGATTGTAGCGTCCTAGGCCTAAACAATTGCGCCCTCGCGATGGTTAGTATTTTAACCACTTTTTTGATAGGTCGGTGTTTTGTTTAGAACATAGATCACATGAAAAGCGCTTGTTTAAAATTCGTTGATTGTAGCACCGCTTGCGCTGCCTCTGATCAAAGACTTAATTTTTTTATTAATAATTGCTCAAAACTTCGACTGCCAATTGTGCTATTTTATAGCAACAAATCCTTTGGAGTAAAGTTTCTGTATGTAAATGAAATGTAAATACATACAATTACACGTTTAAGCGACTAAAAACGCGAAAATTTCGCACGGTCTAAATAATAATAATAATAAAAATGGCCGTAATTTAATTTAAATTTGAAATAATTTCGTAAAAAATAGATCCTCAATTCAGACTGCGTTTTTTTTATCTGTCTCACTGTTGGGATCTTGTACGTTAGCAGAGGTACAATGTCGGATAAATTAGAAGGAATGTTTTTTTTTGCTCTGTTATAATCTGTAATGAATTAATAGAATTATTTTTAGTTTTTAAAGAAGGGCGGAAAAACTAAAACTCATTGTTTTGCGATGTACAGTAACTCATCTTAATGAACAGAAAATGAAGTCAAATTTGGTGAATTTGCAAATGGCATCCAAAGATTGACATTCAACTTAAAATTAAACTGCATTGTCAGACTGTATTTTTATTACTTTATGAGATAGCAATGGTGAGGATGATTGAAAAAACGATCTGTATATTGAGGTAAACTGCTAAAAATGGTATATCGTACAGTAAATGTTACAATTTGTCATTAGACGAAGCATGAACTGGCAATTTGTAATTGTATACTATGTTTATATTTTATTCTCACCGCAGTAGGGGTTATTTTTTGTTCCTTGTATTGGCATGTTGAATTTTTGATAGTAAAGATTGAAGTATGTTATTAACCTTTAATTTCAATAAAATGTTGCCAAACATTGTGGCAAAATGCCAAAAGTAATTTCACCAGAATTTAAAGGCCTATAAAGCCTATAAAAGAGATCGCCCGGACTTGGAGCTGATCCAATTAATAGAGAGGATGAAGGAAATATTTTTACATGTGAGTGAGGGTTATTATAAAATGCAACATTGCACTATACAAAACCAAATTGTAAGTAATTTTACTAACAAAAATGTCACCCTAACAAAGCCCACTGCAGTGAGAATAAAATGTGAACAGAGTTTGCATGCTATTTTTACAATTTCATGAATAATAATTTAGCATTCGTATATAATGTCATTGCAAGTCAAATTTTCTCGAATTTTCTCATTTTTTTTTATAATGAGTAAATGTGATAACTTAGTGAAATGGAGCTGATCCGAGTACATCAATTAGCTATGTGCCCAGCACACCATCTCGGTTGAAAGGTATTTGCCTGTAGAGCAAATGATGAATTAATTTTTCTGACATATGACAGCAGTTCTACAAAGTATCGTATGTTCATTAAAAAAAACCTCAAGTGTGCCATGATTTTTTATTTTTTTAAATTCAAGTTGGCACACATGTTCGGAATTGACAAAGAAAACGCCAGATCGTTCTAAAAGTCACAATTATTCTGTGGTCACAATGGTTTACAGCAACCAGCAAAAACGTTTCTAGTTGAAAGTTATTTCCGAAATGGGACTATTGGGTGTATTCATTCGACACACCTTGGGCAGAGTTTCAGGTAGAATTTCCTAACGTTCCCATTATTTATAATGAATTTAAAAATACCTTATCACTATCGTGAAATGGGTAGTATTTTCCGTAAACCAGGAAGTGGTAGACCAGTCAAACGCACTCAGGATGCTATTAACACAGCCCAAGGAATTTTGAAAGGTGAACCCACGTCTTCTCTGCGTCGTTTATCACAGCAAATTAATTTATCGGTAGGAACACGCCGCAAGTAACATAACCTCAATATGTGTCACCAACTTAAATTTGTAAAAATAAAAAATCATGGCACACTTGAGGTTTTTTTTTAATGAACATACTTTATCACTTTCTGCAACTGAAAAGAGTGCTACAAAGTGAGAATTGTAATGTTGAAACAGAAAATAGTATATTGTACAATGTGTGTTACAATTTGACAAATTGCATGAGAGTGCAAGTTTTGCAAACGAGTCGCTTGCAATTCTGGCAATTTGTAATTGTAACATGAATTATACATGCAATTTTTTTTTTCTATTTCGTGAATAATGAATGAATTTTGTGTTTATTTATTATTATTTATTGTGTATTAACAACTATGGTGCCCGTTAGTGTAGTGTGTACAGGTGAGCGCTTGTGCCGGTTGCACCGCGTGCCGTGTGGGTTCGAATCCCAGCCCGGCCGAAAGATTTTTCGGGGATCGAGAAGTATTCGGTCGGGTCCATGGTTGTTGTGTACACGTCTGTCATTATTCATTTATTCATCCCAAAAATTAAAAATACAAAATTAAATGTTCGATGTGACTGAATGGCACATGCCTAAGTCAAAAAAAAAACCATGGTTATTTGCGCCTCGTGAACAGTAATCTAGAATTTGTCTATAATGTCATTACATGTTAGGTTATGACATCAGATGTACAAAGTATCATTTTCTACAACCATTTGTACAAAGTGAGAATTGTAATGTCGAAATAGAAAAAAATATATTTCGCAAACCTATGAACGCTGGCCTCCACATGAGTTAACGTGCCAGAACTAGTATATACAGGGTGATTCAGACCACAAGTACAGGCTATTTTATTTGAAAACCAAGCTAGCTAAAAATTTGCAATAAAAATTTAATAATGAAATGGTACGTAAGGAATCTTATAAACGTGTTCTGGCTTCTCCTCAATGACCGGAAGTACAAGAAAACTATTGAGATTAGGTATAGGGAACCCTAATACATTCTGAAAGATAATTGGATTCTACGTGAGAATGCGTTACTAAATGCAGGGTGTGCCATTTCAAAAAACGAAGTTATTCAACTTTATAGGTTAGGATTTTGCAAACCATATTTTTTATCACCCTGTATAATTTTTTATATTAATGGTGTTATTCTGAACAAATGTTATTAACAGCGGTGTTATTAACATCGATGTTATGTGACATTGTACAGTGCTGTTAAAAACTGTATTCTGAACAACCCGATGTACACAAATTGCCAACAGTACAACGCCTACAGCGCGACCAACTTCATGTATATTATAATAGATGATTAATAATACGTTTTTGAGGATATTTTTAGAAATAAAATGTGTGTGGTTTATAAAGCATGTATATGGATATCAGAATATTAGTATCCATTGAGTTTTTTGTTGACGAAAAACACAAACCACCAAATAACCTCAAAATATGTATTTCGCCATTAACAATCTCGTAACGTCGACCATTTTGACAAGTGTTGTTTAACATCGAAAATGTTAATATACATCGATGTTAGCTGACAGACATTGTGTACAGAATCTTATATTCATAACATCTGATGATGTTAGCAAATAACACCGCTGTTAACGCTAACATTCGCTGTAGTTCGAACCTTCAACCAAATAATAGAAATAATTCTAATGGTTCAACGTCAATCACTGAGGCAAATATAAAATTTCACCCGTACCATACATTTCAATGAATCTGTAAATATTTCGAAAACGGTAAACAATAGGTATTGGGAATATTGAAGTAACTCAACTTTATTTGTTCCCTAAAATTCAAAAATGACAAAAAACGCGCCTAGTGCGTTTACCCATACGACGGTGTGGTGCCCTCTCCGCTCCTCGCGCATTCAGTTTTCATTTGATATTCAATGATCTTTAAAAAAAACACGGGTGGCACTTCACGCATGTCAAGCTTGTGACGTGGGCAGTGAATGTGTTAAAAAAAAACATAACTTTGATGTGGATCTTTTTAATGGGACACCCTGTATAACTGGTAATAAAACAAATTGGAAAGAATAACACAAAGTAACATGGTTTTCCATAAAATGGCTGCGTCGTAAGTGTTGCCCCACCCTGTATATACAAATCGGTTTTGACTCAAAGGCCAATATCTTATATTCATATTTCCCCAACCTGAATTCCCGTCAGCCATCTTCCCTTTAAATAATTAATAGTAAATCTATGCGTTGATTTAATACTACAAAAAGTCTTCGTTGTAAACTACCTTAAATTTAGAAAGAATTTTCTGCTGTATCTGTTGCACTGTGATATTTAAAATGAAATTTATTTTGTGGTTCATTAACCTCTTCACGTCCAGGTCGCCACGTGTGGCAACAAGCAAAAAAAGAAAATAAAAACATTGTACAAAAAAATTACTCCTTTAGTGCCATCTATGGAATATTTTTTTCATATTTTTTTGCATAAATGGGTAAGTTTGTGACAGTGAAATAATATTTCGTAGAAAAAGGTAACAACAACAAAGAAGTAATTTTTCATCAACTCTGGGCTTAAATCAAAGCAGCATGGGCGCGAATTGGTTAAAGGCAAAAGAATCAAGTGAGGGTTTCCAGAAGTATTTTGATTAAGATTTTTTTGAGAAATGGAATGATGCACCTTCTTGTTGAAACTAAGTCTGGAATTTTTCTTTGAAGATTTCAATTGTGAATGTTAGAAGATTCGAAAAATAATAGAAAATTTTTAAAAATTGAAGTTTCGAAGCTTCGATTCTTTAAGTTTCGAAGTCTTATTTCGTGAATATTGACAAATTAAAAAGTTAATTAACATCAAATGATTTCAAAACTAATATCCCTAAAGGTTTAAAATTAAAATTCATTTGGTTTGTTTCACGATTTCAAGAATGAAAATGGCACTAAGCCGAAACTAGTCGAAAATAAATAAATTTAATCGTGAAACAAACCAAGTGAATTTTAATTTTAAACCTATTAACATAATGTTTCACCAAGTGATCAATGAGAAACAAGTATATGAAATATCCCTAAAGTTTAAATCCCTAACTGTTTTGGAATTGAAAAATTCAAAAAATTCGAAACTTCACTTCTTCGTTGCAAAGCTTCGAATTATTAGGCTTCTAGTCGAAACACAACTTAAGCTACAGTGCTCGGTGATTGGCGAAGTTTTGTGACCCAAAATTGTCTGATGTAAATATTGTCTAATATATTATTCAGGGTCTCAAGAAAATATTTGTCGGGGGCTTAAATTTTTTAAAATACAGGCAGTGAATTCTTTGTACTTTTTCCCACTCTCAACTTCTGTTTATCTTCTAACAATCTCATAGTGTTGACAAATTCTAGGATGGCACTAAGGAGGATTCTGTGAATGCTTAATTTCTTGGGAAATTCTCTTTCTACGCAGAAATTCCGTGCAGTCTAGTCGTAAATATTCCATCATCTCTCCTTTTATAATAATAATAACCATTTATTTCTCATACGGGACGAACCCAAATACAGAGAAAAATACAACAGAGTAAGATATGTGTTACGAGTACAAGAATACAATAAACAAAGGCTTACATACAGTGTGCCACATTGAATACAACTAACAAAAATTACAATGAACACGATTTTAAACATTTCAAAAACTCATTTTTATCTGGACAAAAAATGTCTAGAGCATATTGTATCTCATGATATTTCCTTAACATAGATAACAATGGAGAAAAAGAATGATGCGAAGTGTGTGGAGTAGCATAATTAAAAGTTTGTTTATTACGACATGATAGACGCGGGACTGAAATATTAACAAGGTCTAAGAAGGCACTGTTGTCAGTATAATAATGGATAAGCTTATATAATTCATAGACCATAACATATCTGTGCCGGTTGTAAATAGAAAACATGTTAAACTTACGAAGCAAAGTATCCTATGAAATTGTATGATCTGGGTAAACTTTGTTATCACAAAAATATAGATACCTCATAAAGCGCTTTTGTATCCTCTCCAGCATTTCAATATAATTCTTGTACCCTGGTGCCCAAACACAAGCACAATAATTAATTTTACTGATAATAAATGAATCGTACAGCCGCAATGCAGCTTTTATGCCCTTAAACTCACGGCAATTGTGAATTATAAATCCTAACATTTTATACGATTCATTTACTACTTTATGTACATGATCATTAAAGGATAATTTATTGCCAAGAAGCACACCTAGATCTTTAAAGTGAGTATCTGACTGTACAACCAAATCATTAAGTTTATAGTTATATTATACTTTATTATGCAATCTGGTGTACGTCAAAACACGACATTTATTAGTATTTATTTTGAGGCCATTTTCCACACACCACGCAGACATATTATCTAAGTTCTTTTGTAATAACGCACAATCTGAAACACTATTGATGGTGCTATACAACTTAATGTCATCCATTTTGCATTATTCTTTGGAATTTTGACTAGAGGTGGGCGATATTCCTTTTTTTGTGAGTTGCCTTAGCAAAATGAGAGTCGACCGGAAAGACTCCAGTAGAGGGGAACAGCCGATACGGGCCCAGGAAATGGAGGGTTAAACAAAACTATTGTTTAGTAAAAAATTGTATGTAAATATTTACTATTTCGCACTAACCAACAATTTCAACATTACAAATTGCAAAAAAACAAACATACTCTTTGTCGAACGCACACATATTTGCCCATTCACTCATGTAAGCACGCATTGAATCCAATGAAATACATTTTCTGCCTTTAACATTTTTTCTTATTTTCATGTTCAGTATGTCTACTAACGATGCACAGTCTTTAAAATCATAACGTGCGATGTAAACTTACCGAGATAGGAATGATAGTTTTCACAATTTATGACTAAAACACGAGAAATTGCTTGAATGATTTCACTGCATCCCAATGATTTAGTATATCAATTTTGAGGTTTAAAATTCTGACAGGACCACAATAAAATATCACCCCTACTTTTGTTTTTTATCATCGCAGTGATACACATGCTGCTATGCATTTTCTTGCATTTGATTGGCTGAAAATACATTCTAGTAGGCCATGCGCAAGGTGAAATATAATAACATATCTTGCAAAATTAATCGTTTCTATAAGTTTTGAAATAATTTGATATAAACTAACTTTTGACATTACATTTTAAACAAAGTCATGTTTCTTCAAACAAAACTATTGTTTAGTAAACATTTGTATGTAAACATTTACCATTTCGCACTAACCAACAATTTCAACATTACAAAGTGCAAAAAAACAAACATACTCTTTATCGGACGCGCACATATTTACCCACTCACTCATGTAAGCACGCATTGAATCCAATGAAATACATTTTCTGCGTTTAACATTTTTTCTTATTAGCTTTTTTTATTATCGTTATTTCTTTAAAAAATTGCCTGTTCTGATAAAACTTCGAAAATTCGAAACTAAAAAAATTCCAAGGTTGTTCGAATCTTTAAAACTTCGAAACTTGAATCTTCAAAACTTCGAAACATCAAAACTTCAATTTTCGAAGATATTCGTTGAACCTCCGAAATTGGAAATATTCGAAGAATAATTCCAGCCCTAAGCCAGTCTCGCATGGATGTATCGTAATGTGGTGGTGCACCATCTTGCACGATGCATCTTGGTCATCCGCCGATGAGATCCAATTGTAGTATCACCCAACATCTGAAAGTACAATTCACCCCTTACTGTGCTGTTAAAGATGAATGACCTTATTAAAGTATGTTCATTAAAAAAAAACCTCAAGTGTGCCATGATTTTTTAATTTTAAAAATTTAAGTTGGTTACACATATTGAGGTTATGTTACTTCTCAAAATTAAATAAACTGTAGTCAATTTATAGATACTTACCTTAAATTTTTCACTATAACATTATAATAAATGTTGTATGTGCCTTCCTTCTTCTTGAACACAAGCCTGAACTCTTCGTCGCACACCCTCCTTTACCCACCGCAACACTGGATTATTGTTCATTTCTATAAATTTATCTCGAATTCGTTGCCGCATGTCTTCTAGATTGTGTACTGGTTGTGCATAAATACAATTTTTCAGGTATGGCCACAAGAAAAAATCGCATGAACGGGGCGGCCAGGGAATCCGTGCATTTTGACTTATTATTCGGTCCTCAAAAAATGTCTCCAAAATGGCCAAATTATCCACTGTGCAATGAGGAGTTGCTCCGTCTTGATGAAAATATCCACTTTGCAGTTCGTCATCATTTAATTAATTTATAAAAGGCAATAAAATTTCTGTACGATAACGGTTTGCAGTTATCGTACCTAAAATGAATGCACGGTTATTGAATTTTTATTATTAATAATAAAAATAGGATTTTACCTTCAAAGAATATCGGTCCAACTAATCTTCTGTCACTAATCGCTGCCCAAACGCCAACTTTCTCTGGATGTAGTGGTTTCTCTCGATATATACGAGGATTTTCATCCGACCAAATTCTCATAGTTTGGGAATTAATGTACCCATCCTTATAAAACCAAGCTTCATCGGTAAAAAAAGTAATTTGTAAAACATCCTCGTTTACATTTTGTAAAAACCACTGACAAAATTCCAGTCGTCTGGGGTAATCAACAGGTAATAACTCTTGCACCGATGTTATGCGATAAGGGTATACTTGCAAATCTTTTCGTAGAAGCTTGTGACATGTTCCTACCGATAAATTCATTCGTTGTGACAAATGACGCAGAGAAGTTGTAGGTTCATCTTCTAAAATTTCTTGGGCTGTGTTAATAGCATCTTGAGTACGTTTAACTGGTCTACCACTTCCTGGTTTACGGAGAATACTACCCGTTTCACGAAATAATACAACAGATTGTGATAAGGTATTTTTAAATTCATCATAAATAATGGGCACGTTAGGAAATTCTTCCTGAAACTCTGCTAAAGGTGCGTCGAATGAATACACCCAATTTACGTCCACTTTAATCTCATTTCGGAAATAACTTTCGATTAGAAACGTTTTTTGCTGGTTGCTGTAAACCATTGTGAGCGTGAAATAATTGTGACTTCTAGAAAGATCTGACGTTTATATGTCAATTCCCCAACAAGTGTCAAGTGTGCCAACTGAAATTTTTAAAACGAAAAAGTCATGGCACACTTGAGGTTTTTTTTTAATGAACATACGATGCTTTCTTATTGCAAATTATGGTATGGTCATAATTTGTTGTCGCCACTGTAGAAATATGGATTCCTTTTCGACCAATATCAGTTTACTTCCCTGCTCACATAAAATTAGCTTCATTACAAAATAACATGTTTTTGGTGCAAATATCATTCACACATTTCCATCTGATGGTCCGGCAATCGCCATCACTGAGATGATGAAAATGATCTTAATAATCATATTCAGTATGTCTACTAATGATGCACAGTCTTTAAAATCATAACGTGCGATGTAAATTTACCGAGATAGGAATGATAGTTTTTACAATTTATGACTATAAACACGAGAAATTGCTTGAGTTTTTCTTTATCAAGCTATCATCCATGGTGTATTGATATATTCAGCTCTAAATATCATATCATCTAAATCAGCAGTTTGCGCCCGACCAAAACGCAAAGTTTTAACGAATGCTTTCGGGTCCACCGACAGTTCGCCCCGTAACCAGACATTATAAAACCGGACATTAGAATGCGAGCCACAGTGCTATGCTGCTTCTATTTTTCGGGGTGGAGTCTGTTAAATTGTGCAGCCACTTGTCTCTGTGTGTTTCAACTGATGCGTTCGGGTCCACTGGCAGTTCGCCCGTACCCAGACGACTAGAAACCAGAAACTAGTTTTGACATCCCTTTAAAACAATTGACGTATGAAACAGAATACAACACTCAAAACTTGAACGAAGGAAATGGAAATTGTATTCGGCAATAAAAATACTTTTAAACATGTAATCTCTGCTGGAATTAGCTTAAAAATTTCAAAATCTATCCACAATTTTACTAGTTTTGACGTTATTTAAAAAAAATGACATATCACAGCTGGAAACAAAATAGCAACACTCAAAACTTGAACGAAGGAAATGGAAATTGTATTCGGCAAAAAAATAATGGCATTAGAATGTGAACCACAGTGCTATGTTACATCTGTTTTTCTTGGTGGAGTCTGTTAAATTCTGCATCCACTTGTCTCTGTGACCATCCCCCGTGTCCTCTGAGCCAAATGATCTTAATGCGATCCTCTAACTTTAGTATTGTTTATCTGAACAAATAAATAAAGTGAGTAAGGGTTTTATTATTTCTGCTATGGTGCGGGACCTTTCGAACACTCTGTACATTCATAGTAAAAAGTGTTAAGGGTGATATTCTTTAACGAAAATTACGCTTTTCTCCAAACGGCTTAATGTTAACGTTTTTCTTTCTCATATAAAGATACGACCGGCCGTATATTTGGCATCCTGCCACTCTGCCCGGAGCAGGAACTGCGGTAAGAGTAGCGGAAGCTCTTAACTTGAATAACATTGTTCCATTTTATTTGTAGAACAATATTACATCATTAAGGTAATCACGCACTCTTGAAATGTTGACACCAATAATTCTACAGGTCTATAACAGTTTGTGTTCGGTTAACAAATCCTCATTCCTTGTGTATATATATATACTGCCAAAGCCGTCGACGCGAATTTAGCGGTCAAGGTTAATTATAGTCCGAAAACAGTTCACGTTTAGCATTTATATATACTCACGTGTCACAATTGACTTCAGGAAATGCTGTAAACTGCCGCGTTGAAAATCGGACTGTATTCGCTATCCTGCGCTTAGATGTTGGCTCCATAATTTAAATTGGATACCCTCATTTGTTGAAGATAAACATAATAACGAAAATGCGGCCTAAATATGCGAATATTCAGTATGTTCGAAAATCTTCAAAATTAAGTGTTAGACTAAAGAAACAAACAAAAACATTAAAGGAAAGTACAGGGGGCTTGGTGGTGTAGCCTGTAGAGCACGATCGTCTGCCTGCTGGATCCCAAATCTTGTGGGTTCGCTTTCCCACCCGGGAGGAACATTTTTCTAAACATCTGCTCGGGTTAATTATTAATTATTAATTTATTCATTTTATTTCTAATATATCGTGTGAGCCACAAAATTTTGTTTCAGAGTTGGCTGTGAGATAAATGAGGTATGTCGCATATTATTACATCATAAGACTAGATTAGTTCAATTAAATTAGATTTAGAAAAATGAATTAATCTCAGACATGACTGCTATGTTTCTCTCTCAGGCATGGCCAGCTCAAACAAAATTCTGTGGCTCACACCTTTTTTTTAACTCAGAACATATGATTGTTAATGTCTATGTTCTATCTTATAATAATCACATCAACGCATTAGAATGTATTGACAATGTAGGCAACCAAGTACACAAAGGTCCCGTCGACCTGTCATTGTACAGTGAAAGCTTAAAATGATTACGAATAAAGTGAGGTTAATGAAACAAACAATGATAAATCGTATGTAATTATAATAAGTATTCAAAATGACCACCTTCACGTTCTAAGTAGTAGCCAAGTCGATTATAAAATCCTTGAATAGCATTTCTAATGTGTTGCGGATTTCTTCTTAATTCATCGCAAACAGTAATTATACGATCTTTTAACTCTGAAGTATTGTTTATAATAATGTTATTATAAACATTGCTTTTTAGATACCCCCACAATAAAAAGTCGTTTGGAGATAAATCAGGCGACCGGGGTGGCCAAGGTATTGGACCAAATCTACCTATCCAGCGATCAGGAAGTAATTCACTTAAATAATTATTAATGGCAGCTGTAGAATGTGGAGGCGCTCCATCCATCTGATAATAAGGAGCAGCAATGTTTAGTGTATGAATTTCTGGCATTATACGAGTTCACAGAAGATCTAAGTAAACATTATTGTTTAGATTTCCATTTATAAAAAAAGGACCAATAAGGGTATCATTAATTAGTCCAGCCCACATACTCTCGCATTGTATTGTGTGTGCATCAAATTTTGTAAGCCAGGATTATTGCACCCCCAAAATCTAAAAGGTGAAGGAATGAAGAATACTAACCCGGTGATTCCCAACGTGGGGCCCACGCCCCACAGGGGGGCAATTTGATTGTTAAGGGGGGCAATTCAAAAATGGACTCGGCACAAGTTTTTAATTGATCATATATGTATTTCTTCCGACCCATAATAAAATGAATGGTGCAAGCAAGAAAAAAATTCGTCAATATTTGGAGGAATTTGGGTTCATACCCGCAGTCCACGATTAGCGGTTTCCTTTCTGTGTTTTATGCCAGCAATGCTTGACCAACGAATCAATGAAACGAGGTCGTCTTGAGGCGTATTTGAAGGCGAAACATAGTGCTCATATTAATTCAGATTTGAATTACTTTCAAACTTTAAAGAAACGTTTTGAAAAGAGAAGAACAATAAAGTCTCTATACTGCTCATACTTCAACTCATAATCGCATTCTTGAGGCTAGTTATCAAATTTCTTTATGCATCGCTAAATCTGGGGAAAAAAAAAAACAAACTATAGGAGAGAATTTAATCAGCATCTCTTAAAATGGTTCTTGAAAAAGATGTAAAAGCTATACCACTCAGTAGCAATACTGTTTGCAGAATAGACGATGTGTGAATGAGTAAAGATATTGAAAAATTGATGAATCAACTTTGAGAGATTGAGTTATGTCAGAAATATACTAGAGGAAAAAAAAAAACTTGAAATTCGTGAAATTTCGACCATTTAAAAACCGCCATAACTCGGCGTATTTTTAATCGATTTTGATGAATCTTTAAGGGCGAAAAACTTTAAAGTGTCTTCTTTAAAGTCATGCATGCGAACTTAAGCGTAACCCCTTCCGCCCCCCCCTCTAGCACCCCTGTGAAAAAAAAAGTTTTTTCAGGAAACCATGTCCAACTTTGACGATGTCTACGAAGTTGGAAAAATTTTGTCGACTCGATCCACCATAGAGGCATTAAAATATGATCAATTCCCTATGCAGGACTCGAAGAACGAAGCTCCTACGACTATTTGGCACCAAGTTATGGGTGTTTAAAAAAAACGTGCATTTTGAGGTTTTTCGCACATAGCTCAGCGACTTTTCAACTAAATTTAATGATTCTTTCGGGAAAAAAAGCCATTTTGGCCCTATTTTAGGGAGGTAAACTCAAATTGGAATGATTCCTTTTCGAACCCTTCAACCCCCGAACAAAAAAAAAAAACACGTTTTTGGGCAAAAAATGTCCAACTTTGGCAACGTGTACCGAGTTAGATAAAATGTGTCGACTCTATCCACCAAAAGGGCATTGAAATGTGTTCAATTACCTGTGCAGGACTCAAAAACAAAGTTCCTACGGCGATTTGGCACAAAGTTATGGGTGTTTAGTGCATTTTGGGGTATTTTTATTTTTTTGTTCGGAGGGGCGTAGAGCCCTCTCTTTGAGTGGGGATAAACCCTCTCAAATAGGACACATTTTGCTTTTGATTTCTCAAAAGATCGTCGAAATCGGTTGGATAGAAGCCGAGTTGGACGTTTTTTTTTGCCCAAAAACGTGTTTTTCTTGTTCAGGGGTGGAAGGGTTCGAAAAGGGATCATTCCAATCTAAGTTTACTCCCTTAAAGTAGAGCCAACATGGGATTTCTTCCCGAAAGAATCATCAAATTTGGTTGAAAAGTTATGTGCGAAAAAACTAAAAATGCACTTTTTTTTCAAACACCCATAACTCGTTACCAAATCGTCGTAGGAACTTAGTTCTTTGAGTCATGCATGGGGAATTGATCAAATTTTAATGCCTTTATGGTGGATCGAGTCGAAAAAAATTTTCCAACTCCGTAGACATCGTCAAAGTTGGACATGGTTTCCAGAAAAAAACTTGTTTTTTCACAGAGGCGCTAGATTTTGCATGCATGACTTTAAAGAAGACTCTTTAAGTTTTTTGCCCTTAAAGATTTATCAAAATCGATTGAAAATACGCCGAGTTATGGCGGTTTGAAAATGGTCGAATGGTCGAAATTTCAAGTGTTTCATTTTTTTTCCTTCAGTATATTAAAAACTTTGAACAGTTTCATTAGCTCCAAAATTGTCGATCATCTATTCTATCGGCTGATTTAAAAGAAAGATTTTCTGATTTAGAACAAATTGATTTTCCAACATGGATGATGCAGCCAATGTTACTGGATTTGTCTTATATATCAAATATGCAGTATCAAGAAGAGCTGGCAGGAATGCAAAATGATGCGTCAGTTAAAACTTTATTTAATATAAAAGGAGCGATGGCATGGCTTTATGAGGAAACAGAAATCAAATGCCCAAATTCAACCAAATTTGCAAGAAAACTATTGTTGCCGTTTCCATCTTCATATTTAGTTGAATGTGGATTTAGTGCTGTAAATGATTTACTGGTAAAAAAAAAAGAAATCGTCTGGATAAAACACAAAGGGGAGACTTGAGACTGAAGTTAACCAAATTGGAACGTAACATAAAATCTCTGTGCAGCAAGAAAATAGAAAAATATTTATTCAAATTATTTCGAATCTGAATTTCAGTTTTTCATTATATGTTTTGAAAATTTACTTACTGTGTTTCGTTAACAATTTCCTAGTGATTTCTTTCTAAAACCTATCATTTAAGTTTCTTAAGTGAATAATTCAATTTTAAATATTAGAAATTATGTATGTGTTACATAAGGGGGCATAAGAATTTTAGAAAGGCTTAGGTGGGGCATGGCACAAAAAGGGTTGGGAAACACTGTACTAACCTATAATTTTGTGGATTAACTTCACCATTTAAGGAAAATGATGCCTCATCAGTAAATATAATTCTGTGCAAAATTTGTTGATCATTATTAATTAAATTGAATACGGTTTCACAGAATTCTGTTCGTTTGCCTTTGTTCTCATTTGATAGTTGCTGATGATTTGAAAACTTGAAAGCATTGTATTTAAATTCTTTTAATGTCTTGTAAACGGAAGCTGAACTTATTTGAAACTGTGCTGCGATAACTCTTAACTATGATATGGGGTTCTGCTCTACGTAACATAAAATGTTGAGTTTCATCCCTTCCGTTAAAATGTGATTTCCTTTAGTCCTTTTAATGTGAAAATTACTCAAGCAGCCAGTATTGTCAAAATGATGGACAATATTACAAATTGTTGAGATGGATGGAACTTGTCTGCTCGGATACTCAACCGAAAACAAATCTCTAACACGTCGAATGCTGTTCCCACTCTTGTACCAATTAATTATCTGTATTCTTTCTTCGGTGGTGTAATACATTTTTATTAATAACACAATTTTGACAATTAAATAAAACTGAGTGTAAGTATAGTTGCCTACACTGCCAATACATTGCAATGCATTGATGTGATTATTATAACATAGAACATAGACATTAACAATCATATGTTCTGAGTTTAAAAAAAATACCCTGCATAATAATACACGAATAGAAAATTAAATCGTATAAATTAGGTTGCTAGGAATCAGAGATTCAACACAAAGGGAGGAAATCCTGAAGGAAACAGCCTTTAGGGTTTTCTCCTGAAGGTTCTTGTAGTTTGAGTGCTGATTGGTGGTGGTTCTCGGTTCTTCTTGTTATTTTGCAAATTTAGTTTGTCATCATGGCATCAACGGATGATGATATTTTAATACATCGAAAAATAATTGAATTTTGTTCGGGATTCCGGGGACTGCGCAGTCCACAGGTGGTCAAGGCCGCCTCCACACGGTGGGGAATTCCTCAAGGTCTAGACTACTCAGTCCGATTCCCAAGGATTCCCTCCACGTGTATGGCCAACTTTAGAAGGATATGAGGAAGGAAGGCTGTTCCACCCAAGCTCGAGATTGAGAAGACAAGAAAAAACTTAGCTCGGTCGAAGTGTTGAAGATTTCCTCCACGTGTATGGCTATCTTTAGAAGGATATGGGGAAGGAAGGCCGTTACACCCTAGCTCAAGATTGAAAAACACAAGAAAAAACTCGACCGAAGTGTTGAAGAGGGTGGTCCGCAACTCAATTTACATCGAACGCTGGGATATTGTTGTTTATTTTTTAAATACCTACTAATGTGATTTTTAGTTTGAATTCCACTGACTGTGATGTTTATGTATTACCTCTATAGTTCTTGTGCGATAATACGTCGCCTTTCTTGCTGCCAGGGGGGGGGGGGGGGGGTGAGATTTTTGTGTTTTATTGTTTTGTCTGGGATAGATTGCAGATTGGACGCTTTATCATTTTTTTTCAAATAAAACAACCCACTTTTTGTGAACGCAATTTGAACAACTTTATCGAAATAAATTGTTAATTGTTATATTTGAATTATTCAAAATATAAGGAGAAGTCAACGCCTCCACATTTTTTTATTCTGGTAGCACCATTTTGACATTTTTTTTTTCGATATGTTCAATTATATGTTTTTGTTTGTTTTTTGTTGACCTACAATTAGTCCCATGACTTCAATGTTTTCACTGGCACTATTCTCTTCCTAGGAAATATTTGATAAACTGATAGTAGTGGTTGAAAGATATTGATTTTTTTTATTTCGGTTTAATTATTGATTGCCGCGTCACAACCAACTCTAACCCGCCATTGGTGACGCAAATTTAATGGTGACGCCGGGGTTTTCAACTGAAGATTTTTCGAAACGTTATTAATAGTTCATGTTTTTTTTTAATTCATGCTCTTTGACAATAAAAAAAAATGTTTAATCAACTTAAGCTCTGCAATGCGGCAGCTACTCGAAATTGCAACAAAAAACAATAACGGAGAATAAAGTTATTAGCCACACCCGGACTCACAGACCAGTGAGGTCACCATTGGCGGGTTAAGAAAGTATTCTTGTTATTGCGTATTTATATTCTAAGCTGTTAGTAGGTTTCCTTATTTTAGCTATTTTTGTACATAATGTCGTTCTTTCCTTTTTTCTTAGAAGATTTAATTTGCTTCTTCTCAATCTTGTGTTTTGTTAATGTTCTTGTTATATTTCCTTCTATTCGTCATTCCATCAGGTGGTGTAATTTTTTTATCCACCTCGCCGCTTTTAACATCTGTTATATTCTTTAATTCATCATTCCACAAGGGGGTTCGATGCCATTGGGTTTACCCATATCGCCTCTTGCAGCAACTATTTACTTATTGTTATACATCAAGTGATAGTATACGTTTTAGTATACCCACAATTTACATTATATCCTAAAAACTGTAGATGCTCACAACATTTCTCGCCGAGTTTGTCTATAAAATCATAAAACTACGGGCGCTAATATATATATGAGGAAACCAGGTCGATCCAAATTAAGAAGGCGAACCGTTACTGCTTTATAAAAGCCAGATGTTCAACTTAAGGTGTTCCTTATTACTCTATTAAAAGATCGAATGTGAAAGCATTGTTAAACAGAGACGTTTTACCATACCGAAAAAATTAGCTTATCTTCTTTTTACAGACGCCAGATTTACGTTTAGTAAAAGGCGCCCGTCCCTATGAAACTATGGATAGCTTTTGTAAATGGAGTTCTATGCAAGGGCCTACTTACCGTGACCTAGTCGTCCTCCATTCAACTAAATCTGATGGATTTTTTCATCACAAGTAGCAGTTCGTGAACATTCGTAGAGATGGAGATGTTAACGCGTATCCCGGGATGCAAGTTTTCTCCTCTCGTAAATTTCACGAGCTGCCCCTCTAACACACCCTTATAAGATACAACTATAAAACTTGCAAATTAGATGATAAACGTGTAATTGTTTAACATTTCAAAAATATTGGCAGCTACGTACATCCGAAATATAAAACTTTAAACAAGGCGACCCGCATTTTGAACAGCATATTAGATGTTTATTAGTTTAATTTCTCCACATAGAAAGTATATACAATACATATTTCTACCTAAATATTCTAGTCTTGTTGACATTGTTACCTTATCTGTGATAAATAATACCAATTTATAAAAAAAAAACATGAATATTCTCGTCTGCTTACTTATATATTGTCGAACCCACGAAATTTATTCGCACATATCCCGTTTTTTCGTACATATATAAATATATAAATAAGCATATCATATTTATATCTAACGTGCAGTATTCCTCCCGTGTTACATATTTACAAATAAATAAATATGATTTGCATAGTCGCGTCGCGTTCTCAATTGGAGGACAATATATATAAATTGTTAAAAACCTTGCGGGATATTCATATATATATATCGTACCTTAATTTAAATTCAACATAGTTATTTTAAGCGAGCTCTGTTACTAGCAGGCTCAAATATTGGGCAATAAATGTTGCCCATGTAAAAATAAACAGTAAACTTTAGCCGTGTTAAAAATAATTGATTTGGAAGAGTTTCCATTGTATTATTGTATCACGTCGAATTGTTGTTAAATAAACTGGTTCAAATTTATTTTACATTTCTTTTTAATTAATGTATTGTGCCTTTTTTTTAAATTAGGCTCACCTTACTTCCCTCCCCAACTTCCAAATTGTCATTGTTCTTCCGTTGGCAGCGCTCCAAAAATAAAAAAATAAAACGCTCGTAACGCTCACTGGGCTGGGTTTTAAAATTAAACATCTTTGTTCTGTAATTTGTTTATGAGACTTTTAATCATTGTCAAAAGAAAATAGAATTAAAAGCGCTCTTACGTCAGGATTACATCGCTATTAATAAATCGTGTGATGTTAACAAGGAGTTTTTATCATGAAGTAAACGCCTTCAGTATTAGTTACATCATTATGATTTATAAAAAAAATCGTAATTTGCTGTATGAATCTTATGCGGGCCATCCACTGTTATGCAAGTACCACGTTCTTGCACGACGTTAAGGGGGTAAGTGCCAGAGTTAGACCAGAATCGTCTAATAGAAAATGATAATCGCCACTATCTTGGGCCCAAAATTTTACGAGTACGTAAATTTGTTTGTTCCAGGATTGATACAATATGTTTCGTGCAGGTGGCGTTCATTACAGCGGCGAAAATGAAGCAAATTCGTGTTTGCAGAGGTGCAGCTCTTACGTTTTTGCGACTTTATTTGATAACAAATGACAATTTTATTACGTACGTATTGTTTTCAAAGGTATAAACTATTTTTCTGTAGCATTACATTTTTAATTCTTTGCAGAGAAAAGCTCCAGATATCCATCCAATGTTGGTAATTTTCAGAATAAATTATATATTTTGTCTGATGATTAAAAAAAAATCAAATAAATTCTATAGATGAATAGTTTAACCCTTTCTCTCTAAATGTGCAAAATATCATTTCTTAATATTTGATATTAACTTCAGAATTATGTATATGCTGACCATCAAAAATGCATCGATTTTCGACGCGGCCCTTACCCCCTTAACGGCTGTTCGTGGATGGGTCAATTTGCACGACTGTCCAAAGTTCTGTCGCCGCTTGAATTTTGGTCCATCGTTCCATCGTTCCATCGTGTCGGGTAAACAGATGCGTTTTTACATACGTTTTTGCATTGCACGTCCCTTCGTTCATGTATGACGTTCACGTACGTCGATGTCCGTTCTACTTGCACGATAGTGGATGGCCCCTTTTATAGATCAAAGTAACGGGTTAACGCAAGCTTGCCTGAAGTAAATGAGGGCCGGAATGTTTAAATGTTCGAAATAATATAAGCAAAGCCACGATTGGCGAATATTGAAATATACAAAAGACAATTTGGGTGTCATAAATCGCACAATTACCAAAGTAACACATTTATTACTCCACAAAATGTCAAAATATAAACCAGTGAGTTCTGTTTCACTAATAAGCAAGCAACGCGAGTATCAATTTTTATTCTCTTAAAAACGATGACTGAAATATCCAGTGATTTTGTATAACTTACCTGGGACATCTTTGTAATCTAGTGCGTGTATTTTTTCTAAAATGTATTCTTGTAAATTGATTTCAATGTCTGTATCATTGTTTCTAACTGCCAATGAGTAAATGAAGGTAAAACACAGATATGCCATCCATTCGTGTTTTGCAACAGCCTGCATGCTTTCATATTATATAATAAATAAAATTTATACACGTTGTGGATGTACAAACCTGCCTATAGTTGTATTCAAATTTAAATAGAGATTGATTCACACT
Source organism: Ocypus olens (assembly GCA_910593695.2). NCBI lineage: Eukaryota > Metazoa > Arthropoda > Insecta > Coleoptera > Staphylinidae > Ocypus > Ocypus olens. The sequence goes on along the minus strand of OU343053.1, from coordinate 11,851,885 downwards.
ATGCAATTTTTTTGGCCAAAATTGTACATTGTTTTTCTTCATAATTTCTACATATTTTTAAAAGAATAATAAATATGCGTACTATTTATAAAAGCAAACTTAACAGTTTTACAGCTATTCAACCTTTAAAATCACCTCAAGACAACAATTCTGCTATACTTTTTGCGTTATTGTATTCTATACATCGATAGAAAATTGTGGTACTTGTCGTCACATAACTTGCAAGGATGGCTTGAAAATTATGCCATTGATTCTAAAAAAAAGCGCCGTTAAAAAAAAACACTTGCGACTTTACGGTATTTATTCGTTATAATTGCGAGATCCTGTATATTATTTGCAAAATCAACGCTTATGATTTATATAAATAGAAACAGGAAAAAAGAAAAACACCTGAAAATATATATATATATAGACGGAGATGTGTTCATTGCACTTTTGAATCAAACAAGTCGGATTTCGCAATGCACGTGCGTGTGAACTAGAAAATCAAGGTCTAGGATATTAAAAGAAAACATACACATTGTAAGAAAGTATTATATAAGTTACTTCTGCTGCAAAATTTATATTAAAATTAATATTTTCACAGCTATACTTTTGATAAAACAATCTGAATCCGCCTTATGATTCTCTTTATTATATACACTCCGCGACAAAAGTCTGGGTTCACTAACAATTTTTCAGATTTTTCGTACTGAAATTTTTTTCTGCCAATTAACACCAAATGTTAATATTTATTTATCAAAAAACAAGTTTAATGCCGTTGTCGCATAATCTATAGCCGTACAATTTTTAATATACTTCATTTTTTCCTTCCAACGTGACTTATTCGGATTTTTGGGATTTGGTTAACAATTAAGTTGGCGTTGTCAGGGATTTTGTCAGTTTATCATGCTTTAATTGTTTCTGACAAGTGTCAGTGTTTGCTGAAATTTAGTTTTATGGTCATAATGCCGATATCTTCAGTAAGATGTGCACGGATAATTGCCCACATTGAAGGACATAGCCAGAGAGAAGCAGGCCGTAGGAGTTTCTCAAAACGGGGTTCGAAGAATTTGGCAGAGGTATGAGGAAGATGGTCTACTAACAGCCAGAGCACGGTCAGGAAGACCAAGGAAAACTAATGGTCAAGATGGCCGATTTATGTTGTTACAATCTTTGAGAAATCGCACTGTTACTGCATCAATTACAGCTAATGAGCTTGCTGCTGTCAGAAATGTTCAAATATCGGCACGTACAGTCCAGAGAAAATAATCTAAAGTCATGTCGGGCTGTCACTGGTCGAAAACTTACAGTTCGTCACAAACAAAATTGATTGAATTTTGCTAGAACTTATCAGAACTGGGGGGCTGCCGAGTAGCGACATGTTTTATGGTCTGATGGATCCCGTTTTACCTTGGATGCTCCAGACGGTCATGCTCGGGTATGTAGGAGACCAGGAGAACGATACGCTGCATGTACCATGGCTCCTAGATCCAGTTTTTTCGGAGGCTCTGTAATGGTATTGGAAGGGATTTCTGTGGAAGCTCGTGCAGGATAATGCTCGCCCACATGTGGCGAACGTTACCCTCCAATATTTAAACGAAGTCGGAATTAGGTGTTTGGATTGGCCGGCTTATTCACCTGATCTGAACCCTATCGAGCACGTGTGGGACCAACTGGGAAGAGCCATTCGAGCTCGCCCTGATCGCCTTCGGACCTTAAGACACCTTACAGCATATTTGGTTGAAGAGTGGGGCAGACTGCCGCAAGAAAACGTTGCAACGTTGATTAACAGCATGTCTAGACGTCTGGACTGTGTTATTAGGACTCGTGATGGAAACACCAGATATTGAAAGTTTCGTTCGTACCTTTTTTTTATAAACACTATATTTCATTAGTATCCTAAAATGTGAGTAAATAAAGATTAATTATTAATTTATCATCAAAAGTGGTTTTTGATTTTAAATTTTGCTGAACACTTCAATGATTTTATGTTGCTTTACGTCTGATTTTGAATTTTGACTTAGAAGTATTAAAATAGTTAAGTAAAATGGTGAACGAATTTTCGAAATTTCTTTAATTTTTTAAAACTTATGCTATTACATTTTTTACGCGATAAACAAAAGGTTGAGAACTTCTGGTCTAATATCTTAGGCAGCTCGTCCCAGGCTATCTGAAGCTGGTGACGCAGTTCAACTAAAGTATTTGGAGGATGCAGTAAAGGACGCAATGTTCTGTCCATCATATCCCAGGCATGTTCTATGGGGTCCAAGTCGGGTGATCTCGATGGACAAACGATTCATGTTGTTTAGTTCTAGGAAGTCTGTAGTTACGTTAGCAGTATGAGGTCGCGCATTATCTTGCTGGAAAATGCCCTTGGCTGGTCTTGGATGAATTGAAGTAGATAATAAAACGTAGTGGATTTTTTGGCCTGGTCGGCGTTGGGGATGCTCGTCGGTGCCGAGCGTTTTTTTGGGTTGGAGTCTTGACTAGGCAGGCTAGTCTCACTGTGGTGGATTATCTCCACGATAGGGTGCGGCACCGGCGCGGCCATGTCATTAGAGTCAATTTCTAGGATAGCGTTTTTACTTTCTCCGTTACGAAGTACGAGAAAGTATTGTGATCGTGATTTTTTTTTCAAAATTTTTTTTTACGGAAATATCCGTTTTGGGGTCCCTAGATGCCATTTCAACAATTTCTGGAAAAAAAAATGTGCCTGTGTGTGTGTGTGTGTCTGTGTGTGTGTCTGTCTGTGTGCGCTGTATCTCAAAAACTAAAAGAGCAATTGATATGAAACTTTGAACATACGTCTTATTTGATAATCCGAAGAACTGAAAAGCTTTTGGTAAAATTTCGTACACCGGAAGTGGGTGTTTACCTTAACTGTTTTTTGTTTTTTGCCAATATTTTGTTAAATATAAAAAATATCACAAAAACATTTAAACAAACATCGAAGACAACAAAGAAATGAATAGCTTTTGCTTGAAAATATTTTTCATAAAATCATTGCTAATCGAGAAAAAAATGTATTAATTTTTTTTAATTTTTGATTTATAATTATGAAACGATAATAGTTACAGCAATTTTATGTTAATAATAATTGTAGAGAATGCCAAAATGAACAACTTATAAAGAATAAGTTTTTTTCGAAATCGCGTTAGTTTTCGAGTAAACCTAGTTTTTGAATTTGAAGTATAATTTTTCCATCTTTCATGATTTTGACGTTTTAAACGTCAGTTTCATCCGAGTTTACGCAACGCTCGATGTACATTTAAAATATGATTTCAATTGAAAATAAACCCATGAAAACGTAAATATAAAGTCGGAGAAAGTAACATGATGGCCACATCACCATTTTTTTGATTTGCTGCGTCGAGGAGTTGACGAACTGACGTGCGAGTTGTGGGGGTTTTAGCAAGACGCTAGTAAGGCTGATAGTGACATGATTTCTAATGTGTAAGTACAGGCGGACCCGATCAGTATGTGGATGGGTTGCCGCCCGGCAATTAATTATTTCATTTAATTTACGTTTTTTATGAATATTTTAGAACATCTAGTAAGATGGTGAACTAATTCTTTCCCGTGAAATCCTCGTTTTTGTTCTACTGTTTGAATTGTAGGATAGGAACCACCCACCACCCTCCGTATCAACTTGAACATAACCTATAAATGTGTGTTCGATTCAACGATATTTATTTGAAAAATGTTACAAGTTAACAGTTAAAAGAACAGGGTTTATAGGTTAATTTATATTTAATACGTAGAGAGGTGGGTGGGACCTATCCTACAATCCAACCAATTGATCATAACTCAGGATTGTTACAGATAAACTAATGTGCCGAAGAAAATAAAACAGAAAGTCGTTTTATCTATGTTTTATCGTTTGCATTCTACCTGTCAAATCCTCGGTTTTGTTTTACTGTTTGGAACTGTAACATAAACTACAAAATTCTGATATGTATTATCCATGTTAATAGGTGTATATGATGTAGAAATAATGGTAGTACTTCCTATTATGTTAAATATTTTATTTTTCAGACTAGTTTCGGTTGAATTGATCAACCATCTTCAGTGAAAAACTACAAAAGAACAAATAATATAAAAATATTATTAATTAATTTAACATATATTTTTATATTATTTGTTCTTTTGTAGTTTTTCACTGAAGATGGTTGATCAATTCAACCGAAACTAGTCTGAAAAATAAAATATTTAACATAATAGGAAGTACTACCATTATTTCTACATAAAGTACAAAAGTCTGTTCGATTTAATGGTACTTCTTATATTATTATAGCCCGAATTTTAAATTGCCACTCCAAATATCTCGAAACCTGAACAAATGGCAAAAAAATGTTTCAGATGAAAGTTGTAGGGCTCGGAGGGGGGCATATTCTAGGGATCAATTGGGGTCAATTTTCAAGGTCAAACGAAGATCAACTTGGAATTTACAAATGGAACTATTTTTTATTGCGGGATCGCAAAAATATCGGAAAAATACAAACTTTTTGTCGAAAACGTTTTTTTTTTAATACTTTTTTTCAGGAGTAAGATCCGGGGATCTTGCACCCGTACCTTTGATGCCAATACCGAGAGTAATGCATGAATCACAGCCTGGATTCATCTGAGATTTCAAAAAACAAAAGACGGACAAAATTCCTGAAAAACTCTTAAAAAAGTATTTAAAAAAACGTTTCCTACAAAAAGTTTGTATTTTTTCCCGTAGAATACGATCCCGCAATAAAAAATGGTGATGTGGCCATCATGTTACTTTCTCCGACTTAATGGTATCATTTATATTTACGTTTTCATGGTTTATTTTTAATTTAAATCATATTTTAAATGTACATCGAGCGTTGTGTAAACTCGGATGAAACTGACGTTTAGAACGTCAACATTATCACAGATGGAAAAATTATACTTCAAATTCAAAAACTCAGTTTACTCAAAAACTAAAGGGATATACAAAAAAAACGTATTCTTTATAAGTTGTTCATTTTAGCCTCTACAATTATTATTAACATAAATTTGCTGTAACTATTATCGTTTTATAATTAAAAACCAAAAATTAAAAAAAATAATAATAAATTTTTTTCTCGAATAATAATGATTTTATGAAAAATGTTTTCAAGCAAAAGATGTTCATTTCTTTGTTGTCTTCAATGTTTGTTTAAATGTTTTTGTGTTATTTTTCATATTTAAGAAAATATTGGCAAAAAACAAAAAACAGAGGTAACAAGGTAAGCCACATCTAGTTTTTAACTCATATTACAATCAGAGCCCTGCAGAAGCGGGTTTTTGAAAGCCCGGCCCGGCCCGGCCCGACAGTGAAAATTTAAAACCCGGCCCGGCCCGGCCCGTTGCAACGAAAATGTGTTGCGGGCCCTACCCGGCCCGGCCCGGAGCTGAATATTCAAAGCCCGGCCCGGCCCGGCCCGGCCTGTCTCCGAAAAATGTTGAATTAAATAAATAAAATTACTGGACCTATGTACTCCTTAAAATTCCAAAAATACATTGAATTCATGTTAATAACATTTTTTTTCAATTCACTAAGTTGTTGCTTTCCAAATTATAATAAAATTAAATTCATCCAAGCCCGGCCCGGCCCGGCCCGGGTTAAATTATCCATCGGAAAGCCCGGCCCGGAGTTTGAAAAATACAGTACGGCCCGGCCCGGCCCGATGTCGGGCCGGGCCGGGCTTTCCGGGCCGGGCCAAAGCCCGGCCCATGCAGGCCTCTGATTACAATCAAGAAAGTCATAAATTATATATCAACGATTTCAATGGGATTTGATCAAATTTTAAAAGTACTATTCATTCTGTAACGTATAATATATTGTAGCAATCAATTTTTGGTCCCAACAAGAGATGGGCGGAGTTTTTGTGAGTTTACTCAAAATAGTCGACTTTTGAGGTGCTCATGAAATAAGTGAAGAGCCAAAAAAACACAAATATGTGAATACATTCATTGATTAAATAATGTATCCGGGTAAATAAATGAATAAATTACAATATAAACACATTAATATTAGTTCGCTGTGTATATGCTAGCGTCAAAGAGAAAAGTGACGTGTTTTATAAATAAAGAATATGCGATAAAACAACACACCTCGTGAAACACGGCCAAGAGTGTAAAAATAAACAACGGCAGTTGGAAAGTTAGCGAATCGGAATAATTATTTAGCAACAATCCATATTTCATCGAAGAGTTTAATAGACACGTTTTAAATATAAATGTCGACACGTTTGACGCTCGCACATTACTCATAATATCCAATACTTATAATTTCCTCATCCTACGGCAAATATAGCATCAATAAATATAATATCGCAACGCCCGTTTCGCTCCAATGCCGATAAACAATTATAATTTATGACCGCATTTACGTCAACGTTTATTTCAATAAATTGAGAAATACTGATTTGATACCGCACACAGATCATTGTGACTTTGCTTTTGTTATCATAATAAACGGTGCTAATTCTGACAATCGCGTCCATCCAAGAAAAATAAACTGTTTTCGCGGTGTAATTGTTACAATGTTTTTGTAATAAACAGTTTAGCTTTCGGAAATAAGTCGTTTTTCTTATGGGTAGAAACGCCAAAGTGGCGGAATCTATTCCCCATCAGCAACTAAATACACTGATGAGACCTGAAAGGTCGAAACCGGTCTGTATGCCGCCGACAAGATAGAAGAACTATCTAAAAAAAATCATAACTTTCATTTGGGGTTCCTTGCTCGACTTTTTTTGCAACAATTGAGTAGTATAAACCATTAAGAATAAATAAAATTCGAAAAATTAGGGTAACCAATTTATGATTTTTTGAAGTTAGAGCTGCACGCTTGGCCACAGACAAGATAGAAGAATTATTTAAGTAATCATAACTTCCATTTGGGGTTCCATGCTCGACTTTTTATCAACAATTGAGTAGTTTATGAATAAATAAAATTCGAAAAATTAGGGTAACCATTTCGTATAAACAATTTATGATTTTTTTAAGTTAGCGCTGCACACTTGGCCACAGACAAGATGGAAAAAATATTTAAAAAAATCATAACTTCCGTTTGGGATTTCTTGTTCGACTTTTTTTTGCAACAATTGAGTAGTAAATAACAATATGAATAAATAACATCGAAAAATTAGGGTAACCATTTCGTATAAGGGTCATTCCATGCTATTTCAACAAAAGGTTGTGCTGCACCATTTTTATTTTGTTTTATATTTTGCACAGATATTTATACATGTATCTAGAGTACAAAACTAATTTTAGAAAAAAATAAAATGTTGCCGCGTGGCAGATATGTTCCCAGATGGAGCTTGAAACATGTACATTATTGTGATTACAAGCATTTGCGCAAAGTGGTATAACAATTTTTCGAATTGAGCAAATTTAAAAATTAGAAAATCTCCTTACGCAGATTAAAGTAGTGAATATTTTGGTTTAATTTTCTTTCATAATTTGATATGTTTTTCAAATTTATTGGCCCTCAAATTTACCATCAAGATTTGCATTTTTTTCATTATTCGATCCTGTTTTCGACTGGGAAGGGGGCAATATAATCAAACCAAATTTAGTTTGCAAGTAGAATGGTAACAATAGATTTTACCTGTGGCAAAAAATCTGAAGTGTTTTAAACCCTTCTAATTTTTTTTGCTGGTGAAATTAGACATTTTCAACAAAATCCGTATTTGTCTAAAGCTGTATCTCCAGTGGGGTACATAGTAAAAATCTGAAATTTATACTACCAATGCTTCTATCCGGGAGCAACACCATTATAAAATTTGGTAGCTTTGTTTTGCCTAGTAACAAAAATATTTATGTTCAAATTTGTAATAATTTTTATGCAATCGGAGTAAAAATCGAACTTTAAATATTAGAAGCCGACACTAAAATGGAACTCACCAGTACTAGCAGTGATTATAATACACTTGTAAATATTATAATCACTGGTACTAGGCATTAAAATACCTACCAAGGGTTTCCGTACAACGAGATGATTGGCGACACATTAATGCGTCATAGTCCTGGTGATGAAATTTAAAAAGGTACCGTGGACCCTAAATATAGACGTATTATTATTCAAAATGATTAAAGAATAAAATTGAATAAAGCCGTAAAATTTATTAGACAATTGTTTTAAATTTGCGGCTGTCGGGAGTCAAGCTGCTGATTACGTTCTAGAATTTCTGTGATTGTTTAAACCATGCGCGCGATGCTAATCCAACCTTAAGAATTTACTGATCTTGCGTTAAACAAATATCAACATAACCTATAATTACATCTGCAAGTTCTACCACTGAAACGCTAGAACATCTTTAGATGAAAAACGTAAGTAATTACAATTTTAAATCTGAAAATAGAGTATTTTCGATTGCATAAAAAATACATTTACCTCAGCACTAAAGTGCCCTTTCATTAATATTATAGTTTAAATTAAATTCAATAGTAATAAAAGGATTAACAGAATTGTAATAAAATGATTAACACAGAAATTCTAGAACGTAATCAGCAGCTTGACTCCCAACAGCCGCAAATTTAAAACAATTGTCTAATGACTTTTCTGGTTTTATTCAATTTTATTCTTTAATCATTTTGAATAATAATAATAAGTTTCTATTCAGGATCCATGGTACCTTTTTTTTAAATTTCATCACCAGGACTATGATTTGCATTAATGAGTCGCCAATCACCTCGTTGTACGGAAACCCTTGGTAAGTACTTTAATGCCTAGTACCAGAGATTATAATATTCACAAGTGTATTATAATCACTGCTAGTACTGGTGAGTTCCATTTTAGTACCGGCTTCTAATATTTAAAGTTCAATTTTTAATCCGATTGCATAAAAATTATTACAAATTTGAACTTAAATATTTTTATTACTAGGCAAAACAAAGTTACCAAATTTTGTAATGGTATTGCTCCCGGATAGAAGCATTGGTATTATAAATTTCAGATTTTTACTGTGTGCCCCACTGGAGATACAGCTTTAGAAAAATACGGATTTTCTTGAAAATGCCAATTTTCTCCAGCGAAAAAAAATTAGAAGGGTTTAAAACACTTTAGATTTTTTGCCTCAGATAAAATCTATTGTTACCGTTGTACTTGCAAACTAATTTTGGTTTGAGTGTATTGCCCCCTTCTCAGTCCAAAGCAAGGCCGAAAAATGAAAAAAATGCAAATCTCAATGCTAAACTTTGACGGCCATTATATTTGAAAAAATAAAACAAATAATGAATAAAAATTACACTAAACTCTTCGGCACTTTAATTTGAGTTAAGAGTTTTTAAAATTTTTAAATTTGCACAATTGGAAAGAAAGTTATGCCACTTTGCGCAAACGCTTGCATTTACAAAAATGTACATGTTTCATGCTCCATCCGGGGACATTGCTGCCACATGGCAAGAATTTTTATTTTTCTTAAATTAGTTTTGAACTCCAGAAACATGTATAAATAACTGTGCAAAATATAAAAAAAAATTAAAATGGTGCAGCACAACCTTTTGTTGAAATAGCATGGAATGACCCATAAACAATTTATGTTTTTTTTAAGTTATGGCTGCAGGGTAATATATGACATTATGAATAAATAAAATTAAGAAAATTAGTATTATCAGTATAAGGGACTACTATACTTTATGGTGCATGTAACTGACTGCACAAAGACAAATATATTCTGAGCCGGCCGAAAAATCGTCAAAAGTGCATATTTTATGATAGAAATATTGGCACTTCTTGCATTTAACTTCATCTGTCTTCCCACCGCACTTTCTGCAATTGGCTTTTTCCATGGTGGAGTTATTGAGTACAATATTTTTGAGATAAATGCGATATTCGTCAGGATCGAATTTGAACGACATGGGTATATCTCTAAAAATGCATTCAGCATGATATAAAATATATACTCCACAGTTCCACGAATAATTTTGTGTTGGGTAGGTTGGATTTAATAATTGAACTTGTGAAATTTTATTAGTTAATTTATGAAAATATTTTTTTATGGCTTTTTGTAGAAGCAGGATAAAAAAATTGTAATTGATCCAAATGTTTGTAAATTAACATCCAATGATTATTCGAGAAAACTGGCATTATAAATTGATTATAATTAATAGGCTCATTATTATTAAGACTTGTTGATGCCTCATGTTGTAAAAATACTTTAATATTGGAATTATGATTAGAAAATATATTTAATATGTAATCAATAATGAAATTATCAAGCCACATGTCACATGAATTAGAGTGTTGATTTAATGTATCATAACTCGTAAAATATAATATTTCTTTGTTGTACATGCAAATTACATAATCTTGATTATAAATGGGAGTACTTGGTTGTACATAATTCTTATAGAAATTTTCATCGATCGGATTATCCAGTTTATAATCAGTATTCTTAATTTTATTACTATACTAGCTGACCCGACAGACGTTGTCCTGTCTTAATTATGAATATTGAATTCGAATTGGTATAATTCATAAAAAAAAAATATTCAAAAACATAGTGTTTATTATTGTAATGATCTATGATACACAACATTCTTCGTTTTATTTTCTGCCAACGTATTAAAATCGATACCATAATCATGAATTGAGCAAAGTAACTACTGCGCTGCGCCGTCGTCCGTGCGTAGTCCTTTAAAATCAAGCAAGGTAACTGGTGACGAACGACGGCTCCGCTGCGCTGCGCTATCGTCCGTGCATGGTCCATATATATTTATATATATTAAGGCAGATAACTGATGACTGACGACGTCCGTGTGTGGCCCATTAAAATTAAGCAAATAAACTGGTGCGTAAACCTTAAAAATTAAGCACGGGTGACGAACGACGACTCCGCTACGCTGCGCCGTCGACCGCGAATGGTCCATCTATATTAAGGCAGATAACTGGTGACAGACGACGGCTCCGCTGCGCTGCGCCGTCGTCCGTGCGTAGCCCTTAAAAATTAAGCAAGGTAACTGGTGACGAACGACGGCTCCGCTGTGAAGCGCCGTCGTCAATATGTAGCTTATTACTGGTGACGCTCATTAAAATTAAGCAAATAAACTGGTGACGAGCGACGGCTCCGCTGCGCTGCGCCGTCGTCCGTGCGTAACCTTTAAAAATTAAGAAAGGTAACTGGTGACGAACGACGGCTCTGCTGCGCTGCGTCGTCGTCAATACGTGGCTTATTACTGGTGACGAATGACGGCTCCACTGCGCTGCGCCGTCGTCCGTGTGTGGCCCATTGAAATTAAGCAAATAAAGTGGTGACGATAATAGCCGAAAACGGTTTAGGCTGCTCTAATTTTTGAAATTCACGATCGCTTTAACGTGCAATTATTGCTTCAAAAATTCATATTTTTTTTAATAATCAACGGATTTGAACTAAATAACAAAATTATTAAAGCTTAAGAATGTAAGAAGTGTATTGTTAATAATAAAAACATCTATCGCCAGTTGAAATATTTTTTTTCCAATTTTTGAAATTCATGATCGCTTTAACGTGCAATTATTGCTTCAAAAATTCATAACTTTTTTAATAATCAACGGATTTGAAATAAATAACAAAATCATTAAAGTTAAAGAATGTAAGAAGTGTATTGTTACTAATAAAAACATGTATCGGCAGTTGAAATATTTTTTAGAATTTTTGAAATTCAAAATCGCTTTAACGTGCAATTATTGCTTCAAAAATTCATAACTTTTTTAATAATCAACGGATTTGAACTAAATAACAAAATTATTAAAGCTTAAGAATGTAAGAAGTGTATTGTTAATAATAAAAACATCTATCGCCAGTTGAAATATTTTTTTTCGAATTTTTAAAATTCATGATCGCTTTAACGTGCAATTATTGCTTCAAAAATTCATAACTTTTTTAATAATCAACGGATTTGAACTAAATAACAAAATTATTAAAGCTTAAGAATGTAAGAAGTGTATTGTTAATAATAAAAACATCTATCGCCAGTTGAAATATTTTTTTTCCAATTTTTGAAATTCATGATCGCTTTAACGTGCAATTATTGCTTCAAAAATTCATAACTTTTTTAATAATCAACGGATTTGAACTAAATAACAAAATTATTAAAGCTTAAGAATGTAAGAAGTGTATTGTTAATAATAAAAGCATCTATCGCCAGTTGAAATATTTTTTTTCGAATTTTTGAAATTCATGATCGCTTTAACGTGCAATTATTGCTTCAAAAATTCATAACTTTTTTAATAATCAACGGATTTGAACTAAATAACAAAATTATTAAAGCTTAAGAATGTAAGAAGTGTATTGTTAATAATAAAAACATCTATCGCCAGTTGAAATATTTTTTTTCGAATTTTTAAAATTCATGATCGCTTTAACGTGCAATTATTGCTTCAAAAATTCATAACTTTTTTAATAATCAACGGATTTGAACTAAATAACAAAATTATTAAAGCTTAAGAATGTAAGAAGTGTATTGTTAATAATAAAAACATCTATCGCCAGTTGAAATATTTTTTTTCCAATTTTTGAAATTCATGATCGCTTTAACGTGCAATTATTGCTTCAAAAATTCATAACTTTTTTAATAATCAACGGATTTGAAATAAATAACAAAATCATTAAAGTTAAAGAATGTAAGAAGTGTATTGTTACTAATAAAAACATGTATCGGCAGTTGAAATATTTTTTAGAATTTTTGAAATTCAAAATCGCTTTAACGTGCAATTATTGCTTCAAAAATTCATAACTTTTTTAATAATCAACGGATTTGAACTAAATAACAGAATTATTAAAGTTAAAGAATGTAAGAAGTGTATTGTTACTAATAAAAACATGTATCGGCAGTTGAAATATTTTTTTTAGAATTTTTAAAATTCATGATCGCTTTAACGTGCAATTATTGCTTCAAAAATTCATAACTTTTTTAATAATCAACGGATTTGAACTAAATAACAAAATTATTAAAGCGTAAGAATGTAAGAAGTGTATTGTTAATAATAAAAGCATCTATCGCCAGTTGAAATATTTTTTTTCGAATTTTTGAAATTCATGATCGCTTTAACGTGCAATTATTGCTTCAAAAATTCATAACTTTTTTAATAATCAACGGATTTGAACTAAATAACAAAATTATTAAAGCTTAAGAATGTAAGAAGTGTATTGTTAATAATAAAAACATCTATCGCCAGTTGAAATATTTTTTTTCGAATTTTTAAAATTCATGATCGCTTTAACGTGCAATTATTGCTTCAAAAATTCATAACTTTTTTAATAATCAACGGATTTGAACTAAATAACAAAATTATTAAAGCTAAAGAATGTAAGAAGTGTATTGTTACTAATAAAAACATGTATCGCCAGTTGAAATATTTTTTTTTAATTTTTGAAATTCATGATCGCTCTAACATGCAATTATTGCTTCAAAAATTCACAATTTTTTTTAATAATCAACGAATTTGAACTAAATGGCAAATATATTAAAAAAATTCTCAACCGCGCACAGAATCTTCCGCAGAATATTTTAATTCGTAACACCACCGCGAGCGACATTCCAACCACCAAGAGATGGCGCGCGTATTATAAATCAATCGTTATCACCAATTTATGTATTTAAAGCCGACTTAATTGTTCATCGGATGCAAGTGTTGCAATTGAGCTCAGTGCAGCATTTGCTGTTAATATTTTGTTTATATTTTTTTTTATAATTTCAGCTACTTATTTATTTACATTTATCGATACGAATCTACAGGGTAAGCCCATGAAAACCCATTAATAACCGTCGGCTCAAACAATGGAAAAGGAATAACTGATCGAGCGGTCGATCGCCGAGAGTAGAAAATTATTAAAGTACTAAAATCGCTATTAAAAAATTGGGGTTGGTGGTAGTAGGGTGAAAATTTAGGGTTGTATGTATTTTTTAATGCCGAATCATAAAAAAATAAAAATAAAAAAATTTGTCCAAAAAATAAAAATAAATTTTTTTTGGTTTATCATTTAGGGGTATTAAAAATAGTTTACATCCTATTCTCAGACCCACTCAATATACACACAAAATTTCATAGGAACCTGTCAAGCCGTTTCGGAGGAGTTTTGTTACAAACACCGTGACACGAAAATTTTATATATTAGATTTAGATAATGTGGTCTTAAAATACGTATGCACATTCTTTTTGCGTTTAGACTAGTGCTGGGAATTTTTATGATTTGAGTATTCGAATATTCGTTCAAGAAATTATTCGATTACTCGAATTATTCGAATATTCGAATAATTCGAGTATTCGAGTATTCGAGTATTTGAATATTCGAAATATTCGAATACATAATTATAATAAATATTCAAATACTAGACTACCAATAAACGTTATAACGTTTAAAATATTCGAAAAATCTTAAGATTACAAATGTTCATAATTAAATTTTCAATAAATTATGTTAACAGTATTTTTTTTAGGACACACGGTAATGTCTGAAAAGTGTACACTTCCTTTTGTTCTTTTTTAAAAATATTTCAAAAATTATTAGTTTTATAAGCAAAACATAAGAATAGAATACATATGTTTAGAATTAAATTTCTTATAAATGACCATTTTCTTTGTAAGAGATGCAGTAGTGTCGGTGGCTTGGTGTTTTTTGTTTTGTTTTTGGAAAATGTTCATACAAATTATTTCTATATTATTTTTGCTAGGGCTCACGGTAATGTATGTACACTCCAAGTGTTTCTTGTTTTTTTTTTTTTAAGTATCACTTTGATAAGAAAAGATAAGAATACAAATATCTTTAGAATTACATTTCCCATCAATTTAATTCTTCTCATTTTTTCCCCAAATTTAAATTCGAATATTTGAATAATATTCGAATAATTCGAATAATTCGAATACTCGAATATTCGAATAATTCTTTTGTAGTTTTATTCGTATTCGAATATTCGAATATTCGAATTATTCGTACTATTCGTATTCGATTCCCAGCCCTAGTTTAGACCAAGAGTCTTCAACATGCACAAGTTTGCGTTTAGTTGCACATCTTTCCTTAGGAATATCATATACGTGCTCCTTATGTGCTGAAAGTATGTATCTTCTAGTGGTCCTTAGAAATCGTGAACATTTTTGGTGCAGTTTTTTTTTACAAAGATTATTTTTCACTAACCCAAACCAGTTTTCGACGTAAGCGTTACTCGACCTTTCACCGCAAATACCAGACCATAATGGGAGGTATGGAATATACTTTTTTTAATATATATTGACTGAAATTGGCACTATTATGTGGATTAATAATATTAGTCCTGATTTTAATTAATTCTTCAGCATCTTGTAAAACAGTATAGTAATACTGATAAAATTTATTATTTTTATAGAAACTATCACTTTCGGGGGAAAACGTGTTCCGTATTTCATCAAAATTTTGATCAGTATCACCCGTATCATCACTGCCAAGTCCATTGTTAATATAAGTTAGTAAATCTTCTTTAGATTTTGTGACATATATATTTTCATATTTAGTTGAATGAAAACAGAACTAATATTGAATAATGATGCTAATGCTTCTTTATAGAATCTTTTAATACATTTATCGGATGACGCAAAATGTCTGTTAACGTCTCTACATATATTTTTTATTAAATGAGCGCAACATAATTTTAATCGGATAAAACTATTACCGACATTAACATTACCATTAAAAATGATGTCGTATTGTGTATTACAATATGATAATAATGGTATGGAATTGTAGGTCTCACATACAGCATTAATAATTGCTAAACTAAAATCAGAGGTGATAGTATTAAAAGGTGGCCATGGAATATTTTTCTTTAGACAGTATTTCTTAAATTCGAAAAGCCAAGAAGATATACCATCTGTAGTGTGCACTGCGGACAACATTTCGAACACAGGAAGTATTCTTTTTGAAGTTCTAACAACAGCAGCGTAATATAAAATCCTTTTACATTTTATCGGTTTTCTTATTACCTACCCGGTGGCATCAATATATTGGGTGTGTATAAATTAGCGGATAATCTACACGTGACGATATTCTTTCAAAAATTCTAAGCAGCTTATCTTAATTCTAAAATGTTGTACCATGCTTCCTGATCCTTCACGAGGTCCTCTAAGTTTGAACATCCAGTTATTAAATATGCGTTATTCTTCTTTATTAATTTACAGAAAACCTTGTAATTTCGATAGTATGACCAGTTTGAAAATTATTTGTCAGTGTGTGCTATCTTTCTATCTCAAACTTGTATTTCTAACACTTCTTAATTAGTTAATTTTTATAAAAAATTCGTTCGGCAACGTGACTCCCGCTTATGTCACTTTGACACAAATAATTCATTCAAATTTGCTAGTTCCATGTTCGTGCCAATTCTGCTTTTCTCATTATTATCAGTTTGTATTAGTGCCCGCGTTTCAGTGTATTTGTGTTTCTGTGTTATTTTCGTTTTGTTTTGTTCAATTACAATGGATTTTACTATTTACTCGTAATCTGTTTTACCTTGCATCTGTAAATAAACCCCGCTCTATCTATCTATTACCTTCTACTCTGAACCATGAGATTATTGATAAACAGGGCAGCTCGTGAATGCTATGTTGCTCCTGATGGCCTATGAGGCACGGTAGAACATTTTTTCATCGACGTTTTCTATTCAGAATTTTAGGAAGAACATCGCCACATGTAGATTATCCGCCAATTTATATACACCCGATATAGATTTACATTATTGTCCTTTTCTCTTGCGAACTGTAGAAATGAAAGCTGCTCTTTACTAAAAATATAAATATGAAAAGGCATTATTACTCTTTTAATATAATTATTATTACTAAAGTGCATTTGTACCATGTCCCAATAATCATTTTTAGAGCGATCCATAGATGCATGCTCTTCAGATTTTACTTTCCGATAAACAGACTCGGACTTAATTTTGCCTAAATTTTGTGTGCGTTTCAGAAGTTTCATATTATTGTTCTGAATATCAGAAGTCCGTACATTCAGTGCTGTTGCTTCTTTTAATTTATGTCCCAAAATTTTTCTTTCGGCGCCTTTTACATGGCTAGAATAAAGTTGTCCATGTGAAAAGTTTAAACTGTTACTTTTAACACTGAAATTCATTATTCTGCCAATTATAGGGAATGTAGATTCAATTTTAAATTTCTTGCAATTCTCTAACGCACATTTTGCATATATAGATATTTTCCTTTTGAAGTAATTGCAAGATTTGATATTAATTATACAGGAGTTATTAACATTTCTCAATATTTTTTTGATGGTGTATGGGTAGAGATATGGGTCAAACTTGTTTGTTGATGCATCAAAAATTGTTGAAACTTGTTTTTCATTTAGACAAAATGATCCTTCGGTGTATACATATTTATTCTCAGTAAGAGATAAAGGGTAAATATTTATAGCACCTTTGGGCAATATTTCTGATGTTTCATTCTCAAATTCAACTATACCAACTATTGAGTTAATGGGCATTTCTTTTGAAACATCCTAACTAATGTCGCTATCGCGTAAACTATTTTCTTCAATGATCGAAGAATCAATATTACTATTATTAATAATTGTATTATTATTACTCGATGCAGATGCTTCATTATCTTCAAAAATCAATTCAGCAATAGTAGCAGCTTCAAAGTATTGTGATCGTGATTTTTTTTTCAAAAAATTTTTTTACGGAAATATCCGTTTTGGGGTCGCTAGATGCCATTTCAACAATTTTTGGAATTTTTTTTTTGTGTCTGTGTGTGTGTGTGTGTGTGTGTCTGTGTGTGTGTGTGTCTGTGTCTGTGTGTGTGTTTGTGTGTCTGTCTGCTGTGTGCGCTGTATCTCAAAAACTAATAGAGCAATTGATATTAAACTTTGAACATCCATCTTATTTGATAATCTGAAGAACTGAAAAGCTTTTGGTAAAATTTCGTACACCGGAAGTGGGCGTTTACCTTAACTGTTTTTTGTTTTTTGCCAATATTTTCTTAAATATGAAAAATATCACAAAAACATTCAAACACAAACTTTGAAGACAACAAAGAAATGAACAGCTTTTGCTTGAAAACATTTTTCATAAAATCATTTTTATTCGAAAAAAAAATTTATTATTATTTTTTTAATTTTTGGTATATAATTATAAAACGATAATAGTTACAGAAAAATTATGTGAATAATAATTGTACAGAATACCAAAATGAACAACTTCTAAAGAATAAGTTTTTTTCGAAATCTCGTTAGTTCTTGAGTAAACCGAGTTTTTGAATTTGAAGTATAATTTTTACATCTTTCATGATTTTGACGTTTTAAACGTCAGTTTCATCCGAGTTTACACAACGCTCGACGTACATTTAAAATATGATTTCAATTGAAAATAAACCCATGAAAACGTAAATATAAAGTCGGAGAAAGTAACATGATGGCCACATCACCATTTTTTTTTAAATCTTATTACAGATTTTCAAGCAATGCATTTTCGATTCGTCACCAAAAATTGAAAATGACGCCTCTCGAATAATATGGTGAGAGCATTTTAGTTGCCCAATATGCCGATCAGAAATTTTCCCCATAAAAAACGTCGCTAACTCCTCGATCATTTTATAGAAAATGTTGATTAAATTCAATTATTACAATATATAGAATTATATTGTGTTATTAAATACAATTTCAATAAATCCCCTTCTACGTCTTACCACTAGCGGAAGTCGTAAATAAAATGAATTTATTAAATATTGCTTTATAAACAAGCTATCAAATAT
Source organism: Ocypus olens (assembly GCA_910593695.2). NCBI lineage: Eukaryota > Metazoa > Arthropoda > Insecta > Coleoptera > Staphylinidae > Ocypus > Ocypus olens. The sequence goes on along the minus strand of OU343053.1, from coordinate 11,833,197 downwards.
TGTGATGACAGACGAAGAAATAAAAACAAACAGGAATATTTCAGAAAAAATGTAAAAATAGGCAAAATATAACGCAGAATAAGTTGACTGAACAGATAAAACTTTCAAACAAGAGTGTTGGATTGAAAGTGCAACAGAAACCCAACAGCCGAACTGTACCGAACTGTACATATAATTTAGCAAACTTTCAAAGTCCAATATGGCACTGTTTGACGCGTTTTAAATTTAATTTTTTAACAACAACGTGTAGATAAGAGCCTACTTAAACGATTTAAAGCATTAAATTTTGGGTAAAATGGTTTATAACTTTTTTATGAATTTTTTTTCTCGGGTCCACCCGAACTATACATATAATATAGTAAACTGTCAAAGTCCAATATGGCACTGTTTGACGCGTTTTAAATTTAATTTTTTAACAACAACGTGTAGATAAGAGCCTACCTTAACGATTTAACGCATTAAATTTTGGGTAAAATTGTTTATAACTTTTTTATGATTTTTTTTTCTCGGGTCCACCCGAACTGTACATATAATTTAGCAAACTTTCAAAGTCCAATATGGCACTGTTTGACGCGTTTTAAATTAAATTTTTTAACAACAACGTGTATATAAGAGCCTACTTAAACGATTCAAAGCATTAAATTTTGGGTAAAATTGTTTATAACTTTTTTATGAATTTTTTTTCTCGCGTCCACCCGAACTGTACATATAATTTAGCAAACTTTCAAAGTCCAATATGGCACTGTTTGACGCGTTTTAAATTACATTTTTTAACAACAACGTGTAGATAAGAGCCTACTTAAACGATTTAAAGCATTAAATTTTGGGTAAAATGGTTTATAACTTTTTTATGAATTTTTTTTCTCGGGTCCACCCGAACTATACATATAATATAGTAAACTGTCAAAGTCCAATATGGCACTGTTTGACGCGTTTCAAATTTAATTTTTTAACAACAATGTGTAGATAAGAGCCTACTTAAACGATTAAACGCATTAAATTTTGGGTAAAATTGTTTATAACTTTTTTATGAATTTTTTTTCTCGCGTCCACCCGAACTGTACATATAATTTAGCAAACTTTCAAAGTCCAATATGGCACTGTTTGACGCGTTTTAAATTTATTTTTTTAACAACAACGTGTAGATAAGAGCCTACTTAAACGATTTAAAGCATTAAATTTTGGGTAAAATTGTTTATAACTTTTTTATGAATTTTTTTTCTCGCGTCCACCCGAACTGTACATATAATTTAGCAAACTTTCAAAGTCCAATATGGCACTGTTTGACGCGTTTTAAATTACATTTTTTAACAACAACGTGTAGATAAGAACCTACTTAAACGATTTAAAGCATTAAATTTTGGGTAAAATGGTTTATAACTTTTTTATGAATTTTTTTTCTCGGGTCCACCCGAACTATACATATAATATAGTAAACTGTCAAAGTCCAATATGGCACTGTTTGACGCGTTTCAAATTTAATTTTTTAACAACAATGTGTAGATAAGAGCCTACTTAAACGATTAAACGCATTAAATTTTGGGTAAAATTGTTTATAACTTTTTTATGAATTTTTTTTCTCGCGTCCACCCGAACTGTACATATAATTTAGCAAACTTTCAAAGTCCAATATGGCACTGTTTGACGCGTTTTAAATTTATTTTTTTAACAACAACGTGTAGATAAGAGCCTACTTAAACGATTTAAAGCATTAAATTTTGGGTAAAATGGTTTATAACTTTTTTATGAATTTTTTTTCTCGGGTCCACTCGAACTATACATATAATATAGTAAACTGTCAAAGTCCAATATGGCACTGTTTGACGCGTTTTAAATTAGATTTTTTAACAACAACGTGTAGATAAGAGCCTACCTTAACGATTTAACGCATTAAATTTTGGGTAAAATTGTTTATAACTTTTTTATGATTTTTTTTTCTCGGGTCCACCCGAACTGTACATATAATTTAGCAAACTTTCAAAGTCCAATATGGCACTGTTTGACGCGTTTTAAATTTAATTTTTTAACAACAACGTGTAGATAAGAGCCTACTTAAACGATTTAAAGCATTAAATTTTGGGTAAAATGGTTTATAACTTTTTTATGAATTTTTTTTCTCGGGTCCACCCGAACTATACATATAATATAGTAAACTGTCAAAGTCCAATATGGCACTGTTTGACGCGTTTTAAATTAGATTTTTTAACAACAACGTGTAGATAAGAGCCTACCTTAACGATTTAACGCATTAAATTTTGGGTAAAATTGTTTATAACTTTTTTATGATTTTTTTTTCTCGGGTCCACCCGAACTGTACATATAATTTAGCAAACTTTCAAAGTCCAATATGGCACTGTTTGACGCGTTTTAAATTTAATTTTTTAACAACAACGTGTAGATAAGAGCCTACTTAAACGATTTAAAGCATTAAATTTTGGGTAAAATGGTTTATAACTTTTTTATGAATTTTTTTTCTCGGGTCCACCCGAACTATACATATAATATAGTAAACTGTCAAAGTCCAATATGGCACTGTTTGACGCGTTTTAAATTTAATTTTTTAACAACAATGTGTAGATAAGAGCCTACTTAAACGATTAAACGCATTAAATTTTGGGTAAAATTGTTTATAACTTTTTTATGAATTTTTTTTCTCGCGTCCACCCGAACTGTACATATAATTTAGCAAACTTTCAAAGTCCAATATGGCACTGTTTGACGCGTTTTAAATTTATTTTTTTAACAACAACGTGTAGATAAGAGCCTACTTAAACGATTTAAAGCATTAAATTTTGGGTAAAATTGTTTATAACTTTTTTATGAATTTTTTTTCTCGCGTCCACCCGAACTGTACATATAATTTAGCAAACTTTCAAAGTCCAATATGGCACTGTTTGACGCGTTTTAAATTACATTTTTTAACAACAACGTGTAGATAAGAACCTACTTAAACGATTTAAAGCATTAAATTTTGGGTAAAATGGTTTATAACTTTTTTATGAATTTTTTTTCTCGGGTCCACCCGAACTATACATATAATATAGTAAACTGTCAAAGTCCAATATGGCACTGTTTGACGCGTTTCAAATTTAATTTTTTAACAACAATGTGTAGATAAGAGCCTACTTAAACGATTAAACGCATTAAATTTTGGGTAAAATTGTTTATAACTTTTTTATGAATTTTTTTTCTCGCGTCCACCCGAACTGTACATATAATTTAGCAAACTTTCAAAGTCCAATATGGCACTGTTTGACGCGTTTTAAATTTATTTTTTTAACAACAACGTGTAGATAAGAGCCTACTTAAACGATTTAAAGCATTAAATTTTGGGTAAAATGGTTTATAACTTTTTTATGAATTTTTTTTCTCGGGTCCACCCGAACTATACATATAATATAGTAAACTGTCAAAGTCCAATATGGCACTGTTTGACGCGTTTTAAATTAGATTTTTTAACAACAACGTGTAGATAAGAGCCTACCTTAACGATTTAACGCATTAAATTTTGGGTAAAATTGTTTATAACTTTTTTATGATTTTTTTTTCTCGGGTCCACCCGAACTGTACATATAATTTAGCAAACTTTCAAAGTCCAATATGGCACTGTTTGACGCGTTTTAAATTTAATTTTTTAACAACAACGTGTAGATAAGAGCCTACTTAAACGATTTAAAGCATTAAATTTTGGGTAAAATGGTTTATAACTTTTTTATGAATTTTTTTTCTCGGGTCCACCCGAACTATACATATAATATAGTAAACTGTCAAAGTCCAATATGGCACTGTTTGACGCGTTTTAAATTTAATTTTTTAACAACAATGTGTAGATAAGAGCCTACTTAAACGATTAAACGCATTAAATTTTGGGTAAAATTGTTTATAACTTTTTTATGATTTTTTTTTCTCGCGTCCACCCGAACTGTACATATAATTTAGCAAACTTTCAAAGTCCAATATGGCACTGTTTGACGCGTTTTAAATTTAATTTTTTAACAACAACGTGTAGATAAGAGCCTATCTTAACGATTTAACGCATTAAATTTTGGGGAAAATTGTTTATAACTTTTTTATGATTTTTTTTTCTCGGGTCCCCCCGAACTGTACATATAATTTAGCAAACTGTCAAAGTCCAATATGGCACTGTTTGACGCGTTTTAAATTTATTTTTTTAACAACAACGTGTAGATAAGAGCCTACTTAAACGATTAAACGCATTAAATTTTGGGTAAAATTGTTTATAACTTTTTTATGATTTTTTTTTCTCGCGTCCACCCGAACTGTACATATAATTTAGCAAAACTTTCAAAGTCCAATATGGCACTGTTTGACGCGTTTTAAATTTAATTTTTTAACAACAACGTGTAGATAAGAGCCTATCTTAACGATTTAACGCATTAAATTTTGGGGAAAATTGTTTATAACTTTTTTATGATTTTTTTTTCTCGCGTCCACCCGAACTGTACATATAATTTAGCAAACTTTCAAAGTCCAATATGGCACTGTTTGACGCGTTTTAAATTTATTTTTTTAACAACAACGTGTAGATAAGAGCCTACTTAAACGATTTAAAGCATTAAATTTTGGGTAAAATGGTTTATAACTTTTTTATGAATTTTTTTTCTCGGGTCCACCCGAACTATATATATAATATAGTAAACTGTCAAAGTCCAATATGGCACTGTTTGACGCGTTTTAAATTAGATTTTTTAACAACAACGTGTAGATAAGAGCCTACCTTAACGATTTAACGCATTAAATTTTGGGTAAAATTGTTTATAACTTTTTTATGATTTTTTTTTCTCGGGTCCACCCGAACTGTACATATAATTTAGCAAATTTTCAAAGTCCAATATGGCACTGTTTGACGCGTTTTAAATTTATTTTTTTAACAACAACGTGTAGATAAGAGCCTACTTAAACGATTTAAAGCATTAAATTTTGGGTAAAATGGTTTATAACTTTTTTATGAATTTTTTTTCTCGGGTCCACCCGAACTATACATATATAGTAAACTGTCAAAGTCCAATATGGCACTGTTTGACGCGTTTTAAATTTAATTTTTTAACAACAACGTGTAGATAAGAGCCTACTTAAACGATTAAACGCATTAAATTTTGGGTAAAATTGTTTATAACTTTTTTATGAATTTTTTTTCTCGCGTCCACCCGAACTGTACATATAATTTAGCAAACTTTCAAAGTCCAATATGGCACTGTTTGACGCGTTTTAAATTTATTTTTTTAACAACAACGTGAAGTAAGGAGTCTACTTAAACGATTAAACGCATTAAATTTTGGGTTAAATTGTTTATAACTTTTTTGCGTTTAAGTAGACTCCTATCTACACGTTGTTGTTAAAACATTAAATTTAAAACGCGCCAAACAGTGCCATATTGGACTTTGAATTCTTGTCATTTTAAAAAGAGAGTCCCCGTGGTGTCGAGAAAAAATAATTTAAATTGTGGATTGACTGTACATCTATAGGCTAATGTTAATTAAATCATTAAAATTGAAGAAATTTTTGTTTGGTGGTGGATGCGCCGGGAAATCCGTGGCTGAAAAATCCGTGGCTATCTTCACATCGGTAAAGTAACTCACCTTTATTTGCTCTATATAATTCAAAAATGACAAAAAATACAGGGTGTTCCATTTAAAAAAAAAACATGTTTGGTCTGCAACTTGACACCCTGTATAAATTTAAATATTTTTAGGGCGTGCAGCTTACTATTATACACTACTTTTGTATAAAACATTTTTCGAAATTTTGAAAAATAAGCACGTGATTGACCGTTCCCAGAGCTCTGAAACACCCTGTATATTGGTAATACATACTTAATTACAGACTTTAGCGAAAATATTAAATATGTTTTTTTAAGTTGTTAACGATTGCCAATGCGTTACATACTGAAAATGTTCGATAATGCATGTTGCAGAGTTCGCCACCAGTACCACTAAGGTTTAAAAAAAAACGTAATATTGTTCATTTTTTACCGGCGCGGAAAATGTAGGAACTCGGTGACGATCGAACGGACGGACGCATGAATTCACCAAGCGCTCGGCGACATACTCTTGCGAAAAGTTTGTAATTTACAATATGATCACTTTGTGTGCAAAACGAATAGCACGGAAGGAACAGCGAGGGTGCAATGTATCTTTTATTCGCGGCGAAAAAGAACCGCTTCTGTCGGTGCTTTTAATTGGCGTCGATCGATGCCTTACACGAGAAACAAACTCTTTGTACTCAAGAATTATTTTTTCCATGACAAAATATTATTCTTGAGTATAATGAACTTAAGCTAACAATGCTTCAAACGTTTACATTACTATAGTCAAAATAGTCTCTTGTCACTTTGTTAAATTTTAATGTCAATAAATTGTTTTTCAAAGCCACCTTCGATTTTTATTTATTGAAATGGTTGATAAAACGAGTTTTCTGCAAAAGTTGATTTTTTCAGGCTTTGAACGGCCGTAGCGGCTAAACGAAGTTTCCAATTTGAACGCGGATTTCAAATCTGCGTTCCTTGTGTGTCAATTATTCGGATTTAATTAAAATTGACGAATTTGACGAAAACCTGAAAAATCATCCAAGGGTCCCCCCTTCTTACTTTTTCCTAAAAATTGCATTTGAAATGATTTCCTGAAGAAACCATTGGTTCGTTTCGGGGTTTCTATACATTACCGTAAAGATTTACGCGTTTTAGAAAATGTACTTGCGCAACAACAAATTTCAATTTGAAGCCCGTGACACGTCAGCAAAGAAAACTTGAAAATGGAAAAAATCAACTTTTTTAATAATCATCGTAGACCTTTATGTAATACCATTTTCTTCATTGGAAGAACGCCATAGATTTTTTTAAAATTTTGTCTAATAACCGATATTCCCTATAGTAACATCCAACTTGTACCACCCTGTACATACATTTTCTAAGCTCAATATTTCTCTATCCCTTCTAATAACCCAGATTCTTTTTACTAACGTCTAATTTGGGCTACCCTGTATTATTACGATTTTATAATTTCTATATATAACTTTTAATGCGTTAGGAATTGGGACAGGGTTGTTATTAGGAAAAATGTTTGTTTTTGAATTCTGCATGGAATGACATAAAAATATACAGGGGCTCCAATTTAAAATAAGAAAAATAAAATGTTTTAAAGTTTGAAATATTTGACACTAAATTTTGGACACACTGTATAATTCATTTTAATCAAACTTGGTTAACGGGAATATCAAACCTTATTTAATAAGTACCTTGTATGATTTTATTAACAAGTCACTATTTTTATTTTTTATTCATTTTTTAATACAATAGTGCAAAACTGATTTTTTTTTAGTTTTAATTTTTTTTTTGCTGATATTCCTGAATCGATTCCAATAAAATTATAGGAGTATGTAGGCAACCATAAAAGGTACCCTAATAAGCAATCAAATACATAGCATGTAATTTTAAAAAATATATCACCATGACGTTACGCTTTTTTCGGACACCCTGTATAATCAAAAATATTTTCCTGAAATGCATAATAGGATACAAATTTATTCTACAAAATATGGAAAAGCTAACTTAATTAGTAACTGAGCTATAGAAGACGGGAGGTGAGATGCAGGATCCTGTATATTTTATTTTACAAATGAATTCTCAACTAAAACCAAAGCAGAATAAATAGCATATTATACTTGTTTAATACGAGGCATTGTGGGGCACTCGTTACATTGGAGCACAATATACCCTCTTACTAAACATGTATTATAATGTATCGTGTGAGCCACAAAATTTTGTTTCAGAGTTGGCTGTGAGTTCATCCGTTGAGAGCTGACGGTGAAATATCCCGCCAATGAAAATCAGCGCAGCACCAAATTTTCTTACGGACATACGTTTACTTAAATCTTGATTCATGCGATTTTAAGCGATGAGTCACAAGCAGCTCTCTGCGGCCCGACTTTATGTCACATATTATTACTTCATGAGATTAGATTAGTTCAATTGAATTAGATTTAAATAATGAATTAATCTCAGACATGACTACTATGTTTCTCTCTCTCGGGCATGGCCAACTCGGCAACAAAATTCTGTGGCTCACTATCAATGTTATAGAACTAAAATGATGTTATTATGTATTGTATAATTGCACAAATTGTAATTCGATTAAAGTGTTTCATTCATACTCACGTTTTTATTAAAAAAAAACCCGGAGTCCGGTCGCAACACAAAAAATAAGATAAGTACCCAAAAAGGTTTGTGAAATTTATAATAATTTGTGAAAGTGCAGGTTATTTTTTGCAAATTTTATAAGTAACACGTTGATTGGACATTTTTCAAATACATTAAAAGTGCAGGTGTATTTTAATTTTGGATTTCGTTTATTGTTTGGAATGCAAGTGTCGTTTTTTTAATACAAACTTCTCTTTATTGTTGTTCATTATTGTTTTGTTTATTATTGATTTTTTTGTAACGCATAATCTCCTTGGATCCAGTCTTGATTGTGTCGTGTTTTATAGGGCCGATTATTGGAAGTCGCAGGCGAGGAAGTATTGCGAGTTTTGTAAATGTTGGATCACGGATAATAAACCGGTAAGTAGTGATTGTCATGTAAACTTTTTGGGATTTTGCGAATTTGTTTTGGCATTTTGTTAGTCGGAGCGATTCAGTGTGCTTCCTGTACTAAAGGTTTTTGGAAATTCTGATTTTATTGTTTTGACTCATACTTTATAATCCTTAATAACTGTGTGCACTACAGTACAATCGCGCAGAGGTGACCGTGACTCATCGCTCTGTTGCCTGAATTAAGTTTCTACTAAACGTATGTCCGTAAAATAATTCGATTCAGCCTAGGCGGGAAATTTAAAAATTCTCGAGCGTGCAAATATTTTCCCGACGAAACTTTGCGAGTGCATTTTTCGGCAATCGGTAAAGACAACTGGAATTTGGTCATTAAATTTACCCTTTTTATAAATGAAATGGACACAATCAATTCTGCTCTTAACTAAATCGAAATCGGAGACGGTCAAAACCAGATACAATCATGTGAATTTTAAGGTTAGAATAGACAGAATGAGAAAAGACATACGTTGCACTTAGCCCTTGAATTTACATATCGACATACAATTCGTATTTCATTTCATTTTTCTTAAGCATGCCTATGGTCTACATAATAGACCATAGGGTGTCTATGAAGTTCTTAGACAAAGAGATGAAAATATTAAATGAATATGAATTTGGATCTTCTGAAGCTTTATTTAGAATGATAGCAGTGCGTAACTTTACTTTTCATTCAAAAAAGAAAACAATCGGATTAGATGTTCATGGAGAGCTCCACCGTTTATGGCTCGGTGGTTTGCTAACAGTGAAGAGGTGAAGCCTTTGGTTGATGGCTATTTTAGGGAGCTCGACGATTTTCACCATAAACAAGTTATTGAAAGCTATTGAACATCACTGGGAAAAGTGTATCGTGTTAAAAGGCGACTATGTACAGAAATAAAGATATCTTTTCCCAAATTTTTGCGTTTTCTTTGTTCTCGGGTTCTTCTTGGACTCTCCTCGTGTATTGTAGCACTAAGATACAAATTTATATAAATAAAATTCAGTGACGGTTCGCGGGTTTTTTTCTGGTACGGCCGAGGAACAAGAGGTGGTAATACAGATAGGTAGGGCCAGTTGCAGAGACGGCTGGCTGCGTGGCCGCACCTATCTGTATTACCTCGGCCGTACCAGAAAAAAACCCGCGAACCGTCACTGATAAAATTTATAAAATAAATTGGAACAAAATATTCAAATTGATCCAGTCTGCACAATAACATTCCTTTTCAGAGCGTAGAGTTTCACGAGAAGGGAAGAAGGCACAAGGAAAATGTTGCCAAACGGTTGAAACACATCACGAAGAAGAGCAGAAGGGATGAACAGGAGAGTTTGAAAGTGGACGCCGCTCTGGCGCAAATGGAATCCGCGGCCTTGGAAGCGTACAGGAAAGACGTGGAAAATAACGCGGACCTAACATCAAAGTCCATAAATAAAGCACTTCAAGATAACAATTTGGAAATTGGTTCGAGCGGTAAAGTATGGCGGGAAGCTGTGTCCGAGAGTGGGAAAACTTACTATTGGAATATTTTATCAAACGGTATGTATCTTTGTCATTTTCACTATTAGCCTATCAGATATATCGGGTGTGTATAAATTGGCGGATAATCTACAAGTGACGATATTCTTCCGGAAATTTTGATTATAAAATGTTGTACCATGCTTCCTGAGCCTTCACGAGGTACTCAAGGTTTAAACATCCAGTGGCTAGCTTGAAAATTATTTGTCAGTGTGTGCTATCTTTCTATCTCAAATATGTATTTTTAACACTTCTTGATTAACTTATTTTCATCAAAAATACGTTCGGCAACGTCACACCCGCTTATGTCACTTTTGACACAACGAATTCATTCAAACTTGCTAGTTCCAGGTTTGTGCCAATTCTGCTTTTCTCAATATCATCGGTTGTATTAGTGCCCGCGTTTCAGTGTATTTGTGTTTCTGTGTTATTTTCGTTTTGTTTTGTTCAATTAAAATGGATTTTACTATTTACTCATAATCTGTTTTACCTTGCATATGCATCTGTAAATAAACCTTCTACTCTGATCCAACCCACATAATTAAGGCTTTTAAAAACGGCAGCCCGTGAATGCTATATTGCCAATGTACATTTCTTTTAAATGGCGTCTGATGGCCTATGTGGCATGACAGAACATTTTTGCATCAACATTTTCTATTCAGAATTTTATGAAGAATATCGCCACGTGTAGATTATCCGCCAATTTATACACACCCGATATAAAGGTCTACATTTTATAATTAATATAATGTTTTAATTAGAAACGGTATGGGAAGCCCCAAAAGAGGGTTATGTGAAACTGTCTCAACAAGATGAGAATTCGAAGAAAATATGGAAGGAATATCAAACGAAAACAATTCTATCCACAAGACTTAGGTATGTAAACAGAAATTTCAAACTTCAAATTGCGTGACTGTTATTAATTTATAATCTAAATATAGCGATTAACCTTTTGGAGTATAATTCAGCGGCAGCTCGTGGGAAGAAAATTTGACCGATACAGCAACAGAATAATTGCTTTCTCTATAAGAGTGAGTAGTGCAGCAAAAGCGGCTTTACCTGCACTACGAAGATACTTGAGCAGCTGCTGATATAATTAATGATAAAACCATTTTGGAGAACACCAAAACAATAAGAAATCGTTCAATGTTCATTTTCCACCAGTTAATACAATTCTGTGGAATATTCATTTTCATTTTCCACATTTTTAATACGGTCCCGGAACGCCACTGATATATTTGTTAAGGATTTGATTTATACATTTTAAGCTTACAGCACCTTGTATTCCTAAATTTTAGAAAAGAACATAAGCATGGTAAACAAAATATAAGAATTATCAACAAAAAGAACATGTAGCCAAATTTCATTTGCTATTCCGTTCTCGCTATTTCTCTCTCTTTTTTCACGTCTGTTTTATTCATCCGACTAGTAACGTGCTATTGCCGAAGGAATATATTTTGCCCGCCTTAACGGTCTGTTCGCGGTTGCCGCGGACCTCCCACGCACCACCCACTCGCATGTGATCGATCCACAGTGACCCCGAGATATTGTGGATGGTGCCCTTTTTCCAACTGTTATCGATTTGAACCTCCAGTGCATTCACGAATAATGTTCGTCTTACCAACACTGTATTATTCTAGACCAGAGGTGGGTAACTCATGAGGGAGTCGACTCAAAGAGGCAACTCGTGGAGTTTTTTTTTCCGTTTTGAAAAAGTTATGACTTTTTTTTTAGTGAATATCAACTCACCAAAAAGAGTCATTTCGCCCACTTCTATTCTATACCTTAGCGAGAGAGTTGCCGAGAGGGCAAGGGTATCTCGAGCGTGCGCTTTTTGTGGATCGAAATCAACGCCGTTTCCAAATACTGCTCGCTGCCGCTCCTCTGGCTCTCGAGAGCTAAGCCATAAAAGCTGCATGCCCGTAGGTGCCATCTCTGTCGACAGAAGCTTTCGCGCGCTTTCCATATTTCGTCTATTAAGCGTTTTACCGCCATCTATAGGTCTCTATCTTCAAGAACCGCCGCAGTTGTACATTTACACGCCACTCTTGATTGGTTGATATCATGTCACGTTTACTCACAGAGCATTAAGGATAAAGAGGGACAGTTCAATGTTAACTTTTGGAAACGCCATCAGCGCCGTCTGCGAGTCATCTGGCCAAACACATCGAGCCAGCGGGAAATTTAAAACTGCGACTTTACAATTCATTTTTGCAAGTGTTTCGAACTTTTTGGTTCTCATCAGTGCGACGCATCCAAATAAAAGCGGAAATCGCAAACCCTTGCTTTATAAAGAGCTTAGACTTAATCAAACGCAAAAGTAAAGCTCTAAATGATGTTGAAAGGGATTTGCTTGAAATTTTTTCCAAACGAATTCTTTTTGGGGCAGATTTTAAATCATGAAGTGAGCTACATTCTTGAAGGGGCCGTTTTAAAAAAAGATTTTGCAGGAATTGTACTGGAAGAAGTACTACAAGAAGGTATATTAAAAATTGTCGGAATTGCATTCCAATTTAAATATTTTCTACAGGAATTAATAAATACTTAAAAAGTGGTCCTCACAAATGTGCATAACTTTTGAAAGTGGAATTTTTTTATAGTAATACATTCTATGGAATTGACCCATTCATCTCTGTGATTAGGACACTTTATTTTCAATATTTGAATCGCGGGTATAAACGTTACTGCAATAAGGTGCCTTAAGAGTACTTAATTTACCCATTGCACACTCTTTCAGGTTTAAGAATATTAACTTGAATTTGAATTATAAATACCTGGCCGAATAACAATTCAACTCGTGACGTTAATGAGGTTATGTATAAAAAGGCCGGAAATTTGATGGGAAATAGATGTTGTCATATCTCATTTGTAAAATTATTCAAAAGACTATTTTGCTTTAAAATTTATCAAATAGACTTAAACAAACAATTAACACTAGTGGACTTTGAATATTACCAGATATTTGGATGTTCTTAAATACCCAAAATAAATTTAACCAACAAAAATATGACCGTATTGTCTGGTTACAAAGATTTATACATAGATTTGGCAGCGTTGCATTGCGTTAGTTGGGCCAGATGACTGTGAGATGGCGTGGATGTCGCGTTTCCAATTCTCCCTATTCAATTAACCCCCCCCCCCCCCCCCCCCGCGTTTACTCTATCTTTCCGCGATAGCACGCAGATATATCAACTTTATTGGTCGCATTTGCCTAAACCAGCGGTTCCCAACCTGGGGGTAATTACCCCCAAAGGGGTAAAATGGGATTTTCTGAGGGGTAAAGAAGACTAGGTTTGATCATCATCAGTCACAAAACCAAATTTATTAATGACGCCGCTAAAGCCTCTCCACACTTTGACAGGCGTTTGAACGAGGTGGTTTAAAATTTGCGCCCATTTGATTAGGGCGACCGGCCTCTTGGTGGGTTAGGCCGGCTCCACATAGGACGCGTTACAAGCGAACGAGCCATAGCTTATATACAGGGCTTTTATTTTAATTCTGACCATATTATGATCGCCAACGCCTCTGTTCAATTTTAGAACAATCACTTCAACGCATTAATACTTACTCAGGTTTATTTTATTGTAAAAATTGTGTTATTAATAAAAATGTATTACACATTTGCTTGTAATTGTTTGTATTGTTAACAATGTAAGGTCGGGGTAAAATCAGTTTTCCTAATGGGTCACAGGGGTAACGATATTGAAAAGGCTAGGATCCACTGGCCTAAACCATTCTTTCATTGCGAGCAGCTAAAGAGCCGATACTGAAAACTGAGGGCTTCCGTTTTCCAAAAATCACGATCATACACCATTTTGTCCTTTAAGAAATGAGGATTTCCCACAATTTTCTTCTGGCTGCATGCTATTTATTTTATTCAATCAGCGAAAAAGTTCAATTACAGATTTGCAATTTAAACAAACATGATTGTTCGGGTAAATCACGTTTTTGAAATCTAGTGTGACCATTAAATAGTGTCTGAAGAAGTTTGTCTCTAAAAACTACTAAAGCCAGTCTGTTATTGTTTTATCCTCTATCGGAAGTAGGAAAATTGGTCTAAAACCGCCCTTACGTTAGGCAGTCATACCAAGCCCATGTATTTCCATAAAAACACCGAATTTGCAACAAGCATTGCAAGTATCTGGCAGTTCCTACCTTCCCAAGTTCTCGTATGTACATCTCACTAACTTTCATATTCATCAAGTAATCACTTAAAGGAAAGCCAATAAGAGTTCGGCGCTGAAGCTTTACACACTATAATCATGTTGTCCGCATAGCGAGGAAAGCATTTTTTGGCTTTTTGGCCAGAGTCACACGTTCGCTGCCACTTCAATTGGGATTGCACATACGCAAGTATAAAGTTGGACGCACTAGCGCGCCGGTGGCAGCGAACATGTTAACATGTTAACTGACACTCTGGATAAGTAAAATAGGGACTCTGTGGCAGGATCACTTTAAATTCATGAGAACCAAATATATCATGTAGTTATAGGCAATTCAGGAGGGGCGTATTAATGACATGTAAGATTTTTTTTAGAATGCGTGCCTCACCTTTTTTCTATGTTTAGGCGAGGAGTGTAGGTCGAGAAGGTGTCTCCTGGGCGAGTCCGATTTCTTGCGGAGATCAGTCATATGATTTTAACTACGAAATATGAATCGGTGATGGATACTCACTGGAATTTAATCTCAGAATGCAGAATAGCATGGCCAATCGTTTTTCCGGGGCAAACAAATTTCCTACAAGACCGAACAGATATTCATATCCCCTTGCACTTTAAAGAATCATGGCGACGCATATAATTTTTGTGCAGTGCTAGTAATTTCTTCCCCTCCACCGCTGCCTCGTGCAAACGGTGGCGTTTGTGACCTCTTTGGAGGCGATCGAGAGTTGCTTCAAGTTGGTGCTGCTTCTGTTTGCTTTCACCCGACTCGCTACTACTAATTGAGCTGTGGAGGCTGATATTTCTTGAGCAGCAATTACTAATGTTTCTAGTTTAGCAGATCCCGAACATCTTCTCTGTTAAATTAGTGCCCTCCCTACTCACCTCTTCGATGTCACAACTCGCCAACATCTTTTTTCAAAGCCTTTATCTCGCTCTCCGTTCACCAACTTGTTTAAAAGTAATATGATTGCGTCCAACACTGCTTTTAAAAAAATATTCGACATATCTACCGCGAATTTTTTTGCAATCCTTTCAACATTGTTCTTTTTGCGCAATTGAAATTTGTTACAAAAATCGCTAAACTAAATCGTCCTTTTCCAGAAATGAGAAAGAAAAAAAAGACCAGGCAGAGGAAAGGGCAGCAACCGCTAGAGAAAAATTGAAGGAAAGGCGAGTCGATCCAATAGAGCCTGTAGCCTTCGGGCCAATTTTAGAAACCAAAACTGAACCGTATGGACAGTGGAAAGTAGTGAAGTAAGTTTTTCAATGAATATAAAACAGGGGTGGCCAAACTTTTGACCACTACAGGTGACCAGTTTTTTAAATTATAGGTGGCAATTTATCAACATTGTATGTGTTAACTGATCGTAAGAAAAGTAAGTTAAAGCCCAAAATAACTAAGTTTGTCCAAGAATGCAAGCAATATCTAGTTGTTTTCATTGCCACTACAAGATCTCTAAACTCTATATTTACAAAGTTAAATAGCAAGCGATAAAAGGGCGTGATGTTGGTACTACCCCGCAGCGTTGCCGTTTGCTCACATTATTGTCAGCTGTTCGATCGCGTGTTTCGTTGCGAAATTTACTTACCGTTGTTGTTATTTTATCACATTAAAAATACACCACTGTAACAATTCCACTAGTTTAAAAAGAGTTGACAAAGATAGTTTTTAAGATAGAATGATACATTTTTACACCGAGTTAAATGGGAATGCGGACGATATACTAGTTTTCTATCTGTTTACCGCGATCGAAGCGCCCCCATCGGTAAATTTCGAGGCCAATTATGGTTACTTGTACTCTTGGCAACAATTCGGGGCCTTTAAGCCCTTTAAAATATTGCCTGGTTTCTTGGACGGACTATATTTTAAGTCGAGTTACCCATCTCTAATGTGTACATATCAGACAGGTCGACGCTTTGGCCACCCCTGATATAAAACAACACAAATCATATCTTGATTTTTCAATAATTTTTTTTCCATGTAGTGTGCAGGAAATTAAAGAACAACCTGTAGAGACCGAAGAAGGACTAGAAGAAGAAGAAGCGCCTGTACAGAATACCGTAAAGGAATTTAAAGAAAAAACCGTGGAATCCCTAGGCGGTGGAGAAAAAGTGCAATTTAAGAAAAGAAAATTCAATCAGTCCGCCAGAAAAAATGGAAGAGTACGATTGGACGATGATTAAATTTATCCAACTAAAAAAAGGGGGGCTGTTATTAAAGTACAAGATAATATTCCACATTTATTAATGTTTTTAGTAATAATATAATGAAGGTGATCACTTACTAGTATAACAACAGTAAGATAATATAATATAAAATATGGTAAACAATTTTTTCACTATACGATGTTAAATACAAAATTAAATAAAAATTATAATTTATATAATACTACAATTAATTCGTATTTTCTATCTTTGGATGACTTACACTAAAAACAAAATTGATTCTATCGTTTACGTTTATCCTGGTTAACCCTCTTCCTCTCCGGCTAACTGATAATGGTACCTCCTCAAAGCGGAGAGCCTCAAACGCTCCTGTTGCAGTTCCTTTTCCAGTTCCAAAACCCTTACCTGAGAATCCATTTCCAGACGTTTCGCCTGGTGCAGGGTCATGTTTGTGACGTCGATTTCCGTCGAATTGTCTATGAGCTCGCTGCAATCTTTGACTGTGCCGACGATGGCGCCGGTGGCGTTTGTGACCTCTTTGGAGGCGATCGAGAGTTGCTTCAAGTTGGTGCTGCTTCTGTTTGCTTTCACTCGACTCGCTACTACTAATTGAGCTGTGGAGGCTGATATTTCTTGAGCAGCAACTACTAACGTTTCTAGTTTACCTTCACCAGTTACGACTTTATCGGCTGCACTCCTAAAATGTAATAAAGTAATATTATTAGAATTTTTAACGACTGTACATGTGAATAACTGTAGATAATATGCTAACGAGATTCTCGGTCAGATGATGATAAAAATTTGCAAATGTGTGAGGCGAAAGACAGAGACAGCTGTTTCATCTTTGTTAAGAATCATCAATCTGCCATATTCAACCCAACACACATCTGAAAATTTTTCGCAAGTAATATTTATGGTGTAGATATATGCCAGTAACGGTAGACGAGAACCGAAATGTATCTTGATATTATTCACCACTGGGTGGAGCCGTTACCGGCATGTATCTACACCATAAATATTACTTCCGAAAAATTTTCAGATGTGTGTTGGGTTGAATATGGCAGACTGATGATTCTTAACAAAGATGAAACAGCTGTCTCTGTCTTTCGCCTCACACATTTGCAAATTTTTATCATCATCTGACCGAGAATCTCGTTAGCACATTATCTACATTTATATTTATGCACAGACGCATCTATTCTTGTTGCACACACCATTAGCGCGCAGAAATATCTCTTCCGTCATTGACGGCCGCCTTCAAAATTTATTCTGGCAATGACTAGAGTGCGCAGAAAATGAGTAATTACTAGTAATTTTCAACGTATTCCAATCTCTGACCCTGTGTATGAGTTTGAAAATGGATTTAATTGCTTGAAATGTCAAGGCATCTTATTCTAACACTCACTGGCAGCTCATTGTTTGTCCCGAATGGGACAAAAGACACTAAGAAAATGGTGAAACATGGTGAATCTAACCTTACTAGTTCTAGATATTGCCATGGCAACAATCTTATGTATTTTACTGCATATTATTTCCTCCATTTATTTTTTTGGCTGAACTTTAGCAGACGGTTCTGTGATTGGGCTACCTGTTAAGAAGTAGTTTTGAACTAAAAGTTCAGCACGGTAAGATAATTTACATATGGTTAAGATAAGCCTCAAGTGCTTTTAGGAATCGGGGCCTCCGACTTTTTCCAGAATTTAAGTGATTTAAATTCAAACAAATATGCTGCTACAGTGATGACTAACTTATTTTTTATTTATGTAGCGAAAAAATGTTTTTCATATTCAGGTAACAAAAAATCACATGGCAAAGGTAGGCAGTGTTTCATTCTTAGGTAATTTTTAATGCAAATGGGGCAAATCACCAAACGGAGAACTTTTCAAGTGTTTTATACTATAAATATATGATGCTCAAAAAGTATAACGTTTTGATAAAAAAATTCTGTTCTCAGGCAATATTGGCAACACAGTGGTGAGGGTGAAAGAAACAATACTTTACTCCTAGTTCTGAAAAGTCCAATGGCTGTTCTGATAAGACGAGTAAAATAGGCACATCTGCTCAAATAATAAGAATAAAAGGAGATGTGAAAATTAATTTAAAATTTTTGTAACAAACCAAAGCAATTGTTTAATGATAAAATGTGATAATTTTCATAAAAAAATTTAAACCAACATTATTTTGTTTGTTTGATTAATTAAAACACTTGGTTTTGTTTCACTGATTTTATTTTTCTCTCCGACTAGTTTCGACCTTAGGTCATTCTCAAGGATGACCTTAGGTCAATATATAATTATGTTTCACCACGGGTTAAGTGAGAAATTAATTAATCATATATTTTGTTTGTACTTACAATAAATATGAGGCTCCGACAGCAACAGCTTTCGCCGCCGATATAAACCCATCCGTCCATCTGTGATTCCTCTTGTAAAACTCTTTAGTACTCGCGGTGCCTCTACCTTGCCCCACAATCTCCGCTTGCAGTAACTTTGACTTCTGCACCAGATGCCTGATGGCCTCCATGAGTTTCGTACACGAATCTAAAATTTTCTCATTCACTTGCAGCTTAATACCAGAATCGGCCTCTCTTGATTTACTCAACATATCCTGAATTCAATAAACAATTAATGATTAAATACAACCGCAGCTTTGATTACCATAATATTTTGCTATAATCAATTCCAAATAGACCGAAAAAAATAGGGTTGCATGAATTACCAAAAAGCCATGTAAAACTTTTGTAAAATGTCGCATATCCTAATCTGCTATTGCAATTGTTGGTCTAAATCAGTGATTCACAAAGTGGGCGCCACCGCCCCCTAGTGGGTGCTGCAGCGAGTCAGGGGGGCGCTGATGGCCACAGGTGCATTTGGGGCGACGGATAACTGTAAGGGGACAGTGATAATATAAAAGAAAAAAGAGAAGATTTAGTGAAACGTGGGTTTAGTGCGGTAACCAATTTATTAACAAAAAAAAAAAAAACAATTGCAAATAGTCAATCTTGGTGATCCTATTAATTGCTCTTAAAATAAAAAAAAAATTCCAGGGGGCGCTAAGTAATATTTTTTTCTGGAGGGGGCGGTAGGACAAAAAAGTTTGGGAACCACTGGTCTAAATAAAGAAGAATAGTAAATAGTAATATAGGTACTTTCCTGTTATCGAAACCCTTTTTAAAATGATCTGTCAATAATTGGTATTGCGTTGTTTTCTGTTAATAAAAATTAGGAAGTTGTTTTGTGGGCTTGTCACGAAAGATGAAATATTTTGCTTCAAACATTATTTTGCTAAGCGTTAGAATTTCTTTTTATCTGGTAATATTAATACCTGTTTTATATGACTGTTTTTGGTGAGTCGACACGTGAGATGAGTTAACTCATGACTGTTTGTAAGAAGTAAAAAGTACAAAAAAAAATTTACATTTCAACACGAAAACAAACATTTTCACTAAAATTCATGACTCATTTTAACAATGGGTCACTTGGGAGGTCCGTTGGTGTAGTGCGGTGGTTCCCAAACTTTTTTGTCCTACCGCCCCCTTTCCAGAAAAAAAATTACTTAGCGCCCCCTGGATTTTTTTTTATTTTAAAAGAAATTAATGGGATTGACTATTTGCAATTGGTTTATTTTTTTTGTTAATAAATGGGTTACCGCACTGAACCCATGTTTCACTAAATCTTCTCTTCTTTCTTTTATATTATCACTGCCCCGTTACAGTTATCCATCGCCTCCAAATGCACCTGTGGCCATCAGCGCCCCCCTAAATAGCTGCAGCACCCAGTAGGGGGCGGTGGCGCCCACTTTGGGAATCACTGGTGTAGTGGGTACAGGTGAGCGCTTGTGCCGGTTGCACCGCGGCCATGTGGGTTCGATTCTCAGCCTGGGCGAAAGACTTTTCGGTGTCGAGTATTCGTTCGGGTCCGTTTTTCATTATTCATTTAATTTCTAACTTATACAGGGTGTTTCAAATTTGAGGCTCACCATGGGGATTTCGCTTATTAGAAGAGATAGAGGGTATGTTTAAATTCGGCACTTTTGCAGAATTTTATGCTGATTAATAATCCGTTGAAAAAAATGAGTTAAAATATTTTGTTTTCGAGTTATGTTAAAAAACGGAAAAAAAAACGATTTCCTTTTTTTCTTTATATCGTCGTTATTTGAGGTGATATTTAAAAACTAAAAAGACGTTCTTATAGCACTTTTTTATTATCTAACAAATGGCGAAAGATTTTTAGTTGTAGCATGTTTCGTTTCTTTTGAAACATCATCAACTTTCTTATTTCTTATGGCCGCCATATTTATTTTTTACCACATCCGAATGCTCAATTTTTTGTGATGACAACAATATAACACAACATACATTTAATTTCATAAATGAACAAATAATCGTTTAAAACATTTTAAAACGAGTTGATGATGGTTCAAAAGAAACGAAACATGTTACGAAGAAAAATCTTAAGCCATCTATTAGATCAGCGCTGTCCAACTTCTCTTAGCCAGCGGGCCATTTTTTCTTTAGCAAATATTTCGCGGGCCGAAAAGGATAGGTAAATAATGTCCATATAAATATTTGTTGTGGCAACTAATTATATTTTCAAGAGTGGAGTCTTTCAAGCTATTTCTAAATTTTGTTTTTATATATTTCATGTCAGAGAATGTACGCTCGCAGATATATGTACTTCCGAACATAGAAATTATTTGAAGTCCAAAATTTCTCATTTTTGGATATTTTTCTTTATCCAAATGTTTGAACACTTGTATTCCAGTTGCTCCATTAGATGCAATGAATGGGTCAGTCAAAATTTGATGTACAGTTTGCTATAACTCGCGGGCCGTAAAAAAAAGCTTCGCGGGCCGGATGCGGCCCGCGGCCCGCCAGTTGGACAGCGCTGTATTAGATAATAAAAAAGTGCTATAAGAACGTCTTTTCAGTTTTTAAATATCACCTCAAATAACGAAGATAAAAAAAAAGAAAATAATTTTTTTCAGTTTTTTTAACAAAACTCGAAAACAAAATATTTGAATTAAATTTAACGGATTATTAATCAGCATGAAATTCTGCAAAAGTGCCGAATTTAAACATACCATCTATCTCTTCTAATAAGCGTGATCCCTATGGTGAGCCTCGAATTTGAAACACCCTGTATACCTAATAAACATGGATGATGGCTAATGATCATAGAACTAAGGCCAGGCGTAACACCGAGAACAAAAAAAATGGGTCACTTGGCTACTCAACTCATTTCAATGAGTCAACTCTTTTTGCTAAAATAACATAAATATCCCGCTCTATTTTGTTTTCTTTAATTTGGAATGGATTATTCATATTCTGAAATGCCACAATATACCTGCATTTTAATGGCGGCCTCTTCGATCGCTTTATCCATCATCAGCATTTCGTTGTTCAGTAGACTCTCCAAATTTTCAACAGTTTCACCCTTCACCGAACCGATCATTGTTTCGGCTAAAGTTACGACACTCGAAAGTTGATCCAGACATTGGTTGATGGCTTCTTCCGAGGGTTTACTTGCTCTCAGACATTCCAATAACAATAATACGCTTTGCCCTAATGTTTTACACGATTCAGCCATTTCTATAAAGATGAAACTTGTTAATTCCACACACGGATTGCGCCTAAGACTCTACTTACTTTCTCCGAATGATATGTCGGGACTACCGTTGGAGGTGGCCTTCCCGTGCAATATATAAAAGGCGTTTTTATGTGCTATCCTACTAGTTATATGAATCAATTTCTCCGGGTCATCTCTGGATACGTCCACAGCAGACTTTAAACTTTCCTGGCAAGCGTTTGTTAAACTGCATAAATAATCGGGACTACACGTGACGGCCGATAACGCGGGATTGTCGGTTTCGTCAATTGCGTACTTTATTATCCTCTCGTTTTCGTCCAAAGAGGCATTAATTAGATCTTCGATGCGAGCAGCAGAAGTTGATTTCACTGAAGAGATAAAAGTGAATAAGCACTTGCAGGAGTTCGTTTTTGTGAATCCGATATAAAAACAGTCTATGTAATATAAGATTAATTAGTCTCTAACTTAATGTAATATAAATTCTTAAGAACGTTATAAACGGTGAAAAAAGGAAACTAATCAAATGTAATAAAAACGAAATGTAAACTGAATATATTTTTAACCTGTAAATCTCCAATAATAAGGGCTTCCATTTTCAATTATTACAGCGAAATTGGATATTTAAAAAAACGCTTGTATAGTCTCCACTTACACAATGCGTATACAAAATGCACGTCGCGCTGCAAATCGACGGGCACAAAACACAAACTGAATCCGCCGTGATTCTCCACTCTCACGCAGGTGGCTTTGTTTATACCGTTTCTCCGCGAACAGACTAAAATTTTCTTTTTCAGAATAATTTTTAACTTGTTGGAAATCGTTTTTCAACAGAAACTGCCCATAAATTTGTCCGTACAATCAAAGCACTATCTTGAAATAATAACTGATAGTAATGTTAGCCTACTCAGTATAGAGCGCACTGTATAGTAAAATAAAAACGTACCTTTATCTAATTGCTCATCTTTCTCCGTAATAGTTAACGCCAGTTCTGCCAATTCTTTCGTGAGCTCATCATTTTTCGTTACAGACAAAGATAAATTTTCCTCAAGATTAGCCTTATAGGAGGTTATGGTTTTAATTTGTGTCTCCAGTTTCTGAGGAAAGTACAGTTTCTCATCAATTATTTGGTATCTCGCGGAAATAAAGCGAAGGTTAAAATTAACAACAGCAGACTTACTTCGAAATCTCTTTCAAAGTCGGCCCTTTCTTTCATAATACTTAGCACTTCCTCGGACTTCTTTGCCTCCAGTTGCTTGTATTCTTTCTGTATACGTTCACATTTGACTTCCGCATCTTTAAATTTATTTTCAAATTGTTGTTTATACTGTTCTAGTTCGGTTAATTGCTGACTTACACTTTTTAGAACCTTTTCCACCTTGGCTTTCTAAACAAATTAGAAGATTAAAATACAGTGCAACTTAAAAATTAGGTAAATAGTACAAATTATTCATGGCCGAAAGGTAGTTTGCGAAATAACACTTCGTTTGCAGTTGTGGGAAACAATAAATATTGTTGTAAAACGTAAATTTTAATGGGAGAAGGGGTTAGATCTCTAAACGAGATCCCCACGTGGAAGTATGAGCATATGGCCCGGGAGGAATATTTTTGTTTTCGGAGGTTAGTAGCGGTCCATCTCAGAGTTTTCTATTTTTAACTAAATCCGGCTAAAGTGGTCTATATAGACCCCCAGGGGTTTATTTAACAAAAGTAGGGGTCGATCTAAGCCAGGGGGTCTAATGGGGGTCGATCCGAATCGGAGGGTCTAATGGGGGTCGAAGGAACAACAAGCGTAAAAAAATAGAAAAAAATAATTGAGATATAAACCTCAATTTTCATATTTTCCATTAGTGAACATGAAACCTTTTTTAGAGGAAAGGTTTTATTTAGGGGAAATGTAAGAATATATATTTGGATCCCGCGTTTGGAAAAAATTAATAAACTATTTAAGGTCATCGTTATTTATGTCTTTATGTATATTTTTTTAACGAATATCATTATTACAGGAAATACAAGCCATAAATATCAATCATTCTTTTTACAGTCCCAAAGTAGTCAATACACACATTTTTTTTGCACCAGTGAGTAGCCTTTGAAATTTAGTACATTTATGAAATTATCTATCAAGATTTGTTCAGAAGTTATAGCCAAAAGACAAAAATATGGCTGATTTTCGAGGGGCGAGTTCACAAAAAATAGGTATCGAATATTTTGACCCCCTCTACAAATCCACCAAATTTCATTAAAATCAGAGAACACTCAGATTAGTTGCCTTGTAAGTACAGAAATAAATTAAATGTGGAGTTTCGAGGGGAATTAAAACTAAAATTGACCAATTTTGAACCCAATATAGCGAACCTTGCAAAGAAATACCAAGTGCACCCATCTCATTGATTGAGGAGCAATAAATCTGTAGTTACTTAACTTATTATTTTTACGTATTTATAATTACTTATTTAATAAATATTTATTTAAATTTCAACATATTTTTCATAAAACTATTGTTACACAATGTACTGTTACTTTAATAAATATTTAAAATCATAAAATAAATGTACAAACATAGTACCTAATCTAATAGATAATTTTATTTTAATTAACTGAAAATTACTTTTATGGGGGTCGATGGAGATTTCGAAAAATTATATAGGGGTCGATGATCAAAAAAGTTTGGCAACGCCTGTTCTAGATTATGTTTCTTATGCAGAGATCTACACGTTTGCATTACTTCTACGGTTTTCATTATGAAAACACTGCACAGAAGGCATTCAATGTTGCGTATCTTAGTGAATATTATAATCAATGCTTTAACTTAGGGTATTTGATTCCAGGAAATGAATTGGCCTCACAAAGAAAGAAGAACTACACACAGTATGGTATTATTAGAAAAGACCTAATCAGGTCGCAGTGCTGTAAAGCTTTCCGCAGCCAATCGACCCTGTCTAATCCAATCTATCTTTAACTTTATCTTATTCATAAAACACCTTTAATACCACATATGCCCGCCATTTCAAATAGGCATGGTATTAAAATGAATGCAAGAAAACTGGCTTGAAGCATTAAGTCTTTCTTTCTGTTAAGTTTTTTTATTGAACTATTGGAAAACTATAAGAAACCGCTTAATCGCAGAAACTAGAAATACCAGAAACAAAACATTTGGGATATTTTTTTAATATAATCAATTGCAATTAAGCAAAATTATTATTGTTTGTTTGCAACTTTGTCCAATTGACAAAAGCGCAAAGAGGAGCCAATTAAAGTTCTGTACACGGGCGTCGGACACTTAACATTTAAATTTTTTACATTTTATGAAATGGCCGATGTCCATGTTCGGTCATTTATCTTTTATCCACAATCTCCGCAACTAGTCCTTAGCAGTCAATATCAGAAGGGCGAAGAGGCCGGTACTCTACTACTCTGTCGATACGTATTTTATTATTTTGCTTTTGGACTTGCTATTAAATTCGCAAATAAAAATATGAATTTGCAATGAAAGAAAATGTGGCTACGAATATCGAAAATTTAAGGAAGAAAAGAAAATGAAGAAAATAAAAACATTTATGACAAACATTTCCTTGGTGACAGGCTATTTTTAAAAAGGCGAATCTAGTACGAGTACCAGTTTGGATCAGAAGGAGGAAGCGGATAAACAGAACATAGGAAACCAAGATTCAAGAATCCCATAAGTGGGCAGAAAATGTTGATTTAACAAACATTGTGAAACAACATACAATCGATTTTGATTACTACTAATTCATGTTAACACATCACCAATTAACATTAACAAACAACTTTTTCTGCAGCCGTCCCGAAAATAAAACTTTCGGTTTGATTTATTAAATCGAAAGTGGCACTTTACATAAATCGTACCGAAAGTAGTTATTTTCGGAACGATTTTGTTTCACTTTCGGAACGATTTCTTTATTTTCGGGACACTTTTTGTTACTTTCGGGACCATTTTGCGTATATATATATAGGCGGCTTTGAGAAAAACATCAACTTCGTATTTAATTATGACAGCGCTTGTCATATAACATTCGTGTGTGTTTTTGCTTTTTTAACATAAGAAACGGCTGCAGAAAAAATATTGTACGTAACTCGTTCCAAAAGTGATTTTACGGGACTCGCAGGATTCCAGGACTCGCCTACGGTTTGTCCTGGAAACTTCCTACTCATCCCCTAAAATATCAAAATTTGTTGCGTAAATTATTATTACTGCATCAAGTTGCTTATAAAACTCAAAATAGATCTCCAAATTCCGAAACATTTTTATAGAATCCTGCTGCATGGCAAAAGCAAAAATGAAATTGGTTATTATACTCAAATTCAACCGGAATTTTGTGGGTTACTCATGAGCGAATCGACTCAAAGAGGCAACTCCTCGAAGTGAGTCACGGAGTCATGTGATTTCTGTGAAAATTTGCAGCTTAATTTGAATTTTTGAAAAGATTCTGATCAAACTTTTTGCCCTTTTTTGAAACAATTATTTTACGTGAAAATTCCGCCCTTCACAAAGAAAATACACGAATATATGTAAATCAATTAAACGATAAACAAGAATATTTTCAACATGATTCGGGTGTAATATCACCGGTCATTGAATCGATACAAATTTCGAGAATGATTTGAGACGGAAATGATTTTACATTACATTTCACCGTAAGTTATTCAGAATTATCACAAACCCTCACGATTCAACTGATGTTAACCCTTTTGGCCCTGGTGGTGGCAATTGCCACCGCAACATTTACATGTCTCTACTTACTATGACAATCCATATTTTTGCTGTTTATCACTAGATGTCACTTCAACAAAGCCTCATTAATTAATTCCTATACTAATTAATCAAATCAGTTCAAATTTGGTATTTATGGTCTTAAGAAGATCCCCATCAATAATAATTAACAAACAAATTTTTTTTCAAATTTAAAAATCCAGGCCTGCAAGGGTTGGATGGTTAATAAAATTGTAAATATGAAGATTCTTGTCTTAGTGAAGGTAAACAAATTATTAGCCACTTGCAAACTTTTATTTACCTTTTTATCCGCTTGCAACCTGCTTACTCGGCCATTGTAAATGCATTTCTATACACGAGTTAAATTATCCATAACAGTATGGAAAGAAATAGAAACCACTGGAGAAATATACAGGGTCCATTATAAAAGTAATGCACATTTTCTGGGAAAAATATATTTATTGTTCGTACCGGTACAAATGCTTAAAATTCTTCAAAATACTCTCCCTGAGCATCAATACTCTTGCGGAGACATATATGCCATGCCTGGAAGGCATAGATGCAGTGACGGTTCGCGGGTTTTTTTCTGGTACAGCCGAGGAACAAGAGGTGATAATACAGATAGGTGCTTGTTCCTGGGCCGTACCAGAAAAGATGGTCTAATGCTGATGAAGTGTCCAATTTTGAAGAGCCAGATGACTCCACAGCCGATCCGAATTTTTCGCCAAATCAACAAAATCAAGAACAATCTGATGCCTGATGCCGAAGATGATGAACCGCTAATCGAGTTTGTACAGCGCAAGAATGATTTCACCAATGACTGGACAAAAATTCCATTTTCAGAAAGGTATCATACGTCCTCATTTACTGAAGATTTTGGACCAAAGCTTACTATTGAATTTATAAGAGGTTTTACAAAATTTACGCGACTGTACTTAATCTTCTCTGCTCAAAAACTTGAGTGGAAGTGTCTTGGATGACTTTCTTGATGTTCCTCTAAGGGGCTGGAGGTAGAGTCTAAGACTGAGCGGTGGTAATGTAAATCGGTCTGATTGGTTATTGATAACCCCAAAATTACCATCACCTTGCCTTGTTGCCAATTTTCTTCAAACGCATCTTGAGCTTCGTGGGTCTGTCACGTAGATGTTGGAATTACCCGCTAAGCAGTTTATGGCCCCTGGTCCAATTTGTGCACATAACGATACGATATACAATGCGCACGCCATAAAAACTACATAAATGCGCATTTGCACCACACTCGGTTAAAATCAATGATTACCTAAATCAATGATTAAGTTCATCATGCCGCTTCGTTTGCACCGCCCATCGGTTAGTATCCCATGATTAAATGGTTGTGAGCAAAAATAAGGTTGGCAATTTGTGGGGTTATTTTATTTTCTGGGGTGGGTGCCTTTGCGCATGCTTCAGATGCCAAATGAACAGCTGTTTACAGTTTCCTATTATTTAGAAAATCTATTTTATGTTCAAATGTTCAATTACTTGCAACAAATTAAATGTGAATTGTTTGCTTAATCCATACCTTCTCTTAAAACACGCTTCATCTAATAAATCAAAATTTCTTATTCGCATATTCACTTGGATTGGCGTACCAACATTTACATCTAGCGCTTGAATAAATAAAATCAATTGTATTTGATCTCCGAAATGATTTTATATCACCTAACGTCATCCTCAATGTAATAAACCTTCATGTTCCTTTATTTTTAACACGAACGCACGGGTATTTCCTTAAGGAGGCTTTCTAACCGCCCAAACTCGGCCGGTAAAAATTAGGACTTTAACCCGAGTTTAATCAATGTTTAAATGGCGGTGTAAAGGGATTAACTTATAATCACTGATAATAGAGTCAACCGGGTGCGGTGCAAACGGGCATAAGGGTGGTTACTCGGAGATACAAGAAATAAATAGTGCATACAATAAAGAGATATTAAGGGCCGTTACTCAGAACGGACCCAGGCAATAATATGCAAATGCGGAGGGTCAGGGTTGTGACGAACCAGGTAAAGTCGCAACACTTACTACTGATACGGATTCACTGCTGGGTATCTTCAATATTTTTTTTTGGTCAAGGTTTAATCGATCTGATAATTACACAGTCGAATCTGTATGGTGAGGAAGAAGGCAGTAAGCTAGATTTGCAAAAAGATGGACTGAGGGCTTTTTAAGGAATGTTAATCCAAATAGGTCTTGCATTCTGCTCTACTGGTCGACAGATGTAAACTGTCATAAAGCCAGAATTGCTGAATTCATGCCAATGAAGTTTTTTGAAGATATTGCGCTTCTTGCATCTAAATGATTCAAAAATACCAAAGAAGTGAGAAGACAACATTTCTATAAATAGTATAATATCTCACCTATAATGAAATAAAACGAATGAAATTTTTTTTGTAGCTTTCAGTTCATCAAGAAATTTATCTGTGGATGCATTCAAAGGCAGAACTAGCCTGAAGCAACCTCTGAAACCAGTACAGAGAGGTTTTGAAGTCTGGATTATTGCTTGTGCTAAGATAGGATACCTTCTGCAATTCTCAGTATATGAAGGAAAAAGGAAAGTGATGAAAACGGACCTCTTAGTGAGCGCGTTGTTCTCCTCGAACTTACAAAGTCATTCGAAGATCTTCTTCGATAAATTTTTCACAAGTTTTACATAGCTGAACAAGCTTCTGGAAAGGTCTTTATATGGCTATGAAACTATTCGTACGAATAAGAAGAATTTTCCGAAAAATGATCTTGCTAATGATAAGAATATGACTTCTGGACAATATGATTCTGTGAGTTGTGATATTTTAGTTCCAATGTGGAGAGATAGGGGAAAGACATGCGTAGTTCTTGTAATTGCAATGCACAGCATAACCAAAAGCATTCCGGTAGGATATTCCTTATCAGAAGCTGATTATACACTGGTGGAAAAAAAATGAAACACTTGAAATTCGTGAAATTTCGACCATCCTTTTTCTATTTTCTTAATTAAACTATTACTACATTCTACAAGCATAAAAACACTTCGCTTATGAGATCATAAGCATAAACAACTTTTTCAAATGTCAATCATAAGTAGAGTCCGGATTTATATTTATTTACATGTTTTATTTGCTCTTTCATATTGAACTGGCGAATTGTATCTATACGTTTCTCTCGGAAATAAACCAAATTACCAAATTTTATTTCGCATATAACTTAATATTTCGAGGTTTTACTACATATAACTTATTTGAGCATATATCCGCATATAACTACATATATAGTCAATATTTCCATTAATTGTAATTGATTTCGTTCTAATTTATTGAAAAATTTGTGAGCGTAGACATATTTTTTTATAAAATCGTATAAGATAAATTTACGAGATTCCCCTAACTATTGAGTGTAACCATGTCTTATGTAGATATGTATACAAATGTGTACAAATACATTACAGTGCGAAAATCATGCCGAAAGTGGGACTATCCAGGTGTGAATTGGTTCGGAAATGGATTAAGGTGTCGAAATATTTAACCACCGATGGGAAAGTTGTTTTCTGCAACGCCTGTTCAAAGCAGGTAGGTTTTTACCAAATATTAACTGTATGTTTTAAATAAATTTAAAAAAAGAGTTTCAAATTGCAATAATTGTGAGTATTATGCCATTTTGCTGTAGAATCTACAAAAAAGGTTCAGTTGTAAATTGTATCCAGATAGAAAATAACTAATGAACATTAATGAGTGTAGTAATTATGATCTTGATCTAAAACTGTACTGATTGAAGAAAAAAAACATGTCAATATAATTTTTTTTTCTGTTTGGACGGTAAATACTATCATTTTGTTTTCATGCAAAAACTAGCAAATACAATAAATGCAATCATTATTATAGGGTCATTCCATGCTATTTCAACAAAAGGTTGTACTGCACCATTTTTATTGTTTTTTTTAAATTTCATTTATACATGTTTATCGAGTTCAAAACCAATTTTAGAAATAAAACAATCTTGCCGTGTGGCAGATATGTTCCCAGATGGAGCTTGAAGCAAAATGGTATAACCTTCTTTCCAATTGAGTAAATTTAAAGATTTAAAAATATCTTTACTCATCTTAAAGTGCTGATTATTTTGGTTTAACTTTGTTTCATAATTTGATATATTTTTTCAAAATTAATGGCAGTCAAAGTTTACCATTGATTTTTTTTTTCATTTTTCGACCCTATTTTTTACTGGGAAGGGGACAATACACTCAAACCAAATTTAGTTTGCAAGTACTAAAGTAACAATAGATTTTATCTGAGGCAAAAAACTGAAGAGTTTTAAACTCTTCAATTTTTTTTTTTCACTGGAGAAAATAGGCGGTTTCAACAAAACTAGTATTTTTATAAAGCTGTATCTCCATTGGGGTAAGTAGTACAATGCTTCTATTTGGCAACAACACAATCACAAAATTTGGTCACTTTGTTTTGTGTAGTAACAAAAATATTTGAGTTCAAATATTTAAATAAAATGAGTGTATTCCATTTGCTTTGATGGTCATTTTTAATCACTTTTTATGTATACGATAAAAATAGAGATTCAGATCTTTCGAACGGCATACAAAGATATGTCACCTTTCCATTTCAAATTTTTGAGTTGGGGGCGGCCCCTAGAGGTCATACACCGAAAAAGTTTCACTGAAACAATTTGCCCCCAAAAATAATGGGATACCGATTTTTCCATCTACCCAACCGTTTTCAAAAAAATGACCCAGGGTCAGACATTGTAGACGCCCTATATAATATAAGAACGAGGACTGCAATGTATATTTTTTTCATCCAATGGGACCATCAACAAAATTTCAAATAATAATAATAACTTTCAAAGTATTATTTATAAACCTAGCAAACTAGGTATTTCTAGAAAGGCAAGAAAACGGACTTCAAATTTCTATGAAGATGTACTGGATGTTCCATTAAAAAAAAGTTTCTTTACATTTAGCGAAGGTCTTCTTATTTCACAGAAATCGCATTTAATTATTTAAACAAACCTAATCATCTAAAAATGACCCATTTCTATTGTTAAAAACCGCTTCGATAATTTAAAAATAATAACATTTTTTTGCCTTAAAAACCAAAAATAACTCAGAAATGGTTGAATTTAGCACAATAAAAAAACATTGTCAGTATAATTACTATTAAAAACACAAAATATATACTGAATACTTGTTGTGCTACTTTCTTGATGGAACCATATTTTCAGTTTAACTTTGAAAATGATCCTAACCGATCGAAACACGTGTCAGGCAACTGAAAATAAAATTATGGAACAAAACAAGCGTTTTACTTTACCCAACTTACAAAATATACTTAGTGTTCTATTAAAAAAACATAATTTTGTGTAAGCTCTCCGTTGTGTGGTCCCCTGTATACATAAAAATATTTTCAGAGTCGATAATTATTTACAACTTTTGCATACCCCACTGGAGATACAGCTTTATAAAAATACGAGTTTTGTTGAAACCGCCCATTTTCTCCAGTGAAAAGAAATTAGAGGGGTTTAAAATACTCCAGTTATTTTGCCTCCGGAAAAATCTATTGTTACTTTAGTACTTTCAAACTAAATTTGGTCAGTGTGTATTGTCCCCTTCTCAGTGAAAAACAGGGTCGAAAAATGAAAAATGGTAAACTGCCATTCAATTTGAAAAAATTAATTAAACGATGAAACTAAGTTAAATCAAAACAAGCAGCACTTTTAAAATGTTTAAATTTGGTTATTTTGAAAGAAAGTTATATCTACCATTTTGCGCAAATGCTTGTAATCACAAAAATGTACATGTTTCAAGCTCCATCTGGGGACATATCTGCCACATGGCAAGGTTTCTTTCTTTTCTAGAATTGGCTTAGAACTCTATAAACATGTATAAATACCTGTGCGAAATATAGAAAAAATTAAAATGGTGCGGCACAACCTGTTGTTGAAATAGCATGACCCTATACTTTTGCCAAGATATGCTTTCTCTATTGTTGCCTTCTTTTAAGGTATCATCGAATCAAAAATATCAGATTGACCAACACATATCAACACAGCTGCACAAGGACTCCGAAAAGAGACAGAGTGGCACCCTTTACCAAACATTTATACAAACAATAGCTGGTGGCAGCAATCAAAATAACGAAGCGAACAATGAGTTTTTTTTTGATCTATGTAATACCATGGCTCAATCAAATATACCATGGAACAAATTAGATCAGCCGTCCTTTCGTGCTTTTTTAGAAAAATACTGCAATCGTCACATTCCTAACGAATCAACTCTGCGTAAAAACTATTTAAATAAATGCTACCACCAACGTTTAAATCTGATTAAAGATAATCTTTTCAATAAAAATATATATTTTATTGTTGATGAAACGACAGATGCACGTGGCCGTTTTGTTGCAAACATCTTAGTGGGAGAATTATCCGAGATGGTTCCTCCAGTATCGTACTTAATAAATATTGTAGCTTTGGAGAAAACAAACCATGCTACAGTTGCTCGCTTTGTTAATGATAGTTTGACACTTCTATATTCTCCAAGTCCCGTAAAATCAGAAAACGTAAAGTTAATGCTATCCGATGCTGCATCCTATATGATTAAAGCAGGGCAGGCTTTACAGGTATTTTATCCAAATTTAATACATTTTACCTGTATGGCTCACGCTTTAAACAGGTTGGTTGAATTTGTACGTGTAAAATATCCTCTAGTAAATAAATTAATCAATAATGGCAAGAAGGTATTTTTAAAAGCACCGTCCCGAGTGCAACGTTATCGAGATATAGCTCCTGATTTGCCACTACCACCTGAACCTGTTATTACCAGGTGGGGCACATGGCTGGAAGCTGCTTTATTTTACACCAATAATTTTGAAAAATTAAAGAACATTTTTCTTAATTTTAATGATGAAGAATCGGTAGCAGTTAAAAAATGTAAAGATTGTGTTTCAAATAGAAATATTTTGCAACAATTAACTTTTATTAAAGCTCATTTTTGCAACTTAATAACAGCAATCAAAAACTTAGAAACAGTTCAAATGCCCTTAACTGAGGCTTTTAAAGTGATTGAAGAAGTATACGAAAATTTAAAATTAGTTCCCGGTGA
This sequence comes from Ocypus olens, assembly GCA_910593695.2. NCBI lineage: Eukaryota > Metazoa > Arthropoda > Insecta > Coleoptera > Staphylinidae > Ocypus > Ocypus olens. The sequence continues at coordinate 11,799,355 of OU343053.1, read as the reverse complement.
TATAGGAGAGCAACTTGTAACAAAATTTAATGGCGTATTACATAGAAATCCGGGATACGAAAAAATTAAAATGGTTTGTGAAATTCTAAAAGGCGAGACCGAGGAGGACATAACAAATTTGAACATAAGCTGCATGGATATAGCCGCTATGAAGTACGCCCCAATTACATCATGCGATGTCGAGCGCTCTTTTTCGATGTATAAAGACATACTTACCAGCAAACGGCATAACTTTACCATCGAAAATTTAAATCAAATGTTAGTTCTGTATTGTAATTCTAATAAATAAATTATAATCTGTTTCCTCATTTTTTTTTTATTTTGCAACATTTATTTTAATTAAACCACATGTAAAATTCATATTTAAATCATTTTGTCGCATATATTGGCTAATTTTAAGTGCATATAAAAAAATATATTGGCTAATTTTAAGCGCATATAAAAAAATTATATTGGCTAATTTTAAGCGCATATAAAAAAATTATAACGCCTTTTTTAGCGCATATAAATCCGGACTCTAATCATAAGGTAGTGTCAAATGAAAATCGGAATTCAATGTTTGAAAATTTTATTTCCATTATGCTGGCGGAAATCGGAATGGGTTTTTTGCAATTATTTTTCGAATACATATTTATACTGTTTTAACCCTTTCAGGACAGGTCACATCAATAAGTGTTTTAGCGTAACTTCTGTGACAGCCGGGTAGCATCAATAAGCTTCTGATGAATTTACTTGTTTTTACTCAAGTACTTTTTTTTAATCATGGACGCCCGTATCTCTAGGAATATTATATATGCATCGGCGTTTTATTCTTATTTCTATCTTGTTTGAAATCGGTCGTTATTACATATACGAGTATATTGCAAATTTATTTTTATAAAATCAACAAGTCGCGATTTTCCCGCGTCGAAGCGTCCGCGCTATCTAAATTTTTTTATCCGTTTCAAAAATTAGTTATTGATGAGTCGTTATTATTAATCAAGGCAGAAACATGTATTTTTAGTTTCAGAGCAAAATCCGACACTAGAAATCTATATTTGAAAAATGACATTTTTTACGTCCGTCGGGTGTGATGCCAAATATACCCGTACCGAAAGGGTTAACCTCTTCACGCCCAGGTCGCCACATGTGGCGACAAGCAAAAATAGCAAAAATAAAAGGAAATACAAATATTTTGCCCCTTTAGCGCCATCTATGGAATATTTTTTCATATTTCAAGTTTCATTTCAAGTTTGTGAAAATAATATTTTATAGAAAAACGTGACAAAAAAGTAATTTTTCAATAAACCTGGAATTAGCTATAACCCAATCAGAGCATCATGGGCGCGAGGTGGTTAAATGAATCGATCAACTTTTGAACATGGCAAAAGAGTTGTCCACCTTTTACTTTGAGTTTGTAATAAACTTGGGATCAGTTTTTGTTATCTTAATATGTCTTTTGTTTAGTGTCGATATTGTTTCCTTCACAATGCCACGAATAAGTCAACGTGAATTTGATAAGTATACAATTAAATAAATGACCTACCTCTCTTAAAAGTTGTATGTGTTCCTCCCTCAACTTTAGATACGAAGTCTTAAACTTTTCTTCTTTGGCTTTTTCTGCAAAACAGAACTCAACCAGTAAGTAAACACAGCACAAATTTACAATTACACACGCTCATCGTCCTGAATAGGTTGTGACATGACCAACTTTTCATTTTCCAGCTTTTCGTGCAACAGCTCGGTCTCCGTCACGGCGAGCTTCGTCTCCATCATGTTAATTTGCTCCTGAAGGTGTTTCTTTTGCTGTACATTTTTATCACATAATGTATTTATCTCACCTCTATAACCGAAACGAATATTTTACACATAAATAAACCTTAGTCATATAACGATTACCTTAACCGATCGCAGTCTTCGTGCAAACTTTTAATAATATTATCCCTCTCGGCCAGGATGTCGAAATCAATAACGGGCAAACGCTGGCGAATCTCTTCAGCGGCCGGCTGTGGAGGGGGCTCGGAGGTATCAATTAAATTTACCTCGGTCAGCTCTTCCTCGTCTTGCGGCACGAACACCTCTTGCGTTACGTACGTGTTAAAATTCGCTTGAAAGTTAGGCGGGAACTGTAAATACAACAGGTAACAGTTGTAATCCGGCGAACGGTTATTTACTTACTTCCGGTAATGGTGCGACCGTTATCAAATTTTTAAAATAATGCATCGTGTTCGTGTTTTGGTAAAACTGTCTGAGCTGTTTGAACTGCTTTAAAAAGCGCTCCCTGTGTCCTTCCAAAACATCGTAGGGCACGCTCGAGTGTAATATGAATAAAATTTTGACATTGTGATCGTAAAGCCTCGACGCATCTTGTATGCACGGTATGATCGGCGCTAAACGGCATTGCCCCGGCATCGTCATAGAACTTGCTTTTGATAGAAAAACTAGAAAAAGTAAATAATATGACAGGATGCGCACAACTACATAGATATAGAGTGTTTCTTAGGTGCGTTCCGTAAAATCAAGATGTGATTCCTATTATGAAAGAAAAAGAAAATACAAAAATGCTTTAATAATAGATAAATGATTTAATAATTTCAATTATTAAGAAAAAATGTTTCAAGAGTTGGGTCAGGCCTACTATCGGATGTTCATTAAAAAAAAACCTCAAGTGTGCCATGATTTTTTACGTTAAAAAATTTTAAGTTGCCACACATGGTAGGAATTTACATAAAAATACCTTATCACGATCTGTTGTATTATTTCATGAAACGGGTAGTATTCTCCGTAAACCAGGAAGTGGTAGACCAGACAAACGTACTCAGGATGCTATTAACACAGCCCAAGGAATTTTAAAAGGTGAACGTACGTCTTCTCTGAGTCATTTATCACAGCAAATTAATTTATTGGTAGGAACACGCCGCAAGTAACATAACCTCAATATGTGTTACCAACTTAAATGTGTAAAAATAAAAAATCATGGCACACTTGAGGTTTTTTTTTAATGAACATACTTTATATCTGCTTGAAATAAACACACCATAATCAACAGTTTAGCTCTGATATTATAAATAATGTATTTGACGAAGTTAGAGAACAGAATCGCTGAGATAGTTATATCACTATAAGTAATATGCCAGAAAATCCCAACAAAATGATGCAAGTTAATGATGCACTGAATATCATGAACATAATGCATATATCTCCATTAGAATTGTATTAGTGTATTAGTGTTCGTATATACCGGGTTTTTCGTTTTTTCGGAGCACAAAGGACTTAAAACTTAAGCCACACTGTCATTATATATTTTGACAGCCGATATAGGCTTGTTCGTGAAAAAGTTTTTTGATTCTGTGCAACAGTTTTTTTTTGTGCCCTATCAAATATGAAAAAAATATTTCGATGCGTACGAACAAGATGTATTGACAGAACGCCAGTGCCAAAACTGGTTTCGTTCTGGCAATTTTGATATTGAAGATGCACCACTTTCTGGAAGGCCAGTTGAAGCTGATGAAGACAAAACAAAGGCCTTGATTGATGCAAACTGCCGAATAACAACTGGTGAGATCACCGAGAGATTAAATTTATCAAATTCGATCATTCATAATCACGTGAACCGCAGTGGTTTAATTTTAAAACTCAACTTATTGGTTCCACATGTTCTTACAGATAGAAATTTGCTCTGTCGTATTGATGGCTGTGAGTTGCTTCTCAAACATCAAGAAAATGATCCATTTTCTAAAGCAAATCATCACTGGGGACAAAAAATGGGTAGTGTACAATAATGTTAAATGCAAGAGACCATGGAGTAAAGGAGGTGAACCGGCTCAAAGCACTTCAAAAGCCGATATTCATCAAAAAAAGGTAATGCCATTTGTTTGGTGGGCTTTCAAGGGAAAAAAAACTTGAAAGCCGGTATTCTTCAAAAAAAGTGATGCTGTCCGTTTGGTGGGATTTCAAGGGAAAATGGTGTTCCAGCTCGAAAGTACTTCGAAAACCGGTATTCATCAAAAAACGGTAATGCTGTTTGTTTGACGGGATTTCAAGCGAAAAAAGGTGAAAGCCAATATACATAAAAAAAATGTGATGCTATCTGTTTGGTGGGATTTCAAGGGAAAAAAGGTGACCCGGCTCAAAGTACTGCGAAAACCGGTATTCATTAAAAAAAGGTAATGCTGTTTGTTTGGTGGGATTGCAAGGGAACGAAGGTGATCCCACTCAAAGTACTTCAAAAGCCGGTATTCATAAAAAAAAATGATGTCTGATGGGATTTCAAGGGAATAATTTATTTTTTAGCTTCTACCAGACAATACTACGATCAATTCTGAAGTGTACCGTCATCAACTGGACAAATTGAATCATTCACTCAAACAGAAAATTGATCAGAAAAATAGGTATAAGGATAACCTCATACAACTTTGGTAACTCACCAATTTCTACAAATTTTTTTTAATGGCAAAACCTTTATTTCAATTTGGGGAGTAAAAAAAAGCTTGTTTAGTTTTTTACCAGCAAAGATCAGAAGTTTTATGAGCATGGAATCATGCTACTGCCAGAAAGATGGCAAAAGGTATTGGACCAAAATGGATAATTATTATTATTTATTATCTATTTAGAGTAGAGATAGGCAAAAGGACTCTTTACTGTGATCTACTTCACTAGATCTAACTCAGTTAAAATAGTCGACTAATTGAGACAGGTCTTTTCTGTTACATGAGTCAGTACGAGCGAGTGATACATCATCTTCACCAGCTCAATTAGTTAGACAAAAATAAAACTTTTTTGAAAATGTCTTGTACATGAAAGGAAAAAGCAAAACAGAAGTGGGGACTGAATCATGGCTCTAAAAGACCTTTTTTTTATTTTAAATTGAGTCACTTGACTCACCAACTCACTTCACTGAGTCGACTCACTCAGGAGTTACCCATCTCTAATGTAGAATATGTTACAACATTATAGTGCACTCCAGACTTCTATTGCATCTTACGAATTACTATATAACATCTTGTAGTCTCAACTTTTTTTTGATAGTGAATCTATCTTAAGTGATATGCGGTGATTTTAATGTTACTACATATCCTGCAACTATACTGGTTTGAATGAAAAATGCAATACCAAGAAAAACAGCCAGAATTTATTTAATTTTTCTACAATTGATGGCTTTCGGTGTAAAAAGTATGTCATTAAAATTTCAATAAAAAACTCCTTCGTCAAACCTCTTTTTAGGATGATTTTATATACGAAAAATAGCAACATCAAATGGTGTTTTTATAAACATGGAACAATTTGGATTAGTTTTCTCTTGATAATAGTGCAAAGAACATCATTTAAAATGCCCAGAGTTTGTAACCGTCGAAATATTGTACAACTAAGTGATTTCGAGCGAGGTCGTATTATTGGCATGAGAGAGGGTGGTCTTTCGTTTAGAGAAATTGCCAATTTAATGGAACGCGACGCAACCACAGTAATGAGGTGCTGCCGAAGATGGTCTGAGGAAGGTTTTTATGGACGTCGGAGAGGATCTGGACCACAGCGAAGAACGACAGACCGCAGGTTGAGACTTTTGGCGAAAAGAGAAAGATTATCCACTACGCGGGCCATTGGAAACACTTGGAGGGATACATTAAATGTTAGAATCTCAATAGCATCGATATATCATCGAATACGGAGTTTTGGAATGCGTAGTTATCGTCCTTTTTGTTGCCTTCCCCTGACTCCACGTCATAGAGCTTCTAGGTCGAAATGGTGTAGAGAACGGGTGAATTAGAGACAAGAATGGCAACAAATTGTGTTCACTGACGAATGCAGATTTTGTTTGTGGGCCAACAATGGACGTAGACGTGTCAGACGTTTCCGCGGGGAACGCAGAAATATGGACTTCGCACTTCCTCGGCATACTGCTCTCACGCAGGGGGTGATGATTTGGGGTGCCATCACGTATGGTGGTAGGTCCCCTCTAGTTTTTATTCCTGGCACCCTAAATGCTTGGCGCTATGTACAGACTATTCTAGATCCCGTTGCATTGCCGTACTTACAAGGGTTGTAAAACCCTATCTTTCAGCAAGATAATGCTCGCCCACATACAGCAAGGGTAACAATAGAGTGTTTAAAAGAAGCTAACGTTGTAGTGCTTCCATGGCCTTCTCGTTCACCAGACCTTTCGCCCATCGAACATGTTTGGGATATGATAGGCGTCAGACTAGGAAATTTAGCCCGTGCCCCAGACACTTTGGATGAACTTCGTTTGCGGATTCAGGAAGCTTGGGATGAGCTACCCCAAGAAGATATTGATCACCTCATTCAAAGCATGCCGAACCGCGTGAATGAGTGCATTAGAAACAACGGAGGACCGACTCATTATTAAAAAAAATGCTTGTGTAAGTTTTTCAACTGAAATTTTGATCGTTTACTTGAGACATTCAAACACAACTTCTGTGAAATTTTCATTAAAATCTGACCATAACTTCTTGGTGTTGCATTTTTCATTCAAACCAGTATATATCACCTTTTGTTTACTTTCACTCAGCATCTCACAGCATCACAGTAAAACTATATTTAATGGTATGTAAAATTTAGTAACTAGTTCCTCTAATCTAAGTTGTGATGCACCATGATAATTACAATTGGCAAATTCTCATATGTTGTACCGCTCGAAAACGAGCATGCACGAAATTTGCGATTCCAGTGGCTAGCAACCAGTTTCGTTTTATCCACTCACCCATACACACTCGGGTGTGCCCGCTGAAACTACTAAGTGGCCCAAAAGGGTCAGTCCAAGGGAGGGAGACCTTGGTTTAACCTAAGCATAAGCACCAATTGTCAAAATCTTGTGTTTGGGTAAAATGAAACTTGTTGAGTGCCTCTGGAATCGCGAGATTCGCGCGTGCGTGTTTGCAAGTGATACAACATATGGGATCTAGCCTTACAATTACGCTGGAGCTCAAAATCATAAACAAATGTTTGGAAGAGTACATTTTAAATATGATCATGATTCTAACATGATTTTATGGAACGTACTTAGAAAACACTCAAAAACACTCGTTGATTACGACTTTAAAAAAATACAAAGCATTTCTGTATATCTACAAATCATTTGTTTACGAAATGTTTCCTATTTTTGTTCTAATTCGTACATTACACGATTAGAAAATAATTGTAAATATTCATTATTATTTTCCAGCTACCCACATCTGTGCACAGTACTGTACTGATGAGGCCAACGTTGGAAAAAATCGGTCTGCAGTTATCGTTGATGAAGAAACAATTAATTTTTATCATTATTATCGTACAAATTGTCGCTTGTTGACTTCATTCAATCAGGGAACATTTTAGACACCAGATGTCGCCTTAGTGGTGTTTCTATCCCATTAAATAATTGTCTGTTGTAAATAAATGCTTGTGTAAAATTTAAAGCTATGAAAACTTTCTGTAAAATCTACACTTTATATTTATTTTGTTTCATCTAAGACCATTAACCCTTTGACCTACAACCACGAGTACTCCTCGTGTTTAAATGTTCGGGCCAAACACAGCGACCACGAGCATATCTCGTGGCGCGCCGCTTGGGCCAATCACATCGAGCACAAGCTCAACTCGTGGCGAGCCGCTTGGGCCAATCAGATCGAGTACGAGCTCAACTACTGGCGCAGCGCTTGCGTTAGTAGTGCTGCACAATGAATGTCCATATTTTATGTTTTCATAGTGTGCGTCAGTTGGACTGGTTTCTGCTGCTGCATTCGGACGTAAGGAAAGTAGGCCAAAGGGTTAAGGTTCTTTCATATTTTTTTATTATGCGTGCTAATTTTGTGATATTGGTTTAATTATTTGGTACTTACTAGTTTGTTGTAATTCTATAATTGCGTCGAGATAATCGAACATCTCCACGGACAGTTGAAAGCTGTAAGGAAACAGAGTATATAATACATTTGTATATTTAAATTGTCGTCAAAGGACTGGAAAAGTTTGTTGCAAACATTTATTAAACATATTTTTGTCACCATCCCATCTAAAGATTTTAAATAAAAAAATCCTCCTCCCCCACTTATTTATTAAGGTGGATACAAATACATATATCATAATTTTCATATATTTTATAATTCAGTGGTATATTTAGTTATTATCAAATTTGTTTTATCTAGTAACACTAGATAAGTTTAGCACTGTGTGTCCTTGTCAAAATGTTTTCTAGTTTTTTCATTTTAATAATAACATTTAGTTTTTAAAGTTTCAAATTTAATTTTAGAATGATTTTCAAGTTAGTCCTGTACGTAAAACTAAACAATCTTAAACCAATGTTATTACCCAGTAGGACTAGTAATAACATGCAAATTTCTTTTGTATTATTCAATATCCGGTGTGGCACTACCCAGGGAACTAGTTGTTTCAATAAGTTATTTGTTGGTAAGGGTTTACTTTAGGGTAAATCGGGAAAAATCGGGAAGTGGGCTGTTTTTTTATTTCTTCTTAATTCTTTGTAGACGTAGTTTTTTGAGCCGAGTGCAAAAATGTATATCTTAACTTTGAGAAACATAAGGGGAAGAAGTTGTGCCCCCTTAAAGTTTCTCTCGTATCGGACGTACAACTCGCTCAAAACCTGCTTTTCTGGGTAGATTTTGGTAAACCAACAACCACAATCAATTTATAATGATGTAAACTTACGATTTGAGTAGTAAAAATGCGAATTTTATATCTTTTTCTTTACATTAATATTTCATTTTAAGGTTATGTGCAGTTCATTGAACCGCCGAAACTGACGGACATGCAAACTGAACACTCTATTTAGTTATCTGTGATTATTAGGGTTGCCAACTGGTCACATCATAATCGGAAAACCAATCTAATTCTCACGGAAAATATGTGAATACATAAAGTACGATATAAATAAAAATAATTATATTTCTGAAATTAACTATATTAACAATAAAACAAATGTGTATGTTAAGAGGTTAAACAGTTAACATTTACATTTAAATTACCATGTCCTTAATTTCTAGTTGATTTTCACACAGTCCCAATAAGTTCACTTATTTTTTTGAAACCTCTTGTATTTACGTTCTAGTAATTGCTACTGTTATTTCCATTTGTGTGCTATAGTGCTATTAGGGTGTTTAAAGTGAAAGTATGTGCTAACATGACAAAGAATCCCGCTTCCTATGCATTCATGACAGCTTCGCCATCACCTAATCTACTGCGGGTAAAACTACTACCCGGTCTCAAGGGGGAGGACCTTGACGCAACCAGGCAACCGAGCCAGCGTAACTGCTTCCTATGCATTCATGACGGCTTCGCCTTCACCTTATCCGCTGCAGGTAAAACTACTGGCCGGTCTAAGGGGGCACCTTAACCTCACCCTAATCTAAGCATAAGCAAGCAAGCCGGCTGTGGTCGATGGCTTCGCTTCGCTCCGCCATCGACCACAGCAAGCCACCGAAACTGCGTCCTATGCATTCATGACGGCTTCGCCTTCACTTTATCCGTTGCAGGTTAAACTACTGGCCGGTCTAAGGGGGCACCTTAACCTCACCTTAATCTAAGCATAAGCAAGCAAGCCGGCTGTGGTCGATGGCTTCGCTTCGCTCCGCCATCGACCACAGCAAGCCACCGTAACTGCTTCCTATGCATTCATGACGGCTTCGCCTTCACCTTATCCGCTGCAGGTAAAACTACTGGCCGGTCTAAGGGGGCACCTTAACCTCACCCTAATCTAAGCATAAGCAAGCAAGCCAGCTGTGGTCGATGGCTTCGCTTCGCTCCGCCATCGACCACAGCAAGCCACCGAAACTGCGTCCTATGCATTCATGACGGCTTCGCCTTCACTTTATCCGTTGCAGGTTAAACTACTGGCCGGTCTAAGGGGGCACCTTAACCTCACCTTAATCTAAGCATAAGCAAGCAAGCCGGCTGTGGTCGATGGCTTCGCTTCGCTCCGCCATCGACCACAGCAAGCCACCGTAACTGCTTCCTATGCATTCATGACGGCTTCGCCTTCACCTTATCCGCTGCAGGTAAAACTACTGGCCGGTCTAAGGGGGCACCTTAACCTCACCCTAATCTAAGCATAAGCAAGCAAGCCGGCTGTGGTCAATGGCTTCGCTTCGCTCCGCCATCGACCACAGCAAGCCACCGTAATTGCTTCCTATGCATTCATGACGGCTTCGCCTTCACCTAATCCATTGCAGGTAAAACTACTGGCCGGTCTAAGGGGGGACCTTAAACTCACCCTAATCTTAGCATAAGCAAGCGAGGCGGCTGTGGTCGATGGCTTCGCTTCGCTCCGCCATCGACCACAGCAAGCCGCCGTAACTGCTTCCTATGCATTCGTGACGGCTTCGCCTTCACCTTATCCGCTGCAGGTAAAACTACTGGCCGGTCTAAGGGGGCACCTTAACCTCACCCTAATCTAAGCATAAGCAAGCAAGCAAGCACCTAATCTACTGCGTGTAAAACTACTATCTGGTCTAAAGGGGGGCAAATGTAACCTCACCCTAACCTAAGCATAAGCACCTACCATTTACAACCATTAACTGGTAGGTAATGATGAATTAAACTTATCGCCCAGGTTTGTTCACTATTTTATTCACAACCGTACGTTTTTTGTTAAAGCATTAAAGTCAAATCAAATTAAATAAACGTTAGTTCATGAAATGCGAGCTGTTTGTTTTAAAACCAACTTATAGCAACCATGCAAATACATATTACGGATAGCTATACTGAATCTTTTTACTAATTACTAATATATAACGATAAAATCAAATATTGTATGCACCATGGGAGATATTCTTGTTCTTCACCCTGGGTTGACTTACAAACCCCGGGCCAGAGGACCTCCATATCTCCCTTAATGCATAAATATCTATTACATTGCCATTTAATCATTGACTAAAGTCCCTAATTTTTACCAGATGAATTTATGTCGTTAGGATCCAGGTTAAAGATACATGCGTGTGTTTATGTTTGGTAGGGGCACCTTTTCCCAAAAAAAATAGAAACACCCACAAAAGTGGGGCACAAATAAAGAAATTGTAAATAGATTTACAACAGAACAATTTAAAATTCGTGTCAATTGTTAATGCACATAAGTAATCTAGGGTTAACGCAATGATAGTTCACAGAAAACTTTATAGAGTGTTTATTTCGACACGCCACTCCTTCAGTTGCGGTGGGACGATGAACTAATGAAAATACGCATTTTTAACATGACCTTAAAATGTGAATTTTCATGAAGAATAGGATATAAAAATCGCACTTTCACCACTTAAATCGTAAGTTAAAATCATTATTAGTCGATTGTAGTTGTTAGTTTACAAGTTATTTTACACAGAAACTCGTAGTTTGTGCGAGTTGTCCGTCGAAAATGGAAACTTTAAGGGGGCATAACTTTTCCCCCTTACGTTTCCGCGGGTTAAAACGTACATTTCTGAACTCGGCTCAAAAAACTATGTCTTCAAAACAAATTTCAGCCCCCGGGTCGATTTACCCTAAAGTAAACACCAGCCTATTTGTTTGTAGGCTTAGTAAGACTTAATGTTGCAGAGCCACGAACAGGCTAAATATTCATATATTCAGGCTATTTTTCATCTTTATTACTGAAAAATTATTATTTGACAAGTTAGCTTCAATTAGAGAAATTGGATATTGCAAATCAGCTTATATTCCTTCAGAATACTTAACAGTCGATGAAAAACTGGAGGCTTCTAGTGGAAATTACCATCGCTAGCAAGGTGAACAAATACGGTATAAAGATATTTGCCTTGTGTGACAATAAGATGTAAGATTTTTTTTATCGTGGGCCATAGGATTTTACATGCTAAAAATTATACCTTGTGTTAATGCATATTTTATCTTATAATTTTGAAGCAAATGTTAGTTAGTAATAAATCAATTATTTTTCCTCGTGATGCGCTTAATTAGAATAACAAACATGTTTTATTCCATTAGAAAATTCGTTTGATTACTTGCCTCACTAATCAATCTGACATTTCGTAAATTCAAGGTACTTTGATTATATTTGAAATAATTTCAGCATTTTGTACCGCACATGGTTTTCACTATTATCATCATTACTATCCAAACAAGCAAAGGTAACATAATTGTCAAACTTTCTTGGTTTCTTCATCCTTTCCGATTTTCTCAGTTTTTCAGTAATCTCTATTTCTTTGTCAGGTACAAAGTCTTCATCATCTTCCGAGTCTCCCGCTGAATTTGATGCCTCTTCAGTTTCATCTTTTTCACCATTCTCTATCTCGATGATCTCTTTTTTTTCTAAATTTTCCATTATTGTTACATCTCGACTAATGGTCACTTTATTGCTGTTTGGATCATACACCCCGTAGCCTTTGACGTTCTCACTGTAACCCATTAGAATTTGTGTTTTGGCTTTCTTGTCCCATTTCAACCTGGTTTCTTTTGGAACATGGACCATGATGGTACTGCCAAATATTCTCAAATGGCTTACATCTGGTTTCTCACCTGTCCATTATTCATATGGAGTTTTATCTAATACTGAAGCCACCGATCTGTTTCTTAAGTATATTGCAGTATTAACACCCTCGGCACAAAACTTCTTTTCCAATTTAGCATCAAATAATAAACATTTCGCCTTCTCAACAATTGTTGAATGAATCGTTCACACATTGCATTTTGTTGAGAAGTATATGAATTTGTTTTCTGGTGAACAATTCGATTATTCGATAGAAAGTGTTCAAACTCATTGCCACAAAATTCACGTCCATTGTCTGATCTAATTGCTTTAATTTTAGAATGTTTTTGGTTTTCAACCAAACTCTTAAATATCTTAAAACAGTTCATGACTTCATTCTTTGATTTTAAGAAATATACAAATGCCATTCGACTATAGTCATCTTGCAGTATTAAAAAATACTGCATCCACCGATTGATTTATTTTCCATAGGACCACGTACATCTGCATGCACTAACTGTAATAGACTTTTAGCTCTCGTACCTTTGTGTGAGAAAGGCAGTCTTGATTGCTTGCCTTCACAGCATACTACTTCTTCTTCTTATCTGCTTTTGCCACACCTGGGTAGATAAGCCCATTAACCAATCCATTTTTCATTTTGTTTAGGTAATCACTATTTAAATGTCCAAATCTACGATGCCAAGTTTCTCCAGTAATACTCTCAGTAGTTGTTATTAAACATTTTCCATTTTTTAAAATGTTTAGTTTATAAACACCATAGCCACAAGTTCGTTTTGATTGTAAATTTTGCAACTATTTGTTTCAAATTTAACAGCATTTCCATTTCTTATCAGTTCGCTTACCGATAATAAATTTGTTGTTAAATCAGGAACACAACACACATTTTTGACATTTATGTTGAAACTATTGTTCCCTATGACAGTTACTATATTCACGTTACCCGAACACATTACCAGAATTTTGGTTTTATTTGCCACAGTTATTTCCTTCATTTTAGATGGAACTGATGAATTTTTAATCCATCCTTGATCAGCAACCAAATGAACACTAGCACTCGAGTCTATATACCAGTCTGATTTATTAAATGTCCCGTTCATAAATATCGCACTAAAAGCACCCGGTGTGTATTGTCTTTTATCACCGCAATTCAAATTAGCTGCATTTGGACATCTGTTTTTATAATGTACAATTTGTTTGAATTTATAACACCTAATTTCTTTATTAACAGCTGATGAAGCGCTGTTGCCGCCCTTACATTTGTCGTGACGCCAACTTTTACTTACGAATATACTGCCACTATTATTAACTTCAACATCCATATCGAGCAACTTAATTCTTATGGCGTCTGTCGTTATCGGGATTCCAGAATGCTCGATCGCCATAATCATGGGTGAATACTTTTCAGGCAATCCCGCCAACAATAACGAACCGATCCACTCGTCGTCGATCTTGAAGCCAGTGTTCCGCAATTTTTCCTCTGTTTCCACTATTTGATTGACATAATTCACCAACGAATCGCTGTTGTCCAGTCGGGTTGAAATCAAGGTTCGTAGCAAACTGATTCTTCTGGCAAATCCGGAATCATCAAATAATGATTTTAATTTCTTCCACTGTGGTATTAGCACACTTTATGTGCACGTATAAGGAAGTATCTATGGTCAAGATTATTTTCGGTTTTCCTTGGCGTCGTTTGTTGCGTCCATTTCCGTGATGCATTTCGACAGCCCTTCTAGGATTAGAAAATTCTCCACAGCGAATGCCCACTCGCCATAGTTCTCTCTCCCTTTTAACTTCGGCACATTAACCATAAAATTCGCAGCCATTCTTGTGTAATTCAGCAAGTTAACACGACACGCTGTAACCTGGGCACATAACCTGTTCAAAAGGCAGGGTAAACACTTACTGAATAATCAACACTGGAATGCGACCATCTTTATTGGTAAAATGAGAAGAACTAACTACATCCGACATGTTACGAATTACATTAGTACCAACCTTAAAACATAGTGTATCACCGCGCACGACAGATGGCGCTTTATATATTTATAATGTGTTGGGCTTATTTCAACAGAAATTGTAATATTTCTAAATAAACTGTTTCAAGGGTTGTGTTAATGTTAAAGTTTCACAAAATTCTCAAATTTAATTTTTCATTATTTTATTTAATTTAAAAATCCACCAAACCCTACATCAATTTAATTATTAAAAAGGTGTATTTAAAAATGTAAAAATATACAGGGTGTTCCATTTAGAATACGTAATATCTAAAAAAAAATAGGGTAGCTGTTGAAAATCAAAGTACGTCACTGAATATAATTTAAAAAAAACTACAAATATTTCTTTTATGAGTAATATAAAAAAACAGACATTTGCCCAACCCTGGATATACAGGCAATAATAGAATTGTAACGAGAAAGGAATTTTTCGAGCTCTTCGCACAACGTATTCATAAAACTCATGCTGATGTATGTGGAGTTCCAAACTATGTTAACTAAATGTTAAAAAATATTTTAAGTATCAAATCTATCTGTTGCGCCTGTACCTGTGATAGAAGAAAGAACCATCTGACAAGATACATGTATAATATGTGATAAGTTTATGTGCTTACAACATGCAATTTGTGTATTTCAACTTCAATTCTTTAATACCACTATTTATTATAGCCCGACAAATCTCTCGTGAGCCAAAAAGGCGGAGATCGTGCATGGTGGGGCAGCCCGAAGGGAAAGAGAGGTACAAGAGTTTACAGCCTAATACAGTCAGTAACATAATTTGTATGAAGTGTCGGACATCTTTGTAATTTATATCCATTTAATACAGAGTTTTTAGAAAATTTTCCGTAAATAGGCGTGCATCTGGAATGAAGTCCCCACCACTTTGCTAACGCGCACCCAACCTTCAAGTTCATGAGAGATTTGCCGGGCTGTAATTACTAACCTCAAAATAAACCAATGTAAAAAAAATATTAACATACCATATATCTGGATTATTGCCGCATATGCTGTGTAAATCTTCCGTGGTAACACTCAGATTTCCTGGAAACCTGGGATTCCGCCGATGGAAATCCAATTTAGCAATCAACAGGTATGTGTACTGCCTTATCAATTTTCCATAACCCTCTTCCAAATGGCCCTTGAATTGAAATTAAAGAAAAAACTCTTCCTTCACCTCGAATATCATATTTTCTATTATTATTATTGTTTATTTAAATGTATAGAGATACATACACCGTGTATCCCGTTTCAAGTACATCCTAGGGAATTCCCATGTAAAATTTTCAATTTCAGTGTGTATCTCTATTATTGAATTTAAAATGTCCTACTAGGGTTATTTTTGACGTGCTATTTTTTTTCTCTTTAGTTTTATTATGAAATATAGCTTAAAATTATTGAACAAATATTCAAAAATTAAATCCTCAAAATAGTAGTTGCTCTGAAAAGTCAGTGTTTGTCACATCTACATAATAGTATAATATTTCGTAAGCCTGTAAGTGTAACAGAAAGTTATCACAAAAATAAATTACATTTTTAAATCGATATATCACATGTTCTCATTAACCCTTTCGCTGCGGCGTTAGGAAAATACTCACGTGCCTGTGGTGCGGTGTTAGATTGGCCTGGAACGTATATATACGTCAACAGCAACAGTATTTGGCAGAATAGAGAAATGTATACATATGTTAACATGCGAATAGTTTGTGGAAAATTAAAGTAACTTTTCACGAAAAATAGGGAAATATCTTCATTTGTTATGTAATTTAGTTATACTTAATTTTTATATTAAATTGCAAAGGTATAAATGCACAAAGATAAAAAAATAATGTTTTATTATAAACATAAAGTTACTTCTTCCTAAAAACACGAACAAAATAGGAACTAGAAAAACAAATATTTCATAAACAAAAAACACAGCGACATTTTGCAATGGTATATGCGCCTTATTACGTCGAATGAAACACTGAGGAAAGAGGGAGCCACGATCCACAGTTTGTTTCACAAAACGGTTTTATGACTTTTCTGAGCTAGTTAAATTCTCGTACATATAAAAATTCTTACAGAATGAATTTGGCAAAACGCATACGCATATATACAGCAATAGCAGTACAGGTACGCAGAAGCCGACTGATCGTAAATATGTGTCTGTAGCAGCGAAAGGGTTAATATCTATCACATAATATTTTATCACCGATCTACGTTAGCAATAACATAAGGCTTTAGGCATTTCTTAAATTGATTCAAACTTGAAGAGTCTTGAATGCTTGCATCTAGTTTATTTTATCTGTTTAAACCTTTATAGAACAATGAACGATAAGTTCCCTGCTTTTTTACAGTATTAATAATAGACAAGTTATTTCTATTTTTTTTATATCATGAATGTTCATTTTTTATGATGTGGTAAAATATTATTATTTAATTTGTATATTAAACACATGTTGATAAAAAATAACTGTTGACGGACAGAAAAGAGGCCTACTTCATGAAGCATTAGCACACGCTGAAAAATAAATGTTCCCAATGTAAACTGCTATAACCTTGATTCACATAACAAGGTCAATATAGTGCGATTGTTTATAGTGAAAGTTTTGTTGATTAAACGTTTTACTGCTCAAGCTAGATTTGGCGCACAAATGGGTGTTAGTAATTCGATAATTTAACAATGACTTAACGATAATTTAATGCCAACATAGTTTTGTGCCCAAATATGGATTACCATTTAGTTGGTTGCTACCATCTTGATAATTAAGACAAATATTTTATTGATACTCCATTGCTACCTTCATAACAAAATATGTAAATCACTGGGGTTTGAATTGAAATATTGAAAATAGCTTTTAGAAAATACTCAGGCTTTCGCCCTGGGATACAAATTTGCACCTCGGAAAAAATCACACATTTCTCTCCCTTAATATATAATCTACTATTTTTCCATACATCAGCAAAGCATTATAAATAACCAAAATTGAGGCTTAACAATCAAAATCGTTGTTTTCCATAAAATACTCACCCATAATCTGCCCAGTTCCTCCAAAAACCTCCGGTGCTTCTGGCTATGATCTATGCACAGCGGATGCCCCTCCCGCAGGATCTTATGTAAAACATGGGAAAACTTCCACGCCACTATCATGTCGTCCATGCAGGGCAGGCGGAGGGCGATGCTCCAAAAAATTTTCGCGCCCTGCTGCGAGAACGTCCCGATAATCGTCGAGCGCACATGTTTCTGCTTCACGGGCGTTTCCTCCCTGTTTATAGCCTTGTGAATGGCGACATTCTAAAACAAAATAGAATGTCATTCGGGGTAATAACGGCATTGATTGAAGAATGTACTCTGTGCAGCTTACTTACATATTTATAAAAGATTTTATCAGTATAAATATCAACGTCCATTTTTGGAAGCGGTTAGTGTATTAGGCTAGAAAAATTTCATGCAAAATCTGAAATTAAAAAGCATGCGTAAATTATTAGGATTAAAAGCTTGGCGATTGGATTTAATATTGAAGGCATATCATAAGTAAACAAAAGTTGAATTGGTGAGAGATAAGGTTAAGACGCTGGGAAATTAGAAATTTAATCAATTAGAACCTCTGTAAGGTCTAACATATTACTGTTATCAACCCTTTCCCTGCGGAAACCGAATAATTATGCAAAAAATATCGTTCACTTTTATGTGGGATACAGATATACAGTGTGTATCAGCCAAATGGAATAAATTCGATAATAAATAAATGGGGGCGTGTTCGAAAAAACGCTCGGATATGTCGATTAGTATTTTTAATTGCGCATTTTTTCCAACAAAAACTTTTTATACAGGGTGTGTCATGTAACAGAGGCCAATACCAACTTTCTTATTTTAAATGCAACACCCTGTATATTACTCAATTTTTGGATTGTTCAGAAAATTCTAAACATATTTCATGTACCATGTCCTATACCTATCTTCAACTGTTGAGGAAATAAACACACACACACAGACACATTTTTTTTTCAGAAATTGTTGAAATGGCCATAGGGACCCTAAAACGGATATTTCCGTAAAAAAAAATTGAAAAACGTTTCACGATCACAATAGTTTCTTGTACTTCGTAACGGAGAAAGTAAAAAAGAACATTATTTGATTACAGAAATTCGCTGCAATACACTCAAAAACTACTAAGTAAAAAAACAGTTCAAGATAGGTATAGGACATGATACATGAAATATGTCTAGAATTTTCTGAACAGTCCAAAAATTGAATAATATATAGGGTGTTGTATTTAAAATAAGAAAGTTGGTATTGGCCTCTGCTACATGACTCACCCTGTATAAAAAGTATTTGCTGAAAAAAATGCGCAACTAAAAATACTAATCGACGTATCCGAGCGTTTTGTCGAAAACGCCTCCATTTATTTATTATCGAATTTATTCCATTTGGCTGATACACACTGTATATTCACAAGCAGCCGTACGCATTTATAAGGTAGTTGTAATTCTACAGTACATCATTTAAGTTTTTAAAAATCATATGCCGCAGCGAAAGGGTTAAATTCATCGCTAAATAAGTCGAGCATTGTTTTTAAATTAATATACATAGAAAATTGAACATTTATGTGGTCATGATTCACCAATCCAACTATAGTTAATATGATAACAAATTATAGTACGGCAAGTAATAACAAATTATAGTACGGCAAGTAATAAAAAATATAAGTAAGCATAAACTATTGTTTCCCATCAATGACAATTGTAGACCGGTTTCTGGCTACTGGCCACAATCTGTACAGTGTGTTCGTTGATGGGAACGCGCTTTAGTAGAAGTATCAAGCAACTCGGCAATTTTAAAATAGTAGAATGGTTTTTGATCAGTACCCAGAAACTGGTCTAGATGGAGTCAGAAAACATTCTACTATTTTAAAAAATATAAGCTTAACTTAAATAGAATAAACTAGAAACAAACATAACAATAGTTGGAATAAAATTATGGAAATTAGAATTATGATTTTAAAAAATCATTTAAATAATAATAGGAAAAAATCTCTTGATTAGGCAAAACTAGTCAAGAATTTTAAACGTTTAGACTCTTATTCTTATTTGGTAGAATTTGTATCTACTTCTCATTACTATTCTTAATAGTGAAAAATACAATACTTTTAGTAAATGTGTTGAAATGATTTGGTTTATGTAGTTTTAGGACATAAAAATTATTTCAGAAAAATGGAGAAATTCAAATATTTATAGGCATTCCATTTAAGAAAACAGTGATTTGCCATTGTAAAGTTTCTCCTGTTGTGTTTATTATGTCTACACCCATGCAATGGAAACCAATTTGTACCGTGGTTAAGTATCGTATGTTCATTAAAAAAAAACCTCAAGTGTGCCATGACATATTTCGTTTTAAAAATTTAAGTTGGCACACTTGTTAGGAATTAACATATAAACGTCAGATCTTTCTAGACGTCACAATTATTCCGTGCTCACAATGGTTTACAGCAACTAGCAAAAAACGTTTCTAATTCAAAGTTATTTCCAAAATGCTACCAAAGTGGACGGAAATTGGGTGTATTCATTCAACGCACCTTTAGCAGAGTTTCAGGAAGAATTTCCTAACGTGCCCATTATTTATGATGAATTTAAAAATACCTTATCACGATCTGTTGTATTATTTCGTGAAACGGGTAGTATTCTCCATAAACCAGGAAGTGGTAGACCAGTTAAACGAACTCAAGATGCTATTAACACAGCCCAAGAAATTTTGGAAGATGAACCTACGACTTCTCTGTGTCATTTGTCACAGCAAATGAATTTATCGGTAGGAACATGCCACAAGCTTCTACGAAAATATTTGCAAGTATACCCTTATCACATAACATCGGTGCAAGAGTTATTACCTGTTGATTACCCCAGGCGACTGGAATTTTGTCAGTGGTTTTTACAAAATGTAAACGAGGACGTTTTACAAATTACTTTTTTACAATGAAGCTTGGTTTTACAAGGATGGGTACATTAATTTCCAAAATATGAGAATTTGGTCAGATGAAAATCCTCGTATATATATCGAGAAACCACTACATCCAGAGAAAGTTGGCGTTTGGGCAGCGATTAGTGGGAGAAGATTAGTTGGACCGATATTCTTTGAAGGTAAAATTCATTTTTATTATTATTAATAAAAATTCAATAACCGTGCATTCATTTCAAGTACGATAACTGTAAACCGTTATCGTACAGAAATTTTATTGCCTTTTATAAATGAATTAAATGATGACGAAGTGCAAAGTGGATATTTTCATCAAGACGGAGCAACTCCTCATTGCACAGTGGATAATTTGGCCATTTTGGAGGAATTTTTTGAGGACCGAATAATAAGTCGAAATGCACGGATTCTCTGGCCGCCCCGTTCAAGCGATTTTTTCTTGTGGCCTTGTATTTATGCACAACCAGTACGCAATCTAAAAGACATGCGGCAACGAATTCGAGATAAATTTATACAAATTAACAATAATCCAGTGTTGTTGCGGAGCGTAATGGAGGGTGTGCGACGAAGAGTTCAGGTTTGTGTTCAAGAAGAAGGAAGGCACATACAACATTTAATATAATTTTATAGTGAAAAATTTAACGTATCTATAAATTGACAGTTTAATGTTTAATTTTGAAAAGTTACATAACCTCAATATGTGTTACCAACTTAAATTTTTAAAACTAAAAAATCATGGCAGACCAGTTTTTTTTTTTAATGAACATACTTTATAAGCTGAAGTATAAATCACTTCTCCACAAAAAGTATTATCCTAAAAATTTAAAGTAAAAAAATATGGCTACAAAATAATACCTGAAAATGTATTTTTTTTCTTAGATAAAATGTCAAAAATTAAAAAAAAAACTGTCTCAGAGAATGATATACGGGTGTACCATTTAACCTGACAAATCAAAATAACTCGAAAAATATGCATCATAGAAAAACACGTTCCTGGACCAAAAATTAATACTTCCGAAGGGGACATCATCCTGTTCTAAATTCAGCCCACTGTGGGTGGGGCGTGGGCAACTTTGAAATTTCAAATAGGAACCCCCACTTTTTATTACAGAATCAGATTCTACGGAAAAAAACTTTTTTCTTTAAGTTTTTATTGAAACATTATATTCACTTCGTAGCAGATGGCGCTGTAATGGTGATAATTAAATTTAACATAAATAAAAAATTAGTGGCATCTCGCTTCTCTCCATTGAGGTTGTTAGTCAAATTAAATGCTCAAACTGATGTCCTTCAACTTCAATGGACTTTATGACTCGAGCTATGAATTCCTGTAGAAAACCCACCTGAATTCGTGCAATTATTAGTAATGTCATAGGCAATTCCAGTTTTAAAAATTTAGTTTAAATCATTTTCATTGTTAGTGGACGAGTCTACTGATAAGTAAGGAGAAAAGAATTTGGCCTTGGTCGTTCGCTTTATTGATAACAATGATTTTAAAACAACGGATGAATTCTTAGAACTGATTCCCGTTAGTAACGCTAGTGCACAAAATCTTTATAATGTGATTGTAAATGTTTTTAACACGCATCAAATTTTATTGGTATTCGGGCTGATGGTGCAAATGTTATGATGGAAAATAAACATTAATTAAAAATTTTATTAGAAAAGTATGTAAATGATTTATTTGAATTAAAATGTATTTGCCCCTCTTTAGTGGTGTGCACTTCATGTGCATGTGAGCAAATATCCGATTACGTGGAAAAATTGATCACACATGCAGAACAGTTTTAAAAGACATACTAAATTTCGGACATTTCAGACATTTTTAAATATAAAAATTAACAAACTGCTACACCCATCATAAACAAAGCGGCTAAAGTTTTGGAACAGTTGATGCTCCAGTGTTTTATTTTAGAGCTGAAGTACTTGATAATAAAACACCAGGTGTTAACAAAATCTATAATCAGTTAACAAATCCACCAACTAAATTATACCTGCATTTTCTTGAATATACAGGGTATTTTTTTAACTCAGAACATATGATTGTTAATGTCTATGTTCTATGCCATAATAATCACCTCAACGCATTGCAATGTAGGCAACCTTACTTACACTCAGTTTTATTTAATTGTCAAAATTGTGTTATTAATAAAAATGTATTACACCACCGAAGAAAGAATATAGATAATTAATTGGTACAAGAGTGGGAACAGCATTCGACGTGTTAGAGATTTGTTTTCGGTTGAGTATCCGAGCAGACAAGTTCCATCCATCTCAACAATTTGTAATATTGTCCATCATTTTGACAATACTGGCTGTGTGAGTAATTTTCACATTAAAAGGGCTAAAGGAAACCACATTTTAACGGAAGAGATGAAACTCAACATTTTATGTTACGTAGAGAACCCCATATCATCGTTAAGAGTTATCGCAGTACAGTTTCAAATAAGTCCAGCTTCCGTTTACAAGACATTAATAGTATATTATGCAACAAGTGTTATAAACGACACTTTAGTCACGAGTTAATTAGGCACGAGCGGAGTGTAGCAAAGCGAGTGTTTAATAACGAGTGTCTAGAGAAGTTTATAACACGAATTGCATACTATACTTTTTCTACGACTAAATTGGTAACATTTTGAAATTATTTTATTATCTTAAATGAACATGGTAACAGTACATTATTATTAAATTAGTCTACTTGGGTAAATATACATTAACAGTTACGTTAGAGACATTATGGCAATTGCTAAAGGAAATCATTGATTTTCCTAAATTTTTTTAATGTTTTATATTATTTATTTAATTTAAGTTGAAAGTATTTCTGGTTCATTTATTCATTTTTTTATTTTGACAGATTATTGATAAGTGACAACTAACTTGATTTTGAGTTTCAATTGATTTTAGAGATTTAAAAATCTGGAGCTGACTTCAGCCCATGACTAAAATGCACAAAGTCACAGTTTGTCAAAGTGTATTTAAAGAACCACTTAGCGTCATGGAAACATATGCGATAAATGACGTTTTAGAGGTGGGAGTAGAAAAAAGAATTTAAATACAATGCTTACAAGTTTTCAAATCATCAGCAACTATCAAATGAGGACAAAGGCAAACGAACAGAATTCTGTGAAACCGTATTCAATTTAATTAATAATGATCAAAAAATTTTACACGGAATAATATTTACTGATGAGGCATCATTTTCCTTAAATGGTGAAGTTAATCCACAAAATTATAGGTTAGTATTCTTCATTCCTTATCGATACCCATTCCTTACACCCATTCCTTCACCTTTTAGATTTTGGGCGTGCAATAATCCTCGCTTACAAAATTTGACGCACACACAATACAGTGCGAGAGTTAATGTGTGGGCTGGACTAATTAATGAGACCCTTATTGGTCCTTTTTTTATTAATGGAAATCTAAACAGTAATGTTTACTTAGATCTTCTGCGAACTCGTATAATGCCAGAAATTCATACACTAAGCATTGCTGCTCCTTATTATCAGATGGATGGAGCGCCTCCACATTCTACAGCTGCCATTAATAATTATTTATTATAATTTGCGATGAATTAAGAAAAAATCTGCAACACATTAGAAATGCTATTCAAGGATTTTATAATCGACTTGGCTACTGCTTAGAACGTGGAGGTGGTCATTTTGAATATTTATTATAATTACTTACGATTTATCATTGTTTGTTTCATTAACCTCAGTTTATTCGTAATAATTTTAAGCTTTCACTGTACTGTGACAAGTCGACAGGATCTTTGTGTACTTGGTTGCCTACATTGTCAATACATTCCAATGCGTTGAGGTGATTATTATGACATACAACATAGACATTAACTATCATATGTTCGGAGTTAAAAGAAAGACCCTGTATTTTACCTACATTTAATGATTTGAATTTAGAGTTTCAATCAGAAAATCCTAAAATAATCTTTTGTACACAAGAATGGCGTCTCCTCATAGACTATTATTAAATTACCATATTAAACCCGATTATTTAAAACATAGACATTTCAAAACTACAGTAGAGAAATCCCATTCACTTTTTATCATTTGATAAAATTTACTTAGGGCCCAAGATAGCAGCTGAATTAGGTAATAAAATTTTATCGGAATTGGAAGAACTGCTTAAGTCTTTATAAGGAAGCCGCTAACCAAATATACAAAATATTTTCTTCCAATTCCCGAGAAATGGAAATTTTAAAAATGTTATCGTTATTGATCCATTTCAAATCCAATGAACAAAAAGTCTTGGTACAATTGGGGTCAAGTTACCTAATATTATGCAAAATTTAAACGAATTATATAGTTTTTTGACCCTTGAAAAATTCACAACCAAAATTTGAATTAGATGATATTTCTTTTTGGAAAGAAATGTCTGAAATAAAGAAAGGGGATAGTACTCTAGCGTTCTCTGAGCTAATTAAAGTAGTATCGATGTTCTTAACGTTACCACATAGCAGTGCTTACGTTGAAAGAGTCTTTAGCACCATAAATTTAAATAAAACCAAACTACGGAATGGGCTAGGTGCAAACACGTTAAGTGGTCTGTTATATACTAATGCCCGTATGCACTGCACCCGGTTAACTCTTTAATCATTGATTATAAGTTAATCCCTTTGCATCGCCATTTAATCATTGATTAAAGTCGGGTTAAAGTCCCAATTTTTAACCGGCCAAGTTTGGGCGGTTAGGAAGTCGGTTAAGGAAATACACGTGCGTTTGTATTAAAAATAAAGGAACATGAAGATTTATTACATTGTGGACGACGTTAACGTTAAGTGATATAAAATAATTACGGAGATCAAATATAATTGATTTTATTTATTCAAGCGCTAGATGTAAATGTTGGTACGCCAATCCAAGTGAATTTGCGAATCAAAAATTTTGATTTATTAAATGAAGCGTGTGTTAGGAGAAGGTATGGATTAAGCAAACAATTCACATTCAATTTGTTGTAAGTAATTGAACATTTGAACATAAAATAGATTTTCTAAATAATAGGGAACTGTAAACAGCTGTTCTTTTGGTATCTGAAGTATGCGCAAAGGCGTCAATTTCAGTGGCACCTACCCCAGAAAATAAAATAACCCCACAAATTGCCAACCGTATTTTTGCTCATAACCATTTAATCATCGGATACTAACCGATGGGCGGTGCAAACGGAGCGGCATAATTAACTTAATCATTGATTTAGTAATCATAGATTTTACCCGAGTGCGGTGCAAATGGGCATAAGCGTTGCATTAAAAACGACGGTAGAGAATGTTATGATTTTGAAATACCTCCATAAATGATTTCGAAACATAATAATATGTGCAAATTAGAGACGGGATTCTTTTTTGTGAGCTGCCTTACTGAAAAGAGTCGGTGAAAAGGAGTCGACTCCAGGAGTCAGTTTAAAAAAAGGTCCTCACTTCCAAACAATTTTTCATGACTCAAATAGAACTGCAAATTTCGACAAGAGTCAATTGACTCCGCAGCTAACTTCTCAGTTTACTCTTTGAGTCAAATCACTCATGAGTTACCCATCTTTAGTATAAATAGTTTAATAATGTGTATTAGTTATAGTTTTCGTTTTTTGTTAATGTTCTTATTGCTATATTTTATAGAAACATCTTTAGTTCTTATTCGAATTTATACTGAATTTATTTATTATAGAACGTTGAATTTTCTGTTTTGAAAATAATTTTTTTAATTTTCTGTTGTTGTTTTTATTATTATCATTACTATTATTCTACCCTATATCAATAAAAAAGACTCGATTTTTTCGAATATTTTTAGCAATAAGTTGAGGGTATTTCCGGTGAAATCGGAAGTACAGTAGTAACAAAAAATATGGCATCAGATGCGTTATGTGTCATTAAACTTGCCTGCAAAGTTTCATAAATTTAGCCCTTTTTGTTTTAAAGATATTTACTTGGTTCCATACTTTATCCCAACCCTGTATAAGTTAGAAAAAATTGACTGCAGATTAAAATTATTAATTGACATAAAAAATATAATAAACAGTTGTGATAATATGAAATTGCTTACTATTGTTGAATTCAAAGTGATATATCCCACTCGACTTCCAAATGAATACTACTGTTTGCTTTCATATATTAGGTTATCAGCTAGTAATAAACGTAAGTGCAGATAACTGTTGAGTGTTTTTTAACAATATAATCAATACAAAAGGAATAAGTAATACCGATCACACCCCTCCATTCAATTGATTTTAACTGCAATCTAGAGCAGGACTTCCCAACCCGGGGGGCACGCCCCCCTTGGGGGGCGTAGAGAAATATCAGGGGGGGCGCTGCTCAGGGGTATGACAAGAGATATGGGAAACAAGTTATAAGAAATCGAGCTTTACGCCGCTAATATTGGATGGCGCCACCATAAAAATTCGATGGATTTCTGTAAATTATGTTTGTTGCTAACACTAGACGGCGCTTTTCCTTATCTACATGCCGTGTAATTCCCCGTGTTACTTGAAACGTAGAATGTCACAGTGCGGAAATCGATGATGAATAAAACAATCATTTCTTGTGTTAGCCTCATAGCACAATATGTACAAAATATATGTCTACATCGCCCGATGAAACGTTATTAACAAGGTAAATAATGGTAAACAAAATCACTATGTTTTACTATTTATATTAAGTAGAATAAATATTATACAACTTGCCCAAGTGGATTTGTTCACACGAACATTCTCGAAAGGAGAATGCACAAAACTTGTAGAAGTATAATGTTTAATTAATATAAATTGTAAAACAAGTAAATACCAAGTGTTTTTGATTACCAATATTTAACTTATTTTTGTGTAGTACGAAAGAATATATACACACACACACGTATCGGTTGTGTGCATGTTTGGTGTTAGTTCACGCCGCTATTCACAGATGGCGCTTATCTATTCCAATTTATCAACATGCCTTGTCGCTTCCTGTTATTCCTTAGCGCTGCTATACAAGTTTCGACAAGTCACAACACGACATGTGACCTTCCCGCTTGCCGCTTGCATCCATCAGAAAACAATTGCGGGCCGCACCCGCTTCTGTCAATAGTTCGTTCGCATAAAAATCTGTTAAGTGAGATATTTAAGTGTGAAATTGTTTCATCTACTAAAAATAAAAGGTACGTTTTTTAGTATATATCAAACTTTGCCCGCCATTTATTTTTATTTTTTAGTGTCAAGTACTTATTTTAAATCGGTAATTATTTATGTCTTAAAAATAGTACGTAATCATTTTTAATCATAAGCTCGTTGATGTTATTACAAATGATAAATAAACGTTTAGTTTACAAAATTATTTAGTTTTGTCTACAAATTAAGTTATTGTGTCATTTACTCGAAATATTCATTAATCACTTGGATGCATATCGCTTTCGCCAATATCTTTGCGCAGATATTGGCAAAGACGATAAAAAATCCACTAGTCATTTTTCTCAATTTTAATTTTGTATTGAGATTATTGGGCGGCCCGTTGGTGTAGTGTAGTGGGTACAGGCGAGCGCTTGTGCCGGTTGCACCGCGGCCGTGTGGGTTCGATTCCCAGCCGGGACGAAAGACTTTTCTGTCGAGAAGTATTCGTTCAGGTCCGTGGTTGTTTGTATACGTCTTTCATTATTCATTTGTTCATTTATTCATTTAACTTATAAGTTAAACAAACATAGATGATGGCTAATGGTCATAGCACCAAGGCCAGGCATAACGCCGAAAAAAAAATATTGAGATTATTCATGATATTTTTTTTTATTTTCACTCGCAAGTGTATTGAAAATTTTGTACGGAACACATGCGTATTGGCTATATTACACTCGGCTCTTTTATGCCCTTGCCTTCGGCTCGGGCTGAAATTCTACCTTGTATTGTCAACGCCATACCGCACCCGTATGGTAATGAACTATTATTATTGTTTCAGACGCGAAATGGCAGCGAAAAAAAGAAAGTTTTCGGAAGATTATATTAAATTTGGATTTACCTTCATAGAAAAAGACGAGCTACAATTGCCGCAGTGTGTAATGTGTATGAAAGTTTTGAGCAATGATAGCATGAGACCCACTCGCCTTGAGAGGCATTTGAGCCAGCAACATCCTACTCTGGCTTCGAAGTCCAAAGAGTTTTTTTCTTCTAAAGCAGAATCACTTAAGCGCATGAGATTGGATAAGTCAGGAAGTTATCATAAAGGTGTATCACTACATCTCAAAGCTTCATTTGAAATAGCGTTTTTGATAGCAAAACAAAAGAAACCTCATACTATCGGGGAGGATTTAATCAAACCATGTATCCTCAAAGCCACGAAAATAATATTAGGAGAAGAATCAGAGCAAAAAATGAAATCATTATGTCTCTCTAATAACACAGTCAAGCGAAGAATTGACGATATTGCATCAGACATAAAATTACAAATTATAAATAAAGTCAAACTATCACCATTTTTTGCCATTAGTTGTGATGAGTCCACAGACATCGCTAATTGTGCACAACTTATTATTTATGTTAGATATGTCAGCGGAGATCACATTGATGAAGAGATTTTTCACTCAGAATCATTATCAGCAGGCACGAAATCTGAAAATATATTTAATTCAATATCGGACTTCATCGAAAGAAATGATTTGGATTGGAATAAACTAATTGGACTCTGCACAGACGGCGCCCCTGCAATGATAGGTGTACGATCAGGCTTGGCTCAAAAACTTAAAGAAAAGAACCCCGTGTTAGTTAGTACACATTGTGTTGTTCATCGCCAAGCTTTGGCCTCAAAAACTTTGCCACAGAATTTGTGTCAGATTTTGAACTCGGCTATAAAGATCATAAACTACATCAAAAGTAGTGCATTGAACAGTCGGTTATTTACTTTACTTTGCGAGGATCTCGATTCTGATCACAAGGTCCTCCTATTCCACACAGAAGTGCGCTGGTTATCAAAAGGCAACATGTTAGCTCGCCTTTATGAATTAAGAGAAGAGGTCATCCTCTTTCTTGAATTCAAAGAAAATAATCATTTTATGCAACTATTCAAAGAAGAAAAATTTCAGTGGAAGCTGGCCTATTTGGCTGATATATTTGAGGCCCTGAATCAGCTAAACTTGAAACTTCAGGGCAGAAATGGCACTTTGATTAGTAACTATGATCATATTCAAGGTTTCATATTAAAGCTTCAACTTTGGAAAAATAAGGTATCTGCTGAAAATGTATTTCCTTTTTCACGGCTATCCGAAGCAATTAATCATCAAAAACTGGATAAAGATTTGAAATCTGAGATAGAAACTCATTTAGAAGAGTTGGAAAACCAATTTCACCGATACTATCGAGATGTTAATTCCGAGTCACCAATATGGCACATGACCAGAAACCCATTCGTTGTCGATGTCTCACAATTACCTGAAGAAGTTCAGGAAGAATTTCTAGAAATGAAGGCTGACTCGACCATGAAAGATGACTTTCATCTCTTGACATTAGAGAAATTTTGGATCAAACGATTCCTTATTAATCCGAAAGTTGCTTCTCTTGCTTTGAAAATACTTATTCCATTTTCGTCCACTTATTTATGCGAGACAGGTTTTTCAGCTCTAGTTTCAATAAAAACTAAACAGCGAAATCGCCTTGCAGTCGACAGCGATTTAACCATAGCTCTTGCAAAAACTGAACCCAGAATCGACCAACTGGTACAGAGCATGCAAGCTCAAGTATCTCATTAGTACTTTAAAAGTTTTTATTTATTTGTTCTAAAATTACTTTGAAAGTTGTTAAGCATTATCTAATTATAAAAATATAATTGAAATAAATAAAAGATAATAATAGAAAAAAATCTATTCAAGCAAGTAATGATCAGTGCATGGTATGGTTTTTATAAATAAAAGAAAACTAAGAAATGTAAATGTGAAAGTGATTAATGATTTTCAAGTGTACTCTTCTGTTAAAGATCCTTAATAAATAAATACATTGTATTTGTATTATACCTATTTGGAATTCAAATAAATAATTTAGTTTTTAGTTGATAAAAAATGTGTGTTTCTTATTTTTGTTGAAATTTAAGGGGGGCATGAAAATATTATTTTTGGTGCGGGGAGGCTCGGTGATATAAAGGTTGGGAAACCCTGATCTAGAGATTAATTTTTAATCTAATATTGTCATTTGAAGCCAATGATTTTTTGGTGCCGTTAGATTTAACTTGGTTGAAAAGTGGAATATGCCTCACCTGATATAATTACACAATTTTTATTTGTGAAGAAATCGTTTGTACTTTAATGAAGAGGTTGGTTGACACCGATACTACTTAGTAATTCACTATGTTTTAATCACAATTGAATGTTTGTACTTTAGTTTCAGAATGTTGTTCAATGATATTCGTTCACTTTACCCAACTGGCTGTTGATTATGCGACCTTTACTGCATGTAAATTTGTTTATCTGATATTTTTTAGCTACTCTTACTTTGTAATTGATAAATTACACACTGTTTCCATCTAGCGTAAGCGACTCAATATACAGATCAATATGTAATGACTGTAATGTAGCGTAAAAAGTGTACGGTTTCCATGGTAACGTCAACACCGACCAATCATTCATACTAATTTACTAGTAATAAAGTAGAGCCTTGAAAATTTAAACGTCACTTTGACAAGGTTATATTTCAATTATTTCATTATTTTAAGCGAATATATGTGGTCATAGGTAAAGTATAGTAAATAATGTGAATTGTAAAGCACTCGTGAAATTACATGACATGGCGGATGTTTAAGGCACACTAGGCTAAAAGTGTGGAAGAGTAAAATGTTCCCCCAGAGAACGTATCTCCAACATATCCACAGGATTGATGGAATGCAACAAATGCAAGGATGGTATTTTGCTAGAAATGGCTAACCGCTACACCAAACAGCCGAAAATTGATGTGGCCTGTCACGTAACTAGGTTGGATGTTCTCCTGGGTGCGGCAGAGAAAGCGGGTTTTTTTTAGAATGGGTACAACTCGAAAGTGGTGGGGATTTGAGATCTCTATATGTACAGAGTACCTTCATAACGAGATTTCGTGTTGGTTCTTAATGATTTCCTGCAACTTCAACTTCAGCATCGGAGAACACATACGCGCTGCTCGTGGCTGCAACAGCTCGTGCATCAGCTGCATCAATAAAGATGGTTCGTCCTAATAAGTCATCTCTGACTTTGAGGATATTACATCCGCCTCGCTGCCCGATCTTAACATCTGTGATTTCTTTCTTTCGGAGGTATTTAAAAGGGAAGATGTACAAAAGTGTCTTAAGAAAGTGGTCTTGGTGTTTCAAAATAACCAGTAATAAAGTCGTAAAAAAAATCAAAACCGAAATAAATTTTTTGGTTTTTTATCGAATATAGTAGTAGTCGGAATATTTTAAATTTCTTTTCAGCAAAATTATTCAGCATTAAAATGTGCAACTTTGCCTTAATTTAAACTAACTCTCTATATCTTATAGTTACCGAGATAGCAATGCTAATGCACCGAATTTGTAACACCCTGTATACAGTGAGGAGGCATACGTTGGAACAAGGTCATTTAAAATTCAGTGGTCAAACACGTCGATTTTTATTTTTGACTGCGGTTTTTTTACGGTAAATTCATATTACAGGGTGGACCAAAAATAAGTTTCGACCACCAACTTCATTTTTTTCAAATGCAAACACCTATTTTTTATTTCATTTTTTAATTCTTCATCGAATACTAAGTATGATTCATGTCCTATACCTAAACTCAACAGTTATAGAGAAATTCATAACACAACAGTTCAAAATTTATTAAAAAACAAATCAAATTAAATGTTCAAATTGTTGACTATTAACTTCTTGATCTTCAAATTCTTGTAAAACTTTAATAACTAACTAACTACTAACTAACTATGTTTGTGGCTTGATTTTTTGTATTTGGGCTCTAATTCTTCAATTCTTCAATATTGTCCGGTTTATTGAAGTTTGGATTTCAGATAAGCCCATAGATAAAAATCTAATGAGATTAGATCTGAAGACCTAGATGGCCTTTCGATAAAACCTTTACTTCCAATCCATCTATTTGGGAAAATATTATGAAGGTAATGTCGTACAATCTCCGAACAGTGTTAGGCGCTCCATCCTGTTGGAGCCATATCGAATCTGCCGGTATATTTGGATTTTCACCATTTGGGTAAAGTGCAGTTAAACTAGGTATTATGTAATTTTGTAGCAGGTGTAAATAATTTACAGAGAACTGTAAGAAGATTGGTATTGTAATTGTCTCTTATGTGACCAAAGTCTCTAAACTTTATTTCTATCTTACTAACTTCCGATCGTATAATAGGCGTCTCCGGGTACTTATCATTAAACAATTCGTAAACTTGTGTCCGAGTCCTGTCGCCATATTCTACCATCATCAAAATTTCTATTTGGTGCTTCTCAGCTTTTCAAACTTTGCAACTGCACTTGACACTTACTTATTTGAAGTAAAATTATCAGTTTCCAAGTGACTTAATGGTAACAAGTCAATCATCAAAACAAGATTCCCAGAATTAAGAAAACAATTTTTACAAAAAAAATCCTCAGAAATAGGTCTTGGTTATTATTAATCGTAAATTTCTCAATAACTGTTGAGTTCAGGAAAAGGACATGATACATACTTAGAATTCAATGTAGAATTTAGAAATTAAATAAAAAATAGGTGTTTGCATTTGAAAAAATGAAGTTGATAGTTGTAACTTATTTTTAGTGTATCCTGTATACATTAATTTACCATAAAAAAGAACGCTGCCGAAAATAAAAATCGACGTGTTTGGGGATTTTTCCATTAAACACTCCTGAATTTTAAATAAATTTGTTCCAAAGACCATTATTGGCATATCCAAAAGAAACTATTTACAACCTCACAAACTTCAAAAAGACTACTAATACCCCTCTCCCTCCCTTTTTTGATATATTTGGTTTATAATTATGAAATTAGGATAGTTAACTAGTTTTTCAAGCTTAAGTTATAAGTTGCTGTATGTGAAATTGTGTTCTTTATGTGAAATACTGAAATATAAATTTAAGAAGATTGACTGGTGACGAACGACGGCTCCGCTGCGCTGCGCCGTCGTCCGTGCGTGGCTTATCAAATTTTAGCAAAGTGATCGGCGACGAACGACGGCTCCGTTGCGCCGCGCCATCGTCTTTGCTGCGCTGCGCCGTCGTCTGTGCGTAGCCTATTAAAATTAACCAAAGTAACTGATGACGAACGACGGCTTCGCAGCGCTGCGCTATCGTCCGTGCGTAGTTCATTAAAATTGAGCAAAGAAACCTGTAACGAACGATGGCCCCGCTGGGCTGCACCGTTGTCTGTGCGTATCTCAATAAAATTGAGCAAAGTAACCGGTGACGAACGACGGCTCCGCTGCGCTGCGCCGTCGTCTATGAGTATCCCATTAAAATTGACCAAAGTAACTGGTGACGAACTACGGCTCCGCTGCGCTGCGCCATCGTTAGTGCGTGGCCTATTAAAATTAAGCAATTAAACTGTACGCAGCCTATTAAAATTAAACAAGGTAACAGGTGACGAACGAATTTAAGGAAAAATAAAAATGAACTTTCACAAACCACACGCGTCGAGAAACTTCGGAAATGTAATCTGGTGGTAACCCCAGTTTCTGAATCTGACATCTGTCAAATGTGACAATGCACTATCAATGCATTTTTTAATTTACTCTTTGGAGAGCACTCGGACGTTAACAGGAAGAAGCTTATTTTTTTCAGCAACTTTGGGCCTCTAAAAATTATTTGGTGAGCGTCTGAGAAGCGTATACACAATACAAACCAACATACAAACAAAATTTAGGCGGGTACTGATAGGGGTTGTTTTGGTCTTTCGCACCCCGTTGCGGCTGGTGGGGCTGACGGGGTGACCGAAAAGTTACCAAACTTTGGTGGTGTGCTTCAAATGGAATGCTTAATGATTTCCCAAAGTTTCACTGTTCTAACCCTCCCGGAAATATATTTTTTTACAATCAATGAAAATTGATCGGAAATCGACACACCAAACATTGTTAATTGACTTTTAATTATTTGAAGGGTTGAAATGAAAAAAACTGCAAGGTCAAAGGAAAACGGTCATATATTATAAACGTTTTGCCGTACGTATAAAATACTGGTTACCAAAATGATGTAGAATATATTTGTCTACAATTTTTTTATAGCAACATTTTCTCCTAGAGATAACGGTTGACGTTGTAGGGGTTAATATGTAAAAAATGGGGTGTTCTTCCCCTAATAACTCCGCAATGGCAATAGTAATGAATAAATAACGGTAATAGGTAATCGTAGAGAAAAGAATTTCCTACAATAAACATTCATACAATTTTGCGATATCTTCAAAACTGAGCGCCCAAAGTTTTTCTTTGCAATACATTTTGCTTGCACCCCGGAGGTGAAAAAATCATATCTCGGGAACAGGGCAAAAATTCAACAAAAAAATAAGCAAACTTTGTAGAGGAATTATTTGGTTTATAATTATGAAATTAGAATAGTTAATTAGTATGCTAAAATGAACATTTTATAAGAATAAGTAATCTTTAAAGAGTCGCTAGTTTTTGAAAAAAAAATGATAAATGTGAAAATAATCAGAAAAATCCTGTCACATTTTTTTGAATGGTTAAAATAATTGTAATTTTAATTGTTTTTTTTTTAACTTTTTTTGGTTTATATCTTACAACACTATTATCAAGTAATTTTAAGCTGTTAAAAATTAAAGGGGCGATAGCAGAAGCGGATTTGACAAAGTGGGCGTTTGGTCCAAAAAGGTTGAGAAACTCTGATTTGTATCGTTAAATTTTCATTGACACGAAACAATCTTATTTCATATCTCTTCCTGTTTGTAACATATACAATCTACAAAACCAGACAACTCATATTTGGTCATGAAATGACCATTGATGATACAATGTGATGATGATTCATCCTACGTCGTTGCACCGTATATAATTCTTATTCCATATTTAGAATAGCGATTAGTCATAAGAATACTCGCAAGGGTGTTTTAAAAGCCACTTCATTGAGATGCAAATTTAAACAATTTCCACCGTGAATAAGTAAAAATTAGTCATCGCCCAAAAATTGCGTATTAATATCGAATGATTTTAAAAACTGGTTTATGTTTTGGACCTTTAATTAAATCGAGATCCTCCGGCATCGGTTAGCAGCTCGTCGAACACTTGCACCCTTTTCCTGGAGAGAATCATCCTCGACTAACCCAGATTTTTTATGTTAGGTATTAATTCTACGCATTATATTGCACATTGAATATTGATTGTTTAACTTATATTGCTTGGGTTTGCATGGGTAGACCAGTGGCGGTTTCAAAGGGGGGGTAATTGGGTAATTACCCCCCTAAGAATTTTTCGCTTAACAATTTTTATTGTTAAAAATTACCGATATTCCATATTCCAAACAAATAATATAAACGGTAAATTTTAAAACGTTGGAAAAGGATAGGGAGATTTCACGGAACAGGTGTATGAGAGCGGAAGCACCTGTTTATTTATCTTTTTTTAATTATTAATTTAAGACTAGTTGGTCGGAAACGCCCTTGGGGTAGACAGGGACACCAATTAGAAATTGGCTGCAGGTGACAAAATATCTATATCTGGCACTTAAGCCACATAATTTCGTGGAGTTATGTTTCTACAAAAAAATTTCATCCAATTAGGTTAAGGATTATAAAGTAGACCAAGAATAATTATTATCAATTTACATGTATTTGGTCTTCTCATGTAAATATTTCATTCACATTACACTAATTACATTAATGCAGGCTATGGGACTTGCGTTCATTACATTAGATTGCTTTTAAGAATCCATTAAGGAAATTAATAGAACACGTCACCTCATGAAAACATGATTTTCTAATGCATGCAATGACTGGATCAAATACTAATTAAATAACAGTAGAATTAAGACTATAATACAAATAATAGTACAATAAAACACAGTTTCAGAATTCACCTGGCGGATAAACATACAGTATTACCGAACACTCAGGATGTGTGGAGGTAAAAACTTTTTTGTATTCGGAGAATGCGAAAGAACGAGACAAAAAATTTCCGGAGACAATTTAATTTAAGATGGTCACTACGCAACACATCCCTAGTGCTCGGTACAACTTTACTCACCGATATTTCGCACCCCTAGAAGAATACTGTCGTAACTTCCAAATAAACGTTGATATTTTCAAATACCATTTAAAGTGTAGTATTTTAAGTTTAGTGAATTTATTGACGTCGTAATGTCTATTTTAATGGAATGCTTTGTAGATGCAGTTATGGCAGCATTCTAGTTGAAAAAGGGACTAAAACACAATTAAAAATTATGTAATCTATTTTTGGAAGTTACGACAGCATTCTTCTGGGGGTGCGATGTATCATGAAATTGTGCAGATATAAAAATAATAAAATAGTTTATGCAATGAGGAAAAAGAGAATGAAGGGACATAAAGATACAGTTACAAAATTCTCAGTGGTAAGGCCACCCCCTGAGGGGGAATGTTTATCAAAATTTTAAAACATTAATTTCCTGTAAATTTTCAATGCAGTATTCACCAGATTTTTCAATATTTTGGTTTTAGAATATTAACATATAGAAGTAGAATCATGTTTCACTTTTTATTAAAATATGTCGTTAATTTATTAAAGAAATTTTTTTTTTGCCCATGAGAGCCTTGCATAAGAAGCTTGTCTACAGTCAATCAGGTATCCAGTTATATAGCAGAATTTCTTTATTTTTATAGAAAATGTATCTTATTTACTTGCATTTACTTCACATGTTTTGATTAATTAGAATCAGTATTTAAGGATTTATAAAAAATTTAGTATTCCGAAACTTATAGTCACAACCTTCAAGTAACCAAATTTATCGGTTTTAAGCATCATTAATTCTTCCCTCAACCAATGGCTTCGGGTATTCTCCGGTAAATATAAAATCAAGTGAAGAGCAATTATGCTAGCACACCAACTACTTGAATAATACAAATTCAGCTGCAACACCACTTGCTCTACATTTATTTTGGTAATAATATAACTCAATTATAAATTAATTCAATTAATATTATCTACCAATACGTAACCATTGATAAAACAATACATATAAGAAATGCAGGAAATTGCATGATTTACAAAAACATTGACAATGTGTATAGGAAATGTGGTAAATTAGCAAGTTTCCATTTCTAGTCATGCCGCCTACTTGATTTCACAATAAGCGAACTACTTATTCGATCACTGTTAAATTACATTACATTTACAATAAAAAATAAATCTAATCAATTCATTTAAAACAGTATTCGTGCAACTACAACAACCAAATGAATTATTTGAAGCTTCTCATTATCGTCAGGGTACAATTCGCTTTGCCCTTTGCAAAATAAGAATCTTTAAAAGCGTCTTGCAATTAATGCAAGGTTAAAACTGCATAGGTAAAGTGCATTTAATTAAACGCAACAATTAGTGTGCGGTTCGCCTCACCTGTGACTTTTCGAATTGTTCCTGTTCAATTTCTAGGCTGGTCTTTCTGTTTTGGAGCACCCGCGGCAGAGATAGCGAAGCCATTTAACGTATTGTATACCTATTGGCGATCCTTATCACCTAATTACATTAATAAATCTCAAAACACGATAACAATATTATTTGACAACACATCACTTAAAACACTGCACCGTGAATCAAACACCTCTAAACACGTTGTAATGGACAAGATGGGAAAATTGCTGGGAAATGTGGGTATAATTTTAGCAGCGCGTCGGTGGTCGTTTGCGAAAGTAATTCTAACAAGCGGGATATTTAAAATATATTTCGTTTATTTGTAATGTTTTGATTGTTCCTATGATTATATATACAATATCTTTATTGACAGACTTTTTACATACATGAAAAAGTAAGAATTATGTTTGTTATCACAATTTGGTTAGTGTGTTAGTCTGTCAAATGGCTATCGACCCGAGGTCTTTCAGCCCGGATTTGTCAGTCTGTGTAGCGTTAGTTAGTCTGTCTGATGATGATGATGATGGATGATGTGAAGTGATGAATTCGAGTACTGTGGATGAAGGGGATTTAAATTTTGCGTTAACATTGGGATTTCTGTGTAGACAGTATAGGGCAAGGATATGGCGGTTGAATGTATTGCTATGATTAATAGTAATATTGTGATTTTGTATAGACATCCTGTATATATGTTTACTACTAACATATTTCATGGATGCGCACCGCAGATGTAACCTAAGTTATTTGCGATTAAAGAAAAAAAGGGTTGGTTGAGTTATGTGCCAATATAATATTTCAAACTTTTCACGAACGCATTTACAACAATCGATGCACCGCGTACTGCGCGAAAGATAACAATTCATCGAATTTTTGTACTGGTGTGAAATTATGAA
Source organism: Ocypus olens (assembly GCA_910593695.2). Classification (NCBI taxonomy): domain Eukaryota; kingdom Metazoa; phylum Arthropoda; class Insecta; order Coleoptera; family Staphylinidae; genus Ocypus; species Ocypus olens. The sequence continues at coordinate 11,760,594 of OU343053.1, read as the reverse complement.
AAGGAATATTAGAGGGCCTTACGTTTTTTCACAAAGCTCAAATTCAGAAATGTATTTAGAATCCATGGCAAAAATGTATAATGAATTTAGCATTTTACAATTTACCATTATTTGATTGGTAAAATTAATACCAATTTCATATTACTATTCGTCAGTGGCGGCTCGTGGAACATGTTGATGGTAGAGCCACTTATATAATATACGCCCCTTCCCCCTTACTTTTTTGAAGAAAGAAAGAAAGATTTATCTTCCCAGACCACAGTAACTGGCGAAAAAGTGTTAATTAAAAATACTTGCTGAGATTGAAACTACAGGTAGTGCCATGGCTCCTTGGCTCTATATAAAGAGCCGCCCATGCTTCGACAGCTGAAAAATACAATTTTTGACAATTCAAAAATGAAAAAAATATTTTTATTAGCTGAAAAATACTGTTTTTGGCAGCTGAACCATGGCATATTTGGTAGCTGAAGAATACCATTTTCTACAACTTGAGACAGCTGAGAAATACTATTTTCAACAGCTGGGGATTATCATTCTTGACAGCCGAAAAATACCATTCCCGACAGCTAAAAAATACAATTTTTGACAACATAAAAAAATCAATTTTTGACAGCTGAAAAATGCCATTTTTGACAGTTTAAAAATGTCAAAAAATGCTGCTTTTGATAGCTAAAGATACCATTTATATAGGTGAAAAATGCCATTTTTACAGCTGAAAAATTACATTTTGACAGCTGAATAATACAATTTTTAATAGCTGGAAAATACCATGCTTGATAACAGCAACACACTATTATTGTCAACAGTATCATACATTATTATCAGCTAAAAAATACAATTTTTGAAAGTTGAAAAATGCCATTTTTGACAATTAAAAAAATGTCGAAAAATGCTGCTCTTGATAGCTGAAAAATACTATTTTTATAGGTGGGAAATACCATTGTTGACAGCTGAAAAATATCATTTTTGACAGCTGAAAAATATCGTTTTTGACAGCTGAAAAATATCATTTTTGACAGCTGAAAAATATAATTTTTGACAGCTGAAAAATATAATTTTTGACAGCTGAAAAATATAATTTTTGACAGCTGAAAAATATAACTTTTGACAGTTGAATAATACACTGCCTTTAAAGCTGAAAAATTCCATTTTTATAGGTGAGAAATACCTTTTTTAACAACTGAAAAATATCTTTTTCGACAGTTGAATAATACTTTTTATAACAGCTGAAAACTGCCATTTTTAACAGCTGAAAAATACCATTCTTGACAACTGTAACATACCATTATTGTCAGCTAGAAAATACAATTTTCGACAACATAAAAAATACAATTTTTGACAGCTGTAAATGCCATTTTTAACAATCAAAAAATGTTGAAAAATGCTAGTTTTAATAGATGAACAATACTATTTTTATAGGTGAGAAATACCTTTTTGACAGCTGAAAAGTACCACTTCTGACAACTGAAAAATATTATTTTTAACAGTTGAATAATACTCTTCTTAACAGCTGAAAAATACCATTCTTGACAACTGCAACAAACCATTTTTGACAACTGTAAGAAACCATTATTGTTAGATAAAAAAATACAATTTTTGACAACATAAAAAATACAAGTTTTGACAGCTGAAAATACCATTTTTGACAATTAAGAAAAATATCGAAAAATGCTGCTTTTGATATCTGAAAAATAACATTTTTATAGATGTTAAGTCGCATTTTTGACAGCTGAAAAATATCATTTTTGACAGTTGAATAATACACTTCTTAACAACTGAAACCTACCATTGTTGACAACTGCAAAAAACCATTATTGACATATCATTATCATATTGTAATATATCATTATTGCCTGCTAAAAAAATACATTTTTTGACAGCTAAAGAATGCCATTTTTGACAATTAAAAATTTTCTAAAACAATGCTGTTTTTGATAGCTGAAAAATAACATTTTAATAGGTGAGAAATACCTTTTTTGACATTAAAAAAACATTTTTGACAACTGAAAAACATCATTTTTCGCATTTAAATAATACACTTCTTAACAGCTGCAAAATACAATTTTTGACAACTGAAACAAACCATTATGGTCAGCTAAAAAATATAATTTTTGACAACAAAAAGTACAATTTTTGACAGCTAAAAATGCCATTTTTGAGAAATAAAAAATGTCGAAAAATACCTTTTTTTTATGAAAAATACCGTTTGAGAAATACTTTTTTGACAGCTGAAAAATAACCTTTTTGACAACTGAAAAATATAATTTTCGACAGTTGAATAATATATAATATTATTATAATATACAGCTGAAAACTACTATTTTTAATAGCTGAAACATACGATTCTTGACAACTGCAACAAACCACTATTATTGTTAGCTAAAAATACAATTTTCTACAACAAAAAAGTACAATTTTTGGCAGCTAAAAAATGTCATTTTTGGCAATTAAAAAACCGAAAAATGCTGCTTTTGACAGCTGAATCAATTCTTAACAGGTAAAAATACCATTTTTGACAACTGCAACAAACCATTATTGACAATTGCAACACACCATTATTGTCAGCTAAAAAATACTTAAAATTTTTGACAACAAAAGAAAGAAAGAACGATTTATCTTCCTAGACCAGCGAAAAAGTGTTTTAAGAATTAATTAAAAATTCTTGCCGAGCTGAAACTGCGGGTAGTGCCGTGGCTCCTTGGCTCTATATAGCGAGCCGCCCCTGCTATTCGTTATTCAAATTCATCATCAAATTTCTAAAAATTGCAAACAAAACTAAGATAAACAAATATATATTATACAGTTTACATTCCATTTCCAGTGGAAATACATTTTTTATAATCTCAACGCCTCAAAAATTTGATGTGGACTGTTAACACATTGAATGCGTTAAACACGGCTCCCGTGTCCATATATACATTATCTGCTCGAATACACATTGAACGTGTTAAACTAGCAAGTAATAATAATACACATTGAACGTGTTAAACTAGCAAGTAATAATGTGCACAGTTGATGGAAGGTTAAAGATTTAAACTAGGGCTCGACGTTTACTCCGTATTTCAATTAAACGTTTAATGTAACGAATAAAACATGTTTAACTTAATAAACGTTTACAACACATTTAATCCGAATAAACGTTTACACGTTTAGCTTAATAAGCGTTTACAACACGTTTAGCCTAATAAACGTTTGCAACACGTTTAGCTTAATAAACGCTTACAACCCGTAAACTAGAAACAATTTCTCATATTTTTATTCTCCATTTTGAGGCACAAAGGACCAACGAATGGTCTAAGTGCTGCGACCATTTGGTCGCCCTCCACAAAGCATCATACTCCATTTGGGGGTCCAAAAGTCATATCTCGGCGTTTCGCAAGATTCCCAATATTTTTACACATTAGATTCAAACAGGAACTACCTGGTCTATAGGGGGTTAAACCCCTCAAACTTCAGATGCTGACGTTTCGGACGGTTTTCGAGAAACTATTTACTTATTAAGGTGTCCCAAATAATAATAATTTATTCATTTTTTTCCGCTACCGGAAATATTATAAAACACGGCGAACGAATTTTGAAACAAACATTTGCAGGGTGGGTTATACGTTTCTATATTAAACGTTTTTCGTCAACACGTTTAAACGAAGAAAACACTTTTAAACGCAAAAATCCGTTTAAACGTTTAAAAACCGCTTGCTAACTAAGAACACGTTTATCCGTGTTTTAACGAGCCCTAATTTAAACTAGTTCAAATTGTAAAAATTAAATAATGTTTGGCTATAACATAAAATAAATTAAAAACAACAATTAAAACGTGGTCTATATAAGAAATTTATTCAATTGTAATAATACAAATTATGCTGAGGACATGATATCCTCCTGTACTTTCTTCCATGCGGAAAGGGGTCCATGTGCACGCCTAAACTGTACGTTGCAACCGTCTGGAGCCAGACGACCCTGGGCCTTCAAATCTTCAAAGACGTCGCGGTCGAACTTGGTGAAGCCCCACTTCTTGGAGATGTAGATCTTTTGGCGGCCGGGGAACTTGAACTTGGCACGACGCAAAGCCTCGATGACTTGCGCCTTGTAACGGTCACTAGAGCGCACGCTCATGATCGGCTGCCCGATGCGGACACGGGCGACGGTTCCTTGTGGTTTTCCAAAAGCACCACGCATTCCAGTTTGGAGCCTGTAAAGATAATTGATAATTAATTATTTCTGCAAAATTATGTAACCGTGGGCAGAAAGACTCATAGTTGATAGCCCAGACAGAGACATACTAACACACTGTATAATAGTTCATAATGTAAACCTATTTGTAATTCTATGTATGTGTCTGTAATAAAGATGATGTATGTATAAGTAACTGCATAGAACTATTGCAATCCCCCGCCATGCCCATGCCACATACAGTTAAGTTGCACCCGAGACCACACAAGTGAAATTTTTAAAAATTCTTTATCAAGGCATATTTCTTTTAACATTTTCAGAACGGGAAATGTACAAGAAATTTCAGTAAAGGAAGACAAACAAGCACTGGATAGAATATAATATACTGGCCGCCATAAGTAAAAGAACACGAAGAATTCGTCGCTCAATTTTTACGAAAATTTCAGATAATACATAAATAATCCACACTAAGAAATGATTAAAATTTCAACAAAAAATCATGGTAACTTTTTCTTTAATTTCAATAATGAGTTGCTCCCCCACGATTTTTGGAACACTCAGCAACTCACCTAGGCATACCAGAATCAATTTGTTGGTAAGGTTTTATAATTAATTTTGGTCTGATTTTTTCATTCCAAAGAAGGCAGAATTGTATTATCCTTTTAAAGAACTCTCCTTGGATGAGTCGCTGGTGCTATGAAAAATATGACTATCATTTCAACAATACATTCAAGGGAAACACTATAAATATGCAATTAAATTGTTTGTTCTTGCGGATCCTGGTGGATTGGAGCAAAAGGTTTTGGTCTATGGTGGCTCTGCAAATCAGATAGTGGGTGGTATTAAGCACACTGAAAAACTTGTGCACAAATTACTTGAGGAATATAAAGGTATAGGACATTCATTCAAGAGTGCCGACAAAAATACTGAAAAGAGGAGAATCAATTTGGAAATATATAAATGAAGGACTCTGCGTCAAAGTAAATGGAAAGACGTCTTAACAATCTCTACGGAATTGGGTGGTGAAATGGTTGAACACACTACCACAAGAAGAGCAATAAAACCAAAGCCTAGGCTTATTCAGTAGTACAACAAATTCATGGGAGGTGTAGATCACAATGATCAAATGCTAAGTTATTCGACACAGCATAATACTTTGAGTTGGCACAAGAAATTAGGAATTAGTACATTCTTACCGAGTAGCAGACTATACTTTCTCCTCGACCAGAAAAATAGACTAATAAAATAATGAACACAAATAACTTACGTTTTATTATCACGTTTGTGGTTATGTTTATAGTATTTTGACAATTGTGATATCCAAAGCTAATTGTTTTATTCGAAACGGTGTGAGAATATTCATTCCATTACTTGTTATGGAATGAATTACATGCAAAACGCATAAGCGCATTGTGTTTTGTTCCATAACAAGAGTGAGAATGTGTTTGTTCTATGATCAAAATTGATTTCAGAATGCTTAAATTTTATAGTGGTCGTGGGAGAAACATTTTTCAAATCATGTTCCTAAATGCTCATTTCTTGCACAAGTACAGTACTCCCTCTATAATATGGCACTTCTCTTCTCCGGCTCTGCCAATAATCCGGCATGTTAACACTTCAATGTCAATAACAAATTGACGTTCTCGAATCATATTAGGGAAAATTAACATTCCTTTGAAAGAGGTGTACTCGAGGTGATCCATTTTACCTAGAGGGGACTAAAAATGGATTTACTCAAGTCCTTCGAAGTCTTCAAGGTTAAGTATAATCCCGACATCCCACTCTTCAATGACCAGACTGACCTAATATTCTAAATATATAAATCTGTGTAGGATCGTAATGTAAATATTCATAGTTTGATATTGACAAGCTAAAATTGTCGAAACTATAGTCACTATGAGTTAATAAAGTGATACCAACAAACTTATTTGTTTTTATTTGAATTATCAAAATAGTATAACAAAAATGGATGAGGTGCATTGTACGCCTATGATGTATTTTGATGCTGTGTGCCGCCGACTCACCATGAGAGTGCTTATGGACAATTTATAGGAAAGTTTGTTAATGATAACCTGCAGAGATTTTTTTATGATTAATTGTTATGGAATGGATGGTTTAATCAAAATGAATAAGGAGACACTTTTGAAATACATGTACATTTTGTTTAGATGATATGTATTTAAACAAAATGCTGAAGTTTTGTTTAAATTAAAAGTACTCTTTGAGTAGGCAACATTGCAAAAGTATTTTGAAAATTTCTAACCCTTTCTTGAGGCAGCTATTCCCACTCCCGGATAAGAAGTTTTTTAACCTGCTGGAGATTCTGTATGGGTTGGCGTTGCTGTATTCGTCCCATAGATGTTCTATCGGATTTAGGCAACATTACAACTGAGACAATAATGGCTTATTTGCAACTTTGTGTCCAAAATCAACAAAACCCAAAGAAAGGTCTTGTGTCTGCATTCTATACTCCAACAAAAGACGAGAATTTGTAAATTCTGTTCTAAGAACATGTGAAGTGGCATTAATATTATGCCGGCAAGCTGAGGCATATTTATAGCCTTAATCTTACTCAAAATATTGAAGGAATGTTGCTGCTTTGATGACAAAAAACCAATGCGAAGAGTGGCCTGCTGGTTTAAAATACATAATTTCAAAAAAATGGGCTCTTCATTCTGGTAAACTACATTTTTATTACATTACACAGCGCGAATGACCATAGATGTCGATGCAAACCCAAAAATAATTCATTCATACATTACACATGCACTGAGAAATATCTTTTCAAGCGAGGCATTGAAGCCGCATTAGAAGAGTTAGCTAATGATAATACAGTATTACTGAGCATTCTAGGCGTGTGGGGGTACAGTTTGCACAGAGAGAGAAAGTATTCGGAGAACGAGAGAGAACGCAACAACAAATCTCCAGTGCCAATTGAATTTATTTATTTATGTAAAGAAGCCAACAGCCATAAAGGCCAATTACAGAATTAAATAATTAGTACAAAATAAGGGAAAAGAAATAACACAAAATACATACGAAACATAGAATTTAGAATATTCACTGCGCTATGTGCCTTGAGTGCTTGGTACAACTCTAAGCATGTATGCCAAAATATTCAACTCAACCCTTGCAAATGAAAACTATGGAATTATTTCGGGAACAGAGCTTGCTTCTAAAGAAGAACAAACTGAGGTACAAACTGAATTGGGTAAATTTATTAAGATTCTAATTAAAAATTTTAGGTTCAAAAATCCACTACGATGTGACTACTTCATTACTGTTCTGTCGAGTATAGATGAATACATTGACTGAATTTGTCAACTGAAAAAAAATCAGAAAGTCGAAAATAGTTGGCAGCACATTTTCTGAAAATCCCTACAATAATTCAAGAAAAATTATATTGGCTGTCTGGAATTCTCCAATCCGGTACATTGTACATTTTGGCATCTTGTGATTTTTTAAGGTTACTTGTTTTAAATAAAGTTCTGTGTTTTTATCTTCAGATTTTGTCCATTTTAAACAATAGCAGGTATTTCTAGAACTGATCATCACTATTAATAATACATTTAGGATCTACAATCTAGGTGTTTATAATTTCAGGGTTTTCCATGCCAAAATTCCCATTCTTAATGACGCCACTGAACTTCTGTTAATTAGATTATGTTTTAAGGGCTGCCAACTATTTTAGACTTTTTGATCTCATGGTATATGCATTTAATGGCAAATGTTAAGTTTTTAGATGTGCAGATTATTTGTTTTAATGCCCATGACATTAGAGTGAAAGCAATTTTATTCTACATATTACACACTTTTAAATTATCCTCTAAATGTTTTAATGGATACTTTTATTAAGTAGTTCAAGGACTCACCATTATAGGCGCTAAATCAACAGAGCCCATAAGACGATAGCGCTTATTATAACCCACTCATCTAATATAACTGTCGGTGGTCTGTATTATAATAATTGCATTTTATAGCAGCAGTGCTAAATAAAGTTTATTATTTATTATTACTAAATTACACTCACCTATCAGCTCCAGCACATGACAACATCTTGTTAATTCTGATGACGTGGAAAGGGTGCAGCCTCATACGGATGTGGAACTGATCCTTGCCGCAGTTCTTGACGAGGTACTTGTTGCAGCAAATACGCCCTGCTTCCAGCGCTTCAGAACTGAGCTGTTCATATTCATCGGAGACGAGATGCACACACAGTGGAAAATCGTCTACGTACGCCTTCTTCCTGCCCAAATCGAAGATACGGATTTTGGCATCCGGCACACCACGACAGAAACGTGATTTCGGGTACGGTTTGTTTTTACAATACCGATAGCTGAAATAGTGGTAAACATTATACATCACATAATGAAAATTCACTTGGTTTGATGAGAGTTGTGACTTATCGTTTAGTATTGCCCGAATCAAACATCTTTCTTGCCGTTTTACATTTGATACTTTTTAATGAATATGTTCGCATCTGCAACAAGTGAGGATTTCCTATTTAACCCTTTAGCTACTAAAAAGTTTTCAAGAAACTGGCTGCCTGAACGCAAAAAAACAAAGACTCTAAATTTGATAAATTTTATTCCATTTGAACCAACGTATCATGTTACTAGTGGTCGTCAATAAGCGATTCACGGCATAAAAGAACGGCAAAAAATATGTGAATCGCTTATTGATGACAGCCGTAGTTACGGTAAAGTTTACCCGAGTCGCTTATTGACGACAGCCGCAGTTAAAGGGTTAAATTGTTACTGTTTGATTGGCTTTATGTCTGCAGTTTTCAACTCTGTTAGCTTGAAACGTTTCAATAGTCAGTGATGGCTCGTGAAAGTAAAATTGTTCAGTGTTTCAATACTCGTTTCCTCTGTAAGATCTTGTGGACATGTCTCATATCTCCCTTTGCCACCCTTACGGAGATTCGTGAACCAACCTGGCTTTCAATGAATGCAATTTTGTACGAAACCTCTCCAGAAAAATAATGTAACTAAAACTATACTCGGCGCACCGAAGATGGTATGGTCACATTGTAGTTAATAATAGAGATGGATAAAGCACGAGTTAGTCAATTCAAAGAGTCAACTCATGGGATTCACTAGTTAAGTGACTCGTGTTGAGATCAGTGACTCAAAATGTTAAACCTGTTAAAATATACGGGTGAGGACCTTTTTAACTTTATAAGGGGAAAAGAGTGGACTCTGCAAATAAACAAGGTTAACAGCAGGTAAAATGCAGATTTATAATTAGTTAACAGTGAAGAGAGCATTTCACTAAAGCAACATATCTTTTCAAGCCAATTAAGCACCATAAATGAATTGTGGTTGATTTACAGAATGAAATAAAACCGAAACCATTAGTTTTCAATACTTCAAATAGATGTGAGATATATTAGTGTTTTAGGCATGCATTCTACACAGAATTGTAGATTATTCAAAGCCAGCTTAATACAAAGACTGCTACCATTTGTTAATATAAGTGGAGATGCAATGACTTGTAAAAATGTTGCAGTAACCAATTACATAGAAAGTAACCTCACTTTAATCACTTAATTTAAGCTTCAACTTTTAAATGCAGAAATTTATTAATTCATGTATACTTTATGGTATAATTGTAAATACGAAACAGTATTATGAATAAATGTAATAAACGATATTTCACAACAATTCGCCATATGCATAATAAACACTTACCATCTCGCTGGACGGCGACCCATTTTGGCTTACTGCAAAAAATATACAAATAAATTAGTACGCTGGAACTCACTAATAGGTTTAAGGAACGTAATATTGACGGAAAATGTGGGTTTTATATGAGGATGGTCAAGATTTTGAGAGATACGTACACGTGATGCAGCTCACGCCAGCGACACAACGAAAAAGGACTGACAAGGCCGAAGTTAGTCACCGACTCAATATACACGTGATGCCAACACTGGAATGTAGAAAGTTGGATTTGTAAAACGGGATAATTGTAAAAATAAAAACTCAAAATACAAAGAATATTTATCATTATTGTGAATAATTAATTTCTCATTATAAAAAATAAACGGAGTAATTTAATTTATATCAAACTTGTTGAATATACGCTTGCTTCACAACAGCGTCCTTGGAGTACGCGGGAAATATGAAATTGAAAACATGACAAAACTGACTGACTATAGATATAAATAATAAATTATAGGTTAAAAACCCTTGACTATAGTAATATTGACTGCTAACGCCAACTTCATGTGTGTCTCCAAGCTACGGTGGCGCGGCGGGACCCTAAATGGTTGCGATATGTTACTAAATTGGTGGCTATTTTGTATCTATGACATATGACTATGAGCTCGCATTGCATATTGTGATATAAACATTTATATTGTCAAATATTCACACTATCTCAAAATATTGCTATGCGAAAGGCTGCAATACGTCCACGTATATATGCCAACGCGGTTATAATACTCGTCAGCCGGTGTACACGTCAGTTGACTTTTGACTTATAACCTTAAATTCTATATTAGATTTCCATCAAATCCGGAACTTCGCAAATTATGGGTTGATGCTTTGCTTGTAAAGAACAGGCTGGAAAGTGGACCCGAGTTGCCGAAATATGCTCGCATTTGCATTCTCCACGTTGCTGATGAATATTGTTTTTTTGATTTGCGGTTTTTAAATTACGCTCCATTTTCGGCGACGAGGCGGGACTTATATCGGGCTCCAGCTAGCGGACAACTTTTGGAGCAGTGATCATATGGGAAATGGAAGGGAAATAGCAGTTCATATGTATATAGTCAAAGCAAAATTTATTTGAATAAATTAGTTCAGCCTCCACTATAGAGTAGCGCTACTTAGAAGAAATTAAGACCATCTCTATCTGAATTATTATATTAATATTAGGTTGCCTCCGTATTTTATACTTCAAAAATCCATTTTCCATTTCTGTAACTAATTTTTAAAAATTGTTCTGCTAAATTTAACTTAAGTAATTTATTATTCTGCGTATCCTCAAGAATATTTAATTCATTCATCTAAATGCTTTCACTTCTTCAAGTTACATTCGTTTATGTAAAATTACGCAATTAAATAAAAATGTATGATTAGATAGATAAAACTAATGTTTTAACAAATAAAATTGTGCAAATTGCTAGTGTGATAATTTTACATTTTGCATATTCACAATCTGCATTCCAAACCAGTTAAACCGTTCAAGCGCAGTATAAATATAAATTATTACGACCTATCGCCCTTGGTGATAACTTATAAAAATAATTATTTTTTCTGTAGAGTTTCGAGTTGTACGGATTGTTCAATAGTTAGGTTAGGTTTGCAGCAATGTCAGTTTTAAGGACGTTGTATTTTTCCCTCAATAAGGGGGTTTCCTCCCCATTAACACGCCATGGAAGTAATTTATACAAGAGGGAATTGTTCAAGGTAAGATTGAATAAATCATAACTAATGTACAAGAGATTTAATTGAATCAAAGGGTAATTTTTTTGCCTTATGTTTTAAATGACCTACCGTCTGCTTTATCAAATGATCCATTTTACAGGTGTTATCATGCAGTTACTCAACCAACTCTTGCGGTAAAGTTTATCGGAGTGCCGCAGATGCAGTGAAAGATATCAAGGATGATGCGACCCTTTTGGTCGGGGGTAAATTTATGCTAATATATTTTGACTACTGTTAATTTCGCAATAACACTTTTCGTAGGTTTTGGTTTGTGTGGATTACCGGAAAAGTTGATCCAAGCGCTATTAGATCACACTTCCAAAAATTACACCGTTGTATCTAACAATGCGGGTGTCGACAAGTTCGGTTTGGGATTGCTTTTAAAGCAGAGGAAAATTAAACGGATGATATCTTCGTACGTGGGTGAAAACGCCGAGTTTGAGAGGCAATATTTGGCCGGTGAATTGGAAGTTGAACTCACACCTCAGGTAAGTGCAACTGTTATTAATTTAACAGGTTCAGCGCCATGGTGGACACAGTCCACAGACAGTGTCCTCTTGTAAATTCCAAGTTTACCGAATTCCATGGGCCAGCGTATAGGTACACTTTCATATGCTAACTTGTCCGCTCTAGCCCTGCGGAACATGATTCTATAATCAGGGTTTTGATCAAATAGAGAGAGCTAAAAAATGCGTTGTCATTAAATAAATAATGTAATTATGTACAGTGAGATCGGAAAGTCGAAAATAGTTGGCAGCACATTTTCTGAAAATAGGGATAATAATTCACTTAATATTATGTTGGCTGTCTGGATCAGTGTAGTACATAAGAATTTTGTCTATTTTGATGTCTTGTGGTTTTTGAGGTTACTTGTTTTAAAGGTAACAAGTAACTTCAAAAATGACTAGACGTCAAAATAAATAAAATGCACATGCACTGCACTAAAATAATTCAAGCAGCCAATATCAGATTACTTAAATTATTATAGGGATTTTCAGAAAATGTGCTGCCGACTATCTTCGACTTTCTGATTTCACTTTAGTAAAATCAATTCGTTTGTAGCCACTTTCGTGGAAGAGACTAAAACAAAATTAATTATTTTTTGTTTTTCTGAAAGAGTTACTTGGCGGCAACAACTCATAAGTTGTTCTTTAAGGGGGATTTGTAGAATGTAACATAAGTTTTTTTTTTAATCTGTATATGTTTTTATCCATATTTATGTGTGATTTGGTATAGATATAATAAAGGCAGGGCGAATCTAATCAGATAATCTCTCATGTTGGTATTGCCTAGCAACGCGTTGGTTCATTTTCTATAACATATAAAACGTCAGTTATTGCCAGACAGTTTGCTACTGAATTCAACCTGTTTGTATTTTCGGGTAATGTGTTAGTGCTTTCATCAGTAATAGTATTCATAGGCATTTCTCAAAATCTTGGTAAGCTCATTTTTACTACAATTATTGTGGTGCAGATTAATACACGTCTGACACTGGGTGTCACTAAATTTAATTTTTCAAATTATGAAGTGTAAACTTTCTGTTCAGCCAATTGTCTTCACGAATCTAACTCGAGACTGATTTTTCCTAGGCAATTATTAGCATCTGGATCACTCTTGCTTGTTGCTTCTAGAAAATCATGATCATGACGCTAATAATTGCCGGCAAAATCATAGGCACTCGTTAGATTACTGTTGAATATCATCGCCAAACTTTGAATCCTTAAATCTGTTTAAATTTGCGTTGGGTTAAAATCGTGAAATAATAAAAAAAAGACCTTTATTGGCATATATAGAACAGCTATTTACAATCTCCCAAAAAAATAAAACTCAAAACAAAAACATTATCCTATTACCCCTCTCCCTCCTACCTCTAGCCCCTCTTCTGTTTTCCCCCTCCCTCCCCAGCGTCTCCAGCGTCCTTACCCTTGCCCTATGCTCCCTCATCCACTCCATAACCCTTCTACTCCCTTTCGCTCCCATCCATTCCTTCTATACTCCCTCACACTCTTCCGCCAAGTGGCCCCTCACTTATCCTTCCCTCTCTCACACAATACACACCTTCCATATTCTTCCCCCATCCATACCTTCCTTCCTGTCTCATCCAATCCACACCTTGCCCTTGCTACAATCACTCTATCTTCTCTATCAAATATCCCGGTACTCTTCCAAACACCTGCCACATCCCATACCCATCATTATATTCACTTTTCTCTATACACTTTCCTGCCCTTTCACCTCCTTCCCTTTCCCCTTCACCCACTCATCCACCTTCACTCCGTTCCCTAACCATTCCATTATTTTCGCCTCCGACAGCCCTACCCTCTCATACATTTTCCTCCTCTCACTCCTCCACCTCCCCTCACGTACACACACGCTCTGCACCCATACAGCCTTCACCAATCTCTCTTCCTCCAATTCCCACACTCTCATCTTATACCTCACCACTCTCATCTCATGCCTCACCACTCTCACCATTGCCTCGCACTCTAACCTCTCTCTCTGTTCGTCTCCTGAAGCACTATGTAGCTGGGCGTGGATCGTTCCACCCCCAACATGCGCTTCAGGAACCACATCTGTTCCCTCTCCATGCACTCATACCCTCTCATTCCCTACACTTCCACTCCATACATTAGCACCGATCTCACACACGCATCCCATATCTTACACGCCACTCTCATATTGTTCATCATCCACTTCCCCCACTTTTCCCACGCCATCTTAGCCTTACTCTGCACCCACCTCACATGCTCTTCATACCCTCCCGTCACTTTAAACATAAACCCTAAATACTTAAAACTTCTAACCCTCTCAATAACCACCCCGTTCCACTCCAATTCTTTCACCTTCCCCCCTCCCTCCCTTTATTTCTGAACCTCACCCACTTCATTTTTTTCACATTCACACTCATCCCCCTCTTATCCGCTCTTTTCAACATGTCTTTCATCCCTTCATGCTTTCTTGCCATTAATACCATGTCATCCGCATACGCTAACATCCACACTTTCCTCTTCCCTATCATCATCCTCATCATGTCTTCCAATTCATTCACATATATATTAAACAACATCGGGCTCAGCGGTCACCCCTGCCTTAATCCCTCCCAAGTCCTGATACACTCTAATACATCCGTCCCCCCTTTCGCCACCACCACTATCCTCTATCGCCTTTACTCCGCACTCCAACACATCGCTTTCCTGTCCCCTTACACTCCACACTCCATTCTCTACCCACATCTCCACCTTTAACGGTAGGTGATCCGATCCCAACACCTCCTCTACCTCCAGACACCTTATTTCTCCTCTTGTTATTCCCTTCACCACTACATAGTCAATCACCGATGTCCCTCTTCCTCATACACTCTCCTCACCCACTCAACGATCCCCTCACTCACCCTTCTTCTCCTCAAACACTCAATCAAGCTCACCCTCGGTACCGAGTCATACGATGCTTTCAGGTCTATAAACACTGCATACACACATTCTTTCTCTTCCATCACTGTCTCCACCATTTGCGCCAGAGTAAAGACCTGCTCCCTCATCCCCCTCCCCCTTCTGAAACCTCCCTGTGTTTCTGGTAGGAGCCCCTTTTCCTCCATCTACACCTCCATCTGGTTCCTTACTATGATCATTGCCAGCTTGTATCCAATGTTCGTTATAGTTATACCATTGTTTTTTTCCTCTTTCTCGTCCGCATTTCATCCCTATCCTCCACGCCTCCGGTAAGCTCACCTCCCGCCTCCTCATCTGAACCTCTTCTTCAACATTTCCCCGATCTGCTTCCACAATTCCGCCTAGAGGCCATCCCTCCCTGCAGCATTTCCACTCTTCACTTCCTTGAAAGCCCTCCCCACCTTCTCCGTAAACTTTTCCCCTCTCTCTCCACATCTTTCTTCTCGAATCCCTCCGGTCGTTCCACTCCCTTCTCTACATTTTCTTGTCCATTCCCTCAGCGACAGCCCTACCTGTCTCTTCCTTTCTCCTCTCCTCAGTACCCTCCACATTTCCGCCTCGTTCTTACATCCTCTCAGCTCCTCACTCGCGCTTTCCACTGCCTGTATATTTTCCTTCTCACATATCTCCTCATATCTCCTTCTTGCGCTCGCCACTCTCCTCTCTCCTCTCTCCTCCTCCACCTCCTACACACTCTTCTTTGCCTGCCTGCACTGTATCACCATCTCTTCTCTCACCCTTCCTCTTTCTTCTACACCCCATTATCGCTTATATTTCCTCCATCGTACTGACTTCCCAATTAATCCGCTCCAACTTCGTCCTCATATCCTCCATCGCCTTTACCCCGCACTCCAACACATCGCTTTCCTGCCCCCTTACACTTCACAGTCCATTCTTTAGACATATCGCCACCTTTAATGGTAGGAGATCCAATCCCAACATCTCCTCTATCTCCATACACCTTATTTCTCCTCTTGTTATTCCCTTCACCACTACATAGTCAATCACCGATGTCCCTCTTGCTTCTATATACGTTTTCTTCCCCTCCCAATCCCCCTCCGTGAATCCATTTAGAATTTCCCAACCCTCCTCTATCACCCACTCCTTCATTCTTCTTTCCTCCCCATTCATACATTTGTCCTGCGAAACTCTTGTCCTCTCTAAGCCATCCTTTTTAATTCCTCCCCCAGTTTCTCCTATTATCTTATTGAAATCCCCTACATCACAAATCACCTCCACATTTATCTGGTATCTTCCCTGCTGATATTTCACCCACACCAGTTCTTCGCACCCCTCCACAAACTACACCTGGCCCCTTTCGTGTCCTCTCTCCACCCCACAATCATTGCCCCCTTCGCCCTTAATTTTGTTGCATATTTTCATCTCCCATCCAAAACCCCCTGGTAGCCATCCTTTCACTTCTCCCCACTCTTCCTTTACCATCTATGTCTCCACCATCCCCACTATATTCTTCCCCACCACTCACTCCTCAAAGTCTCTCTTCCACTTGCCCTCCTTTCCCTTCGACTTTATTTCCGCTACATTCCAGAAACCAAACGTTTCTTTCCCCTCTTTCCCCACACCCCCACCTTTGCCTCTTAAACACCAGTTTCTCTCTCTGTGCTTCTGCCCCTGCCTTGGCTCCACCCATTCCTCCCTTTTATAATTTCCCGCCCCATCGTTCCACCCTCTTTCCTCTCCCTCCCTTCGATCCACCTCCTCGCCTTCCACACGTTCCTGCTCCCTCCTGTTCCCTCCTGCTCTCTCCCCTGCTTGCCCCTTAAAAAAACCTTCATAACATGACTTGTATCGTAAATTACTATAAGATGTGTCAGGAAAATATAGTTACATAGTGTAAATCAGACTTTAGCGTAGAACATGCGGCGATTGTGGGCGTTTTTACAACTCTATTTGTAGAATGAATAGACTATAGTTATGGGCATTTAGAAATGCCAACAAATCTTTTCAATAATTCTGGCTATGATTTCGCTATCTACCAGACAATGGGTGAACTAGTGAACTATTAAGTGATGATTGCAAGTGGCGCCAAAATCCTCGAACCTTATATCCATAATCAAAATGTAAACATCCAGTAATGTGCTGTACATTGAATAATAAAATATTTAATTCTGAATCGAATTATGTGTAAAATAGTTAAATAAAGTTTTGGAGCTAAGCTCACCACTGAACAGCCACAGATATCGTCCGGTAGATGGCGCGGAGGCAGCAGAAATAGGAATGTGATATCTTTGCATTTTTAAAAGCTCTTAAATTGTAAGCTGTAGAAATCTCGGAATAATAAATATTGGCAATTCTTTAATGGTTGAATTCATTTTAATGATTCAAACGGTAATTTATAGAGGAATTAACCACTTGCCTTACTACTTTTTCTGCCGAAAAAAGGGTAATTTTTAATTAAATTTTTTTTTTATAACATTTTCCATATTTGACATTAAAATAAAACAGTATAAATCGTAAACTGGACACATAAAACAATCAGTACAAATTAAAAACGATTACATAATTTAATGTGCGGAACTAGTAAAATAATAATTTATATAGAATCGAAGATTATTTTATTTAAAATATTTAAATTAGTTACATTACATTTCTTTCTATGACGCACATTCTTCCTTATGTATTATTTTGTTAATTTAAGAGAGAATAAAGAATATACGCCAGTAAAGTCAAAACGAGTTGCAATTTTTCCCATATCCCATGTAGGCACTACAAATGGCCCTTAATTCTTTAGAGAATGTTAAACTTTGCTTGGGCACCAAAATTTAATTCTTTGGTGTGTCATCGGATGTTCGAAATTGAAGTTGTCTTGTTTTATTGTATCAGGGCAGTCTAGCTGAAAGATTAAGAGCTGGTGGTGCAGGCATTCCGGCT
The DNA here is from genome assembly GCA_910593695.2 of Ocypus olens. Taxonomy (NCBI): domain Eukaryota; kingdom Metazoa; phylum Arthropoda; class Insecta; order Coleoptera; family Staphylinidae; genus Ocypus; species Ocypus olens. Next base: position 11,742,647 of record OU343053.1, on the reverse strand, counting down.
TTTTACACACCCACCGCCTTTGGAACACTCGTTCATGAAGGTGGGGCACCAATTAAATACGGTCCTAAGGGAGAAGTGGTCATTGCCAGCTCTCAAAAGGAAGAAAAAATGTTTGATGGCAAAAACTACATTTTGGAAACGGCCATCACTGGAGACTACGCCTTAATCAAGGCGATGAAAGCGGATAGAGAGGGAAATTTAATATTCAAGTAAGTGTATAATACTATTGACGAGTTAACACCATTTTTAATTTAAATATTTGAAAATTGTGTAGAATAGATTAACGTTAATACATATGAGCTTATAGTAATGATTATAATCAGACCCCAAGTAAACAATGGTATTTCTTGGTTATGCAATGGAAATAGTTGAGCTTTTATCATAGAGATATTAAATAAAAGGGATACACATTCTTTAGTAATGGCAGAAAAGTGTTACCACCAGTGTAGTAGCGGTGACTCGTGGATTTCCGTAGGTGATGCAAAGACAAAGATGCCGCTCGTGCTGCACTACTTACTCTAATAGAGGAAGCAAATATTCCGTTGCTTTGTCGGTCAAATTTTCTTCCGTTGCCTCACCGCCGAACATCCACGAGCCGCTGCTGCAGTGTAGTCCCAATGGGACTTCCATCTAATACATGAAACCAATTATTGAGTACAAACTGTTATACAGGGTGTTTCGGACTTGTACGACAACATTTCAGAGTTGTATTCTCTACCACGAAATAAGCAGAAAAGTTTATATAAATTAATCTCAAATTAATTTATTATCAATATATTGAAGGTTAAATGTAAATATTTGAAAGTCTGATTCACCTCCATGAATTATAATCCTGCATACTAAGTCATAATAATGCTTTGCTGCTATCGCGCAAATCTTTTTATTTTTTGATTTTGCGTCCTGAACTGAATGTATTTATATTTAATTGTGTTTAGTAAATCAGCGAGGAATTTCAATCCAACGATGGCGAAGGCGGCTAAAATAACCATTGCCGAGGTAGAACAAATTGTAGAAGTAGGAATCTTAGAACCGGATGAGATTCACTTGCCTGGAGTGTTTGTCGATAGGCTCATTCTGGGTTCTGACTACCAGAAACCAATTGAGGTAATGCACCTCATTTAAACAATTAATGTGTTAAATAATACATAAATATTTTACAGAAACTAACCGTTAAAATGCCGGAAAAGAAGGAATCTATAGCCAAGAGCAATCCTGCCGCTGAAATTCGCGAGAGGATAGCAAAGCGTGCAGCCGCTGAATTTAAAGATGGAATGTATGGTATCCTTTAATGAAATTATTCGCATTAAGTTCTCATAGATAAAGGTTTTCTTTGTGAAACATTTATATACAGGGTGTCCCAGACCACCTGTATCATGCTTTTTTTGAGAAAACGGCTAGTCATAGACAGTCGGGAGAGTTGGCCATATTGAAGAAACGATTGATGATATTGTTATTCCCAAAAACGGTTGGCATCCCTGAGGGCTTGTCAAGAACTCCAGATTTTTAAGTGGCATGATGGGTCGAAAGTGGTATCATTTAAAAGGTCTTTAAAACAAGCAACTTTAGTACGAAACAATTTTGTTATTGGCACCCATTTTGAATAATATCAGATTTTTAATTTTCTATGGCTAATTTATTTTAAAAGTTTGCATTTCAAAAATATCAGATGTGTTCAAACGGTCTTCCATTCACTTATACACATTGTTGAGCATATTTTTCATTAACAACAAAAATTAGTAAATTTGGGAATTGGGATGCCAATGCTAGCCTCGAATTATATCCCACCAGGTGTTGATGTGTTTCTACAATCTGAAAATGGTATCCTCGGATTGGGTCCTTTTCCCTTGAAACAGTGTGCTGATCCAGATTTAATCAACGCTGGAAAGGAGACCGTCACAGTACTGCCAGGTTTGTAAACAATCACAATTGTCTTTTGTATTTAATGTTTCATGTTGGGGGCGTTTACTTCGTGGTACATCTTGATTGTAATTAACATTGCTTAATTGCATGATTAAGCTTCTTACAATCATCTCGTCTTGAGCACTGAAAACATAGTCTTTAGATGGTGAATGATAATTTAACCCTTTCGCTGCGGCATTAGGAAAACGCTCCATGTGTGTGGTGCGACTTTAGATTGGACTGGAACATTACATATATGTTAACAGCAACGCCATCTAGCGGAATAAGATACTGTTAACAGTATGCTTATTGTTTGTGGAAAGTTAAAGAACTAGAAACTAACTTTTCGCGAAAAATGAAGAAACATGTTGACGCAAAAACGGAACGTAAATTGCGTCTACAGCAGCGAGGGTTAAACTTGATTTCACCACTATATTTATAATTTGTGACTATACAGGGTGCGATAAAAGACTATAAATATATCTACTGTATGTGAGACTTTTAACAGTACTATTAAACAAAAAGAATCACAACAAATGCTCAAAATGCCTCCTTCGACTTCACTATATTTAGAAAATTGCCGATAATGGACTCGTTCTAGTTCGCCGTAATCTCATTTAAGGGGCTCGTAAACATTTCATCACTTCGGCAGTGTTCATCGACTTACCGAGAATAGGTATGGGGCACTTGGGCCGACCTTGAGTGACCTCTACGGCCTCCCCAACATGACCGCCATCTAGTCAGGGGTACTGGTTGATTGAACCCTAGACAGTTCAAACTCCACACAATCAACTATCATTGATCTAAACCAGGGGTCTCCAAACTACGGCCCGCGGGCCAAATACGGCCCGCGACCTCATCGAGTCCGGCCCGCGGCAAGCGTTACATTTTCCGCAAATGTCACATTTTTAAATTCTACAACGATTTTTTGTTATAGATTTTGAAATTAGTTATCAAATTGATCATATCTCGGCCTAGTAGGTTATGAAGAATTGTATATATGGCCCGCGATGGAAAAAGTTTGGAGACCCCTGATCTAAACTCTTAATTGATAAACATAGTTAATGAGTCATTTGCTTTCTAGGTGGAGCTTTTTTCAGCAGCGATGACAGTTTTGCAATGATTCGAGGGTCAGTAGAAATAATTTATTCTTTAGAATTAATAATTGAAAATTAAATTGGATTATCTCTTTCAGTGGACACATTGATTTAACCATATTAGGTGCAATGGAAGTGTCTCAGTATGGGGATTTAGCAAATTGGATGATTCCTGTAAGTACTTTATTTTACACATTTCTCTCGCTTATCGTCGATTCTGATTAACATCAATCGTTTTTCAAAGTTTGGCCATGAACTTTATTACAGCATTGAGTTAGCAATTCAAGATCTATGATTAACAGAGGCGGTTCTTGAAAGTTCGGCGATGGAGCCTTCCTTAATAAGAGTGCATCCCGAACGGTTGTTATGGAGAAGTGTTAAGATCCATCTCTTGGCCTCCTCTACGAAAGTTCATGAACAGTATTGATAAAATAAGACATCAGAATAAATAGTGAAAAATTTACAAGATGTTTTCACCAAAGTATTAAATGAAAACCAAATTCAACAAATATAGTTATCGGGAGAAGTATTCGACGATTATAAGCCGTCAATGTCTTGTGCGTTTTTAGTGGTGATGGCCCATTTAAGATAATCCAAAATACATTGTATTATTAGAATGTACCGGGTGTCCCAAATAACATTACGTTCTTGAATATCTCGAAAAAAATGCATCTTAACAAAAAAATGTGCCGAATCAAAACCTTCATAGTTTTGGGGGGGACATCGGATTCTGACAAAATGGACTCCCCACATACCAAGAGGGAGCTGGAAAGGGCGTCAACTTATAAATCTTAAATGGGAACCCCTATGTTTTATTGCAGATTCGGAAAGAGCGTAAAAAAGTATGTTGGTTTTATTCGGAAACTTTTTTTGTACACCCAACAGGTGGCGCTGTAATCGTAAAAATATGACTGCTAGAAAAAATATTTCAGTACGTATCGGTACACCGTCAGTGGCAGTCGATTTAGTATCACAAAATATTGTATTTGAGTGGTTTTGCGCGTGGTTCACGATGGTCGGGACTCCTTATTCGGTGAACGAGGTAGTGGACATACTGTTGAGCGGCCCGGCTCTATGCTAATGTCGACGGCATGCAAACTTCAAAACAGAGGGAAAAATCGATTTTTCAACATTTGAAAACAAATAGAAAAATCATTTTCATTTTTAAACTTTCTTACTCCCCATTCACTGTTTATTTTAGCCGATCTTTGAAAACTTTTGCAACATAGTAAACTTTTTGAAAAACGTAATTCAAAATAAAATTAATCTCTAAACGTCAAATATTAATTTTTGATAAAATTTATTCATCCATAGTCAGTTTATAAAAAGTGTGTTTTATTCTGTACCCCCTGAGTGTTGAGGATTATTATTTCTACAATTTTATGTATTTATTGAAACAACAAACGTAATTTTTTATCAAGTTATTCACAAAATATTAATTGGTTAATTTTTTCTAGCAAACTCATATTTTTACGATTACAGCGCCACCTGTTGGGTGTACAAAAAAAGTTTCCGAATAAAACCAACATACTTTTTTACGCTCTTTCCGAATCTGCAATAAAAAATAGGGGTTCCCATTTAAGATTTTTAAGTTGACCCCCTTTCCAGCCCCCCCTTGGTGTGTGGGGGGCCATTTTGTCAGAATCCGATGTCCCCCACAAAACTGAAGGTTTTGATTCGGCACAATTTTTGTTAGGATGCATTTTTTTCGAGATATTCAAGAACGTAATGTTATTTGGGACACCCGGTATATGAATTCGAAAAAAAAACGGCCATGATTGGTGAACAAAGATAGTAAAATTCGCAAACTTTTTCATATTTACGAATTTTGAGTCGGCACCTAAGTCTGAAGAAAAACTATTTTCTAAATGTTGTAATTCATAATTCGTTTCATTAGTTTAATAAATCACTTTATTTTAAGAGTAAATTTAAATATTTTCAAGACGTACAGGTTTTTCAACTTTATGTTTTTGTATATTTCATATATTTCAGTTAAGGGGTAAGGCCACCATGCGCGTCAAACTGGAAGGACTATTTTAGGATATTTTTTCAGAAGTACGGTGTAACCTGTCGAATTTTCTTCTGCAGTTTTTCATGAAGTATTTTAATGTACAAAAGTAGTACAAAAAAATATTTTTATTTCAATTTTTGACTTGAAAATGGTAGCTCCAGGATCCGGTGTTCAAGATGAGTTTTCTTGGATATCAAAAACGGGCGAACCGACTGTACCCCCAAATGTGAACCTAGAATGAAAATCCAAGAATTTGAATTCAATATATATCATAAACTACTGGACTACGTAAGGGATTTAAAAATATAAATTTGCCGAAAAATGGTGAGCATACGAACAGAAAATCATGTTTTCACGTAAAAATTATATGTTCAATTGTTCATAAAAAAAGAAGTTCACAACGCATCGGAAAATCCCTACGTAGTCCACTAGATTATATACGCTCGAAGATATTCTCAAAATTTGAAGACAATCGATGAAGATTTGTAGCCGCTATCGGTTCGCCCGATTTAAAAAATGGCAATCCGAGAAAAATGCGCTCAAACATTTTACGGTGATAAATTTTAGTATACCTTCAATCTGCGATGCCTGCACCGTATAGTTGGCCTTCTTTATCAACGTTTAGTTCTTCTTTTCTTGTTGATCTTAAAGCGATTCGAGCTGTTTTTGCAGCCTCACTCGGCTATCGGTTCGAAAAATCGACACGGATATTGTCTGCCTCAATGCAGAAATTGTAGCAATTGCTCCCGACTATCATGTCTAATTGTCTTATAACTTGCATAACTAGAAATTCCATCGTTGAATGTGCAAACGGCAAGATTCCCAGCAATATCTAAAACAGTTTTTCCACTTGATATAGATTTGGGGGCCATTGACCACACTGTTGCATTCAAACTTTCGTTGCTATTTTGGGTAAAACCACCTAAGCAACGAGTTAGAAGATCGTCGCTGCTCAACTCTTTATAGATCGGCTTAATCGCTTCGAAGATTGTTTTCTGTAGAGGCGGCTTGTGTGTGAAAGAACTCGATGTGTTAGTGGCTCTTGCCTTTTGCCACGAACATCAAGAATTTTCACCAGCTGGACACTTGCTGTGTTGAGGATTCTCATTCGTTGACAGCTTGTGATATAACGTCGCCCAAATTTCACTCTTCAATTTTTCTACAGAATCGTAATTTCTGCGAATAGCCAAACCATAATAAATTGTAAGCTCATCAATAAGCTTATTCGTCAATTTTTATGCTCCGCCGAGACCACGTACCTTTTTTTTTTAATTTCTAAGCCTAGTACCCATTCTTTTTCTGAACATGATCAATGCATTCTTTGTTTTGCATGGCGAAGTTTTCATATGGTTCTGCCTTCAGAAGACCCGTAAAGGTTTTGTTATCACCATCTCCAATATAGCTGCCGTATTTTACTTCATATAAACTTTCAGAGCGCCGAAACATGTCGATAACGGCATCCACCTCCATTTTAGCAGACGATCCTGTGTGGTTTATTTGGCAATCATTTTCATGGTTTACGAGCTACTCATCGTACTCTGCAGTACCAATTTTTGTATTCCAAAACTCACAAGCCTTGCAGTATTTGGATTTTATCATTATATCAATTATTTTGCCAGTATTCCACCCGATCAAAGAAACTAAACCAAACAATGATGAAAATTCTCATTTTCTCCACGAACCGTCTCCCGATACTATCAATTCTCTGGGTAAGCCTTTCCTCGCATTTTCTTCTTTCTCTATCTTCACATTCTCCATGCTAGCTTTGCAAATGCTTTCGGTAGCATCACATATAATCTTGACGACTATCGTAAAAAGAGTGAAATAATACTGGCCGAGGAAGTTCCATGAAAGCACAGAATTTTTTATACCGTGCAAACCTATTCCAAGCAGTCGCATGGCTATTATAATCCTTCTATTTATATCATTCGCTTTGTTGTTTATAAGTGGACTATTTGGAATTTCAGTTCTCGCACATTTTTTACAAGATATGACTATCTTGAAACCAAGTCCGAGAATACCGCTTTCGGTGAATGTCACGTCCGAGTCGCACTCTTTACACTTCACTATTGCTGAAATTGCTAAGAACACAGTCGCAAAATTGATGAACCGGTAACCGAAAGATGCATCAACTTCAACATCACGAGTATCGTGACTCAGATTCAATTTCCTTGCAGACGTGCTGTCACTTTCGGCAGGATCGAATGCCTCCATTTCATATCGGTTGGCAGGTCGCTTTTGTGAGATAAGAGCTTTTCTTCCACCTCGTTTGCCTTTACGGCCTTCATATTTCGATCTATCTCCCCTATTATTTACTTATTTCAGTAAAAGATAGCTAATGGAACAAGGAGCAAAATGCGTGAAAGCGGTATCTGTCTAACAGCTAGACTGATCTCGCATAAGAGCGATAGCCGAATAGTAATGCTCAGACATGATTTGACAGGTCGGACAAGTCAAGACACAAGCGCGCGGAAATTGTCGTGACACGCATTTGGCAAACTATCGTAAACGAGTGGTTAGAGATTATTTCTAACTACGAGACATTTTTTTTCTTATTGTTGAGGGTTCGAGGGAGGTTTTAAGCTAATAAAAAAAAAAATCGAATTTTTTAAAGTTGCATGGTGGCCTTACCCCCTAATTGATTTGTTTAATTTCATGTAAAAGGTGTTTACCGTAATAAATATTTCATTGTTATTATGATTATTAAAACAACTTGAAATATTATCAAACTTTTTAAACTGCAAAATCAAATTTATTGAAAATAATAGCGACTTCTTTTTAAATTAAAATGCAACCCATTAAATTTCTACCTGAGAATATTAATATTTAAGATAGAAACACACAAAGGCAACATCTAATGTCTAATTTCCCTATTTGTGTGGACTTATCCATTCAATCCTATACAATTATAGGCAACAGTCAAGAAAGGACCCATTATTCTTATAATTATCTGGTTGATGGTGAAAGCCATTACTTCGTGATACATTTTGATTCAGAAACTTTTCAATAAATTATAATTATCGCTTGTTGAAATGTCAGTATATAACTCCACTCAATTATGGACATTAGTGCAAATTTTTAGACATATAAATGACATATAGAAAATGGTATTAAAACAAGCTACTTTTAAGCTGGTAGTTTTTAGTTCCAGAATATTTTTTAAAACATTTTAGTAGGGATGATTCTTCGGATCGAGAGAGTAGTAGAGGTACTTTCGATTTAAAATGACAACGCTATAAATATCAAAGTTTCACTGACGATATTCTGGGATTCGAAGGGAAACATTCTCATGGACTGTACGATCACAACATCAGTAGATGTTGCTTTAATTACCCTATAGTGAAAATCTGTTTTCCCGTCAACGACCTTAGTGTGAGCATGAGACAAATGTAGGTCAAACCGGTCCGCAGTTGTTGATGATGGGAAAACAATATTTAATGTTTATCATAATGTAAAGTGCTTTTTTAAAATCATTATCATTACATATTACAATATGTTTTATTAAGTGCTAAATGAGAACATCATCCAAAAAAATAGTATTACACAATTTATAAGAGACAGTTAAACGTAACATTTTCATTTGAAGGGGAAAATGGTTAAAGGAATGGGCGGTGCGATGGATTTGGTGGCTGCTCCTGGAACTAAAGTAGTTGTTTGCATGGAGCATGCAGCTAAGGATGGCAAGCATAAAATATTAGAAAATTGCAACTTGCCTCTAACGGGAAAAGGTTGTGTTGATATGATTATCACTGAAAAAGTGAGTCCAGCAAAATGTCCGATTTTTTTCCATTATACATGTTTTTTTTTTTAGTGCGTATTCACTGTTGATAAAGAAGAAGGTTTGACTCTGATAGAATTGGCTGATGGTGTTAATGTAGAGGACGTTCTAATATCAACCGGTTGCAATTTCCAGGTGTCTCCTGATCTGAGAAAGATGGCTCAAGCAGAGATATGCGGTTAAAATGCTTTTGTTTGCATTATTTTATTTTTAATGTACATGCCTTTATATTTTTATGCCATTTTCTGTTTTTAAAATAATATACTTAAGTTATAATATAATTTTTTTTAATATTGTATTTGACTTCTGTATAAATTATAATTTTTTTAAAATAAAATTTAAAATAGATGTTATTAAATTACGACTATCTTGTGATACAGTATATCCTAGTTTATATTATCGGGACTTTGCCAATCGAGCAACATACTTCATGGTAAATGGTATGGTAAACACGATTGTGGAGACCATTACTATGTGGTACTTCATTTTAAGGGATAAACAACACTTTAACATTATAAAACATAGAAAATTGTATTTGTTGGCAATGCTGCTATTATTACATTCGCCATGTTCGCACTTCTACGCCACCAGCGAGAGCGTGAATGTGTCCACCGCAACCGGCTGTTCATGAAGTAAATAAATCGTTTAAACCGTTTCTCAAGAAACATTGCTTGATTTATACTAGAAAACTGGAAAACTCAGTTTACAATACTCCACAGTATTGATTACCCTGGTTATTATTGATTACCCCCTTGGAACCGCCCTCGGTTGAAAACCCCCTTTTTTTTTATTAAAGGAAGGTTGTTTGATGGAGTTGCGGGTTAAGGAGAGTGAATGACTATGAGGGAATTGGTGTAAGCGATTTGCTGTTCGGCCACTAACGTTCATTTTAATATTTGAGAATTAATTTTCATAATGAATGGGACAAACACTAAACAACAACAACCATGGACCCGAACGATAACTTTTCGTTAATAAAAGCTACCGCCCGAGCATGGGATTTGAACCCACGATGCCTCGCACCGAAAGCGGGAAACCCCTTGTTCTATAGAAAATGGTATTAAAACAAGCTACTTTTAAGCTGGTAGTTTTTAGTTCCAGAATATTTTTTAAAACATTTTAGTAGGGATGATTCTTCGGATCGAGAGAGTAGTAGAGGTACTTTCGATTTAAAATGACAACGCTATAAATATCAAAGTTTCACTGACGATTTTCTGGGATTCGAAGGGAAACATTCTCATGGACTGTACGATCACGGGGCAGCACTACAGTGACTTATTGCCCCAGTTGGCTAAGAAAAAAGAGCTGTTTCACCACGATAATGCACCAGCACATTCATTCTGAATTGTCACGGCCAAATTGCATAAACTGCACCACGAATTGCTGCCTACCCACCGAACTCGCTCGACGTGGCTCCCAGTGACTTCTTTCTGTTCGCCAACATGAAAATGTGGCTCGGGGGAAAATATTCATTCAACCATTTATATTAAACTTTCTACTGACTTTTCTAATATGTATCACTACTGTATACATCTATAGAAATAAACTGTTTATTATTATTTTATTATTAAACGAGCGTATTTTGAAGAGTTTGACAAATCGTATTTTTAGAGAGGTTAAAGAAATTTCAGAAATATTGGGAAAAGGGTATAGCCTTGAAAGAGATTACGTTGAAAAATAAAAAAAAATAAAAGTTTGGGAAAAACATTCTTCATTCCTAACACGGGTACTTATTGATCGACCCTCGTATATAAACCTAGCTTTTAAGTTGTTTTTTACTTTCTCCGTTACGAAGTACGAGAAAGTATTGTGATCGTGAAAATTTTTTCAAATTTTTTTTACGGAAATATCTGTGCTGATGTCTATGAGGCGATTTCAACAATTTCTGGAAATTCTTATTTGTGTGTATAAGACCGATGAAGCCTAAAGTTAATTTCCGAAATATACCCACAAGATTCTAGTATCACTTTGATATTGGTAAATAATACATGATAATACTTTCAAATGTTTATTGTCCGAGTTGGTGAGAATTGTTTTGCCAGTGTGGCTTCCTCAGGCGAAGAAATGGTACGTTTGAAATACATTTTGTTCACGAAAATGTTATAATGTGCGCATTATTTAATTGTATGGGCAACATTAATGGGGTACATTTAACACTCAATTTCATTAAACACGCATTTGTGTGTTTAATATGCTTATTAAACACGCACACGTATTTGCGTGTTTAATATGGTCATTAAACGCGCTAACTCGCACTTTGATTCACAGAACGCGATTTAGTATAATATTTTGTTTACCCTAATTTAATACTGATTTTAACTTTGATTTTAATTTTTTTTCAATTGTAATTTTGATTTTAATTTTGGTTCTAATTGTAATTTTAAAAGAAATTTTGATCTTGATTTTAATTTTCGTGAACAAAGTATAGTGTACAACTGGCATATAATGGCTATTAATCACTTAAACGATTTGCTCCATTCGCCTAGGGCTCGTTCCGCAAACCTCATTCTCGTGATTAATAGCTATCATTATATGCTCGTTGTACAATATACTATTATTGTTTATTATTAAACCATTAATACCTCTGTAAATTACAATTTGAATCATTAAAATCAATGTAACCATTAAAAAATTGCTGCGGCAATATTTATTATTGCAGGATTTTTACAGCACCTTTATTTCAAAAAATTAAAGGATTATATGTTTGGCGGTCGTTTAATGCTTACATTATCAAAATCATACCTTAGAATTGCTATTTAGAAGCTTGTAAACATTTTTCGTTCGGATTTTCGCGCCTCGTCGCCATCTATTGGACGGTGGCGGAACTGCTAAGTGATGTTTTTGAACAGCGCCAAAATGCTCGAACTTAATACTTATTGTCAAAGTGTTAATGTTTAGCAATGGGCTGTGCATGAAACGATAGACGATTTAATTTTTAATCGAATGGTGTATAAAATAGCTAAGGAAATTTAGCGGTTTTTCGGTAATTTGCGAATGAAAATTAAGGACGACACACTTACCGACATTTACAGCTCACTGTAACATAAAAATTCAATAAAGAAGAATTTGCTATATTCTTCTATCAAATACGGGTAACAATACATATTCCTGATTAATCATTGAACTATTTATATTGTTAATGCATTACAATAAGAGAAATATACGAGAAATCATAATCTAAGTAGAGGGCTCTACCTGTTATCGTGGGGATAAACTACTTAATAATTTGTGTATGTAATAATAAAAGAATATTTAAAAACTTAAGAAGAAGTTATTTTATGATTGATTAAGTTCACTTGTGGATATTTACGTATTTAAATTGCAGAAACAATATTTTATAATATACACGCCTAATCTGAAGCAACCCGATATACGCTTAACTCGAATTAATTTATTATTAAAAACTTCTAATTTTATACGTAACAGGGACAAAACCTTAAGTGTAGTCCTGAATAAAGCTTCAAAAATAGTGGGAATATTTAAGTATTTGAATTGCGGAAACAATGGTATTATATAAACGCCTACTTGTAGGCAACCCAATATACTATAACTAATATTATTTTTTATTAAAAACTTCTAATTTTAAATATAATAGGGACACAAGCATAAGTGTAATCCTTAGCAACGCTTTAAAAATATTACACTTATGGTTTTGTCCCTGTTACGATTAAAATTTGAAGTTTTAAATAATAAATCATTATTATTTATACGTGTATTGGGTTTCCTGTAAGCAGGCGTTTTATATAATATAATTATTTCTGCAATTTAAATACTTTAATATTCACATTATTTTTTAAGCTTTACGGGGGATTACACTTATGGTTTTGTCACTGTCACCTTTAAAATTGGAAGTTTTTTTATAGTAGTTATGCGTTTATTGGGTTGCCTGTGATTAGGCGGATATATTATAATGTATTGTTTCTGCACTATAAATACGAAAATATGTACAAGTAAATTTATTTTATTATAAGATAACAGTCTTCTTAAATTTTTAAATATTCTTTCATTATTAAAACAATTATTAAATCCACTAATGAAAACGTAGTTTATCCCCACGATAACAGAGGGTACCCTCAATGAAGATTAGGATTCCTCATATATTTCTCTTATTGTAATGCATTAATAATATAAAAAGTTAATTGAATAAGTAGTAATAAGTATTGGGACCTGTATTTCATTGAAGAATATAGTCAATTGTTGTGCATTTAATTTTTAAGTTACAGTGAACTGTAAATATCGGTAAGTGTGTCGTGCTTAATTTTCATTCGCAAATTACAAGAAAACCGCTAAATTGCCTCAGCTATTTTATACACCAATCGATTCGGAATTAAATAGTCTATCGTTTTGTGTACAGCGCATTGCTGAATATTAACACTTTTATTATAAGGATAAAGTTCGAGCATTTTGGCGCTGTTCAAAAACATCACTTAGTAGTTCGGCCATCGTCGAATAGATGGCGACGAGGCGTGGAAATGCGAATGTAAAATGTTTAAAAGCTTTTGTTCATGAAAATGTTATAATGTGCCCATTATTTAATTCTATGGGCAGCATTAATGGGGTACATTTAACACTCAATTCATGCTTATTAACCCGTTTTTGCATAACGATTTTTTTTTCAAATTTTCTGTGCAGTTTCTTAACACAAAAGATTCAAATGGCAATCGTGCGTTTTCCTTTAGTGCACAGTGGTCTTTCCAATTATAAATTCATCATAAACAAACGACGCAGAACGCTGGTGCACGTGTAATTCTTCGAAAATATAGATGTTCCACTAATGGAACAGTGGGCAAAAATGGGTTAAACACGCACACGCATTTGCGTGTTTAATATGGTTATTAAACACGCTAATTCGCGCTTTAATTCACAGAACGCGATTTATGATAATATTTTGTTCTGTTTAATACTGATTTTATTTTTTTTTCAATTGTAATTATAATTACAACTTTAATTTCGATTTTAATTTTGATTTTGATTTTTTTTTGTTTTTTTTTAAATTTTGATTTTGATTTTAATTTTGATTTTAATTTTAGTGAACAAAGTATAGTGTACAACTCGCATATAATGGCTATTAATCACTCAAACGATTTGTTCCACTCGCCTACGGCTCGTTCCGCAAACATCGTTCTCTTAATTAATAGCCATCATTATATGCTCGTTGTACAATATACTATTAAACTATTTATACATAATGTGCGATGGTGGTGTAGTTGCGTAAGTTTAAATTGAGTTGTGGTGAGTGCAATTTCGAATGTTCTTGTAAGTTAATTTTTGCTAAGGCGTTGAGCAGGTTCTTCATAAACAAAAAGCCAAACGCATAGTTTTACCTCAAACCGGATGTTTCAAGAATGATCCCATCGCGGTCATGCAACTGCAGCCGGAAACATTACCCAAGTAATAAATTTTTAATTTGCAAGTACGGTTCTTCGTAGTGTGAGTTTAAACTTGGCTGAAATTTTTGTTGAGTATGCATTTTTGAAAATTTCGTTGAGTTCTTAATTTTGAATTTATGTTATTAGTATTTCTTGATTGTAACCCACATCTTCACTATCTGTGTAGATTGTACCGAAGCCTTTTAGATTTGCCTTTATTCAAATTAAAAGCAGAACTGCTAAATAGAGGATAAAAGAGAAATACGAGAAATTCCATCTTTAATCTATTTAGTTAATGTTTACAAACATTTTTTCGTTTTCGTAAACCAACAATTAATAATTACATAAAAACTAACATATTTTAAAAAGAGATCATCTATTTTGCAAAAAAAAAGAAGTAATAGCGAGTTTCACCAATTATAAGTTTTGTTGGTAAGTAGACTGAACAACAATATTCGATTGAGATAGTCTACCATAATTAAAGTATTTAAGGGGAGGAAAAGAGGCAATAAAAGTGATAAAGGGAATTGAAGTGAACAAAATCGAAAGGTGCATGTGACAGAAAGAGAAAATATAAATATAAGTGAAATGTAAATACAGGGTCTTTTTTTTAACTCAGAACATATGATTGTTAATGTCTATGTTCTATGTCATAATAATCACCTCAACGCATTAGAATATATTGACAATGTAGGCAACCAAGTACACAAAGGTCCCGTCGACTTGTCACTGTACAGTGAAAGCTTAAAATTATTACGAATAAAGTGAGGTTAATGAAACAAACAATGATAAATCATAAGTAATTATAATAAATATTCAAAATGACCACCTTCACGTTCTAAGTAGTAGCCAAGTCGATTATAAAATCCTTGAATAGCATTTCTAATGTGTTGCGGATTTTTTCTTAATTCATCGCAAACAGTAATTATACGATCTTTTAACTCTGAAGTATTGTTTATAATAATGTTATTATAAACATTGCTTTTTAGATAACCCCTCAAAAAAAGTCGTTTGGAGACAAATCAGGCGACCGGGGTGGCCAAGGTATTGGACCAAATCTACCTATCCAGCGATCAGGAAGTAATTCACTTAAATAATTATTAATGGCAACTGTAGAATGTGGAGGCGCTTCATCCATCTGATAATAAGGAGCAGCAATGTTTAGTGTATGAATTTCTGGCATTATACGAGTTCGCAGAAGATCCAAGTAAACATTACTGTTTAGATTTCCATTAACAAAAAAAGGACCAATAAGGGTATCATTAATTAGTCCAGCCCACACATTAACTCTTGCATTGTATTGTGTGTGCGTCAAATTTTGTAAGCGAGGATTATTGCACGCCCAAAATCTAAAAGGTGAAGGAATGAGTGTAAGGAATGGGTATCGATAAGGAATGAAAAATACTAACCTATAATTTTGTGGATTAACTTCACCATTTAAGGAAAATGATGCCTCATCAGTAAATATTATTCTGTGTAAAATTTCTTGATCATTATTAATTAAATTGAATGTAAATACGGTTTCACAGAATTCTGTTCGTTTGCCTTTGTCCTCATTTGATAGTTGCTGATGATTTGAAAACTTGTAAGCATTGTATTTAAATTCTTTGAATGTGTTGTAAACGGAAGCTCAACTTATTTGAAAGTGTGCTGAGATAACTCTTAACGATGATATGGGTTTCTGCTCTACGTAACATAAAATGTTGAGTTTCATCTCTTCCGTTAAAATGTGATTTCCTTTAGCTCTTTTAATATGAAAATTACTCACGCAGCCAGTATTGTCAAAATGATGGACAATATTACAAATTGTTGAGATGGATGGAACTTGTCTGCTCGGATACTCAACCGAAAACAAATCTCTAACACGTCGAATGCTGTTCCCACTCTTGTACCAATGAATTATCTGTATTCTTTCTTCGGTGGTGTAATACATTTTTATTAATAACACAATTTTGACAATTAAATAAAACGGAGTGTGAGTATGGTTGCCTACATTGCAATGCGTTGAGGTGAATATTATGACATAGAACATAGACATCAACAACAATCAATCAGTTTAAAAAAAGACCCTATATGTAGGTATTGTAAATAGATTATATGCCAATAAAGCACATAATTATCTACCATAACCAACACCGATGAAACACACATATTTCAAAAAACAATACAAATAAAGCAACAAGTAATCCAAAGATCAGGATAAAAAATAAGTCTTTGACGTGTTCAATATTAATAACAGTCGCATCGATTACTTCCATGTAACGATATGTTTGTTCTTCGGGTGGTAGAGATTTTTCTATAATACTTACAACAACATCATCAGTTGAAGTAAATTGCATGCTACCTTTAATCATAAAAAACGCATCATACGTTGGAATGAACGATTCCTGCATTGTGTGAAAGTTATTCTCAATATTCTCTCTTCCATGATTCTAAAGAAATCAAACGCACTGTGCTCCATTGCTGCATAAGCAAAACTAACGTTTCCCTCTAGTAGATAATTATACATCGTAGCACTATTTACAACAATGATCCTGTTTTTGAATGCCAGAGGAATTTTGTGTGTGAAATCTTCTGTTACCATTATTTTCAAATCTGTGTTTAGAAGCTGATCCAGAGTATCGATGCTTTCATGGTATTGAGTTGAAATCACAGCGCCGAGAATCCCAAAGTTATAAAATATAGATATTGCCATTGAAAAGATGATCCAGGAAAAGAATATAAATTTGCTTAAATGTTTTAATTTAGTAAGATCCCTATTTGGAGAACTAAATATGCAAGAAACCATTGCAACAAATGTATAAATTGGACTAATTTTTTCTAGCTTATTTATCGTTATTGTGATCAAGATTACTAAAATCACAATCAAAATCCAAATCTTCCAATGTATAACGCTGAATATATTTTCAAGTTGTGTCTTCTTGCGTCCTTTTTGTAGAATAATTTTAACATCATTTCTTTTTATGGGCTTGGTATAGTCAACATCCTCATACCTGTTCCAAAACGTGGCTATTCCTGATATATCAGCGCCTTCTTCTACAACTAACCGATGCATATCTTCCAATGATTTAGTTTCCACTGATTTACATTTATCGTTTAGAGCTTTGTATCCGTGGCATAGTTGTTCCGTATAACTATTAATCTTCAAATTCAATCCTGCGATGATATAATCATTTTTGTAACTTTGTCCGAGGCCAGTATTATCAAATACAACGTCTTTCTTTTTGTATGACCATGTCCAACTGAATATAAAAGGTAGCTTTTGCTGTATGCCAATTTTTTTTTAAACATTTGTAACGTTAAATTCTTCAAAATAATCTGTAAAGAAGAGATGTAGCACACGTGTCCGTCTCATATTCCATAGTTTGTAGTATTTGTGTATAAATGGTCCTACACTGTCTGCATTTTTCATTATTATTATATAGTACATGGCGGTATTCTTGTGGGATGCGTTTCTATCGTAAATGTGCATGGTTGTGTTACCATATTGAAGAGATCTTTGGAGATATAAGTCGGTCATATAAGGGGCTTTATCAAATATATACAAAACGGAGTGTTGGTCGGGAAATGAGAATAAAGCTTTTGTGAATAACACATTGTTATCGAAATTTGGCAATGATATTTTGGCGCAATTTGTGATTATTATTAATGAATTTAATACTAGAAGCACTTGCATGTTAGAAAGTTGAACTTGAATTCTCACAATACTCAGACTGGTTCCATTAAATATGATTCGGTGTAACATTATAATAATTCATTATTGCGTACAAATTGCCATTTAGTAATAAATTACGGTTATGCGTTAGACATAATAATGGTTTTCAATAAATATCCTGTAATTGGAATTGTCGAATTATAGTAGAGAAGAAAAAAGAAATGGACTAAATATGCTTTGATGAAAATATATATTTTTTTAATTTAGTTTAGTACTTTAATGCTTATAAATAATAGTATTATAATGTATATCAAGGGAGAGAAATGTGTGACTTTTCCTGAGGTGCAAATTTGTATCCTAGGCGAAAGCCTGGGGGATACAACGCACTGAGGGAAAAATAGCATTCTCTCCCGAGGTAATTATGCTATTTTTTTCACAAACGGTGATATTTTAAGAGTAAAACGTTCGTTTCTAAAATCTAACCTAGAAAAAAAAAACGCCATCAGCCGTGACAGTTAAAATAAATAATGGAATCTCGTAGGGATTTCACCGTCTGAGAAATCGATTTTCTCTCCCGTTTCTGAAAAAAACCTTGTTTTGACGTTCCTATAGAGAAAAAATGAGACAAGTATAAAATAATTATATATTTATTTCAATAAAAAAATTACATTAATTAAAATAAATAAAAAAAACTGACCAAATTCACTCTCTAAACTTAGCTTTTACAAAAGTAGGCAACGGAATTAGATACAAAAACATGTTAAATATGGTCATGCCGAGGGCGAAAGCGAAAGTCATGCCTAAATTCATGTCGAAATCAAGGATACCGCTGAAGATCAAATCGGTGTTGTCTCTTGTGTAACGCTCTTCCAAAAACGCCTGTCCGTTTTTGTACAAACAGTACGGATTCGTGACACCGTTGAAACTTGCGTCCAAGCTCTTCATGTTTGAACAGTTCGTTTTCAAATCGTACGATAGCGTTTCCAGCATGCTGGGGCTTAAGAACACTTGTCTGCTGAGGAAGATTGATGCGTAACGTGCCTGCGTTGCGTAGGTTAAGTAGAACAGCCAATCTTGAAGACCTTTGATTGATCTATAATGTAATATTTTATTAATGGTAGTTGTCCAAAATTAATGAAAATCAGAAGGACGATAGTGGAAGGTGCAAACAGTAGGAAGGTAAGAGTCTGCTAACAGTAGTGCGGATTCCGGAAGAATCGGTTAGTTCATAAGTTCGGGAATAAAGCCCTTACCTTTTACCCATTATCGTGATAAACTCGACGGAAAGCGGTGTTTTGCTTTTTTAGGTGTTTAGGTGAACATTTTTTCGAGGCGCGCAATTAAATAAATTCGAATGCGGGAATTGAAATAATTCCAAAACTGAACTCACGCAAAGATAATCTAAGTATGGGTGGAAAAAACGGACAGAAAGATAAAAAGGAGGTGGAAGGATGGGATAAGCAGGAAGAAGAATACAGTAAGAAGTGCACGTTCAATAATAGTACCGTCACACAGAGATCCTCGGTAGAAAACGTAGACAAACGTAAAATTTGGGACAAGTCGTTTGAGGAGGAGGATACTCAGGAATAGGACAAAAGGAAAAGCACTGAGTTGGTGAAAAAAAAATGAATCACTTTTTCACAGGGGCGCTAGAGGGGAGCGGAAGGGGTTACGCTTAAGAAGACACTTCGCCCTCAAAGATTCATCAAAATCTATTGAAAATATGCCGAGTTATGGCGGTTTGAAAATGGTCGAAATTTCACGAATTTCTGGTGTTTCATTTTTTTTTCCTTTAGTATATAATTATTTTCTATCCCTATTCAACTATTAATATACAAATTCTTTATTATCACCAAAACCTCTTTTATAAATACCTTAAAAATCCACTGCTCAGAGTTATGCAGACGCATGTGATGTAAATGCTAAAAATTGCTGCTTTTAAGTAGTCTTTGACGATCATCAGAATAGCCATGGTTTGTTGTTCGCTGAATATGTAGCAGGCCCATAGAATTAGGAAGAAGTAGACATACTGTAGAGGATCGTCGAATGTTCCAATTAAGCTGAAAAATATATGTGTTTTGAAGTTTTTGCTTTTACTCTAATATTATTCACTTAATAATGATTATCTTTTATTTCATCACTTTTAGTTTGAAGTTAGACGAATAATTAAATACAACTGCACCAAAAAAAATGGTGAAGTGGCCATCATGCTACTTTCTCCGATGGTATCATCATTTATATTTACACTTTCATGGTTTATTTTCAATTTAAATAATATTTTTAATGTAAATCCAGCATTTTGTAGAATCGGATGAAACTGACATACAGTTTCATAATTATAAACCAAAAATGAAAGAAAACATTTATTTTTTCTCGAATAACAATGATTTAATGGAAAATATTTTCAAACAAAAGATGTTCATTTTTATGTTGTCTTTAATATTTGTTTAAATGTTTTATGATACTTTTCATATATAAGAAAATATTGGCAAAAAACAAAAAAATAGTTAAGGCAAACACCCACTTCCGGTGTATGAAATTTTACCAAAAGCCTTATGTTAAAAGTTTCATATCAATTGCTCTATTAGTTTTTGAGATACA
This sequence comes from Ocypus olens, assembly GCA_910593695.2. Lineage (NCBI taxonomy): Eukaryota > Metazoa > Arthropoda > Insecta > Coleoptera > Staphylinidae > Ocypus > Ocypus olens. The sequence continues at coordinate 11,722,237 of OU343053.1, read as the reverse complement.
GCGCGCACAGACACACAGACACACAGATATACCAAACAAACACCATCACACAGGCACACAACATTCACGGACACACAATTTTTACTTTCTCTGTTACGAAGTACGAGAAAATATTGTGACCGTGAAAATGTTCTCAAAATTTTTTTTACGGAAATATCCGTTTTGGGGTCCCTAGATGCCATTTCAACAATTTCTGGAAAAATATTTTTTTGTCTGTATGTGTGGCTGTGTGTGTGTAATAAGTTTTTTTCGAAATCTCTTTAGTTTTTGAGTAAACTGAGTTTTTGGATTTGAAGTATAATTTTTCCATCTTTCATAATTTTGACGTTTTAAACGTCAGTTTCATCCGAGACTACAAAAAGTTTGATGTACATTTAAATTGAAAATGAACCATGAAAGCGTAAATATAAATGATACCATCAAGTCGGAGAAAGTAACATGATGGCCACATCACGATTATTTCCAGAAATTGTTGAGCTCTTGGAGTCGGCACTTGACTCTTTTCACTGATGCAGTTCACAAAAAGGAGTAATTTTGCCCACCTCTAGTGGACACACCAGGGGCATCTCGTAAAAGCTAAGCAGAGGAGGAGAAAACAGTGACCCAATACTCACTTTCTTTATAAGAGTAAGTAGTACACTAGAGATGGGTAACTCCTGAGCGAGTCGACCCAAGGAATTAACTCAGTGAAGTAAGTTGGTGAGTCAAGTGACGCAATGTAAAATATGAAGGTGTTTTAGAATTATGACTCAGTTCCGACTTTTGTTTGTAAATATTTATAACGGTGAAGTTATAAAGTGAGGACTTTGTTTTTTAGCTGTTTGCTAGGTTTAGACATTGAGGTGACTAAGAGAGCAGATGAGTCGACTGTTTTTTTTAAATGAATTAGATCTTGAGATGTAGTGAAGCCAATAAAGATTGATAATGGTGAAATTATAAAGTGAGGCCCTATTTTTAGGTCTTTGGTAGGTCTAGATTGACTCACTGAGCAAACTGAACACTTTTTCGGTCATCATCTCCGGGGTTCGGTGATATATCCGCACAGGAAGACTGCTCATGCGAAAACTGCGTACACGAAAATTCCTCACACGGAATAATGCTCACACGGAAAACTCCGCACACAGAAAATAACGCACAGTGATAATTGCGCACACGAAAATTGCTCACGCTGAAAAATGCTCACACGGAAAATTACTCACTTTTATCAATACTCACAGGGTGCGCACAACAAATATTTTTGTTATAATTATTACATTTCACATTAATTTAAAAGCAACAATGTACTGTGTTTTTAATTAAAAGTATAAATGTCTAATATATTAATTTAAATAAACAATTTAATGATAATGGGTCATTCCAGCCAGGGACAGCCAAACCGGGGCGCAGCCATGTCACCGATTTGGCTGAAACTTTTTCTAAAAAAACTTTCATATAATACAAGATGTTCCCCCAAAGGAGCGATTTTGTTACCAACAGTTATATAATTACAGGAATTTTTGAAAAAAAACGTACCTAAAAAATTAGCCTTTTTGAGGGTACCTTTAAAAATTCATAACTTTTTTGTTTTTTAACCGAATTGAACGATTCTTTGGCGAATGAAGCCTTAAAAAACGACCTATTGAATGGTCTACTCGTTGATATTATCAAGCTCAACTGTTAGCAAGAATTGGGGTCTGAAAAATGAGTGAAATAGTAGAAAAAATCGGTATTTTTCGTAAAAACAGCAAACTTTGCGACGTTGTAGCTCAAAAACACCATTTTTTAGATTTTTGTAAATTTTACCACAGATTCTCCGTTTAAAGACCTACATTTTGGCAAAGTTTCATCTTCCTTTTTTAAGTTTTGTCCGAGATATGATTTTTCTTGTCAGCCATGTTTTTGTGAATTTTAAAAGTGGTTGAATTTACATTTCATGCATTTAGCTTGCAGTTTAATGCTCATTATGGTTAAAAAAAATCTATATTATTAAACTATTTCAGAAATGCGTATTACACCAGTAATTACGAAGTGCATTTGAATGTCATAAGTTGTTATTATTTGAAATGGCGCCATATTCCGCTCACCCGTTAACAGGTGGCGCTGTCATACTTTTACCGACAGCAGTTCCTGCAGGGTTGCATTTTCATAGTTGAATGACATCTATCAATGCTGAAGAGGTTAAGCACTCCAATATCAATAGTGCCGCGAGTATGGAGTATTCCGTTGGAGTAATTTTAAGAAATCAATGCATCCAAAGTCCATCAACGAGCTCGGACGATTTTCTCGTGCAGTTACGCGTGCTCGATGACGATCAGAAATATTTAGTTCACTCTCGACTTGATTTTTGCGACGTCGATAAGTTGACAAATATTTGCGCACATCATTTTGCCAAATATTTAAAATTTTACGAGTTGAATCAAACAACGTGTTGTGATCCGTTTAATAAACACCGGAAAGTGGTTTCATCTGCATTACGGATGATATCCGTTGAAACTTCGAAAATTGCGATGAAAGTTGACTGTCGGTTGATACCCGGGAAAAAGCTTTGTTCCAACTGCAACCAGACTGTGCTCGACAAAATTAAAGAGTCAACTGTTGTGCAACCCAACAGCCAAGAATTTGTGACACCAGAGTCTTCTCAGTCTTCGTATCACGAAAGCCCAGATCTGCGGGATGGCGTTAACAGCAAGTTAGAGCTGCTCGGTCAACCTCCTTTGAAACGTGTCAAACAAAATGATGACAAATTTAAAACTACAGCGACGCGCGCAATAAATCAAGCAAGAGATGTTCTGAAAAAGGATATCGAAAGAGCTTATCACATCGAATTGGACGATGTACTGTCTGATTCTAAGAAAACTTGCGATTGGATGAAATCTTTAGTAAAAGAATTAAAAGTTAAATTTGAAGAGGAATCATCGTACGAGAAGAAGGTTTCTCTGTTGACGTTAATTCCGGATCATTGGGCATATGAGCAGGCAGTAGAGGAATTTGGCTGCACCAAGTACATGATTCAGCTGGCTCGAAAATTAAAAGCAGAGAAAGGTAATTAACATTTGTAATATATTTAGGGTTGGTGATATTTTTACTGCAAAAACATGCGAGAATCAAACGTCTTAATGTAAGACACCAGCGTTTGAATGTAATGTGTATAGCGTTTGATCATAAGACGAATAAGTACGAATAAGACACTTTTGAAACGTCTTAAAAACGTCTACAAAAAGTGTCTGACAAGTTTCGGCAGTGTTATACTATAGCAACTTATACAAGTCTCTTTCTCTTTATAAACAGGGATTTTATCTGATCGCGATACACGTCAACGAGTCATCATATCTGAAGAAACCAAAAGTAACGTGATTGCGTTTTGTCACGACGAAAATAATTCTCGCATTTGTCCCGGAGCAAAGGAATTGGTGAGTGTCAAGGATACTACGACGGGAACGAAACAACATATTCAAAAACAGCTACTATTGTTCAACCTGAGAGACCTGTACGCTGAATGGAAATTGGAGAACCCTACTATCAAACTAGGATTCAGTACGTTTGCTAGTCTTCGGCCAAAGGAGTGCGTCATCGCCGGAGCACCTGGAACACATACCGTATGTGTTTGCGCCCAGCATCAGAACGTCAAATTAAAGCTAAAAGCTATTTCGAACAGTTTAACATCCGAGGAATTGATTCCACACGCCGTTTGCGACATCAGAGACTCTAAGTGTATGCTACAAGAATGTACAGAATGTCCGCAGGTAAAATGTACTGCATATCTATTTAGTAATATCATATGTACTGTTTTACTCGTTGCAAATAATTTACGAAGATATATAATTAATGTATTCATAAGTGTTGTTTTGTTTCGTATGTTTCAGTCAGACGAAGTTAAATCGTTCTTAAGCACTCTCGACAGCTTGCAGTCCCGCACCGAAATAACTTATGAAAATTGGATAACTAAAGCGAAACAGACAAAAAATACCGAGGAAAATTCTGATACCAAAGCAGCTGTAACTCTCATGAGTTTAACTGAAGATCAGGATGAGTTTATCGACAACTTATCAGAGGAGATTTGGAGCCTAACAATTCATCACTTCGTTGCAGATTCACAAGCGAAATATCTTTATGATACCAAGAAACGTTTATCCGAGGATACTTGTATACTTCTGCTTGATTTCGCAGAAAACTACAAGTTCATTGCCCAAGATTCGATGCAGCTATTTTATTTCAGCAACACTCAGACAACTTTGCATCCATTTGTTCTATATTGCAAAAATATGGAAAATGCGGAACTTGAAGTTCGAAGCTTCTGCATAGTTAGCGATTGTCTTAATCACACTACGACTGCTGTTCATATGTTTCAAAAAAAAATATGGGCAATAATAAAACAAGATCATCCAAATAATAAAAACGTGATATACTTCTCTGATGGGGCTCCATCACAATATAAAAACAAGTAAGATATTCAAGAGAATAAAATCTGTCTTGTAGTTGTAATATGATGCTAATTTTAATATTTAATACATTTTTCATTATATTTTCAGGAGTAACTTTGCAAACATGTGTTTGCACGAAGCAGATTTTGGCATAACACTGCCGTCTTGGAATTTCTTCGCAACCAGTCATGGCAAGAGTTCATGTGATGGCATTGGAGGAACTGTGAAACGGAAAGTAACGCGTCACAATTTGCAAACAGCTGGTCATCAAATTTTGACACCTTTACAGTTTCACGAGTACGTCGATAAAGAATTACAAAGTATAAGCTATTACTTAACAACATAATTGTCTGAAAGCCTAAAATATCTCGGTTACACTGAGAGTACAATTTGTCAATAGGTCGATTTGGATTACCAAAGAGGAGATTCAGCAGCATCAAGGAGAGATATCGACAAGATTTGCATCTACGAAACCCTTGCCTGGTACGCGGAAGTACCACAGTTTCCTACCAGTTGACGAGCAAAATATTTCTGCCAAACGATATTCCGAGGATAATGCGTCGTCTAAAGTATTTCGAGTCATTACCTAGTTGTAACAGATTGATATTAATAATTTTATTAAACATTCAAATTGTTAATTAATAAGTAATAACAATACATTATTCCAAACACGTAATCTATACTGATATTGGAATCACACTTTATTGATATTGGAGTTCTTAACCTCTTCAGCATTGACAAATGTCATTCAACTATGAAAATGCAAACCTGCAGGAACTGCTGTCGGTAAAAGTATGACAGCGCCACCTGTTGACGGGTGAGCGGAATATGGCGCCATTTCAAATAAATGCTATTGCAGTAAACATAATTTGAAATTATAATAATATCTTATGACATTCAAATGCACTTCGTAATTACTGGTGTAATACGCATTTCTGAAATAGTTTAATAATATAGATTTTTTAACCATAATGAGCATTAAACTGCAAGCTAAATGCATGAAATGTAAATTCAACCACTTTTAAAATGTAGGTCTTTAAACGGAGAATCTGTGGTAAAATTTACAAAAATCTAAAAAATGATGTTTTTGAGCTACAACGTCGCAAAGTTTGCTGTTTTTACGAAAAATACCGTTTTTTCCTATTTTCAACTCGTTGTAGTGGTATGTTAAGTAGCTTCTAAATGGGAATGAAGCTTCCGCCGACATTATGTGGACCATTCTGAAGATTTCGAACCAGAAGCGAAGCTAGTAGCTGGCTGCTGGTCGAGTGTAGGTCACAATTAAAAAAATGCTTTTTTCAATAATTTCACTCATTTTTCAGACCCCAATTCTTGCTAACAGTTGAGCTTGATAATATCAACGAGTAGACCATTCAATAGGTCGTTTTTTAAGGCTTCATTCGCCAAAGAATCGTTCAATTCGGTTAAAAAACAAAAAAGTTATGAATTTTTAAAGGTACCCTCAAAAAGGCTAATTTTTTAGGTACGTTTTTTTTCAAAAATTCCTGTAATATAACTGTTGGTAAAAAAATCGCCCCTCTGGGGGAACATTTTGTATTATATGAAAGTTTTTTTAGAAAAAGTTTCAGCCAAATCGGTGACATGGCTGCGCCCCGGTTTGGCTGTTCCTGGCTGGAATGACCCTAATGCCATGTATATTAAATTTATTTTCTTTCTAGTTTTATTAAGGTTTGATTATTTAAGATCTAGATTAGAATTAAATTAAACTTTCTCACTCGTTTAATAATATACTATTACTGGATCTATATGCGTGTGTTTGGAAGATTCTAATAGAGGGTTATAAAACTCCAAAGTTTATACTGCATTTACGCCACAGAATGTGTATTAATAAACGATGATTCTGCTGTTTCGTATATTTCAATTTTCACAACTTCTCCGCCTGATCAAATGAAAATATTTAAAAATCCAGTGAAGGAGTGTAAAGGGATTTTGACGAAATCATAATCTAGAATGCATTTCTAGTTATTCTAGAAAGTTTAACGTCGATGGCTGTTCTTTTTCTATTTTTTTTTGAGCCGGCGAACTTGCTAGAAATTTTCACAACTTCGCCGCCTGATCAAATGAAAGTATTTGAAATTCCAGTGAACTCAAAAATTAAAATTCAAGAATAACACTCCGTCGCGCTGTTAAAATCTAAAACACCGAACAAACTCACCGGTGGAACTGGAAAATTTTGCCAGGTGCGAACTGCCGAATCATTTGACCTTTGCCCCGGAGGCAATTAGTATCCGGCGTAGATGTTTGCAAAAAACACATTCTTTCGTCGTCTGTTATCAATCCTTATCCACGATGCATGAACGCATTCCAGATTAAATCTCTTTTTAGTCATTGAAAACCGTTCGATTCGGCAGTTTACCTTCCACCTAGTGAGTGAGTGTTCGCTTGTTTTAGTGTGTGCAGAATATTGAAAATTACATTAATGGAAATGGATTATCAGTCATGAAGATAGTTCCTACTGTTGGTAAGCGATTAAATGAGATCTATTAAACTTTATTGAATGAATAATTTATTGTTAATTTTTCAATGCGATTTAATAATATCTCTCAACACAAATAACGATAGGAGTAGAGAGACCATTAAGTCAATAGCTCATTTATGTAAAATTTATGGAATAAATTATTCACAATAATGATTTTTTGAATGCGATTTAATAATATCTGAATACAAAAATAACGGTGTAGTAGAGACCATCAGGTCAATAGTTCATTTATGTTATGCTACAATAAGGTATACAAAAAAAAATACGGCATTAGTAGCTTATTGACAAATCGTACAGAATCTTATAATTACATTTACCTTCTTACCAAATACGATTTGCAGTTAGCTTTCTCACCATCGAATGGGTTTATTTTCTGGAGCTGAAATAACCAATTAAAAAATATATTCATTCAATGATTCATTTTTTTAATGGTACAATTTTCGATTTTGGTGTGTTGCTTTTTCTTTTCAATCTCGGATTTGGCACTCATTTTTATTCGAAATCCGAAATCTATAATTTTTTCAATTAATTTTAAACTCTTAAAACAAATTTCTTCTTTGATTATTTTGTTCTATCCGTCTAAGCAATTTTTGTTTTCCCATTTTCAGTTTGGAAAATTGCTGTTTTATGAGAAATCAAAAATGTTTATTTTTTTACATGGAAGTTGAACTATTAATAAATTTTGTTCACGAAAATGTTATAATGTGCGCATTATTTAATTCTAAGGGCAGCAATAATGGGGTACATTTAACACTCAATTTCTTAAACACGCATTTGCGTGTTTAATATGCTTATTAAACACGCTAATTCGCGCTTTAATTCACAGAACGCGATTTATGATAATATTTTGTTTATCCTGTTTAATACTGATTTTAATTTTTTTTCAATTGTAATTGTAATTACAACTTTAATTTCGATTTTAATTTTGATTTTGTTTTTGTTTTTTTTTTATTTTGATTTTAATTTTCGTGAACAAAGTATAGTGTAAAACTCGCATGTAATGGCTATTAACCACTCAGGCGATTTGCTCCACTCGCCTACGGCTCGTTCCGCAAACATCGTTCTCGTGATTAATAGCCATCATTACATTATATGCTCGTTGTACAATATACTATTTTACAACTAAATTCGTAGAATGCATATTTCCTTTCCTCGAAATGGTTTAGAATGTTGTCGTTTGTTTTCAGCTATAATTTGACAATTGTTTTAACGGAAAATCAGAAATGTATCTTAATCTTTTAAAGCAAATTCGGCTTATCAATTCAATGATTAAACCAATGCAGAAATTTAATTTTGATTGGAATTTAAAACTCGTTACACATGTAGAATTTTACAAATTCTACTTCAATTCAATTTTTTCTGATTTTTTATCATAGAGTACAAATTTTAAAGTTTAAATGAATTTAAAATTCGTTACACTTTTTAGGGATTTTTAGGATTTTACAAATTTCATTACTTAACTTATTAATTTTTAAAACTTCAACTCGCAAAACTTGACTCGATTTCAATAGTCACATTAATAGTCACAATAATAGACACATTAATAGTCACATTGCAGAATGTACTTAAACTGTTTGGTTTCGATGCACCTTTATCACGGTCTTTAAGAGTAGTGAATGGCCTGATAAGTAACGCCAATTTTAAACTGTTTTCAAATAATTCAGACTTTAAATCTAATTTATCGGGGGTAATACCACAAGAGGTTAAATTTGACCGGATAAATTTTATTTGTTTGCACGAGCCATTGAATCGATACAAATTTCGAGAATGAATTGAGATGGAAATAAACTTGAAAATGACTGTAACTCACATATTTGTAGAAATAACTATGTCATCGTATGATATGGGATTAAAGAGAAAAAATAGTCTTTCGAATGAGGTCATAGCCAACTATGGTTTCCATTAAAAAAAATGTAAGTTTGCGTCATATCTCGGAAAATAATGGCGCTAAAATTTTTCTGAATTTATTTTATTAAGCTGCGTAAAATTATCTACAACTTTGTCCTTTACAGTTTTTTTTTCTGATATAATAACAGAGATATATTTATTTGAAAAAATTAACACTTTTTACATTTTTCAAAATATCTAGTTACCTTTCACTTTTTTGAAAATTTTGAAAGTGTTATTTTATTGGACTCGTAAAACTACACTTCTTTGCCCATTTAACCGTTTCTCTACGTCTTATAGTTTCCGAGATCCCCATAGAGAACATCGAAAAAACTCACCCTTTATATTATTATTATTATTAAAAATCAATGTTAATTTTAATTTTAAAGTTAAATGTATTATAATTGCATTAGAGTTTTTTTAAGGAATTCAATCATATTAGTATTTTTTTTCTGTTTTTTTTTAAATGAATATATCAAAAATTCACAACTCACGCAAAAATTGATACATTTTCAAAAATCGTTGTTAATTCTAAAGGCAGATGTTTCGTATCATATCAGTATTAATTTTCAAAAATTTATTACATCCAAAAATAAACACATTTTCAAAAATTATAGTTAGTTTTAAAGGCAGTCGTTCTGTGGATGTATCAAACAATTTGAGGAACTCAATTTTATTTACGATTTTTGTTTTGTTTAAGTGTTTAACAAAAATTGACTCGTTTTCAAAAATCAAATTTAATTTTAAAGTTAAATGTATTATTATTGCATTAGAGTTTTTTTTAAGGAATTCAAACATATCAGTATTATTTTCTTTCTATTTTTCTTTGTTCAAATATTCGACAACTTAAAAAAAAATATTAAAAATTCATCACTCACGCAAAAATTTATACATTTTCAAAAATCGTTGTTAATTCTAAAGGTAGATGTTTTGTATCATATCAGTATTTTTTTAAATAATAATTTTCAAAAATTTAATACATTAAAACCTAAACACATTTTCAAAAATTTAATACATCAAAACCTAAACACATTTTCAAAAATAAAAACAAATTATTGCTTTTAGATTAATGTGAACTATAATAATTATAGCAAAAATATTTGTTGTGCGCACCCTGTGAGGATTGATAAAAGTGAGTAATTTTCCGTGTGAGCATTTTTCAGCGTGAGCAATTTTCGTGTGCGCAATTATCACTGTGCGTTGTTTTCTGTGTGCGGAGTTTTCCGTGTGAGCATTATTCCGTGTGAGGAGTTTTCGTGTGCGGAGTTTTCGCTGTGCACACATTTTTGTGCGCAGTTTTCGCGTGAGCGGTCTTCCTGTGCGGATATGTCTGGTCATGCATATCCGGGTAAGATGTTTGAGGTGGTAACCCTTCTACCATACCATTATGCCTCTGCGTACAGTGCGCGGAAAATGTAAGGAATAAAAAATAACAATTATTTATTTTACAAATTCCTCTCGGACAGATCGATTTTTTAAATTAAAATTATATTCTAATGTAAATTTTAATTTCCGTCGTTTTTGAATTATGCATTTTTACTTTCTCCGTTACGAAGTACGAGAAAGTATTGTGATCGTGATTTTTTTTTCAAAAATTTTTTTTACGGAAATATCCGTTTTGGGGTCCCTAGATGCCATTTCAACAATTTCTGGAAAAAAAATGTGTGTGTGTGTGTGTGTGTCTGTGTGTGTGTGTGTGTGTCTGTCTGTGCGCGCTGTATCTCAAAAACTAATATACCAATTGATATGAAACTTTGAACATACGTCTTATTTGATAATCGGAAGAACTGAAAAGCTTTTGGTAAAATTTCGTACACCGGAAGTGGGCGTTTACATTAACTGTTTTTTGTTTTTTGCCAATATTTTCTTAAATATGAAAAATATCACAAAAACATTTAAACAAACTTTGAAGACAACAAAGAAATGAACATCTTTTGCTTGAAAACATTTTTCATAAAATCATTTTTATTCGAGAAAAAAATGTATTATTTTTTTTTTAATTTTTGGTTTATAATTATAAAACGATAATAGTTACAGCAAATTTATGTGAATAATAATTGCAGAGAATGCTAAAATGAACAATTTATAAAGAATAAGTTTTTTTCGAAATCCCTCTAGTTTTTGAGTAAACTGAGTTTTTGAATTTGAAGTATAATTTTCCCATCTTTTATAATTTTGACGTTTTAAACGTCAGTTTCATCCGAGTTTACGCAACGCTCGATGTATATTTAAAATATGATTTAAATTGAAAATAAACCATGAAAGCGTATATATAAATGATACCATCAAGTCGGAGAAAGTAACATGATGGCCACATCACCATTTTTTTAAATAGCAACCACCTATTTTTCTTAATTGATTTAAATAGATATTATATTACTCGAAATCATGTCATAATCATTTTACCACCTTATTTAAGAAAATCTTCGAAAAATGATCATTGAAAATTGTGCAACTCACTCGCAGCAAATATATGTAATAAATTATTATACAATTAACTATTAAATAAAATTTGGTGTTTCATGATTCTGCATCATCTTTGAGTGGAGTATTATTAAATGACGTAGATGATGGTAGATCTTTCGCAACTACAAAGGGATGCAAGGAGTACGGGCGTCTGGTGGGGGAATTTCATCGTGTTTATCTTCTAATAGATTTTCATTCCTTTTGAACACTTGAATATCACAAACTCTGACAGTGACAGCATTTTTTTAGAAACTTTAGAAATGGTCATTTTTATTGACACGTAAAACTATTGTGCACTTTAGTGTACGTAGGTAAGCCACAACTATTATAGAGGATTGCATTTTTTATAGCCCGCTCGTTAGTCCATTGTTGCAATAATATTTTTTTCTCTCTTGGGCGTAAAGCTAAAGCTCTACTTTAGGCCCGCAAATACGGGTCAAAAAGCGGACTTTGGGACTGATAATAGAAAAATAACCATTAAACGTACTTACGGATAAATAATTGCACTTGCTCCAGCAATAGACAGAAATGAAAATGGCAAAGAAACTAAATTATACGTTATTAGAAACAATGGGCCACCATATGTCCCTTCCTGCGCTTCTTGGTAATATCTAGTTCTGTATTCTGGATCTGAAATAATAATAAAATATTTATATAGTGCACAATATAGATACTAATCTAATTTAAAAATATGGAAATTTTTAGTGATCTACAACGCAGATTATTGCGATCAAGAAAAGTTATTTACATTTATTTATAATAAAAAAATTGAGTTTGCCTACATAACACAATTGCGTTCAAAATTCCAAGAAAGTAAACTCCGGCTAAACAATTTAACATCAGCCCAGTTTTCGTTACAAAGGTGTGTTGGTAGTTCTTCATTTCCCTGTAGAATATCCAGAAAAACAGGAAATATAGTGGGACGAGGAATAAACGCAGGAACAATTGTTTTAAACCTGCCTTCCTGAAACTAAATGTCGCTGCTAAAAGTCTCCTGAAACATAAAACAATTTAATTATGGTTAGTTGATGTCTCAAATTATATAACTTTTTATGGAATTAATTCAGTAATTCCAAAACTGTAAATATTTAACAAAAACGCTGAGAGAGGTAAAGTAATAATTATTCTAGTGGCACTTATCTATATATATATTTTACCAGTTTTTGAGTCATGACGTCATGTTTTTAATTAAATGGTATTTTTATGTCAGTTTTGGATAATATTTTTCACGCTTAATATCGTGATCTTTAACAGTTCTTGAGAAATTGCTACTTTTTGGAAAATAATGATAACAATAAAACAAATTGTAAAATTAACTTTATTTATTAATTATCGTCGCATCTGCTCAAAATGTCGTCCATCAACTTCTTGACACACTCCCAACCTACGACGGAATTCATTTCTATCAAGTGTTATTCTGTTGAAATTAGTTCTTTTAAATTATTTAAATTAGTAGAAAAATAGTAGAAACACCAAAGTGACGGAATCTATTGCCTGAATGCTGTACTGAGCCAAATCCGTAGTAGAAAAATGTCTTACAACTGGTACCAAATAACGCGCTCTATAACCCTAGCGGGAGCTTTAAAAATTTAGAAAAAATTACAAATGTCAGCTGGTCGTACCCTCTACTAACCGTACAATTTTAGTTTTTCCGCTTTAAAAGAAACAAAAATATGTCTTTGAAAGAAGTATGAAGAACAGGGGAAAACGTGAGTCACATTTTGAAAAAAATATATCTTAATTAGAAGGCACCAAATGGAAAATGTACCAATACAAATATTGCAGGGGGTTCTTTGTGAAGTGATTCGAGTACTTTAGCTTTATAGCACATCAAAACACAGGGTAAAAACGTACCACGAAATGTGTATTATGACAGGTGCCAAATGATGTGCTTTAGAATGGGGGGCTCCAAAAAATTTTGAAAAAATTAAAAATACAAGTTAGTCATACCATATATCTTTATCAACCGTGAAAATATCTTTCTGCTACAAATGTAAAAATACGTCCTTGAAAGTAGTATCACGAACTGGGTAACATGTGAGTGTCATTTTGAAAAAAAAAAATATCTCAATAAGGGGACAACAAATGAAAAAATGTGCCCATACAAATACCTTTCTGCTTGTTTCATTATAAAGGCTTTATCTTCATCAAAACGAAGCCGTGCGAAGCATTTTTCAGTGTCCACCAAGGAATCTATACTTAATATTTTTAAGGTGTGTCACGAAAATTATCCTGAACGCACGAAAGCTGAAAATATGGTATTCACCGCAAATGCAGGAGGTACGTTCTTAACTTCTAAATGTACTGGTTCCATGGGCTATATTAATATATTTATAGGTGTTTGTGTGGCCAGCGTTTATAACATACTCATGATTGTATTCCTGTCAATAAATATATATTATTTCAATGAGAAACAGTACATTACATTTTCTTTATTATTTTGATACTTTTTTAAAATATAAATAAAGATCAAAACTGTTCACTTATTTCTTATTTTTATCCCTGCATTGCTTATATATGTTTTATTTACACTGGGCGCCTTAAACAGATTGGCAAAATAAACACCCGCGGTATATCCAAATCCGCGTTATAACCGACTTGCTTTGTATTTCAAATTAACTACTGTTCGATTTCTGTAACAATTTGACAAAAACTGAATTTATACAGTTTGGACTGTTCCTAACAGGGCGCCACCTGTTTAGCTCTGTTTAAATAAATTTACATAGTGTAAATCAGATTTTTGCTCAGAACAAATGGCGATTGTGGGCGTTTTTACAACTCTATGTGTACCGTGGACAGACTATAGAACAGCAAGGGAGGCTACAACAATTTTGAAAAAAAATTCTGATGAAAGCAAATCGTACCATCTACTAACCGTGAATATTTCAGCTCTTCCACTTAAAAAAAAATACTATGTATTCGAAAGAAACTTCAAAATAGGATGTAACCATTTTGGTCACATTTTGAAAAATCATATCTCGTTAAGGGGGCAACAAATGAAAAAAATGTATATTGTAGGAAAATTCTTTGTGAAGTGATTAGAGGATTTCTACTTTATAACCTATCAAAAACAGAGGGCTAAAACGCACCCAAATTTTTTTTTACAGCAGGTGTTAAGAAACGCGCCCTAGAAGCGTACGGGGATTCCAAAAATAACTCTAATAACTCTAAAAATTTCAGTTCTTCCGCTTTAATAGAAAAAATATGTCCTTGAAAGAAGTACGAAGAACTGGAGAAAACGTGAGTTACATAAAAAATATATGATATATCTCATTAAGAGGGCACCAAATGGAAACATTTGCCGATACAAATATTACAGGGGGATTCTATATGAACTGATTAGAGCACTTGTATGTTACCTTCTATTAAAAACACAGAAGAAACCGCAACCCGAAAAATATTTTTCAACAGGTGCCAAATGACGCGCTCCAAAAGCCTAGGGGTTGTTCCAAAATTTTGAAAAAAATCCTTAATGAACGCTAGTCGCACCCTTCACTAACGCTAGAAATTTCAGCTCTTCCACTTTAAAAGAAAAAATATGTCTCAAGACGGATAGAATTGATAGATTTTGGTCACTTTTTGAGAACATACTTGGTGACCCAGGGATCTGTAAAAGCCCTATAACTTATTTGCTTTTTGAGATATCGACTTCTAGTTCTCTTGAACTGGTACCCACACTTATTCTACATATTTTAAAAATATGTATGTTTTTGTACAGGGTGTCCCAATATACATAACAGAACAAAGTTATGTTTTTTTAAACGAAACACCCTATATTTTATACTTTATTTTCAAGCGGCTTTGGTTCTCTTTTATTCATAGTGCTATACAGGGTGTCAACATACGCAAAACAATGGATAACTATTTTTTTTAATGGAACACCCTATATAAGTTGCCACCAATCTATGGCATTTTTAATAAGCTTTTCAACGATATACAGTTTGTATAACAAACTGATTCTTCAGATTTATACAATAAAAACATATTTCTTTTGCCACCTTCTGCTGATTTTTGGGTTTTCAGCCAAAGCTATGCATTTTCAGGAAAAATTATAAGAAACCAAAGTTGTAGGGCGAAAAATTTCCGATCGATATAAGTTTTTAAAATGTTAAGATAATGCGTGCATTGCCCGCCAGAGCGCGCAAAATTGTGACCGTATATGCATTTTAGCGTTTTCTTTTCAAATTTTTTATTAATAAATTGCACTATACTTTATTTTCCGCACCCTCTAGTGGAAAAACGGGAAATTATAGGGAAATAAAAATGGCCCATATCGATTGAAAATATTCCGTTCTACAAATCTTAATAGAAGCCATTTTTCCCAAAAATGCATAGTTTTCCCTAAAATTTTGGGTTTTTCAATGGTTTTTTTGCATTTTTAGCGAAAACTATGCATTTTAGGCAAAAATTGCTTCTTTTAAGAGTTGTAGAGCGGAATATTTTCAATCGATGTAGGTCATTTGAATAATTCTATAATTACCCGTTTTTCTGCTAGAGGACGTGGAAAATAAAGTATAGTGCAATTAATTAACAAAAAAATTTGAGAAAAACGCTAAAATGCATACACAGTCACGATTTTGCGCACTCTGGCGGGCAATGCACGCATTTTTGGAAAAGTGGAAAGACCTATATCGATCGACAATTTTCCGCTCTACAACTTTGGTCTGCTATTATTTTTTCAGAAAATGCATAGTTTTGGCTGAAAATCCAAAAACGAGCAGGAGGTGACAAAAGAAAAATGTTTTTATGGATAAATCTCAAGAATCCTTAATATTTCATTATACAAATTGTACATCTTTGGAAAGATTAGTAAAAATTCCATAGATTAGTGGCAACTTATATAGGGTGTTCTATTTGAAAAAAAATAGTGATCCAATATTTTGCGTATGTTGACACCCTGTATAGCAGTATGAACAAAAAAGAATCAAAGCCGATTTGTATTATTCTTCATGATGTGGAAAATTCTTTAGTGTATAAAAAATGACGCTGGCTTTGCTAGGAGCGCTTCTGCAATTTTTTCAATGTGTCCTTGCTTTTTCCATAAATTTGCCCATAACTAACCAATTGTCCATAATAGACTCATACTATTTTATACTATTTTTATTAGCTTCTCAAGAGGGTTAAAAATAAGGTATAAAATATAGGGTGTTCCATTTAAAAGAAAAACGTAACTTTGTTCTGTTAATTGGCACACCCTGTACAAAAACATACATATTTAAAAAAAATGTAGAATAAGTGTGGGTACCAGTTCAAGAAAACTAGAAGTCGATATCTCAAATAGCAAATAAGTTATGGGGCTCTTACAGATCCCTGGGTCACCCGGTATATCTCGTTAGGGGAATTCCAAGTGGAAAAATATGCAGATACAAATATTGTAGGAGGATGCTTTGTGAATAGACCTTTGAGGGCAAAACTAAAATTGGGAGCGGCGTTCCAGCCCACGCCTGAAATCATATATTTAGAGCCACAGCTCTAAAACCTGGCGAAAATAAAAAAAAAAAATCTCACAAAATCATTTTTAATTTTCCAGCCACACTTTGAATTTGGTATTTGACAACCGAGCA
This sequence comes from Ocypus olens, assembly GCA_910593695.2. Lineage (NCBI taxonomy): Eukaryota > Metazoa > Arthropoda > Insecta > Coleoptera > Staphylinidae > Ocypus > Ocypus olens. The sequence continues at coordinate 11,705,420 of OU343053.1, read as the reverse complement.
AAATCGGGGCAAAAATTAAAAAAAAAAAACAAAAAAGGAGCTTGTGCGGAATTTAATTAGAAATATAAACAACTTGACGGCCACTTTCTTTCTTAAAGAAGTTCTTACTCACTGCGGTTTTTGACATTTTTTTAAATTTAGGTCTGGGGTAGAGTCGAAGGAGCGGGGCCGGGCGGCATCAATAAAGTCATTAAGGGTGCATCAGACCATGAAGACATTATTTTTGAAAATTCACCTTTGCTCCCAGGGGTATTTTTACAAAAAATAGGTCCTCAATTGGCTCAGTTTACCTGAAACTGCAGTTTTTTGGCAAATAGGGTTGAGCTAAATTGCGGCAAAAATTCAAAAAGCAAAACTAGGATCATCAGGAACATATAACTCTTCATCAGCCATTTACACAAATTCAACAATGTGCACGCAACCACTTTATTGACGTTACAGAACTTTGTTTATTTTGTTTTTGTTTTTTCATAGCAACAAATGACTCCGAATATGTGATTTAATTTTTATTTAAAATTGTGAATACAAAGTTACAGACTTTCTGGAGAGGTATCGAACAAAACCAAATAGGTACAGCACTCGAGAGTATGGCCGCTTTCATTCACTTGCATCGTCCACGAAAGCTTTGCCTTCCTTACTCTTACTGTAAATAACTATTATTTATTTCTACGGCTATTTAATAGTTTATATTTGCTAAATATATCTGCAGAAAGGAACTACACAAATAAAATGTATAAATCGCATCTCTTTTTTGGTGGATGCGCTGGGAAATGCATGGCTGGAAATTGATAGCCAACTTCTCGGCGGTTATTTATTTTACCTGTTTCATCGTTTCTGTGAAATATTTACAGTTTTGGAATTGCTGGATTTATTCCATAAGAGGTTTCTATGATTTTTGATACTTACACGTATAATAGCCATCCAATGTGTAATGTAGAAGGCTTTCCTTGTAATAGTGGGACTTTGTTGCCATGACCTAACATAGTTCCGTGCTCCAAAGTATGGTGTGCTCCTGAAATTGATCCCTTTCTGTAGGCACCACCTTCGATTTTGAATTTTTCAACCAGTGCCGCGATTTGGTTGTTGCTTTCGACAAACCTTTCTCTCGAACGCCTATCCACAGTCGATAAACATACTGAAATAATAATTATTAAAGGACGTACAGTTAATGTGGCAAGCATAATTATTTAATATGAAATATTACTTACAATAATACATGAGTGGATTTTCTAACTGCGGACACGGAAAACCAATAGCCGTGAAATATTCCAACATCTGTCTCGTCCCGCCAGTGTATACAACATCCCCTAAACACAAATAGAGGACTCTTTCCAAAAACGGAAACACGTCGGAACGAGGTTTTTCCATGGTTAGAATAATCGCCGTTCCGTATTTCTTCGCGGCATTTGAGAGTATTGAAATCACCAGATACGTGTTTAATGGATCCAAATCCCAAGTTGGTTCGTCCAGTAATAAAATCACTAAAAATATATATTACATTAAAAAGCTTCAACATATACAAATATACCAAATTGCTATCACATAAAATGAAATGAAACTTAAGGGGGGATCCTGATGTAAAAGCCTAAAAATAAGGGTATTTTCAGCAATTTTTTTTCATAAACGTAGAAGCAATAAATATGTTTGGTACTCTAGGGGTATATTGTACTATATTTAAAGTATACAATTCGATTTTTTTAGGTACAAAAAGTTACAACATTTTTGAAATATAAGGGCGGATGTCAAATGTGTCCAAAATGTAGACGCAAATTGGCGGGCGTAATATCTCTTTGCAGGATTACCTAAACCAAAACAAAAAATCGAAGGGATTTTTAAAGCTAATACTCACAGTTCGTCGATGAACCTATTTAAAAAGGTTGGAAATTAACAAAATGGCGGGCTAAGAAACAGAAAATTCAATTTTTACCCTAAGAAATTTGCACGTTTTTGTTTAAAAACCATTATTTAAACGAACGGTTCGGAGTTGTTCATCGACAAATGATGTATGTTAGCTGTTTGTAAGATGTGAGCCACAGAATTTTGTTTCAGAGTTGGCCATGTCTGTGAGAGAGAAACATAGCAGACATGTCTGAGATTAATTCTTTTTTTTTAAATCTAATTCAATTGAACTAATCTAGTCTTATAACTAGAGTCCGGATTTATATTTTATTACATGTTTTATTTGCTCTCTCGTATGGAACTGGCGAATTGCATATGTACGTTTCTCTCGGAAATAAATCCAAGTACTAAGTTTTATTTCGCATATAACTTAATATTTCGAGGTTTTGTCACATTAAAGTTATTTGAGCATATATCCGCATATAACTACATATAAAGTCAATATTTCCATTAATTGTAATTGATTTTGTTGTAATTAATTGATAAATTTGCAGGCGTAGAAATCTTTTTTATGAAATCGTATAAGATAAATTTACGGTATTCCCCTAACTAGCGAATGTAACCTCGTGTCATGTAGACATGTATATATTATATTATTTATATAGAATAGGGGGATTTCTCCAGAAGCAAGTTAAGTTAGTACGCCTGTGCAGATGATACTCGATGCAACCGTACCCGGTAGAGATGGGAAAAACGGTTCACTGTCGGAAACGGTTCCGAACCGGTTCACTCACTGGATGAACCGGTTCCTTGGAGCGGTTCACCGGTCTTTTCTATAGTTATATACCAGATTGTCAGAAATGAGTTGCAGGCTTCCAATTAACTTAAAAATATATAATATGGGTATTCATAGTGTGGCCACAACTGCAATATATTTTACCGACGTAAATAAAAATTCCAGCCATAGATTTCTCGGCGCATCTACCAAAATTAGGTGCGATTTTTAAATTTTATTTGTGTAGTGCCTTTCTGCGGGTATATTTAGCAAATACAAACGGTCAAAAAGCCACTAAAACTATATATAACAGCTCATCAACCCCAAGAGTGGTGTTTTAAAAATATCGTAACTCAACAAGGGCATTGCAAAAACAAATATTTTATTCTCCCACTGCCTTCCTGCAATTACATTTAATAATTACAAAGTGTCAAAAAACCGCGACGATTTTTTCTTATATTTTTTTATTTAACAGAAATCCGTAGCTGGCCCATAAAACAAGGGCATTGCAAAAAAAAACAAAATTTTCGCTAAGCTTTTTGAACGCCGAGAAATCTATTATTTATGGATAACTTCTCGTCGGTATATATTTTAACTTCTTCTGTATTTTAGACTTGATAATATGAAGAACTGAAAAGCCACTGGTAAATATTTGTAAACGGGAAGTGGGCATTAAATATTTTTTTGCACGTTTCTGATATTTTTAAATCGACTGATTTTTAAAATTACAAGTTTTAGGCTTCTGCTATTTTTACATTATCATATAATTTTCACATTTTCCCCTCTTTAGTAGCACATCGATTGTAAATATAAATCAAATCTGGTAGATTTTTAAACTTTGAACATTTATTTACTCTTGTCCCTGTTCTCAAAAATAATCGGGAAAGCAGGAAAATGCACACCCGGTATATCAAACTCTTCTTAATTTTTAGAATGAAATAAATAATTTCAAAATTGTACAATTTCTTTATTATGAAATTATAAAACATTATATTGTTTTTTTATGCTGCCGGTTAATTTATTTTTCATTTATTTATTTAATCTAAAAGAAATACCAAATTTAACTACAGTTAAAAGACTTTATGATAAATTAGTAGAAATTGGACTTAAAGTCGAAAAAAAAACAACTGATTTTGACTTAAAGCTGTTAAGCCTCTAAAAAAATGTCAAATTTAACTAAAGTCAAATGACTTCATGATAAATTATTGTAGAAATTTGACCTAAAGTCGACAGAAAAAAGGCTGATTTTGACTTTGAAGTCGTTATGCGTCTAAAGAAATGTCAAATTTAATTAAAGGCGTGTCCAAGTTAATGGCGAAATTTGACGTAAAATTCGACAAGCGTTAAGAAAAAATGACTGATTTTGACTTAAACCCTTAAGCCTCTAGAAAATTTGTCAAATTTGGGTAGCATTAAAAGACTTTATGTGCAAATTAATCTCAAAGTTTGACTTAAAGTCAACAAACAGTAAGAAAAACGACTAATTGTGACTTTAAGCCTCTAGAAAAATGTCAAATTAAATAAAGTGAAGGGACTTTATGTGCAAACTAATGTCGAAATTTGTCTTAAAGTCGATAAGCGTCAACAAAAGACAAATTTGACTTTAAAGGCGTTAAGCCACTAGAAAAAACGTGAAATTGAATTAAAGTGAAGAGACTTTATGTCCAATTTACTGTCGAAATTTTACTTAAAGTTGAGAAGCGTTAAGAAAGTAAGACTAATTTTGACTTAAACCCTTATGCCCCTAGAAAAAGTGTCAAATTTTGATAGAATTAAGAGACTTTATATGCAAATTAATGTCGAAATTTGACGTAGTCAACAAACTTCAAGAAAAACGACTAATTTTGACATAAAGTCGAGTTTCTAGAAACAATGTCAAATTTAATTCAAGGTAAAAAACTTTATGACAAATTAATGAAAAGCGTCAAAAGATAGACTAATTTTGATTTAAACTCGTTAAGCCTCTGGAAAAATGTCAAATTTACTAAAGTTCAAAGACAACTGAATGTAAAAATTTGACTTAAAGTCGACAAAAGTTAAGAAAAAAAAACAAATTATGGATTAAATCCGTTAAGCTTCTAGAAAATATGTAACAATTTAATTAACGTTAAAAAACTTTATAACAAATTAATGTCGAAATTTGACTTATAGTCGACGAGCTTTAAGAAAAAAGACTAATTTTGACTTAAATCTTTAATCCTCTAGGAAAAATATCAAATTGAATTAAAGATAAACGACTTTATGTTCGAATTAATGTATAAATTGGACTTAAAGTCAACAAGCGTTAAGTAAAAAAGACAAATTTTGACTTAAAATCTAAACCTTCTAAAAAAAAGTGTCAAATTTAAAGTTAAAAAATTTGATGTCCAAATTAATGTGTAAATTGAATTTAAAGTCAGCAAGTATCAAGAGAAAAGACTAATTTTGACTTAAAGTCATAAACGTCTAGAAAATATGCCAAATCAAATTAAAGTTAAAAGACTCCATGTTCAAATTAATGTCGAAATTTAACTTAAAATCGCCAAACGTCAAAAAACGACGAATTTTACGTAACCCCGTTAAGCCTATACAAATGTCAAATTTAATTAAAGTTAAAAGACAAAATTTGACTTAAAGTTAAAAAAACAAATTTTGATTTTTTTTTTCAAAGTTGAATTTAATTAAACGTTTCCACATTTTCATTAAAAAAAAAATCACGAGAATCGCATGAAATTTCTGCAATAAATTTTCGCAGAAAACTTCAAGCGGTTCTCAACGGGAATGCTACCTGCAAGAACTTCATGCGGTTCCTGGTATGAACCGTGGAAATTTCATGCGTTTCGAAGTGTGAACTTCTTGAAGTTATCTACGGTTCATAGCAGGAACCGCATGAAGCTCGTGCTGCTCTTGATAGTGGACTGAACCGTATGAAATTTTCACAGTTAACCTCTCTTGGAACCGCATGATAAAAATGGTAATTGTGCTTGGCTGGAAGCTGCTTTATTCTACGCCAATAATTTTGAAAAATTAGAAAATATTCTTCTTAATTTTATTGATGAAGAATCGGCAGTACTTAAAAAATGTAAAGATTGTGTTGCATGTAGAAATATTTTGCAACAATTAGCTTTTATTGCACATTTTTGCATCTTAATAACCGCAATCAAGAATTTGGAAACAGCTCAAATGCCTTTAATTGAGGCTTTTAAAATTATTGAAGAACTGTACGAAAATTTAAAATTAGTATTAGTTATTTAACTTGCGTATTATATCGAAATCCGGGATACGAAAAAATTAAAATGATTTGTGGAATTTTGAAAGGCGAGACTGAGGAGGACATAATACATTTTAACATGGACTCCATTTAACTTTACCTAAAATGAAAATCAAAATCAAATTTTGGTTCTACATTGTAATTCCAATAAATGACTTATCATCAGTTGCTATTCGTATTTTTTTAATTAAACCGCAAATAAAATCTACATTTGAATCATTTTGTCGCATGTATTAGCTAATTTTAAGCGCATATATACACATTATAATGCCTTTTTAGCGCATATAAAATTTATAACACCTTTTTTTAGCGCATATAAAAAAATTATAACGCCTTTTTTAGCGCATATAAATCCGGACTTTACTTATAACGTAATAATACGCGACATACCTCATTTATCTCACAGCCAACTCTGAAATAAAATTTTGAGGCTCACAGGAGCGCAAGTTGATTGGTTCAATAGTTTTAGAGTAATTACGCCCGCCAACTCCGAAAAGGAAGAGAAAACCGCAATAATAATTTTCGCTATAGAAAAAACTGAGTTTTTAAAATCTTACCTCAATTTTTCATTAATCCACAATACTAGCAAATTAGCAAAAAAAAGAAATCGACTTTCTACATCAGGATCCCCCCTTAAGTTCTAAACCTAAAATTGGGCTTTATTTGATCATCTGAAGAACTGAAAAGCTTTTTGAAAACCGGAAGTGGGTATTTACCTAAACCATTTTTTGTTTAAAATAAATTAAATATGAAAAATATAACATAAATGTTTATACAGGGTGAAATTAATGAAATTTTTGTGAGATAATAGGGGTGGGGGGGCATATTTTATCATATTTTCTACATTTTACTCTTTTCTCGCTTTTGAGGGTTGGGGGTAACTGGAGAATTTTAAATGGGATAATGTATTTTTGTTTCTAAAATTCGAATTACATGAAAAACTACGTGTTTTTTGAACTTTTTTTTTAACTTTTTAGTTACGAATTTATGATTAACCAACGTTTGATTGAATTAAAAAAATAAATAGATTTTACCAACAAATCGAGTTTACTTAATTCGGATTTAATATGCGTTTCCATGGAAAAATATTTACTTAAATCAGTTGAGAATTTTGACGTTTTTATTTTTCAGTTTATTGCTCAAAACATGGAAGCAAATTTTAATGTGCAAGTTGATATGTTATTAATTTTGGGATAGAGAAAAAAACTACAGAGAAGCTGCATTTATGTGGATAGAATTAAACAACTTATAAATATTTTTTTTTCGAAATCTTGAATTAAATTAGAAATGCAAAAAACCACTAGGACTATGCAAAACAATCGATTAAACGATTATCCGATCATCGATGCCTTGATTATTATTTATTATTCATGGATCGTTTGATTATTCGCTTAATGGTTCGATTCATTGTTTGATTAAACGATTAATCGTTTATTTTGATTAATCGATTATTATAAATAATCAATAATGGATTATTCATTTCTATAATCGAACACCCCTAATTGTGACCTCTTATTTTTCAAGTCGCAAAAATAAAACAATAGCAGAAAACTCCAAACTTTTAAAGTTTATTTAAAACAAAATGCACTTGATGCTCTTATAAACATTTTCAAAAAGGTCCTTTCCCAAGTTTCAAAATAATTACACTTAAACATCCGACAGTTGAATACTGCCTGACAAACCATAAAGAAAATACTAAAAAAATTGTAGAAAGGTCAAGTCAGGGTAGAGGAAGGATAGGGAAGAGATGAATTAACAGACGTTAAGTGCCTACAGAGTGGCAGCGGCAGTTGTCTATTTCTTATTTTCGAATGTTTTTAGTGCTCATACGGCTCAACGAATCAAATTACAACCATGAGAACTTTTCACGAGGATGACGTAAACTACAAATCCCCAAAATTTCAACCAAATCCACCGAGACCCATTTTCTATAAGGTTTGTGCGGGGTCCTTTACCAGAAATACATTGCGCTTTATGATTTTGGACAAGTTTGCCAATACATGTTCCAAACCGCAAAAAATAGCAAAACAATTGAGACGAAGTCTAAACTTTTCAAACTTACTCAAAATAGATTTAATTTTGTATTTCTAGACAAATTTGCAAACACCCGCTCCCCAGATTTCGAAATAATCACAAATCGCAAAAAAAAAATGGTGATGTGGCCATCATGTTACTTTCTCCGACTTGATGCTATCATAGCCATTTATATTTATGTTTTCGTGGTTTATTTTCAATTTAAATCATATATTTTTTGGCCTCGGAAACGTAGTCCATATGGCCAGCTCAAGGCGGCTACTATTTATATATACAAATTTTGGGTGAATAAATGAACAAATGAATAAATGAATAAATGAATAATGTCAGTCGTATACACAACAACCATGGACCCGACCGAATACTTCTCGATCTCCGAAAAATCTTTCGGCCGGGCTGGGATTCGAACCCACACGGCACGCGGTGCAACTGGCACATGCGTTAGCCTGTACAAAAAAAAATCATATTTTAAATGTACATCGAGTGTCTTGTAGACTCGGATAAAACTGACGTTTAAAACGTCAAAATTATAAAAGATAGAAAAATTATACTTAAAACTCAGTTTACTCAAAAACTAAAGCGATTTCGAAAAAAACGTATTCTTTATAAGTCCTTCATGAATTTTCGGTAACTATTTTTGTTTCATAATTATAAATCAAAAATGAAAAAAAAAATTAATAAATTTTTCTCTCGAATAAAATGGATTTTATGAAAAATATTTTTAAAAAGATGTTCATTTTTTAGTTGTCTTCAATATCTATTTGAATGTTTTTGCGATATTTTAGGGACCCTAAAACTGATATTTCCGTCAAAAAAATGTTTGAAAATTTTTTTACGATTTATTTATTTATTTATTACACTTTAGCCACCAATTGCAATGAATACATTTTACAGGGAGTTAATAATAATTACGGTGGATTTGAGCGTCAATATATAGTCTAAAATAAGAGCCACAATCACAATACTTTCTCCTACTTCGTATCGGGGAGAAAGTAAAAATAGAAAACCAATTGTAAATTTTGTATTTCTAGACACATTTAGAAGCCCGCCTTCCCCAATTTTTGAAATAATCACACTTGAACACTACATAGATTTTGAGGATAGACATTTTCCAAACTGCAAAAAAAAAATTGAAAAACAATTGAAAGAGACTAAACTTTTCAAACTCACCCAAAATGGATTGAATTTTGTATTTTTAGACAAAGTTGCAAACCCTCTTCCCCAAATTTAAAAGAATCGCACTTGAACACTACCCTTACATACATTTTGAGGATAGACATTTTCCAAATAGTAAAAAAAAAAAATTGAAAAACAATAGAAAGAAATTATAAACTTTTCAAACTCACTCAAAATAGATTGAACTTTGTATTTATAGACAAGCTTGCAAACACCCCTACCCTAAATTTTGAAATAATTACACTTGAACACTTCCCTTAAATACATTTTGAGGATAGACATTTTCCAAATCGCAAAAAGAAATAGAAAAACTATTGAAATAAACTCTAAACTTTTCAAACTCACTCAAAATAGATTGAACTTTGTATTTATAGACAAATTTGCAAACACCCCTACTCCAAATTTTGAAATAATTACACTTGAACACTTCCCTAAAATACATTTTGAGGATAGACATTCTCTAAATCGCAAAAAAATAGAAAAACAATTGAAACAAACTCTAAACTTTTCAAACTCACTCAAAATAGTTTCAACTTTGTATTTATAGACAAATTTGCAAACACCCCTACTCCAAATTTTGAAATAATTACACTGGAACACTTCCCTTAAATACATTTTGAGGATAGATATTTTCCAAATCGCAAAAAAATAATTGAAAAACTATTGAAATAAACTCTAAACTTTTCAAACTCACTCAAAATAGATTGAACTTTGTATTTATAGACAAATTTGCAGACACCCCTACTCCAAATTTTGAAATAATTACACTTGAACACTTCCCTTAAATACATTTTGGGGATAGACATTTTTCAAATCGCAAAAAAAAATTAAAAAACATTTCAAACGAACTCTAAACTTTTCAAACTCACTCAAAATAGTTTTAAATTTGTATTTATAGACAAATTTGCAAACACCCCTACTCCAAATTTTGAAATAATTACACTTGAACACTTCCCTAAAATACATTTTGAGGATAGACATTTTCCAAATCGCAAAAAGAAATAGAAAAACTATTGAAATAAACTCTAAACTTTTCAAACTCACTCAAAATAGATTGAACTTTGTATTTATAGACAAATTTGCAAACACCCCTACTCCAAATTTTGAAATAATTACACTTGTACACTTCCCTTAAATACATTTTGAGGATAGACATTCTCTAAATCGCAAAAAAATAGAAAAACAATTGAAACAAACTCTAAACTTTTCAAACTCACTCAAAATAGTTTCAACTTTGTATTTATAGACAAATTTGCAAACACCCCTACTCCAAATTTTGAAATAATTACACTTGAACACTTCCCTAAAATACATTTTGAGGATAGACATTCTCTAAATCGCAAAAAAATAGAAAAACAATTGAAACAAACTCTAAACTTTTCAAACTCACTCAAAATAGTTTCAACTTTGTATTTATAGACAAATTTGCAAACACCCCTACTCCAAATTTTGAAATAATTACACTGGAACACTTCCCTTAAATACATTTTGAGGATAGACATTTTCCAAATCGCAAAAAAATAATTGAAAAACTATTGAAATAAACTCTAAACTTTTCAAACTCACTCAAAATAGATTGAACTTTGTATTTATAGACAAATTTGCAGACACCCCTACTCCAAATTTTGAAATAATTACACTTGAACACTTCCCTTAAATACATTTTGGGGATAGACATTTTTCAAATCGCAAAAAAAAATTAAAAAACATTTCAAACAAACTCTAAACTTTTCAAACTCACTCAAAATAGTTTTAACTTTGTATTTTTAGACAAATTTGCAAACACCCCTACCCCAAATTTCGAAATAATCACACTTGAACACTTCCCTTAAATACATTTTGAGGATAAACATTTTCCAAATCGCAAAAAAAAATTAAAAAACATTTCAAACAAACTCTAAACTTTTCAAACTCACTCAAAATAGATTGAACTTTGTATTTCTAGATAAATTTGCAAACACCCCTACCCCAAATTTCGAAATAATCACACTTGAACACTTCCCTTAAATACATTTTGAGGATAGACATTTTCCAAATCGCAAAAAAAATTGAAAAACAATTGAAACAAACTCTAAATTTTTCAAACTCACTCAAAATGGTTTCAACTTTGTATTTATAGACAAATTTGCAAATACCCCTACCCCAAATTGTGAAACAATTACACTTGAACACTTCCCTTAAATACATTTTGAGGATAAACATTTTCCAAATCGCAAAAAAAAATTAAAAAACATTTCAAACGAACTCTAAACTTTTCAAACTCACTCAAAATAGATTGAACTTTGTATTTCTAGATAAATTTGCAAACACCCCTACCCCAAATTTTGAAATAATTACACTCGAACACTTCCCTTAAATACATTTTGAGGATAGACATTTTCCAAATCGCAAAAAAAAAATTGATAAACATTTCAAACGAACTCTAAACTTTTCAAACTCACTCAAAATAGATTGAACTTTGTATTTCTAGATAAATTTGCAAACACCCCTCCCCCAAATTTTGAAATAATCACACTTGAACACTTCCCTTAAATACATTTTGAGGATAGACATTTTCCAAATCGCAAAAAAAAATTGATAAACATTTCAAACGAACTCTAAACTTTTCAAACTCACTCAAAATAGACTGAACTTTGTATTTCTAGATAAATTTGCAAACACCCCTACCCCAAATTTTGAAATAATTACACTCGAACACTTCCCTTAAATACATTTTAAGGATAGACATTTTCCAAATCGCAAAAAAAATAGAAAACCAATTGAAACGAACTTTAAACTTTTCAAACTCACTCAAAATAGACTGAACTTTGTATTTCTAGATAAATTTGCAAACACCCCTACCCCAAATTTTGAAATAATTACACTCGAACACTTCCCTTAAATACATTTTGAGGATAGACATTTTCCAAATCGCAAAAAAAAATTGATAAACGTTTCAAACGACCTCTAAACTTTTCAAACTCACTCAAAATAGATTGAACTTTGTATTTCTAAATAAATTTGCAAACACCCCTACCCCAAATTTTGAAATAATCACACTTGAACACTTCCCTTAAATACATTTTGAGGATAGACATTTTCCAAATCGCAAAAAAAAAATTGATAAACGTTTCAAACGAACTCTAAACTTTTCAAACTCACTCAAAATAGACTGAACTTTGTATTTCTAGATAAAATTGCAAACACCCCTACCCCAAATTTTGAAATAATCACACTTGAACACTTCCCTTAAATACATTTTGAGGATAGACATTTTCCAAATCGCAAAAAAAAAAATTGATAAACATTTCAAACGAACTCTAAACTTTTCAAACTCACTCAAAATAGACTGAACTTTGTATTTCTAGATAAATTTGCAAACACCCCTACTCCAAATTTTGAAATAATTACACTTGAACACTTCCCTTAAATACATTTTGAGGATAGACATTTTCCAAATCGCAAAAAAAAAATAGGAAAACTATTGAAATAAACTCTAAAACTTTTCAAACTCACTCAAAATAGATTGAACTTTGTATTTATAGACAAATTTGCAAACACCCCTACTCCAATTTTTGAAATATTTACACTTGAACACTTCCCTTAAATACATGTTGAGGATAGACATTTTCCAAATCGCAAAAAAAAAATAGAAAAACTATTGAAATAAACTCTAAACTTTTCAAACTCACTTAAAATAGACTGAACTTTGTATTTCTAGATAAATTTGCAAACACCCCTCCCCCAAATTTTGAAATAATCACACTTGAACACTTCCCTTAAATACATTTTGAGGATACACATTTTCCAAATCGCAAACAAAAATAGAAAAACAATTGAAACGAACTCTAAACTTTTCAAACTCACTCAAAATAGATTGAACTTTGTATTTCTAGATAAAATTGCAAATACCCCTACCCCAAATTTTGAAATAATTACACTCGAACACTTCCCTTAAATACATTTTGAGGATAGACATTTTCCAACTCGCAAAAAAAAAATAGGAAAACTATTGAAATAAACTCTAAACTTTTCAAACTCACTCAAAATAGATTGAACTTTGTATTTATAGACAAATTTGCAAACACCCCTACTCCAATTTTTGAAATATTTACACTTGAACACTTCCCTTAAATACATTTTGAGGATAGACATTTTCCAAATCGCAAAAAAAAAAATTGATAAACATTTCAAACGAACTCTAAACTTTTCAAACTCACTCAAAATAGACTGAACTTTGTATTTCTAGATAAATTTGCAAACACCCCTACTCCAAATTTTGAAATAATTACACTTGAACACTTCCCTTAAATACATTTTGAGGATAGACATTTTCCAAATCGCAAAAAAAAAATAGGAAAACTATTGAAATAAACTCTAAAACTTTTCAAACTCACTCAAAATAGATTGAACTTTGTATTTATAGACAAATTTGCAAACACCCCTACTCCAATTTTTGAAATATTTACACTTGAACACTTCCCTTAAATACATGTTGAGGATAGACATTTTCCAAATCGCAAAAAAAAATAGAAAAACTATTGAAATAAACTCTAAACTTTTCAAACTCACTTAAAATAGACTGAACTTTGTATTTCTAGATAAATTTGCAAACACCCCTCCCCCAAATTTTGAAATAATCACACTTGAACACTTCCCTTAAATACATTTTGAGGATACACATTTTCCAAATCGCAAACAAAAATAGAAAAACAATTGAAACGAACTCTAAACTTTTCAAACTCACTCAAAATAGATTGAACTTTGTATTTCTAGATAAAATTGCAAATACCCCTACCCCAAATTTTGAAATAATTACACTCGAACACTTCCCTTAAATACATTTTGAGGATAGACATTTTCCAACTCGCAAAAAAAAAATAGGAAAACTATTGAAATAAACTCTAAACTTTTCAAACTCACTCAAAATAGATTGAACTTTGTATTTATAGACAAATTTGCAAACACCCTTACTCCAAATTTTGAAATATTTACACTTGAACACTTCCCTTAAATACATTTTGAGGATAGACATTTTCCAAATCGCAAAAAAAAATAGGAAAACTATTGAAATAAACTCTAAACTTTTCAAACTCACTCAAAATAGATTGAACTTTGTATTTATAGACAAATATGCAAACACCCCTACTCCAAATTTTGAAATATTTACACTTGAACACTTCCCTTAAATACATGTTGAGGATAGACATATTCCAAATCGCAAAAAAAAAAATAGAAAAACTATTGAAATAAACTCTAAACTTTTCAAACTCACTCAAAATAGATTGAACTTTGTATTTATAGACAAATTTGCAAACACCCTTACCCCAAATTTTGAAATAATCACACTTGAACACTTCGGTTAAATACATTTTGAGGAAGACATTTTTCAAATCGCAAAAAATAGAAAAACAATTAAAACGAACTCCAAACTTTTCAAATTTAAACGAAATCGATTGAACTTTGTATTTATAGACAAATTTGCAAACACCCCTACTCCAAATTTTGCAATAATTACACTTGAACACTTCCCTTAAATACATTTTGAGGATAGACATTTTCCAAATCGCAAAAAAAAAATAGGAAAACTATTGAAATAAACTCTAAACTTTTCAAACTCACTCAAAATAGATTGAACTTTGTATTTATAGACAAATTTGCAAACACCCTTACTCCAAATTTTGAAATATTTACACTTGAACACTTCCCTTAAATACATTTTGAGGATAGACATTTTCCAAATCGCAAAAAAAAAATAGAAAAACAATTGAAACAAACTCTAAACTTTTCAAACTCACTCAAAATAGATTGAACTTTGTATTTCTAGATAAATTTGCAAACACCCCTACCCCAAATTTTGAAATAATTACACTCGAACACTTCCCTTAAATACATTTTGAGGATAGACATTTTCCAACTCGCAAAAAAAAAATAGGAAAACTATTGAAATAAACTCTAAACTTTTCAAACTCACTCAAAATAGATTGAACTTTGTATTTCTAGATAAAATTGCAAATACCCCTACCCCAAATTTTGAAATAATTACACTCGAACACTTCCCTTAAATACATTTTGAGGATAGACATTTTCCAACTCGCAAAAAAAAAATAGGAAAACTATTGAAATAAACTCTAAACTTTTCAAACTCACTCAAAATAGATTGAACTTTGTATTTATAGACAAATTTGCAAACACCCTTACTCCAAATTTTGAAATATTTACACTTGAACACTTCCCTTAAATACATTTTGAGGATAGACATTTTCCAAATCGCAAAAAAAAAATAGAAAAACAATTGAAACAAACTCTAAACTTTTCAAACTCACTCAAAATAGATTGAACTTTGTATTTATAGACAAATTTGCAAACACCCTTACCCCAAATTTTGAAATAATCACACTTGAACACTTCGGTTAAATACATTTTGAGGAAGACATTTTTCAAATCGCAAAAAATAGAAAAACAATTAAAACGAACTCCAAACTTTTCAAATTTAATCGAAATCGATTGAACTTTGTATTTATAGACAAATTTGCAAACACCCCTACTCCAAATTTTGAAATAATTACACTTGAACACTTCCCTTAAATACATTTTGAGGATAGACATTTTCCAAATCGCAAAAAAAAAATTGATAAACGTTTCAAACGAACTCTAAACTTTTCAAACTCACTCAAAATAGACTGAACTTTGTATTTCTAGATAAAATTGCAAACACCCCTACCCCAAATTTTGAAATAATCACACTTGAACACTTCCCTTAAATACATTTTGAGGATAGACATTTTCCAAATCGCAAAAAAAAATTGATAAACATTTCAAACGAACTCTAAACTTTTCAAACTCACTCAAAATAGACTGAACTTTGTATTTCTAGATAAATTTGCAAACACCCCTACCCCAAATTTTGAAATAATTACACTCGAACACTTCCCTTAAATACATTTTGAGGATAGACATTTTCCAAATCGCAAAAAAAAAATTGATAAACGTTTCAAACGAACTCTAAACTTTTCAAACTCACTCAAAATAGATTGAACTTTGTATTTCTAAATAAATTTGCAAACACCCCTACCCCAAATTTTGAAATAATCACACTTGAACACTTCCCTTAAATACATTTTAAGGATAGACATTTTCCAAATCGCAAAAAAAATAGAAAACCAATTGAAACGAACTCTAAACTTTTCAAACTCACTCAAAATAGACTGAACTTTGTATTTCTAGATAAATTTGCAAACACCCCTACCCCAAATTTTGAAATAATTACACTCAAACACTTCCCTTAAATACATTTTGAGGATAGACATTTTCCAAATCGCAAAAAAAAATTGATAAACATTTCAAACGAACTCTAAACTTTTCAAACTCACTCAAAATAGACTGAACTTTGTATTTCTAGATAAATTTGCAAACACCCCTACCCCAAATTTTGAAATAATTACACTCGAACACTTCCCTTAAATACATTTTGAGGATAGACATTTTCCAAATCGCAAAAAAAAAATTGATAAACGTTTCAAACGAACTCTAAACTTTTCAAACTCACTCAAAATAGATTGAACTTTGTATTTCTAAATAAATTTGCAAACACCCCTACCCCAAATTTTGAAATAATCACACTTGAACACTTCCCTTAAATACATTTTGAGGATAGACATTTTCCAAATCGCAAAAAAAAATTGATAAACATTTCAAACGAACTCTAAACTTTTCAAACTCACTCAAAATAGATTGAACTTTGTATTTCTAAATAAATTTGCAAACACCCCTCCCCCAAATTTCGAAATAATCACACTTGAACACTTCCCTTAAATACATTTTAAGGATAGACATTTTCCAAATCGCAAAAAAAATAGAAAACCAATTGAAACGAACTCTAAACTTTTCAAACTCACTCAAAATAGACTGAACTCTGTATTTCTAGATAAATTTGCAAACACCCCTACCCCAAATTTTGAAATAATTACACTCAAACACTTCCCTTAAATACATTTTGAGGATAGACATTTTCCAAATCGCAAAAAAAAATTGATAAACATTTCAAACGAACTCTAAACTTTTCAAACTCACTCAAAATAGACTGAACTTTGTATTTCTAGATAAATTTGCAAACACCCCTACCCCAAATTTTGAAATAATCAGACTTGAACACTTCCTTTATATTCATTTTGAGGACCGGCATTTTTCAAATCGCAAAAGAAATAGAAAAATAATTGACAGAAACTCTAAACTTTTCTAACTCACTCAAAATAGATTGAACTTTGTATTTATGGACACATTTGCAAACACCCCTACTCCAAATTTTGAAATATTCACCCTTGAACACTTCCCTTAAATACATTTTGAGGATACACATTTTCCAAATGGCAAAAAATAGAAAAACAATTGAAAAAAATTCTAAACTCTTCAAGCTTACTCAACATGGACCGAACTTTGTATTTCTAGACAAATTTGCAATCTTATTCCGGCTCAAAATATTTACAATTTTCGGGTTTTTTTCCGACTCACACACATTACTATATGGATTTGTTTCCGAGGCCAATAAAAAAAAAACAAAATAAACTCAAAACAGATTGTGCTTTATTGCTCTATAAAAATCTGTAAACTATTCTAGTCCTGGATTTTAAATTATTAAACCTCCTGTTTGTAGGTATTATAGGTAGAGCTGTGCAAAACAATCGATTAATCGATAAATAATTGATTAATCGGTTTTTGCTTGTTACTAAAAAATAATCAATTAACCGATAATTTGATTAATTGATTAATGTATTGTTTGATTATTTGATTATTTGATAAATCGATCATTTAATTAGTCGATTGATTGATTATTTGATAAATTGATTATTTTGATTAATCGATATAGTCGATTATTAAAAATAATCAATAATCGATTATTTATTTCCATAATCGAACATCCTTTAACACACATTAAATTTTTTTTAGAATGACCTAATATTATTCAATGAACGAACAAAATACCTGGGTCTTTGATCAATTGTACACCAATCATCAGTCTTCTGTACTCGCTCTTGGTCAAATTTTCCGTGCAGCGATTGGCCACCTGCGAAAGCGCCAGATCCGCCATTACCTGTTTCACTTTGGACTTCTTCAAGTAACCAGACAACTGCAAAAATAACCCAAGATCAAACCGCTTGACTAATTACAGTAATTTTCTTGCAAGCCAAATTTAAATGATCAATCGGCAAAGCGTGCAGAATCTGCATAATCAAACTAATGACTTAATTCCGCAATTATCCACCGCGAATTTGTAATCTGAATCATTTCATTTCGCAACGGATCTAAAAATTGTTCGGCTCCGAACGCGGTCACGGTTTAATTGAACATCCTGTGTGTGTTTTTACTATTTTCGCAGGAGGAGGAAAATGCAATGGCGGTAACCTTCGTGGGTGTGAAATAGAGAGTTTGCTCGACGGTGAGGCCCTGAATTAGATCGCATTTGTGGGTTACGTAACCGCACCGCTGCTGGAAGAGGGACAGGCTCATTGGTTGATTGTTGAGCAGGATTTGACCTCTGGTCGGGCCTTGGACGCGTCTACTTATCACGTCGAGTAGAGCCTTTTTGCCGCTCCCTAGAAAACAGTCGTTATTATGTTTGCGGGTGTTTTTATATTTATAACGATTATTACCTTTCGAGCCTAAAATGGCAAGGACTTCGCCAGAGTGCACGGTCATGGAGACGTCTTTTAGGATGACCCCGGTTTTTATGCTTCCTAGCAGTCTTTGCATGCATGATCCTGGTTCCACCTGCAAAGAAAAAAAAAACATAATCGTAATGGTTGTCAGAACCTGTATTTTGATTTAGCGCATATATTCTTTTTATTATCTACTTGTCTAACAAATAATTATATTTATATGTAGCTATTGCTTATTTCTATGTATGACATGTGTTAACTGTACTGTTCTAGCACGAAATAAATATTACTATTACTTACTATTACTACTATTACTATGTCAAAGGAAATATCTCGCAGTCGCCTTTAAAAAAATGAGTAAAACGGTATCGTCTCTTTTTTTTTAATTGATTAGTCGAAAAGAGTTTAATTAGATCTTACGAAAGTGTCTTAAGAATCTATTCTTGGTTTTTCAAAATAACCAGTAATGAAACCGTAAAAAAATTAAAAACCAAAAATGATTTTTTCGCTTTTCTTCGAATATTTCCGGAATTTGTCGAATAAATAAATTATTCAGCATTAAAATGCGCAACTTTGCCTTAATTTAACCAACTCACTATCTCTTATAGCTACTGATATAGCAATGCCAATGCATCGAATCTGTAACACCTTGTATTAATTGTAAAAATTATAGCAATTTTGAAAAATATTATAATAACATTTGCCATCGACTATAAACATTACAAAATCATTCAAATTATATTCTAGATTGATTTTTGGTAAAGTTGCATGCTCTCCCTCTATTGTTAGATAATTTAATGTGATCAGAGCGTAAAGTTTTAAAACGTTAGTAATAATTTTGCCGATAAATTTTTTTTTTTTAATATTTGCCATCCAATTTAAATTCTTAAAATTAACTTAAATTGAATGTCAAATTTCATTTTTATAAGCAAATAAAAATAAAAAGGTATTTTTTTGAATAATTTCGATTAAACAAGTTGACATTTTTAATGCTCGAAAACTACTTGGAAACAAATGCCGTCAACCAAAAACTTTTGAACATACATTCGAAATAGACCCTGGGATAAATTCATATAATTAGAGTGTAAAGTTAATAAAAATAGTAACAATTTTAGGGCCATCGATTTGAAATTTACAAAAGTTACTTATAATTTATGCCAAACTTTAATCTTACAGACATTCCTACATCCCTGGATTTTAGGAAAGTTTATGCGATCGAAAAATTTTAATCTTTTAAAGACTCGAAGATATACAAATAAGTACCATTGGCAAAAAAATAAAAATGTCTTATAATGCATGCCAAATTTAAATTTTGTAAAATCAACAAAAATTTTATATGATTAAAGTATTACGTTTAGGTTGCAAAACGGCAATAATATAATTTTGGTGACTTGAAACAAAAATAATTTGAAATAAAAATGTAATGGCTAAGAACTTGCACCCCAAAAACCCTCCACGCCGCCCGTGATTATTTCTCTTTCTGGCACTGCATCATCAGAAAAAACGTTCTACTTTTGTGCTATTCTAAATTTTCTTTGTTTTGTTTTTTTTTAAACTTAGGATTTTAGTTATTTCTCAAAGACATTTTTTAAATCTACTGGATAACACGTTGACTGTCATGGGGTCACCGGTGACCAGCGGAACCAAGATCACCAGACACACATAAATTAAGTACATTTCAATGCTTTTAAATTTTTGAATATTATCATCGTTACTAAAATGGTGTGAAAAAATTAGTGCCATAAAGAACATATAAAAATAGTTTTTTTATACATACATAATTACTATCCAGGTCGCCACATGCGGCACAAACAAAAAAGAAAACAAAAATAGTTTACAAAAAAAATGGTGATAATAATAATAATAATAAACTGTCTTTATTAAAGACATGATGTGGCCATCATGTTACTTTCTCGGAAATGATGGTATCATTTATATTTACGCTTTCGTGGTTTATTTTCAATTGAAATCATATTTTAAATCGAGCGTTTCACATGATCAAATGATTGCAACGTCAAAATGACGAAAGGTAAAAATGGCAAATTATGTTTCAAATTCTTATAAATAATCTCTACCGCAAGTGTACTGAAAAACTAAAAATAATATTAAAAAAGCCCTAAAAAAGATTTCTAAAAATAGTTCTGATTAAAAAGTCCTAAAAAACAAATAAAAGTCCTGAACAAGAAAGTCTTGAAAAAGATTTCTAAAAATAGTCCTTATTAAAAAGTCCTGAACAAGAAAGTCTTGATAAAAGTCCCGATAAAAAAGTCCTGACGAAAAGTCCCGGAAAAAGAGTCTTGACAAAAAATGCCTTGAAAAACAGGTCCTTCGAAAAGACCAGAAATAAAGTCCTCAAAGAAAGTCGCGAAAAAGAGTTCTGACAAAAAATGTCCTAATAAAAAGTCCTGAGAAACAGTTTTGGACATAAAGTCTTGAAAAAAGAATCCTGTTAAAAAGTTGCGAAAAAGAGTCGTGAAAAATCCTGAAAAAGTACTGCAAAAAGAGTCCTGAAAAATGAAGTCTTCATTATAAAACACCAGAAATAAATGTCCTGACAGAAGTCCTAAAAAAATCCCGATGGAAAATCCTAAAATAAATACTGAAAAAAGTCCTGTAATAACAGTGTTGAAAAAGAGTTATGTAGTAAGTAGGTGAATAATTTATTTCAGCAAAGTACAATGGTCTGAGAAACAAGTCAAAAGTAATTTATGAAAATAATATTGTAAAAAAATGCTAAAAAAACATTTTTGAAAAAATTAAAAACACCTTAAGAAGTTCTGAAGAAATTGTCCCAAAAAGAGTCTTGAAGAAAAGTCCCGATCAAGAAGTCCTGAAAATTAATCGTTTAAAAAATGTCCTGATATATAGTACTGAAAAAAGTCCTTCTTTACAGGACTTTTTTGAAAACAAATTCCCAAAAAAATAATTCTGCAACAATGTATCGAAGAAAATTCTTAAAATAATCCTGAAAAGAAGTCCTGAACAAGAGGTTCTTAACTAAGTCTCGAAAAAACTCCTGGAGATAGAATCTTAAAAAAAGAGTCCTGATAAAACCGTGAAAAAAAGTCCTAAAAAATAGTCTTCATACAAAATACCAGAAATAAATGTCCCGATAAAGGGTCCTAAAAAGTCCTGAAAGAAACTCCTAAAATAAGTCCTGAGGATGTTCAGAAAAAGAGTACTGATGAAATATCATAACAAAATTGTCGAAAAATTGCCTCGAAAATAACATCTTTATAAAATAAACAAAAGAATTTCTGAAAAAATTAATTGTAAAGAGTCCTTAAAAAGATCTGAAGAAATTGCCCTGAAAAAGAAATCCCAAAAAGAGTCTTGAAAAAAATTCAGAAAAAAGTCACGCAAAAAGGCCTAAAATAAGTCCTGAAATAAAAAGTTTTAAAAATAGCCTTGAAAAAAAATGCTAAAAATATCTGAAAAGTCCTTAAAAAGATCATGAAAAAAAATTCTAAAAAATGCCGTGAAGAACATTCGGAAAAATTTGTTCAGAAAAAAATCCCGAAAATAAGTCCTCAACAAAGGGTTCTTGAGAGAAAAAAATCCTGAAAAAAAAATTTGAAAAGAATGTATGAAAATACAGGTCCTGAAAGAAAAAGTCCTAAAAATAAGTCTTGAAAAAAAATTCTTAAAAAGTCCTGAAAAAAGACCTAAAAAAAAGTTCTGAAAACATTATCCTGAAGTCCCAAAAAGGCTAAAAGAACAAAAAACTGTTAAGAAATATATATTCGGAAATACGAAATTTTTTCAAAAGTTTTTCAGTTCTTCGGATTTTTGAACTTATGTTCAAAGTTTTATGGTCCTTTCTGTATTGGTTTTTGAGATACAGCGCGCACAGTTACACACAGACAGACTGTTATGTAGAGAAAAAATGGTGATGTGACCGTCATGTTACTTTCTCCGACTTGATGGTATCATTTATATTTACGCTTTCATGGTTTATTTTCAATTTAAATCATAGGAGTATTTTAAAAGTACATCGAGCGTTGTATAAACTCGGATGAAACATTATTATGTACTTCGTAACGGAGACAGTAAATATGACACCTTTAACCCCAATTATGGAATATTTTTTTCATATTTGTTTGCACAAATGAAACAGTTTGTGACAGTGTAAAAATATTTCTTAGAAAAAGGTAACAATAACAAAAAAGTAATTTTTCAGGATTATCCTATAGCTCAATCAAAGCTACATGGGCATGAAGTGGTAAACAATGCATTTAGTAATGGCATTGAATATTTTTATCCTTTAATGTTTCATTGATATGGCAACAAACATTATTTTTTCAAACAGCGACCTTATGCAACTCAATAAGCAGCTCTATTTTTTAGGTAACTCAAGTTGTAGATTCATGTATTATGTATGCAATTCAAGTTACAACTTCTTGTTTTATGCAACTTAAAATTCGGCTTTATGTTTTTAGGCAAAACAAATTTATGTATCATGAAACTGAAGTTATATCTTTGAGTATTATGCAACTAAAGTTACAGCTTTATGTAATATGCAACTCAATATGAAGCTATATTTTGTAGGCAATTCAACTTATAAATACATGCATTATGTATGCAATTCCAGTTACAACTTCGTGTTGTATGCAGCTTAATGTTTTTAGGCAAGACAACTGACAATTGCTTCTGTTGTGCAACTCGATTTACAGCTTTATATAATATGCAACTCAATATTCAGCCATATTTTTTAGGCAACTCAGTTTATGGATAAATGTATTATGTATGCAATTGAAGTTACAACTTCGTATTTTATGCAACTTAAAATGCTGCTTTATGTTTTTAGGCAACACAATTAACAAATTCATGAATTATGCAACAGCAGTTATATCTTTGCGTATTATGCAATTTGATTTACAGATTTATGTAATATACAATTTAATATGCATCTGATTTTTTTCAGGCAATTCAACTCGTTTCATTTACTCAAAAAATGTTTCATGTAAGATTGCAATATTTTTATACTGCCAGTTGAACAATGAAAAGATCTCTCAAAATCAAGAACAAAAATAGGGGGTTGCCATTTAAAAACATTCCATACTTTAGGCGCACACTGCATATTAATGTATTATGAATGTAAACCAAGTTACAACTTCGTGTTTTATGCAACTTAAAATGCGGCAACACAACTAGCAAATTCATGTATTATGCAACTGAAGTTCCATTTTTGCATATTATGCAATTCGATTTACAGCTTTATGTAATATACAACTTAATATGCAGCTATATTTTTTAGGCAACTCAAGTTATAGATTAATGTATTATGTATGTAATTCAAGTTACAAGTTACGTGTTTTATACAACTTAAAATGAGGCTTTATGATTTTTAGGCAACACAACTAACAAATTAATGCATTATATAAGTGAAGTCATATCTTTGCGTATTATGCAACTCGGTTTACAGCTTTATGTAATATACAACTGAATATGAAGCCATATTTGTTCAGGCAACTCAACTTACAGATTCACGGATTATGTATGCAATTTAAGTTACGAACCATTGGCAAAAAAATTTAAAAATGTCTTGTAATGCATGCCAAATTTAAATTTTGTAAAATCGACCAAAATTTTATATGATTAAAGCATTAAATTTAAGTTGCAAAACGGCAATAACATAATTTTGGTGACTTGAAACAAAAATAATTTAAAATGAAAATGCAATGCCTAAGAACTTGTACCTCAAAAACCCTCCACGCCGTTATTCTTTGCCTGGCTGACATTGCACCATCAGAAAAAAAACGCTCTACTTTTGTGGTATTCTAAATTTTCTTTGTTCTGTTCTTGAAAAATTTATATATCTTTGCGTATTATGCAACTGGATTTACAGCTTTATCTAATATACAACTCAATATAAAGCTATTTTTTTTAGGCAACTCAACTTACAGATTCACGCATTATGTATAAAATGCGACTTTATGTTTTCAGGCAACACAATTAACAAATTCGTGTATTATGCAACTGAGGGTATATCTTTGCATATTATGCAACTAGAGTTATAGTTTTATGTAATATACAACACAATATGCAGCTATATTTTTTAGGCAACTCAATTTATAAATGTATGTATGTATGCAATTCAAGTTACAACTTCGTGTTTTATGCAACTTAAAATGCGGCTTTTTGTTATTAAGCAACACAGCTAACAAAATATGCAACAGAGGTTATATCTTTGTGTATTATGCAAGTCGAGTTACCGCTTTATGTAATATACTACTCATCATTCAGCTATATTTTTTAGGCAATTTATAGATTCATGTATTATGTATGCAATTAAAGTTACAGCTTCGTGTTTTATGCGACTTAAAATGCGGTTTTATGTTTTTAGGCAACACAATTAACAAATCCATGTATTATGCAACTGAAGTTAAATCTTTGCGTATTATGCAATTTAATTTACAGCTTCATGTAATAAGCGACTCGATATCAATATGCAACTATATTTTTTAGTCATTATATATGTAATTTAAGTTACAACTACGTGTTTTATTCAGCTTAAAATTCGGCTTTGTGTTTTTACGCAACACAGCTAACAAATTCATGTATTATGCAACTGAAGTTACATCTTTAAGCGTTATGCAACTCGAGTTACAGCTGTATATAACATACAACTCAATATGCAGCTTGATTTTTTGGGCAACTTAACTTATAGATTTATGTATTATGTATGCAATTCAAGTTACAAATTCGTGATTTATGCAATTTCCAAAGCGGCTTTAAATTTTTAGGCAACTCAATTAACAAAATTATGTATTATGCAACTGAAGTTATATTTTTGAGTAGTATGCAACTCGAGTTACAGTTTTATGTTATTTACAACTCAATGTGCAGCTATTTTTTCAGGCAACTCAACTTATAGATTCATGTATTGTGTATGCAATTCAAGTTACAACTTAAAATGCGGATTTATGTTTTTGGGCAACACAACTAACAAATTCATGTATTATGCTACTCGATTTGCAGCTTTATGTAATATACAACTCAATATGCAGCTATATTTTTTAGGCAACTCAACTTATAGAGGTATACAATTCAAGTCACAACTTCGTGTTTCATGAAACTTAAAATGCAGCTTTACGTTTTTAGGCAACACAACTAACGTGTGTATTACGTATATATTTATATTTGTGTGAATGTAAATATCTATATGAACGAGCATGTATTTACGTATACAGAATGGAAACTTTAACTGGAACAAATTCGGTATTTATGAAATGGAAAGTTCCAGAAAAAAATCCTCGGATACGTCGATTTTTGTTTTTTATTGCACACTTTTTAGTGTCTTTAAAAATAGTGTGACGCCACTAGTCTTTCACGTATGACGTCATAGACATTTTTTTAAAATGGAAACCATTTATTCTTATTTCACCAAATTTGTAGCCCTTTTTATTCTCTTTACGACTGTTTAAAAATATTTTGTTTTGTTTTGTTTTTTTATTTCAGAAATTGATTTTTTTAAAACTTATTTCATGTAACAAATGTTCAAATTCCACCAGAAATGTTTCAAAATGTAAGAGATGTGTTTTATCACCGATTGTCTTTTTGTCTAGAGAGGAACGGTGCTCATTTTGAACATTTCATACATTAATAGTATATTACGTAACAAGAGTTGTAAATAGCAAATTACGCGCAAGTAAAAAAATTGCGTACGAGCCGCGTAGCGGCGAGTAACGCAATTTCACGAGCGCGTAATTGCTTTACAACTCGCGTTATGTAGTATACTTTATCTACGACCACTCTCACCTTAATTTATATTTGATTCTCCAGTCCATAAATGTGACAGCTTCGGGGTGCGTGATGTGACGTTTAACAATCGCGGACTACTATATTTAATAAAAGCGAACAAACGCGCAACTCTCAACCAATCAAAAGTTCGTAAACGAAACTTACTAGTATGTTATGGCAAACACACACGTACCTTTAATTTACAAGCGGGCTCTAACATACGTGGGTGTTTTGGTGTATTTACGCAGTACGCGCATTGTACGATAATGGGCATTTACAGTAGTGGTCGTAGATAAATAAGTTTATTAAAAGAAAACATTTTTTTCAATTTCTTAAATAAAAAATGGTGATGTGGCCATCATGTTACTTTCTCCGACTTTATATTTACGTTTTCATGGGTTTATTTTCAATTAAAATCATATTTTAAATGTACATCGAGCGTTGCGTAAACTTGGATGAAACTGACGTTTAAAACGTCAAAATCATGAAAGATGGAAAAATTATACTTCAAATTCAAAAACTCGGTTTACTCAAAAACTAACAAGATTTCGAAAAAAACTTATTCTTTAGAAGTTGTTCATTTTGGCATTCTCTACAATTATTATTAACATAAATTTGCTGTAACTATTATCGTTTCATCATTATAAACCAAAAATTAAAAAAATAAAATATTTTTTTTTCTCGAATATCAAATGATTTTATGAAAAATATTTTCTAGCAAAAGATGTTAATTTCTTTGTTGTCTTCAATGTTTGTTTAAATGTTTTTGTGATATTTTCTATATTTAAGAAAATATTGGCAAAAAACAAAAAACAGTTAAGGTAAACACCCACTTCCGGTTTACGAAATTTTACCAAAAGCTTTTCAGTTCTTCAGATTATCAAATAAGACGCATGTCACACACATACACACACACACACACACGCACACGCACACGCACACGCAGCCACGCAGCCACGCAGCCACGCAGCCACGCAGCCACGCAGCCACGCAGCCACGCAGCCACGCAGCCACGCAGCCACGCAGCCACGCAGCCACGCAGCCACGCAGCCACGCAGCCACGCAGCCACGCAGCCACGCAGCCACGCAGCCACGCAGACACACAGACACACAGACACACAAACACACAGACACACAGACACACAGACAAACAGACACACAGACACACAGACACACAGACACACAAACACACAGACACACAGACACACAGACACACAGACACACAGACACACAGACACACAGACACACAGACACACAGACAAACAGACAAACAGACACACAGACACAGACACACAGATACACAGACACACAGACACACAGTCACACAGACACACAGACACACAGACACACAGACACACAGACACACAGACACACAGACACACACACACAGACACACAGACACACACACACAGAGACACACACACACAGACACAATTTTTTTTTTCCAGAAATTGTTAAAATGGCATCTAGGGACCCCAAAACGGATATTTCCAAAAAAAAAAAAATTTTGAAAAAAAATCACGATCACAAAACTTTCTCATACTTCGTAACGGAGAAAGTAAAAAAAGGAAGAAAACAAAATATTTTTACACAGTCGTTAAGAGAATAAAAATTGTAGACCAATTTAGTGAAATAAAAAAGGTTTCCATTTAAAAAAAAATATCTATGACGTCATGCTTGAAAGACTAGTGACGTCATACTATTTTTAAAGACGCTAAAAAGTGCGCAATATAAAAACAAAAATCGACGTATCCGAGGATTTTTTTCTGGAACTACTCATTTTAGTAATACCGAATTTGTTCCAGTTAAAGTTTCCATCCTGTACATGCATATACACTGCGCGCCTAAAGTATGGAATATATTCAGTAAAATCGAAATTAAATATTTTTGGAGAAAATCCTCAAACAGGTCAATTTTCTTTTATAAAAATACACATTTTTGCATAACAGTCGATTTTCAGTCATTTGTTTTTGAGTTATGACGTCCGCCATTTTGTTTTTAAATGGCAACCCCCTATTTTTGTTCTTGATTTTGAGAGATCTTTTCATTGTCGAACTGACAGTATAAAAACATTGCCATCTTACATAAGAATTTTTTCGAGTAAATGACAATAGAAGGTGAGACATTTGGAGTTTTTGCAAAATGACCTTGTTCCAGCGCTTGAAGTAGCAATTTTTCCAATGATAACAATGATCTTGACCTTCCAAATAATATAATATAGTTTGAGCAAGACGGCGCATCCCTGCAATAGGCGTTTTTGTTTTGTTTTTTTTTTGTTTTCTTTTTCTCTAACAAGTAGAAATTCTTCATGAACATTTTGAATATTTTCCAGACTAATTCTGCGCATTCATCTCTCTCGCGGGCTATTATATCGGTCCTCATCTGCCAATCCAGCTATTCGTAAAGCAATTGTCAATAAACGCGCCTAGTGCGGGGGTGCGCCGTCTTGTTGAAACCATATTATATTATTTGGAAGGCCAAGATCATTGTTATCATTGGAAAAATTGTTTTATATGAATATATGGAAGGTCAAGATCATTTTTCTTTGGAAAAAAGCGCTGGAACAAGGTCATTTTGCAAAAACTCTAAATATCAAGTTTTCACCATCAATTGTCATTTACCTGTTCAAGGACTTTTCCCAAAAATATTTTATATCGGTTTTACTGAATATATTCCATACTTTAGGCGCACACTGTATATGTATAATATATTTAGTGAGTTTGCAATAATATTATTATTATTATTAATTATCTTCGATTTTGTACTGTAGATACTATATTTGGGATTTGTCCTGTCTGTATCTTTTCTCTATCTCTTCTTTTGTGAATAAATAAAAAAAAAAGAAATAAACAAATCCATGTATTATGCAATTGAAATTATATCTTTAAGGATTATGTAAATCGAGTTACAGCTTTATGTAATATACAACTCGATATGCAGCTACATTTTTTAGGCAACTCAACTTATAGATTAATGTTTTATG
This sequence comes from Ocypus olens, assembly GCA_910593695.2. NCBI lineage: Eukaryota > Metazoa > Arthropoda > Insecta > Coleoptera > Staphylinidae > Ocypus > Ocypus olens. The sequence continues at coordinate 11,675,985 of OU343053.1, read as the reverse complement.
TATGCAATTCAAGTTACAACTTCCTACTTTCCAACTTAAGTTATAGTTTGACCATCAGATAATCGGAATTAAAACACAAACTTTTAATGCGCTCATTAAAAAAATAAGGATAGTAATAGGAAATAGATATTAATTCTACCAAATCAAAACTCAGTTTCAATTCTAAATTTTTCAAATTCCAGACTAGATTCGCCTTATTATGGCAATTTCGAAAGAAAAATTTTGCTTTGAGGTTATAATTTATGAAAATCATTCGTTTTGACGTTTATCTCTGCTTAAAACATAATAACAAATAATCATGGCTTTCGTGACGTAGTTTTTTTTCTTTTTTATAATCTGGTTATTTATTGTTATTTTAGACACGTTGTAGATTAAAGTACCGTATTTTTTCATTATTACAAAATACAAGTGACGTGGGAACCTTGCAAATGCAATCAGATTTTCTGAATAATGTAAATCATATTTTGCATTCAATATTGAGTACTTAGGTGTAATATTCAATAACATCTTTACTTGTATAACAAAAGAAAGACATTTGTCTCATCCTGATTAAAACGTGGTTACTAGTAATTGGCAGTTAACTGTCTGACCGCGTTCGAGACACAAAAAGTGTTATAAATACTACGTCTTTTCCACCTTATTAAATGACCCGTTGCAATTTAATTAATTGCCACCATTGTTAGTACAAAAGTTAACCTACATTCCATCTTGAACATATTTACTCAACGGGTTAAAATTGTATGAGTACTTGTCAGTGAAGTTTATTAATTGTAATTAATTGTAATTATATCCACAGCATGTTCGCTTCCATTATCTTAATCTGGCATTAACTTTTAATGCTCATTTAAATATAGAGAATATTGATGTGGCCCATCGTGTAACTTCCTCACATTTCATAGGGTTTTAAGGATACGTTTTGTATTTATCTTTTTTTAATGTTTTCATTTTGGGATTCTCTGCAATTACTGTTTATGTAAATTTAATTGAACTCTTCCAGTTTCATAATTATAGACTACAAATTAAAAAAAAAATATGGTAACTTTGAATTAAACAACTTTCGACGTTTTTTTACCACTATTTATTTATTGCATAATACAGACAAACACAATATTTTAATATGTATTATTAACAATATTGACACAACTATAGTTTCGACCTTTGCAGGTCATTATCAAGCCTGCAAAGGTCGAAACTATAGTTGTGTCAATATTGTTAATAATAAATATTAAAACATTGTGTTCGTCTGTATTATGCAATAAATAAATAAATAGTGATAAAAAAACGTTGAAAGTTGTTTAATTCAAAGTTACCTGACAATGGACTACCATATAGTAACGGTCGCAACCATCATTTTCATAAAAAATATATATAATTATTATTTATGCTGTATTCTGTACCTACTTGTTGAAAACAGTATATATTACGTTTCGGTATTGTTTAAATTAATTTTAACTTGAAAATGATCAGTACATGATCAAAACTATAGTCGGCATTAATAAATTGCTACTGATTTGAAAATTTGCAAAATGGCTTAACATTATTTCAAGATTATAATCTCATGAAAAACATATACCTCTCCTCTCTAGATTTTGGTAAAATTTCTGGTGAAAGTAAATGCGAGAAAATTTGTAATAATTTTGGTGATTCGAAAAAAATATAAAAATAATTGCCATCGACTTGAAACTTTCCAAAATTACTTAAAATTCATACAAGATTATAATCCCTTGAAAAATATAAACCTCCCTTTTCTGGATTTTGGTAAATTTTCTGGTGGAAAGATTTGTAATAATTTTGGTGATTCGAAAAAAATATAAAAATAATTGCCATCGACTTAAAACTTTCCAAAATTACTTAAAATTCATACAAGATTATAATCCCATGAAAAATATAAACCTCCCCTTTCTGGATTTTGGTAAATTTTCTGGTGGATAGAGAATAAAGGCGAGAAAATTTGTAATAATTTTGGTGATTAGAAAAAAATATAAAAACAATTGCCATCGCCTTGAAACTTTCCAAAATTACTTAAAATTCACACAAGATTATTACCCTATGAAAAATAAAAACCTCCCCTCTCTAGATTTTGGTATAATTTCAGATAGATAGAGAGTAAAGGTGAGAAAATTTCTAATAATTTTGGTGATTCGAAAAAAATATATAAAAACAATTGCTATCGACTTGAAAATATCCAAAATATCCTAGAATTCATTCAAGATTATAATTCCATAAGAAACTATACACATCCCCTCTATAGATTTTGGGATAATTTCAGGTGGATAGAGAGTAAAGGCAGAAAATTTGTAATAATTTTGGTGATTAAAAATCAATTGCTATCGACTTGAAATTTTCAAAATTACTTAAAAATTAATTTAAGATTATAATTTTATTAAACACTATATACATTCGCTCTCGAGATGTTGATCTAATCTCATGCGAATAGGGAGTAAAGGCGCGAAAATTTGTAATAATTTTGGTGATTCGAAAAAAATATAAAAACAATTGCTATTGACATAAAATTTTTCAAAATTACTTAAAATGATTTCAGATTATAATTTCACAAAAAACGATATATCTCTGTTCTCTAGATGTTGATCTAATATTATTGGGGTAGTGAGTAAAGACAAGAAAATTTGTAACAATTTTTTTGATTCGAAAAAGATATAAATACGATAGCTATCGACTTATAACTTTCCAAAATTACTTACAATTTATTCAAGATTATAATCCCATAAAAAACTATATATCATCCCTTCCTAGGGTTTGGGATAATTTCAGATGGATAGCGAATAAAGACAAACAAATTTGTAATAATTTTTTTGATTCGAAAAAAATATATATAAAAAAAACAATAGCTATCGACTTGAAACTTTCCAAAATTACTTAAAATTCATCCAAGAATATGATCCCGTAAAAACTATATATCACTCCTTCCTAGATTTTGGGATAATTTCAGATGGATAGGGATTAAAGACGGACAAATTTGTAATAATTTTTTTGATTCGAAAAAAATATAAAAAAAAAAACAATAGTTATCGACATGAAACTTTCCAAAATGACTTAAAATTCATCTAAGATTATAATCCCATAAAAAAGCTATACAACGTGTCCACGAAAGTATGCAACATATTGGAAACTTTTTTATTATTAATTTCTCAGAAAATTTTATTCTTTATAAAAGTTGGTGCTTGATCCTAAACATACAAAAAAGACCAAACGAATGACATTCGATGCTATACAGGGTGGGGCACCGCATACAACACGGTCGTTTTATGGAAAACCATGCAACTTCGTGTTATTCTTTTCAAATGGATAGATGTGGGATCGTTGTGTGCACAATTTAAAATTATTACCAGTTACACAGGGTGTCCGATTAAAAAGATACTCATCAAAGTTATGTTTTTTTAAATGAATTTTTTGTCATTTTTGAATTTTAGGGAACAAATAAAGGTGAGTTACTTCAATATTCCCTATACTTATGGTTTACCGTTTTCGAAATATTTACGGATTTGTTGAAATGCATGGTACAAATGAAATTTTATATTTGCCCCAGTGATTGACGTTCAACCATTACAATCATTTCTATTCATTTTCAATTTTATACCACGGTTTTCAACCACGTTTTCTTTATCACCCTGTATAATTATTTATACTAAAGCATAGTTGGCGCTGTAGTTCAAACCTTCAACCAAACAATAGAAATGATTGCAATTGTTGAACGTCAATCACTGGGGCAAATATAAAATTTCACCTGTACCCTTCATTTCAACAAATCTGTAAATATTTCGAAAACGGTAAACGATAGGTATAGGGAATATTAAAGTAACTGACCTTTATTTGTTCCCTAGAATTAAAAAATGACAAAAAATACTGGGTGCGTCATTAAAAAAAACATAACTTTGATGTGTATCTTTTTAATGGGACACCCTGTATAACTGGTAATTATTTTAAATTGTGCATACAATGATCCCACATCTATCCATTTGAAAAGAATAACACGAAGTTGCATGGTTTTCCATAAAACGACCGTGTCGTATGTGGTGCCCCACCCTGTATAGCGTCGAATGTCATTTGTTTTGTCTTTTTTGTATGTTTAAGATCAAGCACCAACTTTTATAAATAATAAAATTTTCTGAGAAATTAATAATAAAAAAGTTTCCCATATGTTGCATACTTACGTGGACACGTTGTATATTAATCCTTCCTAAATGTTGGGATAATTTCAGATGGATAGCGATTAAAGATGAACAAGTTTGTAATAATTTTGACGATTCGAAAAAAAAATATAAAAACAATAGCTATCGACTTCAAACTTTTCAAAATTATTTAAAATTCATCCAAGATTATGATCCTATAAAAAATTATACGTCACACCTATCTAGATTTTGGGATAATTTCAGATAGATAGGGATTAAAGACGAACAAATTTGTAATATTTTTAACGATTCAAAAAAAAAAATGTAAAAACAATAGCTATCGACTTGAAACTTTTCAAAATGACTTCAAATTTATCCAAGATTATAATCCCATAAAAAAGCTATATATCATTCCTTTACAGATTTTGGGATAATTTTAGATGGATAGCGATTAAAGATGAACAAATTTGTAATAATTTTGAGGTTTCGAAAAAAATATAAAAACAATAGCTATCGACTTGAAACTTTCCAAAATTACTTAAACTTCATCCAAGATTATGATCCCATAAAATAAAACTATATGCCACTCCTTCCTAGATTTTGGTATAACTTCAGAAGGATAGGGATTAAAGACGAACAAATTTGTAATTATTTTGGCGATTCGAAAAAAAAACAATTGCTATTGACTTGAAAATATCCAAAATATCCTAGAATTCATTCGAGATTATAATTCCATAAGAAACTATACACATCCCCTCTTTAGATTTTGGGATAATTTCAGGTGGATAGAGAGTAAAGGCAGCAAATTTGTAATAATTTTGACGATTCGAAGGAAGATATAAAAACAATTGCTATCGACTTGAAAATTTCTAAAATTACTCAAAATTCATTTAATATTCTGACTCCATGAAAAGTATACATCCTGGCCCAATATTTTTGGATAATCTCATGTTGGTAAAGCGTGCAAAGATGTGCAAATCTATAATAAAGTACGAGGGTCATTTTTAAAATAAGAACCGTTCTAATTTAAATATAAATATAACCAACGTTTCTTCATTTTTTTATTTCTCCAATAACTATCATCATTTCGCTATTTCTCAACAAAATGTTTGACCCGATAATAGTATATTATTAAACGAGTGAGAAAGTTGGCCATCGCCACGAGGGTGAAGTTGGCAAAACGAGCCGTAGGCGAGTGTTGCAATTCACCCGAGTGGCAATGGCCAACTTGTTCACGAGTTTAATAATATACTTTTTCGCATCATATTAAATAATTAAATAATTACCGAAAGATTTTTCTGTTTGTATTAAATTATAACGAATAATTTTTCAACAACTAAACTGTTATCATTTAATTGGACGTCACCTGTTGGGCAATGAAACCGCTATCATTTGATTGGATGTCACCTGTTGGGTAATGAAACCGCTATCATTTGATTGGACGTCACCTGTGGAGAAAATGATTCGGTCGAATAATGGACAACTTTCTTAATCAAAATGTGAACGAGACCATTTTTGGACTTCCCCATCATTCATCACATCTTGCCCATACGCTCCAAAGAATTGGCAGGGGATTTTGCTAGGAGGAGTGTTTTTTGCATTTAAATCAGACTCACAGCGCGTACTTAGCAATCGGCGGGATTAGTAATGGACATAACTAATCTTAAATTGCCACAAAACATCATCTATCACATTTACAGACTTGAGACTGACCGACAACATAGTCGAATGTTTAGAGAAGTCATTTGTCAGTATAAAAGCTTCGGAGAAGGCCATCTGCGGATAGGATCCACAAACGGTTTTGATTTAAAAAATAACCCTCGTATGAAAAATATAATAATACAATTGTTGCCGACTTGAATATTTCTAAAATTACTCAGTAACCTTTTGACGTTATGATTCCATTAAGGAACATCAACCCATCTTTAGGTTTTCTAATAATAATAATAAGAATAATAAGAATAATAATAATAATGATTATAGTATTTATAAGCAACAGATCGATAAACCTAGTTACAGGGAATACGAAAACAAAAGTTTTAAGCAAAATCGAAACATAAATAATATAATATCATGTGAATGATATTAACAAAGAAAGTGTTTTAATTTATGTTGTTAATTAAATTTTTTTAGAAAACATTTATGTACGAAAAATGTTGGATAATGTTTGCATTATCTTCAATATTTATTAAAATGTTTTTATAATATTAACTATATTAAAAAAAACATTGCGAAATACCAAAAAAGGTTAGAGTAGTTTCGGTGCCCAAAATTCTACGAAAATCGTTATAGTTCACCTAAAGTTTAAAGTTTCATTTGAAAATCTTTAGTGGTTTTTAACATACTGCGTCCACAGACATTTAAAAGAAGGTTAGAATCGTCTCGGTGACCTCAAAATAGAAATTTTCAATGTCATTACGAATTCCAGAAGTTACAAGAAAACTGTACTAAATTTGGTAGGAATCCAGAAAGAAAGAAGAATGATGAAAAATGGACAAAGGTCACGTCAAAATTGGCATGCAGACTTTTCTTTTACTTTCTCCGTTACGAAGTACGAAAAAGTATTGTGATCGTGAAAATTTTTTCAAATTTTTTTTACGGAAATATCCGTTTTGGAGTCCCCAGATGCCATTTTAATAATATCTGGAAAAAAAAATGTGTCTGTGTGTGTGTGTCTGTTTTTTGTTTTTACCAATATTTTTTTAAATATGAAAAATATCACAAAAACATTTAAACAAATATTGAAGACAACAAAAAAAAATGGTGATGTGGCCATCATGTTACTTTCTCCGACTTGATGGTATTATTTATATTTACGCTTTCATGGTTTATTTTCAATTTAAATCATATTTTAAATGTATATCGAGAGGATGACACTGACGTTTAAAACGTCAAAATTATAAAAGATGGAAAAATTATACTTCAAATTCAAAAACTCAGTTTACTCAAAAACTAAAGGGATTTCGAAAAAAACTTATTCTTTAGAAATTGTTCATTTTGTAATTTTCTACAATTATTATTCACATAAATTTGCTGTAACTATTATCGTTTCATAATTATAAACCAAAAATTTAAAAAAAATTAATAAAATTTTTTCTCGAATAGCAATGATTTTATGAAAAATATTTTCAAGCAAAAGATATTAATTTATTTGTTATCTTTAATGTTTGTTTAAAAAAATTTGTGATATTTTTCATATTTAAGAAAATATTGGCAAAAAACAAAAAACAGTTAAGGTAAACACCCACTTCCGGTGTACGAAATTTTACCAAAAGCTTTTCAGTTCTTCAGATTATCAAATAAGACGTATGTTCAAAGTTTCATATCAATTGCTCTGTTAGTTTTTGAGATACAGCGCACACAGACAGACACACACACACACACACACACACAGACAGACACACACACAGACACAAAAATTTTTTTTCCAAAAATTGTTGAAATGGTATCTAGGGACCCCAAAACGGATATTTCCGCAAAAAAAATTTTTGAAAAAAAAATCACGATCACAATACTTTCTCGTACTTCGTAACGGAGAAAGTAAAAACTCTTATAGTACGGCGAGTCTGCCGAAATAACTTTGGCGTTTAAAATATTTTTATACGATGTGTTTCAAAAAGAGATGAATCGCAGTCGCCTATGAATTAAAATGCACATGTTTCTGATTAAACATTCGTATTTTGCATAGTTTTAGACAATTAACGTGAAAAATGCTGACAATTGTGCAAAAAGTCTGATTAGACTCTTATGTCAGTGTCAGAAATGATAGATTTTAATTTTGGTTAGAACACCTAATAAATATAATACAAATTATTAATCAAAAAGAGATATCAACTATGATAGTGGTTTATAGCGATTTATAAACTAAATCCAAATTAGGGGAAATTAAAATTTTTTCCGATTTTCTGGTCGTTAAAAATGGAAATCGATCGAAATGGGCTTAAAATATCGATTTAGAAGTTCTCTATCGAAAACAAGTCCAAAAACACCAAAGTTCACGAACTAAATACAAATTATTGCGCAAATTCCATTTTTTTTTACAAAAATGGCGTTTTTGACCTAGAGCGGTCACTAAATCTTTTCCAAAAAAATCCGGACCACGTTCCCCCCTATTTTTTTGGCCCAAAGAATAGATCTAGGGGGTGGGAGCCCAAAAAAAAATTAAAAAATTAAAAACCAAACTAAAAACCACACTAGTACTTACTAGTAATCATTACATTTACTCCTGATGAAGTTTGCAAGGTTTGGACGTTTATTGTGCGAGTTAGATTGTTTAACCTAATCATCCATTTTTTATGAAATTTACAATGAATGACATTAGTGTGGCAGCAAATGCACACTATGATTAAAATATATAGGTACCGGGTGACCCAGGGATCTGTAAAAGCCCCATAACTTATTTGCTATTTGAGATATCGACTTCTAGTTTTCTCGAACTGGTACTCGCACTTATTCAACATATTTTAAAAATATATATGTTTTTGTACAGGGTGTCCCAATATACGTAACAGAACAAAGTTATGTTTTTTTAAATGGAACACGATGTATTTTATACTTTATTTTCAACCCTTTTGAGAAGCTGACAAAAATAGTATCAGATAGTATGGGTCTATTATGGACGGTTGGTTAGTTATGGGGAAATTTGTGGCAAAAAGATGTACACATTGAAAACATTGCAGAAGCGTTCCTAGCAAAGATAGCATCATTATATATACACTAAAAAAATTCCCACATCATAAAGACTAATACACATCGGCTTTGGTTTTCTTTTATTCATAGTGCTATACAGGGTGTCAACATTCGCAAAACAATGGATAACTATTTTTTTTCAAATGGAACACCCTATATATCTCGCCACTAATGCATGGCATTTTTGATAAGCTTTCCATTGATATACAGTTTGTGTAATAAAATATTAAGGATTCTTGAGATTTATCAATAAAAACATATTTGTTTTGTCACCTTCTGCTGATTTTTGGATTTTTAGCCAAAACTATGCATTTTCAGGAAAAATTATAAGAGACCAAAGTTGTAAAGCGAAAAATTTCCGATGGACATTGGTCTTTCGACTTTTAAGATAATGCGTGCATTGCCCGCCAGAGTGCGCAAAATCGTGACCGTATATGCATTTTAGCGTTTTCTTTTCAAACTTTTTATTAATAAATTGCTCTATACTTTATTTTCCTCTCCCTCTAGCGGAAAAACGGGAAATTATAGGGAAATTAAAATGGGCCATATCGATTGAAAATGTTCCGCTCTACAACTCTTAATAGAAGCAATTTTTGCCAAAAATGCATAGTTTTCCCTAAAAATGCAAATCGAAAATGTATATATCAATTTTTGCGTTTTTCAATGGTTTTTTGCATTTTTAGCGAAAACTATGCATTTTGGGCGAAAATTGCTTCTTTTGAGAGTTGTAGAGCGGAATATTTTCAATCGATGTAGGTCATTTAAATAATTCTATAATTACCCGTTTTTCTGCTAGAGGACGTGGAAAATAAAGTATAGTGAAATTAATTAACAAAAAATTTGAGAAAAACGCTGAAATGTATATACGGTCACGATTTTGCGCACTCTGGCGGGCAATGCCAGACCTATATCGATCGAAAATTTTCCGCTCTAAAACTTTTGTCTCTTATTATTTTTTCAGAAAATGCATAGTTTTGGTTGAAAATCCAAAAATGAGCAGGAGGTGACAAAAGAAAAATGTTTTTATGGATAAATCTCAAGAATCCTTAATATTTCAATATACAAATTGTACATCATTGGAAAGCTTATTAAAAATTCCATGCATTGGTGGCAAGATATATAGGGTGTTCCATTTGAAAAAAAATAGTTATCCAATATTTTGGGGATGTTGACACCCTGTATAGCAGTATAAACAAAGAAGAACCAAAGCCGATTTGTATTATTCTTCATGATGTGGAAAACTCCTTAGTGTATAAAAAATGACGCTAGCTTTGCTAGGAGCGCTTCTGCAATTTTTTCAATGTGTCCTTGTTTTTGCTACAATTTTGCCCATAACTAACCAACCGTCCATAATAGACCCATACTATCTTATACTATCTTCATCAGCTTGTCAAGAGGGTTGATAATAAAGTATAAAATATAGGGTGTTCCATTTAAAAAAACATAACTTTGTTCTGTTATGTATATTGGGACACCCTGTATAAAAACATACATATTTTTAAAATATGTAGAATAAGTGTGGGTACCAGTTCAAGAAAACTAGAAGTCGATATCTCAAATAGCAAATAAGTTATGGGGCTTCTACAGATCCCTGGGTCACCCGGTATATATAAATTAATTGCTTCAGTTTTTATTTAAAAAGTATTCTAAAAATGCTAAAAACAGTCGAACATAAAGCTTTGTATGTAAGTCGTCCACAATAGCACTTCATGGACTCGCCTCCATTATTAAAATAAAACGTCTCGTCCAAGAAAGTGCTATATTGTGGACATAAATAGCTATTATCGCTTGCAACAAATCAGTAACATTATTATATTCCGACAGAAACGATGACAAGCGATGGAGAGAAACGGAAAGTGTCGTATTTTCAAAGATAAGTGGACATTGACAAATTTTTGAAGATTTAAAATAACGCTCATAGCTTACAAAATAGGCAAGTGTAATAAATGCCTGAATATAAAATCAAAGAACTTTCAGTCTGTGAGCTTGTCAGAAAAAAAACCATAACCACGTGTACTGAATAAATTGGAACTCAACTATCCACACAATTAAAAAATAATGCTAAAAAACTTAAATATATTTCTATTTGCATGAACAAAGGTGCGGCATTAACGATATTGCACTGTGATTGATATTTGTAAGTGGAATAGCTGAAGAATTTAAAACAGCAAGCAATCAACAAATGATCTATGACGCGTTTTGCAAAGGTCATTTGAATATAAAAGCACCTATGACAAAATTGTGTAATGTGACAACCGATGCTGCGCCCAATATAGTGAGTAATAAATTGACTTCGTAGTTATATCAACTAAAGAAAATTCCGATCACGATACAGTTTTTTTACATAGATTTATCCACCAGGATGTTCTCTGTGAATCATCACAAAGATTAAAGCATTTAGATGTGACCAAAAATAAAAACGATGTACATTAGAAATAAGGAAGTTGATGCTGATTCAACAGAAACGAAACAAATGATTCCATCTTTTAGATAACAAAAAAAGTGCTACAATAAGGTCTTTACCATTTTGAAACTTCGCGGCAAATTACGAGGACATAAACAAGAAGAAAATCAGTTTTAAATTTATTTCTAAATAACTCTAATACCAAAGAATTTATGGGCATTTTTTCAATAGATGATTAATCAGAGTAAATTTTGCAATCTCCTATAACAAGTGAGATTCTCTTGGCGAGACTCAAAATTAAAACACCGTTATAGTATAACTATTATTCTCTATTATTTCATTACCCATGATGCATGCATCTTTTGTGGTCGACTCTGTTGCTTTGTTTGCTTTTGCAATGGGAATTTGTGGTCTCTCTGGTTGCAACAATTCCTTTATTAGAACAGCCGGCGTTGTCCATATTTCACAATGACATAATGAAGGCAATTTCCATTTCTGCAATGTGTACTCGTGTAATTGCTACGTACGGATGCAAATGAATTCACAATTATTATATAATACGGCGTGCGACATGTTAATAAACTCGGATTTGCATATTATGTAGTGCAACAATGCTCGAGTTGTGGGCTTAATTGTTTAGATAGGAGGAGGCGATTATTGTGTCGATTGATTTAACGTTCGGAACACGTGTAAACGTTAATTGTGTGATTTGCATAGATATATTGGTGTGTGGTTATGATGTAATCATGGCGATGGAATGTTATGATTTCATTATTATTGATTTAGAGGTTAACAATTTAACATTGTGGTACATGAGTCATCATGGGAGCGATTGCTTTTTGGCCAAAAATCGTTAAATTTTTTCAAACGTGCACCATTTCTATAAAATTTGATTTAGAAAAACCCCCAACGTACTTCCATAGCCAATAGTGTACATAAAGTAAGGAATAAATTCGATTAAAATTCAGGGCATTTTCTTTCAGAAAAATGCTCTGACACATGTATTATTATTTTTTAACGCGCATTTTTTGAGATAATATTCAAATGTACAGGGTGTCCCAAAATCAAGATACAACCCCTAAGTTAAAATTTTCAAATATGAACCCCCATATTTTGTTGCATTTGTGGATTCTACGTAAAATTCTGAGTATTTTTTATGTAGCATACCCCATGTCGATATTCAGCTGTTTTCGAAGAAATGGCGTTTAAAAAAGTACTACTGCTATTTTATTTCTGGTAAAAGATCATTATTTACTTAATGAAATGATTTTTCCTTATTAATTCCAATGTTTCGATGAAACCATGTTATCTTTTAATTGCTCCATTCGTTTTTGAGATACAGCGCGCACAGACACACAATATTTTTTTTTCCAGAAATTGTTTAAATGGCATCTAGGGACCTCAAAACGGATATTTCCGCAAAAAAAAAAATTGAAAAAACTTTCACGATCACAATACTTTCTCGTAGTTCGCAATTGAGAAAGTAAAAATTAAAATGGTGTATTTTACCAGTCAAAATGGCAGATTTTAACTGTCGAAACTGGCATATTTTAATAGTCAAAAATTGCATATTTTACCAGTCAAAACTGACATATTATAACTGTCTATGATGGCATATTTTAATTGTCAAAACTTGCAAATTTTAACTGTCAAAACTGGCATATTTTAATAGTCAAAATTGGCATATTTTACCAGTCAAAATTGGCGTATTTTAACTGTCAAAACTGGCGTATTTTAACTATCAAAACTGGCATATCATGGCATATATAAAACAGTCACAATTAGCATATTTTACCAATCAAAACTGGCATATTTTAACTGTCAAAACTGGCATATTTTAACAGTCACAATTAGCATATTTTACCAATCAAAACTGGCATATTTAAACTGTCTAAGTTGGCATATTTTATTAGTCAAAATTGGCATATTTTACGAGGTAAAACTGGCATATTTTAACTGTCAACATGGACATATTTTAATAGTCAAAATTGGCATATTTTACTAGTCAATACTGGCATATTTTATTAGTCAAAATTGACATATTTTACCAGTCAAAACTAGCATATTTTAATTGTCAAAATTCTCATATTTTACCAGTCAAAACTGGCATATTTTATTAGTCAAAATTGGCATATTTTACCAGTTAAAACTGACATATTTTAATTGTCAAAATTGGAATATTTTACCAGTCAAAACCGGCGTATTTTACCCGTCTAAGATGGCATATTTTAATAGTCAAAATTAGCAAATTTTACCAGTCAAAACTGGCATATTTTAACTGTCTAAGATAGCATATTTTATTAGTCAAGATTGGCATATTTTACCAGTCAAAACTGACATATTTTAATTGTCAAAATTGACATATTTTACCAGTCAAAACCGGCGTATTTTACTTGTCTAAGATGACATATTTTAATAGTCAAAATTAGCAAATTTTACCAGCAAAACTGGCATATTTTAACTGTCTAAGATGGCATATTTTATTAGTCAAAATTGGCATATTTTACCAGTCAAAACTGACATATTTTAATTGTCAAAATTGGCATATTTTACCAGTCAAAACCGGCGTATTTTACTTGTCTAAGATGGCATATTTTAATAATCAAAATTAGAAAATTTTACCAGTCAAAACTGGCATATTTTAACTGTCTAAGATGGCATATTTTATTAGTCAAAATTGGCATATTTGACGAGTTAAAACTGACATATTTTAACTGTCAAAACGGACATATTTTAATAGTCAAAATTGGCATATTTTACCAGTCAATACTGGCATATGTTTGATAGTCAAAAATTGCTTATTTTACCAGTCAAATCTGGCGTATTTTAACTGTCTAAGATGGAATATTTTAATAGTCAAAATTGGCATATTTTACCAGTTAGAAGTGACATATTTTAACTGTCAAAACTAGCATATTTAATAAGTCAAAATTGGCATATTTTACCAGTCAAAACTGCCATATTTTAACGGTCTAAGATGGCATATTTTATTAGTAAAATTGGCATATTTTACGAGTTAAAACTGGCATATTTTATTAACTGTCAAAACGGACATATTTTAATAGTCAAAATTGGCATATTTCACCAGTCAATACTGGCATATTTTTGATAGTCAAAAATTGCATATTTTACCAGTCAAAACTGGCGTATTTTAACTGTCTAAGATGGAATATTTTATTAGTCAAAATTGGCATATTTTACTAGTCAAAACTGGCATATTTTAATTGTCAAAACTGGCAAATTTTAACCGTCAAAACTGGCAAATTTTAACTGTCAAAACTGGCATATTTTATTATTCTAAATTGGCATATTTTACCAGTCAAAAGAGGCATATTTTAACTGTCAAAACTAGCATATTTTATAAGTCAAAATTGGCATATTTTACGAGTTAAAACTGTCATATTTTAACTGTCAAAACGGACGTATTTTAATAGTAAAAATTGGCATATTTTACCAGTCGAAACTGGCATATTTTAACTGTCTAAGATGGCATATTTTAATTGTCAAAATAGGGATATTTTAATTGTCAAAATAGGCATATTTTACCAGTCAAGACTCGAATATTTTAACTGTCAAAACCAGCATATGTTAATAGTCAAAATTGGCATATTTTACCAGTCAAAACTGGCATCTATAAACTGTCAAAACTGGCATATTTTGCCAGTCAAAACTAGCGTAAAACATATTTTAATAGTCGAAATTGGCATATTTCACCAGTCAATACTGGCATATTTTTGATAGTCAAAAATTGCATATTTTACCAGTCAAAACTGGCATATTTTAACTGTCTAAGATGAAATATTTTATTAGTCAAAATTGGCATATTTTACCAGTCAAAACTAGCATATTTAATAAGTCAAAATTGGCGTATTTTACCAGTCAAAACTAGCATATTTTAATTGTCAAAAGTGGCAAATTTTACCAGTAAAAACTGGCGTATTTTAACTGTCAAACTTGGCATATTTTAATAACAATAATAATAATATAATAATAATTTATTTGCAGTTAATAATTATAATAATTTAACATGTGTCATAAAGGAAATTAAAGTATAAACTTAATCTACTAAGATAAAAATAAAATAAAAAATAACTTTAAAATATCTTTATCTAAAATCAAGTATCCATACATTTAATTATAATTTTGCGTTTTGGATTCTGGTAAAACGTCTTGTAAGAAAACATTTTAAAATATGCAAACACGCAAGTTTAATTCATAAGTATAATCAGTAGATGAGATGTATGAGGTAACATAGTCTGTCTACACGAATAAAATTGTAAAAAGAAAGTCAGTGAAATAAAAGGTAGGTTTATCGCGTAGTTATAAAGGCAAACTATGGCATATTTTAATAGTCAAAATTAGCATATTTTACCAGTCAAAATTATCATATTTTATTTGTCAAAACAGACGTATTTGAATAGTCAACATTGGCATATTTCACCAGTCAAAACTGGCATATTTTAACTGGCTAAGATGGCATATTTAATTTAATAAGTCAAAATAGGCATATTTTACCAGTCAAAAGTGGTATATTTTAACTGCCTAAGATGGCATATTTCACCAGTCAAAATTGGCATATTCTACGAGTCAAAACTTGCATATTTTAACTATTAAAACTGGCATATTTTAATAGTCAAAAATGGCATTAACAGTCAAAATATTTTAAAAGCTAAAGGATATTTTATCGGTTAAAAATAGCATACTGTACCTATCAAAACTGGCAACTTTAAAAGTTGAAAATAGCATATTTTTAGAGGCAAAAATATTTCTCATTTTAACAGTAAAAAATGGCCTATTTTAGTATACAAAAATGCCATATTTTCAAATGGTCAAAACTGGCATATTTACCAGTCAAATATGACATGTGGTAACAGTCGAAAATGGGATATTTAACCAATCAAAACGGGCGTAGTTCAACTGTCAACAATAGTATATTAAACCAGTCAAAATTGACGTAGTTTAACTGTCACAATTAGAATATTTTATCAGTCAAATATGGCATATTTTTAAAACTTAGAAAGGGTTATTTTACAAATCAAGAGCGACATATTTGTATAGCTAAATTTTCATATTTTACCAGTCGAAAATAGCATATTTAAGTCAAAAATGGTATATTTTACAAGTCAAAATTGGCATAGTTTAATAGTTTTTTATAAGCCAAAAGTGGCAGATTTCAGTTAAAAAGTTAAAAAGGGATGTTTTACCTGTTAAAAATGGCATATTCGTCCAGTCAAAAATGGCGCGTTTTACCAACAAGAATTGGTATATTTTTCCTGTTAAAATGCCAAACTATAAACAGTCAAAAATGGGATATTTTAAAGGGTGTATTCATTCGACGTATCTTTAGCAGAGTTTCAGGAAGAATTTCCTAACGTGCCCATTATTTATGATGAATTTAAAAATACCTTATCACGATCTGTTGTATTATTTCATGAAACGGGTAGTATTTTCCGTAAACCAGGAAGTGATAGACCAGTTAAACGTACAGTCAGAGAAAATACAAATGCGAAACTCGATCGGCGAGGAAATGCTGCCGCATGTCTGTGCTTAGTTCGGTCGAATCCCGTTCCTGCTTAAAATCCATTTATGAGGTAATAAAAGGGTATCCCGAGATAAGATGGTCAAAATGCCACCCGACACAGATTTTTAAATAAATATGAAAATATCATTAGTTGTGCCCTTAAACCAAAGTAGCCGTATATCAAAAAAACCCTACATGACCCGGGAAGCCCCAAAATAAGATTCTCTCAAATATAATTTTTTTAACCACTAAAATTTTTTCAAGATCATTGAACGTTATTTACAATATTAAAAAAATATTTGAAAATAAAAAAAGAAAATTTGCCCACAAAAATGCCAAAAGTAGTTTTGAAAAAGAGTACTAAAAAAAATTCTCCCGAAGAAAATGCCAAAAAGAGTACTGGAAAAAATTGTCTTGAAAAAAAATACCAAAAGCAGTCTTGAAAAAGAGTACTGAAAAAATTGTCTTGAGAAAAAAATGGTGATGTGGCCTTCATGTTACTTTCTCCGACTTGGTAGTATAATTTATATTTACGCTTTCATGGTTTATTTTTAATTTAAATGTGCATCGAGCGTTTTGTCGACTTGGATGAAACTAACGTTAAAAACCTCAAAGTTACGAAAGATGAAATTATACTTCAAATTCAAAAACTCAGTTTACTTAAAAACCAACGAGATTTCGAAAAAAACTTATTCTTTATAAGTTGTTCATTTTATTATTCATAAATTTACTGTAACTATTATCGTTTCATAATTATAAACAATAATGAAAAAAAATTAATAAATTTTTTTCTCGAATAACTATGATTTAACAAAAGATATTAATTTATTTGTTGTCTTCAATATTTGTTTAAATGTTTTTGTGACATTTTTCATATTTAAAAAAATATTGGCAAAAAACAAAAAATAGTTAAGGTAAACACCCACTTCTAGTGTACGAAATTTTACCAAAAGCTTTTCAGTTATTCAGATTCTCAAATAAGACTTATGTTTAAAGTTTCATATCAATTGTTCTATTAGTTTTTGAGATACAGCGCGCACAGACAGACAGACAGACACGCACACACACACAGACACAGCACAATTTTTGTTTCCAGAAATTGTTAAAATGGTATCTAGGGACCCCAAAACGGATATTTCCGCAAAAAAATCATTATATTGCCTTTATTGGACACGTCAGGTATAAAATACATAAAGTTAAATTCAAACATATATTCACAAAACATCTTAAAATAACTTGGTTAAAAGAAACTCTTATTCTTGGTGTTACGTAATTATATAATTTTTGAATTATGTTATGTTATAGAAAGACTGCTGTAGAAGTAACGATTTTGTCTTGAGAAAGAGTACTAAAAAAATTGTCTTGAAAAAAAAATTCCAAAAAGAGTTTTGGAAAAGAGTACTGAAGAAAATTGTCTTGAAAAAAAAAATGACATAGTAGTCTTGAAAAAGAGTACTGACAAAATTGTCCTGAAAAAAATGCCAAATTGAGCACGGAAAAAATTTGTTTAAAAAAATGCCAAAAAGAGTACTGAAAAAAATTGTCTTGAAAAAAAATGCCAAAAAGTGTACTGAAAAAGAATGTCCTGAATAAAATGCCAAAAAGAGTACTGGAAAAAATTTTCTTGGAAAAAATGCCAAAGAGTCTTAAGAGTACTAAAAAAAATTGTCCCAAAAAAATGGTAAAAAGTCTTAAAAAAGTGAACTAAAAAAATGCCAAAAAGAGTACTGGAAAAAATTGTCGTGGAAAAAATGCCAAAGAGTCTTAAGAGTACTAAAAAAAATGTCCAAAAAAAATGCTAAAAAGTCTTAAAAAAGTAAACTAAAAAAATGACAAAAAGAGTACTGGAACAAATTATCCTGAACAAAATGCCAAAAAGAGTACTGGAAAAAATTGTCTTGAAAAAAGTGCTAAAAAGTCTTGAAAAAGTGTAATTTAAAATTTTATTTCGTCATATGATTGCTATCAATAAATACCATCTATGTAATTTTTTCATCTTTCAACGTTTGGTGCGACAACTTCAAAAATTCGAATAACTAATGTTTTTACGATATATTTTGTATATTTATCAACAGTTGAATTTTATGTAAAATTATTATTAGTATTTTAGTATAATTTTTTTTTAGTTTATATATAAACAACCCAATTTTTTGTCAAGATATGACTATGAAACCCTTGAAAAATGGGTTTTTGTTTTTAACCATTATAAAAATCTGAAAAAAATCATAAATATTTTTATCCCAAATACCAAATTAAGGTTAGAAAGGGCGAAAAAAATGGTTAAACCAAAAAAAATTATACCCTAAATAAACTTTTATTCGGGTAAATATATGTGAATTTTTCAGATTATTATAATAATTTTTAGTGATTAAAAAAATAAAATCTTATTTTTCGAGGCTTTCAAGGTTATATTTTGGCAAAAATGGGGTTACGTAATTATACAAAACTGAGAATTATACATACTGAAATATTACCAATAATTTTATATAAAATTATTTGTTGATAAATATATTAAAAAAATATCAAAATAAACATTTTAGTTATTCGAATTTTTTAAGATGACGCACCAAAAATTGGAAGATGAAAAAATCACAGATATGGCATTAACTGATAGAAATCATATAACGAAATAAAATTTTCCGTCAGTCAATCACTTAAGGGCGAGAAGTGAACTAGGCTTGTAAATTTTATTACCTCATAATTGTCTTTTAAGCAGGGGGTTTCGACCGAACTAAGCACCGACATGCGGCAGCATTCCCTCGCCGAGCGAGTTCGCATTTGTATTTTATCTGACTGTACTTAGGATGCTATTAACACAGCCCAAGGAATTTTGGAATAAATTCAATAAAACGAAATGTAGCCTGAATATATGAATATTCAACCTGTTCGTAATTCTGCAAGCAAAATTAAGTCTTACTAAGACTATAAACAAATAACTTATTGAAACAACTACTTCCCTGGCTAGTGCCACGCCGGATATTGAATTTTGAAAGGCGAACGTTTATCACAGCAAATTAATTCATTGGTAAGAACATGCCGCAAGTAACATAACCTCAATATGTGTTACCAACTTAAATTTTTAAAATTAAAAAATCATGGCACACTTGAGGTTTTTTTAATGAACATACTTCACTATATTGCGATGCATATATTGAATAGGCATCAAGTTTCCAATATAATTTGATGAATCATTCCTTTGTTTCGAAAGTTGTGTAGTATTCAATGAGGTGGTCCCTGCTCAGATTTATAGGGGTTTATAATATGATAAATACCAACTGCACACTGTTGTTTGCGTGGGTTGTAACATAGAGAACCAGCAGTGCCAACAGATATTTTAATAATATGCCCTTATATTACATTTTATTTCGTCAATCTCTATCCGTTATTTTTCTGAAATTATTTCGCCCATCCCGTTTTGGCGATAAATCATGAGTTTTAAATTGCGAATATTTTTCCATTGAACAATTTATATGGTGCGTTTCTCATAAATCTAACCAAATAAAACTTTTTCCATCAGTATTATTTGTTCTTATCAAAATTGCTTCGCCCGGAGCTTTGGTAGGATACTAATCTTCAATTTTCATTTTATGTACTAAAAATGTATTATTTGCGACAAGTTTGTAACAATCCTGTGGAATATACAGCAAATTTATTTTTCGAATCCCCATTTCAACAACTCCAAAATCGCGATCGTTTGACAAGAATGAATAAAAATTTATGGTCAATAGCATTTCAATTATTTTCGCTAGATTGGACAATTTGCATCCACATTAAGACCAACTTTATGTTTCTATAATATATTTATGCGTTCTTATTTTTGACGTTTCTTTCGCGAGAAATATGTGAGGCTGATATACAAACTAATTTTGGCATTAGTAAGAGAAATAGTATTAGCAATACAACTAATACCGGGTTAATATTATGCAACAAAAAAAAATTAAAGTAAACTTGCCTCACTTGCAAAATCAATGGAAACAAATTTTAGAAGTATTGTTGCAATGAAATGATTTCTTTAAACCAGACACAAACCATGCATTGAAATCACCGTCCGTTAGTGATTTCAATGCGTGGTACCTTAATGATTATAATAATTCTTTATTCGGCAAGTGAATACATTAGATCAATATTTACACAAGTATAGTCATAAATATACATATGACTGTACTATAATTTTAAACCCTAAAAGCCGCAATCTTCACATAATTTAATAATAGTGTTCGTGATGTTTAAGTATGTCTATAAATAAAACATCGAAAAATGGAAACCGTAATATCATTAAAAAAAAACCTGCAGCAAAACACAAGTACAACTGTTCACGATTAAAGAAAACGGTACTCACCTGGCCGGAATGGTAGACGTTGCACAATTCTAAGATATAATCACTGGAAATCATGTTCGATACAAATATTGACCCAAAACCAACCAAAAACAGCAATGAATATTCAAATGCGAACACTGGGGGCCATTTAATTGAGCAGGTACCATCCGCACAGGTAAACACAGGCGCAGAAGTCGTGGGTTACTAACATTCTGCTTTGTGAAACGCGCGGAAACAAGTATCGATGCTCGCTCCTGCACGGTCGCACCTCTCTCGCTGATACTTTCTTCCGTAACTGTTTGGTGAATCAAAAAAAAAGTTGAAGCATTGATATTTGTGGGATTAAATGAGACTAAGATGGCAGATAAAACGGTTGATGAGTTTGTGAACGCCAATTGTTTTGTGGGGGTTTCAAGTATGGTCAGATCTTAATGATGGGAAGTTTTTTTTTTTTAATGAGCGCCGATTGTGGATGTAGCTGTAGCGCAAAATATTTATATTTCGTTTCTAAATAGCCGTATTACATTTAGTATAATTTAAACAATCATATCATATAAAATAGTTTATTATAATACAAGGCAGAAATTGATGAGGCTGTTATTCGTTGAAAATTCAACGAATAACAGCCCCATTTATTTATTGAAACAATCCAGTAATGGAAATTTGGTTACAAGGCAGCAATACCTCAGGACGATAGCCCGGACAGACTAACCCCTATAACTTTAAATTGTATATAATGTAAATATAGCGTGTGGTTGGTTATACATCTGAACATAGGGAAATAGCATAGGAAATCAGGTTTTTGGAAATTTCTGCTCACCAAATTTATGTACAAGAATAAAAGTGGTATCAATCGAAAGATCCTATTTGTGGGAATTTGTTGATGCAAAATACTTGCACATTGATGCCTTTTTTGAGGATGAAATAGTGTTTCAATTGATAAAATTTATACTCGTAAAAATAAATGTAGGCCGTGAAACGTCAAAATAAAATATTTAGATTTTCATCTAGCCGCGCTTATTGACAATTGAAAATATGTCAGATTTGACAATTAAGTAATTAATATTACAAGATAAATTCGGATTATACGAACCAAGAGAGACTTTTTGTCATTAAAACGTTTTATGCCGGCAACAGTTCACGGAGAGCTAGGGACATATTCTCCGTACAAAATTAATTGTTAATAGTTTGTGTGTATTTAGATTTTTATTTTTGTAAGCACTTTGAATGAAACTAATAAATACAAATACAGTTTCCAACAATTGCTACAATACAATTTTATGTTTGAAAATTCGAAACTATAGCAAGTGTCGCAGCTAAATCTTGTAAAGGTAATAGTAATTACATACAGTTTTGTATTTAATCCCTGGTATTTAAAATTAGATTTTTCAGGTAACCGCTCTAGTCGAAATAATTCGGATTTGTAAGAAAGAATTCTGGGACTAATCAATGTAAATTCCAACTTGAGTGCAAGAACCATTGCTCGCGATTGCAATTTAAATCATGCATCGGTATCACAAATGCTAAAGAAACATTTCAATCCATATAAAGACAATGCCACCAAAAAGTTTTACCCCTTGATGAAGATACGTATATTCTGCGAAGAAATGCAAGAAGGATCAAGCCAAGATTGTAACTTTCTTTCATTTATTTCTTTTGATTATGAAAGTACCTTTATTAGTGATAAGAATAAGAATTTTTATTTAGTTATGGCTGATTGCAAACTTTGTCAAAAATCGAGATTAATATCACGAGGTGTGGATTTCTGCGATTCACGGAGAAATTATTTTTTCTGGGTTGAAGGAGTGCCCGTAACGTTTTTTTGACTTTTGATTATGAAAGTACCTTTATTAGTGATAAGAATGAGAATTTTTATTTAGTTATGGCTCATTGCAAACTTTGTCAAAAATGGAGATTAATATCGCGAGGTCTGGATTTCCGCGACTTACGGAGAAATTATTTTTTTCTGGGCTGAAGAACTGCCTGTAACGTTTTTTTTGACTTTTGATTATAAAAGTACCTTTACCAGTGGTAAGAATAAGAATTTTTATTTAGTTATGGCTGATTGCAAACTTTGTCAAAAATCGAGATTTATATCGCGAAATGTGGATTTCTGCGATTCACGGAGAAATTATTTTTTCTGGGTTGAAGAAGTGCCCGTAACGTTTCTTTGACTTTTGATTCTGAAAGTACCTTTATTAGTGATAAAAATGAGAATTTTTATTTAGTTATGGCTGATTGCAAACTTTGTCAAAAATCGAGATTTATATCGCGAAATGTGGATTTCTGCGACTTACGGGGAAATTATTTTTTCTGGGTTGAAGGAGTGCCTGCCCGTAACATTTTTTTGACTTTTGATTATGAAAGTACCTTTATTAGTGATAAGAATAATATTTTTTATTTAGTTATGGCTAATTGCAAACTTTGTCAAAAACGGAGATTAATATCCCGAAATGTGGATTTCTGCGACTTACGGAGAAATTATTTTTTTCTGGGCTGAAGAAGTGCTCGTAACGATTTTTTAACTTTTGATTATAAAAGTACCTTTATCAGTGATAAGAATAAGAATTTTTATTTAGTTATGGCTAATTGCAAACTTTGTCAAAAATCAAGATTTATATCGCGAAATGTGGATTTCTGCGATTCACGGAGAAATTATTTTTTCTGGGTTGAAGGAGTGCCCGTAACGTTTTTTTGACTTTTTATTATGATAGTACCTTTATTAGTGATAAGAATAATAATTTTTATTTAGTTATGGCTATTTGCAAACTTTGTCAAAAACGGAGATTAATATCCCGAAATGTGGATTTCAGCGACTTACGGATAAATTAATTTTTCTGGGCTGAAGGAGTGCCCGTAACGTTTTTTGACTTTTGATTATGAAAGTACCTTTATTATTGATAAGAATAATAATTTTTATTTAGTTATGGCTGATTGCAAACTTTGTCAAAAATGGAGATTTATATCCCGAAATGTGGATTTCTGCGACTTACGGAGAATTTTTCTTTTTTGTTGAAGGAGTGCCTGTAAGTTTTAATTTGTGTTTCATATTTTCCCTTGTGGTAGGGCGCTCGAGGTATACTAACCCTTTTACTCGTCCCCACAAATAGTAATCAAGCACAATGAAATCTGGCGATCAAGGTGGATAATGACGAGGACCGTACCGATCCACGTTCCAGGAAATTGAGCATTCAATTTTTCTCGAGCGATTCTTGACGTATGTGCTGGACAACCATCTTGCTGAAACCACATATCAAGGCGCAACTTTAATGGAAGATCTTCTAAGAGAACTGGCAATTAATTTTCTATAAACGCTGCGTATCTGGCACCAGTTAAATTTTCTTCTTGAAAAACTGGACCCACGACTTTGTCATCAATGATGCCGCACCAAACATTGACTTTCTAAAAATGTTGATGGTCAATTTCTCTCATCCAGTGAGGGTTATTTTGTGACCAGTAACGGCAGTTCCATATATTCACCTCTGCATCGCTTTTGAAAGTACTTTCATCAGAAAATAATATTTTTTTGTGGAAATTAGGCGTTTGAGTCCGTATCCAATTACAAAAAGCCAATCGCTGCATAATGTCATTTTGTTGTAAAGAATTGACAAAAACCATTCTGTAAGGGTGGTATTTATGTTCATGTAGCATGCGTATGATCGAAGCTTCACTTATACCATAATCTTTAACTCGGCGTCTTACAGAATTACAGGGAAGCACTGCCACTGAAGCCAGAAAGTCTGCTGTTTTGACTTCGCGAACAGATCGGCGAATTTGTTTTCCCTTATTGTGATCGGGATGAACTATGCCTTTAGTTCTCGGTCGTTTTGACAAGTGCCTAAAAACATTTCTTGAGTGGGGAGTGCGATTAGGAAAGCACTCACGCCATAAACTCGCGGCTGTTTTGAAACGTCCACGACACTCGCCCAAAATGTCTAACATGTCACCTTCATACCTTCTTCAGTATCATAAACCATTCTAAAAGCATTGTGAAATATCATTGATGGCGTTTTTTAATTATCATTAATACGAAACTAAAAGTTTGATAGAAATTAATCGAAAAGAAGTGGATTTTATTCAAATTCCCAGTGATCGCTGCAATAATTGAATGACTTCTAATTTATGAATTCACATAAAACATTTTTCTATGTCGCTATAAGAATAGAGAAGAACTGATGTTTGTATGTATGTTTAAATATAAGTACACTGAGAAAAATAAGCAGAATTCACTGATCTGTTCAGCAGTTTTAGCTAAATCGCGTAAGAAGTGAGGCTTCAGACAAAATGACTGAACACAGTCACTGGTTTTCGCCGAACCGGGTAAACGAATATGTCAAATTAAGTTGGCTGTGATTGACGACACAAAATTTTACGAATTACTTTAATTAAAGCCTTATTTAAAAAAATGACTTCGAAAAATCTGTGATTTGGTGCGAGAAATAAATTAAATTTAATAAATGTCATTTTGACAGTTTTTGCCGATTATAGCGCCATCTGTCGCTAATCGAAAAAAAAAACATTTCGAATAGAACCCCAAAATTTTTAAGCGCTGAATCCAAATCTGCCATAAAAAATAGGGGTTCCTATTTAAGATTTCAAAGTTACCCCCCACCTTGCCTCAGGGGGGGGGGCGGTTCACATTTCATACCACATGATAGAGCTCAAAAAACAATTTTTTTATGTCAATCCGATTTGTATTTCGCGAGTTATTTGGGGTGAACGGGTGGTCTGAAACACCCTATATGTGCTTTTCCATTTCATAATTCTAATGATGTCCATTTTTAAGATCTTAAGGTTAAAAATGCTTCATCATTTATTACAAAATAACTTTCGAAAGAATTAAACCGTTTGGCAGAAATAATGCCATTTCAAAATTAATACGCAACTAAATACATTTCTGAAATGTAATTCGTTCAAGTTCACACTTGTATAATATGATTACATAATATATATTCATTCTTGTTATTGCAAATGAAAGTTTGTTATATAATTTAGCTGCAGTAATTAAATTTCAATTTTAAATTATTACGTTTTTTTAATAATAAATATTAGATTGAATAAATTACAATTTCACAACGACTGCAGAATGTAAGGTATTAATTTTCTTTTGCGAAATAGTACAATTAATGAAATAATTCAATACTACTACGGTAATTCAATTTGTTAATGTTAAATCGGGCGTATAATTCGTGTATATAACAGCTTTTTGAAATTTCATAGGACTCTGGACACTACAGTTGCTTAATTTTAGGTTGTGATATATTTTTTATCTGTTGTGATTGTACCCTGAACCAGTGGCGGCTCGTGGAACATTTTGATGGTAGAGCCACTTAGCTTATAATAATATCTTTGCAGTTGAATATTTATATATTCAGGCTATTTTACGTCTTTATTTAATTTATTGAATGGTTCTGCAACAAGTAACGATTTTCAATGTCAATTACCGTTTTCTCTTCCCTCAAAAAACGATAATGAACCTTGAAAATCTTTACTTGTTGCAGAACCATTCAATAAATTAAATAAAGACGTAAAATAGCCTGGATATATAAATATTCCAGCTCTTCGTAACTCTGCAAAATTAAGCGTTACAAAGAGAATTCAACTCATGTATAAAAATATACGGCGGACAAAAAAAAATTGCAAGTGGATAAAAATGTATTTACCTTCACCATGACAACGATATTTATATTAACAAGCTAAATTCAGTTGAACAGTGACAGTTCGTGTCAGTTCTGAATACCTGTGCTGTGAAATATAATGTAAAACCGCTTTAAAGAGCTCGTGGATTTTTCCATCTCAATTTATTCGAAATTTAAGTTCATGCAAAAAAATATAATTTACTCGGCCAAATTCTAACATCTTGTGGTATTACCCCTGACTATAAACAAATAATTTATTGCAACAAGTCACCTCAGTGCCTAATGTCACGCTGGATATTGAATAATATAATAGTATATTATGCAACGACCACATTATGACATTATGACATGAGCGAGTGTTGTTATTCGTATGAATAAGTATAATAAGTCATAATGTGGGAGTTGCATACATTACTTTTTCTACGGCCATAGATTTTTATTTATTTTTTCTGTTCTTGGGGTAAATCGTAAAAAAATACAAGAGAATATATTTTTATGAAAATGAAAAAACTAGTTTATTAAATAGATAAGCAATTAACAAGGATTAACAATAGTAACATAAATAGACAATTAAATAGAATTTTTCTTTTCAGGATTAACAAAATTAATAATAGTAATTCCTGTACAATTGTAGAAATTGTTTTATATTGCCAATCCATCAATAATTTATATGCTTTTTCATAGTACTTCCTGGATTTTGTTGGAAGTAAATTATCGCAGGCTTCTTTTGCCTTTTCCAGTATATCAGGTGGTGTTAACTAAATCTCACTGTCGCTGTGACTCGCTCATTTTAACATTATACGGGAAATTATTTTGACTGGTTATGAGTCTTATGTCAAAGTGACAACTGACCGACCAATGCTGACGCGATGCTATTTAATTTTCGCAATTATTTGTAGCTCGTTGCGTTATGAAAATTTGAATCATTATGATGGTCATAATGATTAAAATTTCTGAATCGTTATGAATGAATTATAAAATGGCCGTAGAAAAAAGATATTTGCCTGTTGTTGGCATAACAAACATCTAAGATCGTTTATTTCCATTCTTCCAAATCCCTGCAGTGCACCACAAATCCAAAAAAAATTCAAAATCTGGCCCGATCCTTAAAAATCTGAAAAACAGTTGAATGTCTCATTTTGCTTTTTTATTTAATCTGCGTAGGTGTATTTGATGAATACTACGCATTGGTTGCAGAATTCTTCAAATCTGATCAATCACTAAAAACTGAAAAACGACGACCAAACTTAGTTTTTTACCGCATCTAATTATGTTCAATATTTGGAATCCATTGGTGGAAGAATTTTCAATATCTGTTCATACGTGCTATCGTGAAAAATCTGAAAAACAATTTAATGTCAAATTAATTTTTTTATTCAAAATCGGCTGTAATAATCGAATTACAGTGAGCCATGTAATGTTGCTCATTATCCCCTAGTGAGAGAATAAGTTTCTCTCACGGAATGCATAGATCCTTCATAGGATTTTTGAAATATTTCAAATTGACACCACGTAAGTTAAAATTTCCTGTCAAAATTTTATAAAATTTATTTCAATATTGAATGCAATTACAGACGATTTTGGATAAAATTTTATGTCATACTCATGTGGAATTACTCATTACTCCCTTAAGAAAATCCTACGCGCTCGTGTTTTCAAACTTTTCTCTCGTAATGTAAAAACCTTCATAACATTACTTGTATCGTAAATTACTATTACGTCGACTTCTTACACCTATGTATTAATTTATACATAAAAATTCTCATTTATCATCCGTAAATTGAAAACTAGGACAGAGCCCACCCACCACCCTCGATTTAATTTTTCTTTAAACTACAAAATCACGTTTCGTATTATTTCGAAGCTCTCAATTTCTTCAAATAACTGTCGAAGAAATCTCTGCAATTCTACAGAATATTGCAGAATAAATTAAAGGTGATGCAAAGGGTAGTGGGTGGTCCCTATCCTACAATCCAACATGTAGCCCTCAAACGAAAGTTTTCGCTAATAAATATGAGGATCAAATAAAAATAACATATTTACTGTCTTTCTTACACATTGTATTATTATTTCTATATGAAAATTCTGTTTATCATCCATGAATTGGAAAGTAAAAAAGGGCCCACCCATCATCCTCCGTTCCACTTTTCTCTAAACTACAAAACCACGTTTCGTTTTATTTCTAATTAATCAACTTCTTCAATTCATTTCCAAAGAAATGACTGCAATTTTACAGAGTTTTGCCGAGTAAATAGAGTTGATACAATGGGCGGTGGGTGGTCACTCATTATGCGCAGCAATATTTTGTCTACAAATCGAATTTAATTGTGTTAGTATACATATTTATTTTTCTAGGCAGAGAGATATATACAATTATTTGATGAAGTAAAATCGGCTATTTTGAACAATTGAAGAACAATTGAACAAGGAATTTATTTGTTATCTTATTTAACTACATCCGTTCCGTGCGTACTACTAATTTTTCTGCAGCCGTTCCGAAAATAAAACTTTCAGTATGATTTATTAAATCGTAAGTGCCACTTTACATAAATCGTACCGAAAGTTGTTATTTTCGGGACGATTTTGTTTCACTTTCAGGTAAGATTTCTATACTTTCGGGACGCTTTTTGTTACTTTCGGGACGATTTTGCGTATATTTGTGGGCGGCCTTGACAAAAACATGAACTTCGTATTTAATTATGACAGCGCTTGTCATATAACATTCCTGTGCGTTTTTGCGTTTTTATAATAAAAAACGGCTGCAGAAAAAATATTGTACGTAACACGTTCCAAAAGTGCAGGATTCCAGGACGAGCCGTAGGCGAGTCCTGGAAACTTCCTACTCGTCCCGTAAAATATCACTTTCAGAACTTAAATTACTATTACGTAACAAGTTTTTTTGCCAATATTTTCTTGAATATGAAAAATATCACAAAAACATTTAAACAAACATTGAAGACAGCAAAGAAATGATTGTCTTTTGCTTGAAAATATTTTTCATAGTATCATTTTTATTCGAGAAAAAAATTTATTAATTTTTTTAAATTTATGGTTTATAATTCTGAAACGATAATAGTTACAGCAAATTCATGTTAATAATAATTGTAGAGAATGCTAAAATGAACAACTTATAAAGAATAAGTTTTTTTTAAATCCCTTTAGTTTTTGAGTAAACTGAGTTTTTGAATTTGAAGTATAATTTGTCCATCTTTCATAATTTTGACGTTTTAAACGTCAGTTTCATCCGAGTCTCCAAAACGCTCGATGTACATTTAAAACATGTTTTGAATTGACAATAAACCATGAAAGCGTAAATATAAATGATACCATCAAGTCGGAGAAAGTAACATGATGGCCACATCACCATTTTTTTTCTACATAACAGTCTGTCTGTGTGTAATTGTGCGTGCTGTATCTCAAAAACTAATACAGAAATGACCATAAAACTTTGAACATAAGTGTTATTTGAGAATCCGAAAAGCTTTTGGAAAAATTTAATATTTCCGAATATATTCCTCAACAGTTTTTTGTTCTTTTAACCTTTTTTGGACTTCAGGATAATGTTTTTTTTAGGTCTATTTTAAGGACATTATTAAAAGACCTTTCTTCGAGGATTCTTTTTCAGGACTTTTTAAGAAATTTTTTTCAAGACTTATTTTTAGGACTTTTTCTTTTAGGACCTTTATTTCTTTTCAAATTTTTTTTTTAGGAATTTTTTCTCAAGACGTTTTCGAGACTCTCTTAAGAACCCTTTGTTCAGGACTTATTTTTGGAATTTTTTTCTGAACAAATTTTTCCGAATGTTCTTCATGGCATTTTTTAGAATTTTTTTTCATTACCTTTTTAAGGACTTTTTCAGATATTTTTAGCTTTTTTTTTTCAAGACTATTTTCAAAACTTTTTATTTAAGGAATTTTGTTAAGGACTTATTTTAGGCCTTTTTGCAGGACTTTTTTCGGGACTTTTTTTTGGGATTTCTTCTTCAGGGCAATTTCTTCAGATCATATTAAAGACTCTTTACAATGCCTTTTTTCAGAAATTCTTTTGTTTATTTTATAAAGATGTTATTTTCGGGGCAATTTTTCGACAATTTTTTTCTGTTTTTTTTTTCTGAAGTACCTCAGGACTTATTTTAGGACTTTCTTTCAGGACTTTTTAGGACTCTTTTTCGGGACATTTATTTCTGGTATTTTGTATAAAGACTATTTTTCAGGACTTTTTTTCACTGCTTTTATCAGGACTCTTTTTTTAGGATTCTATCTCCAGGAGTTTTTTCGAGACTATTTTAAGAACCTCTTGTTCAGGACTTCTTTTCAGGATTATTTTAAGAATTTTCTTCGATACATTGTTGCAGAATTATTTTTTTGGGAATTTTTTTTCAAAAAAGTCCTGTAAAGAAGGACTTTTTTCAGTACTATACATCAGGACATTTTTTATAGGATTAATTTTCAGGACTTCTTGTTTGGGACTTTTTTTCAAGACTCTTCTTGGGATTTTTTTCTTCAGAACTTTTTAAGGTGTTTTTAATTTTTTCAAAAATGTTTTTTTTAGCATTTTTTTACAATGTTATTTTCATAAATTACTTTTGACTTGTTTCTCAGACCATTGTACTCTGCTGAAATAAATTATTTACTTACTTACTACATAACTCTTTTTCAAGACTGTTATTACAGGACAGTTTTGCAGGATATTTTATCGGGACTCTTTTTCGGGACTTTCTTCAGGACTTTTCTCAGTACTTATTTTAGGATTTTTCTTCGGGACTCTTTTAGGACTTCTGTCAGGACATTTATTTCTGGTATTTTATATGAAGGCTTAATTTTTCAGTACTTTTTTCAGGATTTTTCACAACTTTTTAACAGGATTCTTTTTTCAAGACTTTATGTCCAAAACTGTTTCTCCAGGACTTTTTTCAGGATGTTTTTTTGTCAGAACTCTTTTTCAAGACTTTCTTTCAGGACTTTATTTCTGTTCTTTTTGAAGGATCTGTTCTTCAATGCATTTTTTTGTCAAGACTCTTTTTTCGGGACTTTTCATCAGGACTTTTTTATCGGGACTTTTATCAAGACTTTTTTGTTCAGGACTTTTTAATCAGGACTATTTTTCTTGTTCAGGACTTTTATTTGTTTTTTTAGGACTTTTTAATCAGAACTATTTTTAGAAATCTCTTTTGGGGCTTTTTTTAACATTATTTTTAGTTTTTCAGTACACTTGCGGTAGAGATTATTTATTAGAATTTGAAACATAATTTGCCATTTTTACCTTTCATCATTTTGACGTTGCAATCATTTGATCATGTGAAACGCTCGATTTAAAAATATGATTTAAATTGAAAATAAACCACGAAAGCGTAAATATAAATACCATCATTTTGGAGAAAGTAACATGATGGCCACATCACCATTTTTTGGTCATATCTACATCTTTGGATGAAACACTTTGCTGAAAGAATTTTCAAGATCCGTCCTTTCGTTTAAGTCTTACTCTCAAAAAAATAGAAAACAATTGAACTATTTTGGGTCGCATCTGCATCTGTTCGATGAGTAGTACACTTTACTGGATGAATTTTTTAAATATGGCCATCCATTCCAGAGTTTCTAAAGTCATTTAAAATGACGAATCGGTGTTTTCAGAATTGATAGAAAAATTCTTGTCGAGCTTGAAATTGGAGGTAGCGCCTTGGCTCTACGTAACGAGCCGCCCCTGCCCTGTACTATTTTTTGCATTTTACCCTACTCTAACTGAATCTATATATAGATATTTGTACTCTCTTTGATCTACGTAAAACCTAGGCACGGATTTTTAAAATAAAATAAAATAATAAGTTTCAAAATATTTACAATTAAAAAAATGAATTAAAATGATTTAAAAAATAGCTCAAAATACATTGCATTTCTAACTTATTATGAAAACAATTGGCATGTCCTAGGTGTTAATAAAATAGCAACAATTCAAACTTGAATTGGGAAAATGAAAAATTATTTCGATGATTTGAAAAATTGTAAAAAATTCATCAATAAAGGAATTTACTTCAACAGCTCAAGATCCATAAAATATAATGCATTTCTAAATTTCTTACAAACAATTACCATGTCTGAGGTAAATAGAAAATAACATCAATCCAAGCTTGAATTAGAAAGGAAAAAAATTGACCAATTCAGGAATTTGCTTCAGTAGCTCAAGATGCATTAACGAATAGTGCATATTTATTTCTCATTAAAACAATCATCAAACCCTAGGTGAAAACAAAATGATAATCTAAAATTAAATAAAAATTAAAAGTAGCCTGAATATTTGAATATTCAACCTGTTCGTAACTTAATAATACCTTTAATAACGGGATTCACCCTGTATATTTAAGAATTAATTAAAATATAAAATTACGATAACTTTGAGATGACAGATAAAATTAAGCCTTACAAAGATCAATAACAAATAACTTATTAAAACAAGAAATAACTACTGATCTGGCTAATGCCACGTCGGATATTGAATGATATAAAACAAATGTGTGGTACTACTATTGAAATAAGATTGATTTTGCAACAAAGGAAAGCTTTTATTCAATTTTACTTAATCTGAACTTGAACTGGAAAATAATAACAGCTTTATTCGCTTTGAAAAATTTGAACAATTTTGTCAATTTAGAGATTTGCTTGAGTTAAAAAATTATAAAAACTAATTCATTGAGGAATATTTTCTAAAAGCACAAGATCCATAAAAATATTGCATTTTTTAATTTCTATTAAAATAATTACCACACATGAGGTTAGAACAAAATTAAATTAATCTAAACAGGGAGAACCAAAAATAAATTCAACGACTTGAAAAATTTGAAAGAAACTTAATCAACCGAGAAATAAACTTCAAAAACTCAAGACCCTTAAAATACTAACACTTTCTCATAAAACAATTACCTTATTCTTGACGAAAACGAAACGACAGCCAATCAAATTTGAACTTGGAGAGCGAAAATTAAACTTAACGATTTATAAAATTTGCAATATATTATTCAATCAAAAAATCCGCGTCAAAAACTCAAGAACTTTAAAATATTGATCATTTGTAAGTTCCCATAATATAAATTGCCTTATCCTAGGCTGAAACAAAATTGCAACAATTAAAACTTGAATTGAAAAAACCAATATTACATTTAATCATTTAAAAAATTGTAAAATATGTATTAATCAAAGAATTTTTTTCAAAAACACAAAAAAATATGCATTTCTGTATTTCTATAAAAGCCAAATCTGAGGTGGAAACAAAATGTCACCAATCCAAACTTGAACGGGGAGAACGAAAAATGGATTCAACGAATTCAAAAATTGTAAAAATCAACAAAGGCATTAACTTCAAAATCTCCAGATCCTTAAAATAGCTTACTCACTTTTAATGCCGATAAAAAATGCCCACGTTCTTAGTAAAAACAAAACAAATTGGAATTTGAAAAATAAAAAATGTATTTAACGATTTGAAAATTTTGAAAAATTAATTATTCAAGAAATTTTCTTCAAAAGCCCAAGATCCATAAAAAATAAGATATCTTATGTCGCATAAGACAATTGGCATATACTTGGTAAAAATGAAGCAGCAATCAAAATTTGAATTTGGGAAATAAAAAATCTATTCAACGATTTGAAAATTGTGATAAATTAATTAACCAAGCAATTTGCTTCAAAAGCTCAAGATCCATAAAAAAAGTACATGATTCTAATGTCTCTTAAAACAGTTGCTATATCCTTAGTAAAAACGAAACGATAACAATCACAATTTGAATTTGGAAAATGCAAAAATGCAAAAGGTTTGAGAATTGGAATTTGAAATTTTGGAATGAAGGAATTTGCTTCAACAGCTTAAGAATCGTAAAAAGTACTCTATTCTAATGTCTCTTAAAACAATTGCCACATCCTTGGTAAAAACAAAACGACAACAATCAAAATTTGAACTTGGAAAAAAAATGCGTTAAATGGTCTGAAAATTGTGATAAATTAATTAATCAAGGAGTTTGCTTCAAAAGTTCAAGATCCATAAAAAAAGTACGCTATTCTAATGTCTCTTAAAACAATTGACTTTACCTTGGTGAAAACAAAACGATAACAATCAAAATTTGAATTTGCGAAATAAAAAATGCATTCAACGGTTTGAAAATTGTGATAAATTACTTAATCAAGGAGTCTGCTTCAAAAGCTCAAGATCCATAAAAAGTACACTATTCTAATGTCTCTTAAAACAATCACCATATCCTTGGTAAAAATAAAACGACGACAATAAAAATTTGAATTTGGGAAATAAAAGTGCATTCAACGATTTAAAAATTGTGATAAATTAATTAACCATGGAATTTGCTTCAAAAGCTCAAGATCCATAAAAAATTACACTATTCTAATTTATCTTAAAACAATTGCCTTAACCTTGGTAAAAACAAAATGACAACAACCAAAATTTGAATTTGGGAAATAAAAAATACTTTTAATAATTTGAAAATTGTGATAAATTAATTAATCAAGGAATTTGCTTCAAAAGCCCAAGATCCATGAAAAGTACTTTATTTGAATGTCGCATAAAACATTTGCAATATCCTTGGTAAAAATAAAACGACAACAATCAAAATTTGAATTTGCGAAATAAAAAATGCATTCAACGATTTAAAAATTGTGATAAATTAATTAATCAAGGAATTTGCTTCAAAAGCCCAAGATCCATAAAAAGTACTGTATTTTAATGTCGCTTAAAACATTTGTAATATCCTTGGTAAAAATAAAACGACAACAATCAAAATTTGAATTTGGGAAATAAAAAATGCATTCAACGATTTAAAAATTGTGATAAATTAATTAATAAAGGAATTTGCTTCAAAAGCCCAAGATCCATAAAAAGTACTGTATTTTAATGTCGCTTAAAACATTTGTAATATCCTTGGTGAAAATAAAACGACAACAATCAAAATTTGAATTTGGGAAATAAAAAATGCATTCAACGATTTAAAAATTGTGATAAATTAATTAATCAAGGAATTTGCTTCAAAAGCCCAAGATCCATAAAAAGTACTGTATTTTAATGTCGCTTAAAACATTTGTAATATCCTTGGTGAAAATAAAACGACAACAATCAAAATTTGAATTTGGGAAATAAAAAATGCATTCAACGATTTAAAAATTGTGATAAATTAATTAATAAAGGAATTTGCTTCAAAAGCCCAAGATCCATAAAAAGTACTGTATTTTAATGTCGCTTAAAACATTTGTAATATCCTTGGTGAAAATAAAACGACAACAATCAAAATTTGAATTTGGGAAATAAAAAATGCATTCAACGATTTAAAAATTGTGATAAATTAATTAATCAAGGAATTTGCTTCAAAAGCCCAAGATCCATAAAAAGTACTGTATTTTAATGTCGCTTAAAACATTTGTAATATCCTTGGTGAAAATAAAACGACAACAATCAAAATTTGAATTTGGGAAATAAAAAATGCATTCAACGATTTAAAAATTGTGATAAATTAATTAATAAAGGAATTTGCTTCAAAAGCCCAAGATCCATAAAAAGTACTGTATTTTAATGTCGCATAAAACATTTGTAATATCCTTGGTAAAAATAAAACGACAACAATCAAAATTTGAATTTGGGGAATAAAAAATGCATTCAACGATTTAAAAATTGTGATAAATTAATTAATCAAGGAATTTGCTTCAAAAGCCCAAGATCCATAAAAAGTACTCTATTTTAATGTTGCATAAAGCATTTGTAATATCCTTGGTAAAAGTAAAACGACATCAATCAAAATTTGAATTTGGGAAATAAAAAATGGATTCAACGATTTAAAAATTGTGATAAATTAATTAATCAAGGAATTTGCTTCAAAAGCTCAAGATCCATAAAAAGTACTCTATTTTAATGTCGCATAAAACATTTGTAATATCCTTGGTAAAAATAAAACGACAACAATCAAAATTTGAATTTGGGAAATAAAAAATGCATTCAACGATTTAAAAATTGTGATAAATTAATTAATAAAGGAATTTGCTTCAAAAGCCCAAGATCCATAAAAAGTACTGTATTTTAATGTCGCATAAAACATTTGTAATATCCTTGGTAAAAATAAAACGACAACAATCAAAATTTGAATTTGGGAAATAAAAAATGCATTAAACGATTTAAAAATTGTGATAAATTAATTAATAAAGGAATTTGCTTCAAAAGCCCAAGATCCATAAAAAGTACTGTATTTTAATGTTGCATAAAGCATTTGTAATATCCTTGGTAAAAATAAAACGACAACAACCAAAATTTAAATTTGGGAAATAAAAAATGCATTCAACGATTTAAAAATTGTGATAAATGAATTAATCAAGGAATTTGCTTCAAAAGCTCAAGATCCATAAAAAATACACTATTCTAATGTATCTTAAAACAATTGCCTTAACTTTGGTAAAAACAAAACGCCAACAATCAAAACTTTAATTTGGAAAATAAAAAATGCATTCAACGATTTGAAAATTGTGATAAATTAATTAATGAAGGAATTTGCTTCAAACGCTCAAGATCCATAAAAAAGTACATGATTCTAATGTCTCTTAAAACAGTTGCCATTTCTTTGGTAAAAACGAAACGACAACAATAAAAATTTGAATTTGCGAAATAAAAAATGTATTCAACGGTTTGAAAATTATAATAAATGAGATAATTAAGAAATTTAGTTTAAAAGCTCAAGCACCGTAAATATTTCGTTTTTGATTAGTCTTCAAAAGAAACAATTGACATATGTTGAAAAAAATGGCAGTAATCCATACTTATGCCAGGAAACGGCATAAGTATTTAATTACCAAATCCTCCATGTAAACTCAGTTTAACTTTTTCATTGTTTATTCACATTCTGAGCAATCGTACATGATAATCATTTTTTGTTAAATACTTCTCAGGTTCTCATACTCGCAAGAAATCATTCTAAATTACTCACTTGCAAAAGGTCAAGAAAACCAAGCCAAATAATTAAATGTTACTCATTGCTTCCGCGCCGAACCAAGCTTTAACCTTCGGTGAGTAAAATGGGAAAAATGTACAACAAATAAAACACGCAAACCGCTCTGCATTCTATTACCAACTTTACAACAAAATCGTTACACAATTAATTCCGCGTAGATTGCGGGAACATAATAATCCTTCCTACGATATGAATTAAATTAATGGCTCTACAAAAAAGTATAAACGAGAGAGAATTGGTGCGGCGGTGCCGATAAACGGTAACTTTCAAAGTTGGCAACGGATTCTTCAGCACGTCAGTTGTGGTGCGCCGTTGCCGAGGTGCAGTGCTCTCTTGGCTCTCCGTCCGGATGTGTTTTTAAATTCCTCACGATTAAAACGAGTGAAACGTGATTTGAACAACGAGAAAAACAAAACTCCCCCAAGCCCGGTGCATTCCATTTCCGTAGGAAAGTGTTAGTGTAAAAGGACGAAAACAAAAGACGGCCAGGAACGGATACTCCGCAGCGATGCCCAGTGAGTACAACACGTTTGTTTCCATATCAAAGATACAGATCGAATATTCTTTATTCACCTGTTGCGGCCAGTAACAGGTACTATTGTCGTGCGAACGCGACGTGGGCCCAGAATTTGAATAACAATCGCAAAAGGGCCCACGGGTCGTTTCGTAATCCGAAGGTGGGTTACGGATAGGTACGCGCGTTAAAGTCTCCCAGTATTCTCACCTCTGCCGCATTCCATGCAAATGTCCACACGAAAAAGAAGTGTACGGAGCGGATTACTGCAATCATTGAGTCATTCCAATTGGATCTATTCAACTGTTACGGTATTATTTCAATTGTTTTTGTTTTGCGTTTGTAATTGCCTTTTGTCCCCGATTTAAAAATTGTGGGTTTTTACGTCGCGTTAATCTTAATTTTAATTATTGTGAAATAATGACTGGAAACGTGTTGATTTATTTGTAGTCCTAAAAATAGTTCATTTCGCACGTTCGAGAAGTCTAAACAAATATTCACGGCTTAAGTTTCGACCTGTTACCATCATTATCAAGTCACTTGATAATGACGGTTATAAACGATTATTTGTTAATTTACGAAATTAAATATATGCTGTGTTATATTGTTTTGCATTCAGATGTGATAAAAAATAAATATGTCTTCCATAAGAAATAAGAAAGTTGATGTTCAAAAGAAATGAAACATGTTACGAATAAAAATCTTATGCCTATTAGATAATAAAAAAAGTGCTATAAGAACGTTTTTTTCCATTTTTAAATATCACCTCAAATAACGAAGATCTAAACAAAAAATAAAAATAAGTTTTTTTCATTTTTTTTTACATAACTCGAACACAAAATATTTTTATAATTTTTTTTCAATGGGTATTAATCAGCATAAAATTTTGCAAAAGTGCCGAATTTAAATATACCATCTATCTTTTCTAATGAGCAAGATCCCCATGGTGAGCCTCGAATTTGAAACACCCTGTGTAACTGCCTTCTTATGGAGTGTGTCAAGTTGGCACCCCAATGAAGAATTCTGATAGTTCTGATTAGAGTTCTCAATTCCTTTTGATGTATCTAGAAGTACTATCAACTTAAAAAAAAAGTTCTGTAAAATTGGGCTGCCAGGAATTTTTTGAAAAATGGGGTGCCAACTTAACACCGCACCCCAACATTGTTATCGAATAGTTCTGAACTAGTTTTAAGATGTGTTTGGGTTAGTACTATAGTTCCTGATAAAAAAGAGTTCTGTTGAATTTCCAGAGATAAAAATTTTCAAAGTTGGAAATTCGAAATATTCAAATTCATATTACTCACTTAATATTGATCGAATCTAAATATTTCACAACAACTATGGATAGAACTCACAAAGAACTACGGGAAACACCTATCAGAACTATAAAAAAAATTTTTTGAAAAAAGTCGCAAAGCAAAAAAAAAAATGGGAGTTCCAGGAGTTCTTATGAACTTCTTTCTTATGTTTGTTGAATTTGGTTCTCGTTTATCACGTGGTGAAACATTTTTAATATTACACAAAAATAATAGATAAATTACTAAAAAAGAAAAAACAGACACAACTATTAAAATATTTTTATCCACCGCAACAAGAACAAAAAACCAAAAATTGGGTCAAATTAGAATATGTAAATGATCTGTCAAATAAAATAAAAAATTGTGTAACTGGGAACGAATTTAACATTATATGTACAAACTCCACCAATATCGGCAAACTTTTGATAAATAATAAACCAACCATAGAAAAATCCAAAAAATGCGGCATATACGAAATCGAATGTGGGGATTGTGATGCAACGTATATTGGCCAAACTGGAAGAACATTTAGTATAAGACTAAAAGAACATAGAAAAGCCATACTAGACAATAAAGGCACCACCGGTTTTACCAAACATTGCATCACAAATAACCACTTCTTCGAAGAAAATAATTTTAAAATATTACATACAGGTAATAAGGGCCGAAATTTAAATCTCCGAGAAGGATTAGAGATCAACAAAGCGCTAAAGCGGGGAAAACACGTCGTAAATGAAAATGATGACATCTGGAGTTCTCCAATAATGACCGCCCTAATTACCTGAATGGACAATTTTAATATATAAGCGAAACTATTTTTCCCCTGTATTCATTCCTAGATAATGATGTAACAATCGAAACTAGTCGGAATAAAAAGTATAAAATTTGTGAAACCTACCAAGTGCCTAATTTCAACAACCAGTAATTCTTTCTTATGAACAAATTCGATACAATCACGATTTATGGCATTTTTAAATAAATTTAAAATTCGGTAATGGAATATTTGATTTTGAAAATACCAATTTCCTGTCATTTAATCGCAATTTGCTACTAAAGTTATGTGCAAGAAACCTCAAAATGCACTTTTTTTTTCAAACACCTATAACTTGGTGCCAAATCGTCGTAGGAACTTCGTTCTTTGAGTCCTGCATAGGGAATTGATCACATTTTTATGCCTTTATGGTGGATCGAGTCGATAAAATTTTTACTTTCCGTAGACATCGTCAAAGTTGGACATGGTTTCCAGAAAAAAACTTTTTTTTTCACAGGGGCGCTAGAGGGGGGTGGAAGGGGTTACGCTTAATTTACGCTTTAAAGAAAGTCATGCACTTTAAAGTTTTTCTCCCTCAAAGATTCATTAAAATCGATTGAAAATACGCCGAGTTATGGCGGTTTGAAAATGGTCGAAATTTCACGAATTCCAAGTGTTTCATTTTTTTTCGCAATAAAATTGTCTATTTTCGAATTTTAACTTTATTTAAAAATGCCATAAATCGTGATTGTATGGAATTTGTTTATAAGAAAGAATTATTGTACTCAATGAGTAGAAATAGAAAATTGACTCAGAACTCCTGGAACTCTCAATTTTTTTTTTCATTTCGGAATTTTTTTCAAAATGTTGTTTTTTTTAATAGTTCTTGGAGTTCTGATTTGACTTATGGGTTGTACTCAAGGAGTTCTAACGAAAACTCTAATGGCAAATTGTGATTAAATGACAGGAAATGGGTATTTTCAAAATTTAACTTTCTATTATCGAATTTTAAATTTATTTAAAATACCATAAATCGCGATTGTATCGAATTTGTTTATAAGAAAGAATTATTGTGCTCAATGAGTAGAAATAAAAAATTGACTCAGAACTCCTGGAACTCTCATTTTTTTTTGCTTTGCGACTTTAAAAAAATATATTTTTGATAGTTCCGGATAGTTCTGATAGGTGTTTCCTGTAGTTATTTGTGAGTTCTATCCATAGTTGTTATGAAATATTTAGATTCGACCAATATTAAGTGAGTAATATGAATTTGAATATTTCGAATTTCCAACTCTGGAAATTCAACAGAACTCTTTTTTAAAAGTACCAGGAACTATAGTACTAACTCAAACACATCTTAAAACTATTTCAGAACTATTCGATAACAATGTTGGGGTGCGGTGTCAAGTTGGCACCCCATTTTTCAAAAAATTCCTGACAGCCCAATTTTACAGAACTCTTTTTTAAAAGTTCTTCTAGATACATCAAAAGGAATTGAGAACTCTATTCAGAACTATCAGAACTCTTCACTGGGGTGCCAACTTGACACACTCCTTCTTATGTTATATAATATTTTTTACAATTTTTAGGTGCCACTGTTCTTTTTTTAGATTTTCTATCCTCTATCTAGGCAAGCCTTGTAACTAGATGAACGTTTCGTTTTTTTCGAGTATTTCGAGCATAACAGACACCCCGAATATCTTTTGATTAGATACAGAAAAATATTATGTTTGTTTTCTTTAAACTAAAATATTTGGAGGCTCATTTAGTGTTTAAATTTATTAACTATTAAACTATTTAATATTCGTTAACAAAGCATAGTAAATATTTCAATTCAGTTTAATTATGAAGTGCCACATAGTAACGGTCGCAACCATCCTCTTCATTCATTTGACAAGGTTTTGACCGGATTGCATTGATCACCATCAACAGGTCGGTTCCCCTATGATATCACTTTGCAAAAACAATTAATTGCTTGTAATAAAAACGAAAAATAATCTGAATATATGATTATTAATCCTGTTTAATTGTTTTGGTGCATTCGTATTTTCGTCATCTTGATTAATTGTAAAATTTTGATCCAATTTATTTTTCAATTATCTTCAATTCTTTGCAAAGTGTCCATACAATTGCCTCGGAGGAGTTTTTTGAAAGGGGTGAGACCCGCTCACGACAAGTGTCACTTATTACGGGGGTTTTTCTATAAGGTTGAGGCCCGGCCACGTTGACCTCCGCTAACTCTATAGAGTCGGCGTTCCTGAGGGTTGCTGTGGAATACAGATAGCACGTCCATGCAGACGTTCTAGACCAGGGTCTCCCACCCTTTTTGCGTCAAGCCTTCCCGGATTATAAATAACATTTTTTAGTTTTCAACACTTCGACCAGTCTTTGATTTTTAATTTCATCGTGTAGTCGAGATAATACATTTCAGCAGACACCTCTTGAGTCCAACGTTGAAGCTTCGATATGAAACCCTAAATATGATCGCAGTTACTTACCGTTTTTGCCTTGAAGCTTCAAGT
Source organism: Ocypus olens (assembly GCA_910593695.2). Lineage (NCBI taxonomy): Eukaryota > Metazoa > Arthropoda > Insecta > Coleoptera > Staphylinidae > Ocypus > Ocypus olens. The sequence goes on along the minus strand of OU343053.1, from coordinate 11,633,215 downwards.
AGTTGATTCAAAGCTTCAAATATGTCAGCCAAAAAGGCAACATTTTTTGATATGTAAATTAAAAGAAGACTTTTGCAAACGCCCACTTACGATCTGTTTATGCCCCCTAGGGAGGTGCGCCCACTCAAGGCCGATCCTACTGGGGGGCTAGAGCGTGCATGGCACGCGGGCGGCGGTTATGGGGCGCGGCAAAACCGGTGAAGCCCACGGACCATCAATAGAGGGTCCGCGGCGTCCGAAATCTGTAAAATTTAGTCGCCGAAATAGCAGCCGGTCAACTGAACCCCTGTCTGAAAAATCCGATGTCTAATTATGAGTCCTGCGATGAAAGTGTTAAGAATAATGGGAAAAATTTAGAATTGACTTTTGTTTTGAAATTTTGGACATCGCTAATAATTTGATATTAGAACGTTCTGAACCGTTAAAAAATTGCTGCTCATTGTTTAAATATTTGTCCAAATTTCTAAGAAAATGTTGTATGGATTTAGATAATCAATTACAAGTAACCGAAAACAGAAAATTAACAAAAGATTTAGATTGAATCATTCCCAATAAAAACCATAAGAAAATTAAATCATTTAATTAGCCAAGACTTACAAGGAAACTAACCTAAGTGTCCCCCTCCGATTTGAATGAAATTTGGTAGATTTGTAGAGGGGGGCAAAATATTGGATACGTATTTTTTTTTGTTTCGGTTAAAAGACATGTTTAGGGGTAAACCATATTTTTGTTTTTTGGCTATAACTTCTAAACAAATCTTGATATCGTAATTTTGTAAATGTAGAAATTTTGAAAGCCTCTACTTAGGTGTAATAAAAAAAAATAAAAAAATATAAGTAGGTATAAAACTCAATTTTCGTTTTTTCCGCAATTGAATATAAAACCTTTTTTTGAAGTGGAAAGGGAATGTATGGATATAAATATTTGCATTCTTCGTTTGAAAAAAATTATTAAACTAGTTTTGGTCATCGTCGTTTGTCTTTATATATGATTTTTTAACGAATACTTTTTTACAGTCCCGAAGTAGTCAATATACACATTTTTTACACCAGTAATAGAATTTGAAATGTTGTACATTAACGAAATTATGCTATTAAAATTTATTCAGAAGTTATAGCCAAAAAATAAAAATATGGCTAATTTTCGAGGCGCGAGTTCACCCCCTAAAATGTTTTTTAGCCGAAACAAAAAAATACTATTAATCATATATTTTGCCCCCCTCTATAAAGCCACCAAATTTTATTAAAATCGGAGACACTTGGGTTAGTTGCCTTATTAGTTCCTTCTTTTCCAAACTTCAGTATTAGCCTGAGAATATTTTTAACAATACTGATAACTGTGGCTTCCGGCGGAAGAAGTTTTTCTAAATTGAGATTAATTAAAATTTATTTGCGGTCAAAAGAGCGAATTGGTAATAATTCCTATTGAAAATGAGATCGGTGAAACAGGTATTTCAAATGTAATTGATGAATTGATGAAAATCGCGAAAAGTATTGTTTTAGAATTTAGATCAACACTGAGTAGCGTTCGAAAAGTCGACGTTCTTGCCACTAAACTGAAGGTTTGATTACAATCTACTCCTCTTCTTTGCGAAAAACCTCTGATCACCAATCTGGCAATAAATTTTTGGATGGATCCATCGCCGTTTGTTTTTACTTTGTAGTCGTTGCAGGTGTCTCGTTCCTCGAAGGTCGTCATGTGAGAATCACACAATCCTGGAATTTCTGTAGAGCTATAAGATCCACTCGGTTGCATAGTTTTCGCTTAGTCTCACCAGCATTCTCTTCTTCATTGGCATTTCTAAAATTGTCCAATCACTGTCACTGTCATCTGGTTCCCATCATTTTATTTCCTCGTCATCTTCAATCCGGGATTTTCTGTCGTTCAGGTCAGTAGGCTTCGCCTCTTCAGCTTTGTTGCTTCCTGGGGGTATAATAACTCCTTTTCCAATTTTTCTTCGAAAATGACATCCTTGAATGTGTAGTGCTTGTTGTCCTCTTCACTGTTGATCCTGTATCCGTCATCGTTATCATAGCCGACGAGGATTCCTTTAATGGTCTTCGGAACCATGTCCGTCCTTTGGTCCTTCGATATGAATATACAAGAATTCAGCAATTTGAACCAATGTTTAAAACCTGGTTTCCTACCATATCACAACTCGAAAGATGATGTTCCTGAGACGTGGGTAGGGCCTGCCCTGTTAAAGATGTAGGTACTTGTTTCTTATCATCTCAGCCTAAAGTGTCTGAGGAATGTTTACATGTGCGTGCATTATTGCTCTAGTAGTTTTCACCACCGTACGATTTTCCCTCTCACTGGATCCATTTTGTTCCGAAGTGTGGGACATTATAAAACATTGAACAATACCTTTCTTGTGTAGACTGGTCCTGATCTGTTTGCTGTCGAACTTCCTTCCATTATCACTCAGCAGCTTTCGACTGTTCCTGTCTCAGTTAGGAACTGACTCAGTTTTTTGCCGCAGAAAGTAAACTGTCCTGAATTTTGTGTAATCGTCCTTGAAAAGTACAAAATATCGATATCCAGACCTCAATTTTTGAAATGGAACGTAGACATCCGTGTGAATTCAGTCTCCCGGTTCCGTTGTTCTGGACCTTCTGTCGGACGGTAGGCGACGAGCTTTATCATGCAACCTTCACACAGTTCACTATGCATTTCTACGTTCATGTAAAGCTCCCTGCTCAGTAGCGATTTCACATGGCGATTGTTCTGATGTACGAATCGTTAATGGCACAACTCTTACTCATTGCATTGACCTCATTTGATAGGGTTTAAACTTTTCACGACCAACTTGAACAGACCTCCATGACGAGCTTCCTCCAATTGTTCACTAGTGAATTGCAGACTTCAGCTGACGAATCGTTCATGGCACAACTGCAACAGATTTCCCTTACTCACTGCATTGGCTTCATTTGATAGGGTTCAAACTTCTCTTGACAGCTCTCCATGAAAAGCTCTCTCCACTTATTTACAAGGAAGTTGCAGACTTCAGCGGATGAGATGAATTGGCTGTCTTACTACTGTACTTATACTGGACTGCAAGCATGGAGAACAGATCCCTCTTGAGGAACATCAGCCAAGGTAATTTTGTACCATTTTCCTTGGATTGATGCCCCAACTTATACTTTACATATTCGATTTTCTCACCATTTGCTGTGATCACTGTGTGTTCAGTTGAAAAAGACTCGAACGTTCTAAAGCAATATGGTGTGCCGAGCCATTCCCATCCCTGCATCTTGACGATTCAGTATGTGTTTCAGTTGAGCTAACAGTGACGAGTATCATATTTGTGTCGGACTCCGGTTTACTAAGTTTCGGAGGACAGCCATCAACAATTTATTTCCTGCATTTCATTCGTTGACTTCTTCGATGATTGCAGGTGAGAACTTCCTGCTTGGTGGATCCAGCTCCCATGGTCCGTAAGGCCCTTTTATACGGATATAGTTGATTGATTGAGCTATCAACCGTCCTATCACTTTTTGCCCACAGCATACAACTGGATTTAAAAGAAAAATACTCCTCTGGCAATATATCCACAACTGGTTGTAGCCAAAAAGTTCATTTTTCCATTTTCGATATATTATAACTCTCATATTAATGAAGATATCGAAATGCTGTTAAGCTTATTTTATTCTTTTTTTTTTTTAAGTGCCGCAACAACGTATAACTTTCATTATTGGCAAATGATAAACAACTGAGATATTGCAATATATCGAAAATGGAAAAATTTGACTTTTCGGCTATAACTTGAAAACAACAGATGATAAATAAATTTAGTTTTCACCATTGAGTTTTTCTCCAAAAAAGAGATGCGCCATCCGTTTTTCTCTATCTATTATAGTTATCGAGATCCCCCATAGAAACATCGAATTTTGCCCATCCTGTACAATGCAGAAAAGCATATATTACTTTTTCTTCCTCGGATACTTTGTTATTTATTCATGTCTTTTGAATTCGATCTTTCAAGAACGGTTTCTTGAGTAGAATTTTGTGACTCACTGTCACCTCTGCGGTATTGTACTATATACAAATATGCATTGAACGGTTTTGGTATATTGAATTTTGGCAGTGTAATTGAGAGCCCATGCCCACTCGCATCTCTCCAACGCCGGACCTAAACATGCTGATTTTACAGGCATACGACGTAAATCTATCTACACACGATTACATTAGAAATCCAGACGAGAATACAGATTTTCTAATATATTAAATATTCCTAGCAGCCATCAATCATGCCATTATTCAGAGCATTCAATAGTCTCAAAACGGCTCCGCAGGGTACGCATGATACCTTCAATAAAGAAAAAAGTAGAACGTCGTTAATTATAAATTGAAATATGTAACCGATTTCAATCTAGATTCACATCACAGCGATAGGACAAAACAATAATAAAAAAAAGTCATCACGGCCAATAGCATTCCTCGCGAGCGTTCACACAAAACTCTTTTCTAGTTCATCCCAATTGTCAAAACGGAATATTCAAAGTCACGCGTTATACATCATCTATATACAACGTGTTCTAAAAAATATGTAATAAATGACCTTTTTATTATCTATTTCTCATTTTTTTAAGTGTGTGCTTTGTCTAAAGCTCCTTTCTAGTTCATCCCAATTGATAAAAACGAAAATTGAAAGTTACGCCTTATACATCATTTATATACAATGATTTCCAGAAAGTATACATTAAATAGGACACTTTTTTTATTATCTATTACTCAGATCAATGTTTTCTTTATAAAAGTATGAGCTTTGTCTAAAATCCAGAAATATGAAATAATTGACATACCGCGTTAAATAAAGTGTATCGTTTTTCTAACTAACTTTCTTTATTTTAACCCTATAAGAAATTATTTCTTAATGACCACTGTCGTTTCGAATTTGAATCACTTTCGATTAATTATTATTTTCAATTTTTATAGTACATGGAATTTTATGGTTTGAGTAGTTGTTAGGTATTTATTACAATTGAAGAAAGTATCACATTTCTTTCAAAAATGGTTTTATTTTGGAGATGTAAGAATAGAAGAAGGGATTATGTCACATTTTGTTGAATTTTTTAATAAAAGTAGGTGCGATTAATACTTTCCTTCACAAGAATGAATAAACTTTTTAACCTAACATAGCAAAAATAAAAGGCAGTAGTAAACAGACAAAAAAAGTAAGAAGTAACCTAAGCCCCAGAAGGTAGGTTTTGCATAGAAAAATGTAAGCTGAAGAGCAGTGCAAGCGTTTTATCAATTTGTTCTAATCTTTATATTATTAGGAAAATCACAGAAAGAGAACGAAAAGGTGATATGAAACTGTGAAAAAGTAAGATTTATTTCTAAATATACTTATCTCGTACATGCATACCTATAAATGAGAGGTCGCACTGATTTCATTGTAAATAAATTGTGAAAATACAGTCTTGAGTTGAACGGCAGTGGAACCACACGCGTTGTTATTTTGCCCAGCCTTTTAGCAAATAAATGAAGATCAGTGCTTGCAATCTAAAGGTACAACAGAAACATAAAACATCATAGGAAAAATAGGAATCATGTAAAAAACATTGAAAAAAGTTGATCTTGTTGACAGCGGACCTGATCAAAGAAGGGAATATCCCAACTGGCCTCATTAGAGGAACGCCGATGTATAGGAACACATTAGCAAATTCCTTGTAGAAGAATTCCATTATTCTAGGAATAGGTATTCCCCCCCAAAAATATAATAATAATAATAATAAGTTTATTATAGGCAAAACGCCTTTTACATGAATTATACAAAATACTTAAATACATGGACTAATATTAAATAGATTTCTAATTCCACATACAGGGTGTTGAATTGCAAAGCGGGCCCTAGGGATTTACATGTAAAATTTTAAATGTGATAATATTGGCTCCCCTAATTATTTAGCAGCATCGGTCTTCTTACATTATTTTTAAAGCTTTTTGAGCTGAATGATTTGGTACCTTACTCAATAGTTTCTGCAGAGTATTTACCGAGATATTTGCAATAAACTTTACAACCATTAAAAACAAAGGTTTGCCATGACATCATAATGGCGGATATTTAATTTTGTTAGAATAGTACTTTTGCTGGGTATTGCCTTCTCCGTAATTTCAACACTGAACAAATCACGTACACTTCTAAAATAGTTGCTGTGTAAAACCATTAACTTATAAATACTTTTTCTTGTGTATAATATACGGCCGGTTGTAAATCGTAATGTGACAGCGACTGTCACTTTTCAGAGAAAAATGAAATATCCGCCATTATGATTTCATATCAAACCTTTGTTTTTAATTCAAAATAATAGTAAAGTTTTTTGCAAATATCTCGGTAAATACTTTGCAGAAACTATTGAGTAAGGCAACAAATCATTCTGCTTAAAAAGCTTTAAAAATAATGTAAGAAGGCGGATACTGTCAAATAATTAGGGGAGCCAATATTAATATATTTCAAATTTTACATGTAAATCCCTATGGCCCGTTTTGCAATTCAACACCCTGTATACATCCTAGATACTTATGCTTTATTACACAATACAAATACTATAATGATATTATGATTAAACAATCTAACCTATTTTTATATTTTATTTCATTTCGTATCATAAACTTACATTTATTGTACTAAAAATCATGTTATAAAGTATGTCTTTATCTCCGTTGTCAATGACGACGGAGATCAAAACTTTACAAATACACATTAAATGAACATATCATATGAGATGCAATGAAATCCATAGCAGCATGCGGTGATCATAGGTTACGGTCCTGTCAGAAATGGACTAACAAATCGTCGAGGTATAGTTTAGTGAAACGGTAAAAAGTGAGACGCCACACTGCGAGGAATCACAATAGCGGCAGTCTACGGAATTTTTGTGCTGCATAAAACCACAAACATAAAACACTGCAATTTGTAAGTTGACATCAATATTACAAAACTGTATTCATTCTATTCTCTCGCTAAATATAACTCGTGTTACGATTATTTATATCTGTGATATTTAGTGTTGAAATAAAAGCAGTACAGACGGACTAGTTGAATCTGCAGCACAGTTTCAACTTCAAAATATCATCGATAATAATCATACCAATTATAATATTGTGGTTTATAATAAATTAGACTTTTAAAACGAAATTAAATAAAAAATCGTATGCAACACGGAGATCAAGCTAAGTTTAAATCTTCGGAGATTTATAACGCCTCGGCTGTCGCCTCGGCGGTTCAGTATCTCCTCAGATTTAAACTGCCACTTGATCTCCTAGTTACATAATATTTATTAATTTTTGTTTAAAACTAACGAAAGAGTCATTAAATGAATCAAACCATTGAAATTTATTATAATCGTTTCCAAGCTTAATTACACGTGTCAGTGAGTTATTATATTATATCCTGATACTGTGCTATGGGTATCTAAATAGAGTCCTTCTGTTGTCGATTTGAAAGGATAATGATTGTAGGATGTTTGGCAAATAAATATAACCATTCACTAAACGATACAATAAGCATACAACGATATTCGAAAAAAAAATACTTACCAGAAAACAATATAAAAAATCGTAAATGCAATCAATCCAATCTAATAATTATACGTCAATAACATACACAGGAGTGTAATTCTGTTGGAAAAATGTTAGGTAAACTAAACACAAAAACTTCATTCAAAACAAATAATTCAATAGGAAAAATAATAAAGAATAACAAAGACAAAACAAATAAAATTCAAAATTGTGGTTTATATTTGTTAACTTGCAAGAGCTGCTGGAAGACATACGTATAACAAACCGGAAGATCATTCAATAAAAAAGTAAAAGAACACAAAAAAGCCACAAAATGGAAAAACCAACTCCACACGTGTCAACCACTTTAATAAAAAAAAATAGTGTTTATTGATCACATAACGTATATAGTACATAAAATTAAATATTTTCTTTGAAATAAACATAGAAAAACAATCCTAAAAGATAAATCTTGTGCGGAGGGGTTAGTAGGTAAACAGATTGGGAGATTTAGTCAGGGTATTAAATTAAAGTTAAATTAGATCTGGGCGCAATTTGGCATGTAAGTTACGCTTGAATAATGCATTAAATTAAAATAAATATACATTTAAATAGACGCAAAACAGACTAAAACTTTAAGACACTAAGTTTAATAAATATCAAAAGTTAGATTAAAAAATAAAACTAAAATTAAAAATAGTGTAATATACCCGATAACTAATAATCACTATTATTATTATTATTATATATGTTAAATATTTTATATTATATACAATAATAATAATAGTGATTATTAGTTATCGGGTACATTTAACCAGAATCAAAATTGAATTTGGAATTAAAATTCAAAATTCAAAACCTAAAATTTAAAATTCAAAACTTAAAATTCAAAATTTAAAATCTAAAACTGAAAATTCAAAATCTAAAAGTTAAAACCTAAAATTTAAAACCTAAATTCAAAATTCAACACTTTTAAACTCAAATCTAAAACTCTTAAAACTTAAAATTAAAATAACAAATTAAAATGTGATTATATAAAAACGATATAGTAAAATTTTAAGTTTATATAAAATGTACAAATCAGAGTTTTAAGTCTATGCAGTCGTGTATAGATTGCCTAGTTATATTAAATATGTATTCTTTTGTTGTCTTTTTTAAAACTATTTGAGTTTCGCTTTTCTGATTTCTTGCGGCAGAAAATTACGTAAAGCACTTTGGCCGACGGATTTGTATACATGTGAAACTAATGAGTAAGGTACCAAATCATTCAGCTTAATAAGCTTTAAAAATAATGTAATTGGACCGGTACTGTCAAATAATTAGGGGAGCCAATATTAACACATTTCAAATTTTACATTTAATTCCCTATGGCTTGCTTTGCAATTCAACACCCTGTATAAACGATTTCCCGCATTTTATAAAAGATTGCATATTTATCTAAGCCGATGATACTTCTGCTATTATATGCAATTATTCCAGTAGTCAATTAACCAATAGTGCAATACCAGTATTAACAACTTTGGCAACTGGTTCGAAACTAACAAATTATCGGATAATTAAATTTTGCAACAAACAAGACATGGAATTACATTTATACATGGATTGATTTCATCTAATGAATGCACCCTCATTATATAAATATATAAAATCTGAAACTCTGCATTTGTCCAAGAATAAAATTTCATACAATTTACCTTTATTAGTATTTAATTTTGAATGGGTTCTTCTTACAAATTTCATAAAGTCAGCTATATACAGGTTGTTTCAGAGTTCTGGAAACGGTCAATCACGTGCTTATTTTTCAAAATTTCGAAAAATGTTTTATACAAAAGTTGTGCAGAATAGCGAGCTGCATGCCCTAAAAATTATATAAATTTATACAGGGTGTCTCATAACAAAGTTACAGACCAAACTTATGTTTTATTTTTTTAATGGAACACCCTGTGTGAATGATATAGTTAATTATTTCACATCTTCCAATTGCTTTTGATATATTTTTTTTCGAATAGTGGACAATATGAATGATTGTTATAAACTTCAGTCCGATCTTGATACTCTTGAAGGCTGGTGTAATCTAAATGATCTTCATTTGAATGTTAGAAAATGTAATATTACTTTCACAAGGAAAAATCAGCCATGTATATTTAACTATTTTCCCAATAACTCTGTGTTAGTTAGGGTATCAGTTATTAAAGATTCAGGAGTATATTTTGACACGATGCTCAATTTCGCAGACCATGTTCATTTGATTTGTAATAGACCTTAAAACCCTTGGGATTTATAAAATGAAGTTGTAACAAGTTTAGTTTGCACACATTGAAGCTTCTATACGTTAGATTCCCCTGCCTCTATAATATGGTATCCTATTATGATTGTTATACGTAACAGATAGAACGCGTAACCTTAGTTAACTTTGAACAATAATTAAAATCTATACAATTATGTCGGTATATTTAGGGCATTATGTATATCAGTGTATCTCCAATAAGATACCTTGTAGTTCCTTGTTTTATAATTTGGTCTTCTTCATTTGAATTAAGTATAGTTTTTATATGTATGTGTAAAAAGGCGAATCTGTCAATAAATAACTAAACTAAAAAAAATATCTGATAGATTTTTGAGTCTGTTTTTAATAAAATATTATCTTTATGCACATTGCTAATATCGTCCGTATCAATGTCGTCGCGTGCATCTAATTCTGACTTTATGACATTTTTTCATCATAAATATGTAAATTTTGCAAAAATCCTTCCACGTGAGTTTTAAATCCCTCTGTTTGGGATCAGTTTTACAATAAAATTATAGTGAAGACTGATGTACTTCATTTCAATAGTCAATTTGCAGTTTCAATTTCAAGCTGACAAGTTAGTTTATAATAGACGCATGTGAAGCTCATTTATGAATTGAGCTTATGGTGGATGCGCTGGTAACTTAAATTATTTACGTCATGCGCTCGCCGTAGGAGCATTAGATCCTATGAGAATATTTTGATTGCCGCGAATACGGCGGCATTCGTTAGGTAATGGTTAATAAATGTCGCCATTTTCAACAACTTTGAAAAAAAACATGGTAATTTTCTTATACCACCGGACAATATTTAACTTTAGTCGCACAAAATTTGAATTACTGCCTCTGAATGAAAAAGATATTTCATCTGCAAGCAGTTAAGGGCTAACCAGATGCATTTTTTTCCAGCCACCACTATTTACAATGAGTAATTAGCTTGCAATAAATCGGGATACCATAAATAATTACCATATAATTTACATGAGAATTAAAGTCGCAATAAATTATGCATCTAGATAAATTATGATGGGAATAAATAGTGCATACTTTCAATTCATATTCAAATCGGAAACAATGCCATTTTCCCGATCGTTTAATGCACAATGATTTAAGAAAAGAAAGACATCGAGATCAAGTGTGGATACTATTTAAATCCTGACGATTAAAGTGTAACAAATTGATGAGTAATTTAGATATCATTCAAAACCCTCTTTTTTTAATAGCATTTAAAATAATAAAAAATATAATTATTCGATATTGAATTTAAATTTTGCACTAGAGTTTAACACCGTACAAACCATTAACCACAAATAATAGGATGAAGCAAATTAAGTTATTTAGAAAAATCTAATTTAACGAAATAAAAAAAAATGGTGATGTGGCCATCATGTTACTTTCTCCGACTTGATGGTATCATAGCCATTTATATGTACGTTTTCATGGATTATTTTCGGTAGTAATATACCTAGATCGAAGTTAATTATCAAAAAATCGTTTTTAGAGTACATTGTTACCTAGTAATTTAACGAGACAATAACATTTGTTGTCTGGTTATTAACCGAGAGCTTCAGCTCGAGGTCGAGATGAATTACTAAAAGGTAACAGGTACGAAAAAAATGTTTTTTGATAATTCATCCAAGCTCGCGGTATATTTGGGTAGATAATTTATCGAATGAAATAATAATAAGGATCAGGAAAAGTTATGGTTTACAAGCTGAATAGTTTGGTTTGCTACAAGAGTAATTGTAAAAATTAAAACTTAATGACAGTGACGTAACGTCACGAACATGATGTTTTTATAACCTTAAAAGCTACTCACCTAATTACCGTTTTTCTGTTATCGATTATGACAATGCAAAACATCGTTGTAATGTCAAGCTACCCCATTAATTATCGATTTTCTGTTATCGCATCTATTATTATGCGGTAAATTATCAATTGAAATCATATTTCAAATGTACATCCAGCGTTGCGTAAACTCGGATGAAATTGACGTTTAAAACGTCAAAAGTATGAAAGATGGAAAAATTATACTTCAAATTCAAAAACTCAGTTTACTCAAAAACTAAAGGGATTTAGGGAAAAACTTATTGTTAATAAGTTGTTCATATTAGCATTCTCTACAATTATTATTAACATAAATTTGCGTAACGGAGAAAGTAACAAGGATAATTCATATTCAAAATATGATCTATTATGCTTTGCCATAGTCTAGTAAGATTTTCGATCGTGTGCCTATACGATTCCTCCGGTTTAGAGGCAAAGAAGTTACGGCATCCGTCTTCTACCTCTGCAACATTGGCAAAGTTACGCCCAACCTCAACTGGTTTTCACATTGTGCTGGTAAAATCCCATTTTTAGCCTGTCTTCAAAGGTCCTTCGATAACATTTATTTTATCTCCAAAATTATCTCTCCGACTTATTATTATTAAGTTATTTTCTGCTTGGTTTAACTCGCGCAAGATCGCCGTGAAATCATATTTTTAAAAGAACAAAATTCTGCACTCTCGATGGATAGACGGGCATATTTAGCACACAGTACGTCCTAAAAGTCAGAAAAATACCCGTTCTTAAAATGATGAAAAACACTATTCCTCATTTCTTCAAAAATATTTTCTCGTACAATTATAAAATAAAAAAATGGTGATGTGACCATCATGTTACTTTCTCCGACTTGATAGTACCATTTATATTTACTCTTTCATGGTTTATTTTCAATTTAAATCATATTTTAAATGTACATCGGATGAAACTGACGTTTAAAACGTCAAAATTATTTAAGATAGAAAAATTATACTTCAAGTTCAAAAACTCAGTTTACTCAAAAACCAAAGAGATTTCGAAAAAAAAAATTCTTTATAAGTTGCTCATTTTGGCATTCTCTACAATTATAAGTAAAATAAATTTAAAAACTATTATCCAATTTATATTAATAATAATTGTAGAGAATGCAGAGAGAAACAACTTATAACGAATACATTTTTTCGAAATCTCATTAGTTTTTTTTTAGATTTGAAGTATAATTTGTCATTTTCATCTTTCATAATTTCGACGTTTCCGCAACAAACATTTATAACCCGACTAAAAATTGTTGTTTTAAAAATAAAAATAATTTCCCAAAAATAAAACGTTCTCAGTTGCTTTTTAATCTTTGCATAATTTTATTTGCACGATTGTTTTCACTCACGCTTGCTTAGAACAATTATAACTTACTTGAAAATTGAAAAATTGTCAAAAACCAAAATTATTTTGGTAGAATATAGCCTTCTCGGTTACTTCTAATTTTTGCATCATTTTATTTCGGCTTTTCTTGTATTTTGTCGATTTTTTTTTTCTCAACACGTAAATAGTTTTTTTAAACATTCATAACTCTCTTGAAAATTTAAATATTTTCAAAAACTAAATTTATAGTTTGATAGAATATAACCTTCTTGATTGTTTAAAATGTTTGTATATTTTTATTTAGGCTTTTCGTATATTATTTTTTCGTTTTTTTTTTAATCAACGCTTACACAATTCATAACTCACCTAAAGATTCGTGTATTTCGTTTTGTAAAATCTTTTTTTTATTTTTAAAGATTAAAGATTCATTACTTGTCTTTAATGTTTGAATCATTTTATGTCAGCGTTTTATGTTTTTTCGATTTTTTTTCACTCAACGCTTTCACAACACTAATCAAAATTACTTAAACATTTATAACTCAACTAGAAATCGGTGTTTTGAAAATAAAAATGATTTTTGAAGTATAAAATCTGCTCAGTTGTTTTTCATTTTTGCATAATTTTATATCGCCGTTTCTTATTTTATTTTTATTTTTTCACTGAACGCTTCCACAACTCAAATCAATTATTTTTTGAGTTTGTTACAATCGTAACTCGCTAGAAAATTGGAATATCTTCAAAAACCAAAATGATTTTAATGGAATACAACCTTTTTAGATGCTCCTAATTTTTGTATAACTTTCTTTCGGGTTTTTTTCTTTTTCTATTATCAACGCTTCCACAATTAAAATCAAAACTCTTTAAATGTTCATAACTCACATAAAAATTCGTGTTTCTTTTCAAAAACAAAAATTATTTTTAAAGAATGAAGATTGGTTAGTTGTTTTTAATATTTGCATTATTTTATGTCAGCGCTTTGTTTGTTTTTTTTTTTTAATTTTTTTTCGCATTCAACTTCCACGATACAAATACATATTTCTTAAACATTTACAAACTGAAAATTGGTATTGTTTAGAAAATAAAAATTATTTTTGAAGAATAAAACCTTCTCAGCCTATGCCAAAAAAAAAACAAAAAAACCTTCTTAGTTGTTTTCAATTTTTGCATAATTTTATTTCGGCATTTTATGTTATTTTTTTACTCAACACTTTTCCACAACGCAAAGTCACTGAATCATAACTCGCTTGAAAATTGCAATATTTTCAAAAACCAAAATTATTTTAATAGAATATGGCTTTCTAATTCTAGTTGCTGCTAAGTTTTGCATAATTTTATTATAAATTATTATAATTCTCAGTTGTTTTTCATTTTTGCATAATTTTATTTCGGCTGAACGCTTCCACAACTCAAATCATTTTTTTTAAACAATCGCTTGAAAATTGGAATATCTTCAAAAATCAAAATTATTTTAATGCAATACAACCTTCTTAGTTTCTCCTAATTTTTGTATGACTTTATTTCGGTTTTTCATATATTTTTTCTTTTTTTTTAATCAACGCTTCCACAATACAAATCAAAGATTGATTGGGGTTTTTTTTTCAAAAAAAAAAAAATTATTTTTAAATACGTACCGCAAACTGACACTTACACACTATGTTATAACGAATAATATTTTTTAACGTAACTGTATTCGAAATTTTATTTTAGACTATACAGGGTGTTTCAGAGCTCTGGGAACGGTCAATCACGTGCTTATTTTTCAAAATTTCGAAAAATGTTTTATACAAAAGTTGTGTATAATAGTGAGCTGCTCGCCCTAAAAATATTTAAATTTATACAGGGTGTCTCATAACAAAGTTACAGACGAAACTTATGTTTTTTTAAATAGAACATCCTGTATTTTTTGTCATTTTTGAATTATATGGAGCAAATAAAGGTGAGTTATTATTTTATTGGAATATAGCCTTATCAGTTGCTTTTAAGTTTTACATAATTTTATTTCGGCCTTTCGGTTTTTTTTAATAAACGCTTCCACATTTTAAATCAAGGCTTTTTAAAAATTCATGACTCACATAAAAATTGGTGTATTTTAAAAACAAAAAAATGGTGATGTGGCCATCATGTTACTTTCTCCGGCTTGATGGTATCATAGCCATTTATATTTACCTTTTCATGGTTTATTGAAATCACATTTTAAATGTACATCGAGCGTTGCGTAAACTCGGACGAAACTGACGTTTAAAATGTCAAAATGATTAAACATGGAAAAACTATACTTCAAATTCAAAAACTCGGTTTACTCAAAAACTAACGAGATTTCGAAATAAACTTATTCTTTAGAAGTTGTTCATTTTGGCATTCTCTACAATTATTATTCATATAAATTTGCTGTAACTATTATAGTTTCATAATTATAAACCAAAAATTAAAAAAATATTAATCAATTTTTTTCTCGAATAGCAATGATTTTATGAAAAATTTTTTCATGCAAAAGATGTTAATTTCTTTATCGTCTTCAAAGTTTGTTTAAATGTTTTTGTGATATTTTTCATATTTAAGAAAATATTGGCAAAAAACAAAAAACAGTTAAGGTAAACACCCACTTCCGGTGTACGAAATTTTACCAAAAGCTTTTCAGTTCTTCAGATTATCAAATAAGACGTATGTTCAAAGTTTCATATCAATTGCTCCATTAGTTTTTGAGATACAGCGCACACAGACAGACAGACACACACACACACACACACACACACACAGACACACACACACACAGACACAAATTTTTTTTTCCAGAAATTGTTGAAATGGCATCTAGGGACCCCAAAACAGATATTTCCGTAAAAAAAATTTTTGGAAAAAAAATCACGATCACAATACTTTCTCGTACTTCGTAACGGAGAAAGTAAAAATTGTGATGTGGCCATTATGTTACTTTCTCCGACTTGACGGTATCATAGCCATTTACATTTACGTTTTCATGGTTTATTTTCAATTGAAATCATATTTTAAATGTACAACTGTCAACTCGGATGAAACTGACGTTTTAAACGTCAAAATTATGAAAGAGAAAAATTATACTTCAAATTCAAAAACTCACTTTACTCAAAAACTAAAGCGATTTCGAAAAAAACTTATTCTTTATAAGTTGTTCATTTTGGCATTCTCTACAATTATTATTCACATAAATTTGTTGTTACTATTATCGTTTTATTATTATAAACCAAAATTAGAAAAAAGGAATAATTTCTTTTCTAGAATAAAAATGATTTTATGAAAAATGTTTTCAAGCGAAAGATGTTCATTTCTTTGTTGTCTTCAAAGTTTGTTTAAATGTTTTTGTGATATTTTTCATATTAAAGAAAATATTGGCAAAAAACAAACAACATTTAAGGTAAACGCCCACTTCCGGTGTACGAAATTTTACCAAAAGCTTTTCAGTTCTTCAGATTATCAAATAAGACGGATGTTCAAAGTTTAATATCAATTTCTCTATTAGTTTTTGAGATACAGCGCGCACAGTCAGACACAGACACACACACACATGCACACAATTCTTTTTTCCAGAAATTGTTGAAATGGCATCTAGGGACCCCAAAACGAATATTTCCGTAAAAAATTTTTTTGAAAAAATCACGATCACAATACTTTCTTGTACTTCGTAACGGAGAAAGTAAAAAAGTTAAATGTATTTGATACTGATACCAATTAGAATAAAGGGTAGTTTGAAAATTAATCTGGCACGTGTTTTAGTTAGTTACAATATCATCAAAGAAATGTTTAGAATTCGTACGTATTTTTTCTTGCTTCCTCTTTTCCATTTTCAACTGGTGGAATGCCGGACGATTAATACGGAATTAAAATTGTCGTGTGTTAAGTAAACCCACCAAACCGTGATAAATAACGATAATCACGGGATTCTAATAGCTTAAGCAAACGACTCCAAATAGAAAGTGAAACCGAGGAATGTGAATTATAAGTGGGCTTACTTTTTAGCTTACATATTACTGAAACGACGTTGAACTATTCCATAATTTATTTTTTGTCCGCTGAAGAAATTCACGTATGTAGGTAGGCTATAAAAGTAACAACGATTGCTCGTTTAATTCGTGGTAAAATTGTCGCAGGAACACGTTTTCCTCGGGTCGGCCACTTTTCTTCGCGAGAAACTGGACGGTCGAGTTTTCACCTGAAAGAAGTACAACTTTTTAAATGCGCGGAATTATGTCATAGTTTTGTTTCTTTTTTTTTAATTTTTAGGTCATCGTCTTACAAATCTGCCAGCGAAGGAAGTTCAGGTGTCCAAAAATTATTGTAGGAATGAAACATAAATGTCGATTCTTACTTTACACATTTGTAAAATCAAAATCAATTGTAGAGAAAGACAAAGACTAGAATCATACCTGCACTTTTTCTATGTTGTAGGGATCCGACATCATGAAAACATTGCACAATTGCTTTCACATCACGTAACCAATAATTTATTCATTCTTTGTTTTTTTTTAAACGTCGTAAACTTTATAATTCTGTTTAATGATGGATTACCTCGTAGTAACGGTCGCAACCATCCTCTTCATTAAGGATTTATGTGTCAATTGACAGTAAATATTTAAGACGACAATTCAACGATGTAAAGTAATATTTGACATTCATGTTTCACAGCCACCCATGACTACAATAATTGTTGGACACCCGTCCAGGCGCGTACCCAGGAAGGTGGCATCTGGCTTGACCCAGCCCCCCCCCCCCCCCCAAAGGCATTTATATATCGCGTGGTAACCACCAAATCTGACTCTAAAAAAATAGTGTTTTTTGGAATTGTTATTAATTATAATGTCATTGCTATGTTACATGTTTATTTAACAACATTTTCACGGATTTTTTTCAGTAGTCACTAATCACGAATGTCTGTATTTGAGTTATAATTTGCGTGAGCCCCCCCCCCAAGCCAAATAGCCAAATTTCTTCTGTATTTGAGTTATGATGTGCGTGAGCAAACCCCCCCCCCCCCCTCAGTTAATAACAAAATTGCGTTGCTTAAATAAATTAAGTATTTATACAAAACAATCTTTCAGAGTAAAACAACATGAGCAGCACCCAAATGATTATGATGTACGTGACCGGAATAATCCTCGATGGGGATCTAAAGGCGGCGTGACCTTTTTGTTGCAACATTAAATAACCTCACGATCGATCAATGAAAATTTATCTCGAGCATTTCCAATGGGCAATTCCTTAATGTTAATTACCACATATAACGACGGCCTTTCCAATCGGAAAATCTATGGCGATAACCATTTCGTGGTTAAAGAACTGCGCAAGAACCTGCGTGCAATACCATAACAGTACGAAGTAAGTCGCGAGTACCAAGAAAAAACGCCGATTCGGTTTTAATTGATAGGTTCCATTAGAAGACGCAACAGACACTTAAGTATGTTGCTTTAAAGTCTTAGCGAAAGAATGAGTGAGCGGTTGCTGAAAGAATGAGTGTCTCCTCGAGGTTTAATTAATGTACAATCAGTACAGTACGGTCGCACCGAGATAATTTAAAAACTTTAATAATAATTACAATTATTTTCTTTAACTATGTGAATTATGTTAAAAAAATGGTGATGTGGCCATCATGTTACTTTCTCCGATTTGACGATTAGACCAAAACCTTGAAAATACTGGCAAAACATTAAAAAATCGCTGCTTTAGGTTAAAAATCTAAAATATCAAAAATTCGCTGATAGAAATCAATAATTAAACAATAAAACTAAAACATAGGCCAAAAAAAATCAAAATATCGAAAACTATGGCCTAAACATAAAAAAAACGGAAACTAAAACATCGAAAATTTCAGCAAACACATCGAAAATGTTGTCCAAAATAAAGATTATTTAGGCAAAAAAATTAAAAATTTGGAATAAAATGTGGACCAAAAAAAAATGCACACCAAAATATTGTAAATTTAAGTAAAAGAAAAAATATTTAGCTAGCCCCTAAAATAATTCTTTGGCTCAAAATAAGTTTCCGATCAGAAACTCGAAAATAATGCAAAAAAAAAACAATAATTCAGGTTAAAAAGTAAAGGGCAAAAAATCAAAAACCGACCAAAAAACTCGCAAATACCGGCAAAAAAATCGCGCATAAACATCAATAATTCAGATTAGAAAATTTAAAATACGAGTATAACACAAAAAAACTAAAACTTAAACCAACAATTAGGACCTAAATATCAAAAATACGGACAAAAAAAAAACTTTTAACACGCAACCTAAATTTTCACGCCAAAATAAAGAATATTTAGGTCAAAAATAAAAAATTTGGAATAGAAAACGAAGTTAGAGGCCAGAGATCCAAAAATGCAGATAAAAAAATTCAAGTAAAGGAAAAATAGTTTGTTGTTTTCACCTTCAAAATAACCCTGTATCTCAGAGTAAGTTTCTGAACAGAAACTCAAATTGAAAATAAAAAAATCTGAAATATGGGCCAAGAATACAAAAAATTAGACCAAATACTGAAAATTTGGGACAAAAAAAATTAAAAAAAGCAGGCTAAAATAAAGAATATTTAGGCCAAAAATCAAAACTTAAAAAAAAAGAAATTACAGGCCAGAGATCTAAAAATGCAGATAAAAAAATTCAAGCAAAGAAAAATTGTTTGCCATTTTCACCCTCAAAATAACCCTGTAGCTCAAAGTAAGTTTCCGAACAGAAACTAAAATTGAAAATTGAAAAATTTAAAATACAGGACGAAAAAAACAAAATTTGGACCAAATACTGAAAATTTGGGGCTAAAAATGAAAAATACAGATTAAAAAATCAAAAATCTCAATAAACAAATGGAAAATTTTAACCAAATAAAGAAATCTTAGGACAGAAGATCAAAAATTTGGACCAAAAAATCGAAAATACAGGTCAAAATTTAACAATTGTGGCCAATAGATTGAAAACATGGGCCTAAAAATAAAAAAATGCGACCAAAAAGTTACAAAATCGAAAATCTTAACAAACAAATCGAAAATTTTGGCCAAATAAAGAAATCTTAGGACATAAAATCAAAAATTTAGACCAAAAAAAATCCAAAATACAAATAAAAATTCAACAATTATGGCAAAAAATCGAAAATTTAGACCAAAAATCGAAAGCACGAGCTTAAAAATCAAAATACTGACCAAAAAAGTCAAAAATTTCAACAGATCATTTTAAAATTGGGACCAATATAAAGAATATTTATAAAAAAAATCAAGAATTTAAAGGAAAAAAATCGAAGAAATAGGCAAAAAATATAAAATATGAGCACAAAAATTCTGGTCTAAAAATAATTTGCTCCAAAAATAACACAAGCTTAAATTAAGATACGATCCGAAACTCTAAAATAATGGCAAAAAAAAATTAAAAAATGGTGTTACTTTTTCCTATTTGATGGTATAGTACTTTATGTTTACACTTTCATGGTTTATTTTCAATTGAAATCACATTTTAAATGTTCATAGAGCGTGATGATGTGCATAGAGATGAGACTGACGTTTAAAACGTCAAAATTATGAAAGATGAAAATGACAAATTATACTTCAAATTCTAATAGTCAATTTACTCAAAAACCAAAGAGATTTCGAAAAATACTTATTCTATATAAGTTGTTCATTTTGGCATTAAAACAAAACACAAAAAAAAATTGAGGTAAACATCCACTTCCGGTGTACGAAATTTTACCAAAAGCTTTTCAGTTCTCCGGATTATCAAATAAGACGTATGTTCAAAGTTTCATACCAATTTCTCTATTAGTTTTCGAGATACAGCGCTCACAGACACACACACAGACACAAAAATTTTTTTTTCCAGAAATTGTTGAAATGTCATCCCAAAACGGATATTTCCGTAAAAAAAAAATTTGGAAAAAAATCACGATCACAATACTTTCTCGTACTTCGTAACGGAGAAAGTAAAAAAAACCAAAACGCGAATTTTTTTCTTAAAATTTTGAAGAACCGAATTTTAGCAATTTTGATTGGACATAACACTTTTTTTTAAGCACAATAAATTCGTTATATTTTGACGTTTAAACTTTCAAAATCAAATAATAAAAATCGTGTTGATATCTTTATAGTTTTGAAGAAAAGTATACCTAAACTTAAAAAGTAAATTTTTCAGGAGAGTCAAAATAGTCCGTATAAGGGCTCACCTCCCCTATTTTGCTTACAAATTTCGATCACTTCCACTAATCGGAAAAATGAATAATAAAAATTTTTCTATGCAGAATTGAGTGTCGAATCAAAATCGACGATAAAAAAATTGTGCGGTGAGAAGGTTTTCGGAATGAATTGAATTTCCCCAAATAATTATACCATATTCTAGATAGTGTATATTTAAAAAAAAAGTCGACTCTTTACCCCACAAAATGTTGATGAGCAAAAAAATAAATAAAAAAGTCGCCACCTCACAAATTTTATATTTTATATTATAATGATAAATAAAGGTCCTCACTTATAAAACTTCATGACCAATAATGAGTCACTTGACTCCTCGACTGTTTTAGTCGACTCACTCATCATCAGTTACCCAGTTCTAGTTCTGACAAAACACATCCTAAAAATGTCGAGAAAAGAAATCCTAAAAAAAGTTCTATAAAAAATTGTCCTGACACCTAAAAAGAAAAAAGGAAAGTCATGAAAAAAGGCCTTTAAAAAGACCTAAAAAAAGGCATTCAAAAATATTCAAAAAGGCATGAAAAATAGTCCTGAAAGAAGGGCCAAATAAATTTTTCTGGACAAAAGTCCTATAATCCAGATTTAGTTATAAGTTCAATTTGTTGATTTTTTTTTGTATATATGTATTTAATGTATAAAAGTAGTTTTCCGTTAATCAATAAATAAATAAATACAAGAAAGTCTCGAAAAACAGTATTGAAAAAGAATCTTGAAAAATGTGCTGAGAAAGATTCCTGAAAAAAGTTTTTAAAATAAAAACCTGACAAAAATTTTTAAAGAAAAGTCCTTAAAAAGGTCCCCAAAAAAGTCATAAAAACAGTCCTTACAATAATTAAGAAGTCCTGAAAAAGAGTTCTGTATAAAAGTCCCGAAGAAAATGTCCTGAAAAAACTAGTCCCAAAAAATTCTTTAAAAAGGTTCCGAAAAAAGTGTAGAAAGAGAACAAATGTCCTCAAAAAAAAAAACGGAAAAATGATCCTAAAAAATTTTGACAAAAAGTTTGAAAAAAAGTCCTCAAAATAAACTCTTCAAAAAATCTCTTGAAAAAATTCTTTAAAAAATACCTGAAAAACTACTGGAAAATAATCTGAAAAAAATTGTTCTAACAACAGCCCTGAAAAATTTTCGGAAAAGTTGAAATTTGTCCTGAGAGAGAACCTGAAAAAAGTTTTAAAAAAGAAATAATGTTTTGAAAATAAAGTCTTGAAATATCTTTAAAAAATGGTGATGTGGCCATCATGTTACTTTCTCCGATGGTATCATCATTTATATTTATACTTTCATGGTTTATTTTCAATTGAAATAATATTTTAAATGTAAATCGAACGTTTTGTAGAATCGGATGAAACGTCAAAATTATGAACGATGGAAAAATTATACTTCAAATCCTAAATTCAAAAACTCAGTTTACTCATTTACTCAAAAACCACAGAGATTTCGAAAAAACTTATTCTTTATAAGTTGTTCATTTTGGAATTCTCTACAATTATTATTAACATAAATTTGCTGTAACTATTATCGTTTCATAATTATAAACCAAAAATTAAAAAAAAAATAATCATTTTTTTTCTAGAATAACAATTCTATGAAAAATATTTTCAAGCAAAAGATGTTCATTTCTTTGATGTCTTCAATATTTGTTTAAATACATGTACTTTAATCAAATGACAACGGCAAATTGAGCCATTTTGATATCCGCAATTGTTGTTTCAATTCCATGGCATGCCATTATTTTTATAAAATCGCATTACTTAATTATTTTAACTTCGAGAAATGTAAAGTGTTAAGTGTGAACATCAATAAATAATTCAGAATTCTTCCCTCTAAAAAAATTAAATACATTTTGTCTCTAAAATAAATGGGAGAGCCAATATTTGAACAAAATTTGCATGCGATTTCCTATGTTGCGTCCGCCAAGTCAACACCTGGTATACGCTCGATGTACATCTAAATTGTAAATAAACCATACAAGTATGAATAAAATAACTGTTATACCATCAAATCGGAGAAAGTAACACGATGGACACATATGCTTTAAATAGGACATATGCTTTAAAACTAATCCAAAATGTATGGTTCTAATCGCGCATCTTATTATTGCAAGCAAAAATTACTGTTAAAATTATCATTACTAACGTAACTCTTTAACAAAAACAAAAATCCACACATCAATTCACACGACTACCGTTACGCAATGTTGGATTATTCGTACGGGCACGGCAGAAGGTATCACAATTCAATAAAGCACCTGTTTGGTTTCAATTAGCATATTGTTACGAAACATTTTACGTTGAGAGATTCGCGGCCGTTAACGAGTTAATAATTTAATTTGAAGAACCATTCGAAAATGGGCGAGAAACGTGCGCCGATAAACGGTTAAATGGGCTCATAATTTACGGCCTAACTGTTCTCGGATTTACTGCTTTCGGAAATTTACTCGATAGGGAACATGTGGTCGGTGACTGACGACCATTTCTAGGAGGTGTGTTCCCGAGTATTATTTAATTATCAGGTGTTAATGATTTGATGATGGAAATGTGTTCTGTTTCGGTTTGCTTCTGTCATGTTTCTGGGAATTAGAGAACTTACTGAAGTTATGGATTACCACGTAGTAACGGTCTTAGCCATCCTCTCTATTGTTTACTCTGTTAAAGAAATACGGCTTATGTCATACGTGCGATATTTAAATTTTATGAATAATGGGTATTGATTGATTGTTCTCTCTCATAGCAACTGGGTGTTTATCGATAAAATTTGCAATGCTTACAACTATTCCAAGCATTGAAGCCAACCGACCATAACTTATCAAATGATACACTTAAAAATGCTATTTTTTTCAATGCTTCAGCGATAAACAGGGTAAATCAGATTATAAACGAAATCGAATCTTGGGATAAAGAATCTATGAGAGATATTGGAAAATCTTCTGCATCTACAGAAAGTCACTGTTCTTTGTAATTTTGGGCCGGTGAGGTGAGCTGCAATTATTGAATGTACTATTGTGGCCAAAAAAAGGACACCTTATTTTGTTTAGTGTAAATAAAGGGTGAATTTTAATTCCTGACTGGAACCCTGATGCCTCCTACCAAATTTTATTCTAATTAATGTCATTAGCGTCATTGGCTGCCATTTGCAAGTTTTTAAGTGCATTCTTAAACAAAATAAATATGGAATATATCGCTAAAACATTGTTTGACAATAAATTACCTACTATTTTACTACCTTATTTTACTTTACAATATAATTTGTGATATACATAAACTGCATATAAACTAAATATTTATTTATCATACTAATAGTTAACACATATCTACTTGGACGCTACTGTCTAGAGCGGCATATACTAGAGATGGGCAAAACTGCTACTTTTGAATCACGTTACTATCTGTGATTGCTACTTTCTAATATCAGTGACTTTAAACTGTGACTGTGATCACGTTAAGTAAACGTCGTAACACCTTCTGAAATAGTTAATGGTTTCTCAAAAATGTTTTTAATATAATTTTGCTAATATTTGTCACGTAAATAGTGCTCCTTTTGATTTTATACCTCTGACTGAAAGTAATATTTTGGGTATATTATCTGCTATACCAAAAAAAACATACGACTATCCTTGATTCAGTTCAAAATTCGAAAAATATTTGGAGATTTTTGCAGAATGTTTTAACTGAATGTTTGTTTAGTGAATATGAAAAGTTGAAAAATTTTAGGTATGTGGCAAATGTTTTCCTATTTTGGTTTTACCGCTGAAAAAACGCATCTCCTAAAAGATGATTTGCTCTGTTCTCGAAGGATTATTTTGAATTAAAATCATTAACAAATAGTGATATGGATTTTTGAAAATGTTCGTTCTAATTTTTTGAGTACGTGAATGAAAACATGAAAAAATATAAAACGCGCAGCTAAAATTCCATAAAAAAATGTCCTCAGTGGCCGAAGTATCGCTAATTCAAAATCAATTTTGTTTTTATAAGTTCAACAATTTTCAATAGATATGCAAATTTTTGTTCTAATTTTTTTAACACACGAACAAAAACATCGCAGAAAAAATATAAAACATGCAGGAAAAATTCCATAAAAAATCATCCTCGATGATTAGTATCGCTAATTTAAAGTTAATTTGGTTTTTGTAAATTCAACAATATTCAATAAAGATATGCATTTTTGAAGATTTTCGTTTTCATTTTTTGAGCACTGGAATGAAAATATCGCAGAAAGAAATATAAAACGCGTAGAATAAATTCCTTAAATAATATCCTCAATAATCGAAGTATCGCTTATTTACAATCAATTTGGTTTTTGTAAATTCAACATTTTTTAATACAGGTTTTTTGATAATTTTTGTTTTAACTTTTTGAACACTTGGCCAAAAACATCGCAGAAAAAAAATATAAAACGTGCAGGAAAAATTCCATTAAAAATTATCCTCAATGGCCGAAATACAGTTCAATTTTTTGCAAATTCAACAATTTTCAATACAAAAAATCCTTTTGAAGATGTTCGTTATAATTTTTTAACACTTGAAGAAAAACAGAGCAGAAACAAATATAAAACGTAGGAAAAATTCAGTAAAAAATCATCCTCAATTGCCGAAGTATCGCTAATTCAAAATCAATTTGGTTTTTGTAAATTCAACAATTTTTAATAGAGATGTGGATTTTTTAAAATTTTCGTTTTAATTTCTTGAGCACTTGAATGAAAACATCGCAGAAAAAAATAAAATGCGCAGATAAAATAAAAAAAATATCCTCAGTGGGCGAAGTATCGCTAATTCAAAATTAATTTGGTTTCTGTAAATTCAACAATTTTCAATAGAGATGTGGATTTTTGTAGATTTTCGTTTTAATTTTTTGAGCACTGGAATGAAAACGTCGCAGAAAAAAATATAAAACGCGCAGAAAAAAATCCTTAAAAAATATCCTCAGTGGTTGAAGTATCGCTTATTCAAAATCAATTTGTTTTTTGTAAATTAAACAATTTTTAATGGAGACATGGATTTTTGAAAATTTTAGTTTTATTTTTTTGAGCACTTCAATGAAAACATCGCAGAAAAAATATAAAACGCGTAGACAAAATTCCATAAAAAATTATCCCCAATGGCTGAAGTACCGCTTATTCGAAATTAATTTGGTTTTTGTAAATTCAACAATTTTTAATAGAGTTATGGATTTTTGAAGATTTTCGTTTTAATTTTTTGAGCACTTGAATGAAAACATCGTAGAAACAAAAATAAAATATGCAGGCAAAATTTCATAAGAAATCATCCTCAATGGCCGAAGTGTCGCTAATTCAAAATTAATTTGGTTTTTGTAAATTAAACAATTTTCAATAGAGATATGAATTTTTGAAAATTTTCGTTTTAATTTTGAGCATTTGAATGAAAACATCGCAGAAGAAAAATATAAAACGCTTAAAAGAAATTTCTTAAAAAAATATCTTCAATGGTCGAAGTATCGCTTATTCAAAATCAATTTGTTTTTTGTAAATTAAACAATTTTTAATGGAGACATGGATTTTTGAAAATTCTAGTTTTAATTGGCCAAAAACATCGCAGAAAAAAATATAAAACGTGCAGACAAAATTCCATAAAAATTTATCACCAATGACCGAAGTACCGCTTATTTAAAATCAATTTGGTATTTGTAAATTCAACAATTTTCAATACAGAAAATCTTTAAAAATCCTTTTGAAGATTTTCGTTTCAATTTTTTAACACTTGAACAAAAACATCGCAGAAAAAAATATAAATTATGCAAGCAAAATTCCATAAGAAATTATCCTCAATGGCAGAAGTATCGCTGATTGAAAATCAATTTGGTTTTTGTAAATTAAACAATTTTCAATGGAGATATGGATTTTTGAAAATTTTAGTTTTAATTTTTTGAGAACTTGAATGAAAAAAATTAAACGCGCAGACAAAATTCCATAAAAAATTATCCTCAGCCGCCGAAGTATCGCTTATTTAAAAACAATTTAGGGCTTAAAAATTCAAAAGTTTTCAATAGAGATATGGATTTTTGTTGTAATTTTTTGAGCACCTGAACAAGGAGCATTTGGAGATTTTCGCAGTTTTTATTTATTTTTTTCAGTTCATGAAGTTTGCAATTTCAAAATTAGTTTTGTGGTGTTATTTTAAAATGTATGTTTAGATATTTGCTCTGAATCTTACATTAAAATGAATTCTGAGTCATTTTGGGTTTATTAAGTCGTCAACGAGCTTGTGGTTCAATTTAATCATTTTATATGGTATACTATGGCATTTTATTCATATTTGTGTTTTTTATTAAATATTTATTCAAATATTAAATACCGTGCACAAATGGGAGGATAAAGTAATGAATATTAAATAACATTTAACATTAAATAACCTTGTACTGTCTTCTTACAATCATGTTTTAAGTAACAATCACAGTTTGTCACAGTTTAAATTGCAGCGATTTTAAGTATCAGCGATTTAAAGTAGCAGCGATTTTAAGTAGCAGTGATTTAAAGTAGCAGTGATTTAAAGTAGCAGTGATTTAAAGTAGCAGTGATTTAAATTAGCAGTGATTTAAAGTAGCAGTGATTTAAAGTAGCAGTGACTTAAAGTAGCAGTGATTTTAGGTACCAGTGATTTAAAGTAGCAGTGATTTTAAGTAACAGTGACTTTAAGTAGCAGTGAAATTCGCGTATTAGTAACAGTAACGACCTGTGATTTTTCAATACCAGTGAAAAATCACGGATACGTGAAATATTGCCCATCCCTAGCACATACCGATACATATGAAGCGGTACGCGGTAACCTATTTAAAATCACTCTGTACCAATTTAATTCATATAAAAGGATGCAGGCTGTAGAATCAACTCAAAAGAGCTGGCTCACTGAGTCGACTCGTTTACCTGAGTCATCTGTGAAGCAGATAACAAAAATGAGTACTTTTGCCCAAATGGCAATATTTTTACTAGAATATGCAATTTTTTGTCTGCACTTTATATTATTAGGCCTGAAATTTTTTTAATTTTTTTATTTGCCTATATTTTAGATGTTGCCAGTCTTTTCGATTTTTTCTTCATATTCTTGATTTTTTGTCCTAAATATTCTTTATTTTGGCCACAATTTTGTTTGTTGAAATTTTCAATTGTTTGTCTGCATTTTTTACTTTTTTATTTATTTATTATTATTTATTATTTATTAATAAACGGTTACACCTTTTTTACAAAATATTTGCAATAATATAATTATAACACCTAAACTACAATCTTAAGAATTAAACAATGTATGGTGCTTAAACATAATAAACGATTGGTTAACAAAAAATATTTAAATTCACTCTAGAAACAGAAGCCTTAAATTTATTAAAAGTACAACAAAACAAATCAAAATTTGCGTTTGTATTTAGTAAATTAGCAAATCGCATCAATCTATTAATCGGATTATTTTCACTATAATTGTTAGTTGAGGTACTTTATCTAAAAAGTGGCTTAGATCTTAAAGGTCCCATGTAAGTAGATATATGAAAATTAAAAAACCGCAGTATTTTACAAAATATAAGACCGCTTAACAATTTATATAACAAATACAGATCAATCCTAACTCTACGAATTTCTAACGATTCAATATTCAGTGTACAACAAACAATGCCATAATTGAATGAACTGAAATTGAATTGATAGTTAAACTTAAATGTTATATATGAAATGAAACTCCAAATTTTGGATTTTTGTTCTAAACTTTTGATTTTTTGTCCTATATCTTAGTTTTTTAACTTGAATTATTGATTGCTTTGTCATTTATCTAGTAGTACTAGTAACTAGTAATAACATGCACATTTCTTTTGTATCATTCATTATCCGGCGTGGCATTAGCCAGGGAAGTAGTTGTTTCAATAAGTTATTCGTTTTGTAGTATTAGTAAGACTTAATTTTGCAGAGCAACGAACAAGTTGAATATTCACATATTCAGGCTATATTTCGTCTTTGTTAAATTTATTTAATGCTTCTACAACAAGTGAGGTTGTCTCAATAGTTATTTGTTTAACATGGCAATAAAGTGACGGATTTACGGACGCGTGGAATCCAGCCAAGTCAGAAAATCTGCTTTATTGCCGAGTTAAACACATATTTTTTTCTCGGATTGTTTTTTTAGAAAAAATTATTAATAACTTGCAATGCGATAATTTTCAATATATTTAATTCTATCAACATATCGCAGGTAGCTTTGTAAAAATTTCGTAGATATCCAAGTAAAACACAAATTGTGGTGTCCGCATTTTGACGGTGTGTGTGGTGTAATCATTTATAATCATAATGATCAGGGGCGGCTCGTTATATAGAGCCAAGGAGCCATGGCACTACCTACAGATTCAAGCTCAGCAAGAATTTTTAATTAATTCTTAAAACACTTTTTCGCCAATTACTTTGGTCTAGGAAGACAAATAGTTCTTTTTTTATTTTGTTGTCAAACATTGTATTTTTTAGCTGACAATAATGGTGTGTTGCAATTGTCAAAAATGGTTTGTTGCAGTTGTCAAGAATGGTATTTTTACTTGTTAAGAATTGATTCAGCTGTCAAAAGTAGCATTTTTTGATTTTTTTATTGTCAAAAATGACATTTTTTAGCTGCCAAAAATTGTACTTTTTGCTGTAGAAAATGTTTAGCTAACAATAATGGTCGTTGCAGTTGTCAAGAATGGTATGTTTCAGCTATTAAAAATGGTAGTTTTCAACTGTTAAGAAATGTATTATTCAACTGTCGAAAATTATTTTTTTCAGTTGTCAAAAATGTTATTTTTCAGCTGTCAAAAAGGTATTTCTTGCATATTAAAATGTGTTTTTCAGCCATTAAAAAAAGTATTCTTCGGCATTTTTTATTTGTCAATAATGGTATTTTAAGCTGTCAAAAATTGTACTTTTTATTGTCAAAAATTATATTTTTTAGCTACAATCATGGTTTGTTATAGTTGTCAATAATGGTTTGTTATAATTGTCAAGAGTGGCATTTTTCAGCTCTTAAAAATGGTATTTTTAGATGTTAAGAAGTATTTCAAATTATTATTAATTTTCAAACGTTAAAAATGATATTTTTCTGTTGTCAAAAAATGTATTTCTCACCTATTAAAATGTTATTTTTCACCTATCAAAAACAGCATTTTTCGACATTTTTTTTAATTGTCAAAAATTGCATTTTTCAACAGTCAAAATTGTCTTTTTGTAGTCTAAAATTTTATTTTTTTAGCAGGCAGCAATGATATGTTACAGTTCTCAATAATGGTTTGTTGCAGTTGTCAATAATGGTTTGTTGCAGTTGCCAACAATGGTATTTTTCAGCTGTTGAAAATAGTAGTTTTCAGCTGTTAAGAAGTGTATTATTCAACTATCAAAAATGGTACTTTTCAGTTATCAAAAAAGTATTTCTCACCTAAAAAAATGGTATTGTTCGGCTAATAAAAGTTGCATTTTTTGACATTTTTTAATTGTCAAAAATGGCATTTTGCAGCTGTCAAAAATTGTATTTTTTGTGTTGTCGAAAATTGCATTTTATAGCTGACAATAATGGTATGTTACAGTTGTTAATAATGGTTTGTTGCAGTTGTCAAGAATGGTATTTTTCAGCTATTAAAATTTTCAGCTATTAAAAAAGGTATTTCTCACCTATAAAAATGGTATTTTTGGCAGCATTTTTGGTCATTTTTCTTATTGTCAAAATGGCAATTTTCAGCTGTAAAAACTTGTTATTTTTGTTATCAAAAATTGTATTTTTTAGCTGACAATATTGGTCTGTTACAGTTGTCAATAGTGGTTTGTTGTAGTTGTTAAGAATGATATGTTTCAGCTGTTAAAAATGGCATTTTTCAGTTGTTAAGAAGTATTTTTCAACTGTCAAAAATGATATTTTTCAGCTGTCAAAAATGATATTTTTCAGCTGTCAAAAATTACATTTTTGCAGCTGGCAAAAACGATATTTTCAGCTGTCAAAAATGATATTTTTCAGCTGTAAAATATTATATTTTTCAGTTGTCAAAAATGATATTTTTCAGCTGTCAACAGTGGTATTTCCCACCCATAAAAATGTTATTTTTCAGCTATCAAAAGCAGCATTTTTCGACATTTTTGTAATTGTCAAAAATGGCATTTTTCAGCTTTCAAACATTGTAATTTTTAGCTGACAATAGTGGTATGATGATACAGTTAATATAATAATAATAAATAATAATAATAATAATCAATAATAGTGTGTTGCTGTTATCAAGCATGGTATTTTTCACCTATTAAGAATTGTATTATTCAGCTGTCAAAAATGTAATTTTTCAGCTGTCAAAAATGATATTTTTCAGCTGCCAAAAATAGGATTTCCCACCTATATAAACGGTATTTTTCAGCTATCAAAAGCAGCATTTTTGACATTTTTTAACTGTCAAAAATGACATTTTTCAGCTGTCAAACCTTGTATATTTTGTTATCAAAAATTGATTTTTTTTTGTTGTCAAAAATTGTATTTTTTAGCTGCCAATAACGGTATGTTTTAGCTGTCGGGAATGGTATTTTTTGGCTGTCAAGAATGGTAATCCCCAGCTGTTGAAAATAGTATTTTTCAGCTGTCTCAAGTTGTATTTTACAGTTGTAGAAACTGGTATTCTTCAGCTACCAAATATGCTATGTTTTGAGCTGCCAAAAACAGTATTTTTCAGCTAATAAAAATAGTTTTTTTCGACATTTTCGAATTGTCAAAAATTGTATTTTCAGCTGTCGAAAGTAGATTTTGCTGTCCAAGCATGGGCAAAGGGCCAGGGAGCCATTGCACTACCTGTAGTTTTAATCTTAGCAAGAATTTTTAATCAACACTTTTTCGCCAGTTACTTTGGTTTAGGAAGATAAATCGTCCTTTCTTTCTTTAGAGTTATTTTTAGAGCTTAAAATAGGATTTTTTTTTTACTTGAATTTTCATTTTTTTGGTCTACATTTTTATTTTTAGACCAGGATTTTTTAAATTTATCGTTATGTTTAAGGTGTCTGGCCTGTAATTTCGTGTTTTGTTCCAAATGTTTTATTTTTTGGTCTAAATATACTTAATTTTGGCCTATATTTTCGAATAGTTTTTCGGTTTTTTTGACCTGAATGATTGATTTTTGTGGAAGATTTTTTTACCTGTTTTTGATTTTTGTCCTTTATTTTAGATTTCTTAAGCTGAATTATTGTTTTTCAGTTGATTTTTTTTAGTTTTATGTCTTTCTTTTCGAGTTGTTAGTGGAAAACTTGTTTTGAGGAAAAAAGTTATTTGTGGGCTTATGCAGGCTGTCGATTTTACAACAAACTACCTCAACATATAAAAGATTGTAAGATTTTGAAGGAGTTCAAAAATAAATGATGGAATATGTTCATTACTAATTGTTTTATACTCTTAATGAATGTGAAGAGTATGTGTTGTTAATTTTATATTCAGTTATTTTAGTATTGAATCAATCTCATTAAATGTATTGTAGTGTATTGTGTTTTTTTATTTCTCTTGACATGTTCATTCGATGTATTATACAGCCAAATGAATTAATAAAGAATATTATTATCATTATAAAACGACAAACTATTTTTCTTTTACTTGAATATTTCTATTGTTTCGGTCTGCATTTTTTGCCTATATTTTAGATCTTTACCTGTCTTTTCGTCTTTTTTGTTGCAATTTTTTGTTTTTGAAAAAAAATTGATTTGTTTGTTGAAATGTTTGAATTTGTGGGAAGATTATACCATTGCAATTTTTTACTTTCTCCGTTACGAAGTACGAGAAAGTATTGTGATCGTGATTTTATTTTCAAATTTTTTTTTTACGGAAATATTTGTTTTGGGGTCCCTAGATGCCATTTCAACAATTTCTGGAAATTTTTTTTGTGTCTGTGTGTGTGTGTGTGTGTGTGTGTGTGTGTGTGTGTGTGTGTGTGTGCCTGTGTGCGCTGTATCTCAAAAACTAATAGAGCAATTAATATGAAACTTTGAACATACGTCTTATTTGATAATCCGAAGAACTGAAAAGCTTTTGGTAAAAATTCATACACCGGAAGTGGGTGTTTACCTTAACTGCTTTTTTTTTGTTTTTTGCCAATATTTTCTTAAATACGTAAAATATCACAAAAATAATTAAACAAACATTGAAGACAACAAAGAAATGAACATCTTTTGCTTGAAAATATTTTTTATAAAATCATTGATATTTAAGAAAAAAGTTTATTAATTTTTAATTTTTGGTTTATAATTATGAAACTATAATAGTTACAGCAAATTTATGTGATTAATAATTGTAGAGAATGCCAACATGAACAACTTCTAAAGAATAAGTTTTTTTCGAAATCTCGTTAGTTTTTGAGTAAACTGAGTTTTTGAATTTGAAGTATAATTTTTCCATCTTTCATAATTTTGACGTTTTAAACGTCAGTTTCATCCGAGTTTACGCAACGCTCAATGTGCATTCAAAATATTATTTAAATTGAAAATAAACCATGAAAACGTAAATATAAATGGCTATGATACCATAACGTCGGAAAAAGTAACATGATCACCATTTTTTCAATGAAATCACGAGTTATAATCTCGGATGAAAATGCCAGTTCCCAGATTTGAGTTGTATTTTCAGTGCCAGCCAATCAGCGTCCAAGATTTGAGTTGTATTATTTCAAATCAGTTATATTCTCTACGATTAATAACCGATGATATTTAGTCGTTGAAACCGAAGCAACACATTCAACTGGTGCTTCGCACTCGTTGAATCTGCAGCTCGGTTTCAACTCCAAAATATCATCGGTAATAATCATACCACTCGTTGATTACGGCTGAAAATATCGTTACTAAAGCTATCAAACGAAAGCAGCCATAAGCCCCATATAAAAAAAAATGTTATGATTTTATTTTATCATTGATTTACGAACCAATGTCCTGAATTAGTTCTGTTAATGAAATATCCAACAGCAGTATTTAATCTGCTTTCGATCACAACTGCTAATATTCTTGTAAACTGTTTTCGCATAAAGACTATATTTCCCTTTTATAGTGCCCACTTAAGATTATCATTTGCCGACGTTCAAGCTCGCAAAAATCATAATATGCTATTTATTGCGAAAATTTGACTCGTGATTTCTTTAACGCAGGCATTTGACACCCACAAAAGACGATAAAATAATCCAGAAACCGCACCCAATATTTTATAGGTCTATTAAGCTTAAAATGCTTAATAAAATGCACACGTTTTATCAAGCACATAAATCTCAAGTGAGTAGGACATAAATGCATCTCGTATTCATTAGTTTACCGAGAGTATTTTATGTTGATAGATTTTATCAAAGAAAATGTCTACTCTCACAGTATACTTTCTTTAAAAGAATTTGGATTTTTAAATCATTTGTATGATTGCTCTCTTCATGTGAAGGTAAACTGCAAACTGAATTGAGACATATGTTTGTATGCTAGAGAACACATTCCTAAAATAGTGTAAACACTAGAGATCTATCTGTCAACATAATATTGCTTTTGTTTTGAATGAAATTGTTAGAAAAGGAAACTAATAACTTATATTTTTCACAAACGGGAGAGAAAGTCGATTTCTCAGCTATCGAAATAGTGAGAGAAATAACATTTCTCTCCCTAGGGAGAGAAATATCTCTCGCAGGGAGAGAATAGTATATTCTGTAACAAGGTTAGAATGGAAATTCGATGCGAGTGGAATATTTCGAGCGCGAGCCGTGAGGCGAGCGCGAGGAACCACGAGCATCTGAATTTCCATTCTTACCGAGTAGCAGACTATACTTTCTCCTCGACCAGATAAAATAGACTAATAAAATAATGAACACAAAGAACTTACGTTTTATCACGTTTGTGGTTATGTTTATAGTATTTTGACAATTGTGATATCCAAGGCTAATTGTTTTATTCGAAACGATGTGAGAATATTCATTCTATCCCTTGTTATGGAATGAATTACATGCAAAACGCATAAGCGCATAGTGTTTTGTTCCATAACAAGAGTGAGAATGTGTATGTTCTATGATCAAAATTGATTTCAGAATGCTTAAATTTTATAATGGTCGTGGAGAAATGATATTTTTCTGCCTGCGAGGTTCCATTATTTATTTTAGCTGTCACTGGGGGCAGCATTTATTTCTAGGTCTGGTTTTAGGAACGAACCTCATGAAAAATCACGCACTTCTCTCCCTTAATATATAATCTACTATTCTCACGCAAGGGAGAGAAATGATTACTTCTCTTTCTACGAGGTTCCATTATTTATTTTTTCAAGGCTGACTTTTTTTTCTAGGTTAAGATTTAAAAACGAACATTTTAAATTTAATATTAAATCCCGCATTTCTCTCCCTTTATATATATTTTTTATAAATGATATAATAAATAAAAGATTGTTGCCAATGCTACAGATAAAAGAAGTAGTTAATGTAAAGCCGGAAAATTATTGGAACGACCATTTTAAATTATTCTGTGCGACGAAGTGAGCGAATATTATGCAAATACCGTAAGCGTACAGGAAATTATTGTTGCACGAATGGCATTGACAATTTGGTTTACAAATACACCGTGTTTATGAATCATTTCGCAATTTTCTCTTGCACACAATGCACGTGTACCAGATATTTATTTACCACCATTTATAAATAGAATTTCCAAAATTGTACACGGGATGATTAACTCTGCCATTTTTGTACAACCAACATGCCCATTAAAATTGGGAAGTGCATACACGGAACATGTAACCGTGGGTTGGTTACGTAACAAAATATATTGTATGTTTTTTGACCTCCATGAAAAGCGAATTTTGGAAATTATAATGTAATATAATTAAAAACGAAATTTATTTGCAAATCTGTGAGTGGAGACTTTTTTGGATTGCACAAAAGTTTGGTTGGATATTATAAAGTAATCTATCTATCTATCTATTGCTTCAACTATTTTCGGCAATTATTTTATTTTTGTTTATTATTTTTGATACTTGACGGATATTTTGCTCTCGAGGATTACGAATAAGTCGACGAATTCCTCGTCGAAGAGCAACCAGAAGGTGATTAGGGCTGCAGGAAGACTGTAATCAGCAGTAATGAAAGTAAGGACCATGATGATGATTACGAAGTGCCAGATGATGACACATGGTTGCAGTGCAAGCCGTGGATGTTCTGCGAAGAGGCTACGGAAGAAAATTTGATCAAAACAGCAGCGAAATATTTGCTTTTTCTATAGC
The DNA here is from genome assembly GCA_910593695.2 of Ocypus olens. Classification (NCBI taxonomy): domain Eukaryota; kingdom Metazoa; phylum Arthropoda; class Insecta; order Coleoptera; family Staphylinidae; genus Ocypus; species Ocypus olens. The sequence continues at coordinate 11,596,868 of OU343053.1, read as the reverse complement.
AGTAAGTAGTGCATCATGAGCGGCATCTCTGTCTTAGTCTCGTCTACGAAAATCCTCAAGCCATCGCTGGCAGTTGGATAAGAAATTTTCTTGAAAGAATACTGTTAAATTGCCGCAGTAAAATTAAATTTCAAATATAATCAATAGTTTGAAAATAAAGGAACGAAAAGGCTAACCAGCTGGAAAATTTTCAAGACGTCGCGCTCGAAGTAAAGTTACTATTCATCCGATGCCAGCGATTCTGCCAAGAGTTCCAAGAAGATAACCCATCTAGGACGCTCCAAAAAAAAGCCGGAGAAAATCTAATTAAAATTAAATTTCAAATACAATCAATAGTTTGAAAATAAAGGAATGAAAAGGCTAACCAGCTGGAAAATTTTAAAGAAGTCGCGCTCTAAGTAAAGTTACTATTCATCCGATGCCAGCGATTCTGCCAAGAGTTCCAAGAAGATAACCCATCCAGGAGGTTCCAAAAAAAAGCCGGAGAAAATCTCTAGTAATGACAATGATTCCAGTCACAGTTCAACTGACAGCAACGTAAAAAAGAGTTTGCGACGCACGCAACTTCTCCAGCACCAAGTGAGAACGTTGAACGAAATGCTGATGAAAATATTTTGGAAGCCATGAAAGCCCGGAGAAAAATAATAGTACCGCCACTGCGAAAAACTGTCGACAAAATGGACAAATCTGGTGTGTGGCAAAAAAATGAAGAGAGTACAAAGGCTGCATTGGATAAAGATGTTGAATTCATTGGAAAAGAAAAGGAGCAACAAGGAATTGAAACCTGTTGAAAAAGTGGCCGAGGAAAATAATGAAAAGGAAAAGAGTTTTGTAGAAGAAAATTCCAATGAAACGGCGCAGAATTCAGAAAAGGAAACTACTAATGATAAAGAAGATGAAACACGGAATAGTGAACAAAACTCAGAAGTGAACGATCCGGCCGCAACAAAAGAAGCAGGTGAAGCGGATAAAATAGACGATGAACCTAAGTAAGCTGATGGCAGCAATGATGAGAAAAAATCACCCGATGAAAGCAACAAACGTAATAAGTCTTTAGGAGACGATTCTGGTGATGATAGTAAGAAAAACAAGACGGCGAGAATTGGTAGCAGCAGGGGAGATAGAAAGAAGAAGAAAGATTCAGACAGTCCGAAGAGGAAAATGGAGAAAATAGTTGAATTATTATCAGATGAAGAAGATAAGGAGAAGAACGGCAAATCTGAAAGTTCAGGAGAGATAGGAGGAGATGAGAAAGATGACACTGACAACGACGATACCTCCGATTCAGACAGTCCGAAGAAGAAAAAGGAGAAAATAGTTGAATTATTATGAGATGATGAAGATAAGAACAAGAACGGCAAATCTGAAAATTCAGGGAAAATAGGAGGAAAGAAGAAAGATATCACTGCTTCAGTCACTACTTCAGATTCAGACAATCCTAAGAAGAAGAAAATGGAGAAAATAGTTGAATTATTATCAGATGATGAAGTTAACGAGAAGAATGGCAAATCTGAAATTTCAGGGGAGATGGGAGGAGAGAAAAAAAATGTCACTGATAGTAACGATACTTCAGATTCAGACAGTACGAAGAAGAAAAAATATAAAAATAGTTGAATTGTTATCAGATGATAAAGATAGGGAAAATAACGTCAAAACTGAAAATCAAGGGAAAATAGGAGATAAGAAGAATGATGTCACTGACAGTGACGATACTTCAGATTCAGACAGTCCGAAGAAGAAAAATAATAGTTGAATTGTAATCAAATGATAAAGATAGGGAAAAGAACGGCAAATCTGAAAATCCAGGGAAAATAAGAGGAAAGAAGAAAGAAGTCACTGCTTCAATCACTACTTCAGATTCAGACAATCCGAAGAAGAAGAAAATGGAGAAAATAGTTGAATTATTATCAGATGATGAAGTTAAGGAGAAGAACGGCAAATCTGAAATTTCAGGGGAGATGGGAGGAGAGAAAAAAGATGTCACTGATAGTGACAATACTTCAGATTCCGACAGTACGAAGAAGAAAAAATAGAAAAATAGTTGAATTGTTATCAGATGACAAAGATAGGGAAAAGAACGTCAAATCTAAAAATCCAGGGAAAATAGGAGAAAAGAAGAAAGATGTCACTGACAGTGACGGTACTTCAGATTCAGACAGTCCGAAGAAGAAAAATAATAGTTGAATTGTAATCAAATGATAAAGATAAGGAAAAGAATGGCAAATCTGAAAATCCAGGGGAAATAGGGAGAAAGGAGAAAGATGTCACTGCTTCAGTCACTACTTCAGATTCAGACAATCCGAAGAAGAAGAAAATGGAGAAAATGGTTGAATTATTATCAGATGATGAAGTTAAGGAGAAGAACGACAAATCTGAAATTTCAGGGGAGACGGGAGGAGTGAAAAAAAATGTCACTAATAGTGACGATACTTCAGATTCAGATAGTTCGAAGAAAAAGAAAATGGAGAGAATAATTGAGTTATTATCAGATGATGAATATAAGCAGAAGAACGGCAAATCTAAAGATTCTGATGATAGTAAAAAGAAGTAGGCTTCGAAGAACGATTTAGATCCAGATGTAAGTGATGATGAAAAGTAGGAAAAATCAAGATGTAAAAAGAATAAGTTACTTGACAGTGATAGAATTTAATTATTTTCTTACCAATTAACTTACACTTACAAAACCCTCGTTTATGTCATAAATATTGGAGGGTGGGCTAGTGACCACCCACCACCCTTCGTTTCCACTTAAATTTAATCCAGAAAACACTGTTTGATTCGAAAACACTTCTGTCAAACCATTGAAGATTGGAAATTTCAAAATTACCAATAAAAAGGGTTTCTTGGTTAAATTAAAATAAAAACAAAGGGTGGTGTGTGAGCCTTATCTCTGCTTTCAAGTATGTAAATAAAACACAAATTTTTGATAAATAATTTTATCTGTTTACCGTTTAATTATTTTCTTATCGATTAATTTAGAAATGCAAAATTCTCGTTTGTGTTCTAAGGATTGGAGGGTGGGATAGCGCCCACCCACCACCCTTCGTTTCCATTTAAACTTAACCCATAAAATAATGTTTGATTAAAAGAACTTCTGTCAAACCATTGGAAATTGAAAAGTTTTAAAACCACCAATAAAAAGGGTTTCTTTAATAAATTCAAAATTAAATTAAGGGTGGCGGGCGGGTCCTATCCCTGCCCCCAACCCTTCAAATTTACCTCAGATTTTCGATTTGCAATATTTAAGAAGAAGAAAAAAGCGGTTGAAGGCTAAAGAAGCTGAATCCCTATTTGATGGCTCATCGTAACCTTTGGACAAAAAAAAGGAACTAAAAGAGGACTAAACTTCAGATCTCCAACTCGGACTCAGACAATTAAAAAAAGGCAGTAAGCAGCAGTGTTTTCTGCGAATCTAATAACAATAATTCCAGCATGGACTCTGAAGCAGAAAAGAAAGGTCAAGAAGAAAAACAGTCAAGAGGGTAAATTCCAGCAATGATGGAAGCACTAGGAAGCAAATACGTAAGGTTTTGACTAAGGATTTAAGAAGGATGAGGCTGAAAGAAAGGCTCTTGTAATAAATAATAAAAAGGCAAAAACACATTTTTGAAGAGCAGAAGCTGGAGAAGGCGACATTGGATAAAGTTGTTTTAGACTTCAATCAAGAGACACAGGAGGAGTTACTGGTTGCAGATAAATGAAAAATGAATGAAAAAGATGAAGCTCAATCAGAGGAAAATCTGTTTTTAATCCATTGATCGGGCTCTGGTTGCATGGGTCTTAGTAAAATCGTACAAGTTATAACATTAGTTCACACATTAACCAAAAACCATGAGAAGACTGGTGTTGAAAAGGTTTTCTTAGTTTGCCCCTTATTGACGGTACTCAATTTGGTGGCAGAGTCTAAGAAGTGGCTTCCAAATGATGATGTCGTGGAAGTATCCAACTTGGTCGCCAACAGAAGAGGGAAAGGATACACCAGACAATGGAGTGGCACAAACATGGCTTGCTAGTGCTGGGATATGATAAGTTTAGAAATTTGACTAATGAAAATAATAATAGATTTAAAAAGAAGATGAAGAGTGATTTCAAGGCAGCTTTAGTCTATCCAGGCCATCTGCTGAAGAATGAGAAGGCATCAGGCATCAGTGAGTATATCCATGCTCAAACTAAAAAATGCCCATCAGATTGTTCTCACTGCAAAACAATCTGAAGGAATACATGTGCATGGTACATTTTGTAAAACCCAACTTGTTGAGAACATATTAATAATACCTTAACAGATTTGTCAATCCAATTATCAATTGCCAATACATTTCAAATCACGAGGAAACGTTTGCACGTTCTCCACAAGATGCTAGATAGAGTTGTACAGAGGCGTGATTATTCAGTATTAGCACCATTTTATCCCAAAACATTAGGGACAGACTTTTCTTGATCTCTACCAGTTAGGTATAAATTTAGTAGCAGCCAATGGTGTTAAGTTTCATGGAATCCATCATAAGAGATCCACAACATATGTGGGGTGTAACGGGTTGGAAAGACAAAGCCTTCTTAAATCTATAGATTTGTCACACTGGATACAATGGAAATGGAGATTTATTTGAGACAGGTTATAAAACAAGCCATGTCATCTATGAAGAACAGATCGACAGGTACTATAACCAAAATGATCTTGCCGAATTGAACAAGTTTGAACCAGTACCTGAAGGAGATCGTCCTATTTCTTTAGTACCTTAAGATATCTTGCTCATAGAATTGCTATAATGATATGAGAACCTGATTTATAAATACCACGAACATCAGTCACTATTCGAAAAAAGAGGGTGAAAACCTAGAAGAGGGGGAGAGGAAAGCTGCCTAGGAAGAATGAGAAGAACAAGTAGTTCACTGGGGCGCTCCGCTGCGGAGTGGTTTAGCACCTGCTGTGGGTTCCAGCCCCACGCCGGGAGGTTAAATTTTATTTACGAAAATTTTCCGTTCAGGTCTTTATAAATTTGAAATTTAACAAATAGTCAAAATCGGTCGTGGCAGAATAGCCAAGTAGCTTATGCCAATTTTCCTAATTCATTCACTCCTTAGCCCGCGTTCCCTTCAATCACCCCTCCTTAAAAAAAAGAAAAAAAAAGTAGTTCACTGCAAAAGGAATATTTGGTAATTCAATCTCGTCACCATTCCTTAATCTGAATCTGTAACTGGTAATTCAATGCAAATGCTAGTCACTACAATTGTGACAGCACTGACGAATATCCTCAGGAGAGAACACCCCACATTCTCATTACTTGAGATTCAGGGTGTAATACCGCTTTCACCTAATGCCAGGTAAAAGCCTGATGTACATGAAAGTCGTAACCGAAGTTGAGAGAATGCAAATGGAATAATAGCAAACCAAATTGTAACCGCAACAGAAAACTATTCGGTTATTCCAAAAATATCAGGGTGGTGGTAGTAATTTGCCACAGGCAGAACCAGAATTTGAACGATTCATGCAACAAATGAGTCAGACGCAGCAACCAAATTTCTCAGTCGGGTACCTCAAGGCGACAGGCTAATCCGAATAAAATTGTTAGCTTAGATAACTGACTGGACTGGTTTAGTTCATTTTGAACCGCTTTTTACGATTTGTCGAATTTTATTCCAACTATTTTTTACTCGATTATTCTTCTTAAAACTATTCATCCGAATTCACGATTTTTGAAAATGTTTAACTTCAAATCCGTTTGTGTTAAAATCACACTTATGTACAATTGTAGATAAATTTACCATGAATTAATGATACATCGAGTGCTTTGCAGGATCGGATGATACTAACGTTTGAAACGTCAAAATTATGTTATAAGAATAGTAGATTATACAGGGTCCTGCATCTCACCTCCCGTCTTCAATAACCCATTTACTAATTAAGTTGGGATTTCAGTATTTTGCAGAATAAATTTATATCCTAGAATGCATTTCAAGAAAATATTTTTGATTATACAGGGTGTCCCAAAAAAGTAGGACGTCATGATAATATAGTTTTTTAAATTACATGCAATACAGGGTGTCCTAAATAGAGTAGTATTGCATGGGTATCTTTCTTATTCTTAAAGCTAGAGATCTGGTTAAATGGGCAATGTTGTGCAGTTTTCTATGCTGATTCAGATTATGTTGAGAAATTTTCAAAATTCCGAGCAGTTTAGATAATATTTCAAAAAAACTGAAAATCGCGATTTTCAAAAAAAATCAAATATCTCAATAATTATTAAAGATGCGAAAAAAAGTTTTAAATAAAAGTTAATTGGTTTAATTAGGAAACATAGAAATCAAGTCAAAATAAAATTCAAGATGGCGGTTTCTTATTTCAAATGGCCGCCATATTTGATTTTTACACGCATAAATATACTTTTTTTTTCTCTTTTCAACGATGTACAACAACCTATGTCAAAATAAAAAATAATGGAAATATTAATTGTTTAAATTTTAATTATTTTTAAAGCAAATGTAACAAAACAAAAAGAGGTAATACAACCAAGTAGTAAAATAACAATAAATATATAAATATATAATAAATAAATTTTCGTAACGAACCGAGCGTAGAGTTAAGAAAATTTGTAAAAATTTCCTGCAGTTGAAAAAAATATAAAAACAATTGCCATCGACTTGAAACTTTTGAAATGCACTCAGAACACATTCTAGATTATGATTATGTCAAAATCCATTCAATGCTCCAACTGTTGATTTTGAATTTTCGTTACGAACCGAGCGTAGAGTTAAGAAAATTTGTAAAAATTTCCTGCAGTTGAAAGAAATATAAAAACAATTGTAATCGACTTGAAACTTTTTAAATGCACTCAAAACACGTTCTAGATTACGATTATGTACAAATCCATACAATGCTACAAACCGTAGATTTTGAATTTTCGTTACGAACCGAGCGTAGAGTTAAAGATATTTAAAAAAAAATCCTGCTGTTGAAAATAATATAAAAACAATTGCCATCGACTTGAAACTTTGTAAATGCACTCAGAACACATTCTAGATTATGATTATGTCAAAATCCATTCAATGCTCCAACCGTTGATTTTGAATTTTCGTTACGAACCGAGCGTAGAGTTAAGAAAATTTGTAAAACATTTCCTGCAGTTGAAAGAAATATAAAAACAATTGTAATCGACTTGAAACTTTTTAAATGCACTCAAAACACGTTCTAGATTACGATTATGTACAAATCCATACAATGCTACAAACCGTAGATTTTGAATTTTCGTTACGAACCGAGCGTAGAGTTAAAGATATTTAAAAAAAAATCCTGCTGTTGAAAATAATATAAAAACAATTGCCATCGACTTGAAACTTTGTAAATGCACTCAGAACACATTCTAGATTATGATTATGTCAAAATCCATTCAGTGCTCCAACCGTTGATTTTGAATTTTCGTTACGAACCGAGCGTAGAGTTAAGAAAATTTGTAAAAATTTCCCGCAGTTGAAAAAAATATAAAAACAATTGCCATCGACTTGAAACTTTTCAAATGCACTCAAAACACATTCTAGATTATGATTATGTAAAAATCCATTCAATGCTACAACCGTTGATTTTGAAGTTTCGTAACAAACCGAGCGTAGAGTTAAAGAAATTTGTGAAACATTTCCTGCAGTTGAACAAAATATAAAAACAATTTCCATCGACTTGAAACTTTTTAAATGCACTCAAAACACATTATAGATTATGATTATGTCAAAATCCATTCAATGCTCCAACCGTTGATTTTGAATTTTCGTTACGAACCGAGCGTTGAGTTAAGAAAATTTGTAAAAATTTCCCGCAGTTGAAAAAAATATAAAAACAATTGCCATCGACTTGAAACTTTTCAAATGCACTCAAAACACATTCTAGATTATGATTATGTCAAAATCCATTCAATGCTCCAACCGTTGATTTTGAATTTTCGTTACGAACCGAGCGTAGAGTTAAGAAAATTTGTAAAAATTTCCCGCAGTTGAAAAAAATATAAAAACAATTGCCATCGACTTGAAACTTTTCAAATGCACTCAAAACATATTCTAGATTATGATTATGTCAAAATCCATTCAATGCTCCAACCGTTGATTTTGAATTTTCGTTACGAACCGAGCGTAGAGTTAAAGATATTTAAAAAAAAATCCTGCTGTTGAAAATAATATAAAAACAATTGCCATCGACTTGAAACTTTGTAAATGCACTCAGTACACATTCTAGATTATGATTATGTCAAAATCCATTCAATGCTCCAACCGTTGATTTTGAATTTTCGTTACGAACCGAGCGTAGAGTTAAAGATATTTAAAAAAAAATCCTGCTGTTGAAAATAATATAAAAACAATTGTCATCGACTTAAAACTTTGTAAATGCACTCAGAACACATTCTAGATTATGATTATGTCAAAATCCATTCAATGCTCCAACCGTTGATTTTGAATTTTCGTTACGAACCGAGCGTAGAGTTAAAGATATTTAAAAAAAAATCCTGCTGTTGAAAATAATATAAAAACAATTTCCATCGACTTGAAACTTTTTAAATGCACTCAAAACACATTATAGATTATGATTATGTCAAAATCCATTCAATGCTCCAACCGTTGATTTTGAATTTTCGTTACGAACCGAGCGTAGAGTTAAGAAAATTTGTAAAAATTTCCCGCAGTTGAAAAAAATATAAAAACAATTGCCATCCACTTGAAACTTTTCAAATGCACTCAAAACACATTCTAGATTATGATTATGTCAAAATCCATTCAATGCTCCAACCGTTGATTTTGAATTTTCGTTACGAACCGAGCGTAGAGTTAAGAAAATTTGTAAAAATTTCCTGCAGTTGAAAGAAATATAAAAACAATTGCAATCGACTTGAAACTTTTTAAATGCACTCAGAACACATTCTAGATTATGATTATGTCAAAATCCATTCAATGCTCCAACCGTAGATTTTGAATTTTCGTTACGAACCGAGCGTAGAGTTAAGAAAATTTGTAAAACATTTCCTGCAGTTGAAAAAAATATAAAAACAGTTGCCATCGACTTGAAACTTTTCAAATGCACTCAAACCACATTCTAGATTATGATTATGTCAAAATCCATTCAATGCTCCAACCGTTGATTTTGAATTTTCGTTACGAACCGAGCGTAGAGTTAAGAAAATTTGTAAAAATTTCCCGCAGTTGAAAAAAAAAATAAAAACAATTGCCATCGACTTGAAACTTTTCAAATGCACTCAAAACACATTCTAGATTATGATTATGTAAAAATCCATTCAATGCTACAACCGTTGATTTTGAAGTTTCGTAACAAACCGAGCGTAGAGTTAAAGAAATTTGTGAAACATTTCCTGCAGTTGGACAAAATATAAAAACAATTTCCATCGACTTGAAACTTTTTAAATGCACTCAAAACTCATTATAGATTATGATTATGTCAAAATCCATTCAATGCTCCAACCGTTGATTTTGAATTTTCGTTACGAACCGAGCGTAGAGTTAAGAAAATTTGTAAAAATTTCCCGCAGTTGAAAAAAATATAAAAACAATTGCCATCGACTTGAAACTTTTCAAATGCACTCAAAACACATTCTAGATTATGATTATGTCAAAATCCATTCAATGCTCCAACCGTTGATTTTGAATTTTCGTTACGAACCGAGCGTAGAGTTAAGAAAATTTGTAAAAATTTCCCGCAGTTGAAAAAAATATAAAAACAATTGCCATCGACTTGAAACTTTTCAAATGCACTCAAAACACATTCTAGATTATGATTATGTCAAAATCCATTCAATGCTCCAACCGTTGATTTTGAATTTTCGTTACGAACCGAGCGTAGAGTTAAGAAAATTTGTAAAAATTTCCCGCAGTTGAAAAAAATATAAAAACAATTGCCATCGACTTGAAACTTTTCAAATGCACTCAAAACATATTCTAGATTATGATTATGTCAAAATCCATTCAATGCTCCAACCGTAGATTTTGAATTTTCGTAACAAACCGAGCGTAGAGTTAAGAAAATTTGTAAAAATTTCCCGCAGTTGAAAAAAATATAAAAACAGTTGCCATCGACTTGAAACTTTTCAAATGCACTCAAAACACATTCTAGATTATGATTATGTCAAAATCCATTCAATGCTCCAACCGTTGATTTTGAATTTTCGTTACGAACCGAGCGTAGAGTTAAGAAAATTTGTAAAAATTTCCCGCAGTTGAAAAAAATATAAAAACAATTGCCATCGACTTGAAACTTTTCAAATGCACTCAAAACATATTCTAGATTATGATTATGTCAAAATCCATTCAATGCTCCAACCGTTGATTTTGAATTTTCGTTACGAACCGAGCGTAGAGTTAAAGATATTTAAAAAAAAATCCTGCTGTTGAAAATAATATAAAAACAATTGCCATCGACTTGAAACTTTGTAAATGCACTCAGAACACATTCTAGATTATGATTATGTCAAAATCCATTCAATGCTCCAACCGTTGATTTTGAATTTTCGTTACGAACCGAGCGTAGAGTTAAGAAAATTTGTAAAAATTTCCCGCAGTTGAAAAAAATATAAAAACAATTGCCATCCACTTGAAACTTTTCAAATGCACTCAAAACACATTCTAGATTATGATTATGTCAAAATCCATTCAATGCTCCAACCGTTGATTTTGAATTTTCGTTACGAACCGAGCGTAGAGTTAAGAAAATTTGTAAAACATTTCCTGCAGTTGAAAAAAATATAAAAACAGTTGCCATCGACTTGAAACTTTTCAAATGCACTCAAACCACATTCTAGATTATGATTATGTCAAAATCCATTCAATGCTCCAACCGTTGATTTTGAATTTTCGTTACGAACCGAGCGTAGAGTTAAGAAAATTTGTAAAAATTTCCCGCAGTTGAAAAAAATATAAAAACAATTGCCATCGACTTGAAACTTTTCAAATGCACTCAAAACATATTCTAGATTATGATTATGTCAAAATCCATTCAATGCTCCAACCGTTGATTTTGAATTTTCGTTACGAACCGAGCGTAGAGTTAAAGATATTTAAAAAAAAATCCTGCTGTTGAAAATAATATAAAAACAATTGCCATCGACTTGAAACTTTGTAAATGCACTCAGAACACATTCTAGATTATGATTATGTCAAAATCCATTCAATGCTCCAACCGTTGATTTTGAATTTTCGTTACGAACCGAGCGTAGAGTTAAGAAAATTTGTAAAAATTTCCCGCAGTTGAAAAAAATATAAAAACAATTGCCATCCACTTGAAACTTTTCAAATGCACTCAAAACACATTCTAGATTATGATTATGTCAAAATCCATTCAATGCTCCAACCGTTGATTTTGAATTTTCGTTACGAACCGAGCGTAGAGTTAAGAAAATTTGTAAAAATTTCCTGCAGTTGAAAGAAATATAAAAACAATTGCAATCGACTTGAAACTTTTTAAATGCACTCAGAACACATTCTAGATTATGATTATGTCAAAATCCATTCAATGCTCCAACCGTAGATTTTGAATTTTCGTTACGAACCGAGCGTAGAGTTAAGAAAATTTGTAAAACATTTCCTGCAGTTGAAAAAAATATAAAAACAGTTGCCATCGACTTGAAACTTTTCAAATGCACTCAAACCACATTCTAGATTATGATTATGTCAAAATCCATTCAATGCTCCAACCGTTGATTTTGAATTTTCGTTACGAACCGAGCGTAGAGTTAAGAAAATTTGTAAAAATTTCCCGCAGTTGAAAAAAAAAATAAAAACAATTGCCATCGACTTGAAACTTTTCAAATGCACTCAAAACACATTCTAGATTATGATTATGTAAAAATCCATTCAATGCTACAACCGTTGATTTTGAAGTTTCGTAACAAACCGAGCGTAGAGTTAAAGAAATTTGTGAAACATTTCCTGCAGTTGAACAAAATATAAAAACAATTTCCATCGACTTGAAACTTTTTAAATGCACTCAAAACTCATTATAGATTATGATTATGTCAAAATCCATTCAATGCTCCAACCGTTGATTTTGAATTTTCGTTACGAACCGAGCGTAGAGTTAAGAAAATTTGTAAAAATTTCCCGCAGTTGAAAAAAATATAAAAACAATTGCCATCGACTTGAAACTTTTCAAATGCACTCAAAACACATTCTAGATTATGATTATGTCAAAATCCATTCAATGCTCCAACCGTTGATTTTGAATTTTCGTTACGAACCGAGCGTAGAGTTAAGAAAATTTGTAAAAATTTCCCGCAGTTGAAAAAAATATAAAAACAATTGCCATCGACTTGAAACTTTTCAAATGCACTCAAAACACATTCTAGATTATGATTATGTCAAAATCCATTCAATGCTCCAACCGTTGATTTTGAATTTTCGTTACGAACCGAGCGTAGAGTTAAGAAAATTTGTAAAAATTTCCCGCAGTTGAAAAAAATATAAAAACAATTGCCATCGACTTGAAACTTTTCAAATGCACTCAAAACATATTCTAGATTATGATTATGTCAAAATCCATTCAATGCTCCAACCGTAGATTTTGAATTTTCGTAACAAACCGAGCGTAGAGTTAAGAAAATTTGTAAAAATTTCCCGCAGTTGAAAAAAATATAAAAACAGTTGCCATCGACTTGAAACTTTTCAAATGCACTCAAAACACATTCTAGATTATGATTATGTCAAAATCCATTCAATGCTCCAACCGTTGATTTTGAATTTTCGTTACGAACCGAGCGTAGAGTTAAGAAAATTTGTAAAAATTTCCCGCAGTTGAAAAAAATATAAAAACAATTGCCATCGACTTGAAACTTTTCAAATGCACTCAAAACATATTCTAGATTATGATTATGTCAAAATCCATTCAATGCTCCAACCGTTGATTTTGAATTTTCGTTACGAACCGAGCGTAGAGTTAAAGATATTTAAAAAAAAACCTGCTGTTGAAAATAATATAAAAACAATTGCCATCGACTTGAAACTTTGTAAATGCACTCAGAACACATTCTAGATTATGATTATGTCAAAATCCATTCAATGCTCCAACCGTTGATTTTGAATTTTCGTTACGAACCGAGCGTAGAGTTAAGAAAATTTGTAAAAATTTCCCGCAGTTGAAAAAAATATAAAAACAATTGCCATCGACTTGAAACTTTTCAAATGCACTCAAAACACATTCTAGATTATGATTATGTAAAAATCCATTCAATGCTACAACCGTTGATTTTGAAGTTTCGTAACAAACCGAGCGTAGAGTTAAAGAAATTTGTGAAACATTTCCTGCAGTTGAACAAAATATAAAAACAATTTCCATCGACTTGAAACTTTTTAAATGCACTCAAAACACATTATAGATTATGATTATGTCAAAATCCATTCAATGCTCCAACCGTTGATTTTGAATTTTCGTTACGAACCGAGCGTAGAGTTAAAGATATTTAAAAAAAAATCCTGCTGTTGAAAATAATATAAAAACAATTGCCATCGACTTGAAACTTTGTAAATGCACTCAGAACACATTCTAGATTATGATTATGTCAAAATCCATTCAATGCTCCAACCGTTGATTTTGAATTTTCGTTACGAACCGAGCGTAGAGTTAAGAAAATTTGTAAAAATTTCCCGCAGTTGAAAAAAATATAAAAACAATTGCCATCGACTTGAAACTTTTCAAATGCACTCAAAACATATTCTAGATTATGATTATGTCAAAATCCATTCAATGCTCCAACCGTAGATTTTGAATTTTCGTAACAAACCGAGCGCAGAGTTAAGAAAATTTGTAAAAATTTCCCGCAGTTGAAAAAAATATAAAAACAGTTGCCATCGACTTGAAACTTTTCAAATGCACTCAAAACACATTCTAGATTATGATTATGTCAAAATCCATTCAATGCTCCAACCGTTGATTTTGAATTTTCGTTACGAACCGAGCGTAGAGTTAAGAAAATTTGTAAAAATTTCCCGCAGTTGAAAAAAATATAAAAACAATTGCCATCGACTTGAAACTTTTCAAATGCACTCAAAACATATTCTAGATTATGATTATGTCAAAATCCATTCAATGCTCCAACCGTTGATTTTGAATTTTCGTTACGAACCGAGCGTAGAGTTAAAGATATTTAAAAAAAAATCCTGCTGTTGAAAATAATATAAAAACAATTGCCATCGACTTGAAACTTTGTAAATGCACTCAGAACACATTCTAGATTATGATTATGTCAAAATCCATTCAATGCTCCAACCGTTGATTTTGAATTTTCGTTACGAACCGAGCGTAGAGTTAAGAAAATTTGTAAAAATTTCTCGCAGTTGAAAAAAATATAAAAACAATTGCCATCGACTTGAAACTTTTCAAATGCACTCAAAACACATTCTAGATTATGATTATGTAAAAATCCATTCAATGCTACAACCGTTGATTTTGAAGTTTCGTAACAAACCGAGCGTAGAGTTAAAGAAATTTGTGAAACATTTCCTGCAGTTGAACAAAATATAAAAACAATTTCCATCGACTTGAAACTTTTTAAATGCACTCAAAACACATTATAGATTATGATTATGTCAAAATCCATTCAATGCTCCAACCGTTGATTTTGAATTTTCGTTACGAACCGAGCGTAGAGTTAAGAAAATTTGTAAAAATTTCCCGCAGTTGAAAAAAATATAAAAACAATTGCCATCGACTTGAAACTTTTCAAATGCACTCAAAACACATTCTAGATTATGATTATGTAAAAATCCATTCAATGCTACAACCGTTGATTTTGAAGTTTCGTAACAAACCGAGCGTAGAGTTAAAGAAATTTGTGAAACATTTCCTGCAGTTGAACAAAATATAAAAACAATTTCCATCGACTTGAAACTTTTTAAATGCACTCAAAACACATTATAGATTATGATTATGTCAAAATCCATTCAATGCTCCAACCGTTGATTTTGAATTTTCGTTACGAACCGAGCGTAGAGTTAAGAAAATTTGTAAAAATTTCCCGCAGTTGAAAAAAATATAAAAACAATTGCCATCGACTTGAAACTTTTCAAATGCACTCAAAACACATTCTAGATTATGATTATGTCAAAATCCATTCAATGCTCCAACCGTTGATTTTGAATTTTCGTTACGAACCGAGCGTAGAGTTAAGAAAATTTGTAAAAATTTCCTGCAGTTGAAAGAAATATAAAAACAATTGCAATCGACTTGAAACTTTTTAAATGCACTCAGAACACATTCTAGATTATGATTATGTCAAAATCCATTCAATGCTCCAACCGTAGATTTTGAATTTTCGTTACGAACCGAGCGTAGAGTTAAGAAAATTTGTAAAAATTTCCTGCAGTTGAAAGAAATATAAAAACAATTGCAATCGACTTGAAACTTTTTAAATGCACTCAGAACACATTCTAGATTATGATTATGTCAAAATCCATTCAATGCTCCAACCGTAGATTTGAATTTTCGTTACGAACCGATCGTAGAGTTAAGAAAATTTGTAAAACATTTCCTGCAGTTGAAAAAAATATAAAAACAGTTGCCATCGACTTGAAACTTTTCAAATGCACTCAAACCACATTCTAGATTATGATTATGTCAAAATCCATTCAATGCTCCAACCGTTGATTTTGAATTTTCGTTACGAACCGAGCGTAGAGTTAAGAAAATTTGTAAAAATTTCCTGCAGTTGAAAGAAATATAAAAACAATTGCAATCGACTTGAAACTTTTGAAATGCACTCATAGCACGTTCTAGATTATGATTATGTCAAAATCCATTCAATGCTCCAACCGTTGATTTTGAATTTTCGTTACGAACCGAGCGTAGAGTTAAGAAAATTTGTAAAACATTTCCTGCAGTTGAAAAAAATATAAAAACAGTTGCCATCGACTTGAAACTTTTCAAATGCACTCAAACCACATTCTAGATTATGATTATGTCAAAATCCATTCAATGCTCCAACCGTTGATTTTGAATTTTCGTTACGAACCGAGCGTAGAGTTAAGAAAATTTGTAAAAATTTCCTGCAGTTGAAAGAAATATAAAAACAATTGTAATCGACTTGAAACTTTTTAAATGCACTCAAAACACGTTCTAGATTACGATTATGTCAAAATCCATACAATGCTACAAACCGTAGATTTTGAATTTTCGTTACGAACCGAGCGTAGAGTTAAGAAAATTTGTAAACATTTCCTGCAGTTTAAAGAAATATAAAAACAATTGCAATCGACTTGAAACTTTTGAAATGCACTCAAAACACGTTCTAGATTATGATTATGTAAAAATCCATACAATGCTACAACCGTAGATTTTGAATTTTCGTAACAAACCGAGCGCAGAGTTAAAGATATTTAAAAAAAAATCCTGCTGTTGAAAAAAATATAAAAACAATTGCAATCGACTTGAAACTTTTTAAATGCACTCAGAACACATTCTAGATTATGATTATGTCAAAATCCATTCAATGCTCCAACCGTAGATTTTGAATTTTTGTTACGAACCGAGCGTAGAGTTAAGAAAATATGTAAAACATTTCCTGCTGTTGAAAAAAATATAAAAACAATTGCCATCGACTTAAATTTTTCAAATGCACTAAAAACACATTCTAGATTATGATTATGTTAAAATCCACTTAGTCAGTGGCGGCTCGTGGGACATGTTGATGGTAGAGCCACTTATACAATATACCCCCCTACTCCTTTTTTGAAGAAAAAAAGAACGATATATTTTCCGAGGCCAAAGTAACTGGCGTAAAAGTGTTTTAAGAATGAAATTAAAAATTCTTGCTTAGCTTAAAACTACAGGTAGTGCCATGGCTCCTTGGATCTATATAACAAGCAGCCCCTGCTCTTAAGAATAAGATACGTCTAACTATACTTAGAGGATACCTCTATGAGTAAAATAATTAGAAACAGTCAATTTTGACAATAAGTATTCTTAAAATGTCAATATCTAAGTGCCCTCTTAAATATCTGATAGTGTCACCAGAAGAGCTCAACAATGTGTATAAGTGAATGGAAGACAATTTGAACACATCCGATATTTTTTACTATAATTTGAAATGCAAACATTTACAATAAGTTAGAGATGGAAAATTGAAATTCAATAACTTTAATCAGATATTATTCAAAATGGGTGCCTGTAACAAAATTATACCTTTTAAACGATACCACTTTTGACCCATCGTGCCATTTAAAAATCTGGATTTCTTGACAAGTTCTCAGGGATGCCAACCGTGTTTGGGAATAATAATATTATCATTTGATTCTTTACATTTTTTTTGTTCCAACTCTCTACGACTAGCCGTTTCTTCAAAAAAGGCCTGATACGGGTGGTCTGGGACACCCTGTATATCGCTATAAATATTCCGATCTTCCTTGGTGCGATAGTGAAAGCATCCATTCTAAATACCTATATATTTATAACTATTGTTTGTTTGTTAGTTTTACGTTGCATATTCATAATCGTGCAAAATTTAAAAGCGCGTTTTAAGTTCCTTTTAACGCAAACTTTCTAACGATGGCACTTTACATTCTCATGTGTACGTTTCACGAAACAATGACAATTATTTTAAATTAATACAAAGCCATGTTTTTTTTATAAAACAATAATAGAAATTATGAATCATTAGTAATCCGGTAGAATTGTTTATAATGCAATAACCATCACAATATTACGAGGAAAACTTTTTTTTTGTTATGTAATCTACATTGCCATAAAAATAGATAAGTGACAGTTGCAGTGCCATTTGGTTAGACTCTTATCTGAAGTTCTGTATACGTAAAAACCTATATATTTTCAGATAAACTGTTGTACAGTATAGAATAGTTACGTTGACAGTAATGGTATAATTTTATATAACTGAAAACAGTACTACAAAGTAAGAATTATAATTTCAAAAATAATAATTTACGTAACAAGTTCCGAAAGTGATATTTTACGGGATGAGTAGGAACGAGTTACGTACAATATTTTTTCTGCAGCCCTTTTTATGTGACTGTTTAAGCGCTGTCATAATGATGTTTTTGTCAATAGTTAAATTTAGTTAATTTGCTCTTTTTTTGTCTCAGGAATGCACCATATCATTTTGGTGGTGTCTTTTTTAGACACCTTGTATAATATTGAATTCTTTTTAGAGTTTTCAGATTTTTCTCGATGTAAATTGGAAAGCCATCTACGTTTATTTGATACATCTTTGCTTTAATGGAATAATTTTGTAATTCCTCATTACAGGTTGATGAACAGAAATAAAAATTATAAGAGTAATTTGGCATCTTTCACAACTCACATTCATCAATAAACCAGGAGAAGAGCTTGATCTTGCATCTTTAAAATAAATCATTAGTAAACTGTTGTACTTATTATTGCTTTACTTATTAAATCACTTTTCAACACGCATTTGCAATATAATTATCGGAAGAGGAAACACCCAACAATCTCAGACCTACAAAACAACTATACACAAATAAATAATTCAAAAACGTTGTTTACACGAAACGAGTGCATGCGATGAATGCAAACTTTATCGGCTGGATAAACGAGGTCGAGAAACTGCTCTTGCTATAATTATTGAAGTAATCTTTTCAATAAATACGAACGCATACCTTACCACCACACATACACACACCCAAGTCTTTGAACTCATTTCAAGTGTATGTATTACCCAAGCAAATATAATACATTACTCCGACCAGCAGAAAACACAATATGCAAATCAGAAAACACAATGAAAATGAGGCATCTTTTCTAATTAATGAATGTACAGTTAAATGTTAATGGGTTATCTGGTGTTGAGTTAATGAATATTAATAAACATATCTGATGTGTAATACATTTGTACTATGCGAGTATGTAATTGTACATTATAAACTGCCCTAACTTATATAACAGGGAATAATTGAGTTGTGTTAGATGTAATACATGTAGAAGAAAAGTTACAAGAAGAATACAATTCTCGTGTACGGCATTTGAGAAACTGTCCCAGATCCTAAGAAATGAGAAAATACACATAAACCTGAAACGGAAGTATTCAACTATCAGTAGCCTTTATGATAGTAATTGTAGCGCGATGGTATAAGTTAAAGGGCTCGAATGTAAAAAAATTAAAACATTATATGCTGCTATTTAAAAATTTCAAGTTAGCTATCATTTGACAATGAAGTTATTATTAAAAAAATCAATATTGATGTCATTTGTTAGTATTTAAACCACCATTGACTTTGGTTTTTAGTTCATTAAAATCGGTCAATAAATAACAGAGTTATGGCGTTGGGCCTTTTTTATCGAACATACGGTATAACACGAAAATAATTATTTAGAACCTTTTCGCAATAGTCTGAAAGAACTCCTTCGATTTCAAGTCTTCCGGCTTGAAGGTACTTATCAAGAATTTTCCAAACAATTTAAAATCACTATCATAATTTTTAACACTATTTCAGGCTGCAATCACGGCATCTTAGAAAGCAAAGGTAATTCAGCTTTCTTATGGATTAAAGCAATGAAACTATAAATTGGTTTTTAACAAAATTTGATTATTTAAGTAGTATTCGATTATATCTGTACCTTGATGCAAGAACAACCAATGTCGAAAATTTGGGGTTTTAGGGTTTTTAGCTGAACAATATCATAATACAAACTGTGGAGGCCAACAAACAGACCAATGTCAGTAGAATTACTCAAAACTAGCAAAATTAACATTGGTTGTTCTTGCATCAAGATCTGTATGTAAAAGTTAACGATAGGTATAATTATTATTTAATTTAGAAACGAAATTATTGGGTCAATTGTTCTTACGAAGATATTTACTGGATGATTTATTGGCAAAAACTTTACAACGATTTAAAATTATGTATTCGATAAATTGCCGTGGGGTAATTATAGCAATAATACAGTTTGTTTCTAAAGGTATAGATATTCAGATAAATGTGTTGAGTAACAAAATATTAATCTTAACAAAAACGAAACAAATTCTTTAGGAAATTCTCAACTATCAGGGTGCACTTATTTCGATATCGAGCTTCATGTACAAAAATAATAGGCCACCTTTTAAATCTTTTCTAAAATTTGTTCGTGTAAATTGGACTTCAAAGCTTAATCAGTATTATTAAATGTCAATGGCGATACCTGTATAGAGTAGACATAGGCAAAATGGCTCATTTTTGTGATCTGCTTCGCTAGATCTGACTTAGTTAAACGAGTCGATTCGGTGACTCTTCTTGAAATGTCTCTTACATGAAGGCGAATAGGAAAAAAATCAACGATAATGAGATTTAAAAGAAACGTATTGTTCACTTCGGCATTCTCTCAATATAAATTTGATATAACTATTATCATTTCATTTTCATTATCATTCTATAATTTTCATTTTATTCGTAATCTGTATTGTACAAATTTTCTGATCTTTTAATAGTAGATTTTAATTTAATTTGGTTTAATTAACCTAAATAGATTACTTACTTCATTTTTATTTAAGGTAATTTAAGAGTTCATATGTTTTGTTATATTACTGCAAATTGGGGTTTCCCGTAAATAAATAAATAAATAATTATAAATCAAAAATTACAACAATTGTCAATTAAGTGTTTTTTGAGGAACATAGTTTTCTGAAAAATAGTTTTAAACAAAAGATTTCCACTTTTTTGCTGTCTTTAGCATTTATTTAATGCCGTTATAATATTTTTCATATTTAGAAAATTGTCGAAAAAACAAAAAAATGTAAACAACCACTTCCGGTCTACGATATTTTACCAAAAGCTTTTCTGTTCTTCTGATTGCAAAATAAAACTTATTTTTAAAGTTTCATTATAAAATTTGTAATAGTTTTTGGGATGTAAACATTTTTCAAAAATGGTCGAAATCGTTCCCTTGAAATTTCGATTTCAATACATTCTAGAACCCCATACAGAAAAAGTGAAAATCATAAGAATTGGTAAAAAAGAAGCCCCCAGCCCCCAAAGTTGGCCAATAAAAACAATCTTGATTTAAAAAAAATAATAAATTTACGACAACAAAATCAAAAATCGAATCAATTGACGAAAAAACAAAATTTCAGACAAATATTTGAAAATGAGGTAATTCCAAACATAAATCGCATAGATTATGTTTTCTAGATTAATTCCAAAGTAAATTCATTTTATTTAAAAAAAACCTTAAAAATACTGTCCAAAAAAATAGGTACTGGACAAAAAACAAATACTTGGACCTAAAAACTTGAAAATACTGGAAAAAAATCAAAAATTCGCACATAACTATCACTAATTCAGATTAAAAACCCCAATGAAAAATTAACTCGTAAAAATCAATAATTAAGGTAAAAAAAAACGAAAACATAGGTCCACTAAATCCAAAATTTGAATCCAAAATTGTAAACTCTGGCTTGAACATAAAAAACGTACCGGGTGACCCAGCGATCTGTAAAAACCCCATAAATTATTTGCTATTTGAGATATCGACTTCTAGGTTTCTTGAACTGATACCCACGCATATTTTAAAAATATATATGTTTTTGTTAATATACTTTATTTTCAACACTCTTAAGAAGCTGATAAAAATAGTATAAGATACCATGGGTCTATAATGGACGGTTGGTTAGTTATGGGCAAATTTGTGACAAAAACAAGGACGCATTGAAAAAATTGCAGAAGCGCTCCTAGTAAAGCTAGCGTCATTTTTTATACACTAAAGAATTTTCCACATCATGAAGAATAATACAAATTGGCTTTGGTTCTTTTTTGTTCATACTGCTATACAGGGTGTCCACATACGCAAAACAATGGATAACTATTTTTTTTTCAAATGGAACACCCTATATATCTTGTCACCAATGCATCGCATTTTTGATAAACTTTCCAATGATGTACAATTTGTATAATGAAATATTAAGGATTCTTGATATTTATCCATAAAAACATTTTTCTTTTGTCACCTCCTGCTCATTTTTAGATTTTCAGCCAAAACTATCAATTTTCTGAAAAAGTAATAAGAGACCAAAGTTGGAGAGCGGAAAATTTTCGATCGATATCGGTCTTGAAAAAAATGTTTTTTTTCAGGAAACCATGTCTAACTTTGACGATGTATACGGAGTTGGAAAAATTTTGTCGACTCGATCCACCATAAAGGCATTAAGATTTGATCAATTCCCTATGCAGGACCCAAAGAACGATTTTGCACCAAGTTATAGGTAAAAGTGCATTTTTAGGATTTTCGCACATCACTCAGTGACTTTACCCAAATCCGATTTTGGCTCTACTCAGATTGGAATAATTCTTTTTCAAACCCTTCAACCCCCGAACAACAAAAAAACAGATTTTTGGGCAAAACACGTCCTACTTTGGCAACGTGTACGGAGTTGGAAAAATGTGTCAACTCGATTCACCAAAAGCGCATTGAAATGTGTTCAATTACCAGCACAGGACTAAAAAAACGAAGTTCCCACGGCGATTGGGCACAAAGTTATGGATGTTTGAAAAAAAGTGCATTTTGCAGTCTTTTTTTTTTCGTTTGGAGGGGCGTAGAGCCCTCTCTTAAAGTGAGGGATAAACCCTCTCAAAGAGGACACATTGTGCTTTTGATTTCTCAAAAGATCGTCGAAATCGGTTGGATAGAAGCCGAGATATGGCCATTTGAAAATTACCTAAATTTTTACAAATCTCGAGTGTTTCATTTGTTTCCGTCAGTGTAATTGGTTTGTTTTTATTGGACGAGTGGAAAAATGGACGAATGGTGATGAGTTAGGCCCACATTTTTTCCGACCCTACAGAGATCGTTAAAGTAAGTGAGCCTTTTTTGACCTAAAATAAAGTTTTTTGTTAATGGAGTTCTAAGGTACAAAATGCGATATTCATGATTTCGCGCAAACAATAAATTTTCGTGCATACCTCAAGAACATGCTAAGAAAATTTCATTCGTGAAAGGGCCAAAATTAAGCCTTACTTACTTTTTTTTTTACTTTGGCAGGTGCCCTTCAGTCACATCAGTTTTGTATTTGTACTTGGCTAATATAATGAGTGATGAAATGTCAACAAGGATACATTCATGGATAAAGGTTGTCTATGAGGGCTGTCATGACATATGTTTGTAAAACGAACAGGAGTGAGCCCATGGTAAAGCCTTACTTACAGATGGAAGAAAACATATTTTAGTTAAATTCATTTATAAAATACCTACATTCAACCTTCTTTAAATAATAGTGTAATAAAATTATATTGCTCATTCATATTCTTGCTAAATATTCAATATTGTCATACTGGAGAAAATTAATGAGGGAGAACATGGTGTGTAATATATAAAATTGTGACGTGAGAATAATGTTATCCTGGATAAATGTAAGTTTTGCCACATCAAATTATGCTGTAAGAAATCAAATCGTTTAGGAAGGTTAAATATTTTCGCTTAACGTGATTAATCGCAATTCAAATAACAAATTAGGAAATCGAGAAAATCCGACATTCAACATTTACCAAAACAGTACAGATGTGACCTAATGCAAGCTGTTATACTCTGGCCGGCTATGAAGGCGTCTGAGTTGATGAGCGAAGGGTCGGAAGGGCCGCTCTCATCAGAAGTGATTGGATATTTTGCCAGGCCTCTTTTCGAAAATTTGGTTATCCGACAATTTCGGCAAAATGCTGCCGAAGAATTTAGTGTCTTGCCCGCTGGTGCTTCAGTGCCGCAAATTGGATCTTTAGTTGCTGGGCGTCAACAACTAAAAATCAAATTTGCCTGCCTGTACTTACATTATTCAAACAACAAATATGATTTTATTCCAATTACTCACCCTTTAATTATTGATTGCAATTAGCTTCTTGTTTAATTTGGCATTAATTGAAGGAGTTAACTAATTGAAATCAAAGTATAAAGAAGAATTGGGCAAATGGAATTCTTGTAGATAATATCCTCTTCTTTGCACTTTGACTTCAATTACTTAGCGCCTTCAATTAAGTTAATGTCAAATTATACAACAAGTTAATCACAATCAAATTTTACTTGAGCTTCTGCGAATCGTTTCATTATTTAGTAGCAATCGAATCTGAGCTATTAACTTTTTGATTTCATGCTGATTGAGATTAGTTTGCAACGAGAATTTTATTTTTAGTGGAATAGGTAATAGCAATTAAATATTTTATTTTTTAGTAGTATGATATTTACTATTATCGTCATGGATACAAGGCATGAAAACGGGATCATAACTCCCAAGGGAGTTATGAGTTATATCTTCCTTGGGAGTTATGAGGTCTGCTCCAGTTTACCTGACAAATAGTATGTACAATTTCCAAATTCTCCACCCAAGATGATGGTTGAAGATAGACAATCTTGCGTCTGCTCACGACCAACTTTATAGCGAGACGGGAATTAAACTTTTCGCACAGGTTGGTTCACTATTTTATTCACAACCGTACGTTTGTTGTTAAAGCATTAACGTCAAATCAAATCAAATGGAATAAACGTCAGTTCATGAAATGCCGGTGGTTTGATTTAAAACAAACTTATAGCAACTATGCAAATAGATATTGCAGATCGATATACTGAATATTACTACGAATTACTAATATTTAACTAAAAAATAAAATATTGTATGCTCCGCGGGAGATATTCATGTTCTTCGCCCTCGGTTGACTTATAAACCTCGGGCCAGAGGCCCTCGGTTTGTAACCCTGTCAACCTCGGTAAAAAAACATTCCATATCTCCCTTGATGCATAAATATCTATAATTTGCTTTCTGTAAACCCGCCCATAAAATATAGTATATATTTATTATTATTTGATGAATAAATCTAGCAGTTCTGTATAAGCAAACAGCATTTCTGGTGGTAATTTTCCTTTACCTTTATCGTATAATGTTACCATAAATTTATGATTTTTGACTTAATGAAGATGATGTTTGCGACCGTTACTACCACATATCTATTTTCAAGTAACAGTCGAAAGTTGTTACTTGAATTTTTGAGTTATGTCAATTTGGCAGTATAAGTCGTAAATTAGAAATTGAACATAATGCAGGACAGTGTTAAGGACAAAGTAAAATTACCCCCAGAAACGCGTTATTTGCTGTTTGCACATAGAGCTGCTGTACATATTCAACAAAAATGGAAGATGTACAAAACGAGGAAAAATGCCGATCACACAAAAAACACGAAGAATCCTCTCGATCAAGTTGTATTATATTAATTCCTACAAAATCTTTAAAATTGGTATTGTGACCATTATGCACATTTGGATTGTTCTACTGTAAAATTAAGGTAATTTGTGAATCATAACTAAAATTTAAAATAAACACGTGTTTAACGTCGTTTAATTTGGTTTAAAGGATTTATTCAAATTTAAGTATTTAGAAGAAAAAAATGGGCGAAATGGGTTTATTCCAAATTCGCATACCGCCTAATGGTGGGCGAAATAACTCTTTTTGGTGAGCTGCCTCGGTGAAAAGAGTCGACTTGTTTACCAGTGACCACTTACGTTCTGGAGGTTTTTCAAATCTGCGCTTAAAGAAAGTTTGAAGGTAAAGACAGTTCTGAAAAGCAGCCTCGCTTCTAAAACAAATTCCTTGAAGATTGTTAGAAAATATAAAGAAGAATAGGGAGAATATGGAATAACCTCTTAGCTGTTTGCTGCACGAGGTTTTACACATTTTAAAGTGTATTCTCTCAGTTGCCATAAGAAGTGTTAAAATGAGGTGGAGATATGTAGTTCATAATTGGCGTCTTTGTTCAGCTTCGTACATGCAGATTTGTAAGTGGTCTGTTTCGTGGACCTATATGTCACAACTTGTTTAAATTTGTTGGTTCAAATTGTAGTACCATATACAGCGAAGAGTTAACCGACCTTCTGAAAAGTCGCTTTTGTAATTTAAGCAGTATGCGGAAGGGCATTAACATGCTGCAAAATCACTAACGGCCGTACTAATACCCGTACAATCCCAGATTAATCTGAAAATAATCCGCCTATAAATAGTCCTCCTCTAGGCAAGATTAAACCTGATTATTGTTAAAAAGGCAGTGTCACTGTCACCATTTGTAAATATAACAATTTTATTAATACTTCTTATAAAAAATGGACGAAGCCCCATTTCGGGATGAATTGTTTGATTATGTGGATGAATTGGAAAATGAACGAGGGTACGTACCTAACTAAAAACTATAGTTCATTTTCTGAAAATAGGGATAATTCACGTAATATTATGTTGGCTGCCTGGACCAGTGCAGTACGTTTTGTCTATTTTGACGTCTTGTGGTTTTTTGAGGTTACTTGTGTTAAAGATTTAAAGTAACGTCAAAAATGACCAGACGTCAAAACAAATGAAATGCACATGCACTGCCCTGAAATAATTTACGGGTCTATTTTATAAACAATCGTCACAATACGATTCGTTAGCTAACTATAATCGTTCGGAACGTCAGTTGCAATGTTGCGAACGATTTAGGGCCGCTTTTACAATAGTCGGTTAAATTAAGGTTAACACTATCTCCGGATTAAATGCGAAAATACGCTTTTACAATGCCTAGTTAAAGCAAGGTTAGGGTTAAGAAGCAGATAACTCGCAGTTATCTTATCCGGAGCTTGGAGCAGCAGATAAATCTCGGGCAATGCGCACAGCAAGCACACGCACCATACCGGCATTATAGCGATCTGCAATCGGTATTACATACAGGGGCCGTTAGAGGGCGATAAACTAGTTTCTAAAAAACATGCATTCTGGCATATGTCTAGGTGGAATATTGAAAAGAAGCTCGAGAGGGTCAAGGGTCGCATCAATGATTACAAACACAACTTTCTAACCTTTCCGCAAGCAAAACAAAAAATGCCAATTCTATAAACTACGCAACCGCATGTATCCTCAATGCTGCCAACGTTGGCGTTTCGGGAGAAAATCTATCTAAGCGTTTGTAAAAGGCAACGTGCGTTAACTGAGAGATAAACGATGGGATTAGTTAAAGAGGGTATAAGTTAACCATCATTTATCCGACGATTGTAAAAGCGGCCCTTAGGTTAAAATGTTATTTTGTAACCAACATCGTTAGGCGTTGACCTTGAATGCTTATTCCTAACGATCTTTGACTATATACTAATGGAGTGCTATTCCCCCTCCATTTCCCATATGATCACTGCTTCAAAAGTTGTCCACAAGCTGAAGCCCGATATAAGTCCCGCCCCGGAGCCGAAAATGGAGCGTAATTTAAAAACCGGAAAGCAAAAAAAATATTTCTCGATGTATTCATCAGCAACGGGAAGAATGCAAATGCGAGCATATTTCGGCAACTCGGGTCCACTGTCCTGCCTGTTGTTCAACCCATAATTTGCGAAGTTCCGAATTTGATGGAAATCTAATACAGAATTTTAGGTTATAAGTCAAAAGTCAACTGACGTGTATATCAGCTGACGAGTATTATAACCGCGTTGGCATATATACGTGGACATATTGCAGCCTTTCGCATAGCAATATTTTGATATAGTGTGAATATTTGACAATATAAATGTTTATATATTCAAAGGTGTGAATAAATTACAGGGTATCACAATATGCAATGCGAACTTATTCCTTGGAAAATATATTTTCTATTCAATTTTGTAGTGACCGCGAAAAAACTGAAAAGTAAAAATGTGTTCTATTTAAAATCTGATGAAGGTTATGCCACAGTTATTGTAAACAAAACAGACTATTTTCGAAATGTCAGAGAAATGTTAGAATCAGGCCCTTACTTAGTACAAACAAAGAATCCATTAACCTCCTTTAATAGTAAAATCAACGATTTGTTAAAAAAATCCACCAATTTAATAGACAAAAACAGCTTACTCTTTTAAGATAAAGAATCCCAAAATACCGAAATTATATTGCCTTCCAAAAATACATAAACCCGGAAATAAACTGAGACCGATTGTTTCAAAACTCCCCAACCTACAAAATAGCAAAATGGTTAGTTCAAGAATTTCAGACACTTAAAATAGATAATAACTTCTCGGTCCAAAATTCATACGAATTCACTAAAAAACTAGAAAATATCAAGTCATATGATATTTGATGTAAAATCGCTGTTTCCCAGAATTCCAATTGACGACACCTTAAACATTAAAAAAAACATTTTAATTAAAAACAACACACAAATTAAACCTATACATAAACCTTACTAAATTAGTTATGGATTTAAACACTTTCGAATTTGACGGAATATATTACAAACAGACCTTTGGCATGGCCATGGGCAACCCTCTTTCACCTTTCCTGGCTAACATGTTTTTGAATCATTTCGAAAATAAAGTAAAAAATGAACTGAACAACTTTCCGAAAACTTGAATCAGGTATGTGGATGACATTTTTGCCATCACTAAAAACGACTTCAACATTACAGATTTCATTACTCAATTGAATAGCTTTTACCCTAGTGTCAAATTCACGTATGAGGTTGAATCCAACAACCAACTTCCATTTCTAGACCTACTAGTTATTAGAAAAAATAGAAAACTAGAGTGCAATATTTACCGGAAATCCACTCGCACATTTAATTATATTCATTCAAGCTCACATTCTCCATTTAAACATAAACTTTCGACATTCAACAGTATGATATACAGAGTAGAGTGGTTCTTATTTTCGAAGTAATTGAAAATCAATGGGACAGCCCGGAAACTTGTTCGTATAGATAAAAAACTAATAACTGTAAATTTTGAGCCAAACGAGCCCTAGCCCCCTAAAATTTGAAAAAGTCGGTTTTTTATTTTTTTTAAATTTTGGTTCATCCTTGTATTAAACGGTCCACCCTTATAGCCAAAATATATATTTTGTGGTCAAAGGACATTAATATGTATCCAAAAAGTGTTTATTTGTTGAAAAGTTATGAATTTTTTAATGCCCCTCTATTCATTGAAATTAAAATTACATTATAAGAAAGCCATGACTAAGTGAACCAGACGCATTCAATTGGTAACCCCATCCTATTATTATCTTTTGACATTTGGTAATATTAGTTTGATGTAGAGGTTTTAATCTGCGCCACAGCTCGCAAGAGAAAATCCGTGAGTGCCCTTATGTGCGCAATGGAGCGGGTAATTTTCTTGCGGCCTGTGGCGCAATAACACTTAGTTAATTATTTTGTAACGATATTATAAAGTTTCTTTCAAAATAAGTGATAGAACTATATTTGCAGATGTAATTTATTTGATCGGAATACCGCATAGCCAAATACTTCGCTCAAACTACCATCTAAAAAGCAAGTGTTATCTTTGCTTTTCTCCAATCAGCGAGTACTTAAAATGAATTGACGCTTCAGTGAAACGCTAGTTGTGGAAGAATTGTCTGTTGGTCAAAGACTCATATTCCGATTCAACGCAAACAACGTCGCATCGATAAAATGTAGTTATGGCATAAAGAATGGCAAAATCTTAATAAACACACTTCTCGAGAAACTGCAGCACATAAAGAAAAATAATTTGTTAAAAGTTTCAATGATTTGTTCGATTTTGCTTCTGAAAATGCTTTGCAAACAATTACAATTGAAGAAGACAAACCATTTCTATTAATGCAGAGAGAGAATGGAAAATCAGGATCAATCAATGGCATTGAAAGTTTCGCAGTGCAAGTGGATAGTGACGTTTGAAGCGGTTAGAAGTAGAGAAGGAAGAGAAAATCTGCCAAGAAATGACAGTCTCGTCCACTTCTGTCTGAATGGAAACAAGAAGCCAGCGATTCAAGCGAAAATGGTAAAAACAGTCCAGCTGAATATTAATCCTACCTCAGATCTGGATCAGGACATAGAACCGCAACCACAACGAGGAAAAATTGCATTTATCAATAAAAGGTTCTCATCTGCTTTAGACAAGTATAAAATAAGGGATATAAATACCGTTCATCTTCTGATTACCGTCGCTGAAGGATTAGGCCACAATGTATTAAATCGGTTACATTATGGCCTAATCCTTCAGCGACGGTAATCAGAAGATGAACGGCATTTATATCCCTTATTTTATACTTGTCTAAAGCAGATGAGATCCTTTTATTGATAAATGCAATTTTTATTATATTATTACATATTATTCATCAGTGTGGGCTATGAAATTTGAACCCACCATTTGGCCCCAATGTTAAGATTACATTGCCGGCAGTGAGATTCTTGTTTTGAATGACATTTTAGACTGAACAGTCAAATTAATCGAAGAATGTAATACTCTATTAACCAATGACAAGGAACAAAAGACGTTTTTATTATTAAACTTTGAAGAGTATCATAAGGGATTTTAATAAAAATGCATTAATTGGTAATTTCTAAAAAACACGAAATATAGAAGTATGATGTAACTAAAAAATCATAACTCCATTAATTTTAGTCCGATTTCAACAAATAAATTAATCTTGGATTCGTATTAACCTCCTCTGTCGACACAATAGTAAGGAATTTAACTGTGTTTAATTATTTAATTCTTAGAGAAAATTAAGCGACAAGATAAGAGAATCATATTAGGGGGTGATTTTAATATTAATTTCAATTCCAATGATCCGCCAAAATTATTACTATGCGATATGCTAAGAACTATAAATTTAAGTAAACTAGTCAGTTTAAATACAAAAGCATCGATAATGTGTTTACGAATTATGATCCCAAACTGATTACTATTACATGCATGAACCTAAATGGTATTTCTGACCATAAAGGAATACCTTACAAAATCTATTATCAACATACTCCAGTTATTACAGTGGAAAAGTTGTGTAGACCAATTACCCAACAGATAAAATTAGTCTATTTCAACATTATTTAAAACACAAATTGGCTTTTTATTGATGCAGATATCGATTTAAATCAAAAATGGGAACGTTTTCTCAATATATTTGTTGTTTTCCCTTAACCAAAATAAATAATCACACAGAGACTAAAGTCAATAAATGGTTTAGTACTGAGCTCAGACAAACGAGAGGCACACTTAGTCTCTTCCATGAGGCCTACATTCTGCATCCCTCAGTGGAAATCAAAATGTTCAGGGAAAACTACAAAAAACGTTACAAGTCTGCCATTATTGAAGCAAAAAAACGGATAAATGCTAACATAATTAACTGCAATCCTAACAAATCAAAAGCAAAGTGGTCAATAATCAATAAAACAAAGATGCCCAAACGTAATGATAAAGACATTTTAAGAATTTTTTTGTAAAAATTGGACCTTCTGAAACAGAAGAAGACTCAGATTCCAGCAATTTCACAATTGATATTTCAATGCAATTTAATTTTCGCCAAGTATCACCTGTAGAAGTTAGAGATTTTATTCGTAAACTAAAAAATAGTAAATCTAATGACATTTATGGAACATGCAATTAACTATTAAAAATTGTAATCAATGATATATATTTACCAATAACAAAATTAATTAACTGTTCTATAAGACAAGGTTATTTTCCAAATATGTTAAAATTTGCAAAAATCATTCCGATATACAAAAAAGGTAATAAGGATGATATGAACAATTATATACCAATCGCACTGCTTCCATTAATATAAATAATATTAGAAAATGTTCTTAAAAAACAAATTGTTGAATATTTTGAAATGAATAATTTATTTTACTCTAAGCAATATGGTTTCAGATCCAAACGTTTAACTTAGCATCATAATTAGTTCATCGTTTGAAAATAAAACGGCTTATAGTGGATCATTTCTAGACTAAAGTAAAGCCTTTGACTGTGTCTCCCATCTGAAGCTACTTACAAAACTTAAAAAATATAACTTTGGTAGCGATAGTTTAAAACTTAAATTGTAAATTGTATTTACAAAACCGATATCAAGTAGTATTTCACAATGGACATATGTCAGAGGCTTTATCAATTATCTTCGGTGTGCCGCAGGGATCTATTTTGGGTCCTATTTTAGTTAGACAGGGTGCCTTTGTTATTCTTATGATCTTCAATACGGACCCACTGGCTCCTGTTTTCCAAATATTGGCGGAACCAACGTTGAGCAACTCCTCTGATACAGTATTTATCCAGTTTTCTCAAGAGGCATTCAACATCAACGCAGTCCAATGCCCGGCTGAGGTCCAAAAAGAAGCCGATCGGAAATTCACCCCTATCTTTATATTTAATAACAGTATCATAGAATGAATGATTATCTGAAGGATGATGTATCTGAAACATTTTTTTTTATCTCCGTCACCGTTTCAAAGATATTCCCTAAAAATCAAATAAGTTATTTTTCATAGGATTTTTCACTCTTAAAATTACACCATTGCCGATATAAAAAATACGCTGGATTATTTTTTAATTAATTTTTGTACCAAAATGAAATAAAACGTATGAACAATGGGCATAATTATAGATTAAGCCCTTGTTACATAAAATATTATAATGCATCAAGGGCTTAAAGTGTTACCACGAAGATGGTGATTGCTGACGCCAAGTATTTAAGTTAAAATAAATATAATAGGGTCGACCCAATTGCACAATCCAATCAGTTAAACATCACAGGTTGATGACACCTTAATTACCAACGGCAAATTATGACCACCATTAGCTCGTGGAATATTCAGTGGGCTATGATAATTCACCAAAACTTATTCGAGGCAAAAACCGTAAATCAAATTTTCTCGTCCACTTGAATTTCCAGAATCGATTATATTCATTTCCCTCGTCAAGCCGTAATATTTAAATCCATAACAGTTATAAAAATTACTCCTGAGAATAGCATTAGCATACAATAAGATTTTCGGTAAGGTCGATTCCCTCCGGATTCCTTCGTAAAGCGTGCATGATAATACATTGTTGTGGCATTGCCAACGGAAGCACGGAACAATGACAGTGTTCAATGTTTGCAGTGTGTGTTTTAATTAAAGGGGTTGTCTATAGTTGGTAATTTACGTGATTTGAAAACGGTAATTCTCTTGTGTTTTCGCATCTAAATCAAACAGACGTGTATTGTTCGCTGGAGTCCAACAATGAGACTCAAGTTCATAAATTTAATTGAGAGGTCATTCCGTCTCTAGCATTGGTATTGTCTTGGAAATATGTTATGGTCGCCGGGAAAGTAGTATATCGATTTTTTTCTCATTCTTTAACAATGGCCTTGTAAAACTATTTGTGTTTCGTTCTAGTGATATTTTTAAGAAAAATGTGGATAACGCAAAAGTGATCTTTATAGAATTAATTTTTAATATATAAAATGTTTATATTGAGTTACACAAATAGGCATTATAAAAAGACAAATGTTATAATATTTATGTTAATC
Organism: Ocypus olens; assembly: GCA_910593695.2. Lineage (NCBI taxonomy): Eukaryota > Metazoa > Arthropoda > Insecta > Coleoptera > Staphylinidae > Ocypus > Ocypus olens. The sequence goes on along the minus strand of OU343053.1, from coordinate 11,563,671 downwards.
TCAGATAAAGTAAATATCTAAAATTAATACTTACCATAGACGTATTAGAATTAGACAATATATAGTGCGCGTCTAAAATATGGAATATATTCAGTAAAACTGAAATTAAATATTTTTTGAAAAAAAATCCTGGAATTGCTCGATTTTCTTTTATAAAAATACACATTTTTGCATGAAAGTCGATTTTCAGTCGTCATTTGTTTTTGAGTAATGACGTCAGCCATTTTGTTTTTAAATGACAACCCCCTATTTTTATTTTTGATTTTGAGAGATCTTTTCATTGTCGAACTGGCAGTGTAAAAATGTTGACATCTTGCATAAGAAATATTTTATTTCGGTTTTACTGAATATATTCCATACTTTAGGCGCGCACTGTATAATTAAAATGAAGCAACAATATTACGAGTTAATAAATTGTTCACCAAGGGAAGTAACTACGCTTTGGCAGCCCGCGGTGTTAATAACTAAGGGCTGCGAAAACATTTTGCCTGCGAGTTATTATTAATATTGCTCATAAAAGGTAGAAAATTATTCGTTCTATTATTGTAATCACGAATTAATGTTACAATTCTCAATTGATTGAGGTTGAATATTTTTATGAATTTAAAAAATCTACTCTTGACTGCATATTACAAATTATATGATAATGTATACCAAATAACACGTAAATTACAACATCAGTATTACGCAAACTACGAACAAGAAACAAACTGTGTTTTACATTCTTAAATTATTCAATAAATGTTATGCTACACTTAAAGAGCGCTAGAGCGATTAAAACATTTCCTTGGAGGATACTTATAGCTTTGATACTATTACTACGTAAGATTGTTTAATAGAATGTTTTACTAATGTTTTTTTTTAAATTTTAATGCCACTCCATACATATTATAAAATATTTTTTTTGTTTTAGATTTCCACTGGCACGGTGTATGATATCATAGGAAAAGGACATAATTGATGTAAGTAATCATTATTTGTGTTATACAGTGTATTTTACTTCTCATATTCTCACTTCTCAAAATGTTCAAAGAAATCAATAAAAGTATACTAACAGAATACTTGACAAAAATCCTATGACATAATGAATCATCCTTAAGATCAATAAAAGAAACATTCCTTATTACTAAAATGATTATAAAGTTCACTACAGCATGTTTGATTTAGCTGCTCCTTTATAATGTTCAAAATTACATTTGGCTTTTTGGTGAACAGAAATCAAATATGGAAAATTATATTTGGTGTAATTTTCAATAATGATTTTTTTAATTTGTGTTCCTCATTAGCGAAATTGCTATAACACACACCATGTAATATGTGTATAATTAAACCACCCGCAGGTATGCATGCAAAATGACGAAAGTGTGGAATTTTTTAATGGAAGTAAAGTGATTACACTTCAAAGAATTTTTAATTGAAACTAATGTAATGTGATCGTGTTTGATGTATAATTACCTTGTTTGTAGTTTTTGTGGTTATTATAATTTCTATTTTTATAAAATCTTGTGCAAGTAACGCTCCATTATTTGTTTAATTTTTCATTTAGTGTATAATAGTTTCTACGATGTTGCAATACACAATTAACCATATTGGAATAATACTATTATAATAGGAAACCTTAATTTTTCGCAGATGCATTTAGAAATCGCGAAATGATCTTTTTTTTTTAAGGAAGGATTGGCGTAAGCAACTAGGATATTCGGCCACTAACGATATATATAGTTTAAATTTTTCATTTTTAATAATGAATGGGACATACAGACGGCCACTTCTTCGTTCCGAAAAAGTGACCGCCCGGATGGGATTCGAACCCACGACCACGAGGCCCGTGAGCAGGAGCTCTACTCACTAGGCCCCAGTTTTCCAGACTTCAATTTGCGCCATATCCATGTCGAAGACTTGTTCATACAAACATGCAAATAATAATTCAACGAGCAGAGTTCACTTCAACAAAATATTCTTCTAAACAAAATAAAATAGTGGTTGAATTTACCCACCAAAAATCAACACTGTAACCCGGCGCCTTGGCCCACTGAGCCCTTTCGTCTCTGACTTAGCAGAATTTTTAAACTATAAAAAATAATGCTGTAGCCAGCATGTTACTTTCTCCGATTTGATGATATAATAGTTATTTTGGTTTGATTTATTTAGGGAATCATACACATCTTTTAAAAGAAAATTGAACAAAATTTAATTGTTATTTATGTATTTTTTTTATTATATAAATCTAATATGTAGCACACCTGTTCATTGTGATTATTTTAGTTTTAAAATTTTTGAATTATTATTTATTTTTATTATATTGTAAAAAGGTGATTTACCGTTAATAAATGTATTATTATTATTTAAATTTATATTTTCATGGTTTATTTTCCATTTATTTAAAATGAACAGCGTTTTGCAACATCTGATGATTTGACGTTTGGAACGTCAAAATTATAAAAATAACAAATTATAAATCCCAAAGTAAAATCTTGAGAAAAAAGTCCTGAAAAAGATTTCTAAACACGAAAAGAAAGAGAAAGTCCTAAAAGAAAGTCCTAAAAATCCTGAAAAAATTCTTGAACTAAAAAGTCCAGAAAAAAGTCCTGAAAATAGAGTACTGACAAAGAAAGTATTAAAAAAAGTTCTAAAGAAACACAAGAAAAAAGTCTTCATAAAAATTTCTGAAAAAAGAGTCCTGACACAAATATTCTAAAAAATAACCCGAGAAAAAGTCCTGAAACAAGTGCTGATAAAAAAATAGTTCTGAAAAGGAAATTCCAAAAGTATTAAAAAAAATTCTTGAACAAAAAAGTCGAGAAAAAAGTCCTAAAAATAGAGTACTGACAAATAAAGTATTAAAAAAGTCCTAAAAAACACCTTAAAAAAGTCCTTATAAAAATTTCTGAAAAAAGATTTTATTTTCTAAAAATAAGCCGAGAAAAAGTCCTGGTAAAAATGTCCTGAAAAAAAACCCTCAAAAATGTTCTTAAAAAAGGCCCTACAAAAACCTGAAAAGAAGTCCTGAAAAAATCCTTATAACAGTCCTGAAAATAAAGTCTGGAAAATAAGCCCAAATAAAAATAATGAAACAAGTCCTAAAAAAATTGCTGGAATAAAATGTTTGAAAATAAAGTCTTAGAAAAGAAGTTGTAAAAAAATGTCCTAAAAAAAGTCCTAAAATCCTAAACAATGTCCCGAAAAAACTTTCTGAAAAAATAGTCTTGAAAAAAAAAACAGAAAAATAATCTTAAAAAAAAGTCCTGCAAATAAAGTCTTGAAAAAGTTCCTTAACAATGTCCTAAAAAATGTCATGAAGTCAAGAAGTCTTCAAATAATCCTGAAAAAATGTCCTGACAAAAGTCCTTAAAAAGAGCCCTAAAGAAAGAAGTCTTAAAAAACAGCCATAAAAAAGGATTGAATTTTTTTTTTAAAAAACCTGAAAAAAGTCCAGATAAAAATTCAGAATCCTGGCAAAAAATGTTCTAAAAAATAACTTGAAAAAAGTCCTGATAAAAATTCAGAATCCTGGCAAAAAATGTCCTAAAAAATAACCTGAAAAAAGATTCTGAAAACAGTCCTATAAAAATTGTCCCGAAAAGAAAATCCCAAAAAGTCCTGAAAAAATGTCTAAAAAAATGTCCTGAAATAAATAATAATAATAATAGACTTTATTCTCACATGGTGTTACACACATATATACAATGAAAAATTACAAAATAAATTACAGAGAATCGTAAGGTGGGATTCAGCTTTGGCTAACAACCCAGCTGTTCTTCCATCCAAACCTTCAGCATAAAAAGAAAACTAAAAATGGAGATTTAAACAAAAAAAAAATAATAATGATGTTGAACCAACACAATAAAAGTTTGTGGAGAAACAATTTAGTTAGAAGCAAAAAAAATGCATAATGCTTTCTTAAAACTACTTAAAGATAAATTCCATACTGACAAGAATAAAAAAACAAAGAAAGTCTTAGAAAGGTCCTTCAAAAATCTGAAAAAGTCCAGAAAACAGTTCTGAAAAAGTTTGAAAAAAGTCTAGAAAATTCTGAAAAAATGCACAAAAAAACCTTCGGAAAGTTGCGATGAAGCCCTCAAAGAAGACCTGAAAAACGGCCTGTTAAAAAACTAAAAAGCCCTGAAAAAAGTCTCGAAACAAATGCTGAAAACAGTCCTGTAAATTAGGTCTGGAAAAAGTTCCTAAGAAAAAGGCATGATAAACATAATGAAAAGTCTCGCAAGAAGTTCTAAAAAAATTCCTGAAACAAAAGTCCTGAGAAAATAAAGTTTGAGAATAGAAGTCCTGAAAAAAAAAAATTCTGAAAAATCCGGAGTAAAGCTTGAAAAAAATTCTGAAAAAGGCGCGGAAAAGCCTTTGGAAAGTCATAAAGATAAGCCCTAAAAATTACCTGAAGAAAGGCCTGTTAAAAAAACTGAAAAGCCATGAAAAAAAGTCTCGAAGCAAATCCTGAAAAGAGTCCTGTAAATTAGGTCGGGAAAGAAGTTCTTGAAAAAAAGGCCTGATAAACATAATGAAAAGTCTCATAAGAAGTCCTTAAAAAATTCTTGAAAAAAAGTCCTGAGCAAATAAAGTTTTAGAATAGAAGTTATGAAAAAATTGTCGTGAAAAAAATCTTAAAATAGCAATCTGTTCTCCCAAACAAATTTCTGCGAAAAGATAGAAAGAAACGTCATAAAAACATTCCTTAAAAAGTCCAGAAAAGATATCTGAAAAGTAATGAAGACAAGTTCCGAAAAAAATCTCAAAAAGAGTGTTGCAAAAGTGTCCTGAAAAGACGCCTTGGAGAAGTCGTAAAAAGTGTCTTAAAAAAAGTACTTAGAAACAAAAACAAAATAAAATCTCGAAAAAATGTTCTTACAACAAATCTTGAAGAAAGCAGTCCTGATAAAAATAATCTTGAAATTTTTTTTTAAGAAAAATCCGTTTTTTGACTTAGGCTGGGCCATTCAGTCACACAGGGCTGTCGTTTTTGAATTTTTTTTATTTGTATGAATAAATGAAATGAAATGAACAAATGAATAATGTAATACATTAACCACGGACTCGAGCGAATATTTCTCGATCCCCGAAAAATCTTCCGCGGTGCAGCCGACACAAGCGCTCGCCTCTACCCACTACACCAACGGACCGCCCAGAAAAATTCTTTAAAAGTTCTAAAGAAAAAATAATAAATAAAGTCCCGAAAATGTCTTGAAAAAGGTCCTGAAAAATCCTGAAAGAGTCCCGAAAAAAGTCTCAAAAAACGTTTTGAAAAAATTCCTCGAAGAAAAAGTCCTGTAAATAAAGTCTTGAAAAAAAAGTCCTGAAAATAGTCTTGAAAAAAAAATGTTCTGAGAAAAATAGTCCTGAAAAAATTCCAAAAAGAGTAAAGCGGGATAAAAGCAAAACAACGATGTTTAAAGAAACATTTTGAAAAAACTAAACACATTTTAATAATAATAATAAAAAATTTATTTACGAAATTTTCCTTTTTACAAAAATAAAACACATTAATTAAACAATCCTAACAACTAAACTAAAATTAATAATTTTCGGGTTTTGTATTTGTACCATTGTATCGGTTTAGATTATTTCCTGCAAATTTTATGAGAATGATTTAAGGTATTTTCGGTAAAATTGCAGAAACATATTGTTCTATTGTTTTATAATACAACGGTTTAGATCAGCGGTTGGCAACCAATGGCATGCGTGCCACTAGGTGGCACTCGAAAGGAGTGATGGCACGCCTTGAAAGTGACAATTGAAGAAAATTCAGAAATGTCCATAAAATTAAAAACTTAAAACTTTGAACCAAATATTGATGATAAGATTGAACCCCAAAGGAGTCACTAATGTTTATACAGGGTCCTGTATCTCACCTCCCGTCTTCTATAGCTCAGTTACTAATTAAGTTAGGATTTCGATATTTTGTAGAATATATTTGTATACTATGATGCATTTCAGGAAAATATTTTTGATTATACAGGGTGTCCCAAAAAAGCGTGACGTCATGATGATAATTTTTTTTAAATTACATGCTATGTATTTTATTGCTTATTTGGGTGCCTTTTATGGCTGCCTACATACTGCTATAATTTTATTTGAATCGATTCAGGGATATCAGCAAAAAAAATAAATCTAAAAAAATCAGTTTTGCACTATTGTTTTAAAAAATGAATAAAAAATAAAAATAGTGCCTTGTTAATAAAATCATACAAGGTACTTATTAAATAAAGTCTGATAGTCCTGTTAACCAAGTTTAATCGATATGAATTATACAGGGTGTCCAAAATGTAGTGTCAAACATTTCAAACTTTAAAGCACTTTATTTTTCTTATTTTAAATTGGAGCCCCTGTATATTTTTACGTCATTCCATGCAGAATTAAAAAACAAACATTTTTCCTTATAACAACCCTGTCCCAATTCCTAACGCATTAAAAGTTATTTGCAGAAAACTCGTTTTATCAACCATTTCAATAGCCATTTTACTAAATAAAAATCGAAAGTGGCTTTGAAAAACAATTTATTGACATTAAAATTTAACAAAGTGACAAGAGATTATTTTGACTTTAGTAATGTAAACACGTTTAAAGCATTGTTAGCTTAAGTTCTTTATACTCAAGAATAATATTTTGTCATGGAAAAAATAATTCTTGAGTACAAGGAGCTTAAGTATAGCCTTTTATTGGCGTGATGGTCCATAACTAAATTTAAATAATAACATCACTGTTTTAGTATCATTAGTTTTACTTAGTGATTTTTCAATTAAGTTTTATTTGCAGTTTTAATTAAAAGTAATTTTGTTGTTATCATGCGTAATAAACCTGCATTGCTGTTTTTCAATTTGTAATCCAAAATAATTTAAAAAAAATCCAAAAATGAATATTAGTAAATGTATCAACGATCTTAATCACCGATATTTAATCCAATACTGCTATAATATCCATTATAAAACAAGAATACATTAACAACTCGTGTAAGTGCTAATTGCTGTTTATTCACGTAATTATCTATTAGTGAAGTATGCACGATGAGAATAAAATGCAAATACGCTCTGACATCGACTTTGATCTTGAATGGCGAATGCCATTCTGGACATATTTATGCACTGTTAATAATAGTTATTGCTTTTCCTTGATGCGTGCCAGGGGCGAATGCAATATATTTACGCCCGATAACGATTACAGTTAGTATGCACTTGTAGTTGAATATATTATAGGGAAATTGACATAAATATCTCAGCAAGCTGTGGGCCATATCTTCCTATTGATTTGTATAATAATGTTGATGCTCTAGTTCTCGGTTGCCATATAAACTAATTATATTAAATTAGTATTTCACAAATAGTGTGCAAATAATTTCAAATATTAAGATGATAAATAATATGTTTTTTCTATGTATATGTGAGTTTGTTTAATATACCGGGTGTCTCAAACTAATTTTTGGGCCTTAAATATTTAATAGAGATGGGCATAACTGCTACTTTTGAATCACGTTGCTACCTGTGATTGCTACTTTCTAATATCAGTGATTTTAAACTGTGATTGTGATCACGGTTAGTAAACATCGTAACACCTTCTGAAATTGTTAATGGTTTCGCAAAAATCTTTTTGATATGATTCTGCTAATATTTGTTCACCTGGTCACGTAAATAGATAATATTTTGGCTATATTATCTGCTATACCAAATAAACATACGACTATCCTTGATTCAGTTCAAAATTAGAGAAGTATTTGGAGATTTTTGTAGTTCCTATTTTGGTTTTACATTTAGATTATTTGATATGTTCTCGAAAGATTATTTTGATATATAATTATTAACCAATAGAGATATGGATTTCTGAAAATTTTCGTTTTAATTTTTTGAGCACTTGGGCAAAAATATCGCAGAAAAAATTCCATAAAAAATAATCCTCAATGGCCGAAGTACCGCTTATTCAAAATCAATTTGGTTTTTGTAAATTCAACAATTTTCAATACAGCAAATCCTCAAAACTCCTTTTGAAGGAGGATTTTTTGACGTCGCAGAAATTCAGGCAAACTTCCATATGAAATCACACTCAATGGCCGAAGTATCGCTAATTCAAAATCAATTCAAAATCAATGACTCCAGACATAAACCTTTTTTTCGCTTGGCTTTCCATACAACGAGATATGGGATGTACAGCCCCACTGATCGTTTAATGCGATATGCAAATATTTTACAAAATGATGTCAATTTTCTTCTGTTCGCACCCTCACTTGCATATTTTAAAAAACGCCTAAGTCGAATTCAGTTTTCAGATGTCATCAAGTAATGCGATTTGGTTATTTATGTTGTCTATGGGTCTGTTTATTTATTTATTGATTTATTTACTTATTGATTTAGTTATTTATTTATGTATTTATTAATTAATTTATTTATTTATGTATTTATGTACTTATGTATTTACTTATTTATTTATTTATTTATTTAATATATATTTAAAATTTAATCGAAGTTTATCGTCTGAGTATCCGTTTTAAATCATTTGGGATATTAAATAGTAACTTAATAGTAATTAATAGCAATTTATATGTTTATGTTGTTATTTTGTTTGTATTTAAATTTTTTTTGTAAATTTCGTAAATGAATACGGAATGTATGGATTGTACATTATAAAGGAGATTTCCGTAAAATAAATGAAATGAAATGAAATTCGGTTTTTGCAAATCCAACAATTTTCAATAGAGATATGGATTTTTGAAGATTTTCGTTTTAATTTTTTGAGCACTTGAATGAAAACGTCGCGGAGAAAAACATATAAAACGCGTAAAAAAATTCCTTAAAAAATATCCTCAATGGTCTAATCGCTTATTCAAAATCAATCTGGATTTTGTAAATTCAACAATTTTTAATATAGATATGAATTTTTGAAAATTTTAGTTTTTTTTTTTGAGCACTTGAATGAAAACATCGCAGAAAAAATATAAAACAATTTTTAATATATGTAGATATGAATTTTTGAAAATTTTAGTTTTATTTTTTTTGAGCACTTGAATGAAAACATCGCAGAAAAAATATAAAACGCGCAGACAAAATTTCATAAAAAATCTTCCCCAATGACCGAAGTATAGTTAATTCAAAATCAATTTGGTTTTTGTAAATTCAACAATTTTCAATAGAGATATGGAATTTTGAAGATTTTCGTTTTAATTTTTTGAGCACGAATGAAAACATCGTAGAAAAAAAGTATCGCTTATTCAAAATATTAATTTGGTATTTGCAAATTCAACAATTTTTAATGGAGATATGGATTTTTGAAAATTTTAGTTTTATTTTTTTTTAGTACTTGAATGAAAACATCGCAGAAAAAAAAACGCGCAGACAAAATTCTATAAAAAATGTTCCTCTATGACCGAAGTATAGGTAATTCAAAATCTATTTGGTTTTTGTAAATTCACCAATTTTCAATAGAGATATGGAATTTTGAAGATTTTCGTTTTAATTTTTTGAGCACTTGAACAAAAAGATCGCAGAAAAAAATATAAAACGCGTTGAAAAAATTCCTGAAAACAATATCCTCAATGGTCGAAGTTTTGCTTATTCAAAATATTAATTTGGTATTTGTAAATTCAACAATTTTTAATGGAGATATGGATTTTTGAAAAAAAAAATTTTTTGAGCACTTGAATGAAATCATCGCAGAAAAAACATAAAACGCGCAGACAAAATTTCATAAAAAACTATCCTTAATGGTAGAAGTATCACTTATTCAAAATTAATTTGGTTTTTGTAAAACCCACAGTTTTTAATGGAGATAAGTATTTTTGAAAATTTTAGTTTTAATTTTTTGAGCACCTGAATGAAAACTTTGCAGAAAAAAAAATAAAACGCGCAGACAAAATACCATAAAGAATTATCCTCCGCGGCCGAAGTATCTCTTATTCAAAATCAATTTGGGGCTTGAAAATTCACCAATTTTCAATAGAGATTTAAAATAGCAGTGATTTAAAGTAACAGTGATTTTAAGTAACAGTGATATTAAGTAGCAGTGATTTGAAGTAGCAGTGATTTTAAGTAACAGTGATTTTAAGAAGCAGTGAAATTCACCTATTGGTAACAGCAACGACCTGTGATTTTTCAATACACGTGAAAAATCACAGATACGTGAAAAAAAGTTGTAGATAGTTATCGACCCTATAATCGGAAAATATTTTTATGTACAGGGTGGGCAAAATTCGACGTTTCTATGGGGGATCTCGATAACTATAATAGATAGAAAAAAGGGATGGCGCATCACCGATCTCTTTCTTGGAGAAAATTAAAAACTAATTTTATTTATCATCTTTTATTTTCAAGTTAATGCCAAAAAGTCAATTTTTTCCATTTTCGATATATTGCAATATCTCACTTGTTTATCATTTGACAATAATATCTGTTATATGTTGTTGAGGCACTTTTTTGAAAAGAATAAAATAAGCTTAACAGCATTCCAATATCTTCATTAATATGAGAGTTATAACATAAAGTTGTGTTTTTTTTTTAAATACAACCTATAGTTGGCTTTTTTTTTCTCTTTTCAACGATATATAGCATGCTGGGGTTGTATTTTATATACAAAAAAATAGAAACACCAGAAATTGCTTTCCAATTTTCTCGTTTCATGTTATACAGGGTTTTTATTTTAACTCTGAACATATGATTGTTAATCAAAAATCAGCATCATCAGCAATTATCAAATGAAGACAAAGGCCGTACTTTACCGTATTTAATTTAATTAACCGAATTTTATTAGTTTCTCTGCCACCTTTGTGTACTTGGTTGCATACAATTTCAATTAAATGCCATGCGTGATTATTTTACGATTGAACATAGGCGTTAATAATAGTATGTTCAGTGTTAAAATAAAAACCCTGTAGAATGTTCAGTGTGTTTTAAAAATTTAATTAATCGCCGTCGCCTATGAATTGAAATCCGCATGTCTTCGATTAACGGTTTTTTTTTACATTTATTCTCTGAATGACAACTACGAATGTTTAAACAGCGGCATGAGCATTTCAGTTCATAGCCGACTGCGATTAATCTCATTTTAAAATTTCAGTGAGACGTATGCCATCTTGCGTACACCTTTTGTTCTGTCAGAAATGATCAATACCATTGCGAAAGAATTCCAGGAAAGTACATGCACATTTGTCGCATCTCTTATGCGGATTGTCTTGTGTGGTTCCAGGAAGAGATGCTTCTCACAGTGATTCTATTTGTTGATGTTTTAGAAACAAACATACTTGTTACAGTCGACTGTGCGACAGCATTGAAAGTAACAGTCGTGTGGGTACAGATCCGTTCTAAAACAATTGACAATTTGCATAGGGCATGCATGATTGCATCGGCGACAATTTGAATTTGAAAGGAATTCCATCTGTTTTGCAACTCAATGGCTAAATGCATCGGCGACTTGTTCATCAATGCAAGCAGTATTACACATTAGACTTGGCTAATTATTGAGATGAATATGATGTGGCGAATAATTTAGTTGTACATAAACAAGTAATAATTGAATTTATTTATTATTATTTAATTATTTAATTAAAAATGTATCACGAAGTAAGTGCCGCCAACCTCAATCAGTTAAGTAATAATTGGGTTTTAAGTAGACATAGGGTAAACCAATGTTTTCTCTGGAATGTACTTGTTAAGGATGAATTTCAAGGCATTTTAAGAAACGGTTTATTAAAAAGTAAAAGAAATGCTGTATTTTATACAGAGATGTACAGAAGTTCCGCATAAAATTCATAATTTTCCCATTAAATGTTAAAAAAAAAATTGCTCGGAAAATCGACTTTTTGTTCATTATTGGCGTGCTAGAAAATACTTAGAACATATACTCATGGAACAAGAATACTGTATAAATTCCGTTGGGAAAATTTATTGAACTAGAAATGAGTTAATTAAATTGTCTAGTTTCAGACAGTAAATTGTCCCAAAAATTTACAATCCAACTCAATGTTTGGGACAATGAACTCATTTCTTGAATAAAATGTGTAGTGAAAAACAGCGTAAGGCTCAAAAGTAATTCCAATTGCCTTCTGGGAAAAATTGTGTAGGTAATTTAAATTTCGAGAATTTTCAGGTCGGGAAATTCAAATCGGGGATTTTCATGGCAGACAAATTAAAATCTGTCTGATTTAAAATAATAATGCTGTAAAGCTTAAATTCTGAGGTTAAAGTTCTGAGAAGGCACGGAGGTGTAATTCAAATTTAGGGAATTTTTAAGGCGGGAAATTTAAATCTAGGAAATTTGCAGGCATATCATTGTGTAGGTAATTTAAATTTCGAGAATTTTCAGGTCGGGAAATTCAAATCGGGGATTTTCATGGCAGACAATTCAAAATCTGTCCGATTTAAAATAACAATGCTGTTAGGATCGAAAGTAATGCCAACTGTCTTTTAAATCTGATGTTCTAGGCAAATTTGAGTGGATTATATAATTCTGAGGGCGGCAAATTTAAATCTAAGATTAAATTTTTAATTAATTTTTATGTCTTTGTTGACTCAGTTTTGTAGATTTACAAACAGGTCGTTTTCATTTTGAATAAATTTATTTAATGCATTTGCAACAAATAAGGATTTCCAATTTCAATTTTTCTTTTTTTTTAGTTTTATACAGGGGCGGCTCGTTATATAGAGCCAAGCTCAGCAAGAATTTTTAATTAATCCTTGAAACACTTTTTCGCCAGTTACTTTGGTCTAGGAAGATACATCGTTCTTTCTTTCTTTTGTTGTCTAGAATTGTATTTTTTAGTTGACAATAATGGCGTGTTGCAATTGTCAATAATGGTTTGTTGCAGTTGTCAAGAATGGTATGTTTCAGCTGTTAAAAATGGTAGTTTTCAACTGTTAAGAAACGTATTATTCAACTGTCGAAAATGATCCTTTTCAGTTGTCAAAAATGTTATTTTTCAGCTGTCAAAAAAGGTATTTCTCACCTATTAAAATGGTATTTTTCAGCTATCAAAAAAATATTTTTCCGCATTTTTTATTTGTCAAAAATGGCATTTTTTCGGCTGTCAAAAATTGTACTTTTTGTTGTCAAAAATTGTACTTTTTATTGTCAAAAATTGTACTTTTTGTTGCCAAAAATTGTACTTTTTGTTGTCTCAAGTTGTATTTTTTAGCTGACAATAACGGTTTGTCACAGTTGTCAATAATGTTTTGTTGCAATTGCCAAGAATGGTATTTTTCAGCTATTAAAAATGGTATTTTTCAGCTGTTAAGAAGTGTATTATTCAAATGTCAAAAATGATATTTTTCAGTTGTCAAAAATGTTTTCTTTAATGTCAAAAAAGGTATTTCTCACCTATTAAAATGTTATTTTCCAGCTATCAAAAACAGCATTTTGCGACATTTTTTTAAATTGTCAAAAATGGCATTTTTCAGCTGTCAAAAATCGACTTTTTGTAGTAAAAAATTGTATTTTTTAGCATGTTTTGTTGCAGTTGTTAACAATAGTATATTTCAGCTGTCAGAAATGCGATTTCCAACCTATAAAAATGTTATTTTTCAACTATCTAAAGCAGCATTTTTCGACATTTTTATAACTGTCAAAAACTTGTATTTTTTGTGTTGTCAGAAATTGAATTTTTTAGCTGACAATAATGGTTTCTTACAGTTGTCAATAATGGTTTGTTGCAGCTGTCAAGACTGGCTTCAGTTATTAAAAATTGTACTTTTCAGCTGTTAAGAAGTGTATTATTCAAATGTCAAAAATAATATTTTTCAGTTGTTAAAAATGTTTTTTTTTTATGTCAAAAAGGTATTTCTCACGTATTAAAATGTTATCTTTCAGCTATCAAAAACAGCATTTTGTGACAATCTCCTTATTCTATTTTTTTTTTGTCAAAATTGCATTTTTCAGCTGTAAAAAATTGACTTTTTGTTGTCAAAATTGTATTTTTTTATAATAATTCTTTATTTACGGAAGGCCATTTGATAGTGATATAAATATAAGATAAATACAACATATTAAAATATAATCCTAAATCTAGTAGGCAATAATGGTATGTTACAGTTGTCAATTATGGATTGTTGCAGTTGTCAACAATGTTATTTTTCAGCTGTCAAAAATGCGATTTCCAGCCAATGAAAATGTTATTTTTCAGCTATCAAAAGCAGCATTTTTTCGATATTTTTTTAACTGTCAAAAATAGCATTTTTCAGCTGTCAAAACTTGTATTTTTTGTGTTGTCAAAAATTGATTTTTTAAGCTGACAATAATAGTTTGTTACAGTTGTCAATAATGGTTTGTTGCAGTTGCCAAGACTGGTTTTTTTCAGTTGTTAAAAATGGTATTTTTCAGCTGTCAAGAAGAATATTATTCAACTGTTAAAAATGATATTTTTCAGCTATCAAAGCAGCATTTTTTCGACATTTTTATAATTGTCAAAAATGGCATTTTTCAACTTTTAAAATTTGTACTTTTTGTTGTCAAAATTTGTATTTTTTAGCTGACGATAATGGTATGATACAGTTGTCAATAATAGTGTGTTGATGTTATCAAGAATGGTATTTTTCAGCTATTAAGAATTGTTTTATTCAGCTGTCAAAAATGTAATTTTTCAGCTGTCAAAAATGATATTTTTCAGCTGCAAAAATGATATTTTTCAGCTGCCAAAAATCGTATTTCCTACCTATATAAATAGTATTTTTTAAGCTATCAAAAGCAACATTTAAAAATGTCAAAAATGGCATTTTTCAACCTGTAAATTTTGTTGTCAAAAATTGTATCTTTTAGCTGCCAATAACGGTATGTTTCAGCTGTCGGGAATGGCATTTTTCGGCTGGCAATAATTATAATCCCGAGCTGTTGAAAATAGTATTGCTCAGCTGTCTGAAGTTGTATTTTGCAGTTGTAGAAAATGGTATTCTTCAGTTACCAAATATGCTATGTTTCAGCTGCCAAAAACAGTATTTTTCAGCTAATAAAAATAGTTTTTTTCGACATTTTTAAATTGTCAAAAATTGTATTTTTCAGCTGTCAAAATTAGTATATTTCGCTGTCAAAAGTAGTATATCTCGCTGTCAAAAGTATATTAGTATATTATCCTGTCAAAATAAGTATTTTTACTGTCAAAAATAGTATTTTTTGTGTGTCAGGGATGGTATGTTTTAGCTGACAAAAATGGTATTCCTCGGCTGTTGAAAATTAGTATTTTTCAGCTTTCAAAAATATTTTTTTTTTGTGAAAAATAGTATTTTTTGTGTGTTAACAATGGAATGTTTCAGCTGTCAAAAACAATATTTTTCAGCTTATAAAAATATTTTTTTTCGATATTTTTGAATTGTCAAAAGTTGTAATTTTCAGCAGTCAAAAGTAATATATTTCGCTGTCAAAAGTAATATATTATGCTGTCAAAAGTTGTATTTTTTACTGTCAAAAATAGTATTTTTCATGTGTCAGGAATGGTATGTTTCAGCTGACAAAAATGGTATTCCTCGGCTGTTGAAAATTAGTATTTTTCAGCTTTCAAAAATAGTATTTTTTTTTCAAAAATAGTATTTTTTTTTGTCAAAAATAGTATTTTTTGTGTGTTAACATTGTTTAATGTTTCAGCTGTGAAAAACAGTATTTTTCAGCTAATAATAATAGTTTTTTTCGTCATTTTTGAATTGTCAAAAGTTGTATTTTTCAGCTGTCGACTGTAGTATGTTTCGCTGTCAAAAGTAATATATTATGCTGTCAAAAGTTGTAATTTTCACTGTCAAAAATAGTATTTTTCGTGTGTCAGGAATGGTACGTTTCAGCTGACAAAAATGGTATTCCTCAGCTGTTGAAAATTAGTATTTTTCAGCTGTCAAAAATAGTATTTTTTTGTCAAAAATAGTATGTTTTTGTCAAAAATAGTATTTTTCGTGTGTTAGTTAGTATTTTTCAGCTGTCAAAAATAGTATTTTTTTGTCAATAATAGTATTTTGCGTGTGTCAACAATGGAATGTTTCAGCCGTCAAAAACAGTTTTTTCAACTAATAAAAATAGTTTGTTCAACATTTTTGAATTGTCAAAAATTGTATTTTTTAGCTGTCAAAAGTAGTATATTTTGCTGTCGAAAGCAGGGGCTTATATAGAGCTAACGAGCCATGGCACTACCTGTAGTTCCAAGCTCAGCAAGAATTTTTAATTAATTCTTAAAACACTTTTTCGCCAGTTACTTTGGTTTAGGAAGATAAACCGTTCTTTCTTTTTTCAAAAAAGGCGGGGGTTTGAGGGGTGTATATTGTATAAGTGGCTCTACCATCAACAAGTTCCACGAGCCGCCACTGGTTTTATAACATACAATTCAAACTGTATCTGTTTTAAAAGGGTTCTGCTTTAAGGTTCAAAAATAAAGTTCTGGGCAAATCTGAGTGGATTTTAAGGGCGGGAAATTTAAATCTAGACGATTTTCAGGACCGGATATTTCAATGTACAGAATTCTCATGGCAGGCGATTCAAAATTTAATTTAATTTAATTTTTAATTTAATAATAATAACCCAACAGGCATTTATTGCCCAGTTACAGGGAAAATATAAAAATACATAGCAAAAAACAATAAGTAATACAAAGTAATTATTGAAATACAATACATGTACACATCGCAGTATAGAAAGTTTTTTTACTATAAAGGCAAAACGAATGCTTGAGTTAACAATTCTAATCAGTAGCACTAACAAAAATCCTTCATTGGACTAAATTAAGTTGTTTTAAGTGTAGGCAATTTAAACTTGTAATGCTTAGAAGTAATGCCAACTGTCTTTTGCCAACTTTCTGGAGAAATCTGGGTAAAAAATTCAATTCTGGGGGATTTTTAGGGCGAGAATTTAAATCTAGGGGGTTTTAATTACGATTAATTTCAGAGCCAGATATTTGAATGTAGAGAATTTTCAATTCAAAATGTGTACGATTTAAACTTGTAATGCTCAGAAGTAATGCCAACTGTCTGAAGTTCTGGGGAAATTTTGGGTAAAAAATCAAATTTGGGCGATTTTTAGGGCAAGAAATTTAAATCTAGTGGGGTTTAAATCACCGTTGTTAATTGACAATTTTGAACAGTATATTTATTTAGCTTAACAAAATATTTGTTTAGTTAAAATTACTCTGAAAAATATCACTGAATTATTATTTGCAGATATATTTTTGAAAATTTCGCAGAAATCTACGGTTACTTTTTTGACCTGAAGAACATTTGTTTCTGCCGTCACGAAAGTTTAACATTTTTAAAATAACCATGGAAAAGATGATCTTTATGTTTTGATTTATCGAAATAATTTTTTTTGAAAATCCTTACATATTGTTAATTTCACATTATTTGTCCTAAGTTATTTTCAAATTAAAACTTTTTTCTGTTTCAAAATTGCATCTCGAACTTTTGCACACGATACTTCTTGGAAAGCAAAATAATGATTGGTTTCGTTATTAGAACTCAGTCATTTGATTGGGACTTTGGTCACAATCAGGTATGAACTTAATTATGGTTTGAGCTACATTCGAAAGGAACTCTTTAAATTCATTGGCTGATATGTTTATATTATTATGTACATCCTTTTTATGTGATTTTTGAATTTATTATATTCCAAATTTTCATTTGGTTTTCTTTGTTGTTCAGTTATACGTTTTCTACACTGCTTGTTAAAGTTATTGTAACTGGGTTTGTTTGGTTTTGTATATATTATCTCTAAGTAAGCGTAGTTTATTCCTCATTTATATTAATACAGATTCAAACCAATTTATAATGAGTTTATTGACATTAACATTCTTTTTTTTGGAAACACAATTTTCAGAGCACTAGTTATTTTTTCTGTTAACAAAATCCAAACTGAATCTAAGCCCAAGGACTTACACATTACATCCACTTACACATTACATCCACCCACTGCGCTGCATGTCCATTCTTCATCTCACGAAAGTACGATCTTTTATGTTCTGAAGTAAAACCCATTTTTGCATTAAAATTTGATCAATAGTGACAATTGTTTGACCTTTATTATATGAAGTTATCAAAGATAGCAAAAATCAGACAGTCGTAGCAGCCCCGTATCTAAACAATTATTGGTCGCTTGGTAACAGTTACGTTGCTTGTATGCACTCCTAAATAACTTAAACATCGATTTTTGTAAAAAGGACTTGAATTAATTTTATAATTTTTATTTCTATATTCGCTTAGTCCACTCTTTACATCGCTATAATTTTCGTAAATTACTTTCCAAATCATAAAAATTAACAATTTATATATACGTATATTTCAGAATTTACACGTACCTACGCAATAATTTCATAATTGAGAACAGTTTACGTGAGTCATTATTTGCTTAGACGTGTATGCTGGAAAGAGTTTGTCACGACACGAGTTTTATAAATCGCTCGGTAATTACTGCACTTAGTTGTGATTAGATAGACAACGAAGATTGCGATATTACTTACTGAAGTTGCAACAGCCACACTCTTCGTCTCGGCGGTGGCAGACGGATGACTTAATGGCTGAGATGGCAATTAAGTATTGGTGTGGCGTTTTCACGCCAAATTAAATCGAACGTCATTGTTTATTATACATTCAGCCTTGCATTAGAGGATGCAATAATTGCAGCGAATTGTTTATTCTTTAAATAGACTTTTTTTTATACTAAATACTTGATGACATCTTTGTTTTATGCAGTGCGTTTTTTTATAGATGCACCATAGGGATTTACGCAGGGGCGGCTCGTTATGCAGAGCCAAGGAGCCATGGCACTACCTCTAATTTTAAGCTCATCCAGAATTTTTTATTAATTCTAAAAACACTGTTCGGCGTTCAGTTATTATTTTATTTTTTTATGGATAACTCTTAAATAAACGAGCAGAATTCTCGAAATATTGTTCTCATCGAAAACATGCAGATAAAAACAAAAAATAAATAAATAATAAACAGTAGGTCACCATTGGCGGGTTAAAAATCCATTCAGCAAAGTGTTCTACTCCTTGAATAGAAAATTAAATGCGGCGTTCAATTGATTTTTTTTTTGAGGATAAATTGATTTTGAAAATTCTTCCAGCAAAATATTTTACTCACTGAATTGATGTAAATAAGATAAAACATTAAATTCGCCGTACAATTGTTTTGTGGTTTTAAAAAGATTACTCTTGAACCAAATTTTGCAAATTATTTCAGAAACATGTTGTAATCGTCGAATAGATGCAGATAAGACCCAAAAAATGTAATTTGTAGTTTTTCTTTTGTTTGTTTTTTTTTTGCTTTTTGAGGATAATTCTTAAGCGAAAGAACAGATTTTCAAAATTCTTTCACTTTCAGCAAAGTATTGCACCCATTGGACAGATGTCCATAAATAAAATGAAAAAATAAATTCGCCGTTCAATTAGTTTCTATTATCGTTGAGGATAAGTCTTAAATGAGTTTTCAAATTTTTTTAGCAAAGTGTTTTAAAAAATATGTAGGCTAAAAAATAAATTTGCGCCCTCGTAGCGCACACAAGATGTTCCAGTATTTATTTGGCTCCAAAAGCACATCCACAACGCGTTCCTCCCCGCCACGGCCTATATTTTAACGAAATGCCGTGCCCGAAGTAAGTTGGCTCCGTTAGTGGCGCGCGGCGTTGCGTTAGGGAACAAATGCATTCCGAATTTTCTGCGCTCATTAAGATTTCGCGGATATTGTCCTAACATTTTAAATGACGAATCAGTGTTTTTAGAATTGATTAATAAAGACTTTTTGCCCTCATTTTTGTTTTTCCCGCCGAATTTTTAATTTTTAGATTTTTCACCTGTATTTTCGATTCTTTTGGGTCTAAATTTTTGATCTGTTGACCTAAATATTCTTTATTGCGGCATAAATTTTCGATTTAATTGTTAAAATACTTTGGTCCGCATTTTTGATTTTTCGGGCCGAATTTTTAATTCCAGTTTCAAATTTTCGACTTGATTTCGGTTAAAATATCTATAACTTGAATTATTGATTTATATGCGATATTTCTTTTTATATATATACAAACATCTTTATTTACAGAAATTTTACAAAAAAAAGCAATAATATATAATAAATTTAGTTACATAAGTAAATTTCTGCTTAAATGGCTATCGACCTGGAGTCTTTCAGCCTATTCTTTTTATATTTTTCCGGTATTTTCGAGTTTTGTTTGTTGAAATGTTCGATTTTTTAGTCTGCATTTATTATCTTCGTTTTCGATATACTGTCTAAATTTTCGATTCTCAGGCTAACATTACAGATATTTGTTATTTTTTTAAATCTTTTGACCTAAATTTTTCTTTTTGATTTTATTGTTTAAGTTTTCGATTTTTTGGCCCCCATTTTTGATTTTTCGTTTAGTCTGCATTTATTATCTTTAGATTCGAGTTTTCCACATTTTGTCTGAATTTTCGACTTTTTGACCAACACTGTGGATTTTTTTAAATCTTTTGCCCTAAATTTTTCTTTGTTTTTTTTTATTTTTCTGTTAAAATTTTTGTTTCCTTGGTCCACTATTTTTAGGCCAGAATTTTAGATTTTTGGTCTCAATTTTCATCGTATATTTTTTATTTATTTTTGGTATATTTTGTATCCCATATTTTATATTTTTTAACTTGGATTATTGATTTTATTTCGTGATTTTTTTTTAATTTTTGGTATAATTTTCGAATTTCTGGTTATTTTTGACGGCTGAAAATGGCAAATTATTTTGCTTCCAAGTTTTCGATTTTTTGTCTGCTTTTTTTATTTTTAGATCAGGATTCTTGATTCCTTGACCCATATTTTAGATTTCTGTATTTCCGATTTTTTTGTTCCAACTTTTTATTTTTATTTTTTTTTTTATTTTGACCAAAATATTCGACTGGTTTATAGAAATTTTCGATTTTTTCTTTCTGCAATTTTCATCTTTACGCTCGTTTTCGATGTTTTGTCTAAATTTTCACCGTTTTAGGTTATATTGTAGATTTTTTTATTTTTTGGTCTAAATATTCTATATTTTGACGAAAAAAAATCGATTGGTTTGTAGAAATGTTGGATTTTTTGTCTGCATTTTTTATCTTTACGCCCGAGCTTTCGATGTTTTGTCTCAATTTTCACCTTTTTAGGCCCTGTTGTAGGTTTTTACTTTTTTGGCCTATACTTTCGATTACCTTGGTTTAAATTTTTGGTCTTTTGGCCGAAATTTTCTTTATTTCGACTTAAATTTTCGATTCGTTTGTTAAAAATTTTGATTTTTTGGTCTACCGCTTTGATTTAGGTAGATTTGGATTTTTGGTCTTAATTTTTTATTTTTTGACCCATATTTTAGATTTTCTTGGGATTTTTTATTTATTTTTATATACAGTGCGCGCCTAAAGTATGGAATATAGTCAGTAAAATCGAAATAAAATATTTTTGGAAAAAATCCTGGAACACGTCGATTTTCTATTATAAAAATACACATTTTTGCATGAAAGTCAATTTTCAGTCGTCATTTGTTTTTGAGTAATGACGTCATCCATTTTGTTTTTAAATGGCAACCCCCTATTTTTATTCTTGATTTTGAGAGATTTTTTCATTGTCGAACTGGAAGTATAAAAATGTTGCCATCTTAAATAAGAAATTTTTTCAAAATGACCTTATTCCAGCGCGTGTAGCAATTTTTCCAAACAATATTGATCCTGACCTTTCATATAATACAACATGGTTTCAGCAAGACGGCGCATGCCCCCACTAAGCGCGTATTTTTGTTTTTTTTTTGTTTTTGTTTTGTTTTTGTTTTCGAACATGTAGAAATTCTTCTTGAATATTTTGAATATTTTCCAGGCTAATTCTGCGTATTCATCTCTTTCGTGGGCTATTCTATCGGTCATCGCCTGCCAATCCACCTATTCGTAATGCAAAAAAACGCGCATAGTGCGTGGTTGCGCCGTCTTGCTGAAACCATATTGTATGTATGGAAGGTCAAGATAATTTTTGTTTGGAAAAAAAGCGCTGGAACCAGTTCATTTTGCAAAAACTCTAGATATCAAGTTCTCACCTTCAATTGTTATTTACTCGAAAAATGTCTTATGTAAGATGGCAATATTTTTATACTGCCAGTTCGACAATAAAAAGATCTCCCAAAATCAATAACAAAAATAGGGGGTTGCCGTTTAAAAAGAAAATGGATGACGTCATTACTCAAAAACAAATGACGACTGAAAATCGACTGCAAAAATGTGTATTTTTATAAAAGAAAATCGACGTGTTTTTCCAAAAATATTTTATTTCGATTTTACTGACTATATTCCATACTTTAGGCGCGCACGGTATACAAACAACTTTATTCACAGAAATAACATCTAAATACATTATGTTAAAAACTTGATATCCGCTTTCAGTTGTCTGTGAAAGGATTGTTTTTGCTATTATTTTCGAATTTCTCGTTGGAACTTATTTTGAGCTAAAAAGAGTTATTTTTGGGGCTGAAAATGGCAAATTATTTTTATTTTACTTAAACTTTCAATTTTTTGGTCTACATTTAATTTTTAACCCAGGTTTTTAATTTTTTGGCCGATATTTTAGATCTTCGGGTGTTTTGTTCTAATTTTTTTATTTTTTGGCCAAAATATTTGATCGGTCTAGCAAGATAAATGGTTCTTTGTTTCTTCAAAAAAAGAGGGGGGGGGGGGTATAAGTGGCTCTACCATCAACATGTTCCACGAGCCGCCACTGGATTTACGGCTTAAAATTTGTATGTCTTTTAATGGTTTTCCTATTGCGAATTTCAGTATCATTATTGGTACACTTTAAGTTTGCATTGTCTTTCACAACTTCTAATAGTTTATATAAAAAAAATTGTAAGTTTTAAAGAAATTCAGCTATCCGATAGTTACGCATGGGTATTAAGTCAATCCCGTAAGAATTGTCACCTGATTCTTAACAATTGGTGACCCCCCCGTAACATCAGCTACCACAAATATTGCTAAAGACTCTGAAGGCGCATTTTTTAACCGAAATGTAGGAGTCCCAATATTTTTTGGGGGTATTTGACTAGAGATGTACAATAACCTTAAAAGTAATTGTTGGATCTTTCTGGCTTTTTGGGCAGGATTTCCACTATGGGGTGTAAAAGTCCACTTTAAGCCTACAAAATAGTACCAAAATGTGTACTTTAAGACTGAATAATTATTTATAACTTGATACAAAGTATACCAAAAATATAGTGACCAAAAACAACATCTGAAAACACTGCTCTAGAATTTAAATACCTTGCTTTTTTTTACAACAAACCGAATTTACGGTAATTATAAATACAGACAATTCCATTTAAGAATGCTATTCTTCGCACATTTACATATGTCCGCGTTTTATTATTCTGTTGAAATTTTATTACAAACATGTGTTAACCATTCCGGTTTGAACAGCTACAAAAACAATAAAGAAAAATGACTCACAATGTGACTTCAAGAACAATCCACACAAATCGTCCATTATTTATTCCCAGCAAACAAAATTACCAACATTATTCACTTATTTCCGAAAACAAACAATGCTCCTCTAAATAGCAATTTAAAGTTTAAAAATCGTCCTTGACTCGTGCAAAGTTGTATCCGACACCATTGCAGGAAGAAGTTAATTAATTTATAATGGGTGCTATTCAGGTCGTTACCTAAGGATTTCGTATTGTTATTTCCACAGTGTTATTAGAATTATAACATTATTGTTATTGATGACTGATGTCGTTGATTAAAATTTTTTAATTAGGTTCCCATGTTTGGAAAAAAATTGCAGGGTTCTAGAATTGAATTCTACAGGATTTTCTTGAAATTAATGATACAGCTTTTAAGCCGAGATATATAAATATGGTATCATTAAAATCAACGTAGATAAATGTTAATTTACATTTTCCCAAATAAATGAAACATTCCATCTTCAGAACAATATTGTTTTTGCAGAATTCACGAGGTTTAATTATTAGTAAATTGGTTCAAAATTTGCTAACAAGGATCCGGAGGATATATCTTTATTTCTTGAATAACTTTCTCACTTGTCACTTGGTGAAAGTTTATTATTATTGTTTATTGAAATGTATACAGACACATACCTTTATAACTACGTAACTAGTTTTTCAAGCTTAAGTTGATGTATGTGAAATTGTGTTCTTTATGTGAAATAGTGAAATATAAAATTAAGAAAAGTAAAAAAAAAACACGAACCCTATATATCTCGCACTATAGTAATAGGATAACATTTGGTACACAACGAAGTTTAACACAATGAAGCAAAATTACAAAGTTATCACAAAATCAAACCAACAGGGATAATCGAATAATAACACTTGATTTGTAATGTAAATATTGCATATTTTTTATTGTTCACATAAAAAAAAAGAAATTTTAAAAACACCTTCAAATCGAAGAAAGTTACATGATGGCCACAACAATATTTTTTTAATACTCTGTGCGTTTATTCTTACATTAATTCTCTCTTGTTAATAGAACGCGGTATAATGGGATGATTGGATTTTCTCAAAAAAAAAAGAAATTTACAGACTGAGTCTTGCTGTTAATTAACACTATCTCTTGGGTTTGTCTTGAGAGAGCGAACCTTTATTTTTGTCGGACGTGATTTATAGTTGCTTCGTGAGTAATCAGATGAAACTGCAGCCTATTCGTTGACCGTGTAACTGTTAATTTGGAGTTTATAAAAATATCTGTGCATTAAGGTTAATTGGTGCAGATTATTAGTCTAGTTTATTTATTAAAGAAACACTTGGCTTAAAGAGAAATTGCTGTATCTTTGTTTTAACGCTATCACCATATTTCATTTCACATGGCTTTGTGCATAATGCGTTCATTAAGTGAATAAAAAATGAGAATAATAGAGATTTACATTTAAAATCATAATTCCTCATTCGATTGTCGAGAAATTGTAGACATTTTTGATTACAATTTATTTTTTAAATAATTTAATATTAATTCAGGTATTGACTAGGAAAATTTATAATATCGATTGTAAAATGTCTAATATAAATAATTTAATTATAGTTTATTATATTAATAATTATTTTAATAAATCGTACACAAAGAGTTAGGATTGGCAACTGGATATCTGAACCGAAAACAGTCAGCTCTGGTGTACCACTAGGACCCATTCTATTTTTGTTGTTCATTAATTTTGGTGAATGTTTGATGTATGCAGACGAGTTGAAATTTTTTCAAATTGTAAAATGTCCCGCTGATTGTAGATTACTGCAAGATGATTTAAATCATATATCTAAATGGTGTATTACTAACAAATTATTCTTAAATCCTAAGAAGTGTCTCAATTTCCATCTCCTAAAGTGCATGTACATTAAATCATTCTTATATTGTAAATTCATAGCCATTGAAATGTGCTGATTTGGTTAAAGACTTGGATGTGTTTTGACAGCCGTTTGACATTTAAAATTCATATAAACAAGGTATGTGATGAAGCTGTAAAATTGTGGGGTTTTGTTTGCCACATTCTAAGGAAATCAATTCCAATTGTTTTAAACTATTATATTGCACATTAGTAAGATGCCATCTAGAATATGCTTCTCCAGTCTGGTTGCCATATTTAAATATTAATATAAACCACTTAGAATCAATTCAAAACCGAAATATGGAGTATAAACTCAGCAATTGACATATTCGGGGTTGTTATGAGTCAATAATACATGTATTAAACATGTCAACACTTAAAAAACGAGGGAATACTGCTGAGATATGTTTTCTGCCTGGATTGCTTAATTTCGAAATTTATTGTCCATCTTTGCTGTTGAAAATTAACATTCATGCTTACAATTTTACTCGTGCTCTAAGACATAGTGAGTTATTTAGCTGTAGGACTCATGCAACCAACTTTTCGCAAAATAATTATAAATATTAGTCGCATCATGATATCTGCTTATGCTGTGCTTAAATGTAAACCGTGATTTTAAATCTATACATGTTAATTTATATTAACATTTATTTATAGTAGTTTTAAGAAGTTATTGTTAAAACATACATATGCTTATCTAATATATACTTATTTATTGTTGTCATTCATGCTATAATTTTTTAAAGTTAGTTTAGTTAATTTTAAGTAAATTGTAATTTTGTTTTATTGAAATTACTCCTGTAAATAAACTATTTATTTATTTATTGTCTTATTATGGAAATTTAAAAAAATTCAGATGTCATGTACCCATTTAGTGATGGTCTGTATACTAATTATACTAGGTGTTCTAAAACAAGAAGACCATATTTATTTATTTATTTCTACGTACATTTACAAAAATAAGCAATTTTATAATCCAAGGCATTGTAGTGCAAATAATAATGATGAATGAAATGAAAAATGGTACAATAGTAATTTCTAATAGTAATAACCATTAAATTAGCAATAACTAGTACTAACAGAAAAAGATAAATTATAACAGCTGAGAATCCTTCGAAACTAAGAAGCATATGGAAGAATTAACAGAATTAAACAATTTTTATATTAAATACACTGTACTTATTAGATAAAAGAAATACATAGGTTACTTAATTTATTTTCCAATGATTGATTCCAATGATTGAGAATTCGATTAACTTTGTGCTTTCTAGTTTTGCTTCAACGGTTTTAGTTAAACTTTTTGAACTGATAGCAATATTAGAATATAACAAGTTATTTCTTCATAAAAAATGATGTACAGGTGAGACAGGTTATGTTATCTAATAACTAGCCTTGATACAGTATTCATATACTATACCAATATCTTTATTAATAGTAGTTTACATATTTTTAAGATCCATTCAAAAATGTTGTCATATCACAGTTATTAACTGGCTATTGACCAGAGGTCTTTCAGCCTGTACATCATTCACTTTGTCACGAGTAGAATAATTAAGTTAAGGTAAGAGAATCAAGGACGGTTCAAATTTATGTTAATACAAAGATTTACATAAGCATATTAAATATAGTTGCTTTATATTGAAAACATTAGCATCAATATATAGTTGATTGGTCGGGTAAATAAACTCTTTACATAATGTAATTCTGAACAGAGTTGATTCTGTTAATACACTGGAGGAAAAAAAAATGAAACACTTGAAATTCGTGAAATTTCGACTATTTTCAAACCGCCATAACTCGGCGTATTTTCAATCGATTTTGATGAATCTTTAAGGGCAAAAAACTTTGAAGTATCTTCTTTGAAGTCATGCATGCGAACTTAAGCGTAACCCCTTCCACCCCCGTCTAGCACCCATGTGAAAAAAAATGTTTTTTCAGAAAACCATGTCCAACTTTGACGATGTCTATGGAGTTGAAAAAAAATTGTCGACTCGATCCACCATGAAGGCATTAAAATTTGATCAATTTCCTATGCAGGACTCAAGGAACGAAATTCCTACGACGATTTGGCACCAAGTTATGGATGTTTGAAAAAAGTGCATTTTGAGGTTTTTCGCACATAACTCAGCGACTTTTCAACCAAATTTGATGATTCTTACGGGAAAAAATCTCATTTTGGCCCTACTTTAAGGGCGTAAACTCAGATTGGAATGATCCGAACAAGAAAAACACGTTTTTGGGCAAAAACACGTCCAACTTTGGCAACGTGTACCGAGTTGGATAAAATGAGTCGATTTGATCCACCAAAAGGGCATTGAAATGTGTTCAATTACCTATGCAGGACTCAAAAACGAAGTTCCTACGGTGATTTTTCACAAAGTATGGGTGTTTAAAAAATGCATTTTGTGGTCTTTTTATTTTTTCGTTTGGAGGGGCGTAGAGCCCTCTATTTGAGTGGGAGATAAACTCTCTCAAAGAGGACACATTTTGCTTTTATTTCTCAAAAGATCGTCGAAATCAGTTGAATAGAAGCCGAGTTATGGCCATTCGAAAATTACCTAAATTTTTACAAATTTCAAGTGTTTCATTTTTTTCCATCAGTGTAATTTGTTTTTATTAGATGAATAGAAAATGGACGAATGGTGGTGAGTTAGGCCCACATTTTTTGACTACAGAAAGTCAATGTTTGACAGCTAAAAAATGCCATTTTTGACAATTTAACAAAATGTCGCAAAACGCTGTTTTTGGTAGCTGAAAAATTGAATTTTAATAGGTGAGAAATACCTTTCTTGACATTAAAAAAAACATTTTTGACAACTGAAAAATATCATTGTTGACATTTGAATATACTTCTTAACAACTGAAAAATACCATTCTTGACAATTGCAACAAAACATTATTGACAACTGTAACAAACCATTATTGTCAGTTAAAAATACAATTTTTGACTACAAAAACTCAATTTTAGACAGCTGAAAAATGCCATTTTTGACAAATAAAAAATGTCGAAAAATACTTTTTTTTTATAGCTGAAAAATATCATTTTAATAGGTGAGAAATACCTTTTCTGACAGCTAAAAAATAACATATTTGACAACTGAAAAATATCATTTTCGGCTGTTGAATAATACATTTATTAACAGCAGAAAACGTCCATTTTTAACAGCTGAAATATACCATTCTTGACAACTACAACAAACCATTATTGACAACTGCAACATACAATTATTGTTAGCTAAAAAATACAATTTTTGAAAACAAAAAATATCATTTTTGACAGCTGTAAAATGCCATTTTTGACAAGTAAAAAATGCTGCTTTTAATAGCTGAAAAATACAATTTTTATAGGTGAGAAATACCTTTTTGACAGCTAAAAAGTACCATTTTTGACAACTGAACAATATCATTTTTAACAGTTGAAAAATACCATTTTTAACAACTAGAAATACCATTCTTGACAACTGCAACAAACTATTATTGATAACTCTAACAAACCATTATTGTCAGCCAAAAAATACAATTTTTGACAACACAAGAATACAAGTTTTGACAGCTAAAAAATGCAATTTTGACAGTTAAAAAATGCAAAAAATGCTGCTTTTGATAGCTGAAAAATAACATTTTTATTGATTGAAAATCGCATTTTTGACAGCTAAAAAATTCCATTTTTGACAGTTAAAAAATGACAAAAAATGCTGCTTTTGATAGATTTTTATTGGTTGA
This sequence comes from Ocypus olens, assembly GCA_910593695.2. Lineage (NCBI taxonomy): Eukaryota > Metazoa > Arthropoda > Insecta > Coleoptera > Staphylinidae > Ocypus > Ocypus olens. The sequence goes on along the minus strand of OU343053.1, from coordinate 11,534,698 downwards.
AAATCGCATTTTAGACAGCTGAAAAATATCATTTTTTAAAGTTGAATAAAACACTTCTAAACAGCTGACAACTACCATTTTGAACAGATGAAAAATACCATTGTCGACAACTGTAACAAATCATTATTGACAACTGTAAGAAACCATTATTGACAACTGTAACATACCATTACCTGCTAAAAAATACAATTTTTGACTACAGAAAGTCAATTTTTGACAGCTGAAAAATGGAATTTTAAAGACAATAAATTAAATAGAATCTTAAAAATATGTTTATCTCCTTGAAATAATTGAATTTTATTATTTTTGTCGGCACTTTTTTAAATTTGTTTCAAATTTTAAATAGTAATAAATAAACTAAAAAAAAATTAGGAATGGATTTTCTTCCTGAGACCATTTTTTAAATTCAATTTTTATCGGCACAACTTCATTCCCCTTCAGTCGATAAAATATAGACCGATTGTGGACTATAGTTCTTCTTGGTGCTAGAGACAAACAGATGGCGAAAAAACGTTGAATCGACCATAATCTTAAATATTTTTTATCTCCTCACGTCAATTTTTTAAATTTAATTTTTGTCGGTTTAACTTTATAAAGTTTTTAATGAATTTTCTTCGTCCAAATGCAAAATTTATGGACACTTAACCAAACCGACAATTATTTAAGACTAATTTTGATAATTTAGACCTGTTTTCGAAGTTTTACATTTGCAGAATCATTTCTGCCATTCATTTGTTCTACCTTGAGGCAGTTGTTTACTTTCTCCGTTACGAAGTATTGTGATTTTTTTTAAAAAAAATTTTTTTACGGAAATTTCCGTTTTAGGGTCCCTAGATGCCATTTCAACAATTTATGGAAAACAAATTGTGTGTGTGTGTCTGGCTGTGTGCGCTGTATCTCAAAAACTAATAGAGCAATTGATATGAAACTTTGACCATACGTCTTATTTGATAATCCGAAGAACTGAAAAGCTTTTGGTAAAATTTCGTACACCGGAAGTGGGTGTTTACCTTAACTGTTTTTTGGTTTTTGCCAATATTTTCTTGAATATGAAAAATATCACAAAAACATTTAAACAAACTTTGAAGACAACAAAGAAACGAACATCTTTTGCTTGAAAACATTTTTCATAAAATCATTTTTATTCGAGAATTTTTTTTTTTTTTTCATTTTTGGTTTATAATTATAAAACGATAATAGTTACAGCAAATTTATGTTAATAAATATTGCAGTTATAAAGAATAAGTTTTTTTCGAAATCCCTTTAGTTTTTGAATAAACTGAGTTTTTGAATTTTTAAATATAATTTTTCCATCTTTCATAATTTTGACGTTTTAAACGTTTAAAATATGATTTTAATTGAAAATAAACCATGAAAGCGTAAATATAAATGATACCATCAAGTCGGAGAAAGTAACATGATGGCCACATCACCATTTTGTTCTTTAAATATGATACAAATCGAAGAAAGTAACATGGTGATCATATCATTTTTTTTAAACAATTATGACATTTTAAAATATTACTTGAATTTAAAAATAATATGGACCAACAATAAGAAAACATTTAGTTAAGGGAAAATATCGGATTGTTACGGAGCCTAGGACACCTAAGGATCTGCCCTTTCCTGTCCTATCCTGTGTATTCTTGACAGTCGAGAAATGCCAAGAAAGGATTCTGTTTGTTCCTGTCCTTTTCCTTTCTTTCCTTTCCTGACATTTTCCGACATTTTTTGGCCGTTCGTGTCTGTCAGTTCCTCCCCATTACTTTCCTTTCTCGACATTTCCCAATATTTCCTGTCCGTTTTTGCCAGTTCCATTCACGTCCTTCCCTCTTCTGTCCATTTCTGTCCTTTTTTACGTTCCCTGCCCCTTCCTGTCCTTTCTCGTCCTATTTTGAACTGCCCTGCCCTGTTCTCTACACAGCCACGTAAATGGCAATAAATTAATTAAAACTGTGTTAAGTAAAGAATATAGCAACATGTCACTGACAGCAACTGACAGTTCAGACCGCGAGGTTGGTAACAATTCTGTCCGACCTGTGTATCCAGTAGACTTTCCCGATCGACAGAAAAGCGATAGAGCGAATTACATTAATATGAGACAAACAGAGAAGCAAAATCGGCAAAGCAAGAGCACTAGTCTGGAAAGTTACATTTTTCGCACTAGTGCCGAAAATGCCAATTTTCTAGTTAGTTGTTTTGGAGTATATGAAGGCTAAAAATTAATTAAGTTAATAAAATATTGGCGTTAAAAGTAAAGGGTAAAAATATCATGGAACAAAAGCCGAAAAACCTGTGGTTAGTTGCCTGTTGATATCATTTGTAAGTGTCTCTAGTACAGAATATATCAGCTGTATTTTAAACTGTTATTCAAGATCTTAAAAACAATGACAATTTTGTGGATAAAATGTATGAATTGAATACGATAATTTAATTTTTTTTGTTCTCCAAAATGCAAACCCTGTCGTGACTGAATGGTATATGCCCAAGTCAAACGACAACAATGGCCTTGAAAAGAAATTATGATATTGAAAATCACCAATGGTATAATAGAAAACATATCTAAGATATCATGGAGCATGTCGATTCTCATTTAAAATAACGATCATTCGTGCAATTATTTCATTTGTTTTAAATTCGCCACTGCGGACATGTGTAAGATGCGAATATAAATAAAGAGTTCACCAGACTGTGAACAGCATTTCGATACGAAATCTAGCCACCTACCGACACGTTTAAAAGTGTAAGTGCGAGCGAGTGTATGTAGTGGCCATTTTGCTACTACTGGAGCGAGTCACTGTCCCGTCATCAACCTCTTCAAGGTCCCATCTCGAGAGAGAACAGTTCTTATTTCTTCTCGGAACATCGCGCATCGGCGACCGATCGAGTAGAAAATTGATCCTCGGAGAGGAGACACCTTCCGTGCCAAATCCTCTTCAACGGCGAAGATAATGAGGCAGATGTCTTCTTCAATTACGCAAGAAATTGCAGGCTTCCATTGATTTGCGGAATTGTTTCGTAATCGAATTCACTCGAGTCCTGGCCGCTTCCTATTCTTTGATAATCGCGACGATTAAAGTGTAATGTTATCCGTGATGGTACGCGGTTTGAAAATTAATTGTTAGAATTTGCATTTGCTCAAGTATTTCTTGATATTATTTTCTAAAAATATACACTCGGCTTCAAAAAACAAGCGCAAAAAACTCGATTTTTCAAACCATCGTAACTTGGTTTAATTTGGTCGAAAATCGATGAATCTTTCAGTTTGGGAAAGATTTAAGTTTTATCTTTTAGAATGTGTGGTTGATTTTGACCTCAAGTCCAACCCACCCCCCGTAACAACGCGATAGAAAAAAATGTTTTTTATGTAAAAAATTGTCCAACTTTGATAAGCTGCACCGTGCGCAAAAAAAATCGGCGGGAAATTTCACCACAATGGCAGAAAAATTTAATAAATTTCTTTCAAATGCCTTAAAAATTCGAGTCGTTTCGATGATTTGAAGGAAAGTTATGAATTTTTGAAAAAATTACATTTTTCACTTTTTTGGCCATAACTTGAGTAATTTTGCACCAAAATCGATGAACTTTTGCAGTCTGAACAGTTTCAAATTTTCTATTCAACGTCTTGTGAATTTTTTTATTGCTAAAACGATTTCACCCTCTGCCACCCCCTAAGGCAGTAGTCGGCAAAGTGCGGCTCCAGAGCCGCATGTGGCTCTTTGGCTCTGGCACAAATATCCACGGAAGGCGCAATAATATTTTCATTAAAAAAAAATTTGGTAAGAACAAATTACATCTTAAACAACACAAGTGGTCTGCTTTGATTGGCCTATAAAAGGAAGACATGATCATTTTCAACGCTTGGAATAGTATTCCTGACTCTTACGCAGTGGCGGCTCGTAGAACATGTTGATGGTAGAGCCACTTATGCAATATCCCTTCTCCTTTTTTGAAGAAACAAAGAACCATTTATCGAATATTTTGTCCAAAAAATCAAAAATTTGAAAGATCTAAAATATCGCCCAAAAAAATAAAAAAACCTGGTTTAAAAATAAAGATGCAGACCAAAAAATTGAAAATACAAGCAAATGAAAAATAATTTGCCATTTTCAGCCCCAAAAATAACTCTTTTTAGCTTAAAATAAGTTCCAACGAGAAATTCGAAAATAATAGCAAAAATAAAAATCGACAGCCCTTTCACAGACAAATGAAAGCGGATTTTAAGTTTTTAACATAATGTATTTAAATGTTATTTCTGTGAATAAAGATGTTTGTATATGTAAAAATAAAAAAAATCGCAAGAAAATCTAAAATATGGGACAAAAAATAAAAAATTAAGACCAAAAATCTAAAATTTGTACCCAAAAATCAAAGCGGTAGACCAAAAAATCAAAAATTTTAACAAACGAATCGAAAATTTAAGTCGAAATAAAGAAAATTTGGGCCAAAAGACCAAATATTGAAACCAAAATAAACGAAAATACAAAACATAGGCCAAAAAAGTAAAAACCTACAATAGGGCCTAAAAAGGTGAACATTTAGAAAAAACATCTAAAACTCGGGCGTAAAGATAAAAAATGCAGACAAAAATACAAAATTTCTACAAACTAATCGAATTTTATCGTCAAAATAATAAATATTTAGACTAAAAAATAAAAAATCTACAATATAGCCTAAAACGGTGAAAATTTAGACAAAACATCGAAAACGAGTGTAAAGATAAAAATTGCAGACAAAAAAAATCGAAAATTTCTACAAACCAATCGAATATTTTGGTCAAAATAAAGAAAAAAAAAAATAAATAAATAAGATTAAATTTATGGCTAATTTGTTTTCTTGCGATTTAAATTTAATTTAATTTGTATGTTAGTTTTTGTTTCTAATTTTATATTATTGGGATTATCCGTTTAATAATAAATAAATAAATAAATTTAAAAAAATCGGAAATACAGAAATCTAAAATATGGGCCAAGGAATCAAAAATCCTGATCTAAAAATAAAAAAAGCAGGCAAAAATCGAAAACTTAGGCAGAAGCAAAATAATTTGCCACTTTCAGCCGCAAAAAATAAGTTTTTGATCAGAAATTTGAAAATAATAGTAAAAAATAAAAAAAATCACAAAATTTGATTATTGCTTTTAATCAAAGTTAAAAAATGTAAAATATAGGATACAAAATATACCAACAATCAAAAAAATATATACCTACGTTAAAAAATTCAGACCAAATATCTAAAATTCTGGCCTAAAAATAAAAATATTGGACCAAGGAAAGAAAAATTTTAACAGACAAAGAAAAAAAAAATAAAGAAAAATTTAGGACAAAAGATCGGACCTAAAGATAATAAATGCAGACTAAACAAAAAATCAAAAATGGGGGCCAAAAAAATCGAAAATTTTAACAATAAAATCGAAAAGTTGGGTCAAAGTAAAGAAAAATTTAGGTCGAAAGATTTAAAAAAATAATAAATATCTGCAATGTTGGCCAGAAAGTCGAACATTTAGACAGTATATCGAAAACTCGGGCCTGAAGATAATAAATACAGACTAAAAAATCGAAAATTTCAACAAACAAAACTCGAAAATACCGGAAAAAATTAAAAGAAATTCGCATATAAATTAATAATTCAGGTTATATATATTTTAACCAAAATCAAATCAAAAATTTGGAACTAGAATTAAAAATTTGGCCCGAAATGCGGACAAAAAAATCAAAAATTTTAATAATTAAACCGAAAATTTATGCCACAATAAAAAATATTTAGGTCGACAGATCAAAAATTGAAAATACAGGTCAAAAGGCTAAAAATTAAAAATTCGGCGGGAACATCAAAAAGTCGAAAATTTAAACAATTAAATCGCAAAAGGTCAAAATAAAGGATATTTAAGCTAAAAGTTATAATATTTTGACCAAAAATATCGAAAATACGGGTCAACATTTAAAAAACCAAAAATAAAAAATGCGGACTAAATAGTCGAAAATTTTGACAATGAAAATTTTGTGCGAAATTTGCCTAGTTATGGGCAAAAAGGCGTAAAATGTATTTTTTTTTCAAAACTACATAACTTCGCGCCAAATCATCGCATCGACTTGAATTTTGGAGGAAATTGGAGGAAAATTATGAACTTTATTGTCATGTTGACCGATTGAGTCTACGATTTTTTTTTGCACACGGTACAAGAAACCAAATTTGCACATTTAAACTTCAAAAACATTTTTTTTTCCTTTAGGGGGTGGCTGGGGGTGGAATCGTTTTAGCAACAAAACAATTCACATGACGTTGAAGAGAAAATTTGAAACTGTTCAGACTGTAAAAGTTCATCGATTTTGGTGCAAAATTACTCAAGTTATGGCCAAAAAAAGTGAAAAATGTTATTTTTTTCAAAAATTCATAACTTTGCTCCAAATCATCGAAACGACTGGAATTTTTAAAGGATATTGACTAAATTTTTCTGCCATTGTGGTGAAATTTCCCGCCGATTTTTTTTTGCGCGCGGTACAACTTGTCAAAGTTGGACATTTTTTACATAAAAAACATTTTTTTTTTCCATCGCGTTGTTACAGGGGGTGGGTTGGACTTGGGGTCAAAATCAACTACACATTCTTAAAGATAAAACTTGAATCTTTCCCAAACTGAAAGATTTATCGATTTTCGACTAAATTGAACCAAGTTACGACGGTTTGAAAAATCGAGTTTTTCGAGTGGCGCTTTTTTTGACGCCGAGTGTATTACAGTATATTATAAAACATCGAAAATCGTGTTTCATGTATTCCAAATTATATTAAATGACCAAACCGATGTTAACAATTCCCCATTAAATTTAATATATGAAGATGTTTGCGACCGTTACTAGGTAGTAATCCATAACTAAACTGAATTGAAAAATGTTACGGTTAAAACATAGTGAATTTTTCAATTTAGGTTAATATACTATAAATATTCAATCTGTCCGTAATTCTAGAATATATCTTACAAAGTCTAAAAAATAAAAAAAATACTTATTAGAACAACTACTTCATTGGCTAATACCTCGTCGGATATTATATTATAATTTATTTATTACATCTGCAACAAGAGAGGGTTTTCAAATTTAATTCCTAATTGCTAAATTTATAACACATGTTTAGTTTACATTTAATTCACCAATATTTTAGTGTCGTTTTTAATGCATTTCCCACACGTAGTTTAGTATGTATTAGGGATGGACGATATTTCACGTACCTGTGATTTTTAACTAGTATTAAAAAATCACAGGTCGTTACTGTTACTAATAGGCGAATTTCACTGCTACTTAAAATCACTGTTACTTAAAATCATTGTCACTTAAAATCACTGCCACTTAAAATCACTGCTACTTAAAATCACTGCTACTTTAAATCACAGCTACTTAAAATCACTGCTATTTAAACTGTCACTTAAACTGTGATTGCTCCTTAAAATCACAACTGTTACCTAAAGACGTGATTGTAAGAAGACAATGGAGAATAGCATTTCTACATATTATTTTATATTCAGTACTGTTTTACCCATTTACTCTTATATTCATGTTCAAATCACGATTTTCATCAATTTAAAAACAAATATTTAAAAACAATTTCTACAAATGGTAAACCTAAAATGACTCAAAATTCATTTTAATTTAAGAATCAGTGCGAATATCTAAACATACATTTTGAAATAATACCACGAAACCAATTTTTAAATTGCAAACTTCATTAACTGAAAATTAAAAATAAAAACAATTCACCAAACTGCGAAAATTTCCAAATGCTCCTCCTTGTTCAGGTGCTCAAAAAATTAAAACAAAAATCTTCAAAAACCCATGTCTCTATTGAAAATCGTTGAATTTACAAAAACCAAATTGATTTTGAATAAGCGGTACGTCGACCATTGATGATGATTTTTTATGGAATTTTTCCTGCGTTTTTTATATTTTTTTCAGCGATGTTTTTGTTCAGGTGCTCAAAAAATTAAAATAACAATTTTCAAAAATCCATATCTCTGTTGAAAATTATTGTATATACAAAAACCAAATTGATTTTGAATAAGCGATACTTCCCCCATTGATGATGATTTTTTATGGAATTTTTCCTGCATTTTTTATATTTTTTCTGCGATGTTTTTGTTCAGGTGCTCAGAAAATTAGAATAAAATTTTTCAAAAATGCATATCTCTATTGAAATTTTATTGAATTTATAAAAACCAAATTGATTTTGAATAAGCGATACTTCGGACATTGAGGATGATTTTTTATGGAATTTTTCCAGCGTTTTTTATATTTTTTTTCTGCGATGCTTTTGTTCAGGTGCTCAAAAAATTAGAACAAAAATTTTCAAAAATCCATATCTCTATTGAAAATCGTTGAATTTACAAAAACCAAATTGATTTTGAATAAGCGGTACTTCGGCCATTGAGGATAATTTTTTATGGAATTTTTCCTGCGTTTTTTATATTTCTTTCAGCAATGTTTTTGTTCAGGTGCTCAAAAAAATAAAATAACAATTTTCAAAAACCCATATCTCTGTTGAAAATTATTGAATTTACAAAAACCAAATTGATTTTGAATAAGCGATACTTCGGCCATTTAAGATGATTTTTTTATGGAATTTTTCCTGCGTTTTTTATATTTTTCTCTGCGATGCTTTTGTTCAGGTGCTCAAAATTAGAACAAAAATTTTCAAAAATCGATATCTCTATTGAAAATCGTTGAATTTACAAAAACCAAATTGATTTTGAATAAGCGGTACTTCGGTTATTGAGGATAATTTTTTATGGAATGTTTTCTGCGTTTTTTATATTTTTTTCAGCGATGTTTTTGTTCAGGTGCTCAAAAAATTAAAATAACAATTTTCAAAAATCCATATCTCTGTTGAAAATTATTGAATTTACAAAAACCAAATTGATGGCGATACTTCGGCCATTGAGGATGATTTTTTATGGAATTTTTGCTGCGTTTTTTATATTTTTTTCTGTGATGTTTTTGTTCAGGTGCTCAAAAAATTAAAATAACAATTTTCAAAAATCCATATCTCTGTTGAAAATTATTGAATATACAAAAACCAAATTGATTTTGAATAAGCGATACTTCGGACATTGAGGATGATTTTTTATGGAATTTTTCCTGCGTTTTTTATATTTCTTCTGCGATGTTTTTGTTCAGGTGCTCAGAAAATTAGAACAAAAATTTTCAAAAATCCTTATCTCAATTAAAAATTATTGAATTTACAAAAACCAAATTGATTTTGAATAAGTGATACTTCAGCCATTGAGGATGATTTTTTATGGATTTTTTTTGCGTTTCTTATATTTTTTTCTGCGATGTTTTTGTGATCATAGTCACTGTTTAAAATCACTGATATTAAAAAGTAGCAATCACAGGTAGCAACGTGATTCAAAAGTAGCAGTTTTGCCCATCTCTAGTATGTATACAAATATCTTTGTCGACAAAAGTTTTCCAACTCCGTAGACATCGTCAATTGTCGTTGGACATGGTTTCCTGAAAATACATTTTTTTACAGGGGTGCTAGAGGGGGCGGAAGGGATTACGCTTATGTTCGCATGCATGACTTTAAAGAAGACACTTTAAAGTTTTTCGCTCTCAAAGATTCATCAAAATCGATTGAAAATACGCCGACGGATGGCGGTTTGAAATTTCACGAATTTCAAATCTTTCATTTTTTCCTTCAGTATATTAACAATTGTTCATCTGCCTGATGAAGCCACTCCGTGGTGAAACGCTAGTATTTTCTACAAAAATGAATGTGAAAGCCTAACATTCGTGTTTTATTCTAAAGTTATTCTCATCTATCCAATAACACTGGTAAATTTGTAGTATTTCTATTTACGTAAATCACTGCATTTTTATTTCTAAACTTCATTACCTGTTAGACATTCTACTTCGTTATCTAAAATATTCCAAATAGTAAATCAACGCATTTTACTTGAAACGGCGATAGTTGCTTTTAGATAGTTGCTCTTGGTAAATTAGACGTATGAATTGAGGCCGTGCAATCTAAAAATTCCAAAACATCTTTCACTACCGCTGATGTCGAGTACGCAGTAAATTTCGTATACATGGAATTGGCACTTTTCTCTTTCCTCTGCTGCACATATACGACGCACGTGCATTAAAGTAAAAGTCGATCAAAATTGACGGAGCCTGTAAATAGTTTTAAAGAAAGTTTATTGCGGGATTTTTCATCAGACCCATATTTGCATATCCATTTTGTGTTATTTAATATGGTGAGATCTTAATTAATAAAACGAGTTGGTTTAATTCCATCTAGAAACGGAGCGAAATAAATCAAGGGTGCTATGAAAAATGCCATAATTAAGACCCAGAGTGCATCCCAGGCCAAAAAAAGACCAACATAATTCGTCATAATTTCGTCTTCTTCACTTGAATGAAGGATATACAATTTTTTTTTTTTTGTATTTATATGTAAAATGGTGAATCCGTTAATAAATAACTAAACTAAACTAAACTAACACTTCCTCGTACTTTCTAGTAGAAATATCATGACCTAGGTTTACTACATGTATTACTATTATAAATGTACCGTTGGAAATGACTCGTATTCGAGGAATCGTAAAAATGTGAGAAGAATGGAAATTGAAGCAAAAAATGGTCAGTGGGACAGAATCGGACACACCCAAGGCGATTAAAATTCCGTGTGCCGCCTATTAAAATATGCAAGAATCCTGACGTATAAACGGAGATTTTTATGTGTCAAATATGGCACGTACTTGTATATTTACGTTCCGACCTTCCTTTACTTATTGAATAATAATGTTCATATTATGATTTGTTGATCGTGACAATTGTTCTACAAAAATATTCAATAAAACTCAAGGTCATTCAAATACATTATATTGAATTATATTTAATTGTTTTAATATTTACGTATTGATAGTTCTTATTATTAAAGATAGTAAATGGAATATAATAAAATATTAAAAAGAGAAACTGTAGAGGCGCCCATTGGTATATAAAAGAGAAGTTGATAATTTGATTGCAAGAACTAATTGAAATTCTCACTATATTGCACACACATACTCCATTCAGAATTCTTAATACATTCGATTAGTAACATTCACATCCTTTTATAAATACCAAGATGCATCATCGGATGACTCATTTATCGTCTGCGTATATATAAGAAAATTATAGAATATTTTTTCTACTTTGGTTTAACAATCGACCTTTTGTTATATCAAAAATAGTTTAATAATGAGATTTTTTAGTTTATAGTTTTGCTCATTATTAAACTATTTGTGGTAACATTTTAGTTGTTACGATTGGCAGTACTTAAACGTGACATATGTCGACATCAAAATGTAAAATTGCCGTTAATTCATGGGATAATTGGAATCGTCCAATGCGTTACACACTAGTGATGTGAGGTGGGTAAATACCCAGTGGGTAGGTAAATAAAAAATGGGTATTTACCCGGTATTTACCCGAGGTCATATTTACCTACCCAATTGTAAAACTACGAAATATGTCTTAACAAGTTCAAAGCATGTAGCTGCAGGTTGTGCGTTGTACCTTGTGCCTGCCAGCCTGCCTGAATGATCGGCAGTTACTATTTGTGTTTTTTTTTTAATTCGAAGGATAAGTGGGTAGTTTGCAAATATTATTCCGCACAATATTTGCATGCCAAATGTGAACAAAATTGAAAACCATATTATTAAATGCATGAATTAAAACAATTTTTGAAGAAAAGAAGTAAAACATCGATGGACAACTCGACGCTTAGTAGTCCTAGCTCTACTATAACTAGTGAAACCTCATCTACTCCTACTGGATCACCTAGGTGTACTTCAACACCCACATATGTTCATTCCTTGCAGTCGAAGAATTTATTGAGAACCTTCCCGGACTCCATGACTTCGTCAGTGACCAAGATGTAGTTACACAAGAATTGAAAACTAAATTATTAGATGATGCCGGTTTTTGGGCGCGATGCGAAAAAATGCTTACAAAACTAGAGTCTAATCAGCCAATGATTCATATTGTGTATTCAGAAATTCACAGCCTAGAGAAAAATCTACGCGAACTGCTGACCCACTAGCAATTCCTGAAGGCAGAAGAAACAATGGTGTTTAAAAAATGATCTGAGAGCGTATCTTTTGCAATAGGATCTATACATTTGGCAGCAACACTCCTAGACCCATCTTATCAAGGATGAAACTTAAATCCTGAAGAAATTATTGATGCAATGCAATTCATTTGTGATGTAGAAATATTACATATTTAAAAACAGATATAGCAAATTACAGAAACAAAGAGGGTCTATGGAATAAAAAGTTTGTTTGGGAGGATGTGGATAAAACAAGTCCTCTTATATGGTGGACAGGGTTACAAGGAACAAATACACTGGCAACTGTAGCTATTCGTATTTTAAGCGCACCAGTAACATCTGCAGCGACTGAAAGAACGTTCAGTACATTCAGTTGGATCCATAATAAAAAAGAAAGAAATAATAATAATAATAATAATAATAGTTTATTGGTGCATACATGAGTTTACACAGGTCAAACATTACATATATAGATAAAAGGAAAACATAGTTACATGAATATAAATAATACCATAACACATAATTTGTACAAAGATTAGCATTACATATCGCTGAAATCATTCATCATATATTCGGTGAAACTGTAGAAAGTCTTGATGCACAGGTACGATTTGATTTTGTGTTTGTATTTCAGGAGAGGTAGGTTTAATAGATTGACAGCCGAACGTGCTGCCAAAATAACACATTTGGCCCATAATTGGAATTTAATTCATGAAAAACAAACACAATCTAAATCATCAACAACAACTAACTTACAACAACCGATGGAACTGGAGTCCAGTATACCAGTAATTGGTATACAAAAAGAACCCAGAGCTTCTACTTCCAAAACCAAGAGGAAGTTAAATGAATCAAATTCAAGTTTCAGCAGTTCAGCTGAGACTGAAACTTGGAGCCATATGGAAATACCATATGAAGAATCCGATGACAATGCATCAGAATTGGATGAATATTAATTAATTGAATATGCAATGTAAAATGAACATATAGATATATAATATAAGTTTAAATAAAAAATTGCTAATAATTAAATAAAAAAGTTCTTTTTGTATTTGTTTTATTTAATAAAGAAAATATATAATAATGTACTTTTTATGTGACTTCAAATATCTTTAATGATATTGCAAACCCATATTTTCACTCACTAAATATATGCCCACCTATGGGTAAATACCCGGGTATTTACCCTGGGTATTTACCTTAAAAAATAAATACCTGGGTATCTTGCATCACTATTACACACTGAATATGTTCGAATGTGTATTGGGGAGTTCGCCATTTAGAAATAATTCTTTAACTAAAGCTAAAATAGAAAAAATAGTATAATATACTTGTTTAATAAGAGGCATTGTGGGGCACTCGTGCCACAATATACCCTCTTATTAAACTTGTATAATAATGTACTATTGTGACTAAAAGTTATTACGTACTATAAAATTATGATATTTATTTAAATATAATAATTCAAACTGCAGTGGTTATGAAAAAAAAATTAATAGTTTGTCGATGCGCCACGGTGGGCTATACACTTTCTAAGGCGTGTAGGTTCGCCCTTAGGTATCCTCCTGTGGTATCTCATTCCAAGCAATTACTAACGCATTTGGAAGTGCTTCTAGAGTTTGAGGGGGGGGGTCCGCAAATTAAGGTGTCTTCGGCTCATCACATTCCACACATGCCCAATTGGAGATAAATCCGGTGACCTCGGTGGCCAGGGCAACAAATTGATTTCAGCGTGCTCAAAGAGCACTTGCTCTTGCAATGTGTGGGCGAGTATTATCGTGCTGAAAAGTTGGATTTGGCAATGTCCGAAGATAGGGTAGGAGATGAGGTTCCAGAATTTCTTCGATGTAACGCTGTGCGGTCATGTTGCCTCTGACGAAGATTAGAGGTGACCTAGAGCCAAAAGCAATGGCACCTCATACCACAACCCCTCACAGTGCCTTTCGACAAAAATTGTGGATTTCTCCTTTCGCCACGTCGTCTTCTGATTCTGGCCCGGCCACCATGCATCCCTAAGCAAAATCTAGATTCGTCACTAAACACTTCATCATTCCATTCCTGGTCCCACATTAATCGTTCTCTACACCACTCGAAACGATTTCGTCGATGCTCAGCGGTGAAAGCAAGCACCCAGTGCGGCCGGAATGAAATTAGGCCAAAACTGCGAATCTGACGGTAAACTGATAGAATTGCAGTCGGTCTTCCATGGTCTTCATTGCTGGTTTGCAATGGACCTGGTGGTGGATAAACGATGTCTTAAAGTCAACAGTCTCAAACGCCGATCTGCACGCTCTGTGGTTCTTCAGCGTGGTCCTGTACCTCTAGCTGTTCGTATTCGACCCTCTTGATCCCATGCCCGTCTGCATATTACTATAGTATCTAAACTTCTGTCCACCCTGTCCCTAATCTTTCGAAAAGAAAGTTCAGCCTCTCTAAGTCCAACTATTTGCCCTCTCTCAAACTCAAAAAGTTGATGAAAATTTGCCCATCTTTGCACCCTAGGCATTGTAAAAGATAACAACAAAAGCTTAGAACCGCTCAAAATTCAAATCGTTACTACGGCAAAAATATTAAATTTCACCTTGTGCACCAATAAATAAATAAGTTGAATAAAAAACGAAAACTTTATCTGATACAGCTGAATTTTTTATCGTTTTTTCTTTTTACCAAGATAATTTGCAAAATTTAATAACATTTGGTTCTAATTTTGAAAGATACAATCTTAAGTTAACTTGTCCGCAAAGGGTACCTACGGTTAACCCTTTGACCTACAACCACGAGTATTCCTCGTGTTTAAATGTTCGGGCCAAACACAACGACCACGAGCATATCTTGTGGCGCGCCGCTTGGGCCAATCAAATCGAGCACGAGCTCAACTCTTGGCGCAGCGCTTGCGTTAGTAGTGCTGCACAATGAATGCATTTTCTTGCGAAACAGTTGTACCATAAAAAAGCATGAATTTGTGCGCATACAATTGGGCATGCCCGACGTGCCTCAGTCGGACTGGTTTCTGCTGCTGCATTCGGACGTAAGGAAAGTAGGCCAAAGGGTTAAGATAGTCAAAATGTCCCTATCCTAAGATTATTAAATTTACCCGATAAGAATGTGTTTGGGGTGTAAAAATAGGATCGCCATGGGCAGTGGGTCGAGAACCGCTTTCGCCCTCTCTGGGGGTAAAAAATGGTTTTTTTTAAACATTATTTTTACCGATGAACTGAAAAAATTCATGAAAATAGTCTTCCTAATTACCTATTTGACCATTTTTTCCAAGGTTTATACCCTAAAAAACACAAAACTTTTTAAATCGATTTGTAACCTACAGGACCCTTTTGTACTCGGTTTTTAACATTTGAATCATATTTACCCCATACAAATCTACACGTGTTTATATCATGCGGCATCTTGAAAAATCGATTTTTCAACTTTTTTTTAGGGTTTTACTCATTTTTCGTGGAATTGCCCATTTATATCAAAATGTTGACATATACAGGGTGGGGCAACGCATACGACGCGGTCATTTTACGGAAAACCATGTAACTTCGTGTTATTCTTTTCAGTCTTGAAAATAAGCTAGTAACACAATCTCATCTAACAAGGAGAGGATCAGATGTGTGACTCACCGATTTGATCCATCTTTGACACACGTGTAGGTCATTACTAGGAGTGTAATAGGGCGCAGTATTCAGCCGTTTTCGAGAAAAAAATTGATTGATTCTAAAATTAAGCTATTTAAATACACATGGATTTATAAAAACTATAAAAACAAAATGAATGAACCCAACTTCATCAATGGGGTTCCGACTACAAATCGGAGGTTTTATCGATGCGCCAAAAGGTCGGTATATGTTTGTTAACGCAAAAGGTATACACTGTGTACTAGATTGGTTTTAGCATATATGGTGGAGTTTTGAAGTATGTGAAAATCAATAGGACAACCCGGAAATTTGTTCGTATAGATAAAAAACTAATAACTGTAAATTTTGCGCAGTATCGAACATTGCGTAACCGGGCCCTAGCCCTCTAAAATTTGAAAAAGTCGGTTTTTTATTTTAATTTTATTTTGGTTCGCCCTAAAATTAAATAGTCCACCCTTATGGTGAAATTATATATTGTGTCGACAGAGAAGGTTAATACGAATCCAAAATTAATTTATTTTTTGAAATCGGACTAAAATTAATGGAGTTATGATTTTTTAGTTACAGCGTACTTGTATATTTCGATATTTCATGTTTTTAGATTTTACCAATTAATGCATTTTTATTAAAATCTCTTGTGATACTCTTCAAAGTTTAATAATAAAAACTTTTTTTGTTCCTTGTCATTGGTTAATTCTTCGATTAATTTGACTTTTCATTCTAAAATGTCATTCACAACAAGAATTTTGTTAAGAATCTCACTGCCGGCAATATAATCCTGACAATGGGGCCAAATGTTGGATTCCGATTTCATAGCCCGCACTGATGAATAATATATAATAATAATTGTCACTTATTTTACACTTGTCTAAAGCAGATGAGAACCTTTTATTGATAAATGCAATTTTTCCTCGTTGTGGTTGTGGTTCTATGTCCTGATCCAGATCTGAGGTAGGATTAATATTCAAATCAGCTAGACTGATCAGAGTTTCTCTTCCTTCTCTACTTCTAACCGCTTCAAATGTCTTTCCACTTGCACTGCGAAACTTTCAATGCCATTGATTG
The DNA here is from genome assembly GCA_910593695.2 of Ocypus olens. Taxonomy (NCBI): domain Eukaryota; kingdom Metazoa; phylum Arthropoda; class Insecta; order Coleoptera; family Staphylinidae; genus Ocypus; species Ocypus olens. The sequence goes on along the minus strand of OU343053.1, from coordinate 11,517,915 downwards.
ATCCTTATCTTCCATTCTCTCTCTGCAATAATAGAAATGGTTTGTCTTCTTTAATTGTCATTGGATGCAATGCATTTTCAGAAGCAAAAACGAACAAATAATTGAAACTTTTAACAAATTATTTTTCTTTATTTATATGTGCTGCAGTTTCTCGAGAAGAACGCTTACTAAGATTTTGCCAATTTTTATGCCATAACTACATTTTATCGATGCGACATTGTTTGCGTTGAATCGGAATATGAGCCTTTGACCAACAGACAATACTTCCACAACTAGCGTTTCACTGAAGCGTAAATTTATTAAGTGCTCGCTGATTGGAGAAAAACAAAGATACCACTTGCTTCCTAGATGATAGTTTTGAGCAAAGTATTTGGCTATGCGGTATTCCGATCAAATAAATTGCACCTGCAAATATGGTTCTTCCACTAATTTTGAAAGCAACTGACTATATTATCGTTACAAAATGCCGCCGAAAACATCAAACCAGAATAGCCAGGTGTTAATCTGCGCCACAGGCCGCAAGAAAATCACCCAAAATTACGCACATAAGGGCACGCACGGATTATCTCTTGCGAGCTGTGGTGCATCAAACTAATATTACCAAATGTCAAAAGATAAAATTAAGATGGGGTTACCAATTGAAGTGAAGCGTCTGGTTCACTTAGTCATAGCTTTCTTATAGTGCAATTTCAATTTCAATGAATAGAGGGGCAATAAAAAATTCATAACTTCGTCAATTTTTGTCCAATTTCAACAAATAAATACTTTTTGGATACATATTAACGTCCTTTATCCACAAAATATATATTTTGGCCATTTAGGTGGACCGATTAATATTAGGATGAACCAAAATTTAAAAAAATAAAAAAACGACTTTTTCAAATTTTAGAGGGCTAGGGCCCGGTTACGCAATGTTCGATATGGTTCAAAATTTACAGTTATTAGTTTTTTATCTATACGAACAAGTTTCCGGGTTGTCCCGTTGATTTTCACATACTTCGAAAATAAGAACCACTCTACTGTGTACATAAAGTAAGGAATAAATTCGATTAAAATTTAGGGTATTTTCTTTCAGAAAAATGCTCGGACACGGATTTTTTTTAACGCGCATTTTTTGAGATAAAATTCAAATGTACAGGGTGTCCCAAAATTGAGATACGACCCCTAAGTTAAAATTTTCAAAATTTTTTGTTGCATTTTTGGATCCTACGTAAAATTCTGAATATTTTTCATGTAGCATACCCCATGTCGATATTCAGCTGTTTTCGAAGAAATGGCGTTTAAAAAAGTACTACTACTATTTTCTTTCTAGTAAAAGATAACATGGTTTCATAGAAATAATAAGGAAAAATTATTATTTACTTAATGACATGATTTTTCCTTATTAATTCCAATGTTTCGATGAAACATGTTATCTTTTAACAGAAATAACATGGTAGTAGTACTTTTCTAAACGCCATTTCTTCGAAAACAGCTGAATATCGACATAGGGTATGCTACATTGAACATACTCAGAATTTTACGTAAATGCAGCAAAAAATGGGGGTTTACATTTAAAAATTTTAATTTAGGGGTCTTATTTCAATTTTTTGACACTCTGTACATTTGAATTTTATGTCAAAAAATGCGCGTTAAAAAAAAATAATACACGTGTCCGAGTATTTTTCTGAAAGAAAATGCCCTGAATTTTAATCGAATTTATTCCTTACTTTATGTACACAGTATATAAACATACGAATGAATAACAAATAAAAAAAAAAACATTTTTTTCTCGAAAACGGCTGAATAGTGCGCCCTATTACTTGCACCTGTTATACTCCCAGTCATGACCTACACGTGTGCCAAAGATGGATTAAATCGGTGAGTCACACATCTGATCCTCCCCTTATAAGTGTTTGTCTCCAGTGCAATTCTTAAATAAGAATTTCAAGAGTGGATAAAATAAATCTGGCGTACTCCTTCTTGTTCATTGATTGGGCCTTTGTAGGAAGCAATGTATCTCGCGCTTTCTCAACTTTTTCGATCAATTCTTAGGACATTTTACTGGTGTCTGTCATGTTGACAAATTGATTAATGTTTATTAAATGCCAATAACAAAAATCCTTTGCAATTATATCTAAAAATTGACGTAATATGGTTTCTACGTTTACACGATGGGTCAACCACCTTAATTACAGAATCAAATCAAATTTAAAAACTATTGCAAGAAATAAAATTATTTACGTATCACGTGAATTATGAGGATGTGAATACCTCGGGCAACTTACTATCCCTCGGTAAACGTTAAACACGTTGCCCTCGATAATTAACATCCTTATAATTCCCTTGATACATAAATCACTATAATTTATAGAGATCTATGAAGCTATTTAAAAGTAACCTAGAACTCTAAAAAAATTAAAAGTTTCCACCAATGATACGGCAACTTCACACACACGTTTATATTATTTTTAACGTAGAAAGTCGCAAGTGGGAAACAGTGGTGGTTGGGGATAAATTTACAAAATACGCATTAGTGCGGTGTTAACAAATCATTTATTGAAAGATTTGTATTAATTTTTGAGGTCTTTATAATACTTGTATCAAAGATACAATTAATGCAGTATATATTTTTTATATTTATTTATTTATTTTATTTTATTTTTATTAAAATACTATACAGTGGGATCAGAAAGTCGAAAATAGCTGAGAGCACATTTTCTGAAAATCCCTAATAATAATAATTCAAGTAAAATTATTTTGTCTGTCTGGAATTCTCTAATGCAGTGCAGTGTACATTTTAGTTAATTTTGACATCATTTGATTTTTTAAGGTGACTTGCTTTAAAAATAATTTTATCAGCCTATTTTAAACATTAGCAATTATTTATAAAACTGATCATCACTATTATGATTCATAATCTAGCTGTCTTATTTAAATTTCAGGGTTTTCCATGCTAAAATTCCCATTCTTAGTGACGCCACTGAACTTCTATTAGTTAGGTTATGTTTTAAGGGCTGTCAACTATTTTCGACTTTTCGATCTCAAGGTATAAAGCTCGAATTACATTATACTTTTTCCGTCTAGATTCTCGTTCAAGTTTTAATTCGATTTCCGTTCGATTCATTGCATTCGATATAGAGGGCGCCGCTAGCGGACGACGTAATTACCAACCCACTAAATAAAAAAGTATTTGTGTTCGCGTGTCCAAGTCCAAGTGAGGTTAAGAGTTCAGATTGTAAAAATGAATAAAATCGAAAACGTCATGAAAATTATCAGGTTATATAGGTAATGTTGCTTGCACAAACAACTCATGCTTGTTGTTTTTTTTCGTCTTTGGCAGTAGCGAACTTGGACCAATATCGAACGGAAAATAGGACTGGCAGCATATTTCTATTCAAGAAACTTGAACGGAAATTGGATAGAATTTTCTGAATTACATTCATACTAGATTGTCTAGAAGCAAAATCTAACGAGAATCTAGACGAAAAAAAACTGAAAAAGATGGAAAAAGTATAATGTAATTCAAGCTTAAGATAGCGCTTAGTAAAGTGTTGCACAGTGATCATTTTAAATTCAACTGGCTCCGGAGATTTGTTGTCGCGTTCTCTCGCATTCTTTGAATACTCTTTCACTCTGCGCAAACTTTACCTCCACACGTTTTGAGTGATCGGTAATACTGTACCACCAGTGTGTAATAAAAATGTGTTACATATTGAAACGTGTCTTAATATTATTATTGAAAACCCTGATACTGAAACTTTGTGATATCAATGTTAAGCTGATTTAAAGTTCTATTCAATGGCATGCAAATATACAGGATATTCTATTAAAAACATGCAACTTTGTGCCATAACTCTGAAATTATAAGTCGGAATAAAAAAAAAGCTCCCCACCGAATTTTACGAAAAAACTACACAAATAACTATCGAACTGCTTTTTTGTCCATCTTATAGTTATTGAGAAAAAAGTATTTTACAATAGCTAACAATTAAAAAATGCCCGATATATTCCAACCTAATTACGTTAGTTTTGATCTGTTAATGCTATTGTTAATATCTCAGAAAACACGATCATAACATATATTGGGTGTTACAAATTCGATGCATTAGTTTTTTATATTAAATTTCTAACAAATAACAACGTATACTTTTCTAGTTATTTAAAAATATTGACTTAAATACACTTGTTGATTTTTTTATATTGATGAAAATACATTTCCGCTGAATGATATTTTGACTGTGTCTCACACGATTTGCTAACACAAAAACTTACATCATATAATTTTTCACAAGATAGCGTTAAGCTCATTCAATCATATCTAAGTAATAGATATCAATCAGTATATCACAACCGTCAACTCTCAAATCAAACATAGTGTCCCCCAAGGCTCTATTCTGGGGCCGTTATTATTCTTAATTTTCATTAACGACTTCCCTTGCCATCCTGATAAAACAAACAGCATTTTATTGGCGATGACTCTACTGCCTTTAATGAAGTTAAGCAAATGGAAGATGCGGATGTAATAAATGAATCAACAATGGAGGTACTAAAAACCTGGGCCACTAAAAATAAATTAGTTCTAAACGACAATAAAACGAAAAATTTGTGTTCAGCCTTAAAAAAAGGCTCCTAGTCGACAAGTCACTGTTTCCTTGGTATATATGTTGATTCAACATTAACCTGGCAGTGTCATGGGGTCACCTAGCAAGATCGCTTGCAAAAAACATTTACTGTTTGCGAAACCTGAGAAAATCATTAAAACTTACCATAGTCTTATAGAGTCACGGCTAAGATATGAAATTCTATTGTGTGGCCATGCATCATGCAGACATAGAATATTTGGATTACAACGAAAGTCAATTCGTATTCTAGGAAATATAAAATTGCAGGCCAATTTTTAAACGCCACAAAATTGTAACTTTGCCATCTTTACATTTTCGAATGTGTGCTATATGTATTTAAGAATCGTCATAAATATCCCTGTCTCCAACATTGTCACTCAACCAGATTTAAAAACCGCTTACAACACAAAAAATTAGATTGACAAAAACATGCAACATCACTAATTACCTGGCCATATTTTTTTTTAACAAACTACCAAATGCCTGGAAACTCTTACCACTGAAAACTGAAAAAATTCAAGGAAAGGGTTTTCGAACACCTGATAATACAAGCGTTTTATTCATTGGATGAGATTTTAAACTTTGTATTTGATTCTTAAACTATCTTCTAATTGCATATCGTTCCCATCGCATATCTTTCCTCTTATTTTTAAATTGGCTTAACATGTCCATTGCTGTTGTATCTTTCGGTATGATGCTGCTTTTAAATTGTATGTTTTTATGTTCTGTAACTTATATCTATTTTATTACTTATGTCTCAACTTTGTTTTATCAATACTTATATTTATTTTTATTGCTTATGTCCCAACTTTGTTTTGATCTATTATTATATTATATTATTTAAATTGACGTATGTAAGATATTTATGTCAAAACATTAATAAATTACTTTACTTTACCATATAAGTAGTAAATATTAAGGATATCGCGTTTTCCTTTTTAAAAAAGCGTTGACGGGGGTGGGTGGGTAATATTTGAGCTAAGAACCGCTTATCGCTTATCTGTTGTCAAAGTTAAGGCACACTTTCAAGCATGTGTTTCAAAGTCAATTGTCGATTTTATGAAAAATGTTTTCAAACAAAATAAGCTCATTTTTTTGTTGTCGTCAATATTTGTTTAAATGTTTTTGTGATATTTTTCATATGTAAGAAAATATTGGCAAAAAAACAAAAAACAGTTAAGGTAAACACCCACTTCCGGTGTACGAAATTTTACCAAAAGCTTTTCAGTTCTTCCGATTATCAAATAAGACGTATGTTTAAAGTTTCATATCAATTGCTCTATTAGTTTTTGAGATACAGGGCGCACAGACACACACACACGCAGACACAATTTTGTTCCCAGAAAATGTTGTATCTAGGGACCCCATTTCCGTAAAAAAAATTTTTGAAAAAAAAATCACGATCACAATAGTTTCTCGTACTTCGTAACGGAGAAAGTAATAAAGTTGATGTGTATCTAAATAACGAAACTTCGTATTTAAAAAAATCAAATTATTTTCTCGAAGAGCTTACAAAAGTGCTCTTGGTTTTCCAAATAACCGGTAATAAAATCGTAAAAACATAAAAAGACAAAATTGAGTTTTTCGGTTTTTATCGAATATCTCCGGAAGTAGTCGTAATCTTATATTATAAGAACAAATCATGCAGCCTTAAATTAAAATACGCAACTTTGCCTTAATTTAACTAACTCTGTATCTTATAGTTACCGAGATAGCAATGCATCGGATTTGTACCACCCTGTTTATTTGATTGTTTCTAACTCTTGAGGTTACCTAGATATCCTATAAAAACGTCGAATTTGGGCCCCCCGGTATATGCTATTTTTTATATTTTGTGAATAATGAATGAATTTTGGGTTTAAAGCGCATTGGCAATTATGGTCATTCACACCTCTTGAATCTAGCATTCGTATACACAGTGGGTCAAAAAAAACGGGACAAATTGGAAATATTCATATTTTCAATGATAATTAACGCAAGGTAACTTTGAATTAAACAACTTTCGATAATATAGACAAACACAATGTTTCAATATGTATTATATTACATATTAAAACATTGTGTTTGTCTGTATTATGCAATAAATAAATAGTGGTAAAAAAACGTTGAAAGTTGTTTAAATCAAAGTTACCTGACAATGGACTACCACATAGTAACGGTCGCAATCATCATCTTCATAGTAATTAACGGATTCAATATAACTTCGAAAAACAAAATGTTTACACTTTACAGATTGCAAAAATGATTAATTGCATTTTTGAAAAGATTTTTCATCGAGGATATTTTTCATTAATGAAGGTATCAAAATGAGTGGCTCATGATTTGTTTTTGTTTTCTAATGAATCTCGGACATTAGCTGTCACTTCTATCAGTCATGGAAGACCATGTACAGTACCTATTTCCGAAAGGATAGAAGACGTCCATGCAAGATGTTCCGGGCACAAGTTTAAGTATTATTGTGTAAAGCAAAAGTACTTCATCTTATCTACAAAAATTGGGCTTTTCACTGTTATATTAATTACTTTAAAATATTAATAACTCACAAAGATATATGAGAATACAAAACTACTTGTACCGTTCTTTTTGGCCCTCTGTGTAAAATGACATTCATTATATTTATACCAATAAACAAAAACAAGTGTTACCAAAGTATTTTTTCAAAATCATTGCCAACTCCATAAAAAAAAGTTTAAATCAATTATACTCACCTGGTATAATTTGACTGCATATTGTTGACACTAATTTGAACTGCTACTCCACCTTGCAATTTATTGCAACGATTTCCCTTCTTCTTGTTCTCTGCAGTTCTATCTTCAGTAGAAATAGGAATCCGATTTTCATTGTTCATTCGGTCATTTCCACGATCGATAATTGCATTCATATCTGGTAATTGCAGTGCTGATTATTATTATTCTCTAAACTCAATTATACCTATTTTTAACTTTCTCAATACAAAGTACAAGAAATTATTTTCATAGAATTTTTTCCAAATCCAAAATTTCATCGAAAATATCCATTTTGAGGTTCCCTGAGACGATTCCGAACACTTTTGAAAAACGCCTGTCTGTCTGTGGGCGCTGTATCTCAAAAATTACTAAAAGTTTTTAAAAATTTCGATATTTATTAAGCTATGAATAATATTGAAAATGAAAAACACTCTTACAATTATATAAGACAACAAAATAATACCAGTACTTATCCGAGTTGCATGACATACAATAATAAAAGTTCCAATAGTGTATCAGAATGTACTAATTTGTTTGCTGAGTATTTTGCAACAGTGTATCAAAGTAATGTGGGTGCTGCTCCTAAGTTTTCCTTTGATGACAGCTTAAATTTAGATTGCCTCAATGTCTCTGTTAATGAGGTTTTCGATTGTATAAATCAACTGGATGATTCTTGTAATGCGGGACCTGATGGAATTCCTCCATATTTTCTGAAGCGTTGTGTATTCTCCCTCACTAAACCCATTCATTTTATATTTGAATCCTCTCTGCAGTGCGGTGTCTTCCCAGCTTGTTGGAAAGAGAGTTTCGTTGTACCCATTTTTAAAAGTGGATCAAGGGAGGATGTGCAGAATTATAGAGGCGTAGCAATACAATCAACTTTGCCAAAGATGTTGGATAAAATTGTATCCATTCAACTATCTTGGAGCTGTAGGCAATTTATAATTTCTGAACAACATGGTTTCATGGCAGGAAGATCAACGGTTACGAATTTGCTCACGTTTCAATCCGATATATCGAATTCCTTGGAGAGGGGCAATCAAATCGATGCTGTTTACACAGATTTCTCCAAGGCTTTCGATCATGTTCAACACAATATTATTATCGAAAAACTTATTTCTTTGGGCGTGGGTGACGGTGTGATTCGTTGGTTTTCCAGCTTTTTATGTGGTCGTCAACAATTTGTCAGGATGGGTAGTTCAGTGTCGCAAAGTATAGAAGTATCGTCAGGGGTTCCACAGGGTTCCCATTGCGGTCCAGTTTTATTTTTAATATTTATTAATGACATCAGATACAGCATTGAGTACAGCAAGTTTCTTTTATTTGCCGACGATTTAAAGCTATATTCAGTAATAAATAATGAACTTGATCAGCATAACTTACAGTCAGATTTAGTGAAGTTGACTTCTTGGTGTAATACTAACTCGTTGCACCTAAACTTAAAGAAATGCTGCACCATCACATTTTATAAATCAAAGCGGCAAGAATTTGATTACTTCCTTAATAATATTAAGCTAAAGAGAGTGGAAAATGTTGTAGACCTTGGTGTGTTATTTGATACTCATTTGAATTTTTTTCTACATATTAATAATATCTGTAATAAAGCATGTCAAATTCTAGGGTTTGTCAAGCGCTTTTCTCGAAGTTTCAGTATTTCAACAATCAGGCATTTATATACGGCATTAGTAGTGCCTCATTTAGAGTACGCTTCTAATGTATGGTCACCCTATTATAAAAATGCAATAGCCGGAATTGAGAGAGTGCAGAACAAATTCTTAGAATATGTTTCACGAAACATGGGAAATTCTCGTATGGAATACAGTAGATCTCAAATGCTACTCGAAATGAACTTAAGCCAATTACACCAGAGGCGTATTTTGCACGATATTTATTTTGTATTTAAAATTGTTAATGGTTTCATAAATTCCCGCGAATTATTGGCGATGTTCAATTTTTTATTACCTCCAACCACTCGGACAAGATCAAGGAAGCTCTTCTGTATTCAACGCTGCACCTCTAATTTTGCGAAAAACTTGCCAATCAATCGCATGATGGCATTTATAAATATTTTATGCGGTCATTCAAACTGTGATCTATTTTCGGAGTCATTCTTAGAATTTAAGAACCGCATCAAACGCATGGATCTGGACTTGTTTTTAAAATTTTATCAATAATATTATTTATTTGTATATTATTTTAGCTGTGCAATTTTTACCCGTTTTGTTTTATTTTAGTTTGTTTATATTTATTTTAACATGTTCTGTTCGTCATTGGTATTTATGTGATTTTTAGTGCGATTTATTTTTTCTATGTAAATTACCTTATTTCTGTAAAAATTCTCGCTACATTTACAATATGTTTTTATTTTTGTTTTAAGAAATTTTGTAAAAGGAGATTTTCCGTTAATAAATCTATTATTATTATTATTATTAAAAGAGTGAATATATTTTGTTAATAAATATTTCTCCTAAAAATTCAGATATTTTGAAATTGTAATAGTTAAAATTTTTATTAGCGTGAATTACAGGGTATGCTAAAATGAACAATTTATGAAGAATTTCAATTTTTCGAAATCTTGCCGACTCTTGAAAAAAATCGATAAATGTGAAAAATAACACAAAAATCCCTTTTAAATCACCAATTTGGAGAAATTACACAGTGGCCACATCACTATTTTTTACTTTCTCCGTTACGAAGTACGAGAAAGTATTGTGATCGTGATTTTTTTTTCAAAATTTTTTTTTGCGGAAATATCCGTTTTGGGGTCCCTAGATACCATTTCAACAATTTCTGGAAAAAAAAAATTTGTGTCTGTGTGTGTGTCTGTGTGTGTGTGTGTGTGTGTGTGTGTGTGTGTCTGCTGTGTGCGCTGTATCTCAAAAACTAACAGAGCAATTGATATGAAACTTTGAACATACGTCTTATTTAATAATCTGAAGAACTGAAAAGGTTTTGGTAAAATTTCGTACACCGGAAGTGGGTGTTTACCTTAACTGTTTTTTGTTTTTTGCCAATATTTTCTTAAATATGAAAAATATCACAAAATTTTTTCAACAAACATTAAAAACAACAAAGAAATGAATATCTTTTGCTTGAAAATATTTTTCATAAAATCATTGCTATTCGAGAAAAAAATTTATTATTTTTTTTTTAATTTTAGGGTTATAATTATGAAACGATAATAGTTACAGCAAATTTATGTGAATAATAATTGTAGAAAATTACAAAATGAACAATTTCTAAAGAATAAGTTTTTTTCAAAATCCCTTTAGTTTTTGAGTAAACTGAGTTTTTGAATTTGAAGTATAATTTTTCCATCCTTTATAATTTTGACGTTTTAAACGTCAGTGTCATCCTCTCGATGTACATTTAAAATATGATTTAAATTGAAAATAAACCATGAAAGCGTAAATATAAATAATACCATCAAGTCGGAGAAAGTAACATGATGGCCACATCACCATTTTTTTTCAGTATTACATATCGTTCGCAGGCTGTATAAATTAGAATAACGAAGCCCTTTGTTTTGCTCCAGGTGCTATGATAGGAGTTTCCACATTTAATGCATTCTAGAACTTCGCAGATAGTAGATCCATCCCAATATGCCGTGACACCTGGGGGTAAAGTTTGCACAGAGTGAGAAAGTATTCGCGATACCAAATCTACGCATGGCCTCATCACCGAATTGAAGATCACTCCGATCTAGAAAAAATTCGATTTAGAAAAAACTAAAAATATATCTATATAGCAATGTATATTATAGTATAGATGATTATTTTTTGTAATGTTATAATATAGATGATTATTTTTGTAATTTAGTGGTAAGGAACCCTTATTTTGACTTGTCCAATATCGGTTGATTTTTATGGATGAATAAAATTTATTATTATTATTTATTATTATTATTATTATTATTATTCGACTGATTCTGTGTCTATATTTACATTATGTTCAAACGGCGCTCACTGAATTATTATTATAGGTTTAAAAACTCAAATTCACTTGGTTTGTTTCACGATTAAATTTAAACAAGAAAATTCTTGAAAATGGCACTAAGCCGAAACTAGTTGAAAATAAAGCAATTTAATCGTGAAACAAACCAAATGAATTTTAATTTTTAAACCTATATTAACATAATGTTTCACCAAGTGATCAATGAGAAAGAAATATATGAATAATTATTAGTTTCCAGCCCTCTCTTGAAATTTTAGATGGTCACTGCGCAATGCGACACCAGATTTTGGGACGGCTCTACTTGCAAATGTTTGTAACATTATATGTTATAACGTTAGAAAGAAGGCTAAAGAATAAATAAATGAACACTAAATATGTAGTAGTTTTGCTTGCTATTTTTATTTTTTCTGTTTTTATAAATTCCTGTGTTTTGAAACACTTGAACAAAATCGACATTAATCGCCGGAAACTCGAGATAAACCTTTAATTACCGATGAATTTCTTTGTTGGCTGGGCATATCTGTGTCACTGCTTGTTTGGAAATAATTGGCAATTAAATGCCAAACGGCAACAAATCGCAAACATAATCGTCGGCTGCTACAAGATTAGCCATTAATTAATAACGAAATAAAACATATAATTAATTTTATTCGGTCTGCGCCGTGGAAGTTTAATTATACGCTACGAAATTGTGTATTTTTAGATCGAATTCATTAATTAAATGATAATTAAAGGATCTTTAAAATTCGCACCCAGAATTGCGAACGATTAATATTTATTTGAAATTTAATGTCTATAATAAAAGTGTTACTGCACCCAAAATTGTATCGTAACATCTCATTGTTAATTACAAAACTAGTGCTATTATAGGTTTGCTGCAATTTATTTCTAATAGTTGGTAGCAGAAATTTCAAGCGTAAAATGTGTCTATAAAATTATTAGGGCTCTTTGTACCTTTTTCACTTTATACATTCATTTGTAAAATAGTTTAGTAATAATTCAGTTTATAGTTTCACTGCAAACAAAATTTTCACAGGCTTCCATAAACACATCAGAACTAGTTTTAATACAAGGAAATAAATCAAATGCTTCTACCTCGTAATAAGTTTTCCAGAATTATAATAAATAATCTGGATTTTTTCATAAATTACTTTAAAAATAAAAACATTTCCATTTAGGTGTTTGCTTCTCTTAAAATCGTACCATCCATCTGAAATTATTTATTTCTGAAAGTTGTGTAATTATTCTGGAAACCAGTTATGATTTAAATATGTATTTTGTCTTCAATTTATAACCTGTGTCAAACTTACGTTGTAGATTACGAAATAGTTCACATTTTAACTGACCTACCAATGAGGTAAGAAATTCTTTTGAATTTAGTGTATTCTAATAGGACATTTAATGCAACTATTATACCATTCACATAAAATTTAAAAAATCTCAGGTATTAAGCAAGTTGAATTTGTGTCACGTCTCGCGCCTCCACCATAAACATACATTAAAATACTAATTAAGTTTTCGTGTCATAATAATATGCATCACTTTCTAATTCCTTTTCGTTTTCCATAATTCCGCATGTAAACAGTATTCATTCTGAAATAATCTTAATTAAAAAGACATTAAATGCCTCTCCTTTTATAATTTAAATATACAAAAGGTGGTTTCATCATACACAGGAAGCGCAACTTAAAATGGATACTTCCTACAATTAGTACCCTTCCTACGCTTAATTGAATTTAGGTTTTTAGAAATAATCCAAAGAAAATTACCGTAGCGCATTGATTAGTTTTAAACGGAATAATAAATAAAACACATTTTACATCGCTTGTATAACACTTACCATTTATTCATGGACTGCAGTTTCGACAGCTCAACTGTCTTTAAACTAAAGAACATTAAACTATAAAGTGAGCATTGAAAATAGGGGTAACCTGATCCTTAATTATTGGAATTCCCGGATTAGCTCGGACTAGTTTAATTTACTTTAGTTTTGACAATGGCAAGTTGAGTTTCCGAAACTACAGTCAACGAATAAAAGTTAAGTGTTATTCAAATAAAGTAAAACCTGTTTTATTATTTATTTAAAAAAATATTTGAAGGCTATTTGATGATCTTGCCTTTTAAAAATACTTACAATTCTGTCTGTGCTTGGACCATATTAAGTAATGTAGGGGATTTTTATGTTGGAATATATGTAAGATATGATGGTTCGATTTATTTGTATCTGAAAAAATTGTCTAATAAGTTGTCTTTAACAATTTCTATTGAAATGTGAGGTGGTACATTTACGTCTAGCAAATTCCCATCGTGTTCTCTTTTTTTTGTTGAACATCCATAAGATGTAACGGTACGATGTGACCGCAAAGGTCAAAGCTTCCTACAGAATTGCACATTAAATTCCATGTAATCAAATGCAAAGTGATTCTTTTCTTGGGAACTGCGCGAGCTTATTAATCTTCCAACCATGAAACCAAATTATTTCCCTTGAACTGCAAATTACGGAGATTTGTTAACAAAGTGTACAGTTATAAATGTCCAATGTGTACCTTCTACTATTTAAATTATTTCCTACGAATTACATGGTAATCACGAGAAAATAGTTGAATAAACTAGAAAATAGAAGTAATTTAATTATATCCGGATGGTTCCAACTGTCCGGATATCGCAATTAATAAGTACATTTTTCTACTCATATATGTGGAAGGTGTTAACCCCCTGCGGAAGTAGCACTTTTTATACTAGGGATGAAAATATTTTCAACAGTAATTGCAGAAGTGCATTGGAAATTATCGGTAACAAGTTTGCGCGATTTTGACGAACGAAGTGGTATTGCGTGGGAACAGGACCGAACCCGCTAGGCCGATGGGCTTTTGCCTAAAGCACTGCGACTGAGTTCGTCGAAAGAGTACAAACTTCTTACCAATAATTTACAATGCACTAGAGAAATTTATCAGAACCAATTTATATCCCAACGAAAATATTAGACAAAATAAAAAAGAAACATTTATTGGCATCGCGGGCACATCGTGCCAATTTGAATATTGAACATTTAAAGGGATCAAACACAATTTGAAAATTAGAAACGTACTTCTTTTGCACTAACATAGCAGTGGTATTCCATATGGACTTGACTATATTTTTTTACTTTCTCCGTTACGAAGTACGAGAAAGTATTGTGATCGTGATTTTTTTTTCAAAAAATTTTTTTACGGAAATATCCGTTTTGGGGTCCCTAGATGCCATTTCAACAATTTCTGGAATTTTTTTTTTTGTGTCTGTGTGTGTGTGTGTGTGTGTCTGTCTGTGTGCGCTGTATCTCAAAAACTAACAAAGCAATTGATATGAAACTTTGAACATACGTCTTATTTGATAATCCGAAGAACTGAAAAGCTTTTGGTGAAATTTCGTACACCGGAAGTGGGTGTTTACCTTAACAGTTTTTTGTTTTTTGCTAATATTTTCTTAAATATGAAAAATATTACAAAACATTTAAACAAACATCAAAGACAACAAAGAAATTAACATCTTTTGCTTGAAAATATTTTTCATAAAATCATTGCTATTCGAGAAAAAAAATTATTATTTTTTTTTAATTTTTGGTTTATAATTATGAAACGATAATTGTTACAGCAAATTTATGTGAATAATAATTGTAGAGAATGTCAAAATGAACAACTTCTAAAGAACAAGTTTTTTTCGAAATCTCATTAGTTTTTGAGTAAACCGAGTTTTTGAATTTGAAGTATAATTTTTCCATATTTCATGATTTTGACGTTTTAAACGTCAGTTTCATCCGCTCGATGTACATTTAAAATATGATTTCAATTGAAAATGAACCCATGAAAACGTAAATATAAAGTCGGAGAAAGTAACATGATGGCCACATCACCATTTTTTACAGAACATACCGTTCCTCTTTCGCACGTTATTTGCCCAGTTTTCCAATATTGTAGAAATGACTTTCCGAGTGCAAGTCACGTTAGCGTGATATTTTTCTCCGCGTATTTCGTAAGGTGTGAGTGTAAGAATTCTGTTTCTGAGTTGGCCATGCCTGAGAGAGACAAACATAGCTGTCATGTCTGAGTTTAATTCATTTTTTAAAATCTAATTTGATTGAACTAATCTAGACTCATAATATGCGACATACCTCATTTATCTCATAGCCAACTCTGAAACAAAATTTTGTGGCTCACACGTTACAAAGCAGATTTCCTGACTTGTCTGGATTCACAAATCTGTTACTTCATTGTCTTGTTAAACAATAGAATATTATTAAACTCTGGTGAATTGCTTCACTTCACCCTCGTGGCAATGGCCAACTTGCTCATGAGTTTAATACTATACTTTTTCGCATCATATTAAATAATTACCTAAAGATTTTTTTGGTTATATTAAATTATAACGAATAATTTTTCTATTTAGAAATTGCGGCAGTTCGCTGATAAAAAAAAAACAAATCGTAACCATAGTAACAACTAAACTGTTGAGAAAGTAAAATTGTCGTCATGTCATTGGCTGAAACCTGTTGGGTAATGAAACCGCTATCATTTGATTGGACGTCACCTGTGGAGAAAATGATTCGGTCGAATAATGGACAATTTTCTCAATCAAAAACGATTTAACAACATTTATATTATTTAATAAGATGCGAAAAATAACTATTTTTGGATGATATTGTATTTTTTGGTTGGGCATCTTTCACTTTTTCTTGAATTACTTCAAGAGAAACACTTCCAATGCGAGGTTTTACTAATTTTAATAGCGTTCAGAGCGTTCTAATCGCAAACTGACGTTTGACGTTTAACCAATAAAAACAATTTTTTATTTGGCAGTAGTTGTAAACCAATCATGTGCCGAAACATAATGAGAGTAGAGAACCAATCACAAAGCCGCAATCGAACTCTACTTGGGTTTCTTACCGCGGCAACACAATTTATCTAGAATCTGACTTGTTCATTCGTGTTTCGGTACGCATTGTCATTGCAAGTTCATTGTCAGGTTCTGTGAATGATAAATTATATTCTAAATTAAAAATGTCTCTGTAAATCCATTGTCTAGAGATTCTTCACAAAAAGACGGTACATCTGTGATGTGTTAAGATAACTACTCAAATATTTTCTTTTGGACTTATTTCGAGAATATTGGGACTCAATGCATGCAAATTTTTGAATGTGACCTTTAATGCGATGTCTAGTTTCCTGACAAATTTTGTTACTTGGTTCGTGTTTCCCTCTTTGAACAGAAGTTACGATTCCGTTGGTTTGTCTTTTTGACAGTGCAAATCGTGGAGACCAGTTGTTCCCAAACTTTTTTGATTCCCGGCACCCTTGCTGAATCCAAGTTTTCCTAATGCGCCCAATCTCAAATTTTAACAAGTACAATTTAGGAAATAGCGAATAATGGCGTTCGATCACATTCAATTGAAAACATAAATCAAATATTGTAGTAATGTTTTTCGGCGCCTCTATAAGCCGTAGCTCCCCAGGTCGCCACAGCGGACACTTTGGGAACTTTATACAGGGTGTCCCATTTTAAATTGCCACGCCAAATATCTCGAAACCTCATCAACATGGCAAACAATGTTTCAGATAAAAGTTTTAGGGTTCGGAGGGGGACATATGCTAGTTATCTTCAAAACGACCTTGGCGTTAATTTTCAAGGTTAAACGAAGGTCAATCCTAATTTTTCAAACGTAACCCCCTATTTTTAATTACGGGATTGTATTCTACGGTAAAAATTACAAACTTTTTCTAAGAAACGTTTCTTTTGAAAATGCTTTTTTTACAGTTTTTTCACGAATTTTGTCCGTTATGTTGTTTAAAATCTCGGATGAATCCAGGCAATGATTCATGCATTACCTTCGGCATTAGCATCAAAGATCCCCTTGATTTTTTCCTCTGGGGACTAGTCAGTGAGAAAGTATTTGCTGAAGCTCCGACAACAGTGCAGAACATGAAGAAGATGATTAGGGCTGCATTTCGAGCAATTTCCATCCAAACCTTTCTAAATGTTCAAGTAAACTTTCGCCAGCGGGTACAGAAAGGCATTGACGAGGATGGACACTTGATCGAGCATTTGATCTAAGAACGGGCCAATGATGTGCAAAATCCCATCGGTAACCTCCACGTAGTGCACATCGTGTGATGCCAATGCAGAGGGTAATGCATGAATCACAGGCTGATTTCAAATAACACCACGGACAAAATTCGTGAAGAAACTCGTGAAGAAAGCATGACAAAAAACGTTTCCTACAAAAAGTTAAAGTTTGTGTTTTTTTCCCGTAGAATATGGTCCTGCAATAAAAAAATAGGGGGAATTCGTGAAGAAACTCGTAAAAAAAGCATAAAAAAAGAGTTTCCTAAAAGTTTTCCGTAGAATATGATCCCGCAATAAAAAATAGGGGGAATTCGTGAAGAAACTCGTAAAAAGCATTAAAAAAAAAGTTTCCTAAAAGTTTTCCCGTAGAATATGAGCCCGCAATAAAAAATAGGGGGTTCTATTTGAATATTTTAGTAACGTCTGTCGTTTACCAATACGTTATCCTGTTCTAACTCTCTCTCTCTCTCTATTTTTGAAACGCTGTTTTTATTCTGAATACAACGGTGTCATTTGTTTTCGTTTTCATTTATTCCTGAGGAAACGGCAACACTTGGAAATTAGACTTATCTGGAGTTATCACGGCATTCATTCAATATTCTACCGGGCAAATCATCTAGTGGTTCTAATGGCATATTGTACACCTTGCTCTTAAGGTGTCCAGGTGTCCGCATAAGAAAAATTTAGGCGTGCCAAATCAGGCGATCGCGGAGGCCACTCTATGATAACTCGCCTACCAAACCAGAAAAAGTTTCGTCAAGTTACTGTCGTTTTCCTGATCACTATATTCACTTGCAACTAGTTCTGTTATGAAGGGAATCACTTAATTTTGTAGCCACATAATGCTAATTGAATACTTTTGCAGCTCTGTTGGCGCAACTTCCATTTCAAAAATATAGTTCCATAATTTCCATTTTTTCTTTGAGAGCGTGCATTATTTTCGGCAAGAGACAAATTTCAAAATTCACCTGTCAGATGACACCGTTGTATTCAGAATCAAAAGAGATTTTTGGGGGTAATACCACAAGAGGTTTAATTTGGCCGGATAAATTTTATTTATTTACACGAGCTATTGAATCGATACAAATTTCGAGAATGAACTGAGATGGAAAAAGAAATTTGCGATGAAATGAAGAGTGCTTAAAATAAAATTTATCCTGCTGAAATTATAACCGAGAGTGGTATATGTTGAGATAATTTAACGAATAAGAACTATATTTATATTAGCAATTTATATTAATTAAAAGTACAATGGGCGAGCATTGTTTATTTATAATGGAATTGGATAAAGCACCAGTCGTCAAAATCGTGTGTGAGTAAAATGAAAATGGTTGAGTGTCACGGGAATAGCGAAATTCACACCTGCGCGTTTGCGAGTGGTACAAACACTGAGATCTAGCCGTTAAAATGAAATTTGTAATTTTTGCTTCTCTTAGTAAATATTATTACTTACATTTAGTATACATTTCATACATTTCTGGCGTTTCTTATATTAATTATTAATAACAAGATACAAATTGAAAAAATTAATTATTATGAAAATATGATATCAGATGCTTCTAATAAAAGCAAAAAATTGTGGGAGCTAGCCAACTTGCCGAAATCTAAAGCTTACACAAATGAAATAAAAACTGACGATGATGATAAAATCATTAATAACGTTGCGATTGCTAACGCATTTGGTAACTATTTTAATGACTCTATAAAACAATTAATACATAGCAACTCTAACTGCAACCCTCAGCAAAATTGCACACTTTCTCCATTTAATCAGAATTCAATGATTTTCACACCAACCACTTCTTTAGACATCATGAATGTTATACATAATCTCAAAGTTACGTCACCAGGACCAGATGAAATTCCAATCATTCTACTAAAAAAATGTTCAGATCTGATTTCACCACTACTGAGCTTCATATTTAATACGTCTGTTGCTCAAGGTAGATTTCCATCATCAATAAAATCAGCTCAAGTAGTCCCGGTTTATAAAAAGGGTAACAAAAAAAATGTGAAAAGCTACAGAGCAATATCCTTGCTAAGTTGCTATTCAAAAATTTTTGAGAAAACAATTTATAATCAGCTAATACTCTTTCTTGCCAATAACAATATCCTGTGTCCTGCGCAGCACGGTTTCAGGCCTGGTCTATCAACTGAAACTGCGTCAATCAGTCTTATTCAACATATTAATAGTGAACTTGACACCAACAAAAAGGTTGTAGGTCTCTTCTTTGATTTAACGCGTGCGTTTGACGTAATTAACATAAAATTTGTAATAAATAAACTAAATGCCATTGGCATACGTGGTGAAATTGGAAAGTGGATTGAATCATTTCTGGAAGATCGTTCATTTAGAGTAAAATATAGAGACAGTCTGTCCGAAGAATTCTTTACTGAATCAGGAACACCCCAAGGAAGTATACTGGGCCCATTGATATTCCTGATCTTCATAAATGATTTACCCTCGCATATAACGCAAGGCAAAGTATTTATGTATGCCGATGACACAACTATAGTCTTATCGGCAGATTCTAATGATGCTTTGCAAAACAATATAAATAAGTGTAGTAAAGAGTTTCAGAATTGGTGCAGTCAAAACGGATTAGTAATTAACCATGATAAAACTGTACTTTGCGAATTTTCAAACATCTATAACAAAATTGTCGATCGTGTTTACAACTCAGGTAACCACACTTTAACTAACAGTAGTAGCACCAAATTTTTAGGTTTAAATATTGATAATCATTTAAGCTGGGATAATCATATTACATCAGTTTTAAACAAAATCAATAGCTATTATTACCTGATATTTAATCTAACTAAAATGCTTAAAACTAAAAATATAATATCAGTGTACTATGGACTTATTTACTCGCAAATAAGTTACAACATCCAATGCTGGGGAATGTCTCGAGGGTCTAACAGGATTTTCATAGCCCAGAAACGTGTCCTTAGGTTAATTTTTAAAATAAGTTTGCGGAATTCGTGCCGACCAGTATTCATTAACAATCGCATCTTGACTGTACCTTGTATTTATATATATAAACTTTTGTGTATGGTTCACAAACAATCGGACACAATTAAAGATACTTCACAAGCATATTACACGCGAAATAGAAATTTGCTTCCGACACCAAGACATCGTCACACATTTTTTGAAAAATCACCTTATTATTCCGGTATACAACTGTACAATCATCTTCCTAACAACTACAAAATTTTGAAACAAAATAAATTTAAAAATAATGTCAAATCGGTATTGATTGAGAGAGCATTCTACAGTGTTAGAGAATTCTTGGACTGCAACATAATGTAATAAATTTCACTGTATGTTCTATATGTTATTTTACAATAAGTCTGTATTTTTATTATGTATTTATATTTATTTTTGTCACTACCTGTTTTATATTATACATTATTTATATTTCTGACATGAGTATATACATATAAATGTATCTGTTCTCGAAAATAAATTCTATTCTATTCTATTCTATATTATAGGTTATAATTTTCTCTCTCTCTCTCACACACACACACACACACACACTAGAAGCAACACAAGTTAGGAGACCAATAACGGCTGATCATTTAATCGCCGGTGCACTTATTTCCGACACACATAAAAGAGAAGACGCCAAGTGCACTAATATAAAAATGTTTATTTCATACTATTAGAACATGATAGAACAAGATGGATATTAAATGCAATCCAATTCTGCTTTTCACGCATTGTGGCAGCGCTACCGTACACTTGCGACATCTCACGACACTAGGCGGAAGTACGAAATCTGTGTCAGGCTTAAATTGCAAATGTACGTAACTAAATGTGTATTATTGGTGAACGGACAGTACTTACTTAACTTATACATGGATCGGAATGAAAATCGTGAAATAATTTTCACGTGGAAGAGTGTCCGAAACGAATTTCAGTTATATTTCACCGTAGAGGTATTCAGAACTGACACGAACTGCCAGAGTACAACTGAAGTCAGCTGTTTACTAAAATTGTTAATATAAAGATCGTTATCATGGTGAAGGTAAATAAATTTTTAACCAATTTTTTTGTCCGCCGTTTTAAATTTTTATACATGAGTTGAATTATCAAAGATATATCAATCGACCCTCTTTACCTTTTAAAACCGGGGGGTGAAGTCAGGGGTGGCTATGAGGTTAAAGTTATGAAAGTGGAAATGTCACCAAAAATTGTTACGCTCCAAACAAAAATCGATCTGTCTCGGCGATTTTATCGATAATGCCGCGTAACTCAACAAAGTCTCTTGTTACCTTTGAAATGGACCACCCTGTATATGTTAATAGTACTTGTTTCTATTTGTAATTTATTTGTCATTGCATTTTGTGAGGGGATCGCAAAATTCTATTATTTTCCTGGTTATTGGTCGGGTAGATTTCATCTGAAATTAATCCGTAATAAAACATAAACCCTGTATAATGTATAAATCGCAGTTACAAAAGTGATTAAGCAATATACCTTATATTTGTCTGTTCTTTCAAATAATAAATGAATCAAAAGTAACTGGCTCTTTTATGTTCTGGTCAAAATACAAACTAAACAAATTACGAAAAATAATGATTAATTATAAGTTTTAACTTTTTAACGAAAACGAATTCATTCTAAAATACAATACAAATTCAAATAAAACAAGACTACTTACTAGATATTACAAGTAGAAAAACAAAGGGTAAAACCAAATCACATGTTATTTCGAAACAGCTTCTAGTCGACTGTTACGCAGAACAGTGGACTAGCCTCCAAATGCTCGTATAGGTACTGTCATGGCCAATCGTAACACGACCGATAGACCAACTGTAGTTTGCCACTGAAGAATACATTAAATCTACGAAGTACACGTGCTGCAAATTACTTTGTAAACTTTGTATGTCAATAACGTCACCATGTGCTTACGCTGCACATAGAACGCTTGTATTAACCTAAAATGTTAGGTGTTAAGAGTATAAGTCAAAAATAGTAACTTTTCACCCAACAGTTTTTGAAAGCCCATATTTTCACTGTGCTGAATATTTATAGCAACATGCAATTCTTGTATTATAATGTAATGATAACAACAGAAATGATATTGGTTGATAAAATACTTGACTTCTACTGTTAAGACCTGACCTATTGGCGACTTACTGTTAAGAACATTGATTTTGGAAACCTTGAAATGACTTATACTCAATTACACCACTTTCGAAGGTACCTAATTGAAAAGAAAATATGATTAGTATTTTAAAAAGTAGATTTTCCCTGAAGGGGAACGACAACGCCGCTGCAGTTGTGTACGATTTCTATTTTTTGGTTATTTGGTTAGGTATTGAATTATTTCATCCGTAAAGGAAAAAGAATAATACAAATGAATACAAATCAGCTAATAACAATATATATTATGTACATGTAAAAATATTGAGAGAAAAAAACTAAAAATCATCGTTTTCATCTAACCCTTCTTTATCTATATTTTTTGTACTTTTGGAACTTTTTAATTTTTTATAAAAGTCGTGGAAGTTGGACTTATTAGTTCTAATACAGCCATCAAATCTATTTTTCCTCCGAAATTGGTAGGGGTTCAGAGAAACATACCTTGGACTGCAACTCTTTATTCACATTAACATTACGACGCACAGTGGGGAATTTTAGCGAAAAGCTGGCCAAAAGTCGAAAAACGAAATTTAGTTTTGGGATCTATTGACTATGGAAATCGATAGAACTTCCTACATAAAATTCTGTTGTCCTTGGCTCCCTAATATTTTAAGTTGAGTAGATATATTGGTTCAAAGTAAGCCTCGTCGATGACAGACGTCACTCGCGCGTTGCGTTAATATTTTCGATAAACTTTGAGTGTCAATAACTTTTCAAAGAAAAGTGTGCGCTGTATCTCAAATATCTCAAAAACTAATAGAGCAATTGATATGAAACTTTGAACATTCGTCTTATTTGAAAATCCGAAGAACTGAAAAGCTTTTGGTAAAATTTCGTACACCGGAAGTGGGTGTTTACCTTAACTGTTTTTTTGTTTTTTGCCAATATTTTCTTAAATATGAAAAATATCACAAAAACATTTAAACAAACATTAAAGACAAGAAAGAAATGAACATCTTTTGCTTGAAAATATTTTTTTATAAAATCATTGTTATTCGAGAAAAAAAAAATATTATTTTTTTAATTTTTGGTTTATAATTATAAAACGATAATAGCTACAGTAAATTTATAAACAACTTATAAAGAATAAGTTTTTTTTCGAAATCCCTTTCGTTTTTGAGTAAACTGAGTTTTTGAATTTGAAGTATAATTTTTCCATCTTTCATAATTTTGACGTTTTAAACGTCAGTTTCATCCGAGTTTACACAACGCTCGATGTACATTTAAAATATGATTTCAATTGAAAATAAACCATAAAAGCGTAAATATAAATAGTCGAAGAAAGTAACATGATGGCCACATCACCATTTTTAACCCTAGGATGCAAACGTGAAAATTTTCAAACCTTTGCATATGATGGGTCCGGTAGACCCTCATATACAATGACACAAAAACATAAACTTTAGAAATGATTTATTGAGGGTTTACAGTTAAAACAGTTAACAATTATTACAAATTGTATGGCTATGTTCTTTACAATTTTTTTTACATTTTTTACATATCTGCATGGTTTTTCGTGATAATTTGCAAGGACAAATATTGCATCGTTTTTTTTTAGCTGGTTCGTAATTATGATTGCAGCGAAAATTATAAATAATACGAACAATTTAATATCAAAACGGGTCGGTTGGACCCCACGTATGCATTCTAGGGTTAAATAACGTTTACTCTAACTGTTTATGACTCATAATGATAGTCCGAAAAAATCTTTCCTGAATAAATATGTATTTCATATAGGCTTTTAGTTGTATATCCACAAGATCCCACCATCGCTCTTTTTTTTTTCTTGTAGCCTATACTATTGACCATTAAATTCCGCTATAATTAGCTGCTAATATCTGCTAGCCTTGTTGTACCAGATTTTTTTAACATGGTACGCGTTCCGAAAAGCTCTCGGTAAAGTTATTACCTGAGGCGAAACAATGACTGTCGTGCAATAATATCGAAGATATTTCATCAAGATGCCGATTAGAATTTATAATAAACAAATAAAATAAATTATAACAATAAATTAATCTAGCTGCATAATAATGAGTCTAATATTTAGCAATCTCTATTCATATTGATTTTCAGCCAGATCGAATAAATCATTTTTTCAAATAAATATTTTAAATGTAAAACTAAAGGGTTAAAAAATAGAAACATAGAAGCATCCAAGAATAAGGTATAAAAGATAGCTACGCGAGACTACCATATTAGATCTGCTATTTTCTATTAATCAGCGACCATAAAAAACTCTGTTCGCTATATTATGTTAATTGTTAGCTATATACAGAAGTTAGCAATGTTCACCATATTGGATCCGCCTTTTCGAATTCTAAAATTTGGATATCATATCTGTAATCAACGACCTCGAAAAAATAAGTCTACCAACTTTTGTAACATTCTAAAGATTCCTGCTATTTTTGTCCACGAATTGGCCGAAATTCCCCACAGTGCGATGGCTCAAGTTTATTGTTCTTAAAGGAGCTTTTTCGTCAAGGATACACTTCAAAAAAGTGGTTTCCACTAGTTCACTACTGTAATCAACTTAGTTCAGTCCATTTGAGTATTTTTTCCGTCAGTATCTTTTTTTGGAACTCTTTGTGCGTCATTTCAATAACATTCAACTTTCATTTATTTCTAGTTTCCCTTACTAACTGGCGGGAATACGATATTGGCACCTTAAGATTTTTTTTTACTTCTCAATCAAGCCTTGATCGATTGTGGCCTGGTACCATGAACTTGTGATCTGCTGTAGTCAGTCCTATCTTCTTTCGCATTAAACTCTGAAACATCGAGGCAACGTGCGAGCTTCAATTTTGACCACCGCATTAATCGGAATATATTATCAGTTGTTTTGCATTTTCGAATAACTCTTTCGAAGCAATTTGGTTGGCTTCCCTCCCTTCGGCCTCAAGCCACATGTAACATGCAATACGTCGAATTGAATGTCCATAATTATAGAAAGCCATATTGGAGTTCAAAAATGACGTTAGCAAACATTGCTGAAGGTCAAAGGTGTAGCACCTCTTAGTAATGTCTTTGTTAGCAATATCAGAATTTTTCATCTTATAATAGAGGTGCACTCGTAATTTTTCCAGTACCGCAACGTTTTCTTTTTTTGCAGACGGCAAGACCACAGTCGACAGCGAATGTCACTCCATAACGAATAACATATCACTGTAAAGTGTGGTAGGAATCTAACTAATTACTTTTAAAGGAATTATTGGTCCAATCTGTTAATGTTTCGACATTATCTTGCAATAAGAAGTATAATTACAATGAGTACTAAATCTTAAAATAATACGTGGATCAGAGTTTTGAGTTAAAACACATTTCATGTGAAAGAAAATAATTATTTTTCTCAAATAGCAGTACTGGAACGGCGTTCCGGCGCATTCCATGTCTTATCTGCATAATCTGCCTCCTTGTGATGATCATCAATTTCGGTTTTTAAAGAGATTCTGATATCTTCAAAGGAGCGTTACATTTTTATTATCAACACATCACACTTGTGGCACGTATTTCCTTAGGATGCTTAAAGAAAAGCTTTAAATCACGAAATTATTTTGCGTAGATGGTGCGATATACGGGAGAGGTTACATTTCTATGCAAGTCGTATAAAATTGTGATGTTCTACGCATATAATGAGACTCATAAGATTGTTACGTCTACCGCTTAGTGCTTTGAATTGAGAAGACTTGACCACGGTAAAGAAATATATTTACAAACTGTACAATTTTAACAAGTTGTTCATCCGACAGCTCGGTGAACACTAATTTACAGAAATATTTAGCAAAGGGTGTTAAAATCGGGGGTGTAAGAGGGGCACAGGGTGCCGTCGATGGTCGCACCGCTTTGGTCTCCTCGGGTACCTGCTCTCCAGATTACCTTCTGCAAAATCGTTACTGGCACGTTCTTCGGTAATCCGACGTGGCCTTTATTTCAAGGGCAAAGTTCTAACAAAGATAGAAATGATAATATGTATATGTTTTCTAACTTCAGATAATTTGTTAGGTGGGGTTTTACTAACAGTAGGGTCTTTACCTCTTTGATCCGAGTCTGAATCTCCAGTTATGAACGAAGTGAGGCTATTGTGAATAGCAAGAGTAACAAACATTAGTGTTTTATTTAAGGTTTCCATGTTTTCCTCTACATACTTTATTTGACTATATTTTCCATCTGCTTTAAAATGAAAAGTCAACTTCCGAACTTTTTCTTTGTCAGGGTCCAACGTTCTCTTCCGTTGTGTTTTTGGTTTATCTGGTTCAACAAGGGTACTTAGAAAAATGTGGCCCTTTTGTCACTAGTGTCAAGGGACTAATAACTATTAAATATCTCATGTCTAACTGTGTTATTCAACTTCTTAGCACATTCATTTCGACAGTTAAGCAATTGCTTTAATGTGCGAGGTCGTACTTCTTCTCCTTTGACTGTTTTGTAGCTTTTCCCACTGTTACGGTTTTCAAACTTCTCCTTTCTTATTTCCTAATAAATTTAAGGCCATCTGTCTTTTTATTTTTATTTTTTAATTGTCACGGGATTCCCTTATTAATTTACGTTTAAACGTAGAAGTGCTAGCAATCTCATGAGTGACATTTACATCATATTCATCACTACTAAAGTTGGCTTTGTTTCCTTCCAAAATAAAATTATGATTATCCAGGATTTCTAAAATTAATTAAAAGTTCATTATTGTACTACTAAGTTTTATAGATTGTTAATTATAATACATACCTACTGAAACTACTTCAGTGGATGGATAATTTCAACATTTATAAAACCACAAATCGCACACCCACAAAAGCCTAGAACATTATAATTGTTGAAAATGTAAAAATATACAGGGTGATCCATTTAAAAAACTGCCGATGACGACTTATCTCGAAAAATAGGGTTGAAAATCAAAGTACTTCACTGAAAAGATTAAACAAAACTATAAACATTTCTTTTAAGAGTAATAATAAACAGGTGTCTCGACACATTTGCCCAACCATGTATAATACGATTTAACAAAAAATATAATTCTTAAACAAAATCATTGTTGCAGGTCGAATAGTGGTACAATAATAATATGGTCCGGAGTCGAACCCCGTCTCAGAGCGGGGGTTCACAGGGCTTCGAAATGGAGCGGAAGTACTCTGTTCCATCGAATCCAGAATCCCGCGCCTTTTCCGGTACCGCCAGCGAGGACCTCCACGCCTGGTCCATTTACAGGTAACACACACACATACACATATACAAGCACGTAACAATTCAATTACCGACAAAGTTCATACTAATCGATCGATTTCCGGTCATTTCTATTTCAGACAAAATTTAAATTCCGATTTCACGGACAGCGCTCTCGGATCGACGGACAAGAGTCCGTTACCTTACGGAAACTTTCAATTGAGAGATACAACTGTACAGTCGATCTTATCGCATCCACGATATGGACCCAAGTATGTAGTACACGGGAAAACCATCTGTCGGCGATGATGGTGATTTCGATGAGATGATGATGATGATGATGGAAATGCTTGCTTTTCAGATCCGCACTCGGTTCCAACATGTACACGTATCTGAAGTTCGGTCTGCCCAGAGTTTTTCCGCCAAACCAGAACGGGTCGAATCGATCCGGGACTCCGCAGCATTTTCAACGAGGGGCGTCTACTAGACCTCATCAAAGGTATTTTATGCAACATTTCTAATAAACGAAATTAAAAAAAAAAACTTTATTCGGTATACATATCTATATAAAAAAATATTGATGTGGCCATCATGTTACTTCGTTCTATTTAATGATAAAGGGTGACATTTTTCATATTCATTATTTTTTTAAAACCCTTTTATTAATAAATTGTTCATTTCGGCGTTGAAATGTATAAATTAACTAATACAAAAGACATTTTTCATCTTGCTTGTATAGAATAGAATAGAATAGAATATCGTTTATTCGCATAGCTACATCATAGTAAAGAACATAATGTTACATTACAGGGTAGGTTCGAACGTCAAAATAAATAAGAATTGTCCATAAATTATACAATACAGTATAACTAAATTAAACTTACAAATTGCATTTTTCAAGGTATTCATCTACTGAATAATATCCGTGATTCAGTAGATGAGTTTTCAGGTTTTTTTTTAATTTTGAAAATGGCAAATTTTTAAACTTTGAACTTAACTTATTAAATAGTTTTGTACCGACATTAATGAATGAATCTGCGTAAAGTGTACTTTTATGAGGCTGAATGCACAAATGCGATTTCCGACGAGTAGCGTAGGAGTGATTTAATAATTTGAAATTTCTTAAATTGTTTTTGACATACAATAACGTTTTTAAGATGTAAATTGAAGGAAGCGTTAAAATGTTTTCATGAATGAAGCAGCCTTTACACGTCTCTCTGAAAGGTATATCAAACATAAGGCGCAATATTTTTTTTTGCAAAATGAAAAGTCTTTTTATTTGAGATGCTTTACCCCACATTAAAATATTATAAGACAGATGTGAAAAAACGCAACCGTAATAAATTTGATTAATGGCACCTCTGCTTAAAATGTGTTTCAATTTTAGTGTTGCATAATAAGCTGCATTAAGTTTTTTGCAAACATGGTCTATTTGTTTATTCCAACACAGTTTACTATCAAGTGTTAATCCCAAAAATTTTACAGAATCCTGCAATATTTGATCTTTTCCGTTAATATTTATTTTGAAGGAAGCCGGCAATTTTCTTTTTTTACTAAAGTGTATACAAACTGTTTTTGCTCTGTTTGATATTAGAACATTTCGGTCACACCATGTATTAAACTCTTGTATTACAGTTTCAATATATTTTTTGAGCTCTAATAAGTTTGATGATGCAACCAAAATGGTAGAATCATCTGCAAACATAATAAGTTCCCCGAGAGATAGAGATTCTGGTAAGTCGTTTACAAATAGAATAAATAATAACGGACCCAGGACAGAACCTTGAGGTATTCCTAGATCTAAATCCTTTTCCTCTGATGTAGACTTTAGAATCTTGACCTTAAATTTTCTATTTTGTAAATAAGATTTAAAAAAATTATTGAATTTTCCCCTAAACCCGTATCTCTCTAGTTTGTCTAATATAAAACTATGCGCCACCGTGTCGAACGCTCTCGACAAATCAAAAAACAGTCCAACAACGTATTTTCCAGAGTCTAACTCTCTAACAATATACTCCAGAAGTTGGTGACCAGCCGTCTCTGTAGATTTTTTTGATCTAAATCCGTGTTGATGTTTAGTAAGAATGTCATATTTGTCGATAAATGTCATCATTCTGTCAAATGTAATTTTTTCAAACAACTTAGATACAATTGCGATTATGGAAACTGGCCTGTAATTCTCTAGTTCTTCCGGATCGCCCGTTTTTAGGATTGGTGTGATAATTGATACTTTTAATATATCCGGGTAAGTTTCACATTCTAGAGCCCAGTTAAAAAGAAATGTTAAGACATCTATAATGGCATACTTAGAAATTTTTAAAATTTTTGAAGTAAGGTTATCATGACCATGTTTGGCGTTAAGTTTGTCTATTTGTTTCTCGACCTCGATATTGGTTATATCAAAGAAATAAAATGTATTTGCAATAGGCATTTGTGTTACTGTGCATTGCTCTGATTTGTTGGTACCAAAGTGTCCGAGAAGTTTTTGGTTTGTTACTGTTGCGAAATATTCGCTAAAAATGTTTGCTACTAAATGTTCGTCGCTCACTATTTCATCATTTACTTTTAGAGTTATGTGTCTATTTGTTTTAAAATTACCCTGTTCTTTGTTAATAATTTTCCACGTTTCCTTGGAGACATTTGATGCACCATTTATTCGATTTGAGTAATAGTTTTTCTTTGATAGTTTAATATTTTGTGAGTATATTCTTTTTTTTTCTTTGTATTCTTGCCATTGATTCTTGTCATTTGTATGTTTATAGTTATCAAATAATTGTTTTACTTGATCTCTTTCGAATGCCAATTGTTTGGTATACCATGCGTTTTTAAATATGTTTATCTTCCTTGTTACAATAGGGCAGGATTGATCTAGTATTAATTCCAAATTCTTTATAAATGTAACAAATCCACTATTGACATCTGACGCATTATAAATTGCTGCCCAGTTAAATTCATTTATTATATGTACGAATTTAAGTAAATTAAATTCTGAATATATCCGTGATGTCACGGTTTTAAATGGTGGTAAATTTTTCCTGTTCAGACATTTAATACTAACTGTCAATGATAGATGATCAGCAATAACGGGATCAATAAGGTCGCTCTTTATATTATCAAAGTTTAGATTAGTTGCCATATAATCTATACAAGACTTGGATATACTTCCATTTGAACCAATGCTAATGCGTGTCGGTTCTGTATTTGTTATGTTTAAATTAAATGCCTCTAATATATCTAAAAGATTCGTTTTCGCTACGCTATCCATCAGAAAATTAATATTGAAATCTCCGCACACAAGAAGATTATTCTTTAATGCCGTACTATGAATCCGCGTTAAAATAACATTTAGTTTTCCTATAAACTGCTGAACATCTCCATTTGGTGCCCTATATAAGACAATTATAATTAACTTAAAATCATTAATTGTTAATAAACATCCACAACCCTCAAAAATACATTCTACCGATTCTTCTTTTACAAATTTTGACTCTTTACAATTAAATTGAATTGTATCTCGAATATATATTGCCACACCTCCATGGATGTGAACTTTTCTACAAAAAAATGTTGCTATACTAAAATCTTTGAACTTAAAATGGTTTATATTTACATCAGTTGACCAGTGCTCCACTACGCATAATACATCTATATTTTCACGAAAACAATACATTTCAATTAAGTCTATTTTGTTAGATATACATTGCACATTTATTAAACCTACTTTTATATTATCCTGCTTATGTTTATTAACAGTATCTCCTACTTGGGAACGTCTTTCCTCGGATGATACTCTAAAAAATTATTTACGCAGGCTCCGCGCGGCCAAATATGTGGGCTCTTTAATGTTGATAGTTGATCAATTGGAACGGAGACCTTAAAAGATGAATATTCTTCAGGATATTTAGATTTCAATTTCAGACAATTAATTTTCTCAAATTTATCTTCAAGGAGGGCTAAGATTTCTTCTCTAGTGGTGTTTGGATGCAATCTATATACGTGAACATGTCTCATTTTCATAATACCAGTTAATGAACATACGCCACTTCCGTAGATTACATTTTTGGGGCCCCTATTTCCTGGCTTTTCTGTTGTTTTATTTTTATCTTGGCCATTAGCTACCGCTTGCTCAGTTGAGTCAACGACGCGACTAGATTTTGATTTTGTCCGATTTCTTGTTATTGTTGTCCAGTCTCCGCAGCTATCATCGATGAGTTCATCGGCCTTTCTTGAGATTGGAGTTTTTTGGTCCTCATTATTTGTATCAGCATTACTAGTTTTTGCTGTGATTTGCGTATTTCTATTTTTAATTTCGCTTTCTGATAAATTCTCATTAGATTTATCACTGCAGGTTCCATCTATTGTTGAATTGCGGATATTATTATTTACAAATTTAGATATCTTTTTGGCGTTTTGGTTTGTGTATTTGCTAATTCCTCCATTATTAGTGTTGTTTACATTTTGGGTTAGACTTTCAATTTTTCTTTCTTGGTTTAAAATTATTTGATTTTGACGGCTTACTTGTTTAGTCAAATCCATAATTTCTTGTTTTAGGGCGATTAACAGCTGGAGGGAACATTTTTGAATGCCCACTTTTTCACACTTAACGCATGCAGCTACCCCATATTTATCCTCACTTTTGGCACAATCGTAATGATATTCAGTATCACAAATAATACACGTGAATAACACATCCAAGTTTATAGTGTCGTCACATGATGCACATAATAAATTACTATTATTCGTACTTAAATTAATTTCACTTTCCGACAGCGAACGACTCGACCGTTTCGCCATATTGTCGAAAAAATAATATACTTACTAACTTGTTAATTTCGGCATTGAAATTTATAAATGAACTAATAAAAAAGACATTTTATATCTATCTTGTTTACTTAATAACAGCAAGGAATCTATGCTTTCCGTTCTAATGGGTTGATTAAATTGTTTTAATGTAGTTTTAAATAATTTCTATAATGAGGCACAAAAAAAATAGTGCTCTAGAGTTTAGTTAAAAAATGGTGAGTTGGCTCTTTCCCACCTACCAACTAGTTGAATCATAAGCAATTAATTTTATAAATGAAATAATAATTTCTACTTCAGAATTTACACATGCAATACCCTTTCTTTGGATTTTACTGGCAAAATTATACCGTGTGGTTGGTCATACATCTGAACATAGGGAAATAGCATGGGAAATCATGTTTTTGGAAATTCCTGCTCACCAAATTTAAGTACACGCATAAAAGTGGTACCATTGGAAAGATCCTATTTGTGGGAATTAGTTGATACCAAATACTTGCACATTGATGCATTATTTGAGGATGAAATAGTATTTTAAATAATAAAATTTGTACTCGTAAAAAAAGTAGGCTGTGAAAAGTCAAAACAAAATATTTAGATTTTCATGTTTCTGAGCTTATTGACAATGGAAAATTTATCAGATTTGACAATTAAGTAATTAATATTACAACATGAATTTGATTTATACGAACGAAGAGAGAGTTTTCATCATTAAAACGTTTTATGCCGGCAACAGTTTGCGGAGAGTTAGGGACATATTTTCCGTATAATTTGAAGGCAGGCCAATTCCATCAATTGGGACCATACAATTTTATGTGCGAAAATTCGAAACTACGGCGAGTGTCGCAGCTGAATCTAATAAAGGCAATAATAATTACATACAGTTTTGTATTTAATCGCAAAAAAAAACAAGCACGTGATTGACCGTTCCCAGAGCTCTGAAACACCCTGTGTAGGTATATAAAAATGTGGTGACCAAATAAGTGATGCAAACACATTAGAACTAAAATCTTTACCAATTCGACAGATGAACCCCAACATCCTAACACTATCGTTGCATGTTAAATTAATATGTTCAATAAACGATAAGCGACTGTCGAACATCATTCCTAGATCACGAGTTAAATTAGTTCTTATAAAAGCAACATTATTTAGTTCATAATTATACTCTACAGTCAGTTTCTTGCGGCTAAACGATAAACACTTACATTTGGAAGGATTTAAAAGTAAAGCATTATTGTTACACCACTCCAGTACACGTTCATTGTCATCCTGGAGAATGCGACAGTCACTAATAGAAGTAACTACCCTATATATTTTCATGTCATCCGCATAGAGTAGGAACTGAGACTTAATATCCAAAACAATGTCATTAATAAAAATGATGAAAAGCAAAGGACCCAGGTTAGACCCCTGCGGAACATCGCTTGTGGCATAGTACTTACTAGAATCAAAACCCATATAATGTACACACTGGATTCGCTTAGTTAGATAAGATTCAAGTAATTCTACAGTTTTTACGGAAAATCCATACAAATCCAACTT
Organism: Ocypus olens; assembly: GCA_910593695.2. Lineage (NCBI taxonomy): Eukaryota > Metazoa > Arthropoda > Insecta > Coleoptera > Staphylinidae > Ocypus > Ocypus olens. The sequence continues at coordinate 11,483,878 of OU343053.1, read as the reverse complement.
TTTAAAATAATATTCTGATCTATAGTATCAAATGCCTTCCGAACCTGCTTCTTGGCATCAAGATAACGAGAAACATCATCGGTAAAATTCGTAAGATTTGTTACCACAGATCTTTTTTTAACATGTTGTTTAATCGTAATAAAATTAGATACATGACTATAAATTAATTTGTAAATAATACATTCAAACAATTTTATAAAATTATTTATTATAGTAATAGGTCGATAATTACTTTTATCTGCGACTGCTTAGATAAGTGACGAATTTGACATTCATTTGAGTTACGTAATGAAACTCATTACCTAACTAGTGAGGTAATGGAATCAAAAACACACTCATTTTTTAATACCAACTAACGATCAAATTTATTAAACAATTATTTATGAACATTAATAATAACATGTTTACATTTATTCAAGTGTATTCCTGAGGACATTTCTGTTTTAGAAATTTCCAAACTACTGCGTTTACTGGTTGAAGCTTCTACAAGTACATTCTTTTCTCCAAGAATATTCGTTGCGATACGTTTCTTATTTTCAACCGAAGTTTCTATGTATCCTTCGGCTACTGTATTGCTCTTCCAGCCCCTGTGCCTTTTTATTGTTAGCAGGTCCGCCCCTGAGTTTGCCAACAGTGAGGTTGACGATCTTCTGAAGCAGTGACCAGTGTACTCTTTAGCATTTGGTAATTTTAAAAAAGAAGCAATATTTTTCGGCATGCTACCAATCGTGTTAATGCCAACGGTCTGTTTTATACATTTGCCATTCCTGTAACCAACAAAAAACCTCTCTACGGCATTATGTGGACGCAGTGCCATGTATTTTTTTATAATGTCTACGAAATTGATCCCATCAATATCTCCTGATGTTATAACAAACTCTCGCGAAATTTTGTTCTTTGTATTTGGTATTGTGACGCAGAAGACCTGCCCTTCGTTCCTAACGTTGGTCACTTGCATGTAAGTGAGTTCTTCTTTTCTACAGGCTCCACCAATTCCAAAGATCAAAACTACCTGAAAATATTTCTTAATCTAAAATTTCATGCCTTGTTCTTATTTACCTTTGTTAGTAGCCACTTTTCATCATCAGCTTCTTGTAAAAATCGGGTTATATGTTGTTTTGTTAAAATATTGGATTTCTTCGGTTTATATCCTTCCGACTGCCTCTTCAGAAATGCGACCAATTGAATAAATCTACATTTTTCTTTATGGATATCATCGCACGTATCATCGAGTAATATGCCCACAGACTTGAAGGTTTATAGCGTTTCGAAATATTTTCAAAATATACTAGAAGTACCTTTTCACTTGCTTCATTTTTTATTTTCTTCTCATCGCACCATTTCCGCAAACATTCATAAGCTTGCTCATATTTAATTTTTGATTTTTCCGGTAATAACGTTGAAACTACCTGCGTGGCCGATTCTTCGATATCCGAAGGCAGAGATTCGGAGTCGCTCATTATTTCCCAGAAAAACAGAAATTAGAAAATTAATTCTTGAAGTTTTGACTTAAATTGTTGACATTCAAATTACATGTTGCTATGGTTCTACATACATACTATGATATTCCGATTTTTCGTCGAATTCAATTCAAAAGTATAATTTCCGTAATTCTGAGCAGTCGTAGATAAAAAGTTGTATCTAATACGTGGGATAAGGCATATTAACTGAGACTCATGCTCTTACTTCGACTCGGGCTACGCCCTCGTCTCAGCAACTCACCGCATTCGTCAGTTAATGATGCTCTTATCCCACTAATTAGATAAATAACTAATATCTGACTTATTGCCGGATTTATATATTGGTGTTACTCTCCCTATTTTCCATTCTTCTGGAAACTTGCATGAATTAGTAATTAAATTGTAAATGTGATTTAGCGGCGCAACAAAATACGTAATGCAATCGCGCACCAGAAATGCTGGTATTTGATCTGGCCCAGCAGTATTATTGCATTTCAGACTTTTAGCAGCTAATAATATATCCTCTTCTGATAGCAGTCCATATGTATATAGTCAAAGGTTTATATGTTTAAAGGTGTAAATAAATTGCTGGATATCACAATATGCAATGCGAGCACATAGAGTGCTATGTCATAGACACAAAATGGCTAACAATTTAGCAACATACCTCAACCACTTAGGGTCTCGCCGCGCTACCCTTGGTTGGAGATACACATGAAGTTGGCGTTAGCAGTCCATATTTATATAGTCAAAGATATCGAAGTATGGTTTGGATAATGCTGACGTTTAAAACGTCAAAATTGTGAAAGATGAGAATTATTCTAATAGGCCCACATTCATACCTCACATTTAAAGGCGCCCCTCTAAAGTCGCATTTATCTAAATGTGACATGGCGCCTCTAAATGTGGCGTTATTCACACCTCGCATTTAGAAGCGCTCTATAGCGAAATGCGCCTCTAAAGTCCCATCTAACTAAATGATGGAAATCGGCGCTACGTTTCATTTATTTGAGCAGGAAGTAAACAATTCAAAATAAATTTAAGGAATATTTTATGAGAAAATCCATGTGTCCAATTTTTTGAAACGTGGTAACATGAATTGACCTTGTACAATTTACGGGTAAATTTAATATTCGTATTATTACCGCTCTCCATCCTCTGTTTCTACCGTAAGGCAGAAATTTCGAGAATTTCGCGGAACGAATATAATGAAAACTGTTCTACGCGGCAGTGGTTTATGATGGGAACCGCCATAAACCACTGCCAAAAAGTATTAATTGTAAAATCCTTTGCGATTGCAATCAATTGAGCTTAATCATGGTTGAGGCACTCTATTTTAACGTGTGTACAATCACTGCAACCTACAACTTGAGCCAAATTATAAAATTTCTTCTGAATGTCTTGTACACTTCTGTGCAATAAAATTAAGCACTTAAAATATGTTATAGTTTAAGACGGACTTCCTGGAAAATATGTGTTATTTTCAAGTTATGATGTTTTTTCATTTATTGAAAATGTTGTAGACCCGAATTACACAACTAGATTATTGTAAAAAATACTCATAAGACTTGCTTAATTTTATTGCACAGAAGTGTACATTTGGGGGAAATTTTATATTTTTTTTACTGGCACCCATTTTGAATAATATCTGATGAAAGTTATTAAATTTCAATTTTCCATGTCTTACTTATTTTAAAAGTTTGCATTTTAAATGATACTTAAAAAATATCAGATGTGTTAAAATTGTCTTGACACTATCAGTAGTCTTAAGTATCTCTTCTGTTATTTATGATTGTCTAGCAATTCGAATTCGCCGAATCATTCTCTCGTTGGAGGCCACCTTGTGAATAATCAATTTGTTCAAAATCTCATTAGTTTTGATAAAAAATGATTGGTGCATACTAAAATTCATTTTTATTTAGGTACGAGAAACTACATTTATTAAATGTACTGTTAAAAGAACTAAACCGCCAACAAATTGGTCCTTATAATGTAGCTAGTGCGTTAATCTCTAATAATGGTAACATCAATAGAGCAATATTTATTTTTTTGAACAATATAAAATTTGAAATTTAAACAAATAAACTCGTCAACCTTTAAGCTACTGCATATACTATCCTTGTGTTTGGGGCCTGTGTTTGAAACCCTCTGAATCCGTGGCCTAGTCTGTGTGTGTGAAGTGAAGTCGTCATGATGGGTCCCTTGACGTGAAACCCTGTAAACTCCTGTTATTCTTATGCTAACAAAGGTGACTGGTAGATTGGCAATATGGCCAATATCCATTAAAATATATATATATATATATATATATATAAATTATATTTATTTCGGTGAAACTCATGTTTTTAAAAACTGGTTTATTTGTTTAAACACTTAAATAATGAATTACAATTATAAATCTTAATTATTAACAAAAAAAATATATAAACGTTAGAACTTGAATGCAGAGTATTGAATGTTGTGCTCTCTGAAATAACAACTATTTATATTAAATTAAAATGCAAGCTAAGCATCACATGCTCTCTACTTTAATTACGCCTTAATATTAAATATAGATATTAAACAATTAATTCAATTAACATAAAACAATAGAAGTCTTTATAGTTGCCGCTAGGTTACTCCTATCCCCTCAGATTCGGCATACCCTGGGAGAAGAATCAATGTTTTTGGGAATATGTTGTTCCTTTTTATTCCTAAGGCACCTATATCCAAATATTATCACACTTATTATAATAATAAAATATAAAAATAGTGTCCACGCACTGGGTTTTAAGGGAATAACTGTTTCTGTTGAAATCGGCACTTGGGAATACACGGGTATATCTTCTAATTTTAGTCTTTTAAGTTGAATTGTAAAGTTACTTATATTAAAATTGTCTAATTTTAATCCCGAAGCACTTATCAAAACAGGACTTCCATACATTGTTTCTAACTTGAGCACTTCATGGTTTTGGTAAATCAATTTACACTTATCCAGTTGAATTAAATAAACACCATATAACTTCTTGGTTTCTTCGTGGTCAGGACAAACAATCTTCACTTCTTCTTTCTTGATAAAAACAGCAAGTAATTTGTTGGTATTAGGAATCCTTTCCAAGTGATTTTTCTGAATTTCCAATTTTATATATTTGCAATTTCCTGTATCTCCGTTGATTAATAATTTTGTTTCGCAATCTGCTTTATAATTTAGGAGCAGATTATTATTACATTGGAATTGTTTATTGCCGTTAAGACACAAGCTATTTAGAGGCCATATCCTTTGATCAATTTGAGATTTTAATAGAAATTTTACATTCGGAATTATAGTTACATATTCTGATTTGTACATAGTGGGAATAGAGTACATTGTATATAAATTAAAAGGATATTTATAATTAATGGAAAAAGAAAGAAAATAATGAATTTTTGATTTTCTAATTTTACAATTAACAGTTATAACTGATTCAAAGTCTAAAATATTTTCTGGTTTAAGTTCAAAGGGCAATTCTTCATTATAATGAGTAGAAATTTTAAGCAGTTCATCATATAGGTCTTGTGGCTTAATTATATCAGTACTTAAGACTCTTAATTTACAAAAAGTTAAAGAATTTAAAGTATTTTGTAAAATATTTGCAATGGTTCCAAAAAGTAAAATAAGTTAATTATATAAGTCCTTAGTAAACAGAATATGTTGATGGTCAATTTCTTCTTTAAATATTGCATACAATTGCATAATCCTAGATTCCAAAGTATTCTGATTATGTGCAATGTCTTTAATTGTATCATTAAAATTTTTAATAAGTTGTGTATTAACACTATATCCAAGTTTCAGTTGGTTTTGAAGGTTATTTTGATTTGCTGCCAAATGTCCTAATATTGTATCAATTCTCTTATCATCTCGAGCATCCATATTTCCACTGATAGTTTTAATTACTGTACCCAGTCCATCAATTAATCCTCTTTTTGTTCTCTTCATCATAGTATTCATTTGAATAATTTTAATTTTAGAAATAATATCATTTCTAGAGTAATTCAAAAGTTGATCGTAATTTTGGAAATCTCTTTTAAATTTTGTTATATTGTTCATCATTTTTCTCAAAAACTCATATTGATGATTTAATTTATTAAATTCTTCGTAAAGTGGATTCAAATCGTAGTAATGAACAAAAGTGTGCCCAGATTTTTCTAATCTGGCGTTTCCTAAATTTATAGGTAATAATCCTGCATTGTTGGTTATATTTTTTATTTCTAACCCAATCACGGGTGTGCTGAAGAACAACCTGGAACCGATGGATTTACATTAGGTTCTCCCAAATAAATATGAATTTGAATATTTGAATTTTGAAAAATATAAGTCAAGGGCTATTCCTGCACCCATTTTCAAATCTTGACTCACACAATGAGCTAACGAAAAATCTGGAGGAGCATGAAACAAATTATCACTTACTTCTAATACATCACTGTTTTCAATATCATTATTATTATTTAAATATTTTTTAAAAGTTCCAAAATTTAAAATTTCTTCAGTTTTGGATTTTACTATTCTAGGTCTTTTCATATTTGACATATGAACTTTTGCTGCTTGATTACGATGTCTAGTTTCAATTTCTGCAGTCTTACGATTAGAGTCAATGGTTTTAATTTTCTCTTTTTTATATTTATTTTTAGTTTTTGACTGTTTTTGCCTATTTCTTATATAAGTTATTTCTGGAATTTGAGGAGCTTCCTCACGAGTTACATTACATTTATCAATAGATTTACTTTTATTTTCATTAATTGTTTGATTAATACTTTCATATAATAATTTTACTTTATTTTTATGATTTTGGACATAATTATTTGTAATAATAGTTTCTAGGTCAACATCTAAAAGTGAAGTATTATCAATGTGTCCTGAAATAATTTCAGAAGGTCTAAGTTTAGTAACTGAATGAATAGAATTATTATAAGCTAAAATAGCGTATAAAATTTTAATTTCAATAGGTTCCTTTTTAAATAGGGTTTGATTATTTAATAATCTAACATGTTCAATAATAGTGGAATGTACACGTTCTACTATTCCATTAGATTCTGGATGTTGAGAACTTATAAAATGAATTTTAATTTTGTGAGTTTCTAAAAGTTCTCTAATTACCGTATTTTTAAATTCAAGGTGATTATCTGAAATAATTAAGGTTGGAATACCATGGTGACAAAAGAATTTAATTAAATTAGATGCAATTTCTATAGCTTGATAAGAACTTAATTTGTACAATTGGGTATATTTTGAGAATGAATCTATAATTGTGAGAAATTTAGCATTTTCTAAAGCAATACAATCTATATGTATAATTTCAAAAGGTCTAGTTGCTGTAGGGGTAGTATTAAATTTTAATTTTAAAGGTCTTCTATCATATTTTGAAACAAGGCAAACTTCACATTAATTTATATAATTCTGAATTGTCTTTCTCATATTAGGCCAATAATATGTACGTTTCAACCTAGCTTCCGTTTCATCAATACCTCTGTGGTTGGTTTTACCTTCATGATAATTTTGTATAATTTCTAAAATATCATTATCATTTTCAACATCAGTCAATAATTGTGCACATTTGGTCATTTTAATTGTAGAATTTTTAAAATATTTTTGAAGTATAACACTAAATTTTTCATAAATAGGATCTTTAAAATAAATGTAGTAACTTATACCAGGGACAATATATTCTTTAACAAATTCAATCACATCTTGTTCAAAATTTAATTGTGAAAATTGTATTTCTATTCTCATTTTCTTTTTATTAAATAAATTACTAATTTTTGGAAATGAAGAAGAATGTTGAACTTCTGATATTATTAATTGGTTATCTCCTACATTAACAGGTTTATCTGAAATTGGGATACTTAATATTGGATGTTCTCTACTAGAATGAATAGTATTACCATCATTAGCATTTTCATTATCAACAACATTATTTACATGTGTATTTTCAGCAGGTTCTACTATCATAGATGATTGATCATTATCATTATTTATTAAATTATCATCAAAATTATCTAAATAATATTTTAAGTTTTCAGAAAATTCTTCATTAATATTCAACTCTATTCTGGATAATGCGTCAGCATTCTTATTTAAAATCCCTTTTTATAAACAATGGTATAATCGTACTCTGAAAGTTTTAATCTCCATCTGACTAATTTTGAATTTGGCTCCTTTATAGACATCAACCATTGGAGTGGCCTATGGTCAGTGACTTTTTGAAATTTACGTCCGAATAAATAAGGGCGAAAATACTTGACAGCCCAAACTATCGCAAGTAACTCTTTTTCTATAGTGGAGTAACGAGTCTCAGAATCATTTAAAGTTCTACTGGCATACGCGATGGGTAAATCTGACCCAATTTTACCTTGCGATAACACAGCGCCGAGAGCTTGATTGCTTGCGTCTGTGGTTAATATGAATGGTCTAGAAAAGTCAGGATATTGCAATAAAGGTTGATTTGTTAAAATGTCTTTACATAAACTAAAACAATTCTGATAATCAGGGTCATTGATATTAATAGTTGCATTTTTTTTTAAACATTTAGTCATAGGTTTTGTCAAATCAGCGAAGTTTTTAATAAATTTCCTATAATATCCTAATAATCCTAAAAATCCTTTTATTTGTTTAGTTGTTTTCGGAATGGGGTAATTTTGAATTGCAATTATTTTATCAGGGTTTGGTCTAACACCTTCAGGTGTCACTACGTGTCCCAAATAAGCGACTTCTTTCTGTAAAAATTCAGATTTATCTAGCTGAATTTTGAGATTAGATTCTCTTAATCTTTTAAAAACTTCAGTCAGTCTAACTACGTGTTCTTGGAGGCTAGTCGAAAAAATAATAATATCGTCCATATAGACGAGACAATGTTCATTCTGAATTCCTCTCAAAATATCATCCATGACACGCTGAAATGTAGCAGGGGCATTTTTTAACCCAAAAGGCATTCTTAAAAATTCATAATGTCCATTTTCTGTGTTAAAAGCTGTTTTAGGAATATCTTGTTCATCAATTTCGATTTGATGGAATCCTGATGCCAAATCTAAAGTTGTGAAATATTGACATTTACCTAATTTGTCCAAAAGGTCATTAATATTAGGAAGAGGATAACGGTCACCTACTGTCTTGTCATTAAGCTTACGATAGTCAAAAACAACACGCCATTTCCGCTGGCCTGATGCATCTAGTTTTTTCGGGACTATCCAGATAGGCGAAGACCATGGACTATAAGATGGTCTTATAATATTTTCATTTAACATTTTAGTAATTTGACGATTTACCTCAGCTTTATGTACCTCCGGATAACGGTAGGTTTTAGTATGTACTGGAATTTCATCATTTGTAATAATTCTATGTTTAATTTTGTTTGTAAAAGTTAAATTGTTTTCTTCTAAATGAAATATATCAGAGTATTGAGAAATTAATTTAAGAATTACATTTCTTTCTTCATCATTCATGTGATCTGCTCTAATTTTAGAAAGATCTAATTTAACATTCTTTGTGTTAAACATATTTAAATTAGCATTTTTAAGACAATTATTTTGCTGATGTGATTTCACTTCATATTCATTGATGTGGGTCACAATGCAAGGTCTTTTAATATTAATATCTCTATCAAAGTCAGTTTTATTTATAACAATACACAATGCTTTATTATTCTTTACAGTGGTAATGCACTCTGGCACTTCTACGTATTCTGTATTAACTCTTGGAATTATAGCCTCTCCATTTGCGAGATTAGCTACATCAACTTCAATAATCTGTTGACTACGTGCAGGTACTAATATTCGCTTAGTTACTGGTAAATCAACAGGATTTTCAATATAATTATTAAAATTATTATTATTTAAAATTACACTTTCATTATTTTGATTATCACGAAAACTAAATGGTATTTCATTATTAGGAGTAATTACTAAATTCTTTGTAAAATCTAAACAAGCATTAATTTTATTCATATTATCCACTCCAAGAAGAATATCGAAAGAGGAATGAAAATCAAATAAATAACATTTTAACTTAGAAGCAAAATTATTTTTAAATAAACTTTTGAGAGAAATAATAACACTTTTTGTTCCCTGAGAGGTTCCATGTGCACTGGTTACCTCAAAAGGATCATTTTTTATGTCTCTTTTAAATAATTTGTTTGCTATTCGGGGATTAATAAAAGAACGAGTACTTCCCGAATCCATTATTATTTTTAATTTTGTTGACGGATCTATTAAAAATGGTAAATTACTAGCGTTATTAACTATACTTAAAAACTCAACATTTGTTTGTCCAAGGCAGTTTAACCTAAAAAATTATTTCCGTTTTCATTATTATTATCACTTAAATTTCCGGAATATGTAGTTTCATCAAGATTATACAATCTAGGTCTATTAGTATATGCCGTTGTAGTTGACATAGGTGTTGGATTTGGTAATTGAGATGTACTTTGTTGAGGAATTTGCATAGGGGAATTTACATTTGCATTAGAATTAGCATTAAAATTTGAATTAAAATTTGGATTGGGATTTGAGTTATTATATCCAGTATTAAAATTTGAATTAGGATTTGAATTAAAATTATTAAAACGAGGTCGTTTATTAAACGGATAATTATTATTACCACGATAAGGTTGTTTATTATTAGAATTTACATTTGAGAAATTTTGTGAACGACCAAATACTTGTCTATTAGTTAGAAGTTGTCTTTGAATCTGTTGTCTAAATTGTAAATTAATTGGTTGATTAGGAAAATTAGAATTATTTGATTGTGGAAATTGTCTATTAGGATTATTAAAATTAGTCTGATTAAATCTAGACGTTTGTGGTTGAAAATTGAATTTATTTTGTGTTTGATTAAAATTTGTATTATTTGGTATGTCTAAGGTACTATTAAAATTATCTTCTTCTATTAAATAATTAATAGCTTCTTCTAGTGTATCTGGGTCACGTAATCTAATTATACTTTGGATACTTCCACGAAGTCCACGAATAAATGTCTTTAATGCAAGCTCATCATAATTATGTTGATGAATCAACTTAGTAGCATCTGGCATTTCTAATGCAGATAAGGAATTAATTTTTCCTGCAAGTCTACTTCTTAATATTTGAACACGTTCTGCAAAATCTAAATAACGTTCATTTTTATGTGGTTTTAAATTAATTAAATCTTGGACTAAGCAATCATAATTTCTTAAATCTCCAAATCTTTGTCTTAAGTGATTTTTAATTTCTTGCCACGTTTGTAATTCTGTTCTTGAACCTATAGCAATCAATGCGCGATCTTGTAATTTACTAATAACTGCGTTGATTAAATAATTATTAACTTGTTGATTATTAAGAGGCCTAAACTGATTCAAAACTGCATCACACCTAGATATAAATATTTCCGTTAATTCATTATTTCCGTTAAATGTTGGAATTGTATCAACATTTAATTTTAAAATTTGGTAATCCACGTTATTCGCGTTATTCTCCATATCTAATTTTATATTGTCTAACTTATTAATTAATTCGTCTATTACAAAATTAATAGGGGAATGCGAACGTTTTGGGGAATAAATAGGAACTATGTCCGAATCAGAATCCTAATTTTTAGACATAAACAAAAAATAAAAATTAAACCTCTAAAAAACTGTGCTCACCAAAAGAAAATCACTCGGTCCATCCGGTTCTGGTATTCGTCCAGAGAAGTTATGGAGCTAGTGATGAATCCCTCGTCCTGTTGCCCTCAGAGCTGGATCCTCGATGTCTGGAGGACTCCTCGGTGCTGTTGAACGTAGAGCTTCTTACGAATTTCCGATGAATTGTTGAAACAAAAGAAGAGATGTCGTCTTGATATTCACTCAGGTTGACGTCTTCTTCGGAAATCCTACCGACTGCGCCAATTATATTTATTTCGGTGAAACTTATGTTTTTAAAAACTGGTTTATTTGTTTAAACACTTAAATAATGAATTACAATTATAAATCTTAATTATTAACAAAAAAATATATAAACGTTAGAACTTGAATGCAGAGTATTGAATGTTGTGCTCTCTGAAATAACAACTATTTATATTAAATTAAAATGCAAGCTAAGCATCACATGCTCTCTACTTTAATTACGCCTTAATATTAAATATAGATATTAAACAATTAATTCAATTACCATAAAACAATAGAAGTCTTTATAGTTGCCGCTAGGTTACTTATATATATATATATATATATATATATATTTTTTTTGTCGGTGCTGGTTTGAGTCCCGTCCCTTAAAAAATGTACTTTTGAAAACTATGTCCAATATATTATTTACTTTAAATAAATAATGTTTGTAATTGTATGGACACAAACTGCACCTGATTATCATTGTGTTTCAAAATTGCCTTTTACATTAAACCAAAAATAGGCGCGGCAAATTTTCGGCTATGGCACCAAACCACCTTACTAATTGCGTGTGAACATTAACTTCATGATGCGTGTAATTTGTTGCAGAGGTCCTAAAGGCGGAAGCAGAGGTCCAAGGGATGGTAGCTCCGGATACGACAGTTCGGACAACGAGACGGCCAACCAATACAAACAAAGCCGGAAGTACCGTTCTGATCCGGACTTTCGGATGCAGAACGTCCACCCGTCATACCACGTGCACGGGGTAGGGCCTATGGTAAATAATAACAAATTATATCACCACCTGACCATCCCATAAAAACCGCTAACCATTTCCCACGTACTGAAATTCACGCTTCATTTGCCCTACACTATCCAGCCAGAATAGACACACACACAATTATTTCACGCGCTGCTGAACGTAACAACAAAATTCGGACCTAATTTCGGTTACTGTTATATTCTAAGAACTTACCAATTAGATTTAAACTCAGCTCAGTTTGTTATTCCACGCGAAGGCGAATCCAGGCGTGCCGCTGGCGGCTCTTCAGCAAGGCGGCATCAGGCATCAGCAGCACTGGAATCGCAACAAGAGTATATCCGAGGCGAATTTGCTGAATAGCGAATACACGAAAACCTACGGAAGCAACATATCATCGCATAATTTGCGTGACCCCAGACGGAACAGTGTCGCCGATTTTGGTCACCATAATGATGTCATCGATCACAGGTGAGTGGCGGAAATTGTGAATTAAAGCGCGGTTTTTTAGTGCATTGAACATTTTTGCAGCCATATCATGCGTCCCATATCGAAAGCAGAGAGCCATTTGTCACTAGCCGCGTCCAGGAGAGGGACTTCTGTCATCAGAGGGGATTACCTAAATCATGACGATGATTTGGGGCCGTCTTACATTTATCCGCATCTACAGGTATTTATTAATTGTTCGTTTTATTGCCACACAGTGCAGTGAGTTTGTAGGTGAAATTATGTGCTACGTGCTACGTGTAACGATTTCGCGATTGGATGTTTTCCGTTTGTAAAAGCGTTGATTAAAAAATCGATAACAATTTACTAAAGAGATTGTTTCTTGTTTGTGATTTGTGTATTAGCCCTTATGACGTACTATATATTTTTCTTAAGTGAAAGTGTATTAGCTCGGGTTGTGGCTATTGTTTATGTTTCTGATGTTGATAGTAGCATTGCTTTTATTAGTCAGTCAGGGCCGGTATATTCGCCGTTCCGTAAAGTGTTGAAGAAACACATTTACTCAAAAACCAGAAGTAGACTACAATTGTCTGGGATGTTCTCATCGAAAGAAAGAAGATGGAAGAATTTTCGAAATTCCTTCGAAAATTTGAATACGCAAAAACAAATAAAAATAGAACGAGTGCTTACCTATCATCTGAGAGATGGCAAGAAAAAGTTGCTGAAAAAAGTTTCAAAAACTACTTATCCCTCGAAGACCACAATTGCTTCCGATGCGTTTGTCTAATACAAGAGTGAAATAATTTAAAAAAAAATGGTGATGTGGCCATCATGTTACTTTCTACGATTTGATGATAAGGTATTCGGGCCTAAAAATAAAAAATTCGGACTGAAAAATCGAAAATTTAGGCCAAAATGTCAAAAGTTTAAGCAAAAAAAATCGAAAATACAGGTCAAAATTTTAAAATACAGGCCAAAAGAGTTGAAAAAAATACACAATACAGGCCAAAAAGTCAAAAATGTAGACTAAACGTCGTAAAACTCGTTCCTAGAGATAAAAAATGCAGACTAAAAAATCCAAATTTCAGACCACCCGTTCACCCCAAATATCTCCTGAAATACGAATCGGATTGAGATAAAAATAAAAATATGTCCAAAAATGTTTTTTGAGCCCTATCATGTGGTGTGAAATGTGAACCGCCCCCTCTCGCCCCTGGGTCGGGGAGGGGGGTAACTTTAAAATCTTAAATGGGAACCCCTATTTTTTACTGCAGATTTGGATTCTATGCTAAATAATATTAGGTTTTTATCCGAAAAAAAAATTTCGATGAGCGACAGATGGCGCTATATTCAGCAAAAACATTTATTGAATTATATTTATTTCTCGCATCAAATGATAGATTACGACATTTTTTACGTAGTCATCTCTTAAATAAGGCGTTGATTGAAGACATTCGTAATTTTATGTCAGAAATAAGCAAAAAAAATCTTTGTAAAAAAAATCGTAGAAACGAATAAAAATCAATTTGATTATCAAATTCCATTCTATTCTTATCTATTGTGGTAAAGTATGAATGTTTATAACGACAAACAGGATTTTTTTAATTTAAAAAAAAAATAATAAAAAAAAAAATTTTTTGCTAATCGAAAAAATGTTTCGAATAAAAACCTGATATATTTTAGAGTAGAAGCCAAATCTGCTATAAATCTGCTATTTAAGATTTCAAAGTTACCCCCCACCCCGCCCCAGGGGGGAGGGGTGGTGGTTTAAATTTCACACCACATGATAGAGCTCAAAAAAAAATTAGACGATTTTTTTTGTATGTCAATCCGATTTGTATTTCGCGAGATATTTGGGGAGTACGGGTGGTCTGAAACACCCAGTATATATGGAAAATATTGGCCAAAATGTATCAAAAAGTCGAAAATACAGGGAGAGATAAAAAATATGAAGAATCCTGGTTTGAAAATAGTTCTTTTTTTTTAAATTTAAAATGTGGGCCAAAAAATTAAAAAAAAAACACAATATAGGCCGAACAGTCGTAAATTCAGACAAAACATCGACAAATTGGACCCAGAGATAGGAAAGCACACCAAAGATTTGAAAATTTCAGCGAATAAATAAATTTTGGCTAAAATTAAGAAAAAAATTGTCACAAGAAAATCTAAAATACAGGTGAAAGATCTAAAATATGACGAATCCTGGCTTAAAAATAAAAAGCTCAGACCGAAAATTTGAAAATTTAAGTGAAAGAAAAATAATTTGTTATTTTTAGCCTCAGCAAAAAAAAATATGGGACAAGGAATTAAAAATTTGGACCGAAAATAAAAATGACAAATGCGGACCATTAGAAACAAATCGAAAATTTAGGCCAAAAATCAAAAATTTAAAGCAAAAGCATCAAAAATATAGGTCAAAAAATTCCTATGTAAGTCAAAAAAATTAAGAGAAAAACACAATTGGGCCAAAGAGTCGAAAATTTAGACAAACATTGAAAACTTGGGCGTAGAGATAAAAAAAATGTACACTCAAATATCGAAATTTCAGCAAATCGAAAATGTTGTCCAAAATAAAGAAAAAAAATTGCAAAAAATCAAAAATACAGGTGAAATATTTAAAATATGATGTAATAATATAAATCCTGGTCTAAAAATAATTTAATATTTTTTCTACAAAAAATGGTGATGTGGCCATCATGTTACTTTCTCCGACTTGATGCTATCATAGCCATTTATATTTACGTTTTCATGGTTTATTTTCAATTGAAATCATATTTTAAATGTACATCGAGCGTTGTGTAAACTCGGATGAAACTGACGTTTAAAACGTCAAAGTTATGAAAGATGGAAAAATTATACTTCAAATTCAAAAACTCAGTTTACTCAAAAACTAAAGGGATTTCGAAAACACTTATTCCTATAAGTTGTTCATTTTAGCATTCTCTTCAATTATTAACATAAATTTGCTATAACTATTATCGTTTTATAATTATAAAAATAATAAAAAAAATTCTCAGACACACACACAGACATACACACACACAGACACACACACACAGACACACACACAGACACATACACAGACATACACATACAGACACACACACACAGACACACACACAGACACATACACAGACACAAAATTTTCTTTTCCAGAAATTGTTAAAATGGCATATAGGGACCCCAAAACGGATATTTCCGGAAAAAAAATTTGAAAAAAAAATCACGATCACAATACTTTCTCGTACTTCGTAACGGAGAAAGTAAAAATTTAGCAAACCACAATATAGGCTAAAAAGTTGAAAATGTGTAAAAAAAAATCGAAAACTCGGGCTTAGAGATAGAAAATGCAAACTAAAAAATCGAAATTTCAGGAAATAAATCGAAAATTTCAGCCGCAACAAAGAAAACCAATTGTAACAAAAAAATTGGAATTTCAGGAAACAAATCGAACATTTTGGCAACAATAAAGTAAAACAATTACAACAAAAAGAAATGAAAATACACGTGAGAGATCTAAAATATCAAGAATCCTGGTTCAAAAATAAAAATCATAGACTGAGAAATTAAAAATTTAAGCGAAAAATAAATAATTTGCCAGTTTCAGCCTCAAAAATTAAAAAAAGTAGACCAAAAATAAAAAATGCGGACCTAAAAATAAGAAAATGCGGACCAAGAAATCAAAAACTTTTACGAAAAAAAAATAAAAAGAAAAACATAATAGAGGCCAAGGTATCGAAATTTTAGAAAAAAAAAAACATAAAAAACTCGGCCCCGAAGATAAAAAATCGAAAATTTTGGCCAAAATGAAGAAAATAAATTGTAATAAAGAAATTGATAATACAAGTGGGAGATCTAAAATATGAAGAATCCTGTTCTAAAAATAAAAAATACAGACTGAAAAATGAATTTACCCTTTTCAGCCCCAAAAATTTAAAAATCTAAAATATAGAACAAAAATTTAAAAAATAGACCAAAAATTAAAAAAATGGTGATGTGGCCATCATGTTATTTTCTCCGACTTGATGGTATCATAGCCATTTATATTTACGTTTTCATGATTTATTTTCAATTGAAATCATATTTTAAATGTACATCGAGCGTTGCGTTATCTCGGATGAAATTGACGTTTAAAACGTCAAAATTATGAAAGATGGAAAAATTATATTTCAAATTCAAAAACTCAGTGTACTCAAAAACCGAAGGGAATTCGATAAAAACTTATTCTTTATAAGTTGTTCATTTTAGCATTTTCTACAATTATTATTAACATAAATTTGCTGTCACTATTATCGTTTCATAATTATAATCCAGAAATGAAAAAAGAAAATAAATGGTTTTCTCGAATTTTATAAAAAATATTTTCAAACAAAAGATGTTCATTTATTTGTTGTCTTCAATATTTGTTTAAATGTTTTTGTGATATTTTTCATATTTAAGCAGATATTGTAAAAAAAAAACAAAAAACGGTTAAGGTAAACACCCACTTCCGGTGTACGAATTTTTACCAAAAGCTTTTCAGTTCTTCGGATTATCAAATAAGACTTATGTTCAAAGTTTCATGTCAATTGCTCTATTAGTTTTTGAGATACAGCGCGCACAGATACACACACATACAGACACACACACACACACATACAGACACACACACACACAACATTGATTGGCAACATTGGTTTCGATCTCCTTCAATTTCGTTCAAGTGTCCGTTATAATTTTTGACTATATACTAATGAACTGCTATTCCCTCTCCATTTCCCATATGATCACTGCTCCAAAAATTGTCCACGATCTGGAACCCGATATAAGTCCCGCCCCGGAGCCGAAAATGGAGCGTAATTTAAAAACCGGAAAGCAAAAAATATATTTCTCGATGTATTCATCAGCAACGTGAAGAATGCAAATGCGGGCATATTTCGGCAACTCGGGTCCACTTTCTCGGGTCCACCTGTTCTTTATAAGCAAAGCATCAACCCATAATTTGCGAAGTTCCAGATTTGGTGGAAATCTAATACAGAATTTTAGGTTATAAGTCCAAAGTCAACTGACGTATACATCAGCTGATGAGTATAATAACTGCGTTGGCATATATACGTGGACGTATTGCAGCCTTTCGCATAGCAATATTTTGACATAGTGTGAATATTTGACAATATAAATGTTTATATATGCAAATGTGTGAATAAATTACAGGGTATCACAATATGCAATGCGAGCTCATGGAGTCATATGTCATAGACACAAAATAGCTACCAATTTAGTAACATACCGCAACCATTTAGGGTCCCGCCGCGCCACCGTTGCTTGGAGACACACATGAAGCGGCGCTAGCAGTCCAATAGTATATAGTCAAAGGTTATAATAGATTATGTGTTTAATATTTCTACATTTATTACTATTTACCTCGATTTAACTGTAGGTATAAATTATAATTTTATCTAAAAACTAATCAGAAATGAGAACCAATTAATATTGATTGGCATTAACCTGGTGTCCCGCTAGTGAAAGCAATAATTAATTGGTACTGCGTAAATGATTTCCTAACGAATGACTTTTTGCAATTTCCAGGTACACGGTTTAGGAGTCCTCCCCAGTTCAAATTCGAGCCTCTCGTTGCGCTCAAAACAACATTTGCTCATCAACGATGTATCTTTTGAAGTGCGCGGTGGTGAAGTCCTGGCGGTCATGGCGACGTCCGAAGAGGAGGGCACCGCAATTCTGGACATCATCGCCGGAAAATCGCGCCAAATCATAGGCGACATTTTGCTGAACGGACAGAACGTCCGCAAAAGCGCCCTCCGCAATCGCGTGGCCTACGTACAAAGCGACGCACATTTGTGCAAAGACATGACCGTTATGCAGACATTGCGGTTCCACTATGATCTCAAAAAGCCGACGGCAAAACTGGAGCATTTGAAGATCGACGCCATGGACAGAGTAAATAACGAGTGTGAGTTTACTTTAAGTGGATCTTATTTAACGTCTCGCTGATTTCTAGATTAACGTTCTCATCGAGGATTTGGGTCTTGAGCAGGTGAGGAACACGAAAGTTTCCGCGATGACGATTTCCGAGAGGAGGAGACTCAATGTGGCGTGTCATTTGCTCCTCGATACGGACATTGTCGTCCTCGATCAGCCCACGAGGGGAATGGACATTTTTGACACGTTTTTCTTGGTGGAATATCTGAGGCAGTGGGCGAATGGAGGAAGCGGGAACGCACTAGGTATGAAAAATTATTCAGCGCAATTTGCATGTTAATTAGTCTAGTCACGGTATCACAATAAAGTATATAAATTAGGTTGTGGACGGGTGGATGATTTTCAAGCCAAATTATAAAACTCGTGTGTGTTAATATACAGGGTGTTTCAGAGCTCTGAGAACTGTCAATCACGTGCTTATTTTTCAAAATTTCGAAAAATGTATTATACAAAAGTGGTATACCGGGTGTCCACTCTCAAAGTCGAACATAGGAAATTAACATGTGTATTCAATTCTTAAGCTTTTGACAATTATTTATAAACTAACAATATATAAATATTAAGTAATAAGGGCTTCATATGATTTTTATTAAAAACAGCGGTAAGGAAAAACAAATTAAAGTAAATATTCAAATAACCCCCCATTTTGAGCTAAGCAATACCCTAGTCTGTTGTAAAAACTATTTCGTAGATTAGCTAACTGCCTGTTAGTAATTAACGCACATTCAGTAACTATTGGTTCTCTCAGAGAATTAATATCTGGGTGGTGTCTTTTGTAAATTTTGCTTTTAACGTGTCCCTACAAGAAGAAGTCGCAAGGTGACAAATCTGGAGATCTGGCTGGCCAATTTATGGTACCATCTCTACCAATCCAATGATTTGGAAATAAATTATTTAAAAATAATTTAACATCTAAACCAAAATGCGCAGGGCGGCCATCTTGTTGGAACCAAATCTCCTGATTTTCTCTTGCAACTTCTTCCATTGTAGGTCCTACCTTTGTGACTAAAAGATCTAAATAAGTTTCTGAATTTAAGTTTCCTTTAATTTCAAATGGACCGATAATATGATTAAAAATCCCAGCCCAGATATTAAGTTTTTGAGGATACTGAGTTCTGGTTTAAATATTTAACTTAGGGTTTTCCTGAGCCCAATGCCGTGTGTTTTGAACATTAGGTTCATTATTAAGGGTAAAAGTACACTCGTCTGTGAAGCAAATCGACGATAGAAAGTGTCCATCATTGTTAGCGCGCTCTTGCATTTCATAACAAAATGTACTCCTGCTTTCTTCGTCAACATGAAAAATCTCTTGATGACATGGCGGTTTATAGGGATGATATTTATATTTCTTTAATATCGTCCATACCCGCAACTTACATAAACCACTTTCAAGATAAATTTGTCTCAGGCTGTATGTTGGTTCTGCATTTATCATCGACAAAACATGCTCTTCTGTACGGTCAACTGTTTGCCGATTTCCTATGATATGATTGTAATTTTAGAACTCTTCAATAATAATAATAGTAATAATCAAAATAATAATAATAATACTCACCACCCCTACTTTCTGATTCTGGCTAAATATTTGCGAGTCTACATATTTTTGTATAGTACTTGCAGATGGTATAGGTCTCGTATTAAACTTAACGGCAAACAAATCTCGAGCTCTACTTAATCTATCACCACTATAATAGGTTTTTACCATAAAACTCTTTCTTCATTAGTATAATTATTCATTTTTTCGTAAATAAACCGTAACATAATATTAAACGTCAAAATGCGATAGCATTTTAAAAGCAAAGCAACTCATATTTTAAAAACTATCAAATTTTAAATTAGTATTTTACGGTAAAAAATCAATTTTTAAATCTTGTTATTAGTGTCGTTGGATGCGCAATAATTTTCACTTTCTGTTGATACCATTAGCTCTTCTGTAAAATAAGATGGCGAGCAGGAATCTACAAAAACGTCTAGTACCATGTTAAAACCCTATGTTCGCGTTTGAGAACGAACACACGGTATAATAGTGAGCTGCACGCCCTAAAAATATTTAAATTTATAACAAAGTTACAGACCAAACTTATGTTTTCTTAAATGGAACACCCTGTATTTTTTGTCATTTTTGAATTATATGGAGCAAATAAAAGTGAGTTACTTCAATACTCCCTATACCTATTGTTTGCCGTTTTCGAAATATTTGAAGATTTGTTGAAATGCATGGTCTGGGTAAAATTTTATTTTTGCCCCAGTGATTGACGTTGAACGATTAAAATCATTTCAATTATTTGCTTGAAGGTTCGAACTATAGAGCCAACCATGATTTCATACAAAAAAATTTACAGGGCGATAAAAAAATGCAGTAGAAAAACCCAACTTATAAAGTTGAATAACTTAATTTTTTCAAATGGCACACCCTGTATTTAGTAACGTATTCTTAAGTAGAATCCAATTATCTTTCAGATTGTATAAGGGTTCCCTGTTCCTAATCTCAATAGTTTTCTTGTATTCGGCGATTATCATATCAGGAATAATTTTTCTCTTTGTCATTTTTTGTTTGTTATTTTTTAGTTTTAAAAGTCGCGATGTAGTCGCTAGGGTTGCAGGCTCATCAAATACTTGTAATTTGAGAATGATGATCTAAAGTTGTCGAAACTGCGGTCACAGAAAGTGAAATGATGAGATATCAACAAAGTGAATTATTTTATTTGAATTATTTTTAAAATTAGTTTGACTTTTTAGAATCGATTAAAAAGAACATTTTGCGAAATGTGTCTAAATTTAAAATAAATCTGAAAATTATTTTAAGCCACAGCGTGATTTCTGGAGATAATTTATGGTGAAGAGTGCTGAAAACGGCAATTTTTGAAATTTGTTTTTATGGCCAAAATTTTTTTTTTTTTTTGCTGTATTTTAGATTTTGACCTGTATTTTCGATTCTTTTAATTTTTTTATGTTTTGGCCTACATTTTCTTTATTATGTTCAAAATTTTCGATTTGTTAATATTTTCGATTTTTTACTCCGCATTTTTGATTTGAAATTAGCCAATTATTCTCCATTTGCTTAAATTTTCAGTTTTTTTGTGTCTGCATTTTCTATTTCTAGACCAAGGTTTTTCAATTTTTGGCTTATGTTTTAGATCTGTGTCCTGTATTTTCGATTTCTTTTTTCCAAATTTTAATATATCAATTTAGGGTGATGTGTATTGAAATGGCATTTTTTTGGCCTATATTTTCGATTTTTTTTGTCTAAATTTTTAATCTTTTGGAGTAAATTTTCTTTATTTTGGCTAAAATTTTCTATTTATTTGTTAAAATTTTCGGGTTTTGAGTCTACACTTTTTATTTTTAGCCTCGAGTTTTCTATTATTTTTGGACCATATTTTAGTTTTTCTTAATAAATTTTAACGAGCGACTTTTTTATTGGTATATATTTTACTTTTTGATTTTTTTACCTGTGTTTTCGAGTTTTTGGTCCGAAATTCTGATTTTTTTGTCCTTTAATCATGTATTTACAGACTAAATTTTTGAATTTTTTGTTTATTTAATTTGATATTTTTTGTTTTAGTCGTTTTTAATTTAGATGTAGGGGTTGTTTCAAGATTAAATTAATGTACTTTGATATTTGTCTGGAAAATATAGTCTGCGGGATTTATGAATTCTTCATTTTTTAATATTTTTCGGAATGTTGAATTCGATTTGTGATTTTTTTTCAAAAATTCGTAACTTTTTATTAATCAAGAGCGATTTAGTGTGCTGAAATTTTGTGTGATAAAATTAATATTTTAGATTTCTTGGTATACATTTTTAGCGTTTTTTTTGCTACTCTTATATATTTTACTTTCTCCGTACAACGTTCCTGAAAGTAATAGTAATCTTGATGTTTTTCGAATTTGAAATTTCAACGGATATATCCGTTTTCAGGTCCTCCGATATGATTCCGACCATTTTTAACCAATGGTGACCCTACTGGTCTGTGAGACCGGGTGTGTCGAATAACTTTATTCTCTCTTATTGTTTTTTGTTGCAATTTGGAGTAGCTGCCGCATTGCAGAGCTTAAATTGATTAAATATCTTTTGTTGTATTGTCAAAGAGCATAAATTTAAAAAAAACATGAACTATTAGTAACACGTTTCGAAAAATCTTCAGTTGAAAACCCCGGTGCGTGAGACCGACGTCACCATTAAATTTACGTCACCAATGGCGGGTTACTGTTTGTGTGTCTGTGTCTTAAAAACTACTAAATATTTTCAAATTAAACTTTCAACATAAGCTATATTTGACAATCCAAAGAACTGAAAAGCTTTTGATTTTTTTTTTTTACTTTAATAGTTTTTTGCCTTTTTCAGATAATTTTTTAAATATGAAAAATGTTACAAAAACTTTGAAACAAATATTGAAGATAACAAAGAAATGAACATCTTTTGTATAAAAAAATGTTACATAAAATTTATATTAATAATAATTGTAGAGAATGTCGGAATGAACAAATTATAAAGAATACGTTTTTTTTTTCGAAATCTCATTAGTTTTGCGAGTAAACTCACGGTGAAAATGATTAGAGTTTCAAATATAATTTGTCATTTTCATCTTTTCACAATTTTGACGTTTTAAACGTCAATTTCATCCGATGCTACAAAACGCTCGATGTACATTTAATATTCATTTTGTAACAAGTGTGAGAATGTGTATGTGCGTTCTATTATCAAAATTGATTTCAGAATATTAAAATTCTACAGTGGTCGTGGAGAAAATACAGTGACGGTTCGCGGGTTTTTTTCTGGTACGGCCGAGGAACGAGAGATGGTAATACAGATGGGTGCGGTCACGCAGCGAGCCGTCTCTGCAACTGATCCTACCTATCTGTATTGCCGCCATTGTTACCTCGGCCGTACCAGAAAAAAACCCGCGAACCGTCACTGGGAAAATATCATTTGAATTGAAAATAAACCTTGAAAGTATTTATATAAACAACAATTACACCATAAAATCGAAGAAAGTAACATGATAGCCAATATTTTAATTTTTTAAATTGATAAAATATGGTTGAATATTTATATATTCGCTTTTATTAAATTTCTGCTGTATAGTTACAATTTAGTACCGTAATTAATCCTAGCAGTAAAAAATTTAAATCACGCAATAAGAACACAATAAAACGGTTTATTAAATATTACAAATCTTTGTATATTATAGTATAGATCAGCGCTGTCCAACTTCTCTTAGACAGCGAGCCAAAAGTTATTTTATTTATATGAAAAACATGTTTGTGAATTTACAAAATTAAGTCTTACAATTACAATAACTGAAAGACAAACAACTTTCCTGGCTAATATACATTTTATTCATATTAAAATTTTCAGGAAGGATTGTAATTTTAACATTACACCCACCAACATACGAAATCTTCACAATGCTATCTCGCATTTTACTAATATCTGCTGGGAGAACAATGTTCAGTGGAAGGAGGCGAGACATGTTGCCTTATTTCACATTAGTGGACTATCCATGTCCATCATTTAAGAATCCATCAGACTATTACCGTAAGTGTTTATTTATTTATTTATAAATAAGATTCCAATAAAATTGTAAACATTTTAAAGAGATAATTTTGTACTTTAAATTTTCTGTATCTTCTAGTTGATTTAGTGACGCTAGATGATCTCTCAGCAGAAGCAATGTTAGAATCGTCACAAAGAATAGAACAGCTGGCCGAGTTGTTTCGTCAAAAGCAACAGCCAATGTCGGATCCGGGACCTCCTGCAACGCTGCCAATGACTGTTAAAAATTCAAATTGTATTGCTCAGTGCTTTGTATTATTTACGTAAGTATACTTAACATGCATTTAAGTTTTAGTTTAGTTCATTATAAGAACAAGTTTTAATACTGTGACCTCCCTTTTATCCGTTGCTTTATGTGACTTTTTCTTTGTTCTTTCAGCAAAGCTATGTTTTACACACAGCCAAACACGTTTGTGAAATGGCTGAGTCTGATTATAATGTCAGTGAGTATCTCGTTAATAATGGGTGCTATATTCTGGGATGTGCCAAATACCGATCCGCAGCTAAATTTAAACGATAGATTAGGATACCATTACGCCACCATGTGTATAGTCTGTTGGCCAATTTTACTATCGCTAACATTAATGGAAATCCGGTCGAATCGAAAAACTGTCGAAAGGGATATAAGTGATGGACTTTATGGAAGATTCACCTATATTTTTATTAAGGTAAATATACTACTTTACAATTTTTTTAAGTTACAGTAATATATCCATTATAACTATTTCATTTATTTATTTCTAACAGGCCAAGGTCTCATTTACATAGCACATAATTGCTTAACTTGCTATTTAGTGCTACTGATTGTTTCCCATCAATGGCAATTGGCAATCGGTTTTTACTGACCGTCGTTGGTACAGTGCGTTTATTGATTGAGAACTCGCATCATTGAATAGATCAATAACAGCTTCTACACTATTCCTTATTTAATAACCAGGCAGACTAAACGCGAAAGTCATGTTTACACTATAAAAAGTAACCAGACATGTTTTGGCGGTAAAAATAAAATGATTTCAATTTCTCTTATCCATATGTTCATTCAACATTTATACCAACACATAAATTAATGCTAGGCATACTTTATCATATACTCAATGATGTAGTATATAATATTAAAATAATAATTAAAGTAAGTATGAGACCCTCTTAAGAATTTAGGGGCACACTGAAAAACTCAAGTTGTACATATATTTATTTACATATAAAGTGGATTGAAGTAGTAGGTGTATTTTAAAAATACATATAATTCCGTAAAAGGTTTGAAATATAAATACTAGATTGTCGTGAAATAAAATTTTATTAAATTAAATAAATTTGCTATTTAAAAACATAATAACTTACTTAAAATCAATTTCATTCATTAATTTATATAATGTTTAACGGGACGTCATTGGCGGTCATCTCTATCTTTTAATTCAATCAAAATTTAATCCAATGTATCGATTTCATTTTTAAAGAAAAATCTATGTACAATTTTCTACGCGCAGAATTTGTAGATATCTTCGGTCGCTAGACGTCCTTCAAGACGTTTAGGACTTGTTACTACCCCAATCTACTTTCACTCCACAATCCTAAATATGTATAATGTATGTTTATGATTTGATTCCATATTGCAATAACTTGCGCCACACTTACCTAATGAATCACAATTTTGTATACAACGGCAGTAGGTTTTAAAGCCTCTTGTATTAAAGCTTTATATAAGATAATTTTGGATTGTTGGAGCGTTAATGCTTTAAAATCCAACCATTTCCGTTTCTTGGGTGCCGAAAATGACACCAAACTTGTGCTGGATATTTATCGGTAGTTAAAAATAAAATAACTATTTCCTCGAAAATCGTGGGATGAGAGGAATCGATTCTTACACTATCAACAGTAGAAATAACTGGCTAAAAACACAAAAACTGAGGCGAAACGCGTGAAAACGGTGAGACACAAGGATCGGTTAGAGATCAGCTGATCATAACAACGGCCATTACTGTTTTAAGCAATTTGGGCCTGTGTAAAAACGGCACCTGATTGGCCAATCACAACAACGTATTTTGGCGGCTATAATTTGATTTAGTCCGCCTGGTTATTAAATGAGGTATAGCATTGAATTGGTATTGGTATTTACTGCTGTATTATCAGGGAAGGCCTCCACTGTTACATCTTCATGTGTTGCGAGGTCACTGATGTAAAGATAACTGCTTGTCAAAATATACAGTAGTTTAAACTTGTATTTTTATTATTGTATGAGAAATGATAATTAATCAGTAACCATTGAATACGATATGCGATCTGATATCGTACTCTATATTTTTTAAACAACTTTTTATAAAGTTAGGTCTAGCATGTTGTACTGGACTTTGCATCTTATTTTATGATTTTGGAGCCATTAAATGTTAAGACCTAAATATTCTTTTTAATTCTGTTAACTTTATCTAGAACTAATATACATTTTATGTTTCAGTCGTTGGTGAATTTATTGCCATCAATGTTTGTTTGGTTGGTTTATCTTGTGCCTAGTTACTCCATGTGTGGATTGTATATGCAAAGCACGACGAATTATTCCGGATTTTATATTTATTTAGGTAAGTGTAAGTGCAGTTTTAGCCAGAATTTTCTAAAAATTGTTAACAGATCAATCGCAGTTGGCTATATTGAAAATCCTAAAAACTGAATCAGACAGCAAATATTAAAATGGACTGCAATATAGCTATTATTACAACTAGGGAAATATGAATAGTATATTCAAAATGTATTCATATTTCCCGTGTTGTAATCAATAGTTTTTTTCTGATTGAAGAATATTGTTCTGTAAATGGGAAAATATTGGATTGTAAATTTTTGAACTTATCGGATTGGTAACATTGCTAAGGGCCTTGTTTGTTAATATCATGGTTGACTTGTTTTGGTACTTGCGTTGTTTCATATATTGGTGAAATGGCAAACTATGTGTTAACGCAAGCGACGAAAGACCGTGAATGTTTGATTCCCGTAAAATCCAAAGCTGCAAAATCCATAAAGGATACCTTCCTAAGAAATCGGAGGTGTTGTCCCGAGAGCAATTAAAACAATTCTTGCGAGAAGCTTCTAATGACAATTGTTTGATGTCTATATTTCCCTAGAGAAATATGAGCACTTCATATTTGCCTAGGGAAATATAAGTGTGTTATGACATATCGTAACTAAGGCAATATCACTCAATATTGTTTCAATCAGAAAAAAACTAATTACTAGTCTATTTTTTAATCACTTGGAACACGTCTCGGTGCCGAGCTAAGTAATTAACAAGTTAACCTACAATTTGAAATTCAGAAAATCGTCAGCTATATATATATATACCGGGTGTGGCACTTAAGACGCCTCGGACCATAGCTCCTTTACGATAAAAGCTATCGAAAAAAATCTAAGAACAAAGTGGTGCATAGTTACCGTCGCTATGTTTTAAAAATATTTCTAATTATCAGTGGCGTGCCGTACTCCAGTGGCGTACCAAACTTATGTTTTTTTAAATGGAATGCCCTATTTTTTATTGCAGATTTGGAAAGTGCTCGACGAGTACTTATTTTTTTATCTAACATGTTATACCCTTCACTTTAGCGGTTTCGCTATTATAACCCCTTCTTTCAAAATTGCGCCCCATTTTTGAGATTTTTTTGTAGAGAAACTAATTGACGCCGGCGCCTAAATTTTGAATTGAGGTACAGGTTAAGACCTCGTATACCTTCACATAATTTTTTTTCGGGTAATTTATGGCAAAAAAATAATTTTTGATTGATCTTCGCATGTTGTCATTTTTTCCGAAAATTTCAAATGGCACCCCCCTAAAAAAATTACGGCGTTGTACAGCCAAAACTCTAAATTTTTCATTGGTGTAAAAAAAATTACACATTGCATAACACAATTTCGGAGAAAAAAGGAATTTCATCGCAAATGTCGGGAAACGTTTTCCGTTCCCAAGTGTGCCATGAGAAAACAAAAGATTGGTAATTGTCAAAGTAAATTATTAGACGTCAGTAGCAGCCATAAGTCATTTTTGATAAACGTTCTAAAAATGTTCCGAACTCAAGAGGAAATGGTTGACATGATATTTATTCTTGGAGAATGTAACAAGAATTGTTTCTTGGCATCACGAGTGTACGCTGCGAGATATCCGCACAGGGCACATCCAAATGAACGTGCGTTTCAAAAAGTGTTGGAGAGATCTACTACTACGGGAAGTGTGAAACGGCCAAGGAGAGTTAGAAAGAAGGCAGTTATTACCGAAAATAATGAACTGCGGTATATCACCAGAAGTTGCGGTTATGCCTCCAGCAGGAAGGTCGTCATTTCGAACATTTAGTTTAAGTTGTTAAATTTGCTTTATCTGCATTTTTCATATCATGTTGAATAAATAGGTACATACTATCATGTTGACCGTATTTGTGTATTTGTTTTGGTACTTTGACAATTACCAATCTTTTGTTTTCTCATGGCACACTTGGGAACGGAAAACGTTTCCCGACATTTGCGATGAAATTCCTTTTTTCTCCGAAATTTTGTTATGCAATGTGTAATTTTTTTTACACCAATGAAAAATTTAGAGTTTTGGCTGTACAACGCCGTAATTTTTTTAGGGGGGTGCCATTTGAAATTTTCGGAAAAAATGACAACATACGAAGATCAATCAAAAATTATTTTTTTTCCATAAATTACCCGAAAAAAAATTATGTGAAGGTATACGAGGTCTTAACCTGTACCTCAATTCAAAATTTAGGCGCCGGCGTCAATTAGTTTCTCTACAAAAAAATCTCAAAAATGGGGCGCAATTTTGAAAGAAGGGGTTATAACAGCGAAACCGCTAAAGTGAAGGGTATAACATGTTAGATAAAAAAATAAGTACTCGTCGAGCACTTTCCAAATCTGCAATAAAAAATAGGGCATTCCATTTAAAAAAACATAAGTTTGGTACGCCACTGGAGTACGGCACGCCACTGATGATTAGAAATATTTTTAAAATATAGCGACGGTAACTATGCACCACTTTGTTCTTAGATTTTTTTCGATAGCTTTTATCGTAAAGGAGCTATGGTCCGAGGCGTCTTAAGTGCCACACCCGGTATATATATAATTTTACATCAATGAATACATAACCCTTTCTTAAGGTTAATACATTCCTTATAATCAAGTACAGGCAAACCAAAACCTGGCGTCACCTGGGGGTAAAGTTTGCGCAGAGTGGGAAAGTATTCGGAGAGAACGCTATAAACATATCTTCGCCTGGCCGCACCACCGAATTGAATATGAATTATCATTTTGCGACGATTCTGTGTCTATATGTACATTATGTTCACTGAATAATTATGAGTTTCCGGCTCTTGAAATTTAACTTAGTCACTGCTCAATGTGACGCCAGGTTTTGGTTTGCCTGTAGCTATGAACATAACATTCCAAGGGAATTGTTTTCATAAACTCTTGTACTGTATCAATAGTGTTACAATGTTGTTCTTACTGTCATTTCTGTTGCTAAGATTTGAGCAAAGGCTTTAGGTTAATTAAAAGTAAACAAGAACAATTAAATCCGTAACAATTATATTTTTTTGTTTCAGGTTTAATGATATTATACTTGACGTGCATACAAATGTTCCTGACGGCATTCATTTACCTATTTCCTTCATCAATATTTTCGACAGTATTTGGGTCGGTTATCATCACAGCTTTCTGCTTGTCGACAGGCTATGTCATACACTTTAAAGACATAGCATTTTACATGAAGTGGTTAGACTTTGTCAGTCCGCAAACATGGTTAATTCCAGCTTTATTAAGCAGAGAGTACACACAAGAAGCGATCAGCAGTAGTTCTGCAACTACTTTGTGCCGAAATAAACAAGTAAGTAACTATAATCCACTAAAACCAAGGTCATCTTAACAGCATTAAGAAGGGCAGAGCAGTGCCCCAACCTACCTACCAGATTTTTTTATGCGTCAACACGTTCATTGCTGTTCACGCGATATCGCGTATTTCGGCCCTTCGCTAGAGATGGGAAAAACGGTTCACTGTCGGGAACGGCTCCAGTGAGTGAACCGGTTCCTTGGAGCGGTTCGCGGGTCTTTTCTACAGTTATTTACCAAATTGTTAGAAATGAGTTCCAAGCTTCTAATTAATTAAAAAAATATATAATAGGGGTATTCATAGTGTGGCCACAACTGCAAAGCCATAAAAATTCCAGCCATAGATTTCTCGGCGCATCTACCAAAATGGAGTGCGATTTCTAAATTTTATTCATGCAGTCCCTTTCTGCAGGTGTATTTAGCAAACACAAACTGTCAAAAAGCCACGAAAATAAAATAAAAAACATCTAACAGCTCATTACCCGTGGGTGTTTAAAAAAATCGTAACTCAAAAAGGCATTGCAAAAAATATGTTATTTTTCCAATGCCTTCCTGCAATTACAAGCTGTCAAAAAGCCCTGACGATTTTTTCTTATATTTATTATTTAACATTTAACGGAAATCCGTAGCTGGCCCATAAAATAAGGGCATTGAAAAAAAAATGTCGAAATTTGACTTAAAGTTAATAAACATCAAGAAAAACAACTAATTTTGTAATTTATGTAATTTGTAACAATGTCAAATTTAATTCAAGTTAAAAAACTTTATGAGTAATTAATGTCGAAATTTAACCTAACGTCAATAAGCGTTAAGAAAACAATACTAATTTTGACTTAAACTCGTTAAGCCTCTAGCAAAATGTCAAATTTGGGTAGAGTTAAGAGTCGCTATGTGCAAATTATATCGAAATTTGACTTCAAGTCGATGAGCATGAAAAAAGACTAATTTTGATTTTAAAGGCGTTAAGCCTCTAGAAAAAAACGTCAAATTTGGGTAAAGTTAAGAGACTATATGTCCAAATTACTGTCGAAATTTGACTTAAAGTTGAGAAGCGTTAAGAAAGCAAGATTAATTTTGACTTAAACCCTTAACCTTCTAGAAAACATGTCAAATTTGGGTAGAATTAAGAGTCATTATTTGAAAATTAATATCGAAATTTGGCTTAGTCAACAAACTTCAAGAAAATCGACTAATTTTGACTTAAAGTAGTTAAGTTTCTAGAAACAATGTAAAATTTGATTCAAATTAAAAGACTTTATGAGTAATTAAGGTCGAAATTTGACTTAACGTCAACAAGCGTTAATAACAAATTACAAATTTTAACTTAAAGCCAGCCTCTAGAAAAAATGGCAAATTCAATTCAAGTTAAAAAAAATTAATACAAATTAATGACAAGTGTCAAAATATAGACTAACTTTGACTTAAACTCGTTAAGCCTTTAGAAAAATGTCAAATTTTGGTGGAGTGAAGAAACTTTATGTGCAAATTAATGTCGAAATTTGACTTAAAGTGGATAAGCGTCAAAAAAGACTAATTTTGACTTTAAATGCGTTAAGCCTCTCTTATATATTCAGGCTATTTTTCGTCTTTATTATTTGTATTTAATAAATCTGCAATAAGTGAAGTTGTCTCAAGTTATTTTTTTAAGCCTCTAAAGCAAGACTAATTTTGACTTAAACCCTTAAGCTTCTAGAAAAAATGTCAAATTTAATTAAAATTAAGAAACTTTATGTCCAAATTGCTGTCGAAATTTGACTTAAAGTTGAGAGGCGTTAAGAAAGCAAGACTAATTTTGACTTAAACCTTTAAGCTTCTAGAAAAAATGTCAAATTTGGGTAGAATTAACAGACTTTATGTGCAAATTAATGTTTAAATTTGACTTAGTCTATAAACATCAAGAAAAACGACTAATCTTGACTTAAAGTCGTTGAGTTTCTAGAAGTTTCTCTAAAGTTAAACGACTTTATGTTCAAATTATTGTATAAATTTGACTTAAAGTCAACAAGCGTTAAGAAAAAAGACTAATTTTGATTTAAAGGCATTAAGCCTCTAAAAAAAGTGTCAAATTTAATTAAAGTTAAAAGACTTTATATCCAAATTAATGTTTAAATTTGACTTAAAGTCAGCAAGCGTTAAGAGAAAAGTCTAATTTTGAGTTAAAGTCGTTAAGCTTCTAGAAAATATGCCAAATTGAATTAAAGTTACAATACTTTAGGTTCAAACTAATGTCGAAATTTAAGTTGAAATCGTCTAACGTCAAAAAATGATTAATTTTGACTTAAAGTCTTCTTAAAGTTTCTAAAAACAATGTCAAATTTAATTAAAGTTAAAAGACTTTATGACTAATGAATGTCAAAATTTGACTCAGTGAAAACATAAAAAGAAACAAATTTTGACTTAAAGCCGTTAAGATCCTGGTAAAAATGTTGCATTTGATTAAACGTTGCCACATTTTCATTTAAAATTCAAAATTTAATTCTGGACTAAAAGAAATGAACGAGACCCGCATGAAGTTTCCGCAGATAACTTCAAGCGGTTCTCAACGGGAACGCCACCAGCACGAACTTCATGCGGTTCCTGGTATGAACCGCATGAAGTTACTGCGGAAACTCTATGCGTTTGGAGGTGTGAACCTCTTGAAGTTATCTACGGTTCGTACCAGGAACCGCATAAAGCTCGTGCAGATAGTGGAGTGAACCGCATGAAATTTTCGCAGTTAACTTCTCTTGGAACCGCATGAAGTTTCCGTAGGTGACTACATGCGGTTCCACCGGGGCGCGTCTACAGGTAGGGGTACGCGTCCAGCTTTCACTCTTGAAGAAGAAAAAAGCCAATTATATATTAAAGAGCAGAGGAACTTGTGTGCGAACCGGTTCCTGAGCGCTCTTTGCTAAGAACCGGTTCATTGAACCGGTTCCTGAACTGTCATCTCACTTCTACCCCTCACCAATCGGCCGTTCACGCGTTATTGAGTGGTCGTCGCCAGCGAGTTTTTTTTTATGCGGAATAGAATAGTGGCGAACTATTCACACGAAAATTTAAAAACACGAAATTTAAATTTTCAGTTTTGCAATGAACGAGAGAGCACTGACGGAAACAGCTAACAATAGCTGCGTCAGATCACTATAAATAACAAAATCTGTACACTAAGGTCCAATGACGCGACTAAATATGTTATGTCTACCTTTAACACTTTCACTGCCAACAACGCTCACAAGGGTGAGTGGTATCTTTCGCTGAATACCAATCACGCCGCCGGCTAATACTTGCATTTATATTCAATGTGCCTTAATCAATGTGGCTTTATCGTAGATATATGACAGAAGCGTTCGCAGTGAATGAGTTAATCTTTATTAATGCTTAAACAATACGTAATAAATAATTAGTAAATAAATTACAACACATATTCACAGAGGGCGTTAGTAGTCTTGTCTGCAGAACTTTAGTTGATCCCCTCTACATTATAAAACTGTATCACTGAAAAGACATATAAAAAACTAATTTCTTATTTCTTTAAATATTTCCACGTCTGAAATTTTTGTTGACGCCTTTACTAGCCTGTCACCTTCATACTTTCTCGACGGTCCCTAGCTACACGCAAGCTTAATAAGTGGTGTTCACTCACAGTGATCTTCCACTCGGACCCAATCATCATTGTCTACGACGTGTTTTATCTTCAAAAATCGAAAATCCAGCACCATTACATTTAGATTTTTTTCGTTAATATAATTATTTATAGGTACAACACCAAGATATCATAGTGCAACTTCCGTGTCCACCTCCGAACGGCACGCAAATTTTGACGAATTTTGGCTACCACGAATCGCAAAGGGAATTCTTCAACTACGGAAGTCCGCCTATATCGTTGGCGATTTTCTACGCGATATGTCTCGTGGTGGTGTGCTTCGGATTTATGATGAACTGGTGCAGACGGGGAAGGATTAGGAGCAGGGCTCAAGACGATGCCAACAAGCCTTAATTGTATTTATTTCGACAATCGAAAATTAGCTAGTGTAGATAAATTATTTTAGAAAAAAAACCCGTGCCGATATATTATATGTACTAATTATATATTTTAATAAAATTAAATGTATATAGTTTATTTTTAATACATGTCTTCCAATTTATATTGTACTAGTTCTAATAAAATATTGAGTTGTGTACAAAAAGAATGATTTGTTTGTTGGCTTACTTCTATTTATTAACTATGTTTGATTTTAGAAGGAAATACTTAGTCCCAGCAGTTTGTACTTTTTCACAAAACATTTCTGAAAATCTTCAACAACCCTCAAAATCAAATACCAACCAATGTATCATGTACATACAGGGTATCCAATTTTAAATTGCCACCCCAAATATCTCGAAACCGGAGCAACATGGCAAAAAAGTTTCAGATAAAAGTTGTAGGGTTCGAAGAGAGACATATGCTGGTGACATTAAAAATGACCTTGGCATTAATTTTCAAGGTCAAACGAAGGTTTCCAATAGAAACCGGTGAAGCCCGCGGACCACCAATGGAAGGACCGCGGCGTCCGAAATCTGTAAAATTAAGTCACCAAAAAATAGCGGCCGGTCGCCTGGACCCCTGCCTGAAGTGGATCCGATTTCTAACCGGGTAATGATTTTGCCAAAGAAGCGGAAGAAGTGTCTCATCTTCGTCTGAAGTTCGTCGAAGAAAAAACCGCATATGTATTATAAGTGTATTGGATTATAAGGAAACATTTAGAATTGACTTTTATTTTGAAATTTTGGGCATCGCTATTAATTTGACATATAAACGTTCTGAACTGTTAAAAAAATTGCTGTTCCTTGTTTAAATTTTTCCTACTATGTCATTCTACAGAGTTCGAATTTTCTAAGAAAATGTTGTATGGATTTAGATATTAAATTACAGGTAACCGAAAACAGAAAATTAACAAAATATTTAGATGGAACGAAACTCTTGAAAGAACTGTTATCTCTTAGAGAACTATTTTTTAATATTCCCAATTAAAACCACAGGTAATTTTAAATCATTTAATTAACCAAGATTTACAAAGAAACTAACCCAAGTATTCCCCTCCGATTTGAATGAAATTTGATAGATTTGTAGAGGGAGCTAAAATATTCCATACATATTTTTTTGTTTCGGCCAAAACACATGTTTAGAGGGTGAACTCGCCCCTCGAAAATCAATCATATTTTTGTTTTCAAAGCCTGTGGTCTAATAAAAAATTGAAAAAAAATATGAGTAATAAATCTAAATTTTCGTATTATCCGCTAATGAACATAAAACCTTTCTTTAATGAAAGGAAATGTATGGATATATATTTGGATTCCACGTTAAGAAAAATTTATTAATCTAGTTTTGGTCGTCGTCGTTTATGTTTTTATGTATATTTTTTTTTAACTAATATGTTGCAGTATTTTTTTACAGTCTCGAAGTAGTCAATGCACACATTTTTTACACCAGTAGATAGAATTTGAAATGTTGTACATGTACGAAATTACGCTATCATAATTTGTGCAAAAGTTATAGCCAAAAAACTAAACTATGGCTGATTTTAGAGGCGCAAGTTCACCATCTAAACATGTTTTTAGCTGAAACAAAAAAACACGTATCGAATATTTTGACCCCTCTACAAATCCACCAAATATGATTAAATCGGAGAGGAAAACTTGGGTTAGTTCCCTTGATAGTTCTTTGTTTTCCAAATGTCAGTATTAGTCTAAGAAATTTTTTAAAAATACCGATAACTGTGGCTTCCGGCGAAAGGAGTTTTTCTAAATTGGACTTAATTAAAAATTATTTACGGTCAACTATATCAAAACAATGATTTGCTATTTCGCGATGAATTATTATTGCACAAAAAAAAATCGCTAAAAGTATTGTTTTAGAATTTAGATCAACACTGAGTAGCGTTCAAATAGTCGATGTTCTTGCCACTAAACTATAGGTTTGATCATAATCTACTCCTTTTCTTTGCGAAAGACCAATCTGGCTTTGAATCTGCCCATCGATCCATCGGCGTTTGTTGTTACTTCGTGGCGTCGTTGTAGGTGTCAGGTTCCTCAAAGATCGCCATGTGAGTATCACATAATCTTGGAATTTCTGTGGAGCTGTAAGATCCATTTGGTTGCGTAGTTTTCGCATAGTCTCGCCATCATTCTCTTCTTCATTGGTTTTCGGCATTTTTCAAATTGTCCAATCACTGTCACTGTCATCGGGTTCGCCGTATCGTATTTCTTCGTTTTCTTCAATCCGGGATTTGGCGTCGATCAGGCCAGTAGGCTTCGTCTTTTCAACTTCGTTACTTCCTGGGGGTATAATAACCCCCTTTTCTACCAATTTTTCTTCGAAGATGACTTCCTTGGGTCTGTAAAGCTTATCCTCTTCACTATAGATCCTGTATCCGTCGTCGTTATCATAGCCGATGAGAATTCCTTTAATGGGACTTCAAATTCATTTTCGTCCTTTACTGCTTCGATGTGAATATACGTGAATTCAGCAATTTGAACCAATCTTTCAAACGTAGAAACGCCAAAGTGGCGAAATCTATTGCCTGAATGCTGTACTGAACTAAATCCGGGTGGCTTTAACACCGACAAGATATGAACATTGCCAGCGGTGGCAAATATAACAATATTAATGTGAACATTAAATATTGTTTCGCCATCAGAACAGTACAGCATTCAGGCAATAGATTCCGCTACTTTGGCGTATCTACCTTTAACGGTGTTTGGAATACTTATATTCCAATAGTAATCTCCGTTTCCCTGTCAGCAACTAACTACACTGATGAGACCTGAAAGGTAGAAACCGGTCTGTAGGTGTTCTGATGGGGGAACTATATTTAATGTTCACAATCTTTAAAACCTAGTTTCCTACCATACCACAACTCGAAAGGTGATGTTCCTGGGATCTGTCCTGTTAAGGATGTAGGTACCTGTTCGTATCATCTTAGCCCAAAGTGCCTGAGGAATGTTTCCATGCGTGCATCATTGCTCTAGCAGTTTCCACTACCGTACGGTTTTCCCTCTTACTGGATCCGTTTTGTTCTAAAGTTATAAGAATTATAAAGGTGAGTATAGACTAGAGCATTTACTAGTAACAGAACAACGAGCCGCTTTATGATGTGTTCTAGTGTATCACCCTCACGAACCAGACGTCGAACATGCTCGCCGTTTTGCTACAAACTAAATTGTACAAACCAACGAGCGTATTGGTGTAACATTTCGTCGAGCCTTCTTCTATTTCTATTTTTCTTTTTACTTTTAATATAATTCATCAAGATAAACGCAGCATACGCAACTTGTAGGTCCGACATTTCAAGACAGAATGAACGCACGGTACAACGAAATGTTCACAGGTAACTTGCACACTCGCTGTGAGCATTACGCCGAACAGAGCGCCGAGCATTCGCAGGAACGTACATGCTTTTGAAACTGAGCATTTTCCTGTATTGTACCATTCGTTAGAACGTTACATTACATAGAAATGCTCGAGAAAATGCTCTAGTATATATCCACCTTAAGACATTGAACAATACCTTTTTTGTGTAGACTGATCCTGATCTGTTTGTTGTCGAACTCCCTGCCTTTATCACTCAGCAGGTCCAGTCTGCTAGGAACTGGCTCAGTTTATCAGCAACTTTTGCCGCAGAAACTAAACTGTCCTGAAATTTGTGTACTCGTCCTTGAAAAGCACAAAATACCGATATGTAGACCTCGATTCTTGAAGTGGACCGCAGACATCCGTGTAAATTCGCTCTCCCGGTTCCGTTGTTCTGGACCTCGTGCCGAACGGTAGGCGATGAGCTTTATTATAAATACAACCTTCACTATGCATTTCTGTGTTCATGTCAAGCTCCCTGCTAAGTAGCGACATCACATGCGATTGTTCTGATGTCCGAATCGTTCATGGGATAACTCTTACTCACTGCATTGACATTATTTGATAGGGTTCAAACTTCTCACGACAGTCTTCCATGACGAGCTCCCTCCAATTGTTCACTAGAAAGTTGCAGACTTCAGCAGACGAATCGTTTATGGCACAACTGCAACAGGTTTCTCTAACTCACAGCATTGACATCATTTGATAGGGTACAAACTTCTCACGGTCAACTTGAACAGTCGTCTACGACGAGCTTCCTCCAATTCTTGACCAGGAAGTTGCAGACTTCAGCAGATGAGATCAATTGGCTGTCCGAGTACTTATCCTAAACTGCAAGTACATATTCCTCTTGATTAGGGGTAGACACCAAACATCAGCCAAGGTAAATTTGTACATTTTCATTGGATTGCTGCCCCAACTTCTACTTCACGTATTCCGATGGCTTCGATTTTCTCACCATTTGCTGTGATCACTGTGTGTTCAGTTGAAAAAGACTCGAACGTTCTAAAGCAATATGGCTTGTCGCGTCACTCTCCTCCCTGCATCTCGACGACTTTGTATGTGTTTCAATTGAGCTAACAGTGACGAGTATCATATTTGTATGGGACTCGGTTTACTAGGCTTCGGAGGACGGCCCTTAGCAATTCATTTCCTGCACACTTTAACCATGTGATTGGGCTTCCTGTAGTAGTTACATATCAGTTGTTTTTTCTTTTTCTTCGCATCGACTGAACGTCGTTGCTGTGATGATTGCAGGTGAGAGTTTCCTGCTTGGTGAATCCAGCTCCCTTGGTCCGTAAAGCTTTTTTATACGGACATAGTTGATTGATTAAGCTATCAACCGTATATCACTTCTTGCCCTCAGCATCGAGCTGAATTAAAAAAAATACTGCTCTAGCAATGTATCCAGAACTGTACAATGCAAAAATACATTTGAAAGTCCCGGATAATTTTAGTCAAATTCTTTAGTCATTTCTTCTTTCAATTAAGGCCAAACATATTTCAAATTTGAAATATGTGTATAGGCTCTGACATGATATTTTTCTGCTTAAAAACTTTATTAATATTACTTATCTTAATTACATTTTTGTTAATGTCTTAAATAATGTTACATTTCCCTGTAATTGAGTATATGTCTGTTGGGAAATAAATAGTTATTATTATTATTACAGAGGATTTTGAAATTTTTCGAATTGAAAAATAAAAGCCCCCCGCACCAAGAAATGTTTTACTGCACGCGAGGGGGCGGCCAACTCATCATTTGCACGCGGGCGGCCAAGGGTCTAGGATCGGCCCTGGAAACCATCGGCCCTTTTCAGCGCTAATGATGTACAAAATCCCATCGGAAAGATACAAGGCACATCGGGTGACGCCAATGCCGAGGGTAATGCAAGAATCACAGCATGGATTCATCTAAGATTTCAAACAACAAAATTCGTGAAAAAACTCTTGAAAAACATTTAAAAAAAAATTCTACAAAACGTTTGTATTTTTTCTCGTAGAATACGATCCCGCAATAAAAAATAGGGGCTTCCATTTGAAAAATCAAAGTTGATCTCCGTTTGATCTCGAAAATTGACCCCACGGTCATTTTAAAGATCACCAGCATATGTCCCTCTCCAAACCCTACAACTTTCATCTGAAACATTTTTTGCCATGTTGCTCAGGTTTTGAGAACTTTGGGGTGGCAATCTAAAATGGGACACCCTGTATAAACAAGTTGTTCTCAAATCAATGAATCCTCAGATGGAAGATTCATAGATACAGTAGCCTTACAGTAGTACTACATTAAGGTGACCAGATTTTAATATTGGCAAAGCGACACAAAATTGACGGAAAAAGAAAGGTCCTTTCTTTACGAAATCACTTGAAAATCGCTTTCCAAAAATTCATAAATTTACGAAGAACAAAAAAAAGGTCCCCGCTTTCAGAGGCGGCTCATCAGTGGAGGCAGATGAGGCATTGCCTCACCATTAATTTTCTATATCATAAAAATATAAATTTATTCAATAAATTTCTTCCGTGTTGGCTTTAATATTGATAATTAATAATTATACAGTAATTATAAATTGTTGTATTAACGGAATGTTTCCGATTTTTAATGATTAGAATTAGCGCGCCCGCCCAGGCTGGACTTGAGGCAAATGTAAACAAGCGCCATCGGAATTTATGCAACTTAATATGTCTCCATACAGTTTACGTATATCGCATTCTTTGTAATGTGCAGATTTATTTCGATATTGGAGGCGAACCTCAGAGGCTTCTCATTGGTCGGAAATCACATGCGTGTTAGAGAGAGAACTGTCGCAGCGCTCACCATTGTCACCAGTGTTGGCCAGTGTTGGCAAGTCAGCGGAAAATCCGCTAGATCTGCCAGATTTTGAATCCGAATTGCGGAATAATTTTTGTTTTAGCGGCTGGCAGATTTTCCAACGGAATTATGTTGAATCATTGAGAAAACTGGAGTAATTTAATTTAAATTTAAACTTTATTTTCAAAACATCTATTTTACAAGAGAAAAAGCAGAAACTTAAAACTTATAACTCACAGAAAAATGAACACATTTTCAAAAATTAAAGCTAGTTTGAGAGGTAGATGTTCTGTGCAGTGACGGTTCGCGGGTTTTTTTCTGGTACGACCGAGGAACAAGAGGTGGTAATACAGATAGGTGCGGTCACGCAGCCAGCCGTCTCTGCAACTGACCCTACCTATCTGTATTACCACCTCTTGTTCCTCGGCCGTACCAGAAAAAAACCCGCGAACCGTCACTGGTTCTCTGAGTATGCTAATATATTCGAAAAACTCTTCTCATATTAAAACTTATTTTCTTTTCGATTTTTGTTTTAAGTGTTCAACAACTTATTCTTTCATTTTACATAACTTACAGAAAAAGTGATACATTTAAAAAAAAAAAAATTTAGTTTTAAAGGTAGATTTTTTGTGAATATATTAAAAAAAATAGATTCTTTTGTAAAGATTTTAAAATTTTTGTGGAATTCTATTATGACAATTTTTTTTTTTTAGATTTTTGTTCCTCTTCTACTACTAAAAATATAAATTTTCAAAGATTCATTCAAATTTTTAAGGAATTCAATCATATCTGTATATATTTTTCTTCGAATTATTTCATTACTCGACCTACTATTCAACTTTAATTCGTACGCAAAACGGTTCCGAATTAACGATTATAGACCATTTCTTTATTTTAAAATTCCCGCTGTAAATATCCAGAATGGTAACGCAAATAAGTTATTAATAAGATATTTTTATTTGCATACTAAAAGGTACTGCTATGATATTATTACTGGAGTGTGTTTCTAATATTTCAAATTCCATTTCACCTTATCATTACATGACAAACCATGAAATTCATTGAATTACTTTTCCTTGGAATGCTGGCATTTTTGAGCTGCCGCATTCTAATTGGCGGCCAACTTCACACCGCATTTAGTTTATGTTGGGCATTTTGACATTTACCACTTCCGAAAGGGAAAAATGGCAGATACCCCTAACCTGTCAGCTCCGGAAAATTTAAACACGAAAAATGGAAATTTCATTTGCGGTGTGGTGGAAGGTTTGTATCACTCCTACATGGAGTTATTAATTTGGCCCCATTTACCATCAGCTGCCATTAACCCCCTTCTAAAAGTGGTGGGGGGTTTCATAAACATCACATTACCTCTGAAAGACAAATGTTTATTCAAAACAATTTATTTTAATTTCAACAATCAATTTCATATGCTTATTTAAATTACCATAAGCCTAAGAAGTACATTCACCAAAGATCACATTAGCATAAGCTATCTGTTTACTTTTAGGGTTTTATGGTAGACCATGGACAACGGAACAAAGGAAGGATTTATTTCAAAAGTAATTTAACCTATAAAATTCTATAATTCAACAATTATTTAACAATATAATTTCAGGATGAAAAAATGGGGCATGGATTCTTATGTTTATGCCCCAAAAGACGATTACAAACACAGAGCCTACTGGCGGGAATTATACACCGTGGAGGAAGCCGAACATTTGACTGGTTTAATAACGGCCGCCAGAGATCAAAACGTAACCTTTTATTATGCCCTGTCGCCCGGATTAGACATCACGTACAGCAACCCGAAGGAAATCCTAGCATTAAAACGGAAACTCGAACAAGTATCTCAGTTCGGTTGCGTGGCGTTCGCCCTGCTTTTCGACGACATCGAGCCCGAAATGTCCGAGGCGGACAAAGAAGTTTTCCAATCGTTCGCCCACGCTCAAGTCTCTGTAACGAATGATATTTACCAGCATTTAGGGCAGCCGAAATTCCTATTATGCCCGACACA
This sequence comes from Ocypus olens, assembly GCA_910593695.2. Taxonomy (NCBI): domain Eukaryota; kingdom Metazoa; phylum Arthropoda; class Insecta; order Coleoptera; family Staphylinidae; genus Ocypus; species Ocypus olens. The sequence continues at coordinate 11,441,768 of OU343053.1, read as the reverse complement.
ATATTGCGCTACGAGGGCTATTCCAAACGTGTCCAATTCAGAGTACTTAAACACGCTGGGCTCGAAATTAGCCCAGGAAATTGATATCATGTGGACGGGACCTAAAGTTATTTCCCGGTTGTTGACTAAGGAATCGATTCAGGAAATTACCGACGTCTTGAGGAGGGCGCCGGTGATTTGGGATAATTTGCACGCAAACGATTATGATCAGAAGCGGGTGTTTTTGGGGCCTTACTCGGGCCGATCGCCGGATTTGATCCCGAAACTGCGGGGAGTATTAACGAATCCTAATTGTGAATATGGGGCTAATTTCATTGCTATTCATACACTAGCTCAGTGGTCTCGATGTAACGTTGATGGACAACGAGACCTAACACTAAGTAAGTACAGTTTATGTTACATTGGTAGTTTTATAATCAGTGGTGTATTGGTAAAATAAGAAGTAAGGAACCGCCATAGTGAGAGCAAAAAAAATAGTCGGCAACTTTCCACAAGCAGCTTGCTGAAAGTTTTTTAGAGATCATCTTATATTAAGCAAACTATTGTTTTCCTTGTAAGCTTTTTTATTTTTTTTTATTCTTACTATACAAAATATTAACAAAGACAAACGCGTTCCGTTTCTGAAAAAAAGGTGCCGGAACGTTGTTCCTCCACGTTCCCCCTCCAATACACCACTGTTTATAATCTGTTTATAACAATTATGAACGATCCATGGACTGCATTCGATACTCAAAGCATTAAAATGCAGCCTGCTGAGTTAATATTGTGATATTAAGATACCATTGGCAGTTTCACTAGACCTCACAACTATGTATTCATACTGCAAATGGTGTTGCATTTACAAATATTCATAATATTTACTTGTTTTTCGTCTTTTGAAGACTCGAATCTGGGATATGGACTCATGTGAGGCCAAACAATTTTAAATTCAAGAAAGACAAAAATAGCCGTAATATATGAATATTCAATCTGTTTGTGACTGCAAAATTAAACACAAACCTAAAAATGTGAAGTTATTGAAGTTGAAATTTGAAATTACGGTTTTAGGGCCTTAAAAAAATGGTTGTTTTTGTCAATATATCTATCCAAAAGTCGATGTGGCGACTGAAACGCATTAAATACTTTGTGTTTGAATGTATTAATGTGTCCCAAGTGTCAAACATCCCGTTATTGTAGCACAATGACATGAAACCTCTCAAAAATTGAGGGAAAACTTCAAATAACACGTTTTTGACTTGATGCATCTCTAAATATTGAGCGATTTACTTCAAATTTTGGGAACCCGAATAAATTGGAACGGGGAATTATATTCTGGAAGTGGAGCGAAATAAAAAAATATCGATTTTTTTGGCACAATCTATTGAGCAGTGTTTACATTTTGTCAGTTAAGGGTACATTCTACTTTGTCGGGTCAAAAATTTAGATTTTTTTTTTGCATAAAATGAATGTTTAATATGTGTAGAATGATGTGCCGTGGTCCCAAAATATGATTCGAATTGGTTTGAAAGTTGTAAGCGATTGTAGGTGACGGCGCGCAATAATCTGACTGGCGCGTTCGTAGGACAGTTAGGTTGCCTAGTTAGGCTACTCGTAACTGTTCCAATAGTATCGAAGAAAAACGTGTAGTGGCTAGTGGCTCCGGCGTCAACAATTGTGGTGATTATATATGTGTTGGACTAAAGATGTATACGGACAAAAAAAGTGTAAATACTAACAAGCGTCCTGCAAAACGTAACAACAAACAAAATTTTTATGAAAATCGTTACAGCAACGAAAATGAGACGGAGTTTACCAGTACGTCGGCCGAGAAACTTGCGCGCTCGGGCTGTTTTGACGTCATATGTTCGCCTGAGTTTTCCTACTGTATTTTAAGTTTTGTGTTTTTTGAGCTTGCAAAAATTCTGAAATGTAAAACGTGTAACAGCGATGTGTCCTTCGGCAAAACCAGTCAGCAGGGTTTAGGATTCAAACTCACGGTGTTGTGTAAATAACAAATCTTATGAAATAAATCGGCGATTGGTTTTCGTCATGCGTTTATTGGGTGTTGGTTTGGCTGGAATAAAATGCTTCTCTGCGCTCATGGACTTGGGAAAAGGTCTATGCATACAGATATATTATACTGGCGTGAACAACATGCATACAGCAGCGAAAGCCATTTTCGAGGATGTTGTTAAAAAAGCTGGTCACGAGGAAAAGGAATTGAATTCTAAGCGAGGAAATGAAAGTGGTTTGACCGTTTCTGGGGACGGATCATGGAGTCGTGTGGATTTTCTTCGCTATTCGGAGTTATAACAGTGATTGGGCGATATTCAAACAAAGTTCTTGATCTCAAGGTAAAAACATCTTTTTGTCGAGCTTGCATTGCGTGGAAAAACAGAAAGAACAGTGACGAATACAGTAACTGGTACAGCTAACATGAAGAAAATTGTATGATAAATAATGATGGAATCGCGGGAAAGATGGAAGTCGACGGCATGCTCGAGATATTCGCCATAGCTGAAGAATTGCATGGCATTCCGTACAAAATGTACATCGGTGATGGGGACACGAAAACGTTCAGGTCTTTGCTGAAACAAGATGATACATTGGTGAAAAAGGAGTGTGTTAATCACGTCCAAAAGCGAATGGGCTCAAGACTTCGCGCGGCAAAAAAAAAGCACAAGAACATTGATGGAGCAGGAGGTGGAAAATTGACGATACAGGCGATTTCAGATTTGACGACTTATTATGGATTGGCAATTAGACGACACGCAAACTCGGCAGAAGACATGCGCAATGAGATATTGGCAACATTCGACCATAAAATTTCGACAGACGAAAAACCGAAGCACGACCGGTGCCCGCCCAGACCAGACTCTTGGTGCAAATATCGGAAAACCGAAGCTGCAGGGACTGAAGATTATTTTTGTCATCCTCCTCCTTTCAGGAGTTCAAGAAGTTCTGCGGCCGATTTACGAGGAATTGTCATCAATGGATTTATTACAGAGATGTGTTGGCGGTTTCACGCAGAACAATAATGAGAGCTTTAACAAAACTATTTGGCAGTTTGCCCCAAAAAGCACGTTCTGCTCTCTAAAAGTCATTGAAATAGCAAGTTTTTTAGCTGCTTGTTTATTCAATTAGGGTGCCAAACCCTTGCTGAAAATGATGGAAGTAATGGGCATTAAAATAGGACAACAAACATATGACTACGCATCAAGCTGTGACTCGGACCGCCTGAGGGACGCTGAACGTTTTACGCTGGAGGAGTCACGTGAGGAAAGAATAGCGCGCAGAAACGAAACTTTGCAACAGCAGGAGGATTTTGAAAAAAATTAGGGTCTTCTGTATGTACCGGGCATTGCAGATTAAAGGTGAGTTGTTGAACAAATGCATGTTATTGCATTAAAAACTGTCCTTTAAACTTTAAATGAGTTTTTCTCGAAACAGCATTTTTCATTCTCTTGTCCCTTCTAACTCAAAAAGTATTTGACCAAATACTTTGAAAGTTTGCATACATGTGCAGAATTTCATCCTCTACAGAGTAGACTAGCATCAAGTAAATATATTAATAATTACATTTTTGGTGCACAATAATATAACAAAAAAAACGCCAAAAATTCAAACTTTTATTTCAAACGTCCGCTATTTTGTCAATTTCTTATGAAAAATGTTGTGGCTAGTCTACTCTGTAGAAAATACATTTTTTTATAATAATCACCTTTGAATTTATGTTTTAGAGCCATACAAATACCTGCAGGAGGGACAAGCGAGGGGCGTGTCAACGGTGCAGCGGTCACTATGGCCATTTGTTTTGCGCAATAATAATAATATTTTTACTCGAAAAAATTCTAAATTGTATACAAGATCAATAAACATGTTTAAAAAAACCTGGTATAAAAATATTGCTTTGTACTATTTAAACAAATTAATAAAAAAGTGCTATTTTTTAATCTTACAAGGTAGAATGTACCCTTAAACAGAAAATTAGATTAATCTAGGTTTTTATTACATACACAATTCCAAATCATTGTTCATTTATTTAATTCCGTGCTGAGCATTGCCTGTTATCTGATATTCCTTCTGTATGATTTTTAATCAAGTGCAAAAGAACAAAATCTAAATAAACATGAAAATAATGATTACATTTTGTTAGGCCTTTATTGAAACTAATGAAGCTTAAAAATTTAAATTAATAGGACAGTTTTTTCGAAAATCCAAAATAATTCTGCTAGAAAATCAGCCAGCCACTAAAACGAAAAATGGTCCCAATTCGGATTGAAAACCCGCCAGATCTAATGCTGCGCTGTGCGTGTCAACTGATTCGTGTTCCATTTGGCTGGGTCAAGAGAGACGGTAGTAGCAAATTTTTTTACCATTCAAACTTCAAGTTTTGTAGAATATAACTGATCTACATGACTTTATGTAGACCTATACTTACTGATAGATTTTTTTTTATTTTAAAAACAGCTTATAGTTTCAACTCGGTTTTGGTTTAAAAATCGCTAAAATACGGGTTGAAATCGGTCGAAGAGAACTGCCTTAATCAGTTAAGTGCGTTCGACGTGTATACACGTCCAACGCAACTCGCAGATTAAGTTATAACAATAACCTTTTTAGAAATAAATTGTTAATTTTTTAGCAAATAAAAATATAATCCTTTCTCGCGTTTTTGTAAACTTCATAATCGAACCCTGCGTATACTCGTGATTGCTCGATTTTAATTCCGCACTCTGCGAGGAGTTTTTAAAATTACTTCTGCAGTTAACAGGTCGTTTATTTCTACGTACAGGATTAACTTGAAAATTAAACTCAATTGAAATTGAATACTTTAAACTATAAAACTGAACCATAAAATATGTAAAAATTAAGTAAGTAGCCATCTGCAGACATGTTTTGAGATTTATCTATTTATCAAACAATTTTAATTAGAAAGAAAAGCTTATTGTGTTGTAGGTACTTCCAATAATAGGGAATTTTGTGATGGTAGAAATTTTTTGTGGCATTTTTGGTCAGATTAGCAATGTGGGGACGAGTTGTCATTTTGAAGTTTGATCCGATCGTTATTTGCTCATTATGTGCATTGGGTTGGTGCTTTGACTATACAGGGTGTCCCACGAGGTAGTGGACAGCCGATATCTCGAAAACGGTTAGTAGTACGAAAATGAAATTTGGTGGCTTTAAATGGTTTGAAATGATGCCCCTTTCTGAATACTTAGATTTCATTTCCGTTTCTCCATTTCCGAGAAAATGACATCAACTTCAGAATTTCAAATGGGACACCCCCTGGGATACCATATTATTCATATATTGTTTATAGAAAAACAAAAGAACAATGTATATAAAAACAAAAGAACAATGTATATTAAAACCAAAGAACAATGTATATAAAAACAAAAGAACAATGTATATGAAAACAAAAAAAACAAATCGACAAACAAAAATAACAAACTACTTAATAAAAGTTGTGCGACTAGAACTCAGGCTATAAGATGTTCAAATTAATGTCCAGATTCGTTAACACAAAATTCAAGTCTTGGTGTCTTGTGCAAGTTGCTCTCACCATATCTGCAGTAATTGTTCGGCATGCTGCTACGATTCGATTCTGCTAGTCTTTCAGATCTGTAGGTGGTGCGGTATATACAACATCTTTTAAATATCCCCAAAGGAAAAACTCCAAAGGTGTAATATCTGGGGATCGCGCTGGCCAATGTATCGTACCATTTCGTCCGATACAGCATCTTTGGAAAGTAGTATCAATATACTCACTCACTCGTCGAGAATAGCGAGGGGGTGCACCGTCATGTTGCCACCACATCATTGCTCTCTCATTTAGCGGAATTTCTTCTAATAATTCTGGAAGTTTATTTTGGAGGAAATTTAAATATACAGCGCCAGTCAGTGTACCTTGATAAAAGTAAGGACCAATAACACGGCCATTAAATGTTGTGAAATCAACTTTCATCACTCCATAATATTTTATTTAAGAAACTTGGATCGTATTCAAGTTTGATTAATATTTCAACAATGAAAGTTAATCTTCGTCAAGGATCCTCTGGTGTTAATCCTTGCACTAAATGCACTTTGAAAGGGTGGTATTTATTAAATTTTAACACTCCGTGGACTGATGATTTGCTAACTCCTAATTCTTGAGAATGAAGTCTATTAGATACATGTGGGTCCGCTTGTGCATATGCCAAAATACTTATAATGTTAACTTCCGTTAGAACTGACCTTTCTCGGGGTGTTTCATGCTTTCCAACCGGAAAAGAACCTCTGCGCAATCTTTCTTCTAACTTCACGAAGGTATTTTTGCTCGGAGTTCGACGATTCGGATATCTAACTCTCTACAAATCTCGAGAGAGTCTACTGTTTTTGCGACATTCTCCATAGATAAGGAGCATGTCGACATACTTGTCATACGTAAAACTGGGAAGCATTACTTACACGTAATCAGAATGTATTGTCAACTTGACATCGTACATTTGACATGAAGCGTTTTCAATTTTTTTTGCATTTTTTTTTTTGTTAATCCATGCCATCGCGATTATCTATTTCGATTATTACTTCAACAATACTCCCTCATTTTACAATAAAATCCCCCAATAATATGGTATTGCTGTATTTGTCTTTCAATCACCTTTCCAAAAATCCATAAATATACAGGGTGTCCCATTTGAAATTCTGAAGTTGATGTCATTTTCTCGGAAATGGAGAAACGGAAATGAAATCTATGTATGCAGAACGGAGCATCATTTCAAACCATTTAAAGCCACCTAATGTCATTTTCGTACTACTAACCGTTTTCGAGATATCGGATGTCCATTACCTCGTGGGACACCCTGTATACTTATGGACTGCTATTCCCCCTCCATTTCCCATATGATCACTGCACCAAAAGTTGTCAAAGGATTGGTGCATTTGTATTTGTTAAACGTAAAGCTTTGTATATCCCAACAAATATAAATAATTGTCTTGCAGTGATGCATCTTTCAGCGTCCATGCGGCTAACAATCTAGTAATAATAATAATGACAATAAACCACTTTCGTTCTAAAATAAGTGCTGGTAAAGTTATGTTATACCAGCACCAGCACAATCTTTGAAATCTGAAATTAAAAATTAAATTTTCAGTGATTTTGTCACGGGTACCTGCTAGTTATTAATATTCCTAGTAATTTTTGTTTTACTTATCAACAGACGATTCAGTGTCCGCAGATATAAAATTAGAGACCGAGACTGAGGACGGATTGTCGGGCGAAGACGTCCCGACCACGCTGTCCCCCAACATGTACCATCCCAGACAAGCGCTCAGAAACGCCATCAACGATTGGCTGCCCGAGTTCTCACGCCACAAGACCGCCTGGGGTCCAATTGCGAAGCCACAGCCTGCCGTTGCCATCGTCCCCGTGCCCATAATCCCCTCCATCAATACCTGCATGAGTTTGACGACCACGACCACAACAACGTCCGTTGGCACAGCCAATACGCCAATTGTAAATACCACGCAGTTGCAGGCCTTGGCGGAAGTGTGCAGCACAGTCAGTGTAAGTATCTAATAAAACTAAAATTAAATTCTAATAGTAATAATAATAATGTACAACCCAGCAAATCTCTCGTGTGCACGTTAGCAAAGTGGAGGGGATGACCCTATTTCAGAGGCACTCCTATTTATGTTTTGACGATACAGTTTGTTATAAAATTTGTATATAGTATATACCTTCCATGCTGATTTCAATCGCATTCCTATTTGTATCGCATTTACAACTGTAGTTGTCATGAAAACAATCTGCATTTTGAATTTGCAACGTTGTCACTTTTATTACTGATATGCAAACATATATCATTATGGATTTATCATATGTCTGCCATTACTGTTGGAGGATACATATATGTTTTAACTAAAATACAATTTTGAATTTATAGCATTGCCATTTTTTTAAAGAAAAATATTCTTATTAGTGTACTTCCAAGATAATTGTATAGAATTAATTTGTAAAAATTTAAACGTCCTGCCATGTTATTACTAGTTTGTAGCTTTTTTTTAATGTTACTAACTGCCATAGTGTACTTTTTTGCAGGTGAGTGCCACTGAAACCCTAATCAATCCCATCCCTGGCCCGGTCATGAATTCCCTCGTGTCCGAAACTAAAGTGATCTGTAACGAAAGTATTCCGAATCCTATAACGCCCCTCCCGATACCTGTCAAGATTGTGCCCGGCGATAATGGACATTCAAGTATTACGGTCCTTAATGGTACACTGATCAAGGACAAAGAAAATGTGAAACGCGATGGGGTAAAAGTGGAAGTGGCGCGAGAGATAGTGGTGCAGAAGGATGAGATGAACACCGACAGTAATAATGATAGTAACGAGAGTAGTTTGAGCCCGTCAGAGCCCATGGACTGTAACAGTACGCCTAACATATCTCCTGCCCATGTGGGCAAAATCGCCGGCTCGAACGAGGATGTTGCCATGAGCGAAAATTCGGTAAGAGAGAGATGGTGCTGAAACATTTTTGAATACTGATGTTTGTTTCTTGTTTCTGGAAATTAGACTTCTAGTAGTATGCAGGTGGAACATAATGAGGCTAATCAAATGCAGGTTGAGAATCATAATGAACCTACTGGGTAAGTCGAAAACTACTTACTTTTAAACACAACATGCATGCTTGATTTGTTGGAAATTTGTAATATTGTATGAAAATTGTAGAAAAAAGCCTACATTTTAATTACTAATATTTTATATCTCAATTTGAGTTATAGTTTTCTTATTGGCAATATGGCCAATATCCATTAAAAAAAGAAACAAACAAACAAACTTAATCAGGGAAATGTTAGATTTAATAAATTAATAAAACTGTGCAGAAAGACACTGTTTTACGGTTGAAATAAAGAATTAAATGAACCCTAAATCTAGTTGCCAAATCATGAAAAAATTAAGTTGATTGCAACTGTTTTAACCACTTCGCGCCCATGTAGTTTGATTGGGCTATAGGATAATCCAGAAAAATCACTTTTCTTATTGTTACCTTTTTCTACGACATATTATCCCACTGTCACAAATTTACTCATTTATGCAAAGAAATATGAAAAAAATATTCCATAGATGGCGCTAAAGGTGTATTTTTTTTTCTAAAATATTTTTGTTTTCATTTTTTTGTTTGTCGCGACCTGGGCGTGAAGAGGTTAACCACAACCGTACTCTATTTTTTGTAAGATTATAGTGATGCAAAGATTGTTGTACACCATTAAAACATGTCAATTAGGTGACTAGTGAATTTCACTATACAGGGTCTTCATTTCAAAAGGAGCCACCCTGAATAACTTTGGATCTGAAGTACTTACGGTTTTAAGAAAAAATACGTCAATTTTGTTTTCGAGGGGGAACTTAAAAAACACTGTTTTTAGAATTTTATCTTTCACCCCCTCACCCCCAGCCACCCCATCTTTATAATTTTAAATGGCACCCCCTATTGTGCGATACCTTATTTTAAAGGGCATAAAAAATGCTATCCAGCAAAGTAAAAATAATTTAAATCAGTTCATTTGTTTTAGAGAGAGAGGGTATTCATTTCAAAATAAGCCACCCTGAATAACTCTGGTTCTGAAGTAGTCACGGTTACAGGAAAAAAAATATGTCAATTTTGTTTTTGAGAAGGAACTTGAAAACACTGTTTTTATAATTTTACCTTTTACCCCCTCACCCCCAGCCGCCCCATCTTTATAATTTCAAATGGCACCCCCTATTGTGCGATACCTCATTTTAAAGGGCATAAAAAATACTATCCAGCAAAGCAAAAATAATTGATATCAGTTCATTTGTTTTAGAGAGAGAGGGTATTCATTTCAAAATAAGCCACCCTGAATAACCCTGGTTCTGAAGTAGTCACCGTTACAGGAAAAAATACGTCAATTTTGTTTTTGAGGGAGAACTTGAAAACACTGTTTCTAGAATTTTATCTTTCACCCCTCACCCCCAGCCACCCTATCTTTATAATTTGAAATAGCATCCCCCATTGTGCGATACCTTATTTTAAAGAGCTTAAAAAATACTATCCAGAAATGCAAAAATAATTCGAATCAGTTCATTTGTTTTAGAGAGGGTATTCAATTAAAAATACGCCACTCTGAATAACTCTGGTTCTGAAGTAGTCACGGTTTCAAAAAAAAAAACGTAAATTTTGTTTTTGAGGGGGAACTTAAAAAACACCGTTCTTAGAATTCTATCTTTCACCCCCTCACCCCCAACCATCACAACTTTAAAATTTCAAATAGCACTCTCTATTATGCGATACCTCATTTTAGAGGCAATACAACATATCCATCCAGCAAATGAAAAATATTTGTAATCAGTTCATTTGTTCTAGAAAAAGAGGGTCTTTGTTTCAAAACAAGCCACCCTGAATAACTTTGGATCTGAAGTAGTTACGGTTTTAAGCAAAAATACGTCAATTTTATTTTAGAGGGTGGAACTTGAAAAACACTGTTTCTATAATTTTTTCTTTCACCCCCAGCCACACAATTTTTGGTGTGGCATATTTTGATATGAATATCTCTGAAACAAATGAACTGATTTAAATTAATTTTTATTTGCTGGACAGTATTTCGTATGCCCTTTAAAATGAGGTGTCGCACAAAAGGGGATGCCATTTAAAATTTTAAAGATGGGGTGGCTGGGGGTGAGGGGGTGAAAGATAAAATTCTAAAAACAGTGTTTTCAAGTTCCGCCTCAAAAACAAAATTGACATATTTTTTCCTGTAACCGTGACTACTTCAGAGCCAGGGTTATTCAGGGTGGTTTATTTTGAAATGAATACCCTCTCTCTCTAAAACAAATGAGAGAAATTTCAATTATTTTTGCGTTGCTGGATAGCATTTTTTATGCCCTTTACAATGAGGTATCGCACAATAGGGGGTGCCATTTGAAATTTTAAAGATGGGTGGCTGGGGGTGAGGGGGTGAAAGATAAAATTCTAAAAACAGTGTTTTTTAAGTTCCCCCTCGAAAACAAAATTGACGTATTTTTTCTTAAAACCGTAACTACTTCAGATCCAAAGTTATTCAGGGTGGCTCCTTTTGAAATGAAGACCCTGTATAATGCGTGCCAAAAATATGGAAGAAATTCATTAACAAAATCTTCATTTATTGTCGATGGAACTTCATTATCACTTATTATACAAGTTTTATAAAATTTTACTAAACACTAAACGAAACGAAACAGTACCAACATAAGCAACTTGATGATTCAAATTTTCTTAATTTTTTCACCAGACGCTTGAGAGTCAACTTGTGTGTGTCAATATTTGTTTTTACTACGCAATTTTTATTCCAGGAAGGAAAATTTATTAACAGCAGAAGATTTACAGCTATTATGTGATCTATTTTATTTGCCATTTGAGCACGGAGGTCAAGGACTACAGTTACTTCAAGAATTCAATTGGCTAAAATCAAACGCACAAATAGTCATCACCGCAAACCAGAACAATGATAAATCTCAACCAGAGGTAAATAAATAAGCTGTTTATAATACAGACATGAATATTACAATAACACAAGTTTAATTTTCTTCATATTCATATTTTTGTTTTGGTTAAAAATGCAACTCGCTATTTTTTATATTATTGCTTATTCAACTACAAAAAAATTGTGTTTAACGGCTTGCCTTACGACTTTTTCTGTTAAAATCGGTCAATTTTAATCTCATTATTTTATGTAAAATAAAATAATATAAATCGTAAACTAGACACCTGAAATAATCTGTTTAAATTGGTAACGTGATATAATGTGCAGAGCAAGTTAGCTCATGGTAATAATTTTACGCCGGTAAAGTCAAAACCTTTGACTATATACTAATGGACTGCTAGTCCCCCTCCATTTTCCATATGATCACTGCTCCAAAAGTTGTCCACAAGCTGGATCCCGAGCGAGCATGCCAACTCTACTACACTTCGGCATGGATAAAGATTGCACCCCACTGTGTGTTACCCACAACAGCTCATTCAAAATTTTACGGTTGTCCCTGATTTATTTATGAGGGTGTCCCTTCCGAGATGGGTAATTTTGCGTAGGTAAGAAACAGAATTAATGTACTAGGATTTCGGGTAATTCATATGGTTTTTTTCTTTGATAATAAAAGCAACTCTTTATTTTATATTGTACAATGGTGATTGCCGCATAAATAAATAATACATATCATATACCGGGTGTTCGATAAAAAACGCCCAACGCCATAACTTTGTTATTTATTGACTGATATGAATGAACTAAAAACCGAAATCAATGGCTGTTTAAATACTAACAAATGGCATTAAAATTGATTTTTTTCAATAGTCAACTTAAAATTTTTAAATAGCTGCCTGTAATGGTTTAATTTCATTACATTAGACATTATTTTTCTAAATCCAATAATGCCCAATATGATGTTTTTCGTTTAATATTTTGGTCGAAAAAAATTTAAATAAATCTTTAATTTAAAATTATGTTTTTCAAAAATTAAGTCCACGAATTTGTCGATCTACTCTTCGGCTTTTTAAAGGCTCCATATCGTCTTAAATTTTCTTCTAACCTTCTAAATTTAGTAATCACCGCTCTGGAAACCGTAGATGATAAATCCGTGCTGCAGCTCTTCGATTTCTATTTCAAAGAAAATAAATTTGCAACATGTCTGTTAATTCGCTATTGTTCATGATTATGTCTGAAACACACTAATAACAAATGGTTGACATTACTTAAACAATAAATGACATTTGTCGATTTGTATTTGACACACTACATTTATTACCAAAAAAATCATTTTAACTAAATTTAATATTATCTTTTTCTGGCATAAATATTAACTTAAAACCAACATAACGGGCATAATTGGATTCAGAAAAACAATGTCTAATATTATAAAATTAGAAAAGTATATGCAACCATTTAAAAATTTAAAGTTGACTATCATTTGGCAATGAAGTTGATTTTGAAAAAAATATATAATTACCGTCATTTTACAGTATTTAAACAGCCATTGATATTTTTTGTAGTTCATTCAAATCGGTCAATAAATAACAGAGTTATGGCGTTGGGCTTTTTTTTTATCGAACACACGGTATACTAAAGTCAAAAACATGATGAGATTTCTTTTTTAACTAATCCTTTGATTACAAATCCAAAATGTTTATAAGAAATTCGATGGATTCTGTGATTAATATTTTGATGCGGAAAGAAACGATTTTCAAGAGGTCTATTTTTTGCAACTATTTGTTTGAAATAATTTGTTGCATAAATAAAAGAAGGAATATTTCGAATGACAGCCTAATGCATAGTTTCAGCAATTGTGGATTTTCTCTGAAAATTTATTAAACTGTTTATGAACTAGTAGGATTCAATAAAAGTTTAATTTTTCCGACTGTAACAATTAAAAAAAATCATAAATCCGATATTTCAGATGTCACATCAAATTAAAAAAATACGTGTCAATTATTTTTGTATCTAGTACTGAAAAAAGGCAATTTTATTTTTCAATTGCAAATATGATACGCAATGACCCGTATACATATTATATCGATTATATAGAATAAGGGGATTTCCCTGTAAGCAAATTAAGGTAGTACGCCTATGCAGGTCATACTCGATGCAACCGTACACGGTAATTGTGCTTGACTGGAAGCTGCTTTATTCTACGGCAATAATTTTGAAAAATTCAAAAATGTTTTTCTTAATTTTAATGATGAAGAATTGGCAGCACTTAAAAATGTAAATGTTGCACGTAGAAATATTACGCAACAATAGGCTTTTATTGCTCATTTTTGCAATCAAGAATTTGGAAATTATGTGTGGAATTTTAAACGGCGAGACTGGTGAGGACTTAATAAATTTTAACATGAACCCCATGGACTCATTTAATTTTACGATTGAAATTCTAAATCAAATTTTGGTCTTACATTGTAGTTACAATAAATAAATTATCAATTGCTATTCGTATTTTTTAATCTTTCAGCATTATTTTTAATTAAACCGCATATAAAATCTGTATTTGAATCATATATTGGCTAATTTGAAGTGCATTTGAAATAATTATAATGCCTTTGTTTAGCACATATAAATCCGGACTTTACTGATAAACAACACCAATTTAAAATTCTCAAAATAACAAGCCTGTTCTGAATCGTAACAGTCCTAGTACCGTTATAGGCTAGTTAAAAGAGCAGGGATTTTTATTTATAAAAGTTGTTTTAAACTATTTTTTTTACTTTTTTTATTACTATTTAAATCGGTAGCGCAATCAATACTCGGTTCGTTAACTTGTGTCGTAATATACTAAATTATGACAGCGCTTGTCATATAACATTCGTGTGTGTTTTTGCTTTTTTAACATAAAAAACGGCGGCAGAAAAAATATTGTACGTAACTCGTTCCAAAAGTGATTTTACGGGACTCACAAGATTCCAGGACTCACCTACGGCTCGTCATGGAAACTTCCTACTCATCCTGTAAAATATCACTGTCGGAACTTGTTACGTAAATTACTATTATTTTATCCTGTAATGTTAACATGCCAATAACTCCTTAGTAACGAATTACATTAAGGTACCTTCAACAACACTAAGAAAATTTAAAATTTAAATTCTTAACAACACTAGTTCTGTTACATGTATCTTAACGCAACTCGTTGCTATGAAGATATTGGCAAACAAACATGATTTCGCTTTTTGACAGTTTTCATTAAACATTTTTCAAATTAGAAAAAATAAATAAAATAGGATAAAATAAACCGTGTTTCGACACATGTAACGTTATTTGTTTTTACATTACTCGAGAATTTAAAAGCACTCTTGCGTCGCTCGTGCTTCCAAACTTTTCTCTCGTGATGTAAAAAGCTTCATAACGTTACTATTTTGAGACAATTAAATGTTCAGATTTACTTTCGGCGTTGGATTTTAATTCGTCACATAAAAGTCTGGCTTCTTAAGATCCCTCAAAAAAGGGCGACCGAGTACCTGATCCCGACAAGTCGGTTGAGCACGTGCCACGTGATACCCATTTTAAGAAAGATTTCCCCCATAAATTATCTGAAGTACCGACCCTAATATTGACAATGGGCTGTTGTGATTTGTCCGCCATGGGGTGCATTGCCTTATATCTACCCGATGTAGTAGATTTGGGAGTCTCCTGATCCCGAGAGCCGAAAATGGAGCATAATTTAAAAACCGGAAAGCAAAAAAAATTTCTTGATGTATTCATCAGCAACGTGGAGAATGCAAATGCGAGCATATTTCGGCAACTCGGGTCCACTTAAAGCATCAACCCATAATTTGCGAAGTTCCGGATTTGATGGAAATCTAATACAGAATTTTAGGTTATAAGTCAAAAGTCAACTGACGTGTACATCGGCTGACAGTATTATAACTGCGTTGGCATATATACGTAGACGTATTGCAGCCTTTCGCATAGCAATATTTTCACAAAGTGTGAATATTTGACAATATAAATGTTTATATATTCAAAGGTGTGAATAAATTGCAGGATATCACAATATGCAATGCGAGCTCATAAAGTCATATGTAATAGACACAATATGCAATGCGAGCTCATAGAGTCATATGTAACAGACACAAAATAGCTACCAATTTAGTAGGGTCCCGCCGCGCCACCATTGCTTGGAGACACACATGAAGCGGCGCTAGCAGTCCAATAGTATATAGTCAAAGGTCAAAACAAGTTAATTCATGATAGTAAGGCCAAGCAGTTAGAGCAAAAATCGAATTCTAAAATTGTATATATTTTCTGTTTCTCCATCAGCAACTAACTACACTGATGAGACCTGAGAGGTCGAAACCGGTCTGTAGGTGTTCTGATGGGGGAACAATATTTAATGTTGTATATATTTATTAATTCAATGGATTTTTTTCAATACATATTGCAATTAATAAGAAAATACAGTTTTAAAGTCATAATTGAATTCCTTTGTATTGTTGAAGGTGCAGGAATGGTTCGAGAGGGCGGAAAAAATGAACGAGATGACGCACGCCGTCAACAAGCTTTTCCAGCACCTCTCGGGTTGCAACAACCGCGAGCTCCTCTACGACCTCTACTCGTACGTCTGGGACATCCGTGGCGTCATATCATTACTCAATTCGTATATCAAATGGCTTGGTAAGAGAACTGGGGCGTCGCCGCACCACAATCATGATCAAAATACACTTCAGGCCGACG
The DNA here is from genome assembly GCA_910593695.2 of Ocypus olens. Classification (NCBI taxonomy): domain Eukaryota; kingdom Metazoa; phylum Arthropoda; class Insecta; order Coleoptera; family Staphylinidae; genus Ocypus; species Ocypus olens. Next base: position 11,425,592 of record OU343053.1, on the reverse strand, counting down.
GTGTATCGCTCCTTTCATTTAACAGTTGCGCGCGTCATTTGTTTACGTAGCTATAGTGTACATAAGTTTTGCCCGAAAGCTTTTGATTTTTGACTTGTTTTTTTTGTTTTGCGATTGGTCGTTTTCGTAGGTGTGCAGCCAAAAGTTCTTTATTTTCAGCTCTTTTTCAGGTTTCCAGGTGGTGTCGCTTGCGTCAAAGTCAGTGTGCTAGGGCGTAGTTATAAATAAATGAAAGAGTGATACACCTATGGAAATTTGTCTTCAGTGAAATGTTTTATTCAGTCTTCAGTATTTATAATGATGATGGTTGAATGCACTTATAATTCTTGTATCTAGTTTGTTATTTATGATTAAGAATCAAGGGTGTGTCGTACCGCAGTCACCGAGAGGTGAAGGGAATCAAGTTTTTGAGTATCAGTATCTAGCTTGAAGGTAGGTCAGTTCTTTATAGAAAAAATCTGTTTAAGCCGGTATAAGTTAAGCATGTGTGCAAAGTATTGCAAAAAGGCCATGATTTTACAAAAAAAAATTGTCGAGCTCTCCTCTCAACGATTATTAATTTAATTTAAAAAATGAAACTTTTAATGTACTTTTGATGTTCAAGTTATGCTCCCTCTGCCCCCAATCCTTACTAACTTTTCATTTTCAAAAGAAAGTCTACCCATTGTGATACCTCAAATTGAAATTAATTCAATAAGCAATCCAATGGTTGAAATGGGTTGTACTCATTTCACAAAAAAATTAAACTCAAAGATTGTATTCAGAAGTCAAAAAGTAATCATTTAATTTATTAAATGTTCAAATTTGGCTCCATTGACTGTCTTTCTCCTCGAAACTTCTTAAAAGATTGGACGGGCCACCTGGAAACCGTTGTAAGCAACAAAATATGGATTTTAAGAAAATAACATTTTAAGTCATTTGTTGTTAAAAATGACTATACCTTATTTCAAAAATAATGGTTTTATTGTCTTTAACATCAAATTAGAAGAGATATACAAAAAAAAGCATTTTAGCACTGAAAATAAACACTATTTAATATTAAATTTATGGAATTATCTGATGTTGGTTGCAACCTTTTACCATGTCCACACGTATTGCAGCTTGCGTTACAATGTTGTTCCATCTTTGTCAGGCAATAAGTTCTCGTAGAACTCTCAGTATTCTGCAGGTATGTATTGCCACATGGATAGGAGATTTTCTTTCTTTTTAGTTTTTTTAGGAAGTGGATTATCATATATATATGTGGCAATGCTTTTATTGTGGGCATAACTGGAGGTGAATATTGGTTCCTGACACCCCTGACTTTTTTGTAATGAAGTAGGAATACCACGGTCTGAACTGGTTATGGCTCTCGCGGACTCTGATTTCGGAAGGGTTTTGTGTAGAAAAATGTATCCGATGGACTGTGGTTATTTTGAGCTCTTTACGCTTACTTATGGTTTGTTCAATTTGAATAATGTACAGAAATTCTTCTTTTGCCATGTAAATAACCACACAAGGATTATTATTATTATATTTGCGATTAGCTCAACCCACTGCTTAGACCTCTTTTTTGCTCGCTCGATTAGTCCCTATCGCAGGATAAAAAGCTATGACTGCTGACCAAAAACTCTTGATTAATATAAGTAAAATATCCCAAATTTAATAGATAGTGGTAGAGTGATATCATCTTTCAATTATTATTTTGTCCCACGCAGCAGGCCGACCACACAACCAAAGTGTGTGTGCGTATTTGGAGTAAGACATTGGTAATTCAATGTAATATATTTAATCCAAAATCGGGTATAATATGCGAATTACTGTTGTCATTTGAGGAAGGTAATGTTGTCCATTGCCCACTAGTGAGAGAATAACTCGGACTTACAGAATACTTAGATCCTTCATTAGATGTTTTAAATAATTCAAGTTGACTCTACGTATTACTTTTAGTCCCCTAAGAAAATTACCCGTTCGCTCTTCGAGTAAACTTTCTTGCGGGACTAATTATGTACATTCCACATTCGTATAATAAATAACTATTAGCAGGCAAGCAGAAATTTCCGCTGGAACCCTTTTTGCTACTGATTCATGCCAAACACACATGGATGCCTCATTTTTGCCCATATTATGAACAGCGAAGTTATACTTTTCGTACTGTTGCTGATAGAAAATGTCAGAATGCGTCAGAGTAGGATAAAACAGCACTCGCTGAAGGTCGACACATATGATAACCATGTTCTCATTGTTTTTTTGCTGCTTGAATGTCATCATCTTAGTTCTTATAGGATATTTCAGCCCTCTGGTGGTGCGATTTGGATTTCTTCCCTTTCATATTCAGTGTTTGCAGCAATTAATTTCATATACATTTTGTTGCAATATTAGTATCTGATCTTGGATCATCAAACTTAAGATTGTACTCACTATTAAACATATCTCTACAAGTGTGTTCCAGATTTTTAGCTATGAAATTTTTATACATTTTTTTAATGTTTAGACGACAATCCAAATATAATCGAGCTGTTTGTTGCCTGGAGTAGTGACTTTCTTGTGCAGGATAGCTTTTGTGTGTCCTAATGGCCTGCCATATGTCATCTGATAAAATGAGAACGATTACCTTGACGTCCTCTTTTATCATATATAGGGTGTCTCAGACATGACTCCCCTGGCCTATAACTTTCTTATTTTTAAAGATAAATATAGAAAACCATATATATTTTTAAATGGGAGCAAATCCTCTTTAAAATTATAAGAATAAAATTTTCAAAAATATCTGCTCATATTTTGACAGTGATGTTCAACTTTTTTTTTTCAAATGGCACTGGACTTGTTTTTTTCTTATTATAATAGTATTTTTTAATCTCTTTACAACCATGTAAACCAATATGATTATTACATTAGAAAAAAATTGAGAAAAATGAGATTAAAGGTTGATTTTTAAGTTCATTTTTTTAGTTGGCCATGGAAATATTTGACTCACAGATTGTCATTACAGTTATTCAATATCATTATTTTATTGCACCTTGTTTAAAATTACAATAAGAAATCAATTGAATAGTAAATAATCAGTATTTATTAAATTATATTTTTGATTTAACTTTAACATATTAATAACTTTAAAAGATTACAAAAATTGTTCGAAATTCCCACCATTTTCAGTTGCGCAACATTCAAGTCTGCAATAACGCTCTGCTGGTAGCATTTAATAATACTTCTTGCGGAATATTTCGACAGACCCTTGTAATATTTGCTTTCAATTCATCCACACTATCAAATTCTTATGAAAAGACACGAGCTTTTAAATACCCCCACAGGAAATAGTCTAACGGTGTAATATCAGGTGAGCGGGCTGGCCAGCGCACTGATCCATATGTTCCGAACCAGCGATCTCCAAAAACATTATTTAAGTGATCTCGAACTATTAGGCTATTGTGAGCTGGAGCACCATCTTGTTGTAATATCATATTTATTCTTGTATTAAGCGGTACGTTTTCTAAGAGTCGTGGAAAAGTATTTTGAAGAAATGATAAGTAACGATTAACTGTCAAAGTACCTTCGTAGAAATATGGCCCTATTAAGTGTCCTCCTATTATGCCACACCAAACGTTAATCCCCCATACGTTTTGAAAATTTCGATGCTTCATCCAGTACTGCTGCTTAGTTGACCAATATTTACAATTCTGAGTAGTCACCACAGCATTATTATGAAATTTACTTTCGTCTGTCCATAATATCCTACTTAGAATGTTAGGTTCCTCTTGATAAGTTGCCATTATCCAACTAATAAATTCCATTCGACGGTCATTATCCCCTGGGTGCATTGCTTGTACCCGAATAAATTTGAAAGGTCGGTATAAATTCCTCTTTAGTATCCTACTCACCGAACATTTTGATATGTCACATTGAGCGAGGTATTAGGGTATAATTGAACGTACCCCAAAACTGCTTCTGCATGAGCATCATCGGTAGCGGTTCGTTTTATTACATCTGGAACTTCCTTGTTCTTTTTTAATGAGCCATGCGCAGAAAGATTCTTCGCCAAATTAATAATTGTTTTATGATCCAGATGTGGTCTTTCCGGATATCTTCGTGCATACAACCTTGCAGCTTTTCTCGCATTCTTCTTGCACAAACCATAAAGAAGGATCATGTCAAGTTTATGAGAGTTTCTGTAATTCATTTTTCTTATAACTTTAGACAAGGTGCAACAAGTTTTGAAAAGAACAATTGTCACATATGTAAATCAAATATTTCAAAGCCAACTAAAAAAAAATCAATTTAAAAATCAACCTTTAATCTCATTTTTCTCAATTTTTTTCTAATGTAATAACCATATTGGTTTACATGATTGTAAAGAGAATAAAAAATACTATTATAATATGGAAAAAAAACAAGTCCAGTGCCATTTGAAAAAAAAAGTTGAACATCACTGTCGAAATATGAGCAGAAATTTTTGAAAATTTTATTCTTATAATTCTAAAGAAGATTTGCTCCCATTTAAAAATATATATGGTTTTCTATATTTATCTTTAAAAATAAGAAAGTTATAGGCCTGGGGAGTCATGTCTGAGACACCTTGTATATTGGGTTGATGAAAAACCTTCCTTCATTTTGCAAAAGCTGCAATCTTCTTCGAGTTACTTGCAATAATGATAATGAATGGGTGGAGAGGGAGCAGGGTTGGTTTATAAAATGTATGTTGGGAGTGGAGAGGTCGACACCGAGTTATATACTTAGGCAGGAGACGAACAGGGATAAAATGGTGTGTGAAACGATGAGGAGGGTGGTGAAATACGAAGAGAAATTGTGGGGTTTAGGGGAGGAGAGATTGGTAAAGGCAGTATGGTGGGGGTGTGTGAATGGGGAAGAGGGGAAATGGAGAAGGGAGAGAAGGAGGATGTATGAGAGGGTGGGATTATCGGAGGCAAAGGTGATAGAGTGGATGGGGAGGGGGGTGAAGGTGGCGGGGTGGGTGAAGGAAAAAATGAGAGAGGTGGATATGCAGGAGAGACAGGGGCGGATAGAAAGGAGTGAATATAATGATATGTATGGGAGGTGGCAGGTGTACGGGAGAATACCAGAGTATTGGGGGGAAGAAGGATGGAGTAGGGAGGAGAGGGTGAGGTTGGCGAGGGCGAGATGTGGGTCAGGAGAGAAAGGGAGGAAGAGGTGGATGGGGGAGGATTATATGAGATGTGGGCTGTGCGAGTGGGGGAAGGATACATGGAAGCACTTGGCGGAAGAATGTGAGGGGGTGAGAGAAGAATGGGTAGGAGTGAGAGGGAATAGAAGGGTGACGGAATGGATGAGAGAGGATGGGGCAGGAGTGAAGACGCTGGAGAAGGTGGGATGGGAGAAAGAGGGGAGAGGGAGGGAGGGGAGGGGTGGAAGGGGGGGGGGGGGGTGAGGGATGTGAAGAGTTGATTTGTTTTGTATGTGTGGTTATGCCAATAAAGGTTCTTTTTTTTTTTTTTTTTTTTTTTTTTTTACAATAAATTACAAACCATTTTTCCGCACACCTGTAGGGTTTTGTTATTATGATTCAAAAAGAACTCCACTGTGCAATGACAACGCGAGACAGATTCTTCCTGCTTCCTTCGTTTAACTTCTTGCAACTTCAGTCTACCAGGTACAGTGACTGCTCGTTGTAATTGAACCTGTAGAAATCTTCATAGTATTGTCGAGGGCAATCCAACTGTCAAACTTTCGGTCTCAGAGTTGCCACAGCAAAAAAATTACACAGCAATGTTTTACATTGGAAACCGCCTGTGGGCTCAAGTAGAACGTGATTCAATTGAAAAGATAGCTTGCCCCAATTTGTTGGTTACAACGTTTTCCAGGTGACCCATTCAATTACCGAACGTGGCTTCGCTGATTGCATTTAAACTTTGGCCAATTTTGAACATTGGCTGTTTTTAAGAAACAGCTATGCTATCCAGTTCGCGAGGTTTTTTCTGGTACGGCCGAGGAACAGGTGGTAATACAGATGGGTAGGGTCAGTTGCAGAAACGGCTGGATGCGTGACCACACCTATCTGTCATACCACCTCTTGGTCCTCGGCCGTACCAGAAAAAACCCCGCAAACCGTCACTGATGCTATCCATTTGTGTTTTGCAACAGCCTGCATGCTTTAATATTATAAATGAAATTGATAACCATTGTGGGTATACCTACCTACTATTAAAATTTAAATAGAGGTAGATTCACACTAGACAAATAGGTGTGCCCCTCTTTTCATCATATTATTTACACATGTTTTCTGAAACAAAATTATTCATGAAGCTGACCTAGACCTGAGTTTTCAGAAATAATATTTTAAAAATTCTGAGGATATTTTTATTTAGCAATTCAACATTATATCGACACATGCAATGAATACTATCACAACTCAAAAAATCGCCATTTTTAGTTAATATATGGAACAGGCATGGTTAAAGAATTGATTAATTAATTCTCATCTAACCATATTATTATTAACGATTCATTCAAAATGGTCTTATGTTTAAAAATAATTGCTAGCAACTAGACCACACAAATTTTGAAGTGAGTTTATCTCAGAATGCTTAAAATCTAGTTACAATAGTCTTCCTTGCATAATGTACTATTTATACAAAAACTAAAAAAGGAACCAAACCGAGCTGTGTTTGACATTATAAACTTAAAATTTTCTTGCTTTGCTCCTTGTAAACACATAGGTACTAATATTCTCTGCCAATTACAACAGAGCTAAATGTAATTAATGACTAGGAGTATAATTTATCGATTAAGCGTTTCACTGCCATATGTACGTTGACATATTCCGGGTGGTTAAATCCCTCATAATGAATACGTTTCCCTATCAGCGACTCTACTGCACTGATGAAGACTAAGAGTCCAAAACCAGTATGTAGTGTGTCGTCTGATGAGGGGGTAACACCAATTGATTGCTTGCAATTATAATTTAGTTCTCACCTATTATATGTTGAAATTCTAATCTGGTGGTTATTACCCATAGCTTACAATTTGTGGTGAATACTCAAAACTAGTCCTGAGTTGTAGAATGGTATTAACCTTTTATCTGAGTAACACTCACTTGACATTCAAGTTATTTTGCATGTCTAATTTAAATATTTCATATTTTCCCCTTTGCACCTTACCTTTGAATCCGGTACTCAACGATGCCCTTGATGAACCTGACCCTACATTCCTTGTTCCCAGATCATAGCATCGATTACATGAATGCCACTATAAATACAATATGGAGAAGATTAATTGAATAAAAAGTAAATTTGCTTATTGGCAGTATAATTATTCAGGTCAGAAATTTAAAAACCAAATTAGGTGTTTGTACTAGTTGTGGTACACCTGAAAACTAATTTAATAAATGCGAAAGTATTGACAGACACCACTGCAAACGACATGAATTGTCTTACCTCAACAAGTACAGAACTATCATTTCTTCTCAGGAGTTGGGCCATTCCTCATTATACTAACCTTTTCGATCATTAATAAATTAATAATTTATAAAGTCCAGTGCAGGTTATTAGAAAAGATGGGAGTTTTTTGTCTGAAGTTAAATGTTAAAAAATCAGGAAAAGTGGATACTAAGATCACTTTAATCCCTCTAAATACCTCCTACAATTTGCAGATGATACTGCCCTTATTGCCCATGCCCCTCCTTCGTCGGGCCCCAAACGGCTCCCTTGGTTGTTAAGGCTATCCTAACAGCCCTTAATACGTAAATAACTATAACCACAAATTAAGACGTATTTAAAGTAATGTTATGTATTCGTTGAATGGAAAGATCCTAATAGTAAAATGGTACTATTCTGGCAATAGGGCACGTGCAGTCAGTGATTTGTTTGTATAGAATATCCGAATCGACCAATTCCAAACCACATTACTGTTAACAGAATGGTCCGCAAATTTCAGAACGTTCAACGGATTTTTGTTTCAACAATTCCAAGGCACCACATATTTTTGCTTAAATAGTGATTTTAATTTCCTCTATTTCCCCTTTGTACAGAAAGTAAAAAAAAAAATAAGTACTGATATGGCTGTATAGAGTATTTTTTCTCTACAAGAAAGATATTTATACTTTTTCTCTAAAATAATTTGGGGACCCAATATTTAAACATTAAGAATTTAACATGGGTATCCCTTTGGTGCGTGAACCAGTTCTACAACCTGTATCTCCGATTCCTAACATAATGGACAAATTTGGATTACGGATTCGGTTTCAGAAAGTCGCAATCCTTCAGGAACACATAGTCTGGTTCCTTGGTATGAAATTTGCAGGCCTGTGTAATCGATGTTATTGCCATTGAGGTTAGAAATGTGCTATTATAATAATTTTAGTGTACCAATGCAATAAAATGGTCAACTTAAAAATGACTGCAAAATGTATTAACTATGTGAATAAAATTATTTAATTTATCGTTTTGGTTGGCCGAAAATGGATTATTGAGGATCCAGAAGGCTCTGACTTTACATTACTATTCTTGATCATGCTGAAATCTGTTGGTGGTTGGTAACTGCAGAAAGCTGTAACATGAAAGTCCTCTTTACATAGAAAAAGATAAATCATGAGCATGTTCCAGGAAAACAATAATAAAACATTACTTGACCGAAAATTAACGATTATGACATCAGCTCAACACATGACAAGGTCTCGAACTTGTGTTTAGTGGGTGGTGATGGTGAAGACATCCACAAATCATGATAGAGACCAATGTACTGGCTCATTCTGGGGAGGACGTTGCTTGTTTGGTAGTTCATTTCCCTAGAGGTGAAAATTGCTGGTTACAATTGCTACGATTTTTTAACGGTCAATATTATTGTCAAGCAACACCTAAATTCATCACCTAAATGCTTAGTCTCCAGTTGGATGCGATTTACTCGCTGTGAAATTCTCACTGTATTAAAATTATTCTTATTTATTAAACACATAAAAAAATATCTGTCACATCCTGTGCATCTATTCATCATGAAACTTGAACGGACAATTATAAAATGGCTCTTCCTGCGCTGTAAATAAAGTAATCCCCTTGATTCCTAATCATAATAATAATTACATCTGATGCTATTGAACAGTAATATTTTATTAATGGTTTATTTATTTTCTAAAGCTGGCGGCCAGTTCCCTCCCTCTATGCCATCATACACACAAGGAACCTACACATGTACGCATCATCAGGGATCTAGTATTTAATGCCACCGCTATGCGTAGATTACATTAAAGTATTGTTTTACTGTGTTGGGCGTCTGAAACGTACTAGTGATTTTTTTGCAGAAGCAACTTGAAAATATTAATTATGATACACACACTGATAATCACTCGAAAAATTATGGCTTAATATTTAAATTAATATTACTGAAACTTGCTGAAAATATGATTAATCATAATCCTACATAGTGAATACCATTTGAATTTCTGCTGTAGAGATTTTGTCAAAGTTAATAACAATAACTTTTGATTGTAAGTTATACAGAGTGGTGATAAAGTTCCGCACAAAATTCATAATTCCTCTATTAAATTTTATTGAGAAAATCGCTCGGACAGGTCGATTTTCGTTCATTACAATTTGGCGCTAAAAAAATTGTGACGTGTTCGACGTGTAATGTCAACTGCAATGGAATTCGATTTTTTTTCATTTGGCTACTTTTGTAGAACTCTTGTAGAATTATGTTTAGTCACTTTTTTTCAAGTACTGTCATTTGATCCAGAGACAACAGATGGAAAAAATCCAAATTATGAATTTTGAACGAAATTTTATGCAAATTTAATAAAACGAAATATAGCCTAAATATTTGAATACTCAACTTGTTCGTTACTTTCCAAAATTAAGTCTTACTAAGACTATAAACAAATAACTTATTGAAACAACTACTTCCCTGGCTAGTGCCACTCGGCACGGATATTGAATGATACAAAAGAAATTTGCATGTTTATGATTATTTTCGTACTTTCTATAAAAAAATATGACTGCAAAGAGAATCCCAAGCGCAACAAAAGTTGCAAATCAAAAAATGGTATATGAAAAATTGCCAATGACTTCATATTTGCGGACCTTATCACCATTTTTTTCTCTTGTTTTTAGCCATTGTTTAAACAACAACAAAGCAAAACGGGCCACGGTGACTAAATGTTAAAATACTCAACTAACACCCATGAACTCAATCGTTGGTGGAAATATATACTCAAATAAGTTTAAAATACACAAACTGTTAATAATTGTTTTAGGGTAGGTTTGGTGTTATCTCCAAAGTTCTGCCAAATCCCAGGGCTTGTCAACATAACTATTATTTATTGAATCTTTTTTAACATTTCCACAAATTTGTCTTCAAAAAACAAGTTTTAATAACTTGAAATTGTGCAAGGCTTCAACATATATTTAGTAGCTGTGATTATTAATTTCTATCAGGCGTATCCAAACCCACTTTTAAAAAGCAGACAGGTAAATCACAAGTGCGTTTCAGACCAGAAGCTAGGGCGTAATTGACTCAATTTTTTATTTAGTTCAAAGCGATATGGTAAGTAAACGCGCCTTTTGCGTAAAAACCTTTTATGTGAGACCAAAGCGAGATGAGCGCAAGCGTTGGAAAAATTCCACTTGTATTAATACTCCGGTTTCACTCTAGGGTTCTCCAAAGGTTGGAAGGAAACCTTTATGAGCGGAGAACAGGAGCCCTGGGTGTTCAGAGGAGGACTAACTGCAGATTTACAAGTAACATTTCACAATTTATTCACAGCCAACAGGAATTTATTTCCGCACTACTTACAGAGGCTGATTCCTGTCGATTCTGGAAACGATCTCTTCGTCTACAAAGCACCCGACGTACCTTCGTGCAAAGTTTACACGATACGACCTTACCGCACATCGGATGAAAAATCCGTGTTCTCCGTGTGCAACAGAACGTGCAAAGACGGCCTTGAAGATTGCCATCCGTATCCCGAAAAATTCAAATATTTACTAGCCGATAAAATCGTGGGGCCATACCTAACCCTGAACCCGGAATTCTGTCTCGTCGTGGAGGATGATGAGGAGATCGTGGGTTTCGCCTGCGCTTCTCCCGATTATAAAAAGTTCAGGGTGAAGCAGGAGCTCGCCTGGATACCAGAAATGTGTTCTAAATACCCGAAAGACGACGACGCCAAGGATTTATCAAAATTTGGGCAGGATGCCGTTCAATACTTTCATGAGTTTCACGACGAGGTTTATGTCAGCAGTCCTACGCATCCGAGCAGCATGGTCTGCAGCCTGTTGCCCTCCGTTTTGGACCAGTCGGTGAGCAAGAGGTTGATTACTTGTTTGTTGGCAGCTTTAAGAGCGAACGGTGAGTTTGATAGATTGAATTATACTCTGTTTACATTTTATTCTCGCCGTGGCAAGCTTTGTTAGGGTGACATTTTTGTTGGTAGTAAAACAGTTACTTTTAACAATTTGATTATGTCATTGCATTTTTTTTGTTATGTGTAGTGCAACGTTGCATTCACACGTTTGTGACAATGTTTGACAATGTTTTATTGAAGTTATAGGTTAACAACATACTACAATCATTACTATCAAACATACAACATGCCAATATAAGGACAAAAAACACCCCATCTGCGGCTAGAATAAAATGTGAAGAGAGTGTTTCGTTAAATATTGCTATGACAACGTGGATTGCTAATCCTTGAGATTGATATTGGGGTCTGCTTTCTTTGAATCATTTTTTAATAAGTTTCGAAACCTTTGCACTTGACAATTCTTTTTACAGTATTTTTAAATGCTTTTATTTTATCCTATAACGTAAACATGTCAATAACTCCTTAACAACGAGTAACGTTAAGGTACCTTTAACAACACTAGTGTTGTTATATGTATCTAACGCAACTCGATGCTATGGAGATATTGGCAAACATGATTTCGCTTTTTGACGGTTTTCATTAAACATGTTTTTAAATTAAGAAAATAGAAATAGGATAAAATAAACCGTGTTACGATACACGTAACGTTATTAGCTTTTACATTACTCGAGAATTTAAAAACATGTAAAAACCTTCATAACGTTACTTGTATCATAAATTACTATTCTGCAATACAAGCAGAACATGCCATTTTCGGTTACAATCTAAAACTATGTGATACATTTTCGCGTCGTAAAATAAAAAGAAAATAGACACCATGCGTGTTATCATGAGCGAAATAATCTAAACATTTGTTACACCCAAAAATTGTTTAAGGATCCTTTGGCGTTCACGTTATAATGAACACGGCCGATAGTTACACGCACGCATTTTATGGAAAGCTGGGTTTTGTGGAGAACACGCACGAGGCTATCCAAGGAAAAATTGTGATGGGACGCACATTTTAAATAAAGTCCGGAAAAGATTGTATATCATATTTTATATATAAGTCCTACAGGAGGAGATTGAAATAGGCGCGCGTTGGTCCTGTAATTTTCGACTGAATATTTTTAAAAAAATTTTAATTCTTTTTCTCGTTCTCAATGACTTACCCCATCCTATCTTATGTAATTGTAATTGTTAGATGTGATAATAACAGCTGATATTCTCACCTTGTTTCGCTAATTATATTCTTTCTCATTGGTTGTATTTTTTTGTAAGAGATGACGATATTGCATTATATACACTGATTTAGGTATGGAGGACATGTTATGTACTATATCATAAATATATATAATATATGAAATAAAATATTTACAGACAGTCTTATGTTTACAATACATTCCTATGGTGTGTCGCTTTATAGATTGTTTTCTGATTGGATCTGGCCTATCTTCCTGTGTAAACTCAAGATCTGAAACATAGACATTTCATTTATTAAATTCTATACAAATTGAATACACTGAAATTGCACAATTTATTTTATGTGTGTATTTAGATAGCTTATTGCTAAATAAAAATTATTATTATTATTATTATATACAGATAATTCATTTATATGGTAGTAAACAAATGAATTCTTTGAATTGGTACAAATAGAAAGTAAACAATGTGTGCATAATTTGATTGATGCAATTTACACTGGTCGTGGGCGCTAATGAAATGTTTGTTTTGTGGTTAATCGAATTCTACACAAAGTTGATGTATCCAGAGAAGCTAGTGTCAATATGTTACCTTTAGCAACGCGCCTACAAAGTACACTGCTGTACTTTATTTGAATGAAATAGTAATAAAAACGGTCTTCGGCACAAAGTATCGTTTGCTTTCTTATACACGTATTATTGACGGAATAGGATCTGCTTTTTGTTGGCAGTCTAGTGATGTGTCGCTGACCACTGCGATGTTATATGATGGAACATTGTGTTTTTATAATATTTTTTTAACATTTCTTGAGATACGGCAGGTGGAAGTGACGGACAGTAGTTTAGCAAGAGGCAGCACACTGATGAATACATTAAATCAACGGAGTACACGCTCTGCAGATTACGTTGTAAATTTTGTATGTTATTCGAATATTAACGGCTGAGACGGATAGGCTGACACTGCACGTAGAACTTTGAACGAGACAGAATTTACTTGAATGTGTATCTGAATTCTGGTAGACCTCAAATATCATTTACATTTTTACATATATCTTTAAAAAATTTAGTATAGTGTTTTAAGAGAATAAAGTGTGTCTCGTAATAAAAATAAAAATTCCATTTCCGGTTTAACCTGAAATGACCTTTTCTATTTTAACATATTTTTACATAATTGAATTCGTCCGTAAATTCTTAGTTTAGAGATGTATCATAAGTGACCTTTAGGTAGTTTTATATTTAAATTAATATTAAATTTACACAAAAAAACAAATTTAAATTAAATTTAAACAAAAAATCACTTATGATACATCTGTAAACTCAGAATTTAGAGATGAATTAAATTATGTAAAATATACAGGGTCTTCCATTTGAAATAGAAGAGTTAAGGTAATTTCCGGTAAACCGGAAATAGAATTTTTATTAAAATTTCACTTGCTGACACACTTTATTCTCTAAAAACACCATACTACATTTCGAAAAGATATATGTAAAAATGAAAATGATATTCGGGGTCTACCAGAATTCAGTTACACCTGGTATACTAAAAATGCGGCGGCGTATTATTATCGTAATGAGCACTAATTATTTTAACAATTTATATATTACTACATATCTCGGGCTATTTTTTAAAATGTCTTCTTCATTTGACTTCCCACTCAATAAAGAATTCTAAGCAATTTGTTAAAATCGAAATTGCTATTGTCTACCAATTGCAAAAATTATCATATGATTTCATACCAATAAATCTTAAAAACAACAATTTTTATATCAACGAAATAACCGATTGGAAATTTCAACCACAAATCCGGCGCCGCACCTATTTGCACTTTTAAAATTTCTAAGTCATCTCTACTAATTTACAAAAAATGGATAAAAATTCATAATTAATCAAATAGCTATGATGCTATAGTAATAATAGTAAGCTTTTAACTTACAATTCAGGTTTACCCGGATTTTTCGGCAAGACATCTACCGAAACATGGTCAATTTGCAAAAAATCAAGTCATCGTTTGGCCTAGTTTAGGTTTAACATTCTTGGCCACAAATGTTCTAACAGGCTTTATTAATATTATTAAATAACAAGAAAATGACACATTGTTCATTTTCTTTTAAATTTTTTTTAAACTTAACACTTTTATGAAGTTTGATCAATTTTCAAAAAAATAAAAGCCATCTTTAGGCCTAATTCAGATTTGATATTTTCGGCCACAAATGTTCTAAAAGGCTCTAATTAAAATATTAAGTAACAAATAAATTACACCCATTTTTCATTTTCCTTTAACCCTACAGAGAATACGTTGGGCCTGAGAGGCCCACGAGACGTATTCACTGGTGTTATGCTATTTCACTTATTCTCTGTAAGGTTAATTAATTTTTAAACTTAACATTTGTGGCCGAAAATATCAAGATATATCAGCGCATCTAAAACAAACGGGAATGGAACATCGTTACTGTCGCAGAAAAGTAAAGACACGGAAAACGGCCTTTATAAGGATCATAACAGCATGCCTTCAGTCTTACCAGGCATTACTCCTCAACAAACTCAAATACTTATATAAAGTATACCAATCCAGCGAAAGCCTAGCCCCCGCACCACTACCCTCGCCATGCAACAAATGCAATAAATTTGACTATTGCCCTCATTTACTTACTTACTTACTAACCAACGAATAATAATTGCCGGCAAAATCATAGGCACTCGTTAAATTACTGTTGACCATACCACAGATGCATGTATCGAACCAGAAAAGTGTGTAAAATGCAGTGGTACACACAACACAACATCTTGAAGAACTCTGCCAGAGGTCTGCAAAAGCTGCAACACTGGAGCATGGAGCACCAAATGCTGGAATCGTCACAGGGTTGTCCAACGTTAAAATACACAATACAAATCAAAAATACGCCGAAATCGAGTCAAAACTAACAAAAAAATCACCTGTCACGATTCATGATCATATTGATAAATATGTCGCTGAAATAAACGATCCCAGCGTGTCCGATCGACAAGTTTTGTTGAAGAAGATCAAATTAAGGTTCATTGAGTTATATAAAATCGACATTTGCGTATCATTTTCAGGAAACAGAATGTTTGTAGTCATGTTCGACCTCATGTTCCCGCATATTATTCCCCAAGTTGCCCGACAACTGATGTCCAATCTGCAAGCTCTCTTGTAAGTAGTCGAAATGGATAGTGTGCTCTTCCTTTATTCTAACATTAAAGGGTAGTGTCCGTTTGAATAGAGAAGAGCCCAAGGTTGCGAGAGATTTCAACGGTCGCTTGTGCCAGTGGCGTGCGCAATTCAAGTAAATATATTTGGGGGGGCAGAAAATAATACGTTCAGATCCCAATATAGGTGGCGCCTTCAAAAGCATCTATATTGCTTCGTATTCCATAAACTCTGTAGAGATAATTTCACGAGATTGAGAGTGAATTACTTGTCCACGTTTCCCCAATAAACACTTCCTTTCGGCGGCCATCGGAATGCAGCGATAAATGATTTAATCAAAAATGGAACCACTATCGTACAGTTCACTAACTAGTAAGTTCTGAAAAGAAGTGTTAGTCGAGTCTATTGTGCAAAATAGGGTGTGGCAGTGTTTCATTGGCGTAGTTGCTTCCGAGTTCCGAGTTCCTTTTTATTGTTCGTTGTTTTGCTTTGATTCGTTTTTCCTGTGTTTATAAAAAGCAGTTATAAACACAGGAAAAACGAATCAAAGCAAAACAATGAACAATAAAAAGGAACTCGGAACTCGGAAGCAACTACGCTAATGAAACACTGCCACACCGTATTTTGCATAATAAGACTCGACTAACGGCTAAAAACCAGTTTTCGTTCGTGCGCAAGGTTCTTCTCTATTCAAACGTACTCTAATACCACCCCAAGCGCGCTAAAATCATACGTAAGTTTGGGAATTATTTTAGGGCAAATGAATAGCTTTATTTCGATAACACGAAAAGCACTTTATTGTGCATGTACTTAAGGCCCGTTACACAGTCACGCGGATGCACCGCGCTCCGCGCGCGGATAGGATGCCATTGCTGTAATGGGACCGCCGACCGCTTCACTGTATATACTCCCATTACAGCAGCACATCCTATCCGCGTGACTGTGTAACGGGCCTAAGAATAGAAAAATGTTTTTTTGTTGTTTATAATTGTTGCAAATTGCAGCGTACGGGCAGACTTCCGCAATCGACTTTTTTCGGGTTTTTTGCGTACACGATTGCTCTTACATGGATTAGCCTATAGCAAACAACAACAAATTTGTATTTTCTATATTGATTAAAGTCACAAAATACGTGGCGGTTTTAAAAAATATTGATTTGTTGCAATGCTTATTTTTAGAAAAAGTAACATTTTTTGGTCGAAAATCTGATAAAAAAATTGTGATTACAGAAAGTTTTCAATATTTCGCGAAAATCCTACGTTGCATGATAATGTGTAGGAGAAGGTCGTGTAGAAATTTTAAATTAATTGGTTAAAAATTGTAAGAATAGCGTTGTATGCAAATATACATTTTTATATCTCTATTTATTTTTTATTTTTTACATCTCACTGGTTATTCCTCCTTTTTCCTCAGTCAACCGCATTTATCCTAAAATCCTCGTGCTTCCCTGTTCCAGGTGACCCTACAGGTGGCTTGTCGCTTGGGATTTATCCAAATAAAACCCATGTGCTGCGTCTTGAATAAGAAATGAATAGTTTTCGGCAAAGTCCACTAAAAAAAAATCATTTCACGTTCTGGAATAGAATTATTGAGTTGATGAATGATGCTTCTTTATTTCATCCAATTTTTCCATGAGCTGATCTTGAAAATTTTCCGTGGTTTCAGTGATAGTAGCAAGTGTAGTGCGATCAACATCTACCCATTGTTTAAAAGTAATGCTATCTAAATCCTCAAATGTATTTTATTCATCCAAGCATTCTTTAACTGCTTTCGCCCTTTGGCACCCATTGCATTGATCGAACATACCGAGTGTCTGGGATAAGGGGCGAACATAGGGATTTAACATGTAAAATTAAATATGTGTAATTATTAGCTCCCCTATTGATTTTAGAGAAAAATTGTAAAGGAATATTTTTTAGAGAATTAAAAATTGTAAATGTATCATCCATTTAATTTACCCTTGTACTAGAATCCACTTCAGAAATAATAAAAATAAGTTGAATAATGTACCATTTCAAAAAAAACCCTTGCCATGAGTTTGACAAATGTCATGTTATAGTGACAATTGCCCTCATTTACTTACTAACCAATGAAATCGAATAATGTTGATGAGATGATCCAATAAAATTCTAATTACGATGCGTAACAGACCACGGTCCATGTTATGCATGGCAATTAACCCTGGGTGGTATCTAATCAGATAATCTCTCATGTTGGTATTGCCTAGCAACGCGTTAGTACATGTTCTATAACATCTAAACGTCAGCTATTGCCCGACTTTTAAGCAGTTTGTTCCTGAATTCGATCTGTTTGTAGTTTCGGGTGAAGTGTTAGTGATTTCATCAGTGATGGTGTTCATGGGCATTTCTCAAAATCTTGGTAAGCTCATTTTTACTACAATTATTGTGGCGCAGATTAATACACGTCTGACACTTGGTGTCACTAAACTTAACTTTTCAAATTATGGAATGTGAACTTTCTGTTCGGCCAATTGTCTTCTCGAATATAACTCGTGACTGATTTTTCCTGGGCAATTATTAGCGTCTGGATCACTCTTGCTTGTTGCTTCTAGAAAATCGTGATCCTGCCGCTAATAATTGCCGGCAAAATCATAGGCACTCGTTATATTACTGTTGACAATTGCCCTCATTTACTTATTAACCAATGAAATCGAATAATGTTCTTGACATGATCCAATAAAATTCTAATTACGATGCCTAACAGACCACGCTGCATGTTACGCATGGCAATTCACCCTGGGTGGTATCTAATCAGATAATCTCTCATGTTGGTATTGCCTAGCAACGCGTTGCTACATGTTCTATACCATATAAAACGTCAGTTATTGTCGGACCATTAAACAGTTTGCTCCTGAATTCGATCTGTTTGTATTTTCGGGTGAAGTGTTAGTGCTTTCATCAGTAATAGTATTGATAGACATTTCTCAAAATCTTGGTAAGCTCATTTTCACTACAATTATTATGGCGCAGATTAATACACATCTGACACTTAATGTCACTAAATTAGGGGAGCAAATAATTACACATTTTTAATTTTACATGTAAAATCCCTATGTTCGCCCCTTATCCCAGACACTCGGTATGTAATACATTGTCTAAAGAACACACCATGAACTGGAAGAGGTCTTTGTAGCTTTTAGTTATAGTAGCAGCATCTATCATCAACATAGTTTTTTTGGTGACAGGTACATATACATACATTATGTATGCCAGAAGTACTTAAAATCACACACTATTTCGGACGAAGTGGAGCAAATGATAGATTGATAGAAGATAATCCAATTTTGAGGTATAGAAGGGCACTTTTGAAAATTTGATATGCTTTTTTCAAATCCACCAACATTAAATGTTTGGGTTTCAGTTAATTTCCTTCATCTGTTTGTTTTGCTTCTAAGCAGCAGCGACTTACTGATGTATGTATCTTCATAATAATGTTTTACATTATTATTTACAATATCTTCTTTTAAACGGTGACTGGTTTGGCTAAAACTCCCCTGAAACCTTTAACAATGCGGCATGCCTTGTAGTACAAAAAAACCCGTAGTTTTAGAAGAAGTCCAATTATCAGGTGCCAATGCGAGAATTTGTATTCTTTCCGCTTTAGAAGTGCAACTTTAGAACTTCTGCTTTAAATCTTCTATCAGTTTCTTGTAGTCCTCCGTTTTTAACGCAGGCTGATTCACATCAGCAGATTGAGTTCTGAGAGTTACAACAACCTGTATAACAGTGTTGATTTTCCTGGAAACGACATCTCTACTGTACTCTGTATAATCTTCCTTCTCATCACTATTGTGTTTCTCTTTATTATCCAAATCAATCTCTTGTTGCCCTTGTTCTTTATTTACAAACCAATCTCATCCAACATTTCACGCAAACCTTATAATGAGGACTCAGATTTAGGGATGGACGCTTATTTGCAACTTGAATTGCAATCCTTTTGGTTCCTTTAACTTTTCCTTTGTGAATATTCCATACATCACAACACATTCTGCTCACCTTTTTATCAGACTGAGCCAGAAAATGAAGGCAAATCTGAGTTGAGTCTTTAAATTAAATCAGAAGTATCCAAGTATTTCAATCGTAAAATCAATAAACAACGATCATCTTCTTCAAGTGTATGCACCAAAACTATACTTGGCACTTGAGTCTTACAAAAATACACAAATATCATTGTCTTCATAAAAATCACATTTCTCAAAATCATTGCTTGTCTTCATATTTACAGCAAAGAATATTATAAAAACGTTTGGATACAATTTAACTTGAAACTACTGTATTGTACAAAGAGAAACTGCCCACTTACACAATGCAACAATAATATGATGTGCAAATTAATACGAGTTCTAACCTGCAAAATGTTCAGTGTTGCCAACTTCGCATGTAATTTGATAGTGTTGCCACTCACAAAATAGTACATTATTATACAAGTTTAATAAGAGGGTGTATTGTAGCACGACTCGCGCAGCGAGTCGTGCTCCAATGTAACGAGTGCCCCACAATGCCTCTTATTAAACAAGTATAATATACTATTTTTTCTGCTTTGATTTTAGTTAAGGAATTATTTCTAAAATAAAATATATACTTAAACCTAGTGAGTTTTATCTTTTAACATTTGGCAGCACTAAAAACATTTGATCCTTTCGAACGAATTTAATATTTGACATACGTATTTCTACGGCGATTTCAATAGTTAATTTTAAAACATATTAAATCAAGAATATTACTTACACACTTCCAAAAATAAGGGAGGTTGCCAAGGGTGCGATAAACAAACCATTTCCACGTAAGTTGTAACCAATTTAAGCTTATAAAATAATGCAACGCCTAAATGATAATCGAAATTTAAGGTTATGTTTACATTTGTTTCTCGTTCCTCGTTCCTCCATCGATCGACGCTAATTAAAAATCCACACCGAATTAAAATACCGAGTCAAGCGGCTCTTTTTCGCCGCGAATGAAACATACATTATACTATCGCTGTTTCTTTCGTGATATTCGTTTTGCAAACAAAGTAATAATACATATAATAAATTACAAGCTTTCCTCTGTGTATGTTGTGTTGCCAAGAGAATTCATGCGTCCGGCCATTGTCACCGAGTTCCTACATTTTCCACGCGGATAAAAAGTGAATAATATGACGGCCTCCGTTTTCTTTAACCTTAGTGGTACTGGTGGCGAACTCCCCAATATGCATTCGAACATATTCAGTGTGTAACGTATTGGACGGTTCCAATTATCCTATGAATTAACGGCAATTTTACATTTTGATGTCGACAAATGTCACGTTTAAGTACTGCCAATCGCAACAACTAAAATGTTACCACAGATAGTTTAATAATGAGCAAAACTGTAAAATAAAAAATCTCATTATTAAACTATTTTTGATATAACAAAAGGTTAACAATTGACAATTAACCAAAATAGAAAAATAATTATTCATAACACAAGCGAATTTTCAATCTTCTCTATATTCACAAATGAATTAAAAGATAACGAAAAAAAGTACCTCTCTGATTTTTTTACAGTTTATAGAACACATAACGTACTTGCTTTTTCCACAATCTGCTAGTCTGTAGTTGGTTTCAAACATGACATGTAAGAGGTCAAACTTTGTTAAATCTGACTAATTATCTAACTTCGAGATTTTTTTTCCAGTGTTCGAAATATGGTACCAGAATGAAACTAAAGTCATTGTAATGGGCAGTATGGAATGTATTAGAAAGTAAAATTACAGATTGGTACCTTGAACCAAACACTGGAAAAAAAATCCTAAACTTTGTTAAAGACAACTGGGCCCATTAAATGTAAAGGCAGTCAGAATAATCGAATTCTTGGTGATGAGAGCTTTCTTTTTACATATTATTTATTATAGTCCGACGCGTAGTTTACTTGCAATTAATTCTTTAAAAACTTAGAAAAAGGAGGCGTCACCGAACTTTGAAGAGGCCCTACGGGCCCCTCTAGAATTTTAGATTTTATATTTCCCCATAACCTGATTTTTTTTCAACCAAATCTGAGATATGCCAGCTACCACTATTGTCGGCGTTGATATGGAATACCTCTTATGGATTACCACGTATAGTACAATCGCGCAGAGGTGACGGTGACTCATCGCTCCATGTTGCCTGAATTATGTTTCTAGTAAACGTATGTCCATAAAATAATTCTATTCAGTTTAGGCGGGAAATTTAAAAATTCTCGAGCGTGCAAATATTTTCCCGACGAAACTTTGCGAGTGCATTTTTCGGCAATCGGTAAAGACAACTGGAAATTGGTCATTAAATTTAACCTTTTTTATTAATGAAATGGATACAATCAATTCTGCTCTTAACTAAATCGAAATCGTATCGTATCAAAACTAGATACAAGCACGTGAATTTTGAGGTTAGAATAGATAGTTAGAATGAGAAAAGACATACTACTTGCACTTAGCCCTTGAATTTACATATCGACGTTCGTTTCGTGTTTCATTTCGTTTATCTTAAGCATGCGAACGAGTACAGATATTTATCCAGACGCGATGATTAGATCGAAAAAGTATCAGTCGCTGTCACCTCTGCGCGATTGTACTATAGTTACGGTCACAACCATCTACTTCATTAAGTACGTCTTATTTATAAGTAGATCTTAATTATTTATGCTGTAACACCAAAAGAATTTATACATATCTTAGGTTGGCAACATTGCTTTTTTTACGTAAGTTTCTCAGGCCGTCTTATCCTAACCTCACAATAAATGTTCTCGTGCGTATATTCAAATAAAATGCAATCTTTGACTATATACTAATGGACTGCTAGTCCCCCTCCATTCCCCATATGATCACTGCTTAAATATATCTCCGCGAGCTAGAACCGATATAAGTCCCGCCCAGGGCCCTAAAATGGCGGGTAATTTAAAAATTGGACCACAGAATCCTTACAATTTATAATTGATCTTACAATCCAGAAAATACAGTGAAATTATTTGAAGGTTATACAACGGGGTGTAATGAAATCGGGTAATATAAAAATAGTTTTATTTATTGTCGTTTAAATAATTTTGTTTTCGTTAGGTTGGCAGCATTTTTGGTTAAAAATTAACTTACCCGTACATCGGTCAATGAGTATTATTATCACGTCGGTGGCATACATAATCGCCTTCAACAAAGCAATATATCGCCATGTTGTTAACAATATTAAAACACAAGAAACTACACTGTCAAGTCGTGAGTCAAATATCATAGACACAAATTGGCTACCAATTTAGTAACATACTTCAACCACTTAGGGTCGCGCCGCGTCACCGTTGCTTGGAGACACACTTGAAGTTGGCGTTAGCAGTCCCTATGTATATAGTCAAAGGATGCAATAGTGTAACGGCGACGAGTGAATTTCATGAATGAAAGCGTTTACTGCCGTCGCATCTCTAGTAAATTAGGATCATTTTCCAATTTCACAAAATCTACCGCATCAAATGCATTTAAAGCCATCACAGGTAATAAATTATTTCCAATTTAACGAGTTATTCGAAATGTTGACGCACGATACAAATTTATTTGACTTTTAGGTTAGATTCCGATTATTAAGATTACATTTTTAACGTCGTACTTACGATTTAACGGTCCGATTTATGATTGGTGCACCACTTATTTCTAAAATCAGTTTTATACAGTTAAGCCTCTATGGAGAAACCGAGCACTTTTTTGACAGAAGTTTTACGAATTATGCTTCGAAAATGCGCTCACACGGGAACATTGTCTGCCCGTACTTGAATTATAAATTGAATTTTTTATATAAATGATTAGTCCAATAATGAAACTAACCAGTAAACTTTTTTAATTAAAATCTATTTATCTCTATTCGATTAATCATAATAGACTCAATTTAACTTTGCATGCATTGCTGAATCGTTTTCACATGAGATACAGAATTCAGCGTGTATTTTCATGCTAAAATAACCTTCGTTAAACTATGCAGCCGGATGATAAATAACAAAATGACGGCTTCGCGTTGGAAGGGTTCGAGTCGTAAATTTAATAAATTGTTGTTAAACATCAGTGACAGCGAAGGCTGCGCGTCGCGTGATTTAATCAAATTACTCCGACTGCTAATCAGATAGGGTCTCGCAATCAATAACATACCAATTGAATTTCATCATGGGCGTTCCTCAATTTCTCGGAGGGACTGACGTCCTTCTGCTCGTCCAGCTTCTGCTCCAAACCCTTCAGCTGAACGACGATGTCGCTAATTAATTTGTCCACGTCTTCTCGTCGCTTTCCGCTCGAGGCGGTTTGCGCTGCCACCAGCCGTTCGACGTTCTTCATGACGGCGTTCTTCGACATCAGTTGATCGTATATGGGATTGGTGTCGAACGGCGTTTCAGGAATTCTGCCCAGCTCCCGCGAGACGGAACGTTGCGGTTCCAATTTTTTCTCCTGCCTCCAGGAGGAGAGCCGTGCGAGAGATCTGTGGAGGGCAGGAAAGAACATTTTAAAGTTTAACGGGGTTCGTGAATTATTGGAGGTCTCGTGTAAATTGTAGTTTCTGTTAAAGTTTTCGTGGATAAACGAGGGGGAATCTATTCAAAGGAAGTTCACTCAGAGATATTACCAATTCAAGCTGCGATCCTTTATAACTCAAGTTCTTTATATTTTTCTATTGAGCGCTTTGTGAAATCTAGAAACAAATATTAAATCCATATATACAGGATGTTTCAAATTCGAGGCTCACCATGGGGATAAATCAAAATTCAACAATCTTTTGCGTTGAAGTTTCAGCTGAACTAAATTTGCCAGCAAATATAAACCATATAAAATTGGTTTGGGCCACAAAAGAAACGAAACATGTTACAACTGAAAATCTTATGGCAGATAATAAAAATGTGCTATAAGAACGCCTTTACCACCTCAAATAACGAAGATATAAAGAAAAAAGAAAAATCAGGTTTCTCAGTTTTTTTGACTTAACTCGAAAACAAAACAATTTAAGTCATTTTTTTAACGGATTATTTATCAGCATAAAATTCTGCAAAAGTGCCAAATTTAAACATACCCTCTATCACTTCTAATAAGCGAGATCCCCATGGTGAGCCTCGAATTTGAAACACCTTGTATGTACAGGATGTCTAGAATGTGATAGACTGTGACATCACCTTAGAAAAAATCAATAAAAATTAACACAATTTGATCTAAATCTAAGGTTCTCCAAAAGGGCCTTTTAAGATGTTAGACCTCTACGTAGATTTTCGCCTGGCGAAAGGATGAAAAAAATGGTGATGTGGCCATCATGTTACTTTCTCCGACTTGATGGTATCATAGCCATTTATATTTACGTTTTCATGGTTTATTTTCAATTGAAATCATATTTTAAATGTACATCGAGCGTTGTGGAAACTCGGATGAAACTGACGTTTAAAACGTCAATCTCTGATGAACAGAACTCTTTGCTCGAAATATTATCAAAATCTGATCATCCCGTCAGCAGCTATTCTCGAAGAACCGAAAAACAGCTGAAAGTCGAATTTTGTTTTTTCATCTTGTTTTTTTCCATTTGATGAGTAGAACTATTTGCTCGAAATGTTATCAAAATCTGATCATCCCGTCAGCAGCTATTCTCGAAAAACCGAAAAACAGCTGAAAGTCTAAATTTGGTTTTTTTCATCTTATTTTTTTATCTATTTTCTGAGTAGAACTGTTTGCTCGAAATATTTTCAAAATCTGGTCATCCGGTCAGCAGATATCCTCGAAAAACCGAAAAATAATTGAAAGCCGAATTTTGTTTTTCATATTATTTTGATCCACTTAATGAGAAGAACTCATTAATTGGAATATTTTCAAAATCTCATCATTCGGTCAGCAGCTATACTCGAAAAACCGAAAAACAATTGAAAGTCGAACTTTGTTTTTCATATTATTGTTATTTATTTGACGAGTAGAACTGTTTGTTCGAAAAATTTTAAAAATATGGTCATTCGGTCAGCAGTTATTCAATGAAAAAAAAAACGGGAAAAATTGAGTCGAATTTTGTTTTTTCATCTTATATTTATCTCTTTGATTAACAGAACTTTTTGCTCGAAATATTATTAACACATTGACCAGTTTGTCAGTCACCGGTGACTGACACTGAAGTATACCAATGGGGCCGCCACCGATGACTGACATTAAACTTACTATTTAGCTAAAAAATGCATAAAAATGAATGAAATAAGCATATTCCTACTCATTTTATAAAATAAAACTTAAAAACAAAGAAAACTTTTTTTGACATTTTACAAAAAAACTTGTTGGCAGCCAATGTATTAAAATCTGAAGATCCGGTAAACAGATATCTTCGAAAAAACGAAAAAGAGTTGAAAGTAGAATTTTGTTTTTTTTATTTTATCTCGATCTATTTGATGAGTAGAACTATTTTCTCGAAATATTTACAAAATCTGGTCATCCGGTCAACAGCTATCCTTGAAAAACCGAAAAACAGTTGAAAGTTGAATTTTGTTTTTCAAAGTATCATTATTTATTTGATGAGTAGAACTGTTTGTTCGAAGAATTTTCAAAATCTGGTCATTCGGTCAGCTGTTATTCAATAAAAAAGGGAAACAATCGAGTCGAATTGTGTTTTTTTTACATCTTATCTTCATCTGTTTGATGAGTAGAACTCCTTGTTCCAAATATTTTCAAAATCTGGACATCCGGTCAACAGCTATCCTCGAAAAAGCGAAAAACAGTTGAAAGTTGAATTTTGTTTTTCTAAGCATCGTTATTTATTTGATGAGTAGAACTGTTTGTTCGAAGAATTTTCAAAATCTGGTCATTCGATCAGCTGTTATTCAATAAAAAAAGGAAACAATCGAGTCGAATATTTTGTTTTTTAATCTTATCTTCATTTGTTTGATGAGTAGGACTCCTTGTTCCCAATATTTTTGAAATTTGAATTCTATTTTTACTTTCTCCGTTACGAAGTACGAGAAAGTATTGTGATCGTGATTTTTTTTTTGTGAAAATATCCGTTTTGCGGTCCCTAGAGGCTTTTTGTCAAAGACTTTTGGAAAAAAATTGTTCTGTGTGTGTGCTGTGGGTCTGTGCAACAAATATTGAAGACAACAAAAAATTTAACATCTTTTATTTGAAAATAATTTTCATAAAATCATTGCTATTCTAGAAAAAAAAAATTGTTTTTTTTGGTTTTTGGTGTATAATTATGAAACGATAATAGGTACAGCAAATTTATATCAATTATAATTGTAGAGAATGCCAAAACGAACAACTTATAAAGAATACGTTTTTTACTTACTAAGATAAGATAAGATAAGATAAGATAAGATAATTTTATTGGTGCATTACCGGAAGTTTACACAGGTCAAGAGTTTGCATAATAGTAAAAATATTTAGATAAAACATATTGGCGTAAGTAAACAAGCAAACTAGATGTAGATATAATTCTAGTGTAAAGCCTTACGTTGTATAATAAAGGACTTCTTATTTATATAATATGAAATAGATATTATAGATAAAATATTTACATTTATGTACGATACGACATATTAAAATCAGCACAAACATATTAATTAGTTGTTTTAAAATTAAGCTTAATTAACACATATGTTATAATATAGATAATTACATGATAGCCTAAAAAAATATACAAATTAAAAGATAGTCCAAAAATGAGACCAAAGATTGCATGGAATATTGTGTAGAGTGTAAGAAGCCAGGTAGCTGTTCAAACCCTAATTTGGTATAGCATAATCCGCGCTTAGGTGTTCTTCAATATTGTAAAATACCTTTCCTAGAAGATATGCTTTTAGTCTCATTTTAAACTGTTTAGTGTCAAGCAGCTTTATGGCCTCTGGAAGTTTATTATAAATTTTCGGTCCGTAGTAACTTGTACCATTTTGTGATTTCGATAGACGATAACGATGCAGGTAGATATTAGAATTAGTCCGTGTGTTATGACCATGAAATTCATTATGTACACGATATAGTTTAAAGTTTTTGTGGACATATATTAGACATTCTAGTATGAAGAGTGAGGGTAGCGTTAATAATCCCAAACGAGCACGAAGTTACGAAGTACGAGAAAGTATTGTAATCGTGATTTTTTTTTCAAAAATTTTTTTCACGGAAATATCCGATTTGGGGTCCCTAGATGCTATTTCATCAATTTCTGGAAAAAAATTTATTGTGTCTGTAGGCGTTTACCTTAACTGTTTTTTGTTTTTTTGCCAATATTTTCTTAAATATGAAAAATATCACAAAAACATTTAAACAAACTTTGAAGACAACAAAGAAATGAACATCTTTTGCTTGAAAACATTTTTCATAAAATCATTTTTATTCGAGAAAAAAATGTATTATTTCATTAAAATTTTTGGTTTATAATTATAAAACGATAATAGTTACAGCAAATTTATGTTAATAATAATTGTAGAGAATGCTAAAATGAACAACTTATAAAGAATAAGTTTTTTTCAAAATCCCTTTAGTTTTTGAGTAAACTGAGTTTTTGAATTTGAAGTATAATTTTTCCTTCTTTCATAATTTTGACGTTTTAAACGTCAGTTTCATCCGAATCTATAAAACGCTCGATGTACATTTAAAATATGATTTAAATTGAAAATAAACCATGAAATCGTAAATATAAATGATACCATCAAGTAGGAGAAAGTAACATGATGGCCACATCACCATTTTTTACGATCTTTTTATTTTTTGAGTAAACGGATTATTAGGATTTTAAGTATAATAATTTGTCATTTTCATCTTTCATAATTTTGACGTTTTAAACGTCAGTTTCATCCGAGTCTACAAAACGCTCGAAAACACTTAAAATATGATTTAAATTAAAAATAAACCATGAACGTGTAAATATAAATAACTATACCATCAAGCCGGAGAAAGTAACATGATGGCCACATCACCATTTTGTTTTGTTTTGTACAGACACGTGGAAACTCAGATTTTAATTTTAATTAAAAAAAAATGGACTTACTTTTCCTGTTGAAGAATATGCTCTTGATCCGTAATTAAGGTCTTGAGTTTGTTCAGCCAAACATCCTTCACCCGCTGCTCCTCGATTCTCCTCTCCTGTACATCATCATTGATGGTGTTCCAGGGCACCGTACTGTTTGGAGTGTAGCACGAACGCACTGATATTTTGGAGGAACTCCTTGTGATGCGGTGCACCTTTTTCTCCTTCTCGAAGCTACTACTCGGTCTGGCAATAACAATGGGAGGTGTGGGTTTACTAAGGGCCGTCACGATTACCGTGGGCGAGGGCCTTTCCAGGTTCTTACTGGATGCGCTCTTTGCCGGAGGAGCATGGAAAGAAACCGTGCTGACTGAGGTTGAGGTGGTGCTGCTGCCACGGGATCTAGTGGATTTAGTGTCATCAATCGCGGGGGCATTTCTCTTGTAATATTTCTGTTTCAGGAAATTGCATATGCCCTCGACACCCTTCTCCACGATGTTTTGAGGAGGATATATTAATGGATTGTCCGTCAACTGGAGCACTTTCAAATTGGGCACCAGACCTGTAGGTATATAAGGAAACGTGAAACTAATTTTTATATTACCAAAAAGGGACATTTAGTTGCTATTTTTAACACTATGCTTCCTATACATAATTCACTAATGTTGTTTATGATCGAAGCTTTTACTTCATTATACATTTTATGTAGTAAATGAAAAATAATGATTACTCTTTTACTTTCTCTATACAAAGTGACTTTTATAATTAGTTTTATTTTATTCACTGAATGAAACTCTTTAAATTGATTAGATTATCGACTGGTATTACTACTCAGCAGCATCGCCTAAATATAACGCTTACCTAACGAATGCCGTCATATTTGTGATAACAAAAAAATATCCCCCAAAATCGAATCGTCGTATTCGCGACAATTAATACATTTTTAAGCAATTGACATTTTATGTTCCCGGCGCATCCACCATAACACACCATGTAATA
Source organism: Ocypus olens (assembly GCA_910593695.2). Taxonomy (NCBI): domain Eukaryota; kingdom Metazoa; phylum Arthropoda; class Insecta; order Coleoptera; family Staphylinidae; genus Ocypus; species Ocypus olens. The sequence goes on along the minus strand of OU343053.1, from coordinate 11,395,976 downwards.
GTGATACAAAGTGAAAATTTTACATGGGAATTCTCTATGATGCGTCTTGAAACGGGACACACGGTATATTCGTACAAGTTGTTTATATAGCAATAGTTGCGAGTATTCTTAACTAGCTAGTTAGGTAAGGGTTAATATGATAAATTAAATTCACCTGTAACTTATAATAGCAAATTTGCAGATGATGTTCATTTAAGTTTTAATTGGTAGATTTTGACTGGTACTTTTAAATTCGAAAATATCCTGGGAGAAAAGGGTATGGGGCAGACTCTGAAAAATGGCCCTAAAGTTCCAAGAGATCGGGTTTTCACCAACCCCTGCAAAAAAGGTACTTGGATTTTTTTTTTGGACAACAAATGAAGATCAGTTGATTATCTACAAAAATAGTCCTAATCATTTTTGTCGAAAATTCGAGAGTTTTCGAGATAACGGGACCCGAACGTGCCCTGTATTTCTAGCTCCATGCACGTTTTATGCATTTACTCGTAGCTGGACGGACAAATTATTCTATAACTCGAGTTAAAATTGATATTTTTTGATGATTCAAAATTCATTTGAAAGGGGAATTCCGTAGCTATCATATGCTGTGACTTGAGCCCCATTTTGATTGTTCCAAAATATTGCAAAAAGTGGCCAAAGTTTTTTTTAAGAGATTTTTTTCGACTTTTATAAATTAACCCATAATCTTGTTATCAATAGTCATTTATTCAGATCCTTTTTGAAAAATTTTGCGCACAATCGTGGATTAAAAATGTATTAATCATTGTATCGCTTTCTAATGCACATCACTGGAAAGCTTACAATGTCCCTTTTTTGATAGCACTTTTCGTTTTTTTTCTCACTTTTAGCAGTTTTTCAGAAATGGAGGAAATGGCCACGGAAGGGAAGTACGGTCATTTTTTTTAATGATCTTAGCTCTTGATTTTGTTCACTCTTATAGCTTGTTCGACATAAAGATAAGATTATAAGCTTTTCATTCATGTATACAGGGTGTCCTAAATAGAGTAGGATTGCATGGGTATCTTTCTTATTCTTAAAGCTAGAGATCTGGTTAAATGGGAATTAATTTTCTATGCTGATTCAGATTATGTTGAGAAATTTTCAAAATTCCGAGCAGTTTAGAAAATATTAAAAAAAAAACTGAAAATCGCGATTTTCAAAAAAATCAAATATCTCAATAATTATTAAAGATGCGAAAAAAAGTTTTAAATAAAAGTTACTTCGTTTAATTAGGCAAATATAGAAATCAAGTCAAAATAAAATTCAAGATGGCGGTTTCCGAGATATTAATACCAACTTTCTTATTTCAAATGGTCGCCATATTTGATTTTTTCACGCATAAATAGACTTTTTTTTCTCTTTTCAACGATGTACAACAACCTATGTCAAAATAAAAAATAATGGAAATATTAATTGTTTAAATTTAAATTTTAATTTTTTAAATTATTTTTAAAGCAAATGTAACAAAACAAAAAGAGGTAATACAACGAAGTAGTAAAATAACAATAAATTATAAAAAATGCTCAAAATGTTGACCGTTATTGGCCAAACACAATTGACAGCGTTTTACAACACTGCCAGTTACTTTTCGCAATGTGTTGCGATTAATGCCGTTTATTGCCTCTGTCACTGCTTCGCGAAGTTCATCCACATTGTTATAATTGAAGTTACTTCCATGAACTTTGTTTTTTAAAGTGCCCCACAAATAAAAGTCAAGAGGCGTCAAGTCTGCAGATCTGACTGGCCACTGTACAGGTGTATTAGTCGCTATTACTTTATTATTAAAACGTCCATTTAGATAAGTAATAACATCTCTGGCATTGTGTGCTGGAGCGCCATCTTGCTGGTACCATATTTGCATATTTTGTGCCAAAGGTAAATTATCCAATAAATCTTCTAAGGTTGTTTGAAGAATTTCCAAATAACGTTGTGCAGTTCCGTCAAAAATTATAGGACCAAGTAAACGATTTCCCATTATGCCACAAAAAACACTAAAGCTGAACCGTAATTGGTTTCGCCGTGGAATAACTATGTGTGGATTTTCTTGAGCCCAATAGTGCTCGTTATGACGATTAAATAATCCACAATTAGAAAAGTAAGATTCGTCAGTCCATAAAATTGTGTTTATAAAATCACCATTTTCCGTAATTTTGTTGATTAACCACTTGCAAAATGTTAATCTACGGATGTTATTTGGTTGTAAAGTCTGAGATAGCTGCAATTTATAAGGGTGAAACTTGTGCTTTTTTAAAATTGTTGATGCTCTAGACTTTGATACGTTAACTTCATTTTCTATCTGCCGACATGAAATGTTCGGATTAGCTGCCACACAAGCCAATGTTAATTCTTCATCATCAGCGATCATATTTCTATTTCTCTTAGGTTTTTTTAAACTTCCATACAATTGCATATTTTCATCCAATCTTTTAAACACCTTAATGTCCGGCTGCCTTCTTTCAGGAAAGTTTGCTTGGTATGTTTATGCTGCAAGATGGGGGTTTTTGCAACACTTGATGTAATTACAAAACATATCGTATTGTTCAGATATTGAATAATTCGCCATTTCAAGTAATTAATATTTATCGATATTACAACAACTTAAGACAATACACATGTATGAATGATTAATACAACTGATAAACTAATGTAAGATGACAGTTAGTCGTTATAACAAATTTTGTTTTATTTTTATTTATGCCTACTTGTTTTAAACTTACAACAATTAATATTTCCATTATATTTTATTTTGACATAGGTTTTTGTACATCGTTGAAAAGAGAAAAAAAAGTCTATTTATGCGTATAAAAAGCAAATATGGCGGCCATTTGAAATAAGAAAGTTGGTATTAATATCTCGGAAACGGCCATCTTGAATTTTATTTTGACTTGATTTCTATGTTTGCCTAATTAAACCAAGTAACTTTTATTTAAAACTTTTTCTCGCATCTTTAATAATTATTGAGATATATGATTTTTTTGAAAATCGCGATTTTCAGTTTTTTTAAAATATCTTCTAAACTGCTCGGAATTTTGAAAATTTCTCAACATAATCTGAATCAGCATAGAAAACTGCACAACATTGCCCATTTAACCAGATCTCTAGCTTTAAGAATAAGAAAGATACCCATGCAATCCTACTCTATTTAGGACACCCTGTATAAAGCATATGTTCCGATTTCTCAGGAAAAAATAAATAGCCTCAAACTTTCTCTAATAATTCTCACGCGGCGTAGATGCGCAGTACTAGTATCGTATAAGCGTGATCGGCGCCACGCACGCAATCCTGTCCCTGTGTCAGTGTATTTGTTTCCAAACATTCTGTGTTTTAGAAGTCCTTGGCTTGTCCAGATTGTTCTTATTTTTCATTTGCAATAAATTAAAAAAAAAACGAAAAGTGCTAAAAAGTGAAACAAACATTTTAACACGCGCGCTCAGCGCATTTGTACGTACAGGAAATGAGAAATTACCTCGCAAAAATGGAAGAACTCCACCAAACACAAGCTGGGCAAAGAAATAATGCACGATTAGTGGAATGTAAAATTTTTGTTAAAGACGGGTTTCACACAGTTAGGCGCACAGACAAATTTTGATCAGCCACTTTTACGGATATGGTAATTCAACAAGACTTGATGAGAATGGTTAAAGGTACAACCCTGGAACTAAGAAGTTAGAAGTTCATAACATCACTTTCTTCTATGGTTGATATTTGTAACAAAATAGAGAAGTTTTGCGGCGTCCGGTTTGACTCTAGTAATCAGCATGTCGATGCCCGAGACAGTCGGGTAGATCGCGATTATAAGGACTTTACCAAACTAAAAGCGTGGATTGATTCGCACGACCCGTTCGCACATACCGAAAAACTTATTTCAGTGGCCACGGGGCTCGTTGGTGGAGAGCACGTCAATTATCACGAGGCTTTTGAGTTTGGGGAAAACAACATACTGAACGAAGTTCGAGGCAAGAGGTTTCACAATATCTCATTCAAATGGAAGAATCGCGTAATACCTCTCATGAATGCCACGAGTTTGATAAAAGTCCAGGACAAAGTTGTAACTATAGATCCCTTATTAATTTTCCAGAGAATTTGCCTAACCAAACAGTCCGACGCGGATTTAGAAAACCATCTTGATTATGAGCACGCTCCGTTTCCAATGAGCATATTTGACAACGGCACGTTGCGAAAAACCACTAAATCGGTGCTATTAAAACTATTCTTACCTGAAAAAGTAAATATTGACAAGACAGAATGTGTTCACGTTATCGATGGGGGGATTCATTCAACCAAATTTTCAACAGATACGTAAAATATTTGGAACATTTATTCCCTGGGAGTGACAGTAGTATTTGATGGCTACGAATTTAATCGTGATAGTATAAAAGGAACAGAACGTTTGCGGCGCGCAAGCAACAAATCAGGCCCTGACATCCAGTTTGATCCCGAAATTAATTGTCAAAAAGAAATTTTTTTATCCAATAATAACAATTAAATTCGCGTTATCGATCATTTGAAAGGATCTTTGGAAAAGGAAAATATTTCCGTTATATAAGCTCCAGACGACGCAGATACATTGATTGTGCAAACGGTCTTGCGAAAATACTCTGCCAATGGCTTACCAGTAGTAGTAGTGGAAGAAGACATTGACATACTTCTCTGATAACAGCCCTGACCCCAAAAGACCAGACGATTTATTTCTTGAAGGCTGCAAAGGGAAACAAGTCCCAGCAAATATTTTCCTCGAGAAGCTTGGATGAACGTCCCTTTATCAGAGACAACATTCTATTTTTGCATGCAATTTCCGGGAGCGATACCACTTCTGCTTTCTTCAGAAAAGGGAAAACGTCAATAGTGGAAAATTTATTTTAAAATGTATCGAAGCAATATAAAAATGAGCTCGAACTGGCCATTGAAATTTTTAAACTTCCGGACCTTTCACACGATACTGTATTTCGGAACGGACAAACTGTTCTTCTGTCGATTTATAATGCGCCAAAGGGTGTAAAAACTTTCAAAGCTCTCAGATTTGAGACCTTCAAGCGATTGGTTCCAAAGCAAAACGCGATCAAACTAGCTGTTAGTTTTCCACCTACCGCTGAAGCTGCAAGGCAACACTTTTATCGGGTATATTTACAAGTCCAGCAGTGGCTCGCAAACGAACTGTCACCCGAAGAATGGGGATGGAAACGTGCAGGGGATGTACTCATACCAGTCCAGACCACAAAAGAGCCGGCGAATCCGGAACTCCTGAAGATATTTTTTTGCCAATGCAAGGCGGACTGGGAACAAATGTTCATGTAAGAAAGCGGGGCTAAAATGTTCATCTATCTGTGCTTCATGTCAGTCTAGCCCATGTTTAAATTATAAAGATAGTGAAGGTATAATGGTATCCGAAGATGTAGACGAAGAAGGAGAAATACAGGGAGAGGAAGAAATAAAGGAGAAGGAGGAAGAAAGAGAGGAAGAAATGGAGCAGGGGGAATTTGATTTGGGGTGGTGACTGACTGATGGATGTTCAATTGTTTGTGTATTTTTAATTTTGTATGAATTTTTTATAATAAAAAAAAACCCCTGCGAAAAAAATTGGCGAAACTTTGCAACAAATTGGCAATGACTTATGGGAGAATATCTCTAACTCCTGAAACATTATAATTTCTCTTATACGAAACCCTGAGGACTTGAAGTTGTTGTCACCTGTCAAAAAGTTATTTTTGCAAGTTTAGGATCAATTTTTTAGCCCCATCCTCATGTTATAACGCTTCAGATGTACTCAACCAATAAATGTAGTCTAAACACTTATCTCCAGGCAAAAAATCACGTGTGCAACCCCAATAATTGTTGAGAAATCGACCATTCCCGGGGTTTCTGATTTATAGCCGCAATAATTTCGCAAGTAGGGGAACGTGGCAGTGCCATCTACAATGTGTCTTTACAGTCCAAAACATTAAGCTCTGCGTATTTTCAGATCCCTCGGTCGCAAATTTAATAAGAAACTGCCATATTTTCTCAGTACCAAAATTATGGATTTTTAACACTCGTTTATGCAAAAAGTATTGATGTTGCGAAACAAATAATTCGAACAACTTTTGTAGATAATGAACTGATCTTCATTTTTCCCCTAAACAAAATTTCTCTAAATGCTATATTTTTGGAGATATTAGCGAAAAACAATTTTTTGGAACCTTAGGGCCATTATCCCTGGATATTTTCGAATTTCAAAGTCAAGATCTACCAATTACACCTTAAATGAACATCCTCTGCAAATTCCCCAGCTTGGTGAGTTTACCGACCTTTATTTACTGGACTATAGACTAAGTATAAAATATATAAAATTTGTTTAATTTTACTGGGCAAAGCTTATTTGCTTTCAAATATAAAAAGATCAATTTCACCCATAGACAGCAGCACCTACAGGAATTGCAGCAAAATAAAAAATGGTGATGTGGCCATCATGTTACTTTCTCCGATGGTATCATCATTTATATTTACACTTTCATGGTTTATTTTCTATCTAAATCATATTCTAAATGTACATCGAGCGTTTTGCAGACTCGCATGAAACTGACGTTTAAAACGTCAAAATTATGAAAGATGGAAAAATTGTACTTCAAAATAAAAAACTCAGTTGACTCAAAAACTAAAGGGATTTCGAAAAAAACTTATTCTTTATAAGTTGTTCATTTTAGCATTCTCTATAATTATTATTAACTTAAATTTGTTGTAACTATTATCGTTTTATAATTATAAACCAAAAATTAAAAAAAATATGGTGATGTGGCCATCATGTTACTTTCTCCGATTTGACGATTAGACCAAAACCTTGAAAATACTGGCAAAACATTAAAAAATCGCTGCTTTAGGTTAAAAATCTAAAATAAAAAATCAATAATTAAACAATAAAACTAAAACATAGGCAAAAAAAATCAAAATATCGAAAACTATGGCCTAAACATAAAAAAAAACGAAAAAACACATCGAAAATGTTGTCCAAAATAAAGATTATTTAGGCAAAAAAATTAAAAATTCGGAATAAAATGTGGACCAAAAAAAAATGCAGACCAAAATATTGTAAATTCAAGTAAAAGAAAAAATATTTAGCTAGCCCCTAAAATAATTCTTTGGCTCAAAATAAGTTTCCGATCAGAAACTCAAATGCAAAAAAAAACAATAATTCAGGTTAAAAGTAAAGGGCAAAAAATCAAAAACCGACCAAAAAACTCGCAAATACCGGCAAAAAAATCGCGCATAAAAATCAATAATTCAGATTAGAAAATTTAAAATACGAGTATAACACAAAAAGCTAAAACTTAAACCAACAATTAGGACCTAAATATCAAAAATACGGACAAAAAAAAAAAACTTTTAACACGCAACCTAAATTTTCACGCCAAAATAAAGAATATTTAGGTCAAAAATCAAAAATTTGGAATAGAAAACGAAGTTAGAGGCCAGAGATCCAAAAATGCAGATAAAAAATTTAAGTAAAGGAAAAATAGTTTGTTGTTTTCACCTTCAAAATAACCCTGTATCTCAGAGTAAGTTTCTGAACAGAAACTCAAATTGAAAATAAAAAAATCTGAAATATGGGTCAAGAATACAAAAAATTAGACCAAATACTGGAAATTTGGGACAAAAAAAATTAAAAAAAGCAGGCTAAAATAAAGAATATTTAGGCCAAAAATCAAAACTTAAAAAAAAGAAATTACAGGCCAGAGATCTAAAAATGCAGATAAAAAAAATTCAAGCAAAGAAAAATTGTTTGCCATTTTCACCCTCAAAATAACCCTGTAGCTCAAAGTAAGTTTCCGAACAGAAACTAAAATTGAAAATTGAAAAATTTAAAATACAGGACGAAAAAAACAAAATTTGGACCAAATACTGAAAATTTGGGGCTAAAAATGAAAAATACAGATTAAAAAATCAAAAATCTTAATAAACAAATGGAAAATTTTAGCCAAATAAAGAAATCTTAGGACAGAAGATCAAAAATTTGGACCAAAAAATCGAAAATACAGGTCAAAATTTAACAATTGTGGCCAATAGATTGAAAACATGGGTCTAAAAATAAAAAAATGCGACCAAAAAGTTAAAAAATCGAAAATCTTAACAAACAAATCGAAAATTTTGGCCAAATAAAGAAATCTTAGGACATAAAATCAAAAATTTAGACCAAAAAAAATCCAAAATACAAATAAAAATTCAACAATTATGGCAAAAAATCGAAAATTTAGACCAAAAATCGAAAGCACGAGCTTAAAAATCAAAATACTGACCAAAAAAGTCAAAAATTTCAACAGATCATTTTAAAATTGGGACCAATATAAAGAATATTTATGAAAAAAAATCAAGAATTTAAAGGAAAAAAATCGAAGAAATAGGCAAAAAATATAAAATACGAGCACAAAAATTCTGGTCTAAAAATAATTTGCTCCAAAAATAACACAAGCTTAAATTAAGATACGATCCGAAACTCTAAAATAATGGCAAAAAAAAATTAAAAAATGGTGTTACTTTTTCCGATTTGATGGTATAGTATTTTATGTTTGCACTTTCGTGGTTTATTTTCAATTGAAATCACATTTTAAATGTTCATAGAGCGTGATGATGTGCATAGAGATGAGACTGACGTTTAAAACGTCAAAATTATGAAAGATGAAAATGACAAATTATACTTCAAATTCTAATAGTCAATTTACTCAAAAACCAAAGAGATTTCGAAAAATACTTATTCTATATAAGTTGTTCATTTTGGCATTCTCTACAATTATTATTAAAATACATTTGCTGTAAGTATTATCGTTTCATAATTTTAAACCAAAAATTACAAAAAAAATTAATTGCTTTTATTTTTCAAAAACCATACATTTCACGAAAAATATTTTTAAGCAAAAATGTTCATTTTTTTGCTTTCTTCAAGATTTGTTTGAGTGATTTTATAGTACTTTTCATATTTAAAAAATTATCGGAGAAAAACAAAAAACGGTTAAGGTAAACACCTACTTCCGGTGTACCAAATTTTACCAAAAGCTTTTCAGTTCTTCGGATTATCAAATAAGGGTTATGTTCAAAGTTTAATGTTCATTCAAGTAGTAGTTTTTTAGATACAGCGCGCACAAGCAAACAGGTATACATTTTAACAGGAATGCATATTGAAAAAATGGTGATGTGGCCATCATGTTACTTTCTCCGACTTTATATTTACGTTTTCATGGGTTTATTTTCAATTGAAATCATATTTTAAATGTACATCGAGCGTTGTGTAAACTCGGATCAAACTGACGTTTAAAACGTCAGAATTATGAAAGATGGAAAAATTATACTTCAAATTCAAAAACTCAGTTTACTCAAAAACTAAAGGGATTTCGAAAAAAACTTATTCTTTATAAGTTGTTCATTTTAGAATTCTCTACAATTATTATTAACATAAATTTGCTGTAACTATTATCGTTTCATAATTATAAACCAAAAATGAAAAAAAATAAATACATTTTTTTCTCGAATAACAATGATTTTATGGAAAATGTTTTCAAACAAAATAATCTCATTTCTTTATTGTCTTCAATATTTGTTCAAATGTTTTTGTGATATTTTTCATATTTAAGAAAATATTGGCAAAAAACAAAAAACAGTTAAGGTAAACGCCCACTTCCGGTGTACGAAATTTTACCAAAAGCTTTTCAGTTCTTCAGATTATCAAATAAGACGGATGTTGAAAGTTTCATATCAATTGCTCTATTAGTTTTTGAGATACAGCGCGCACAGACAGACACACACACACACACACACACACACAGACACAAAAATTTTTTTTCCAGAAATTGTTGAAATGGCATCTAGGGACCCCAAAACGGATATTTCCGTAAAAAAAAATTTTGAAAAAAAAATCACGATCACAATACTTTCTCGTACTTCGTAACGGAGAAAGTAAAAATGGTGATGTGGCCATCATGTTACTTTCTCCGACTTGATGGTATCATTTATATTTACGCTTTCATGGTTTATTTTCAATTAAAACCATATTTTAAATGTACATCGAGCGTTGCGCAAACTTAGATGAAACTGACGTTTAAAACGTCAAAATTATGAAAGATGGAAAAATTATACTTCAAATTCAAAAACTCGGTTTACTCAAAAACACAAAATTTCGAAAAAAACTTATTCTTTAGAAGTTATTCATTTTGGCATTCTCTACAATTATTATTTACATAAATTTGCTGTAACTATTATCGTTTCATTATTATAAACCAAAAATTAAAATATTAATAATACATTTTTTTCTCGAATAGCAATGATTTTATGAAAAATATTTTCAAGTAAAAGATGTGCATTTATTTGTTGTCTTCAATGTTTGTTTAAATATTTTTGTGATATTTTTCATATTTAAGAAAATTTTGGCAAAAAAACAAAAACCAGTTAAGGTAAACACCCACTTCCGGTGTACGAAATTTTACCAAAAGCTTTTCAGTTCTTCAGATTATCAAATAAGACGTATGTTCAAAGTTTCATATCAATTGGTCTATTAGTTTTTGAGATACAGCGCACACAGCCAGACACACACACACACACACACACACACAAACACACACATACACACACACACAGACACACACACACACACACACAGACACAAAAAAAAAATTTCCAGAAATTGTTGAAATGGCATCTAGGGACCCCAAAACGGATATTTCCGTAAAAAAAATTTTTGAAAAAAAAATCACGATCACAATACTTTCTCGTACTTCGTAACGGAGAAAGTAAAAATGGTGATGTGGCCATCATGTTACTTTCTCCGACTTGATAGTATCATTTATATTTACGCTTTCATGGTTTATTATCAATTTAAAATCATATTTTAAATATACATCGAGTGGATGACACTGACGTTTAAAACGTCAAAATTATGAAAGATGGAAAAATTATACTTCAAATTCAAAAACTCGGTTTACTCAAAAACTAACGAGATTTCGAAAAAAACTTATTCTTTAGAAGTTGTTCATTTTGGCATTCTCTACAATTATTATTCACATAAATTTGCTGTAAATATTATCGTTTCATAATTATAAACCAAACATTTAAAAAAAATTAATACATTTTTTTTCTCGAATAGAATGATTTTATGAAAAATATTTTCAAGCAAAAGATGTGCATTTATTTGTTGTCTTCAATGTTTGTTTAAATATTTTTGTGATATTTTTCATATTTAAGAAAATTTTGGCAAAAAAACAAAAAACAGTTAAGGTAAACACCCACTTCCGGTGTACGAAATTTTACCAAAAGCTTTTCAGTTCTTCAGATTATCAAATAAGACGTATGTTCAAAGTTTCATATCAATTGGTCTATTAGTTTTTGAGATACAGCGCACACAGCCAGACACACACACACACACACAGACACAAACACACACATACACACACACACACAGACACACACACACACAGACACAAAAAAATTTTTTCCAGAAATTGTTGAAATGGCATCTAGGGACCCCAAAACGGATATTTCCGTAAAAAAAATTTTTGAAAAAAAAATCACGATCACAATACTTTCTCGTACTTCGTAACGGAGAAAGTAAAAATGGTGATGTGGCCATCATGTTACTTTCTCCGACTTGATAGTATCATTTATATTTACGCTTTCATGGTTTATTATCAATTTAAAATCATATTTTAAATATACATCGAGTGGATGACACTGACGTTTAAAACGTCAAAATTATGAAAGATGGAAAAATTATACTTCAAATTCAAAAACTCGGTTTACTCAAAAACTAACGAGATTTCGAAAAAAACTTATTCTTTAGAAGTTGTTCATTTTGGCATTCTCTACAATTATTATTCACATAAATTTGCTGTAAATATTATCGTTTCATAATTATAAACCAAACATTTAAAAAAAATTAATACATTTTTTTTCTCGAATAGAATGATTTTATGAAAAATATTTTCAAGCAAAAGATGTTCATTTCTTTGTTGTCTTCAAAGTTTGTTTAAATGTGTTTGTGATATTTTTCATATTTAAGAAAATATTGCCAAAAAACAAAAAACAGTTAAGGTAAACACCCACTTCCGGTGTATGAAATTTTACCAAAAGCTTTTCAGTTCTTCGGTTTATCAAATAAGACATACATATGTTCAAAGTTTCATACCAATTTCTCTATTAGTTTTTGAGATACAGCGCGCACAGACACACACACACACACACAGACACACACACACACACACAGACACAATTTTTTTTTCCCAGAAATTGTTGAAATGGCATCTAGGGACCCCAAAACCGATATTTCCGTAAAAAAAATTTTGAAAAAAAAATCACGATCACAATACTTTCTCGCACTTCGTAACGGAGAAAGTAAAAATTAATGCTGTGTGGCATAATCCCTTATCTCTCTCAGGCACTCAATTTTCGACTAGTTTCGCTTTATTAGGGATTTTTAAGACGATTTTTAAATTCTCTTGAAAATGTCATATGAAACTAAACTGAGTTTTTAAATGATCTTCAACAAGTTAAGGATTTTAATTTTTACATTACTGTACAATTCAATTTTTGAAATAAATAATTTGCGAATAAATAGTACATTCGATATAAACACAATTGTTTAATAAATGAAACACAAATCTCGTTTGAAATAAAATCGAGGTAACATAAAAAATTCTTTGAAATAAATAGTAAGATTCAGTCAGTAATTATGCGATTAAACTAATCTCTCTAGCATAATTATCTTCATAATACCAGTTAATTAATACAGGTTAAATTTAGTACGCCCGACGATGACAATTTGCAGCCGTCATTAAAATAAATCCCAGTTACAGTTTTGTTCAAATTTAATCACCCAAAAGCTCCCGAAAGACAAAGGTCCCGATTTGCATTTAAACGAAGTGAAATTCGGGCCGCGATTAAGATAACACATGAATTATCATCCCTTACCCAATTCATCCGGAAGTTTTTCGATGAGATTGTGCTGCAGCAGCAAATTCTCCAGGAATTTGTGATTGCCTATGCCGGCGGGTATCGCTTTCAGTTTGTTACCCCTAAGATCCAACCAGTACAGTTTCGGCAATCTCTCGAAGAAATCGACGGGCACATTTTGCAATCCGTTGCCGTCCAGATACAGCATCCGCAGGTTGGACATATTCAGCACATCCTCGGGCACGCACGTCAAATTTTTGAACGAATTATCTGATATCACGTTTTGGAGGGCCATTGCGCCCTGGTGACAATGTGAATTTAACTAAACTGTCCCCATTTCAAAACTAGCCGTTATTATGACGCGCCGTGTTTTATTTCCATGGTAACTGGTCTTTAATTAAAAATATCGATTTTTCGGGCCCTAAATGTCAACGGCACTCTTCCGTGGGCCCTCGAAGAAATTAGCGCCAAACATGTATATATCGATCCGCCGGTAAAAGCGCTTTTTATTATTGGCGCGTTAATTCTGTGTGCAGCTTTCTCGCACAATGCTGCAGTGCAATTTAAAAAAAAAAACATTTTAACGGGAAAATTGCTTTTCGTGGGTTAGAGTTACGCGTTACAGTTGAGTAATTAAATAATATGTTTCATGTGTGTGTTTTTAACAATATTCTCTGTTTGTGTTTCGTATTTCCACGTAACATATACTTCCCAGGTGACTGTAATTGATTGAGACTTTTTTTATAGAGTTTTAAAAATATTTATTTTTTGTTCATTATGTAGATTAAAAAATAAAAGTGATATAATAAATATCACTTTGACAATTAATAATTTATTAAGTGTGCACATAATTTCATCTCAAGAAGTTGTTAAAATGTGTGACGTTTGTCACTTTTGGATAACTTCTTTCATAATCAACTTTTACAGTACTTCAATTTCTCAATACAGTCACCCCGTACATTTATTTATTAATTTATTTGACCTTCATTAAAATCGAGGAGTTTGTGAAATACACTGGTGGAAAAAAATGAAACACTTGAAATTCGTGAAATTTCGACCATTTTCAAACCGCCATAACTCGGCGTATTTTCAATCGATTTTGATGAATCTTTGAGGGCGAAAAACTTTGAAGTGTCTTCTTTAAAGCCATGCATGCGAACTCAAGTGTAACCCCTTCCGCCCCTCTCTAGCACCCCTGTGAAAAAAAATGTTTTTTCAGGAAACAATGTCCAACTTTGACTATGGACCTCTAGACAGGGCCGATCCTACCGGAGGGCTAGAGCGTGCATGGTACGTGGGGGGCGAAAGCGGCGAGGCCCGCGAAACGAAAGACAAAGCTGCGGATTTTGTTTCCTATGCAAATTATTTAGAAAAGGAAATATTAAAATTATAACTACGGGTTTTAAAGACTTACGCCATTGTGCTGACCAATTTGTAGAACATGAGAACAGTGCAAAGTATATTAAGTGTCTCCAAAAATGGCGTGAGTTAAAAATCCGTTTAAATAAATAAAAATCATAGACAAAGAGCAACAACAACAATTTGAATTCGAGAAAAAACGATGGAGGCCTATTGTAGAAAGAATGATTGCTATTGTGCACTTTTTAACAAGTCAATGTCTTGCTTTTAGACGAAGTAGTTCCAATCTCTATAGGAGAAATAACGATATTTTTAAAGGCAGCAGAAATGCTAGCTAAATTTGACCCCTTATTGTCAGATCATTTAAATAAAATTGAAAAATCTAAAGAGAAGTCGAAGAAGAAATCCTGCACTGTATGCAGGGGACGCTCGTTATATAGAGGCAAGGAGCTATGGCACTACCTGCATATAAATATTTCTTTATATTTTTTTTAAATACACCATTAATCAATTTAAAATACACCAAATTTTCTTTGGCCCCTTATAAATCAATCAAGTAACCGTCAGGATAGAAAAACAATTAGGGCGACATCTATCGCCGATATATTATAATTTCAGAACGTTGTAACATTTTAGGTACAAATCGGTCCTTAGTTATTGTCGACGGTGAAATATCATATAATCGAAATTACACAAATGATTATGTATAGAAATAAATTAATACATGATAACACTATTAAATATAATTAGAGATAGGCAAAACTGCTACTTTTGAATCACGTTGTTACCTGTGATTGCTACTTTTTAATATCAGTGAATTTAAACCGTGGTCACGGTTAGTAAACATCGTAACACCTTTTGAAATTATGATTATTTCAAAATTAATGAAGAAGCATTTCTAGACTGTTGCGGAAACGTAAAGTGGAATGTATTTGCAAATGTTTTTCTATGTCTCTGAAAAAGCTCATCTTCAAAATAACGATTTGCTCTGTTCTCGGGTAGCTGTTTTAAAATCTAGACGAGAAGCATTTAAAGATTTTTGCAGAATCGTAAAATGGAATTTTTGTAAAGTTTCAATTCTAATACTTGATTATCGTTTTTTTTTTATTTGTATTTTGCTTCTGAGAAAGAGCATATTTAGAATGATGATTTGCTCTGTTCTTGAGGGATTATTTTTATATGAAATAATTAACTTCGAATCGTCCAGTATATTTTGAAATTTGACAGAATTTTTATATATTGTTTTTAGTTCGTGAAATTTGTAATTTGAAAATTGTTATAGTGCTGGTTCCGTGGTATTATTTCAATTATTATAATAAAGGAATGTCCAGTTGTTCGCACCGAATATTAAAGTTAAATGAATTTTGAGTACGTTTGGGAAGTTCAACATCTGTTTTTATTTTTATTTTTTTAGTTCATGAAAATAGTAATTTGAACATGAGAGCAGAGGAAAATGGAGTATAAAGCAATTAATAAAGCGTTTTAGATTTACAAAATACGTTTCGCATTATTTTTAAACTTTAATTTCTTCACATTTCTTCAATCATGCAGAATTTTAGGTTAGAATAAAGTTGGTAGAGTGAATGGTGGGTGGGTGCTATTTTACGTGGTCATATCTTGTTACCTACGCACCTAGTTTTTCACCAATGAATAAATTAATCAAAAGATAATAAAATGTTGATTTTGATCATTCGATTTCAAGTAGAAATAAAAAATGGTGATGTGGCCATCATGTTACTTTCTCCGACTTGATGGTATATTTACGCTTTCGTGGTTTATTTTCAATTAAAATCATATTTTAAATGTAGATCAAATGTTTCGTAGACTCGGATGAAACTGACGTTTAAAAATTATGCTTCAAATTCAAAAACTTGGTTTACTCAAAAACTAACGAGATTTCGAAAAAAACTTATTCTTTAGAAATTGTTCATTTTGGCATTCTCTATAATTATTATTCACATAAATTTGCTATAACTATTATCGTTTCATAATTATACACCAAAAATTAAAAAAAAATTAATAAATTTTTTTCTTGAATAGCAATAATTTTATGAAAAATATTTTTAAGCAAAAGATGTTCATTTCTTTGTTGTCTTTAATGTTTGTTTAAATGTTTTTGTGATATTTTTTATATTTAAGAAAATATTGCCAAAAAACAAAAAAACAGTTGAGGTAAACACCCACTTCCGGTGTACGAAATTTTACCAAAAGCTTTTCAGTTCTTCAGATTATCAAATAAGACGTATGTTCAAAGTTTCATATCAATTGCTCTTTTAGTTTTTGAGATACAGCGCACACAGACAGACACACACACACACACACACACACACACTTTTTTTTTCCAGAATTGTTGAAATGGTATCTAGGGACCCCAAAACGGATTTTTCCGCAAAAAAAATTTTGAAAAAAAAATCACGATCACAATACTTTCTCGTACTTCGTAACGGAGAAAGTAAAAAAAGAGAAAAGGTTATTAAAATACTTATAAAATCTTGATTATGATCATTCATAAGCAGAATAGTGCCAAATTTACGATTTTCAAAAAAATTCTCTACAAAGAAAAGATTAGAAAATCAAGATTTTCAAGTCTAGTCGTTATACGTTTTAAAAATCGAATCCTCAATGTTTGGTTCTTTAAAACGTATAGCGACCAAACGTGTTAAACACTGCAAATCTTGTTTTTAACCCTTTTCCCTCATTTTAGATAATTTTTTTTGATCATTGAAACGTCAAAATCGATACATTTGTGTGTTATATTTTTGCAAAAGGTGTTTGTCGATTTTTGAAAGTAGCACTTCCAAATATGTTGGACAATTTTAATAATGCAAGCTTTAAAATGTGAAAAAAATCATTCAAGAAAAATATAAATGATTTTTATATTTTCTTTTTGTTATTAGACAGTTTTTGCCAGTGATTTTTTTTCGAAGTTTATAACTTGCAAATGCATTGGATGATCTCCATTGATTGAAAACTAAAATATCTACAAAAAATTGTTAAGAAACTTGTTTGTGAAATGTCTAAAAAAATGTCCAAAAACAAGGTTTATGAGTCCAGAAGTTTAGAAACGTATATTAAGTAACTTTTCAAATTTTTATAATACCCAAACGTGTCAGGTGATCTCGATTATTTGAAAACCAAAATGTGCCAAAATTTACGGGCTTTGAAAAATGGTTAAGAAAATTTTCTATAAAATTGGTGAAAAATGTCAAAAAATTAAGATTTTCGCTAATAATCACAGTTTGGGTATCAATTACAATTATTCGTAGCAATCACGTTTGAAGTAGCAATCACTGTTTAATTAGCAGTCACAGTTTGGCTAACAGTCACAACAGCAATCACAGTCACAGTGAAATTTAGTAACGACCTGTGATTTGTACTATCAGTGAAAAATCACAGGTACGTGAAATATCACCCATCATTAAATATAATGAATTTATCAACAATTATCAGCCACAAAACTATTCAATTATCAATAAGTTTAGTGCTGAGGACAGGGGCGGCTCGTTATATAGAGCCAAGAAGAACCTGCAGTTTCAAGCTTAGCAAGAATTTTTAATTAACTCTTAAAACACTTTTTTGCCAGTTATTTTGGTCTAGGAAGATAAATCGTTCTTTCGTTAAAAAAAATGATGGGGGGGGGGTATATTGTATAAGTGGCTCTACTATCAATATGTTCCGGTGGCACTATGTCAACTTGAATGTAAATAATTAAAATTTCAAACGGTAATAGCTAGATACACCATCAGGGCAACATCTATTTCCTTGACTGAGTGGAGAAATCCACAGACAATAAAAACCACAAACTGGCGACAATTATAACAATATAATTGATAATTGATAATTGATAAACATTGAAATATTGTTTCCCCGTGCGACAACCGAGCACCAGTTTCAATCTTATTGGATCTCATCAGGTTAATATAGACGCTGACAGAGAAACGGTTTTTCACTATGGAGTTGTAACCCCAAGTATTCGTAATAGATAGATGCACCATTAGGGCGACTTCTATTGTCGTAACGGTGCACAAATTATTTAATTGAAACAATATTTAAAAAAATCGTAAATGCAAAAAATCGCGAGTATTTCGTTTTGTAGCAAAAAGTTACGTATTATATGTAATTGAAATTATACATATTCTTGGTAATAAGTTACTTTTTGGTGTCTTATTACTAAAATAGTAAACACGAAACCCCCAAGATATGCACTTGAGGGGGCGGCCAACTCATCATTTGCACGCGGGCAGCCAAGGGTACAGGATCGGCCCTGCCTCTAGACATCTAGAGTTGGACATGGTTTCCAGAAAAAAAACTTTATTTTAACAGGGGCACTAGAGGGGGCGGAAGGGGTTACGTTTAGTTTCACATACATGACTTTAAAGAAGACACTTCAAAGTTTTTTGCCCTCAAAGGTTCATCAAAATCGATTGAAAATACGCCGAGTTATTGCGATTTGAAAATGGTCGAAATTTCACGAATTTAATTTTTTCCCTTCAGTATATATTTATCAACAAAAGAGGTGCAGTTCTTCGTCATCTTCAACATTTGTAAAACGTTTCTCGCAATATTTTAAATTTTGTGACCCACTTTCGGGTTTGAAAACTTTACAAAATGCTTTTCAATCCGAAGAATTGGCAAATAAAGGATTCTTTTGAGTCGACTCTTGACGACAATCAACTCACAGAAAAAGAGTCATTTCGCCCATTTATACAATATGTTATTTCAGTTTCCGCGTTTGGTTTTATCTTGTGCAATCTTGATCTTAATTTCTGTGGCCAATTGTTAATTTTATTGTTTTATTTTCCATTCCGTTTGAAAATAATTAAATTTTTGGATGAATTAAAAAATATATATAAATCACAGCGCTACATTATTTAAATGTACACTAAATGCTATTGGAGTTATTTAATAGGGGACCTTTTATTACATTTATTGAAATTATGTTCCACGACTCGTCGAAATTGCGACTCGTAATTGCGTTCCATTTTTCGTTGTCCATCAGCGAATATAAATATAAATCGAAAAGGGTAATCACCTGGAAGCAGTTTTATCTTTAAATTAACTTTGCTAAATAAACGACCTATTTGGGCTGATTAAGCGTTTTACCGACATCTCGTCTCAAGCGCCGAAAACAGCAGCGCCAACTACCTATAATTTTTTATGTAAAATCCGAATCTGCAATAAAACAGGGGTTCCTATTTAAGATTTCAAAGTGGTCCTCCTCCCCTTCCTCCTGGGAGAGTGGGGGGTAAACAAAATTTTATTTTATTTTTTATTTTGTTCGAAACATTTTTTTGTTCGATGTATATTTGTTAAGATATTCCAGTTGATGAATTAAAATAGGTCACCCGGTATAAATTTTTTTTTAATTTTTGAAATCGGCAGGTTTTTTCGAACATCTTATATTGTCAACTATATCGGTAATGCAAATTTTTAATATTAGCGGGCCCAAATTTGATCCCTGAGGGATACCACTAGTATTAAAATATTGATAAAACTTTTTTACTTTCTCCGTTACGAAGTACGAGAAAGTATTGTGATCGTGATTTTTTTTCAAAAATGTTTTTCACAGAAATATCCGTTTTGGGGTCCCTAGATGCCATTTCAACAATTTCTGGAAGAAAAAATGGTGTCTGTGTGTGTGTGTCTGTATCTCAAAAACTAACAGAGCAATTGATATGAAACTTTGAACATAAGTTATATTTGATAATTCAAAGAACTGAAAAGTTTTTGGTAAAATTTCGTACCCCGAAAGTGGGTGTTAACCTTAACCGTTTTTTCTCTTTCTCCTATAATTTTTCAAATATGAAAAATACTCTGAAAGCACTTAAACAAATCTCGAAGACAACAAAGAAATTAATTTCTTTTGTTTGAAAATATTTTTCGTAAAATGTCCGTTTTTTGAAAAATAATAGTTAATTTTTTTTGTCCTTTTTGGTTTATAAAGAATAAGTTTTTTTTTAAATCTCTTTGGTTTTTGAGTAAACTATTAGAGTTTAAAGTATAATTTGTGATTTTCATCTTTCATAATTTTGACGTTTAAAACGTCAGTTTCATCCGATTCTACAAAACTCTGTATGTATATTTAAAATGTGATTTAAATTGACAAAATACCATGATTTCAGGACTTTTTTCATGATTTTTTTAGGACTCTTTTTTCAGGATAGATTTTTCAGGTAAACAAAAAAGTAAGACCTTATTTTCAGAATTTTTTCATTTCTTCTTTCAGGTCTTTTTTAAGAACATTTTTCTAGGACTCATTTTGCAGGACATTTATATTTTCAGGACTCTTCTTTAACAATGTTTTTTCAGGACTTTCCTTTTCAGAAGTTTTTTCGAGTACTTCTTTATTTCAAAAACTTTTTATTGAGGACTTTTTTTTCAGGATTTTTTTATCAGGACTATTTTACAAGTACTTTTTTCACGACTTTTTTAATGCCTTTTCTCAGGTCTTTTCTTAAGGCTTTTTGCAAGACCCTTTTTGGGTTGTTTTTACAGGACAGTTTTTTCAAAACTTTTGTTAAGAGTTTTTTCAAAAAAAAAAAAAATTTTCAGCACTCTTTTTTAACGACGTTTTATTCAGGACTTTTCTTTTACCGAATTTTTATCAAGACTTTATTTTAAAGAGTGTTTGTTTGGGGCCTTTTTGGGACGTTTTTCAGAACTTTTAATCTGGATTGTTTTTCTGGAACTTATCTAATGCCTTTTTTTAGGTCTTTTCTAAGGCTTTTTGCAGGACTTTGGGATTTTTTTTTGCAGGACAATGTTTTCAAAACTTTTCTTACGACTTTTTTCAGAACTTTTTTCAAGACTTTATATTCAATGATCTTTTTTGAGGCCTTTTTTACTACGTATTTAGGATTTTTTCATTTCTTCTTTCAGGTCTTTATTAAGAACTTTTTTCTAGGACTCATTTTGCAGGACTTTTCTTCAAGACTATATTTTCAGGGCTCTTCTTTAACAATGGTTTTTTCAGGACTTTTCTTTTCATAAGGACTATTTTTTTATAAGGACTACTTTTCAGGTACTTTTTTCATGACTTTTTTAATGCTTTTTCTCAGGTCTTTTCTTAAGGCTTCTTGCAAGACCCTTTTTGGGTTGTTTTTACAGGACAGTTTCTTCAAAACTTTTGCTAAGAGTTTTTTCAAGACTTTATTTTCAGGACTCTTTTTTAACGATGTTTTTTTCAGGACTTTCATTTCAGGACTTTTCTTTTGGCGAATTTTTTTTCAAGACTTTATTTTAAAAAGTTAATGTTAAAGACTTTATTTTAAAGAGTATTTGTTTGGGGCCTTTTTTGGGACTTTTTTCAGGACTTTTAATCTGGATTATTTTTCTGGAACTTTTCTAATGCCTTTTTTCAGGTCTTTTCTAAGGCTTTTTGGAAGACTCTTTTTGGGATTTTTTTTGCAGGGCAATGTTTTCAAAACTTTTGTTACTTCTTTCAGAACTTTTTTCAAGACTTTAAATTCAAAGATCTTTTTTAAGGCCTTTTTTAGGATTTTTTCATTTCTTCTTTCAGGTCTTTTTAAGAACTTCTTTCTAAGACTCATTTTGCAGGACTTTTCTTCAAAACTATATTTTTATGACTCTTCTTTAACGATGTTTTTTCCAGGACTTTCCTTTTCAGAAGTTTTTTCGCGGACTCTTTTTCAAGACTTTATTTTAAAAACTTTTTGTTGAGGACTTTTTTTCAGGACTTTTTTATCAGGACAATAGTTTCAGGTACTTTTTTCACGACTTTTTTAATGCCTTTTCTCAGGTCTTTTTTTAAGGCTTCTTGCAAGACCCTTTTTGGGTTGTTTTTACAGGACAGTTTTTTCAAAACTTTATTTTCAGGACTCTTTTTTAACGACAATTTTTTCAGGACTTTTGTTTCAGGACTTTTCTCTGCCGAATTTTTTTTCAAGACTTTATTTTAAAAAGTTTTTGTTTGGGGCCTTTTTTGGGACTTTTTTTTCAGAACTTTTAATCTGGATTATTTTTCTGGAACGTCAGAAGTTTTTTTCTAAGGCTTTTTGCAAGAAATCATGTCTAGCGTACTGTATTATTATTGTATTATTGTATTGTTTTTATATTGTTTTTAACTTGTTTTTGTTTGTTTGTCACATTAAAGTTGTCGAAATTTAAATTTTTGTATTTTTATTTCTATATTTATATTTTATTTTATATTTTGTTTTATATTTTATATTGTAATTAATACCTAAATGTACAGGGTGAATCCCGTAAATATATATTATTATTATTAAGACTCTTTTTGGGATTTTTTTTGCAGGACAATGTTTTCAAAACTTTTGTTACAACTTTTTTCAGAACTCGTTTTTGAGGCCTTTTTCACGACCTTTTTTCAGGAATTTTATTTCAGACCCTATCTTTTTAGATTTTTTTCAGGGTCCTTTTTCCAAGACTGTTTGAAAGCTATTATGTTCAGGACCTTTTTTTGGGCATTGTTTATCAGGATTATTATTTCAAGACTTATTTAATGCCTTTTATAAGGTGTCTTGTAAGATTTTTTTCAGGACTATTTTCTGGAATTTTCTCAGGTCTTTTTAGGACTTTCTTAAGGATTCTTTGCAGGACTTTTTCAGGTATATTTCTTTCAGGATTCCTTTATAGGACTTTTTCAGGACTTTTTTCGGGACTATTTCACAGGCTTTATACTGAACTTTTTAAGGTCTTTATTCTGACTTTTTTGTAGGCTTTTTCAGTACTTTTCTTCTGGCCTTTTTATCAGAACTTTTTCTAGGGCCTAGGAATTTTTTATCAGGATTGTTTTTTCAAGACGTTTTTCAGGCTTTTTTATCAGGATTATTTTTTTCAAGATTTTTTTAATGCCCATTATCGGGTCTTTTTTAAGGCTTTTTCATGACTTCTGTTAGGACTATTTTCTCGACTTTTTTCAGGTCTTTTTAAGGACCTTTGCAAGGACTCTTTACTAGACTTTTTTTCAGGACTATTGTACAGGTTTTTTTAGGACTTTTTTTAGGACTATTGTATAAGCTGTTTTCAGGACTTTTTAAGGCCTTTTTTTGAGCCTATTTTCAGTACTTTTCTGGGCTTTTTATCAAGACTTTTTTATCAGGTTTTTTCAGGCTTGTTTTATTTTCGACTTTTTTTTGGTCTTTTTAAGGATCTTTGTAAGGACTCTTTACAAGACTTTTTTTAGGACTTTTTTTCAGGACTATTGTACAGGCCTTTTTTCAGGACTTTTTAAGGCATTTTTTTGAACATTTTTTGAAGCCTATTTTCAGTACTTTTCTACTGGCTTTTTATCAGGTCTTTTTCTAGGACCTTTTTTTCAGAATTTATTTTGTGACGACTCTGTTTTCGGGATTTTTTCAGGTCTCTTTCACGGACTTGTTTTTCAAGACATTTCTTCGCCAGAGCACTTTTTTCCGGACTCTTTTTCTGGACTTTTTATCAGGTTTTTCAGGGTTGTTTTGCTTTGGACTTTTTTCGGGTCTTTTTTAGGATCTTTGTAAGGACTTTTTGCTAGACTTTTTTTCAGGACTATTGTACAGACTTTTTTTAAGACTATTGTACAGGTCTTTTTTCGGGACTTTTTAAGGTCTTTTTTTGAACTTTTTTCGAAGTCTATTTTCAGTACTTTTCTACTGGCTTTTTATCAGGTCTTTTTCTAGGACCTTTTTTTCTTTTGTGACTTTTTCAGGTCATTTTCAAGGGCTTGTTTTTCAAGACATTTCTTTGTCGGAGCACTTTTTTCCGGACTCTTTTTTTGGACTTTTTAATCAGGTTTTTTTCTGGCTTGTTTTATTCTCGACTTTTTTCGGGCCTTTTTTAGGACCTTTTTAAGGACTCTTTATTAGACTTTTTTCAGGACTATTGTACAATCTCTTTAGGACTTTTTTTAAGGACTATTGCACAGGCTTTTTTAAGGTCTTTTTTGAACTTTTTTTGAAGCCTATTTTCAGTGCTTTTCTATTGGCTTTTTATCAGGTCTTTTTCTAGGACCTCGTTTTCAGAATTTCTTTTGTGACGACTCTGTTTTCGGGACTTTTTTCAGGTCTTTTTCAAGGACTTGTTTTTCGAGACATTTCTTTGTCAGAGCACCTTTTCCGGATTCTCTTTCTAGACTTTTTATCAGGACTTTTTTATCAGGTTTTTTCAGGCTTGTTTTATTCTCGACTTTTTTCGGGTCTTTTTCAGGACTTTTGTAAGGACTCTTTACTAGACTTTTTTAGGAGTTCTTTCAGGACTATTGTACAGGCTTTTTTAACGACTTTTTTTAGGACTATTGTACAGGCTTTTTTGAACTTTTTTTGAAGCCTATTTTCAGTACTTTTCTACTGGTTTTTTTATCAGGTCTTTTTCCAGGACCTTTTTTCAGAATTTCTTTTGTGACGACTCTGTTTTCGGGACTTTTTTCAGGTCTTTTTCAAGGACTTGTTTTTCAAGACATTTCTTTGTCAGCACTTTTTTCCGGACTCTTTTCCCGGACTCTTTTTCCGGACTTTTTATCAGGACTTTTTTATCAGTTTTTTCAGGCCTGTTTTAATCAAGACTTTTTTCGGGTATTCTCTTTAGAACTTTATAACCAGGACTCTTTCCGGTTTTTTTTAGGACTTTTTCAGGATTTATCAAGACTTATTTGTAGGACTTTTTTCAAGAACATATTAGATGTTTTATTAGTTTTCGAATAAACTTATTTAAGATTATTTGAATTGAAAGTATAATTTGTTATTTTCATCTTTCATAACTTTGACGTTTTAAACGTAAGTATCATCTGATCTAAAATGAAAATAAACGATGGCAGTATAAATATAAATAACTATTGTGCAATCAAAATTGGAGAAAGTAACATGATGGCCACATCACCATTTTTTGATGTAACTCTTGATCTGCTGTTTCCAATGATTTCTGGAATTGCATTTGGCATATTGTTATGCCTACCTTTCTTGCCATGTGGAGGCGTAATCCTCTTTACATAGATGCATTTTACAGTGTGCAAATTGCAAATATAGATTATTGCCTCACGAGCGCTTGTGCCGGTTACACCGCGTGCCGTATGGGTTCGAATCCCAGCCCGGGCAAAAGATTTTTCGAGAAGTATTCGGACATTATTCATTTATTCATTTGTTCATTTATTCATCCAAAAATTAAAAAATACATAATTAAAATAGTCGATGTGACTGAATGGCTCATGCCTAAAAAAAATTCTTGCCTCAATAAAGTCATTAAATAATGCACCATTTTTTCCAAGTGTAGTAACTTGTTAGGTAGCCAAAAATCCCCACGATTAATCTTCCTTCAGCATTCTTTATTGTTGTTGCAAGCTCCGAGGAATCCCCCAGTAAATCATAATAACGTCTCGCGCGCTAAACTTTGTAAATCCCCCAAAACTTTCACGATTTTTTTAAATACATTTTCTTTGAACAGTCCCACCAATTTGTTAAAATTCCTATCGCCATCTGTAATGAATCGATACCCGAAGACCTCCTCCATTCACAACTCACCGACCGTGAATGGTGTCCATTTTTATAATTTACACGAGTTTTATAAAGTCGAGTTTTTCATTCAGAGTTCATAATTCGGACGTGCGAAACTGTCCTTTATATCTAGGTGGGTGGTACGTCGTAATTTATGTGATGGTGTTGACCACAATTCCATTATTTCCTGGTCGGACCTCCCTTCGGGGCACCCTTATGCCGGAATAAATTTATTACACTTAAATTTGCGCGTTGCATTTATACCGTACTTCAGTGTGCTTTTTGCTGCTTTTGTAAAACTTTGCCACGGTGTATTTGACGCTCTTCAGAGGGATTATGTCGTCGGATTTAAATTAGGTTTTTGTTGGTACATTGTGGCCTGAAGTTAATGGTTTATTTTTGTGGTTGCCATTGTGGATTCTGCCATTACTGAATAAAGAAAATATTTTATCCTATAATGTTAGCATGCCAACGAGTTGCGTTAAGATACATTTAACTACACTAGTGTTGTTATGAATTTCCTAACAACACTAGCAACTCGTTGCTAAGGAGATATTGGCATGCTAATAATATAGCATAAAATGTCGCTTTTTAACGGTTTTCATTAAACATTTTTTTTATAATTAAAAAAAAACGTCGCTCGTGCTTTAAAACTTTTCTCTCGTAATGTAAACAGTTTTATAACGTTATTTGCATCATAAATTACTATTAAAATAATTTCCTGTGTTTGAAACATCAATTTAGTTTGTATGTAATAATGTAACCATGTATAAAATATTATTTACAGATTTGTATATTCATTATTATAAGAACTTTAATATTATAATGCTATCTGTGAAAGGGCTAGCGACCTTTCACATACGTGATTATAATTTAGTTTATTAGTCTGTTATTATTACAATTACAATTCAAGTAAACTAATATATCAATTGAGATGTTCAGATTTAGCCAGTGAAACTGGGCAAACCCAATTCACTAAATAAACACCGCAAACAATTACCAATAATATATTGGATATTTGCATAAAGCTCCTCTTGAATGGGCAAATAGATAAATAACATTAAGTCGGTGGCTGTCGGCATGGGGTGCTACCCCATACCCTCACCCGTATTCTCATTCATACTACCGACAAGATAGTTAGTATGGCTCAGTGGGGTGTCTGCCATTGCATCCCTGTCTGTGTTATCCAAAACCGCACCATTCATGCCCTTATACACATTACATGAAATTGCGCATGGGATTCACCCTGGAGGACCAAAAATACGAATCGATCATTAATCTTTTGATTGGTACTGTGAGGAAATTTTAACGAAACGGTCAATTTGTAAGCGATTTTTATT
Organism: Ocypus olens; assembly: GCA_910593695.2. Classification (NCBI taxonomy): domain Eukaryota; kingdom Metazoa; phylum Arthropoda; class Insecta; order Coleoptera; family Staphylinidae; genus Ocypus; species Ocypus olens. The sequence continues at coordinate 11,368,930 of OU343053.1, read as the reverse complement.
TCGGGTTCTCAGCATGAACGTGACGGTTCGATTATAGAATTACTAAATGGATTTAGGTTGTATTAATGGAAACACATTTACCTGTAGATACCGCCATAGATTATTTGCATGTGTAAAAATAAATGAATCGCAGTTGCCTACAATTAGAAATATGTCTCTAATCAGTGGCGTAACTTCAAACCTATATTTTGCGGCACCTTTCATGTATATTTTTTGCTTTTGCATATGAAATACGCTCTAACCACAGATTTTTAAATAGAACTTTAAACCTGGCTTTAGCAACATGAAGAATAACATTTTGTATATTGGAAATAGGTGTTTACTCTTGGCATTTTTATTTTTATTATTGTCACTTTTCACAGACGTTAAAGACAATGAAAATTTGACACCTGTTAAGTTAATTTGTAAAGCTGTGAATTTCTACAGTTTATTAAAAAAATTAGAACATTTGCTACTACTACAGAATGCTCAAAATTTACGTAATAAATACGAGGTGATTGATTGAGACTCTTTCTATGAAGATAGCATCAAATAAATGGACGTAAACCATAGGCGCACGAGCATAATATCGTAGAATTAATCAGAAAAATAAATTATCTAAAAGTAAGGCTAGTTTTATAATAATAAACGTCACATATTTTTGGAAAGTGAAATCATTTTAATTTTAAAACCTTATTGTCACATTTGACATTAAAATGAATTATATCTCTTTTATCTTTATATTTACACCAATGAAGGAGTGTTGAAAAAATTGTGATGTGGCCATCATGTTACTTTCTCCGATTTGATGGTATAGCCATTTATATTTACGTTTTCATGATTTATTTTCAATTAAAATCATATTTTAAATGTACTTCGAGCGTTTTGTAGACTCGCATTAAACTGACATTTAAAACGTCAAAATTATAAAAGATGGAAAAATGATACTTCAAATTAAAAAACTCAGTTTACTCAAGAACTAACGAGATTTCGAAAAAAACTTATTCTTTAGAAGTTGTTTATTTTGGTATTCTCTGCAATTATTATTCATATAAATTTGCTGTAACTATTATCGTTTCATAATTATAAACCAAAAATTTAAATAAAATTAATAAATTTTTTTCTCGAATAGCAATGATTTTATGAAAAATATTTTCAAGCAAAAGATGTTCATTTCTTTGTTTCCTTCAATGTTTGTTTAAATGTTTTTGTGATATTTTTTATATTTAAGAAAATATTGGCAAAAAACAAAAAACAGTTAAGGTAAACGCCCACTTCCGGTGTACGAAATTTTACCAAAAGCTTTTCAGTTCTTCAGATTATCAAATAAGACGTATGTTCAAAGTTTGATATCAATTGCTCTATTAGTTTTTGAGATACAGCGCACACAGACAGACACACACACAGACACACACACACAGACACAAAAAAAATTTTTCCAGAAATTGTTGAAATGGCATCTAGGGACCCCAAAACGGATATTTCCGCAAAAAAAAATTTTGAAAAAAAAATCACGATCACAATACTTTCTCGTACTTCGTAACGGAGAAAGTAAAAAGTATTTTTTCAAAATAATTGCCATTTCCATAAGAGATCCTGGTGTTATCGTTTAAAATTCTGAAGAAATCATTTAAAAAAGCCATTGCTAATTATTCAAAATAAAAATTGCTACTCATTTCAAATTTTTAAAATTAACTCAAAATTTATTGTTATTTAAGATAATTTTTAATTCTGGAATAATATGTTCATTAGATGTTCGGATTACCTCATTTGAAATAATAAGTCATTTGAAAAGCTAAGCAGTTTTCAAGTTGATTATATTAAAAGAAAACGGTGACTGAAAGACTCTAGGTCACATTCTTTTTAATTTGTTTAATGGTATTATACAGGGTGTCCCATTTTAAATTTCCACCCCAATTATCTTGAAACCTGAGCAACATGGCAAAAACAAATTTCAGATAAAATTTGTAGGGTTTGGAGGGGGTCATATGCTGGTGACCTTGGAAATGACCTTGGCGTTAATTTTCAAGGTCAAACGAAGGTCAACTTTCATTTTGCAATTGGAACCCCCTATTTTTTATTGCGGGATCGTATTCTACGGGAAAAAATACTAACTTTTTGTATGAAACATTTTTAAAATGCGTGTTTTAAGAGTTTTCTTACGAATTTTGTCCGTCATGTTGTTTGAAATCTCAGATGAATCCAGGCTGTGATTAATGCATTACCCTCAGCATTAGCATCAAAGCAACGTGGCGAGCGGTCAGGTGTTCCGCGCTATGTCTGATGGCATTAAGTCTCATCAATATTCAAACTTTTCAATTAATTAGTACGACAACAGTGCAGAACATGGAGAGGATTAGGGCTGAATTTCGAGCAATTTTTATCCTAACCCTTCGAAATGTTCAAGTAAACTTTCGCCAGCGGGTACAGAAGTTCATTGACGAGGCTGGATACTTGATCGAGCATTTAATCTACGAACGAGATCGAACCTGCAGCCACTAAAACCATCGACACTTTTCAGGGCCAATGAAGAGCAAAGTCCCATCGGCAACCTCCACGTGGTGCACATCGGGTGACACTAATGCCGAGGATAATGCATGAATCACAGTCTGAATTCATTCAAAAGCTCTTAAAAAAAAGTATTAAAAAAAAACGTGTCCTACAAAAAGTTTGTATTTTTTCCCGTAGAATACGATCCCGCAATAAAAAATAGGGAGTTTCATTTGAAAAATTAAAGTTGATCTTCGTTTGTCCTTGAAAATTAACGCCAAGGTCATTTTCAAGGTCACCAGCATATGTTCCCCCTTCTTATCTTGCATAATTTTAACGTTTTAAACGTCAGTTTCAACGCTCGACGTACATTTAAAATATGATTTCAATTGATAATAAACCATGAAAACGTAAATATAAATCTCTATGATACCATCAAGTCGGAGAAAGTAACATGATCACCATTTTTTTAGGACTCTTTTTTCAGGATTGATTTTTCAGGTCTTTTTTGTAAGACCTTATTTTCAGGATTTTTTCATTTCTTCTTTCAGGCCTTTAAGAACTTTTTGATAGGACTCATTTTGCAGGATTTTTCTTCAAGCCTACATTTTCAGGACTCTTCTTTAACGATGTTTTTTCAGTACTTTCCTTTTCAGAACTTTTTTCGAGGACTTTTTTTAAGACTTTATTTTAAAAACTTTTTATTGAGGACCTTTTTTTCAGGATTTTATATCAGGATTATTTTTCAGGTAATTTTTTCACGACTTTTCCAATGTCTTTTCTTAAGGCTTCCTGCAAGACTCTTTTTTGGGTTTATTTTTACAGGACAGTTTTTTCAAGACTTTATTTTCAGGACTATTTTTAACGACGTTTTTTTTCAGGATTTTTGCTTCCGGACTTTTCATTTACCGAATTTTTTTTACAAGACTTTATTTTAAAAAGTGTTTGGGGACTTTTAGAGGACTTTTTTTCAGGACTTTTAATCTGGATTATTTTCCTGGAACTTCTCTAATGCCTTTTTCAGGTCTTTTCTAAGGCTTTTTGAAAGACTCTTTTTGGGATTTTTTTTGCAGGACAATGTTTTCAAAACTTTTGTGACGACTTTTTTTAGAACTTTTTCAAGATTTTATTTTCACAACTCTTTTTTGAGGTATTTTTCACGACGTTTTTTCAGGACTTTTGTTTCAGAACCTATCTTTTTCGATTTTTTTTTCAGGGTCCCTTTATATTTTTATTATTTAACTATTATGTTCAGGACCTTTTTTGGGGCATTTTTTATCAGGGTTATTATTTCAAGACTTTTTACTTTCTCCGTTAAGAGGTACGAAAAAGTATTGTGATCGTGATTTTTTTTTCAAAAAATTTTTTTACGGAAATATCCGTTTTGTGGCCCCTTGATGCCATTTCAACAATTTCTGGAAAAAAAATGGTGATGTGGCCATCATGTTACTTTCTCCGATGGCATCATCATTTATATTTACACTTTCATGGTTTATTTTCAATTTAAATCATAATTTAAATGTAAATCGAACATTTTGTAGGATCGGATGAAACTGACGTTTAAAACGTCAAAATTATGAAAGGTGAAAATGACAAATTATACTTCAAATCCTAATAGCCAGTTTACTCAAAAACCAAAGAGATTTCGAAAAAAACGTATTCTTTCTAAGTTGTTCATTTTGAAATTCTCTACAATTATTATTTACATAAATTTGATGTAACTATTATCGTTTCATAATTATAAACCAAAAATTAAACAAAAATTAATAATTTTTTTTCTCCAATAACAATGATTTTATGAAAAATATTTTCAAGCAAAAGATGTTCATTTCTTTGATGTCTTCAATATTTGTTTAAATATTTTTGTGATATTTTTCATATTTAAGAAAATATTGGGAAAAAACAGAAAACGGTTAAGGTAAACACCCACTTCCGGTGTACGAAATTTTACCAAAAGCTTTTCAGTTCTTCGGATTATCAAATAAGACATATGTTCAAAGTTTCATATCAATTACTCTATTAGTTTTTGAGATACAGCGCGCACAGACACACACACAGACACACACACACTCACAATTTTTTTTTCCAGAAATTGTTGAAATGGTATCTAGGGACCCCAAAACGGATATTTCCGCAAAAACAATTTTGAAAAAAAAATCACGATCACAATACTTTCTCGTACTTCGTAACGGAGAAAGTAAAAAGTGTGTGTGTGTGTGCATCTGTGCGCGCTGTATCTCATAAACTAATAGAGCAATTAATATGAAACTTTGAACATACGTCTTATTTGATAATCCAAAGAACTGAAAAGCTTTTGGTAAAATTTCGTACACCGGAAGTGGAAGTTTACCTTAACTGTTTTTGTTTTTTTGCCAATATTTTCTTGAATATGAAAAATATCACAAAAACATTTAAACAAACATTGAAGACAACAAATAAATGAGCTTATTTTGTTTCAAAACATTTTTTATAAAATCATTATTATTCGAAAAAAAAAATTGTTTTTTTCATTTTTGGTTTATAATTATGAAACGATAATAGGTAAAGCAAATTTATGTTAATAATAATTGTAGAGAATGTCAAAATGAACAATTTATAAAGAATAAGTTTTTTTCGAAATCTCTTTAGTTATTATTTAGTATAGTTTTTCCATGTTTTCTAATTTTGTCAGTTTTATCCGATTCTACAAAACGCTCGATGTACATTTAAAATATGATTTAAACAGAAAATGAACCTTGAAAGCGTAAATATAAATGACTATGATATCATCAAGTTGGAGAAAGTAACACGATAGCCACATCACCATTTTTTAATGCCTTTTATTAGGTCTCTTGCAAGGTTTTTTTCAGGACTATTTTCTGCAATTTTCTCAGGTCCTTTTAGGACTTTTTTCAGAAATTTCTTTCAGGATTCTTTTTTAGGATTTTTTTCAGGTCTTTTTTCGGGACTATTTCACAGGTTTTATTCAGACTTTTTTGTAAGCTTTTTCAGTACTTTTCTTCTGGCCTTTTTATCAGAATTTTTTCTAGGACCAAGGAATTTTTTATCAGTATTATGTTTTCAAGACGTTTTTCAGGCTTTTTTATCAGGTTTTTTTTCAAGACTGTTTTAATGTTATCATGTTTATCAGGTCTTTTCTAAGGCTTTTTCATGACTTCTGTTAGGACTATTTTCTCGACTTTTTTCGGGTCTTTTTTAGGACCTTTATAAGGACTTTTTTGGGATTTTTTTTTCGGGACTATTGTACAGGCCTTTTTTGAACTTTTTTTTAAGCCTATTTTCAGTATTTTTCAACTGGCTTTTTTGTGACGACTCTGTTTTCGGGACTTTTTCAGGTCTTTTTCAAGGACATTTCTTTGTCAGAGCACTTTTTTCCGGACTCTTTTTCTGGACTTTTTATCAGGTTTTTTTCAGGCCTGTTTTAATCAAGACTTTTTTCGGGTATTCTCTTTAGAACTTTATAACCAGGACTCTTTCAGGGCTTTTTGGGACTTTTTCAGGACTTAATTTTAGGACTTTTTCAGGACTTATTTTTAGGACTTTTTTCAAGAAAATATATTTTTTTAAATGCTTGCAGAGTTACGAACAGGTTGAATATTTATATATTCAGGCTATATTTCGTTTTTTGAATTTATTTAATACTTTCTGCAATAAGTAAGGTTGTTTCTATTTTATATATTTTTTTAGTTTTCAAATAAGCTTATTTAAGATTAAATAAGTAATTGTGGAGGCTTTCACTTCGTGATACATTTTGAATAATTCAAATAAAACGAATAATGACAAGCTGAAATTGTCGAAACTATAGTAACTACTCCAAGTTAATAAAGTGATACTAACAAAGTTATTCGTTTTATTTGAATTATTTAAGATTATTTGAATTGAAAGTATAATTTGTTATTTTCATAACTTTGACATTTTAAACGTCGTATCATCTGATAAATGAAAATAAATCATGGTAGTATAAATATAAATAACTATTATGCAATCAAAATCGGAGAAAGTAACATGATGGCCACATCACCATTTTTTTAATATTACATGAATCAAATGGCCTCCACCTCGCTGCTGACAATCTTAAAGTCTAGTACGAGAGTGTTGCATCACCTACTTCAACATTTCTATTGCGATTACTTTCATCTTTTTCCGAATGTTATTTTACACATAAAAAAATCACAATCTCAGTATGGGGGGCAGTTAAGACTTCCAAATTTCGATATGACATGACGAGAAAACAGACTTCGCAGAATATTGACTTTCTTGCAGTGTGGGAAGTAGCTCCGTCCTGCTGAAATTCAATTTTTGAAATATCCTCATAAATATTACATAGTTTCGTAATACCTGTTAATAACGTTGTGATGTAACAGTAGCAAACGAGCAGGTTTCTTGTAGTAATTAAGGTATCTAGGGCGTTATGAGTACGATAATGCCCCAGGTCGACGGTGTACAGCCCGAGGGCCCCCGGCCCGAGGGATGTACGTCGATCGTGGGCGTTTTGCTCATAACGCCCGTGGTGCCTTCAACGTTTTATGTCATACTTGTAGTTTAAATTTATCGAAGATTTTCTTATACTATTTTCTGACAGATTGTCCCGCCGCGCAGATGTCAACGGTGTTCGCACGCTTGATTGTTGGCAGTCGATCTGTTGCTGGTCGACTTTTCCGCGTCGGAACGAAGATAGCGTGCGGATATGCGCGTTGTGGCGTTGCACTGGTTTGGACGGTGGTAAGACGTCGAAACAGCAAACATGCAACTTTCAGATACATTTTCCACAAACCAAAGAAGACAGTAGATAGATACATATATAATTACTATAAACGGGCGTTATGGAAATAACGCCCTAGAGCGTTAGTTGTCATTTAATATACATTGTTTCCATGCCGTTATGATTTCAACAAGTATGACATAAAAAGAATAACGGACCAAAAATTCCAAAGGCGGATATTGCATAACACGCAGTAACTTTTCCGCTGTGCAGTGGTATAATTGTGGCCAAAAAATAGGACACTATTTTTTGTCTAATAGAAGGCAGCTATACCCTCAAGGTGTATCCAATTTTAATTATAATATGAAAGCATGCAGGCTGTTGCAAAACATGAACAGACAGGTTATCTGTTTATTTTGCCTTTTTTTATACTATCCTGATATTGACGTTTAATAATACGAGGTATGGCTATTAAGTCCCGAGACTGTTGCTATAGTATCTTTATTTTGCAATTTCTTACAATTTTTCATTTTTCCCCTTCAATATACTCTCATTACGCATCCCTACACCGCTCCATGCGAATCTTCCACTGTGCGAAGCAGTGCTGCACGTCATCTTCCGACAGGCTCTTGAGTAGCTGCGCTAGTTTTGTTTTACGCCCTCCAATTACTCGTGGCGGCTTCCCTTTAAGCAAGATTTTTGGGAATAAGTAGAAGACGCAGGGTGCTAAATCTGGCGAATAAGGTGGGTGCTCCATGACTGTGACCTAATTTCTGGCCCAATAGTCCTTAACAGAGTACACGTTGTGAGCCGGTGCGTTATCTTGATGGAGGATCCAGCAGTTCTCTTTCCACATTTCGGGCCTCCTTTTGCGAATTTTTCTCGGAGTCTTCGTAAAACATCTAAATAGTAATGTTGGTTAACTGTCTGACCTTGTGGTACCCTTTTTTAATAATAATAATAATAATAATATATATTTATTTACACTTTACAAACCAACGAATATATTTGTACATGTAAAACGTCAGACAAATACTACATACTAGTAATTTTACAAGAAAAATTTTCCATGTGAGCTACACATAAAACAATTAACATCGCCTTGAATTTGGACTTGCTCGTCCTCGCTTTATTGATTCTCGGAGAGTTTGTAGTTTTTCACTACATGGATTGCCGCTTGGTTTCAGGGTCATATTGAAAAATCCATGTTTCGTCACAAGTCATAACTCTTGACAAGAAGTCTGAGTCCTTTTCAATGCATTCCAGGGGTCAGAATAAATGTCTTTACGGTGCATTTTCTGTTCCTCCGTTAGGAGTCTGGGCACAAGTTTAACACACACTTTCCTCATGTTTAGTTCCTCGTGCAAAATTTGTCTCACAGTTTCTTTATTAATGTTCACATATTCAGCAATGGCCCTAATACTTAATCGACGGTCTTTTCGAACCATCTTGGTCAGTTTTTGAACGTTCAAGTCACTTTTTGAAGTCACAGGGCGCCCGGGGCACTCGTCATATTCAACATTCTCTCTCCCCTCTGGAAAACGTTTGTACCACTCAAAAACTACGTACGAGATAGGTAATCATCCAAGTAAACCGTCTGCAAAGTTTCATAGCTTTCCGTGGCGGACTTCCTGAGTTTTAACAAAAACTTTAAATTCACTCTTTGCTCCATTTTTAACAGTTAGTTTTTCGGCGCAAACAGTTTTTTCACCTTCGTTATTTAACGATTACAACGAGACTGCTTGTTGCAGCTGCTTGAAATTTTTACTCGAGGTCAAGGGATATATATAAATCTAAACCACGCCCCTTTCATTCTTCTCGCTACGCAAGTGTTTGTCAGAAAAAATCAGTCTCGGAACTTAATTGCCACACAAATTGAAGCCCAATTTACATTAATACATTTTAGAAAAGTCACTCACTAAATTACAAAGATGTCCTACTTTTTGGCCGCAATTGTACATCGTGCAATCACTGAGGATATTTCGTCACCCAGTTATGAAAGTTCTGTTTGTTAACAAAACCTAATAGGTGAAAGTAAGCTTCGTCAGCGAAAAATTGGTGCCCCCCGGGTTTTCAGCAAATATTGATTAGAACGCTTGCAAGAATCAAGGCGTATTCCAATATCTCGAAGCAAAAGATTTTGTACGACTTAAATTTTGGAAGGGATGAAAGTGTAAGTCATTCTGAAAACGAAAACTTCGATTTGAAACTTTGGATGCTTGTGTTTAACCGATCGTATCACAACTGAGGCTCCCCTTCTTTTTGGGCTGTTTCTATGATGGCTGAAGCATTACCGCAAAACTTATGTATCCACTTTTCAATTGTTATTCTAGTGAGAACTCTAAATGAAAATTATTGCAAAATTAACTCAGAATGGTTACAATATAATGGTTATTTTTAAAATAAGCTTCAAAAGCTTCAAAAGTTTCAACAGCACAATAAATCTTATTTTTTTCAAAGGTATTAATTCCAATGGGTTGGACTGAACACTTCCCATTATGGTAATAGACAAATAATCGTTGATGGGGAGTTTGTGGAGGACGAAGTAAAACGTATCTTCTGTAAATGTCAATCATTTTTTTGGTATCATTAGTGTCGCCGTCAACAAGGAACGCTCGAGATTTATTACTCTTTGATGTGGATATTTTTACAATCAGCATTGAACCAGTATCTTCGACATCCTTGATACTCATCTTATGTAATTCTTCTCTCCTAAAAGCCCCCGTAATTCCAAAAATTGCCACGACCTACAATTAGGAAACATTATCATTAAATATTCAAACAATTTAGATTCGTCGGGCGCATCGTTTAAAAATTTATATAACTTCCTTAATAAATACGCGAGACTTCCTACTTTGAAAGCCTTTTGATTAGTTTTTCATATATGCCGAAAACTCTTTAAGGGCAATATTTTTGTTAACTAATACTGACGACTTAACCAGAATACTCCGACAATAAGCTCGATAGTTTGATCTGTTTGCCTCTTGCTTAAAAGTAGGCTAAGAAGACGTTGCTTTTCCATTGGCGTAGCAAACATATTTTTCCAAAATAAATTAAATATTTAATCATAACTATTTATTTTAATTCAATATACAAAGTAAATTGAAGTAATCATGGTGATGGTTGTGACCGTTACTACGTGGTAATTCATTATAAAATCACTGAATAAAACACTTACTATGTTTTTTACCACAATTTATTTGATGTATGTACAAATATTTCATATACATACATATCACGACTTAAGTTTCGACGTTTTACTTGATAATGACAGTAAAACGTCGAAACTTAAGTCGTGATATGTATGTATATGAAATATTTGTACATACATCAAATAAATTGTGGTAAAAAACATAGTAAGTGTTTTATTCAGTGATTTTAAATTGAAGTAATTTAAGGTTTTGTGTATTTGAAGATAATAATAATTTTATAACAAATGTTTAAAGTGATTTCATTTGCCTTTATTTTCAAGGTTTTATACTAGAAAAATCTTTTGTAAAGAATGTCGACATCGGGGAAGGCTTCATTAAATTGATTTAGACCCAATTGTAACGAGATGTCCATGTGCAATCTTCATTCACAGTTCCACTTCGATAATAAGTCTTCAGGATGAAAGCATCATACTGCGTTGTGAACACCATGGTACACAAAGGCTTTCACTTAAACTCTGTAAATTTAGAATGAAACCTAAATTTTATAATTTTCTAACCTTAAAAACAGTAAATCACTTACCACAAAACAAAGTAGTAATGATAAGAACTGATGTCTATGAAACAGAAGGTAAAATAACTAAATTCGAAGAATTAATGAACACAATGTCAAAATACGACGCTGCCCGATTAAATAAGTGTCAAATCTAGTTACGCTTTATTAACTTTTCCTTGGGATGAACTTGGACCGATCAAATTCCCCAGATTTTTCGGCGGGAATCTTAAATTATCTGCAAACATTATTGATCAGACGATACTTTTTGAAGCTATAAACAGTGGGTAGTTTGTATCGCTGGTTTTAGCTGCCACTCTACACAAAACACCAATCCGAATAAAAATTTATGGAATGAGACATACGATGCTTTTCATCTTCTTTAATCTGAGAGTTTTAGATAAACTACAATAGTCTTTTTAAGACACTTAGATTGTATTCCTTATTTTAGTTTTATTTATCTACAAGAAATCTGGGAATTTTTACGTTACCTTAAACATTTATGAAATTTATTCAATACTCGTACTAAATTTGCAATTTAATCAAAGAATTTACTACGTGCTTAAAGAACAAAGTGGTTTGAACTAAAACATTATGCTCTGAAGCAAATCTGATGATCAGTGATAATAAATTGAACAGGTAACAACGTGTCATGGGCAGTGCATTTTGAATTACGCTGTAGCAGTACAAAACGTGCAAATATGAAAACATAAATTTAACAAAAATTGTTTTATACCGTGTGTTCGATAAAAAACGCCCAACGCCATAACTCTGTTATTTATGGACCGATGTGAATGAACTAATAACTAAAGTTAATGGCCGTTTAAATATTACGAAATGACATTAATATTGATTTTTTCCAATAATAACTTCCTTGTCAAATATAAATCAACTTAAAATTTTTAAATAGCAGCATATAATGTTTTAATTTGTTTACTTAGACATTATTTTTTTAAATCCAATAATGCCCAATATAGTGTTTTTATTCAATATTTTGGTCGAAAGAAAATTAAAATAAATCTTCTATTTAAAATTATATTTTTCAAAAATTATAATCAGAGTGCCTTGGAAAAAAGTGACAAATGTCATTTTGTACCTACGTTACAACTTTAATATTGAATGAGTCTATTTTAGCAATATTATCCTGTTGAAAATAAACTCGAATGAGTTGCAAAAGAGGCAAATCTTCAAGACAAAATTCTAAATCTTCCGTCACCAACCGATGGTACTTTTCTTGATTTCTAAAGCTCCATCGATAAAATATGGTCTAACTAATCGGTTATCCAGAATTACACACCACACATTTAGACTAAATTTTCGTTGAAAATTATTTTCAATAATAAGGTGTGGAATATTTTGGCTCCAATGTCGGTGTTGGTTTCTATTAAATACTTAGTTATTGCTAAATGCACATTCATCCATCCAAATAATTCTTCTGTAATAAAATCTTGGCGTACCTTTCTTAGAAAGAATCAATTTGCCGAGCCGGGCCATTTTGCTCTAATGCCTGTACCTTCTGAGATATATATGGTAAACTTTTTTTTTTTTGTAAATTGCGATTTGCCTTGTAGATGTTCTGGAATTATCATAAACACTGAGTAGAACTCTACATGCCTACGAAATTATAGTTCCGCTCTCTTCCGCTTCATATTAAATTTCCTTCTTACCTTCTAAATTTTAAGGTTCTGGTATTCGTCGCTCTGGAAGCCGCATATGATAATCCGTGCAGTGACTCTTAGATTTCTGTTATATTAAAAATAAACTTGTAACATGTCTGTTAACTCGATATTGTTCATAACTATGTCAGAAAAACGGACTAATAACAAACGGTTGACAATACTTACAATAAATGGCATTTGTCGATTCGATTTTTTTTTTCAAGGCACACTACTTTTATTTCAAAAAAATCATATGAACAGGGTTTATTAATATTTTTTTCTGGCATAAATATTGAATTAAAATCAACATATCGGGCATAATTCGATTCAGAAAACCAAAGTCTAATATTAAAAAATAAGAAAAGTATATGCAGCCATTTAAATATTTAAAGTTGACTATTGTTGGGCAATGAAGTTAAATTTGAAGAAATATATAACTAACGTCATTTTATAGTATTTAAACGGCCATTGACTATGTTTTTTTAGTTTATTCAAATCGGTCAATAAATAATAGAGTTATGGCGTTGGGCGTTTTTTTTTATCGAACACCCGGTATGCTGTTTTATAACATTTCTGCATTGGCAGAACATACAAATTTAAAAATTTGAAACGATGTGGTAGTTTAAAACGTAAAAATAAAATTTTTGAAAAAGTTTAGTTTTCAGTCAACTCAACGCATATGGACATCGAAACGGATATTTTGTTAAAAAAGTTCATGATCACAATACTTTCTCGTATTTCGTAACAGAGAAAGTGAACATCTAATTCGATAAACTATACTTATAAAATTACTTGCATCTTCCCACTGCCATTACATCATAAACAGACTTTTATCCCAAAAAAAAAACTACATTTATTCCAGCACAGATTGATACTTTCTCTTCAGTCAATTGTTTTCTCAAATGTAACTTGTTACTGATTTTTCCTGGGCAATTTTATTTGTTGCTTCTAGAAAATCGGAAATTTTCTGCAAAAGCATTATCATCAGTCTTTTTTCAGGAATTAAGTACTACGTATAAGCAAATAAAGGGTGGAGAAATAGTAGAAGACAACACTAAGTACAACGAACATCTAAAGGACACTGTAACACCGGACACCGCTAAATTCCCCTGCCGATTTTTCCTTATCAACAACTCATTAACCAAAATTACAGTAAACGAAGGCTGCCACGAAAATGATTTGGATCGTTATGTTAAGCTGGCTACTCAGCTAACAAAGTTGTTAGAAATTCTGTGGGTCCCGCCAAGCAAGATTAATTTTAAATTAAAATATTTCATAATCAAATTTTGACTTTTAGTCAATAACAAAATAATGAATGATGTCGAACATGCGGACTTCCTTTATTTTTTCCACACCCAATTGTATAATCCTGCCAAGATGGCTACCGTTTCCCTATAATTTATTCACCGGGGTATAAAGTGGTAACCGCCTCTCCCCTACCCACTGGTGCAGTGGATGTCCGTGACTCACCCCTTGGGCATTGCAATTTTTCATCAAAGCTGCTGCAATGATACTGGAAGTAATAGGGACCATGGTGTGAATATATTGAGGGGTTAAATGTGACAATCTTTGTTCTGTAGTAATTATTATTATAACAAGCCACCAAAAAAATGTTTTATTTATTTATTTACGAATAATGCGAATGTTACATTAGCATATAAATTTTTGAATATTAATGAAAAGAATGGTTGCGACACTACGTGGTAATTTATAATTAAACTAAATTGAAACTTTACGATTTGAATCCATGGATATATGGAATTGAGAATCTTACGTAATCTCATGTGTTATGAATTTTTTTATTCCCCGTTCACTTTTTACTTTCTACATTGTAAATTTTTCCAAAAATATTTTTTAACAGAATTATCCATTTTGAGGACCCTATATGCGATTTCGATAATTTTTGAAGAAAAAAAAAATGTGTCTGTGTGCCGTATCTCAAAAAGTAATATGGGAATTAAAATAAAACTTTAAACGTAAACTTTAGTTGACAATCCAAAGTACCAGAAAGCTTTGGTTAAATTCAGAAAACCGGAAGTGGGTGGTTACCTTAAGCGTTATTTGTTTTCTTCCAAAAAATGTTTGAATATGAATATGAATTGAATGTGGTTCAGATTGTTTAAACAGTGTATTAAACTCCTCAAAAGGAAAAAAAAATGTTCCTATAAACATCTTAAAATGTTTCTTGTCTTGCGACGAAGATGTCGCATGACAAACTTTTAAAACTGAAAGTCCAACAGAATTTATTACGCAACCGCGTAAACTTTTAACGAACGGTTTAGCGTTGGCACCCCGTGTGTGTATAAATACAAATATATTTTGTTCAGATTGTGACATAAATAAGCTAACAAAAAATTGTTTAATATCACGTGCTATTTACATTTTTACCACCAGCAATGTAATACCTACACTTAATAGTTTGAGGATTATTATTAATTGAAATATATCTCGCAATTTCATTATATTTGTAAATTTGTTATTTGATTATTTCAAGTTCTAAAGGAGTTCGATGTCAATAGAATAACTTATTCTTGTAGCTGATGCCTTAATCAGCGTCTTATAATTGTTTGTCTTTAAGTTTGTAAGGTGAACCGATTATGTTCTTGTAGCTAGAATAGTTAATCTAACCACTATTTGTAATTACATTTGTACCAATTTGTCAAAAAGGTGATTGCGCGTATTATTACTATTATGTTCTTGGCATGACAAAGTGGCGGTAAAATTAAGACTGTCATTTTTGGCGCTTCAAAATTGCCAATTTTGATGGTTCAAAATCGTCATTTTTGGCATCCGGAAATTGTCAAATTTGATCTTAGGGCATTTGAAATTAGTCACTTTTCTCGGTTCATTCTATAGATAGAGTTGTAAAAACGCCCACAATCGCCAATGCGTCATTCTTACTGGCCGATTCGCGGGAAATCCGCAGGTCCAAATCACGCAGTAACAAAAAAAAAATTGTTGACGCGATCGTCACCTCAGCGTCTGTTCGCGATCTAGTACCTTTCTGCTTGTTTGATTGAAATTTACTTCACGTTGATTTTTCAAAATAATTTTGGTTTTTGAATTTGCAGCAATTTTCAGTCGAGTTATGAATTTTTGAAAATGAATTTTTTCAAAGACGAATACGAGTGCGAAAAATTAAAAACCAATATGAAACGCAGGGATAAAATCCTGCAAAAATTCAGTGCACTTCACAAGACGTCGATCTTTTTAAATAATTTAGGTTTTTGAATCGGCAGCAATTTTCAGCCGAGTTATAAATTTTTGAAAATGTGTTTTTTTCAATGACGATCACTTGAGTGCAAAAAATTAAAAATCAATATGAAACGCAGTGATAAAATCCTGCAAAAATTCAGTTCACTTCACAAGACGTCGCTCTTTCAAAATAATTTTGGTTTTTGAATCTGCAGCAATTTTCAGCCGAGTTATGAATTTTTGAAAATGTATATTTTTCAATGACGAACACTCGAGTGCAAAAAATTAAAAATTAATATGAAGCGCAGTCATAAAATCCTGCAAAAATTCAGTTCACTTCACAAGAGGTCGCTCTTTCAAAATAATTTTGGTTTTTGAATCTGCAGCAATTTTCAGGCGAGTTATGAATTTTTGAAAATGTATATTTTTCAATGACGAACACTCGAGTGCAAAAAATTAAAAATTAATATGAAGCGCAGTGATAAAATCCTGCAAAAATTCAGTTCACTTCACAAGACGTCGCTCTTTCAAAATAATTTTGGTTTTTGAATCTGCAGCAATTTTCAGCCGAGTTATAAATTTTTGAAAATATATTTTTTTCAATGACGAACACTTGAGTGCAAAAAATTAAAAATCAATATGAAACGCAGTGATAAAATCCTGCAAAAATTCACTTCACTTCACAAGACGTCGCTCTTTCAAAATAATTTTGGTTTTTGAATCTGCAGCAATTTTCAGCCGAGTTATGAATTTTTGAAAATGTATTTTTTTCAATGACGAATACTCGAGTGCAAAACATTAAAAATCAATATGAAACGCAGTGATAAAATCCTGCAAAAATTCAGTTCACTTCACAAGACGTCGCTCTTTCAAAATAATTTTGGTTTTTGAATCTACAGAAATTTTCAGCCGAGTTATGAATTTTTGAAAATGTATTTTTTTCAAAGACGAACACTTGAGTGCAAAAAATTAAAAATTAATATGAAACGCCGTGATAAAATCCTACAAAAATTCAGTTCACTTCACAAAACATCGATCTTTTAAAATCATTTTGGTTTTTGAATATCCAGCAATTTTCAGTTGAGTTATGAATTTTTGAAAATTTATTTTTTTCAATGACGAACACTCGAGTGCAAAAAATTAAAAATCAATATGAAACGCAGTGATAAAATCCTACAAAAATTAAGTTCACTTCACAAGACGTCGCTCTTTCAAAATAATTTTGGTTTTTGAATATCCAGCAATTTTCAGTTGAGTTATGAATTTTTAAAAATGTATTTTTATCAAAGACGAACACTCGAGTGCAAAATAATTAAAAATTAATATGAAACGCAAGGATAAAATCCTACAAAAATTCAGTTCACTTCACAAGACGTCGATCTTTTAAAATAATTTTGGTTTTTGAATGTGCAGCAATTTTCAGTGGAGTTATGAATTTTCGAAAATGTATTTTTTCCCTCGAGTGCAAAAAAATTAAAAATTAATATGAAACGCAAGGATAAAATTCTACAAAAATTCAGTTCACTTCACAAGACGTCAATTTTTCAAAATCATTTTGGTTTTTGAATGTGCAGAGATTTTCAGTTGAGTTATAAATTTTTGAAAATTTTTTTTTTCAATGACGAACACACGAGCGCAAAAAATTAAAAATAATATGAAACGCAGTGATAAAATCCTACAAAAATTCAGTGCACTTCATAACTCGTCGATCTTTCAAAATAATTTTGGTTTTTGAGTGTGCAGCAATTTTCAGTTGAGTTATGAATTTTTGAAAATGTATTTTTTTAAAGATTACAAATTTATATCTACACCAAAACTTTGTCGTGCGAGGCATTTTTCAGAGTCCGTCGAGGAACTATTTCACAAGACGTCGATCTTTCAAAATAATTTTGGTTTTTGAATGTGCAGCAATTTTCAGCAATTTTCAGAGTCATGAATTTTTGAAAATATATTTTTTGAATGATGAGCACTCGAGAGCAAAAAAATAACAATTAAGATGAAACGCAATGATAAAATTCTACAAAAATTCAGTTCACTTCATAAGACGTTAATCTTTCAAAATAATTTTGGGTTTTGAATGTGCAGCAATTTTCAGTTGAGTTATGAATTTTTGAAAATGTATTTTTTTAAAGATTACAAATTTATATCTGCGCAGAACATACGGCGATTGTGGGCGTTTTTACAACTCTATCTGTAGAATGAAGACTATAGTCTCAGTGATGAAATTTTATCCACTTATTATGACACAAAAAAATAATGCTCTCTAAAAGTTTTGGAATTTTAAAAGGTGTCCCTTCAGAGACATTTCAGATTGACAATATCGGATTTTAGAAAAATCGCAATGTTTAAAAAATGAGGTTGGTACTCTTAGGCCTGAAACTTTTTAGGGAAGTAATATAATATAAACACTGTATCCAGAAAAAAATGAAGCTGAGTCTTAGTTCTATCTTTAACAATTTTAAAAGATTTTTATTTTGAAAACACTAACATTAACATTGGAAATTTTTTTTTAAAAATAAATAAATTTTCTCATTTTGTCGGCGACCTTTTTAAATTAAATATGAACCAATTTAATTGATTTGGATTGACCCTAATTAAAGTTAGTTGTCGAAACTCAATTGAAAAAAATATTCTTTTAATTTATAACGGTTGCATACATCCTCATAATTATATTACTGTGGCGGTTACTCGCAACGGAATCATGCAAGTGCATTAAAAAAAAATCATACCCATCAATCATTATAAAACGTCAATAACAATACCTGTAATAAAAAAAAAAAACTAATATTATTTGTTCGACCTCGAAAGTATTGTGGAGAATGATTGATGGCGGCAGTTATAACTACAAAAAATCAAAACCCCCATTCATAACATTATTTTGCCTATAAAAAAATTCATAAAACGCCCACGATCGATTCCGGAGGCTTTTGCAAAAATTCAAAAATCAAATGGTAAAGCTTGCGCAAGTTCTCACGGGGAATACAGGTGGCATGAGGTACCTGGTCCCCTACAATACTTAATTGTCCTAAATACGTCGGGGGCGTGTTGCCCTTTTCAAAAAATCGGAGAAAAACGCTGCTGGACTATATTAACTGGAAGGTGGTCACTGTGTGTAAGAAAAACTATTGTTCAGTAAATTGTTTAATAAGGTTTTTATGGACTACTCGAACCCCGTCGATTCTTTGTGTTTGGAGATGAACGTGTTAAAGATTCTCACGGATTCATTGACCTATTCCTGTGAATGAAAATAATAATAACAATTTATTTTACGGAAATCGCCTTTACACATAATTAGAGTCCGGATTTATATTTTTTTACATGTTTTATTTGCTCTTTCGTATGGAACTGGCGATCTGTATCTATACGTTTCTCTCGGAAATAAATGAAAGTACCAAGTTTTATTTCGCATTTAACTTCATATTTCGAGGTTTTGTCACATTAAACTTATTTGAGCATATATCCGCATATAACTACATATAAAGTCAATATTTCCATTAATTGTAATTGATTTTGTTGTTATTAGCTTTTATTGCTCATTTTTGCATCTTAATAATTGCAATCAAGAATTAAGAAACAGCTCAAATGCCTTAAATTGAGGCTTTGAAAATTATTGAAGAACTGTACGAAAATTTAAAATTAGTTCCCCAACTTTTGCGAAAATTTGATGCGTATTATATCGAAACCAGGGATACGAAAAAATTAAAATGATTTGTGGAATTTTGAAAGGCAAGATTGAGAAGGACATAATAAATTTTAACATGAACTCCATGTCATTTGACTTTACCTAAAATGAAAATGAAAATCAAATTTTGGTTCTACATTGTAATTCCAATTAGAGATGGGCAAAACTGCTACTTTTGAATCACGTTGCTACCTGTGATTGCTACTTTCTAATATCAGTGATTTTAAACAATGACTGTGATCACGGTTAGTAACACCTTCTGAAACTGTTAATGGTTTCGCAAAAATGTTTTTGATATGATTCTGCTAATATTTGTTCACTTGGTTACGTAAATTGTGTTCCTTTTGATATTATACCTGTGACTGAAGGTCACATTTTGGCTATTTTATCTGCTATAACAAATAAACATACGACTATCCTTGATTCAGTTCAAAATTCGAGAAGTATTTGGAGATTTTTTAGAATCTTATAACAGAATGTTTGTCCAGTAAATTTGGAAAGTTTTAGGTATGTGGCAAATGTTTTCCTATTTTGGTTTTACCTCTGAAAAAACGCATCTTTTGAACGATTATTTGCTCTGTTCTCGGAGGATTATTTTGATATAAAATCATTAACCAATAGAGATATAAATTTTTGAAAATTTTCGTTTTAATTTTTTAAGCACTTGGCCAAAAACACCGCAGAAAAAATATAAAACATGCAGGAAAAATTCCATAAAAAATCATCCTAAATGGCCAAAGTATCGCTCATTTAAAATCAATTTGGTTTTTGTAAATTCAACAATTTTCAATAGAGATGTAGATTTTTGAAGATTTTCGTTTTAATTTTTTGAGCACTTGAATGAAAACATCGTAGAAAAAAATATAAAACGGGTAGAAAAAATTCATTAAAAAAATATCCTCAATGGTCAAAGTATCGCTTGCTTAAAATAAATATGGTTTTTCTAAATTTCACAGTTTTTAATGGAGATATGGATTTTTGAAAATGTTAGTTATAATTTTGTGAGCACCTGAATGAAAACATCGCAGAAAAAAGAATAAAACGCGCAGATAAAATTCCATAAAAGATGATCCGCAGCAGCCGAAGTATCGCTTATTCAAAATCAACTTGGGGCTTGAAAATTCAACAATTTTCAATAGATATGGATTTTTGAAGATTGCTATTTTTATTTTTGAGCACCCGAACAAGGAGCATTTGGAGATTTCGCAGTTTGGTAAATTGTTTTAATATATTTTTTTCAGTTCTGGTTTGCAATTTCAAAATTAGTTTTGTGGTATTATTTTAAAATGTATATTTAGATAGATTAAAATGAGTTTTAAGTCATTTTGGGTTTATTAAGTCGACCACAGCGAGTTTGTGGTTCAATTCCATACCGGGCAAATTTTTTTTTTCGTTTTTATACAATCTATTAATAATTGTTAGAAAATAAGTTGTAATATATTTCATTTTATATGGTATACTATGGCATTTTATAAATATTTGTCTTTTTTATTAAATATTCTTTCAAATTACCTTGCACAAATAGGAGAATAAAGTAATGAATATTAAATAAAATTTAGAAATGCCATCTTGTACTGTCTTCTTATAGTTATGTTTTTTAAGTAACAGTCACAGTTTAAGTAGCAATCACAGTTTAAGTCACAGTTTAAATAGCAGTGATTTAAAGTAGCAGTGTTTTAAAGTAGCAGTTATTTTAAGTAACAGTGATTTAACAGTGATATTAAGAAACAGTGATTTTAATTAGCAGTGAAATTCACTTATTAATAACAGTACCTATGATTTTTTAATGCAAGTGAAAAATCACAGATACGTGAAATATCGCCCATCCCTAATTTCAATAAATAGATTATCATCAGTTGCTATTCGTATTTTTTTTCATTTTGCCACATTATTTTTAATGAAACCGCATATAAAATCCATATTTGAATAATTTTGTCGCAAATATTGGCTAATTTTAAGCGCATATAAAAAACAATTTAATGCCTTATAAGCGCATATAAAAAAAATGCCTGTTTTTAACGCATATAAAAAATTTATAATGCCTTTTTTAGCGCATATAAATTCGGAATTTACACATAATATAATTTATATAAATAA
Source organism: Ocypus olens (assembly GCA_910593695.2). Classification (NCBI taxonomy): domain Eukaryota; kingdom Metazoa; phylum Arthropoda; class Insecta; order Coleoptera; family Staphylinidae; genus Ocypus; species Ocypus olens. The sequence continues at coordinate 11,347,425 of OU343053.1, read as the reverse complement.
AAACAAAACAAATTGCGACATATTTCGCTATCTTCAATAATGAGTTCTACAAAGTCTACAGTATTCTTTGTATTGTTTTTAATTCATCTACAATCAAGTAATGGAACTTTACCTTCATTAATTTACGTAACATGAAAAAAATGTAATACATATAAAACCGTTAAAATATGAATTGGTTGCATCTATTGTTTAAGGCCCAAACAGTTTAAAATTAATAATTGTATCACTGTAGTAATTACAATAATAAATAAATAATCAAATTACTTAATAACAACAAAAAAAATAATAATAATAAATTATTGCCCAATTAATGTCATTACAGAACAAATCTTAATTGTAGTGCACGAATACATTAAAATAAAAGATATATGAAAGATGTATATATCATACATCACACATTTTTTTAAATCAATTAAAGTTTTTCCAAAAATATCGCAATTGTTTTGAATATGATTATATAACATACACATTTTGATCAATGGAGAATTTGCATGATGGCACGAATTAGGCATACAGAAACCGAATGACCGACAATTTCTCATCGATGGTCTAGGGACGTTAAATTGTTATTCACTTATCGTTGGTGGATCGTCTACAAAATTATTGATCAATCTATAAAAGTAAAGTAATGAACAAATTTTATGTTTATTTTGAATGCCGCTAAGATTAAAATAAGCAAGTAAGTTGACTCTTTCCGGGTAGATACCATGTACGAGAAAGTATTGTGGTCGTGATTTTTTTTTTAAATTTTTTTTACGGAAATATCCGTTTTGGGGTCCCTAGATGCCATTTCAATAATTTCTGTAAAAAAAAATTGTGTCTCTGTGTATGCGTGTGTGTGTGTGTGTGTGTGTGTCTGTCTGTGTGCGCTATATCTCAAAAACTAATAAAGCAATTGATATGAAACTTTGAACATACGTCTTGTTTGCTAATCCGAAGAACTGAAAAGCTTTTGGTAAAATTTCGTACACCGGAAGTGGATGTTTACCTTAAGTGTGTTTTGTTTTTTGCCAATATTTTCTTAAATATGAAAAATATCACAAAAATATTTAAACAAACATTAAAGACAACAAAGAAATGCACATCTTTTGCTTGAAAATATTTTTTATAAAATCATTGCTATTCGAGAAAAAAAATTATCAAATTTTTTTTAATTTTTGGTTTATAATTATGAAACGATAATAGTTACAGCAAATTTATTTTATTAATAATTGTAGAGAATGCCAAAATGAACAACTTCTAAAGAATAAGTTTTTTTCTAAATCTTGTTAGTTTTTGAGTAAACCGAGTTTTTGAATTTTAAGTATAATTTTTTCCATTTTTCATAATTTTGACGTTTTAAACGTCAGTTTCATCCGAGTCTACGAAACGCTCGATGTACATTTCAAATATGATTTCAATTGAAAATAAACCATGAAAACGTAAATATAAATGGCTATGATACCATCAAGTCGGAGAAAGTAACATGATGGCCACATCACCATTTTTTCTGAATATTCTCTAGGCAATTTATATATGTATCATACATAGGCGACCAAATTGGTGCACAATATTCAGTTTTGCTTATTAACGCATTAAATAATGTTATGACTGTTTCATTTCTGTAAAAATCTTTACTGTTTCTTATTATGAATCCTAGAAGACGGTGACATTGATTTACAATATGACAAACATGGGAGTTAAAAGTAAGTTTGTTATCAAACATCACACCAAGATCCTTTGTCTCGTTTATTCTTTTCAACACACAAGCATCCATCTTATATTCATAATGGATATTGTCCTGGAAAATGTCATTATTGTACAATCATAGTTCAGATACAATCTGTTTATGTTACACCATTCACTTAACTTATCCAAATCATGTTGCAACTCAATGCACTCATTTAAGCTAGTAATTCTACAATACATTTTCAAATCATCGGCGTATAACAAACATGGTGATTGAATATATTGTATTAAGTCATTTATAAATTGTATAAAAAGTAGCGGACCAAGAGCGGAGCCTTGAGGGATCCCCTTATTTCGTGTGTAAGACTTGGCAATAGAACCCTGATACTGTACGAAATGAAGCCGATTTGTTAAGTATGATTGAATTACATTTATAATATTAGAAGGAATGTTATAAGTTTTTAATTTTTTAATGAGGATTAATTATTTAATAGTGTAGTGAAGTTTAATATATTTTTATTTATTATTTAAGCGGGCAACTAATTCGTTTTTGTTTAGATTAATTGATATAATCTAACATTTAAATTTAAATAAAATTTAAGGTTTGAAATAATGCGGAAACTTTTTGCAAAAATAAAACTTTAGTTTAGTTAATAATAAAACATTTCTCCATCTACACTCATCGGAAAAGTCTAGGGATATTTTTCTCCGTGTAGGTATTTTGGTCAAAAACTTTATTTCTAAATATATTTATACGTAATTATATAGACTTACGAATCTTTATTGTCAATGTTACAAAATAAATTAAAAATTTGTTTTTAAGAACTAGTCATTTCCAAGAAATAACAAAATTAACAATATTATAACTTTTTAACTATACTATACAGGGTGTTTCAAAATTCATGCACCAAAAATTTTCTGCGTACTCCTCGTAGATAAAAAGAAAAAAAACCCTTATGACAAATCTCGATTTTCCACAAAATAACATGGATTAAACCCCCTCGCAGAAATATTTAAGAGACGCCACTGTTCATCCATCAATAAATACTTTCGTTCGCTTGTATAAAAACACACGGTGCCGATTTTAAGTGTGGACGCATGAATGAATGGTGACCTAATTTCGAGCGGGCTGTTGAAATTTGATCTTAACATAAACAGTACGGTGAGGCTTAATAAAACCGACGCACAAATTTCAAGTTCATCTTATTTATTATGCATTTTTTTTATTGTTCCTGGCGGCTTCCTACTCTTGTGCATTTTTATTGCTGTACAATTGTATCCCTTGCAGTCCTATTACTTAAAATCACGGGGGGTAGGTGCTGTAAAATGATATCCCTTTGTTACCCAAGGCCAAGACCTAATTTGGAATAACACATTTTTAGAAAGTCCGTAAAAACATGTGTGTTTCCTCGAAGATACAAATCGGTTTTAAAAATTCCAAGGGCGACGATGGGGCTGCACAGTTTGACCAATCAATGCCCTCTACAAATTCACCCCCATCAATTGAAGACGGTGAAAAACCGAAAAAGAATTCAGTTAGTTTCTGCTTGTAAACTGAGTTGGTAATTATGGCGTTAATACCGTTTGATAATCACGAAAATTTGTACTGACTGACACGACATTTACTTCTAAATAACTCGATGGTACATTGACCTAATTTGTGTGCTGCATAAACACTAAAATCCACACCGTTTGTTTATCTAATGCCGGCAGTACAAGCTCGAGAGACGAAGACCCGAGACCAGGCGAGCGCGAACGTGTATGGCGGTGTTCTCGCCTTTCTACGCGCGAACGAAGCTATTCATTAATGGGGAGCATTGGCGTCTCTTTAATATTTCTGCAAAGGGATTTAATCCATGTTATTTTGTGGAAAATCGAGTTTTGTCATAAGGGTTTTTTTTCTTTTTATCTACAAGGAGTACGCAGAAAATTTTTGGTGCATGAATTTTGAAACACCCTGTATTACGTTGTCAATATCTTCTTGGGGTAAAAGTGCCCATTCTGCGGTCAAAAGCTTCCTGAATCTAAAGGCATTATGAACGTTGACCATATGCGGATTGATTCTTTTTTTAAGCATGTCTCACACATGCTCAATGGGGTTTAAGTCCGGAGATTGTGCTGGCCATGGCAATACTTGGATTGCCTCTTAGGTCAACCAGTTCGTCACAATACGTGCGACGTGCGGTCGAGCATTATCATGCATGAGATGGAAGTTTTCTCCAACACCACCCGCAAATGGTAGAATAGGTAGAAGAATATTGTCTAAATATTGCTGAGCTCTCAGAAAACCATTAAGGAAAATGAGCTCCGTTCTACCACCCAGAATTATTCCGCCCCATGCCATTACAGTACCACCTCTGTAAGTGTATGCCTCCTGGACGTGTCTCAAACGTTCCTCATTTCCGGATCGCCTTCACACTCTTATCCGACGAGAATCTGGATGAGATCCAAATCTACACTCATCAGTAAATTACACGTTCGCCCAATCATGTTCGTCCCAATTGTGAAAATCCCGACACCAGTCTAATCTTGCTCCGCGATTGCCTCTATACAGAGGTCGATTTTTGAGGGGCCGTCTAGAATGACGATTGGCTTCATTAAGACGATTTCTTACAGTATCTCTGCCAACGATTACGTTATCTGCCCTCTGTAACTCGGTAACCAATTCAGGTGCCGTGATAGTAGGATGTCTTCTAGCTGTTAAAACCAGATATCCGTCCTGAGCTGGTGTTGTAGAAGGTCCACGTCCTGTATGTTGTTCGGCCGGACTTCCTGTTTCCCTAAAACGCCGCCATAACCGACTGATGACACTTATCCTCTCAGCCACTTCGATTTGTTTTATGCCAGCTTGAAGAAGGCCTACCGCTCGATTCATCACTTCTAAACTCAAATGTTGTCGTTCCATTCCGAAACGCAGTATTTTCGAGGTAGTGAGTAATCAAAGCACCGTAGAACGATCGCAGAATTGATTTTTCACAATATCTTGTTTATCGAGTTTTCTCTGTTTGTTTTTGTTTATTTTTCAGGTGTTCAAAAAAATAGTCTGCCTTGTATTCTAACTGACAATTGCCTTAAATGTACAATATAAAAAATAGACAGTTCATTGTAGTGGTTTTATAAAAATATCCCTAGGCTTTTCCGATGTGTGTATATTTCATTGCCCCCCTCGCCGCCCCCTGGGATGAAACAATTATATCCCACGTCATCATCTCCACACCACCCTTCAAAAGAACCCATAATAAATCCTAATATGAATACGTATATCCGGATCTCATTTGGTGACGTTTAACGTTTCAACTAGCAGTGTTACCCACAATCAAATGCAACCCCTATATTTGCGGTCTGCGGTGAATAGAGGCAGAAGACACCGTGGCAAGAGATTTTAAAATGGGAATAGAAGTTCGCCCATTATTGTCGATGATGGGGAGCACAAAGCGCCAGAAAGTGATACATTTGAGATGGGCTGAATTATTGCGAAATCATACATTATGGGAAATGCACGGATATTCTGTGTGGTCCCTTTTTGTCTGCGCTCCCACCGCAATCCACAATCAATACAATGAATGACTTGATTTGTGCCAATGCTGAGTTATGTTAATTTCGCATATAAATAATCCGTCCATTAAAAGGTTTTAAACTAGGCCTGCGGATGTGCATGTGTATGTGTGTTGGTAAGAAAATTATGGATTTGCTTTGATAACATGGAATATTTATGGGTGGAGCTGAATTGTACAGAATAAATAGGTTTCGCAAACAAAGGTACGATTGGTGATTTGCAGCACTTGCTAGATAAATTAATGACCTAGCATTAATGCCGCGTTTATTGCTGCACTGGAAGATACGATTAATGTTGGCTTTGTTCAATATTGACGCTCTTGCAGTAAAGTAAAGGAAAATTGGTACATTATAATGCAGTGTTTCTCAACCTTTTTGGATCAAACGCCCACTTCTCAGGTTCGCATTTTAGTCAGCCCAGTTTATTTTTTACAGCTTAAATTACATGATAATCGCTAAAATAATGTAGCTTAGGTTTAGGTTAGGTGTTAGTAAGACATAAACACAAAAAAAAATGAAAGAAACGAAAGTAAAACTTCCACGTCCAAAGGCAACAAAATCTCGTTTTATATTTCTAAAATTCGCGTCTTGTAATTTTAATGATTTATATGTTGAAATGTAATAAATTTACTGTGTTTTAAGAATAGACATATTCATGACGAGTCAAGTAAAATGATCAAAACCGGAAGTTTCAAAAGCAACAAGATTCCGTTTCAGATTTTTAAAAATTGCTGTTGCGTAACAGTTGTTTTTTGATTATAATGATTTACATGTTAAAATGTAGAGGTGTTTAAAAAAAAATAACAAAAAACATTCAACAAAAATTGCAAAAATCCGAAATTCTCCAAATTCAAAGTCAACAAAATAGGGTTTTTAATTTTGCAAAATTGCCTAACTACCGAACATCAGAGGCGGCTCGAGAAACATTTTGATGATAGAGCCACTAGCCTACAATATATCCTTCCCACCCCCGTCTCATTTTTTAAGAAAGAAAGGATGGAAATTATGATTATGTACTTCCGATTTGTCCTGTATCTTAATTTTGTCCCAGATGTGCACTAAATCTGTAATACCGTTCTTGATCCACGCAACCTCACCCCCAAACAAAACATATGGAAAACAAAAAATATTTTTTTTCCTTACACCCTCAAAGCCAATTGTTTTTTAACTGTATGTCTCGATTAAACTTTCTCGTTCGTATTTATGATTATTCAAAATCGACGCACTTTAGCTGGAAGCTACTGTCACAGTCTTCTTTTTACGATAATGAAATTAGACAGAGGTCTACCTAACTATTTAATTTATTTCCTCGATAGTATATGATTATTCCGTAATGAACTAATTTTATTCATCATATATGGCGCGGAAAATTCGACTAACACGTGTACGAGTCGTCGCGCGCACGAGATGAGCCAGAATTTATTTGGCTCCAAATGCATGTTCTGAAACTTACGCATGTATTGTTTTAACATTTCAAATAATGAAATAGTGTTTTTACATTTAACAAAAAATTCTTGCTGGGCTCGAAACTAGAGGTAGTGCCATGGCTCCTTGCCTCTATATGACGAGCCGCCCCTGTTGAACATGTTATATAATATTGATGATTTAAATGGCAAAATGCAGATATTGTATTTTAAAAATTCCATGTTCAAAGGCAACAAATTCGCGTTTTCGAATTTTTAAAAATTGCTGAATTGTGTGTGTGTGTGTGTGTGTGTGTGTGTGTGTGTGTGTGTGTGTGTGTGTGTGCGTGTGTGCGTGTGTGCGTGTGTGCGTGTGTGCATGTGTGTGTCTATGTGTGTGTCTCTGTGTGTTTGTGTGTCTGTGCGCGCTGTATATCAAAAACTAATAGAGCAATTAATATGAAATTTTGAACATAATTTGATAATCCGAAGAACTGAAAAAACTTTTGGTAAAATTTCGTACACCGGAAGTGGGTATTTACCTTAATTATTTGTTGTTTTTTCCAATATTTTTGAAAAATATTACAAAAATATTTAAACGAATATTGAAGATAACGAAAAAATAAGCATATTTCCTTTAAAAATATTTTTTATGAAATCATTGTTATTCGAGAAAAAAATTCTTCATTTTTGGTTTATAATTAAGAAACGATAATAGTTACAGCAAAAAACTGGCTATTAGGATTTAATGTATAATTTGTCATTTTCATCTTTCATAATTCTGACATTTTAAATGTCACTTTCATCCGAGTCTACACAACGTTCGATGTACATTTAAAATATGATTTAAATTGAAAATAAACCATGAAAGCGTAAATATAAATGACTATAATACCATCAAGTCGGAGAAAGTAACATGATGGCCACATCACCATTTTTTTAAATTTAGTATATTTTAAAAAATGTAAAGAAATATACATATAGTTGTTTTCCAAGTTCGAAGTCAACAAAATCGCATTTTTGATTTAAAAAAATTGCTGAAGTATTGAACGTGTTATTGATATTATTATGTTTTATTTATTTAGTATAGAGAATTTATTTTATTTTAAAAAGTATTACGAAATATTCATAATGACAAAAACTGCCTCCAGGTTCACAGGCAACAAATTCGCGTTTTCGGTTTTTAAAAACTGTTGAGGTGTTAAAAGCATTTCTTGATTATGATCAATTATAAACTAAAATGTGAAGAATTTAGTGTGTTTTAAAAAGTATAAAAAAATAATCATGTCAAAAGAGCGAAAATTGCCAAAATTTGAAATTTTTAAGATCAACGTCAAAACATTTTTTTTTTGAAAAATTGCCGAGCGCGTTATTTGATTTTGAAGGTTTAAATGCCAAAATGTAGCAAATTTAGTGAAAAAAGTATTAGGAAATATTTATGTTGAGTCAATGAAAATTGCCAAAATCCGGTTAAAGTAAAAAAATTCGCGGCTCGATATTTTATATGTTAAAAAGTAGATAATTTAGAGTGTTTTAAATGGTATTAAATATATTCATGTCGGGACAATGAATATTGTTAACATCCGAAATTTTCCGAGCTCAAAATCAACAACATCAAGTATTTGATTTAAAAAGTTATTTAACTTGCAAACGTGGTATTTGATTTTGATTATTTAAATGCCAAAATGTAGCGAATTTAGTGTGTTCGAAAAATGTATTAAGAGATAACCATGTCGAGTCAAAGAAAATTACCAAAATCCGAATTTTTTAAAATTGCTGAAATTTTAAACGCATTTTTTGATTATGATAGTTTATATGTTAAAAAGTAGAGAATTTAGTGTGTTTTAAATGGCATTAAAAATATTCATGTCGAGACAATGAAAACTGCCAAAATCCGAAATTTGATGGTTTAATTTCCAAAATGTAGGGAATTTTTTGTTTTTCTTTTAAATAGTAAAAAAAAAATCATGTTAAATCGACGGGACTTAAGAAAGTTGAATAAAATTTAGTACAAATTTCGAGACATGTAATCACATAGAGTATAGATATATTAAGATAATCATTTTTAGGCGATTTAAGTCATCTTGCAGGTGATACTCAAAGTGCATTTGCCCCCGTAAAATGACCATCGCTTCCCAAATGCGAATTTTCAGATAAACGCCTAATTTAAACGTCGCACGTGGGATATTTGACCCAAAAGTTGGGCAAAAAGTCTTTGTGTTTTTTGTAAGCTGAACAAAAATATCCAGGTAACTCTGCCGTTGTTAAATTTGGACTAAGGGTAGAAATGAGAATTCATACAAACAATAACTTAAATACCTTCTTAATAAAAATAATCTCGGAACTATTTAAGAGAAGGAACCACCACATCAATTTTTAAAGAAATTCTAGGTATTCTTTATTTACTATCTAAAATACAATGCTTTTGTTGGATCTATAGGAGTTATTTGATTAATATTTAACATATGTTTGCCGATGCTGCGTATTTGAAAGTAATTATGTTAACGAAAACAACGAAATAATAAACAAAATTTATTGAAATGAATTAAAATTATGTTTCTTCTTCGCTGCTTTCTTCATTGATTTCGGATGCAGCTGTATTACTCGGGCCAGCAAGCAGTAGCAAAATGTTCGACAGGCCAGGGCAACCAGGAATAAGCATTTCCAGGGTTTCTCACGGGAAGGGATTCGTTCCTCTTGTTTCATACACAGGATCTGAAGTAAGCAGTAATCTGTTGATGATATCGTACTTACAGGACACTCGTGAATTTTCTAGCACAATTATGACGACAGAAGTGTTTATTCTTGGCTCCTGAAACCTCCTCAGAGAGTTGACCAATTGACAACAAGGCTTTTTCTATAATTTCCGTGCCAAGTACAAGAATTTTATGCACGGTAGGTGTCATAGGATACCATGAATATAATTGAACATATAGTTTTGTGGTATCCGTAGTGTAAGTAGCAAACTTTCAATATCTATTTTAAAGTCACTAGATATCGTATCCAAAATTACTTTGAAGCGGTATATCTATTGGTGTGGCATCTTCTGTTATTTCTGGTGATAGTTCGGGATTTAGAAAGAACCTCCTCCTAGTATTTCCGTCAGTTGTATTTGGCTTTGGAAAGTCTTCAAACAAGTCTAACCGCAATCGAAAGACTTGTATTTTACTTTTTTGTTTTTCTTCACAGTCAGCTTATAAGCAAGGTGTAGCAAAGTTTTAAAATTCGGGCATGAAATATTGAAAGCTAAATGTTAACGCGTTTTAACGTGTTTCCTTCTTAAAATCTCTAGATGTTAATCCACAGATGTAACACCTCATAGTTGATGTGAGGCAGTATTACATATATTGCCATCTACCATTGTAAATAGCATCACATGATTAATAGCAAAATTATGATCTGCTAATGTAATTGTTGTTTTTTCCAATAAATTCATTTGTTCTTCGATGCATTTGATTTCTTCTTTATTGATGCTTATAGATTATTTTGTAAATGTAATGCGTATGCAGTATCGCCGTGAAGAGGGTGTTGGATTTTGCCAGATTAGTTTGTTATTGTTTGGACCACAAGTAAGTCGCACTTGGCATCCAAATAAAAATCACTATCAAATTTTTGCTAGAATTGAGCCTGTTCAGATCCACCAGACCCTCATTTATGCGTAAGAGTGAATGAACTGCTCTCTTCTGCACTTAACATTTAGATAACTTCTTTCAGATGCAATATAACCCCAGACGCAGTATGGCCCACTAAATCTTGGAAGTTTATTTCTGCACAAGTGTCTGTTACTCGGTATGATTCAGATTTGGAATAGCAATTTTGTTTTCCCTTTTGTAATATAACAAGGAAACTGGTTTTTGTACGATCTCCTACCGTCTTCGTGAAAAATCAGCTTCCACATGCATCGACAATGCTTGCAATGGTGTCACTTTTGCTGTTTGTAGATTAGAATTAAATAAATTCAAAAAGACTGTCCGCACTTACATAAGCAGCCATGCATTTTACAGCATTGATGAATTCTTACAAAGCAAATACAGCTTCTAATGAACTTCTACGTTCTATGAACGTAATTGTATTGTGATTTATTTATTCTTTTATAATATTTATTTGTACATCTCGTAAACGTGCTTAAATCTTTTAACTATTGGTTTGTATGGATCTTTTATAATAATTATTTGTATATATTTTGTTAACATATTTCAACATTTAACTTGTATCTTTTATACCCCATTCTGACCTGTGTAAAACACTTTGTTTATTGGCATCAATACATTTATTTATTTATTTATTTTATTTATTACTAGAACAGGCCTTTCTATATTTTGTTGCTCGCTTAGCTCGTAATTTCATCTGAGTAGCAAACGTTAACTCTTCCATGTCTCTAATGGTCAGAAGATCTTTAGTCTTACGCCTTTCATTTCCTTCACTTGAATTATTGAAAGACTTTCTTTGCTGTCCTGCTAGATGATTTGCTTGGCGTAATTCAAAATGCCCTTGCAGCCAGATCTCATTATTTTTTAAGAAAATGTGTAAAACATTTTATGCTTAAATCCTTTTTGTTCTTCTTCTGAATATTTCTCTCAATTTATAAGAAAATGTTCAGCATATTACATTTTTTTTTGTCAATTTGCTGCATGATGACAAAGAATCGCGTTAGAGTCATAATTTTGACTCCTCGATATCCTAAAAAGAATTACAAAATAGAATCCTTATTTTATGAAAAATCCGAAAATAAATGGATTTACAATAAAGACAAATACGCGATCATCAGGATTGTTCCTGACTCAGCTTTTATGTTATAGTTAAATATTACCCTACACATTTTTTGAGATATAGAAATTACAATCAGTAAGCATCCGGAAGTATTTGTTATAGTTTTATGGAAATAAAAACTGTAAACATTAGAGCGTTGATAAGAAGATTCTACGTTAATGAAATATGACTTAATAAGAATTAAAATTTTTAAATGTAGTACATACATACCTGGCTACATATTACACGAATTTCGTATTTTTCATAGTACTGCTAAATACTATTTTACAACTGCTATTCAAACGTATAACTTTCAACTGATCTTCTGGAGCGCACCAGGAACGTAATGTGGATGATGCAATATTCCTAAATCTCTTAAAGTTCTCAAATAATCATTTGTTTATAGCTACGACGAACTTAGCAATTTTAACTTTTGGCCAGCTTTTTTGATATAAATACCCTTATCTGCATCGATCGCATGTTGTTTTTCATATAAATACCCTTAGGTATGTGCATCGATCGCATGTTAAGAAACACTATTATAATGTATGAAAAAGGTTTAGTGTATGGTTGTATACAATTATATTAGCTAAAAAGTTCACTAAGTTTCAATAAAAAGTGTGATTGAATTATTGAAAGTGTTTAATTTCTGTTTAATAAAAAAAATACGTGTAATAAAAATTAAGAAGCATTTTACTTTTTCTACCAGTCCTAAAGTCCACATTTTGGCAGTAATTAACAAGCGTAAAGTAGAGCTTTAAGCCCAAGGCCTCCAGCATAAACAATAGTTTTTTAATGCAAACATTTTGTTGTTTTGAATTCATACTTTACCCAGTGGTATTTTGAATTAAGATCAAAATCCTTGGGATTTGCACAAATATATCAGCATTTATGATTATCCTCATACCGGGTGGACCATTTAATGTGTTTTCAGGAAATATCTTCGAAACAAGAAACTTAAAAAAAAAATGACCCAAACAAAAAATGATTGTTTTGAAGGGGGCCATAATAACATAATTTTGTTTTTTTCATAGATGGCGCTGTTGTCGCTAAATCGAGGTCAACTTAGTTTTTTTAAATGGAAACCCCTACTTTTTATGACAGAATCAGAGTCCTTGTTAAAAAATGAGAAGAAATCACTCAGCTAACTTTTTCGTCAGAGTGATAGATGGCGCTGTAATCGCGAAAAGAAGTTGTTGCATTTGGACGCTTGCGTATTCGAACTTCGCGCGCATGTGTGTGTGTACCTGAACTCCGCGCCAGTTGACGAGAACTTATGTTGGGTTTGACTGCAACTGCAGCTAAAATATCAACTTCGGCATTCTCCTGGGTTACGGTGCGTCTTCGATGTCTGGTTCGTTTTAGGCTGCCAGTGTCCACAAATGAGTTGACGATCCGAAGAAAAGTCATGTGACTCGGATGATCTCGATCAGGATACAAGCCACACGCATCAAGTGCATTGCGTCTAGCTTCACCATACACGAAAATCATGTCGACCTTTTCCGCGATAGTATTCCGCGCCATTGTAACGTTTTCCCCGTCAATGCAGAAGACCGACTGATTACCAAACTAAATTTTCTTTTGTTCAGTCAAAGAAAGCATCAAAATCCAGCTATTTCCAGCTATTTTTCAATTTAAAATTGTAATTCATGGAAATACGGCCGACGTCATGTTTTGACACACACACACACCACACACACACACACATGCGCGCGAATTTCGAATACGCAAGCGTCCAAATGCAACAACTTCTTTTCGTGATTACAGCGCCATCTATCACTCTGACGAAAAAGTTAGGTGAGTGAATTCTTCTCATTTTTTAACAAGGACTCTGATTCTGTAATAAAAAGTAGGGGTTTCCATTTAAAAAAACTAAGTTGACCTCGATTTAGCGACAACAGCGCCATCTATGAAAAAAACAAAATTATGTTATTATGGCCCCCTTCAATACAATCATTTTTTGTTTGGGTCATTTTTTTTTTAAGTTTCTTGTTTCGAAGATATTTCCTGAAAACATATTAAATGGTCCACCCGGTATATTACTTAATCACATACCAGTACATGCTTACAATAAAAAGACTTAGCTATCAACCACCAACTATGTAGTTAATGAAAGTAATAATAATAACAAACTACAGTCCATCATGCTTATGTTTTCATGTTTCTCTTATCTATTCAGTTAAACGGGACACGCGAGATTCCAAGTAGCAACACCGATAAAGTAAGCTCTTGAACGTAATCACATTCCGAGGATTATTATTCCGCAGTGGGCACTTGTGTCGGGACTCGGATCCACCCTGGAAAAAGGAAATCGGGTCAATGGGAACAAACAACAATAAACATGTTCCGGAACGGTCATTATTCCATTTAACGATTTCGTCTCACTTACCGTTTCTAAATACCGGCCATCGTTAATACAGAAAGCCAATATACTGGTGTAACAGTAGGCCGTGTGGAAAGGAACCCTTTCCGTAATGGAATTACCGTTATACTGATGTAGTGCGGGGGAAGAAGTTATTGTCCTCTTCGGTATCTACAGTTTCCACAAATGCAATTCGAGAGGTCGTTTTCAATAAACCAAAGTGCACGATTAATACTCACTTTGGTAATTCAATAACTGGTTCGGGGAATTTATTTTGTGTGATATCTGGGAATTGGGCTGAATCGATATTGCTACGAGCTTATCTTGACTATATAGGTGAAGTTTATATTTAATGTTACGATTTGGGTTGGTATTTGAAACATTTAAGTAATCTAAAATACGAAACTTTTTGTAATCTACAGTGTTGATTCTTACATACATTACAATTTACTTCTTAAAGTCGGCGCAGCGGCGGCTCGTGAATTTCAATGGTGCGGCAGCGGCGCGGAGTGAGAGATAACACGCGTGTCCATAACAACTGTTCTTACAGCATAATTTATTTTTATGAAGAACCTGCCATTTGTAAAAGAGAAGTCAATTCCAGAGAAAAACTAAGGCAAAGACCTGCATGTTGTCTGTATTGTAGGGATACTCACGAATTGCACAATTGCTTTCACATCAAGTAAACAAGAATTTATTTGTTGTTTGACAGTCAATATTTGATATGTCAATTCATGTTTGATTCCACAGCCACCCAAGACTACTATATTGATTTGACACCCTTTACAATAAATTATTTACTTATTAAAAATAGAATATCCATCACAATAAAACGAGGTCTTCCTGGAATTGCGTTTGATTGCATTTTAAACATTTATAATGTGATAATTATTATCGAAGCATCCGATCAACGGCATTTCGTGAGTAACCTTTCGATCCCGAATTGAAATGTTTCTTATGGATGAATTATATTTTGCGGCGAACGAACCCTCCTTTCACCCTCTAGTTATAAATTCCCGTTGATGTTACACAACGGTGTGGCCTACATTTTCCCGGTAGCGGCAATTCACCGTCCGCTCTCCTTTATTCCGGCCTCTCGCCGGAGAATGATCCGTAACACTAATCACAAATCACCCAAAACTCAAACACAATGTGCCTGTGTATATCGATAACGACCGGCCATAGGGAAACTGGACAGTGTCCGAATGGAGTGGCAGAGGGCAGAGTCATTACCTCTCAGCTGGACGCAGGGGTGTTGACAATAATTGCAAAGTCAAACTTCCGTTTAAGGCCGTATTGTCAAAACATCCGCATATCCTGGCGGCGGGAGGTCCCGCGAACAATTACTCCAGTACCTAAGAACTCATAATAAGGGCGATTGTGTCTAATTCTACACGACAGTTGAGTAAGAAGGGTCAGTGGAAAACCTTCTATGCGTCAATTGTATGCTCTTGATTAAGCTATTTTTTATTGTATACAACTGCCTCAATTTCAAAATTTGTGAAGGCTATCTATGTAGACAAAACAAATAATATGCGTCATGAGGATGGTTCTAAACGCTATACGAGTTTTTCAATTTTGTTGAAAAATCAACGTGCGAGATGTTTGGTCTTCATTTAGAATATATGATAGAAAGCACGATCTTTTTGCGTATGCAATGTATTGGATTTATGAGACTGTTACTTGGTAAAACTCCATTATAAACTTTATAATAAAAATATTCACTTTATTGTTTCAGAGGACATGGAAATGCTGAATCACAACTACCGTTTGACTTTTTTAACAGTCAGTTTGAGTCATCTGCATGTTACTGAGGTCATGTAAATATTAAAATTATGAGAAAATTTTACAATATTAAAAAATTCATGATTGGAAAATAAAAAAATAAAAAATAAAAAAAAGTCTTGCATAAAAATCTTTTGTGGCTCTTTCACAATAAATTCCTGAAAATAAGATCGTCGAAAATAGAGGAGGACCCTCTTAAGAGCGTTGGGAGTAGTCGAAAGAATATAATTGTGAGAGGTCTAATATCCATACTCTGAGGTGAAATTGGACAAAAACAGTTAGAAGATCCATTACTAAACAATAACATCTTCTACTTGGTGAAAACCGAAATAGAATAAATTTAACCATTTAGCTTCAATTCATGTTAACAAATTACATGCATTTACATATACTGTTCTGATACTCCCAACGCTCTTAAGGGCATTGGATACCGACGAAGAAATCGAAATGTAAACAAACCAACCCCTTGCTCTTGCATCTAACCCGCGAAAGCCCTAGAAGAGCACCATATGTGATATTAATGTAGCGAGACAAGGATGTGGTAGTCAAGAGTGGACCAGTCACTTGAATGAAATATTGGCGCTCAGCACTATTGTACTTATTTGACTTGACTGACTATTAGGATCTTGTGTATGTTTGTAAAAAGGAGGGACCGTCTTATCTAAAGTGACGACAGATTTATGTAAATCATTAACAGAAAATCTCAGCTCCAAGCGCGCTTGTTCAGAGTATTTCCGTAGTGTTGGCTTCGATGATGAATTCACTATTCTTGTAATTTTTTGCAAAATTGACGTATAATTTTTTTAAGGAAGTTTTTTGTTATTTCCGATATTTTTCTAAATATGAAAAATATTACAAAAACATTTTAACAAATGTTGAACACAAAGTAAAAATGAACAAATTAATAAATATTTTTAATTAACCCCTTAATTTCCGAATAAACAAAAAATTATATCATTTTGTTTTGGTACAATTATGAAATTGTAATAGTGGCATGAAATTTTAATAAACAATTGTAGAAAACGCCAAAATTAATGATTTATAAGTAATTAGTATTTTACGAAATCTCACTCAATTTTTCTATAAAATCGATAAATATGAAAAAATATCTCGAAAAAACCCTACTATAGATAGGGAATATCGGAGAAAGTAATGATGGTGGCCACATATATTTTTTAATACCTAAATAGTATATTCAAAAACAAGTTCAATAAGCTCGATTTCTTCGCAGGCGTCCAAGTTTGGAAAACGACGAGCGTGGCGAGGAGTTTTCTAATGGACAAGTGCGAAAAAAACGCCTTTTAAACGAGTTTTTTACAGTATTTTTTCTATTTTGTCCTTTTTATTTCATTTCTAAATTAAAAAATCGTCCATACATATTCAGAAAATTGTATAGTAGTTGGTAACACTAATAATTGACTTTTAAATTTGAAATTAGTTTGCGATTTCCACACATCACATAACCTCAAAACTATCTCGCCGAAAATTTAGCACAGGTTGACAGTTCTGAATTTCAACGGTGCCAACCTTGAAAAATTAAATTATTAAAGAGTGCGTTAATGACTCCGTTTTAGACGCAAAATAGAAAATAGTTATTTATGCAACAAGTGAGTAAAGTAATACTTTTTTTCACGAGTAGGAAAGATTGCCGCATGAGCCGAAGGCGAGTGCGGCAATTCCTACAAGTGAAAAAAAGTTGCTTTACTCTCGAGTTTCATACAAAATTTTTTCAATGTCCGTAACTTTAAATAAATTTATAAATTTGATAGAACTTTAATCAATTTTTATAAGTAATAATACTTGTTTTAAATAAAGAAAATAATAATAATCATCAAGTTGTCTTGATCGGAAACGAATGTTTGATATTTATCGGCGGAACTCGCGGCGTGTTGCGAAGCGTTCATGACACACTTTGCGCAAACAATTTTTTAGTTGCGTTAAAAAATGAACCGCTACGGCACTTTTTTTCACGCAAAAGAGTAAAAAAATGAACCGTTATGGCACTTTTTTTCACGCTACTTGAAGGGTTCAGGAATCACATATTTTATGAACGCAGATTAATGAAAAAAACTGTACATTTTATAACGGACGTAGAAAAAACATATTTATTTAATGATAGTATACCTTACTCTTTTTTACTTAAAAAATACCATATTTAGTTTTTAACCCTCTATTGCACGATTTATTTAAACATAAATATATAAGTTTTTACATTAAATGGTTAAAGCAATAAGGCAAAATTATATTTTTTATCAAACGTGTTAATCTTTTGTTTGGTTTAGTACTGACGTAATTTTATCAATATTTTTGGCAGCAACACAATTATCAAAGATATGAAGAAAGCGTTTGAGGTCTTCTAACTTGTTTAGAGGCATAATATCCGTAATTTGAAACATTCTGGTTTTAGTGGTCCAATACCTGCTTGAGGAAAGTTGTCTGATGAGAGGACATCTAAATCAATATTCCTAAAAATTGCTCCACTTCGTTAGAGTTACTTGTTATTGGTTTGTTTAGTTTTTTTTTTGTGCGCTGTACGAACACGTTTGCGCTACCAGTTGAGAAAAAAATAAAAAAATAAAGTCTTCTGAAGGATTTCCTCAAAAATAAATTTTGTTGAGGATCTCTTACAATTTTCGAATCTGTTTTATTTATTTTAGTAATTATTTATTTCGTAAGATAGCGGAACTTTGCCTAACAAAAATTATGTTCCCATTTGGGAACAATATGCAATAGAGGGTTAGCTTGGTTCTCATTGATCACTTGATAAAACATGATTTAAAAAACGGTTAAATTTAAGAAAAATCACTTGATATGCACATTCCTTGAAAATAGCTTGCAGCCGAAAGTAGTCGGAAATAATAATTTAATATGTGAAACATATCAAGTGTTTTTTTTTAAATTTAATCGTTTTTTTAAATAAAAGAACATATTTAATTTGTAATTCAGAAGAGAAGTTAGGCCAATTGATTTATCTAATCCGTGATTTCTAGCTTTTCTAGAGTCTATTAATTCTAGTGACATGTGACCAAGGAAAAAGTCTTTTAAAAGTTTTACCATTTTGTTACTTCATATCTCTGTATCTGTGGCATTCTATAATTAAAAAAAAATACGCAAAAAAAAATAATTTTATATTAATATACCTCTATGAGAATTTCTTGATGAGTATGAATAATAAAATAACAAGATCACCCTTCCTGTTATATTAAGCTGTCCCTGATTTTGGTAGTAATGATTATTTCTGTTTAATTTTATTGTATCATCATTTGTTCTGAAAACGAAACGTTACTGCTGCTTCACATCGTGTTTCGTATTGCCTATGTTTTGAAAAAATTACTCTTTTCCCACCAATAAATTTGAAAACAATTGAAGTATTCTACATTATTAGCGTCTACATGCGATACCATCATGACCGACTCATCATGACCGACTCATGTTCTCCTCATGTGAAATATTTTCAACTCTCTATCACCAAATTTGTTATTTTAAATGAAACACCCTATATATTATTATAATTATGAATTCCTCGTTTAAATTGCAACATATTTTGTAGGAACGTTTGTACACTTATCTCTTTTAGTTTTT
This sequence comes from Ocypus olens, assembly GCA_910593695.2. Lineage (NCBI taxonomy): Eukaryota > Metazoa > Arthropoda > Insecta > Coleoptera > Staphylinidae > Ocypus > Ocypus olens. The sequence continues at coordinate 11,328,321 of OU343053.1, read as the reverse complement.
AAGAAAATTAGTTGTTTCTAAAATTTTGACCTCAAAAAGGCTTCTTGAAATCTGCCGGAAACTTCTCGTGAGAATAAGACAGAAATATGATTTGTACCTCTAATTGTACCTAGAGGATGCCTCTATGAGTAATATAATTGGAAACTGTCAAAGAAGTTATAGGCAGATTTAAAGTTGCCCCTTTGAGTACAAAATTTTCTTGAAAACTAAAATAGACAAGAGTACAAACGTTCCTACAAAATATATTGAAATTAAAAAGAGGAATCCAAAAATATACTAATATATAGGGTGTTCCATTTAAAATAACAAATTTGGTGCTACTTGCGGTGGAACCGAAGTTGAAAATATTTCACGAGGAGAACTGATTCTATCGTATGACAAAGATTTGTTTTCAAATTTTTAATACAACGGCAACCCCTTAAACTTTTAACGAACGGTTTAGCGTAGACACTCTGTATATACCATTTTTTCACAAACGGAATATTTTAAGAATAAAGCGTTCGTTTCTAAAATCCAACCTCCCTAGGGAAGGTTAGTTCAATTCGCTAGCCTAAGGGAACGAATAAGTGAACTAAAATACACTAATTCGATTATGCTAGATAAGATGCACTCGCTTGAAGAGGAACTTAACAAATTAAATTTAAGCAAGTCCAAATTGAGGCTAACAAAATCCCACAGGCCCCCATAGACCAAATTCTTTAACAAACCATAATTAATTTATAATTTATAATTTATAATTTATAATTTATAATTTATAATTTATAATTTATAATTTATAATTTATAATTTATAATTTATAATTTATAATTTATAATTTATAATTTATAATTTATAATTTATAATTTATAATTTATAATTTATAATTTATAATTTATAATTTATAATTTATAATTTATAATTTATAATTTATAATTTATAATTTATAATTTATAATTTATAATTTATAATTTATAATTTATAATTTATAATTTATAATTTATAATTTATAATTTATAATTTATAATTTATAATTTATAATTTATAATTTATAATTTATAATTTATAATTTATAATTTATAATTTATAATTTATAATTTATAATTTATAATTTATAATTTATAATTTATAATTTATAATTTATAATTTATAATTTATAATTTATAATTTATAATTTATAATTTATAATTTATAATTTATAATTTATAATTTATAATTTATAATTTATAATTTATAATTTAAAATTTACAATTTAGAATTAATAATTTATAATTTATAATTTATAATTTATAATTTTGAATTTTGAATTTTGAATTTTGAATTTTGAATTTTGAATTTTGAATTTTGAATTTTGAATTTTGAATTTTGAATTTTGAATTTTGAATTTTGAATTTTGAATTTTTAATTTTTAATTAATCTAAACATATTTTTTGCATTGATGCAAGAGATACAAATTATTAATTTCATTTCTTAATTTTGTAGTACATTACAGGCTAATCTAAAATATTTCAATGAAATACGCAGAAATCGACGAAAAGCCCTCGGGTAGACAGCCGGTTGTCAGGACCGAAGAGAAGAAATTTTAATCATAAATACATTGTATATTGGCAATAAAGATTTGTTATACATTTATTGAAACCCAATAATTCCATACAAGTGTTTTTGTATGAGTGGTTAATCCCTCTTGCCACGAAAGAGGTATATGTTTAGTAACACTACTGTGTAATTTAGATAACGCGGCTAAAGTTACAGCAAGAACCCGCCTTGGGAACGCCTCCTCACATATGCACAGCCCGTTAAACAAGAACGCCGCAGAGGGCGCACTACGACAGAGTATTAAAATGAATAACTTATTATTCAAATTTCGGATACAGTTTCGAAAATATGAAAAAATATTATTTGAATAATAAATTTTAAATAAATTATCCCAGAGTACGACGGATTTTTTTTTCTAAATTACAGAAGTATTATTATTCAAATTGTTTATAAACATTATTATAAAAAAATAAATCCGTGCTACTCTTTAGAATATATTTACAGAGGTGAATTCAAAATTTCACTTTTAAGTCTTTATTCGTTTGTGAATAATGTTTTAAATGAATTTAGAGGTACGCTCCAGGAGCCTTAAGGAAGCGTATCAATCGAAAAATTCTATTCAGCCACTAATTAGAACATCAAATTCTTCTATCGATTCATTAACTTAACAGATTTTAATATAACAATAACTCTAACATCTAACCGTTGAAACTGAACATAATAGATAACAGATAATAAATCGATTTGCAACAAAGCCATTGCGAAACAATATTTTTAAATCACGAAAAGTGAGACCAATAAATGCCGCCTAAATGAAATACCGCCTCAAAGTATACGTCGAAAAACGAGTGGCTGTTTCGAAAACGGGATTCGGGAATGCCAAAAAACTACATCAACGAAATTATACGTAGGCAATATGTTCACATGTTATTTCTGTAAATTAATGTTACGGATACAGATTCTCCCGAACACACGAAAAACATTTTAATGAGGCTGAACCCATCGAGGAATCATGAAACGGCAACTGTAATCACCATCAAGACATCGACAACAAAAGGGACAACACACGTACAATTAAGGGCTATTGGCTAAAATATCATGTTGTATTCAATGTTAAGGTTCACCTATGTTTTCTGGAAGGTAGAAATTGCTGTTTTCTTCAAACGTCAGTAAAGTTTTATCACTGAATACAAGGCCTTAAAGTAGAACTTTATTGCCGGAATTCCGTGCGGCACTAATAGACTATGAGTTTTCAGCCGGATTAATAGTTATTTAAGGGGGAACACCGCCTTAACCTCTTCAAAAAATCGATTGTTTGTTTTTTGGCTTAAAATATTCCTTGGGATGTGTACTTTAATTTAGCATTCATCACAAGTCCGCCAGAAACGTTTAAACCGGTTAACGAGACGATTTTCTAAAAAAACCTCCCGGCGCGCTAAGCGAGCGTCAGGTACTCCTGGCAGAAGGCGAAAGCGACCGGTGTACTTCAGGGATATCGACACAAGCCAGCGATGAAGAAGGAAATTTTTGACGCTCTCTGGTCCTGTCTACACAGAACTGAACCGGGATGACTTACTGGAACGGTGCCTAGGCGGGTTTACGCAAAATGGGAACGAAAGTTTTAACGCGACGCTCTGGCAGATAGCTCCAAAAGTTGTCCATTCTGGGAAGTCAGTGGTAAACATCGCGGCCGGTATTGCTGCTTGCAATTACAATGATGAACTTCACGACATTATGCAAATAATGCAGGTTCTACACCTTCAGGTCGGTCCGACGTGCTTCAATTTTTGCGTCAACGACGACGCCAAGCGAGTGAAAAAATGGACAGTCCAATAATTTCATATAAACATGTCGAGGATGAAAATGTTAAATAATGTTTTTATGGACAATTTGTGCATGTTTCACTTTTTTTTTGTAAAATTCTATTTGTTTGCCAGAGTAAATAAATTTCTAAATTATGGTATTTACATTTTATTTAAAAAATTATTTGTAATATACTTTTTAGGAAAAATCGATAATTTTGACAACCGTGTACGATAATTCCTTCAATAACCATAACTGGTCTGCGTGCTGTGCCGATATATTTCTTTACGTTATTATTCCTTGAAGAAACATTGAAAAAAATATACAATATCAAAAAACATTATGGATGAATTTTAAAAACTTGAAGTCAATTCCAGCGAAGTATATTTTTTCAGTTTTTTTTTATAATAGCCGCATACAATTGACCTTCTACTTGACTATTGTCATTCAGTTTCATGCTGTAATCTATACCGAAGGGAAAAAAATTAAACACTTGAAATTCGTGAAATTTCGACTATTTTCAAACTGCCATAACTCGGCGTATTTTTAATCGATTGTGATGAATCTTTGAGGACGAAAAACTTTGAAGTGTCTTCTTTAAATTCATGCATGCGAACTTAAGCGTAACCTCTTCCGGCCCCTCTAGCACCCCTGTGAAAAAAAAATGTTTTTTCAGAAAACCATGTCCAACTTTGACGATGTCTATGGAGTTGGAAAAAAAATTGTCGACTCGATCCATCATAAAGGCATTAAAATTTGATCAATTTCCTATGCAGGACTCGAAGAACGAAGTTCCTACGCCGATTTGGTATCAAATTACGGGTGTTTGAAAAAAACTGCATTTTGAGGGTTTTCGCACATAATTCAGCGACTTTTCAACCAAATGCCATTTCGGCCCTACTTTAAGAGGCTCAGATTGGAATGATCGATTTTCGAACCCTTCAACCCCGAACGAAAAACAAAACTTTTTGTGCAAAAACATCCTACTTTGGCAACGTGTACCGAGTTGGACAAAATGTGTCGACTCGATCCACCAAAAGGGCATTGAAATGTGTTCAATTACCTGTGCAGGACTCAAAAAACTAAGTTCTTATGACGATTTGGCACAAAGTGTTTGAAAAAAGTGCATTTTGTGTTTTTTTTATTTTTTTGTTTGAAGAGGGGTAGAACCCTCTCTTTGAGTGGGGGATAAACCCTCTCAAAGAGGATACATTTTCTTTTGATTTCTCAAAAGATCGTCGAAATCGGTGGGATAGAAGCCAAGTTATGCCCATTTGAAAATTACTTAAATTTTTACAAATCTCAAGTGTCATTTTTTTCCGTCAGTGTAATTTGTTTGTTTTTATTGGACGAATGGAAAAATAGACGAATGGTGGTGAGTTAGACCCACATTTTTTCCGACATTACAGAGATCGTTAAAGTGAGCCTTTTTTGACCTAAAATATATTTTTTTTGTTAATTGAGTTCTAAGGTACAAAATGCGATATTAATGATTTCGTGCAAACAATGAATTTTCGTGCATACCTCAAAGAACATGCAAAGAAAATTTCATATGTGAAAGTGAAAACAATTTCGTCGAAAAACTTCGGACTTATGAGACAATAAACCACAAAATTCGCTTTTTTTCAAACACCCATAACTTTGTACCAAATCATCGTAGGAACTTCATTATTTGAGTCTTGTGCAGGTAATTGAACACATTTCAATGCCCTTTTGGTGGATCGAGTCCACACATTTTTTCCAACTCGGTGCACGTTGGGCGTTTTTTTGCCCAAAAACGTGTTGTTCGGGAGTTGAAGGGTTCGAAAAGGGATCATTCCAATCTGAGTTTACCCCCTTAAAGTAGAGCCAATGGGATTTTTTGCCGAAAATCATCATGTCTCCTCTAGGCAGATGGCTAGGGAACTCAAAATTAGCCAGTCTTCAGTGTCAAGAATCCTTAGAGAGCAAACATTTCATCCTTATAAAATGACAATCCTCCAGGAACTCACCGAAGATGATCCGGATAGAAGACTTCAGTTTTGCGAAAAAATGATGGATCTACTAGATAGAAATGTTCTAAAAATAGAAAATATATTGTTTTCCGATGAATCAACGTTTATGTTAAATGGTGAGGTAAATCGTCAAAATTGCCGTTATTGGGCAGACAAGAACCCACACTGGATGAGGGAAGGCCACACTCAATATCCAGAAAAAGTTAATGTTTGGGCAGGGATTGTTGGTGATCGAATTTTAGGGCCAATTTTCTTTCCAAATAATCTCAATGGAGCGGGATATTTACAATTCTTGGAGGAAGAGCTAATTCCGAGTTTGGCTATTTTGTTTCCTTGCCCTGTAGAAGCTGACGTCCCGAATAGAAACATCTGGTTTCAGAGGTGCGCCTCCTCATTTTGCAAGGCGTGTCCGTGAGTACCTGGATAATGTATTTCCACGAAGATGGATTGGCAGAAGAGGACCAGTTGAATGGCCACCCAGGTCTCCGGATTTAACACCTATGGACTTTTTCTTATGGGGGTACTTGAAAAGCAAAGTTTTTAAGACCAAACCGCCAAATCTTGAGGAGTTGAAAGAACGAATAAGACAGGAGTGTAGACTAATTTCCCCCGAAGTAATTAGAAATGTTCAAAACGAGTTTCAGTTCCGTTTAGGGTATTGTCAGTTAGAAAATGGACAACATTTTAAGCATTTATTGAAGAAAGACTATTAAGTTGAATTCATTTTTCAAATTTGATACTGTTTGTTAAATATCTTCTAAATGACAGGAAATAAAAATTTGAAATTTGGCACACATGTGTAACTTGATATACTCTTTAAAAATAGTGATAAAAAAATTAGGGTTGCTATTAAAAAAAATAGTCGATGACGTCATATCTCAAATTTGGGACACGCTGTATAAAATTTTATTACAACAAAAAGAGCGCAATTTAAAATACTAATCGACGTGTCCGAGCATATTTCCGAAAAATAAACTTTGTTTGATTTACTGAATTTATTCCAAGTTAGAGACTCGCACTGTATAAAAACAATATAATAATAACAAAAACCCTATACTAGAAAGAAATTAACATTATAGTTGTAAAGTCATCAAATTTAAATCTGAATCTAACATGGTGAACTTATTTTAATTTTATAGCGCATACTAATTCTTTGCAAAATTGTTTATAAGACGGCTGGAATTTATCAGGTACATATTGAATTTCGTTATAAGTGCGAGATAATATATATACAAGGGAATTCAAACAATAATTCGTATTTGGAGTGCGATATGTAAATTTTTTGCATGCCGTGATGTTAACCTAGGAGAAATAACGGATTGTCGATACCATTATGAATGAGTTTATATAAGTAGCAGAGAGAAACATACAAATGTCTATTATAAAGAGAAATATATTCAAATTCAGCTAATAAGTCAATATACGAAATATTGAAGTAATATGCGCCATATTTCATGAAATACAAATATCTTAAGAATCGCTTTTGAATACTTTCAAGCGCATTAACAAACTTTAGGTACATGGGTGTACCCAAATTGACGTACCGTTCCATATAATGGAACGGTACGTCAATTTGCTCAAAATATATGTTGTAAATATTTTTTTAATTACATCAATACTCCGAAATATTCTACAATTATGTATAATGAAACCCCACATTCTGTAGCATTCTTTCACGAGTGTTTCAATATGTGATCCGAAACTCAACGAACAGTCGAATATCACTCCAAGATCTTTGATCTCCGTTCAACTATTCATAATACAGTTACCAACTGTATAATTATAAAATAATGGATTTGATTTGCGTGAAAATGACATTACATTGCATTTAGAAATATTTAATGATAATTTATTTTTTATGCACCATTCATTAAGAGTATGAACATCTAATTGCAATTTGAAACAATCGTCAACAGAATCGATAATATTATAAATCTTCAAGTCGTCAAGTTGGACATGGTTTCCAGAAAAAAACTTTTTTTTTTCACAGGGGCGCTAGAGGGGGCGGAAGGGGTTACGCTTAATTTCGCATGCATGACTTTAAAGGACACTTCAAAGTTTTTCGCCCTCAAAGATTCATCAAAATCGATTGAAAATACGCCGAGTTATGGCGGTTTCAAAATGGTCGAAATTTCAAGTGTTTAATTTTGTTCCTTCAGTATAGTATAATCGGTGACTGACGGTGACAAACAATGGTGAATGAAGAACGTTTGCACAACTGAAAATATAATACCGGCTTACGAAAAACCTGGCTTAAATAAATGTTTGTGAAATTCACCGCAAAACTAAAAAAAAAATAATTCATAATATACACAATGAAACGAAATAATTTCAGTTTAAATCATGTATCTAAAAATAAAAACAAATACACGAAATTATACTTATTAGAAACCTAATAGGTAAACACTTAGGACAATCCAAAAATATTGTCACAATAAGTTTTATGTTAATTACGGATGGATTTTAGAAAACTAAATTCTTTTACAATTTGTATAATCGTCAAACCCAATTTTCTTTGCTACAGTTCGTTTTGTTTTGTTTCAGGCTGTGATGTGTCAATTCTACAAGTGGCATGTCAAAACTAAACTTATTCTCGATTTGAAAATTTAAAACTTATTCCAGCTAAAATTAATTATTAGCAATTTAATTAATCGCCGAATGTAATATTTTTTCCAACGGGATGTTATAATTGGTTCATCTAGATGGATTTTAGTATTTTAAAAGTAAATCCCGCAGTTATTAATTTATTACAAGTTGAAAGCAATTCTTTATTCTACAGTTTAGATTTTTGGTATTGACACTTTGTTTCTGGCTATGATATGTTAAACCTTACAGTGAGATATTAAAACTAAGTACATTCTGGATCAATTTTAAAGTGCTAAGCTAATTCCGGCAAGAATAGTTTTTATTAAATTTTATAACCGCTGACTAGAAAAAAAAATAATTTTGATGAACCACCACAGAATCGCAAAATAAAGCATAAAGCGTAAAGCAAAATAAAAAAGCTGTCATTTTTCTTTATGCTGTGTTCTTCTTTATTGAAGAATTTCGAAAATTTGAACCCAATTCCAGCTGGGATTGCATTTATACAATATTTATAATCGCCGCATGCAATTTTCTTTTTTACAGTTCAAGTTTCATGTCCTACTTTGTTTCATGTATTAATTCTTAGAATCCGATGTCAAAATATACACTGGAGGAAAAAAAATGAAACACTTGAAATTCGTAAAATTTTGACCATTTTCAAACCGCCATAACTCGGCGTATTTTCAATCGATATTGATGAATCTTGGAGGGCGAAAAACTTTCAAGTGTCTTCTTTAAAGTCATGCATACGAACTTAAGCGTACCTCTTCCGCCCTTCTCTAACACCCCTTAAAAAAAATGTTTTTTTCAGAAAACTTTTTTCAAATTTGACAATGTCCATGGAGCTGGAAACATTTTGTCGACTCGATCCACCATAAAGGCATTAAAATCTAGAATCTAATAATCTAATCAATTCCCTATGCAGGACTCGAAGAATGACGATTTGGCACCAAGTTATGGCTGTTTGAAAAAAAAAAGTGCATTATGAGGTTTTTCGCACATAACTCAGCGACTTTTCAACCAAATTTGATGATTCTTTCGGGAAAAAATCTCTTTTTGGCCCTACTTTAAGAGGGTAAACTCAGATTGGAATGACCCCTTTTCGAACCCGTAAACCCCCGAACAAAAAACACGTTTTTGGGCAAAAAAAAAAACGTCCAACTTTGGCAACGTGTACCGAGTTGGATAAAATGTGTCGACTCGATCCACCGAAAGGGCATTGAAATGTGTTCAATTACCTGTATAGGACTCAAAAACGAAGTTCCTACGGCAATTTGGCACAAAGTCATGGGTGTTTAAAAATAGTACATTTTGTGGTCTTTTTATTTTTTTGTTTGGAGGGGCGTAGAGCCCTCTCTTTGAGTGGGGGATAAATCCTCTCAAAGAGGACACATTTTGCTTTTTATTTCTCAAAAGATCGTCGAAATCGGTTGAATAGAAGTTGAGTTATAGCCATTTGAAAATTACCTAAATCTTCGTCAGTGCAATTTGTTTGTTTTTATTGGACGAATGGAAAAATGGACGAATGGTGGTGAGTTAGGCCCATATTTTTTTCCGACCTTACAGAGATCGTTAAAGTAAGCCTTATTTGACCTAAATTTTTTTTTTTGTTAATGGAGTTCTAAGGTACAAAATGCGATATTCATGATTTCGCGCAAACAATTAATTTTCGTGCATACCTCAAAGAACATACAAAGAAAATTTCATTCGTGAAAACGATAACAATTTCGTCAAAAAACTTCGGACTTATGAGTCAAGAAACCACAAAATTCGCTTTTTTCAAACACCAATAACTTTGTGCCAAATCGTCGTAGGAACTTTGTTTTTTGAGTCTTGTACAGATAATTGAACACATTTCAATGCCCTTTTATTGGATTGAGTCGACACATTTTTTCCAACTCGGTACAAGTTGCCAAAGTTGGGCATTTTTTGCCCAAAAACATGTTTTTTTTTGTTCGGGGGTTGAAGGGTCCGAAAAGGGATCATTCTAATCTGAGTTTACTCCCTTAAAGTAGAGCCAAAATGGGATTTTTTTCTGAAAGTATCATCAAATTTGGTTGGAAAGTCACTGAGTTATGTGCGAAAAACCTCAAAATGCACTTTTTTGTCAAGCACCCATAACTTAGTGCCAAATCGTCGTAGGAACTTCAATCTTTGAGTCCTGCAAAGGGAATTGATCAAATTTTAATGCCTTTATGGTGGATTGAGTCGACAAAATTTTTCTAACTCCTTAGACATCGTCAAAGTTGGACATGGTTTCCAGGAAAAACTTTTTTTTTCACAGGGGCTTTAGAGAGGGGCGGAAGGGGTTACGCTTAATTTCACATACAAGACTTAAAAAAAAAGACACTTTTTTTTCGCCCTCAAAGATTCATCAAAATCGATTGAAAATACGCCGAGTTATGGCGGTTTGAAAATGGTTGAAATTTCGCGAATTTAAAGTGTTTCATTTTTTTTCCTTCAATATAGTTCATTCTGCATGCATTTTAAAATTTTGGAGACAGGAATTGAATTTTTGCAATGTATTGTGTTCATTTATATGATATGAAATGGGTTATTAAAATTATTATCATTATTATTATTATTGTAATCGCTGAATGAAATTTTATATTCTACAGCTAAGTTTTGAAGGTTGCCATTCCAAGCTGTGATATGTAGATACTACATTATACTGGGCTGTCAAAATTAGATCAATTTTGAATGGATTTTAAAATTTCGAAACTAAATCCAGTAGATTTGATTTTTTTTACAATTTTTATTATCACTGAATTCAAATTTTCTACCACATATTAAGTTTCAAGTCTTTTATTTCAGGATGTGATATGTCAATTCTAGTAGTGGAATGTTCAAATTAGGTCCACTTATCGATTAATCTATACTGACCGGTAAAAAAAACCGGCCACCCCGAAATATTTCATATAAGTTCCTGTATCTGCAATGTATATATGTATATAAATCTAGAACTTATTTGATTTTCTTCATAACTTGTGCATTGAAACGCTCGTTTCACTCATACTTACATCTAATATTCATTTTAACAGCTGAAATGATCTTTTTAATAACATCAACATGTGCTTAGCAAATTTGATTAACTCAATGCCACGACGGATAAATGCTGTAATTCAGACTCGAAAAGGACTTACACGGCACTGATAATAACTAGTTCAATGAAAAAACACATTTTTTACATAAAGAAAAAAAGTATTTGTTGTGCTTCTGATTTTTTTTTTAAATTAAATTACCTGGTCTTGTGTTACTTCGTCTTTTTTCTCCTAATCTTTGTAGCCTGTTTCGTCAATAAATGGTTCATTAACCCAATACCGTTGATAAGTTGAAATAATGAATATTTAAGAGCTTTTCTCAAACATTACGATGTGGCCGGTTTTTTTTGCCGGTCAGTGTATAAATAATGGATTAATCTATTTTTGATTATTACTCGAAAAATAATCAATTAATTGATAATTTGATGAACAGATTGTTTGATTATTTAATTAATCGATAAAATCAGTTATTAAAAATAATCAATAATCGATTATTCAGTTCCTAATTTTAAGTTGAATTCTCCGCTTATAAAGCGTTTTGTGTTTATTTGCTCCTTATATATTTACTAGGAAAAGGGAGGGGGATTCTGTTTGACGATTCTAAAAACCGATAGAAACTCCCAATTTCGGCCATGTGTGTGCGTTTCAGCTAGTCGCAGCAATAATCTACTGAGAAGAATCAATTGTGATTCTTTCCGGAAAGAATCTCATGTAGGAATGTTTGACAATTGATTGACAACTATTGGTCAGAAGTTCCGTGGTCTATCGTAATTCGGAAAATCAAGACGCCGCCGCCGAGAAAAAAACAACGACCGCATGGAGTAACGAGAAAAATAAACAACGCCGTTTTCACCATTCGCCATATTCTCTCTTCGTGTGTGTGCATCAAAAAAGATTCTGTTCGCCCGTTGGCTCCAACCCCATCACGTCCAGGAATTTTCTACTAAGCGATAGGTAAGCCGTCACCAGTGGATTCAAGATCGTAGGCATCAACATTGCCACCAGTGTTTCAAGGATAAGTTAAGATAAGTACTTTTTTCCGCTACCGACAACGTAAATAGGCATTGCATCGATAGTTACAGGTACCGTAAGTGGCTAATAACATTCGTGGTGTTTGTTGTCCTTGACAACGGAACTTAATTTTTTACTTACGGACCTAGGAAAATAATAAACAGAAACGTAACACTCCAACATATAGGCGTGCAACACATTTTCGTCTATGCTATAGCATCGGCATCCTTTTTACATAACCACTGCTTAAAAGAGTCGTAACAGGACAAATACCTTTTTCGATTTTGTCGGTAACAGGTTCTAACACGCAATATTCGCAGCTTCGTTTGCATCCATGCCCGCAAAAACTGTCACTGGATTGACACAAACAAACAAAATTTGACATTGTTTTCAAGGTCGCTGGGTTGCCATAGGACGCATAGGTGACTATAAAAATTTTAATCCCAAATGTTACAAACCGTATTTTAGAATATTTTGTGATCTTTTTTAAGTATTATATTTCTGGTAGCGGAAAAAAATTAATAAGCAACACGGAACGTAATGACAATTAACATTTTCGGCAGGAGACGAGCCACGGCTCCGCCTCGGTTCGTATTCGCCTATCTCAAATGTTAATACGTCCTTACGTTCCTTGTTGCTTAAATAACTATTTCGCGTCGTGTTTAGTTCTCTTTTGACGTTTGTAGCTTACACAACAACATGTGTGAAATAAATACATTCGGTACGATTCCGATTGCAGAAATTGATACAAATATTGATCTAGACATACATCAAGATGCAATGAATCTGTTTGGAAGCAATTTTATATATTAGTTATGCCCTATAAATACCTTTGAAATTGCAAAACGGGCCCTTGGGATTTACATGTAAAATTTGAAATATGTTAATATTGGCTCCTCTAATTATTATATAATAATAATAATAATAATAATATTGTTTATTAATTCATTACGCTGTATTAAATACAGATTGAACATGTCAAAAGAAACACAATACAACAAACATTTAAATGAGATTGATACAATACTGAATACCGAATTAATTGAATTTAAAATTATAAAATTAACAAAAAGAAAATTATAAAATTAACAATCCACATACTGTTCAAATTCGTTAATCGTATAAAAACAATTAGTAATCAACATATTTTTTAGTTTATTTTTAAATACCTTTAACGTCTTACAATCTTTTATGTATTGAGGTAGTTTATTGTAAAATCGACAGCCTGCATAGATTGGAGATTTTTTGTAAAAGCTATGGTGGTGTTTTTTTAAGTGAAAGTCATCCTTATTTCTGGTGTTATGGTTATGGGTGTTATTGTTCAATAGAAATTTATATTTATTTTAAAAAATATGGCATAATAATTTCAATAAGTATATTGAAGCTACTGTTAAAATGTTTTCTTTAACAAAAATTTCACGACAAGATACATTATATGGTATATTGAATATAAGGCGTAATATCCTTTTTTGAATTATAAACACGCGAGATATTTCAGTGGATTGTCCATATGATGCTATGTTATAGGAGATATATGAATATACAGACGCGTAGTAAACTGTTAATATAGCTTCCAGTGACACATTATTTCTTAATGATTTTATCATGTAGTAACTTTTGTTGAGTAATTTGCACATATGCTGAACATTATCGCACCAATTCAAACGGCTATCAATATAAGTACCTAAGAATTTGAACGATAAGCAAGTTTCTAGGTTAAAATCGTTATAATTGATTTTTAGGTTTAATTTAGTTCTATTTGTATTATTAAATTCTATTAATACACTTTTAGAATGATTAACGATTAATCTATTACGTATACACCAGTTTTCAAACTGTTTAATGACTAATAATATTTTCTGGCGGACTATATTTGTGCATTTATCTGAGATGACTATACATACATCATCCGCATACATAAATATTTTACCACAGGTTATGTAGAAAGGTAAATCGTTAACATATATTAAAAACAATAATGGACCTAATGTGCTTCCCTGAGGAGTGCCCATTTTCATCTCGTATTCAGTTGAAATTACACCATTAATTTTTACAGCCAGTTTCCGGTTTTGTAGATAGGATGTCAACCAATTATTTAATGATCCACGAATGCCCATAGCTGATAATTTATCCTTAACAAATTTATCAAAAACTGTATCAAAGGCTTTCGTAAGGTCAAATGCAACAGCTACTACATATTCGCCATTTTCAAGACTATTATTTATATGTTGTGTAAAGTTAATTAAACTGTCCTCGGTGGAATATCCCGGTCTAAAACCATATTGATTTTCTGTTAAAATATTAAATTTGTTCAGAAATGAAAATATTTTATTTGCCATTATTTTTTCTATTACTTTGGAGATTATGTAGAGAATAGCTATCGGTCTAAAGTTATTTAAATTGTAACAATTTTCTTTTTTATAAATTGGTACTATTGCTGCTACTTTCAGACATTGGGGAAAGCCATTTATGATGGATGCATTAAAAACTTTCGCTAAAATACGTGATATTTCTTCAGCACATGCTTTAATAAGGTCAGATGATATTCCATCGAGGCCAGCAGTTTTTTTTTTAATTCAAACTGTGGATTGCTTTAAAAACTTCCGCCTGTTATGGGTTCAAAGAAAAATGTATTGTTTTCAGTAGGGGAAGTTGTACAATCAAACGAGAGATTATTTTTAAAATGTTCATTCATCTTATTTATAATGTCATTAGAAAAATAATCACCAAATATCTCGACCATTTTTTTAGGTTCATCGATTATTTCGTTATTGTAATTAATTTTGTAATCAGTACAAGAAGTTGTTTTACCCTGAATTTTTTTAATCAACTTCCAACTTGCCTTAGTTTTATTTTCAGAGTTGGATACTATAAGGTTATAATTATTTTTCTTTTCTTTTATAATTTCATTATTAATTTCTTTTTTTAGGCTTTTATAATTTTCGTTTGTATTGTTGCTAGGTATTTGTTTTCTTAACCAATTAAGATTTTTTAGAAGTTGAATTTTTTCTACCAAATGTTTGGGAAAAATTATTTTAGTGGTGTTAGATTTTTTTATAGACAGAGGTTTGTTTCTTTTAAATGTCAAGTCAAAACACCACATAAAATCCTCCAGAAATGATTCAAATACCAAATCTTTATTATTGACATCGAATGTATTAAAGATATGAGAGTTTAATATGTGCTTGAATTCTATAATTCTGTTAGGATTTATACTTCTATGAGTACTAAATCTGTTGGATTTCTTTGTGTCACTGGAAGGTACATTATGATAATATGAAACTAGTTGACCATAGTGGTCTGATATTCCCGTTTCAAAGTTCTCACATTTAATATTATTAGGATCATTGGATACAATATAATCAATTTGACTGTTACTTATATTATTAATTACTCGAGTCGGACCCTTTACTAAAGAAACCATTTCAAACGAGTCCCAAATATCATTTAAAATGCGTAATTTGAGAGAATTTTTTAAACCGTTTATATTTATATCACCACAGAGTATGACTGTCTTAAATTGAGAAAAAGCTTTTAATAAAATATTGTTTAATTGAATGAAAAAAGCATCGAAATTATTATTAGATGGCGGTCTATATAAACATATGATGCATACATAGTTCATGAGGCTAATTGCCGCGCATTCAATTGTCATTTCGATGGATAGCTTGCTAATGCAATCAATGGGTTTACATAAATGCAGTGTCTCTTTTTTGATAAATATTGAGGCCCCACCATGTATATGTTGATTACGACAAAATTTACTCACCAGTTGATAGTTATTAATATATGTGGATTGTAATTTCATATCACAGAGCCAAGTGTTCAGTTAAACACAAAATTGTGGGGTCATACTGGTTGCTAAAAAGTTCAATTATATTTATTTTATTACTTAAACACTGAACATTGAGGTGGAACAGCGTTAAACTTGGATTTGTTAATCTTCTACAGTTTTCCTCAGGCGTGGATGGAAAAACTTAGATACATATGCTCCCATGGGCCAATTTGATGCATCCGATAATTCTTCTAATCGTAGGTGGTCGAAAGTAACTTTAAATGAAGCGTATATTTCTGGATTCTTAGATTTTACAGGTTCACAGGTTACTTCATTGTAACTAGACTTGAAAAAATTTATAATATCTTCTTGATTAGTTGCTGGGTCCATTCTTGAAATAAAGTAGGAAATTTTCTTCGGTATGGATTTTAGATTACTTTCTTTGGTATTTTTATTGTTGCCGATAATGCCTTTTGATCCCCGTTTGTTTTTGATTTTAACTGTGTTGGATTGTTGAGTGGATGTATCATTTATGATTACATCATCCTTTATTTCATTTTGGTTATTTGAAGGTTCGACAGTCCGCTGATGTTGGTTCATTGAACTATTCCTGTGTGTATTTATATTATTATCAACACTAGTTTTTCCTATCAATTTGTTTGGCATTTCGTTCTTATTTTTATCAACTTTTGTTTTGTGCGCGTCGATTGCTTCTTTTTGCATTGGAGGCCTACGCGGGTCAGGTGGAGAAATGAAGTTCGAATCCTCACCACTAGGAGGATATAATATAGTTTGCTGAGTATTTGGTTGCCGCATCAGTAGATCATTTAAAACCAATATTTGTTTCTTCAAAAATATATTATCGTCAGTTAAAGTTGTTATATGACTAATCTTTTCGGCAATAATCTGTTTCAAATGTGTTATTACCAAAGTGTCTGTATTGTTGATAACTGTTGAACCACTTGTAAATGATGAATTCGAGTTTTCGATTTCATTGTAGCTGTTGAAGACGTCGTTGTCGTCCTTGTCAATGTCTCTTGTATTATTATTTTCACAACACTTTATATATTCGTCGTCTATTTTTACAATATTAGGATAATAATTAATGCATCCGGGATGCATCACACTTGCGCAATTTATGCATTTTAGTTACTGGTATATGATTGCATTTACGGCACTTTTTGGTAGGAGCACACAACTGAACCTCTTTACTCGTCGCCATCTTGGCTTAAAAAGAATTATTGGCAGTATCGGTCTTTGCATATTATTTTTAAGGCTTTTTAAGCTGAATGATTTGGTACCTTACTCAAAAGTTTCTGCAGAGTATTTACCGAGATATTTGTAAAAAAAAAACTTTACAATTATTTTTAATTAATAAAATCAAAGGTTTGCCATGATATCAAAATGGCGGGTATTTAATTTTGTTCTAAGAAGTGACAGTTGCTGTCACATTATGATTTACAACTGTATCGAGGATTCGATAAATTAGAAAATAATTTAACAGATTTCTCTAAATCTGGTTACCATATGGAAACATTCACTAGAGCACGTCCTGCTCAAGCTTTCGAAAAATGTATCTAATTATTTTTTTCCGCTACCGACATCGTAAATACGCATTGCATCCATGGTTACAGGTACCGTAAGTGGCTGATAACATTCGTTGTGTTTTTTATCCTTGACAACGGAACTTAATTTTTTACTTACGGACCTAGGAAAATAATAAACAGAAACGTAACGCTCTAAGATATAGGCGAGCAACACATTTTCATCTATACCTATAGCATCGGCATCCTTTTTACATAACCACTGCTTAAAAGAGTCGCAACAGGACACATACCTTTTTCGATTTTGTCGGTAACAGGTTCTAACACGTAATATTCGCAGTATCGTTTGCATCCATACCCGCAAAAACTGTCACTGGATTGACACAAACAAACAAAATTCGACATGTTTTCTCGGTTGCTAGGTTGCCATAGGACGCATAGGTGACTATGAAAATTTTAAAAGCCGTATTTTAGAACATTTTCTGATCTTTTTTAAGTATTATATTTCCGGTAGCGGAAAAAAATTAATAAGCAACACGGAACGTAATGACAATTAACATTTTCGGCAGGCGACGTACCGCCTAATGATTGTATTCGCCTACCTCAAATGTTAATACGTCCTTACGTTCCTTGTTGCTTAAATAACTATTAATAACTCTCACCTTCTTGTTATATTACTAATCAAAATCATACGATAATAATAATAATTATTATTATAAATTGTATTTATCTTTCTTGTCTGTAATTATAATTAGAGATAGATAAAATTTTACTAGATTTCAATAACAGTAGTTTTTACACAACTCCTCAAAGTCAGTATTAAGGTTGTTTCTCCACGTCGTCGTCGCCTTTATTTCGGTGGCATCACTGTGCATGATCAAATGAGTATTCACTATTGTGCCTCCTTTATTCGTCGCCTGCGAAAAGGTCTCGTTAAAAGTGGGTCGATTATAAACGCTCTCGAAATGATGACATAATTTAAACTGGATTACAACGCCAGCAGTCAGGTAAATGAATATTTGATCCCTGTGACGGCGAACCGAATCCGACCGCAAATAGTGAACACTATTAAAAAAGGGGACAACCGTGCAGAAGCGTTTGTCCATACATACAAAAGTTAAGGTCGAGAAATGTATGGCCCGTGAAATCGCCCCTAAGGACGAGAATCGTCCGTCTCGGGGATGCATTACACATTCGGCATACAAAAGGGGGTAGTTTTATTGTTACACTAGCTACCCCCACTTAGAAGGGACTGCCCCTTTTTGCGAAATCCCCTATATATCCAAGTATATACTTTAAACTTGTTTAGTTAGCAATTGACATCTCGAGTGGTGATCGGGGAGAGAAAGAGACCATCCAGTGCCTTGTGTGGAATATATAAAATGTACTTCGACAATGTTTGCAATATATCAGTGCGAAAGGACGAGGTTAAAAGCGGGAAGATTTTCCGTCCGTGGGACGTCGAAAGTGATCAGGACGCGACGGTCTCAACGACCACGGAAGTGGAGGATGTGAAAATTGAAACTCAAACCGATAGCTGTGATAATGAGTGCGAGAAGGGCTTCAGGACGCCGATGAACAGTAGCGTTAGTCCGACGTTCTCGTCGCCTTTAAATCCCGCGTATCCGGTTTATCCCGAATATTACAATTTGGCGCAGAGCCTGGGGCTTCCCGGTAACGACCCTCTATTCCTCGAGTCGCTGTCCCAAGGATACGCGCTCGAAGAATACGCCAGAGTCCTCAGCCAGGAACACCACGCGAAACTCCTCAACTCCAGAAAGCAACGCCCGAAGAAATACAAATGTCCTCACTGCGACGTCGGTTTCTCGAATAACGGACAGCTAAAAGGACACATCCGCATCCACACCGGGGAGCGGCCATTCAAATGCGAGGAGAAGAGTTGCGGGAAAAGTTTTACAAGAAACGAGGAGTTGACGAGGCACAAGAGGATTCACAGCGGTCTCAGGCCGTTTCCTTGTCCGCAGTGTGGAAAGCGGTTCGGTCGTAAAGATCACTTGAAGAAACACTCGAGGACGCATATGCAGCCCAGAGGATTGTACGCTGTCCCCGTTATGTTGCCTCTTGATACGTGGACGTCTGCTGCAGCGGGTTACCCATTTGTGCCGATGTTATACTAGATAATCATATTTATTACCAAAAACACAGAGATTATGCAATATTTTTGATAAAAGTGTACATAAGAGGAAGTATTTTTTGTAAATATATTTTGTATATAGTGTATATATATAATAATAACGAAATATTTATATAAATAAAATTTATATTTCATAAATATCTAATTATCTTTTCTGTTAAACCCATTTTTTTTTAATTTTTACCACAAAATTTTTTTCTAATTTTCAATATATTTTCAAACAAACTGAAAAATGAAAGATTTTTAAGTAATTACAATATTTTATATAAATCTATATAACAGCAGCTCGGGTTCCATGTGTTGAAAATATTTATAAATATATACATAGTTTTTATCGATGTTTAGTTTGGAAATCTCGAAAACTATAAGTTAAATGGGCAAAGCAGTGCAGTTTTACGAGCTGAATAAAATATTTTTGATTTCGACTTTTAATTTAATATTCATGACACAAAAATATTTAATACAATCGGTTTTTCGCGTTAATTTACATGGATTTTTATTAATAATTTATATCAATCTAAAAGCTGATTTAAAGTTATATTCAATGACAGGGTGTTTCATTAAAGAAAATACAACTTTGTGTCATAACTCTTGAATTAAAAATCAAAACAACAAAATAAGCACGCTGAATTCTGCAAAGAAGACCACGCAATAACTATTTAAATTGCATAGAAAGCATTATCCATTAAAAATTGCCAAAGACATTAAAGGAGCCATCTCGCATTTATGGTGGTAATTTGCTGTAGAATTTTACACCGTCATAATTTATTGCGGTTTTCGATTTCGAAAGACGAAGGGATTTATTACTATATTTGCTTTATTTCGAGTGTCGTGTTCATGTGCTATCATGATGCTTATAATTACCTATATTGTTTTTAATGTACTTAAGGTATTCAAGTATACCGGGTGCTAACATAGAAAATGGCATGTTAATTTTAAAGTGTTCAAATATAGGCTGCCCTATTTATTCTAGAGACAAAATGTATTTAACTTTTTTGTAGAGGAAAAAATTCTGTAGTATTGATGTTCACACTTAACACCTTACGTTTCTCCAAGTTGCAATAATTCAGGAAAAGTAATGTGATTCTACAAAAATGATGGCATGTCGTGAAATTGAAACAACAATTGCGGGTATCAAAATGATACTAGATATCGCTGTCATTTGAGTAAAGTAAACGTTTTTGAAATGATTTACACTAGTCAAGGAAACATCCTCCCAATTATGTGGTATTATGCAGATCGCAGTTATTGACAGGATGTTTACGATATGTTTTCTATCCAGTTTCCATACCTGATGAATCCACTGATCAATGATTGGTTAGCTAATACGACGATAATCAAGAACGCGATTAAGCAAGACAAAATGGAAGTTTAATATTTGGTATCTATCGAAAAATTCAAACAATAATTATGGGATTCAAATTAGGAATTCAAACAATCCCTCATTACCCCCAAATAATATCCTAAGCGATTGCAGAATTCATTTTGGACATACATTAGCCAATTGATAATTGCAGATATTCCCTCATTCAGCTGAAATTGCGTTTTTTTTTTAATTCTTGCACGTTCTCAAAATGTGTATTTGTGTTAATTACCCCTAAGAAAAAAATCATTAGGCGACAAATCAGGCGAGCTGGCAGGCTAAGCAATGGTGTGCAAGTGTGACTTGGATCAAAAACCTTTCTTTGAAACGTCCCCTCAAGATACTCTTTAACGACACGAGATGCGCTGGGAAACCATCTAACTGGAACTAGATCTCCTGGTCTTCACGTGCAACATCGTCCAATACAGGTCCAACTTTTTCCACCAGTAATTAAAAAAATCTTTGCCCTGTCAAATTTCCATCAAGAAAAAAGAGCCCAATAATATGATGAGCTAGAATTCTACTCCGAACGTTGACTTTTTGTGGGTACTGCGTCCTGTTTGTTATAATAAAGCAATGTTCACTTTCACTACTCCAGTACCTACAAATCTGCACATTGAGTTCATTGTTTAAACTAAAGGTACACTCGTCACTCATTAAGAACTCTCAGCTCTTTTTACTATCTCCTAACAAAATACAAAATCAAAATTTTGCCTGTTAGTTATCAAAACAATAAAAAGGCTTGGATGATATCTGATTTATTCGCAGATTGGTTGAAAAAAATGAACGCTAATATGAGGGCCCAAAAAAGAAAAATTATTTTACTTGTTGACAACTGCACAGCTCATAATAATATGCAGAAATTACACTACGTTAAATTATTGTATTTACCTGCCAATACTACAAGTAAATTACAGCCAATGGATCAAGGTGTTATCAACAACTTTAAAGTTTACTACAGAAAAGAAGTCGTACAATACGTTCTTAAATCTGAGAATAAAATCCCAGAAATTAACATCCTCCAGATTTGCGAGAAAAGCTTGGTTTTGTGTGAACAATACCACCATTAGTAACTGCTTAAAAAAAGCTGGATTTAAACTGACAGAAGTACCGGAACCTGAAGGCTTACAAAAGAAGGAAGAGAACTGTGAAACACTTGCAGAATGGAGCTTGTAGTAGCATCGAAAATACCTATAACATCGGCGTCCTTTTTACATAACCACTGCTTAAAAGAGTCGTAACAGGGCACATACTTTTTTCGATTTTGCGGTAACAGGTTCTAACACACGCAACATTTGCACCTTCGTTTGCGTCCATGCCCGCAGAAAGTTTAACTGGATGGGTTGCTAGGTTGCCATAGGAGGCATAGGTGACTATAAAAATTGTCATCCCAAATGTTACAATACGTATTTTAGAATATTTTCTGATCTTTTTGTAGTATAATATTTCCGGTAGCGGAAAATAATTAATAAGCAACGCGGAACGTAATGACAATTAACATTTTCGGCATACGTCTTTACGTTCCTTGTTGCTTAAATAACTATTATCTACAATCAAGTTAAGACATTTTAAGAATAATATTATTTAGATATTATTATTACCAAATAAAATGGCAGTTTAGTCTCAATGTTTAATATTCTCGACTATGTTTGCCTTATCAGGACCTTTTCAAGAGCATTTATAATAAATTTATTGATACAAACATACTGCAAAAAATAACTTTTATATGCGAGATCCGGATATATGCGCAAGCAGCCGTATGTATTTATACGCAAGTTCTATTTCTCAAGCTTTTGAAAAGCATATGCCGCAGCATAAGTGTTAAGGATAAGTTTCGGCACTTATCTGAAAAGATTGGGGATAACCACTTAAACTTATACTTGAGGGCGTCCACTCCAAAATTTCCTTGTCCACTTTTTATTTTTTTTTGAGATATTGGTATTACAGTCTAGCTAATTGAATCAATCACAATCTAACAGAGCTTGCCATGGCCACAATTGCTTATGCTGTATATTGGTCATTAAAAACCATCCGTTTTTCCAAAACTAGCCCTATTTACACAATGTGATGTGCCATTGAACTGGTATTTCCAGTAAGAGAACATTAATCTTACATCCGATAGTATTCGGCATTCTAGAAAAAAAGTTGAGGAAAATGCCAGGAATTACAAATCCTCAATACTACATCGATTTGTTTAGCCAACATGGAACTTCAATCTTGAACTGGAATCTTGCGTAGTAAAAGGTTCAGTTTTGGTATTTCAAATTTTCGATGGCAGAGAGATTTGTTATTGATAAACGAAATAATGGAACTACAATAGTTAGAGGAGAGGAACATTATAATTTGGACTTATAATAATTTCATAAACAAATCATAGGCAACACGGATGGGACTCAATAGAACAAGGGGAAGATGTGATGTTAAAATTCATGTTTCATATCATCAGATGATTTTCACTATATTTTTGGTAAATTTTCTTGCTAATATGTTCAGAAATAATCAGTGTAAGATAGACCATATCATAAACAATATAAATTTAAAACTACTCCAAATCAAGTCAGGGATGCAATCAATTAATTTTAAAACACCAATGGCACAGATAAGTACAAACGAAATGCCAACATAATAAAGATCATAGGGGATGAACCCTTCATGTCATGAACTACATTAAACAACGAATATATTAGATCAGGTGCGTTCTCGATATCTTAAAAATTGGTAAAGTTATTAAAATTAAAAGTGGACCCGATAACTACCCTCCAATATCCTTATTACCATTGATCCCAAAATTATTAATTAATCATTTCCTTTATTCACTTAAGTCACATACATATACAGGGTGGAAGAATGAAACACTTAAAATTCGTGAAATTTCGACCATTTTCAAACCACCATAACTCGCCGTATTTTCAATCAATTTTGATAAATTTTTGGGCGAAAAACTTTGAAGTGTCTTCTTTAAAGTCATGCATGCGAACTTAAGCGTAACCCCTTCCGCCCCCTCTAGTGCTCCTGTAAAAAAAAAAGTTTTTTTCTGGAAACCATGTCCAACTTTGACGATGTCTACGGAGTGGTAAAATTTTTGTCGACTCGATCCACCATAAAGGCATTGAAATTTGATCAATTCCCTATGCAGGACTCGAAGAACGAAGTTCCTACGACGGTTTTGCACCAAATTATGGGTGTTTGAAAAAAAATGTGCATTTTGAGATTTTTCGCATATAACTCGGCGAGTTTTCAAGCAAATTTGATGATTCTTTCGGGAAAAAATCTCATTTTGCCTCTACTTTAAGGGAGTAAACTTAGATTGGAATGATCCCCTTTCGAACGCTTCAATCCCCGCACAAAAAAAAAACTTCCAACTTTGGCAACGTGTAACGAAGTTCCTACGACGATTTGGCACAAAGTTATGGGTGTTTGAAAAAAGTGAGTTTTGTGGTTTTTTGACTCATAAGTCCAAAGTTTTTCGACGAAATTGTTTTGGTTGTTACGAATAAAATTTTCTTTGCATGTTCTTTGAGGTATGCACGAAAATTTATTGTTTGCACGAAATTATGAATATCGCATTTTGTACCTTGGAACTCCATTAACAAAAAACTTTATTTTAGGTCAAAAAAGGCTCATTTTAACGATCTCTGTATGGTCGAAAAAAAATGTGGAGCTAACTCACCACCATTCGTCTATTTTTTTATTCGTTCAATAAAAACAAACAAATTACACTAACGGAAAAAATGAAACACTTGACGCAGCAAATTGACCATGTTCTTTCTAAATTAAATAATGCTTACTATGCAATCATGACGCTAAAATCGAAGTTCAATACGAAAACATTGAGAGACATATTATGCAGTAGCGTACGCACACACAAAATTTTTTGAAATTGTTTGTTGTTTTGCTTATGTACCAATATGCTCCGTTTAACATTATTTATGGCTTTAAAATTAATCCCCTATTGTGCTCCCTCTTAAGCGACCCATGTGATGATTACTATTACTGAACAATAATTTAGTAATTGCAATGCCAAAAGGATATGCACATTTGCATTATTTACATTGAATTTTTCGAATTCGATACGTAGGAATTCAGCATACGCATACGAGATCTGAAAGCCCTTCTATCAAAATTTGGATGTGAATAATTCTTCATCAGATTTTTTAAAGAGAATTTTTTTTTCATAATCGATTGGCGCTAGCTCTAAGCTATTATTTATGCCCAATTTCAGTAAAAAAATTCGATTTCGGGGGGCTGGGGTCAAAAATGTTTTTTTATTTTATTTTGTAGTATTGTGGGGGTAGCGCTAGCTTTTAAATTGGTGGCGCTAAATGGCGCTAGCTCTGGGGAATCCGAATCAAGGGAAAAAACTTAAAACATCAAAGTTCGAGGGGCAACCGTTGACTTGGCCCCCGGAATTTCAAATCCCCGCAACTCGCTCGCCATAGGGGCGCTAGCTCTAATTTTTGTGGCGCTAGGTGGCGCTAGCTCAGGCCCTTCTGGCGCAATATGTTTTTTCAAAAAAGTCGAACTTCGGGAGGCTAAGTTAACGGAGCCATGATTATTAGAGAGTATATAGTCCGCAATATATTGTCAGAAATTGTTAGCTGTTGATATTTTAACATGTATTTATTTTAATTTTAATTTTAAGACATATTGTAAACTTTATATTTGTAATAGCATTTAGTCTATTTGACCTGATTTTAATTATTTATGTGACAGACACATCCGCAGCAAATTATACCCTTCTTTGGTAATTTGTGAACTGTGGCAATTGTAAAAAAAAATGAATATGAATATGAGATTTGTCAAAATTTAGGTAATTTTCAAATGGCCATAATTCGGCTTGTATTCAACCGATTTCGACAATCTTTTGAGAAATAAAAAGCAAAATGTGTCCTCTTTAAGAGGGTTTATCCCCCACTCAAAGAGAGGGCTCTACGCCTCTCCAAACAAAAAAATAAAAAGACCACAAAATGCACTTTTTTAAATACCCATAACTCTGGCCAAATCGGCGTAGGAACTTCGTATTTTGATTCCTGCACAGGTAATTGAACACATTTAAATGCCCTTTTGGTGGATCAAGTCGACACATTTTTGCCAACTCGGCACACGTTGCCAAAGTAGGACGTTTTTTGCCCAAAAACGTGTTTTTTTGTTCGGGGGTTGAAGGGTTCGAAAAGGGATCATTCCATTCTGAGTTTATTCCTTTAAAGTAGAGCCAAAATGGGATTTTTTCCGGAAATAATCATCAAATTTGATTGAAAAGTCATTGAGTTATGTGGGAAAAACCTCAAAATGCACTTTGTTTTTCAAACACCCATAACTTGGTGCCAAATCGTCGTAGGAAATTCGTTTTTTAGTCCTGCATAGGAAATTAATCAAATCTTAATGCCTTTATGGTGGAGCGAGTCGACAAAATTTTTCCAACTTCGTATACATCGTCAAAGTTGGACAAGTTCTGGATTTTTTTTTTCACAGGTGTGCTAAAGGTGGCGGAAGGGGTTACCCTTAAGTTCGCATGCATGACTTTAAAGAAGACACTTCAAAGTTTTTCGCCCTCAAAGATTCATCAAAATCGATTGAAAATACGCCGAGTTATGGCGATTTGGAAATGGTCGAAATTTCACGATTTTTTTTCCTTCAGTATATATTCGTTAGAAACCAACATTCGTCCTCTATGTAACCCTGTTTAAAATATTATTACATAATTCTTATCAATCACACCGCAATCTGTTTCGAGCTAAGGGCCAAAAATGCTTCATTTTTCAAACGTGTCGAACAGCCTTAATACATGACATCATTTGGATATCTTTATTTTCATAATTATACATTGTGAACGAGTTAAGAACCAATGGTCTTTCGGCCCAGATAAAATCATACATTTAATATCAATCGGCGAAAAATATAATTTTACTTTCGCTGTTGGATCATATCAGTAAATAAAGGGTGTTCGTAAAGTAGGGACGAATTTGAATTTGGCGCCATTTTGTTATATGACGGTTGGTAGCCGTGTTTTTATAATTTTTGATAGCTGTTGTCATTCCCATTAGTAGTTGTGGTTAGTCATGGAGCCGATGACGACTGAGCAACGGATACAAGTGGTAAAAAGTTATTATAAAAACAATGAAAGTGCCACGGCAACTATTCGCAAATTGCGTGTGATACTCGGACGTAATGCTGCTCCAACGGAGTCATCAGTTCCGAAGTTAAGAAAACCGGGCGACCGCGGTCTGTTCGAACTGATGAAAACATTGCTGTCGTGCGTGACAATGTGATCGGAAGCTCCGGAAAATCAGTTCGCCGGCGAGCTCAACAATTGAATTTATCACCAACTTCACTGCATGAAATCCTTTCAAAAGATCTGAAAATGCATGCGTACAAAATTCAACTTACACAAGAGTTAAAGCCTGCAGGTCATGGTAAGAGACATCGATTTGCTCAATGGGTCTTGGCTCGACAAGCGGAGAACCAGAACTTCACAAAAAGAATAATTTTCTCGGATAAGGCGGATGAGGCGCATCCACAACGCACAACTGTGTAGTGTGGGTTCTGGGCAGGAGGAGTGGTCGGCCCATTCTTTTTTGAAGATGATGAGGGAGCTACATGCTTTCTGGGCGGTTTTCCCCAGTTTTGGAAGGTATGGAAAATTATGATTTTTGGTTCCAACAAGATGGTGCGACATGTCACACATCCCGCGAAACAATTGCACTGGTGAATGAAAAATTTCCTCAAAAAATTATCTCTTTGCGTGGCAACCATGAATGGCCTGAGAGATCATGCGATCTTACGCCTTGTGACTTTTTTTGTGGGGATTTGTTAAATCAAAAGTTTACGTGAACAAACCCCAAACAATAGCCCAACTGAAGGATGAAATTGTAAGGGTTATTAGCGGTATCCCATCAGATGTTTGTGAACGCGTCATCGCGAATTTCAATGAACGCATTACTCAATGCCGCGCGGCCTTGGGTGGTCATATGGCGAATATAATTTTTCATACATAAATTTAAGTAGTTACTTAATGTGTTTGTAAAAAACAATTTAATTTTCAATAAATTTTATATGTTCTACAGCACTTTAAAATTCCTCCCTTTATTTCTCTTAATTTTCAGTCGATTTCAGATCCCAGTTATTCGTGCAACAAGACATTTATTTGTATTCAGATTTACAACTAGCATTAAAAATTATTTTGCATGACATATTTCCATCCACTACAATTAATCTAATTAATCCACGATGTCGACGATTTCTATAAATTGCAAGTAGGCATCTGCAACATTCCTTCAAATTCCTCCGGATAATAAATATCGCCTGCCTTAATTTCCGAAGCGTTACAATGTAATTTATGTGCTAGCGAAATGTCCACATTAACAACCCTCCAGAAACGCTATATTGCGTGTTCAAAATTGAATGCGGCAAACGATTCGCGCATTCATATTTATAAATATTTATTATACACAATTTTGAACTAACTCAATTGAAACTGCAAACTGCGCAGAATACTTTTTCAAATTAAATGTCAAGCTATTTTCTACCTACGTGGTATATTAAGAAATTAATTAATTAATACTAGTTGGGGGCGTTATTTGTTAATATATATTTTAGGCCTGTTTTATTATTAAATTTAAATTAATTAAATGGTAGTGACCGTTGTTACGACCCATTATTTTCAATCGAATTCGGTGAAAAAATAAGTTTATTTAAACACTCAATTTGGTCAAATATTTAGCGAAATTAAAATATGTTTTCATGTACATAATGTGGTAACACAATTTTAAATGTTTTATATATTATTTATTTTTGATATCTCAATCGACAACAGTTACGACTCTTTCGAGTCAATATCTTATGAATTCGTTGGAATAAATTATTATTTACAAAATATAAACTTTAGTCGATTGTAATATCAAAAAGTATTAATATACAATGGTATAAAATATAAAAAAAAATGTGCTTATGTAATACTTGTTTATTATTTAATCATAATGGCATGGAAACAACGTATATTAAATGACAAATAACGCTCTAGGGCGTTATTTCTATAACGCCCGCTTATAGTAATTATAAACAGATCGACTGTCAACAGTTCGCCAAAAGCAAATCAAGCGTGCGAACGCCGTAAACAACTGCTCGGCATGGCTTTCGATGCGATGATCTGTCAGAAATTAGTATAAGAAAATCTTCGATAAATTTAAACTACAAGTATGACATAAAACATTGAAGGCAACACGATACGTTCTTCGGGCCGGACGCCCTCGGGCTGTACACCGTCGACCTGGGGCGTTATTGTACTCATAACCTCCTAGATACCTTAATTACTATAATGATTAACACATTATGTACATGAAAACAGTATTTTAATTGCGCTAAAATATTTGAACAAATTTAGTGTTTAAATAAACCTCTTTTTTTCATCTTCACGGTCGAAGGAATTCGATTGAAAATAATGAGTCGATCCCGGTTGATTTGATCTCAAAAGATCGTGATATTTATCCTTGTGATTTGGCCCATAATGTGGATGAAAGGGCTACCGCAATTCCCCTTTGCTCCGAGCGGAACGTTACGTCTTTTGCGGATATTGTAAAGCTCTGTTCCCTGGAAAGAAACATCGAATGGAGAGGTGCATTCAACGGATTAAGTATTTATTGGATAAATTCACGAGTTTTACAATTCTGATAAAATCCGTGCACCAACCAAATGGACATTGAGCGTATTAGGATTAATGCGAGTGTACTTTAAATAAATCGTTGGAAGTAATTGACGGTGAAGTCTTAAAGCTCAGTTCTGGTTTAATGCGTTTTATTAGACTAAATAAATTATAATTGTACAACATATTTTAACTTTGTTATTTTAATTGTTTTAATTGTTAACCACTTCGCGCCCATGCTGCTTTGATTTAATCCTAGTTTTGATTAAAATTACTTCTTTGTTGTTGTTAACTTTTTCTACGAAATATTATTTCACTGTCACAAACTTTCCCATTTATGCAAAAAAAATGAAAAAATATTCCATAGATAGCGCTAAAGAAGTAATTTTTTTTGTACAATGTTTTTGTTTTCATTTTTCGCTTGTTGCCACATGTGGCGAACCTGGGCGTGAAGAGGTTAATAAAAAAGCGATCTAAAAGATTAGAGTGTGTGAGTATGTATACGCCATATCTCAAAAACTAATAAAGGTATTGAAATTATTTAACATGATTATTGAACATAAGCTTTATTTAACAATCTGAAGTACTCAAAAGATTTTAGTATAATTCCTAAGACCGGGCGTGGGTGTTAATCGTCTTTCCAAAAAAATGCAAATATGATAAATATTACTAAAACCTTTATATACATGATGAATACCATCTCTTGTTTATTAATATATTGCACGAACTCTTTGATTTTCTAGCGATAATTAAAAATAGAAAAAGTTTGATTTCCATTTGATATTTCTAGAATCGAGCATGCAGAGGCTGATGTGCGTAAGTGTCTTAAAAAAATGCGGTTGGGTATTATCCGATTGTGGATATAATTCACTAATTAGTATATTATGTATTAATTCCTCGTAAATGTTTACCGACAGCATCGAGATGGCCTTGTGCAAAATTGGTATATAAAACAGCATCTGGGCAACTGGAACACAATAAACAGTTAGTTTTCGCCGAGGTGATAAACTTGTAATATTAATCCTAAAGATAAACACAATGAAGATTTCCTTTGTAATCGTCCTAATTGGTAAGTGTGTATTTTTTTTCATAAAATATTGAATATATCGCAGAATAATCTGATATAAAATTAAAAACATTGGCTGATCGAAGAGGATTTTTGGAGCCCAGATTTACGAAAATATTAGTGATGTTATTTAATTTTTTTTGTGTTGAAATTTTTCATTAAATTCTTTTGAATATTGGTTTTAAGTAAACACTATCCACTAGAGATCTTCTGGATCTTTTTTTCTTTTAGACAAGTCAATTAAAATAAATATAAATACATAATAAAAAATACAAAACTACATCATTACAAAAGCAAATTCACAAAGATTCTAAAAATAAGTTAGTAATCTAACAGAATTATATGCAAAAAGCATAAATTAAAATTAAAAGTCAACCGATATCACAGTTTTTGAAATCTCTAAAATGCCTCTTGGAGAAATGATTTCAGTTTATATTTAAATCTATTTGTAAGCCTTTCCCCAAGATTCTAGAAGTTTACTGTAGAAGCCAATTCCAATTTATTTATTTATTTTATTTTTTTCAAACCCAACAGACTGCAAGTCTAGTTACAAGGAAATTACATCAGATATAATATATACATTATAATAATTTAATACATATAAAATAGTTAACTAATATACAAATTATTTAACTTAAGTCTAATTATTCATTGAATACAGGAGGAAAATTTTATTTATTTTAAAACATCTATGTATGATGGTTTTAGACCACTTAGACCATTCGTTGGTCCTTTGTGCCACCTCCTGAGCCCTACTCCTCAAGCCAATCCAAACTTCTTGTGAAGTCAAGTAGTTGGCCGTGTGGAGTGTTGCCCAGTTGTGACCAATCTATAATAATAATAATAATCTCTTTATTCCATAGACTGTACAGTGTACACAATATACATTTACAGTATTGGATGCGTCAGAAAGGTATATATAACAAAACAAAAAGTATTCCTTATTACGTAATAACATCATGTAAATTATAATACAATTTTTCCAGCAAAAAACTCTTCAATTTTTTCTTAAACATATTAGTTGAAGTGATGTTTTTAATGTCCTCTGGCAGGTTGTTAAACAGTTTTGGTCCAAGTACATTAGGCGAATATTTTCTGATGTTTAAACGGCAACTATCAATGCGAATATTATTAACACGTCTTGTATCATGGGTATGTATTTCACTATTTGTTATAAATGTTTATTTATTTTGATGTGTATATAATATTAATTCATACATAACTAAACATGGATAGGGTAGGATCTTATAGTTACGAAAATATGGTTTACATGATCGAGTTTGTGGGACGCCAGCTATTGATCGAATAACACGTTTTTGAGCAACAAATACAGTGTGCCAATGTGTCGAAGTACCCCAGAAGCACATACCGTACACCAGCCGCGAATGGGCATTTGCATAATATACCTGTATTAATTGTGGTTCATTCAAAACTTTCCTTAGGCATTTTATTTGATAAGATGTCTTATTTAGACACTTTATAACAGCGTCACAATGATGTTTCCAATCAAAGCAGTTATCAATTTGCAACCCCAAAAATTTTGTTGCTTGGCTACAGTTAATACTTTTATTATTTAATGTAATATTTAGATCTTCGTTTATTTTTGACTGTTTTGTTTTAAATCTAACACAGCACGTTTTGTTGTGTTTAGCAAAAGTTTATTATTTAAAAACCAATTGTATAAGCAGAGTAAAGTATTATTACATTTGTTAACTAACAATTGTTCATCTTTATTGCTTACTACAACAGATGTGTCGTCAGCATAAATAAACATATCTTTAGGTAAAATATTAACAATATCATTTATATATAGTATAAATAAAATTGGACCTAAGATAGACCCTTGAGGAACCCCAATTTGAACGTTAGCAGATTTTGATAGGATGACATTACCATTGTGAGCAATTCGAACACACTGTGTCCTATTGTTCAAATATTGTGTGAGCCAACTTTGGACAACTCCTCTAAAACCATATAAGTTCATTTTTTCTAAAAGGATTCCTATATCAACATAGTCGAATGCCCGACTAAGGTCTAAGAAGAACCCAATCGGATATTCGCCGCTGTCTAAATACCTAGTAACTGTGTCGAAAAATGAATGAATTGCCGTAGTTGTGGATCTTCCACGTAAGAATCCATGTTGGCTTGCACTTAATATATTATGTTTTTTAATAAATTTTATTATTCGATCTAACATGCACAGTTCAAAAATTTTATGATATACTGAAACTAATGAAACTGGTCTATAATTTTTTTTATTTAGTCGATCGCCTTTTTTGTTTATAGGGACCACTATGTTTAATTTTATTTTATTTGGAAAACAACCCGTCTCGAAAGAAAGATTGATTAAATATAATAATGGCTTTACTAATTGAAGAGCAAATTTTTTGATAACGTGATCTGGAATATCATCAAAACCGGGAGATTTGTTATTTTTTAGTCTGTTCATTATTATACCATACAGCTCAATTTCTGTAAAAGGTTCTAAGAATATGCTATTTGTCACACCTTGTACTGATGAGTAAGATGAATTTGTCTCGCCTAATTGAGACTGTAAATTAAGAGGTTCCATGACGAAGAAAGTATTTAATTTCTCCGCTATAAGCAAGGGATCACTAAGCCTGGATTCTTCAGTTTGAAGCTCAATGTTAGAGACTTGAGAACTCTGCATACCTGAAAGTTCATTTATTACTTTCCACGTAGCTTTTTGTAGGTTGTTTGAATTAAAAATTTTATTTTTGTAATAGTCTTTTTTGGTATTACAAACAAGATTGTTATGCTGCCTTTTTTTATTGATATATTCTTCTCTGTACTGTGGAAAATTTTTCTGAATAACATAAGAATTAAATAATTTTTTACTTGATTCTTTTACAATGTTATTTACCCAAGCCTTTTTGTTAGTAATAATTTTGCGATGGACAGCAGGAAAGCATTCGTTAAAGTGATATAAAAAAATATTATGAAATATAGTAAACTTTTCATTAAAATCATTAGCGGCATACATATCAAGCCATTCTTCTTGTTTTAGCTTATTAATGAAGACACTCATACTTACTTCGTTGAATGATCTTTGTATTCTTGTATTTTGAGCCTGTTTTAAGTGTAATACATTTATGTTGCACAGTAGTGTTTCATGATCTGACACTTGATTGGAAATAGTGACATGAGTAATATTCATTGGAATATTTGAATGTATATGGTCAATGCATGTTGAGGATGTTTCCGTAATTCGAGTAGGAGCGGAATTTATCATCTGTATATTAAACGTTTCTAAAGTATTAATAAGTTTATTCATATTATTTGAGGTTACCATAGAGTTAATGTTGAAATCACCACACAATATGATTGGTACTTCTGTTGAAAAGATGTTTTCAAGCATTGCCTGCAACTGAAATAAAAATGAATCCATGCATCCCATAGGCGGCCGGTAGACAGTTATGATGTGAATACTACGAGTTTCATTAATCAACCAAGTAGTAGCACAAATTTCAAACGTGTTATCAATACAATAATTGGTTACATCAAGGGTTTTTGTTTCCATGTGAATATCGCGCCATATCGCTACACCGCCACCTCGACCGGATCGACAATAATGTGATTCTAAGGTGTAATTATTAATATTATTTGTTATTAAAAAATTATAATCTGCCCAGGTTTCTGTTAAACAGATAAATTTTGATTTAAACATATCGGCATCAATTGTTATTTGATTAATCTTTTCCGCTGTTAATGATCGTACATTCAATATATAAAAGTCGTAATGTGAAGGCTCTATATATTTGCTTTTAGCTGGTGATGTTTCTGAAAATTTGTATTATTTTGCTTTGATTTAAAAAAGAACCAATTAATAAATGTGTTCTTTGGCCAAAAGTTTTCATTTATTACGGCTTTTTCACATTCAAGAGGAACCCGATTTT
Source organism: Ocypus olens (assembly GCA_910593695.2). Lineage (NCBI taxonomy): Eukaryota > Metazoa > Arthropoda > Insecta > Coleoptera > Staphylinidae > Ocypus > Ocypus olens. The sequence goes on along the minus strand of OU343053.1, from coordinate 11,293,916 downwards.
AAACGATGCATATATTGCATCATCGTATTTAGGTTTTAATTTTTCGATTATAAATGAATAATCGCCCGCTAAAAGTAAGTGCGTTTTTATTGCGTCTGAAGTAACTTCTTTGTTCAGCCTGGATACGAAAATCCATTTTCTTGACTGAGTTTCAGCAACAGGAAGCTCCGAATTTGTGGCTTGTCCAGTAAATTTAAATGCTCCCGTGTTCCTAGTTTTTCTCCGGACCACTTGTGACCATTCATTGTTATTTCCATTAATATTATCATCCGTTTGGTCGTTGAACTCCAAAGTATTTGCCTTTGGAATATTGTTTGGATTGTTTTTACGTTTATTTACATTTTTATCAGGTGTAGTGGAATTCCTCTCAATTATTGAACTTGTAGACCCATCTCTTGTGGAAATATTTAACGCCTTCGAATTGTTTAGATTATGTGTGGATTTATTTTTCTTGTTGTGTTGGTTTGCAACTTCGCTAACTTTAAGATTGTTTAATTCCTTTGTTAAATCCAATATTTTATCGTCTTGCTTACAGATAATGGTGTTTTGGTAGCTTACTTGATGAACGAGGGCTGCGATTTCCCTTTTTAGTGCAATTGGAATATGTAGAGAGCACTTTTGGGTCCCATTTTTCTCACATTTTGCACACGCCGGTGTGCCAAATTTATCCTCTGATTTAGCACAACCAGAATGATAATCTAGATCACAAATGTTGCACTTAAATGGATTTAGATTTAATAATTAATTAATTACTTTGATTTAATTCACTAACCGAAAGAGAGCGACCGCTTCGAGTCGCCATATTGTCAGAAAATTATTGTCTGGCCACTCCTCTCCGAATATGGACCACCTGAGTTGTTTAAGTGACTCACATTAACACACGATGTGTCTTAGGGTCTCCTCTTCTTGCTCGCATTTCCGACATAGGGGATATTTTTACCACCCCTATGTTATGGAGGTGCTTGTTTAGTTTGCAGTGTCCAGTAAGGGTACCGATTAGCAGCCGCAAATTACTTCTTGGTAATTCGATGTATTTCCTGCTGAGCTTTAGTGTTGGTGAGTGGATGAATTTTTTGGCGACCACATACTTGTCAGTTTGTAGCCATTCCTTTTTGTGTGCTTCAAGGGAGTTTCCTTTAAGTATTTGGGAGATAGTGAGTGGTGCCAGTGGCAAAGCCTTAGAGCCTTTCGTTTTCAGGGCAGCCCTTTTGGCTAGCCTATCGGCCCAGTCGTTCCCTTCATTATTTGAAAGTCCCTTAATCCAGGATATTGTGACTCTGTTGGTTGCGGCGAGTTTGTCTAGAGCTTGCTTGCACTCCAGTATTATGCTGCTGGCCACCCTTGGTCTCGATAGCGCAGCTATACTTGATTTGCTGTCAGTGAGGAACAAAATGGATTTGTTCGAGACTGCCAGTTCCGATAGTTTCCGAGCACCTTCAAGTATCCCTCAAAGTTCCTTTTGACTAATCGTCACATTCCTACCTAGGGGATGCTGAGTCTGAGGTCAAGTTCCTGGCAGTAAATGCCTACCCCTGCGTCTTCATGATTCTTAGCCCTGTCCGTATAGACGGCGATTTCTGGTTTATCATCAATCTGATCTTTTATTTCGTATTGCCGCTTAAACAAGTGTCTCGGTGGGACACTGTCGAGGGATTGTTTGAGTTCAGGTATGGTTGATCCCGCCTCTCTCAGTATTCTCCCGTGTCTCACACCGTTTGCTATTGGGCTCCACGTGCCATTTGCCTTTAGTCTCAAAGCTGTGCTTACTGCCACCTCCCTTGCATGTGAAGGGGCGTAAGGTTCGTAGAGTTTCGATTGCAGCCGTGGGTGTTGTGCGCATTGCACTCGTCATAGCCAGGCACGCCAATTGTTGTAGGTGGTTTAGCTTCTTCCTGGTTACCGATTGGTCAGTTTTCGGCCACCAGGTTATCACTCCGTATGTCAGAGCTGGTCTAACAATTGCAGTGTAGAGACACCGGGCCACCTTTGGTTTAAAACCCCAGGTTGGTCCTAACGCGCCCCTGCACTGCCAGAAGATGACAGCGGCTTTTTTCAGCTTGTGTTCTAGGTGGTTCTTCCAGTTAAGCTTGGTGTCCAGTATAATACCGAGGTATTTCGCCTCGTCTACCAAGCATAACTGGTTATTAAAAAGTTTGGGAAGTCTACCTGTGTTGATCTTCCTTTTTCTTGTGAACAGTACTAATTCTGTCTTCTTGCGGTTAACCGAGAGAGACGTTTTGTCGCACCATTCCTCTATGATTTTGAGAGCGTTCTGGATTAGGTTAGATAAAATACTCTCGTGTTTTCCAATGAATAGGATAACCACGTCATCTGCGTAACCCACAGCATGGTATTCTGCGTTGTTTAGTTGCCGTAGTAAGCCGTCCACAACGACATTCCACAGAAGCGGAGGTAGCACCCCGCCCTGTGGACATCCTTTTGTCGCAGCTACTGTTTGGCTTTCTTTACCTATTGAGGCAGTTACAGTTCTATTCCTTAGCATGGTCCCGACCAATCCAATGATGGTTGTGGGGACCGCGTGATTGTTTAGACCCCGTTCTATATTGGCGTAGGAGACTTTATCAAAAGCTCCCTCGATGTCTATGAAGGCTCCAAGGGCTGACTGTTTGTTTGCCAGCGATCCTTCAATCCTGCATACCACATGATGAAGGGCCGACTCAGTCGATTTCCCTGGCCTGTAGGCGTGTTGGCTAGGGTGCAGTTTGTTGTTTAAGCAACACTTCTCTCTGATATAATTGTCGCACAGCCTCTCTTAGGTCTTTAGAAGAATAAACGTGAGGCTGATTGGTCTGAACGATTTGACTGCCGTGTAGTCAGTTTTGCCTGATTTGGGAATAAAAATCACTTTGGCTTCCCTCCATGGTCTCGGTATATACTGCATTGCAATACATTCCCGAAACAGTCTGCACAGTAGCGGCAGTATCTGCAGCAGACCCCACTGTAGTAGGGCAGGATACACACCGTCCGGTCCTGGCGATTTGAAAGGGGAGAATGCCCATTCTATTTTGCTTTCGGTGATGATTTCCATGCTCATGTTCCTCCGCTGAGGAGAAGTATTCCGAGTCATTTTAATGGTTTGCAGCAGATCCGCTTTTAGAGTCAGGAAAGTGTGACTTCAGAAGCAGACATAGGGATACTCGGAGGTCAGCAGTATAGGTGCCGTCCTCCTTTTTAAAAATGCTGTGTACTGCGGCACCCAGATAGTATATTTTTGGTGCGGGCTGTTTCCGATACGGAGTTAATGCCCTCACAAAAGTTGCACCATGAAGCCCTTAGGTTTCTCCTAAGGGTCATTTTAAAGTCCCTCTGGGTTCTCTTGAATGTGGCAAAGTCCTCCTCAAGTGGGGAGTTCTTTGCTTTGCTTTACGAGAGTTTGACCATTTTTGGTCAAGCACTGGGCACCACCAGGGAGGTTTGGCAAATGCGCCTGCCTTCCTGGCGGGGCAGGCCTCGTGAAAAGAGTCTAAAAGGCTGGTCTGTAGTTTCAGAGACAGTCTCTCAACCGCCTCCCTGTTTACAGGGTCCTGCCTGAAGACATCTTCTTCTAGGTGTCTGGATGGGTAGTTGTTGAACAGTTCCGCATCTGTTCTGTTCTTCTTGGGTTTCGAACCAGGATTAGTTCCACGGTCGTAACTCCTATAGTGAAAATCTATCTGTGATCCGAGAAAGACACGTCTTGGTGGATGCGCCAGTTCTCTATCTGCTTTGCTGTGTTCGCATTTGCGAGGGAGATGTCTATGACCTCTTGTCTAGTCAGGGTCACGAAGGTGGGTTCGCGACCCCTATTCACTAGGGTCGTGGTTGAGAGGTACTCTAGAAGAGATTCTCCTCTGTGGTTGGTGCCGCTGCTGCCCCACACCATGTGGTGGGCATTGGCGTCACACTCTATTATCAGATCTAGCTTGCCGTCCTCACAGTGTTTGATAAGTGCCACCATCTCCTTTATGGGAGGAGGGGCCTCACTATCGTACGGAAGGTAGGCAGATGACAGGATCAGAGTCCTGCCCTCAGTACCCTCTATACTGACCACTGCGAGGTCCGGTGAGCTTAGTTGTGGCAGGAACACGCACTGCACATTATTAGGAGTGTAGATACATGTTCTTGGCTTAGTGGAGGTGAAGTAATTCACATGGGCATCCTTTTAGAGTGCCCATACCGGCAACCCTTTCGCTTGTTAGCTAGGGTTCCTGTATGAGGACTATGTTATCCTCGTAGTTGTGTAGATGTACGCACAAGTGTGCCACAGTCATCTTGCAATGTCTGAGGTTAATTTGTATGATATTGAGTTTGCCTGTAAAGGTTAGATCAATGTCTAGGTTGTGTGGTTAGTACTTAATTGCTAATTAGCAAAAAGAGACTTACCTTTTTGTATTACCCAGTCCGTCTTGGTCTAGCCTCTTGGTCTAGCCTCGGAGCTGGGGTGCTGGTTACTGGGGGGCATCTTGGGTGACTGCTGCGGTCTCCATGGGAGGGTCCTCAACAGTCTGCGGGGTGGTCTCCTTCTCTTCTGGCTGCTTCAGATGAAGGGTCACTTTCCCCAGGCCATACCATTGCAGGCATTTGCCTTGGGGGTGCGTACTCTTCAGCAGCTCGATTTCTTTGAGCGGTATCCCAAAAACCACCAGGATGCCGTCTTCTTTTTGTTCGTGTTGGAACATACATCACTTGGCTACTTGGGCCTCTCTGTTCTGGACGCCCAGACAGGTCAAGGCTTCGTCTTTGTCCTGTGCATTAGGCAGCCAGGCTGAAGCCTTTACTAGCCTGGGCAGGCTGTCAGTCTGCATCACTGCCAGTTCGGCACCCACCCAGAGAGGCCCTAGTCTGTTGACCGTTTCCTCGAGCCATTTTCAGTATCTCCCCCGAGTAGGAATAACAAGTAACAATTCGTTTCTAAAACATTTAAAAGAAGGTTGAAATATGTCAGTTATTCAGTGTTTCAAAGAATGAATGACTACGCTTAAGTAGTATAAATTTTCCTTTTTTGCGGGTTGAATAATTATTAATGTCACTGTATGTTTGAGCTGAAACTAACGCATAATAGATTTCAATAATATAAACTACATGGAACTGGTTCTTTGTTCTTGAAATAAGATAGTAAGATTTATTAATTTTAATGCAAGGATTCACAAATGTCAATGTCTTTTTAGAAATTGTTTTATTTGTAAAATAGTTGTTAATGTTCAACTGGTTGGATTATAGGATTGGGCCCACCCACCACCCTTCAATTCATTTTAAACTTAAACAGTACCCACTGTTTTAATTAAGTATTTTTTTATTTGGCCATTTATTATAGAAATTAATGCAAATCATCAGAAAACAGTGTTAAAAGTCTAATATTCAACTAAAATAAAAATGATGGGTGGGCCATATTTGTTCAAAATTTTCATACAGAAATTTCGAATAAATAACCATAAAAAATTCTGCATTTTTTGCCACTTCAAACGCCACATAAAGAAATTTTCATTTGTCAAAAATTGTCGATTTTTACCATCAAAAACGGCATTTTTTTGTATTAAAAAAAGAAAATGACAATTTCGAATTATAAAAAATTCTGCATTTCAGCCACCATAGACGGCACGATTCAACGGTAAATAAAGAAATTAGCAGCTTCTAAAAATTGTTGATTTTTACAATCAAAAACGGCATTTTTTTATTAAAAAAAAAGAAAATTGCCATTTTTGCATTTTTTAAAATTCTGCATTTTTGCCACCACAAACGGTACAATTCAATGGTAAATAAAGAAATTTTCAGCTGCCAGAAATTGTTGTTTTTTACTATCAAAGACGGCATAATAATAATAATAATAATTTTTATTCCTTCAAAAAATAATGTTCACAGTACACATAATTACAACAGATGCGATAACCACATAAGGCCAAATATTAATTAAGATTAATAAGAATAAATTCTTTAATTAAACTTTAATTAAAGAATGGAACTTAAATACTAAGGTTAATATATCTAAGAATGCACAGTGTTTTGTTTAAGAGCACAAATGAAGGAATGTAACGGAGTGAACCCATTCCGCATAAATACTACAAAAACATTATAGGTTAAACTAGAGATCAGAAACATACAGCATACAGTTCCTTCTCGACTAAGTATTGTTTAAGTTTAATTTTATACGTATTCATTTGGGTAATGATTTTAATATCTCTTGGCAATTTATTAAAGAATCTTAGAACCGCATACGATGGATTTTTTTCTGTAGATGTTAATCTATGGACTGGATATGTATATAAATGGGTATTTCTTGTATAGTATGCATGTTCCGATGTATTTGATACAAATGTATCCTTGTTTTTGGCATTAAATACCAAAGTTTCGTATATATACAATCCGTATAGTGTCAAGATATTTACTTTTTTTAAAGTGCTGTCTGCACGATTCTTGATATTTGAGATTAAATATGATTCGTATAGCTTTTTTTGAGCCAGAAATACATTATTTGCTAAATGACTTGATCCATAGAATATAATACCATAACGTAGTAGCGACTCAAAGTTTGCAAGGTAAATTAGTATTATTGTTTTTTGATCAAACACCGACTTTAATAGTCTCAACGCATAACATACTGTATTTAATTTTTTTATTAATTCTTCACAGTGTAATTTAAAATTTAATAGGCTATCTAGTGTTAGACCAAGCACTTTAGCGCTTGATTGTATGTCTACATATTTATTATTTAAGTAAAGGTTATTTATATGCATTTGCTTAGATTTTGTTTTAAAAATAACTATCTTTGTTTTTTCTTCATTTAATTTGAGATAATTTGATGTAAACCAATCCTGTGCTGTTTTAAATATTTCAAGCGAATTATATAGCAAACTATCTATTGAAGTGCCTTTTACAAATAGATTTGTGTCATCTGCGTATATTTTGACGTCTCCTTTTCTTTTATGCATTTTTTGATATTAAAAAAAGAAAATTTAAACAGCTAAAAATGACAATTTCGAACTGTCAAAAATCGCACTACTATCACAAATGGCACGTTAGCAGTAAAAAGGAAATTTTCAGTTGCTGAAAATAACTATTCAGTACTGTCAAAAATTGCTCAATACTGAAACTGGCAAGTTTCAACAATAAATAGAAAATTTCCAAATGCCAAAAATGTTTAATTGTCAAAATTTGAGCATTTTTCAATATTAAAAAAGGGAAATTTTCAACGGCCAAAAGTAACAATTATTATTATTTTTCTTTTGACTTGCCATTCAGTCACACACGGCTGTTAATTTTGTATTATATTTTTTTTGTATGAATAATGGGAATAAATGAACAAATTAATAATGTAAGGCATATACAACAACCACGGACTCGAGCGAATACTTCTCGATCCCCGAAAAATCTTCCGCTTGGGATGGGAATCGAACACACACGGCACGCGGTGCAATCTGCACAAGCGCTCGCCTCTACCCACTACACCAACGGGCCGCCCTAGTAACAATTATAAATTGTCAAAAATTGTGCAATTCTACTGCTAGAAACGGCATTTTTCAATAGTAAAAAGATAATTTTTTTTAACCGTTAAAAATGACAATTTGGAATTTCTGCCACCACAAATGGCACACAAAGAAATTTGCAGCTGTCAAAAATTGTGCATTTTTACTATCAAAAAACGGCACTTTTTAATATTAAAAAAAGAGAAATTTTTAACTGCTAAAAATGGCAATTTCGAATACTCAAAAATTTTGCATTTCTGCGATCACAGACGGCACGAATCAGCGCCAAATAAGGAAATTAGCAGCTGCCGGAAAATGTGTAATTTTACTATCAAAAACAGAATTTTTCGATATTTAAAAAAAGAAAATTTCAACTGCTAAAAATGACAATTTCGAACTGTCAAAAATCGCACATATCTACCATCACAAATGGCACGTAGACAGTGAAAAGGAAATTTCAATTTCCAAAAATATCTATTCAGGACTGTCAAAAATGGCTCATCACTGAAAACGTTTTATTTCAGCAATAAAAAGAAAAATTCCAAATGCCATGATATTTTAATTGTCAAAATTTGAGCATTTCTACTATCACTATCGGCATGTTTCAATATTAAAAAAGGGAAATTTCCAATGGTCAAAAGTAACAATTACAAATTGTCAAAAATTCTGCATTTCTGCTACCACAAACGATACGGTTCAACAGTAAATAAAGAAATTAGTAGCATCCAAAAATTTTTACAATCAAAAATGGCATTTTTTTATATTAAAAGAAAGAAGAAAATTTCAACTGCTAAAAATGACAACTGTCAAAAATCGCACATTTCTATCATCACAAATGGCACGTTGGCAGTAAAAAGAAAAATAACAATTTACAACTGTCAAAAATTGTTAATTTCTACTAAAATGTACAGTAATAATACAGCGAGATCGAATAAAAAATTAGTCAAAGCAGGTCATGAACAAAAAACCGCTTGTATTTTCCTAGTTCCTAAATTTTAAAATATCAATATACGCCAGCTTGACACTAAGTTTAGGAATTTTGGCTCATGACCAACTTTGACTAACTTTTGTTCGATCGTACTGTATTATACGCGTCGGGTGGAACCGTGCCCGCTCTTTTGTTTTTTAATTTTAATTTAATGATTGTAATTTACGTAACAAGTTCCGAAAGTGATATTTTACGGGATGAGTAGGAAGTTCCTGCGAATCACTTTTGGAACGAGTTACGTCAATATTTTTTCTGCAGCCGTTTTCTATGTTAAAAAAGCAGAAACACACACGAATGTTACACGACAAGCGCTGTCATAATTAAATACGAAGTTGATGATTTTGTCAAGGCCGCCTACATATACGCAAAATCGTCCCGAAAGTAACAAAAGGTGTTCCGAAAGTAAAGAAATCGTTCCGAAAGTGAAACAAAACCGTCCCGAAAATAACTACTTTCGGTACGATTTATGTAAAGTGGTACTTTCGACTTAATAAATCATCCCGAAAGTTTTATTTTCAGGACGGCTGCAGAAAAATTCATTTTCCAAGAGGGGCAGCTGCCCCCACCTGCGGACGCCCATGTGCATGGGTATCTTTCTTATTCCTAAAGCTAGAGATCTGGTTAAGTGGGCAATGCAGTTTTGTACGCTGGTTAAGATTATGTTGAGAAATTTTCAAAATTCCGAGCAGTTGAGAAATTATTTAAAAAAAATGTTTTAATATTTTCTAAAAAATCAAATATCTCAATGATTATTGAGATGTGGAAAAAACTTGAAAATAAAAGTTACTTGATTCAATTGCGTAAACATAAGAATGAAGTTAAAATAAAATTCAAGATGGCGGTTTCCCAGGTATTAATACCAACTTATATCAAATTGCCGCTATTTTTTATTTCTACATGCTCAAATAGATATTTTTTTAAGGTATAAAAAATAAATAAATACGTGATAATGCATCAATCAATATGAAATATTTTTTTCTTTTCTCTAGTTATAATTGCTTCTTGCACTCCAACGGAATCGCAATGTCCCGATGTTTGTCCAGCGGTTTACCAGCCTGTTTGTGCAAGGGATTCCAAAGGAAACTTGAAGACATTTTCTAATGCATGTCAACTAGCCGTCGAACAGTGCAAGAATCCTGGAAATGGTAGTAGTTGAATAGATTTCCATTTTACTTTTGATTAATAACGTTTCTGTTTTAGGTTACGTGTTTTTAAAAGAAGGAGAATGTTGAACGGAAACTACATTTAAGAAGAAGAACAAACAGCATGAATATGGCATTTCCTTATATTTTTATTAATCAATTTATTAAGTGTATAACCACAGTTATGTAGTTTTACAATAATTAATTGTGGTAGAAACATTGTATTTCTGTAATAATAATAATCAATGCGTAGTATTTTGTATGTGTTTTTTTTTCAAATTTATAATTAATTATTATTTTTTACATAAATTACAGTAGAAGTATTTATAACTCGGTTTGGATATACAAATTTTATAAAACGGCACAAGAAAAATACAATTCCGCAAGATTATAATTGGAAAGAAATATAAAACTATTGAACTAGTAAAAATAATAATTTTAAAAGTAGATATATCGCAAGAAAATACACACACTACACGAATGTAAGCTGATAAAAATAATACAGCACAGACAAAATAGAATTACTTTTAAACTGTTTATGTAGCAGATGTGATAACAGTAGCGGAATATTATGAAGTAAGAAGAGCTTCGTTAAATCTAAAGAAACTTTTTTAATGGAACAGTATATTTGAATAGAAATTTAAAGGCGTTTCTAAAAAAATACCTAGTTTTCTAGCTTTATAAATAATACTTTGAAAGTTAAACAAATGAAAACTTGAGTGAGTGGCGATGATTATTCAAATGAATTCATTACCATTAAATTCTTTCGATGCTCGCGGCAGAAAGAGAGAGACGAACTATTCAAAATAGAGGTCCGCAGATTATTCCAAAGGGGCACTAGACAATGCGCCTCGGCTGCAAGGGGCGCGTCGAGGAACCAATTAAAAACCCACCCCGTTTGACGCCCCTGTTGCCCCCTTTGGACACATTTCGACCCCTCTCGCGAAAGTCACCCCAAACCGCATTAACAAGATTTCCTGGTCGGATGGAAAAATTAGCAGGCAGGGGACGGATGGAGTGTGTTTGCGAGTGATGCATGCAGCTGCGGCCATTTTGAAAAAGGGCTCATTGTTTACTGTTGAGGGGCTACAGAGGGATGTGAGCGGCGCGATAATATATGGTACTAGAGGATTGACCAAGGGGTGTGCTTCTAAACGGATTACACCAAGAGGGTGTATATAATGGTGACAAACAAAGTTTTAAAATATGCATCAATTCTTATACCACAACTAATATTTATTCAGTGTTATTTTTTATCTACCTAAAATAATAGCAAAAGACTTAAGACATTAATAAAAATCAGTGTTTTATAAGTAATGGCCTTTTTGAACTAATACTTCAATATTTTAGTCAAAAAAATTAAATTAACCCCTTACTGAATGTTTTTTTATTTTTATGGAACAAAAATAATTATGAATACCTGTTGTGATACAGTAATTGGGAAAAATATTTAAAAAATTTAATATTTTTTTTTACAAAAATACAGGTTGTGCCTTGTCTGGCACGCAATGCAGTAGCATAACCTTATTTCGTATGACATAATAGAAAACAATTTCTGTCTTTATTTAACTATTTGCTGCATACGGGACTACAATTTGAACCACCAAATTTAGGCAAGCTGTGGCACATCGGCCTACAAAATAGACAACAAAGTTTGAGGTTTAACGACTGTCAGTACACATAACGCAAATGCTAATTCTGGCAAAATATTTTGTTTCCAGATGCCTATGAAAACTAGATATTTTCTTCTAGGCAACCCTATTAGTCTCTAAAATATATCTAAATACACATTTTTACCACTAGCCGCTAAATAAAGCTAAAAATATATGCAAACTGCTTTGTGCCATATATGGCACATAACATGTTTAGACATCTCGTTGAATACGAATTTAATGATATTTGAACAAATTTTGTTTAAGAATTATAGTTACAGGATCAAAACTACAATAATTTACGTACACGAAAACAAAAATAAAAAACTTGAAACTTTCAAAACGTTTTGCTAATGTCAGATGAATTTCTATTCCATGAAAAAAATAAATACCCAATCTCTAGATTTTGGAACCATTACATGTAAACCGAACTAAGAATTGATATATTTTTCTACAAATCTCAAAAAAGGGTGACATCAATGCTGTATCGGAGGGTGTATACGGCGTATACCTTCTGATTTGTTTGGAAAAAAAGCGTATGCCCTCAGCTTTTTAATTAATTTAATAGTTTTTTTAATACTATTTGATATTTTATTTTAATGTTTAAAAAAAAATAATGTAGAAAAATACCGCACAGCACACCGACTAGTGATCGCACAGGTTAATTAAGGAATTATCGTACATGGTTGCCAAAATTATCGATTTTTCCTAAAAAAAAATCCTAAAAATTCTCGTGCTCCAAAGGATTCCTTGCCATGAACCAGGTTTGAGATTTAAAAAAATAGGACGAATTCGTATACTAGGTCGGTTTTGGGTACTTTTGAAACCTCTTGTAAAGATCCAAATGTAAAATGTACATTTTTGGGCTAAAAAAAAGGTTTAAGCCAAACTTGGAACTGGTTTCGGACGATTTGGTATAATCAGTGTATTAGTCAGATGATGGAGAAATCGGATTCACAAGAAATCTAATAAATTAACTGAGATACCAAAATAGATTAAGGGAAACTTGAGACTGATTTCGGAATTATTAGTGCACTAGTCAGATGATTGACAATCGACAATTACCAGGAATGTAATAACTCAACTCAAATATCGAAATTAAAGTTTTAAGATAATATTTACGGGATACATAGTGCGGGATTTTTATCCACTTGCAATTTTTTTTGTCCGCAGTTTAAGATACACCTTTTTATACATGAGTTGAAGAGTTGAATTATAAAATGCTTATCAGTTCTTTAGATTTCAAATTAAGGCGTATGTTTAAAGCGCACAGACAGTTTTTTTTTAATCGTTAACATAGCCTCTAGAGTCATCAAAGCGGATATTTCCGCTAAAAAAATGAAAACAATTTTACGATCTCAATACTTTCCCGTACTCCGTAACGGAGAAAATAAAAACATGATACTGACATGACTGATACGATTCACATTTATAAATTGTTCTTCTTCTTCTTCGATGAAATTCATAACATTTTGTATATCCTTCCTACATCTACCTGTAGTAGCTTTTTTCTGCAGCGGTCGCGAAAATAAAACTTTCGGTATGATTTATTAAAACGAAAGTGCCACTTTACATAATCGTACCGAAAGTAGTTATTTTCGGGACGATTTTGTTTCACTTTCGGAACGATTTCTATACTTTCGGGACGCTTTTTGTTACTTTCGGGACGATTTTGTGTATATATGTAGGCGGCCTTGACAAAAAGATGAACTTCGTATTTAATTATGACAGCGCTTGTCATATAACATTCGTGTGTGTTTTTGTTTTTTTTAACATAAAAAAAAACGGCTGCAGAAAAAATATTGTACGTAACGCGTTCCAAAAGTGATTTTACGGGACTCGCAGGATTCCAGGACTCGCCTACGGTTCGTCCTGGAAACTTCCTACTCATCCCGTAAAATATCACTTTCGGAACTTGTTACGTAAATTACTATTCTAGCTGCTTTGAATTTTTGTATTTAAAAATGGGCAGCCATGAAACAAAAAAGAAACAAAAGAACAGAAATTCGTCATTTGTAATTGTAGATATAATTGAAATAAAAATTGTTTTGTTTTATATAATGATTTTCAGTTTTCTGTCGCTAGTTTCAGTTGATTGTATTAGAGTTTGGAACTTTTTCGAAATGCATTTTATGAAAATTAGGAAAAACAATTGAAATGAGAAACTCTTATTTGTATTAAATAAATTTAATAAAAAGGAAATACACCTTGAATACATAAATATTCAATCTATAAATCTACAGACACTAAAAATTAAATATAAGAAACTTATTTCTTAATTAAATTAAATAAAGACGAAAAGTAGCCTAAATTAATGAATATTTAATCCGTGCAATTTTAATTATTATTTCTTAGTTTAAAATATTTAATTTTGTAAATATGTATATCTTCGGGCTACATTTTGTTTTTATTAAATTCAAATGAAAGTCTTGAGGCATTTTTTTTTAAACTAGCCGAATTTTGATAATTTTTCACAACCTCGCTCTGTTTCCAAAATTTTATATATAAGTTCAAAAAATCTTTATTTTGAAATAAAGTTTGATTATTCATTAAATAATGAATTTTGCACAATTTTTCAAAGTTTTAAGTTCTGTGGTTTTGTTTCCAGTTGGGAAGCTTGAATTATTTTTATGGGAATTAAAAAAAAATATAATTTTTAATTAGAACAACAAGAACATTTTTATTAACTTATTTTTACATAACGATTTACAAAATCTAATAGATTTTCGTTTGTACGGCTATAGACCAGCGGTCTTTCTGCCTAGCATCAACAGTCGTCAGTTAGTCGTTATAATTATTGCGATCATGGTTGTGAATATGTTGGTGAGGTTGAATGTGAATCATGAAGAAATGTGATGAATTAATAAATTGTGGAAGAGGGATGTTTGGTTCTAGGATTAATTAAAGGATTGCGAGGTAAACATAGGTGTTGCAGGATGTCTTGGATATCTGGGTTAGTGGCAAACTTTGTAGCAAGGTGTACCAGACGGTCTTCAATGGGGATTACTTCGGTTTTCGGTTTTAATTAGATTTTGTAGCTTTAAAGCTATTTCTTTCAGTAAATCAATCTGCAACATTATTCAAAATTGATTAACGCAATTTTCATATTGAGTGTTGTGGTTTTTTTTCCAATAGGTAAACTTGACTTGTTTTGTAAGAATTTAAAAATGTGTCTTTTTTAAGTATTTTTCAATTTTATTTCAAAGTGAATTCTCTCAGTAATCATTTCTGCGTGAGATATGCCCTTTCAGTATAGACTATTTTTTTGGGGGTAATACCACAAGGGGTTTAATTTGGCCGGATAAATTTTATTCGTTTGTATGAGCTATTGAATCGACACAAATTTCGAGAAATTTTCATTCAAGAAATTTGCGATGAAACGAGTGCTTAAAATAAATTTTATCTTGCTGAAATTATAACCGCGAGTGGTATTTGTTGAGATAATTTAACGAATAAGAACTATATTTATATTAATTAAATGTACAATGGGTAAAAGAGCATTGTTTATTTGTGATGGAATTGTATGATGCACCAATCGTCAAAATCGTGTGTGGGTAAAATGAAAATGGTTGAGTGCCACGGGAATCACGAAATTCGCGCCTGCACCTTTGCGAGTGGTACAAACACTAGGATCTAGCCGTTGAAATGATATTTATAATTATTGTTTTGTATAAATATATAATAATATAACAAGAATTGTTTCTTGGCATCACGAGTGTACGCTGCGAGATATCCGCACAGGGCACATCCAAATGAACGTGCGTTTCAAAAAGTGTTGGAGAGATTTACTACTACGGGAAGTGTGAAACGGCCAAGGAGAGTTAGAAAGAAGGCAGTTATTACCGAAAATAATGAACTGCGGTATATCACCAGAAGTTGCGGTTATGCCTCCAGCAGGAAGGTCGTCATTTCGAACATTTAGTTTAAGTTGTTAAATTTGCTTTATCTGCATTTTTCATATCATGTTGAATAAATAGGTACATACTATTATGTTGACCGTATTTGTGTATTTGTTTTGGTACTTTGACAATTACCAATCTTTTGTTTTCTCATGGCACACTTGGGAACGGAAAACGTTTCCCGACATTTGCGATGAAATTCCTTTTTTCTCCGAAATTTTGTTATGCAATGTGTAATTTTTTTTACACCAATGAAAAATTTAGAGTTTTGACTGTACAACGCCGTAATTTTTTTAGGGGGGTGCCATTTGAAATTTTCGGAAAAAATGACAACATACGAAGATCAATCAAAAATTATTTTTTTTCCATAAATTACCCGAAAAAAAATTATGTGAAGGTATACGAGGTCTTAACCTGTACCTCAATTCAAAATTTAGGCGCCGGCGTCAATTAGTTTCTCTACAAAAAAATCTCAAAAATGGGGCGCAATTTTGAAAGAAGGGGTTATAACAGCGAAACCGCTAAAGTGAAGGGTATAACATGTTAGATAAAAAAATAAGTACTCGTCGAGCACTTTCCAAATCTGCAATAAAAAATAGGGCATTCCATTTAAAAAAACATAAGTTTGGTACGCCACTGGAGTACGGCACGCCACTGATGATTAAAAATATTTTTAAAATATAGCGACGGTAACTATGCACCACTTTGTTCTTAGATTTTTTTCGATAGCTTTTATCGTAAAGGAGCTATGGTCCGAGGCGTCTTAAGTGCCACACCCGGTAGAACAAGATGAATATTAAATGCAATCCAATTCTAAAATTCACGCATTATGACAGCGCTACCGTACGCTTGCGACATCTCGCGGCCGAAGTACGAAATGCCGTCGCCGGCTTTAATTGCGAATGCACGTAACTAAAAGTTGAAATACTTATTTAACTGATAACTGATACATGGATCGGAAAGAAAATCGTGACAAAAATTTCACGTGGAAGCGTGTCTAAAACGGATTTCAATTATATTTCACCGCATAGGTATTCAGAACTGACACGAACTGCCCCTAACTGAAGTTAGCTGTTTACTAAAATTTTTAATATAGAGATCGTAGAGATGGTGAAGGTAAATAAATTTTTAACCATTTGCAAATTTTTTTGTCCGCCGTTTTAAATGCACCTTTTTATACATGAGTTGAATTATCACCCGTAATTTTTTTATCCGAAATCGGGTGTAATAATCGAATTATGGTGGTTATTTGAGCCATGTAATGTGGCTCATTGCCCCCTAGTGAGAGAATAAGTTTTTCTGATGGAATGCATAGATCCTTCATAGGATTTTTGAAATATTTCATATTAACACCACGTACGTCAAAATTTCTTGTCAAAATTTTATAAACTTTATTTCAATATTTAATGCAATTACAGACGATTTTGGATAAAATTTTATATTATACTCATGTGGAATTCATTAGTCCCTTAAAAAATTAAACTTTTACTTGCGGGACTAATTACGTACATTACACATTCGTATAAAAGTAACCAATATTTTCTTTACTGTAAATAACAGTATTTGATTGTAAAAATAAGAATACTCAATTTTTTTTAATTCAGGCAGAGTTGTACCAAGCACTCAAGGCGTGTTATTCTTGTATTCAATCGGCTCCGGAGATTTCTTGTCGCGTTCTCTGACTACTTTCTCACTCTGCGCAGATTTTACCCCCACACGTCTCGAATGCGCGATAATACTGTATATTATTCTATTATTATTTTTATCGAAAATTGTTGGTATTACGTGTGAAAACTCAGTGGTCTTTGGCGCATTCGAATAACTTTCTTGTAACAAAAAAATCGCTTATTTTGCGCACTTAAAATAAAAATAACATTTTTTTTATATTTCTATCACTTACAATTAGATGGAACAAAAATGATATTTAAAGAATCATATATCATTCCATAGATTTAATTTTGATGATTTCTATTCCCGCATTAAGTTTTCACCTTTTCTATATGAAATATAGAAAAATGTGTAAATTGGAAAGTTCAACGAATATATTCGTATCCATGTCCTCCGAGATGGCAATTGAAATTACCTGCGGGCGGTGTATATTCAAAAACTAGTTACAAATTTTAAATTAACATTTAAACTTCAGGTTTTTATAATAGGGGTACACCATAGCGTTTTTTATTTTGGTTTTCTTCCTTAATTATTTTAGGATCGAAATATTTACAAACACATTTTAACCAATATTAAAGATAATAAAAAAGGGGCACATTATCTTGATTAAAATTAATCATCAACTTTATTATCAAATATTTTTTTTTAAATTACAGAATTTGAGAATCGTGTTGTCAAACATGAGTAATAAAAACAACATAGTAATATATAGGGTGTCTACGCTATACCTTTCGTTAAAAGTTTACTGGGATACCGTTGAAAATTTGAAAAAATCCTCGTCACACGGTTAAGTCAGTTCTCCTCATGTGAAATATTTTTAACTTTCCATCACTTCCGATTCTACCGGATGTAGCACCAAATTTGTTATTTTAAATAAAACACCCTATATATTATTATATTTTTGGATTTCTCGTTTAAATTATAACATATTTTGTAGGCACGTATGTACACTTATCTTTTTTTAGTTTTTAAGAAAAATATTTTCACCTTCTTGAAATCTGTCTGTAACTTCTCTTAAGAATGAGATGAAAATATGACTTATATCTATAATTGTACCTAGAAGATGCGTCTATGAGTAAAATAATTGGAAACTGTCCAGTGTTCTTAAAATGTCAATATCTTAGTGCCCTCCTAAATATATCGTAATTGATTTTTTTTTAAATAAAATGACCAATTTTTTTTATCACAGCACGATTGTGGGGAAAATTTACTACAAACAAGAATTAAACAACCATACTGCTGAAGTAAGTAAGGAGTGTCCCACGAAAAAGTTGCATTTTAAAATTGCTATAAAAAAAGACGGGTGGATATTTTTCAATTATTATTTTTTATTGAATAGCCCCAATATTGTGGTTTAATAGTGGAAGACTACTTCATTCATATGGCTGCCCCAGCTGGCTTTGCAGTCGCCCATTCGGTCGACCCAATTTTTCATGATATTTTCGATGGTGTGGCCCTCAATGGCTGCAATGGCGACTTCAATCTCGTGCTTTAGGTTGTCATACATGTCTGGATGGTTGGCGTAGCATTTATCCTTGACGGCTTCACATAAAAAATAGTCCAACGGGGTCAAATCGCAGCTGCGAGGCGGCCAGTTGACATCGCCGTTTCGGCTAATTATGCGATTTTTGAACGTAACGCGCAAAAGTTCGACTGTAACGTTGGCTGTGTGGTACGTGGCGCCGTCCTGCTGGAACCAAATGTCGCCGATGTCTTCCTCTTCCATTCGGGGAAAGAAAAAAAAATCCAACATGCCGCGATAGCGCTCACCATTGACGGTTACGGCGGCTGCTGCTTCGTTTTCGGATCAATGATGCCGCCGGACCACATACCGCACCAAACAGTCACTCGTTGTGGGTGCAGTGACTTTTCCATAATTACGTGTGGATTTTCTGAGCCCCAAATGCGGCAGTTTTCCTTATTGACATAACCACCAAGGTGCAAATGAGCTTCATCTGAAAAGATGATTTTTCGATAAAAATGCTCATCTTCCATCAAGCGTTCTTCGGCCCATTTGGCGAACCGAAATCGCATCGGATGGTCGTGCGGCTTCAGCTCTTGCACCAATTGAATTTGTACAGCTTCAAACCGAGGTCTTTCGTCAAAATTCTTTGAAGGGACGTGCGAGAAATGTTCAATTCCTGCAAACGGTGTCGAGTTGATGTTGATGGATTGTCAATCACACTTTCGGCAACAGCAGCAATATTTTCGATTGAGCACACTGGACGAGCACGGGAACGCGTCGCTTTGTCCATTAACGAGCCACTTTCACGCACCCGCTTCACAAATTTATCCACAAACTGCCCGGAAAGTGCTTTATTTTACCAGAATTTTGTACTCATTTTTCTTGCAGTTTCGGTTGAAGACTCACCATTTTGGAAGTAAGTTTTCAATATTTCCCAATTTTCTTCGAGCGTAAACTTAACCATTTCGTATACCGCAAACCTTTCACTAAATATTTGACACATTGGCAAAGTCACTCGAGCTGTCAAAGCCGAAATAATCGATAGTTCAAAAAGCAACCGATAGATGGGCCACCCTGTAGTTTTTGAATTATATCCAAGATTCGGTTTTCGCCGCATTTCTGCAGAGTATAATTGCGCAAAAGTCAAAAGTGCGTTATAGTAGGCAAGTAGTATGCTTTTGTTTTATCGCTATTGTAATGAAAAATGTCAAATAATAAAAACATTTAGAATAAAGTATTACAGAAATTAACAAAATGAATCATAACACAAATCAACAAATTATCAATTCATTCTTTATTAACCGCAATAGAATTGTTACTCGAACATGTGGAGTATTAAACTTATCCACATTTGTCGGCGATGAATAAAACAAGATTCAGAAGATTTAAATCCAATTTTGTTAAATTTGGGCAAGTGAATGCAAAACGACATCGACAGGAACCAGTTAAGGAAAATGAGGAAGTGCAATAACTGTTGATGGCTTATTTTCTAGTTCATCATGACGCCATTAATAACTACAGATCTTTAGTGAAAATTAATAAGAATAAATAAAATAAATAGACTTAAATCTTGACAAATCGGCATCAATAAACAGAGCCTTTAGAAACAGGTTATCAAAACATCGTTTCTATAACTATAACCTATAATAATAAAATTTTCAAAATCGTATTTATAAAAATCTAATAAACTGCACGATAAATCCTATTTTATTACTTTCATAGAGTTTAATTCACCGCCAGTTTGAAGCCTTTACATTGTATATTAATAAGTTAAACGGCTTGTAATCCCCAGTTAAGAGGATTACATATTTAATAAATTCTTTAGGGAGCCGAAACTATAGTGTCCCTTAAATGTAATCCTAAACGCTATTCTGAACGGTTCACCGATATGGACAACACCTAAATCTAAATAATCCCCTTTCGGCTTTTGCAGGTATTGAAGTTGTCAGTACACAATACGTACAATTCCCATTGACTTTTTACACAAATACGTATTTAGCCCAGAACTGACACGTGCAAAGCCAGTGAAGATTTAAAACGTTATTCGTGTTACACCACTTGACTCCGGAAAATTTCAAATAAAAATGTGTAGTGTGGTCATCATATTACTTTCTCCGAATTGATGGCTTAATAGTTATTTATATTTATACTTTCATGGTTTATATTCAATTTAAATGAATTCTTTATAAGTTATCTACAGTTAATATAAATTTTATGTAATTATTATCTTAAAAAAAAAATTACAATAAATTTCAATCAATTTATTTTTCGACAATCATATTGTCTTCAAAGTTTCATGTTACTTTCTGCATTACTTTTTGAGATACAGCGCTCACAAACAGATAGATCGTCACACACCCACACAGACACAATTTTTTACTTTCTCCTTTACGAAGTACGAGAATGTATTATGATCATGAACATTTTTCAAAATATTTTCAACGGAAATGTCCGTTTTGAGGTCCCTAGAGGCGATTTCAACGATTTCTAGATTTTTTTTTGTGTCCGTGTGTCTGTGTGTGGTTCTCTTTTGAAAATAAACTATGAATGTATAAATATAAATAACCTTTTTACCATAAAATCGGAGAAAGTAACATGCAGGCCACATCACTATTTGAACTCTTTGTTTTCACAACTAATAGTATATAACATAACAAGAGTTGTAAATAGCAAATTACGCGCAAGAAAAAGATAACAACTCGCGTTATGTACTATACGTTACCTATGACCTTACATTTATTCGCTGAAAGTAAAGACAAATTAAAATTGTCAACGTAACGTTTAAATGTTCAATGCTCTACTTGATTACTAGTAAATTCGTGAATGATTGGCTAAGTTGGACGGCGTTGACGTTTCCATGGAAAGCGTAAGTTACAGCATAATCTCACAGTTTTACCTAACGTAGGGTTATTACACATTGAAATGTGTAAAGAGTCACTTACGATAGATGGAAACACTGTGTAATTCATCAATTACAAAGTGAGAGTAGGTAAAATCTTTTTTTTTCAACATTCATAACACCATTAAAATTTGTTGAATCTCACAAATCAAAATGATTTCCAATAATTTAAATCTCTTGGTTTGTTTTCAATATTTGCATGATTTTATTTCGGCGGTTTCATATTTTTTTAAATTTTATTCTTTGGACGCTGCCACAGCTAAAATTAAATTTTCTTAAACATTTATAACACGCTTAGAACTTGGTGTCTTAATAATAATAATAAACCACTTTATTTGTAAAAAAAGTAAAATAAAACGAAAACAGAATTGAAATGTACAAATAAGAACATTAATTTTACTAATAATACAAAAACATAAGGCGGGATTCAGTTCTGAGTAAAAACTCAACTGTTCTTCCATCCAAACCTTAAAATATCAGTTATTTATATTAAAAACAATTAAAATTCAAACTAAAAAAATGGTTATTAAAGAATAGAATCTGTCAACTTAATAAAAATGTGTCATGACTGAATGGCGAAAGTCTAAGTCAAAAAAAAAGAATAGAATCTGTTTTTAATTTTTGCATAATTTTCATATTTTTTTTCCCACAATGCTGCCACAATTCAATTCAACAACTTTTAATCATTCCTCACTTGAAAATTTAAATATTTACAAAAACCAAAATAATTTCGAAAAAATAATGCATCTCCGCAGTTTTAGCGTTTCATATTTTTTCGATATTTTCAATCCTCGTTTCCACAACTCAAATAATTTGTATAACTTTTATAACTCACTTAATTATCCCTAATTATCAAAAACACAAATGATTTCGAAAAAATAAAACCGTTTCGGGCGTTTATAATCTGGCCGGTTAATTTTTATTTTACACGAGTCATTGAATCGATACAAATTTCGAGATGGTTTTAGCCCGAGTGGATTTTGCCTAATTACAATTCATTCTAGAAATTTACGATGAAATGACAAGTGATTAAAATAAAATGTATCCTGCAGAAATTATAAATGCGAGTGGTATTTGATAATTTATGGTATAAAGCAAAACTATATATAATTTCAAGTCGTTCAATCTGCGTCATGGTGAAGGTAAAGAACATTTATCCACTTGCAAACTTGTAGCTACCTTTTTATCCACTAGCAAATTTTATCTACCTTTTTAGCCAATAACAAAACCGCTTATTCTATTATTTCAAATGCGCATTTTTACACATGAGTTGAAATATTAGTGCTTAATATTTTTTCTAGATATTTTCAATCTTCGCTTTCACAACTTGAATATTTTTTTTGGCATTCACAACTAATAATAAAAATAATATATTTATTAACGGGACATCGCCCTTGAAAAATACAAAATAACTAAAATATACATTTCTATTAAGTAAAGTAATTTTATTCTATTTTATTCTATAAGTGTACAATATTATTTGGCTGCACTAGGTCGAGTGTGTAAAAATACGATTTGGAAACTTCTAAGTTTGTAGAATATACATTAAATCCTCTATATATTTGGAATTTATATGTTTTCAAAAACCAAAAAGATTTCCACAATATAAGACCGTTCTCGTGGTTTTGGCGTTTCATATTTTTTTTTTTATATTTTTAATTTCCCGTTGCTTAACTCATATTTTTTCATACATACATATCTCCCTTAAAAATGGAAATATTTTCAAACACCCAAAATGATTTCGTAAAAATAAAGTATTTTCGGTTTATTTTTTTTTTCGATGTTTTCAATCTTCGCTTCCACAGCTCAAATAATTTTATTTTAAACATGCATTACTCACTTAAAAAGTGGTGTATTTTCAAGAGTAAAAATCAATTCGCAAACCTAAAACCATCTTAGCTGATTTAATTTCTGCATAATTTCATTTAGGCATTTCTTTTGTTTTTAATTTTTTCAGTCAAGGCTTCCACACTCGAAAGAGGGTATCCCGGGGTAAGATGTCCAAAATGCCACGGATTTTTAATTAAATATGAAAATATCATTAGTTATGCCCTTAAACCGTAAGCCGTATATCAAAAAACCTGGAAAGCCCCAAAACGGGTTTCTTTCAAATATTATTTTTTAACCACGAAAAAATTATTTAAAAAATTTGAAAAAATTCACATATGTTACTGACCCAAATACAAAATTTGGTTGAAGATTATTTAGGGTACTAAAAAAATGTTTGAAAATTAAAAAAAAAAATCTCAGTATTTTAAGAGCGGCGGAAAATTTTATTTTGTCATGTGTTTGTTATCAATAAATACAATAAATACCATCTATGTGTTTTTTTTTCAACTTTCAACGTTTGGTGCGACATCAAAAATTCGAATAACTATTATTTTTACATAAATTCAAAAAACGAAATATAGCCTGAATATATAAATATTCAACCTGTTCGTAACTCTGCAAGCAAAATTAAGTCTTACTAAGACTATAAACAAATAACTTATTGAAACAACTACTTCCCTGGCTGATGCCACGCCGGATATTGAATGATACAAAAGAAATTTGCATGTTATTACTAGTACTACTAGTGAAATAACATTGGTTTAAGATCCCTTATTTCTACCCACAGGACTAACTTGAAAAATGAAACTAAATTGAGTTTGAAAACTTTAAATTATAAAACTGAACTCAAAAGTATGTAAAAATTAAGTAAATAGCCATCTGCAGACGCGTTTCGAGATTTATCTCTCATCAGTGCAGCTTCGCATTTAAATTGAATGTTAAACATTCATGTTTAACACTGATGAGAGATAAATCTCGAAACGCGTCTGCAGATGGCTATTTACTTAATTTTTACATACTTTTGAGTTCAGTTTTATAATTTAAAGTTTTCAAACTCAATTTAGTTTCATTTTTCAAGTTAGTCCTGTGGGTAGAAATAAGGGATCTTAAACCAATGTTATTTCACTAGTAGTACTAGTAATAACATGCAAATTTCTTTTGTATCATTCAATATTCGGCGTGGCATCAGCCAGGGAAGTAGTTGTTTCAATAAGTTATTTGTTTATAGTCTTAGTAAGACTTAATTTTGCTTGCAGAGTTACGAACAGGTTGAATATTTATATATTCAGGCTATATTTCGTTTTTTGAATTTATTTAATACTCTCTGCAATAAGTAAGGTAGTTTCTATTTTATTTATTATTTTTACGATATTTTGAAATTTTTTTATATCTCTATCAACATTTTATATAAAATTATTATTAGTATTTTACTATTAATATATTTTTTTCAGTTTCCTATAAACGACCCTATTTTTTGTCAAGATATGACCTTGAAACCCTCGAAAATTTTTATAAAATCTAAAAAAATTCAAATATATTTTTGACCCAAATACAGAATTAGGTAAATTGTTTCAAAGTCATTGAAGGTCATTTGGGGTATTTTTTTTTGTAAGTTTAACATTTTTTTTTTTCGCCCCTAAGCGATCCAGTGACGGAAAATTTTATTTCTATCAGTGAATACTATATCTGTGATTTTTTTCATCTTCCAATGTTTGGTGCGTCATCTTCAAAAATTCGAATAACTAATAGTAGTAATACAATTTATTGAAACTTAGTTTACAAAAGAGCTACAAATGGCCATTGACCGAAGTCTTTCAGCCTTTTTGATACAATTCTGGCGTGTAACACCTTAGCGAGTCTTAAATTAAATTAATGAATAACTAATATTTTAACGATATTAATAATCGAATTTTTGAAGGTGACATTTTGACCATCTTATCCCGGGATACCCTTTTTCTTTAACATTTATAACTCATTCGAAAATTGGAATATATTTAAAACCTGAAATGATGTTTATAGAATGTAGTTATATAATACAGGGTGAGCCAATAAAACGAGAAGATAAACTTATACAAAATTTCCACTCATGTAGTTGACGTTTTCATTAGTAAATAAAAAAAAGGTTTTACTTATATTGAATGATTTTTTGAAATCGTCTCGTTTCATTGGCTCACCCAGTATATCTCAGTTGTTTTTAGTTTTTCATAATTTTATTTCTGTTTTTCATAAATTTTTTCGATCGACTCTTTCACAATTTAAATCAAAGTTTTTTAAACATTCATGGCCCACCTGAAAATTGGTGCATTTTTGAATCCAAAAATGATTTTTTAAAGAAAAAAGACGGATTTGTTATTTTTAATTTTTGCATTGTTGTATGTCGGCGTTTTATTTGAATTTTTTCCCTCAATACTTCCACAATAAAAATATTTTTTTTAACAATTATAACTCTCTATTTTTAAAATTTGTAATGATTTTGATAGAATAGCCTTTTCAGCTGTTTTTAATGATTTAATGTTTTATTTCGGCTTTTCATATATTTTTTCGATTTTTTTAATCAACGTTTTCAAAATTTCAAAGCTTTTTAAACATTTATGGTGTACTTAAAAATTGGTGCATTTTGAAAACAAAAATAATGTTTGTAAGGAATAAATACGATTCTGTTGTTTTGTATTTTTGCTTTGTTGTATGTCGGTGTTTTATTTAAATTTTTTCCGTCAATGCTTCTACAATGTAAATCTTATTTTTACAATAATTTTAATTTTTACTTTTTCCGTTACGAAGTACGAGGAAGTATTGTGATCATGATTTTTTTTTAAATTTTTTTTAACGGAAATATCCGTTTTCGGGTCCCTAGATGCCATTTCAACAATTTCTGGAAATTTTTTTTTGTGTCTGTCTGTGTGTGTCTGTGCGCGCTGTATCTCAAAAACTAATAGAGCAATTGATTTGAAACTTTGAACATCCGTCTTATTTCATAATCTGAAGAACTGAAAAGCTTTTGGTAAAATTTCGTATACCGGAAGTGGGCGTTTACCTTACCTGTTTTTTGTTTTTTGCCAATATTTTCTTAAATATGAAAAATATCACAAAAACATTTAAACAAACTTTAAAGACAACCAAGAAATGAACATCTTTTGCTTGAAAACATTTTTCATAAAATCGTTTTTTTCGAGAAAAAAATGTACTATTATTTTTTTAATTTTTGGTTTATAATTATAAAACGATAATAGTTACAGTAAATTTATATAAACAATAATTATAGAGAATGCTAAAATGAACAACTTATAAAGAATCAGTTTTTTTCGAAATCCCTTTAGTTTTTGAGTAAACTCAGTTTTTGAATTTGAAGTATAATTTTTCCATCTTTCATAATTTTGACGTTTTAAACGTCAGTTTCATCCGAGTTTACACAACGCTCGATGTAAATATGATTTCAATTGAAAATAAATCATGAAAGCGTAAATATAAATGGTACCATCAAGTCGGAGAAAGTAACATGACGGCCACATCACCATTTTTTTTAAATCCATAATGATTTTGATAGAATATAGCCTTTTTACCTGTTTTTTAATGTTGCTATAATTTTATTTCGGTTTTTTAGTATGTTTTTTCGATTTTTTTAATCAACGTTTTCACGATTTCAATCAAAGCTTTTTAAACATTCATAGTTCACTTAAAAATTGGTGCATTTTTAAAACCAAAAATAATTTTTGTAAAGAAGAAAGACGAATTTGTTGTTGTTTGAATTTTTGCATTGTTGTATGTCGGTGTATTTTTTTTCCTTTTTACTTCCACAATATAAATATTTCTTTTACAATTATAACCCTCGTAAAAATTTAATATTTTTAAAATCCATAATGATTTTAATAGAATATACATAGCCTTCTCAGCTACTTCTAATGTTTCCATAATTTTATTTCGAGCTTTAATATATTTTTTTATCACCTCTTCCACAATTTTTCTTAAACATTCATAACTCACTTAACAATTATTGTATTTTTAAAAACAGTAATGATTTTTAAAGAATTAAGACATTTGCATTATATTAAAAATCTTTTCGGAAAATATTACATGAAATCGTTGAAATATCATCTAGAGACCTCAAAACGGATATTTCCCTTGATGATCACGATACTTTTCCATACTTCATAACGGAAAAATATTCAAATAAAAAACATTGTATAAATATTTTCATTTAAATAACTAATTGTGATACATTTAGAATAATTTCAAATAAGGAATAACTTTCTCGGTATCACTTTATTGACCCAAACTATGAATATTTACATTACAATTGTACACAGATTTATATATTCACAACGCATTGACCAGGGGAAGAAAATAATAAAGGGATACCAACAAAGTTATTAATTTTTATTTGAAATTATTTTCACTTATCAACATTTTTTATTGCAGACACTTTTACAATTAAATAAACAAATAATTGCAGTTTAAATTTGGAAAATTATGCCAGTACGTCGCCTGTCTAAGGTGCCCATCTGAATTTGATTTATATAGTAACATTGCATTCTAAAAATATTTGTTTAAAAAATAAACTTTATCGTTTGAAAATAAATCTATTTCATTCGTTAATTTAAGTTTCCGATTACATCTATCTAACCAGTGTGTACGGTTTCCCTTTTTTTATTGCGAATACTGAGGGGAAGAGTCGAATTTAAAGTATTGTCAAGATTCTTATCCCGCGGAGATAAAACGGGACCCGAAAACGAAAAGGGATTGTTGTGCGTTTTATTGCGATCGAAGCTATCCGGGGAAATTTTGATTTCATTTCGCGTTCGGCTCGTAATCATAAAAATTGATTGAAATGTTTATTCCTTCATTATTCTTTAACGGCTGCAAAGGTTATGTGTTATTAATCTCGGAAAAAATCGTCACCACTTGAAATTGATTGCCATAATATTGTCATAGTTGTTGAATGAGGGGGTTTAATGATTGCGGTTATATTTTCATAGATTAGAAAAATTGAGTATAAATGTTAATGCGATGTTAAAAAATGATTACAGTGGTAGTAAAACAATTTATTGAGGTCACATGTACAGTGCGCGCCTAAAGGATGGAATAAATTCAGTAAAACCGAAAGACAATATTTTGTGAAAAAATCCTCGAACAGGTCGATTTTCTTTGATGAAAATATACATTTTTGCAAGAAAATCAATTTTAAATAATAATTTGTTTTTGAGTAATGACATCAGACATATTTTTTGGAAAACTTCTATTTTTGTTCTTGATTTTGAGATTTTTTCTCAAATTATTTTATTTCGTTCTGGAGGTTGCAGGTTCGATCTCTGTCGGAGGCATGTTCACACTTTTGGTTCAGCTATATAGGGATAATCTTCTCCATTATTTATTTTAAAATAATGTAAATAACATTAAATTTTATTTCGGATTTGCTGAATTTATTCCATACTGTAGGCGCGCACTATACCGGGTGTGGCACTTAAGACGCCTCGGACCATAGCTCCTTTACGATAAAAGCTATCGAAAAAAATCTAAGAACAAAGTGGTGCATAGTTACCGTCGCTATGTTTTAAAAATATTTCTAATCATCAGTGGCGTGCCGTACTCCAGTGGCGTACCAAACTTATGTTTTTTTAAATGGAATGCCCTATTTTTTATTGCATATTTGGAAAGTGCTCGACGAGTACTTATTTTTTTATCTAACATGTTATACCCTTCACTTTAGCGGTTTCGCTGTTATAACCCCTTCTTTCAAAATTGCGCCCCATTTTTGAGATTTTTTTATAGAGAAACTAATTGACGCCGGCGCCTAA
Source organism: Ocypus olens (assembly GCA_910593695.2). Classification (NCBI taxonomy): domain Eukaryota; kingdom Metazoa; phylum Arthropoda; class Insecta; order Coleoptera; family Staphylinidae; genus Ocypus; species Ocypus olens. The sequence goes on along the minus strand of OU343053.1, from coordinate 11,265,121 downwards.
ATTTTGAATTGAGGTACAGGTTAAGACCTCGTATACCTTCACATAATTTTTTTTCGGGTAATTTATGGCAAAAAAATAATTTTTGATTGATCTTCGCATGTTGTCATTTTTTCCGAAAATTTCAAATGGCACCCCCCTAAAAAAATTACGGCGTTGTACAGCCAAAACTCTAAATTTTTCATTGGTGTAAAAAAAAATACACATTGCATAACAAAATTTCGGAGAAAAAAGGAATTTCATCGCAAATGTCGGGAAACGTTTTCCGTTCCCAAGTGTGCCATGAGAAAACAAAAGATTGGTAATTGTCAAAGTAAATTATTAGACGTCAGTAGCAGCCATAAGTCATTTTTGATAAACGTTCTAAAAATGTTCCGAACTCAAGAGGAAATGGTTGACATGATATTTATTCTTGGAGAATGTAACAAGAATTGTTTCTTGGCATCACGAGTGTACGCTGCGAGATATCCGCACAGGGCACATCCAAATGAACGTGCGTTTCAAAAAGTGTTGGAGAGATTTACTACTACGGGAAGTGTGAAACGGCCAAGGAGAGTTAGAAAGAAGGCAGTTATTACCGAAAATAATGAACTGCGGTATATCACCAGAAGTTGCGGTTATGCCTCCAGCAGGAAGGTCGTCATTTCGAACATTTAGTTTAAGTTGTTAAATTTTCTTAATCTGCATTTTTCATATCATGTTGAATAAATAGGTACATACTATTATGTTGACCGTATTTGTGTATTTGTTTTGGTACTTTGACAATTACCAATCTTTTGTTTTCTCATGGCACACTTGGGAACGGAAAACGTTTCCCGACATTTGCGATGAAATTCCTTTTTTCTCCGAAATTTTGTTATGCAATGTGTAATTTTTTTTACACCAATGAAAAATTTGGAGTTTTGGCTGTACAACGCCGTAATTTTTTTAGGGGGGTGCCATTTGAAATTTTCGGAAAAAATGACAACATACGAAGATCAATCAAAAATTATTTTTTTTCCATAAATTACCCGAACAAAAATTATGTGAAGGTATACGAGGTCTTAACCTGTACCTCAATTCAAAATTTAGGCGCCGGCGTCAATTAGTTTCTCTACAAAAAAATCTCAAAAATGGGGCGCAATTTTGAAAGAAGGGGTTATAACAGCGAAACCGCTAAAGTGAAGGGTATAACATGTTAGATAAAAAAATAAGTACTCGTCGAGCACTTTCCAAATCTGCAATAAAAAATAGGGCATTCCATTTAAAAAAACATAAGTTTGGTACGCCACTGGAGTACGGCACGCCACTGATGATTAGAAATATTTTTAAAACATAGCGACGGTAACTATGCACCACTTTGTTCTTAGATTTTTTTCGATAGCTTTTATCGTAAAGGAGCTATGGTCCGAGGCGTCTTAAGTGCCACACCCGGTATATATGTACAGTCAGAGAAAATACAAATGCGAAACTCGATCGGCGAGGGAATGCTGCCGCATGTCGGTGCTTAGTTCGGTTGAATCCCGTTCCTGCTTAAAATCCATTTATGAGGTAATAAAAGGGTATCCCGAGATAAGATGGTCAAAATGCCACCCGACACAGATTTTTAAATAAATATGAAAATATCATTAGTTGTGCCCTTAAACCAAAGTAGCCGTATATCAAAAAAACCCTACATGACCCGGGAAGTCCCAAAATAAGATTCTTTCAAATATAATGTTTTTAACCACTAAAAAATTATATTAAAAATCTGAAAAAATCACATATATTATTGACCCAAATACCAAATTAGGTAAATTTTTTCAAGGTCATTGAACGTTATTTACAATATTAAAAAAATGTTTGAAAATAAAAAAAAGAAAATTTGCTCACAAAAATGCCAAAAGTAGTCTTGAAAAAGAGTACTGAAAAAAACTGTCCCGAAAAAAATGACAAAAAGAGTATTGGAAAAAATTGTATTGAAAAGAAATACCAAAAAGAGTCTTGAAAAAGAATACTGAAAAAATTGTCCTGAAAAAAAATGGTGATGTGGCCATCATGTTACTTTCTCCGACTTGGTAGTATAATTTATATTTACGCTTTCATGGTTTATTTTCAATTTAAATGTGCATCGAGCGTTTTGTCGACTTGGATGAAACTGACGTTAAAAACTTCAAAGTTATGAAAGATGAAAAAATTATACTTCAAATTCAAAAACTTAGTTTACTTAAAAACCAACGAGATTTCGAAAAAAACTTATTCTTTATAAGTTGTTCATTTTATTATTCATAAATTTACTGTAACTATTATCGTTTTATAATTATAAACCAAAAATGAAAAACAAATTAATATTTTTTTCTCGAATAACAATGATTTTATGAAAAATATTTTCCAACAAAAGATGTTAATTTATTTGTTGTCTTCAAAATTTGTTCAGATAATTTTGTGACATTTTTCACATTTAAAAAAATATTTAATATCAATTGCTCTATTAGTTTTTGAGATACAGGGCGCACAGACAGACAGACAGACACACGCACACACACAGGCATACAGCACAATTTTTGTTTCCAGAAATTGTTAAAATGGCATCTAGGGACCCCAAAACGGATATTTCCGTAAAAAAAAATGTTTGAAAATTTTTTCACGATCACAATACTTTCTCGTACTTCGTAACGGAGAAATTAAAAATGCCAAAAAGAGTCTTGAAAAAGAAAGTACTGAAAACAATTGTCTTGAAAAAAAAAATGACAAAAGTAGTCTTGAAAAAGAGTACTGAAAAAATTGTCCAGAAAAAAAATGCCAAAAAGAGTACTGGAAAAAATTGTCTAAAAAAAATACCGAAAAGAGTACTAAAAAAATTGTACTGAAAAAAAATTGTCCTGAAAAAAAAGTGCCAAAAGTAGTCTTGAAAGAGTACTGAAAATAAATGCGAAAAAGAGTACCGGAAAAAATTGTCTAAAAAAAATGCTTAAAAGAGTCTTAAGAATAGAATAGAATAAAATACAATTTTATTAGATCATTATATTGCCTTTACAATATTGGACACGTCAGGTATAAAATACATAAAGTTACATTCGGACATATATTCACGAAACAACTTAAAATAACTTGGTTAAAAGAGACTCTTATTCTTGGTGTTGCGTAATTATATAATTTTTGAATTATGTTATGCTATAGAAAGCCTGCTATAGAAGTAACGATTTTGTCTTGAGAAAGAGTACTAAAAAGATTGTCTTAAAATTGTCTTGAAAAAAAAAATGCCATAGTAGTCTTGAAAAAGAGTACTGAAAAAATTGTCATGAAAAAAATGCCAATTGAGCACTGAAAAAATTTGTTTAAAAAAATGCCAAAAACAGTACTGAAAAAAATTGTCTTGGAAAAAAATGCCAAAAAGAGTACTGGAAAAAATTGTCCTGAACAAAATGCCAAGAAGAGTACTGGAAAAAATTGTCTTGGAAAAAATGCCAGAGTCTTAAGAGTTCTAAAAAAATTGTCCCCAAGAAATGTTAAAAAGTCTTGAAAAAGTGAACTAAAAGAAATGCCAAAAAGAGTACTGGAAAAACTAATCCTGAATAAAATGCCAAAAAGAGTACTGGAAAAAATTGTTCTGAATAAAATTCCAAAAAAAGTACTGGAAAAAATTATTTTGGAAAAATGCCAGTCTCAAGAGTCCAAAAAAAGTTGTCCCAAAAAAATGCTAAAAAGTTTTGAAAAAGTGAACTAAAAAAAATGTCAAAAAGAGTACTGGAAAAAATTGTCCTGAATAAAATGCCAAAAAGAGTACTGAAAAAAATTGTCCTGAATAAAATGCCAAGAAGAGTACTGGAAAAAATTGTCTTGGAAAAAATGCCAAAGAGTCTTAAGAGCACTAAAAAAATGTCCCAAAAAAATGCTAAAACGTTTTGAAAACGTGAACTAAAAAAAATGCCAAAAAGAGTACTGGAAAAAATTGTCCTGAACAAAATGCCAAGAAGAGTACTGGAAAGAATTGTCTTGGAAAAAATGCCAAAGAGTCTTAAGAGTACTAAAAAAATCGTCCCAAAAAAATGCTAAAAAGTCTTGAAAAAATGAACTGAAAAAATGCCAAAAAGAGTACTAGAAAAAATTGTCTTGAAAAAAATGCCAAAGAGTTTTAAGAGTACTAAAAAAATCGTCCCAAAAAAATGCTAAAAAGTCTTGAAAAAATGAACTGAAAAAAATGCCAAAAAGAGTACTAGAAAAAATTGTCTTGAAAAAAATGCCAAAGAGTTTTAAGAGTATTAAAAAAATTGGCCCGAAAAAAAAGTCTTAAAAAAGTGTAATTTATAATTTTATTTTGTCATATGATTGCTATCAATAAATACCATCCATGTGACTTTTTTCATCTTCCAACGTTTGGTGCGACAACTTCAAAAATTCGAATAATTAATATTTTTACGATATTTTTTGTATATTTATCAACAGTTGAAGTCATTTTATGTGAAATTATTATTAGTAACCCAATTTTTTGGGATATGACCATGAAACCCTCGAAAAATAGTTTTTCTTATAGTGGTTAAAAAACCACTATAAAAATCTGAAAAAAAACTTAAATATTTTAATCCCAAATACCAAATGAAGTACATTTTTTTCAAGGTTAGAAAGGGCAAAAAAAAGTGGGTAAACTTGAAAAAATAATACCCTAAATAAACTTTTATTTGGGTAAAAAACATAAGTGAATTTTTTAGATTATAATAATTTTTAGTGATTAAAAAATAATAAATTTAAAATTTTGGCTCAAATGTAAAATTAAAACATAATGTGTGGTATATCATCGTGAACAGAAAAAAATCTTGCATTAGAAAATGTAGAAATCCAATATGGCGCCCATAAGAAAAACAAAAGTTATCTATTGTTTCTCCGCGATCTTGAAACTTACAATAAATCTAATAACATATTTAGATCCTCCATTAAAAAGGGCTCTAATAATATTTTAGTGTAAAATGCTCAATAGTAACAGCTTTCGAATAAACAAGTAAAAATGAAAATTGAAATTTTTTATTTTTTCGCGATTTTTTGAAAACAAAAAAGGTAACTCCAATTTCTCAACAGATTATTAATCAACGTTATAATACACAATTTTGCCCTAATTTAACCAACCTCGTATCTCTTAAGATAACTGAAATCCCCTTGGTGCCGCTCGAAAAACGGGCACCCTGTATAAGTAACAAATTAATTTTTCTTCACAGAGAAATGAAAATAATATTCCCTTTATTTTCAAATTACAATCTTTACGGGTGTTGACGTATTTTGATCGATTTCGTCAACTCGTTGATCCCCACAGGGCAGAAGGGTTGTCAAAACAGTACGTGAAAGTGCAGATCGATCATGATCCGTCCCTAATTATGTCATACAAATCCCTTCAAGTACGAAACACAGCGGCGTGCCCGGAGCGAGCAATAATTGAAGGGCGCGCCTTTTCGGTCCGGCCCGTGTTAGTGTATCGATCATCCGATGCTAAAGGGAAACGGACGTCTTTGGTTTAATAATGGGCGATGGGGCCTCGAGGACTTTCTTCTATCTAGAGCGAACACAGGACACGGGTCTTGTCATGCAATTTTTGATGTATCGTCCTCTTTCTGCTTTCTGGATAAAAAAAGGAAATACCACACACGCTGACCGAATTTATAGTTTGCCTATTAATCTGGAGATATTTATTGATTTAGCTTATAATTCAACACATGGGCTCTAGCAGTTTCTTTTTACATTTTAACACATTCATTTATTATGACACTGGCAATCTGTATCGATACGTTTCTCTCGGAAATAAATAAAAGTACCAAGGTTTATTTCGCATATAACTTAATATTTCGAGGTTTTGTCACATTAAACTTTTTTGAGCATATATCCGCATATAACTAACATACATATAAAGTCAATATTTCCATTAATTGTAATTGATTTTGTTGTTATTAGCTATTATTGCTAATTTTTGCATCTTAATAACTGCAATCAAGAATTTAGAAACATCTCAAATGCCTTTAATTCAGGCTTTTAAAATTATTGAAGAACTGTACGAAAATTTAAAATTAGTTCAGTAACTTTTGCGAAACTACGAATTTTTTCGTATCCCTGGTTTCGATATAATACGCATTTATATCGAAACCAGGGATACAAAAAAATTAAAATGATTTGTGGAATTTTGAAAGGCAAGATTGAGGAGGACATAATAAATTTAACATGAACTACATATCATTTGACTTTACCTAAAATGAAAATGAAAATAAAATTTTGGTTCTACATTGTAATTCCAATTAGAGATAGACAAAACTGCTACTTTTTAATCACGTTGCTACCTGTGATTGCCACTTTCTAATATCAGTGATTTTAAACAATGACTGTGATCACGATTAGTAAACGTTGTAACACCTTCTGAAATTGTTAATGGTTTCGCAAAAATGTTTTTGATATGATTCTGCTTATATTTCACCTGGTCACGTAAATAGTGTTCCTTTTGATATTATACCTGTGACTGAAGGTCATATTTTGGCTATATTATTTGCTATACCAAATAAACATACAACTATTCAAAATTCGAGAAGTATTTGGAGATTTTTTAGAATCTTATAAGAGAATGTTTGTTCAGTAAATTTGAAAAGTTGGAAAGTTCTAGGTATGTGGCAAATGTTTTCCTATTTTGGTTTTACCTCTGAAAAATCGCATCCTTTGAAAAATTATTTGCTCTGTTCTCGAGGGATTAATTTGATATAAAATCATTAACCAATGGAGATATGGATTTTTAAAAAATTTCCTTTTAATTTTTTGACCACTTGGCCAAAAACATCGCAGAAAAAAATATAAAACGTGCAGGCAAAATTCCATAAAAAGATATCCTCAATGGCCAAAGTACCGCTTATTCGAAATTAATTTGGTTTTTATAAATTCAACGATTTTCAGAAGAGATATGGATTTTTGAAGATTTTCGTTTTAATTTTTTGAGCACTTGAATGAAAGCGTCGCAGAAGAAAATATAAAACGCGTAGAAAAAATTCCTTAAAAGATTATTCTCAATGGTCGAAGTATCGCTTATTCAAAGTCAATTTGGTTTTTGTAAATTCAATTTTTAATGAAGATATGGATTTTTGAAAATTTTAGTTTTAATTTCTTGAGCATCTGAATGAAAACATCGCAGAGAAAAAAATAAAACGAGCAGACAAAATTCCATAAAAAATTATCCTCAGCGGCCGAAGTATCGCTTATTTAAAATTAATTTGGGGCTTGAAAATTCAACAATTTTCAATAGAGATATGGATTTTTGAAAATTTTCGTTTTAAGTTTTTGAGCACTTGGCCAAAACATCGCAGACAAAAATATAAAACGTGCAGGCAAAATTCCATAAAAAATTATCCTCAATGGCCGAAGTACCGCTTATTCAAAATAAAAATGGTTTTTTTAAATTCAACAATTTTAAATAGAGATATGGATTTTTAAAGATTTTCGTTTTATTTTTTTGAGCACTTGAATGAAAGCATCGCAAAAAAAAATATAAAACGCGTTGACAAAATTCCTTAAAAAAATATCCTCAATGGTCGAAGTATCGCTTATTTAAAATCAATTTGGTTTTTGTAAATTCAACAATTTTTAATGAAGATATGGATTTTTGAAAATTTTAGTTTTAATTTCTTGAGCACCCGAATGAAACCATCGCAGAAAAAAAATAAAACGCGCAGACAAAATTCCATAAAAAATTATCCTCAGCGGCTGAAGTATCGCTTATTTAAAATTAATTTGGGGCTTGAAAATTCAACAAATTTCAAAAGAGATATCGATTTTTGAAAATTTTCGTTTTAAGTTTTTGAGCACTTGGCCAAAAATCGCAGACAAAATTATAAAACGTGCAGGCAAAATTACATCAAAAATTATCCTCAATGGCCGAAGTACCGCTTATTCAAAATAAACTTGGTTTTTGTAAATTCAACAATTTTCAATACAGAAAATTTTCAAAAGTCCTTTTGAAGACTTTTATTTTAATTTTTTAACATTTAAATAAAAACATCGCAGAAAAAAATATAAAACGTGCAGGCAAAAATCCATAAAAAAATTATCCTCAATAGCCAAGTACCGCTTATTCGAAATTAATTTGGTTTTTGTAAATTCAACAATTTTCAATAGAGATATGGATTTTTGAAGATTTTCGTTTTAACTTTTTGAGCACTTGAATGAAAGCATTGCAGAAAAAAATATAAAACGCGTAGACAAAATTCCTTAAAAAAATATCCTCAATGGTCGAAGTATCGCTTATTTAAAATCAATTTGGTTTTTGTAAATTCAACAATTTTTAATGAAGATATGGATTTTTGAAAATTTTAGTTTTAATTTCTTGAGCACCTGAATGAAACCATCGCTGAAAAAAAAAATAAAACGCGCAGACAAAATTCCATAAAAAATTATCCTCAGCGGCTGAAGTATCGCTTATTTAAAATTAATTTGGGGATTGAAAATTCAACAATTTTCAAAAGAGATATCGATTTTTGAAAATTGTCGTTTTAAGTTTTTGACCACTTGGACAAAACATCCCAGAAAAAAAAACGTGCAGGCTAAATTCCATAAAAAAATGTCCTCAATGGCCGAACTACCGCTTATTCGAAATAAACTTGGTTTTTGTAAATTCAACAATTTTCAATACAGAAAATCTTCTAAAGTCCTTTTGAAGATTTTCGTTTTAATTTTTTAACACTTGAATAAAAACATTGCAGAAAAAAATATAAAACATGCAGGCAAAATTCCGCAAGAAATCATCCTCAATTGCCAAAGTATCGCTAATTCAAAATCAATTTGGTTTTTATAAATTCAACAATTTTCAGTAGAGATATGGATTTTTTAAGTTTTTCAGCACTTGAATGAAAACATCGCAGAAAAAATATAAAACGCGAGACAAAATTCCATAAAAAAATATCCTTAATGGCCGAAGTATCACTAATTCAAAATCAATTTGGTTTTTTTAAATTCAATAATTTTCAATAGATATGGATTTTTGAAAATGTTTGTTTTAATTTTTTGAGTACCTGCACAAAAACATCGCAGAAAAAATATAAAACATGCAAGAAAAATTCCATAAAAAATCATCCTTAATGGCCAAAGTATCGCTAATTCAAAATCAATTTGGTTTTTATAAATGCAACAATTTTCAATAGAGATATGGATTTTTGAAGATTTTCGTTTTAATTTTTTGAGCACTTGATTGATAACGTCGCAAAAAAATATAACACGCCAGACAAAATTCCATAAAAAATTATCCTTAATGGCCGAAGTATCGTTAATTCAAAATCAATTTGGTTTTTATAAATTCAATAATTTTTAACAGATATAGATTTTTTAAAATTCCATAAAAAATCATCCTTAATGGCCAAAGTATAGCTCATTCAAAATCAATTTGGTTTTTGTAAATTCAACAATTTTCAATAGAGATGTGGATTTTTGGAAATATTCGTTTTAATTTTTTGAGCACTTGAATGAAAACATCGCAGAAAAAATATAAAATGGGTAGAAAAAATTAATTAAAAGAATATCCTCAATGGTCGAAGTATCGCTTATTTAAAATAAATATAGTTTTTGTAAATGTCTCCATTAAAGGAGATATGGACTTTTGAAAATTTTAGTTATAATTTTGTGAGCACCTGAATAAAAACATCGCAGAAAAAAAAACGCGCAGACAAAATTCCATAAAAAATGATCCGCAGCGGCCGAAGTATCGCTTATTCAAAATCAATTTGGGGCTTGAAAATTCAACAATTTTCAATAGATATGGATTTTTGTAGATTTCTATTTTAATTTTTTGAGTACCTGAACAAGGAGCATTTGGAGATTTCCGCAGTTTGGTAAATTGTTTTTATTTTTTTTTTCAGTTCATGAAGTTTGCAATTTCAAAATTAGTTTCGTGGTGTTATTTTAAAATGTATGTTTAGATAAATTAAAATGAGTTTTAAGTCATTTTGGGTTTATTAAGTCGATCACAGCGAGTTTGTGGTTCAATTCCATACCGGGCAAGAATTTGTTTTCGTTTTTATAACATCCCAATTAATTAATTAATTAGTAATTGTTAGTAAATAAGTTGTAATTTATATCATTTTATATAGTATGCTATGGCATTTTATAAATATTTGTCTTTTTTATTAAATATTTTTTCAAAATACCCTGCAAACATGGGAGAATAAAGTAATGAATATTGAATAACATTTAGAAATGCCACCTTGTACTGTCTTCTTACAATTATGTTTTAAGTAAGAGTCACAGTTTAAGTAGCAATCACGGTTTGTCACAGTTTAAATAGCAAGGATTTTAAGTAGCAGTGATTTTAAGTAACAATGATCTTAAGTAGCAGTGATTTTAAGTAGCAGTGATTTTAAGTAGCAGTGATTTTAAGTAACAATGATTTTAAGTAACAGTGATTTTAAGTAATAGTGATTTTAACTATCAGTTATTTTAAGTAGCAGTGAAATTCAACTATTAGTAATGATTATTTTAATACTACAAATCACAGAAACGTGAAATAGCCTATCTCTAATTCCAATAAATAAATTATCATCAGTTGCTATTCGTATTTTTTTTGCAACATTATTTTTAATTAAACCGCATATAAAATCCATATTTGAATAATTTTGTAGCAAATATTGGCTAATTTTAAGCGCATATGAAAAAAATTATAATGCCTTTTTAGCGCATATAAATAGTTATTTTTTATATAAGACGATAAAATAATATATTATCGATGAGCGGATATGTTAATTCATGAGCGACGTAGGATCAAAAGATCCAATTATTATTTTGATAATTAAAGAATTATAATACTTTATGTTGTTTTTTGCCTACTTTGTTTATCTCTATAAAAATAATAATTACAATATTTTATTGTTGTCATAAACTGCAATTGTTTTCCTTTCATCTTTTTCATGGCTAACTATTTTTTGATTTATAATAAAAATTAAAAATGACTGTAACTCACTTATTTCTAGAAATAACCATGTCATATGTGATATCGGATTAAAGAGAAAAATAGTCTTTCGAATGAGGTCAAAGCCAACTATGGTTTCCATTAAAAAAAATGTAAGTTTGAGTCATATCTCAAAAAATAATGGCGTTAAAATTTTTCTAAATTAATTTTATTAAGCTGTGTAAAATTATCTACAACTTTGTCCTTTACGGTTTTTTTCTATCTGTCATAATAACCGAGATATTTTTATTTGAAAAAATTGACACTTTTTACATTTTTCAAAACTTTTTTGAAAAAATTCGAAGTGTTATTTTATCGGGCTCGTAAAACTGCACGTTTCTTTATCTCTTATAGTTTCCGAGATCCCCATAGAGAATATCGAAAAAACTCACCCTGTGTAGAAAGGTAATTTCCACGCGAGTTTTTTTTTTAATATCGAAAAACTAGAAAATTCATATACCTAAGAAAAGAAAAATATAAATAATGATTATACTATCAAATCGGCGAAAATAACATGATTACTATTTTTGGGTAGTTTTAGCATTCTCTAAATGAATAACTTTTTAGATGTTTTCAAAAATTTGACTGCACTTTTCGTTTCTCCAGTGCAATATTATGCGTCCTTCTCGTTTATTTACATTAGTTTTTTAGGAAAGTGAATGGTAACTAGATATTTAAAAAAATGTAAAAAGTGTCAATTTTTTCAAATAAATATACCAGAAATACATTATTTCAGTATGGTTCTGGCAATTTTGGAGGTAATTACTAAGGCAATTAATTTTCTAAACAGTTGAGTGCAATATTCATTCTCGGTGCATGTGTTGCGTATATACTTTCCAATAGAAATGTGTTATTAGTTCTTTTGATTTTTTTCATAAAGTTGAGTGCAATTTTCGATGCTGTTTTACGCCCAATTTGTTTTCACTGTTGTATGTTTTAAGAAGAAAACCAAAATACTCCAATTTTTAATAGTTTCAGTATTTTTGAAACTAATTCTTTGAGTGATTTAAGTTTTTTGATTTTTCCAATTGGTTAAGTACAAATACAAATTTCGTTCCTGTTGAAGCAAGTTGACGTCCTTTTTTTGTTTTTTATTTGCAGTGGGAATGTGTTGATTGGTTTTAAAGAAAACTAAAAACTATAAAAAAAAAACTTTAGTAATTTTATAGCTAATTCTTCAAGTGATTAGTTTCTTTGATTTCTTGTCTAGAATTTGAGTTAAATTGTAGTCCGAATTGTTGTTTTGCGTCCATTTAGTTTTTAGTTTTGTTGCTTCTATAAAAAACCCAAAATACACTATTATTTAATAGTTTTAGTATTTTTTTGCAAATTGTTCGAGTGAATAATTTTTTAGGTTTTTGCAAATTGTTGAGTGCAATTTTCGTTCGTTTTAATGCAAGTTTTGCATCGTTTTTATTGTCTTTCAGTGGATATATTGTTCTTGTAAGAAACCAAAAGTACACTATTTTTGGTTATTTTTTAAAATTCTTAAACTAATTCATGTAGTAATTATTTTTCAAATTAAATAAGACGATAAATAGCCTGACTATACAGGGAGTTACAAATTCAATGCTATCTCGGTAGCTATAAGAGATAGAGGGCTGGTTAAATTAAGACAAAGTTGGGCATTTTAATGCTGAATACTTTGTTAAAAATAAATTTAAAATTCCGACTAATTCCGGAAATATTCGATAATATCCGAAAAATTAATTTTGGTTTTTATTTTTTTACGACTACTGGTTATTTTGAAAAACCATTAGCACTTTCTTAAAACAATTTTGTGCGCTTTCGTTATTTAGATACCCAAATCAAATGAATGCTGTTTCTTTAGTTTTTTTTTTGGCATTTTTGTTGTTTTATTGATTTTTTTTTAATTAACTGTCTCTAAAAGTAGTTACAAATTTTTGTTTATTTTAGTTTTGATGTTGAACACGTCAGTACAGTGGCGGCTCGTGGAACATGTTGATGGTAGAGCCACTTATACAATATATCCCCCTCCCCTTTTTCAATTGTTTGTTTTTCTCGGATAACCCTTAAACCAGCGGCGGCCCGTGGATGTTCGGCGAGGAGGCTACAGAAGAAAATTTTACCAAAACAGCAGCGACATATTTTCTTCCTCTATAAGAGAAAGTAGTACAGCACGAGAGGCATCTCTGTCGTAGCCTCCTCTACAGATCCACGAGCCGCCGCTGTCTTGAACGAATGATGAATGAAGTCTAGTATTGTACTTGGCAAATAAATTTAGATTAGACGAAAAACATAAATTAGACATCAAGTTTGATGCAAAAAATCCGAAATTCCTACAAATATTTAAATGTCAAATAATTCCTTAAAGATCGCGCAGATTATATTTTCCAGATAAATATCAAAGTAAATTAATTTGATCTAAAAATAAACCCCATATTTAAATGAAACCCCACGAAACCAAACATAAAATTAAATAAATAACCTGAAATTATATCAAAAAACCTCGAAAATTCAAGTCAAAAAATTCAAAAATTTATGTTGCAAAAGGACAGAAATAAAAAACTTACACAAAAAATACTAAAAAAATAAAAAAAATCTGCGTAGAAATCAATCATTCAGGTTGAAAAATCTAAAATGTAAATGACAAAAAAAATCAAAAAATTTAACCAAAACGTCCGGCCTGAAAATGCGGAAATATTGAAAATTGTAACAAACTAATAAAAAAAATGTAGTAAAGTAAAGAATTATTGATTTATATGCGAGAAGTTCGTTGAAAATTATTTTTCTTTTGCCTGTATTTTCAAGTTTTTTTGTATGGATTTTTATTTTTAGGCCAGGATTTTTTATATTTTTGGCCGGCATTTTAGATCTTCGGCTATTTGTTCCAAATTTTTGTTTTTTTGGCCAAAATATTCGGTTTGTTTGTTGAAATTTTGGATATTTTACTCTGCATTTTTCACCTTCTGGCTCGAGTTTTTGACGTTTTGTCTAAATTTAGGCCAAAAGATCGAAAACTCAGGCCAAAAATAAAAAATGCAAACCAAAAAATCCAAAATTTCAAGAAGCGAATCAAATATTTTCAGCAAAACAATAAAAAAAAATGGAACAAAACAGCCGAAGATCTAAAATATCGACCAAAAATCAAAAATCCTGGTCTAAAAATAACACTTTTTAGCTTAAAATAAGTTCTGACGGGAAATTCGAAAATAATAGCAAACAAAATTACAAAACCGCACACTAAAATCATTAATTCTTAATATTCGGTGGCGTGGTACTAGCCAGGGAAGTAGTTGTCTCAATAAGTTATTTGTTTGTAGTCATAATAACTAATAATAATAATAATTGTATTGATTGTCGTACGGAAAATAAAGCATTTTATCATAATTATTATTATTATGAATTTTGCAGAGTTACGAACAGAATATTCATATATTCAGGCTACTTTCGTCTTTATCGAAATCATTAATTCTAGTTAAGAAAATCTAAAATATGTGACAAACAATAAAAAATCAAGACCAAAAATCCAAAATTCGTACCCAAAAATCTAAGTGGTGGACCAACAAATTGAAATTTTCAACGAACAAATCGAAAATTGAAGTCAAAATGAAGAAAATTTCGGACAAAAGACCAAAAGGCGTAAAGATAAAAAATGAAGTTAACAAAAATCGAAAATTTTGGTCAAAATAAAGAATATTTGGGCCAAAAATTTAAGAAAATGAAAAATACGGTAATTTAAAATATGGGCTAAAGAATCAAGAATCCGGATCTAAGGATAAAAACGCAGACAGAAAAATCGAAAATTTATGTAGACGCAAAATAATTTACCACTTTCAGCCCCCAAAAATGAGTTTCTAACCAGAAATTTGAAAATAATAGCCAAAAAATCGAACAATAAAATCAATCATGTAAGTTAAAAAATCTAAAACATGGGACAAAAAATACAAAATTTAGACCAAAAATCTAAAATTCGGGCCTAAAAGTAAAAATGGTGATCCAAGAGTTAAAATGTTTAAGAAATCAAAAATTTGTAACTAAAATTAAAAATTCGGCCCGAAAAATCAGAAATGTGGACTGAAAAGTCGAAAATTTTAACAATTAAATTGAAATTTTAGGTCAAAATAAAGAACATTCAGGAAAAATTATGAAAAAATTAGACCAAAATAAAATTAAAAATATAGGCAAAACATCTAAAAATTAAACATTCGGCCCGAAAAATCAAAAATGCGGACAAAAAAAAAACGAAAATTTAAAACAATTAAATCAAAAATTTAGGTCAAAATAAATGATATTTAAGCCAAAAGATAAAAAAATTAGACCCAAAAATCGGAAAAAATAAGTCAAAAATCTAAAAATTAATAATTCGGCCCGCAAAATTTAAATTGCGGAGTGAAAAGTCGAAAATTTAGATCAAAATAAAAAATATTTTATCCAAATATTTAGATCCAAATGAATCAAAAATACAGGCTTAATAATGAAAAATGCAGAATATTATAGTAAGAAAATAGTTTAAATTAGTCCCAAAAATCTCTCTATTGCTTAATTATTTTTTATAGCATTTTTTTTTAATTTGCAGGCGTTTAACATTTAAACTGGCGAAATGTGTTTTAGGAATGTATTAATTTTTTTTGTTGTGCTTGAAACTACAGCTAGTGCCATGGCTCCTTGGCTCTACTTAACGAGCCACCTCTGCATTAGTAAACAAATATTTCTCGCAGAGATAAAATTATACAATATCTTCAGTCAGATCGAAAAGAGTTATTATTTGAAAATTAGTTATTGGATATGAGTTACGAGAAGATTGTTGTAATTAATATTAGTTTAGTTTTTGCTAATTAAAATTGAATTTTCTTTTTTGAGATGTAAAATACTTGAATGAAAATAAATTTGAAAGCATATTTAGTAGAGATATGATTATTATACAAATGCCAAGAGTAATTAAAAGAGGAGTACTATTTCGAAATTTGTCTTGAAAAAACGCTGGTTTTCAAAAGTATTACGAATTTTCAAAATCGTTAGTTTTCGAGATACAGTTATTAAAAAAAAAAAAAATTCTTTTTGCGAGCGTAACAAATTTTTAAAAATATTTCTCGCGAAGAATAAATTACAAAAATTGAGTTATTTCGAAATTCATTTGGTTTTTCTAATTGAAGTCGTCTTGTTGTTGGCATTGTTGAATGATGTTATGTTTCCAAGTCAATGCCTACTCTTTATTAAAAAAAATCATTAAATAACAGCAAACAATTTTGTAACATCATTAGTTTTAGGAGGTGAAAAGCTACTCAAAAATGAAATAAAAAATCCAAGTCCGTATTTAAGAAAATAAATTTGATTTGGGTATCTAAATAACGAAAGCGTACAAAATTATCTTAAAAAATGTGCTATTGGTTTTTCAAAATAACCAGTAATAAAGTCGCGAAAAAATAAAAACCAAAAGGTTTTTATCGAATATCTTTGAAAATAGTTGGAATATTTGAAATTTCTTTTTAACAAATAAGTCAGTGCTAAAATGTGCAACTTTGCCTTAATTTAACCAACTGTCTATCCCTTTTAGTTACCGAGCATATACTAAAGTAAAAGATAGCGATACAATAAAATGTCTTCATTTAATAGAAGAAAGGGTTTTCAACTTTAATTTTATATATATTTTTTTTTAGTGCAATTTTTGTTCCCGTTATTGCAAGTTTTTTATTTCTGTGGAAATATGTCGTTTGTTTACAAAAGAAACAAAAAATGCACAATTTTTGAATAATTCTGTTAATTTTGAAGCCAATTTTTTAAGCGTTCAATTTTTTTTGAATTTTTTAAATAGTCGACTGTTTTTACAACAAATCCATAACTATATCGAGGAAAAAAAATGATAAAACAGCAAAAATCGTGGAAACTAGAATCGACCAAACAACTTTTTTCATGGAGAGCGACACATAATATTTTTCAGAAAAAACTAATATCCTCGCTATTAAAGTAATATATTGACTGTCATTATTACCTCACACGTACACTAAATAAAAGTAATAGCCTCACAAACTCAATGAAAATCAAAGAGTAAACGAGAAACATTATGATGGAGATAAAACACGGTAAATGATCATCCTAAGGGGGCGAATTAAGTAAAATCCGTGCAATTACCAAAAAAAAAACGGGCGAATTTTCTTTCCCGTCCGTGTATAACAGCCGAGAATGTTATCGCCTCTTATAATTCCAAAGACGCCCCAATTAAGAAAGCCGCCTCTGCCACCAAATTACAAGATTACACCTCCACTTGTACCCCTCTAATGAAAGTGTACGTTCATAAAATGCTACTCTGCTCGGCTTTTCGTAATTATAGTTAATGATGTATCAAACGAAATAGTTCTTTAAATAAATGAAAATACTTACATATAACTGAAAAGAGTAAATAATGTAGAACTAGTACATACTGACATAACTAGGGGGCACACACCACCGTCCAGTTCAATTTTTACAAAAACTACAAAGACTAATAAATATTTACCACAAGCCTAGATCCGTACTTTAAGATAAAATGAATGCTAAGATGGGCGGGTGGGGGCTTGCCTACAATCCAATCAGTAGAACCCAAACAAAAGTTTAATTTAAATACCAGCTGAACGATTAATATATTGAATTTTAGGTGTTTATTTATTAAAACTTTTAAAGGTAGAAAACCCAAAGTAGCGGAATCTATTGCCTGAATGCTGTACTGAACCAAATCCGGGTGGCTTTAACATCGACAAGATATGGACATTGCCAGCGGCGGCAAATATAACAATATTAATGTGAACATTAAATATTGAACACCTACAGACCAGTTTCGATCTTTCAGGTCTCATAAAACTTTTGACTTGCGTTTAACTGTCTTATATGTAGGGAAGAGTGCCCACCCACCACTCTCCGCGTTGAATTATTACACAAGTTAAAAACACAGTTCCTTTAAATCTCACTATTCTAGTAAATCATTAAAGCTATTTCATTTTACCACAAGCTTAATTCAATAGTTTATAATTATAGAATATAATGAAATCGATAATAAGGTTGGTGGGTGGGCTCTGTTCTACAATCAGTAGGACCGAAACAAAGGTTTAATTTGTATGCTTAACCCCGTAATGCGGATGGATATCCCAAAGCGTCCGATATATAATATAATGGAAGCCCAATGCTAATCAATATTTATACGAGAAAGAAGATGCCATTGACCTAAAACTGCTATTAAACGGTTCTTTGTGTGAGCGGTTGAACGATCATACGTTTTATTTTATATCATATAGCCTGCATATAGCAATACGCGTTGAAAGTGCACTTAGTTACAAATATTGAGTAACTCTTTTCCGGCATTGTATTTCGTGTATTTATGAATATAAAGTACATATTGCGAAAATGCAATGGGACTAAAATAAAACTTTTGTTTCTAGTTTTAATATCTCGCCTGACAGAAAACATGGTAATGGAAGCTCGAAAAAATGCACGGATTTATTAAACGTTAATAAAAACTTTCTAGATACATTACTATTGATAATTTCTATTTCATTCATATCATAAATTGGAATAAATCATATCATGTCTTATCACCCAATAAAAATTTGATGGGTTAAAATAGCTTATACTCTTTACTAAACGATGGGAGCTTATCAGTAACTTCTTTAATTAACAGCCCTCCTCCTAGTGGCATCGGGTTGTTACTGAGTTCGGGAATGTTTGTCAAAGTTATCGTATAATTATTATTGTTCTTGGTGGATTATAGATGATAATTTTATATTATTTATCCTCACTTTACCTAGGTTTAATGACTGCTGGAAAATTTTTCATCCAGGAAGGAGGGAGGTTTCGCGAGGGGAGCGATTATATATAAATTCTTCGAAAGTATATTTTTGGGATGATCAATTCTTCGAGAAGAAACTTTTCGATTTTTCCATAAATTATTAAATTACATATAGGGCTTATTTAATTTCAAATCACTCAAAATTAAAAAAATCTCGTTGCCCTTATGTCACAGATTTTTGTAAAAAGAAATTGTCATTGTACATAATGAAAAATGGTAAACATTTTTTATTCAGAATTTCTATGTCAAAACTGGGGTCAGTGGGTCATTTTGAAATTTGATGCAATTTAAGAAAATTGCAGCAACGGGTAAGGTGACGTTTAAGTTTGTAATAACTATAACTTCGTTATTTATGAACCAATTTTGTTCATTTTGGTGTCATTTGAAAGACAAAAGTATAAACTACAAAACAGAATTTGTAAAATGCTGGAAATTTACATGTAACCTATACAAATGTGCAATACAATTTTTTTTTTTATTGTAAAATATATGCAAATTTCAGGAATTTGTTACAGCAAGTTTAGCGACCTTCATTTTTTTTCCTAATGCTTATAATCAATTTGTTTCACCATAAAAAATCAGGAGGTTGCTTCTTGTGGTTGGACAATTAGAAACAAAACAAGGAAAATGCAAGAAATCATTATTATAATAAATGGTCTTACGTAGGCTAATTCTTAACTAGTTCATAAAAAATTAAGATTCTAACAATTAATTTTTACTTTCTCCGTTACGAAGTACGGGAAAGTATTGTGATCGAGAAAAAAAATCAAAACTTTTCAAACATTTTTGCGTGAGGAAGGTCTTCACACCTCGATGTTTTTCACTGAGTTTCAGTAGTTTTTCAATCCACCACTGATTCTCACAGATAGCTGCAACACATTGTTCTTCCTTAAAGGTGATCATATATTTGACTGAATGCGAAATCAAACAAATACATCCTTTGTTTTCTGATGTTTACCCATCCGTGGTCTAATTGATTCCCTGTACGTTTAATTTTTCGTCACTACGAAGGGCCGCGTTAGTGCAAGTTGTGTCCCTTGTTACTTTCTATTATATTTCCTTTTCTCCTTTGTGATATATGCATTATCTCATAAAGAATGGGAATATTTTGTCTTGTGTGCAATCAGTTTATAACTCCCAAGGCAATACCTACAGCCATCAAATGTGGACATTGCAGAAATCAACAGGGATAAAATGGTATTGCAGTGTTATGTGCAAGGCAGGATTAATAGGAGATTTTTCTGTGACTCAATCAGCATTGAAATCCCCTGTTGCCGGTCCATCGTCACTTGATATAAAAGTTATGCTTGAAGAGCAATTCAATGGATTTAAATTAGAAATTCAATCATTTATAGAAGCACTAAATGTCAAAATAGAAACCATTAATGATAGACTTGTAAAATTAGAAATAGAAAATAATAGTTTAAAAGCTGAAATGAATGTTTCAAAAGATCAAAAAACAGAAGGAAATTATTCGAATATTAGTAAACTTAGCGCTCAAAGTCTTTATGTCAACGAAAGTATAACTGAATTCGAAGAAAGACAAAGTCGCAAATGCTATCTTCTTCTTTTTAATTTGAAAGAATCAGATGCTACTGCAACAGATGAAAAAATCAAGGACGATTTATTAGAGGTAGGAAAGATACTTCAACCCCTTGGGGTTGATGTTAGACCTATAAAGCTATATCGTTTGGGTAAGAAAAAAGCAAATGGTACGTGTCGTCCTCTTAAACTAATTTTTAATGATGCAAATTCAGCCAAACAAGTAATCAAATCAAACACCAATAATAATAATAACAAGCTACATTTTCGTAAGGATCGAACATTGATTCAAAGAGAATATTTTAATAAAATAAAAACTGAATATAACAATCGTGTTGCCAATGGGGAATTAAATATAATTATAAGATATAGAAATAACACTCCCTACATAACAAATAACATTGTAAAATCACCAATAAGTAATACTCATCCAAAAAACTAACATTTTATTACCAAAATGTCGGAGGAATGCGAACTAAGATGAAAGAATTTATGTTTAGTGTCAATAATTGTATTTATGATTTGTTAGTTATCACTGAGACTTGGTTATACGAGGATATTACAAATACCCAACTTTTAATACCCGACTATGATATAGATTGACTTGAACGAACTACTCATGGCGAAAGGATGGGTGGCGGGATACTGATAGCGGTCAGGAAATGCCTCAAATCTAGGTTTATATGTTCGTCAAATATAATTGAGCATATGTTTGTGTCTGTCACTTTGGAAAATACAAAATTTGTAATTGGTGGAGTATACATTCCTCCAGTTTCACCAGTATCAATCTATGAAGAACACTGTCGGATTATTGAGGAATTACGTGGAGAATTTGATGATAGTAAATTTTTAATTTTGGGTGACTACAACCTCTACAATATTAAATGGGATGAGGATGGATATACTTTATTACAACACAGCGTGCAAGCTCAAGAAATTCTTAACTCGTATAAGTTTATGAATTCAAAATAACTAAATTATATTCCTAACATCAGGAATGTTTTTCTGGATTTATGTTTTTCTAATTTTGAAACCCATATTGCTTTAGCTAATGACATAATACTTGGTGTATGTAATCATCACTCCGGCTATTGTGGAGAAATCGCAAAAATTATTGATACAAATACTATTGCAACGCAGAAAAAAGTGTTCCTCTTCAAACTAGCGGATTACGATTTATCAAGAGAACTTTACGACGCTTATTTGGAAAGAATACAAGCTGACGTCCCATCTATGATCCAAGTAGTTTTTGGAGATTTGCTAATGATGCGAGAAAAGTATATGGTATTCCAAAAGTAATGAAGCTGAATGAAATTACCGCTGAGAATGGACTGGATATAGCAAACCTTTTTGCCGCCCACTTTTCAACAGTTTATGCTCCCAATTCAACGAATGCTACTATCAATTTTTCTACTCCTAATACGAATAGTCCCCGATCAATGCAGGACATCGAATTATCTATCACCTTGGAATCTGTTTTTAATTGTATCATTAGTTTAAGGAATACATGATCTATCGGCCCTGATGGTGTCCCATCAAATTTGTTAATTAATTGCGTATAATTATTAAGCAGACCTATTCACTTTCTATTCTCTATGTCTTATCTTGTTATGTACCCATCATCTGGAAAGAATGTTATGTGACCCCTATATTTAAAAGTGGTTCTCGTGATGATATTACCAAGTATCGTGGAGTTAGCATACAGTCTGCCATTCCCAAAATGTTAGATTCCTTAATAAGTAAACAATTAGCATGGGCATCTAAATAATGTATTTCTAATAATCAACATGGTTTCCAACCAGAAAAATCTACGACTACCAATTTGATGCAGTTTAGACAATTTTTGACAAACGCCTTTGAGAAGAATTATCAAGTAGATGCTATATATACCGATTTCTCAAAAGCGTTTGACAAAGTGAATCATGCAATTTTGTTGGAGGAGTTGAGATGGATTGGTTTTAATGTAAAAACTTTGTTATGGCTTGAATCGTTTCTTGTTGGTAGGATTCAAAGAATACAAATTCATAACTTTTTATCAGAGGCAATTACGATTACCTCAGACGTACCCCAAGGGTCACATTTTGGACCAATTTTATTCAATCTATTTATCGATGATTTAACGGATGTAAATTTGGTGAGTGCTTGCTGTATGCGGATGACATGAAACTTTTTCAGGTTGTAAAGAGTGATGAGGATTGCAAACTACTGCAAAACGGCTTGTATAGCGTTTTTAAGTGGTGTAAAATCAATAAATTGTTTCTGAACTGTGAGAAATGTGGCTCAATTTCGTTTTATAGAGGTAATTGTACTCCCCATAGTCTTGTATATTGTATTGATTCGTCTCCTTTGAAATGGGTTGAATCTGTAAAAGATTTAGGTGTCATTTTTGATAGTTGTGTATCTTTCAAAGATCATTTTAATAGTATTTCTGACAAAGCGGTAAGAATGTGGGGCTTCGTCTGGTACATTTCGAAGGAGATGAATGTAAATGCTCTAAAAATTCTATATTGTTCATTAGTTAGGAGTAATTTAGAATATGCATGATCAGTGTGGTTGCCTTACTTGGCAATTGATATAAATCGGTTGGAATCAGTTCAGAAAAAATTCCTGAGGAATATGGAATTTAAAATTGGCCGGCGTCATGTACATAACTGTTACCAGGATATTATGAACTCTTTAGGAATTTCATCGCTTGCGAATCGAAGATCAATTACAGACCTATGTTTTTTACACGGATTACTAAATTCAAATATTAGCTGTCCTTCTTTGTTAACCGATATTAAATTTAGTATTTCAAGTTATTCCGGTTCGCTTAGAAATAACCATTTATTTGAAGAAAAAAATTACAAAGTTAATTATTTATATATCAGCCCAATTAATCGAATGTAAAGATCGGCTAATAAAGTAAACTCGTATGACTGGTTTAATTTATTTGATACAAAAAAATATTCGTTTAAGAAAAACTTAAATAAACATAACACTCTGATTGGGTAGTATTTGTAGTAGCATTAGTTTTAAGTTTAATTTTAAGTAAAAAATTGTAACATTTGTATAGACGAATTTATGTAAAATGGAGATTCCCGTAAATGGATAAATAAATAAATAAATAAATAAATTTCTTACTTGTTTACCTAGAGAAACTTGAAATGATTTCTGAAACTCTTTAAGCAAGTTGCTTTCATCCAGTGGTTGAAAGAAGTGATTTTCTCTTGTATCAAATATTATGGAAGCAGTATGATACCATTTTTCCAACATTTTTGAGCGTTCAGTTGTTACATAAAACTTATTTATTCCAGGAACGTGAGCTTTGGAAAATTTAAAAACGTCTTAGGGACAGTATCTGATTCTCATATGGTTGTTGTAGACTTGCTTTTCTAGTTAAACGGTTTATAGTACCGCGAATTCCATTACATGTATTTTTGCCAAGACTAGAGGCCACAAAAAATCCATTCTGCTGTTAGTCCATGATCCTGTTTATGATGGCACAAATTTACAAAGTTTTTATTGTTTACCCACAACAAGCATTCTGATTTTTTATGATAAAAACAATTGATTATGCAAAAAATAGAAACGGTTCATATATTCAAAAATTGTTTATAACTAGAAGAAAAAGAATTGTTAGAATGTTCAGATTCAGAAAAAAAAATACAAATCTTTATTATTTTGTAAACTAGTTAAGAATTAGCCTATGTAAGACCATTTATTATGAGAATAATAATGATTTGCATTTTCGATGTTTCTTTTTTTTTATTTGCCCAACCACAGAAAACACCCTCCTGATTTTTTATGGTAAAAACAATTGACTATTAGCATTATGGAAAAAAAATCAAATTTAAGGTAGTGAAACTTTTCTGCAGTAGTAAAACTTATGTCTACTGATCTGCCCACGGGCTTTAATGGGTAAACGTGACTTTGCAATTTGTTACATTTAAATGCGTATCAAAAACGAAATGGTACCTAATGGCAGCAGATTTTTATAAATTTTGTTATATAATGGTACACATTTGATTTTAAAACTTGTTTCGTTATGGAACACTGCGGAGCAATTAACTTTTTCTCTATTTTTTACATAATTCTCTTTATTTCAACTTTAGATATTGTTTAGCTATTCATTATATGTATCTGTTACAATTTTTGAGGCATATGATAATAAACTACTTCCTTAAACCAGAAACTTCTATTTTGGAGAATTCAGAAAGACCAACTTTATAATTTTCTACGAATTTTTGAACATCACGCTTGAATATGAGCTCGATACTTAATTAGCTCTTATGAAATATTTCATTAATCTCTTTTAGCATTACTCTGTCCATCTATGTACTCTAAATCCTATGAAATATAACTTAATTTTTTACTTTTGTAGAGCTTTTCGGGAATCGAGCCAAAACCTATCATTTTACGCCATTGATACATAAATAACATGTATGTACCAAGGGCAATATTTATATAACAAATATCTCCCTATACATAATTGGTACATAAATACAGTGGCGGCTCGAGGAACATGTTGATGGTAAAGCCACTTTTACAATTTATTAGATCGGATGATACTGACGTTTGAAACGTCAAAATTATGAAAGATGGCAATGACAAATTTAACAAATTAAATACCCGCAAAAAAACAAAAATTTGCACATAAAATTCAATTAAACACGTAAAAAATCTAAAGTATAGACCAATAAAAAATACTCTCTTAATTAAGTAAAAAACTAAAATATACGCCCAAATATCGAAAATTTAGACAAATTTCGCGGTTAAAAAAATGCAGAAAATTTCAACAAAAAAAAAAAAAAAAACGAAGAAATGAAAAATGCAGGCCATAGATTTAAAATATAGGCCAAAAAAATCAAAAATGGTGGTCTATTTTTTTTTTACTTAGGCATGAGCCATTCATCGAATATTTAATTTTTGGGATGAATAAATGAACAAATGAATAAATGAATAATGTCAGACGTATACACAACAACCATGGACCCGACCGAATACTTCTCGATTCCTGAAAAATCTTTCGGCCGGGCTGGGATTCGAACCCACACGGCACGCGGTGCAACCGGCACAAGCGCTCGCCTGTACCCACTATACAAACGGGCCGCCCTATGATCTAAAAATAAAAAATTCAAATAAAAAATGGAAAAATCATGGAAAACGAAAATAATTCGCCATTTTCAGCCCCCAAAATAACTCTTTAGCTCAAAATAAGTTGCCAACCAGAAACCTGAAAACCTCAGTTCCTGGAAGACCCACAATAACATTTCATGGACAAATAGTGTTCAGAATGGTCTTAGTCTTGAAAAAAAAACAATAAATTAAAAAAAAAATGAATCGATTTTAGTCAAAAAGTAACCAAAAAGTAAAAAAAAAATCGCCCATAAAAAATAATAATTCAAGTTAAAAAATCTAAAATCAAGGGCAAGAAGTCAAAAACCATAAAAAAAAAACTTGAAAATATCAGCAAAAACAAAAAAGGTCGCGTATAAAAATCAATTATTTAGGTTAAAAAAAATTAAAATATAGGATAAAAAATTTAAAACTTCGATCCTAAAAATTAAAAAAAAATTAACAAACAAATCGAAAATTTAGAAAAAAAATAGGGCTAAAAGATTAAAAATTTAGGCCAAAATATCAAAATCCGGGCTTAACGATAAAAAACGAAAATAAGAAGATTGACAATTCAAGTGCGAAAATTTCCATTTTTAGCACTCGGGGTGATAGCCCCAGAAAACATAGGAAAACACTCAAAATTTGCTCTGTAGCGAAGGAAATTTGCACTCGATGATTTGAACATTTTGAAAAATGTATTACTTGAAGGTTTCGCTTCAAATAAACTTCAATGATTCAAAAATAGTCTACTTTTAATTTCCTGAAAACAACGACATGCTCCTGCAGAAAACAAGGGAATAAACTCAAAATTTGCTCTGTAGTGAAGGAAATTTGCAATCAATATTTAAAAAAATTGTAATAAATTATTCACTTGTAGAATTAGCTCCAAAATTACTAAAACTATGCAGAAAGAGTGTACTTTTCATTACTTGTAATTTTTTTTGCAATATAGCCACTGAAACAACAGGAATTGACTCAAAACTGCACTGGAGGGAACGGAAATTGCACTCAATGTTTTGAAAAATCGTAAAAAAACAATCACTTGCAGAATTAGCTCTTAATTAAGGTAAAAAACCAAGAGTAAAATATAAGCACAATCAAAAATTTAGACAAATATCAAAAATTGGCGGTTAAAAAAATGCAGACTAAAAATCCGAAAATTTCAACAAAAAAAAAATCAAAAAGTTTAACCAACATAAAGAATATATCGGGCAAAAACTCTAAAATTTGGAACGAAGAAATGAAAAATACAGGTCAAATATCTACAATATGGGCCAAAAAAAATAAAAAATGCTGGTCTAAAAATAAAAAATGCATACCAAAAAAATTGAAAAATCAAGGAAAACAAAATTAATTTGAAATTTTCAGCTCATAAAAAAAACTCTTTAGCTCAGAATTAGTTGCCGACCAGTAACTTGAAAACGGTAGTCAAAAAGTAACCGAAAAAGTAAAAAAAATCGCCCATAAAAAATAATAATTAAAGTTTTTTTTTTTTTGACATGGGCCTGAGCCATACCGTCACACATGGCTAGTAATAATTAAAGTTAGAAAATCTAAAATGAAGGGCTAGAAATCAGAAACTGTACTTGAAAATATCGGCAAAAAATAAAAAACTTGCGTATAAAAAGCATTCATTTAGGTCAAAAAAATCTAAAATATAGGATAAAAAATTAAAAACTTTGACCAAAAATTCGATCCTAAAAATCAAAATTGTGGACCAAAAAATTTTAACAAAAAAATTTTGAAGAAAATATTTTCTTTTGAAATTTGTAAAGACACATTATTCAAAATTAGTCTGTCAAAATTTCAACCATCTGTTGCAATAAATGTGGAATTCCAATGCAAATTTCTGAAAAATGCGCCTTATTGGTCATCAAAATTAGCTTTTTAGTGCAACCATTCTTGTTGCGGTAAACTTGCGACGATTTTCCTTGAAAATTTGTAAAGACGCATTATTCAGAATTAGTCAGTCAAAGTTTAAACCATCTGTTAAAATAAATGTGCAATCCCTACTTGTATTTTGAAAAATGCGCCTTTTTGATCATCAAAATTTTCTTTTTAGTGCAACCATTTTTGTTGCGGTAAACTTGCGATTACATTCTTTGGAAATTTGTAAAAACACATTATTCAGAAATAGTCTCTAAAAATTTTAACTATCTGTTGAAATTAATGTGGAACTTTTACGCGGTGTTTAACATTTAAAAAGTTTTTTTTAAGAAGTAGTAGTTTTAGAAATTCTTGCTGAGCGTGAGTCTACAGGTAGTGCCATGGCTTCCATACTCGAGGAAAAAATTTAAAAAAAATATGAAACGTGACGACTAAATTCTACAAAAATTAAATTGAATTTGCTAATCATCGTTTTATCAAACTAAATAGAGTATTTGAAAATCCACCGATTATTTCGCGAGTTGTGAATTTTTGAAAATTTTAGTTTTCGAATTGTGTAATACTCGAGGAAAAGAAAATACAATATTTTTTCAAAAATTCATAACTGTGCTCCAAATCATCGAAACGACTCGATTTTTTAAGGCATTTGAAGGAAATTTATTAAATTTTTCTGCCATTCTGGTGAAATTTTCATAAAAAAACATGTTTTTTCCATCGCGTTGTTACGGGGGGTGGGTTGGACTTGGGGTCAATAATCAACCACACATTCTTAAAGATAAAACTTGAATCTTTCCCAAACTAAAAGATTCATCGATTTTCGACCAAATTGAACCAAGTTACGACGGTTTGAAAAATCGAGTTTTTTCGCGATTTTTCGAGTGGCGCTTTTTTGACGCCGAGTGTATAAAACTAAATTCTACAAAAATTACATTATATTTTCAAATCATCGTTTTATCAAATTAAGCAGGGATAGCTAGTTATATAGAGCCAAGGAGCCATGGCACTACCTGTAGTTTCAAGCTCAGCAAGAATTTTTAAAACACTTTCGCCAGTTACTTTGGTCTAGGAAGATAAATCGTTCTTTCATAAAAAAAGGGGGGTGGGGATGTTGTATAAGTGGCTCTACCATCAATATGTTCCACGAGCCGCCACTGAAAACGAATGAGAATTTCCTGAAGACGTACTGGAACAGGCTAATACCGCTTTATTTAATTCTGTCCATAAAATATCCAAATAACACAACAATGGAACTTTTTGTAATATTTCCACTGACATTAGGGTGAGTGAAGAGTGATTGTAAAGTACTTTCCACTCACTCGTTTCATTAGCAACTGATTGAGTGGATAAAAGGTAAGCTTTCTTTTCCCGTATCTACGTAAGAAACAAAAAGTTTCAATCGCTGAATGAAACAAAACATGATTAATTTTACATTTTTGACAAACACTCATCTTTTCTATAACCATGCATGAGCATGCCACGACCGTTACTATTCACCATGTTATAAAGACAAAAATTGTGGTGAATTTATCAATTCAGTATTCTCAAACATGTGTTAACTGCACGATGGACTTTATTTCGTGGTTAGATCTCAATGTATACAATTTTATTACATAAAGAAAAACTTTATAGCGACAATAAAAACCGCAAAGGCATAATGTTAGGATGTCACGTCCCGGTGATCGAACGGGCGTCCCTTTTTTGTGCCATCCCGGTGTATTCCGCCGATACATTTTATTGACAATGAGGCTCGTTTCCAAAAATGCGCAAAAACTGCGAGCCTTGATCGATGACTTATTCGGGCCCTATTATACACACTATCATAACTGAATTGAAATTAAATTTCGATTGTGCAAGGTTTCGATTAGAAACTTGTTGGGGTTATAAGTGTGGGCCATACGGGGTTTTCTGGGTCGCATGCAACTTGAAATCGTTTGTAAGGTGAGCGATCGTTTATTCATATTTATTTTGGTTTTAGTACAAAAAAATCGAACAGCATGTGTAATATGAAAAATAAGCAGATTTCAAACGTTCAGTTGTGGTAAGCTATTTTTAAGTTATTTTATTTTATTTGTTATGTAGGAAGCTTCTACTTCGTTATACATGCTTTTTATATAGAATAAAACACTTTTTTACTTTGTTTGTATAACACTTATTTGTTTATTTTGTTTGACTGCAGTTTCGGCAACTCAGCTTGCCATTATCAAAACTTATCATCAAAACTTATTATCAAAACTAAAGACTTTTAGTTTTGATAATGGCAAGCTGAGTTGCCGAAACTGCAGTCAAACAAAATAAACAAATAAGTGTTATACAAACAAAGTAAAAAAGTGTTTTATTCTATATTTTATTTTAGTTTATTTTATCTAATTGTTAGTTGACGTAAGCTACTTTTTATTTTGACGTGTCTCATGTTGTTATTACAATGCACAAGACCAATAAACTTTTATCTTATCTTATAATAACGCGAAAACCATTTAATTCTAATTTAATTTAATTCTAAATCATGTTTTACGTTTTTCGTAGAATTTAGTTATGAATTCGGTTTGCAATTCGATTATTATTGAGAAGCAAATATTTTACATAATCTCAAGACGTAGCATATTATTTGTTTACCGCAACATTGGCTCCTGCACGTTTTAATTCCTCTTTTCAACGATATTATTTGTTAGTTGTTAATGCCCATTCATTGTTACTAGTAAAGTAGTGTCAAATTAAGGTTTTTTTTCTAAATATATAGCTTGGTATTTGTAAATAAAGATATAATAAAGTGTCAGCAATTCCAAAACCAAATCGTGGAAACACGTATAATAAACAGTCTTTATTAAGGAAATAAAAAGTAGTACAAATTCTTTTACCATGACAGGGTAGTTCAGTTAGTTGAATTTTCAACTACTACTGTTTTTTCACGTAACCTACATATGGTGTAATTTGCGTTGGTCAACTAATATTATTTCCATTACGTCATCAGAAAGGGGTTATAACAACGGCCACATTTTTCTTTCATTGCCATCAAATAAATGAGATCGTAATGTCACATTATATTCTTTGTAGGAAGAAATGGTCGACATTTGTTTATTTAATGGACCCATAATGACCATTCACTGTTCTCATTTTAATTTATATCTGCACTAAACCAAAGTTACGCCGATTTAAAGAGTTGAAGAGAATTACACCGGCTTAAGTTATCACGCTGTTTTCCTCGCGGTGCCGCAATTAAAGCAATTGCTTTTAAAGTTTTAGGATTTCATGGATATCATCATTATAAATATCATATACATGGGTGTTTACCGTATGTCTCAGATGAGCACGTATTTATCTGTAAAATTAAAAATAAAATTCTTAATTTTTATCTCATACATTGCGTTAACATAATCGGAATGAAGTTAGAGTTATTATATCACTTAATACAAATGATTTAGATGCAATTTTTTTTTGGTTTGCTAAGTTTACTAAAAATATTAAAGTGAAAAACTAGCAACTAATATCTTATAATAAATAATAGTCGTCATGAACTGACATTAGAATGTAGGGTGGGGGTGCGCCCTACGGAATGTCTCGTTGTAATTAGGGTTTGTAAGACCCTCTTGTAGGTTCCGTAGCGGTTTTTGGTTGCTGCAACAATACCTCTGAGGAGGTAAAAGGATAACAAATAAATAGGAACTGACCTCTGCTGGACTGGCGGTTTTCGTGCGTTTACACTTAACATTAAGAACATTGGGAGTGTCAGAAAACGATATGTAAATGCATGTGATTTGTTAACATAAATTGAAGCTAAATGGTTAGGTATATTCGATTTCGGTTTTCACCGAGTAGAAGCTGTTATGGTCTAGTAAGGGATCTACTAATTGTTTTTATCCAATTTCACCTCAGAGTATTTTTTATAACAAGATTGATATTGAAAAAAGTCCCCAATAATAGGCTTATTTTTTTCATTAAAGTTAACACAGTTAATAAAGTTACAATATTATTTATATGTTAACGTGCGACAGATTAGGATTATTTTCTCTTTTCATCGCATTCTACGCCTCGCTATCTTGTTGCTCCGCCCATACCAGTGGTGTTCGTCTCTAACATTAAGATATTGAATTACGATCCGACGACAGAAATACTATATCAAAACACAAGTTTCATAAGAGCATTTATGCGCGTAGTAATTCAAGTTTGGAATGAATGAGTTTGCTAATATATGTGTTATGAAATGTGTTATTTATACATTTCCGTACGTTAATAAAATATTAGGGATTTAGATTTAGAATATTTTTGTGTCTTTTCAAAATAGAAAAATAATATAATCGAATTCGGATTTATAAAGTGTAGTGTTACTGTCTCGAATCATTCTGGTGATTTTGGCGACAGACACGTTATAAACAAATAAATCGTGCGTGTGAACAATGCAGAAGGAATGAAAGAGGCGTGTAACTCCACGAGGTGTTCTAGGGTCTCAATTTTTTCTTGGAATCAGGAGGCCCTTAATTTATGCAGGGCCACATGGAGGTTCCCCCTGTCGCCGACTGCAAGTCTTCCTTACCCTGGCCCATTCACTTTTGAAAATTGCAATAAAACTACATTGAATTATAATACTCTTATAAGACTAGAGGTCAAGGTAACGTTACCATGGGCCAATTTTGTTTAAAATCTCATTATTAAAAAAAGAATTCCAGTGTATGGCTTAATTTTTTTTTGATTAATTCAAATAATTTAACAGAAAAAAAATTATATTTAAACATTTTTTTATATACTGATTAGATAAGATGTACCCTATTAAAATATGAATCAATCAAGCTTAAATTTGCAGGGTTTATAGTAGATAAAAAAAATCCAAGATCAAAGTCGCCGAAAGGGGTTTTTTGGTAATACCCTTCACCCCCTTTCAATTCCCTTAAGGTCGAATGTTTGAAAATTTTCTAAAAAAAAAAAAAATTCCGGAAAAATGTCGAGCGCGAAGATTGACCCCCGACTAGAAGCTTTAGAAAAAAAAACGGTGACCTCAAGCCGCCGCCACTCGGACCAATGGCGTCCATCGAAATGAAAATTCTTTAAAAAACTAGAAAACTGAAAAAAAAAATTCAGGATATAACAAGGGTGCGGAATGCGCTGGCCATCCCGATCGGCGACCTTCAACCCCCATTTTCGGGGGCACCCTAACCCTCAGCGACGGATGTTATTTTTTCGAATTCCCATCGATCCCACCAGGTCGCGCTCCTCTCACCACCTCCGCCAACCTCCAGAGAGAGGCAAGAACCAAAAGGTCATTTTTACTTTTTCTGTTACGAAGTACGAGAAAGTATTGTGATTGTGAAAATTTTTTCAAAAATTTTTTTACGGTACTATCCGTTTTTGGGGCCCCTAGATGCAATTTCAACAAAAAAAAAAAATTGTGAGTGTGTCTCTGGGTGACTGTGTGCGCTGTATCTCAAAAACTAATTCAACAATTAACATCAAACTTTGAACATAAGCTTTATTTGACAATTCGAAGAACCGAAAAGCTTTTGGTAAAATTCTATACGCCAGAAGTGGGTGTTTACATCAACCGTTTTTTGTTTTTTTTTTCAACATTTTTTTAAATATGGAAAATTTTACGAAAATATTAAAATAAATATTGAAGACAACTAAGAAATGAACATGTTTAGTTTGAAAATATTTTTCATAAAATCATTTTTATTGGAGAAATAATTTTTTTTTTTTCATTTTTGGTTTATAATTATGAAACGCTAATAGTTACAGCAAATTTATTTTAATAATAATTGCAGAGAATGCCAAAATGAACCACTTATAAAGAATAAGTATTTTTCGAAATCTCTTTGGTTTTTAAGTAAACTGACTATTAGAATTTAAAGTATAATTTGTCATTTTCATCTTTCATAAATTTGATGTTTTAAACGTCAGTTTCATCCGATTCTACTAAACGCTGTATGTACATTTAAAACATGATTTGAATTGAAAATAAACCATGAAAGCGTAAATAAAATTTTGGAACCACCCCTACGCGCCATTTGCACCCCTGGGTTGTTTTTTCTTCTTTTGAGGACGTATTTTTTTTTCTTTTAAGATCGAAAAGCTAAAACTTTTAGGCATTTCCAGAGGCTTTCATTTGTAATTTTTTTTTTAAATTTGGAATTACCCCTATGCGCCATTTGCACCCCCTGGGTTCATTTTTTTATCAAATTGAAACATCAAGGTAGGATACAGGTAACAGAAAGTTTCCAGAATTACGCTCAAAAATGTAGTTTTGCAGTTATTAAATGTTCTGTGTCGTAATGTCTTTAAAGAATATATTTTCCATCAAAATTATTACATTACAAAACCTATTACTCCCATCTTTTAATTTTTAGTTGACGGGGTTGCCGTTGTATTTAAAATTTGAAAAAAATCTTCATCACACGGTAAACGGGAAACCCAAAAATATAATAATACATAGGGTCTTCGATTTAAAATAACAAATTTGAGGAGAACTGACTCAACTGTATTATGAATTTTTAGAACAACCCCTTAACCTTTAAACGAACGTTTAACGTAGACACCCTTATATTATTGTTTTTTTTTTACAAAACACCGTTTGTAAAAATGAAAGTATGTACAATTAATTAAAAAAAAAACAAAGATTAATTTTATTTTTTTAAAGGATTTCGGTTTTTACAAATCAAACATTTTAGACTTTAAAATTAATTGTAAATTTTATGTAACTCTAATCTATTCATATAAACACAGAAAATTGCAAAAATTACAAAATTGCAAGGATTTCTTTGTTTTTTCACAAAATTGAAATTGAATTGAATTGATGGAAAACATTTGTTAATACCAAATATTCAGTTTTTTTTATTATCCACAACATGTATTTGAATGCTTTTGAATTATTTTTTTCTATGTAAAAATTATTTAGCGTCAAATGCTAAGATTTCTGTACCTATGAATCTGTGGTACAGCTGAATTAATGGAATTTATAGACTGTATATTTATAAATGATACATACATCAACATCTTTATTCAGACACTTACATATATAATATACACAGTAACGTTTTATTTATATACAAGTTTGTTAGTATGTCTCTTTATAAATGATTTAGTCAAGTTGTAATAAGTACAATATATTCAGTAACAATGAAATACTGGTAATATTGTCATTAATAATTTATTTCCTATTTCCAACATGATTGCTTACCGATGAACTTTCTGTTTCGGCCCAAAACGATTATCGTGCGGTATAGAGACACAGATTGATCATTCAGTAATAAAATACAGTAAGCCAAATTAGTTTTACCTGAAAAATAAGGACGCAATTACGTATGAGCTAGACCCTTCCGCGGGATATTTTGTTTGGTGTAAAGTGATGCCTGTAGAAAATAGTTATTTTTCCGCGATAGGATTTTTAATATGGGTATATATTTTGTCAGGTCTACTATTACCTGCCGTCGTACCGTTGCTCCGCAGGAGAAACTATTCGTTGCAGGACAAAAGGAATGAGGACTATACTTATGTGACAAATACATCAGCATTAACACGTTGACTGCCACGGCCTTGCAAGTTACATTAAACAACTACGAGTATTCTCGTAGAGTTGGCAGTCAACGTGTTAACAAATTGGACTGGCTAAATATTAAGAGTTTTGCTAACATTAAGGCTGTGTTATTCATGCACAATATACGTTAGAAGCTCATGCTATCTTATTTCAAAAATTTCATTACCAATACGAGTTAAATCCATAAACATAACACCAGAAAAAAGGACAAAATAAATTATTTTTTAGAAGAGCTGCAGAGTGTAATAACTCCCTAGGAGGATTAAAAAATGGAGAGTGCAAACAATCAAAAAGAATAATTAATTTGTAATGTGATCGAATATCGTGATTAATGCATTGGCAATGACAACTGTCAATTTTTATGCAACTCTTCCACGCCGGTTTTTCCTCAATACTTACAAAAGCAGTAAAACAGATTCGGAAAGAGGGTGGAATCCATGTTAGTTCCTAATATATGGCACTCTATTTCCCGTAAATTTTCCAGAGGTCATAACTATATACGGGGAGAGGGGACGTGGGACTTTATCGAGTTAGACTTTGTGTGGGAGAGGAGAAAAACAAGTCATATTTCAACGTGGGATCCAATGCGAACAAAGTTGTGCGATTGCGTAAGCTGGAAAATATCCGGATCCTCTGTATATAAAAGAGTGTCGAAATATATACAGCATGAAAAAAAGAAGACGGTCTCTAAATTGATTCGTAAACGTGAAAGAAATGCCAATGTTATTTTCATGGGCGCAGTTATAATGAGTTATGTAAATTTTATTCAAAAATGGGACGATCATGTTTATTATATTCTGGAGATTGTAAGTAATTTATTCGCGTTTACTTTTTTCTTTAAATAATATATACATTTTTTAACATCGTAATCAAAACTCCATTAATCAAAAAAATATTGATGGTATGTGTTTTAACAATTTAAAGAGGTTAAGTGATAGAGCAGTGATAGATTCTAGTAAATTAACTTCGCCTATTTAAATATTAAAATCAATTTTTTAATCTACAACATGAGTCTTACAAAGAATGCAATAAATAATCACATTCTTTATTGAAACAACTAATGCTACGACGAATATTGAATTATAAGGTGTGAGCCACAGAATTTTGTTTCTGAGTTGTCCACGCCTCACAGTGGGCCAGAATGCTAATCTAGCGGGACAAAATTCAATTTTTGTAAGTCCAAAAAAAATCATTAGTGTTGATAACTTTATAGTAGACATCCTAATTAAGGGTAAAAATACATTTTTCAACAAAACAATCACATATAAACATTAAATCGGTAAGCAATAAGCACAAATATAACATTCAATTTGAATGAAATACGTCTATGCACGCTTGGTTTAATTTTTAATAATTTCATGTTGCAAGTTAACATTGGAGCGGTTTAATAATTTATTTACTTTAAGATATACCTCAGTTACAAATAAGTGTATTAAATAAAACCATTTAGTTATTAGTTCACATAATAAAAAATTTAAATGTCAAGTAAGTATGAAATTTTAATCGATTTGATGATATATTAGGGCATTCCTAAAAATTACTCAATTTTACCCTCATTCGACTATGATGAAAATGTAGTGCATATATATCTCTGTCGTATAAAAAAAATTCGTTTGCCTTTATGCGCCTTTGTGACTTTTGCGGCGTGTTTTATACGCACGCGCACGCGCACGCCACGCAGCCATCAGTATTTCGTGAATATTGCGTGCGAATCGATGGAAATTTTCCATTAGTAGTGATTTTGCATTTTCTATCGCAAATATCTTCAAGTCGTATATTCTCTCTCGTGAAAAAAATCATACTCGACAAAGTATTTGCCGAGACAACATTCTCGCATTTCTGTTCTGGCATCGAATGGAAAACACGGGTACCATGAACAGTGGCGGCTCGTGAAACATGTGGCTGGTAGGGCCACTTCTTCGATACCCCCTCCTCCTTTTTTGAAGAAACAAAGAACGATTTATCTTCCTAGATCAAAGTAAGTGTTTTCAGAATTAATTAAAAATTCTTGCTGTGCATGAAAGTACAGGTGGTGCCATGGCTCCTTGACTCTATATAACGAGCCGCCCCTGACTGCGATTACTGTTTGAAACACATTGTATAAACTAATCAATAATAAAGCTCCTGGCATTGTTTACAATTAACTCCCATCAATTGTTTTTTTCTGTTTTTTAGAGGATAATTCTTGAATGGATGACTAGATTTCGAAAAAAATTCAGGTTTGGTGTGGATAAGATACAAAAATTAAATTCGCCCTTCAGTTGTTTTCAATTGTTTGTTTTTCTCGGATAACCCTTGAACCAGCGGCGGCTCGTTGATGTTCAGCGGCAAAATATTTGCATCCTATTAAGAGTAAGTAGTACAGGACGAGCGGCATCTCTGTCGTAGCCTCCTCTATAAATATCCACGAGCCGCCGCTGCCTTGAACGTATAATGAATGAAGTCTAATATTGTATAAGTTTAGATCGGATAAAAAACCTAAATTAGACATTTCATTGTTTGATGCAAAAAATCCAAAATTCCCACAAATATTTAAAAATCAAATAATTCCTTAACATAAATCCCGAAGATTATATTTTCCAGATGAAGATCAAAGTAAATTAATTTTATCTAAAAATAAACCCCATTTTTAAAATAAAACCTACGAAAACAAAATATATAAAATTAAATAAATAACCTGAAATTAATATAAAACCTTTAAAAATACAGGTCAAACAATTCAAAAATGTAAGTGGCAAAATCTAAAATAAAGGACAAAAATCAAAAACTTTGACCCCCAAAAAAATAATCCGCAAAAAATAAAAAAATTCCGCGTAAAAATAAATAATTCAGGTTAAAAAATATAAAATAAAGGACAAAAAATCAAAAAGATTGACCAAAACGGAAAATCGAAAATACGGAAATATCGAAAATTTCAACAAACCAATCGAAAATGTACGCCAAAATAAAGAATTATTGATTTATATGCGAGATTCTTTTTCCGATATTTTCGAGTTTAGTTTGCATTTTTTGTCTGCATTTTTCATTTTAGGCCTGAGTTTTGGATATTTTGTCTAAATTTCGGACAAAAGGTCAAAAACCTGATCGAAAAATAAAAATACAGACCAAAAAATTGAAAATACATGCAAAAGAAAAATGATTTGCCACTTTCAGCCGCCAAAAATAAGTTTCAGACCAGAACAGCGGCGGCTCGTGGATGTTCGGCGGTTAGGCAACAGAAGAAAATTTGATCAAAAAAGGAACGGAATATTTGCTTCCTCTATTAGAGTAAGTAGTGCAGCGCAAGCGATATCTTTGTCTTTGCCTCCCCTACGTAAATCCACGAGCCGCCGCTGGACCAGACGTTCGAAAATAATAGCCAAAAAATAAAATAAAAATCACGAAATTAAATCAATAATCTAAAATATACAATGAAAAATTTAGACCAAAAATCTAAAATTCTGGCCTAAAAATAAAAATGGTGGACCAAGAAAAGAAAAATTTTAACAGACAAATAAAAGAAAATTACAAATAAAACACTTTCTTTGTTAATATCACACGATTTAACAAAGAAAGTGTTTTATTTATAATTAAAAATGTATCACGAAGTAAACGACTCAAGTGTCAATCAATTAAACGAAAATTAATAAAAACTTAGGGCAAAAGATAAAAAAAAATAAAAATCTACAATGTTGGCCAAAAATTTGAGAACATCGAAACTCGGGCCTAAAGATAATAAATGTGGACTAAACGAAAAATGCGGATCAAAAAATCAAAAATTTTAAAAATAAAATCGAAAAGTTAGGTCAAAATAAAGAAAAATTTAGGTCAAAAGATTTAAAAAAATAATAAAAATCTGTCATGTTGGTCAGAAAGTCGGAAAATTTAGACAGTACATGAAAACTTGGGCGTAAAGATAATAAATGCAGACTAAAAAAATGAAAATTTCAACAAACAAAACTCGAAAATACCGGAAAAAATAAAAAAAAATCTCGCACATAAATCAATAATTCAGATTATAGATATTTTAACCTAAATCAATTCAAAAATTTGGAACTGGAATTAAAAATTTGGCCCGCAAAATCAAAAATGCGACCAAAAAATCAAAAATTTTAAGAAATAATTCGAAAATGTAGGTCAAAATAAAGAATAGTTGGGACAAAAGATCAAAAAATTAAAATACACGTTAAAAATTCGGCGGGAAAAATCAAAAAATGCGGTCCAAAACGTCGAAAATTTTAACAATTAAATAGAAAATTTAGGTCAAAATAAAGAATATTTAGGCCAAATGATCAAAAATTTACCTCCAAAAAATCGAAAATACAGGCTTAATAATAAAATATCTCGATAGCCCTTGACAGTTTATCATAAGTGTAATATGTAAATATTAATGTAAAAAATTATGTCTGTCAATAAAGATGTTTCATATATATAATAAAATATGCAGAATTTTTTAGTAAGAAAATTGTAAATTAGTCTCAAAAATCACTATATTGCTCAAAATAATTTTCTATTTTTTTAAATTGTAAAACATTTTTGAGTTTGAAACTACAGGTTGTGCCATGGCTCCGTGGCTCTATATAACGAGCCGCCCCTGACCATGAATGAGCTGGCATAAATGAATATATTTGACAATTTGAGAAATGAAGAATCATTAAAATCTAAATATTTAATCAAATCAAATGAAATAATTTATTTCATGACAAATATAAACATTCATGTGAAAGATATCACTACAATCCTAAATGTATAAATAAACTTAAAATCTAAACACATTAAAATAACATCAGTTACAAGTACTTTAAAATTTAAAATTTAATTTAAAAATATTATTGGCCATATTGGATCCGCCATTTAGAATTTAGAATTTTTTATTCCAAACTTGGATTCAGAGATTTCGAAAACTGAACGTTATTAATTTTGAATGAAAACTGAATATTTTTTACAAAAAAATTCCGCCATATTGGATCCGCCATTTTGAATTTTGAAATTTTTATTGAAAGTTTGGATTCAGAGGTATCAAATACAGGATGGTATTAATTTTCATTAAAAATCGAACATTTTTACAAAAAAAATCCGCCATATTGCCATTCCATTTCCATTTCATTTATTTCACGTCGGCCACAGTATACAAATCATACATTGGATCCGCCATTTTGAATTTAACAAATCTAATTACAGATTCGGACTCAGCGACCTCAGAAATAATACTAATCTACAAATTCGTCTTTAAAAGTGAAAGGATTAAGACGTTATTAATTTTGGCCCGCTAAATTAGCATTCTGGCCCACTGTGCGCCTGAGAGAGAGAAACATAGCAGTCATGTCTGAGATTAATTCATTTTTTTAAAATCTACTTAAATTATTATTATTATTTATTTATTTACGGAATAACCATTTTACAAAAATAAATTACAATTAATCAATTATGATGATAATTAAATTAACAGTAAAACACAAAATTATTATTAAAAAAAAATAACATACATATTACATAAAATACAAAAATAAAAATAAATACAAAAGAAATAAATAAGATTACAAGGATATTATGAGACACACTGTGATAAGTCAATGTATTTTAAATGGCGCTTAAATCTATTGTACGATGTTCCGAATAAAATAAAATTAGGCGAAGAACAGACCAAGTTGCCTATTCACATCATCCGACAGACCGCATTGTTACGGGCATAATTAGTGCGATGAAACGTTTCTCGGAAAAGTAAGTTTGATCTCGTTGTAGATGGTATGTTGAAATTTATACTAGCAAGTAGTTCACTGGAATTTATTAATCCGTTTACGATTTTGAACAGTACACATAGATCAGAAAAGTTACGTCTCTCGCGAAGAGAGGTTAATTTCAGTGACAACAGCATGTTGCTACGACTATAATCAATCCTGTTGATACCATTTCTATAAGACATAGACAACAGGAATTTATTTTGTACTCGTTCAAGCTGTAAAATATGTTTAGAATATATTGGTGACCAAATACAGCAGGCGTATTCCAATTGCGATCGCACCAGAGAAATGAATAAAAGTTTCTGAGTCAATAGAAAAATTCTTCGCGAAACGATTAATAAATCCCAGCGTCTGTAATGATTTACAACATATACTATCTATATGCTTAGAAAATGTGAGTCTACTATCCATTATAACACCAAGATCTTTAATGTAATCAACTGAAGAAAGTCTTATTCCATTGATGTTGTAGTCGTTGTTGATAATTTGCCCTCTACCGAAAGATATGGACAAACATTTTCTCTGGTTAAAATACAATTTATTATCACAGCACCATCTATAGATGTTATTTAAGTCGTCTTGTAAGTACACGGCGTCATTTAAGTCTGTAATTGTACGAAATACCTTGAGATCATCAGCAAAAAGTAGGAACTTCGAATGTTTAATGTATAGTTTCAGATCGTTTATAAATAACGAAAATAAAATTGGCCCACAATGAGAACCTTGAGGGACACCTGAGGTTACATTAATTGCCTTGGATACGAAGTGATTAATTTTCACGAATTGCAGTCTATCGGTCAGAAAACTATAAATCCATTTGGTTATATTATCCCCAAAACCCATCCGCTGTAATTTATTTACCAAGATAGACTGAGAGACACGGTCAAAGGCCTTGGAAAAGTCTGTATACACTGCATCCACCTGGGAATTACTTTCGAAGGCTTTTAAGATATAAGATTGGTAAATTAGTAAATTAGATACAGCTGACTTACCGTAACAAAAACCATGTTGTTCGTTGCAAATAATATTTTTGCAATGAAACATTAACTGAATAGAAATTAATTTATCCAGAAGTTTAGGGATGACCGATTGGATTGCAATTCCTCTATAGTTCTTGATGTCTTCTCTGCTTCCATTTTTAAAAACTGGATTAATAAAACTTTCTTTCCAGACTGAAGGAAATACACATGTATTGATAGATACATTAAATATAATGTTCAATGGTATACACAATGAGTAAATACATCTTTTTATGAAAAAAGCTGGTATACCATCTGGCCCAGGATTACACGAGTCCGGTAATGTATTTATAACATTGAAGACATCAGACTTATTAATATTAAAGTGGCTTAAGTTTATACAATTAATAGGAGTAACATCAGGTATTGCCGGGTGATCATTTACATAAACATCAGAAAAAAAATCGGCAAATAGGTTTACACACTTACCGCCAGAACTACAAGATATCTCATCCAAATACATATGCTTAGGAAAACCATCAGTTTTCCTAGATTCATTAACAAAATTCCAGAATGATCTAGCATTATGCTGTATATTTGATTCCATTTTATATATATGGTTTGCATAGAGTTCATCACCTAGTGCTTTGCACTCGGAACGAAGACATTTAAACTGTTGATAATAATTATAGTTACCGCTTGATTTATATTTCATATGTGCTTCCTTTTTATTTTTAATAAGGTGAATTAAAGTAGCATTGAACCATTTTGGGAATGAAGATGATTTAACAAGCTTAACGGGAACAAATTTTGAATAGCATACCTACAAACACAATAGAATTTATCAACAACAACATTAACATCACCGCTATCAAGATAATCTTGCCAAAAAATACTAGATAAAAACATGTTGATTTCATGGTAGTTGGCTGCTTTAAAGTTGTACAATAAATCAGTGTAGGGAAGAGATTCAGTAATATCGCTAGTAACTACGGTTATTGTGTAGGGTATATGATGAATGCTAGCATTAAAAAGAGGATCATCTGACGTTGAAATATTAATGTTGGCTACATTTGAAAAAATTAAATCTAAATATACACCGCGACTGTTCGGTAAAGCATTCA
The DNA here is from genome assembly GCA_910593695.2 of Ocypus olens. Taxonomy (NCBI): domain Eukaryota; kingdom Metazoa; phylum Arthropoda; class Insecta; order Coleoptera; family Staphylinidae; genus Ocypus; species Ocypus olens. The sequence continues at coordinate 11,222,584 of OU343053.1, read as the reverse complement.
ACTGACGTAAATGATTAAACTCTAACGACTCTGCTAAAATTTGAGCATAAGTACAAACGTTGTCAGTGGACAAAATAGTGTTCCCGTTAATGTTCCAGGATGCATAAGGCAAATTAAAGTCACCGCAAAATACAAACTTAAAATTAGGATATAAATTACACATTTGATCGAAGGAAGAGCAATAATCTACATATGATGAAATATTTGAAGCAGGTGGAATATAAACCGATGAAATAATAAAATTATCACACACTTTAACATATAATTCCTCGATATTCGACACAACGTTTACGATATTGCTATGAAGGTGAGATCGAACCGCAATCATTACACCACCCCCACGTGATTTACAGCTAGTACTACTAGATCGGTCGCATCTAAATAATGTAAAATCACGAAGACCTAGTTCACTATCAGTTACAGATGAATCAAGCCAAGTTTCAATAATTACTAATACATCATAATCAGTTAGTTTTGCATTTAACTTCAGATTACTAATCTTAGAACGAATTCCGCCCACATTCTGAAAGAATATTTTTAGTTTTTTGAATCGACATTTGGTTTTGTCGTTACAATTGATGGATGTCCATTGAAGTATTTGATGGATATGTTATTTTCACCATTATCTTTGCGCCTTTCAAGTTCCTGCTTCAATGTTTTAAAATGTTCCCGTTGTAACTTGGTCCTATCACTAGAGAAACGTACGTGTCCACTGTCAACCTCCCTGGAAACTTTTAGAACACTGATGGCCGAATCCCGATCTTCAAAAATTAATTTTATTGGTCTTGGTTTGACCGATGCTTTTCCAACACGTATAGCCTTCCGCGGACTAAAACTGGGTAGCTTTGAACCTATAATGGCTTTAATTGCAGATATATCGTTTTTAATTTTTATATCTGTGGTTCCGGTAGATTCTGGAAGATTGTAGACCATTACATGAAATATACGCTGCTGACGCTCTTCAATTTCTGCCACCATATCTGCTTCTTTTAAAATCTTGGGGGTATCAGTTGGGATTACGTTTTCAAGTTTGCATAATCGATCTTTAATGCCATTGATTTCAGCAAAAATGTCCTGCATTGCAGACTGAAACTCCGTCTTGAACAGTGTAGCAAGTTCCTTTTTTAAAACACTTTTTATAGTGTCATTAATAGACGAAGATGCACTCCTGTGTCGAGTTTTTATGGATGAATCACAGGGCAAACAAGTAGGACAAACCCAGTGGTCACCATCGCGTGTTTTTGCTTCACCGATATAATAGTCAATTACATCTAATGTGCAGTTTAGGCATTCAGTATGGAACCACTTACTACACTTGAAGCATTTAAGTGATTCGGAGCGAGGGCTTATGATTGATTTGCAGGTGTTGCAATTAATAACCATATTAATGATTGAATGTAATAATTGAAAGCGGAAACAAAGGATAAAATTACAACATATAAATAACAAAGGACACTCTTCACCTCAAAGGGTCGTTTATGAGGGCTTTATAACACACAAGGTAGACCACGGAAGGAATTCATAAAAATGTATAGGAGAAATAGCCAAAAAATGGATCAATATGAAATAAAATTATAGGAAATAAAATATAGGATCAATGACCGCGCGAATTCCGAGATGAATTTATCAAAATCCGTGATTTTTTGTGTGTGGCCACGCGTATGTCGCGATGAAGCGGTGGAATTTTACAAAGCAAAATCGACCAATATACGGCGTTCTACTTGTTAGATTTTTATGAAATTCAGACCCAACATAAATAACTTCTGGTGTATTCTACTCACCAATTTTCATCAATTTTCAGTAAAAATTTACCACATAAATTAAGTAAAATGTACGGATCTATAAGAGCACACACTTCGCACCTCGCACCTCGCAAATTGAACTAATTTAGTTTCATGGCGTAATAATGTGCGACATACCTCAGTTATTTCACAGCCAACTTTGAAACAAAATTTTGTGGCTCACACGATACAACAAATCATCCTATCCATAGACGCGTTTCAAGGTTTATTTCTTATCTGTATAGCTATGAAATTCATTTCTTTTGCAAAAAAAAAAATTATTATGTTAATTGTTATTAATTAAGAATAATCCTAGTGGAAATTTAAATAAAGTAATGAATATCTTTACAAGTTTTTGTTAACATGTCGGTCAAGTGTGGAGTACAGGAGTACATAAATACCATTCGCATTTAAAAGCGTCGCTCGGCAATATCAAAGGGGCTTCCCATTAAAAAAGAAAAGATAAAGTCACCGTCGTGCGATGAAAGGCGTCAACAAGTTAAGTAGATCGCCGACGACAACACAAAAGTGGACGTATTTTTCAAAAATTGAGTCGTGTGTGTTTGCGAGTGGATACGCTTTTAACACCGCCTAATCCGACAAATACACAAACAATAACAGCCAGAAGTGAGTGTGAAACTGACATTGTGTCTTGTGTTCCTACTGTGAAGTACATTTGACAGGGCCACAATGGCACAACCCCGATGCGGTACTTTAGGGACACCGCACCAAAAGGTGCCGTCGTCAATGGAACTGTCGGACTAAACGTAATTTGCTTTACTTATTACACCGACAAAGATGCGGCCCTGTGCCCTTTTCCGACAAACGTTCGCCGCATTTTTGCGTTCGCTCTCCACTTTTCGCATTACACGAAAACTGCCACAGCCCATTCTAAGGGAAACAGAGTTTTATCCATTATTTATTACGCGTTATTCCTTCGGAGATAATGCGGAAATGGATGTACACCTACCCCATTAGGACGGTTACAAACCTTTGTATTTATATAAAGGGGTCGGCGCCGTTAACGTGAGACCCTAAATTAACAGCCACTGGAATCAACAGTCAAATGTAACTATATGAGCTTTGATATTTACTCTAGGGAATTCGCTAATATTTGACTAACTTGTAACAGATCCTAAGTTTTAAATACATGTTCTTCGCCCCTTTGTGAGAACTGCTTAATTAAGATAGGAAATACGTTTATTAAGCAATACGTTTATACATACATACAGCCATTTATACAATATACCAGCCTTCCCTTTTCTTTTAAGAAAGAAACAACGATTTATCTTCCTAGGTCAAAGTAACTGGCGAAAATGTGTTTTAAGAAATAATTAAAAATTATTACCGAGCTTGAAACTACTTAACTCTATACAGTGCGAGTCTCCAACTTGGAATAAATTCAGTAAATCAAAGAATGTTTATTCTTCGGAAATATGCTCAGACACATCGATTAGTATTTTAAATTGCGCTCTTTATGATGTAATAAAATTTTATACAGCGTGTCCCAAATTTGAGATATGACGTCATTGACTATTTTTTTTAATAGCAACCCTAATTTTTGTATCACTATTCTTAAAGAGTATATCAAGTTACACATGTGTGCCAAATTTCAATTTTTTTTCCCTGTCATTTAGAAGATATTTAACAAACATTATCAAATTTGTGGAATGAAGAAATCAAGTCACCTTAATCGAATTTTTATGCATTTTAAAAGTGGAATGCCAAAACGTGCTGGTTTGTCATTTTTTTTTCAAACTGACGTTTATCATTTTGACTTTTAGTTATAAAAACAAGTAAGAAGTGTAGCATCGCATTCCACGCATATTCGAGTGAGGAGAGTATTAGTCGTTCCATTGTTGTGTTGACTGTTGTTCACCGTTGGTCGAAAAATTATACTAACATGCCGTACTTAACTGAAACCCACAAAATCGAAATTTTAATGATGATTGGCTATGGAGATAGGACAAGAACACAAAATGAAGTTATTTATTTATTTAGAGAGAAGTATCCTGACTTACCAGCCATATCTCAAAGTACCGTAAGCAAGATTGAAAGTCAGTTTCGGGAAAATGGGCATTTAAGAAAAACGAATAATCATCGTCAGAATGCGCTGAGTGAAGAGGTCAAAATTAATGTACTTCTCTCTGTTCAGGAAAATCATCATGTCTCCTCTAGGCAGATGGCTAGGGAACTCAAAATTAGCCAGTCTTCAGTATCAAGAATCCTTAGAGAGCAAACATTTCATCCTTATAAAATGACAATCCTCCAGGAACTCACCGAAGATGATCCGGATAGAAGACTTCAGTGTTGCGAAAAAATGATGGATCTACTAGATAGAAATGTTCTAAAAATAGAAAATATATTGTTTTCCGATGTATCAACGTTTATGTTAAATGGTGAGGTAAATCGTCAAAATTGCCGTTATTGGGCAGACAAGAACCCACACTGGATGAGGGAAGGCCACACTCAATATCCAGAAAAAGTTAATGTTTGGGCAGGGATTGTTGGTGATCGAATTTTAGGACCAATTTTCTTTCCAAATAATCTCAATGGATCGGGATATTTACAATTCTTGGAGGAAGAGCTAATTCCGAGTTTGGCTATTTTGTTTCCTTGCCGTGTAGAAGCTGACGTCCCGAATAGAAACATCTGGTTTCAACAGGACGGTGCGCCTCCTCATTTTGCAAGGCGTGTCCGTGAGTACCTGGATAATGTATTTCCACGAAGATAGATTGGCAGAAGAGGAGCAGTTGAATGGCCACCCAGGTCTCCGGATTTAACACCTATGGACTTTTTCTTATGGGGGTACTTGAAAAGCAAAGTTTTTAAGACCAAACCGCCAAATCTTGAGGAGTTGAAAGAACGAATAAGACAGGAGTGTAGACTAATTTCCCCCGAAGTAATTAGAAATGTTCAAAACGAGTTTCAGTTCCATTTAGGGTATTGTCAGTTAGAAAATGGACAACATTTTGAGCATTTATTGAAGAAAGACTATTAAGTTGAATTCATTTTTCAAATTTGATACAGTATGTTAAATATCTTCTAAATGACAGGAAATAAAAATTTGAAATTTGGCACACATGTGTAACTTGATATACTCTTTAAAAATAGTGATAAAAAAATTAGGGTTGCTATTAAAAAAAATAGTCGATGACGTCATATTTCAAATTTGGGACACGCTGTATAAAATTTTATTACAACAAAAAGAGCGCAATTTAAAATACTAATCGACATGTCCGAGCATATTTCCAAAAAATAAACTTTGTTTGATTTACTGAATTTATTCCAAGTTAGAGACTCGCACTGTATAACAGGCCATCCCTGGTTATAACCCATTAAAAAATTATTGGAATTTAAGAAGTTGCTTATATTCTTAAAATATAATTATTTTTAAGTTGTATAGAATTATTTCAGAATTTTGAAACAATTTCTACCATTTTTTATATATTTTAGAACGCAATTAAAAAATACATGTTTAACAACGAACAGTTATAACTAGAGTCCGGATTTATATGCGCTAAAAAAGTCATTATAATTTTTTTATATGCGCTAAAAAAAAGACGTTATAATTTTTTTATATGCGCTAAAAAGGCATTATAATTTGTTTATATGCGCTTAAAATTAGCCAATATATGCGACAAAATGATTCAAATATGGATTTTATATGCGGTTGTTGCAAAATAAAAAAAATATACAAATAGCAACTTTTGATAATTTATTTATTGGAATTACAATGTAGAACTAACATTTGATTTTGATTTTCTATTTAGTAAAGTTAAATGACATAGAGTTCATGTTAAAATTTATTATGTCCGCCTCAGTCTCGATCTATACATTTTTTAAGTGCTGCCGATTCTTCATCATTAAAATTAAGAAGATTATTTTCTAATTTTTCAAAATGATTGGCGTAAAATAAAGCAGCTTCCAAGCACAATTACCGGGTACGGTTGCATCGAGTATCATCTGCATAGGCGTACTAGCTTAACTTGCTTATGGGGAAATCCCCGTATTCTATATAAATAATATAATATATACATATCTACCAGTGGCGGCTCGTGAATTATGTTGATGGTAGAGCCACATATACAATGTGCCCCCTCCCCCTCTTTTTTTGAAGAACGATTTATCTTCCTAATTAATTAAAAATTCTTGCTTAGCTTGAAACTACAGATAGTGCCATGGCTCCTTGGCTCTATATAACGAGCCGCCCCTGCATTCGATAGCAAAATATACTACTTCTGACAGCTGAAAAATACAATTTTTGACAATTCAAAAATGTTGAAAAAAAACTATTTTTATTAGCTGAAAAATACTGTTTTTGACAGATGAAACATATCATTGTTGACACACGAAAAATACTATTTTTGACAAAAAAGTACTATTTTTGACAGTTGGAAAATACTAATTTTCAACATACACAGGAAAAATACTCTTTTTGACAAAAGTATTATTTTTCACAGTAAAAAATACTACTTTTGACCGCTGAAAAATACAATTTTTGACAATTCATATATGTCGAAAAAAACTATTTTTACTAGCTGAAAAATATTGTTTTGGCAGCTGGAACATAGCATATTTGGAAGCTGAAGAATACCATTTTCTACAACTTTAAAATACAATTCGATGCAGCTGAAAAATACTATTTTCAACAGCTGGGGATTACCACTCTTGACAGCCGTAAAATACCATTCCCGACAACTGAAACCGTTACTGGCAGCTAAAAGATACAATTTTTGACAAGAGCAAAAAAATCAATTTTTGACAACAAAATATACAGGTTTTGACAGCTGAAACATGCCATTTTGACAGTTAGAAAATGTCAAAAAATGTTGCTTTTTATAGCTAAAAAGTACCATTTATATAGGTGCGAAATACCATTTTTGGCAGCTGAAAAGTATCATTTTTGACAGCTGAAATATTACATTTTTGACAGCTGAATAATACAATTCTTATTAGCTAAAAAATACCATTATTGATAACAGCAACACACTATTATTGATAACTGTATCATACCATTATTGTCAGCTAAAAAATACAATTTTTGAAAACAAAAAATACAATTTTTGGCAACAAAAAGTACAATTTTTTAAAGCTGAAATAAGCCATTTTTGACAATTAAAAAAATATCGAAAATGCTGCTTTTGATAGCTGATTATTATTGACAGCTGAAAAATATCATTTGTGACAGTTGATTAATATACTTCTTACAAGCTGAAAAATACCATTTTTAACAGCTGAAACATACAATTCTTGACAAATACAACAAATCATTATTGACAACTGTAACATACCATTATTGTCCGCTAAAAAATACAATTTTTAACAACAAAAAGTACAAGTTTTTACAACTGAAAAATGCTATTTTGACAATAAAAAAATGACCAAAAATGATGGCTTTGATAGCTGAAAAATACGATTTTTACAGGTGAGAAATACCTTTTTTGACAGCTGAAAAATATCATTTTCGACAGTTGAATAAATACATTTCTTAACAGCTGAAAACTACCATTTTTAACAGCTGAAAAATACCATTCTTGACAACTGCAACAAACCTTTATTGACAACTGTAACATACCATTATTGTTAGCAAATACAATTTTTGACAGCTGTAAAATACCATTTTTGACAATTAAAAAATGTCAAAAAATGCTGCTTTTAATAGCTGAAAAATGCCACTTTTATAAGTAAGAAATACCTTTTTGACAGCTGAAAAGTACCATTTTTGACAACTGAAAAATATCATTCTGCAACAAACCATTATTGACAACTGTAACATACCATTATTGCCTGCTAAAAAAATTTTGACAACATAAAAAATACAAGTTTTGACAGCTGAAAAATACTATTTTTGACAGTTAACAAAATGTCGAAAAATGCTGCTTTTGATAGCTAAAAAATAACATTTTTATAGATTGAAAAACATCATTTTTGTCAGTTGAATAATACACTTTTTAACAGCTGAAAAATACCATTGTTGACAACTACAACAAACCATTATTGACAAGTGTAACATACCATTATTGCCTGCTAAAAAATACAGTCTTTGACTACAAAAAGTAAATTTTTGACAGCTGAAAAATGCCATTTTTGAAAATTAAAGAAAAAGTCGCAAAAAGCTGATTTTGATAGCTGAAAAATAACATTTAAATAGGTGAGAAATACATTTTTTTGACATAAAAAAACATTTTTGATAACTGAAGAATATCAATTTTGACAGCTCTTAACAGCTGAAAAATGCCATTTTTAACATCTGAAAAATACGATTTTTGACAATTGCAACAAAACATTATTGACAACTGTAACAAACCATTATTGTCAGCTAAAAAATACAATTTCTGACAACAAAAATTACAGTTTTTGACAGCAGAAAAATGCCATTTTTAATAAATAAAAAATGTTGAAAAATACCATTTTTAATAAATAAAAAATGTTGAAAAATACCATTTTAATAGATGAGAAATACCTTTTTGACAGATGAAAAATAACATTTTTGACAACTGAAAAATGTTATTTTCGACAGTTTAATAATACATTTTTTAACAGCTGAAACTACCATTTTTAACAGCTGAAACATGTCATTCTTGACATCTGCAACAAACGATTATTGACAATTGCAACACACCATTATTGTCAGCTAAGAAATACAATTTTAGACAACAAAACAAAGAAAGAACGATTTATCTTCCTAGACCAAAGTAACAGGCGAAAAAGTGTTTTAAGAATTAATTAGAAATTCTTGCGAGCTTGAAATTCAGTTCAATACGATAGAGCAAATAAAACATGTAAAAAAATATAAATCCGGACTCTAGTTATAACCCATTAAAAAATTATTGTAATGTAAGAAGTTGATTATATTCTCAAAATATAATAATTTGGGAGTTGTGTGGAACTATTTCAAAATTTTTAAACAATTTCTACTATTTTTTATTTATTTTAGAAAATGCTCAATTTTAAACGCAATTGCCACACTTGAAATTGTCTAAAGCCACTGAAACAATACTTTATTTATCGGTGAAAGCAAGAAATATAAGAAAATCAAAACTTACGAAAAAGGAAAAACCTTTCGAGGCGTTTTGGCGGTTAAGATGTAACCTAGATGATGATTCTTTGCAACCCTCGCGGATTGTTGGAGCGGAATGGAGCGGAAAACACAAACACTAACACACACAAATCCTGAAGATGTATCACAACACAACGGGCATTAAAACTTTTGAGAAATCAAAATTCCGAACCAGAATAAACGTCTTCCGCGGCCGCGATCAACAAACTGAATTGATATCAACAGGTGAGCCGTGGATTGCTGATAAGAATTTAATGTCGTTCCGAGCGGCGAAAAAAATACGAATATTTTGATAATCTTCAATCGCCCGAGGCAGATTAAAAAATGATCGAATTTTAACACGGAGGTCGAGATAAGGCGAAGAACATTAGAAATAATGCTAATTATATACTTCACGAGGATCTTAAGAAGTTGATTATATTCTTAAAAGATAATGATTTTGGAGTTGTGTAGAATTATTTCTGAATTTTTAAACAAGTTCTACTATTTTTTATTTGTTTTCAAAATACTCGAAATTAAAAAAAAATGGATGTTTAATAACGAACAGTTATTACCCATTAAAAAATTGTTGGAATTTAAGAAGTTGATTATATTCTTAAAATATAATGATTTTGGAGTTGTGTAGAATTATTTCAGAATTTTTAAACAAGTTCTACTATTTTTTATTTGTTTTAAAAATACTCGAAATTAAAAAAAAATGATGTTTAACAACGAACAGTTATTACCCATTAAGAAAATGTTGGAATTTAAGAAGTTGATTATATTCTTAAAATATAATGATTTGGGAGTTGTGTACAATTATTTCAGAATTTTTAAACAAGTTCTACTATTTTTTATTTGTTTTAAAAATATTCGAAATTAAAAAAAAAATGATGTTTAACAACGAACAGTTATTACCCATTAAGAAAATGTTGGAATTTAATAAGTTGATTATATTCTTAAAATATAATGATTTGGGAGTTGTGTAGAATTATTTCAGAATTTTTAAACAAGTTCTACTATTTTTTATTTGTTTTAAAAATACTCGAAATAAAAAAAAAGCTGTTTAACAACGATCAGTTTTTACCCATTAAAATTTTTTTGGAATTTAAGAAGTTGATTATATTCTTAAAACATAATGATTTTGGAGTTGCGTAGAATTATTTCAGAATTTTCAAACAAGTTCCCTTTTTTTATTTGTTTTAAAAATACTCGAAATTAAAAAAAATGATGTTTAACAACGAATAGTTATTACCCATTAAAAAATTGTTGGAATTTAAGAAGTTGATTATATTCTTAAAATATAATGATTTGGGAGTTGTGTACAATTATTTCAGAATTTTTAAACAAGTTCTACTATTTTTCATTTGTTTTAAAAATACTAGAAATAAAAAAAAATGGATGTTTAATAACGAACAGTTATTAATTGTTGGAATTTAAGAAGTTGAATATATTCTTAAAATATAGTCATTAAAGAGTTGCATAGAATTATTTCAGAATTTTTAAAGAAGTTATACTATTTTTTATTTATTTTAAAAATACTCGAAATTAGAAAAAAAAGATGTTTAACAACGAACAGTTATTACCCATTAAAAAAATGTTGGAATTTAAGAAGTTGATTATATTCTTAAAATATAATGATTTGGGAGTTGTGTAGAATTATTTCAGAATTTTTAAACAAGTTCTACTATTTTTTATTTGTTTTAAAAATACTCGAAATAAAAAAAAAATGATGTTTAACAACGAACAGTTTTTACCCATTAAAAAATTGTTGGAATTTAAGAAGTTGATTATATTCCTAAAATATAATGATTTTGGAGTTGCGTAGAATTATTTCAGAATTTTCAAACAAGTTCCCATTTTTTATTTGTTTTAAAAATACTCGAAATTAAAAAAAAAAAGATGTTTAACAACGAACAGTTATTACCCATTGAAAAATTGTTGGAATTTCAAAAGTTGATTATATTCTTAAAATATAATGATTTTGGAGTTGTGTAGAATTATTTCAGAATTTTTAAACAAGTTCTACTATTTTTTATTTGTTTTAAAATTACTAGAAATTAAAAAAAATGGATGTTTAATAACGAACAGTTATTACCCATTAAAAAATTGTTGGAATTTAAGAAGTTGATTATATTCTTAAAACATAATAATGTCGGAGTTGAGTGAAATTATTTCAGAATTTTTAAACAAGTTCTACTATTTTTTATTTGTTTTAAAAATACTAGAAATAAAAAAAAATGGATGTTTAATAACGAACAGTTATTACCCATTAAAAAATTGTTGGAATTTAAGAAGTTGAATATATTCTTAAAATATACTCATTAAGGAGTTGCATAGAATTATTTCAGAATTTTTAAACAAGTTCTACTATTTTTTATTTGTTTTAAAAATACTCGAAATTAAAAAAAAATATGTTTAACAACGAACAGTTATTACCCATTAAAAAAATGTTGGAATTTAAGAAGTTGATTATATTCTTAAAATATAATGATTTGGGAGTTGTGTAGAATTATTTCAGAATTTTTAAACAAGTTCTACTATTTTTTATTTGTTTTAAAAATACTCGAAATTAAAAAAAAATGATGTTTAACAACGAACAGTTTTTACCCATTAAAAAATTGTCGGAATTCAAGAAGTTGATTATATTCCTAAAATATAATGATTTTGAAGTTGTGTAGAATTATTTCAGAATTTTTAAACAAGTTCTACTATTTTTTATTTGTTTTAAAAATACTCGAAATTAAAAAAAAAGGGTGTTTAACAACGAACAGTTATTACCCATTAAAAAATTGTTGGAATTTAAGAAGTTGATTATATTCTTAAAATATAATGATTTTGGAGTTGTGTAGAATTATTTCAGAATTTTTAAACAAGTTCTACTATTTTTTATTTGTTTTAAAAATACTCTAAATTAAAAAAAAATGGGTGTTTAACAACGAACAGTTATTACCCATTATAAAATTGTTGGAATTTACGAAGTTGATTATATTCTTAAAATATAATAATTTGGGAGTTGTGTAGGATTATTTCAGAATTTTTAAACAAGTTCTACAATTTTTTATTTGGTTTAAAAATACTAGAAATTAAAAAAAAATAGATGTTTAATAACAAACAGTTATTACCCATTAAAAAATTGTTGGAATTTAAGAAGTTGATTATATTCTTAAAACGTAATAATGTGGGAGTTGAGTGGAATTATTTGAGAATTTCTAAATAATTTCTACTATTTTTTATTTATTTTAGAAAATGCTCAATTTTGAACGCAATTAAAAAATGCATGCTTAACAATGAACAATTATGACCAGTGGAGTCTCGTGGAACATGTTGATGGTAGAGCCACTTGTACAATATACCCCACCCCCTCCTTCTTTGAAGAAATAAAGTACGATTTATCTTCCTACACCGAAGTAGCTGGCGAAAAAGTGTTTTAAGAATTAATTAAAAATTCTTGCTGAGCTTGAAACTACTGGTAGTGCCATGGCTCCTTGGCTCTATATAATGAGCCGCCCCTGCGTTTATATGTATATTATAGAGAAACTATAAATGCATTTAAATGAAACATTTGAATTTCTTGGCATTTAAAATTCGTAATTGAAAGTTGATTTTGAATTAACATTGATTATAATTTTATTAAAATCGATTATATTTGTCAATTTAGTAAAAATCTTAAAACAAACTAGATTTCGAGAAAACTACAGAAGATCAGTTGTGTCAAACGTCAAAACAATATAAAAACTATTGCGGGAAACTGAAACTTAAAAAAATAGTAGATTGTTTGAAATATTTTGAAAGCTTCGTCAATTTAGTACGAGCATGCAATTCAGCTTTTAAACGTGTTGAACACTCTGCTTTTCCTACGACCAAACATTTTCTTAAGTACGTTTCAATTATAATTTTTCTAAGTCAATTAAATATGTGCGTATTATTAGTGTCAAAAAATTCTTAACTTTTAATCCAAATTTGCTTATTACTATTTTAAAATCGATTAATAAATAATTCATTGTTTTTCGTCACTACCCATTTTATTTGAATGATTTTGACACATTTTTTGAAGTTGAGGATTTCACTTTCAAAACTTGTTCCTCATATGAATTATGATTAAAATTTAATTTTGCCATTTTAACAAACTTATCAAGATTGTTAGACCGTTTATCTACCTATCTCTTAGACATCTTCCGCCACATTCTTCGGTGTCAGTTTCTATACGGGTTCCAACTACAAAATACAAAAATGAGAAAAAAGTATTATGCACCTAATAATTGTTAAATGAGCGCACAACAATCGTTTGGGGTTGAAAATCTCGAGTCATGTCAGATATTATTTTGTCGAATAGGTAGCCAAACTAAGTTTATTTTAAAGAACACTAGTCAAAGTAAGTGTTAAAAATGCCCACCGCCACTATTCAGGCATTTTTCACTCCTTCGCCTAAGGCGAAACATTTTGCAACAGTAAAGGATTCTGGATAGTTTCATTAAATTTTTCTGTAATTCTCTGCTGAGAGTTTCAAGTTCACTTGAAATATGAAATTAAAAAAAAATGGCCACAAAAAGAATAGTAGCGTACAGTGGCGGCTCGTGGAAAATTTTGATGATAGAGCCACTTAGCATACACAATATATCTCACCGCCTCCTTTTTGAAGAAAGAAAAATCGATCATTAAAAACCTTTGTTGTAGAAGCATTAAAAAAATTAATAACACGAAAACTAGCCTGCATTAAATCTCTAATACCGTTCTTTGTCCGCGGAAATCAATTAAACGACGAATTGTATTGTGTAACCTTATCTACATCTTCTTAATAAGTGCAATACTTATTGGAAACTTATTTTTGGTTAGAAACGGAAAAATATTCGTTGATCTTATCTACATCTCTTTAATTAGTGATGAGCATTATTTTCACTAACTGCTACTTTGCAACCGTTACTAAGAAATAATAACGGTATCCGTTATTGAAAAATCCCACTGACGGTGATTTTCTCAAAAGTTATTTTATAAAAGGAACTCGATTAAATAACGAATCACTTCTTTGTAACAGTAACTCTTATAACCGATTCAATTACGAATCAGTTCTTAGTAACAGGAATCGATTCAATAACTAATCACGTCTAAAAAAACCTCGAACAAATATTGAAAAGAATTTGATGTAAAATTGACAAACACAAAATAGGCCAGTGATTTCACGAGAAAATGTAATCCGTTTTAAAAGTACAAGAAATTTTTCAAATTTTGACATTTAAATCCATAAAAGCCATTTTCTGACATGTGCAAACTCCTGGTACTGGCACGAATAAATTATTATTATTATAAATCATCAAAATCGAACAACGCATTCGGTAGTTGTACAATTTCAAAAATCAAAGTCGCGAAAATCTTGGAAATTTAAAAACTGCTATTTTTGCATTCATTTCAAGAGAAAATTTGGAAAACCGATTTTAAAATGACATTAAATTTACCATATTTTGACATTTGTATCATCAAAATCGGTCAACGCGTTGAGCAATTTAAAAATTAAAATTGCAATTAAAATTCGTAATTTTGGCATTTTGCATTAATTTTTGGCATTTTCGAAAAGTTCACGACGACCGACAAGAAACCTCAAGTAAGAGATTATTTGTCCCTCCGTAGGATCCACCAGTGATGAACCGTTTTTAATAATACTAAATTCGCCATTCATTTAAATCATCAAAATTGGACAAATCATTCGGTAGTTGTACAATTTAAAAAATCAAAGTCGCGATTTTAAAATTTTGAATTGCAATGTTTGCATTTTGGGTTAATTTCAAGAGAAAATTTTCGTTTTAAAATTTGCCATATTTTGACTTTTGAATCATCAAAATAAAAAAAAATAGGCAATTACGATTTTACAATATCCGAACTAAAAAAGTGAGATTTTGCGTTTGTTTGTGTTAATTTCTCGGAAACATTTCGTAATCCGTTGTAAAAGTACACTAAATTTTCCGTATTTTGACGTTTGAATCGTCAAAATCTAACAATGCATTCGTCAGTTGTGTTTTTAAAAATCAATATTCGATTTTCTATTTTCGAAGTTTGAAAACGTGCAATTTTGGCATTTTGCGTTGATTTCATGAAAAAGCAAAACTAAACCGGATTGTAAATTGCATGAAATTTGCCACAATTTTGACCTTACAATCACCAAAATCGGACGTGTTTGTGCAATTTCAGAAATCAAAATCGTAATTTGAATCTTCGGACTTTTAATTCGTGGAATTTTTACGGTTTGCGTGTTTCACAAAAAAGGTTATTAAACTGTTTTTAAATTGCATTATATTCTCGAGATGGTTACGTTAGAATCATCAAAATCGGACAACGCGTGCAATTTCCAAAATCAAAATCACGATTTTAAAGTATTCGAACTTTAAAAGTGCGATTTTTACATTTTGTGTTAATTTACCCTTAAGATTCACTTTGTTACAAACTGTTACTGAGTTATTTTAAATAACGGTTACTAAATAACTATTTAAATAACTAGTTATTTAGTGGTACCGTTTAGATAACTAGTTATTTATAGTAACAGTAACTGTTATAACTGTCTCTGGAAAATAACCGTTTATCTCATCACTAATGAGTACCGAAAGAATTCACAAAATATGTTCTTTCGCTCAAGAGTTATCCGCAAAAAAAACAGAACTGCAAATTTAATTTGTTGTGTCTTATCTGCATCTATTTAGCGAGTACAACACTTTGCTGAAAGAATTTGCCAAATTTGGTCATCCGTTCACAAGTTAACCTTAATAGAACAATTGAAGACAAATGATTTTTTGGTCCTGTACTCGATGAGTACAATACTTTTCAGGAGGAATTTTTAAAATCGGCCATTTTGTTCAAGAGTTAACTTCTCAAAACCACAAAACAATTGAGCGGTTAATTGAATTTTTTATATTTTATGCGTCCACACGGCGTGTGCAATACTTTCCTGGAAGAATTTTCAATATATGTTTATCCGTTCAAGAGTTATCCTCAAAGACCAAAAAACAATTAAACGGCAAATTTATTTTTTTTTGTCTTTTCGATGAGTACTGCATTTTGCTGGAAGAATTTGCCAAATTTGGTCATTTGTTCAAGAGTTATCCTCAAATTTAATTTTTTGGTTATATCTGCATCTTTCGGATGAATCTTACAAATTTGGTCATCAGTTCAAAAGTTATCTTTAGAACACCAGAAATTAATTTAACGACAAATTTAATATCTCTTTGCTAAAAGAATTTGAACTCTGTCTTTTCGTTTAACAATATTAGAAAATCATTTATTTTTTTAATCTCATCTACATCTGTCCAATGGGTATGACACTGTGCCAAAAGAATTTTCAAAATATGTCCTTTGTGTTCAAGAGTTATCCTTGAAAAATCAAAAAAATGGTGATGTGGCCATCATGTTACTTTCTCCGACTTGCTGGTATTATAGCCATTTATATTTACGTTTTCATTGTTTATTTTCAATTGAAATCATATTTCAAATGTACATCGAGCGTTGCGTAAACTCGGATGAAACTGACGTTTATAACGTCAAAATTATGAAAGATGGAAAAATTATACTTCAAATTCAAAAAATCGGTTTACTCAAAAATTAACGAGATTTCGCAAAAAACTTATTCTTTAGAAGTTGTTCATTTCAGCATTCTCTACAATTATTTATTTAAATATAAAATTATAAATTTGCTGTAACTATTATCGTTTCATTATTATAAACCAAAAATGAAAAAAAAATATTTTTTTTTCTCGAATAACAATGATTTTATGAAAAATGTTTTTAAACAAAATAATCTCATTACTTTATTGTATTTAATATTTTTTGACACACACGCGCAGACCCAATTTTTTTTCCAGAAATTGTTGAAATGGCATCTAGGGACCTCAAAACGGATATTTCCGTAAAAAAAAAAAATTGAAAAAATCACGATCACAATACTTTCTTGTACTTCGTAACGGAGAAAATAAAAATAATGACTGCCAGAATTAGCTTCAAACTTCTCAAATCTATCCAGAAATATTGTATTTTTGACAAACTGGAAAATGATCGACATATCCCCGCTGCAAACAAAATGTTAGCCATCGAAACTTGATTTTTAGAAAAAACAGAATTTGCATCTTGCGATTTAAAAAATTCTAAAAAAATTCCCACTACCGGAACTAGCTTTAAACTTCTCAAATCCATCCATAAATATTGTATTTTTGACATATCGGAAAATGATCGACATACACCCACCGGAAACAAAATTTCAGCACTCGAAACTTGATTTTTACAAAAATATAATTTGTATTTTGTGATTAAAAAAATTCTAAAAAATAGTAAGTGCCAGCTTCAAACTTGTCAAATCTATCCAGAAATATTGTATTTTTGACATTCTAGAAAATGTTCGACATATCCCACAGTATTTTTTTACGGTAATAAAATCAAACAGAGGCCTACCTAATTGTTTAATTTATTTACTCGATAGTACTTGAGCAAAAATGCTTATTATGTAATGAACTAATTTTACTCATCATATATGGCGAGAAAACTACGACAACAAATGTCGCCGGCGTCGCGCGCACGAGATGAGACAGAATTTATTTGGCTCCAAATGCACGTTCAGAATGCTCAACCGCGCACCACTGCGCTGCAGCCGATATCCTAACGAAATGTCGTGCCAGAAGTAAATTGGCACGGTTAAAGGCGCGCGGCGTTCCATTCGATTTTTCTCTATTAATTAATTTTTTGTAGATATTGTTTTAACATCTAAAATGTTAACTCTATTTAATTAAAAATTCTTGCTAAGATGGAAACTAGAGGTAGTGCCATGGCTCCTTGGCTCTATATGACGAGCCGCCCCTGTATCCTGGTACTAACAAGTTTCAATTTTCATAATTAATGCAATTTGAACATGAGCAACCTTTTAATTTCAGCCAGGCAGTTGTAATTTTATATTGGTTAGTTTTTAATGGTATTTTCGGACCACTGAGTGTCTACCAGAGTAAAAGAAAGTACGCGAAGGTTTGCGTGAAAATATTTATAGGGAGTCTTAAAATTGTATTACGCCTGAGGTCTCTCAAGTGCTAAATCTCCCACTGGTTAAACTTAAATTTTATTTTGAAATTAATATGGAGAATAAATGCAATAAAATTCAGTATACAGGGTCCTGCATCTCACTTCCCGTCTTCTATAGCTCAGTTACTAATTAAGTTAGGATTTCGATATTTTTTTTTGCTGATATCCCTGAATCGATTCCAATAAAATTATAGGAGTATGTAGGCAACCATAAAAGGTACCCAAGTACTGCATGTAATCAAAAAAAAAATATCATCATGACGTCACACTTTTTGGGGACACCCTGTATAATCAAAAATATTTTCCTGAAATGCATTATAGGACACAAATATATTCTACAAAATATCGAAATTCCAACTTATTTAGTAAAGTGAGCTATAGAAACGGTAGGTGAAATGCAGGACCCTATATATTCGTATGAGGATTATGAGTAGATATTTATAAACACTCATTTTCTCTATTTCTGTTTGTTTACTTCAGGGGATTCATTTAATAATATGATGATTAATGGTGCGGGTTGTAAGAAGAAACTGCGCGACCGGTTATTTATAGCGACTCTTTATTTCGCAATTTTCTTGTTAACTCGGCCCTAAATATAAAGTATTTGACTCCAGGGTGAAATCTATTAACTAGCGAAAAACAAGAGCGCCCAGACCGTGGCAAAATAATTTCTCAGGGGAGGATAGATGATGACCCCTATTTGTTAAACTTGCGATTTGAATTATGACAAAAGATTTGTGCCCGAATAATAATTTCGTCTTTTTCCGTTTACACGTTTGCGGTTGGGGCGGCAAGTGGTGCGTGAAAAATCATTTGTGCCCCCGGAATACGTAAAACATTCGGGGAGGCGATTAATTTTTCGGGAGGGACGGGACCCCTCATTGGTGCACGGCTACAAAAGGCCTGCTGCGGCTTGTCATCGTACCGCACTTATATTTATGATGAGATTTTCTGGTTTCGTATATTTTACACAAAGTGGGGCCCGTCAATTGAATTTGTGTACGTTTAATAGTTTCAGGCGACATCCTATCGAAATCGACCCCTGTATAGATGTGGGACCAAGAAGGAAAGAAGATTAATGATCGTCGAGTATCGGTTTACGTAAATGGTTGTTCCGCAAGTCGCATTTATCCTCTTCTTACAAAACTTGGGTTTGTCGGGTGCCCTTTTTTATAATATTTGATAAATGTGCACGGAATTGGTATTGTTTTGAAATTTCATTAAACTTTTGGTAAATCTGAATAATAAGAAATTATCCTTAGACCTTAAGCTCAGACATACTAATAAAATTTGATACAGGGTGTCTACGCTACACGGTTCGTTAAAATTATAAAGACAAATTAAGAAAAAATCACTTTGGAAAATTTCATCTCGGTGGCGCACTAGCCCCGGTTTCGGGACGAACTTTTCTAAAGTATGACATTTAGTTATTTACTTCGATTTAGGCTTAACCCATAAATGTATTTAGCCATCTTGGACGATCTCTACAATTATCTATTAAATAAATGTGCCAATGAAAAGAAATTGTATTTTACAGGTCATACCCAGCCCATAAAATAATTAAAGCAATCAGGTGAGCAATTATCCCAAACCCGCTATAAATAATTAAACTTCTTTTATAATTTAATGTTGCCGCAGTTGGCAACCGAGCCTGCTTTATAAGTATAGACAGTTCTCCCATAAAACGCCGTTTCCTTTTGTTACATTTGTTAAAATGAAACTCAACTAGTTAAACATGGTTAGCAAAAGGATTTGTAATGAGGTTCTCTAATTAATACCTTTTGTAGATTGCCTGCATTGCAGTGGACATTTAATGTTGCAGAGAAATTACACCGCAATCGATCATTGTTATTTGAAGTGACGATCACAAGCAAACTGGAATTGAATGTAGGATATCGGTAGATAACCAGATAATTTATATCCGGGAAATTTGTTATACAGTGAGATCAGAAAGTTGTAAATAGTTGGTAGCAGATTTTCTGAAAATCCCCATAATAATTCAAGTAAAATTATATTGGCTGTCTGGAATTCTCCAATGCAGTGCAGTGTACAATTTGTTCATTTTGACATCTTGTGATTTTTTATCACTTGTTTTAAAAATAGTTTTATGCGTTTTTATCTGCTGATTTTGCCTATTTTAAATATTCGCAGTTATTTCCAGAACTGATCATCACTATTAATAATACATTGAGAATTCATAATCTAGCTGTTTTATTTAAATTTCAGGATTTTCTATGCCAAAGTTTCTATTCTTGGTGATGCCACTGAACTTCTGTTAGTTAGATTATGTTTTAAGGGCTGCCAACTATTTACGACGTTTTGATCTCAACGCATTGTTTTGACGCAATCTACAGGCAACCAAAAATACACGTTTATGTAAGCTTTTTGAAAAGAGTAACTGTGGAGTAGTCCAATTATTTAATGTCAAATTAATGTTGAGAGTTTAACATACAATTGTGATTTTTTTAATAGAACTGTGTCTATGTTTTTTGCTTGATAATATAAGGGTGCGGGGTAAAACTATGGTATACAGCCGAAACTCTCATGGTAACTCAAAATGTTATCTTTATTGGCTTGCTTCTAAAAACACTGCCTGCATCGCACATTTGGCATGTGGAGCCCGGAAACTTATAAAAACATTGGGCCCTATTCTGTTTTTATCACTTTCAAAAACTTTTCGATTGTCATCGAAAGTTTTTCACTTCACGCAAGTTTCCGATTCTGTTTCTATCGACGATCGAGTTTCGAATGACGTCAGTCGAAAAGTAGGGTTCAGTTTTATCACCGAGTTCGGAGCAGGTGATAAGTGTGTGTTAACCATAAAATTGCGAAAATGGTCTTTATTTCGCTTTATTATTGCTGCGGGAACAAGAAGCAGCAGATGCTGTTCTGTTTTATTCATTAATCTTATGGTTAATTATATGGGTTGGCTCAGAGCAGGCGATTATTCAAGGGGTAGGGGGTACTGGGGGTACTGCCCCCCCCCCCCCAGAACATCAAGAGGTTTTTTTTTACATTCTGCGTTACGAAGTACCAAAAATTGTTTGTATCTCAAAAACTCATACAGCAAATAACTATTGGATTGATGAGGCTGTTACTTGGTGAAATTCCATAATGTATGTGGTAAGTAAAACACGTGTGTTTGAGAATTTTCACAAATTTTTAATGTCGAACACTGCGACATATGTTTCGCCATACAGTGCTTCATCAGGCAGATGATCATCTGCCTGATCATCTGCCTGATGAAGCCACTGTGTGGCGAAACATATGTCGCAGTGTTCGACATTAAAAATTTGTGAAAATTCTCAAACACACGTGTTTTACTTACCACATACAGCAAATAACGTTAAACTCTAAACATAAGTGTTATTTGACAGTCCGAAAAACTGAAAACTTTGGCTGAAATTTTGTACAGCGGAAGTGGGTGTTTACCATAACCATTTTTTGTTTTTTCCAATTATTTTTTTTAAATATGAAGAATATAAAAAAAAACATTTAAACAAATATTGAAGACAGCAAAGAAAGTACCATCTTTTGTTTGAAAACATGTTTCATAGAATTATTGTTTTCGATAAAAAAATTAATTGAAAATGTTTGTCTATAATTATGGAACGGCAATAGTTACATGTAATTTATAATAATAATAATTTTAGAGAATGCCAAAATGTACAACTTATAGAGAGTAACTTTTTTTTCGAAATCTCTTTAATTTTTGAATAAACTGGCGGTAAAGGTGATTAGAATTTGAAGTAAATTTGTTATTTTTACCTTTCATAATTTTGACGTTAGTATGTCAGTTAAATAAAATTATAAAACAAAAATATAAAACATCCATACATATATTTTTTTTTATTTTAAACTTTTTTTGGCAAATATAGTTCGTCAATTGTTAACTTCTTTTTGTCAGATAAAATTGTTAGATCTTTACATTATTTTGACAAAGTAAATTTTTCGCAAATATTGTTTTTGTTTTTAAATCTTTCAGCAATATTTAATTGCTTTTCGACAAATAAAACATTCAACTTTCTGTGATAACTAAATTTTTAGTTTACGGTTCTTTTCACAAATATTGCATCTAAATTTAAACTGTTTTTGACAAAGAGATTTTGTTTTGTTTCACATGTTAAAATGTTTGGTTTCCTTTGGCAATAAAACTTTTGAGGAATGAAAGTTTTAAATTTTCAACAATTTTAACAGATAATTTTTCAATGTTGTTTTCTATTGACAATACTTTTGACGAGTAAAATTATTTTCAACTTTTTTCGACAGTATTATTTCTTAATATCATACTTTTTATCGTACATTTTTTTTATTTTCGACAGATGCAATTATTTAAGTTTTAACTTCTTTTTATCAGAGTAAATGTTGGTATTTTTAACTTCTTGTGACAAAATGGTGTTTTAAATTTTTAAATTTTGGCATGTTTCTTTTTGGCAATTTTTTTCTTTTTAATTTTCAACTTTCTTAATCCTTTCTTTCCCGCAGATGCCATATGGCGTCATATCTTTTATCAGGCCCCCGTAATCTGTGTTTTGATTTTTCTTGGTTCAATTTTCCATATGGAGTCATGATTTTGTTTTCTGGAAAAATAAGGAGACATTTTTTAAAATTGAATCTTCTTGAGTTAGAATATGGTATTAAACCAAGAATTTCACAAAAAAATATTTTTTTTATTTCCAAAAATTAATTTAGGAAAGAGAGGGTTAACAGCATTTATTTTTTTAATATCTTTTGGTAATTAAACTTTCGATAAATGCTATTATTCAATTTTTAATTTATTTCAACAGATATGATAGTCAATTTTTTACTCTTTTCTCTTAGATACATTTTTTGGCAATTCAACTTTCAACAAACAAAATTTTTTTTTCAGCTGTTTTAATGAATTTAAATTTGTTAATAATTAATTTTTTGTCAGATGTAATTCTTACATTTATACCTTAATTTAATAAACGATGGAAAATATTTTTTTAATTTCTCAATTTTTTGGAAAAAATATGTTGTCAGTATTTAACTCCTCTTTGTCAGATTAAATTTTTTTCTGTGATAATAAATAAATAAATGTTGAGTATTAAGTTTTAACTTATTTTATTATTTAAAAAGATATGTTTCTTTTTTAACAGATATGGATTATTAATATTTTGACGATAAAACTTTAAACAGATTTTGTTCCCACAAGGAAACCTATACCTGGGAACAAAATCTGACCGAATGGACTGTCTCCAGGCAAGCTTTAAACGTCAACGGGAAGCGCCTATAGTTGATGCCGTAATCCTCAATGGTCCAGTCATGGTTCAACTGCTGAATCCAGGCTCAGTCAAAACATTTGGAGAGTATGCGCAAGAACTATTTCTTCCATACATCACGTCGCAGCTTCAATGTGCAAGCCATGTTGATATGGCAGATTTTTGTATTAGAAAAATCTTTCAAGTTTACACCAATTTGTAGAACTTTCTCCACGGTTTCCAGAGCCTCAGAAGCATTAACTATGTCTCTGCTATACAAGTCTAGTAAATTGGCACTTATTTCTGAAAATGGATTCCCTTTTTCTTCAATCGTAGCTACCAGTGACTTGACTTGTCTTTCAGGAATGCCTGTTGTATAATGGCCGTTTGCTCGTGATGTTGCAATTTTCGGTGGATGAACTCTGAAGTGCGAAATTAAATTCCTGAATCACACCAGCGATTTCAGGACCAAACACCATCCATCGTACTCATTTCTTAGAATCTGATAATCCGCTAAGAGGAGCTCCTCTATCACCCTCGATAATCTTGTTTTGTTCATGGGGTTGTCTATTGATAGGGCAGAGAATGCACGTGCTGTCCGCTTGACGGTGAAATTCCCAGGCTCAAATTGTTATGCAATCTCATGAAAGCAATTCTGCCAAATCTGCTAAACTGATGGTTATCTCGGGGGCGTAATGTGTGTGGTCGAGAGTAAAAACCAGCCACCTTGAAACTAGCCATTTCAATGTGTAAACCTCCTGGAAGAATCACGAAATGCTTTTCACCATATCCTTGTGGTCACGTCCACTATATCTGTTTGGCAATGGCATACCTACGTCACACGTATCTTATTATACAGGGTTGGGCATATGTGTCGGAACACCTAATTTCTGGCTAAACAAACAAACAAACAAACAAAATATTTATTCAATAGATGTGATACATTACTTTAAAAAGGATACATGCACCAGAATTATTGAAAAGGTCATAAAGAAAAACATATTGCATGATAACTTGCATATTAAAGGATTCTATACACATATAAAAAAGCTTAAATTTAAATGTTTTACAAACTAAATTTATATTTTATTAATCAATTCACTAATACTATACGGCTCAATTTTAATTAAAAGTTCCTTCACACGTTTTTTAAATGTATATAAATTTTTAATTTCTTTTATTTCTTGGGGTAACATATTGAAAAATCGACCACATGCATAAAAAGCACATTTTTCAGTCATGGCTAATTTATGTTTTGGGAAAAAGATATCTAGTTTATGTCTAGATTCCTCCCTATCGGTAAATTTGAAATTTCTCTTATTTTTAAAAGTAAATTTGACACATTCATAAAAATACAAAGCGTACACAGTAAGTATGTTATATTTTTTAAAAACATTTCTACAGGAGTCAAACATTTTGGCACCATGAATTATGCGAATTGCTCTCTTTTGAATTATAAAGATATCATGTACATATTTGGAGTAGCCCCAGTGAATAATACCGTACCTTATTATAGATTCTATTGAAGAATAATAAGCACTGATTATAACATGTGTACTTAGTGTATTACTTAAGGTGCGTAAAGCGTAGCATTGTTTGCTTGCTCTTTTCCCTAGATCTGTTAGATGATATTTCCAAGACAAGGTTCCATCTAAGTATATACCCAATAGTTTGATTTCTGTAGAGCAATCAATTGTTAATGCATTATCTATCTTAATATTTTCCAACACGGTCTTGCCACCTTAAATATCTCGAAACCTGAGCAACATGGCAAAAAATATTTCAGATGAAAGTTGTAGGGTTTGGAGGGGGAAAAGGCTGGTCATCTTGAAAATGACCTTGGGATCAATTTTCAAAATCAAACGACGAAGATCAACTTTGATTTTTTAAATAGAACCCCCTATTTTTTATTGCGGGATCGTATTCTACGGGAAAAAATACAAACTTTTTGTGGAAAACGTTTTTTTTTTAAATTCCCTTTTTAAGATTTTTCACGAATTTTGTTTGTCATGTTGTTTGAAATCTCAGATGAATCCAGGCTGTGATTCATGCATTACCCTCGGTATTAGCGTCACCCGATGTGCACCACAGGGAGGTTGCCGATGGGATTTTGCACTTTCGAAGGGTTTGGATGGAAATTGCTCGAAATGCAGCCCTAATTCTCTCCTTCATGTTCTGCACAGTTGTCGGAGCTTCAGCAAATTTTTTCTTCTTGACTACTCCCCAGAGGAAAAAGTCAAGAGGAGTAAGATCCGGGAATCTTGCACCCACACCTTTGATGGCAATGCTGAGGGTAATGCATGAATTACAGCCTGGATTTATCATAGATTTCAAACAACATGACGTTAAAGAATACTTAAAAAATGTATTTTCAAAAAAAAGTTTCGTACAAAAAGTTTGTATTTTTTCCCGTAGAATACGATCCCGCAATAAAAAATATGGGGTTCTATTTGAAAAATTGAAGTTGACCTTAAAAATTACCTTCAAGGTCAGTTTCAAGGTGACGAGCATATGTCCCCCTCTGAACTCTACAACTTTTATCTGAAACATATTTTTCCATGTTGCTCAGGTTTTGAGATTAAAATGGCACACCCTGTATAAATAATAGTTTACCTACTCCCACGTTGTAATTGATAAATTACCGAACTGTTTTCACCAATCGTAAGCGGCCCACTAGGAATATATAGAGCATATATAAATGTTAAATGTAGTACATAAATGTGTAACATGTAATATTACCACTTATGTACATCGTTATATTATATACTTATTGGTATATTATAATTAACTTCCGCCGAGTCCCTCTGCATTCGTCTGTTCGTCTTTAAATATTAAAAGTGACAGTGACATTTAAACGTCAGATTACAACTTATTGATTAAAACAATAACCAACACAATAAACTTCACGCTATGCCATATTGGTACTTCCATCGCAATGGTATCTTAGTAGATTAATACTTCAGAGTGAGTACAACGATCCGTATCCTTAAATTTGTTAAATAAATGTATTGGACAATAGATTATTCGAAGGGAAATTGTACGAATGGTATTTTGTTTGTTTGGTTGGTAGTCGTCCTACATTGCTATTACCGGCGAATTTATTGCAAAATTCAGTCATCTCGACAAGATTCAGTTTCAATATGTCTTTAGTTCAAGCGAAGAAATGTAAGGTCGAAGGTAAAGTATAGTACATAACGCGAGTTGTAACGCAATTACGCGCTCGTGAAATTACGTTACTCGTCGCTACTTGCGCGTAATTTGCTACTTACAACTCTAGTTATGCAATATACTATTTTAATCTTTCTCCTGAAAATTGTCAGATTTTGAGTTGTGTCGTAATAGCAGAGGACCATCGATTTTTTTTTATAAAGCAATAAGAAAACAACAGACATTTAGCCTGAAATCAGGTGTTCTAAAACAATTGTCCAACCCTGTATAATCTACTATTGTAATCAACATCGTTTGGCATTGACCTTGAATGCTCATTCGCAACGATGAAATTGTGATTTTAGGACAGTTCAAGGAGTTAGAGGCTGATATAGAGCCCAACCTGGACTCATCTTGTCATATAAGCTGTTTTTAAAGAACTTTGTTTTATTGTTAAATCCCTGGAAAAAATTGTAAATTTCAAAACCTCAAAAATGGGTGAGTAGTACACTTGTAGCTCATCTTATTACTAATTTTAACAGCGGCGCGATAGTTAAACGTTTATATTTCAAATATAAACACTGTGCTTATTTTTGCAGATATTTTCGAAGATCCAATTATAATTGAACGTAATTAACCTAATTAGGTGATGAAGTTAATAATGATTGAAAGTAAAAAACGAAGTAGTTGCAAGAAAAAAAACCTGTTCTAAAGATCGCAGCACGGCAATTTCAAATCACCTAGAAGAGTTAAAACGGAGTGAAGCCCTTATTTTATTATTTCATAAGTCATTACTCTGTTTTAACATTGGTAACTTCTTCCATGTTTCTAGGAAATCTGATATAATTTGGAGCCACATGTTTCAATAGAATATCGATAATTTCATAAAGTGTAGTGCAGACCTTACTTTTTGCAACACTGCAGTGTTGATCTTTACCCACCAATTTTTGATAGATACTTTGTGCAAAAAATATATGGCGGTGATGAACTGTAATGTTTCTATAGTAAAAAATCTTCAATTAGTTTAACATAATTCACATAATTTAGTCTCTGCAACTTTTGGGATTCTTATGTCTTCTGCCTTGCTCCATATACGGTTAACATGTACATTTTTCTAAAGCTATTTTCTGGTAACGATTGACAGCGTAGCTGCCGTTCTCGAACGATCATAACGTAAAAGCTTCATCGTTTTTAATCGAATTACGATATCGTTATGAGTTATAAAATAGACCTGTTAAACTTCTTGCAGATAAAATAAAATTGAACTAAGTATTCATGTTTATTTTGGAAAAAAATCTTTACAGTTTTCATTTTAATCATTACATTGGGATCACATGACATATACGGAACAATAATAATTTATTTGTACTCATAATTTCTAAATTTCCCTCTTAAAACCGGAAAGTTTGGTAGATATAATTCTGAAGTGTACTAAACTCACGGCAGATGATTTTACTGATTTTGACGCGTAACATCTATGAAAATTTCTGTTTCAATTACTTGTATTCACGTGCACCTTCCTCAGGACAAGATAGTTGGTAAAGCAATTGAATTAAAGTCCTCGTCGGCCTGCCTGTCATTCGGCCTTTCCTATAATAGGGGTAAACCTTGTCTTCCGAAATGAGGCCAACACCCGTGGTGTCGAAGTGGATCCAATCGATGCATTTGATGAATTGCTCAAGAAATGCAGCAGCCAAAGGCGAGTCTCCTTTGCCCTTGCCTTTGTTGTCGACATCATGGGAAGAGTAATGTGTTACTTTTGCTTTGTAGTATTTCCATAAGGGTAGTCTCCAAACACGGTCTCCCGTTAATATTCCAGCTTTTCGTGTTTGGGCCCACATGGTTTGGGAATTTGTGTAGACTCCAGTTGCTCCTGAACCTAAAGCAGCTCCGTGCCCTGGAGTTAAACTGGCGACGTCGATCATCAAGCGTGGCTTGAAGAGGTTTTGGGTGTAAACGAAAGCATCGGCCATCGTTATCCGGCCCTCGTTGTCAGTATCAGTGATCATAATTGATTTACCATTCATTCCCATAACAATATCGCCGCATTTCATGGCCATGCCACTTATCATATTTTCACACACTGGAATAACACCCACAATGTTTGTTGGCAGACTAAGCGCGGATGCAGTGCGAATTGCGGCAACTATCGTAGCAGCACCGGTCATATCTCCCCGGTACTTGGATTGGTTACTGCATTTCTTTAGGCAGACACCCCCGCTGTCGTACGTGATACCTTTTCCAATTATAGCGATAGGCTTTTGATCTTCAG
This sequence comes from Ocypus olens, assembly GCA_910593695.2. Lineage (NCBI taxonomy): Eukaryota > Metazoa > Arthropoda > Insecta > Coleoptera > Staphylinidae > Ocypus > Ocypus olens. The sequence goes on along the minus strand of OU343053.1, from coordinate 11,194,075 downwards.
GTCCACCACAGTAATGTATGACCAATAATATTGGAGGCTCGCACGATCCTCTTGCCACTTCCATAAAAGCATGCATTTTGTTATGTTCGATGTAATCTCTGTCATGGACTTCAACTTTAATTCCGCACGGGCATAGCTCATTGACGACTTCTTGAGCAAACCTAAGCGGACTCATAATGTTTGCGGGCACGTCGCATAATCGGCGGGCTAAATTCTGAGATTCAGCTTTGTAGACACCTCTCTGGAACAAGTCATTGTCATCGCTTTCATATAAATCAATCGAAGGTATGACCTTCCAGTTCTTTTCCTTCTTGTATTCCTGATACCTCCACAGTGCCAACACAGCACCTTCAGCTGCCGGTTCTGCATAACCGCCCATGTCTTCAATCATAATCGTTTTACATCTTTCTTTCTGCAATAATCTTGCTCCCAGACCTGAAGCGGCCCTGGCGTTCTCCATTCCCTCATGAACAGCTTCTAGCTCATTATAACCCCTATTCTGCGCCCCCAATCCCACCAAAGCGACTGCCCAGATTTCACTGTCGATGTTATTAAATACCTTCCCATGACCTCTTTTGAGTGTCGCCTTGGACGTCTTTAGCATATCCAGTACCTTTCCATGATACTTGTCATTAAACTTATCTGCTGTCTTGGTCAGGATCGGCTCGTTGTCCTCACCTTGATAAACGCCCAAAACGATTCCTTTAAGGCCTCCGGTGGCCGCACACTTGCCTGCACAGTACGGTCTATTGCTCAGTTGAAGCCATTGTTTCATGGGTCTGGTTCGATAAAACAATACGGACATTATTTAGCTAGTTTGTGGTATGTGAAATCGAACTATACAAATAATTTTAAAATGTTCATAATAGACTTTGCACGAAACTGAGTTTAGATGTTAAGATATACGGAAATATATTTGGATGTCAGTTTTTTTTTTGTAAAATAATATTAACAAATGTTTTCCATAGTTTTTGTGATTTTTGCGTTCATTTTTGGATTTCTAGATGTCTTTGAGATATGCGCGGGCAAGATGACAGATGATGTCAGTTTGACTTTGAAGGTTATCATGAAGTATTACTTCACAATATGGTACATCACACATGTAACTGAAACTAGCAGTTGCCTTCTAATGGTCAGCGACTAACCACACATACTTTCTTCTCGAATGAATAGGAGTTATAAATAAAAGATTGTTTGGGTAAGTGATGTTTATGTCATTATTTGTATGTATGTATTGGTATTGTAGAATTATTTGTAGCCTTACTTTAGCTTCTTCAAATTACAATATCACAAATTCTAACCAATGTAAGGGAACACGGTTGTTCATTTTTGGGAGTGATTGCACTTTACGGTCAAACTCCCGATTTTGGAAATTTTTCGTTTAGGGGCTCTATACGTGTTATTATTAAGGTACTTGCAAAATTTTTGTGCGGAAACGTGTTTCAAGCCGAAAAATCCAATTTTTATTTCTTCCGTAGCCCATATACGTCAATGTCCACCATAAATTTAATTTTACGCATGGCACGGGAACACTCATGTTACACTACGAAAGTTATTCATGTTGTAGATAATCTAGCACACGAAAGGCACACAATTATACATGAGGTGCAAGTTCGCGCGAACAACATTTTCTCTTCGCAATTTAATTGAAAAGTTGACAGTGGCAAATACAGATATACGGATGCGCCCTGTATTGCCAACCGTCAAAGTTGGTTTGTCGTTTTCTGTTTTCAAACCTTACTTGTCAATCGTTTATGTATAGTGCAATACAACCAAATCTTGAAAATGGAGCCAATAAATCACTATTCTTTATAAACTGTTCATTTTGGTATTATCTGCAACTATTATATAAATTTGATGTTACTATTATCATTTCATAATTAGAGACCAACAATTACAAAATAAATTAATTTTTATTAATAACAATATTTTCATGAAATATATTTTTAAACAAAAATTATTCATTTGATTGTTATCTTTAATATTTGTGTTGAACTTTTTGTAATATTCTTTATGTTAAAAAAAATATTGGAAACAAACAAAAAACGATTTGTGACTGCTTCATCATCACTTCGGCAACTACCTAATCCAACCCAATCCACTTTTATGCACTACCATTCGATACATGGTTCTGTGGGACTCCCCGCCATGGGTCTACCCACTAAAACCTCCCCGCTTATCCACCTGCTCAACACCGGAATCCGCTTCCGCCTTCTTCGGTGTTGGCATGCTTCTTCTCAATCCTTTCCTTTCTCCTCAAGTATCCCCCTGATGTAGTTTGCAACTAAGTCCCAGTTTCCTTCATCTTTTAGCATAATTTCCACAATGCTTTCCACCTCTATCTTCTGACCTATGTCCTTCTCCAATCTTGTCCTACTTCCATTCCACCTTTCGCAAACAAAGAAGGTGTTCTGCGTTTTCCCTGACGTTGCACCTGGAGCACTCGTCGCTCTCTGCCAGCTTAAAGCGATGTAGGTATTCCTTATAATCACCGTGGCCACTCAGGAACTGCGTTGTGTAGAAGTCTACCTGACCATGCGTCCTATTTTCCCAGCTTCCTAGGTCTTTGATCAGCTTCTTTGTCCAGCCTGCCTTCCCGGTTTCTGTCCCCCAGTTTTTCTGCCATTTACTCAGTATTTCCTGCTCTATCATGGCCTTCCGTCCCTTATCTTCCCTGAAGCCTTTCGCTCTAGATTCCACCATTAGTTCGATTGGTGTTACCCCCGCTATCACCTGGAGCACCTCGCTCGAGACCGTTCTGAAGGCTCTTGCTATCTTTAGGCTTATACCTCTTCCACTTCATTGCTCTCCTCCATACCTTGCAGCCATATAGTATGATAGAGTGTGCCACGTTCCCCAGGACTCTCCTCTTACTCTCACCCAGTCCGCCGTGGTTCTGCATCATCCTATTCAAGGCACATATCGTTTTTTTTGCCTACTCCTTTGTTTTCCTGATATGGGCAGTCATTTTCATGTTTTTGTCCACCCACACTCCTAGGTATTTTACCTCCTTCTTATCTTTGATGCTCTGATCTCCGACCTTAATTTGAATGTTCTTTACCTTGTTGCCTCCATAAAGTATGATCACCTCGGTCTTCTCATCTGCCAACCTTATTCCCTTTTCCTCGATCTTTTTCTTTATTATCCTTACAGCTTGGTTAGCTTCCTTTACCACCTCCTCAGTGCTCTTTCCTTGCACCAAGATCGCAAGGTCGTCGGCAAAGCAAACTTTATGCGTTCCTTCCGGGAGTATCGTCCTTAATACATCGTCAAAAAAGACATTTCACAGTGTCGGCCCAAGCACCGACCCTTGAGGTATGACGCCCCTCAGCTCAAGCTCTTCCCCATCCCCTATCTTTAGTATCCTTTTATCCAGGTACCTATTTAGAATTCTTCTCATATTCTCCGATATTTCTAGCCTTCTTGCCTCCTTCATCACCTCCGCCCACGATACCTTGTTAAAGGCATTTTGGATATCCATGGTCACCATTATGGTTATCTTCCTGTTCTTATAGAACTTCCTCATTTCGGTTATTTCTATAACCCTCTCAATTGCCTCGATTGACCAAACATAACCTAACCTAACCTGACCTAACCTGACTTAACCTAACCCAATCTAACCTAACCCAACCTAACTTAACCTAACCCAACCTAACCTAACCTAACCCAACCTAACCTAACCCAACCTAACCTAACCTAACCTAACCTAACCTAACCTAACCTAACCTAACCTAACCTAACCCAACCTAACCTAACCTAACCTAACCTAATCTAACCTAACCTAATCTAACCTAACCCAATGTAACCATTTTTTTAAATTTATTTTAACGGACTTAATCCCACCAAAGGGCTCACGACCTCAACGTTTCCGCTGGATCTATTTGACCTCCTACTTCACTCCGTAAAAGGCTCAGATGTTTAACAAAAATTGCCGCTCTGATGTGGAGACCCTCGTGTGTGTGGCACCGAACGCCCTGGTATCACCTTCTAGGTATTCTTCCTGGGAGTCGGTGCCCTCTGCTGCCTCTGCCCTCTCGCCGCTACCCTGCCCCCGTTTCCCTGATGCTGTTCTCAAATTTCCTCGCAATCACAGTCTTGGCGAACTCCGCCACTGCCTTCCAGCCCCTCTCTTCTGCTAACATGGGCCCCATGATTGTCTCCGCCCAGACCTCGACCTCTAGTGCGCTCGCCAACGCGCTTCTCTGTGTCCAATTGCGGGCACGTGTGCTCTACATCGTCGTTCATGTGCCCGCAATAGAGACACTGGCTAGATTCTGCCCTTCTGAACATGGCCAGGTACGCTTGAAAGCACCCATGGCCTGAGAGCAGTTGGGTGACTCAGTGATCCATCTCCCCATGCTTCCTCTAGACCCACTCCTCGATGTCTGAGATCATTCTCCGGGTCCACCCCCCCCCCCCTTGGGCTGCTGTCCCACCTCTGCTGCCAGCATCTCATTGTTGCAGTCCCTCCTTCCTGCCCACATATTCAGCTTCCCTTTTCCTCGCCAGGAGGTATACAAGCACCAGACTCGACAAGATCTCCGCCGCGTCTAGATATTGTCAAGTACGCAGCCGTCATCCTGATACCGTCCTAGTTGCCTTTCGCATTCGATCTCTGTTGCGGGCCGTATGCGTCTCTCTGGCGAATGTCGGAGTTGCGTACAGCAGCTTTGCTCTGGCGACGTTTGCCAGCAGTTTTCACTTCATTTGCCTGGGACCCCCGACGTTTTGGAAGCCCTTGCCGCCTCCCGAATGTGTTCCGAGTAGTTGGGGTTTACCTCCATCAGCACCCCCAGGTACTTTAGCGTTTTCTTTATGATCACCTCCCTCCCCCGGATTACCACTGCGTTGTCTGGCCCGATCCCTGCCCTTTTAGTGGAGAGCCATACTGCCTCTGTTTTTTCCACTGCCAGCATAAGCCTCCTCCAGCCGTCGGGCGATCTCCTCCACCGCCTGCGCTGCCGACGCCCTGGCCTCGTCCGCCTTGGTGGCGCAACTGATCAACGCGAGGTTGTCGGCTGACGCCACCGTGTGGACTCCTCCCGGTGGAAGTTGCAGCCGCAGGACCCTGTAGAAGGCAATGTTCCACAGCAGAACTAACCCCTGCGGCACCCCCGCATCCATCGCGAAGCTCCTGGCTCCCCCCTCATCTTTATACTCGACTTCCCTTTCTGACAGGTAGCTTTGAATGGTATTTACGAGGTAGAATGGTGTCCCTGCTTCACTTAGGGCTGTCATTATCCTTTCCCGGGGAAGGGAGTTGAACTCGTTTTGCTCATCCAGTGTTACCATAAGGCAGTACTTCCCTCTCCTAGAGATCCCGGTGTTTGCCTGGTTCGCCATATCCTGCACTGCTCTTATGGCGTTCACCGTGGATCGTCCCTTTCGAAAGCCATATTGATTTGGCGACAGGGCCCCGTTGCCGGCTGTCACCTCTTTAAACCTCGCAGCGGTCAGCCTCTCCAGCAGATTGGCTAGCCGATCTTCCTAGCACACCGGACGATAGGATTTGGCCTTTTCTTGCGGCTTGTCTGGCTTGTGCAGGAGCACCAGCCTTGCCCTTTTACATGGTTTCGGGAACACCCCCATCCTTATGCACACGTTCATTACGTCCGTGATCTCGAAGAACATGGTGTCCGCCGCTGCCCTTATTGCCTGGTTTGGCAGTCCATCCGGTCCCAGGGCTTTCTTGTTCGGCATTCTCCTCACCGTCCGTGCAACCTCCTCTACCGTCCAATCATGTGTGTCGGCTGCCTCTTCCGCTTTCTCCCTCTTCTACCATTCTCCCTCCGCCTGGTGTGTCGTGAATAGTTCGTTTACCACGACGGTTACCCCGCCGAGTACCATCACCCCAGGGCCCGGAGGTCTCGCGCCAGTTTCTTTGGCCACCAGTTGGTAGGGAAGCTCTCACGGGTCGTCCACCTCTTAGAAAAGTTCCTTCCAAGACTTATTTTTGCTGGTTGTTATAGCACGCCTCAGCTGGCCTGCCGGTGCTGGTCCACGATTTCGGTCGCCGCCTTGTGGAGGACCCCTATCTCCGCCATCCACCGGTAGGCCTGCCTCCTGGTCCCTGCGGCTTTTCTCCTCGGAATCGCCAGCTCACACGCTCTCTGGATCTTCGCCATAAGCTGTGCCGCTGCCGATTCCGCGGTTTCTAGTTCGGGAGGTGGAATGCTGGCCAGTGCACTCATCGCGGAATGCTGGTCACCCATCGCATGTTGGTATTGCATATCCTAGTGGCCAGTCCGGCCCTCCCCTGTTCGGTGAGTGTGAACTCGATGTACTTGTGCACACTTATCGACTCCTCGTCCAGCACTCTCCACTCGCTAATTCAGGCCTCTAGTCTGCTGTCCGCGAGTGTGATGTCTATTTGCTATTTGTGACGCCGACCTACTCCTTTGCAACGTGGGAGCCCCACCCCTATTGCAGACTCTGAGGTCCAGCGCGGGCGCCAGCTCCGGTACTTCTTCCCCTCTTCGGTCGGTGTCTGCTGAGCCCCACTGTACCGCCTTGGCGTTAAGGTCCCCCGTGAGGAGAATCCTGCCACCCTGCCCTCTTACTTTGATTTCAAGTGCCGCCATCCAGTCAGAGAACGTCGCTGTGCTGCAGTTTGGCGATATGTAGCAGCTGTATACTGTTACGTCTGCGATCCTAACCCAGACTATCCCTCGGGCCGGCGTTCCCCAGCTCGACATGCCCCCCCTTGCGGCGCCTCTTACTTTGATGGCCACATCCCCATCTTCTCCATCCCTGAAACCTAACTTAACCTAACCTAACCTAACCTAACCCAACCTAACCTAACCTAACCTAACCTAACCTAACCTAACCCAACCTAACCCAACCCAACCCAACCCAACCCAACCCAACCCAACAGTAGTGTGGCACGTGCACTATTAGCAGAATAGTTCAATTTTACCATTAGGATCTTTTCATTCAACAAATCAATAATATTAATAATAATTACTTAAAATACGCCTAGATTTGTGATTACACAGATAACGTTCAACGGTTTATTGTTTCAGCAATTCCAAGGCACCACATATTTTTGCTAAAATAGTAGTTTTAATTTCCTCTATTTCTCATTTGTATGGAAAGTATACAAATAAGCAAGGAGACGGTTGTGTGAAGTATATTTTTCTCTACATGAAAAAATCCTTCAAGATGCCACGACAAAAATTTTGTAAGACGAACTCGTTACATTTGTGTAAAATGTGAAGACCCGATATGTCTGGAATGTATGAAATTATTTCACTCATAAATTACCATTAATGCTCAGTGGCTAATGCTTTTTGCACACCTATTGGTATAAAATAAATAAATCGTAAAGAAAAATTTAATTTTTGTCGCCTTAAAAAAATCGTCTCTAAGGAGGTTAAGCTCCAATTCAATAATGATTTATTCTTTTTGACATGTTCCATCACATTCAGCTTAAGAGTGCATGTCTTATTAATTAAACTTGACATTGACAGAGTTTGCCCAAGTTCGCCATTCAATAGTGGCGCCGTTTGTGCCGCCGCTTTTTAAATTAAATAACCATTACATAAATTGATTAAATAATTTGTGTTTTTTTTGACATACTACCTTGCAAGTGAAATAATTTCAGAGGATGATTTCAGCACGTGTTGGAGAAATAGTTTAGTATGTGCAGCCCAGTCGACGGTGCAGGTTTGAGAGCTCATTAAGAATCCCACTAGTCATGGCGTACTTGTTTAAAATGCAAATAAAATCCCCCAATTTCTTTCATTTGTCATAATTTCCCTGCTACCTAAGATATAGAGAAGCGGCTTGAAAATTTGCATGGCAATTTAAACAGTTTTATTGGCACTTAATAAAACCAATTTAATTTGTGCAATTTTTTAAGTAATCTAAACTAACCTCCAAATTTTAAATTGATATCGGGCAATATTTTTGGCCCTTTCAGAGGGGTATTTTTTCTAAATGCAATGATGTATCACGTGATATAGAAACTCGTTCAAACATTTGAAAAACTGAGCTTATTCTTTTTACGGGCGGAAATAACTAGTGCCATGATCACAATAACTATTGTTTTTTGTTTATCAAGTTATCTGTCAAATTATGTTTCGTGCTTTTTAATAGTGTCGGTGTTATTACTCCAACTTATAATATAAAATTTTGAAAAATATGATGTATTTTGAACGTATTTTAAGTGCTAAAGGAATGTAGAACTTAGACGTCAAGCATATGGAGCTCAATATCCGGCGATTACCTATAAAACGATATTGCTTGGTATTGATTAGACAGGAATCTAAAGAATTCAGATTCGTTTGTTGTAGCAACACCAAAAATGTACAAGAAGAATAATGCAGAAAGGAAGAAATAGTTTAAGCGCAAATTTGGATAAGTGTGTTTCTTCTTGAGAAAATTTCGGAGAGTGTAGGTGGTCCAAAGACTCGAAGAAACACAAGAACAACTGTTATGAATAAAAACCATCTCAAAGATTAAGACCCGGAGATGCAAAACTTGCATACAGAAATTTCGAATGAATAACCGTCAAAAATGATCATTTTAAATTGTCAAAAATTCTAAATTTTTACCACCGCAAGCGGCACATAAAGAAATTTGCAGCTGTCAAAAATTGTGGATTTTTACTATCAAAAACGGCAGTTTTTGATATTAAAAAAGAAAATTGCCAATTTTATATTTAAAAAAATTCTAAATAAAGAAATTTGCAGCTGCCAGAAATTGTAATTTTTACTATCAAAGACGGCATTTTTTTGATATTTAAAAAAAGAAAATTTCAACAGCTAAAATTGACAATTTCGAACTGTCAAAAATCGCACTACTACCACAAATGGCACGTTAGCAATAAAAATAAATTTTCAATTGCTGAAAATAGCTATTCAGTACTGTCAAAAATTGCTCATTACTGAAACCGGCAAGTTTTAACAATAAATAGAAAATTTCCAAATGCTAAAAATGTGTAACTATTAAAATTTGAGCATTTCTAGTATCACTATCAGCATTTTTCAATTTAAAAAAAGGGAAATTTCCAACGGCCACAAGTAACAATTGTAAATTGTCAAAAAATTTGCAATTCTACTGTCAGAAACAGCATTTTTCAATAGTAAAAAGTTACATTTTTAACCGTAAAAAATGACAATTTCGAATTGTCAAAAATTCTGCTTTTCTGCCACCACAAACGACACAGAAAGAAATTAGCAGTGGTCAAAAATTGTGCATTTTTACTATCAAAAACGGCATTTTTAATATAAAAAAAAGAAAATTTTAACTGCTAAAAGTGGCAATTTCGAATTGTCAAAAATTCTGTATTTCTGCCACCACAAACGGCACAAATAAAGAATTTTGCAGCTGCCGAAAATTGAGTTTTTTTTTCAAAAGACGGCATTTTTTGATATTAAAAAAGAAGTAAATTTCAACTGCTAAAAATGACAATTTTGAACAGTCAAAAATAGCACAACTATCACAAATGGCACTTAGCAGTAAAAAGGAAATTTTCAATTGCTGAAAATAACTATTCAATACTGTCAAAAATTGCTCATTACTGAAAACGGCACGTTTCAACAATAAAAAGAAAATTTCCAAGTGGCAAAAATGACTGTCAAAATTTGAGCATTTCCACTATCACTATCAGCATTTTTCAATATTAAAAAAGGGAAATTTCCAACGGTCAAAAGTAATAATTACAAATTGTCAAAAATTGTGTAATTCTACTGTCAGAAACGGCATTTTTCAATAGTAAAAAGATACATTTTTAACTGTCAAAAATGACAATTTCGAATTCTCAAAAATTCTGCATTTTTGCCATCACAAACGGCACGATTCAGCGGTAAATAAGGAAATTAGCAGCTGCCGGAAATTGTGGAATTTTACTATCAGAAAATGGCATTTTTGATATTTAAAATAAAGAAAATTTCAATTGCAAAAAATGACAATTCCGAATTGTCAAAAATCATTTATATCTACCATCACAAACGGTACGTTGGTAGTAAATAGGAAACTTTAATTGCCAAAAATAACTATTCAGGACTGTCAAAAATTGCTCATTACTGAAAACGGTTTCATTAAAAAAAAAATTACAAATGCCAAAAATTTTTAACTGTCAAAATTTGAGCATTTCTACTATCACCATCAGCATTTTTCAATATTAAAAAAGGGAAATTTAAAATGGTCAAAATTAACATCTACAAATTGTCAAAAATTCTGCATTTCTGCCACCACAAACGGTACGATTTAACAGTAAATAAAGAAATTAGTATCATCCAAAAATTATGGATTTTTACAATCAAAAATGGCATTTTTTGATATTAAAAGAAAAAGAAAATTTCAGTTGCTAAAAATGACAACTGTCAAAAATCGCACATTTCTATCATCACAAATGGCACGTTGCCAATAAAAAGGAAGTTTTCAACTGCCAAAAATAATAATTTACGTTTGTCAAAAATTGTTAATTTCTACTAAAATGTACAGTAATTGTACAACGAGATCGAATAAAAAATTTGTCAAAGCAGGTCATGAACAAAAAGCCGCATGTATTTTCTTAGTTCCCAAATTTGAAAATATCAATATACGCCAGCTTGATACTTGCCAATAAGTTTAGGAACTTTAACTAACTTTTATTTGATCGCACTGTATTATACGCGTCGGGTGGAACGCACTTTTTCATTAAGTAAATACTGATTTTACTTACATTAATTCCAATGTTTCGATGAAACCATGTTATCTTTTACCAGAAATAAAATAGTAGCAGTACTTTTTTAAACGCCATTTGTTCGAAAACAGCTAAATATCGACATGGGGTATGCTACATAAAAAATACTCAGAATTTTACATAGAATCCATAAATACAACAATTAATGGGGGTTCACATTTGAAAATTTTAACTTAGGGGTCGTATCTCAATTTTAGGATACCCTGTACATTTGAATTTTATCTCAAAAAATGCGCGTTAAAAAAAAATAATACACCTGTCCGAGCATTTTTCTGAAAGAAAATGCCCAAAATTTTAATCGAATTGATTCCTTACTTTATGTACACAGTGTATAAAATATTACTTTGATGTAATAAATACATTTTCCAGGAGGAGGCAACTGACCCCCTTGCCCCCACCTGCGGACGCCCATGCTTCCAAGTATACGTATATGGCATTTTCACAAGATATTCAGTTGTAGATAATTTAAATTTTGACGTAAGTGTTAAATGAAGAGAGTTGGCCCATTATTACAAAAACTGATTTTTTACTTTCTCCGTTACGAAGTACGAGAAAATATTGTGATCGTGATTTTTTTTTTGAATTTTGTTTTACGGAAGTATCCGTTTTGGGGTCCCTAGATGCCATTTCAACAATTTATGGATTTTTTTGTATCTGTGTGTGTGTGTGTGTGTGTGTTGTGTGTGTGTCGGTGGGTCTGTGTGTCTGTGCGCGCTGTATCTCAAAAACTAATAGAGCAATTAATATGAAACTTTGAACTTTGAGTTTTATTTGACAATCCGAAGAACTGAAAAGCTTTTGGTAAAATTTCGTACACCGGAAGTGGGTGCTTACCTTAACCGTTTTTTGTTTTTCTCCAAAAAATTTTAAATATAAAAAATAACACAATAACATTTAAACAAATATAGAAGACAACAAAGAAATGAACATCTTTTACTTGAAAATATTTTTCATAAAATCATTTTTAATCGAGAAAAAAATGTTTCTTATTTTTTTTTGCTAGTAAAATTCCACAATTTCCGGCAACTGCTAATTTCCTATTTACCGCTAAAATTGTGCCGTTTGTGATGGCAGAAATGCAGAATTTTTGACAATTCGAAATTGTCATTTTTGACAGTTAAAAATGTATCTTTTTACTGTTGAAAAATGCCATTACTGACAGTAGAATTGCACAATTTTTGACAATTTGTAATTATCACTTTTGACCGTTGGAAATTTCCCTTTTTTAATATTGAAAAATGCCGATAGTGATAGTGGAAATGCTCAAATTTTGACAGTCTAACATTTTTGCATTTGGAAATTTTAGTTTTTGAGTAATCTGAGTTTTTGAATTTGCAGTATAATTTTTCCATCTTTTGATAATTTTGACGTTTTAAACGTCAGTTTCATCCGAGTCTACAAAACGCTCGATGTACATTTAAAATATGATTTAAATTGAAAATAAACCATGAAAGCGTAAATATAAATGATGCCATCAGTCGGAGAAAGTAACATGATGCCCACATCACCATTTTTTAAATTAACTATAAAACCTTAAGGAATTGTTCAGGTATAAGAGGCTGACTAACACTATTACATTGTGATATAACCTCGATTTTTTTTTTATTTTCGTGGCAATAGTTTCGGCAACATTAACTTTCCAGTATCGAACGTACAGTAAATTAAAATTACGATTACACAGGCATATAAATAGGTAAAAATTTACACAGCCTTCTTGAAAATGGAGGTAAAAGTAGGGTCGATCAATTTATCTATTATCCTATTTACATTTTCTCCGTGAAGAATTAGTTTCAGCTCTTTCCTTGCTATTTTTAAATCACGAGGATCCCGATATTCCGTCTAATTAATCAAGGCTTCAACCAGACGGAGCACCTCCTTATAGTGCAAGTAAAATCTCGACCATATATTTCCCGAACGGCGATTAGTAGATGATTTAAATATTTCGGATTTTTGTTTGGGGCTTGTTAAAACCATGGTGTATTTGATCAAATAAAAAACAAATATTCTGAGAAAATAGCCTGAATATTTGAATATTTAACCTGTTCATGACTGAAAAATTATGTCTTATTAAGGCTACAAACAAATAACTTATTGAAACAACTATTTCCCTGGCTAGTGCCACACCGGATATTGAATCATGCAAAAGAAATTTGTACGTTATTACTAGTACCACCAGATAAATAACATTGGTTTAGGATCGTTTATTCTACGTAGTTCAACACAAATTTATTCGTTTTTGCGCATACAATTTTCGTATCAGGAATCATGATAGTAACCATTTGGAAAGATTGCGTTTGAATCTAAATTTAATGATATTACAGGAGCGCAGGATTTGTTTTACATAAACTTATTTCTGGTGTAACTAATAGCGACTATCTTGTATCCAAAGTTAGGTTAGTTGTACCAATCTCTGATCGTCGTATAAGAAATATTAGAACTTTTAAGGTTAATTTCTATTTATCTAATTACAGTAAAAACAAGCCTTTGTCCAGGATATTTCAACTTGGAAATACTTTAGCCAGGACAAACCCGAATTTAATTTTTGATACTTCACATATAATTTTTAAGAGAAAAGTTAAATCGTTAAGTCTAGATAATTTTATATAGTTTATTATACTTTAGTACTTACACAGTATATGTTTTGTTAAATTTTGTAAATGGTAGTCAATGACACACTTGAATTTATTAATGTTTGTATTTATATTTACTTTACTTTTGTTACCGTATTCCTTTTTACTTTCTCCGTTACGAAGTACGAGAAAGTATTGTGATCGTGATTTTTTTTTCAAAAATTTTTTTTACGGAAATATCCGTTTTGGGGTCCCTAGATGCCATTTCAACAATTTCTGGAAAAAAAAAATTGTGTCTGTGTGTGTGTGTGTGTGTGTCTGTGTGTGTGTGTGTCTGTGCGCGCTGTATATCAAAAACTAATGGACCAATTGATATGAAACTTTGAACATAAATTTTATTTGATAATCCGAAGAACTGAAAAGCTTTTGGTAAAATTTCGTACACCGGAAGTGGGTGTTTACCTTAACTGTTTTTTGTTTTTTGCCAATGTTTTCTTAAATATGAAAAATATCACAAAAACATTCAAACAAATATTGAAGACAATAAAGAAATGCGATTATTTTGTTTGAAAACATTTTTCATAAAATCATTGTTATTCGAGAAAAAAATTTATTAATTTTTTTTTATTTTTGGTATACAATTATGAAACGCTAATAGTTACAGCAAATTTATGTTAATAGTAATTGTAGAGAATGCCAAAATGAACAATTTATGAAGAATAAGTTTTTTCCGAAATCTCTTTAGTTTTTGAGTAAACTGAGTTTTTGAATTTGAAGTACATTTTTCGATCTTTCATAATTTTGACGTTTTAAACGTCAGTTTTATCCGAGTCTACGAAACGTTCGATGCACACTTAAAATATGATTTAAATTGAAAATAAACCATGGAAGCGTAAATATTAATGATACCATCAAGTCGGAGAAAGTAACATGATGGCCACATCACCATTTTTTATTGTAAATTGATAAATCCGTTATCAATAAATAAATAAATAAATAGTCCTGTACTTGAATTGAATTTGAATACTTTTTAGTTTAAAGTGTTCAAATTAAATTTAATTTAATTTTTAAGTTAGTCCTGTACGTAGAAATAAACGATAATAATATTTATATATTCGGCTTTATTTAATTTAAAAAAAATGAATTACATAAGATATTTTTTCAGAGGAGCATGGAATAAAGTATCTTTCATTTTATTAATAATAATATTAAAATGAAATAATCCTCACATTGCATCACGAATCTCCAATTACGTATAATTATAATATTTTTTTAGAACGCCCTGGATACATGTACGGATTATGAGCAGCAGAGTATTTTCGAACACGGAAGCTGAACTCCCCCCTTCTCCTCGAATTACTTCATTGTATGTTGTATTTTAATTTGTTGAATGAAAGTTTATTATTATCATTAATATTATATCACGTGTACAAATATGAAACTGCTATTTTACATCCCATCTTCATATTGTCTGCACGTGTTTGTATAAAATCCAAAGCAAAGAAAAAGAAAAGGGCGCTCCTGTTACATTGTGTAATAATTTCTAGGATTCCGAGGCATATAAATAATCGCGGGCCACATATTTATGGGCTTTAGAGAGGTCGGTTAGGAGGCTATCAAAAACCGCACCCTAGGATCCACCGATGCGTGAGGACACATCTAAAAGTCGTGCGATATGTTGAAAGGGCTTCTTTCAACCGTATTCGTATTATTTATGTGACGGGGGTTGGTCGGTTCGCTCTCTTCTCGCGCATCTGTCCGAACACGCGACACACCAGCCGTATAAATAGTATAACAACGTATCCGATATATGTTGTCCAATCCTTTGTTTATCGCTTAAAATCTTGAGGGTCTTTCCAGAAGGCCGCCCCTTCTCGATGCGGTTTTGTTGGTGGTAGTCCGCAAATATTTCATCCATGCATTTAGTGTTTGTCTATGATTTTGCACAGAAAGCACTATCTCTTCATTTTTTACACAACTAAAGGGTGTCCCACGAAAAAGTTGCATTTTAAAATTGCTATAAAAAAAAGACGGGTGAATATTTTTCAATTATTATTTTTTATTAACTAGCCCCAACATTGCGGTTTAATAGTGGAAGACCACTTCATTCATATGGCTGCCCCAGCTGGCTTTGCGGTAGCCCATGCTGTCGACCCAATTTTTCATGACATTTTCGATGGCTGCAATGGCGACTTCAATCTGATGCTTAAGGTCGTCAATCGTCTCTGGATGGTTGGCGTAGCACTTATCCTTGACGGCTCCCCACAAAAAATAGTCCAACGGGGTCAAATCGCAGCTGCGAGGCGGCCAGTTGACATCGCCGTTTCGGCTAATTATTCGATTTTCGAACGTACCGCGCAAAAGTTCGACTGTAACGTTGGCTGTGTGGCACGTCGCGCCGTCCTGCTGGAACCAAATGCCACCGATGTCTTCCTCTTCCATTCAGGGAAAGAAAAAAAAATTCCAACATGTCGCGATAAGGCTCACCATTGATGGTTACGGCTGCTGCTGCTTCGTTTCCGAAGAAAAACGAACCAATGATGCCGCCGGACATCATACCGCACCAAACAGTCACTTGTTGTGGGTGCAGTGACTTTTCCATGATTACGTGTGGATTTTCTGAGCCCCAAATGCGGCAGTTTTCCTTATTGACATAACCACCGAGGTGGAAATGAGCTTCATCTGAAAAGATGATTTTTCGATAAAAATGCTCATCTTCCATCAAGCGTTCTTCGGCCCATTGGGCGAACCGAAATCGTATCGGATGGCCGTGTGGCTCCAGCTCTTGCACCAATTGAATTTTGTCCATTAAAGAGCCACTTTCACGCAAACTGCCTGGAAGGCGCTTTATTTTTCCCGAATTTTGTGCGCATTTTTCTTGCAGTTTCGGTTGAAGCCAAAATAATCGATAGTTCAAAAAGCAACCGATAGATGGGCCACCCTGTACATTGTATTGATATTTATGTTCTTCGTGGGTTTTAGACAAAGCACCAACTTTTGTAAAGAATAACATTTTCTGACAAATAAATAATAAAAAAGTTTATAGAACAAAAACTGGTGCAAAGAAGTGGTATGCTATTTTTATAACAATAATAGATACTACCGTTTATGTTTTATTTTGTCATATTAACGAAACAATTTAGAAGAAGAATCGCTGGGGCATATTTTCAACGGACATCTGTTTCCAATCTTAAGAATTATAGCTGTCCTTCCTAACAAAAAGAAAATTTTAGGCGGGTTTCCGAAGAACTAAAAAAAAAACAAAAAACTAAATAGTAAGGACTTCCAGCGGAAAGCAGAGAAAATGCGTTCTATGCAAATCGAAGGTGCAAAAACTATGTAGAATATGCATTGTTGGTCTTTGTATAGAATGTAAGGAAATATGGCATGAATAATCATTCCATATATAATTTTATAAACGTAACCAATCAAAAAAATGTCTCTACTATTTTTTTTATATGAAGTGACAAATGGGCAGGAACTTTTTAGTCACTGATATTTTTAAAACACACATTTTTTGCAATGTCTATACTCTTAAATTTCTAAGTTCAAGTGTTTTCAATTAAAACTACAATTAGAAAGAAAACTGGCAGTTAATGGGTTAAGGAAATATACAGGGTGTTTCTGGGAACGGTCAGTCATGTGCTTATTTGTCAAAATTTTGAAAAATGTTTTATACAAAAGTTGTGCAGAATAGTGAGCTGCATGCCCTAAAAATATTTAAATTTATACAGGGTGTTTCATGACAAAGTTACAGACCAAACTTATGTTTTTTTTTTTAAATGGAACACCCTGTATATTTTAGCATTTTTTTGATTCCTCGTTACTTGGAGAATAAAATGACCTAGGTTGTGGGGATTGATAACAGGCCGTTTTTGTGTTATTCAGTTGTTTATACAAAAATTTGAACAAAACTGCTAATGTTCTCCCCTGAAACTATTAAAGATAATTCATTCTAATTTAGTGATAAAGTTTGGTTGAACTTTAGTCTTCAAAATTACTCTATCAACCAAAACTGCACAATTTCTATTTTTCTATTTTAAAATTTTTGAAAAAATAACAAATCAGGGTTCGTGATCAACTTCACTAATCCTATAATAGAAAGACCTCAGAGGGCAAACCCAAAGCCGGGGGCGGAGAATGACCGACCATGGTGGCACATTTTTTTCAAGTACTCCGAAACACTTTTTTACTTTCTCCGTTACGAAGTACGAGAAAGTATGGTGATCGTGATTTTTTTTTTTTTTATTTTTTTTACGGAAATGTCCGTTTTGGGGTCCCTAGATGCCATTTCAACAATTTCTGGAATTTTTTTTTGTGTCTGTGTGTGTGTGTGTGTGTCTGTGTGTGTGTGTGTCTGTGTGTGTGTGTGTGTCTGTGTGTGTGTGTGTGTCTGTGTGTGTGTGTGTGTCTGTCTGTGTGCGCTGTATCTCAAAAACTAATAGAGCAATTGATATGAAACTTTCAACATACGTCTTATTTAATAATCCGAAGAACTGAAAAGCTTTTGGTAAAATTTCGTACACCGGAAGTGGGTGTTTACCTTAACCGTTTTTTGTTTTTTGCCAATATCTTCCTAAATATGAAAAATATCACAAAAACATTTAAACAAATATTGAAGACAACAAATAAATGAACATCTCTTGTTTGAAAAAAAATTCATAAAATCATTACTATTCGAGAAAAAAATTTATTATTTTTTTTAAATTTTTGGTTCATAATTATGAAACGATAATAGTTACAGCAAATTTATGTGTATAATAATTGTAGAGAATGCCAAAATGAACAACTTCTAAAGAATAAGTTTTTTTCGAAATCTCGTTAGTTTTTGAGTAAACCGAGTTTATGAATTTGAAGTATAATTTTTCCATCTTTCATAATTTTGACGTTTTAAACGTCAGTTTCATCCGTGTTTACGCAACGCTCGATGTACATTTAAAATATGATTTTAATTGAAAATAAACCCATGAAAACGTAAATATAAAGTCGGAGAAAGTAACATGATGGCCACATCACCATTTTTTGGTTTTTTTTCACTGTGGATACTCGGGCTGGGGGAGGAATTTTTTGTGAAAGTTTGAAATTCCACATCGAAATACTTCTTATGGTTAACTTGAAAATGCACTGTTTTCGCAAAGAGGGTGGAGCCTAATTGGAGCAAAAATCGAAAAAATTAATCTGAACGTTTTTTGTGGTTTGCAATTCGTAAAACAAATTGTCCATACTGCAATTTTATTTTCGCAAAAACAACAAAGTTCTGATTTTTCTGGTTTTTGTCCCTTTGGGAGCGGGCGGGGGGCGGTGAGGGGTGGAGGGAGGAGGGAGGAGGGAGGAGCGCGACCCGGTGGGATCGACGGGACCGGCGATTGTGCGTCTGATGGCAATTTGTATTTTCTTTTTCAAAGTCACTTTCGCCGCCTGGGGTTGGCGTGCACCCCCAGAAACCATTTGCGAAGGTCGCCGATCGGGGTGGCCGGCGCAATCAGCCATCTGATTATGTCCCCAAAATTTAAAAAAATGGCCACCCGCCCTCGAAATTTTTCCGGAAATTTTTCGTTTTTTTTTTAGAAATCTTTGAAAATTCCGACCTTTGGGAGTGAACAGTTACAAAATGGATGAAAATATGACAAAAATGCACTTTTAGTAGAAATTACTATGTAAAAATAATAAAAATAAGTTATCAGAACTTCACAGTAACAAATTGACAGCTCTAGAAATTTTGCACTTTTTCCAGAAATTGATCTGTAGTCTATATATTTTAGGCAAATACTTGACATTTTGAAAGATTATTCTTGAATAACGTGCCTTTGCAACTGTCAAAAAAGAAATCATCTGAACTTTGCAGTAACAAAAACAGCTGAGACCAAAAACGCATTTTTTCCAGGAATTGCTCTGTAAATTTCAAATTCTGTAAAAATGCTTGTAATTTTAAAAGATATATCTTGCATAACGTGTCTTTACACCTACCCAAATAAAATCTAAACTTTGCAATAACAGAAATAGTTGCGCTTGAAGACAATCTTTGAAGACTAAAAATGCGATTTTTTCCAAAATAACTCCATACAATTGTTTCGATAGAAGCTTGAAATTTTGAGTTCAATAACGTGTCTTTACATCTACCTAACGACTACTGTTTAAAAAATAGCTGCGCTAAATGCCAAATTTTTATGACCAAAATTCGCTTTCTCAAGAAATTGCTTTGTGAATTCAATTCTTTCGACAGATGCTTAAAAGTTTAACAGATTATTCATCAATAATATCTTATCTTGGCGCCTGCTTAAGGAACATTTTCCGCAATGAACAAAATGGCTGCGTGGAAGAAAAGTATTAATTACCAAAAATGCACGAAATTATTCGGTAAATAATAATTTTGTTTCGACAGATGTTTGAAATTGTGACAGATTAATCTTCAATAATGTATCTTTAGGATTCCCCAAAATCAATTTTGGGAAACCATATAGTAACACAAAAAATGGCTGCGTATAAGAGAAAGTTCAATTGCAAAAAATGCACATTTAGTATAAATTACACATAAATCTTATTTTTTTTTTGACGGATGCTTGAAATTTAAGACAGATTAATCTTGAATAATATATTTATTATGCTAAAATTTTAATTTATTGCGCTAAAATATTTACAAAATATTTACACTCGTCAAAATAGGAATTACACATAAGTGTGATTTAAAAACTCATCTATAGTAAACGGGCAGTTAAATAAAATAATATCTTTACGATTGCCCAAAATAAATTATCCGAACTCCACGGTAATAAAATTGGCTGCTCTAGAAATTTTAATAAACAAATATACACTTTTTTCAGAAATTCTACATTTCTTTAGACAAATGCTTGAAATTTTTAAACATGATTAGTGAATGGCGTGTCATAATTTCTAAAAAAATGGTGATGTGGCCATCATGTTACTTTCTCCGACTTGACGGTATCATTGCCATTTGTATTTACGCTTTCATGGTTTATTTTCTATTTAAATCATATTTTAAATGTATATCGAGCGTTCTGTAGACTCGCATGAAACTGACGTTTAAAACGTTAAAATTATAAAAGATTCAAAAACTCAGTTTACTCAAAAACTAAAGAGATTTCGAAAAAAACGTATTCCTTATAAGTTGTTCATTTTAGCATTATATGCAATTATTATCAACATAAATTTGCTGTAACTATTATCGTTTCATAATTATAAACCAAAAATGAAAAAAAAAATTTTTTTTGAATAATAATGATTTTGTGAAAAATGTTTTCAAACAATATAAGCTCATTTCTTTGTTGTCTTCAAAATTTGTTTAAATGTTTTTGTGATATTTTTCATATTTAAGAAAATATTGGCAAAAAACAAAAAAACAGTAAGGTAAACACACACTTCCGGTGTACGAAATTTTACCAAAAGCTTTTCAGTTCTTCGGATTATTAAATAAGACGAATGTTCAAAGTTTCATATTAATTGCTCTATTAGTTTTTGAGATACAGCGCGCGCACACACACACAGACACTTTTTTTTCCAGAAATTGTTGAAATGGCATCTAGGGACCCCTAAACGGATATTTCCGTAAAAAAAAATTTGAAAAAAAAATCACGATCACAATACTTTCTCGCACTTCGCATCGGAGAAAGTAAAAATAAATCATCATACAAAGATCGGTGCACTAACAAAAACAGCTGAAACCGAAAACACACTTTTTACTTTCTCCGTTACGAAGTACGAGAAAGTATTGTGATCGTGATTTTTTTTTCAAAAAATTTTTTTACGGAAATATCCGTTTTGGGGTCCCTAGATGCCATTTCAACAATTTCTGGAAAAAAAATTTTTGTGTCTGTGTGAGTGTGTGTGTGTGTGTGTGTGTGTGTGTGTGTGTGTGTGTGTGTGTGTGCCTGCTGTGTGTGTGTGTGTGTGTGTGTGTGTGTGTGTGTGTGTGTGTCTGGCTGTGTGCGCTGAATCTCAAAAACTAATAGAGCAATTGATATGAAACTTTCAACATACGTCTTATTTGATAATCTGAAGAACTGAAAAGCTTTTGGTAAAATTTCGTACACCAGAAGTGGGTGTTTACCTTAACTATTTTTTGTTTTTTGTCAATATTTTCTTAAATATAAAAAATATCAAAAAACATTTAAACAAACATTAAAGACAACAAAGAAATGAATATCTTTTGCTTAAAAATATTTTTCATAAAATCATTGCTATTCGAGAAAAAAATTTATTAATTTTTTTTAACTTTTGGTTTATAATTATGAAACGATGATAGTTACAGCAAATTTGGGTGAATAATAATTGTAGAGAATAGCAAAATGAACAACTTCTAAAGAATAAGTTTTTTTCGAAATCTCGTTAGTTTTTGAGTAAACCGAGTTTTTGAATTTGAAGTATATTTTTTCCGTTTCATACTTTTGACGTTTTAAACGTCGGTTTCATCCAAGTTTACGCAACGCTCGATCTACATTTAAAATATGATTTCAATGGAAAATGAACCATGAAAACGTAAATATAAATGATACCATCAAGTCGGAGAAAGTAACATGATGGCCACATCACCATTTTTTTAGGAATTGCAGTGTAAATTAAAAAAAAATCCTGGACTAATCTATGTTGTAATTTCAACAGATAAATTTTGAATGAATGTATCTTTACAACTGTCCAGTGAAAATTAGCCGAACTTTGCAATAACAAAAATAGCTGCTCTACAAGACAAACTTTGAAAACCAAAAATGTACTTTTTGGAAAAATAGCTCTGTAAATTACACAATTATTTCGATAGAAGCTTGAAATTTTGATTATTATTCTCGTGTCTTTACCACTACTTGACGACTACTGTCTGGTTGCACCAGATGTCAAATTTTGATGACAAAAGTTTTTTTTTTCAGAAATTGCTTTCAACAGAAGCTTAAAATGTTTATAGATTATACTTGAATAAAATGCCTTGGCCCCTGCTTAAGGAAAATTATCCACACTGAATAGTTATTAAAATGGCTGGGTAAAAAATAAAATAATGACCAAAAAGTTCTAAATTTTTCTCGACGGAGGCTTGAAATTATGACAGATTAATCTTAAATAATGCGCCATTATAATTACCCAAAGTAAATTATCCAAACCACACATAACAAAACTGGCTCATTTTAAATGCAGATCGAGCGTTTTGCAGAATCAGATAATACTGACGTTTGGAATGTCAAAATTATGAAAGATGGAAATGACAAATTATACTCCAAATTCTAATAGTCAGTTTACTTAAAATGTAAAGAGATTTCGATTTCGCATTCTCTACAATTATTATTCACATAAATTTGATGTAACTATTATCGTTTCATAATTATAAACTAAAAATGAAAAAAAAAATGATTTCATGAAAAATATTTATGATGTTAATTTCATTATTATCTTTAACATTTGTTTAAATGTTTTTGTAATTTTTTACTTTTCCGGTATACGAAATTGTACCAACAGCTTTTCAGTTCTTCGGATTGTTAAATAAGGCCTGTGTTTAAAGTTTCATGTCAATTTCTGTACTGGTTTTTACTACAGTACATAGTATTTCGTTAAAAATCTGTACAAACCGGCTTCTATTAAAAACGTTACATATGTCTGACTGCTCTTATATCATAAATAGACATAAATGATTATACCATCTACCTAGAGATTTTCCACGCCACCACTAAAGGTGACCTTTTTGCGAATCGACCACCCAAGGCTAAGGACTATTTTAGTTGTCGTTAAATATTTATAAGCAGCATCCCAACAAAGCTCCTACGCTCCATTTAAATAAGTCCCGTGACGAAACCGTTGACACTTTTATTTTTGCACGTCTCCCTCTTTCTCCAAAATAAATTGAAGGGGTTGTTTTCATGCGTGAACTGAATACATCCATTACTAATCGATCCAAACAATACGGGGGAAATCCAGGTAAAAGATTCCACGATATTCTATTGATACAATTGCGTTAGGACGAAATGCAGTTCAATGAGTTGTGTGGTTATTTTTAATGGTAAATCAAAATTATGCTGTGCTTTCAACTAAATATTATAATTGGTTGGTATTGCTGTTAATAGTAAACTCTCGTTTATCCGCGGACTGATTATCCGCTTTCTTTTCCTTTTTACATTTTCCGTTACGTAGTACGGGAAAGTATTGTGATCATATTTTTTAACGGAAATATACATTTTTATAGTTATCTAAAGCCGATTTCGATGTTTTTACTTTCTCCGTTACGAAGTATGAGAAAGTATTGTTTATTGTTAATTTTTGCATCTTTCATAATTTTGACGTTTTAAACGTCAGTTTTATCCGAGTTACGCAACGCTCGATGTACATTTAAAATATGATTTCAATTGAAAATAAACCATGAAAACGTAAATATAAATGGCTATAATACCATCAAGTCGGAGAAAGTAACATGATGGCCACATCACCATTTTTTAAATTTGTTTTTGTTTCGTGTATATGCGCGCTGTATCTCAAAATCGAATAAAGGCATTGAAATGAAACGTTGAATATAAACCTTATTTGTCAACTGGACTCGTTCGTAAATAAAATTTGCTTCCAATCATTTTATCCCCAGTTTATCTCATTCCTTGCAAATTGAAGTCCCGCTACATGATGACGCCTGTAGCAGGTCTACTGATTTCTTTATCCGAGTCTTCGTCTAACTGTCCGCTCGCTTATGTTTATATTCTGGACATGATGAAGAAGATATCGGATTTCTACAGCCGTAGAACGACGATTTTCGAAATATTTAGTGTGTTTATGTTATAAATAAAAAATGGTGATGTGGCCATCATGTTACTTTCTCCGACTTTATATTTACGTTTTCATGGGTTTATTTTCAATTGAAATCATATTTTAAATGTACATCGAGCGTTGCGTAAACTCGGGTGAAACTGACGTTTAAAACGTCAAAATCATAAAATATGGAAAAATTATACTTCAAATTCAAAAACTCGGTTTACTTAAAAACTAACGAAATTTCGAAAAAAACTTATTCTTTAGAAGTTGTTCATTTTGGAATTCTCTACAATTATTATTCAAATAATTTTGCTGTAACTATTATCGTTTCATAATTATAAACCAAAAATTTTAAAAAAATTAATAAATTTTTTTCTCGAATAAAAATGATTTTATGAAAAATATTTTTAAGGAAAAGATGTTCATTTCTTTGTTGTCTTCGATGTTTGTTTCAAAGTTTTTGTGATATTTTTCATATTTAAGAAAATATTGACAAAAAACAAAAAACAGTTAACACCCACTTCCGGTGTACGAAATTTTACCAAAAGCTTTTCAGTTCTTCGGATTATCAAATAATACGTATGTTTAAAGTTTCATATCAATTGCTTTATTAGTTTTTGAGATACAGCGCACACAGACAGACACACACACACACACACACAGAGACACACACACAGACACACACAGACACAAAAAAAAATCCAGAAATTGTTGAAATGGCATCCAGGGACCCCAAAACGGATATTTCCGTAAAACATTTTTTTGAAAAAAAAATCACGATCACAATACTTTCTCGTACTTCGTAACGGAGAAAGTAAAAAGGCAGCATTATTTACTTAAAAAGTTAGGTGGCCCATTTTTCGTGCAGGTGAATCTATATCTATATTATCAAATATTTAATTCATCTAATTAATTTCCAAGTTAACATGACCAAATTCATCAGAAACATATTTATATACAGTATCTATTATATTGAGCATTCTATGGAACTACAGAAATTGTTTGTTTCGGTATTGTTGCATTAGTAGAGGAAGCCAATTAGTATTCTGTTTCAGTGTACATCAGCGAAACGGCCAAATCCACTAACTTTGTTTCAGTTTTATCAGTGTGTGAAATTGCACGTGCACACATGTGTGTGTGTGTTCGCTTAATATCCCAACAAATATAATTCAGGTATATATTTCGGAAATTACCTAGCGAAGTAAACCGAGCAGGCCAACTTAACGCATAAATATGGTCGTTTCGGTAGTTCGTGTATACCGAGGAAGATAAAGTTTTCTCCGGGGATGTGCTGGTTCAACTTCAATCGTAAACTGGCGATGAAAAGGCGCGCTTCACTTACGCTGTTACTTTTTCGTGCTCAGAAATATTTTCAGAATAACTATTACGTTGTTATATTATTTTTTATAAAACAGTTTTCGTTCACACTACGGAAGTATTCGAAATAACAAATAAATGTGACCATTTGTTATGATATTTTATTTATTCGTACATAATTTAATATTAATACCACATCAAATAGGGTTTGTTGAAAGTGATAGTTGGTATTAAACTGGTTAAGCCTCAGTATCCATGTTACTCGAAGCACATTTCTATTTCGTGAAAATGTTCACCGCTACAAGCATAGGAGAAATGAAGCTATTAGCGGAATGGCCCCGGCATATAAAATATTACATGCAGCTGTTAATGTTTAATATTTCTCTTCCTACTTTTAAAACGTAATTTTGTGAGTGAACCTGCAGATTAAATCAAAATGCAAACGTTGAAAACTTATAACTCATACTTTTTACTGATGAAAAAAACATTTATGCCGAACGAAGTTACATATACATATAGAAAATGCAAGATCGAATGCTGAAGAAAATCCATAGATCTTACATCGAACTTGCACATATTGGCTTGAAAAGTTGAATGTTTGTGCGAGAATTTTAGGCAGCCCTAGAAGCATACATCATTAAAATCATTTTATTTAATATTTCCTACTTTTTTTTATTATAAAAACTATTCGAAGTTTGTTAATCCATTTAAAGAAGGCATCACACGATCAATACATTTTCCAGAAGGAATGTTTAATAACAGTTTATGTTTACACTATCCATTGTTCTTCGTAGACTGCTGTTGCTTGTGGGTACTGAGGGAATTAATTATTATTTTATGCTACTAAGACTTATAGGATCTAGTTGCTTTGGAGTATTTTCTCCATGTTAAACTCCATGTAAACGCTGCGAAAGGAGTAGATATAAATAAGTTTCCTAGTGACCATGCTTTTGAAAAATTTTCATATAGATTATAAAGCGATCCAGAAGAAGGTTTTTGTAGGAGGCACTATACGATCAATACATGTTCCAGAAAGAATGTTTAATGATAGTTCATGTTTATACTATCTTTTGTTCTTCATAGGTGACTGTTCCTGGTGCCGAGGACAAATAAAGAAAAATGTGCCGGCCCCTGGATCACTTAAAAAAAAAATTCAGCCACACTCTCCGAAAATGTATGCGCAGTCACATTAACTGAAGTTTTTTGAAAATTCGGTGCCCGCCATAAAAAATATAAAAATATATAAACAATATAGAAATACAGGCCTAACAACAGGAGACTTAAACAAAACGTGCCGGCCCCTGGATCACTTTGAAAAAAAAGATAATCCGCGACACTCTCCAAAAATTTATGTGTCGTTTTTTTTATGATCCAGAGGCCGCAACGTTTTTATTTAATTTTTTGTGTTAGTAGGTCCTATGTATGTAGATTAATTACATATTTTTAGCATTTTCTTATCGGCCATCGAAGTTTGCCAAAAAGTAGATTTTTCTTTTATGTAGTGTGAAAAATTGTTAGGGGGTTGAAATTTTGGGGTGGGGGAGCTTCATGTGTATATTTTAGTAGTAACTCCACCCTGCTTATAGAAGGTTTTGAAAATTTCACAATATTATGGCAAAAAAATGAATTTTAAAATCTATTGCTAACTTCACACCCGTCAGAAACTTCGGTGATTCTATGCTAGAGATGGGCGAAATGACTCTACTTTTTTGTGAGTCAACTCACCGTGAAGAGTCGACTGTAAAGAGTTGATTCTTTAAGGGATTCATAACTCTGTTGACAGGGCCGATTCTAGACCCTTGGCCGCCCGCGTGCAAATGATGAGTTGGCCGCCCCCTCACGTGAAGTAAAACATTTCTGGGGGCGGGGGATTTTATTTTTCAATTCGAAAAATTTTAAAACCCTCTGTAATCTTTTCGTAAGGTTTTAAGTTTTAAAAATATCATGTCAGATCGCATATACACATCTTTAAAATTTGTCTGAATTAATAGAAGAAATGACTAAAGAATTTGCAAGTAACCCGGGACTGCCAGATGTATTTTTGCTTTGTAAAATTCCGGATACATTGACGGTGAGTATTTTTCTATTAAATCCAGCTGAATGGCGAGGGAAAAAATTGATAGAACGGTTGATAACCTTATCAATTAACAATGTTCGTATAAAATGGCCTTAATGACCAAGGGTGCTGGGTCCACCCAGCAGGAAGCTCTCACCTGCAATCATCGAAGAAGTCATCACAGCAACGAATTTCAGTCGATGCGAAGAAAAAGAAAAGAACTGCAACTACTGCAGGAAGCCCAATCACATGGTTAAAGTGTGTAGGAAATGGATTGCTGATAGCCGACCTCCGAAGCCTAGTAAACTGGAGTCCGACATATGATACTCGTCACTGTTAGCTCAACTGAAACTCAACTAAGTGGTCAAGATGCAGGGATGGCAATGGCGCGATAAGCCATATTTTAAATGGTCATATTTGCTTTAGAACGTTTGAGTCTTTTTCAACTGAACACAGTGACCACAGCAAATGGTGAGAAAATCGAAGCCATTGGAATAAGTGAAGTAGAAGTTGGAGTAGCAATCCACGGAAAATAGTACAAAATTACCTTGGCTGATATTTGACCAATCAAGAGAAATCTGTTCTCCGTGCTTGCAGTCCAGGATAAGTACCCGGACAGCCAATTCATCTTCATCAGCTGAAGTCTGCAACTTCCTAGTCAACAATTGGAGGGAGCTCGTTGTGGGGGACTGTTCAATTTAACGGTGACAAGTTCGAACCCTATCAGATGAGGTCAATGCAGTGAGTAAGGAAAACTTACTACAGTTGTACCATGAACGATTCGGAATGAGCTTGACATGAACGTAGAAATGCATAGTGAACTGTGTGAAGGTTACATGATAAAGCTCATCGGCTACCGTACGTCACGAGGTCCAGAACTACGAAACCGGGAGAGCGAATTCGCACGGATGTTTGCGGTCCATTTAGAATCGAAGTCTGGATATCGATATTTTATGCTTTTCAAGGACGATTACAAACATTCGGCGGCAAAAATCCGAAATTGCTGAAAAACTGAGCCAGTTCCTAGCTGAGGAAGAAACAGTCTGGAGCTGCTGAGTGATAATGGCAGGGAGTTCGACAAGAAACAGATCTGGACCAGTTTACACAAGAAAAGTATTATTCAACGTCTTATAATGTCCTCCACTCCGGAACAAAACGGGTCCAGTGAGAGGGAAATCGTACGGTGGTGGAAACTGCCAGAGAAATGATGCATGCGGATTTGAACATTCCTCAGGCACTTTGGGCCGAGATGATACGAACAGGTACCTGCATCCTTAAGAGGACAGGGCCTAGAAAACATTGGTTCAAATTCATGTATATTCTATCGAAGGAGCAAAGGACTACAATGGATCCAATGGCCATTAAAGGAATCCTCATCGGTTATGATAACGACGACGGACACAGTATCTAAAGTGAAGAGGAAAACAAGCTCTATAGATCCAAAGACGTCATCTTTGAAGAAAAATTGTGGAAAATGGGGTTATTGTACCCCCAGGAAGCAACGAAGCTGAAGAGACTGACCTGAATGACAACAAATCCCGGATTGAAAAAAACGAAGAAATAGCATTCTAGAAATCCGACAGTAACAGTGATTGAAAAATCTCAGAAATGCCGAAAATCAATGAAGAAGATAATGCTGGTAAGACAACGCGGAAACTTCGTAACCGAGTGGATCTTATAGCTCCACAGAAATTCCAGGATTATGTGATGCTCACCTCGACGACCTTTGAGGAACCAGATACCTACAACGACTCCACAAAGTGGAGTCTTGAGGAAACAGACTACTTTCATTTAAACGATTATACCGCTGTCTTTAATTGTAGACAATCAAGAGGCGGTGGCTTGGCTATATACGTTAAAAACCACATACAATTTAAAACAATAATAAACAAAACAATATTGGGTATAGAAATTATTAAACTTTTTCTAAAATCAAACAAAACTCATTTCACACTTGTGTATAAACCACCCAATATAGATTGCAATATCCTATGGAATTTGCTAGAAGAACAAATTCTAATAGAAAAGGAAAATCATATTATAATGGGAGATTTCAACATAAACCTCCTGAATGAAAATGGGCTTACACAAACATATAAACAAATAATAGAGGAACAAGGATATGTAATAGCTAATACAATCAATGCACACAACACCACTAGAGAAAATGCCATACTAGATCACGTACTAACTACAAAAAACAACCAACTAAAAAAATGTATCATAGAAGATACATCCATATCAGATCATTGCGCTATTATCAGTGAGTGGACAACAAATAAACCAAAATACATATATGAAAAAGTAAATAAGACAACAGTCAACTACAAACAAATAAAAATCAAATTTAAAAATATAAACAAAACGTCAATCTTAACATTTGAAGATCTTATTAGCACCTTAATACACTTAATAAAAAGTGAGACAACCACAGTTTCATTCAAAAGAAGATCAAATAACGAATGGGTGAATAAAGACATTATAACGAGCATTAGGGAAAGGGAGAAATTACACAAGAGACATAAAAATAATCCGCTTAATGATAACCTGCGGAAATTATACATACAACAAAAGAACGCAACAATTAAACTGATCAATCAGAGAGAGAAATCATATTACGAAAACAAAATAAAAGCTGCCGAAGGTAATGAAAAGAAAACCTGGTTTGAAATTAATAAAATTTTAAACAAATCAAATAAAAATAAAAATAACAGTATTCCAGAACTAACCAACGCCAATGGGGAAACCATCACAAATGATAAGGACAAAGCAAATGAAATTAATACTTATTTCGCCACAATTGGAAAAAATCTCGCGGAATCATTCCATACACAAAATAATACTCTACGACAAAATATAACATCAAATGCTTCATTTGAAAATGCTACTGAGGAGGAAATTCATGCTATAATTAAAGAGCTTAAACCTTACTCTGCTCCTGGAAAGGACGGTATCACAAACAAAATAATAAAACTTCTCGCAGATGATTTAGTTCCAATTTTAAAATTACTGATCAACAATATAATGTCATCAAGTATATATCCAGAAATCTTGAAAGAAGTTCTCATCACGCCGATTTATAAAAAAGGAGACCATCTTAATCCTGAGAATTACCGCCCAATAGCTGTAACATCAATCCTTGCAAAAATAACAGAAAAAGTCATACTCAAGCGACTGCAAAACCATATAAGTCGAAATAAAATTATAGCCACGCAACAATACGCTTATCAAAAACAATCGGGAACTACTTCTGCGTGCATCGATTTAACATATAATATTCAAACCGAACTGGACCAACATAACTTTGTCATTATCATTTTCATAGACTTGAAAAAAGCATTTGATACTATATCTACAACAATGTTAGTATATAAACTAGAACAACTTGGTATTAGAGGTCCACATCTGAATTTAATAAGCACGTACCTTCGAGGCAGGAAACAACAAACAAAAATCAACCAAACAATTAGTGACACACTATCTCCAGAATATGGTCTACCACAGGGAGGAGTTCTACCACCTACTTTATACATAACATACATCAACGACATATTTGAATTAAAACTTACGGGCAACTTATATACAGGGTGTGGCACTTAAGATGCCTCGGACCATAGCTCCTTTACGATAAAAGCTATCGAAAAAAATCTAAGAACAAAGTGGTGCATAGTTACCGCCGCTATGTTTCAAAAATATTTCTAATCATCAGTGGCGTGCTGTACTCCAGTGGCGTACCAAACTTATGTTTTTTTAAATGGAATGCCCTATTTTTTATTGCAGATTTGGAAAGTGCTCGACGAGTACTTATTTTTTTATCTAACATGTTATACCCTTCACTTTAGCGGTTTCGCTGTTATAACCCCTTCTTTCAAAATTGCGCCCCATTTTTGAGATTTTTTTGTAGAGAAACTAATTGACGCCGGAGCCTAAATTTTGAATTGAGGTACAGGTTAAGACCTCGTATACCTTTACATAATTTTTTTTCGGGTAATTTATGGAAAAAAAATAATTTTTGATTGATCTTCGCATGTTGTCATTTTTTCCGAAAATTTCAAATGGCACCCCCCTAAAAAAATTACGGCGTTGTACAGCCAAAACTCTAAATTTTTCATTGGTGTAAAAAAAATTACACATTGCATAACAAAATTTCGGAGAAAAAAGGAATTTCTTCGCAAATGTCGGGAAACGTTTTCCGTTCCCAAGTGTGCCATGAAAAAACAAAAGATTGGTAATTGTCAAAGTAAATTATTAGACGTCAGTAGCAGCCATAAGTCATTTTTGACAAACGTTCTAAAAATGTTCCGAACTCAAGAGAAAATGGTTGCATGATATTTATTCTTGGAGAATGTAACAAGAATTGTTTCTTGGCATCACGAGTGTACCCTGCGCGATATCCGCACAGGGCACATCCAAATGAACGTGCGTTTCAAAAAGTGTTGGAGAGATTTACTACTACGGGAAGTGTGAAACGGCCAAGGAGAGTTAGAAAGAAGGCAGTTATTACCGAAAATAATGAACTGCAGGTTCTGGAGGCAGTTATTGAAGATCCTCATACCAGTATCCGTGATATTAGTAGGAATCACGATATTTCAACGCGATCCGTACATCGTGTTCTTAAAAAGTACAAATTCCGTCCATTTAAGATTCAACTGCACCAAGAATTGCAACCTCAAGATTTTCATGCGAGGCAAGATTTCTGCATGTGGGCTATCAACAAAATTGAGCAGGAGGAATCATTTCTTATGCACGTATTATTTTCTGATGAAGCAACGTTCCATAGAAATGGGCATGTCAATCGCCACAACTACCATTATTACGCCGATGAAAACCCACAAGCCATGCGAATGATAAACCACCAGCAAAGATGGTCGCTGAATGTTTGGGGAGGCATACTTGGAGAACACCTTTTGGGTCCTTATTTCATCGAGGGGCACCTGAACGGCAACAGTTATTTGAGGTTCCTTCGCGACGACTTGGATGATCTCTTGGAAAATGTCCCTCTAGCCGCTCTTCGACAGATAGTTTTCCAGCACGATGGAGCTCCTGCACATAATAGCTGTGTCGTTCGGGAATTTCTCGATGAAACGTTTCCTGACTCCTGGATTGGTCGTGGGGGTCCTGTGAGGTGGCCGCCAAGATCACCAGACCTCACTCCCCTTGACTTTTTCCTTTGGGGCCATATCAAAGACGAGGTTTACAGGACGGTACCAACTACTGTCGAGGATATGAGGGAGGGAATCCGCGCGGCTTTCCGCGGTATATCACCAGAAGTCCTTAGGGCAGTGTCTAGAGCTTGTGAGTCGAAGTTGCGGTTATGCCTCCGGCAGGAAGGTAGTCATTTCTAACATTTAGTTTAAGTTGTTAAATTTTCTTTATCTGCATTTTTCATATCATGTTGAATAAATAGGTACATACTATTATGTTGACCGTATTTGTGTATTTGTTTTCTCATGGCACACTTGGGAACGGTAAACGTTTCCCGACATTTGCGATGAAATTCCTTTTTTCTCCGAAATTTTGTTATGCAATGTGTAATTTTTTTTACACCAATGAAAAATTTAGAGTTTTGGCTGTACAACGCCGTAATTTTTTTAGGGGGGTGCCATTTGAAATTTTCGGAAAAAATGACAACATGCGAAGATCAATCAAAAATTATTTTTTTTCCATAAATTACCCGAAAAAAAAATATGTGAAGGTATACGAGGTCTTAACCTGTACCTCAATTCAAAATTTAGGCGCCAGCGTCAATTAGTTTCTCTACAAAAAAATCTCAAAAATGGGGCGCAATTTTGAAAGAAGGGGTTATAACAGCGAAACCGCTAAAGTGAAGGGTATACATGTTAGATAAAAAAATAAGTACTCGTCGAGCACTTTCCAAATCTGCAATAAAAAATAGGGCATTCCATTTAAAAAAACATAAGTTTGGTACGCCACTGGAGTACGGCACGCCACTGATGATTAGAAATATTTTTGAAACATAGCGACGGTAACTATGCACCACTTTGTTCTTAGATTTTTTTCGATAGCTTTTATCGTAAAGGAGCTATGGTCCGAGGCGTCTTAAGTGCCACACCCGGTATATATATATATATATATATAAAACGGCAATATATATATATATATATATATATATATATACGCCGATGACACGTGCATCTTATATAGTGGAAAAGATTTAGATCAGCTCGAGCAGACAGTCAACGAGGAATTAGGAAAAATAACCACGTGGTTTTCCGATAATCGCTTAACAGTGAACGAAGACAAAACAACGTATATGCTACTCGCACAAAAAAATAAAGTTAGAAGAAACTTAAGTTTAACTATTCAAAATACCACCATAAAAAAAAACAGCCGAAACTAAATATCTAGGACTAATTCTAAGCGAAGATTTCAAATGGGACAAACATATACGCAGCATAACAAAAAAAAACCAGTTCGGTAACTGGGGTCATATACAGAGCCAAAAAACTAATACCCTTGAAGTCAATGAAAAGTTTATATAACACCCTTTTTACATCAAAAATCAATTATATTTGTAGTATTTGGGGAGGTACTAGCACGCATAACATTAATATAATTCAAAGACAGCAAAATAAAATACTTAAAATAATTTACGAACTAACTTGACAGATACACTTCTACAAAACAGCTATATGATCTTATACCAGAACTGACAATCATTAACAAAATCAATCTGGAAAGATGTAAAGCCATACATGGAATAATAAACAATTACGTGAAAACCAACATAAACCTAATTAAAAATAAAGAAATACACGAACACAACACACGTACAAAAGACAATATCATGATCAAACCAAATACTACCGATGTACTAAAAAATAGCATATTTGTGCCAGGAGTAAAGATATACAACAACTTACCAACAACTATACGACAGGAGTCAGATATGGACAAATTCAAACACTACACCAAACAATACTTTCTCACACATAACCAAGCATAAAAAAAAGAAAAAAGTTTCTACCCCTTGAATAACAATTATATTAACCATTAATCTAATTAACTACTTTAATCATCAAAAATTCACGCACTCTAATCTACACATTCATTATTGGTCTTAGCATTTAAATCTCAAATTTCACCTATGTTGCTTCTGCAGCCAGGGGGTTTTCATTTTTTAATTTTTTCATTTGTAGTTATTCATCTACACAGGTTTTTTTTAAAATTATTTTACTTTTTTAGAAAAAGTCTCCAAAACCAGAATTGATATCTCATCTCAGTTCTGAAGGAGGCACACATCTTATAAAAAAAAATGGGATAGACACATGCAGATAGGCTTGTGCTTGTTGCTACATGTGTTGAAACCAAACAAAAAAAAAAAAACAAAAAAAAAGTAAAAACAAGGCCAGATTGGAGACCAAAGATTTTTCGCAAAGAAGAGGAGTCGATTATGATCAAACCTTCAGTTCAGTAACAAGAACATCGACTATTCGAACGCTACTCATTGTCAGTGTTGATTTAAATTCTAAAACAATACTTCTCGCAATTTTTGTTTACGCAAATTCATCTATTACATTTGAAATATCTAATGTTTCACAGATCTCATTTTCAATAGAAATTATGGCTAAATTGGCAAATCGCTTTTGTGTTATAGTTGACTATAAATCATTTTTAATTCATCTTAATTTGGAAAATCTCCTTTCGCCGGAAGCCACAGTTATCGGTATTGTTAAAAAGATTTTTAGACTAATACTGAAATTTGGAAAACAAGGAACTAAGTCTTGGCTAATTAATTGATTTAAAATTTCTAATCGTTTTAATTGGGAATGATTAGGAAATAGTTCTCTAAAAAGATAACAATTCTGTTAGGAGTTCGATTCCATCCACATCTTTGGTAAATTTTCCGTTTTCGGTTACCTGTAATTTAATATCGAACTCTATACAACATTTTGTTAAATATTCTGCAGAATGAAATATCAACAAAAATTTAAACAAGGAGCAGCTCAGAACGTTCGGATATTAAATTAATAGCGATGCCCAAAATTTCAAAAGAAAAGTGAATTCAAAATTTTTCTCTAGGATCCAAAATACTTTCATCAGCGATTTTTTTTTCTTATACGAACTTCAGATGCTTTGTGATACTTGTTCTGTTTGTTTGGCAAAGTTGTTACCCTGTTAGAAATCGGATACACTTCCGACAGGAGTCCAGGCAACCGGCCGCTATTTTGGGCCGCTCGGATTAAAATTTACAGATTTCGGACGCCGCGGACCCTCTATTGGTGGTCCGCTTCGGAGGTCTCGACGCCCCCCTTACCGCCGCCCGTGTGCCATGCACGCTCTAGCCCCCTGGTGGGATCGGCCCTGTCTGTTGAAAAAGTATGTCTGGAAAAAAGTGATGTGCACAAAAAAGATCGTCACTTTGAAAATTACTGACAGACGTAACATTGATGTTTACTGAATAGGTTACTTAAATTTTTTGTCAGATGATTAAAATAATCCAACAAAGCTACTATTATCCAGGGTTAAAAATACTTTCACCGATTTCTATTATTTTTTAAACATTTATAACAACCAATTTAATTGATGTGGTATTTACATTAATTCAAATATTTTCCAATACCATGTATAAGTTTTATAAAAGAAAAGTGATTTTTAATATTTGACGAGACATTTTATATTTTGTGAAAAAATGTTATTAATTAATTTGTTAATCATATAAATTAAATAAGTTTATTAATACATGGGCTATTTGCTCGGGTCCATGGTTGTTGTATACGTCTGACATTATTCATTTGTTCATTTGTTCATTTACTCATCCCAAATTGAAATACATAAATAATAACCTGGTCGTGACTGAATGGCTCATGCCTCATGTTAAAAAAAAATAATACATGTTACAAGTTGCAAGAACCAGACGCCAATAATTAACCATTCGGAACGTATGGAAGAGTCGTGCGCATAGTAGGGTGGAGTAAAAAAAATGATTATTTTTTTCAAACTTGTAATAGTGCGGAAAAATTGCCTTCTGGGACACACATGAAGCCCCCAAAATTTGGGTTTGATCGGATTATATTTTAATAATAATAATAATAATAATAATAATAATATTTATTTGCCCAACAGAATACAAATTCCAATTACAGGACAAAATAATCAATTAAATTAGTATAAAATAAACAATTTGTTCTAAAGCCTATATAATAATAATTTATGCTAGAGTAACGTAATAGCTAATGTATAATTAAACTAAAGTAAATGAGATTGCAAATGTGATATGCATAATATAATAAAAATAATCAAAGAAAAAGAAAGAGAGAGAAGTTAGATTTATGCAATATGTGGTGGTAATTTAAAGTGCTGTCTCACCAATTGTAAGATAGTATTAATGTTATCATTATGAATATCACAGTGTTTGCTAATAACATTGTAATT
Organism: Ocypus olens; assembly: GCA_910593695.2. Taxonomy (NCBI): domain Eukaryota; kingdom Metazoa; phylum Arthropoda; class Insecta; order Coleoptera; family Staphylinidae; genus Ocypus; species Ocypus olens. The sequence goes on along the minus strand of OU343053.1, from coordinate 11,157,315 downwards.
GCCAGACATATCGTTGACTGGGGAATGTGAACCAATATTGGTATTTGAGGCGCTAATATAGAATGTATTATTTGAACGTGTATAGCTAGATGGTACATTAAACGAGAATTGGGAAAGCAAGAAAGCACAGTCCAATCTATTATTAACAATTTTGTGCAATGTCTTAACACTTGCAATTATGCGTCTTAGGTACAAGGATTCTTCGTCAATCACATTCAATAGATCCTGATAAGGGCAGCCCTGGGCAGGATAACTACCAGTTGTTACGTAGGACAAGTATTTTAAAAAACGTTTTTGTATCCTTTCAACTATTTTTATATAGAGATTATAATGTGGTGTCCAAATTATCGACGCATACTCTAATTTAGATCGAATTAGGGAATAGTAAAGCAACTTAATACATTTGATGTTCTTAAAATCTCTTGTTTGACGAATTACGAAACCTGAACACTTACTGGCAGATTTTGTAATGTCTAGAATATGATCTCTAAAACTTAAATGACTGTCGAAAGTAACCCCTAGATCTTTAAAAGTTTCGACTCGCTCAATGGCTGTACCATCAACACAGTATCTGAATATGATTGGTGATTTATTTTTGGTATAACTAACAATTTTGCATTTGCCTATATTTAATGTCAAACAGTTAAGTCTACACCACGTTGCGATCACATCCAACTGCTGTTGTAAAGATAAACTGTCTTCAACTGACTTGGTAACACAATAAATTTTTAGATCATCGGCATATGCTAATGCCTTACAATTCAGATTTAGAAAAATATCATTGAAATATATTAGAAATAATAAGGGTCCAAGGTTGGAGCCTTGGGGAACACCTGATTTCAATTCATATTCAAATGATTGGAAATTATTATGAATTACACATACACGGCGATTATTTAAATAACTAGAAAAGAAGTTAATGAGATTATTATTAAACCCAAAGCTCGACAATTTGTTTAACATTATGGTATGATTTACCTTGTCAAAGGCCTTTGACAGATCGGTGTATATAACATCTACTTGCAAATGTTTATCCATATTGTCACTTATAAATTGAGTAACTGTTAGTAGATTACTGACTGTTGATTTTTTCTCCATAAATCCATGCTGATTTGAAGATAAAAATGGTTGTACTTGGTCATACAGTTGACTATATATGCACATTTCAAAAGCCTTTGACAAGTTAGACAGGATACTAATTGGTCTGTAATTTTTTTATATCACTCCGATCACCACCCTTAAATACGGGAATTACACGACACTTCTTCCATAGTAATGGAAAAGTACAAGTGCGCAACGACATATTAAAGATGATGGATAGAGGTTCCGCAAATATTTCCGCACAATCCTTAACAAGAAAACTAGGAATCTGATCCAATCCAGAGACAAAATTATTTTTAAACTTTTTTAACATATGTTTAACTTGGTGTGCTGTGATATTGTTAAGAGTACAACTAGAATTACAGTAAGAAATGTGTGTATTATACAAAGTGCCTTGTTTATTATCTTCATAAACTGAGCTAAAATGTAGTGCAAAGCCATCTGCTATATCTTGTGGTGTAGCGAAACAATCATCGTTATTTCTCAATATATTTGGAATTGAGTATGAGCCCCTCTTTAAGTTTACGAAATTCCAAAAATTTTTTGGGTCATTAATTATATTTTTTTCTGAATTATGAAGAAATGCTTTGTAATCGTCACGTATAGTCCGTTTAGTCAGGTTCCTAATTTCTTTAAATTCTGAATAATCGACTTGTAGTTTAGTCCTTTTATAACGCCTATGCAAACATTTCTTAGCTTTTATTAAACGAATGGATTCATACGAATACCAAGACGGATAAGAACTATTATCACATCTGTATTTTTTTACCGGGACATATTTACTGAACGCTGTATAAAGCAAGTTATAAAACTGATTTAAAGCGCTATCAACATCATTAAAATCAGATAAGAAACCCCAGTTTATAGTTGCTAGTTCCTTATATAATTCTGGAAAATTGGCTTTTTTAAAATTAAATATTTTTTTAAAATTATTAAATTCTGGATGATTCCGACTTTTGGATGGAATATTAAAATTAACATGAAGGGAAGGATGATAAATATCTTCTTTAACAAAGGGGATATTCTCTCTAGTTGTATTATGAATTTCAATATTTGTTAAACACAAGTCCAGTAGCTTATCGTTTGAATTCAGTACATCATTAATTTGAGTTAAATTATTGAATGACATAAACGATTGGATTGATACAGTTTTATTATCTAATACATTGTTAGTAAAGTTGGGAGCATTAAAGTCCCCAATAATAATTATTTTATCATCATTGATGCAGGAAGACAAAACATCAAAAAAATTATCAACGTAATCCACGTTGATATCAGGTGGAATATATATTACAATAACATGAAATTTTGTATTTTTATGTGTACAAGTAATTCCGCAGCAGTCAATCAACGGGAAGTTATTAAGCCTGGAGAGATCGAGAGGGCCCCAAAATATACCACGCTTACATGCAACGAGAGTACCTCCTCCGCGCTTCCTACCAGTTAGTAAAGAGTTGCGGTCCTTTCGTAGAACAACGTAATCACTGTTGAATAATTCCTCAGAATTAATATTACTTGTTAGCCATGATTCAGTGATGGCCACTATGTCATATTCACAGTCACTAGACGCGATATAAAATTCGTTAGTTTTGCTATTTAGTCCGCGCACATTTTGGTAATACAATGAAAGTTCTGACGATTTATAACTGCTGGGATTTTCTAGTTTAAAGAAATAATTTAATATTTTGTCGAAAACTATAGTTTTTCAGAAATTTTCCCCCAAAATATTTTTTTCTTCATGCCCTTGTAATAGTGCACAACAGCACCACTTTTAGTCACTTATTAACCCAAAAAAATTTGTTTGGTCTAGGATTATGTTTTAAGGGTCCCTCAACGATCGTAAAACTAGTCATTTTCGAGTAAAAAAAGGGAATTTTTTAGGGTTTTCCAGAAACCTTACAATCAGTTTGTACTGTGAGAATAAGTAATTATGAAAGTATCATACACATTACAATAAGATATTTTTATTACTTATAGTACACAACTGGTAATAATCACTAATGACTTATCCTTAAACTTTTAACAAAGTACAATTAACTCTAATAAACAATTAAACAATAAACAATCTTAGTTTTATGAAATGACAAACTACTGATTAACATTTGCTGAATGCTGATAAATATTACATAATACATACAATAAATCCAGTAAACATCAACAAAAAATGTGACAAGTATCATGTTATTCCTTTTGAAATTTTGATTTTGTATTAAAATGCGGCATTACACTTCTTGATTCTGACCTCACCCGAATGAACCCATCTCGTGCTTCTGCTCCATAAACTGCGGATGCTGCGTCGGTAACTAATTTTACGCATCTCTCAACTGATTGGGTATGACATGGTAGTTTTTGGTATTCCAAGATATCATCAAATTCATCATCAATTTCATCACCATTACCACTGCGGAGTCGGACAACACTGTCTGTAATGTCATCATCAGAAACATCAGATAGTAGTGGAAGAGCTGTTATAGTATTGTTCTGCCAGTCAATAAAGTCTTCGTAACTCTTTGCCTTGAAGTTGAGAATAGGCACCTGAAACTGTCGGATTTGATTACGTAAATTCTTTCGTGCTTTTAAAATCCGACGAAGTCCCAATTCTCGGATAGCCACTGTTTCATCACATATCATTGCGAGCAGAATGTTTTCCGCATGTCCAAAATATCCATTTCGTTGGATAACCGGCTCAACAACTTCCTTTAGTTCATCATTTAGGTAGCAGCGGGAAAGGTTTATTGTTCTCCACAAATCACTTGCACCACTCGTGCATAACGGTTTGGTTTTAATCCAGAACCACATGGGAGCATGAACCTTCACAACATAAGTTGCCAACTCTTTCAGCTCTTTGGATGGGTTAAGTGTTGCCACATATAATCGCAGAATCCGATTTGCCAAGGTAAGTCACCTGGAGTGTGCAATTTTCCCAGGATTACGTTTAGCCAAATCTGTAGAACATTCGCCACTAGCAACGGCTCTGCAGATTTCTAATAAATACTCCTGATCTGTACTGAGGTCATTGTTGGTTACTTCGGGTAAGTCTGTTTCGATTTTGTCAAACTTTTCCACAGGAATCTTTTCACAGCTTATAAAAGCCTTGCCAATAGGACCTGCAAATCCTTTAGGTCCTGATGTGGGTCCATACAAGTGTTCAACTAAATGCCTGAGGGGGAGTTCTTTTGCGTGCAGTTGGCATATTAGCCAATAGTTTACCAAGTTTTTCTTCCGATAGTCGAATGATTCCACCCACTCTTCCAGTGTTTGTGTTGATACCATCATACCCTACAGCTAACTAGTACCATGTATCAATGCATTTTTCTAATAGATAGTTCAAAAACCCTTTTTCTATATTCACAGGAGAACTGGAGTGCCTAACATATATTGATCCAGGCTCTTGTATGAGAGATATATGTTCTTCCAACGTGGTTGTATGCTACTGTTTTGTGCCTTCACCCTCGTTGCTTATGCTTAAAGTCTTGTCTTTTTGACCATCGAAATAAAGAGCTTTAAGTACTACAGGTTTTTGTTGAAGTTTTTCCCTTTGTTTGTCTCTCTCTTCTTAATTTAGTTCTGTGTATAACTTGAGTAGCATCCTCTTTTGTCACCAGACCAAAATCCTAAAGCACAGAGGAGGCAATTGCATTATCCGTATCTATCAGTGGTCCTTAATAAAGCCGGCAGATGGAGCCTCAATTGCCCTGATTTCGCATGTTGTTTTGATGTTGAAGGTATAGGCTCAACTTGGTAATCTTCGTCATCTGTCGTAAACTGAGTTTCAGAATAAGACCCTTTAGTTTGCTCCAAGTTTTCTTCCTGGGGCGCCTTTAGACAAGAATCGTTACTTTCATTGGAAAAGCGAAGACTTTTTATTCGGGATTCTTCTTTTTTCTTTCTTTCCATCGTGCGCTTTAGTTTCTTTGAAGACTTTGAATCAATACTTCCTATTACCATGTTTCTTGATGTCCTTTGGTCTTGAAGAAATGCCTGTTCCTGATTTGGAACCTTACAGACTTTATCACAGTTACATTCTGAAAATACACACTTACAAGCAGAAATGTCGAATAAATTCACTTTGCTTTCTTCTCTGAAGAGCTGTAACTTTGTTTGGTAGTTAGCATTGTATTTTCTTCCTTTATATGGTTTTAATAAATTCTTGAATTTGGTGTGGTAAGCACGAACAATTTGCAGAATACGTGTATGAGAGATAGGTATAGATGATTTATGCCAAAGTTCTTCAATTCTTATTGCCAGAGGTTCCGACACTTCAGCAAATGTTGGATCCTTTGAGTTGTCAGTAGGTTTTAATTGATGTGTTACTAAGAGGTAATATTTCATTACATCTTCGTACGTTGGTAAAACATTCGCTGGCAATTCTCGAGGGCTTCCGAACACAGGGCATTTCACCATTCGTCAAGTTCGCCTGGTGCTAGTTGTAGTCTCAGAAGCCATCATTTCCTGTAAGAAAATTAAAAAGGAACATTTAGTTTAAGTGTGACTCTACGTGGTGACTTATTTTCGCTACTGCAAGTGCATTTTTTATATTGCAGTTTTTCTTGTTCGCAGAAAAAGTAGTGTTTTCATCTAGAACTGCAGTTTATGGTCGTTGGGGACCCTCAAAACATAATCCTAGATCAACCAAACTTTTTTGGGTTAATAAGTGACTAAAAGTGATGCTGTTGTGCACATTATTTTGGGGGAAAATTTCTGAAAAACCATAGTTTTCGGCAAAAGCGGCGAAACTTTAAGGCAGTTGGGGACCCTCAAAATATAATCCGATCAAACCCAAATTTTGGAGGCTTCATGTGTATCCCAAAAGGCAAATTTTCCGCACTATTACAAGTTTGAAAAAAATAATCCATTTTTTCACTCCACCCTAGTGCATAGCCCACATCCATTTCTGTTTGTGCTTGTTGAATTTTATGTGACATTAATATTAACAACGTAACACCACACACAATTTAATTAGCGTTAATGTATATCTGTCAAATTATGAAATAGCACTGATGGCCCTAACGTAAAAATTTGGTTTATTACTAGTAAGCCTTAAGTTGAGAATCAAGAATAGAGTACGACACTTCAGATTACAGACATATTATCGTAATAAAGTCATTTTGATTAAAACGGCGGTAAGCATTTACAAAATGATTTGTCGGCCCTTACTCGATTATGCAGCTATCCTATTCCTTAATCTCCGCCCCCCATTTTAAAAATCTCCAACTTAGTGAACGACCAGCCCTTAGAAAATTAACGAAAATTAGGCATCCTAACAATCCCCTCCACAATCCCTCTAATACCCTGTTACATGAAAAAACAAATTAATCCCAATAGAACAACGACTTATAAACCTAACCACCAAATTTGCCACTAATCCCTATATCCGTGACATCCTAATCCACCTCTGTATTCCTCGCAATCCCAATATACCACCTAAAACCAAACATCGTAGCACCACCATTTATCAATTCATTTCATCATTTCATCTTAAATCATAGTACATACTGACAACGACATTTAATGACGAACGATGATGGGCTGAAAGACCCGTTCGATGGCCAACGAAGAAGAAGAGATTCAAGATCATTCAATATTGATGTTTAAATAAATACTAATTCTCCGGCAGTTATTCCTTCATCTGCAACAAGTGAGGGTGTCTCTTTTTTCAATACCAGGCGAATCCTGTTGTTAGGTTAAAATTTTCTGTATTGTACACCTTGTATATTAGATTTTTTTCCAACATTCATTCCAATATATATAAGTATACAGCACAATATAACCACGTATATACCCAATAATAAATTTAACTATCCAAATATGCCATTTTAAAGTGAAAAATGCGAGGTGGGCTTATAATGTTGGTGTTCCATATCGAGTTAATGGCGATCGTTTCGCTGCGAAAATGGTTGGTAGGGGGAAGTAAGTTGCGGCTTCTAGGACTAAGTGTTTGTCCCATTTTCGTCAATTACATCCCCATACATCAGAATTAACCCCGTCTCCTCGAAATTGGATGGGGTTTTAGTTTCTTTCTAATTCTATCTACGGAGGGATGATAAATGAGCCGACGAACGGTCCTCGCGCAATAATAAATTTATTAATGGGATTTTGGCAATTTATTAAATATATCTCGTCGGGTTTTGTACCCTGGAAATAGGGAATAATGGATGATTCGCGGGAAATGCAGTAATAGTGTTATTTATTATAACGAAATTAAATTATAATATTAATGTGAAGTGAGAAATTACAAGTCATTAATAAAGGTTATTTTTAATACAATCGCATGAGCCCCGAGATTTTATTAAGTTTAATTCCATGGCCAACTATTACATGTTTGAAGTTGAAGTTTTAATTATAAATTATGAAACATTATTGAATGGAACGAAACCTTCCCTATAAAAAAAATTTAAAAAAATGTTTTGTCATTTGAAAAACAAAAGATAACAATCGTTTAATGCCAGCCTCTAGTATGCTTGAAAAAAAAATAATTTGGTTTGTGACCAAAGGTCAAATGTTACTGAGCCAATGGTTCACAGTTTATAGCTTACAATTAGTTAAAAGAGATGATATTTCGATTAATAACAAACATATAATAAACTCAGTTAGCAGACACATTGCAGATAAACATAAAATATAAAGCTAAATACGGTTAATGATAAATTATTTAAATGCTTAGTATTGGGAGATTGGAATTCTTATCAGAGTTAAAATTCATTCCACTTGAGAACTGCGCTAATTAGTTTAGAAGTCTAGACGTTGCTCCAGGTGGTGTTTGAAGTAATTAGCTAACTCGCATAAATAACTGCGATGTCGCCTCACACGTCCTGGAGATCTGATTTCATTAGCCAATTAAATTTTCTGAGCCATTAATGAAACAATTTACTCTGATTACTGGCCCACATCATATTTACGAGCATTTATAAGACCGTGTTTCCGGGAGGAAATACTTATACTTGTAAGTATAACCCTTAATTTTTACAAACATTACCAAGAGAGTATTTTTCTTACTGTATGTATATAAAGAAAAAAGTTTTCATAGCACTCTTAATAAAAAAATTGAGATTACTATGTTAAAAAAAAACTGCCATTAAAGTCATTTTTCTTGTATGGATCAAAAATAGTGCCATTGATTCTGAAATAAAATGCGTGTCTTCAAAGCGTCGATAATCCGGATTAATTGTGACCGGACCCTGCCCGGATTATCAAAATCTCCGGATTAAAAAAAAAACAAAGGTAATTTGTATTCACAGCACAAAAAAAAAAACTTGCTAAAAGTAAACCAGGAGATGTTTGTTTTTTAACGGAGACACTATAAAAAATTGCTAAGAATGGTAAAAACCGGTATTAGAAAATTATTTATTTCGTTTCCGATCTTGAACGAAAAGTCTAAATTCCATTTTCGTTTCCGTTTTCGGTTTCGTAAATATTTCGGTTTTCAGTCCCTGGTTGCGAACATTCTGTTTATTAAAATTATAGAGGGACCACAAAAAAGCTAGTTACTTGTCTGTGTGTAAATAAACCACTCCCAAAACTTGCCAGGAGGCGGAATTTCCGGAACCTCCGTAATAGTTTCAAACTCCTGGAGTTGTTTACTTCTTTCAACGTAAAATCAATATGAGATTCGGTCTACACTATATAATTTTTATCAATATTTTACAATATTTGTTAGACGTGTTAATAGTAATCTTTATCACAATTGTTTAAACAAAATATACATATAAATATTATTTCTTTAATATTACGTTAAAATGTTTTTAGGATATACCGGGTGTAACTGAATTATGGTAGACCCCAAATATCATTTGCATTTTTACATACCGGGTGACCCAGCGGTCTGTAAAAGCCCCATAACTTATTTGCTATTTGAGAGATCGACTTCTAGTTTTCTTGAACTGGTACCTACACATATACTACATATTTTAAAAATATGTATGTTTTGGTACAGGGTGTCCCAATATACATAATTGAACTGAAGTTATGTTTTTTTAAATGGTACACCCCATATTTTATACTTTATTTTTAACCCTCTTGAGAAGCTGATAAAAATAGTATAAGATAGTATTGGTTTATTATGGACGGTTGATTAGTTATGGGCAAATTTGGGGCAAAAACATGTACACATTGAAAACATTGCAGAAGCGTTCCTAGCAAACATAGCATCATTATTTATACACTAGAAAATTTCCCACATCATAAAGAATAATACACATCGGCTTTGGTTCTCTTTTATTCATAATGCTATACAGGGTGTCAACATACGCAAAACATAACGATAACTATTTTTTTTCAAATTGAATATCCTATATAAATTGCCACCAATCTATGGCATTTTTAATAAGCTTTCCAATGATATACAGTTTGTATAACAAAATATTAAGGATTCTTGAGATTTATCAATAAAAACATATTTCTTTTGCCACCTTCTGCTGATTTTTTGTTTTTCACCCAAAACTATGCATTTTCAGGAAAAAATATAAGAGATACAAAGTTGTAGATTCCGATCGATATAGGTCTTTCAACTTTTAAGATAATGCGTGCATTGCCCGCCAGAGCGCGCAAAATCATAACCGTAGATGCATTTTAGCGTTTTTTTTTTCAAATTTTGTATTAATAAATTGCACTATACTTTATTTTCCGCACCCTCTACCAAAAATACGGTAAATTATAGGGAAATTAAAATGGCCCATATCGATTGAAAATGTTCCGCTCTACAACTCTTAATAAAAGCAATTTTTGCCAAAAATGCATAGTTTTCCCTAAAAATGCAAACTGAAAATGTATATATCAATTTCTGCGTTTTTAAATGGTTTTTTGCATTTTTAGCGAAAACTATGCATTTTGGGCAAAAATTGCTTTTTTTTAAGAGTTGTAGAGCGGAATATTTTCAATCGATGTAGGTCATTTAAATAATTCTATAATTACCCGTTTTTCTGCTAGAGGACGTGGAAAATAAAGTATAGTGCAAATTATTAACAAAAAAATTTGAGAAAAACGCTAAAATGCATATACGGTCACGATTTTGCGCACTCTGGCGGGCAATTCAAGCATTATTGGACAAGTTAAAAGACCTATGTCGATCGAAAATTTTGCGCTCTAAAACTTTGGTCTCTTATTATTTTTTCAGAAAATGCATAGTTTTGGCTGAAAATCCAAAAATGAGCAGGAGGTGACAAAAGAAAAATGTTTTTATGGTTAAATCACAAGAATCCTTAATATTTCATTGTACAAATTGTACATTATTGGAAAGTTTATTAAAAACTCCATGCATTAGTGTGAAGATATATAGGGTGTTCCATTAAAAAAAATAGTTATCTAATATTTTGCGTATGTTGACACCGTGTATAGCAGTATGAACAAAAAAGAACCAAAGCCGACTTGTATTATTCTTCATGATGTGGAAAATTCTTTAGTGTTTTTGCCACAAATTTGCCTATAACTAACGTACCGTCCATAATAGACCCATACTATATTATACTATTTTTATCAGCTTCTCGAGAGGGTTGAAAATAAAGTAAAAAATATAGGGTGTTCCATTAAAAAAAAACATAACTTTGTTCTGTTATGTATATTGGGACACCCTGTACAAAAACATACTTATTTTTAAAATATGTAGAATAAGTGTGGGTACCAGTTCAAGAAAACTAGAAGTCGATATCTAAAATAGCAAATAAGTTATGGGGCTTTTACAGATCCCTGGGTCACCCGGTATATCAATATGAAATTTAGTATAGTGTTATTAGTGTATAAAGTATGTCAACATGTGACCTTTAACACAAATTCCATTTCCGGTTTAACCGGAAATTACCTTAACTATTCTATTTTCAATGGAATATTGATTCATATTTTTACATAATTTAATTCGTCTCTAAATTCTGAGTTTAGAGACCTCTTGGTCGTTAGTTTTTTATTTAAATTTTAATTACATTTAAACAAAAGCAAATTTAAATTAAATTAAAAGCATTTTAGGGACGAATTAAATTATGTAAAAATATACAGGGTGTTCCATTTGAAATAGAATAGTTCAGGTAATTTCCGGTTAAACCGGAAATGAAATTTTTATCAAATTCTAATTTTAAATATTTATGTGTATGTAAAGATATACCGGGTGACCCAGGGATCTGTAAAAGGCCCATAACTTATTTGCTACTTGAGATATCGACTTCTAGTTTTCCTGAACTGGTACCCACGCTTATTCTATATATTTTAAAAATATGTATGTTCTTGTATAGGGTGTCCCAATATACAGAACAGAACAAAGTAATGTTTTTTTAAATGGAACACCCTATATTTTATACTTTATTTTCAACCCTATAGCTGATAAAAATAGTATAAGATAGTACGGGTCTATCATGGACGATTGGTTAGTTAAGGGCAAATTTGTGGCAAAAACAAGGACACATTGAAAAAATTGCAGAAGCGCTCCTAGCAAAGCCAGCGTCATTTTTTATACACTAAAGAATTTTCCACATAATGACGAATAATACAAATCGGCTTTGGTTCTTTTCTGTTCATACTGCTATACAGGGTGTCAACATACGCAAAATAATGGATAACTATTTTTCTTCAAACGGAACACCCTATATATCTTGCCACCTTTGCATGGGATTTTTAATAAGCTTTCCAATGATGTACAATTTGTATAATGAAATATTAAGGATTCTTGAAATTTATCCATAAAAACATTTTTCTTTTGTCACTTCCTGGTGATTTTTGGATTTTCAGCCAAAACTATGCATTTTCTAAAAAAATAATAAGAGACCAAAGTTGTAGAGCGAAAAATTTTCGATAGACATAGTTCTTTCGACTTTTCGCATTGCCCGCCAGAGTGCGCAAAATCATGACCGTATATGCATTTTAGCGTTTTCTTAATTAATTGCACATATATTTATTTTCCACCTCCTCTAGCAAAAAACGGGTAATTATAGAATTATTCAAATAACCTACATCGATTGAAAATATTCCGCTCTACAACTCTTAAAAGAGGAAATATTTGCCTAAAATGCATAGTTTTCGCTAAAAATGCAAAAAACCATTGAAAAACGCAAAAATTGATACATACATTTTTAATTTGCATTTTTAGGGAAACCATACATTTTTGGCAAAAATTTCTTCTATTAAGAATGGTTGAGCATAACATTTTCAATCGATATTGCAGAAGCGCTCTTTTTAATTTCCCTATAATTTCCCGTTTTTCCGCTAGAGGGTATGGAAAATAAAGTAGTTCAATTTATTAATAAAAAATTTGAAAAGAAAACGCTAAAATGCATATACGGTCATGATTTTGCGCGCTCTGGCAGGCAATGCACGTATTATATTAAAAGTTGAAAGACCTATGTCGATCGGAAATTTTTCGCTCTACAACTTTCACCTCTTGTAATTTTTCCTGAAAATGCATAGTTTTGGCTGAAAATCCAAAAATCAGCAGAAGGTTGCGAAAGAAATTTGTTTTTATTGATAAATCTCAAGAATCCTTAATATTTTGTTATACAAACTGTATATTATTAGAAATCTTATTAAAAATGCCATAGATTGGTGGCAACGTATATAGGGTGTTTCATTTGAAAAAAATAGTTATCCATTATTTTGCGTATGTTGACACCTTGTATTGCACTATAAATAAAAGAGAATTAAAGCCCATGTGTATTACTCTTTATGATGTGGGAAATTTCCTAGTACATAAATAATGATGCCATATTTGCTACGAACGCTTCTGCAATATTTTCAATGTGTACATGTTTTTGCCACAAATTTGCCCATAACTAACCAATCGTCCATAATAGATCCATACTATCTTATACTATTTTTATCAGCTTCTTAAGAGGTCTCCAAATAAAGTATAAAATATAGGGTGTTCCATTAAAAAAAACATAACTTTGTTCTCTTATGTATATTGGGACACCTTGTACAAAAACATTCATATTTTTAAAATATGTAGAATAAGTGTGGGTACCAGTTCAAGAAAACTAGAAGTCGATATCTCAAATAGCAAATAAGTTATGGGGCTTTTACAGATCCCTGGGTCACCCGGTATGTGCATGTGTGTGTGCATGCGAGTTCACGCGAGTTCACGCGAGTTCACGCGAGTGGGTATGTGTATGTGGGTGTGTATGTGTATGTGTGTGTGTCTGTGCGTGAGCATGTGTGTGGTGTATGTGTGTAACTGACCAAATGTTACTCCAAAATATGTTCATTATGATTCATAATCGCCTTTATTTTCATTTCAATGGTAAAGCTATTAGCTATTATTTCTGTAGAACATATTTCTGGTGGACGCGCCGGGATACATCATAACTAACGTAGCGGTCTCCAAACTTTTTTGATCAGGTATCCCTCAAATAAAACCATTTTGATCGTACCCTATTAGATTACATACCGTGTGTTCGATAAAAAACGACCAACGCCTTAACTCGTATCATTTATTGACCGATTTGAACAAACTAAAAAACAAAGTCAATGGCCGTTTAAATACTACAAACTGACGTTCACATGCTTTTTGGACAATAAAAGAAGAGTGCCATGAAAAAAAATCGAATCGACAAATGTCATTTATTGTAAAGTAATGTCAACCATTTGTTATTAGTCTGTTTTTCTGACATAATTATGAATGATGGCATAAAAAAAGTTTCAATCAATTACAGTCACCCGGTATTACGTTATTGCGTATATGCGATTATCTGTTGCTCGATAATTATCTAATAATTAATTATTGCAATTATTGGACTTTGATAATCGAGCAAATGATATGGCGATGATGTAATTAAGATAGCGGAAGCTTTGATTAGCCGCAGATACGGTGGTAATTGATGTTTATTGCGTACATAATAGTTAGGATGATCCGTGCATCCGATTTTAATTAAAAAAGTTGTTTGAATGAAAATGTTTGAAGACTATGGCATGTTATATTATTAAAATGCACAGAATAAGGATGATAAAAATAAAGCTGTTTCAAGGAATCATCATTAGTGTACAAATTAAACGTCAAAGTAATCGTTAAAAAATACAGTAAGGTTTACAGCAGATGCGAGGATAGAAATTAGAATTTAACATAAAATAAAATGATATTTGGCGGAATCTATTGCCTGAATGCTGTACTGAACCAAATTCGGATGGCTTTATGGACATTGCCAGCGGCGGCAAAGATAACCATTGTTATATAACAATATTAATGTGAACGTCAAATATACGGTGTTTGGAATACTTATATTCCAATAGTAATCTCCGTTTCCCCATCAGCAACTAACTACACTGATGAGACCTGAATGGTCGAAACCGGTCTGTAGATGTTCTGATGGGGGAACAATATTTGATGTTCAAAATTATATTTGTTTATTCATTCTTTACAATTAATTACATTTATTATATTTGTATTATATTTGCAGTGTATAATTTCAAGGCCAAAATGCAGTAAATACAGGAAACTAATTATTATTCAAAGTAAAGTGCAGATGCACAAAATAAATTCCACTTAAATTTATAATCTGTTATTGTTGGATGGTGAGATCATTTTAAAATTATGATACACTAACCTTTTACGTACTCCATGTTTTGTTTTTTGCATTTAAAATACTCCCAGAAAAATAATTGTTTGCACCGATTGTTTAATTTGATGGCCTCCTCGCTACATTCTCTCACCGATTCGATTAGAAAAATACTGAAAAACTGGTAGAGATCGTATAATATTTGCACAGGAAAACAACGCAGAAAACTCGTTTTATCAACCATTCCGAGTTTTATGCAAATAACTTTTAATGCTTTTGGAATTTCGAGAGGGTTGTTATTAGGAAAAATGTTTGTTTTTTAATTCCGCATGGAATGACAAAGATATACACGGGCTCGAATTTAAAATAAGAAAAATAAAGTGCTTTAAAGTTTGGAATGTTTCACAATAAATTTTTGACATCCTGTATAACTCATATCAATCAAATTTGGTTAACGGGACTATCAGACCTTATTTAATAAGTAACTTGTATGATTTTATTCGCGAGGCACTATTTTAATTTTAATTTATTTTTTAAACCAATGGTGCAAAACTGATTTTTTTTTGTTTTTATTCTTTTTTTGCTGATTTCGCTGAATGGATTTCAATAAAATTATAGGAGTATGTAGGCAACCATAAAAGGTACACAAATAAGTAATAAAATATATAGCATGTAATTTAAAAAAATATATTACCATAACGTCACACTTTTTTGGGACACCCTGTATAATCAAAAATATTTTCCTGAAATGCATCCTAGGATATAAATACATTCTGCAAAATATCTAAATCCTAACTTAATTAGTAACTGAGCTATAGAAGACGGGAGGTGAGATGCAGGACCCTGAGTATTGGTTTAATAAATGTTTACACCCTCTCATCTAGTCTACCGGGTGTAACTGAATTCTGGCAAACCCCAAATATAAATTTCATTTCTACATATATCTTTATGAAATTTAGTATGGTGTTTTTAGAGAATAACGTGTATCAATAAGTGGAATTTTAGTTGAAATTCCATTTCCGGTTTAACCGGATTAAATTTAAAAAAAGCCAGATCTCTTCCGAAAAGTAAGTGGGCGCACCAATTGTTCTTGCTCCAAGGTGCTGCACAACGACAAGACATTTTATAAGAAAAAAATGGTGATGTGGCAAGTGGCCATCATGTGTCTTTCTCCGACTTGATGGCATTATTTATATTTACGCTTTCATGGTTTATTTTTAATTTAGATCATATTTTAAATGTACATCGAACGTTTTGTAGACTCGTATGAAACTGACGTTTCAAACGTCAAAATTATGAAAGATGGAAAAATTATACTTCAAACTCAAAAACTCAGTTTACTCCAAAACTAAAGAGATTTCGAAAAGAACTTATTCTTTATAAGTTGTTCATTTTGGCATTCTCTACAATTATTATTAATATAAATTTACTGTAACTATTATCGTTTCATAATTATAAACCAAAAATTAAAAAAAATATATTATTTGGATGATATAAATTATATTTTTTTTTTTAATAACAATGATTTTATGAAAAATATGTTCAAACCAAAGATGCTAATTTCTTTATTGTCTTTAATATAACAAAAATAATATTGGAAAAAAAACAAAAAACAGTTAAGGTAAACATTCACTTAGAGTGTACGAAATTTTACCAAAAGCTTTTCAGTTCTTCGGATTATCAAATAAGACTTATGTTCAAAGTTTCATATCAATTGCTCTATTTGTTTTTGAGATAGAGCGCGCACAGACATACACGCAGCCACAGGGACACCAAAACGAATATTTCCGTAAAAAAAAATTTTCACGATCATAATCGTAAGTACTACTCTTTGTGGCGAGAATTGTTCGGAAACCTGGTGGGATTATATCACTCAAGATGTCAAAAAAGTCTAATCTATGAGTTGACGGAGTATACTGCACTTCTCGGTAGAGAAGGAAAGGCCGGTTGGTGCCTGCGCTCTATAGACGGCTATTGCCATCTAGGGGTGGGGTCAAAAAATCCACCCTTGTTATTCACTCAGCCAAAGGGACAGAAACTATTATATGCAACTGTATATTCATGACACCTCATTGAAAAATAGAATAAAAACACCTAATTTGTTTCACCAATTTTTAACTATTATTTTATCCTATAATGTTAACATGTTAATTATTCCTTAGCAACGAATAACGTAACGTTAAGGTACCTTTAACAACACTAGTGTTGCAAAAAAATTCTTAACAACACTAGTGTTATACAGGGTGTCTCGTTTTGAGTATGCCAGACGAAAACAGGAAGTAGATAATGTCATTCTGAACCGAAAAGTTCAAATAAATATATGTCCGATTTTTTACCGTTATCGAGATAAATAATCTTAAAGATTTTAAGATCGTAAAAAAATCTTACAAATTTTCAGTATAAATTTATTAGATTGCTATGAATTTAAACAAAAATATTTGACAGTTGTTTATACAAAAATAACAACCTGTCAGTTGCTGTAAGTCACCAGGTAAAATTACTGTAATTTTTACCATTTTCCGAGCATTTATTGATATGAATGCAATATTCAATTTAATTTATTAGGTCATGAACAAAAGTAATTCAAAGAGAAAGAAAAAACAGCATTAAAATAAATGTTCAAACTGCGCTTTATTTAGTTATGAGATAAACGGTTATTTCACAAAAACTGTTATCGTTACTACAAAATAACTAGTTATTTAAACGGTTATTAAGTAACCGTTATTTAAAGTGAGTTACTGTTACCACAAAATAAGTAGTTATTTAAACGGTTATTTAGTAACCATTATTTAAAATAACTTCTCTCATAAACAGTTTGTAACAAAGTGAGTCAATTAACACAAAATTAAAAAATCACACTTTTTAAGTTCGTGTGTTTTAAAATCGTGATTTGATTTTGGAAATTGCACAACTGTTAAACACATTGTCCGATTTTGATGATTCTACGGTTAAAATTGTGGCAAATTTCGTGCAATTTACAATTCGATTTAATTTTGCTTTTTCATGAAATCAACTTCGAAAATAGAAAATCAGGATATTGATTTTTAAAATTACACAAGTGCGGAACGTATTGTTAGATTTTGATGATTCATACAGGTCCAGGACAAAGTGCCGAATGTCCAAAGTGCCGAATTTCATACTACCGACCATGCCCAAAGTGCCGAACGACGCCAAGCGACGTCGCACCGTTCGTAGACAAGGTGTCGCAGCCGAACGCGAATCGGCAGTTTGAACTGCCGAATTCACGCCGATTTGGAACTATGGTCCTTGCATGCACCTGCGGGTAAGGCCCAAAATGCCGAATATTTATGTTATAATACGTTTAAAAACATTTAAAAGAAAAATGTAATTTTTTAAAATAAAAAAAAATATATTCTTCAGCCCTGAAATCATCTAGCTTCCAATAACTTGTATTATCAATAATTATTTTCGCACATTAGGAACATACATGAGGGTGTGCATTCGGCATTTTGGGCCTTACTCGTTGGAGCGTGCGAAGACGTTCTGTCAAATGACCAAAGTGCCGCTTCTGCCGATTCGCATTCGGCTCCGACGCCTTATTTACGAACGATTCGACGTCGCTTCGCGCCGTTCAGCACTTTGGGCATGGTGGGAGTTATGAAATTCGGCACTTTGGGCAAAATATCGATTCGGTACTTTGGACATTCGGCACTTTGGACAGCCCCCATTCAAACGCCAAATGCGGAAAATTTAGTGCCAATGTGTTCGTGAAATTAACACGAAATGTAAACATCTAACTTTTTAAGTTCGGATATTTTCAAATCGTGATTTTGATTTTTGAAATTGCAAAACTACCGAATTGTTTCATTTGTCAGATTTAAACGTTAAAGTATGGCGAATTTAGTATTATTCAAAACTTTACGACATCTCCTCGTGACATCAACTGGCGGATCCCATCGAGGGGCAAATGGTCTCTCCCCTGAGTCTAGATTGTTTGTCGGTCGAAAATGTCAGGAATTAATGCAAAACGCCAAAAGTACAAAAAAAGGCCGAAGATTTAAATTACAATTTTGATTTTTAAATTGCAAACGCGTTGACCGATTTTGGCGATACAAATGTCAAAATTAGGTGAATAGGTGTCATTTTCAAACTAATTTCTGAGGTGGATTCTGGTATAAACGTATATATAGCCACGGAGCCATGGCACTACCTATAGTTTCAAGCACAGCAAGAATTTTGAATTCATTCCTAAAACACTTTTTCGTCAGTTACTTTGGTCTAGGGAGATTAATCGTTCTTACTTTCTTCAAAAAAATAGGGGAAGGAGGTATATTGTATAAGTGGATCTACCATCGACATGTTTCAAGAGCCGCCACTGATCAAAATACAACAAGTTTTGAATAATTTTTGTAACGGGCAAATCTGCACTTGCCATAGTTTTGGCGAAATTCCTAATATTGTGTTCTCGCTGCAAAGAAAATGCTATTTCTCATCTTAGCGCTTAAATTTCTCAAAAATTGATAATCGATATTTCTATTTTTTCATAAAACATCAAAATACAACAAATTTTGAATAATTTTTGTAATGGGCAAGTCTGCACTTGCCATAGTTTTGGCGAAATTCGTAATTTTTTTTTCGCTGTAAATAATGCGTTTTATTAACTTCGTGCTTAAATTTCTCGAAAATTTATCAAAGAATGTTTTTATTTTTTCAAAGAACATTAAAATACAATAAATTTTGAATAAATTTGAAAATGAGAAAAACTGCATTTGGTATGGTTTTGGCTAAATTCATAATATTTTGTTCTTGCTGCAAAAAATGGTATTTCTCATCTTTACGCACATTTTTTTTAAATAATTGATCAATCGATGTTTTTATTTTTTCAAAGAACATCAAAATACAACAATTTTTGAATAATTTTCGTAATAGGGAAACTTAGGCCATAGTTTTGGCAAAAATTTGTAATCTTTTGTTTTCGCTGCAAATAATGCGTTTTATTAACTTTGCGCTTAAATTTCTCGAAAATTTATCAAATTTTACATATTCACTTGACCTTATATAGTTCTTGAGTTTGAATTTTATAAATATTTTGATTTTACAATTTTACTTATTTGCAATATTTTAACAAAATTTTTATATGTATGTTTTATTTAGGTTTAGAGTTACTTTTACCTTAGCTCCTTGATTTCGCCTGTTTTTTAAGCCTTGTTAATGCAAATTATTTAATTTTAAAGCCTTGATTAATTTTAGTATCCACTTATTCTTTAATTTTGTCTCCACAACATATATTCTTTGACTTGTGTAAAACGATAGTTATTGGCACCAATAAAGTATTATTATTATTATTAAAGAATGTTTTAATTTTTTCAAAAAACATTAAAATCCAATCAATTTGGAATCATTTTTATAACGGGCAAACCTGTGTTTGGCATAGTTTTGACAAAATTCATAATCTTTTGTTCTCGCTACAAAAAATGTTATTTCTCATCTTAGCGCCCAAAATTTCTCAAGAGATGATTAATCGATGTTTTTGTTTTTAATAGAACATCAAAATACGACAAGTTTTAAATAATGTTTGTAATGGGCAAGTCTGTACTTGCCATAATTTTGGCAAAATTCGTAATATATTTTTTAATACGTTTTATTAACTTTACGCTAAAATTTCTCGAAAATTTATTAAAGAATGTTTTTATTTTTTCAAATAACATAAAAACAACAATTTTGAATAATTTTTATAACGGGCAAACCTGTGTTTGGCATAGTTTTGGCAAAATTCATAATCTTTCGTTCTCGCTGCAAAAAATGCGGTTTATCACCTTGGCCCTCAAAATTTTCAAAAATTGATTAATGGGTGTCCATTTTTTCATAGAATATCAAAACACGACTAATTTTGAATAATTTTTGTAATAAGCAAGTCTGCACTTGCCATAGTTTTGTCAAAATTCATAATATTTTGTTCTCGCTGCAAAAAAAAATGTTATTTCTCATCTTAGCGCTCAAAATTCTCAAAAATTGATCAGTCAATGTTTCTTGACTTTCTTTCCAAGGCACTACCTGTTGTTTCAAGCTCAGCAAGAATTTTTAATTAACACTTTTTCGCCAGTTACTTTAGTCTAGGAAGATAAATCGTTATTTCTTTCATCAAAAAAGGAGGGAGTAGAGGTTATATTGTGTAAGTGGCTCTACCATTAACATGTTCCGCGAGCCGCCACTGGATGATACATTTACAATTTTTAATTCTCTAAAAAATATTCCTTGACGATTTTTCTCTAAAATGAACAGGAGAGCTAATAATTACACATATTTAATTTTACATGTTAAATCCCTATGTTCGCCCCTTATCCCAGACACTCGGTATACATATGCATACATTTTTTTTGTTTTTTTTTGTTTCGGCGTTACGCCTGGCCTTGATTCTATAACCATCAGCCATCATCAATGTTTACTAGATATATAAGTTATAAATTAAATGAATAAATGGATAATGACAGACGTATAGAAACAACCACGGACACGAACGAATACTTCTCGAAAACCGAAAAGTCTTTCCCCCGGGCTGGGATTCGAACCCACACGGCACGCGGTGCAACCGGCGCAAGCGCTCGCCTGTACCCACTGCACCAACGGACCGCCCATATTGACATTTTATCCGATGGTATATTCGATTTATCCCTATTAAATTAATAATATTTCACTAAGCGAAAGAGAAATATTCATGAAAGAATTTAAACCTACCTTCTTTGTTCTTATAATCTGCAGATGGTACAAGTAGTTAATTATGTTATCGAATGGGGTGATAATTTACCGACGCATAGGATTCCACGGTCGTGACAAATACGCTGAAATTATTGGATTACATTTACAAGGGTCGTTAGTGTATCGCAAATTTGTAACCACCTCGTGATATCTCTCTTCGAAAGCCTATTGTGATATTTAATAGCGTTAATTCAACGGGTGTTAATAATAGGCGATGCACTATTGTGGTGGAAATTGTGCCACAAAAGCCTTATTATCAACACATCATGACCCACGCCATTGATTTCTAGCAATATGCATTCGTTTTTCTTAAATAGGTTAAGAACATTCCGCGCTGAAAAAATAATCGTCATTAATTTGAAAACATTTTAAATTAATTCCATGTAAGCGAAACGGATCTGTTTCTCATTAACATTCCGTAAAATCTTGTCTTCTTTTCACTTGACGGATACTTCATTGCTTTTGAAGGCATAATTATATCATTTGCGGATTTTATGCACTGCCGAGTTCACGTTTCAGACGAATATTAAAAGTTGCCCTCTCGAGTTGAAATTTCTTCAAAACGTATATTTATGTTTCGCCTCTTGCATATAATATTTAATTGCATTTCCTGCACGAATTACCCCGTTTTACTATTTATTTACAATGCTAGAATAAACAATTCAGCATAATAGAGTTTTGTTTTATTAAGTTTAAAATAACACTTTCTTCACGTTAATTCGCTTACAAAGTTTAGTAACACACTCTAATTGTTCCATCCTTTGTATTTAACGTTTAACTTAACATTAACTAAATTACAGCATAATACAACGACAGTCAACAGGAGTAATCACGCCCGCCAACTCTGAAAACGAAATCATACTTTTCGCTATTGAAAAAACTTAGTTTTTGAAATCTTACCCCAATTTTTCATTAATCCACTGTTTCAAGACCATGTAACAAGCCTTCATTCTACAGATCGAAAATTAGCGAATTGGCAAAAAATCGATTTTTTCGACTTTCTGCATCAGGAGGGATCCTGTAAGAAGTGGGGGGGGGGTGGAGGGGGCTTAAGTAGGAAATAGCATAAAAGTGCTCTTATCTGTTTTTAAAGAACTCCGTTTAATACTCGTATCAGCACGTTTACCGTATCGTACCCCCTTAACGAGATATGATTTTTCAAAATGTAAAATGTAACCAAAATGATTACACCTAGTTTGAAGTTTCTCTCAGGAACGTATTTTTTGTTTTTAAATTGGAAGAACTGAAATCTCTGCCGATACTACAGGGCAGGACGCTTTCATGTGTATTTTTTTATTTCTTTAAGGAACCCCCACCACGGTTTTAGGTTGCGTCATTTGGTACCAGTTAAGTAAGACATTTTTCGGGGTGCCGTTTCACTCTTTATTTTAAGTTGGAATTAACGTAAGAGTTATCTAATACGCTCATAAATAACCTCCCTACAAGTATTGTAGAAGTATATTTTTTAATTTGGTGGCGTGTCTCCATGGTAGGATTTTTCAAATTTGTCTCCAATTGTTTATCCCTTCAATGGCAATTTAAAAAAAGAAAAACTTTTTTTTAATTTTGTGCACAAACTTTTTGTAGGTCACCTGGGTGCGGAATCATATCGTCTACGATTATTTGTGATTCCTTTTTTTTGTAACTCGATACCCCCAAAGTTCCTCAGCGAGGGCGCAAAAGGGCAAACAACTAATTTAACTCCGATGGCAGAATTTCAAATAACTTTTCCAATCAAGCCGAAAACGAATACTAAATTTTTACACAAAATGCATTCTTTTTAAAATACCGGTTTTTCCCAATTTTTAACTGTGCAAAACGATTCAATTTACCTCTTCCACACCGCTGAGATAGGTGATGTGGTTATGAAATGACGTGGATTAAGCAAATTTGGTCGTCCCGATGATCCTCCCTATGGCCCTCAGGGCCTTCTCCATTAATTATACAAGAAAAATCGATGCGCCTTCCCTGTACATTTTGGAGGATTTAAAACAACTCTATCCTCTCCACAAAAGATTCCTCTATAACATTTATTCTTGTTAATTTACTGAACAACTTACGCATGAGTCTACTGCGTAGACTCTGATGACATGATTTTTACATTTTAATTATATATAACTGATGAGAAGTTAGCCACAGATTTTCCAGGCATGGATTTCCAGGCGATACCCCACTGAATAAAAGTAAATAAACATTTCTTCATTATTTATGATTTACTATAAATCAGACTCTGAGAATGCAACTATCTTTAGCCTATAGAGGATGTCTACCCTAAACCGTTCGTTAAAAGTTTACGGGGTTGCCGTTGTATTAAAAATTTGAAAAAATCCTCGTCATACTGTTGATTCAGTTCTCCTCATGTGAAATATTTTCAACTTTCTATCACTTCCGGTCCCATCGGAAATAGCATCAGATTTGTTATTTTAAATGGAACACCCTGTATATTATTTTGTTTTTGGATTCCTCGTTTAAATTGCAACTTTTAGTTTTCAAGAAAATTAATTATTTCTAAAATTTTGACCTCTAAAAGGCTTGAAATATGAGATAAAAATATGATTTATTTCTCTAAGTATACTTAGAGGATGCCTCTATGAGTAAAATAACTGGAAACTGTTAATTCTGACAATAAGTGTTCTTAAAATGTTAATATCTAAGTGCCTTCTTAAATAAATTCAATAAAACGAAATATAGCCTGAATATATGAATATTCAACCTGTTCGTAACTCTGCAAGCAAAACTAAGTCCTTCTTAAATATCTCGTAATTCAAGTTTTTAAATGGAATGATGATTTTTTTATCACATATATTTTAACATTTTAACTTTTGTCAAAATTAACAATTATTTTACTCGTATAGGCATCCCGTAGGTACAATTAGAGATATAAATCATATTTCTATCTTATTCTTAAGTTACAGGCAGATTTCAAGCTGACTTTTTGAGATAAAATTTTTAGAAATATTCTCTTTTTCTTGGAAACTAAAAGAGATAAGTGTACATATATTCCTACAAAATATGTTGCAATTTAAACGAAGAATCCAAAAATACAATAATATGTAGGGTGTTCCATTTAAAATAACAAATTTGATGCTACTTCCTGTAGGACTGGATGAGATAGAAAGTTGAAAATATTTCACAAAAGGAGAACTGATTCAACCGTAGACGAGTTTTTCTTTTTCAAATTTTAGTACAACGGCAACCCTCTGTAGAACAAGTCAATCTACACAATTTCAATTAATTTTTCTCGAGTGCACTCTAACTCGCTTTATAAAAGGACAAGAATTCAAAGTCATATAAAGCACTGTTTGGCGGATTTCAAATTTATTTTTAACACCAACGTGTAGATTAGAGTCTAGTTAAGCTATATAACCTATACAATTTTAGGTAACTTTTTTATGAATGAGACTACCCAAACTGCCATTATAAAGTGACAAGACTTCAAAATCCAATTCAGCACTGTTTGATGCATTTCAAGTTTATTTTTTTACGTGTAGATTAAGTGATCTAAACAATAAAAAAAATATATATTTTTTAATAGTTTTTGAGTTTTTTCTCTATAAATATAGTTTGTAGGGGGAAATGGAATACAGCTGCACGTTTGGTGCAGTGAGGAGCAGTTCTCACGCGAAAGCTTTTTTCTGAAAAATAGCTATCTCTATGAAAACAGTATTTGATAATTATTAATTATTACCCACTTTGTTTGTATTCATTGTGAAATGGGCGCTAACTCTGTCGTCTTCGATTTGGGAATTGACATCACGACATGCATCTTCTTATCCACGGGGACTCGTAGTAGTTATATACAGAATAGGTACATTGTATGGATTAAATCGCTTAAGTAGACTCTCATCTAAAAATTGGTGTAAAAAGTCAAATTTAAAAGTCGTCAAACAGTGCCTTATTGGACTTTGAAAGTTTGCTATTTTATAGATTTAGTTTAAGTTGACCCGAAAAAGAAAAATCATAAAAAATTATAAACATTGTTACAAATAATTTTGTTTTAGAGCGGATAACTAGACTTTTATTTACACGATGGTGTTAAAAATTAAGATTTGAAATGCGCCAAACAATGTTTTATTGGAGTTTTAAAGTTTGCTATTTTATAAATATAGTTCGGGTGTACCCGAGGAAAAAAAACATAAAAAAGTTATGAACATTTTTACTCAAAATTTTATGGTTTAAATCGCTTAAGTAGACTCTTATCACTTAGGTAGACTCACTACTCATGTTGATGTTAATAGATTAAATTTGAAATGCGTCAAACATTGCTTTTTTGGACTTTGAAGTCTTGCTATCTTATAAATATAGTTCGGGCTGACCAGAGAAAAAAAAACAAAGTTATTAACATTTTTACGTAAAATTGTATGATTTGAGTCGCTTAAGTGCACTCTTATCTATAAATTGAAATTAAGAATTTAAATTTTAGATGCATCAAACAGTAAACACTATTATATAAATATAGTTCGGGCGGATCCGAGAAAAAAAAAACATAAAAAGTTATAAATAATTTTACGTAAAATTTTATAGTTTTTTTTTATTTTTTAATCACTTAAGTAGACTCCAATCTACAAATTGGTGTTAAAAGTTTTTAATTTTAAATGGGTTAAACAGTAGACTTAGAAAGTTTGCTATTTTATAAATATACACTGGTGGAAAAAAAATGAAACACTTGAAATTCGTAAAATTTCGACCATTGTCAAACCGCCATAACTCAACGTATTTTCAATCGATTTTGATGAATCTTTGAGGGCGAAAAACCTTGAAGTGTCTTTTTTAAAGTCATGTATGCGAACTTAAGCGTAACCCATTCCGCCTCCCTCCAACTTTGATGATGTCTATGGTGTTCGAAAATTTTTGCCGACTCGATCCGCCATAAAGGCATTCAGATTTGATCAATTTCCTATGTAGGACTCGAAGAACGAAGTTCCGACGACGATTTGGCACCAAGCTATGGGTGAAGTGCATTTTGAGTTTTTTCGCACCTAACTCAGCGATTTTTCAACCAAATTTGATGATTCTTTCAGAAAAAAATCTCATTTTGGCGGTAAACTCAGATAGGAATGATTCCTTTTTGAACCCTTCAACCCCCGAACAAAAAAAAAACACACTTTTTTGGGCAAAAAACGTCCAACTTTGGCAACGTGTACCGAGTTGGATAAAATGTGTCGACTCGATCCACCAAAAGGGCACTGAAATGTGTTTAACTGCCTGTGCAGGACTCAAAAAACGAAGTTCTTACGGCGATTAGGCACAAAGTTATGGGTGTTTAAAAAGTGCATTGTGTGCTCTTTTAATTTTTATTAAAAAAAATAAATTTGAAATGCGTCAAACAGTGCTTTATTGAACTTTGAATTCTTGTCATTTTATAGAGCGAGTCCGCGTGGACACGAAAAATAATAATTTAAATTATGGATTGAGTGTAGTTCTACACGCTACAGTTAGTACATTCTCAGCGTTTGATTTATAATAAATAATAAATAATGAATACATTTGAATATTTTTTTATTGCAAGGTGAAGGCGCCAGGAAAGCCGTGGCTATCTTCACATCAGCCTAAACAACATTTTAAAATTTGTGAAAATTCTCAACACACGTGTTTTATTTACCACAATGATTTTTTTATTTAAATTAAAATTATTGCAGGTTACGAAAAATATAGTGCTAATGCATTTGAATGACTTTAAATATCAGTGGCGCAGCCACAAATTATCATTGGGGGGGAGGGGGGTTTAATAACTAAAATTATATGTAGTAGATACGTGTGTGTGATGACGTTTTTGCTATTTGATGGAAAATCCGTAAATCCGTGCCGGGGGGTTAAGGAAGGTACACAAAAACAACACGGAGGAATACTATGACATATTTTATTGTGTGTCATTCAAAAGTAAAAGGAAAAAATAGTTGACAATAATTTACACATTAACCAACGGGAACCTCCCTTATACATAAATACATATATTATTTAACCTAATACTATACTTAACTGAAAACAAGTAAAAAATAATTTTGTAATAGTTGGGTAATCTACAATACAATATTCATTTTTCTAGCAGCTTTTTGTAATATATTTAATACTTCTTCATTGGAAACTGAAGTTTCCCAATGTATGTTTAAGGCTGCTAATCCATTTAATCGATTTTGGCCCGTAGAATTTCTTACGTATGTTTTAATTCTTTCTAATGTTGAGAAAGATCGCTCTGGATTGCTTGTTGACACGGGCAGCGTTACAAAAATCTTTAATAATACATAAACATTTGAGTAAATATTCCTATCACAATTAATAAGACAATCTAAAGCAGTTTTTGGTTTAGAGGCAATATCTTTAAATTTGGCATACCACAGTTTAAATTCACTTATTAATATAGATTCATTAAAATCTTCAATATCTGCTCTATAGAATTGTGTCAATACCATGAATTTGTTAATGTCACTTTTAGTTGGGCACTGTCCCATAGGAATTAAGCAGAAAAGAGCATCTAAGGTATTTCTGTGATTGAGAAATCTTACCTTCAGTTGGGTTATAAAATGATCAAGGAAAGGTACAAATGTGGATATTCTAAAATATTCTTCTGGGGAATCAGTCATAATATTATTTCTATTTATTTGCCTTCCCACTCGTCTGGGTATTTTAATTTCGCATGAAAAAATACAAGCCATTTTTGACTTCGCGTTATCAAATTCACCCCTAAATTCCTCCGTTGCATTTACCCGAATTCTTTTTAATAGAGATTCTAAATTACAGGTATTTACCTGATCCAATGCTTTGCTGAGATCTATATTAACCATTTGAAGTAATTTACTAAGCGGCAAACTTTAACTAAATATGTTTTCTAATACTAGCAAAGACACTAAAAAGTTTGATTTATTTATGGTGCTTAATATTAGATTTGCACTGGAAGACGCATCCCTGTCGTCCCATTGGCAAATTTCTTCCAAAGCATAAACTACTGGTTCAAATAGTTCCACCATAACCATAATCGCGTCATGTCTGTCAACCCATCTAGAAGGACACATTTTTTTGATACCTTGTCGCTTACATTCTGGCAAGAATTCATTGATCTTGGTTAACAACACGTGATTGCGTTTCGGGGTTTCTTCAAAAAATGTGTAGATTTTCTCCACTATTCCAATGCAATTCCTAATATCTTGAATATCGGTGGCGTTTGATAAAGTTAAGTTTAAGCAGTGAGATACACAATGAACATAAATAGATGTCGGAAAATCTTTTGTTATATGCGCTTGAACACCATTAAATTTTCCGGACATAGATGCAGCACCGTCATAACCTTGCCCTCGTAAGAACTGTAAATCCACTCCAAACGATTTTAAATTTTTAACAATCGCTGTTGCTAAAGATTCTCCTGTGGTAGACGTAACAGGCACAAATTGTAAAAAATGTTCAAATATTTTTTGTTCTGTATCATCGTACACAAAGTGAAAATTGTTCCACGCAGAAAATATCTGTTGTTTCATCTGCCAAAATAGTGAAACATCCAGCATTGTTTATATTAGATACAAGCTTCTTTAATATAACTGTATTGCAGCAATCTATAATTTGGTTTTGAATATCCCAACTTATATAAGCTGCATTTTTTTTGCACGTAATTAAGTGGTTTTTTAAAATTTCATCACCAGCATCTAATCTAAATTTTAAAAGTGCACGAAAAGTGCCCTCATTTTTTTGGGGCTCATCGTTTAGGTAAAGAGGTCCAAAATCCCGGTGTCCTCGCAATGGCCAGCCATTTCGTCCACATAATATTACAGTTTTAATTATGGGTCCCAGTTTAACCCGATTTTCATTTATTTGTTGCAATTCAGCAGAATTAATTTGCTTCCTTATACATAATTGTTTTCCCGACTGTACACATTTCAAATTTTCGAATCGAAGAATTGAAAGAGCATGATAATTGCACTTGGCATGCAAATTAAACGATTCCATGGCATTTTTCCAATTCCTACATGGTAGTTTTACAAGTTTTCCTGTCTCTTGTGAACTGGTATGTCCGACCTCTCTTTGCGAAAAAAATGGACAATATGCCCCGTCTTCAACTGCTGAGTATGCAAGCCATTTATTCGATTGCAGCCAAATAGCTTGGAAACGTCGGTTTTGCTTCCCAAAGGATAAACATATTTTGCTGGAGGCTCCCACAAATTATCAAGTACCTCGATTTTTTGTTCATCACTTAGAGTTTTATTTTATTAATATAAACAGCAATATCATGCAAATTTATTTCAACATTAACCGTTTTTGCCAAGGTTTGATTTATTGGGATGTTGAATAGATTTGTAGTTGAAGCAGCACCCAAATCATTTAAATGATGATCTGAATTTTGTTCATTCGCCGGCAAGGTACTTGAATTACTCACTTTGTCCATTGCGGGTTTTTTCTGAGTTGTTGAAAAATATGACTGAATTGTGTTTTTAGCTTTTCTCTTTAATCCACTCATCGCGAACCCTCAGATCTAAAATTAATAAATCTTAATTACTTACAGCTCACTTACATCTTAATAACTTAAAAAAAAAACGATGGTATTTTTATAGGGTAGAAATTTTCCACATACAGTGTGTGGATAGTTACAAAATATGTCAGGAAAATGTCTCCTAATTATTATTATACCGTTCGTTTTGAAATTTGCAATTTCATAATATAACCAATAGTCATTACATATTTTATAAGCAAAATAAGTTAAAATAAATTAATTTTATTTCTGCAGTAAAAATATAATATTCGATCCACCTCTAGCTGTTTGTATGTATCCACATACTGGATATATACAATGATCCTAAATCCTCTGTACCAAACATGATAAGATTGAATATGGAATATTCGCAGTCTAGCTCTAGTAGCAATGTAACATAGTTAATGCACTAGCAATGTATTGATTATTGATTATTGATGATTGATTATTGTGAATTAAACTTACCCTGATAATTAAATTGTATTTAAATTCTTACACAAAACGTCTATGCTCCGGCAGCTATAGCCCGGCAGCCCCCCTTGGCCGAGCCAGTGTTAAATATTATACTCTTTTGATTGGTATCATCAATAATTTTTGGGTCTATTCGCGGATGAGGCTTTTATAAAGGCCCCGAATTTAAACCGATCACCCGATATTCCGGGTGTAACACAAAACAGGGTCACCCCTACCTTTTTATTTTTTTATTATTTAAGATATAAATTTGAAATTTAGTTTGCTATAGTAAAAGCAAATGGGAGTTTACTGGTCATCCAAAAACTTTATTTGCAATTTTTATTTTCAATTTTTAAAGGGGGTAGCGGGATAGATGGGTGTGACGGTCCCGGCGCGATTTGAGTTGCAAGTATAGAAACTTTGTTTTCAATATTAAAAAAATGAGATTTGCATGCGAATTAACTATCATTTTCGACTTTTACCAAAAATATGGTAAAAAATGCGTTTTTCTTAAATTTTTACACTGTAAAATTGTGTATATTTTTCCGGTCAGTTGTGTGATCGGGTTTAATTGATTTAATTTTATTACACCTAAAACTAGAGAACGGCATTTTGTACAGATTACTACAAAAACTTGGTGTAAACAGCAGAAAAACGTGAAAAAAGTTAGTTCTTCAGGAATAATGTTTTTTAGAGCTTTCTTTCGGGCCACATTAATAACCTTCATTTATCCCCTTAACCGCGTGTTAATATCTTAACTTGTTCGCGCGAAAACTCAAATTAAGTAAATTTTGTTTTCCATATCTTGGTAATAATAAAATAATTACACGAGTAATTGACAAAGTAACATTTTTAGGATAAAAAACATTATTATAGTGTAACGTTGCTTACTTGTATTCCTTGAGGTTGTTTCTGTTATAGAAAACTGGACTCACATACAATTTGTCAAATTGTAACATTTATTGCATAATACACTATTGTATTGTAATTTAAAATACGGTATACTTCAACTTTTTTTTAAACATTTATTACATTATTTCATGGATTTTATAAGATACTTATTCAAAATTAAAGAGGGTGATAAAATTACGGATAAAATCAGTAAATATTACCCTTAAATTTTATTTTATACAAAAAAAACTTATTATTTGTACTGTATATAAATTAAATAATATTTTTTTTATAAATAAAGATAATCTGTACTAAATATTTGGACTACATGAAAAAAATTATTTAATTTTGTTGTTGTTTAATTTGCTCCGTATTTTTTTTTGTAAATAAACATAATCTGTTACATTAAAAGCGCTAAAAATAAATATCAATTGAACGCATCCATCAGTGTCGGAGAGAATTATTTCAATAATTTCGACATGGAATCAATGATATTTTCGACGTAAACGGAATGAATCACCAATGTGCGTTTAATCCGGTGTAATAAACCTATTTGAATAATTCAATCAATACACGTATTCCCAAGCAATTCCAATTTCAGCTTTCCTGCTGGTAATTCATAGAGGGTGTAGATAACTTGAAAAGAGACTTTCCACGCAGACCAGAGTTTGGTTCTTTTATTTGATTTATCGAATGAGGGTTTTGTTTGCGTGTTGTGACCCGCTTCGGATTAGATTGAGATAGTTTAAATTTGTTTTATCTAATTATTTGAAGTAATTTGGATGCAGGAAGTTCGTTCGTGTATTTCATGTTCACTATAATTTGTTTTTAAATGCCAATGACGTGTAATATTGATTATAAATTAAGACGTTGTTAGAGTAGTTTTATGAAAGTATCAATAGCAGAGTGAGTGTAATGTGCGTCATAAACTTGGTGAAAAAATCAACTGATTACATGAACTTAAATGTATTTATCATTTTTTCCTTCCCGAAGTTATTTATATTTAAATCTAGTATTTTAAGTATACAGGCGCGTTATAACGGTGGAGGGTAATAGTGCGGGGACCGACGCATCAGCGGAGGTCCCCATATTTACCCGAGTTGCAGAAAGCATTAGAGCATTAAATACATTCAATAAAACGAAACATATTCAGGCTATATTTCGTTTTATTGAATTTATTTAATGCTCTAATACAAATGTATTAATTATTTATTATTTATTATAAATCAAACGCTGAGAATGTACTAACTGTAGCCTATGGAACTACACTCAATCCACAATTTCAATTATTATTTTTCGTGTCCACGCGGACTCCCTTCATAAAATGCCAAGAATTCAAAGTCCAATAAAGCACTGTTTGATGCATTTCAAATTTATTTTTTAACATCAACTCGCAGATAAGAGTACATTTAATCGATTTAAACCATAAAATTTTGGTTAAAATTATTCATAACTTTTTTTATGATTTTTCTTTCTCGGATCCGCTCGAACTATACTGAACGAAAAAAAATGAAACACTTGAAGTTCGTAAAATTTCGACCATTTTTAAATCGCCATAACCTCGCATATTTTCAATCGATTTTGATGAATCTTTGAGGGCAAAAAACTTTGAAGTGTCTTCTTTAAAGTCATGTATGCTAAATTAAACGTATTCCTTCCGCCCCCCTCTAGCGCCTCTGTGAAAAAAAAGTTTTTTCTGGAAACCAATGTCCAACTTTGACAATATATACGGAGTTGGAAAAATTTTGTCAACTCGATTCACCATAAAGGTATTAAAATTTGATCAATTCCCTATACAGGACTCAAAGAACGAAGTTCCTACGACGATTTGGCACCAAGTTATGGGTGTTTGAAAAAATTGCATTTTGAGGTTTTTCGCACATACCTAACTCATTGACTTTTCAACCAAATTTGATGATTCTTTTGGGAAAAAATCCCATTTTGGCTCTACTTTAAGAGAGTAAACTCAGATTAGAATTATCCCTTTTTTTATGATTTTTTTCTCGGATCCACCCGAGCTATATTTATAAAATGTCAAAGTTTCTAAATCTAACAAAGCACGGACGCATTTCAAATTTATTTTTTTAATCAACGTGTAGAGTAGAGTTTACTTAAGCGATATGAACTATAAAATTTTGGGTAAAAATGTTTATAATTTTTTTATGATTTTCTTTTTCTCGAGACTACCCAAACTGCCATTATGAAATTACCAGAATTAAAATCCCAATAAAGCACTGTTTGAAGCAATTCAAATTTATTTTTTTTAACCAACACTTCTGTTTTTTTGTTGTATTTGATTTGTAAGTCTACTTATGCGATTTAAACCAAAACATTTTGGGTAAAAATGTATATGACTTCTTTATAATTTTTTTCCTAGGGTCCATAATATATGGTTTATAAAATGGCAAGATTTCAGTCCAATGAAGCACTGATTGGCGCATTTCAAGTTTGACTTTTTAGCACAAACTTGTATATAAAAGCGATTTAAATCATAAAAATTTGGTTAAAATGTTATAACATTTTATGATTTTTTTTTTCTCGGGTCCACCCGAATCCACCCGAACTATATTTATTAAATAAAAACTTTCAAAGTCTGTTTGAAGCATTTAAAATTTAACTTTGTATCTCCAACGTGTAGATAAGAGTTTTGTTAAGTAAAAAAATCGTCTCCATCTTTTATTTTTTTGTTTTATTTGATTTGTAATGGTTTTGAGTTTTTTCTCTATAAATATAGTTTGTAGTGGGAAACCGAAAACGGCTAAAAGTTTAGTACAGTGAGGAGCAGGTCACACGCGAAAGCTTTTTCCGAAAAATATTTATTTCTATTGAAGCATTTTATTTATTTGATAATTATTAATTATTACCCGCTTGAGTTTGTATTTATTGAGAAATGGGTATTAACTCTGTCGTCCTCGATTGACATGCATCTTCTTGTCCAAGGGGACTTGTAGTAATTATATACAGAATATAAAAATTTTATGGATTAAACTCTCATCTACAAATTGTTGTTAAAAAAATTTGAAACTGGTGTATTACACTTTGAAATTAATTCATTTTATAATAGCAGTTTGGGCACACTCGAGAAAAAAAATCATAAAAGTTGTAAACATTGTTACCCAAAATTGTATGGTTTAAATCGCTTAAGTAGACTCTTATATACACGTTGGTGTTAAAAATTTTGAATTTGAAATGAACCAAACAGTGCTTTATGGGACTTTGAAAGTTTGCTATTTTATAAATATAGTTCGGGTGGACTCGAAGAAAAAAAAAACACAAAAAAGTTAAAAATATATTTATACAAAATGTTATGGTTTCAATCGCTTAGACTCTTATCCACACGTTAATGTTAAAAATTAAAATTTTAAATGCTTCAAACAGTGTTTTATTGGACTTTGAATGTTTGCTATTTTATAAATTTAGTTCAGGTGGAATCGAGAAAAAAAAATCATAAAAAATTTACAAACGATTTTATCCAAAATTTTATACTTCAAATCTTTTTTTTTAATAGACTCTTATCTATACGTTAGTGTTAAAAGATTAAATTTGAAATGCACCTAACAGTACTTTATTGAACTTTGAAGTCTTGCTTTCTTATAAATATAGTTCGGGTTGACCAGAGAAAAAAAATTATAAAACAAAGTTATGAATTGAGAAATGCGATACTTTTCGTCTTCTACAATTTAAGAGTCACTAAGAGACTACAATTAACAAACCATCTACCGAAACAACTATTTGTTAATTGTAGTCTCTTAGAGACCCTTAAATTGTGGAAGACGAAAAGTATCGTATTTCGCATTTTATTGTATTTTTCTACAAGAAGTCTGGAAATTTTAATTTTATTGAAAGTTATGAATATTTTTACTCAAATTTTTATGATTAAAGTCGCTTAAGTAGACTCTTATCTACAAATTGGTGATAAGAACCGGTAGCACTAACGCCCGACACATTTTTTTGCCCGATCCATTGGTTAATTAATGAATTAAAATATTTTTTTAAATGACACTCCGAAAATGTGAATTCTGTCAAGTCGGTGTGTCATGATTTTTTATTTTTTTTAAATTTAAGTTGGCACACATGTTTAGAATTGACAAAACGTCAGATCTTTCCAAAAGTCACAATTATTCTGTGGTCACAATGGTTTACAGTAACCAGCAAAAAACGTTACTAGTTGAAAGTTATTTCCGAAATGGGACTAAAGTGGACGGAAATTGGGCAAAAAATAAATATATGTGTGGAGTTGTCAAGCATTTATTTATTTATTGATTAGCTTTATATATCCTGTTAATATAATATGTGCAAAATAATTTATAAATCAAGTTAATCACCCAACAAATTTAATTGAAATGTTTCAATTCCAATTTCAAATATTAGAATATATATTTTGAATTGCTATTGGGATATGTGAGGTAAATCAGCAAATTTATTTTATTTCCAACAAAAATATAATCTTTTGCAAAGAAACTGCAAAAAAGTCTTAAACTTTCAACCGTTTAACATTCGACTGTTTTACATATATATTATTATCTTTCATTTATAACTTAGTTTCAGTCGCGCAATTAATATAAAATGTTCGTTCCCCGGTAATCGCTTTAAGACGAAAACGTGCTTAAATTGTAAATTATATAATTTATTTATGCCAAAATGTATGGATTTTCTTTTCGAATCCATGCCACCGCTGCTCGCATGCCAAACCATAGGTTTAAATTAACAGAAAATGCCGTACCGAACAAGAGTTAAAATGCAATTTAAAATAAATGCGCCTCTTGTTTTATAATTCTCCGAACAGTACATCCCCTTAAATATTAAATGCGAACCGAGAGAAACTGGGAAATTTTGCGAAGGAGCCGGTAAAGCAATGCATACTTTATTTCACTAAGTCGGCTTGCATTCACTTCTTGTACACGGAATGTAATGAGATAGATGCAGAAGGTTGCCGGCATTTCAAAGCAAAAGAATGAAACCCTGTAATTTTAAATATAAGCTTTCAACTATTATATAGCTGAAATATGTGTTTGGCATCCTACTATTTTATTCTGTGATAAAAAATCATCTTTATTACACTTGTATTTTCTATGCTGATATCTTTTTGTTTAGTTTTTTCGTTTTGTTTTTATTAATAATTACGTTATCGAGTAAATATTAATGTTTCGATTTTAAAATTTTATATCATGAAATATAAATTCATATATTGTCGAGCAAGATCTCAGGAATTATAAATATATTCGAGGCAGCCGGATATTCAGCGGATTTCAACTAGTTAACATTTTGTCTATAACGCTGTTGTTAATTTTTTCGGAACCGCGATAAAAGAAGGGGATTTTCGTAGACTACAGAGAGGAGTCCAAGGGCTACAGGATTTGGATTACAAACGAGGGGAAAATCGAAACGTCTCTAAAAATTCCGGTGCTGACTTTTCTCCTGCAGAACGCCATCTCGACAGCGCAGTGGCAAACGATGAATGCACCGAGATTCGGATGATGAACAAATGATGACAATAACGTAAACAGAATCAACAGCGCTGGGGAGTTATGTTGAGAAGGATCCCGAGGACCAAGAGGAGGAGTTTTCAGATGGATTCAGAGGATTACCTCATGCAAATCCGAAAGTTGCTCTTGGATGCGGTCCTGGTAGTCCAGCGAAGGTAAACAACAAGGTCCAGTATGCCAGCATTGAACAAGTTCATATGGCTTTCTTTATTAAGGTTCTATTGACGAAGGCTCTATCGAGTCTGGAATCAGATGAGTGGCTTACAAGACATGGCGAGCGAGGTTGGATCTGTGTTTTTGAATGACGACCAGCAAGAAGCCACGTTATTGGTAGTCGTTTAGACGTAAGTAAGGAATTCTCGAGAACCAAAAAGTCAGGATTATGGCAAGAAGTTTTTCTCAAATACTAGGTAAGGATTTTCAATACATGTACGCTCCACTGAGAAATAAACCGGTGAACCGATCTACTTAAGGTTACAAGATACCAGGAAGATTATAGGAAGTTTTAACTCCAAAGTC
Organism: Ocypus olens; assembly: GCA_910593695.2. Taxonomy (NCBI): domain Eukaryota; kingdom Metazoa; phylum Arthropoda; class Insecta; order Coleoptera; family Staphylinidae; genus Ocypus; species Ocypus olens. Next base: position 11,120,227 of record OU343053.1, on the reverse strand, counting down.
GGCCAAGGAAACATAGGAGTTACAGTGGGTAAACACGAATTGGGGATTAGAAACCAGAGGAGACAGACTAATACAATTCCATCAATCAATATTCGGCGTGGCACTAGCCAGGGAAGTAGTTGTTTCAATAAGTTATGTGTTTATAGTCCTAGTAAGACTTAATGTTGCAGAGTCACAAACAGGTTAAAAATTCATATATTCAGGCTATTTTTCGTCTTTATTATTTGTAATACAATTTTGTCACAAACAACAATACACAATAACAAATACCTGATTTAAATTACCACCACGCAGATTGTATACCTGAGGATCGTCAATGGACAATCCAACCAATTTAGTCAGGGGAAAAATCGACTATATCCTGATATTCTATAGATACAATGCAGTAAAATGGGCATATCCTGGGGTGGATGAAGCACCCGATCACAATCCACTGGTGGCACATATAAAAATACAACTGAAAAGGACGCACACAGCAGTACCTAAAACAATTAACCTAGAAACACTTAAAAAAGAAGAATGCAACTTCAAGGTAGCCGAAAACCTAAATAAGAAACTGAATACACAAAATGCTATTATAAATAAGATGAAGAACGGTTTCTTTAATGACGCATGTGAAGAGCTTACCGAAATAATAGTCAAAATGAGTGTTGACAATCTAAGAGACAACGTGATACGAAGCAAGAATAAATAGATGACAACGGAAATTGAGAATGTTAATAAAAAGAGTGAAATCGCCAAAAATACAGAAAAATTCATTCGACTATACGTAGAAAAACAAGCACAGCGAAAACCAGATCGATAGAAACCAAATGTTGAGAGATTGAGATCCTCCAAGAAAAAACACGATCATTTCAATATATATTGAAGGAAAAAAAATGAAACACTTGAAATTCGTGAAATTTCGTCCATTTTCAAACCGCTATATCTCGGCGTATTTTCAATCGATTTTGATGAATGTTTGAGGGCGAAAAACTTTGAATTATCTTCTTTAAAGTCATGTATGCAAAATTATGCGTAACCCATTCCGCCCCCTCTAGCGCCCCTGTGAAAAAAAAACAAGTTTTTTCTGGAAACCATGTCCAACTTTAACGATGTCTACGGAGTTGGAAAATTTTTGTCAACTCGATCCACCATAAATGCATTAAAATTTGATCAATTCCCTATGCAGGATTCAAAGAACCAAGTTCCTACGACAATTCAGCACTAAGTTATGGGTGTTTGAAAAACACCACCAGTGTAGTTACATTAAATTTATATGAATAATAATTGTAGAGCATGTCAAAATGAACAACTTATAAAGAATAACTATTTTTTCCAAAATCGCTTCAGTTTTTGTGTAAACTGAGTTTTTGAATTTGAAGTATAATGTTTACATCTTTCATAATTTTGACGTTTTAAACGCCAGTTTCATCTGAGTCCACAAAACGCTCCATGTACATTTAAAATATGATTTAAAATAAACTATGAAAGAGTAAATATAAATGATACCATCAAGTCGGAGAAAGAAACATGATGGCCACATCACCATTTTTTCTTTATTTTCAATTATCGGTACCTACTAGAATAAAAAAGTGGATGTAAATTGTTTTTATATTTTTTTCGCGTCGACGAATTTGCTGCAATTTTCTTTTTAAATTTCATCTCCATTCAAATTGAAATATCCTACAATTTAGAAACAATGCATTTCTAATTTTTACGGAAATATACAATCACATGTGTTTTCAGTTGTTTTGGAAAGTTTCAAGTCGATGGCAATTGTTTTTATATTTTTTTCGCGTCGACGAATTTGTTGCAATTTTTTTTTTAAATTTCATGTCCGTTCACATTGAAATATCCTAAAATTTAGAAACAATGCATTTCTAATTTTTACGGAAATGTAGAATCACATATGTTGTCAGTTATTTTGGAAAGTTTCAAGTCGATGGGAATTGTTTTTATATTTTTTTCGCGTCGACGAATTTATTGCAATTTTTTTCTAAATTTTATCTGCTTTCACATTGAAATATTTTAAAATTTAGAAACAATGTTTTTCTAATTTTTACGGAAATGTACAATCACATGTGTTGTCAGTTGTTTTGGAAATCTTCAAGTGGAGGGCAATTGTTTTTATATTTTTTTCGCGTTGAGGAATTTATTGCAATTTTTTTCTAAATTTGATCTCCTTTCACATTGAAATATTCTAAAATTTTGAAACAATGCATTTCTAATTTTTACGGAAATGTAGAATCACATATGTTGTCAGTTGTTTTGGAAAGTTTCAAGTCGATGGCAATTGTTTTTATATTTTCTTCGCGTCGACGAATTTGCTGCAATTTTCTTTTTAAATTTCATCTCCATTCAAATTGAAATATTCTAAAATTTTGAAACAATGCATTTCTAATTTTAAGGGAAATGTAGAATCACATGTGTTGCCGGTTTTGGAAAGTTTCAAGTCGATGGCAATTGTTTTTATATTTTCTTCGCGTCGACGAATTTGTTGCATTTTTTTTTTAATATCATCTCCATTCACATTGAAATATTCTAAAATTTAGAAACGGTGCATTTCTAATTTTTACGGAAATGTAGAATCACATATGTTGTCAGTTGTTTTGGAAAGTTTCAAGTCGATGGCAATTGTTTTTATATTTTCTTCGCGTCGACGAATTTGTTGCATTTTTTTTTTAATTTCATCTCCATTCACATTGAAATATTCTAAAATTTAGAAACAATGCATTTCTAATTTTTACGGAAATGTAGAATCACATATGTTGTCAGTTGTTTTGGAAAGTTTCAAGTCGATGGCAATTGTTTTTATATTTTCTTCGCGTCGACGAATTTGTTGCATTTTTTTTTTAATTTCATCTCCATTCACATTGAAATATTCTAAAATTTAGAAACAATGCATTTCTAATTTTTACGGAAATGTAGAATCACATATGTTGTCAGTTGTTTTGGAAAGTTTCAAGTCGATGGCAATTGTTTTTATATTTTCTTCGCGTCGACGAATTTGCTGCAATTTTCTTTTTAAATTTCATCTTAATTCAAATTGAAATATTCTAAAATTCAGAAATAATGCATTTCTAATTTTTACGGAAATGTAGAATCACATATGTTGTCAGTTGTTTTGGAAAGTTTCAAGTCGATGGCAATTGTTTTTATATTTTCTTCGCGTCGACGAATTTGCTGCAATTTTCTTTTTAAATTTCATCTCCATTCAAATTGAAATATCCTAAAATTTAGAAACAATGCATTTTTATTTTTTACGGAAATGTACAATCACATGTGCTGTCAGTTGTTTTGGAAAGTTTCAAGTCGATGGCAATTGTTTTTATATTTTTTTCGCGTCGACGAATTTATTGCAATTTTCTTCTAAATTTGATCTGCTTTCACATTGAATTATTCTAAAATTTAGAAACAATGCATTTGTAATTTTTACGGAAATGTAGAATCACATGTGTTTTCAGTTGTAATTTACTGAATAATTTTGCAACAGTAATCGTTTTTTTTTTTCTCAAAAAGTATATTGAGTGGCTCTACCATCAAAATGTTCCACGAGCCTACTAGAACAAAAAAATCATACAAATTCCGAACGGATCTAAAATATTCGTTTTGGGTATACCAAACCATACATCTTAAAATGAAAGCTTACTTAACGGACTTTCAAACTATGAAATAATATACAGGGTTTTCCATTTAAAAATATGACGAAATTGTGTGCAATTTGTGAATAGCAATCACTCTGTATAGTAAGGCCGAGTCATCGGATGATAAATTAATTTTGAACGCTTATTATCAATACATCTGTAGCAGCAAATTATAATTTATTATCTTCGTTTGTTGCAGCAGGTAACTAACTTTTTTTTTCAAATGATTGTATAAACAAATTAATAACACGGAAACGGCATGAATTAAACCCTCAGGTAACGCAGAATCTAAAAATGCAATAATATACAAGGTGTATCATAAAAGAAAACATATGTTTGGTCCGAAATTTTGTTATGAGCCACCCAGTATAAATTTGAATATTTTTAAAGCGTGTAAAAGTCTGTTCTGCACAACTTTAGTTAAAAATATTTTTCGATATATCAATAAAGCCCGTTATTGATCGTTCCCAGAGCGCTTGAACACGCCGTACGTACACGTACATACACGTACATACACGTACATACACGTACGTACATTTCTGACAGACTTGTTTCATTGTGTCTACCATAAACCCTGAAATATTTAACAATAATTACGAATCAATGTTTAGCATGAAATTAACCTAATAGATGATGAAACGATAAAATAATTGTAGAGAATTCCTAAATAAACAAATTCTTTAGCATTAGTTTTTGAAAAAGAAATAAATAAACCATCAAATCTGAGAAAGTTTTTAATAAATTAATCTGTACGTGGCTAACTTTGTTTAAGCCTCGTAACAGTTATTACGATTTCAATATTTAACCTATTTTCGAGTGTTAAGATAGTACGATATGCAAGAAGTTGAATTTATGACACGCGGCCAACTTATCTCGACTTGTTTGTGAACAACGTGAACAATCACTGATAAATTGTTTTGATTTTATCCCCCGGGTAATAAAAGCTTAAATTCGAGCAGTGAATGGTTCTTGTCCCAACTCTGTGCAAATAAAACAGTTTGGAAATTTGTGAAACAGTTGAGCGAGAAGTGCATGGAAGTTTCAAAGAAAATAAACCGAACTGGATTAAAAAATATTAAAATAATAAATTGGATTATGTTATAAAAATGAATACCTTTTTGTTTTTGTGTTAGTTTTCATTGTTACTATTTATTGTTACAGGTAATATAACAATTTTGATAATTATTTTATTGTCTCTTCAGAAAAATTAAAATTAGTCTTTTAAATACCCAACTTCATTATTCTTGTATCGGTTACTGAATTTTATATTTGTAAAACTCCCATATTTATTCAGTAACTATTAAAGTTCTTATACTAATACAATATCTTTATTTGCAGATAGTACAATGTAGTAAAGAAATATAATACTTCTAAAATTTTACAATATTATTTCTGCTAAACTGCTATCGGCCCGCGGTCTTTTAGCCTAAGTTATTATATTTATACAGGTTTTATTATAGTGTTAGTGAACGGGCTATCGATCAAGGTCGTTCTGCCCTCGCATATTAAATTTTTACGAAATATTTTTTTTATAAAAACGTCCAAGAGAAAAGAGTGTATTTAGGTTAGCCGAAAATGTATACGCGCTAAGAGGGGTCAAAGCAACTGAAAGGAATATAAAAAAATATATGTAAAAGGGAGAAAATACGCCCAGAAATGGGTAAATAAAGGAGAGAATCCGTGAGTATTAAATTTAATCCTAGAGGATTATAATGGCAAACATTGGAATTTGAAATTTAATTAAGTTGGTTAAACATAACCAATATTTGTTCCCTGGTACACTTATAATCCTCCTTAAGCGAATCGAGTTTTATAGTAAATATGAATGTTATTTGGAATGAAATTGTTTGTTAAAATTATTCACTTTGTGTTTACGTTCTTTATACATGTTATTATGATCTGAAATAAATAATTAATTTCTTAATTAAAATTTGAAGGTCTGTATTTACAAGCTCGTGCATATTTTATTTTATGAAATATTATTGAAAACACCATGTAATTAAAGTTTGGTTAAAAATAAAACATTAAATGTAAACATAAATGTTTATAAATACAAGAAAAGGAAATGTAGCCTGAATATATGAATATTCAACCTGTTCGTTAATCTGCAAACAAAAAATTAAGTCTTACTAAGACTATAAACAAATAACTTATTGAAACAACTACTTCCCTGGCTAGTGCCACGCCGGATATTGAATGATACAAAAGAAATTTGCGTTATTACTAGTACTAAGTACTAAGTGAAATAACATTGGTTTAAGATCGTTTAGTTCTACATACAAGACTAACTTAGAAAATTATTCTAAAATAAAATGTGAAACTTTAAACTGTAAATGTTATTATTAAAATGAAAAAAACAGAAAACATTTTGACAAGGACACACAGTGCTAAACTTCTCTAGTGTTACTAAATGAAACGACTGAGGAGATTATTTTTTGCGTGCAGATTAACGAACAGGTTGAATATTCATATATTCAGGCTACATTTCGTTTTCTTGTATTTATCTAATGCTTTCTGCAACAAGTAAAGTTGTTTCTAATTTGTTTATAAATGTTTATAATTCAAGTATTTTATTTTTGTATTGAAACTAGGTACTAACATTTTTAAATCTTTATTGCGACCGGTTTCGGCTTATGCCAAAATCGGGACGGATCGTGTCGCAATATAGATTTTAAAATTTGAAGGAAGTACTTAATTTCAATACAACAATTTACGATACCTTAATACGACACTGCTTCATTAATCATTAATCATTTTATTTTGTGCTCATAGTTTCTGCACCCAGCGGCAATAGATTTTGACATTATTATACTTGAGGTCGGATATTTTTACCAATAAAAAATATAAAGACAACAATTTAAATTCACTCAAAACAGATATATTTTGCTATTCTATAAAAAGCGGCCAATGCCTCCGCTTTAGATGATACTCGAACACTTAAAAAAACTCCAACATTTTACAAGTCGTCAAAAAAATGGAAAAACATTTACAACAAGATCAAAACTTTGCAAACTTACTTACTAAATGATATGTGCTTTATAATTCTACAAATAATTTGTCAACACTTCTTAGTTTAAAACAATAACTCTTGTGTTTCAATTCTGCCGACATTTTTAAAGTCGTTAAAAGAGAGATAATTGCAAGAAACTCCTAACTTCCTAAATATATAACGCGTCAAAATTCCATGAATATCTACCAACACCCCTAGATTTTGAGATTTAAAACAATGACACTTGAACATCTGACAGGTCAATTCTGCGTTCCGAACTGCCAAGAAAAAAAAATTGCAAGAAACCCTGAACTCTGCAAATATACTAAAAATAGATTGCGCTTACTGATTACAAAAGTCTTCCAATACATAGAGTTTAAAATAATTAAACACACATTTTGGGGTTAATAAAAAAAATCTCAAAATAAATTGCAATTCATATTTCTACAAAAGTTTACTAGATTTAGAAATAAGGATACTGGAACACCCGCCGGTTCAATTCTGAGAACGAACATTTTACAAGCTCCCTAAAAAATACAAAAATAGTTTCTTTAACCTTTTCAAATCCATTCAAAATATTCTGCGTTTCAAAAAAAAAATAACCACCCTGAAGAAGTTGATGTGGAACTCTGAATTTTCTTGGTAATAGTTGACGTATACAATTAAACATATATAATTGATTAAATTTTGAAGGCCAAGTGTCACTTCTAAAAGAAATTATCTCGAATTATCTCTTTCATATCATCTCATTAACCTTTTCACGCCCAGGCGACAAATAAAAAAAAATATATTTTTTTTAAATTTTAGTTTACCTTATTTATCGCATTAGTTTGCAGCCTTTAATTGTTTGAACTAATTGTTGGTCGAATTTGGAGAGATTAGCAGGAAGAAAGCCTAGAAGCTCGCGGTAGAGGTAGTGGACGTCCCAGAGTGACACAAGAACGTGAAGATCGACTCTTAAGGAGAAATGCAATTCGAGAACCTGCAGAACCAACACGATCGATTGCGATAAATTGGTCAAGAGCAATTGGCCATAGAGTCTCTATGAGCCTATAAATGGTATAGGCGAATATGCTCTTTTGGTTTACGGTCCTATCGTCCTTATTTCGTCTCCCTTTAATAATTCTGCATAAGGCAAACAGGTTGCAGTGGAGCCAGGACCGACAAGACTGGGATCAGCAATGGGTAGAAATTGTCTTCAGCGACGAATACAAATTTTGTTTATGGCACTCTGACGGACGTTTAAGAGTTGTGTGATTTAATAACCGGTCAAATCAACGCAAAACGTCAAAATTGAACTTTTTCAAAATTCTAAGATTCAAAATTGCGATTTTGTTTTTTTTTAAATTGCACAGCAGTCAAAAGCTTATTTTGATGATGATTCTGTAGCGTTATGGTATAAAAGTAAGGCTACTTATTTTTTACTTTTCTCCAATTTTATTTGGGTTAGGGGTACAAACATGTGCGTCTCGTTATTTAAAATTTATAATCTGGTTTCTGTTTGTTGATGCCATCTCCTTGGTTTCGGTCTGCAATTTCCCCATTTCCACGCTGCCGTGATATCGTTGCCGCCACCTGCTCCGCGGCCAGGGCGACTCCACACCACCCTCTACCTAGAAAGAGGAAGAAAATGAAAGAGAAGAAGAAAAGGTAACACGCTTACAGGGTCATCCTGTTCTGCCTGCGGGATGTCGCTTTAGGATTGAACGCAGCGGCAGAACAGGAGAAGAAGAAACATAGGTAGAGGAAAGGAGGTGTTTGAAATTTTAGGAAGATTTGCAGGCTTAAGGCGGTCAATGGAGACCGTGATAATCTCCGTTAATGTCAACTATAAAAAAATTTGAATTTCGACTGACAATTTTGAAAGGGCCGACGTAAGTAGTACGTAAGGGGTTCTTTGCACCGTCGCACAGAGGGGTATTTGACCCAAAAAATCGGACAAAATTATTTTTTAGTTTTATTTAACATATAAGTCATAAACAGCATTATTTATAATAAATTTGAATTTTTAGGTAATGTTCTTTGGAAAGTAGCAAAGAGAGTCGTGTAAAAGCTTTTTTTTCTGGAAAAGGTGTAAAAAAAAATAAGACAAATCTAAGTATGACAGTATATCTATTGCCGGAGAGCTAAAATAGCTATCTACTATTTAGAGGATGAGTCCCACCCTTCTTCATTAATGAAATCATCTGTTTCTTCCAACAAATCTGTCGCATTTTTGTCTTCGTTCGAAGCCTCAATTTCACTTGGCAACAACTTTTTTATGACTGTTGCGCTAAATGCTTCGATATCTTTGGTAGTTTTGGTCTTATACTGCTCATTAAGGGATGTTAGAAGTAACATATTTAAAACATTTAATTTGGCGAAATTGCCGAAAATGTTTATTTCTCGCCTCAGCTGCTTCTTCCAAGGTTCCAATTGGTAATATGGCATGCTGAATCACAAGAGGTCCGTGAACTTTGTGTACAATTGGCGACATAGGATGCCAGTAGTATAACTTGGTATACCGTATTGCTCCATCATGGCAAAATGTTGAGAATTTGCCAACATTTATTTTATGCCCACTGGAAATTGCTTCTAAGATATTAGCCGTAGCCAGCTTTGGGAACATCAACAATGAAACCAAGCCAAGTTCTAAATTTTTCTTGAATCTCTTTTTTTCTTAGAATGACACTTTCTTTATCGGTCTGTGCTCTTATTTGCCATTTCTGTACAGTTATCTTGTAGGAAGGATGGAGCAAAGTTTAAAAAAATCGTATCCTTGCGTGTAACACAGACAAGCTCAATTTAAGATTGTCTAAGTCCACTTCTTTGGACGCGGATGTTATTAAATTATTAGAATCTTTGGAAGTTGCCTTAAACACCTCATTGTTGACTTTGTTTGGTCAACCATTTTGAACAGCATCGTATGTTTTATTGCCACATCTCCTCTTGCGTTTGCTACCTTTGTCTCCTCTAATTGAATGATTTAATCATTGAAATATTGTATTTCCTCGTTAGTAATGTCGGAAGTTTCATGAAATAATCAGATTCTCATTGGTCGGCAATAGCGCGGTGAGTATGGTGTCGGGTTTTGCCAAATTTTACTGCTGCGATAAGTTAAAGTAGTACCAATGACGACTGAAAAATGTTTGCATCATAATCTGTACAGTTTTCAAATTTTTGTTTGTATTCAGTCGATTTCTAACTATCGCAGTCCCATTTGCAAATTAGCTCCAAGGAAGCTATTTCTTATATTGGAAGATTTTGCAGGACGTCGTCCAGGTATAACAGCAAGCGTTGTGATGTATGGTTTAGTAATTCTTGCAGTCGGACTTCTGCACGCGTTGCAGTTACTTGGCAACTCTCTTGGATTGGATAACAGTCTTTCTTGGCTCTTTGCAAAATACTATAGCATGGATATAATTTTTTGTCACTGGTTCTAATTATGTCATACTGTTTTCTCGATAGAGACGCTTCTACGAAAATTGACAGCGCTTAAATAGGTGTTAGTTGAGGTCTTGATGGTATGCTGCTGCTTTTATAGCTTCTGAGATTTTAATACTTCTAGTAGGCGATGTGGTAATATCCTTGACGACTTTTGCAACCTCCTTATTACCAGCCTCTGTACATTTTATTTGAGTTGCATATACTTCATTCCCTTCTCTAAGAGTTTGAATTTTGCGCCTTTGACTGCGATCACACAAGTCATCGAACGCTTTTGATGGACGACCTTGTTTACTTGTATATTTGACAGGTATTTCCACAGTCTGTTGCAACCAATCGCTATTTTTTTTTCAAGAAACCATGTTCAGTTCTGTTGGTAGCACACCACCTAGTCTTTATTACCCTCGCAACATAAGGAAATTTGTGTAAAAACTTTTTTGTTTGTTCAATGGGAAAAGTCGGTTTGTTAATTATCTCATTCTCCAAAAAAATCAATTTTTTTAGCAAATATGATATTTCAATAAAAAATGAATAAATAAATGTTTTTTTGTACAGTGACATCGCCAAAGAGAAAAGAGAAAAAATATACAATAGGCAATTTTCGGCACCCAATCTTTAGTTAACCTAAAAGAAGGATAGTCACTTTAGGTTAATTAAAAAAAAATTGGCTCGGAAACTCCCGGAAGTATTACAAAAACGATAATATTTATATATTTATGATGTAAAATTTCATGAGTTTGTCATGCGCTTACAAAAATGACAATATCTATTAATTTTGTGTCATTATTTTGAAATCAATAAGTAATATGAATAGAACATACCTGGCTCCATAGTATCCATAATAAAAATAATCATTCTTAACTTCACAACTTGCTTAAAAAGATTACCGATTACAGGTCTTTGAAATCGTTCACTTACTATTTTTCACGTGTTCGTTGCAAAACGCTGAAACACCGTCTAACTACGACTTGTCGCAATTCAGTTAAAATAAAACGGCACTCGACTTTTGTTCTCTATACATCTAGGCACTCTTAGGTGTGAACAGTTTCCGAGAATTGTTTACTTTATTTCCATTGACTTTTGTCCGGTTTTAGGATCAAATACCCCTATGTGCGTCGCTACGAACGAAAACGTGTGTACAGGATGACAAATTAGGGTGTATATATGTTGCGCGAGTGGTTGTGCGAGCGACAGCAGGACCAAGTGTCCACAATTTGTCCCTCAGGCTATCGATAAATTTTGAGCCTGAAGGAATGTTTTTTGATGCGGAATTGGAAACAGAAAACCGCCCGGCCAGGGTAATGTCTTGTCGTAGGATTTGACAGCCGTCCGAATACCTAAAAGAATCAGTAGGAGTTGAGTTGCCCAGTTCTTCGGATCGTTGCTCATTCGAATCGAGTCTTTAATTTGTTTATTGAGCCGCTCTACCAAACCGTTACATTGCGGATGATAGGCGGTTGTGGTTTTATAATAATAATAATAATAATAATAATAATAAAGCTCTTTATTGCCCAACAGGAAACCCCATTTACAAGACAATAACAATAATATATATACAATATAAAACAATTAAACAATACAGTAGTATTTCATTATTTAAAACTATATTAACAAAAATAAACATTGAAATTACAAGACAACATCACTATAAGTGATCAAAAAAAATATCGTCATAGTGAGTCATCGCATTCCGACACATAACCTGAACTGGTGCTCGCCGTAGACAATTGGTACGGGCTCCTGGAATGTAGAAAGTGCTGATATGCCTTGAGCTTGACCTAGGGACGTGGAAGTCTAGTTTCGACAATAGAAATGGAGCATCCACTCTATTGTGAATGATCTTCCAAAGAAACTTGGCAGTGAGCTCTTTTCTTCTAGCGGCTAGTGAAGTCATACCATGTCTTTCTAGTAGCAAATCTTGATCAACACCTCGTTCGGGATAGACGCCATCCACTTTATATGATAAATACTTTAAAAATCGACGATGAACACGGTCCATCGGCATGCTCTGATTCATATAAAATGGATACCAAATAAGACACCCATACTCAAATTTGCTGATGACATATGCATAATATAGACATTTTATTAGGTCAATGTCACTGAAAGGCGCACAAATACGCATAATAAACCCTAACATTCTCGATGCCGATATTGCAGTGTTACTAATATGCCTAGTAAAATTTAAATCTCTGGTGAATAAAATGCCTAGATCTTTTATTTCGGCATAAGTGGTAAGTTGTAACTCATTAATTGCGTATGTCGTTGGAAGTACATTGGATTTTCGTGAAAATGACATAGTGCAGCATTTATGAACATTGAGAATTAGTTTGTGGTTTTCACACCAGGATACTAGTTTATTAATATTATTCTGTAGAGACACAACATCATTTGGCGAGGTAATGTTACTAAAAAGTTTGATGTCATCTGCATAGGCCAATACGTGACAATTTAGCGAATCTAGCAGGGAATTAATAAAAATAATAAAAAGTAGCGGTCCCAGATTCGAACCCTGCGGGACACCAGAATTAATTGAAAATTTGTAGGAGTGGTAACCATTAAAGGCGACATATGCTAAACGATTAGATAAGTAAGATTTCATAAGTTGTAGAAGACTCGGAGCGGCTCCAAGGTCAGCAAGTTTCACTAGGATTATGTCGTGGTCCAGGGTGTCAAAGGCTCGTGAAAAGTCCGTGTACACTACATCAACTTGGCCTCTCTGATCTATCACTTCAGAAACATATTGAGCAAATGAAGCCAGATTGGTTGTTGTGGATCTACCCGGCATGAATCCATGTTGGTTGGAGGATATGAATGAGGATACATTCCTAAAAATAGTAGAGTAGATTACCTGTTCAAATATTTTTGAAAAATTACTTAGTAATGCAATCGGACGATAATTTTCTAGAAAATGTTTCTCTCCCTTTTTATAAACGGGACTAATTTTTGCCAATTTCCACCTTGAGGGAAATGTACACGTACTGATAGCGAGGTTTATAATAATCTGCAGCGGCTTAGCAAAAACAAATCTACAATCTTTGATTAAGAAGGAAGGAACAGAGTCATCCCCAGAAGATGCTTTATTGGGTAATAGGGCCATGATGCTTATTAAATCGCTTTCGGAAATTGGATTTATGATAAATGATGGACAATTACTATGGGTTTCAGGCAGAGTGGTATTGTTCGCAGGTTTAAAACTTTTAGAAAATAATGAGGCAAAACCGTCAACTATATCGTTAGGAGTAGAGTACTCCTCACTTTCATGAGTTAATCTGCTTGGTATTCTAGTAGTGCCCTGTTTCATGTGAGCATAATTCCATAATTCAGCAGGATTTGATTTCATATTATTTTCAACCGCTTCCAGATACACTCTATATGATTCCGTTATTTGCTGTTTGGTGAGCGACCTCAGCCTTTTAAATTCATCTTTATAGATTGGATTCTTACTTGATCGCCACTTTCGTCTATAATATGCCTTTGTTTGCATGTTCCTTTTTATTTCAGGAGTAAACCATGGAGGAAATGTCGATCGGGGGGTTTGGCATAGGGGAACCGACTTATTAAATATCTTATATAGATTCGTGTAGAACATATCCAAAGCCTCGTTCACATCAGTACAGTTATTTAAATATGTCCAATCAGTATTACTCAGATCCTTGTATAAGTTAACAAAATCAGCCCTTTTAAAGTTATAGCGGGCATTAGTATTAGAGGGAAACCTAGTATTATCCGAGATTGTGCTGAGTTCCAATGTAATGGATAATGATGGATGGTGTAAATCTTCAGTCACCATAGGAGTGTCGGCACGCTCAACTAGTATGGGAGAGTTTAAGTTTGATACGACGAGATCTAGAAGTTTGTTATTTATGTTTGGACAGGCGTTATACTGCGTGAGACCGAGTATGTTACAAAAACATTGAAACGAGAAACATTTTGAACAAGAAATATTTGAATTAACGAGATTTGGTAAATTAAAGTCACCAACAAATACAACGGGCTGATCAATTATTAACTGTTCCAGGAAATTGAAAAATAATTCCAGGTCATCTAGCATAGTATCTGGGGGAATATAGATTGTACAGATAGTACAGACAACGCCTTTGAGAATGCATTTACATAACAGAACATCAATCAGTGGAACAAGATTAGTTAGCGAAGTCGTATCTAGTACTTCATATTGAATATTGTTATCAATCGCAATCAATACCCCTCCCCCTTTGGAGCGCCCCACAGAATTAAATTTCCTGTCACTACGAATAATATTATAGTTAGGAGGGAAGAGTTCAGAGTTTTGAATTGAGCTGTTTAACCAGGTTTCCGATAAACAAATAATTTCCGAAGATAAGTTGCAGCAGTTGACATAAAATTCACGCGTTTTGGAACACAATCCTCTAGTATTCTGATAGAAAATATTTAATGAAATGGGGGAACGGCCGGGCTTAACTAGTTTAAACTTTCAGTGACATTAGGAATCCCATTAATGAATTTTATACGCAAATTATTTTCTCCGTTCGCCAGGCGGTTATTTAATTCTTCTTTTGCCGCTCGGTACAAATCTCTCTGGATGGGTGTACGATCTCTAGAGAGATGAACGCCTTTCCATTTGCTAAGAGTTTTTAATTTGGTTAGATTACTCATAACTAGACCCATAATTTCCTGGGAGGGAACTTTAAATTTTATCGGGCGAGATTGTAATTTGGACGGATCGTATTTACCCAAACGCTGGGTTTGAATGTTAGTAAGATTAACACCAATATCGCCTAACACCTTTTCTGCGATCGATGAGTCGGACATCATTTGCTGTTGCTTAGATCCAGTATTGTTTTCTTTAATCCCAAATATAATCAAATTTCCAGACCTTTTCTCTCTTTCCGATATTTCATAAATAATGTTTTCCATGACAACTGGCATTGAGGGTAATTTATTAGAGTCTTCAACAGGTTTGGAATTTTTAAGGGCGGAAATTTCGTTTTGTAAATTAATAATTGCAGCTTTGAGTGAAATTAAGTCACTGCCAATCTTGTCACAATCGCGGCAATTCCATTTAAGTCCCGATTTTAAATGAATCTTTCGAGCCTCAGAGGTAGTAATGTCAGCACAATTAATATTATATGACTTATTACAAACATAGCATTTAACGAGTTTATGTGCCTCAGACTCTTTATTGCAACAGGCACAGAGAGTCATGATTACAAATAATGTTAGTTTACACTGATAGGAAAATGACAGGGACACAGTTTTTCACACCCAGGGGTCTATCAGGGTGACTAACGGTAACTCAAAATACAGGCAGACCACGGAAAATATAACAATAGAGAACAGAGGAGAAACAATTTACAAATAAACTAACGGCGAAATAATTAAATAAAAAGCGCGTCCAATACGACGTTTAATGTGAGTCACGAATTTTGCGAGGACCGTGCAGCAAAAAAGTTATCGTCTGCCAGCTGAGTAGATAGTATATTTGTGAATTTAGATTTATATACTTGGACACAGTTTTACGCTAAGTAACAATTGGTAATTCTAAAATTATTCAATTATTGCATACACTAACCTTATACCTATCACCAGGGCAATTTTGATATATTAAAACCACTTAAACACTTGCAAAAACTCAATTTAATTTGGACCTGACATCAACACAACGTGACAGTCTCACTCGTGATATTGGTTTTGTGTTGTATACCGAAAATTCTGCAGAATTCCTTCCAGATGTTGGACTGGAACTGTCAGCCTCGGTCAGTGATGACCGTCGACGGTGTTCCAAAGCGTGCAATCCAACATGCCAGAAATGCTCTGGAAACGGAATCTGCGGTTATTTCGGTAAGAGGAATTGCTTCTGGCCAACGCGTAAAGTGATCGATCCAGATCAGAAGGTATCTGTATGTGTTGCGAATAGGAAAAGGGCCGATAATGTCGATGTGGACATCTGTGAATCGATCATCCGGGTCCGGAAATTTCGCAACGGGTGACACTGTATGTCGGTGGATTTTGTTCTTCTGGCAACTCAAACAGGATTTGACGAAGTGTGTAATGTCATGGTTCATCCGCGGTCATACGTAACGTGCTGCTATGAGACGTCTCATTGCACGGGCGCCCGGGTGCGTGCGTTCATGTGAGGAACTCATAACCTCATGTCGCAAGGCAGGGGGAACTTAGGGTCGTCGTGATGCAAAAGACGTACTACGTAGTAGATGCACGTGTTAGAGCCGGCCATGGTAAACTTTTCCCGTTTGAGTGCTGTGGTAGTGCTAGCAAGAAGATATTGTAATTCCACATCTTCAGATTGTAATTTTGCTAGGTTGGTGAGGTCTTAAGTATTAATTTCGACTCTCAACAGTGTGTCAGCCATGTTGTTGTAGTGCGCGTTGCGCGATGCAGTTCAAGTGTCTGTGCTCACGTTCTGAAAAACGATCTGAATTAGAGTTTATGGCAGCGATCATAGGTTTATGATCTGTGAAAACTATAAATTCGCGACCTTTCAGGTAATATTTGAACTTTTTTATTGCCAAATATACGGCTAGCAATTCACGGCTGAACGTGCTGTATTTGCGTTTTGTGTCTGAAAAAGATTTTGAAAAGAAAGCGAGCGGCCGTAGAATGCCAGAACTCTCCTTCTGTTGCAAGACCGCACCAGTAGCGGAGTCTTATGCGTTTACCATAATGCTTAACTCCGCAACCGGGTCAGGTAGTGCAAGCATAGCACAGTCGGCCAAAGCAGCCTTAACTGTCATAAATGCTTGTTGAGCAAGTTGTGACCAGAACAGAAGTTTGTTGCGTGGAGTTGTAGCAGCAAGTTGATTGAGTGGCGCTAAAATACTCGAGCATGACTTGATAAAGCGATGATAACAATTGGTGCACCATGACATTGCACAGTTCATCAAATCCTGTTTGAGTTGCCACAAGAACAAAATCCACCGACATACAGTGTCACCCGTTGCGAAATTTCCAGATTTAATCACCCCTTTCGATCTCAAAAATTCTAAATTGCCAAGTCCGAGTTTGACAAATTGTTAAATCTCGGTTTTATCAGGCCCTCCTTCAGTCCATGGACTACGCCACTGCATCTAGGCGCTAAATTAGATGGTTCATGGCACCCTTGTGGAGATTATCGGGGCCTTAATCGGGTCACGATTCCTTGTGGTTGCCAGTTATTTTGAAAAATCGATCTAGTCAAGGCATATCACCAAATTCCCATTCATCCTGATGACATACCAAAAACTGCAATCACAACGCCTTTTGGACTATACGAACATACCAGGATGAGTTTTGGTTTATGGAATGCCGCCCAAAGCTTTCAGAGATTGATGTACTCGATCCTACGCGGACTGCCATTTTGCTTCGGATACATTGACGACGTACTCGTCTTTAGCAAAGATGAACGCGAACATGTTCGTCACCTTTTCCAAATTTTTGAGGCGAACGTCGCCCTGGTTTGCTAAAAATGGGAGGGCCAGAAGTGGTGATGTGATGTTTAATATTTTGTTTAAGATCGAAAGGGGTGGTTAAATCTGGAAATTGTTGTAATAATTTAGAATACGGCAAATTTTGAGTAAAAAAGAATTTAGTTCTGACGGGCCGAATGCTTTCCTTACAAGACGTTCACGGGCAATGTCAACAACAATGTTGAAATGCCGAAGAAAGTCGGCGCCCAGAATTGAGTGGATAACTTGTGCAAGCACGAAATTCCACTTGAAATTTACGTCCAGGCCGATATTAACAATTAATTTGGTGTTACCGAAAGTTGGTATTAAAGTACCACTAACGGTGGTTAGCGAAAATTTTGCGCGACAATGAGCGTTGGCGTAAAGTTGGTTTACCGCCAAAATGCTAACCTGTGCCCCCGAATTTAGTCCCAGAATTGGTGTCGCGAACTAAAAATAATAGGCCTGGGCATACAGCAGGACAATGGGCCGACATTAGCCCTGCTGTTGCCCGTTTCCCCACTTGCACGGAGGTTGGCATTTGTGCGCCTTTTCACGAACATTTTGATGATACCAGTACTGAGTAGCAGAATTTCGATTCGCACGTTTGCGAGAGCTCGAACCACTTCCAATTTTGTGTTGTTTAGAAGCGTTTGTCAAATGTTTTATTTGACTCGACAGCTCCGCAATTTGGGCCTGAAGTTCCGAAATGACTGAATTTTGAGAGGTTAAATTTTGATGTGTTGCTGTTGACCGAGAAGGAAAAGAGGTCGCACAAATGGTGTGCGGAGAAAAGATTTCTAAAATCTTGTCTGCCATATCCGCCAAATTTTGAAGGGATGTTTTGTGGGCCGAAACAAGAATTTTTTGGACTTCGTTAAGAAAATTTTCATCAATTGCACGGTCTCCCAGAAGTTGCTGCAACTGCCTCAGGTCTCCTAGCTCCTCCCGAGAAAGAAGTTGCTGCAACCTCTTTTTCTCCGACAGTGTTGTCCTTTTAATAATTTTTGCCTTGAGGGTTTCATATGGCAGAACCTGGGGTTGGCTGACCAGGAAGTCCCTCACGTCAAGGGCTACTTTCTACAGCAATGCGACAACAACATCGTGATACTTCCGCATTGAATTTGTTACGCGGGAATTTTGAAAAATGGCTTCAATTTGGATGAACCAAATGGTAGGATCGAAATGGAAAAAAGATGGTAATTTATAGCTAAAAAGGTAATCTTCCAGTTACTGATACTAATGAATGGACTGAAGTAAACGCAACAACTTCAGAGCAATGTTTGCGACATTGCCGGATTTCTTGTGTCACTATAACTGACGCAAAGATGGAAAATTTTATGCGATTTAACAACCGGTTAATAAATATTTTCGTGAAATCAACGGAAAATGCCAAAATTGCACTTTTTTAGAATTCAAAGATTAAACATTGCGATTTTTTTTTAAATAACACATCTGTCAAAAGCTTTGTCATATTTTGATGACTCAAACATAAAAATGTGAAAAATTCAGTGTTATTTTAAAACTAATACCAATCCTTTGTAATGAAAATAACACAAACTGCAAAAATCGCACTTTTTTAAAGTTCAAAGATTTAAAGATCGTGATTTTCGTTTTTGAAACTACATAACTGCCAAACGCATTATCCGATTTTAATGATTCCAGCGTCAAAAGGTGCAAAATTTTGTGCGATTTAACAACCGGTCAATAAATATTTTCGTGAAATCAACGCAAAACGTCAAAATTGCACTTTTTCAAAATTCGAAGATTTAAAATTGGGATTTTGTTTTTTTGTTAAATTGCACAGCTGTCAAAAGCTTTGTCATATTTTGATGATTCAAACGTAAAAATGTGGAAAATTTAGTGTTATTTTAAAACTAATATCAATTCCTTTTCATGAAATTAACATAAACTGCAAAAATCGCACTTTTTCAAAGTTCAAAAATTTAAAGATCGTGATTTTGCTTTTTGAAACTACATTACTGCCAAATTAATTGTCCGTTATTGATGATTCTAACGTCGAAAGGTGAAAAATTTTATGCGATTTAACAACAGGTTAATAAATATTTTCGTGAAATCAACGCAAAACGTCGAAATTGCACTTTTTCAAAATTCGAAGATTTAAAATTGCAATTTTTTTTTTTTTTAATTGCACAACTGTCAAAAGCTTTGTCATATTTTGATGATTCAAACGTAGAAATGTGAAAAATTTAGTGTTATTTTAAAACCGACACCAATTATTTTTCATGAAATTAACACAAATTGCAAAAATCGCACTTTTTTAAAGTTCTAAGATTTAAAGATCGTGATTTTGGTTTTTGAAACCACATAACCGCCAAACGCATTGTCCGATTTTAATGATTCAAGCGTCAAAAGGTCAAAAATTTTGTGCGATTTAACAACCGGTTAATAAATATTTTCGTGAAATCAACACGAAACGTGAAAAGTGCGTTTTTTCAAAATTCGAAGATTTAAAATTGCGATTTTGTTTTTTTAATTGCACAGCTGTCAAAAGATTTGTCATATTTTGATGATTCAAACGTAAAAATATGGAGAATTTAGTGTTGTTTTAAAACCGATACCAATTATTTTTCATGAAATTAACACAAACTGCAAAAATCGCACTTTTTTAAAGTTCTAAGATTTAAAGATCGTGATTTTGGTTTTTGAAACTACATAACTGCCAAACGCATTGTCCGATTTTAATGATTCTAGCGCCGAAAGGTGGAAAATTTTGTACCATTTAACAACCGGTTAATAAATATGTACGTGAAATCAACGCAAAACGTCAAAATTGCACTTTTTAAAAATTCTAAGATTTCAAATTGCGATGTTTTTTTAATTGCACAGCTGTCAAAAGCTTTGCCATACTTTGATGATTCAAACGTAAAAATATAGAAAATTTAGTGTTGTTTTAAAACCGATACCAATTATTTTTCATAAAATGAACACATACTGCAAAAAATCGCACTTTTTTAAAGTTCGAAGATTTAAAGATCGTGATTTTGGTTTTTGAAACTACGTAACTGCCAAATGCATTGTCCGATTTAAGTGATTTTAACGTCGAAAAGTGGAAAATTATGTGCGATTTAACAATCGGTTAATAAATATTTTCATAAAATCAACGCAAAACGTCAAAATTGCACTTTTTCAAAATTCGAAGATTTCAAATTGCGATTTTGTTTTTGTTTTAATTGCATAGCTGTCAATAGCTTTGTCATATTTTGATGATTTAAACGTAAAAATGTGAAAAATTTAGTGTTATTTTAAAACCGATACCAATTATTTTTCATGAAATGAACACACTGCAAAAATCGGTCTTTTTTAAAGTTCGAAGATTTAAAGATCGTGATTTTGGTTTTTGAAACAACATAACTGCCAAATGCATTGTCCGCTATTGATGATTCTAACGTCGAAAAGTGGAAAATTTTGTGCGATTTAACAACCGGTTAATAAATATTTTCCTGAAATCAACGCAAAACGTCGAAATTGTACTCAAAATTCGAAGATTTAAAATTGCGATTTTGTTTTTGTTTTAATTGCAGTGTCAAAAGCTTTGTCATATTTTGATGATTCGAACGTAAAAATATGGAAATTTTAGTGTTATTTCAAAACCGATACCAATTATTTTTCATGAAATTAACACAAACTGCAAAAATCGCACTTTTTTAGAGTTCCAAGATTTAAAGATCGTGATTTTGGTTTTTGAAACTACATAACTGCTAAATGCATTGTTTGCTATTGATGATTATAACGTCGAAAGGTGGACAATTTTGTGCGATTTAACAACCAATTAATAAATATTTTTGTGAAATCAACGCAAAACGTCAAAATTGCACTTTTTCAAAATTCCAAGATTTAAAATTGCGATTTTGTTTTTTTTCTAATTGCACAGCTGTCAAAAGCTTTGTCATATTTTGATGATTCTAACGTAAAGATGTTTTAGTGTTATTTTAAGACTGATACCAATCCTTTTTCATGAAAATAACAAAAACTGCAAAAATCGCACTTTTTTAAAGTTCGAAGATTTAAAGATCGTGATTTTGGTTTTTGAAACTACATAACTGCTAAGGACATTGTCCGACTTTGATGGCTTTAACGTCAAAAAGTGGAAAATTTTGTGCGATTTAAATGCCGGTTTATAAATATATTCGTGAAATCAATGCAAAACTGTACGTTTTTTTTTAATTGCACAACTGAATGCTTTGTCTGAATTTGATGATTTAAACGTCAAAATGTGGAAAATTTAGTTTAGTTTTAAAACTGACAACAATTTTTCTTCATTAAATCAATTAAAACTGCAAAAATCGGGCTTTTTTAAAGTTTGAAGATTTCAAGATCGTAATTTTGGTTACAAAATGCCAAATGCATTGTCCGATTTTGATGATTCTAACGTCAAAAGGTGCAAAATTGTGTGTAATTTTAAAACCGGTGAATAAATAGTTCCGTGAATGCAACTCAAAACGTTTTCAAGGTCCCTAGATGTAAAATTGAAATTTTGTTTTTTTAATTGCACAATTGTCAAATGCTTTGTCCGATTTTGATGATTCAAACGTCAAAATATAAAAAAAATAGTTAAATTTTAAAACGGGTAACATTTTTCTCATGAAATTTACAAAAACAGCACAAATCTAACTTTTTTAAAGTTCGAAGATTTTAAGATCGTGATTTTGGTTTTTGAAACTACATAACAGCTAAACGGATTTTCCGATTTTGATGGGATTGATGTCAAAAAGTGGACAATCTAGTGCAATAATAACCGATTAATAAATATTTTTATGAAATATACGTTTTCAAAGATTTAAAATATTTGGATCGCGAGCTATTGTACGAGTACAGATAATAAATAATACAACCCGTTCAAATTCCTATTCTACAGTTCTTCACGTTAAAGATTGGATAATAAATGCAACTATTGTTTCAATTGCATCCCCATTTGGTAAAAAAAAACATTTCATCATTGTAGCTTGGGTAAAAAATGTAGCCGTGATGTAGCGGGTTTCATTAAATGGAGTATTTATATTTTGCATAATTATCGATATGTTTCCAAAACTAGTGGGATTTCTAAAAAAAACTTATTTTCTATAAGATGTTCTATACGCAAAAATATTTAACTTTTTCACGCTTTTTGAAGGCTTTACGAATCACATATTTATGAACACAAAATAATGAAAGAAACTGTAGATATCATAACGGACGTAGAAAAAGATAATTATCCATGTCTTATTTAAAATTTATTACTTAGTTTACAGGAAAAACTAAAAATACAAATTGATTAATAATCACCCCGACGCCTTCACCATAATTGCCTTCCAATACATTCCGCAAACAGACCCCCCAAGTAGGCACTTAAAACTTATCCCTTAGTTGAAAAGTGCGCGGTGGCACTTCTATTTACATTAAGGCCGTAGTTTTGATTCGGTATTCGGGATTTCCATCGATTTATGCAAATGATTCTCAGATTAACGACCTACTTTTCTTCGGCGTTGTAAAGTACGGAAAAATATGCGGAGAAACGCATGAAAAAAAGTCAGGTGCTTGCCCTACATCGGGGCCGGATTCACGGAATGATGAGACGTTGTATAGCGCAAATATTTATTTAAAATTATCAATCGTAAACAACGGAAAAATAATTTAAGTGTCTCTGAGTATGGATAGGGATGGGTCCATCGATTCTGGGCGGGCGCACGCGCGTCTACCGCATTTCCCTGGTCCGTCGCATCTGTGCCGCGAGACTCAAGAGTAAAGGGACCTATCCCCTCAGCCACATGGAACCGGTTTCGGTTAACTTACGTCCTCAGAGTTGACTACGTAACGGAGTTCGAAAAAATTCAAGGCGCACTTTATTTATTCGCACGTAAATAAATTCGGTGATTCGGAACGAGCGTGTTTTTGTCCGGAAATGTAGGAAACTTTAAAAAAAGTTCTGCGAACGAGAGAAAAAAAAATACAACAAAATTAAGGATAGTTTTGTTGCGTCTTTTTAAAGTGTTTTATTGGAGTAATATTAATTGAAAACGCCACGGTAAGTTATGCGCCGACATTTTAAGTTTGTAAAAGTTTTAGAAAGTTTCTATGGAAATTAGTTAGGAACAAAATTAACGTCAGATTTTATTAGCTTTAATTTTTTCTTATTAGATAAAAAGTGTATTTATTATTTAAAAAAAAATGTTTTTAATTTAAATTTTTTTTATATATAAACAATTTACATAGTTGATAGAGGATTAAAAAGAATATATTATTATGAGTCAGAAAGATTACAAATATTTATACATAACAAATCTTTATTGACAAGTCACATTATATAAAAAATAAATAATGCAAATAATTAAATTACTGCAGTTCTCTCAGGTCCCGACAACGACTATCGACCTAACGTGTTTCCGCTGGCAAAAATTTATTTGTTAACGTATACGTACACATATTCTATTAATTGACGTTAATTAATTACGTTCTTTTAGATTTATTTAAGAAAATACTTTTGCACATACAGTTACTAGTTTCATTAACATGGTGCAATGTATACATTCTAAAACAACAAATAATTAATAAAATACAATCATATAAAATCAAAACTTCACCACCAATTAAAAAAAATGTGATGTGGCCATCATGTTACTTTCTCCGATTTGATGGTATCATTTATATTTACGCTTTCGTGGTTTATTTTCAATTAAAATCATATTTTAAATGTACATCGAGCGTAGCGTAAACTCGGGTGAAACTGACGTTTAAACGTCAAAATTATACTTCAAATTTAAAAACTCAGTTTACTCAAAAACTAAATAGATTTTGAAAAATACTTATTCTTTATAAGTTGTTCATTTTGGCATTGTCTACAATTATTATTGACACAAATTTTCTATAACTAATATCATTTCATAATTATAAACCAAAAATAAATTTAAAATTTTTTTTTTTTTCTCGAATAATAATAATTTTATGAAAAATATTTTTAAGCAAAAGATAATCATTCCTTTGATATCTTCAATATTTGTATAAATATTTTTGTGATATTTTTCATATTTAAAGAAATATTGGAAAAAAACAAAAAAACAGTTAAGGTAAACGCCCACTTCCGGTGTACGAAATTTTACCAACAGCTTTTCAGTTCTTCAGATTATCAAATAAGACTTAAGTTAAAAGTTTTATATCAATTGCTCTATTAGTTTTTGAGATACAGCCCGCACAGACAGACACACGAACACACACACGAACACACAGACACACACAAAGACACACACAAAGACACACACAACTGACAGAGAGACATACACGCAGACATATTTTTTTTTCCAGAAATTGTTGAAATGGCATCTAGGGACCCCAAAACGGATATTTCCGCAAAAAAAAATTCACGATCACAATACTTTCTCGTACTTCGTAACGGAGAAGGTAAAAATTATGTTACTGCAAATCATTAATTGAAATTACTAATACGCAAATATCTAACCTATTACAAAAGATACTGATGTGTAATAGATATTAATTATACCAAATAAAAATTCAGTTTGATTTCTAAATGTTTCAAATTCTCGACTATTCGCG
The DNA here is from genome assembly GCA_910593695.2 of Ocypus olens. NCBI lineage: Eukaryota > Metazoa > Arthropoda > Insecta > Coleoptera > Staphylinidae > Ocypus > Ocypus olens. Next base: position 11,095,217 of record OU343053.1, on the reverse strand, counting down.
TCATTATGATTTTTTCAAAAGAAAAAATGCATCAAAAAATATTTGGAATTTTTATTGGGTAGAATTATTTTCTATTTCATATTACTATCCTTAATAATAAGAACTACTAATCCGTAAATATTAAAACAATTGATATTGTTGAAACTATTGGATCCAATAGCTTTGATAATGACGTATCAGTAGCGAATATTGTGGAGTAATATGACGTAGCAATCTGACACCAAATAAAATGACAACCAGACTAAATTGAATTTTTACTTTCTCCGTTACGAAGTACGAGAAAGTATTGTGATCGTGGTTTTTTCAAAATTTTTTTTTTGGAAATATCCGTTTTGGGGTCTCTAGATGCCATTTCAATAATTTCTGAAAAAAAATAAATTGAGTCTGTGTGTGTGTGTGTCTGTGCGCGCTGTATCTCAAAAACTAATAGAGCAATTCACATGAAACTTTGGATAAAGGTCTTATTTCATAATTCAAAGAACTGAAACGCTTTTGGTAAAATTTCGTACACCGGAAGTGGGTGTTTACCTTAACTGTTTTTTGTTTTTTGCCAATATTTTCTTAAATATGAAAAATATCACAAAAACATTTAAACAAACATTGAAGACAACAAAGAAATGAACATCTTTTGCTTGAAAATATTTTTCATAAAATCATTTTTATTCGAGAATTTTTTTAATTTTTTTTTTTAATTTTTGATTTTTAATTATAAAACGATAATAGTTATAGCAAATTTATGTTAATAATAATTGTAGAGAATGCTAAAATGAAAAACTTATAAAGAATAAGTTTTTTTCGAAATCCCTTTAGTTTTTAAGTAAATTGAGTTTTTGAATTTGAAGTATAATTTTTCCATCTTTCATAATTTTGACGTTTTAAACGTCAGTTTCGTCCCAGTTTACACAACGCTCGATGTACATTTAAAATACGATTTCAATTGAAAATAAACCATGAAAACGTTAATATAATTGGCTATGATACCATCAAATCGGAGAAAGTAACATGATGGCCACATCACCATTTTTTTAATAAAAAAATATGTAACTGTTTCTTGGCGTAATTTGAATTTCAATCAACTTTTGTGCTTAAACAAATTTCGTACACCGGAAGTGGGTGTTTACCTTAACTGTTTTTTGTTTTTTGCCAATATTTTCTTAAATATGAAAAATATCACAAAAATATTTAAACAAACATTGAAGACAACACAGAAATGAACATCTTTTGCTTGAAAACATTTTTCATAAAATCATTTTAATTCGAGAATTTTTTTTTTATTTATTTTTTTAATTTTAATTATTGGTTTTTAAATATGAAACGATAATAGTTACAGCAAATTTATGTTGATATTAATTGTAGAGAATGCTAAAATGAAAAACTTACAAAGAATAAGTTTTCTTCGAAATCCCTTTAGTTTTTGAGTAAACTAAGTTTTTTAATTTGAAGTATAATTTTTCCATCTTTCATAATTTTGACGTCAGTTTCATCCGTGTTTACACAACGCTCGATGTACATTTAAAACACGATTTCAATTAAAAATAAACCATGAAAAGTAAATATAAATGGCGATGATACCATCAAGTCGGAGAAAGTAACATGATGGCAACATCACCATTTTTTTAATAAAAAATTATGTAACTGTTTCCTGGCGTAATTTTAATTTCAATCAACTTTTGCCCTTAAACAAAGTTTACTTTATTCAATTGAGTTTAATTATTACCACGCAATGACGGTCCCAACTGTCTTGAAAAATAAATTGAAATCTAAATATTTAAAATACTACCGTTTCATACAATTGGTGTAGTTAAGTTAAAATTAGTGAGTAAAGAGTGTTAATAAAATAGATGTATACGTAATAAATCTGCCATTAAAAAAAATGGTTTCCATTTTAGTCGACTATTTATATAATTTGGAATATACAGGGTGTTCCATAAATATACCAAAACATTTTATTATTACAATAATTTTATTAAACTGCAATTAGCTTAACAAAGATTTTTTTTTACAAATTTGAACACCCTGTATCTCAAATACGAAGCGTTTTCGGACATATATTTATAAAACAAAATATATTTGTTTTGATGTCCCCTACCGCCTCTAAAAGTTTGTGTGTATATTTAAGGAACACCCTATATATTCTATGTCTTAATGTTAGCCAATAGCTTAACTTCAAATTGGGTGCCCGGAGGCGAACCTATAATTTTAGGGCCCCTTTCATACAGGGCGTATTTGAAATAACGAACAGGCTCGTAACCACAAAGAGATTATATTATTTTTAAACAATATTCGCAATTATTTTGTTTATAACTGTAACAAAAGGCCTGCAATTAATTATTAAAGTTAATGAGTGAAAATACGCAACATGTTTGGGGGCAGTGGTAATGTGACCTAATTTTAAACGGCATCGGCTTTAGATATCGAATTACAACAAGCGCGTAGGAAATATCTGAGTGCTCTTTAAGCGTCAATGAACTTGAGGACTTTTTATCTTTTACAAAAAAAAAACCTTGCGTTAACACTTCAAATTTCGTATCTCGCGTTTTAAATAAACAAACACACATTCCATGCAGACCTAATTAAATGAGAAAAGCATCGGTTCTCAAAATGTTTAAAAAACCTCGAAATATTAGGAAAATTCAAAATTTTATTTTCGAATAAATTTTGACGGAAATAGGTTCACAAATATTTTGTGTATGTGCCCTTAAATGCCTGTTCGTTATTTCAAATACACCCTGTATACAGGGTGTCTCACCGAAAACTCACATACAATGTATGTATAATGAATGATTTTTATTGAGATTTTCAGCATTTATGTAATCGAATGTGCTTTTATCGATGAATATTTTTAGAATATGTAAAGAAAATATTTAAAAAGATTATGATTCAATGGTTTAAAGTTGACTAAAAGTGGTATGAAATTTTGAACACACTTATTATTATATTTTTCTAAAAATAAATCACCACTAAGTATTTTTAAAGTCAATTATGCGAAAGCACTAAATGTTTAAAAAATATTGAAAAATGCTGATAGTGATAGTGGAAATGCTCAAATTTTGACAGTCTAACATTTTTGGCATTTGGAAATTTTCTTTTTATTGTTGAAACGTGCCGCTTTCAGTAATGAGCAATTTTTGACGGCATTGAATAGTTATTTTCAGCAATTGAAAATTTCCTCTTTACTGCTAAGTTCTATTTGTCATAGTAGTGCAATTTTTGATAGTTCGAAATTGTCATTTTCAGCAGTTGAAATTTAGTTATTTTTTTAATTTCAAAAAATGCCGTCTTTGATAGTAAAAACCAATAAATTTTGGTAGCTGCAAATTTCTTTATTTAAATCGTGCCGTTTGTGGTGGCAAAAATGCAGAATTTTTAACAATACAAAAATGGCATTTTCTTTTTTAATATCAAAAATGCCATTTTTGATTGTAAAAAGCCACAATTTCTGGCAGCTGCTATTTTTTTTGTTTACCGTTTAATCGTGCCGTTTATGGTGGCAGAAGTGCAGAATTTTTGATAATTTGAAATTGTCATTTTCTTTTTTTTAATATCAAAAAATGCCGTTTTTGATGGTAAAAATCCACAATTTTTGACAACTGCAAATTTCTTTATGTGCCGTTTGGGGTGGCAAAAATACAGAATTTTTGATAATTCGAAATTGTCATTTTTTTTAAATCGAAAAATGCCGTTTTTAATAGTAAATATCCACAATTTTTGACAACTGCAAATTTCTTTATGTGCCGTTTGCGGTGGCAAAAATGCAGAATTTTTGACAATTTGACGGTTATTTATTCGAAATTTCTGTATGAAAGTTTTGCCCCCTCCTGGAAAAATTTCTGCGGACGCCCATGCTAGAACATATAGAAATTTTATATTAGGCTAAGAAATTCGGAAAACAATTAAAATAGATTAAAAGAATTATTTAGAAATTGAATTAAATTGATCAACTCACAGACGGAAAACGTTTATAATAAAATAGATTGTATAAATAAAATAAATAAAATAAAACATATTTCGATCTTTTGATAAAGAAACTCGCGATTATGTGTTTTCAGAGCGCTGAAACACCCTGTATATTACTTAATTTCACTTATTAAATAAGTTTTATCTCAAAAATCACTACATATTTTGAACTTCTTTTTACCAAAAAGTTTTTAAGAACATTTTGTAAATTGGAAATATATATTAACACTTGACATGTTTTGTTTTTATTACAATTATTTTTAACAAATCTTAAAGACAATCAATAACTAAACATTGTTAATAATAATTTTTTATCATAAATTCCTTGAAATCAAATATTTTGTAATATACTCTTCAATTTAAAAAAAAATGTTCAAATAACTCCTACAGCAAACAATTTTTTGACAAGTGTGACACACCATTAGTTTTTACTTTCTCCGTTTTACGGAAATATCCGTTTTGGGATCCTTAGATACCATTTCAACAATTTTTGGAAAAAAAATATTGTGTCTGTGTGTGTGTGTGTGTGTCTGATGGTGTCTGGCTGTGTGCGCTGTATCTCAAAAACTAAAAACTAATAGAGCAATTGATATGAAACTTTCAACATACGTCTTATTTGATAATCCGAAGAAATGAAAAGCTTTTGGTAAAATTTCGTACACCGGAAGTGCGTGTTTACCTTAACTGTTTTTTGGCAATATTTTCCTGAATATGAAAAATATCACAAAAACATTTAAACAAACATTAAAGACAACTAGAAAATGAACATCTTTTGCTTGAAAATATTTTTCATGAAATCGTTGCTATTCGAGAAAAAAAATTATTATTATTTTTTTTCATTTTTGGTTTATAATTATGAAACGATAATAGTTATAGCAAATTTATGTTAATAATTATTGCAGAGAATGGCAAAATGAACAACTTATAAAGAATAAGTTTTTTTTCATAAATCTCGTTATTTTTTGAGTAAACCGAGTTTTTGAATTTGAAGAATAATTTTTCCATCTTTCATAATTTTGACATAATTTTTAAACGTCAGTTTTATCCGAGTTTACACAACGCTCGATGTACATTTAAAATATTATTTCAATTGAAAATAAACAATGAAAACGTAAATATAAATGGCTATGATAGCATCAAATATCTCCGGAAGTAGTCGGAATATTTTTAATTTCTCTTTAACAAATAATTTAGCATTAAAATTCACAACTTTGCTTTGAGGTACCAAGATAGTGGTGTTAATGCATCGAATTTATAACACCCTGTATACCAAATATTTATTAAATTATAAAATATACATTACCAATAATTCTAAAGAATTCTGAAACGAGCAATTTGTAAAGAATATGAGATTTATGAGATCAACCATTTGCGACTAAATTATTAAATTACCAATTATTTAAGAATTTATGAATATCATTTCACCAAATACTATGTAAATGTTAAGTTTTACATTCTATCACTTGTTTAAGGGAAATTAAAAACAATTGTTAGAAGTTACAATCATTCAATATATAATTTAACTGTGACCCTAATTCTGCGATTTGACCAACAAAATAAAAATTTTAGCTTGGTGTGGGAAAAGTAAGAACTGATTTTGGATATTTTTGATGTGGTAATTCCAAAAATGCCTCGCTTTTTTACTTTCTCCGTTACGAAGTATGAGAAAGTATTGTGATCGTGAAAATTTTTTCAAATTTTTTTTACGGAAATATCCGTTTTGGGGTCTCTATATACCATTTCAACAATTTCTGGAATTTTTTTTTGTGTCTGTGTGTCTGTGCGCGCTGTATCTCAGAAACTAATACACCAATTGACATGACACTTTGAACATAAGCTTTATTTGATAATTCGAAGAACTGAACAGCTTTTGGTAAATTCTGTACGCCGGAAGTGGGTGTTTACCTAAACCGTTTTTTGTTTTTAAACGTAAGCTTAAAACAACATTAAATCTTTCGATCGTTATTATTGCTAGTCTTATAAAAACATAGAATGCCGATTCAAATATCTGGTCTTTTACTATCCTTAAGAGTAAAATATTGTATATTATTTAAAATATATGTTTAAGAGGGAACACCACCTTGACCTTTTCAAAAAATCGATTTTTTTTGTTTTTTTGCTTAAAATATTCATTGGGATGTGTAATTTTGGTCAAAATTGATGGATACAAATTTCTTTTGGTCCGCCATCTTGAACTTTTTTACCGCAGATTCGTATTTACGGATGCCGAAAACATATGATACCTGATAGTCGTGGTTCAAACTGAACAAACGATAAAGTTATCTCAAGTTAAATTTTCCCAAAACTTTAAACGCGTTTATCCCGAAACAGCATTTTTCAAAACTGCGGCGGAAAATTCTCGGAAAGTTTACATCCGATTCCGATGCGGTTTTGCTGACTGTATTAAGAATTGAATTGTCTAACAAAATACAGGCCGGATTTTCGACATTTTGAAAATTCGATTTTTGGTGCACGTTTTTGTGACGAATTTTTGGGGCTGACAATGAGTTTTTTGTTCGGAAGACCGAACCACTTTCGTAAAAATTAACTTTTTCAAAAAAGCTTTGCCGTTTATAAGCATTTCCATTTGATATATCAACTTGCCATTTGGACACCATATTCTATACACCTACAGCTTAAAAAAAATGCAAAATAAAAAAAAGTAGACGGTACCCTTAATACTGAAAATTGTTATTTTACCACTTTCAGATTAGAATATCACCGAATCCTAACGTGATGGACAAATTTGGATTACTGATTGGGTAACATAAAGTCTAGCTCTTGGGTCGAAGAAAATGTAAAATTGTGCAGGCCTGTGTAATCCACGAAAAGATACAAAATGTGTGCGAAGTACGTGTGACAATGGAGACCCAAGCGCCAAATACTATATCTGCATTGAAATTCAGAATGAACTGCTTCATTTAGCCTGACTGTAACGAAACGTCGAAAGGTCTACCAAACCGGGGCCCCTCTGGACCCGGACCCGGAGGCCTTATTATTGCTACGCCACTGATGTTAGCACGCTAATTCATTATCATTAAGATACATTAACACGTTGACCGCTTTGTCAGTCACCGGTGACTGACACGGAAGTATTTCAATGGGGCCGCATCAGTCACCGGTGACTGACACTAAGGTATTCCAATGGGGCCGCGTCAGTCACCGGTGACTGACACCGAGTACCTACTTTAAACTTACTATTTGGCGCTGTTAGTCACGAGTTAAATTAAATAAGCATATTCTTACTCATTTTATAAAATAAAACTTAAAAACAAAGAAAACTTATTTTAGCATTTTACAAAAAAACTTGTTGACAGCCAATGTGTTAAACAACATTAGCTGGAGTTTGAAGGTACGATCCGTGTCGGAGGCACGTTCACACAATTTGACAATTATATACGAATCATTTCAGAAATTATTTGCTAGCAAATAATAACAAATTTGATTAAATCTAATCTGCATAAAAAGTGGGAAATCAATTCACATTAAAACAATTAATTAAATTAAATTAATTTATTTACTATTGTTAATTACATGAATATTAATGATTGTGAATGATTTATTTTATGCACACTGAGTGGTCTGAGTTCATGAATGATCGATTTTCGCAGCGTAACTAATGATAATTAACTAGTGATGTTCATTAGAGTAATTAATCAAACCATTTATACAGTGAGCTCTTCATCGTCCCTTCATTACTGCGCTTGGTTTATAATTGCCCAACGCTATTTGGTAATGGCTTATCAAAATACTACGTATTGTATTACTATTTCAATATAGTTAGGTGTAATTATAAGTAAATAATGTAATGATTGTTTGAATTAATTTGAAGGTCATAAATTACAATACGATAATAGAATTTCAACTATTATACAAAAAGAAATTGTGTGGTCATCGTGTTACTTTCTCTGATTTAATGGTAATATAATGCTTAGTAATATTTTTCATATTCATCAAGAGAGACAATATATAGTACAATCGCGCAGAGGTGACAGTGACTCATGCTTTTTCGATCTAATAATCGCGTCTGGATAAATATCTGTACTCGTTCGCATGCTTAAGATAAACGAAATGAAATACGAAACGTATGTCGATATGTAAATTCAAGGGCAAAGTGCAACGTATGTCAGTTCTCATTCTATCTATTCTAACCTCAAAATTCACGAGCTTGTATCTGGTTTTGACCGTCTCCGATTTCGATTTAGTTAAGAGCAGAATTGATTGTATCCATTTCATTTATAAAAAGGTTAAAGTTAATGACAAATTTCTAGTTGTCTTTACCGATTGCCGAAAAATGCACTCGCAAAGTTTCGTCAGGAAAATATTTGCACCCTCGAGAATTTTTAAATTTCCCGCCTAGACTGAATCGAATTATTTTATGGACATACGTTTACTAGAAACTTAATTCAGGCAACATGGAGCGATGAGTCACTGTCCCTTCTGCGCGATTGTATCATACATTTATTGAAACACTTTTACAAATGGCTTTAAAAGGCAACTGACCAGAGGTCTGCCAGCCTATATTTATTGATTTTTTTCAAAAACTAGTCTGATTCTGAAAAAACTTTATTCTCTATAAACCATTCATTTTGGCATTATTTACAATTATTTTTAGTGTTTTCATTTAAAGTTTATAATTTCAAAATTATAGACAAAAATTAAAAAAGATTTGATTTTTTTTATAAACTTGATGTGAAGCATTTACATAACTACTTTTTTATCGCCTTCAATATTTGTTTAAAAATCTTTCTAATGTTTTTATTAAATTTTGTAAAGTTATATGAAAAACCCACTTCTTGCGTACAATTTTTTACCAAAACCCTTCAATTTCTTCGGTTTGTCAAATAAACAATAAACCTTATGTCAAACTTTTTAAACTTTAAGGCACTTTATTTTTCCAATTTTTAATTAGAATGCCTGAATATTTTTATGCCATTCCAAGCGGAATTAAGAAACACACATTTTTTCTAATAAAACCCTATTGCAATTCTTAACAAATTTGCAGAAAACTCATTTTAACATTATTCCAATAGCCTTTTTATGAATGAAAATCAAAGGTGGCTTTGAAAAACTATTTGTTCAAATAACGTATTTTGTAATTACAGTCATTATTATTATTTATTATTATACTTCTGAATGGTTATTAAAATAACCATGTGTTATCCGGCGCCTCCACCAGAACGAATAATCAATAAAACAAGTTGCAAATCACTTTTAATGTGTTAACCCCCTTTCTGCATAACGTGCCATATATGGAACAAAGTAGTTTGCATATATTTTAAGCTTTATTTAGCGGCTAGTGATAAAAATTTATATTTAGATATATTTTAGAGACTAATAGTGTTGGTTAGAAGAAAATATCTAGTTTTCATAGGCATCTGGAAACAAGAGATTTTTGCCAGAAATAGCATTTACATTATATGTACTGAGAGTCGTTAAACCCCAAACTTTGTGGTATATTTTGTAGGCAGATGTGTTGCAGCTTGCCTAAATTTGGTGGTTCAAATTGCAGTCTCGTACGCAGCAAAGAGTTAAATAAAGACAGAAATTGTTTTCTATTATGTCATACGAAATAAGGTTCCGTTACTGCATTACGTGCCAGATATGGCACAACCTGTATTTTTATAAAAAATAAATATTAGTAGTACATTTTTTAAATATTTTTCCCAGTGACTGTATCACTAAAGGTATTCATAATTACTTTTGTTTCATAAAAGAATATTAATATGTTTAAAATTTAGAATTGGCTGAAATGTTTAAATAAACATGTGTGCGCGGACCAAATATTCACGTAATATTTTCAGTAGAATGTAATTATGTAATTTTAAAAGCCTGTAGTTATTTAAATAGAAATATAAATTTTTATTAAATATTGAAACGTTTAAATATTACAAATTTTAAGAGAGTTAATTTAGCGAAAATAAATACCGTGTGTTTGATAAAAAACGCCCAACGCTATAACTCTATTATTTATTAACCGATATGAATGAACTAAAAACCAAAATCAATGGTGGTTTAAATACTAACAAATGACATCAATATTGATTTTTTTCAATAATAACTTCATTGTCAAATGATGGCCAACTTAAATTTTTTAAATGGCAGCATATGTTTTAATTTTTTACATTCGAAATTATTTTTCTGAATCCAATAATGCCCAATATGTTGTTTTTCGATCAATCTTTTGGTCTAAAAGAATTAAAATAAATCTTCCATTTAAAATTATGTTTTTCAAAAATTATAATTAGCGTTTGAAAAAAATGACAAATGTCATTTGTTGTAAGGTTATGTCAAACATAAATAATAAGGACCCAATAAATAAGTACCTATGTTACAACTCAATGTAGAATAGCATAAATAAGAAGTGCAAGTATTAATTCACTTGCGATTTAGATGTTCTGTGATTATTGTAAAGATTAAGTAGAACGTCTAACTCTGCAAGTCCACGAAATTGTCGATCCAGTGTTTTCGACTTTTTAAAGGCTCCACATCGTCTCAAATTTCCTTCTAACCTTCTAAATTTAGGTTCTGCTCTTCGATTTTGATTAAATAGAAAATGAATATGCAACATGTCTGTTAATTCGCTATTGTTCATGATTATGTCTGAAACACACACTTATAACAAATGGTTGACATTACTTATACAATAAATGACATTTATTACCAAAAAAATCATATGAACAAGATTTATTAATATCTTTTTCTGGCATCAATATTAACTTAAAACCAATATAACGGGCATAATTGGATTCAGAAAAACAATGTCTAATATGTATTATAAAATTAGAAAAGTATACGCAGCCATTTAAAAATTTAAAGTTAACCATCATTTGGCAATGAAGTTGATTTTGAAAAAATATATAATTACCGTAATTTTATATTATTTAAACAGCCATTGACTTCATTTTTTAGTTCATTCAAATCGGTCAATAAATAACAGAGTTATGGCGTTGGGCGTTTTTTATCGAACACACGGTATATTTCACGAAGAATAGAATTTTAGTTATATGCAAATGTTAAAATTCAGTTTTCGATAATAATTTCATACAGTTTATTCAAGGAGAGAGAGACAATACATTTATTGAGACACTTTTACAAATGACCTCAACAGGCAATTGACCAAAAGTCTTTCGGCCTTTATTCAAGGATTTTGCATTATACAAAAGTGCAAAATATTGTTTACGGTTACTCGAGCTTAACACTGAAGATTTTTAAAATTTTGAGAAGTATAATGTCAATGAAATTAGTACACAGTTGCACTTATTTAGATCTAACATTTTAGTTTTGGAGATATGAACCAAACGTAAAATGATTTGAGTTTTTATTCAGATAAAACTAGGCATCCACAGACAACCACACAGACAGATACATAAACACAGAGGTAGACATTTTTTTCAAAATAGTCGGAATCAATTAAAAATTTACATTTATGTTGAAATTTTGAATTCAAACACAAAACCGTCTTGCATTGTATGTGTAGAAAGTATAGGAAAGTTTGCTAGACAACATTGAAGTAGGGTAGTAATACATCAAGAGATCCACCCCAACATTATGTCTCTCATTGTATCCCCTAAAATACCACACTATATATATATATATATATATATATATATATATTTTTTTTTTTTTGACTTACGCATGAACCATTCGGTCACGAGCAGGTCATTATTATTTTATGTATTTAATTTGGGATGAGTAAATGAACAAATTAATGAATGAATGATGTCAGACGTATACACAACAACCATGGACCCGACCGAATACTTCTCGATTCCCGAAAAATCTTTCGGCCGTGCTGGGAATCGAACCCACACGGCCGCGGTGCAACCGGCACAAGCGCTCGGGCCGCCCTTGCCACACTATACATTTACACTAAATCTAATTTGAAAATTATGTTCCACGACTCCAATGGCGAGGATTAAATATACAATTTTTCTCAAAACACACGACGATAAAAAAATGAATCGTCTCTTAGTTTATTGAGAAAAAGCGTGCAGAATTGAACCCTAAGCGTGCACTTTCCGTGGTGTACAAGGAAACAGATTATGCTTCTTCCGAATGTGCCAAACTGTTGAACCTGGTATTTGCATACGGGATGCAATTTCTTGTGTAGATTTATAAGGGTTTTATTCCGCATAAAGTAACATATTTAGTTCTAAACATTGAGCTTTAATTTCACGTGTTTCTTTTGAGTTTTTTTAAAGAGCGAAAGTTCCGTAACTTATGAAACAATCTTCCTTTATCGGCACTTGGCGCACTGCCAGGAAAACGATTCCCTTAAAGTTGCAAAGCAACTGCAGCATTTTTTCCGCATTCAAAATATGCTTGGATCACATCGACACATCCTTCTGCCATCCACTTTAATAACTAAATGTTACAAAATTTGGGACGGTATTGTCAAAGCTTAAAGCGGTTTTAATAAAATGCGTGACTGACAGATGTCTACAGCTCACTTAAGTTACTTGAAATATTTAGCATGCACTTTTGTTGTTTACTGGCTACTTAACTTTAATATAAATAATATTTAACATTTATTGCCTAATTTCTGATGTATGGGCTCGTTGTTTAAAATTTTATATACAGAAAAAAAATCTCTATAAAAATGTATAAAAAAATAATTGGAACAAAGAAATGGGTGTCATCTGTCGAAAATGTAAATCACGAAAAAATATTAAATCGATCTAAATCATAGAGTTGTAAAACGATTTTATTTCGCGTTAGATTGATTGAAATCTGATAAAAACTAATGAAATTACAACACCAAAGGTTTATATATATACCGGGTGTTTCAGACCACCCGTCCCAGGCCTTTTTCTCGAGAACGTGACGTTATAGAGCTTCGAGAAAAAAATAGCATACCAATGCCTACCCGAAGAATTTAATGGAGGTAGTTTCGACTTCCAGAAGTTACCGGAAGTAGGCGTAACTACACTCAACTTTAGAATTTCAAATGGAAACCCAGGTTAAGTGGGGTATCATTGGATAGGTATTAGGGTGGTCCTTATTTGTCAACAAAAATCTTTTTTTTTAATGTTGGTGGGGCACCCTCACAAAGTGACATATAGGCTTAGAAAGAAACATGATATTTTTTTAAGAATCTATTAATAATGTTTAGGGGTCGCGACAGGACTTTTGAATAGGGAAAGTAAAAATAAAGTCTTTTTTTTTTATAAATTACCACATTTATTCGTAGCAGTGGAACCAACAAACAATTAAACGTTAAGTTATTTAAATAGTCAAGTTTAAACATAAAATACACAAGTCACTTAAAAAGTTACTTAACAAGTGTTGATTTTTTAGAGTCGGGATATTTTTTTTCTAAATTCTTTGACAATCAAAAGTAGGTATTGCTTTTGCTCTTCATTAATGGTGATCAACTTATTATATTCTTCCATTAATGCAACACCACGTTCTGCAATATCATTGACTACCCTCATTGACCGTACTATGTCTCTTCCACTTTTATACTCCTCATCTGCTGGCCAGTCAGCGACATCTTTTTTTAAAAATTGGGATGATATTCCAAGTATCTCAAAAAACTGAATGAATTACTGGACACGAAGTCAGCGATATTTTTTCTTGCAATATCTTTGGTATCCAGACTTATTCGCTTCGGAGAGGAATCGAGACCTTCGTTTTCTAATGCCTGTACCATTTTTTGTTTGGTACCTGAAGCAATTTCATCATCAAAAAATGCAAATGATACGAGCTCCTCTGACAAGTACCACAAATGTCCCATAATTTTTTTCAGAGCAACTTTGGATAGTGATGGACTTATATTTTCGAATATAGTCAGGTCTTTTAATAGCTGCAAGTCATTTCTTGGCGCTGAAGAAGCAAGAGAAGCTTGATACCAGTATTTCACGTAAATTGTGACTACAAAAATGCAAACATCTTTAATTCCTTTTTCTTCTTTTTTGGTCATTTTGAACTGGTGTCTAAATAAAAATAATTTCAAGCAATACGTAGCTTTTGCCATCCAACGAGCCCTGTGCAGTCCAGCTGGCATTCTAAACAATGTTCGTTTCTCAGGAACCCCTCCTAGGTAAATAATGGTGAGGTTGAGTAGCTCTTTATAATCATCTCGAGGCTGATACTGGTTGGGTTGATTTTGAGCGAAGGAAATCACATCCTGAACTACGTTTTGAACTAATTCCAGCGAATGAGGATCAGATGTGACTGTTTTATAGTCAGTCTGGTCTACTTTGCTCCAGTAGTTCTTAAATCTTTTGAAAATTAAAATATCAGGCCCACTTGAAGGACCTAGTGCTATGCTCACGACAGCTTCTAACATTATCTCTAGTATATGATGGCGACATGCAAGCCAAAGCATATCTTCCTCCATTTTTTGCTGCAGTAGTATGCATGCTCCATTTTTTAGTCCCGTGTTGACTGCAGTCGTATCGAAGCACATGCACTTTACTTTATCCCTCAATCCCCATTCCCGTATTGTACCATGGACAACTGACACACATGCTTCTCCTGTTCCACGGTCCAGTTTTGGGACCGATAGTAGCTGGTCGATTTGCCCTGACACCAAAATAGGAAGACGATCCACGATTTCATGCCCAGTAATATCTTCTAGTAGCTTTCCATCCCAGTGAACAGTCAAAGGCAAATTAGTTGTGAATTCACGTTTTAACGACTCCGCCATCTCTTTACGATGCTTCTGACGCTGACGACGAATGGACGACCTGTTGACAGTAAATTCCATGGGGTCAGACTCTGCACTTTTCAGCGTACAATCGCAGCTTTCCGGTCATTTAATTTCGCGGCGTCAAGACTTGAAGCTAAATGACTATCCACCAACACTACTCGACCTCGTTTACGCGGCGGTGGCTTGGCCGTAGAAGGGCTGGCAATCTCAATTTCAGATGCAATACTTGTGTCTGAGTCTGTGCTAGTAGTTGAGGATGATGAAAGCAAAAGTTGTGTTTTTACAGTATTGATGCGTTCAGCTTCACGATAGCGAATTCGCTTAAGCCGTTCTTGTTTCTTTTAAATTTTCGCCTCTTTAATTAAACTCGCTTTGTCCACTGCACCGATTAGACCCCTACGGCCCTCCTCACGTTGTGCAAGCAAAAATTGTTTGTTTTCTTCAACTTTCATGATATTTAAGGCATTAGCATGTGCAATATCGAATAATCCTTCTAAGTTTTGCTGCCATTGCTTTTCTATTTGTTTTATTGCTTGAGAACGTTTTAGCTTACTCTTACTGATATTTTTCCACTCTTTGAAGTACTGTTCCACTTTAGCAATCACATGTTTTTTTTTTAATCTGGTCGGCCTCCAGCCTTTTCCCATATTGCCAAGATGTCGCGAACAGTCAAAGTAGTAGAATCACGAGTACATTTAATGTTTTCGTTTTTGTAATAAAAAAAACAACTGCAACACTTCTTTGATTGATGGCAACCTTGTTGCACTCAAATCAGGCGACATTTGTCCAACTAACCAAATCTTTGTTTTATTTCTTGTGGAAATAGATCCACTTCCACCACTTTTTGACGACATAATGACACGATAAAAAACAAAACTGACGTGCGCTCTCGCTTACGGCCGAAACGGGACTAATTTGACTGGGTTTCGGGGCGTGCCCTTGAGAATGTAAGGCAAGAGAGGGGTGAAGGGAGTCAAATTGCGAACCACTGCTCGTTTATGAGTCATATAAGCAAACAAAAATCATAACATTTTGCAAATTCCTTCATGAATATCTTTTTTGATCGTTTGTCTTGTTTTAAGTTCTTTTTTAATTTTGAAATGTCGGTCGCGACCCCTAAACGTTATTTAAAAAATAAAATAAAAAATCTGTATTCATATTATAGCACAGAGAACATAATAAGAGGGTATCCCGATGATATTTTTGACTTCGAAAAATAAGGACCACCCTAATAGGTATTTTAAAAAGAAATAACTTTTGTTAAAACGTATGCATAACGAAATAAAAATTATTGTTTCAAATAACCAGTCCCTGGCCATTTTCTCAATTTATTACATTGAAGTTCATAAAACAAAATTACATGTCATAAGCCTTCTTAAATAATTTAATGGAGGTACTTTCGACAAACGGATGTTACCGAAAGTAGGCGCAACTTCAATATTTTAAATGCGAACCTAGGTCATGTATGGTATCTTTGGCTTTGACGTAGTTTAAAGATAACAGATAACATTTTTCGCAAATAAACGAATTAAACATTAAAAGCTTAAAGTTGCCAAATCCGCAATATGAAAGAAAAATAAACACAAAACATTTAAATACCAAAAAGTGTTTTTTTATAATAAATGCTCAAAGTGTCTTCCTGCTTGATCGTTGCATTTTTGTAACCGTACTTTGACATGGTTGACAGCCCGTAACACCTCATTTCCACTTATTGTATGGCAGGCATTCCGGATCCTATCCTTCATGTTATCCCTCGTGGTTGGATGTTCTTTATATACCAGGTCTTTAATACGTGCCCACAAGAAGAAATCAAGAGGTGTTAGGTCAGGCGAACGAGCTGGCCATGAAACCGGACATCCTCCTCCAATCCAACGGCCAGGAAAGATACTATTAATAGTTTCGCGAGCCACTCTCGAATAATGAGCTGGGCAACCGTCTTGTTGCAGCCACGTTCTTAAACGGGTTGCCAATGGAACATCGCTTACGAGTTCATAAAGTATGTTCTCTATGAAATCTTTATACATGATACCGTTTAAAGACTCTTCGAAAAAATGTGGTCCAAGTATTTGGTCTCCTAAGATGCCACACCAGACATTAAGGCTCCAAATATGTTGGTTGTTTTCTTCGCGTAGCCAGTGAGGGTTTTCGCGAGACCAGTAATGCGCGTTGTGAAAATTAACATTTCCATTATTCTTGAATGTTGCCTCATCTGACCAAAGAATTCGACGGTGGAAGCTCTGATTTTTGTTCAACAACCATCCACAAAAATCCAATCGGTCTTGAAAATCGCGTGCCCCAAGTTCTTGGTGTAAATGAATATGAAAAGGATGGAATTTGTTTTTGTTTATGATTTTCCACGTTATTGTGCGACTAATCCCAGCATCGATTGAGAGTCTTCTAGTGGATGTATGTGGGTCAATACTAATAGCAGCAATGATATCAGGTGCTCTTTCGTTCTGCACACGTTGCTTAATACGCTGGTTTCTATTACATCTTGGTTGTATTTCACCAGACGTCTTAAGTCGACGGGCTAGGCGACGAAATACCTTTCTTGACTGACGAGTTCGTTGAGGGTATAGCCGCTCAGCCGCACGATAATTTTGATGACGCTCACCCAAAACCATCAGCATATCAAACCCTTCTAAATTTGAAAACACCATATTTACAAACAAATATTACTGTCAAATAATAAATTTGATTGCGGGTAGCGTCGTTAGCAACCCACAAACAATTATAATATTATGGATTATTAATGCCTATGGTAATTAATCAATGATTTGGTATGCATCAACTAATTAACTAATCTTATAAATACATGGTCTATGAAATGAAAATTATGAACTGGCTACAGGTAAGTATCGTTACGTTTATAAGAAAATAAAGCTAAATCAGCTGTTTTCGTGATATGTGCACGTCGTTTAAAAATTTTGCAACAACCCAACTTGATAAAAATTTTATTGTAAAATCTGGCCAATCTGCCCGTGACTGGTTATTTGAAACATTAATTTTTATTTCATTACGCCTAACATTTAGAAATAAATTTTTCAAACAAAAATTATTTCTTTTTAAAATACCTAAAATACCCCACTTGACCTAGGTCCCCATTTGAAATTCTAAAGTTGAGTGTAGTTACACCTACTTCCGGTAACTTTCGGAAGTCGGAACTACCTCCATTAAATTCTTCAGGCAGGTATTGGTGGTGCTATTTTTTTCTCGAAGCTCTATGACGTCACGTTCTCGAGAAAAAGGCCTGGGACGGGTGGTCTGAAACACCCTGTATGTATGTATATACAAGGTGTCTAAAAAAGACACCACCAAAATGATATGGTGTATTCCTGAGACAAAAAAAGAGCAAATTAACTAAATTTATCTATATGAAAAATTACATACCTTCCAAGATACAGCAAGTCAAAGTTTAAGATTTTTAAAATATTTTAATCTATATCTCGAAAATGGCAGATGAGAATGATTTGTTTATTTTTTTCTGACAACTACATTAGGTGTACTACATTGTTTAAAAATTTCAAGAAATTTCTTCAAGTACAAAGGTGCTCCAGAGGACATGCTGTTTACATTATTACATAGAACTTTTTTGTTCTTCATATTTTTTACGATTTAATATTTTTTTCAATGCAACTCATCACTTTTAAAGAATTTATAACTCTTAAAGTTTTTTTGTTTACGCCTTATTTTTAACAAAAAAAAATAAAAAAGAACTTATTGTTCATTGTTTAATTGGGCTCGTCCTGCAAGAAAAGTCTTAAAAATAACTATAATCCAAAAACTGCTTTTATTTTAACATATTAAATTATTTAACAAATTACAAAAAATTCAAAATGACCCTCATAAAAAAAATCACAGTACACATTGTATGCGCGTGCGCGCGTCGCCTCGATGCGCTTCAGCCGCCGGCGGTACTTCGGTCACCACCACTCAACGGGTTAACCAGTTTTACTTAAATTGAAAGTTTTAATTGTACTGACACACGTTTTCAACGAATTGACACCCTACTTAGATTATTTTATTTTTTAACACGAAATTTTCCAAAAACAATAAGTTCTTTTTTATTTTTTATTTTTTAAATAAGGCGTAAACAAAAAAACTTTAAGAGTTATAAATTCCTTAAAAGTGACGAGTTGCATTGAAAAAAATATTGAATCGTAAAAAATGTGAAGAACAAAAAAAGTTCTTTGTAATAATGTAAACAGCATGTCCTCTGGAGCACCTTTGTGCTTGAAGAAATTTCTTGAAATTTTTAAACAATGCAGTACACCTAATGTAGTTGTCAGAAAAAAATAAACAAATCATTCTCATCTGCCATTTTCGAGATATAGATTAAAACATTTTAAAAATCTAAAACTTTGACTTGCTGTATCTTGGAAAGTATGTAATTTTTCATATAGATAAATTTAGTTAATTTACTTGTTTTTTGTCTCAGGAATACACCATATCATTTTGGTGGTGTCTTTTTTAGACACCTTGTATATATATATATATATATATATATATATATATATATATATATATATATATATATATACCGGGTGACCCAGGGTTCTGTAAAAGCCCCATAACTTATTTGCTATTTGAGATATCGACTTCTAGTTTCCTTGAACTGGTACCCACACTTCTTCTACATATTTTAAAAATATGTATGTTTTTGTACAGGGTGTCCCAATATACATAACAGAACAAAGTTATGTTTTTTTAAATGGAACACCCTATACTTTATACTTTATTTTCAACTCTCTCGAGAAGCTGATAAAAATAGTATAAGATAGTGCGGGTCTATTATGGACGATTGGTTAGTTATGGGCAAATTTGTGGCAAAAACAAGGACACGTTGAAAAAGTTGCAGAAGCGCTCCGAGCAATGCTAGCGTCGATTTTTATACACTAAAGAATTTTCCACATCATGAAGAATAATACAAATCAGCTTTGGTTCTTTTTTGTTCATACTGCTATACAGGGTGTCAACATACGCAAAATAATGGATAACTATTTTTTTTCAAATGGAACACCCTATATATCTTGCAACCAATGCATTATATTTTTAATAAGCTTTCCAATGATGTACAATTTGTATAATGAAATATTGAGGATTCTTAAGATTTATTCATAAAAACATTTTTCTTTTGTCACCTCCTGCTCATTTTTGGATTTTCAGCCAAAACTATGCATTTTTTGAAAAAGTAATAAGAGACCAAAGATGTAGGGCGGAAAATTTTAGATCGATATAGGTCTTTAGACTTTTCGAATAATGCGTGCATTGCCCGCCAGAGTGTGCAAAATCGTGACCATATATGCATTTTAGCGTTTTTCTCAAATTTTTTGTTAATTAATTGCACTATACTTTATTTTCCACGTCCTCTAGCAGAAAAACGGGTAATTATAGAATTATTCAAATGACCTACATTGATTGAAAATATTCCGCTCTACAACTCTTAAAAGAAGCAATTTTTGCCCAAAATGCATAGTTTTCGCTAAAAATGCAAAAAACCATTGAAAAACGCAAAAATTGATATATACATTTTTAATTTGCATTTTTAGGGAAAACTATGCATTTTTGGCAAAAATTGCTTCTATTAAGAGTTGTACAGCGGAACATTTTCAATCGATATGGGCCATTTTAATTTCGCTATAATTTCCCGTTTTTCCGCTAGAGGGTGCGGAAAATAAAGAATTGTGCAATTTATTAATAAAAAATTTGAAAAGAAAACGCTAAATGCATATACGGTCATGATTTTGCGGGCAATGCACGCATTATCTTAAAAGCTTAAAGACCTATGTCGACCGGAAATTTTTCGCTCTACAACTTTGTTCTCCAATAATTTTTCTTGAAAATGCATAGTTTTGGCTGAAAATCCAAAAATCAGCAGAAGGTGACAAAAGAAATATGTTTTTATTGATAAATCTCAAGAATCCTTAATATTTTGTTATACAAACTATATATCATTGGAAAGCTTATTAAAAATGCCATAGATTGGTGGCAAATTATATAGGGTGTTCCATTAAAAAAAAAATAGTTATCCATTGTTTTGCGTATGTTGACACCCTGTATAGCACTATGAACAAAAGAGAACCAAAGCCGATGTGTATTATTCTTTATGATGTGGGAAATTTTCTAGTGTATAAATAATGATGCTATCTTTGCAAGGAACGCTTCTGCAATGTTTTCAATGTGTACATGTTTTTGCCACAAATTTGCCCATAACTAACCAACCGTCCATAATAGACCCATACTATCTTATACTATTTTTATCAGCTTCTCAAGAGGGTTGAAAATAAAGTATAAAATATTGGGTGTTCCATTAAAAAAAACATAACTTTGGTCTGCTATGTATACTGGGACACCCTGTACAAGAACATACATATTTTTAAAATATGTAGAATAAGTGTGGGTACCAGCTCAAGGAAACTAGAAGTCGATATCTCAAATGACAAATAAGTTATGGGGCTTTTACAGATCCCTGGGTCACCCGGTATATATATATATATATATATATATATATATATATATATATATATATATATATACTTAATGTATTTATATAAACTGTTGAGGTAATAACATCCAACATCCAAACAGCCAAGGTTGAGAGTCGACGGCGACGTCCACTGGAAAAACACGAAAACATCGTTACTTTTACGACGCCACACCCAACCTCCGTTTTTTTTTTCCACCCCCTGATAAAACTAGATTTATCTGAGGGAGAAATTACACGATGATAAACATGCACCCTGGGCATTTCGCGTCGCATAAGAAAAGTCGGAAGTTCCGGGAAGGAGCTACCCGGAATAAGTTTGGAGCCGGGCGTGATTTTCCAAGGGATATCGCGGAATGAGAAAAGAAATGGAATTAGGGGAGTGTCGTGGATTCTGGCGAGATTACGGTCGCCCGAACCGTCTCGTGCATTCGAGATCTGCGGGGGCCACAGACACACACACAAATAGATACGTGTGAACGCGAGAATGTAAATTGAAAGAGAATAGAGGAAAATTAAGGTGAACGCAATTATGCGGGTTTTCACTACGGTAATTTTCCATGTGATAAGGTTAACAACGGGATTAAGTGAGCGCTTGAAAACTTTGAAGATTTTCTTAAATTCGTTTTAAAATCTAATGTTTTGTAAGGATGATTATTTTAGGATTTAATAGAAATAAATGTATTTTCTACTAGTACATGTGCAAGTCAAATTTTTCCAGGATTTTAATCCCTCTTCTTCAAAAATGAAATAAATTTTGAATTTTTTTATCGTCGATTCTGATTCGATACTCAATTCTGGACAGAAAAAAAAATACATTTTTCCGATTAGTAGAAGTGATCGAAATTTGTAAGCAAAATAAGGAAGGCGAGCTCTTGTACGGATTATTTTGACTCTCCTGAAAAATTTACTCTTTAAGTTTAGGTACACTTTTCTTCAAAACTATAAAAGATATCAACACGATTTTGGTTTTGTTTTAAAGGTGGTATCGATACCTATCATTATTTCCATATTATGTTAAGTGGCGGGTTTTTTTTAAATATAAATATAAAATAATAATATAAAAATTTTGATGTTATTTTTTCATGTCATAATATTTTTTTTAATTCCCTCTTAAACCAGTTTGAAGAGTTTAATACATAAAATTCTATTACAATAATTATTTGTAATTGAAACATGAATAATTTTTCAATTCAATTTAAATACGAACAAATAATAAAATGTCCCTACACAATATTGATTAGATAGAGTCCTTTAGCATTTTCTGTCTGATCATTAACCTTCCGCAAACAAAATAAATTGCGTTATCTCTTTAGGAAATCACCCCCGTTTGATTCCACAATCCCCATCTCATAAATTAATTACGACGAAGGGGAAAAATGCTAAATATAATTATATTAAACTACAAGGCGACTCGAATAATTAGCAGTAATGAAGTCGGCGTAATTTTAATTGAAAGGAAAATTTAATTTATAAAATTCACGATGTAATTGACGGGCGGCGGGTAATAAAATAATCTTTAGGATTTTATTTAATTCAAGTCGAGTAATCGGTGGGGTGAAAATCAATTCGGCTCATCCATTATTTGGAAGAAAAGGGATAAATTATTCAGGA
Source organism: Ocypus olens (assembly GCA_910593695.2). Lineage (NCBI taxonomy): Eukaryota > Metazoa > Arthropoda > Insecta > Coleoptera > Staphylinidae > Ocypus > Ocypus olens. The sequence continues at coordinate 11,072,505 of OU343053.1, read as the reverse complement.
ACTGGCAGAAACACGAAAGCCGCCTTTTTTCTCCTGTCGGCCTATTATTTTTGCTCTGCTTATTTCTAAATTAATGAGGGTTGAAATAAAGTGCCGTTAACTTTTCCAGCCGGCTTATAATCAATTAAATAAAAACGAAACGCAGCATGAATACTTGAATATTCAATCTGTTCGTAACTCTGCAAAATTAGGACAAAGAAACAAATAACTTATTGAAACAACAACTAATGCCACGCCAAATAATAAACGATACAAAAGAAATTTGGATTTTATAATCATTTGTAATTTTATTTTCTCTTTTTTCTTCGAATGAGTACAATTAGTGATTATTCATTGGAATCATATGTAAAATGGATAATAAAGAAGTTAATGTTTCGATGTTTATTTATGCCCTAAACTGACAGCGAAATTACACCTTTGCAGAAAGCTGCGGACTTTACTGGGAATTCTCCCTTATTAGTTCTTGGCGAAACTTATAGAATAAATCGTCGGCAACTTTGATTTTAGAGAGCATTTTTTACGACAATATTGAAAACTTTTTATTTTAAGAAAAAAATGAAATTCAGTTCGCGCTAGTATACATTTTTTATTAAAACTAAGACAAAATATTTGAAACGTTTTCAAATCGGAAGCTAGTTTTTGAGTTGCAAGTGATTAAATATAAAGAAAGCACTTTGAGCAAAATTCTGATTTTTTTTTAAATTTTTCCGTCGTTATACATTTAACATATCCATTTAATTTGAATATAAACCATGAAAGTAACTATTATACCATAAAATAGAAGAAAGTAACCTGATGGAAACATCACCATTTTTTTAATTCCTGTTCATGTTTCAATTTATCTGCTCGGACAAGTGTAAAATCCTTGTTACAAGCGCAATTATTATAATTGTTTTTTACGCTTATTATTTAAAAAGTTAACACCGTTGAAAAAATTATGTCCGCACCGTAAAGTAACCTCTGCTAATTACAAAAGTTTACGAGCTGTAATCGTACTTGTCTACTTCATAACCATTAATTTTTAAAGGGGTTGTTTATCCAACTCGGTCCTAATATTAAGGGGCGCTCGTGTAATCTAAATTTATAACCTGGCGCCAACTTCAAGGAGGAGGAAGGTTCGCAAGCGTACACTATCCCGAAATAGATGAGAATTATATACGCCCAGCTATAAAACAACCATTACTTACACTTTGTAATTTATCACTTAGACACTACAAATCCAGTAAGTGTTAATAATTGATGGAGGAAGTGATGTGGGTTTCAATTTCGTATGCCAGTTATTATTAAAGTGTACACATCATAGCATAATAGGTTAATTTATATTCACGGTTGTTGGAAGTTGGTTTAAACTAGCTAAACGAAATACATAAAATACAAAACCCTCGCCACCTAAGTGTAAATTAATTAAGTATGAATTTACAAGTACTAATTTTAAAGTTAAAATACCTTTCTCATAGGGTTTTAAGTTTAAAAAAATAAAGCACGATTACTAACAAATTTAATTTTATGGACTAGTTTGTGTTAAGAAGGTGAGTGCTGCCTCGAGAATCGATGCTTTTCTTGATGTTAAGCATATACATAATTCTGAAGTTATTACAAAAAAAAGTAAATACATTTTGTACATTTATAGAGAAAGGGTTAAACTACGTTCTGCAGGAATTGATTTTTTTTAATCACCAGTAGAAAAGTTACCAATATTGGATGGATACCTAAGAATTTTCTCAGCAAAGAATCAAAATTCTATTTCTATATAATCCTAGTTTATACGTTTGAAAACAATACGTATGTAATAAAATTTGTATTCATTATTAAATAAAGTTGCAATCACGTACGAGCTATACCTCTGCAAATACGAATTTGCTGCATTTTCGCTGCTGTGGTATCGTTGCGCTCATCGAGTTCAATCCCACTTGTCATACAATAGACCCTTTTATTAAACTTGTATAATAACACAGGCCTACAAACATTTTTAGGTGCCTAGGGTTTAGAACTGATTTTAGTCATATTTAGGATACTGAATCTGAATATAAAAACAGTTTTTCTCCATCTACTCCACTTTTCTAGATATTTGTTTATTTACGTGCAGTTCTACACAAAATGTGCAGTTCTAAATCACGTATACAAGGATTGGTACCTGTATATTTGCCCTATTACCAGTCTGCCGTCCTGTTAGTTCCAGGAACATTTACAAGATGGAGTAAGCTTTGTCCATCCCGTAACTGAAATGATGCTTCCACTAGAGTCGAAGTTAGATTGCAGGTTCTCGCCATGCAGGGTAGATCGAAGTTGCCTAGCATGATATTTGTATTTAGGAAAGAGTTGTCATTAAGTTAATTTGAAACATACTGTGTTGTAGATTGTTGTATTTGTAATGTTAAAAAAGAAATAAAATGAGTTAGAGTAGAAGAAGTTGTACAATTCATCCTGATGTGTTTTGCCATACAAGAAAAAAGGGCCAGCTACTCTTCTTCTCAGACAATCCTGTATTTTGTCACGAAATTAGTGGACTCCTCAAAAAATGGGTCTCAAATGGGTGAAAATTTCCATATGTTTGGCACCAATTTATTGACAGCTCAAAGCGAAGTTTGAAATGTGTTCTTCTACAAAATGCGAAAAAATATAAAACACTATAGCGTTGGTCTTAGAGAAGACCACAACATCATTGTGGACTTAAAAATTTTCTCCTGGTGGCCACACCAAATATCCTTGCTTCTTGTACCTCTCGGATAGAAGAGATAAAACACCCCACCGGGTTAGAAAAGAGTGGCCTAAGAGAGAAAACATGTACGTTGAAAAAAATAATGTCATTGGACGAGAGAAATTCATGCTTTGGATTTATAGAAAAGAAACGCCTCGATTGAGTACGAAAAAAAATAAGCAGAAATATTTGACGCCCACAAGTAAGACAACTTATAACGGATTATGTCTTCGAAAATTGAATGAATCTCAGCGATAAGCATGAACTTCATTTGTTGCAGCTGTCGGAAATTTTCTGCGCAAACTTGTAAAAATTATAAACGTCAAAGTTGACATTTCGATGGTGTTTAGAACCAAGACGGTTGTTTCAAGATCTGACAGACAGGCCGTCAATTGGGAGGTGGGGGTGGTCAAGTCCCCTTTGGATGTAGATAGCTTGGTGAGGTAAAGCTAATATCCGTTGATTTTTGATTTTTGGTATCCGGCGAGCACTGAGTATAGTCTCGCTCACAAGCACAACTTAAATGTCGTGCCGGCGACCGAAGTACTCCAACTCCAGTATCTTATCAGATAGCCTGTTCGCATTCCAAAAGGCGATGCGAACGAAATCGATGGGAGGGTCAGCGTTTGTGGTGTACGACATATTGGATTTGGGTTAAGGAAAAGGTGTGTTGCTCTAAGCTATGAGGAGGAGTCGCCTAGCGAAATAATCGGCGAAGATTGCCTTCTCCGCCTCTGATGATACCATGCTGTCGCAATCTGCTCGTTGCGCTCCATTGCGGCGTTCACCTGCGGGGGAGAAGAGCTCGCAGGAGGAAGAGCAGGAGTTGGCTGGGGCTCTCTGATGGAGGCGTCGGGCTCTGGGTGGCGTTCACGTACGATACACCGTCCACCCACGTGGATTGACGTAGTGGAGGCGCGGGTGGCGCAGAGGGAGTTCTTTGTATCTGTGTTCTTGCAAAGGCCGGGCAGCTTCGAAAGCTGGCGACATGAGGGCCGTCGCAGTTCGTGCACACTGCTTGCGCATCTTTTGCGGCAGTGCCCTCTGAGGATGGGTGCCTGCCTGCGCACTTTACGCACACGAATGATGTGGTGCAGCGGACCTGAGAGTGTCCTACACGCTGGTAGCGGTGGCATTGCTTGCTGCCTAAGGCCTTATATTTGGCCTTGACCTTGATGGAAAGGCCGGCCACGCTTCTTATATTAAAGATTTTATGACCTTCATCGAATTTTTCCACCTGAACGTAGACTATAACGATCGGTCATCCTAGTGACCGAAGTTACAGGTAGTCCCCCATCTCTCAGGCTCTCCTCCATGTCTTCGACGGTAACCTTGATTGGTACAGTGCGTAGCACTACCTTAAGGGTCTTCTCCTCGTCCAACTGGAAGGTGTCGTAAGGGGCTCTTACTGTCTAGGTATGCAGTAAGTTTTCGGAAATCAGTAGGAGGCTCCACTTGCACCCTGATGCCGTCTCTTACTGGGGTCGACTGTTAGCTCTTTGTAGAGGTTTACTCACTGCGTTTTGAAGAGCGAAAAGGATGGTGGGGGCTTTCTATAACCTTTCGGAGCGTCATTTAAAGTATTAGCCGTGGTGGCAAAGGCCGCCGGCTCAGCATCAGTCGATCGCCAAGCACTTTTGGCTCGGGTCGGTTTTAGGATGGGTGGCCACCTTTTTCAGAACCACAGGACGAGCTCTGGTCCTGGGGGCTCTGTTATTTGCACGCAATTTTTTGGCTGCGGCCCGCTGGGGTTCAAGGTCGGTCTCCCTTTGTGCCTTTTTAAGCCGCTTGAGATATCCCTTACTTGGGATTTTCTCGATCCCGTTCGTGTGTTTTCAGACTGGTAAAGTGGGCGACCGAGTCAGGGACGTGCTGGGTGGCGTGTCCGCTGGGGCTGTGGATTCGCCTTGGGGCATGGGCCCCGTTTTGGGGCATCGAAGGAGCTCCAGCTGTTACCGGAGGATAACTGCATGCCCGCGAGGAACAAAATTTGTTCTTCGAGCTTGACATTCAGCTCTCTGATCTTGCTGCATTGCTGCTGGATAATGGTCACTTTGGAGGTGGACGCATCGTTGTCGACGCTGATGGCGTCGGAGGCCAAGGCGACCTCGATGTCTTCCTCTTCGTCGTCAGACGGGAGGTTGGGAATTTAGGAACCTCTACACTGGCCATGATGGGCGCAGTGTAAAAGTTGGATTAGGGGTAAGTAAGCCTGGGTTTACTGCTCACCATTAGACGAAACCACACGTGTTTTTTTTTGGAAAAACACCTGACCTATATCTCCTGATCCCCCGGCAATCCCTCTTAGTTAGGGGAGGATGTCCGAAAAGATGGCAAAGATGTCTCATCGAGCGTGCTTACACCCGCGAATTACGCGCCGGCCCGGGCAGACACTCAACAAGAGGTGTTTCTATTTCCGATCGGCTGCGATCAGTTCAGTACATTATACGTACTACGTTGGGAAGGCGACCTTGGATCTGGTCCGACTTTTGTACGTGTTGCGAGCGGAGAGGTTATTGCTAACGCTTACCGTCACCGAACACGACTAGGTGTGATGCAGGTAAGGTGTGTTGCGAATGATCACTGGTAAGCCGGGGTGGGCCAGTGGAAACTCGGTATGTTTCAAAACCAGTCTGATATCGATAAAGATAGTTTAAAACGCAGAGATCGAGGCGAGAGATCAGCACGTGTGCCTATCAGGTATCACCGATAATAATCATAGCACTTATTATATTGCCCCCGAGAATATAACTGATTTGAAATCAAACAACTCACATCTGGGACGCTGATTGGCTGGCACTGATGGCGGGTATTACCCCAGAAAATATCATTTATGTACATTACAAATAAAGTTAGAACTATATTGCGTCCTCGAGGAATGCCTACGGTCAGATTTAGGATATCAGATTCAATATTATCACACTCTCTAAAATATTAAACTTGTTTTCGATTGTGTAGACTGAAGTTAAAACGTTCAGTGTCACAGATATACTCCTCACTAAAAATTTCACCATTGAACGAAATTACGTAAGCAATATGATGCATATAATTGTTATCTATTTGAAGTCGAGTCCATTAAAAGTTGAGCTCTATTACTTAAAGATGATAATAAACTTACTCCCACCTCATATTTTAACTATGTATCATTGGGCAAATTATAGTCACCACATATGATGGTACGTTCAAAATTAAAGATATCAGTCAGATTTTTCAATGTTTCACAGTGTAGTTCATATTTGTCCAATCCACATTAATTATGAATATAAAGTGCCAATTAAAAAATATACTCCCCGCAAGTGATGCCCTAACAAACAGTTGTTCAACATCAGTCTGTGGTATCTGAATGATATTAGCAGAAAACTTTATATGAACTCCAATAAATACACCACCATATTTCTTACTACTATAGGATTTTGCCTAAAAAAATGTTGTAATTCGTTGGCTATTCTGTGCGCGAGCCAAGTTTCCACAAGAATGATAATGTTATAAATAGGAATACTTAAATTAGTAGAGAACTGTTTAAGTTTGGTGTTTAAACCACCAACATTTTGGAAATGAATATTTAGTTTAGGTCCTCTGGCCCGAGGTTTGTCAACCCAGGGTGAAGAACATGAAAATCTCGCGTGGTGCATACAATATTTGATTTTTATATTAGTAATTAGTAAAAATATTTAGTATAGCGATCTGCAAAATGTATTTGCATGGTTGCTATAAGTAGGTTTTAAAACAAACAGCTCGCATTTCATGAACTAACGTTTATTAAATTTGATTTGACTTTAATGCCTTAACAAAAAAACGTACTATAGTGAATAAAATAGTGAACAAACCTGGGCAAAAAGTTTATTTCATCATTACCTACCAGTTAATGGTTGCAAATGGTAGGTACTTATGCTTAGGTTAGGGTGAGGTTAAGGTCCCCCCAGGGTGATGTCCCCTTAGGAAATATTAATTTTTGGCCTGGAAACGTTTTTTTCGTACGATGCGTATTTTTAAGTTTATTTAATTTATTTAGTATATATTGTGTACTTTTCTACTGGGTACAACTTAAAGATATAACATATTATTATCATTACTAAATCTTCCGCTTCTAGTTCCCGGAGCATGGTACCGGTGCAGATGACTGTATTACAAATAAAACAGAAAGTTATGACAATAAAATAATAATAAATATGTTTAAACAAACAAAATAAGGCACAAAGTATTTGCAAAGATAACATAAAAGAAATAGTATTTGCATGACAAGACAACTTGTGTGTTGTAGTGTGAGTTAGATTAGTTAACAAACTTGTAACCATACAACATTTTAATGAAGAGGATGGTTGCGACATACTTGGTATCCTGCACTTAAATTGAATTGAAAACATGATAATGAGTTGAAACTCGAGTCGTGAATATGTGATTTATATAACTGTCTTCTCGCGTTATATATTATTTAACTACAATCATTCGTTTTGGTTAGAACATAGTGAATTATAACATTTTATTTCTTACTATGTTCTAGATATTGAGGAACAACTTTTATTTTATCCTATAATGTTAACAAGCCAATAACTTCTTAGCAACGAGTTAACGTTAAGGTACTTTTAACAACACTAGTAAGTGTCTCGCTTCAACAAACATGGCTTCGCTTTTTGACGGTTTTCAATAAACATTTTGGATTCGGACTCAGTTCCTCATCGAGTGAACATCGAATTCTGTGCGCAGTGCGTTAAGGCTAAATTCGTGAGCAAATAAAATTTCTGTTTAGCACACCTAAGGCTTATAAGACTTTAGGACAGTGTACACATAAGAGTATAGTGCAGTGGAAAGAAAAACATCAATCTCAGGGGAAACCCAGAGTCAACAGAGAAGTCATACAGTTTTTTAATAAGGCCAGGCGTGTTATCGCAATCATTAAATATTATCAATGAGGCAACTATGGAAAGTGTAGATTAAATTAATGAGGTAGTTTTTAGTAATTGTGATTCGTGCGAAGAAACAAACGTCGCTCATATTCCACGCGCAGATATCTTGCCGGAGGTCATGTCGCTATCACAGTCTTCGGATATAAATAAATCAGGCAATATAATAAAAAACCCGAGTATTGAATCAAATAATAATGAAATTTCGACCAACAAATTAAAACCAAATTATCGTTATGAGGTAATGGACGCCGGTCCATTTCAGGTTTATCTTGAGGGTAGTCAAACGAATTCATCGCTTGGCAGACTTCATCCGATGTCAATTGGTAAATTAATTTTATGTAACCATAAGGAAATCGATAATCAAATAATCGAAATTGCCTCTATTGGGAGAAATCGCGTGGTTTCTCTGCGGCTAAAAAACTGATTGATTTAGAGTATCTAAAAAGGGTGATGTGGCCATCATGTTACTTTCTCCGACTTGATAGTATCATTTATATTTACGCTTTCATGGTTTATTTTAAATTTAAATCATATTTTAAATGTATATCGAGCGTTTTGTAGAATCGAAGAAACTGACGTTTAAAACGCCAAAATTTTAAAGATGAAAATGGTCAGTTTACTCAAAAACCAAAGAGATTTCGAAAGAAACTTATTCTTTATAAGTTGTTCATTTTCGTATGCTCTACAAATATTATTAACATAAATTTGCTGTAACTGTTACCGTTTCATAATTATAAATCAAAAATGAAAAAAACAAATTTCTCGAATAGCAATGATTTTACGAAAAATATTTTCAAACAAGACTTGTTCATTTTTTTGTTGTGTTCAATATTTGTTTAAAAGTTTTTGTGATATTTTTCATATTTAAAAAAATATTGGAAGAAAAGCCCATTTCCGGTGTACGAAATTTTACCGAAAGCTTTTCAGTTTTTCGGATTATCAAATAAGACTTATGTTCAAAGTCTCAGATGAATTGCTCAATTTGGCCAGTTTTTTCCAAAGTATTTCAAGGTCATATAGACCGACCATAATGAAAATAAAATGCAAAAGTTTTTTAATTGGTTTTATAAACATTATTTTTTTATTGACGAAGGAGTGAAAAATTCTGAAAAAAATTATGAAAATATTCCACCCAATTAACCATTTGACCAATTTTTTCCAAGGTCATTCAAGGTTATTTTGAAAAAATTTCAAAAGATTTTATCATAACTTTTTAAATCGATTTTTAATCGTTATTTTTAGTGGCCAACGAGTGGATGAAAAATTCTGAAAAAATCATTAGAATAGTCCACCCAATTACCCATTTGACCAATCTTTTTCAAGGTTATTCTAGACCATTTAGACATTAAAATATTCCAAAAGGTTTGAAATCGATTTTTTAAACATTATCTTTTTCCTGACGAACGAGTGGATGAAAAATTCTGAAAAAAATCATGAAAATAGTCCATACAATTCCATATTTGATCCTTTTTCCAAAAGTCATTCAAGGTCATTTAGTTACTGGAAAAATGCCAAAAGTTTGTAAATCGATTTTTTTTAAATTATTTTTTTTACTGACGAACGAGTGGATGAAAAATTCTGAAAAAAATCTTGAAAATAGTCCATACAATTAAGAATTTGATCCTTTTTTCCAAGGTCATTTAAACCCTAAAAAACGTTTTTTAATCGATTTTTTAAACACTTTTTTTACACCAACGAACAAGTTGATGAAAAATTCTGAAAAATTTCATGAAAATAGTCCACCCAATTACCGATTTGAACGCTTACGAAGTTCCTTTATTTAATTATTTATTTACTTTTATTACTTTATTTATTTATAAAAAAATACGATTTTTTGTTTTGATTTAAAAAAAAAACTGAGATTTTGGCAATTTGCGTTGATTTAAGGTGGAAATTTTCCAATGATTTTTAAAAATGTGTTAAATTTGCTACATGTTCACGTTTAAATCATCAAATCTAAGAACGCATTCAGCAGTTACGTAATTAAAAAAAATGGTGATGTGGCCATCATGTTACTTTCTCCGACTTGATGGTATCATTTATTTTTTACGTTTTCATGGTTTATTTTCAATTTGAATCTTACTTTAAATGTACATCGAGCGCTTTGTAAACTCGGAGGAAACTGTCGTTTAAAACGTCAAAATTATGAAAGATGAAAAATTATACTTCAAATATAAAAACTCAATTTACACAAAAACTAAAGGTATTTCGAAAAAAACTTATTCTTTGTAAGTTGTTCATTTTAGCATTATCTACAATTTTTATTTTATTTTTTATATATTTATTTGCTGTAACTATTATAGTTTTATAATTATAAACCAAAAATTAAAAAAAGAATAATAATTTTTTTCTCGAATAAAAATGATTTTATGAAAAATATTTTCAAGCGAAAGATGTTCATTTCTTTGTTGTCTTTAAAGTTTGTTTAAATATTTTTGTGATATTTTTCATATTTAAGAAAATATTGGCAAAAAACAAAAAACAGTTGAGGTAAACGCCCACTTCCGGTGTACGAAATTTTACCAAAAGCTTTTCAGTTCTTCAGATTATCAAATAAGATGGATGTTCAAAGTTTCATTTCAATTGCTCTATTAGTTTTTGAGATACAGCGCGCACAGACAGACACACACACACACACACACAGACACACACACACATACACACACACACACACACACACACACACAGACACAAAATTTTTTTTTCCAGAAATTGTTGAAATGGCATCTAGGGACCCCAAAACGAATATTTCCGTAAAAAAAAATTTAAAAAAAAAAATCACGATCACAATACTTTCTCGTACTTCGTAACGGAGAAAGTAAAAAATAAAAATATCGTTGAGTATATTCCCAACTATATGGTTCGCAGGTTGGGAGTGATAAAGGGAATTGACACGTCAATATCACGAACTGAATTAACTGAATTCATTAAACCCCTCTGCGGGGAAACATTTACGGTTTTAGAAACCAAACATTTAAACAGACGAAAAGTGATCAATGGTGAATCTATTCAAATTCCGACACAGTCAGTATTGGTTACTTCTAAAGGGCAAAAACTGCCTTCCAATGTTTCAATTTTTCGAGTAGCGTGCCCGTGGAACCGTATATCCAACGGGCGATTCAATGTTTACGTTGTCTGCGTTATGGTCATATAAGTACTCATTGTAAATCCAATCCGTTCAAAACGTTGTGTTAGGTGTTTTAGCGATCATAAGACGGAAGTTTGTCAGAATCTATCGGCCATTAAATGCATTCATTGTTATGGCGAACATGGTTCAACCGATCATGCACCATGTCCAGATATTCAATATTCACAAAAAAATAATCGATACACGCATAGAACATAGAAATATCTTCTAAAAATCCCAAATTGATTGTCCGAATGGCATAGCTATTAAAAACAATAATTGGAGTAGAGATTCTATCTCAGGTTTAATAAATGAAATTTATAGTAGTGTGTCTGATGTATTATAATCTGACTCCAACATCCTCGATTTTGAATTAGTTGTAAAAAAACAAATTTGAACAATTTTAGCAAATAAATTTCGGCAATGCATAATTTGAATATATTACAATGGAATGCCATATCGTTAAAAAATGAAAAAGGTCTATTAGCATTTAATTTTTGAAGAAAATATTCAGCTTTGTTTAATTAGTGAAATTTATTTTTTCTGGATTTAACATTTTTAGGAATGACAATATGAATGGTAAAACTGGCGCTTGTTTTATGGTAAATGATTCATATTTTAAAATCCCTGGGGTGAATTCAGTTGGGGTGTCGATTAAATATGATAAGGATACAAGTATAAAATTTATAAGCATCTGCTGCAGCAGATAGATAAGTAAACATTCTTGGAATTTATTTTTTAATAGCATATAAGGATCTTTCTTACTGAGTGACGACTTTATTTGTTATCATGTAGCATGGGAGATGCAAAAGTGGATGCTAAGGGTACTAATTTACTCGAATCCATCGAGGATTGTAATTTGTACTTTTTTAATGATGGGTCTCCGACATTATCAAAACGAGTACAATCCGATCTCTCTGCAATAGATCTGACTATCACTTCGCCGGACATTGCATTGGGTTCGGCTTGGAAAACTCTAGATAATACATTAGGCTCCGACCATTACATAATCAGTCAGGCCCAATATAAAATCCTTTACTTCAGATAAAAAATAGAATTTTAATAGGGCAGACTAGACAACTTACAGTACACGTATGTACGAACTTACTGAAGAATTATCAAAAAATAATTATATAACCTATTCAGACTTTGTTAGAAATATGGACCAGGCACGTCAGACTACCATACCTACATATAAGGAATCTGCCAAACTCGCTAAATTCTCTAAACCGTGGTGGAATGATGAATGTCAGGTGGCAATCAAGAATCAAGCGAAAGCCCTTAAAAAATTGAAATCTAACCCTACACTTGCAATTATGAGTGAATATAATAGATGTGTTGCAATAGCAAAGTAAAAAACTTCTGCAAGTAAAAAAAGAATCATTTGCGCAGTTTTGCTCTAAACTTAACCGTAGTACACCTATAAATTCGGTTTGGGAGGAAATTAAGAAAATTAAAAATATATCAAACGTTAATGTCCTTCCCTTTATTGATGGGAAGTGGTGTGAAGAACTATTAGATAAATTGGCTCCTCTTTCGGTTAGTAATATTATTCAGTTTAATCCATATCAAGTAGAAAACCACTTTCTGTTAAGGAAGATTGAATTAAATGAACTTTTCATGAATTTAAAACAGAAAATGCAGCTACTGGGTAGGATCAAATTAATTACAAAATGATCAATGAATTACCCATTCTACGTATTCAGATTTTCAATGAAATTCTACTTTTTATCTACTAATATCCCATGAGATTGGAAAGAATACAAAATTATAGCTCTCTTAAAACTTAATAAAGATCCGAATTTTAAGTTATCCTATAGACCCATTTCGAAATTCGAATATTCGAAAGTATAATTAAAAATAGAATTATATGGTGGGTAGAATCGTAGGGGAGTGCATACGATAGTTTTGACCTATATTTATTGTCAGGAAAATTACAAAAATTCGGCTTTCCTCTTCCATGCATTAAATTACTAATTAATATTTTTGCGGATAGACAGTTGTACTTAAATGTTAATGGAAAAGTATTTGGGCCGCGTACCGCTAATGTAGGACTACCGCAAGGTAGTATTTTAAGTCCAATATTATATGCTCTTTTTTGTTTGATTTGGACTTAATTTTTGATCCCACTCTAAAAGTTATTCAATATGCTGATGATATTTGCATTTACACACAGAATAAAAAATAGATACAGGTTTTAAGATCTTAGAAACCGCTCTAAGAAGATTTAAATCTTAAAGTAATTGTCATCTAAAAAAAACTAGATGTATTACAGCATAAATGCTTAAGTTATGTATTGGTGCATTGCGTAGTACTCCAATAGTTTGCTCTCGGAAACCAACGAGAGACCATTATGTATTCGTCGTAAACAATTACGATACAAGTTTTTACTGAAGTTAAGGCACAGGAAGTCAAAATTATTAAAAAATATTAAGGAATTAAATATTTTAGATTTGACTTCGCGTTATTGGATTGTCAAAACATATCCAGTACTAGTCACGTGTTATAGAACCGTCAAAGAGCATGAAACTGAGCCAGTTAAAACAGACAAGGACCCAATATATAACTTGCCTTATGACACTTCAGATGCCAGTACATTAAGGTTCCTGACGTTGGTTGCAAGAAAACACATACAGCTAATTTTCTTGAGTGCATAATAAATGGCCAAATTCATATAAAATATATACGGACGGGTCACACTCGAATGGTTTATTCGCTTATACGCTACTACGACCCTCAAAAGGGAGTCAAAGATGTTTTCTCCCTAGATAGCGCAACTTCAGTGTATACGACTGAACTAATTGCAATTTTAGAGGCGGTGAAGTATTTACAGAAGATTGATGTATCAAATTTTCATAACATATTAATAATAACAGACAGTAAAAGTGTTGTTGACTTTTATAAAAAATTTAAATTTTCCTCCACCTTAAATGAAATCACAGCGGAGGTTCTGCAGTTTGTGCATTCATTCAATGACAAAATAGCTCTTGTTTGGGTTAAGGCATTATCAGCATTATCGGCAATGAAATAGTTGATTTCTTGGCAAAAGCTGCGTTACATTGTACTAATTCTGTGAATTACGCGTCGACACTTGAGGAAGCAACTCGACCAGGATTTTGACCGGTGTTACCAAAACATGAGTTACCGTAATTTTTACAAAAGTATTTCTCTCATGGTTTTTGAAATCTAAGGATTAATTAAAAATGTTTGTAAAAATGATATTTAGACTTGTAATTACGATTTATGCCCGGCCTATTTACATAAAATTAATCGTAAAGGTAATCCATTTTGCGAATGCGGCGATATAGAAACTTTGGAACACATTCTCTCAAGAGAGAGAAGTTCTGTTTAACTCAATTTCTTCCAATTTAACTTCCCTTTAATTATATAACAATTTTAGAGTCAAGTAACGTTGAGGTTTATGTGCGGATTTTTGAGTACTTTCGGTCGATTAAGCTGACGGTTTGAAGTAGTTTGTAAGGTGTAGGTTAATAGTGAGAGCCCTTTGTTTTTATCCTTAGTGGGTCCTCCCATTGTCCGTGGCTTAGTGTTGTTTAGTGGTACAAAATGCCTTGAAGAGCCCCTAGGCGAGAAGAGTGTCGTTGCTGTTTTGTCTCCCTAGCACGAATGAAAAGCGAATGATATCTTATGATTGATATCTTATATATTGTTATGTTGGCCAATGGTTATTATACTAAGGCCAGGCGGCAGCCAAAAATGAATTTAAAAAAAAATTAACATTTTATTAAATTAGTGAACATAGAAATAGGATAAAAAAAACCGTGTTACGACACACGTAACGTTATTTGCTTTTACATTACTCGACAATTCAAACTTTTCTCTCGTAATGCAAAAACCTTCATAACGTTACTTGTATCGTAGATTACCATTCTCTAATTCAGTATCCAGCTCAGGGTTGCACAAAATACCATCACCTGCTTTGTTCCATTGCAACCGTATGTGTTTTTGTTTATTTACATTTGAAAAAAGTCAAATATGAATTATAAACAAGCCATATTTCGATGTTTCTAATGAATTGAATTAAAATAGTATAGGTAGGATATTAACGACGAGGAAGGATATTGAGGTCGCGGATGAATATAGAGAACTTATATTGGGTCGGAATATGTGTCCTGTAAACTGGCCTAATTTAATTTAAAATTAAAAGTTATCCCTGTGAAGGGGTTTCCATTGTAACCTAATATCTAGCCTATATACTGGCGATTATTTTATGCTAAATTTACAGCTCCAGTATAAATTGTTCAAAAAGGAATTTCCAGAATACCTTTGTAGGGGTATTATTAGATAGCATTACACGAGCATGTAAATTTGTCACCGGATATCGTATAAATTCCTTAATGGAGAATGCATTAACTTACACGTCCATTACATACAAAATCCGTCGATAATGTTCACCCATCAACACCAATAATTTATTAGAGTGCGATTCAATGTTATTTAAGGTTTTATTTTAAGCATTTGTTTCTTATTAAAGGGGATACATTGACACAGGATGAATATAAATCAAAAGATTTAATTTGTTGATATTACACGCATTCTTGATTTGAATCATCAATTGATCGAAATTATATTTGCTATTAATAAATCCAGTCATAAGAAAGTATAAGGCGCAAATATAATGTTCCCGGCGAATTCACCAACAAGTCAATTCATAAATGTGCTTATTTTAACTGTCTATAAAGCGATAGTTGCGATTTTTATTAACTAGGTCGTTAGCTAAGGGCTAAAACATATAAATAAATATACATCTTTTTTTTCGATTAGAGCTTCGACATGCTTCGATATGTTCAAGCCAATCACGGATTTGTAAAACAATCACCAAAATTATTTTAAGACGCTTAAAGGTATTAAAAATCGTCTTAAAAATCCGCTTAAAAATGCCCGAACTAAGCGAAACGAACTCTTAGACTTGAAAAAGAATAAGATTTTCTTTTTATGTTTCATCGGTATTTAGCCATTTCCAGTCAATTTAAGCAATCTTTACGATAAAAGTCATTTTGCGTATCTCCGTTCCCAGAAGTTCCTCATTTGTTTTATAGACAAATAGTGTTCAGAATTAGCTCCTAGACTTAAAAGAAATAAGAACATTTTTTTGAAAAAAAATTAAATTCAATCGTTAATTAGGCACTTCCAGTCGATTTAAGCACTATTTACGACAAAAGTCATTTTGCGTATCTCCGTTCCCAGAAGGCCTTAATATTTTTTATAGACAAATAGTGTTCAGAATTAGCTTCTAGACTTGAAAAAAATAAAAAAAAATTTTTAAACAAATTAAATTCAATCGTTATTTAGGCACTTCCAGTCGATTTAAGCACTATTTATGACAAAAGTCATATTGCGTATCTCCGTTCCCAGAAGTCCCTCATTTTTTTTTTATAAACAAATAGTGTTCGAATTAGCTCCTAGACTTGAAAAAAATAAGAAATTTTTTTGAGAAAAAATTAAATTCAATCGTTATTTAGGCACTTTCAGTCGATTTAAGCACTATTCATGACAATAGGCATTTTGCGTATCTCCGTTCCCAGAAGTCCCTCATTTTTTTTTATAAACAAATAGTGTTCGAATTAGCTCCTAGACTTGAAAAAAATAAGAAATTTTTTTGAGAAAAAATTAAATTCAATCGTTATTTAGGCACTTTCAGTCGATTTAAGCACTATTCACGACAATAGGCATTTTGCGTATCTCCGTCCCCAGAAGTCCCTCGTTTTTTTTTTATAGACAAATAGTGTTCGAATTGGCTCCTAGACGTGAAAAAAATAAGAATTTTTTTTTGAAAAAAAATTAAATTTAATCGTTATTCAGGCACTTCCAGTCGATTTAAGCACGATTTACGACAAAAGTCATTTTGCGTATCTTCGTTCCCAGAAGTCCCTCATTTTTTTTATAGACAAATAGTGTTCGAATTAGCTCCTAGACTTGAAAAAAATAAGAATTTTTTTTTGAAAAAAAAATTAAATTCAATCGTTATTTAGGCACTTCCAGTCGATTTAAGCACGATTTACGACAAAAGTCATTTTGCGTATCTCCGTTCCCAGAAGTCCCTCATTTTTTTATAGACAAATAGTGTTCGAATTAGCTCCTAGACTTGAAAAACATAAGAATTTTTTTTTAAAAAAAAATTAAATTCAATCGTTATTTAGGCACTTCCAGTCGATTTAAGCACTATTTACGACAAAAGTCATATTGCGTATCTCCGTTCCTAGAAGTCCCCTATTTTTTTTATAGACAAATAGTGTTCGAATTAGCTCCTAGACTTGAAAAAATTAAGGAATTAAAAAAAAATTAAATTCAATCGTTATTTAGGCACTTCCAGTCGATTTAAGCACAATTTAAGACAAAAGTCATTTTGCGTATCACCGTTCCCAGAAGTCCCTCTTTTTTTATAGATAAATAGTGTTCGAATTAGCTCCTAGACTTGAAAAAAATAAGAATTTTTTTTTTGAAAAAAAAATTAAATTCAATCGTTATTTAGGCACTTCCAGTCGATTTAAGCACTATTTACGACAAAAGTCATTTTGCGTATTACGGTTCCCAGAAGTCCCTCATTTTTTTTATAGACAAATAGTGTTCAGAATTAGCTCCTAGACTTGAAAAAAATAAGAAATTTTTTTCGAGAAAAAATTAAATTCAATCATTATTTAGGCACTTCCAGTCGATTTAAGCACTATTTACGACAAAAGTCATTCTGCGTATCTTCTTTCCCAGAAGTCCCTCGTTTCTTTTATAGGCAAATAGTGTTCAGAATTAGCTCCTAGACTTGAAAAAAATAAGAAATTTTTTTTGAGAAAAAATTAAATTCAATCGTTATTTAGGCACTTCCAGTCGATTTAAACACTATTTACGACTAAAGTCATTTTGCGTATCTCCGTTCCCTGAAGTCCCTCATTTTTTTTATAGACGAATAATGTTCGAATTAGCTCCTAGACTTGAAAAAAATAAGAATTTTTTTTTGAAAAAAAATTAAATTCAATCGTTATTTAGGCACTTCCAGTCGATTTAAGCACTATTTACGACAAAAGTCATTTTGCGTATCTCCGTTCCTAGAAGTCCCCCATTTTTTTTTTATACACAAATAGTGTTCGAATTAGCTCCTAGACTTGAAAAAATTAAGGAATTAAAAAAAAATTAAATTCAATCGTTATTTAGGCACTTCCAGTCGATTTAAGCACAATTTAAGACAAAAGTCATTTTGCGTATCACCGTTCCCAGAAGTCCCTCTTTTTTTATAGACAAATAGTGTTCGAATTAGCTCCTAGACTTGAAAAAAATAAGAATTTTTTTTTTGAAAAAAAAATTAAATTCAATCGTTATTTAGGCACTTCCAGTCGATTTAAGCACTATTTACGACAAAAGTCATTTTGCGTATTACGGTTCCCAGAAGTCCCTCATTTTTTTTATAGAAAAATAGTGTTCAGAATTAGCTCCTAGACTTGAAAAAAATACGAAATTTTTTTGAGAAAAAATTAAATTCAATCGTTATTTAGGCACTTCCAGTCGATTTAAGCACTATTTACGACTAAAGTCATTTTGCGTATCTCCGTTCCCAGAAGTCCCTCATTTTTTTTATAGACAAATAGTGTTCGAATTAGCTCCTAGATTTGAAAAAATACGAAATTATTTTGAAAAAAAATTAAATTCAATCGTTATTTAGGCATATCCAGTCGATTTAAGCACTATTTATGACTAAAGTCATTTTGCGTATCTCCGTCCCCCAGAAGTCCCTCATTTTTTTTATAGACGAATATTGTTCGAATTAGCTCCTAGACTTGAAAAAAATAAGAATTTTTTTTTGAAAAAAAATTAAATTCAATCGTTATTTAGGCACTTCCAGTCGGTTTATGCACTATTTACGACAAGAGTCATTTTGCGTATCTCCGTTCCCAGAAGTCCTTCATTTTTTTATAGACAAATAGTGTTCGAATTAGCTCCTAGACTTGAAAAAATACGAAATTATTTTGAAAAAAATTTAAATTCAATCGTTATTTAGGCACTTCCAGTCGATTTAAGCACTATTTATGACAAAATTCATTTTGCGTATCTCCGTTCCTAGAAGTCCCACATTTTTTTTTATAGACAAATAGCGTTTGAATTAGCTCCTAGACTTGAAAATTTTAAGAAATTTTTTTTTGAAAAAAAATTAAATTCAATCGTTATTTAGGCACTTCCAGTCGATTTAAGCACAATTTAAGACAAAAGTCTTTTTGCGTATCACCGTTCCCAGAAGTCCCTCATTTTTTTATAGACAAATAGTGTTCGAATTAGCTCCCAGACTTGAAAAAATAAGACATTTTTTTTGAAAAAAAAAATTAAATTCTATCGTTATTTAGGCACTTCCAGTCGATTTAAGCACTATTTACGACAAAAGTCATTTAGCGTATCTCCGTTCCCAGAAGTCCCTCATTTTTTTTATAGACAAATAGTGTTTAGAATTAGCTCCTAGACTTGAAAAAAATAAGAAATTTTTTTTGAGAAAAAATTAAATTCAATCGTTATTTAGGCACTTCCAGTCGATTTAAGCACTATTTATGACTAAAGTCATTTTGCGTATCACCGTCCCCCAGAAGTCCCTCATTTTTTTTATAAACGAATAGTGTTCGATTTAGCTCCTAGACTTGAAAAAAATAAGACATTTTTTTTGAAAAAAAAATTAAATTCAATCGCTATTTAGGCACTTCCAGTCGATTTAAGCACTATTTACGACAAAAGTCATTTTGCGTATCTCAGTTCCCAGAAGTCCCTCATTTTTTTATAGACAATAAGTGTTCAGAATTAGCTCCTAGACTTGAAAAAAATAAGAATTTTTTTTTGAAAAAAAATTAAATTTAATCATTATTTAGGCACTTCCAGTCGATTTAAGCACTATTTACGACAAAATTCATTTTGCGTATCTCCGTTCCCAGAAGTCCCTCATTTTTTTATAGACAAATAGTGTTCAGAATGAGCTCCTAGACTTGAAAAAAATATATTTTTTTTGTGAAACAAAAAAAATTAAATTTAATCGTAATTAGTCGATTTAAGCACTATTCACAAAATTTTCACGGAATTTCCACAAAACATTTTTAAAGATAAAACATCTATTGTCTAAAACGTTGCTCCAATTTCCCTAAATAATTGAGAATATCGACTGACGATACAATTAACATTATAACGATAGTAATCGTAAACAATAATTCTTTGCCCTACTTCGTTCTTATCAACACAGTAGGGTCGTCAATAAGGAAACAGAATTTCACCACGGGGTAATGAACCAACCAAGTTACCGTTATTGCAACATTAATTAATTATGTTAAAATAATGTTTGTACTTCCTATTAAGTATTTAATACTTAATAGGAAGTACAAACATTATTTTAACATCATATAGACCTATTAGAAAAATGGATAATACATATCAGAATATTAATTAATTAATTTCATTCCGTCATTACCACAGTTAATATCCGTCGAGGTATAAGAAGAGAATAAAACTTTTTAAATTGTTTATTTTGTTCATGGAGTTGATCTCTTGGATTTTATGTAAACTTTTGCATTATAAAGTTAAATTTTGTTTTAGCAAGTCCATTAGAATATTGTTTACGTTCATAATTTTAAATCATTTTTGCCTGCAGTAGGTCCTTAATAATCTATGCGATGAACGTAATTTCGTTTGTACATTCATTTTTTAAGTTCTATAACTGCTTTATGTGAACTTTATACAAGGAGCGAGATATGCCGGAAACTTTTACGTAACTTAAATAAGACGTTTATAAAATTAAAGCTGATGCTTAATTAAAGTGTAACTTTGAGAGGATGTACTAATATTTGATAAGAGTTTATAATTTGACCTTACATTAAATTATATATTCTCTAATGTAAGATAATTTCGCATGTCGTTAGTACTCGAAAATTATTTTTAATATTAAACGTTAAAGAATACATAATAGGTCAAGTGAATTTGATGCATTTTATTTATGTATTATTATATTTTTAAGTTAACCATCTTTACTTATTTACTTGTTAATGTTTTTTTTAGTATTACGTATCTAGATTAAGTTCAAGTTTTGTAATTTCATTTTTTTGTAAGAATACGTATAATATACGATATGTTATATGATATGATTAACAAATAAGTAATTTACTATGTATATGGAATTGACTTTTTTCCTTTTTGATCAAATTTGTTAAATTTAATATAATCTGAAGTTAATTTTTAAGACTGCTTTGCTAATTAAATTTAAGATTGCCGTAGTTTATTACACGGTTGAATTTTATTTAGAATGCTGAAAGACTTTGGCCAATGGCCACTCTTTTATAATAAACTATATCATTACTAAGAAAAAGTTGCATTATAATATAATGTAACTATGAGTTACAAACATATTTTTTTATAAAGCAGCACAATTCGTGGTACTGCTAATTACAGAAGTATATAAACATCAACGCAAATTATAAATTAGTTATTTCATTTTTCCACCCTGGCAGGAGTACGACGTAAATTAGGTTATTCTCATGCGGCATTTGCAGTCCTCCGCCGTCGCCAACTTTTCATAATTTAAGTTAATGAAAAATTCAAAGACGAGCGAAATTAAATTACTTCCATTTTAATCTCGGAAGTGCAGACAGACAAATACATTCCTGTGGAACAATTTACTCGTGATAATTGGATATTTTCGCCGATTATGGAATGTTTAAAGATTAATTGTCTGTAAATTAGGTCATATTTTGAATAATCACAATGAAAATAGATCGTTCCGTGAAGGATTTGTTAATTAAAATTTGCTTGAAATTGTAACAATATTTATTCCAAATGTTCTCCTAAATCTGTGAGATTTTTTAATTAACGAACCCACAAGACATTAAAATTTATTTTATACATCGTTAAATTTGCAATACTGTATGCTACCGTATACAAGGTGTTTCTACTTTTGAGGCCATATAAAAAAATGAAGTTGATGATGATTTCTCGGAGATGAAACATCGGATAAAAATTTGAAGACGCCATTTTGTGATGACAAACTGCCATTAGTTTTCTAATGCCTTTTAAAATAAATACAAAAATTGGAAAAAATCAAAAATCCGGAAAATTGCATTTTTTTGAAAATTTCGAAAACGATAAGCAATCATGAATTTCTGCGATCGGCATGTAAACATACTCTAAATAGTGCAACTTTTTTCTAATTTAAGCCACCCTGTATTTACATTATTAAAGGAAATTTTTAAGTAATATTCGAAGAATGTCAAAGTCGATAAAAAGTGCACTTAAACCGAATTACTTCTAAACCCTTCAATTATTTCACAATTAGGTTATTTTTCTCTAATAATAAATCATGATTTTGAAGCACATGCGTCAGAGATTTTTTACATAACAATCCTTCAAATAGTTTTGACGCAATAGGTACCATTTATTTTACACGGTCGTATACAGGGTGTTACAAATTCGATGCATTAGCATTGCTATCTCGGTAACTATAAGAGATATCTATCAAATATCAAACTACTTTTATTAAAACCATTTATAGAACAGGTATATAATAATAAAAAAAAAACGTCATTATGCTATACTTTGTACACATCCATGCCACTCATTTTCAAGTACAATTTACTCAAAAATGATCTTACATAATTTCATCAAAGAATAGGACTGCCATATTTGACAAAAAAGTTTCTTGCCATAGTAACGAAATAGTAAAGTTTAAAAAAATATTCAATCATCGCTATACAGGGTGTTATAAATTCGATGCATTAGTATTGCTATCTCGGTAACTACAAGGTGGCGCAATGGGTATTGACGGTTTTTGAAACGCAACTGTTTCAACATGATTAAAGTGGAGTGTATAATGAATGGCTTAAATTATTTCGTACTTTATGCAGTTTAGTATATACGGTTCCGTGGTCAGTGCATCAATGCAGCTTTTCTGTTAAGGCGTATCACCAATCGGAGTCTGTTTTTGAAGTGCAGCGACAATTTCGTGAATGTAATGATAGAATTTCTTCAATTTTGTTTCTAGATTGCAAATTTTCGTGATTATGAAAGTGTAGGAAATGATTATTTCGGTTCGTAAAAAACAGAGAAAGTCGAACGAATACGAGGCTGTTACAAGAAGTCCAACTCATCCAGCAAAGCGCCAAGCAGTGAATTTGGCATTACACGAAGAAGTAAGTGTCGAATTTTTACACAAAGACCCATAATTACAATCCGCGCCCCATACCTTGGCGAGCGGCTCGGATGCGCAGTGGTATTTTACTTCCGCTACATTTTAAAAATTCCAGCGGCGCCGCGGCGGCGAATAGCATGCGATAGAAGTAGCGACGAACAGCAGTGGTATTGGGCATGTATTTTTAATACAATTTACGTAATTGTAATCTAGTAAGGTTATTTAGGACAAATTACCTGCCCGTCAGGTAGGTAAATAAATACCAAAAGGGAGATAATCCCCTACTAATTACATTCAACACACCTACATTACGGCCGCTTTTCCGAGATGTGTCAATTGAGAGTAAACAACCATAGTGAACGTTACAATTTTTATATCAAAATGACAAGCACATTAAGCACATACCTTTATTCCCTATTGAAATAAAAGTTTGTTAGATTTCACAAGTGACATAAACTTTCATCGTTTTCATGACAACCAGTTTATTTCATCAAAATTGTGAAACTTGAGTGATTTTCTATAATAATGAATTTAAATACCTTTATTGTGTTATTTATAGAAATTGTGATCAAAATTAAATAAAAACATATATACAATACGTGAATTAAACACTTTAATTCACTCAAAGATATGTTCACAACATCAATCTTTTCGTGAATAAACTTATGTTTAATTCAAAGGGCTAAAGAATCTGCGTTACGCCACTGACCGCCGCGCGGAACATTTTCAATTTGTCGATCGGCTATAAACGGCGCACTCGGGACTATTCGGGCTGCGCGGCTTCTCGCCAAGGTATGGGGCGCGGACAGTACATCCGTATAAAATTCGAATTGTTCATAAAATTCTACCAGCACGTATACAAATTTGTAGAACATTTTTTGATTTATTTAACCCTAATGTTTTCAAACATTAAATGGTGTGTGATGAGACACATTTCCACTAATCAGGATATGTAAACAAGTAAAATACTGCCGAAAAACTCAACAAATTCACGAACAACCTCTGCATTCTAAAAAAGTTACCGTGTGGTGCTGTATGGCCAGATTCCGAATGGGATTTGAAAGTAACGACTTATGGTTCTAGCAAGATGGAGCAACAAACTTTGCATAGCTGCTCGAAGAGACATGTATCCTGGATGAAGGCTAGGGTTTCTAAAAATAGGCCACAAATGCTGCAAGCTTTAAAAGACAACATTACTTAAGAGATCAAAATAACCAGGAAACAGCGCGGTATAGAGAATTTCCAATCAGGACTTATGTGTAAGCGTGGTAACCATTTGAATGGTGCTATTTTCAGCTATAATGTCCCAAGGGCAGTGATAATTTCGCAATCATTTTGACTAAACCCTGAAAATGTGTTGCTTTTTAATTACTTAAAGCAACACACTTTTGGGGTTTAGTCAAAGTTATCGCGAATTCATCATTGCCCGAGGTACATTCGGTAAGATAAGTTCTTGAATTATGTACAAAACTTGAAAAGTTATTTATTAAAAGTACAATTTTCAATTCGTATTTTCTTACCTCACAAAAATACTGGAACAGTTTCCGTGCATATTTTTTACTTTTGTCCGTGTTTTTTGGTGTTGTAATTAAATTGTTAATTGCCTTATCGCATTCTGTCCCGAATCGTGATTCAAACATGTTTATACGTCGACAGATTGATTGTAATTTTTTATTCAAGGGTATCTATGAATATGATATAAATCTGAACATCGACACTGACAGCGGGGGTGTTATCAACAGTAATATAACGAGTGCCTATGATTTTGCCGGCAATTATTAGCGGCAGGATCACGACTGCTTGTTGCGATGAAAACCGATTTTCTAGAAGCAACAAGCAAGAGTGGTCCAGACGCTAATAATTGCCTAGGAAAAATCAGTCACGAGTTAGATTCGAGAAGACAATTGGCCGAACAGAAAGTTCACACTTCATAATTTGAAAAGTTAAATTTAGTGACACCAAGTGTCAGACGTGTATTAATCGGCGCCACAATAATTGTAGTAAAAATGAGCTTACCAAGATTTTGAGAAATGCCTATGAATACTATTACTGATGAAAGCACTAACACTTCACCCGAAAATACAAACAGATCGAATCCAGGAGCAAACTGTTTAATGGTCCGGCAATAACTGACGTTTTATACGGTATAGAACATGTAGCAACGCGTTGCTAGGCAATACCAACATGAGAGATTATCTGATTAGATACCACCCAGGGTAAATTGCCATGCATAACATGCAGCGTGGTCTGTTAGGCATCGTAATTAGAATTTTATTGGATCATGTCATCAACATTATTCGATTTCATTGGTTAGTAAGTAAATGAGGGCAATTGTCAGCCTAAGTTTAACAAATCGCCATGACGCGCGGGGTGTTACCGTTTCTCAGTGACATTGACGTTCTAAGTTTCTGTAGCGTGCGGCGTTTGACAGAAATGGACCAATCTGATTGGTTGTTTATTTATGAAAGAACTTATCAAAAAATAATTTCTGTTATAAAACTGCATTATTTGTATAATAAAAATGTATTTCTTTGACCTGGGTCGTTTCATTAGGATGTTCATAATAACACTCCGAAAATTGTCAATACCCATTGCGCCACCCTGTATAAGAGATAGAGAATTGGCAAAGTTGCGTATTTAAATGCTGAATAATTGGTAAAAAAGAAATTTAAAATAATCCGACTACTTACGATATTCGATAAAAAACCGAAAAAGTCAATTTTCGTTTTAGTTTTTTACGACTTTGTTACTGGTTATTTTGAAGAACCAAGAGATCTTTCTTATGATACTTTTATAAGCTCTTCCAGATAATAAATTTATTTTTCGAAACGGCATTTTTCTATTTACATCAACATCACCCACATCAACTTAATTTACGGACTTGGACTTTTTATTTTTTCACCTCCCAAAACTAATGATGTGTCACAAAATGGTCTGCTGCAGGAGTTACTTAAAGTTTTTTTTTTTAATTGAAGAATAAGTGTTGACTTTGAAATAAGTACTTGACAGTGCTCGTTAACTAGGACAACAGATAAGTGTTTCTTAGCTTTGACATTACCTAAATTAAATTCAGTGCCCTTTTAAAAGTGTTTTTCTAACGAAAGAAAACACCTTTTTAGCAACCTTTGGCAATATTTTTGAACATCTAGAAAATTGGACATTGTTACTTTGTTAGAAAGTTAATACACAAAATTTTTGTCAGCTTTTTTGAAACTCCATTTCATAAATAAATCTAAGTTGTTACAGAAATGTCCTTTTTTACTAAAATCACGAATCCGAAAGTAACTTTTTTATTTTCAAACAATTAAAAAGGAATGAAATCAATATGGGTTATGGGACTTGTTGGGACATGAATTTTAAAATTTGTTGTAAAAGTTAGAGTTGGATTTATGTTGATGATATCTAAATACGATACGTCGTATCAGAAAACTTAAAGTCTTAAAGAATAACCTTTGTTATTGTCAAAGCACACTTTATTATGTTTCAAAGTTAATGCTGCTCTTCAATTAAAAAAAAAAAACTTTAAATCACTCCTACTACATACTACAAAAGTGTCTTCAGAAGGTGCTCTTAGTTTTTCAAAATAACCAGTAAAAAAGTCGTAAAAAAAATAAAAACCAAAATTGACTTTATCGATTTTTATCGAATATCTCCGAAAGTAGTGGAAATAATTTAAATTTCTTTGTTTACAAATTATTCAGCATTTAAAAACGCAACTTTGCCAACTCTCTATCTCTTATAGTTACCGAGATAGCAACACTAATGAATCGATTTTGTAACACCATGTATAGCGATGATTGAATGTTTTTTAAACTTTACTGTTTCGTTGCAATGGCAAAAAAACTAGTACTATTTTTCTACAAGTTTATATAAGATCATTTTTGAGTAAATTCTATTTAAAAATAAGCGGTCTGGATGTGTACAGGGTGGGCAAATTTCGATGTGTTTATGGGGATCTCGATAACTATAATATATAGAGGAACACTGATGGCGCATCCTCGATCTCTTTTTTTGAGAAAAACTCAGTGGTATAAACTAAATTTATTTATCTTTTTTTGTTTTCGAGTTACAGGCAAACAGTAAATTTTCGTTTTCGATGTATTGCAATATCTCAGTTGTTTATCATTTGACAATAATGAAAATAATATGTTCTTCAGGTACTTTTTGGCTGTAACTCGAAAACAAAAGAAGATAAATAAATTTAGTTTTCACCATTGAGTTTTTCTTCAAAAAAGAGATAAAGAATGCGCCATCCGTTTCTCTCTATTTATTATAGTTATCGAGATCCCCTATACAAACATCGAATTTTACCCACCCTGTACAAGGTATGGTATAATGACTTTTTCATTATTATTTACCGGATCTATAAATGATTTTAATAAAAGTTGTTTGGTGTTTAATAGTTCGTTTAGAGATGATGTTGAATATTGGCTGGTCCTTATTATTTCGTAGTTATGACAACAAACTATTAAAATAAAGTAACCTACTCTGTTTTTTTTAACTTTTTGGATGGAACTTTTTTTTTCTCTAAATAACAGCCATATTAGTAATTTAATTTGTATTTCCATAAAATAATAATTCACTTAGAAATATCATAGTATTTTGTATGATTACATTTTTTTTTTATTAATAAGCACAACTGTATCGTATACATTTTATTTTCTAGAAATGTTTTGGATATTTTTAGACGCTTGTCAGCACCTTGCTTCACTACCGGTTAGTTATGGTAATAAGTTTCAATTTACTTACCGTTACAACTTGAAATGGCTGGTAGTAAACAAATCACAAATTAAACCCATTGCAGTTTGAACTGTGGACGTTTCGTCCTCGTAGCAATAGATTGAGTTATGTATTGCACATTTACGTGATTTGAAATAATAAAAGAAAAAAATAACCGATAGAGCCTTTCGCGCCAACGAAGTCCATCTAATAACCTGTTTTTACCATCAGTCCTAAAGTCCATATTTTGGCCCTAAATAAAGTAGAATTAAGCCCTAGGGAAAATGGTTTTGTTGTAAGCATCGTTGACTAGCAGGCAGGCTATGAAATACAAGTAGTTCCTCGCTCGCGTTTTTAAACGCCAGTTCATGCAATAAAGAATTACTTTTTACACTTGCACCTTAAATTACTATTTTTTAATTTCACTCCAAAAATGTGAATCCTGTCATGTCGGTTAATGCGGTCTGATTGTTATGGAGATGGTAAACAAAAACAAATATTTGCAAATCCGGACAAGTGTTTTTCGACCTAAACAATGTCGGAAGAAGTATTAGAGGCGAAGATAATCAAATCGAAGATTTATTTGCCATATTGCCATAATGCAATAATTCCTAAGAGTCAAAACTGAGGTACGAGATGACATACACTACGTTTAAAAAATGGTGTAATGAAAAGCAGGTTAGTGTTTCTGAGTAGCGTATTTTGAGCAACGGAGCCATGGGCCGTAAGTTGAGCAAAGCTTGTAAATTGAAGAAAATGACCGATCGGGCAAAAAAATATTAATTTCCTATAAATTCATAATTAATGGCTAGAAAAAATAATGTAAGATAATTTTACCCCGTTGATACATAAATAACTATTATTTAATATCACAAAACCTCTCAGCAACGCCCTTAAAAAAAAATTGCTACAATATTCTCCTTGTGCATAAAAAAATAAAGGGCCTTTTTGGATTAAGCGCTCCACCTGCACTTAAAACGTAGCTAATTCGTCCTCCCTTAATTCTATTAACAGCGATAATTTTCTAAAGGTACGTGCACGTTGATAAAATGAAGTAAAATAACAAAGATGGGGAAGTTAAACGAAAGCATAGCCGGTATAAATTCGTTGGATACAGAAATAAAATACCAAATTGTATCATATTTCATTAACGCGGCGTATTATTACAATATTAAAATAACAAATGCCGCAGGATATAATTGTGGGAACATAACAACGTGAAATTAATTTAATAAATTTACATAAATAAATGGTTGATCTTGTTTTGCGCACATATACGAATAATTATCCCAACTAATAATTAGTTAAATTAGTTTGTAATTTACGTGAGCGCTCTAATTGATTAAACGCCGCCTTGGATGCGTTAAGCTTCTTACAATAATATCAGCGATCATGTCAGATGTCGTTGGGATTCAATTACTACTAGAAATTATTTTCGCGGTGTGATTAATTAGTTCCGGTTTGTAATTAAATGTTGATATGCTGAATTATTTGAATCTAAGGTAAAATAGAGAATGTAATGACTAAGTTTTAGCGTGTTTTTTTTCGACCAATAAAAAAATGGTGATGTGGCCATCATGTTACGTTCTCTGATTTGATGGTACAATAGTTATTTACATTTATATTTTCATGGTTTATTTTAAATGGTATTTTAAATGTACATAATAGAGAAAGTAAAAATCATCACTCTAAGAAATATCTTAAAAATCTCCAAACACTTTAAGAAATAATGTATTTTTACCATCCGCACACCTCACTTGGAAGAAAAATGGTAACACTCAAAACTTGAATACGAGTAAGCGAATTATAAATTTTCTCAAACAATTATCATCAAACAAACGTCGTACTCCAGCTGAAAACAAAATGGCAAGAATTGCTGTAGAAAAAAAAACATTCTTAAAAAAATATCTTCCTGAGAATTAGCTTTAAAATCTCCAAATGTACTCAGAATTATTTTTGTATAATAAAAAAAAAACAAACTTCGTACCCCAGTTCAAAACAAAATGACAAGAATAATAACAATGCACCAATAAACAGAATAAAAAAAATGGTGATGTGGCCATCATGTTACTTTCTCCGACTTGATAGTATCATTTATATTTACGCTTTCATGGTTTATTTTAAATTTAAATAATATTTTAAATGTACATCGAGCGTTTTGTAGAATCGAAGAAACTGACGTTTAAAACGTCAAAATTATTAAAGATGAAAATGGTCAGTTTACTCAAAAACCAAAGAGATTTCGAAAGAAACTTATTCTTTATAAGTTGTTCATTTTGGTATGCTCTACAATTATTATTAACATAAATTTGCTATAACTGTTACCGTTTCATAATTATAAACCAAAAATGAAACAAACAAATTTCTCGAATACCAATGATTTTACGAAAAATATTTTCAAACAAGATTTTTTTGTTGTGTTCAATATTTGTTTAAATGTTTTTGTGATATTTTTCATATTTAAAAAAATATTGGAAGAAAACAAAAAGCCCATTTCCGGTGTACGAAATTTTACCGAAAGCTTTTCAGTTTTTCGAATTATCAAATAAGACTTATGTTCAAAGTCTCAGATGAATTGCTCAATTTGGCCAGTTTTTTTCCAAAGTAATTCAAGGTCATATAGACCGACCATAATGAAAATAAAATCCAAAAGTTTTTTAATTGGTTTTATAAACATTATTTTTACTTTCTCCGTTACGAAGTATGAGAAAGTATTGTGATCGTGATTTTTTTTTCAAAAATTTTTTTTTACGGAAATATCCGTTTTCAGGTCCCTAGATTCCATTTCAACAATTTCTGGAAAAAAAAATGTTGTGTCTGTGTGTGTGTGTGTGTGTGTCTGGCTGTGTGCGCTGTATCTCAAAAACTAATAACGCAATTGATATGAAACTTTGAACATACGTCTTATTTAATAATCCGAAGAACTGAAAAGCTTTTGGTAAAATTTCGTACACCGGAAGTGGGTGTTTACCTTAACCGTTTTTTGTTTTTTGCCAATATTTTCTTAAATATGAAAAATATCACAAAAATATTTAAACAAACATCGAAGACAACAAAGAAATGAACATCTTTTGCTTGAAAATATATTTTTCATAAAATCATTGTTATTCGAGAAAAAAAAATATTTTTTTTTTTTTTAATTTTTGGTTTATAATTATCAAACGATAATAGTTACAGCAAATTTATGTGATTAATAATTGTAGAGAATGCCAAAATGAACAACTTCTAAAGAATAAGTTTTTTTCGAAATCTCGTTAGTTTTTGAGTAAACCGAGTTTTTGAATTTAAAGTATAATTTTCCATCTTTCATGATTTTGACTTTTTAAACGTCAGTTTCATTCGAGTTTACGCAACGCTCGATGTACATTTAAAATATGATTTCAATTGAAAATAAACCCATGAAAACGTAACTATAAAGTCGGAGAAAGTAACATGATGGCCACATCACCATTTTTTTACTGACGAAGGAGTGGATGAAAAATTCTGAAAAAAATTATGAAAATAGTCCACCCAATTAACCATTTGACCAATTTTTTCCAAGGTTATTCTAGACCATTTAGACATTAAAATATTCCAAAAGGTTTGAAATCGATTTTTTAAACATTATCTTTTTCCTGACCAACGAGTGCATGAAAAATTCTGAAAAAAATCATGAAAATAGTCCATACAATTCCATATTTGATCCTTTTTTCCAAAAGTCATTCAAGGTCATTTAGTTACTGGAAAAATTCCAAAAGTTTGTAAATCGATTTTTTTTAAATTATTTTTTTACTGACGAACGAGTGGATGAAAAATTCTGAAAAAAATCATGAAAATAGTCCATACAATTATATATTTGATCCTTTTTTCCAAGGTCATTAAAACCCTAAAAAAATTCCAAAAGTTTTTTAATCGATTTTTTAAACACTTTTTTTACACCAACGAACAAGTTGATGAAAAATTCTGAAAAATTTCATGAAAATAGTCCACCCAATTACCGATTCGAACGCTTACGAAGTTCCTTTATTTAATTATTTATTTACTTTTATTGCTTTATTTATTTATAAAAAAATACGATTTTTTGTTTTGATTTAAAAAAACTGAGATTTTGGCAATTTGCGTTGATTTAAGGTGAAAATTTTCCAATGATTTTTAAAAATGTGTTAAATTTGCTACATGTTTACGTTTAAATCATCAAATCTAAGAACGCGTCAGCAGTTACGTAATTAAAAAAAAAATTGGTTTGACTTGAAATTTGCGTCTTTTGACAATTTGAATTTTTGGCAATTTGCGTTGATTTAAGATGGAAATTTTACAATGATTTTTCAAAGCGTATTTAATTCGCTACATTTTCACGATTAAATCATCAAAATCTAACAACGCGTTCAACAGTTATATAATTTTTTTTTAAATACGATTTCTTGTTTTGATTTAAAAATTTACGATTTTGGCAATTTGCATTGATTTAAGGGAGAAATTTTCCAATGACTTTTCAAAAAGTGATAAATTCGCTATAATTTCAAATTTAAAAAATCAAAATCCATCAACGCGTTCAACAGTTATATGATTTAAAAAAAAAAACGATGTTTTAGTTTTGATTTTTGACAATTTACATTGATTTAAGATGAACATTTTTCAATGATTTTTTAAAATGTGTTAATTTCGCTACATTTTCACGTTTAAACTATCAAAATCTCATAATGCGTTTAGCAGGTACCTAATTAATTTTTAAAATCACTGAATAAAACACTAATAATGAATTACCACGTAGTAACGGTCGCAACCATCACCATGATTAATTATTTTTTTTTGTTTTGACTTAAAAAATTGCGTTTTTGGCAATTTGCGTTGATTTAACATGAAAATTTTTCAATGATTTTTCAAAAAGTGTTAAATTCGCTACATGTTCAAGTTTAAATCATCAAAATCTAATGACGCGTTCGACAGTTACGTAATTTATAAAAAATACGATTTTTTGTTTTTATTAAAAAAATTGAGATTTTGGCAAATACGTTAATTTAAGGTAGAAATTGTTCAATGATTTTTCAAAAAGCGTTAAATTCGCTACATTTTTAAAATCCAACAACGCGTCCAACAATTATTTGATTTTTTTTAAATACATTTTTTTTGTTTTGATTTAAAAATTTGCGATTTTGGCAATTGATTAAATGTGTTAAATTTGCTACATTTTCACGTTTAAATAATCAAAATCTAACTACGCGTTCAGCAGTTATGTAATTAAAAAAATGGTGATGTGGCCATCACGTTATTTTCTCCGACTTGATGGTATCATTTATATGTACGTTTTTATCGTTTATTTTCAATTGAAATCCTATTTTAGGTAGACTCGGATAAAACTGAAGTTTAAAACGTCAAAATTGTGAAAGGTGGAAAAATTTACTCAAAAAATAAAGGGTTTTCGAAAAAAGCTTATTCTTTATAAGTTATTTATTTTAGCATTCTCTACAATTATTATTAACATAAATTTGTTGTAACTATTATCGTTATATAATTATAAACCAAAAATTAAAAAAATAAAAATAATAATTTTTTTTCTCGAATACAAATGATTTTATGAAAAATGTTTTCAAGCAAAAGATGTTCATTTCTTTGTTGTCTTCAAAGTTTGTTTAAATGTTTTTGTGATATTTTTCGTATTTACGAAAATATTGGCAAAAACAAAAAACAGTTAAGGTAAACGCCCACTTCCGTTGTAGGAAATTTTACCAAAAGCTTTTCAGTTCTTCAGATTATCAAATAAGACGTGTGTTCAAAGTTTCATATCAATTGCTCTATTAGTTTTTGAGATACAGCGCGCACAGACAGACACACACACAGACACACACACACACACACACAGACACAAACATTTTTTTTCCAGAAATTGTTGAAATGGCGTCTGGGGACCCAAAAACGGATATTTCCGTAAAAAAGATTTTTGAAAAAGAATCACGATCACAATACTTTCTCGTACTTCGTAACGGAGAAAGTAAAAAATGGTGATGTGGCCATCATGTTACTTTCCCGATTTGATGGTATAATAGTTATTTATATTTATAGATTCATTCATTATTTTCAATTAAAAACATATTTTAAATCGAACGTTTCACATGATCGAGTGGTAATGGCGTTTAGAACGACAAAATTATAAAATGAAAAAATGACAAATTATGTTTCAAATTCTAATAATCTTCACCGTAAGTTTATTGAAAAACTAAAAAAGAAATTCTAAAAAGGAGCCCTGAAAAAAATTTCTAAAAACAGTCCTGATTAAAAAGTCCCGAAAAAACTAATAAAAGCCCTGAACAAGAAAGTACTGAAAAATACTTCTAAAAATAGTCCTAATTAAAAAGTCCCTAAAAAATCTAATAAAAGTCCTGAACACGAAAGTCTTGAAAAAAGTCCCGATAAAAAAGTCCTGATAAAAACTCCTCAAAAAGAGTCCTGACAAGAAAAATTCTTTTAAAACATTCCTTCAAAATGACCAGAAATAAAGTCCTGAACGAAAGTCTTGAAAAAGAATTCCGTCAAAAAAGGTCCTGAAAAAAAGTCCTGCAGAAACAGTTTTGAGAGTAAAGTTTTGAAAAAAGAGTCCTGTTAAAAAGTTGGGAAAAAGCGTAGTAAAAAAAGTCCAGAAAAAAGTACTGCAAGAAGAGTTCTGAGAAATTTAGTTTTCATATAAAACACCAGAAATAAATGTCCTGGAAGAAGTCCGAAAAAGTGTCTCGAAAAAAAGTCCGGAACAAGAAGTCCTATAAAAAATGTCCTGAAATATAGTACCGACAAGTCCTGTAAAGAAGGCTTAAAAACAATTCCCGAAAAATGTAATTAAGAAAATTCAGAAAAGAATCCTGAAAAGAAGTCCTCTACAAGAGGAATTCTCGAAAAAGTCCCCGTTCTTAAAATAAAGCCTTGAAAACAGAATCCTGATAAAAGCCGCGAAGAAAAGTCCTGAAAAATAGTCTCAATACAAAATACCAGAAATAAATGTCTCGAAAAAAGCCCCAAAAATTCTGAAAGAAAGCTAAAATAAGTCCTTAAGAAAGTTCAGAAAAAGAGTCCTGATAAAATACCATAAAAAAATTGTCCTTGAAAAAATGCCCTGAAAATAACATGTTTAAATAAACAAAAAAAATTCTGGAAAAAAATATTGTGAAATGGTCCTTAAAAAGATCTGAAGAAATTATCCTGAAAAAGAAATCCCAAAGTGTCTTGAAAAAAAATCCTGCAAAATGGCTTAAAATGAGTTCTTAAGAAAATTCCTGAAATAAAAAGTTTTGAAAATAAAAAGATCGAAAACAGGTCATGAAAAGGAGAAGTCTGAAAAATGTCATGAAGAAAATTCTAAAAAAATTTTCTGAAAATATCCCGAAATATCATAAAAAAATGTCCTGTAAAACATGACCTGAAAATAACATGTTTAAAAAATAAACAAAAAAGCGTTGTAAAAAATCCTTTAAATGGTCCTTAAAAAGATCTAAAGAAATTGCCTTGAAAAAGAAATCCCAGTCTTGAAAAAAAGTCCCGCAAAAAGGCCTGAAATAAGTCCTTAATAAAATTCCTGAAATAAAAAAAAATCCTTAAAAAGGTCCAAAAAAGGTAATGAAAAGTAAAAATTCTACAAAATATCACGAAGAAAATTTCGAAAAAAATCCCGAAATATCATAAAAAAAATTCCCTGAAAATAACATGTTTAAAAAAATAACATTGTAAAAAGCCCTTTTGAAAAGATCTAAAGAAATTGTCCTAAAAAGAGATTCCAAAGAGTTTTGAAAAAATGTCCTGCAAAAAGGCCTAAAATAAGTCCTTAACAAAATTCCTCAAACAAATTTTTTTTTTAAATAAAGCTAAAAATATCTGAAAAAGGTCCAAAAACGGCCATGAAAAGAGAAATTCGAAAAAATGTCAAGAAGAAAATTCTGAATTTTTTTTTCTAAATAAAATCCCGAAAATAAGTCCTCAACGGGAAGTCCCGAAAACGTCCCGAAAAAAAATCCCGGCTTTGAAAAGAAATCTTGAAAATAAAGGTCCTGAACGAAAAAGTTTTAAAAATAAGTTTTGAATCCTCGAAGGTCTTTTAAAAATGCCCTTAAAAAAATTCTGAAAACATTGTCCTGAAGTACCAAAAAGGTTAAAAAAACAAAAACCTGTAAAGGTAAATATTCGGAAATACGAAATTTTACTAAAAACTTTTTAGTTCTTCAAATTCTCAAATAAGACATATGTTCAAAGTTTCATATCAATTGCTCTATTCGTTTTTGAGATACAGCGCGCACAGAGTGTTATGTAGAGAAAAAATGGTGATGTGGTCATCATGTTACTTTGTCCGACTTATGGTATCATTTATATTTACGCTTTGATGGTTTATTTTCTATTTAAATCATATTTTAAATGTACATCGAGCGTTTTGTAGACTCGAATGAAACTGACGTTTAAAACGTCAAAATTATAAAAGATGGAAAAATTATACTTCAAATTTAAAAACTCAGTTTACTCAAAAACTAAAGAGATTTCGACAATTTTTTTATCTTTATAAGTTGTTCATTTTGGCATTGTCTACCATTATCATTAACATAAATTTGCTGTAACTATTATCGTTTCATAATTATAAACCAAAAACAAACAAAATAATAATAAATTTTTTTCTCGAATAGCAATGATTTTATGAAAAATATTTTCAAGCAAGAGATGTTCACTTCTTTATTGTCTTCAAAGTTTGTTTAAATGTTTTTGTGATATTTTTTATATTTAAGAAAATATTGATAAAAAACGAAAAACAGTTAAGGTAAACGCCCACTTCCGGTGTACGAAATTTTACCAAAAGCTTTTCAGTTCTTCGGATTATTAAATAAGACTTATGTTCAAAGTTTAATATCAATTGCTCTATTAGTTTTTGAGATACAGCGCGCACACAGACAGACACACACACACAGACACACACACACACACACACACACACACACACACAGACACAAAAAAATTATTTCCAGAAATTGTTGGCATCTAGGGACCCCAAAACGGATATTTCCGTAAAAAAAAAATTTGGAAAAAAAAATCACGATCACATTACTTTCTCGTACTTCGTAACGGAGAAAGTAAAAATACTGTCGTCTTTCTTTGAGTGGCATTGCAACGCATGCCGGGTACTCTCTAGTTGTAAGTGTAAATAAAGTAAATCGCAGTAACTCGAGTGAAAATTTTCTCTTTTCAGATGGTAAAAGCGGGACTGCGCCGGAAAGACAGTAATCCTGGGAGAACATGACAAACTACAAATGGCACATACCGAAATTTCACAGGGTGAAATTCAAGTAGGGATCCTGAGTGTATCCGCCGCCGGCCTTAAACCGCAACCAAAGCAATAAAAGCAGACAGTAGGGTAGAGGGAAGCGCCACAGAGAAAGCGCGCGCGCAACTGAACAAAACAAAAAAAAATGTCCAAGAGTTTAATTCTGATCATCGACTTAGACACGATAATGGGCTGGTTGGATGGCAGGAATGCCGCAAAGGAGGTATGACGCCGAGTTATGCTGAAATGATATTAAACTGACACCCTAATTATCTCCCTGAAACTTCTCCCCCTCACACAACCTTTCGCAACCTCAAAGATGTTCATGACCCGCTTGCCCGTGGTGAAATTGTTACTGGTCCTTCTGGTGTCTGTACAAGCTGAGGGCAATGACGGCGACGAGCCCAACGATTATCCGTTCTATAGGAGAAAACACCAGGGGGGCAAAATGTATTTCGCGATCGCGTCCCCTTCCGGCGAGCCTGCATACAGTAGGGCCTTCAATAAAACCGTGGCTAATATCACTCAGGCCTTTATCACGGCACACACTAGAACCGGCGAGCACAATATCAGCTTGGACACGTTGGTCATCGAGATGCCGGAGAACGGTTCCTTTAACGCGGTCCTCTTGGAAACGCTCTGCGATCGATTCGAAGGGAAGCACGTGGTGGCTATTCTGATTATCGGGGATTCCGCAGCTGCCTTCACCGTTTCTCTGGCTGCCACTTATTCCGGGATTCCTGTGCTTTGGGCTAAGGGACAAGGTGGATTCATGAGCGGATTCAGAGGAATGGTAAGTAGTAGTTTATTACTAAATTAGTAAATTATTAATGGTGATTTTTAACTTTATTAGAAAATAGAAAATAAGAATAATATTATGTATTTTCTACTAACCATTCTACAGTACACACTTTGGCCCTTAATTCTGGGCGTAAAGTAGAACTTAACACCCTAGGGCGAAAATGATTGTTGAAGCATTGTTGATTAGCGGGTGGATTATAAAATACAAATAGTTGTTTCCTACTTATGTGCTTAATTAATAATATGATTAGTCATACAACACTCGCGGATCATATGTAGCACTATTTGCTGCAGCCACAACGTCGCGTCGCCACGATGGGCGAAATTTTCGACAACGTGGCCAAAAATGGGTACGAAGGCTTAATTAATGATCAGTTATTAGAATAACTTAAAAAATTACAATGGCTACTCCAATATGGCGTCTAGCCGCCATATAAGCAAAATACTGACGCCCCTTGAGTCGTAAAAATAGTTTTGAAAGTTGATATATAGTCATTTAATATGTGAAAGATTTTGAAAATATATAAATAAAATTGTATAATTCTAATTACCAGTATTTTAAAATGGCGACTTTAATAAAAACGTTTTATGTTTTTTTTTTAGTTGCGAATTTTCATATTTGCAAAATAAAATACTTTCACACATTTACCTCCTTTAATGCGGCGCACCCCAAAATTAAAATCTAAAAAGCAAACCCTCAAAAAATCAATAATATTAAATGACTTTGTATTATGCTTTCTAAATTACGAAATTCATCTATTCCTTTCACATGTACACTTCTATGCAATAAAATGAAGCACAAGTTTTATGAGTATTTTATAGAATATTCTAGTTGTATAATTCGGGTCTGCAACATTTTCAATAAATGATAAAACACCATAACTTGAAAATAACACCTTTATTAAAAAGCCAAAACCAAGATTAAGACTAAAAGCCATCTTCTATTTTAGTTATAATTCTAATTTTTCTGAATACCTTTTAAAATAAATTAAATTATTTACATTTGAACAAATAAATCATCATAATCAAAAAGACGTTCAATACCTCAGCATTTTTTTTAAATCAAAACCGCGATTTTTTTTACTATGAACTTGGAAAATTTAAGAGTTTATCAATTCTCATTGATTTGACATAAATTGCCTTCCTTTCAATTTTTGTAAGCTGTTAAAAATTAAATAGGACCTGACAAAGTGGGCTTTTGGTCCAAATACTGGTTTATTACCTGCGATAAATCATTTATTAGAAAAAGTACTAGTTCACGTTCTTCACAATTCAAAGACAAATTTCTGATTTTGTTTTAAAGAGTACAATTGTTATAATTAAATTCAAGTGTACGCAGATGTAAAAATTATTTGATTGGTTTTTAATAGTGTCTGATCCAATGAAGATAAATTTGATTTGTTGTCTAAATGACGCGGCATTTTGACATTTAGGAAATTGACAAATGTACTAGAGATGGGCGATATATTTTTATCTGTGATTTTTCACAGTACTGAAAAATCACAGGTCGTTACTGTTACTGTTTGGGGTGCTGTGGCTTCGGTAGCAACAGTGGACTGTGTACAATTTCGCGAGAGCTACCGACAGCGTGTGGTGATCAATTGGGAATGCACTTATGTCGGGAAACTGGGACTAAAGACAAATTAGCCGACTAACCTGTTGATGTGGTTCCTTGGCGTCCGTCTCCTTCCCGGGAAGTATTAAATGCCCGACACTTCGTGGTATAATTGAATTTGGCGATGGACGATTTGGTGATGGACAAAGTGATAAGCGAAGCACAATACGTGTTAGTCGCGCGGTTTCTTGGACGACTCTCTCTGTTCGCACCAATTGTTCAAATCGGCTAATTCTGGGTGAGGGTTAACAAAAACGGGAAAAATAGTGCGCATGGAAATAAAGGATGGAATGAAATGGCAAATAAATGCATTTAAATAAACTATCAATTCCTCTCGCGTTATTTGCACCGAACATACCCCCCACCCAAAATGAGAAATTTTGTAAAAACCCATAAAAAAAAATGTATAGATCAAATATCTATCCCATAATGAAACCCAAAAAAAAATCGTGATACGTATAAAACAAACAGAAAAAATGAAAATGTGATTTGACTACTAATTTAAGGGAAGAGGTACCACTTTAGTGACTGGTCTCACTACTTCCCCCGTGGCCGTCTTAATATGGACCACCCTAGTCACCCCGTCTGCGCCCGGTTTTAATCGTGTAATTCGACCAACTGGCCACGAAGTATGTGGAACGCCCGGACTGAACCAAAACACGACGTCTCCTTCAGAGAGGGTTCGCGAGGGAGTATTCCATTTAGGACGATGTAACTGCGTGTGGAGATATTCGCGACTCCACCGCTTCCAAAACGATTGAACCGTTTGTCTAGCTAACTGCCACCGATCGAGTCTACTCACAGGCAAATCTAAAAGATCCGCTTCTGGTCGTGCGAGAATAGGACCTCCTATCAAGAAATGACCCGGAGTTAGATAATCGACCCCATCGTCTGGCGAATTCGACAAAACACAAAGTGGTCGAGAGTTTAAAATGCCCTCGATACGAGCAAGTATCGTAGCAAATTCCTCAAATGACAGAATTTGGGAACCTATTGTGCGTCGAAGATGGTGTTTGACTGATTTAACCCCAGCTTCCCATAAACCACCGAAGTGCGGAGCATAGGGAGGGTTAAAACACCACTCTATATTTCTGCTTGAAAAATAATGTGATACAACAGGATTATTTTCATCAAAATATTTAGTGATTTCAGAGATTTCGCGGGCAGCACCTTTGAAATTTCTTCCTTGATCGGAATAAATGCGAGCGGGTAAACCACGACGAGCAATGAATCTGTCTAATGCTGCTAGACAGCCGCCCGTGGTTAGATCGGTTACGGCCTCCAAGTGAAGCGCTTTTGTAACCATGCACACGAATAGTGCCATATAACATTTGACCGTTCGGGTTGTCCTCATTAAGGACGCTTTAACGTAGAAAGGACCGGCGAAGTCAATTCCAGTATGCGTGAAACATCTTCCAGGTTGTAAACGATAAGATGGAAGATCAGCCATTGGAGGGTGACTCGGTTCAGCTTTGAACCGGTAACAAATTAAACAGTGAAAAATACGAGAACGAATTAAGCTACGTGCCGAAGGGATCCAATAATTTCGATGAATAAGAGATTGTACAATGGTTGGTCCTCCATGTCCCGTATACAAATGATAGTGATCAACCAAAAGAATTGCTAATCGACTATTATGTGGTATCAAATATGGATGGCGTGAATGTTCCGGAATCATAGCCATTTTGAGTCGACCCCCCACCATTACAAGTCCATGGGGCGTAAGAAATGGTGATAGACTTCGGAAACGTTTTGAACATAAACTTACCTTAGCTAATGAGTAAATTTCTTCGCTCAAATGTTGATATTGGGTTACCCGTATTGCCAAT
The DNA here is from genome assembly GCA_910593695.2 of Ocypus olens. NCBI lineage: Eukaryota > Metazoa > Arthropoda > Insecta > Coleoptera > Staphylinidae > Ocypus > Ocypus olens. The sequence continues at coordinate 11,031,393 of OU343053.1, read as the reverse complement.
AGAAGAGCACTTCTATATTCTTGCGCCGATAGTGGCCCCAGGCCCCATGTTGATCGAGGTTTTCCTCGCATTTTAGCGATGAAATTAAGAGCAAAACGTCTAACATACGCGAGAATGCGTTGCAACTTAGATAACGATGATATTTTATTAAACAATTCTAGCATAGGTTGTGAGTTAAATTTTGTCAAATATGACTGAATTGGCAACTGTTTGATGTCTGGAAGATTGGCCGACTGAGATTCAAGTAAATCAACTGGCCATTCCCCTGGAGAACTATAAAGAAAATCTGGCCCGTTCCACCACAATGAGCATTCCAATAATTCGGACGGAAACAAACCGCGACTTGCAGGGTCAGCTGGGTTTTGTAATCCTGGGACAAATCTCCAAATGGCGTCAGTAGCGTACTCGTGAATTTGTACAACTCTATTTGCAACAAAAGTCTTCAAGCGGTAAGGAGGAGTTCGAATCCACGCTAGTGCGGTGGATGAATCAGTAAAACAAATAGGTGAGTTCAAATTTATAGTTGAAAAACATGGAACTGTGGAGTGCATTAGTTTAGATAACAAGTGAGCAGCACCAAGTTCCAAACGAGGTATAGTCCAGGTTTTCAAAGGAGCAACTCTGGTCTTGGCGACAACTAAATTAATAACTACCGACTGATTTATTTCCAATCTTAAATAAATGACAGCTGCCATTCCCAACGTGCTCGCATCCGAAAATCCAACTAAAACAGCGTGAGTATAGTTAAGTTGCATAATGCAACGAGGAATACAAATATTCTCTAAAACAGGTATTTCAGTGATACTGCGATTCCACTGAATTAAAATATCAGCAGGCAACTGATCGTCCCAACCAATTTTAAGCAGCCATAACCTTTGCATCAAGACTTTAAGTGAATAAACAAAAGGACTAAGATAACCGTTTACATCGTACGTTCTAGCAATGCGAGAAAGAATACCTCTTTTAGTAGGAACTTCATCAGAATTTCGAATTAAGTAACGAAAAGTGTCAGCTTTAGAATCCCAACATAATCCCAAGACCTTAATAATACTGTTTGAAATAGGTAGTTCATGTGGTTTTATGCCATCAGTGTAAACAACGTTATCGTTGGAGCTTGCCCATTTACCCAGTTCAAATCCCCCTAATTTCAAACATTCAATTAATTGGGATTTTAATTCTAACGTAACATCCTCTGAATCGGCTCCGCATAAAATGTCGTCGACATAAATTGAAGATTTCAAGGCTTTAGTTGCAAGAGGATAACGTGAACCTTCATCTTCAACCAATTGCTGTAAAGTTCGCTGAGCAAGAAATGGACTACTAGTGGAACCGAATATTAGACGAGTATGTTCCCATTCTGATATGGGCTGATTAGGAGAAGAGCGCCAAAATATGTGCTGAAATTTGCAGTCAGCCGGATGAACTAATATTTCCCTGAACATTTGTCGAATGTCACAGGTGAGTGCTATTTGGAAAAGTCTAAAGCGAGTGATAATTTGTCCAATATCGGATTGAAGCTTTGGTCCACTAAGAAGTGTGTCATTTAAACTAACCCCATTCTTATCTGTCTCAGCAGGATTAAACACAACTCTAATATTAGTAGAGCTAGAGCCCTGTTTTACAACTCCGTGATGTGTAAGAATATATTGCGATTGGCGAACAGCAAGAATTAAATGTCCTTGGGAAATATAATTTTGGATATTTTCTGAATATAAATTGAAGTATTCAGGATCTCGTTCAAACCGACGTTCTAGTTTTAAGAATCGATTAAGAGCGATTTCCCTGTTCGTGTCGATGCAAGGGCGAGCACCACCTTTGAAGGGTAGTCGTATGATGTAACGACCGGTGTCAGTGCGAGTCGTTGTGTCGCTAAAGTATTTTTCACAAGCAATATCTTCGGGCGAAGAGTGAGAAGAGCAAACAACTTCTTCAATTTCCCAAAATGAGCGAAGAGTGTCATTCAAAGAAATTTCAGAATCTAAGTGTGCGTTCAAAGCAACCAGAGATGTAGGATTACTATTGGGAATTGAGCCCATAATAACCCAGCCTAATGTGGTAAGAATGGCACTCGGGCTGCCCTTGATGTGAGAAGGTGTCGAAGGGGTGATATCAAGGACAGAACCTACACCGAGCAATATATCTATCGGCGCGGGCCTATAAAAATCAGGATCTGCCAAACTTAACGACGAAAATTTGTCTCTAAGCTCTTGAGACAGTGGGAGAGTAGGTAAATCTGAAGTTATGCGAGGCAAGACAACTGCTTGGAAACTAATTGGGGATGCCCGAGATGATAGCGGAGCAATGTTGCAATTAACAAGTCCTTGTGATTTTCCTAAAGAAGCCTGACCCACTCCTTTAAGATCGTAATAACACTTGGAACGAGACAAATTCAATCGAGTAGCAAGTGATGCCGTAATAAAGTTAACTTGGCTCCCTGAGTCAAGTACTAAACGACAAAAGTGCCATTGACCAGTTGAACTTAATATCTGTGCTTGCGCTGTGCCCAATATGGCGTGAGTACCCGTATTATGCAAACACGACTTAGTTAGAGATACAGAAATGGGACTAGATTCCACTTCAATGGTTGTACCGACAGAGGTTTCAGTCGTCTGAGCTGCAGGGATGTCACTTTTATAATCTAAATTATTTTCAAAGTGTAAGAGACTGTTATGTTTTTTACTGTTACAAGTTTTACATGTGTATTTAGATAAACAATTTACAATATTATGCTGTCCGAGGCAAGCATAACATCGTTTGTGAGATTTGACAATTTCATAGCGCGTTCTTGGAGTTGCTGCTAATAATGATGGACATTTAATTAATTTGTGAGCACCTCTACAACTCGGGCAAATTATAACAGAATGTTTATTCTGCAGAGCTATATTTACCTCTGGTACAATCATTGCCATTCGTTTATTTATTTTATTAGTAGCATTTAAGTTTGAATTAGATTTTGACGGAGCAACAGACATAAGTTCATTTACTGAACACTGGTCACACAAGTATTCAAGTAAGTTATTAAAACTAGGGAATTCCTTATCCAAATGACGAGTTTCAAAGTTTTTCCTCGTTTTAGAGTCCAATAATCGAAGTGAAAGTTCAAGTAAGAAGTATTCGGCGAGATCGTTTATCTCTAAAGATTTTAAAGAAGTGACAGTAGCCTGTAAAATATCCACTAGTTCTCGTAAACACCGAGGATGATCATTCTTTAATGGAGATAAATTTAAAATAGTCGAAAAATAATGATTTGCTATTAGTCTCCGGTTTGTAAAACGTTCAACCAACAAATCATATGCGATTTCATAATTATCTGAGCTAAATGTAACAGTTTGAACGAGACGTAAGGCACTTCCTTCAACGTAGCTAATTAAATATGAGAATTTCTCGATGTTTGAAAGATCAGTATCATGGATCAAAGTGTTATAAAGTGAAATAAATGCAGAGAATTTTTCTGCAGAACCATCAAATTTAGAAATATTAATCTCCGGCAGCTTAGTACGAGATTTTGTGTGCGTGGGAGTAGTCACGATGGTAGCAGTAGCGTTCGCGGTTGCCGCAGCAGCGGCAGCGTCAGCAGCTGCTTTGCGTTCATACTTCGAGTGAACCGCAACTATTGAATAATACAGTTCATCAAACGCAGAACTGAGAGGCACCGTGTCTATTTCAAATTCATCATGTTTCACTGATAAGGCAGACAATTCATCGAGGATATCCATAAAATCAGACCGGGCTTGATGTATCTGCGAGACGCGCACCGAGAAAATATCGACTTTTTCCGGCAAATCTTGAATTAAATCAAAACAGAGTTGAACCATATTCCATAGCCGCTCCTTCTTTGTGTTAAGCACAGTAAACCTCAGAAGGTCTTTCGAGTTTGGTTCAGACGTAGTCATATTGAAATAAATAAATGTTTACAATAGCAAAGAGTCAAAATGGTGAGTAGCGTACTGAATAAGAGCGGCGCGCTGTGCGTGTATACAGCGTGACGCCGAGATGTGTTCCGTGGAAGAGCGTTTCTTCTCTGATTATCGCGCAAGCAGCGAGCGCAGATGGCGTGACTAGAGGGCACGAGACTCGAATCCACCCGATGGTTGTCGAACTGTTAAGCAGCACGACCAGCGCTAGACAGCCACGTGGAAAGCAAAATGGCGGTCAAAAAAATGTGAAATTTTAACAATTTTGAATTTAAACAAACGGGGGCCCTTAAAGGGCACGAATCCGGTTCGAAGGACCAATGTTTGGGGTGCTGTGGCTTCGGTAGCAACAGTGGACTGTGTACAATTTCGCGAGAGCTACCGACAGCGTGTGGTGATCAATTGGGAATGCACTTATGTCGGGAAACTGGGACTAAAGACAAATTAGCCGACTAACCTGTTGATGTGGTTCCTTGGCGTCCGTCTCCTTCCCGGGAAGTATTAAATGCCCGACACTTCGTGGTATAATTGAATTTGGCGATGGACGATTTGGTGATGGACAAAGTGATAAGCGAAGCACAATACGTGTTAGTCGCGCGGTTTCTTGGACGACTCTCTCTGTTCGCACCAATTGTTCAAATCGGCTAATTCTGGGTGAGGGTTAACAAAAACGGGAAAAATAGTGCGCATGGAAATAAAGGATGGAATGAAATGGCAAATAAATGCATTTAAATAAACTATCAATTCCTCTCGCGTTATTTGCACCGAACAGTTACTAATAGGCGAATTTCACTGCTACTTAAAATAACTGCTACTTAAAATCACTGTTACTTAAAATCATTGTTACTTAAAATCACTGCTACTTAAAATCACTGCTACTTAATAAAAAATCACTGTTCCTTAAATTCAATGCTCCTTTAAATCACTACTACTTAAAATCACTACTATTTAAACTATGACAAACTATAATTGCTACTTAAACTGTAACTGTTACTTTACATAATTGTAAGAAGACAGTACAAGGTGGCATTTCTAAATGTTATTTAATATTCATTACTGTTTTCTCTCATTTTTGCAGAGTATTGTATTTAAATTTTGAATAAAACTTTAATAAAAAGTTTTGATATTTATAAAATGCCATAGTATACTATATAGAATGAAAGAAATTACAACTTATGTACTAACAATTGTTAATTAATTAATTGAGATTTCATAAAAAGGAAAAAGTTATCTTGCCCGGCATGGAATTAAACCACAAATTCGCTGTGATCGAAAGTAATGAGTCCGACAACGTAATAAACACAAAATATCTCAAAATTCATTTTAATTTAAGATTCAGTGCAAATATCTAAACATAAATTTTAAAATAATACCTCGAAACTAATTTTGAAATTGCAAACTTCATGAACTGAAAAAAAAATAAAAACAATTTACCAAACTGAGAAAATCTCCAAATGTTCCTCCCTGTTCAGGTGCTCAAAAAATTAAAACAAAATTTTTCAAAAATCCATATCCCCTTTAAAAACTGCGGAATTAACAAAAACCAAATTGATTTGGAATAAGCGATACATCGACCATTGAGGATATTTCTTATGGAATTTTGTGGGGTCGTTTTAAATTTTTTTCTGCGATGTTTTCATTCAAGTGCTCAAAGAAATAAAAATAAAGTTTTCAAAAATCCATATCTCCGTTAAAAATGGTTGAATTTACAAAAACCAAATTAATTTTGAATAAACGATTCTTCAGCCATTGAAGATATTATTTTAAGGAATTTTTTCTACCCGTTTTATATTTTTTTCTGCGATGTTTTTATGCAAGGGCTCAAAAAATGAAAACGAAAATTTTCAAAAATCCATATACAAATAATCTTTCGAAAGTTGCGTTTTTTCAAAGGTAAAACCAAAATAGGAAAACATTTGCCACATACATAAAAACTTTCCAACTTTTCAAATTTACTGGACAAACATTCTGTTTTTCTGCAAAAATCTCCAAATACTTCTCGAATTTTGAACTGAATCAAGGATAGTCGTATAGTTATTTGGTATAGCAGATAATATAGTTAAAATATGACCTTCAATCACAGGTATAAAATCAAAAGGAACACTATTTACGTGACCGGGTGGACAAATATAGGCAAAATCATATCGAAAACATTTTTGAGAAACCATTAACAATTTTAGAAGGTGTTACGAAGTTGACTAACCGTGATTACAGTCACAGTTTAAAATCACTGATATTAGAAAGTAGCAATCACAGGTAGCAATGTGATTCAAAAGTGGCAGTTTTGCCCATCTCTTACATTCCAAATAGAAGACTCGATTTTCGAAAAAGCGTATTTCTATAATAATGTAGTCATTATAGGAGATTTTAATATAAATGAACAAAAATCACGGCAATTTTCATAATTTATAACAAATTCTAATTTTATCCAAATACCTATCCTACCCAGTTTAATTTTGAATAATAACCTATCAAGCACCTACGATATCATGCTATGTTTTTAAATTTATTTTTTATTCATTAAACGAATAACACCTTTCTAATACACTAAAATACAAATGAACTTAAAAGACTTCAAAATTAAACTAAAATAAGAACAAAACCGAAACATATTCCCAATACATGGTCACAACCCATAATACAGCGTGGTCCATCTCAGAGGTAACAAGCAAGTTGGTCGAGTTATGTGGCATTTTTGAAAAAATCGCCGTGAGATGTTGATTTTTGTTTCTAACGGTACAACTTTTGATGACATTTTCACCTTCATAACCTTAGCCCCCTAGACATCCCGAACTTCACCCCTGTTTTTAAATAGGGAAAGTCGGTCGAATGATTTATCATTGAAAAGCTCTTTTGATTCTGAATACAACGAAATCATTTGTTTTCGTTTTCACTGATTCCTGAGGTAACGCCAACACTTTGAAATTGCAATTTTACTGGTTTACCGCCACAAAAAAGTTAACAATCCAGTAAGGAATGTAATGATTTATAACTATAAAAGAAAAAAATAATAACAATAAACTCAAAACATTAATCACTACCTACAGAATAAAATGTTCAAAATTGCTTTTGTTGGCTTCCATACGGAAATAAAGATTATATTCGAAACGTCGTCTTACATTAGATTAGACAATATGTCTGAAGTTATCAAACGGCATTCATTAAATATTCTACCGGGCAAATCATCTAGCGGTTCTGGTTGCGCATTGTACACCTTGCTCTTGAGGTGTCCAGGTGTCCCCATAAAAAAATCCAGGGTTGTCAAATCAGGTGACTGTGGAGGCCATTCAATGGTACCTCGACTATCAATCCATCGCCAAGGAAAAGTTTCGTCAAGTTACTGTCGTTCAGACAAAGCGAAATGTACAGGTGAACCACCCTGTTGAAAAATTAGCTGGTTTTCCTGATCACTATCGTCACTTATAACCAGTTCTACTATTAAGCGAATGACTTGAGTTTGTAGCCACATAATGCTAACTGAATACTTTTGCACCTCTGTTGGCGAAACTTCCATTCGAAAAATATAGTTCCATAATATCCTGTCCTGGTTCAAATTCACACATTTTCGGTCGAAAAATGGATAATTTTTATATAAAAATTTTAAGCGGTATATTCCTGTTACGTTTTTACTGTCCTGGTACAAATTCGTAAATTTTTGGACGAAAAATTGATCATTTTCGATATAAAAAATTTTAAGCCATATTTTACTCTTTTCGTTTTTGCTGTCCTGGTACAAATTGACAAATTTTCGGTCGAAAAATGATTAATTTTTGATTAAAAATTTTTAAGCCTTGCATTACTCTTTTCGTTTCTGCCGTCCTAGAACAAATTCACAATTTTTTGCTTGAAAAATTGATCATTTTCGATATAAAAATTTTAAGCCGTATATTACTCTCTTCGTTTTTGCTGTCCTGGTACAAATTCACAAATTTTCGGTCAAAAATTATTAATTTTTGAATAAAATTTTTTATGCCTTGCTTTACTCTATTCGTTTCTGCCCTCCTTGTACAAATTCACAAATTTTCGGTCGAAAAATTGATCATCTTTGATATAAAAATTTTAAGCCGTATATACTCTGTTCGTTTTTGCTGTCCTGGTACAAATTCACAAATTTTCGGTCGAAAAATGATTCATTTTTGATCACAAATTTTTGCATTACTCTTTTCGTTTCCGCCGTCCTTGTACAAATTCACAAATTTTTGGTCGCAAAATTGATCATCTTTCAAATAAAAAATTTAAGCCGTATATACTCTTTTCGTTTTTGCTGTCCTGGTACAAATTCACAAATTTTCGGTCGAAAAATCATTAATTTTTGATTAAAAATTTTTAAGCTTTGCATTACTCCTTTCGATTCTGCCGTCCTAGTATGAATTCACAAATTTTCGGTCAAAAAATTGATCATTTTCGATATAAAAATTTTAAGCCGTATTTTACTCTTTTCGTTTTTGCTGTCCTGGTACAAATTGACAAATTTTCGGTCGAAAAATGATTAATTTTTGTTTAATTTTTTTTAAGCTTTGCATTACTCTTTTCGTTTCTGCTGTCCTAGTACAAATTCATAAATTTTCGGTCGAAAAATTGATCATCTTTGATATAAAATTTTAAGCCGTATATTACACTCTTCGTTTTTGCTGTCGTGGTACAAATTGACAAATTTTTGATCGAAAAATGATTACGTTTTTACTGTCCTGGTACAAATTCGTAAATTTTTGGACGAAAAATTGATCATTTTCGATATAAAAAATTTTAAGCCATATTTTACTCTTTTCGTTTTTGCTGTCCTGGTACAAATTGACAAATTTTCGGTCGAAAAATGATTAATTTTTTATTAAAATTTTTTAAGCCTTTCATTACTTTTTTTCGTTTATGCCGTCCTAGTACAAATTCACAAATTTTCGGTTGAAAAATTGACCATTTTCGATATAATAATTTTAAGCCGTATTTACTCTTTTAGTTTCTGCCGTCATAGTACAAATTCACAAATTTTCGGTCGAAAAATTGATCATCTTTGATATAAAAATTTTAAAAACTCGATCCACCAAAAGGGCATTCAAATGTGTTCAATTACCTGTACAGGACTCAAATAACGAAGATTTTGCACAAAGTTATGAGTGTTTAAAATTTGGTTGAAAAGTCGCTCACCTCATAATGCACTTTTTTTTCAAACACACATAACTCGGTGCCAAATAGTCGTAGGAACTTCGTTCTTCAAGTCCTGCATAGAGAATTGATCAAATTTTAATGCCTTTATGGTGGATCGAGTCGACAAAATTTTTCCAACTCCATAGACATTGTCAAAGTTGGACACGGTTTCCTGAAAAAACATTTTTTTCCACCAGTGTATATTGTAGTTTTTAAAATTCAAATACGCATCACTAATGGAATCATCAAGCCAAGTTTCAATTATTATAAATATATCATAAATATAACAATTAACAGTATTATGAACATTATCGAGCATTGATCTTTGAAAAAAATTAGTTTTTGGAAATTACTTGACACAATTTTAAGTTGTCCACGAATATGCATTATAGTTAGATTACATTCATTCACCTTGCTGTTTGTGCCTAAGTAATTCTTCATTTAACAATATTAAATACTGTCGCTGGTTATCTGTTGTTAACTTCTCAACGAGTTTCGAGAATCTAAACTAAGTTTTCATTTCGTAGAATTAATATCTATTTCATATTACTATCTTTAATAATATTAACTTCCAATACATTAATATTGAAACTATGAATTATAACTCATTTCGTTTCTTTAATATTTTCGAATATTTTAATTACAAAAACTATTCGAAGTTGTTCAGGAAAGTGTAAACTGGAAGTCTGCCAAAAATATTGCTGAAATTCTAAAAGAAAAACCATTAACGGAGATATACATTTTAAAGCATAACTTCCTCGGATGCACTATTTTAGTTTGAGTAGAATTCATATTCAGCAAATATTTTCTTAGTTTTCAAAAGTAATTAAATAGTTCTAGGTTTGTTTCACAATTAGGAAAAGAACTGTGCCTTTATTTATTACTACCGAATATTAAGAAATGTTTTTTTTTTAAGGAAAGATGATTGACAGGAGTTCGGGTTAGGGAATCGAGGATGATAGGGAATTGGCTTAGCCAGCTAGGGCATTCAGCCACAACCTATAGTAATAATTCATATTTCAATGAAATGGGGACAAACACTAGACACCCAGGGACCCGCACGGCTATTTTTCGTGTTGAAAAAGTGACCGCACGGACGGGACTCGAACCCGCACCAACGGGGTCTAGAGGCCGGACCTCTACCCACTAAACCTCCGCGGCCCTCAAGAAATGTTCAATAGGAACCAAATTCAATAAACAATCTCTTAATTGTACTTTGAAATGATTTGTAAATGCTTCGGCAAGGTATTGAATATTTTTAAAACGACTTATAAGGATGGTTTCTTGTTGTTTATACATGTATGAAATTTGTCACAAGAACTAAAAATAGAAGATAATTTAAATAGTTCATAGAAAATAAATATCTTATTAAAAATGAAACCATTTTTTGTTTGGTTTAAAAGTTGTATTATAATAATATTAATTTAATTTCGCATTATTTTACATGTGTTTCTTCAGTTGATGCTACTTTCTTTTTTAATTACATACGGTGCGAATTTTTAATGTCTGAACATGATAATTGCGAGCATGTAAAATTTAGTATGTTCAATTTTAGAAAACACACTTCAATCGCATTGTCCTTTGACAGTTCGCAACGAACCGTACAGTGAAGCTTTACCCCTGGAGCCTGTGATCTGTGTGAAATTATGTAATATTCCCTGAAATTTGAATGTACGTTTTTGACAAATAAATATTTGATTTGTTGAATTAAAGCTTCCGTAATATGAGGTTATTCGAAATGATGTGCGATAATCTAAAATGCTTAAATAAACTCACTTTGAAACATTTATTTACCAGAATGTGATTAAAGTGAAGGAAAAGAAAAATCAAATATTTTTATTTTCTTTCATTAAGTGTGACTTCCTGGAGTCTAACGTACAATGTCCAGGCGATGAAACTGTATGTTGTTTTCTTAATATAGAGAGGCTTGATTCCAGCAGAATTAAGTCAGACCTATGCGTACTATATAAAATGATTTCTGGAATTATTTCTTCTAATGTAATTGAAACCATTGGTTTTGAATTTTCCGCAACGGACCGTTCTTTAAGGGCCAAACCAATGTTTAGATTGAAACCTATATCTAACAATTACAGCTTTAATAATCCCTTACAAAGGGTTATGAGATATGCCAACGTTCCAAATTCTGAAAATACATAGTTAGTTAACATGTTCGGTGATTTTTTTAAAATTAAATTTAAGTTTAATTTGAGGTTTCTTAGTTTAAATTATATTAAGTAATTTTTGTTTACTCCTAATACTTAATGCTATTGTAATTTAGTTTAATAGTTCCGTTTATGTTCTTTTTTTTCTCTCTTCCTTTCTCTGTATGTTCTTCTTGCATATGTATCTATCTAGTTTGTATAAATGGTGTTATAGCCCGTTCTCCGAAATCTGACAGCTGTGGTCGTTTTTATCTCAAACCAATTTTTGTTGAGAAGTACTGGTGTAAAAGTGCGTATACCAATCGGAGCGAAGAACAGTAATAAATGTGTGGGTTGCAATTAGACGAACCACCAATACCTTTTCTTCGAGGGTGCGTCGATCCTCAGGGTGGACCGACCTTTTTACGACCTCGGCCGCCGGATTCCACCGAATATGCTACACCGTATATTAATAATAATAAATAAATATAAAAATAAATGATACTCCAGATCTTCCTAATCTTATTTCAACATGTCCGGTGTTAAGTTGAGGGTATTATAAATTGTGTGCTAGTGGTGACACATACACAGAAAAAAGTCAAATGGTCACCTTGGAGGCCATGCATTCAGCGTGTTGTCGTTTCTTCCGGCGCGACCAAGGAATCACATACTGAGGAATTTCCGCACTTCCAGCTTCCAGTGAGGAGGAGCACCATCCTGTTGAAAGATTAAGTCGTGCGAGTCTTTCCGTAATTGAGAAAGCAGCCAGTCCTCCAATAATTAATAAATTAATCAGGCGTGGCATCAGGCAGGGAAGTAGTTAATTCTACAAGTTATTTGTTTATGGTCTGAGTAAGACTTAATTTTGTATGAGTTACAAACAAGTTAATTACTCATTTATTTAGGCTGCTACTACAATATCGTTATAACAATACTTTGCATATACAAAAATTTAATGCTCACAAATGATCGTTAGTAAGATTAGTCTTATAAATGGCTATCGACCATAAGTCTCTCAGTCCTTTTTTTTTAAAGGAAGGATGATTGACGGAAATTTGGGCTGAGGAATTATGGATGATATGGGACATTGGCTTAGAAAGCGTAGGTCAGTCAGCCACAACCGATGATTTATAATACATTAATCATATTAAATGAAAATAGACATCCACAAACAACCATGCCCTTGTCAGGATTCGAACCCAGGACCCTCCGTATTAGTTCTAGCGCGCTAACGCCGCGACTAGTGCTATTTCTCAGTCCTATTTAGAATTTAGTTCTCTAATATATTTTAGTTTCAGGAAAAAGGAAATGCACATGCACTGTCGTGTCCTAAATTTCACAAAACTTTTCCAGAATCGCGTTCATGTTCCACAGTACGATGTGTGCGTTTTCAGTTCCCCAGATGCGCATATTGTGGCGGTTTACTTTGCCGTTTATATGGAAAATTGCCTCGTCACTGAATACGAGGCGGGATAAACATTACATTTATCCTGTACGTTTGCGGAAAATTCCAATCCCTGCAGGGACCAAAGCTTGATAATCTGCAATCTGTAAAGTTTTATCAGCAACCGTTTTCCTAAGACGCGCTACACACTTGATTATGGAAGTCACAATTCAAGACTCGCTTGATTCGTTGACTTCTTGGGGAAAGTCGCTCTAATTTTTTCAACAGTTTCGTTACTAACAAGTGGCCTCTCTTCACCTTTGTCTTTAGAAAGACATCCTGTTTTTTGAAATGTATAATACCGTTTAAGGATGTTTTTCACAGTCCTTTTCCAAACGTCTTTGAAAGGGGGAAGTGGGATAAGATGGATGTGACGCCTTTGCGCGATTTGCGTTACAAGTGTAGAAACCTTGTTTTAAATATTAAAAAAAATAGATTTGCATGCTCATTAACTGTCATTTTCGACTTCTACCAAAAATATGATAAAAAAAGCGTTTTTCTTAAATTATTCCACTGTAATATTGTGTGTATTTTTTTCCGGTCAGTTGTGTGATCAGATTTAATTGATTTAATTTTATTACACCCAAAACTAGAGAACGGCATTTTTTCCAGACTTTTTACGGGTTAAAAACTTGATGTAAACAGCAGAAAAACGTGAAAAAAATTAGTTTTTCAAAAAAAATGTTTTAAAGTTTTTATGTGCCCTTACAAAAAGAGGCCAAATAATAATGACCTTCATTATCCCCTTAACCGCGTGTTAATATCTTCACTTGCTCGCGCGAATACTCAAATTAAGTAAATTTTGTTTTCCATATCTTGGTAATAATAATATAATTATACGAGTAATTGACAAAGGATAAGTCGTATATAACATTTTTAGGATAAAATACATTTAAACCAGTTCTAGTAAGTGTATGTTTCAAAGTTTATTGAAGTATTTTAAACCTTGGCCACCGAGCTGGTTTATAATAGTAGCAGCCATTTCTTTACAGGCAGCTAAAACGAGCTCATTTATGATTTTATCTTATGATGGATACAACGGGAACTCATAATACTATTTTATCTTACGAGAATTTTTTTATTGTCGCGAATACGGCAGCATTTGATCTTATGCATTCTCTAGCTAAGGGTTAAAATTCTGCACATCACTTTGAATAATCCTGCATTGATTAAACTTTTTGAGGAATATTAAATTGTGCTGATATGGCACCGAAGTTAATCGAAATCAATTTGTAATATAGAATATTTCATTTTCCATTTTTTTAAATTTTGCCCTCGCAATTTATTCGCATATTTACTCGCCTGAGGAATCTATATGTATTGAAACAACTGCAGCGAAAACAAAATATAAACAAAATTGAAAATCCATTCGTTATGATTTAAATTCGCCTATAGTAACAAATCCTATTAAATTTTGTTAATAACTACTCTTATTGATCATTCTAATTAAGTTCATTGTCAATAACCAATCGCAAAACGATTGAAATACTAAGTTTTTCGAACAAATCATTCTTTCTGGTCAAAACATACCAAGTTTATAATTTTGTGTATAAATGTGAATTACTACCCAGTAATGGTTACCACCATCTTGATATCCAAAAAGATCGTTATGTTTTTAATTTCACAATATTGCAGATAAATTTCATACATTATTATTTCTTTGATTTTTGGTATAAACATCTTCCTTTACGATATAACGGTCGGATCAAATTATTTAAATAACAATATACTACATTCCTTATACGAGTGTGCCAAATGAAAACAGGAAGTTGATAATGGTAATCTGAACAAAAAAAAAAATCAAATGAATATATGCCTGATTTCTTACCGTTATCCAGATAAATAATCTTTACAAGATTTTTTTGATCGATATAAAAAATTCCATGAATTTGAAGCAATGTTCAATGTTCCACTTGCATAACGACTTAGGATGTGGTTTCAACACTATGGAGGACCACCCCATTATGCAAGAAATATTACAAATTGGCTAAACATTCAATTCCCTGATAGATGGATGGGATGAGCGGGGATTTTTCTATGGCCATGATCTCTAGATCTTATACCTATGGCCTATTATTTCTAGGGAGACCTGAAACAAAAAGTTTGTAACGTTCTAATAAATACAAAGAAACAATTACAAGATCGGATAATAAACGCTACTAAAGAAGAGAAATTGTTGCATTACTAAGATTGGGCACGATTTGAACATTTACTTCAATGCTGTTTTTACTTTTTCTTTGAATTACATTTCATGAAGAAATCAAATTAAATTAATTATTGATTATTGCAATTATGTTATAAAAAATGTTGCTTGTTACTAGAGATGCTCAGAACTGCTACTTTTGAATCACGTTGCTACCTGTGATTGCTACTTTCTAATATCAGTGATTTTAAACTGTGACTGTGATCACGGTTAGTAAACACCTTCGTCGTAACACCTTCTGAAATTGTTAATATTTTCTCAAATATGTTTTTGACATGATTCTGCTAATATTTGTCCACCCGGTCACGTAAATAGTGTTCCTATTAATATCATACCTGTGACTGAAGGTAATATTTTGGCCATATTATCTGCTGTACCAAATAAATATACGACTATCCTTGATTCAGTTAAAAATTTGGAGATTTTTGCAGAAAAACAGAATGTTTGTCCAGTAAATTTAAAAAGTTGGAAAGTTTTAGGTATGTGGCAAATGTTTTCCTATTTTGGTTTTACCTCTGAAAAAAACGCATCTTTTGAAAGATTATTTGCTCTGTTCTCGGAGGATTATTTTGAAATAAAAAAATTCCATAATAAATTATCCTCAATGGCCGAAGTACCGCCTATTCCAAATCAATTTGGTTTTTGTTAATTCAAAAATTTTCTATACAGAAAATCCCCAAAAATCCTTTTAAAGATTTTCGTTTTATTTAAAAAAAAATATATATATATATATAAAAATGCAGGCAAACTTCCATATGAAATGAACCTCAATGGCCAAAGTATCGCTAATTCAAAATCAATTTGGTTTTTGCAAATCCAACAATTTTCAATGGAGATATGGAATTTTGAAGATTTTCGTTTCAATTTTTTGAGCACTTGAATGAAAACGTCGCAGAGAAAAAAATATAAAACGAGTAGAAAAAATTCCATAAAAAATATCCTCAATGGTCTAAGAATCGCTTATTCAAAATCAATTTGGATTTTGTAAATTCAACAGTTTTTAATGGAGATATGATTTATTTAAAATTTTATTTTTATTTTTTGAGCACATGAATGAAAACATCGCAGAAAAAATATAAAACGCGCAGACAAAATTCCATAAAAAATCTACCTTAATGACCGAAGTATAGTTAATTCAAAATCAATATTGGTTTTTGTAATTTCAACAATTTTCAATAGAGATATGGAATTTTGAAGATTTTCGTTTTAATTTTTTGAGCACTTGAATGAAAACTTCGCAGAGAAAAAAATATAAAACGAGTAGAAAAAATTCCTTAAAAAAATATCCTCAATGGTCTAAGAATCGCTTATTCAAAATCAATTTAGATTTTATAATTCAACAATTTTTAATGGAGATATGATATATTTAAAATTTTATTTATATTTTTTGAGCACTTGAATGAAACCATCGCAGAATAAATATAAACCGCGCAGAGAAAATTCCACAAAAAATCTACCTCAATGACCGAACTATAGTTAATTTAAAATCAATATAGGTTTTTGTAAATTCAACAATTTTCAATAGAGATGTGGAATTTTGAAGATTTTCGTTTTAATTTTTTGAGCACTTGAATGAAAATATCGCAGAAAAAAATATAAAACGCGTAGAAAAAATACCTTAAGACAATATCCTCAATGGTCGAAGTATCGCTTATTCAAAATATTAATTTGGTATTTGTAAATTCAACAATTTTTAATGGAGATATGGATTTTTGAAAATTTTAGTTTTATTTTTTTGAGCACTTGAATGAAAACATCGCAGAAAAATATAAAACGCGCAGACAAAATTCCATAAAAAAGTATTCTCAATGGTTGAAGTATCGCTTATTCAAAATCAATTTGGTTTTTGTGAAATCCACAGTTTTTAATGGAGATATGGATTTTTAAAAATTCAGAAAAAAAAAAATAGAAAACGCGCAGACAAAATAAAGAATTATCCTCAGCGGCCGAAGTATCGCTTATTCAAAATCAATTTGGGGCTTGAAAATTCAATTAATGATAATTCACACAAATTTAAACGTCGCCCTGAAGATTCAGTTTCAATATGTCTTTAGTTTAAGCGAATAAATGTAAGGTCGAAGGAAGTATAGTACATAACGCGAGATGTTTTTTTTTTGTTTCTTAGTAACTTTAAACTTAAAAGTTTCTCATACGTCGCTCATGCTTTCAAATTTTTCTCTCGTAGTATAAAAACGTTCATAACGTTACTTGTATCGTAAATTCCTATAACGTAGTTCGAATACTTCTATAAACTTTAAATAAGAAATTGAACACTTTCTAAGATGTATTGAGCAGCATGATTTTATCTCATTGCATTTACAATGTTCGATCAAGTGTGCTAAAAATAAATTGCGTGATATTCACAAAGAAAGTGATTTTTCTTATAAATTAAGAATTTAAGATGTATCACGAAGTAAACGCCTCAAGCAAAAAATCGCAAATTATCATATAAAAATTTAGTTTTTATTTGGTAGAATTAGTACCTACTTCATTTAACCAACCTTAATAATATGAACTACCAATACGTAAATCAAACAATTAATTAATAAAGATTCATTTGGTTTAGGTCATGTCTATTTTTTTAAATATTTGTTTAAGCATCTATTGACACTTATCCACTTTGTTTATTAGCCCTTAACTATAGAGCTGATTTAAAGTACTCGCAACCATAGATTTACAAACAACTAAAATGAGAGTATGCAGGAATTGATATTATGGTGAATGCGCCGGGAGTATTTAATTTACGTCATGTGGTCAAACTTTATTTTGTTATGAATACGGTCGCATTTGATTACCCGGTGAAATTTTTGTTGAAAATGGCGGCATTCGTTAGGCAACGGGTTAATCTATATTTACAACACAGTGATAGATATTTAGCTACTCTGCATTTAAAGTTACGTTAAATATTTAACGCCAACAGCAAGCACAAAACTGTTCAGTTCAATACTAACAGAAATAAAATAATGTAAGATATATCCTTAAAGACGAACAATAATAATCGATCGGCACAAGTTGCCCTGAAAGCAGGACAAAGAAAATAAATACTTAAAGACTGCACCATCAAAGCGTTCCGCTCACCCACTTAAATGTGTGTCATAGGGAATTGGCAATTACATTACACTATGTTAGATTTAACATCAATACCTATATAAACTATGCGCTAAATATATTACCAATACATTTAATAAAATTGAGACGTACATTTTAAAATTTTGAATTGTAAATTATAAGAACAAAAATGAAAAAATGTACATTCAAATTCCAATAAACAGTTTACTTCAAGTGTAATGATATTTTGAATAAAAAAAGTATTCTTTAGAAACAGTTTAATTCGGTATTCTGTACTCAAGTTATGGGAAAAAAAGGGAAAAATGTCTTTTTTTTTCAAAAATTCATAACTTTGCTCATTGAAACGACTCGAATTTTTAAGGCATTTGAAGTAAATTGATTAAATTTTTCTGCTATTATGGTGAATTTTCCCGCCAATTTTTTTTGCGCACGGTACAGTTTGTCATAGTTGAACAATTTTTTACATAAAAAACTTTTTTTTTCATCGCGTTGTTACTGGGGGTGGGTTGGACTTGGGGTCAAAATTAACTCCACATTCTTAGAGATAAAACTTGAATCCCAAACTGAAAGATTAATCGATTTTCGACCAAATTGAACCAAGTTACGACGGTTTGAAAAATCGAGTTTTTTCGCGATTTTTCGAGTGGTGCTTTTTTTGACGCCGAGTGTATTTTACAATTGCAAATTTCGCAAATCTCGTAAGAATTTAATAAAATATAAACCTTTAAATCTTTCACAGTGATAATGAATATATCATATTAAAAATCCAATCGTAATTTTTATGTGGATTGTACATTCCCTATTTTTATTTAAATTGTAAATTTTGCAAATCTCCTAGAGTTAAAATACTTCCTTCGTCATAAAGAAAATGCAAATCCCAGGTAACTGTATGTATCCGTCTCGAATACTGAATTCGCATCGACGTTTTAACAAATCCTCCCCAAATCAATTGAAGGGATGAAGGGAGGAGATGTCTCTTATAACGGACACGTATCCGAGAAGAAGGGAAGTCAGAGGGCTCTCTCCCCGTAGCTTAAAAGGTTTAAAGCTCCATTTCCTTTTGATTCTGCGTTATAAATAAAATCCCAAGAGCTTGCCTCGTCATAAATATATAAGGCAGCGGGATTCCGATACAAACAGTTTTAACGGACTCTAATGGCATTATCTTATGCTGTCGTTGAGTCGAGACGAGTTATACGACAAAGTATAAGATATTACTACCAATCGTGAATAATTCATGGTTATGTGAATAGTTTACCGTTTTGATATAATGTAATGGAATTTATTTTGGGTTGAATCAGCATAATCCGCTCTTAGTTGTCAATGTTGCCATGTAACTTTTGTAGATCGATCTCTCGTACAATTATGATATTTATTACTTTTGTTATCACCTTCACAGGTTGGGTAAAGTGTACAATACCACCTGTAGACTATGTAGATTCATACAATTTAAACGAAAGTGTGAGCACATGCCTTGTTTTCTCAGGACGAAGATTTTGATCGTAATTTTATTATTGGAATGATTAGCTATGTGGAATTGCAAGCAATTCATAATAGCGAGCTGTGTAACTAGCGCAATTTTAATTAGGTCGATGGTGGGTTGGCGTGAATTCACCGTCTCAAATTGCACAGGTGAAATGTGCACATCCGGAAACATATTGACCCAAATTGAGAAAATAGTCACCTCATCATAAACAGATGTCACGTTCCATAATTTACCTGTCTATCGCAAATGGTCGCAAGTTTTACCCTTCTCTTCCTTAAAGATCCTTTATTTTCTCTTGTCCATCGCTCGGACAATACAAACGACCCGGATGCGAGACAATGGAAAATATTATAGCGGGAAAGACATGTGTCGAACGCGGCGTGCTATAGGGTATCAAATAAATATCCTGGTTCTAATTTTCGCACATTTATAATTTTCTACGATTTCAACGAAGGAATTCGACAGTAAACCAGGGCGGATCGAAAGTTTTAATGAAGGGGGCAGAATTAAGACCCCAATTTTAGATGTAATTATCCAGACGCAGGACTTTATTCGTAGTCATTTAGATTGCATTGATAACATACTAATGTATTTATCTTAACCAAGAACTTCTTGAAATGTTCGTTATTCGCCTATAATGATGTCAACATGACAATTAAATAAGCATTCATATTATGAATGACTGACCGACTGTTAATGCGTACTTAATTTCAATAACTCCCTATTTGTCGAAAAAATTTATTTACTTTTCCTTTTTTGTTTATCAGTGAATTGTTGTTGGTGAATTGTCCGTCGGTGAATTGTTGTCGGAGATTTGTCCGGTTCCCAAAAGTAATAACCTCAAAATTTGCACATTCTTATTATTCTATTCCAATCTACAATCAAGATGTACCACGAAGTAAACGCCGCCAACATTAAACATTCTTATTAACGTTTGTTGATTCGTAACTAACGTATTATGAGTAACTAATGCATTATGGAATTATAATATTATTACGATCATAATAATAATCAATAAATGTTAAGCATAAAATTAACATAATAGATAATACGATAAAATAAATAAATAAAAACCTTCTTGATTACCAAATCAAAATTTATAGCTAATTAGTAAAACGGAAGGGAGGAGCAAAGTAAGCCAATTTATTCTCTTATAAATTTACCAGTGTAAATGACAGTTTGTTTGCAAATAGCCAGGATGTGGCATTCCATATTATGTTAGCGAACTGTTACATTGGAGAAAGTTGTCTCTAAGAGGGAAATATTCGCAAACTCTGGTGTCACTAAGGAATTTTCAACGCAGCAAATATGCAGTAAAGTTTATAAGAATTTAATGCTAGAATATTTACTTTGTAATGCATCACAACTTCAATATACTGGGTAAAAACTTTTTGGAATCATTCAAGGAGTACATTTGAATTTTTTCAGAATTTTTCGGGACATTTTTGTGTTTTCCAGAAAATGGCCCCAATAAAAAAAAAACATGTGCCCTTGCGTAAAGATATAAACTCGGGGGTTTTCGGGGTCGCTGATTACAAAAATATCAACAGAATTGTAAAACACCAAGATGGCGGCCCAGTACCGCGCATGCGTACTTGGGAAGTACATGTAAACTCGACAAATTGACCTAAACTTTGTTACTCGGAGGTTTCCGGTGTTGCCGATCACAACTATGTCAACAGATTTCTAAATTTCTAAATTCCAGTGGCGCACTTGCGTAGGTAAAAATTCGTTATTTTTTCACTCCCAAATCGTGAAATTTGAGAATTTTTTTTTATTTATTTTATTTTAGTGCGTGCAAATTTCTTTAGAATTTTTGAAGACTTTTTTTTTATCAGGGCCATTTTCTGGAAAACCCAAAAATGTCCCGAAAAATTCGGAAAAAATTCAAATGTACTCCTTGAATGATTTCAAATACTTTTTGTTCAATACAATTTTTTCTCAAAGTTCACCGTTTTGGAGTAACAAAATCATGAATTTTTGTCAATGCATCAATTCGGGCGCCATATTGGACCCGGCATTTTCAAATTAATTTTCATAGGTACGTACATTTTAAGTTCTAGGTCCAATCACAGGCTTTTTACAGCTTTCACGTAATTAGGAAAGGGATTTCAAAGTGAAAATCACTGCACCGAAAAAAAATTCCTTAAGAAAAAAAAAAAAAACCTCAGAAATCGACCTCCTCTCCCGTTTACGAAAAAATCAATGCTTTTATGAGATTTCTACGAATTTTTAGTATTACCAATCAAAAAAGCACCCTCAAAAATACCCGAATATGGATCTCGTCTAATTTTTTTTTTGCTACTGTCAATTGGCACATCATTGAACTTGGAGTACAGGAAACATTTAATTCAGGAGTTAATAGGTTAAACTATTAGCATTTGAAGTATAATTTGTCATTTCCATCTTTCATAATTTTGACGTTTCAAATGTCAGTATCGTCCGATCCTGCAAATCGAACACCCTCGAAAATACATAAATATGGATCTAGTCTAGTTTTTTTTTCGCTACGTTTAATTGGCACATCATTGAACTTGGAGTATAGGAAACATGTAATTTAGGCGTTAATGGGTTAATTATGTTAATTAAAAACGAAAGAGATTAAAAAAAACTTAAAAGGGGAAAAAATTTTAATAATTTTTTTTGCAAAAAATAGTAGATAATATAACGAGGGAGAAATGTAATGTGTAATTTTTGCCGAAGTGCAAATTTGTATCCCGAGGGCGAAAGCCTGCGGTCACAACGCACCGAGGGAAACATAGCATTCTCACCCGATATACAATTATTTTCACAAACGGGATATTTTAAGAATAAAACGTTCGTTCCTAAAACCCAACCTTGAAAAGAATTCTGTAAAATGTGACAGTTAAAATAAATAATGGAACCTCGCATGATCATTACTTCTCTCGCGATTTCAAAACCTCAGAAATCGACCTCCTCTCCCGTTTACGAAAAAATGATTTTTTGAAAAATATTTTCAATTCAAATATGTTCATATCTTTGTTGTCTTCAATATGTGTTTAAATGTTTTTGAAATATTTTTCATATTTAAAAAATTATTGTAAAAAACAAAAAAGCGGTTAAGGTCACTTCCAGGGTATAAAATTTTTCTAAACGCGTTTCAGTTTTTCGGAATGCCAAATAAGGTGTATGTTCAAAGTTTCTTGTTAATTGCTGTGTTGGTTTTTTAGATACAGCGCGCACAGACACACATGCACAATTTTTTTTTCAGAAATCTTTGATATTGTCAATGGGGACCTCAAAACGGATATTTAAGTTAAAACAAAATTTGAAAAAAATTCATGATCATGATACTTTCTCGTACATCGTAACGGAGAAATTGAATAACAGCATACAAATTTAGACAAACACCGCTAGAGATATAATATACAGGGTGGAAACTTTAACTGGAACAAGTTCAGAATTTATGAAATGAGAAGTTCCAGAAAATAATCCTCGGACACATCGATTTTGTTTTTTATTGCGCACTTTTTAGTGTCTTTAAAAATAGTATGACGTCACTAGTCGTTCACTAGTAGATAATTGAACACATTTCAATGCCCTTTTAGTGGGTCGAGTCGACACATTTTTTCCAACTCGGTACATGTTGCCAAAGTTTGCCCAAAAACGTGTTTTTTTTTTGTTCGGGGGTTGAAGGGTTCGAAAATGGATTATTCCAATCTGAGTTTACTCCCTTAAAGTAGAGCCATTTTTTCCCGAAAAAATCATCAAATTTGGTTGAAAAGTCGCTGAGTTATGTGCAAAAAACCTCAAAATGCATTTTTTTTTCAACCACCCATAACTTGGTGCCAAGTCGTCGTAGAAACTTCGTTCTTTGAGTTCTGCATAGGGGAATTAATCCCATTTTAATGCCTTTATGGTGGATCGAGTGGACAAAATTTTTCCAACTCCGTAGACATCGTCAAAGTTGGATATGGTTTCCAGAACAAACTTTTTTTTTCACAGGGGCGCTAGAGGGGGCGGAAGGGGTTACATTTAGCTTCGCATACATGACTTTAAAGAAGACACGTCAACGTTTTTGCCCACAAAGATTCATCAAAATCGATTGAAAATACACCGAGTTATTTGGCGGTTTCACGAATTTAAAGTGTTTCATTTTTTTCCTTTGGTATATTCAAATTATTTCAGCATTAGTATGTATTTGTGTTATGTTAGTTCTACTCCCAAATTTTTGGGTATAAATTAGTATTTTTAGTGAAGTCCATTTTGTGTAAGGGCCCGGCGCCAAAATAGGTTAATTAGGGCTGACAAAAATAACAAAACTAGGATCGAGCTCAAAAGGTAGTTTTAAAAAATTGGTCTTTCCACATTGTTTTACGTTGTTCTAAAATTGTGTATAGAATGTTTATGTTTTTACACAATACCAAAAACTTCCAAAATTCATAACCATTATGGAAATCCTCGCATTTTGAAAAATCAAACTGCATCATTCAGTATACTTTAGATAATTTTTGTATAATGTTATCTTTTGAAAATTGACTTATTTCGAAAACCTAAGCGAATTTCCAAAGATAGCAGTCCAAACTTAATTTATTTTGTATAATTTTATCTCTTTGAAAAAAGATTTGATTCGATTTACAGCTTAAGAAAGTTGGAGAACGCTGGTTTAAATTTTCTGTAACTCAAAGACTATGAAAAAGTTCCGTAAAATTCCGTGTAAAAGACAGACGTGTCCGAACATTTTTTTGTCTGTATGTGTCTATTTATAGGCGCTGTATGAAAGATGAAAATGGAAAATTATACTTTAAATTCTAACCATGTTTACATTTACCGTCAGTTTACTCAAAAACTAAGGTATTTCGAAAAAAAAAACTTATTCATTATAAGCGCTGTATGACAGAAGAAAATGGAACATTATACTTCAAATTCTAACCACCATTCTTTACCGTCAGTTTACTCAAAAACTAAAAAAAAATTCGAAAAAAAACTTATTCATTATAAGTTGTTGATTTCGGCATTATCTACAATTATTATTGATATAAATTTGATGTAACTATTATAATTATTATAATTCAAAAATGACAAACATTTTCGATAATTGTTTTTCGAGAAACAATGATATGGAAAATATTTTCAAACAAAAGATGTTCATTTTTTAGCCATCTTCAATATTTGTTTAAATGTAATATTTGGCATATTTTAAAAAAATATTGGAAAAAACAAAAAACACCCACTTCCGGTTTACGAAATTTCTTTTCAGTTCTTCGGATTGACAAATGAGATCTATGTTCCAAATTTTATGTTAATTTCTGTATTAATTTTTGAGATACAGCGCGCAAACACACACACACACATATTGAAAAAAAAATGAAATTGTTGAAATTGCTATTAGGGATATCAAAAATGATATTTCAGGTTAAAAAAAAATCACGTAGACAATACTTGTTCGTACTTCGAAAGGGAGAAAGTAAAAATACGTTAGTTTTCGTCTTCCACAATTTGAGACTAAAATAAATACATAATAAGGCAACAGCAGGCCGTTATACATACAAATGGAGATGTAATCAACTTCCACTTGTGTAGAAAGCAAAAATTACGGAATGATGTTAATTTCGCAATACACTGAAAGATTTAAGAGGACATTCAGTAAAGTTGATTTTCTGTTTTGGTAGGTACACCCACAAATAAAATAATGTCCACATTATTTTTTATAACTCTTGGGAATCTGTTTTGTTCTGAATATTAAAAAAAAGGTTGAGGAAAATTCATTAGCCATTAAACCCTCTTCTACCTTGCTCCATATAAAGCAATATCTCTCTTTGCTTTTTATATCATATAGGTACATTGGAGTTATGAATTACCAGTTTAGTTTTATAATACAATGCTGAAACCTTGGACTTACGGCTTAACATGGCAGCTTGGAGGTCCATGGTGAATACTTCATTATACGAGAACTTTTTTTTTTTTAAGGAAGGATAGTTGACAGTAATTCGGGTTGAGGAAGCTCGGATGATTTGGGAATTGCCGTAGCCAACTAGGACATTCTGCCACAACCGATAATTTGTATAATTATAAACGGCCATTTTTCATTCCAAAAAAGTGACCACACGGATGGGATTCGAACCCACGACCACAAGGCCCGTAAGCAGGAGATCTACTCACTGGGCCATCGCGGCCCCATACGAGAACTTATGAATGTTTTTTTTTCGTTTCTTGTTTCGTTTTTGCTATATGAAGTAGTCGTCGTGTGCCATTTATTTTTGTTTCGTAACCTATGTATACGTCGCAAGCATATTTTTGATCGAAATAATGAGATTTTTTAAAAATTGAAAACGTGATCAAAAGTAACTCAATTTATCTCTGTGTTAGGTTACCAGAGAGGCTCTAGATAAAATTTAGTCGAACTGGATCTGCAATAGATATTTTGTCTGAAAAATTTTCTTTGAATCATAATAATAATAAGTTTATTAGGGTTAAACACAGCATACAACAGGTGGTTTTCTTTTTTGTAAAAATAGGGTGCCAAAACATTGTCAGGTTTCTTCTTGCACCAGATAACGTTAAAAACCCGATTTCGGTATAAAGGTGCTGTTACGCGGTTATAAAGTTGAAATCCCTTACTTCTTGTAAAAGCATTAAATACAGACGAATAGTAGTCTGAATATATTTATTATTCAACCTGTTAAAATTAAATTATTATTCAATATCCGTCGTGGCATTATCCACTGAAGTAGTTGTTTTAATAAGTTATTTATCTTTGTAAGACTTAATTGTGTAAAGTTATGAACAGGTTAAATATCCATATATTTAGGCAACTTTTCGCTTTATTTAATTTAATCCAATTTTTTGTAAATAATTTTATTAACATACCATGATACGACAATTGTGTAAATCACTCAAAAAGGCCGTTATAAAGTCGTATTAAATTAAGCTTAATTTAAATATTTAAAAGCACCTCCGCACACTGTTTTAGTTAATATTATATTATTAACAACGCAAACACGAATATCTTCTTTACACTTGCTCGAAATTATTCATTTATGTATACACCGACCGTATTTTACGATCTACATTTTAATCCCAGCAAAATGCTTATGAAATGTACGGAGGGACGATGTGCGTAATGAATGCATGTGAAGATTTTCATGAATAATGAAGATGTAGCCGTTCGCTGCTTTCTTTCTGCTCGGCGGAATTTCATTTGTACGTAGATCCGTTTTCCTTTTTATATTCATGAAGTCCGTGAAATACCGACCTTCCGTAAAATTATGATTAACACTGTCCGGTTTTGCATGTTGTGGAAGTGAAGGGCAACCGGTTTGATCAATTGTTTTAATTAATAAAAGGAAATTGCAATAACAGCCCTGTTTGACTACGTGTGCTCTCATAAATTAGCTCAAGGGTGCATTTTGTGATTATTTATACATTGGATTGATGAGGCTGTTACTTGGTGAAATTCCATAATGTATGTGGTAAGTAAAACACGTGTGTTTGAGAATTTTCACAAATTTTTAATGTCGAACACTGCGACATATGTTTCGCCACACAGTGGCTTCATCAGGCCATTTGTGAAAATTCTCAAACACACGTGTTTTACTTACCACATAGATTATTTATACAGTGTGAATCAGAACTATGGAATTAAAAGGTTCTTCAGTGCAATAATTGATGGCATTTGAGTATAAGAATCCATGTCCGAAAATGGCTTCTAAGGCGCTACGGTACTTTGACGTTTTAAGATTAAGAATTAACCTTGGTATCAATAATAATTACATGATATGATGTGACATCGTAGCGAGAGCGTGTTTTTAATTTAATGCGGCATTTCATAACGCGCCTTATCTGAGGTACTTCTTGCCATTGTTTATCGTAGCCATAACAGAAAACAGAAACTATTTAGTAGTTTAGCCAATTTTCCCCTTGAATTCTGCAAATGTTGTAATGTTTGCAAAGTAATCTACTCATACGGAAAACTACTATAGTCAAAAACTGGCAGATATGCATTTGGAAAATGGTTGTATCAAGAACGCTATCCCCAAGGCATCATCCTGGGAACAAAAAGTTTACTGCTATTAACAGACGACTTAAGGTACGCGCACACTTGTCGGAATCGGACGGGCGGCACGCAACGGATAAAATTGCTTAACACAGTTGTAAACGAGTCAACGCACATTTATCGGTACGGCATGGAACGGATAAATGTGAGTTGACTCGTTTACAACTGTGTTAAGCAATTTTTCCGATGCGTGCCATCCATCCGATTCCGACAAGTGTGCACGTAGCTTTACCGAGACTGGCCCGTTTAAAACTAACATGCACGATGCGAACAATAAGAACGGTCAATTTTGAGGAAGAATTCCTTCAGCGAGTTGCAGATGAATTTTCGATTAGCAAGCGCCAAGTTATGGGTGCGACTCAAGCTTCCGTTTAGTGGGTATTACAAGAGCCAGGGGCGGCTCGTTATGTAGAGCCAAGGAGCTATGGCACTACCTTTAATTTCGAGGTCGGCAAGAAATTTTTCCATCTTGGAACTGCATTAGGAACCAAATAATTTCTGGCTCCGCTCATGCGCACGACGACGACGTGCACCTGTCAGTCGTATTTCCGCGCCATACACGATGAATGAAATCAATTCATTACCGAATACGCCTTTTTGCTCATGTAGTATAGAGGGCACTTGAAGATTGTCAATTTTAGCACTCGAAAATGTCTTTTTTGGTACTTTGCATAGTTGAAAATTGTCATTTTTGACACTTGAAAGTTGTCTTTTATGACAGTTGAAAATGGTTATTTTTGAACATTGAGAAATGTCATTTATGGCACTCGAAAATGATAATTTTTAATAGTTAAAAACTCGTTTTTGACACTTGGAAAATATATTTTTCTGCACATGAAAATGGTTATTTTGCACAGTTATAAATGGTAATTTTTGACATGACAAAACTGTTTTTTTTGACACTTGATAATGGGCACTTTTGAAAGATGGTAATTGTATTTGTTGGCAGCAGAAAATTGCCATTTTTTGGCAGTTAAAAATTGTCATTTTTGGCACTTGAAAATTGTTGTTTTTGGCAGTTGAGAATGTTCATTTTTCAAACTTGAAAACTTTAATTTATGGCACTCGAAAATGATAATTTTTGACAGTTGAAATGATAATTTTTGACAGTTGGAAAATGTTATTTTTTGCACTTAAAATTGTAAATTTTGGTACTTGAAAATGTCTTTTTCGGCACTTGAAAATGGTCTGTTTGCACAATTGAAAATTGCCTTTTTGACACATAAAAATGTCCATTTTACACTTTTGGTAATTGCCTTTTTTAACAGTTGAAAATTGCGACATATGGCAATTAAATTTTTTATTTTTGGCACTTGAAAATTGTCGTTTTTGGCAGTTGACAATGGTAATTTTTTAACCATTTATGGCATTTGAAAATGATAAATTTTGACAGTTGTAAAATGTCATTTTTGGGCACTTGAAGATTGTCAATTTTGGCACTTGAAAATGTATTTTTTTGCACTTGATGATTGTCAAGTTTGGCACTTGAAAATGTATTTTTTGGCACTTTGTACAGTTGAAAATTGTCATTCTTAACGCTTGAAAGATGTCTTTTGACAGTTGAAAATGGTCATTTTTGAACCTTGAAAATTGCCATTTATGGCACTCGTAAATGATAATTTTTGACAGTTCAAAACTATCGTTCTTGACGCTTGGAAAATATAATTTTTGGCCCTTGAAAATTGTGAATTTTGACTTTTTTGCACATGAAAATGGTTATTTTGCATAGTTAAAAATGGTCGTTTTTGAAACTTAAAAATCTGAATTTATGGCATTCGAAAATGATAATTTTTGAAAGTTGAAATGATCATTTTTGACAGTTGGAAAATGTTATTATTTGCACTTGAAAATTGTCAATTTTGGTACTTGAAAATGTATTTTTTGGCACTTGAAAATGGTCGGTTTGTACAGTTAAAAATTGCCCTTTTGACACCTAAAAACGTTCATTTTAGACTGTTGGTAATTGCCCTTTTTACAGTTAAAAATGGTGACATTTGGTATTTAAAAATTTTCATTTTTGGCACCTGAAAATTGTCGTGTTTAGCAGTTGACAATGGTAATATTGGAACCATTTATAGCATTCGAAAATGATAATTTTTGGCTGTTGGAATATGTCGTCAATTTTGGCACTTTAAAATGTCTTTTTTGGCACTTAATGATTGTCAAGTTTGATCTTTTGGAAATACCTTTTTAGGCACTTTGCACGGATGAAAATTGTCATTTTTGACACTTGAAAATTGTCTTTTTTAACAGCTGAAAAATAGCCATTTTTGAACCTTGAAAATTGTCATTTATAGCAATCAAAAATGAGAATTTTTGACAGTTGACAACTATTGTTTTTGACACTTGGAAAATGCCATTGTTGGGGCTTGAAAATTGTGAATTTTGACTTTTTTTGCACATGAAAATGCTTATTTTGCACAGTTGAAAATGGTAATTTTTGACAATTGAAAACTGTTTTTTTGACACTTGAAAATGGGCATTTTTGGCAGTTACAAATTGTCATTTTTGGCACTTGAAAATTGTCGTTTTTGACAGTTGAGAATGGTCATTTTTAAAACTTGAAAATTGTCATTTATGACACTCGAAAATGATCATTTTTGACAGTTGAAATGATCGTTTTTGGCAGTTAGAAAATGTCATTTTTTGGATTTGAAAATTGTCAATTTTGGTACTTGAAAATGGTACTTTTTTGGCACTTGAAAATGGTCAGTTTGTAGTTGTTTTTTTAGCATTTCAGACTGCTGGTAATTACCTTTTTTAACAGTTGAAAATTGCGAAATTTGGCAATTAAAATTTTTCACTTTTGACACCTGAAAATTGTCGTTTTTCGCAGTTGACAATGGTCATATTTTAAACCATTCGAAAATGATAGTTTTTGGTGGTTGGAAAATGTCATTGTCAATTTTGGCACTTGAAAATGTCTTGTTTGGCACTTAAGAAGGAGGTAATGTTACTAAATACAATTAATCGTTTAATTGATTTTCGTGGACGAAGAACGATGTAACAGATTAAATGCGGGCTATTTTTCTCTTTATTTAATTCTTTTAGTGCTTCTGCAACACGTAAACGTTTTTAATGGTCGATTTTTCTTTCCTCAAAAAGGAGGCGGTAAGATATATTGTGTATGCTAAGTGGCTCTACCATCAAAATTTTCCACGAGCCGCCACTGACAAGAGCAACAGCTTTATCTATACCAAATACTTTTGGCTAAAAAACGTCCTACTTTGGCAACTTGTACCGAGTTGGAAAAAATGTGTCGACTGAATCCTCCAAAAGGGCATTGAAATATAAATTAAAAAAAAAAAAAAAACGAAATATAGCCTGAATATATAAATATTCAACCTGTTCGTAACTCTGCAAGCAAAATTAAGTCTTACTAAGACTATAAACAAATAACTTATTGAAACAATTTCATTTGTTTATAGTCTTAGTAAGACTTAATTTTGCTTGCAGAGTTACGAACAGGTTGAATATTTATATATTCAGGCTATATTTCGTTTTTTTTTTTTTTTTTTTTTTTTTTAATTTATTTAATACTCTCTGCAATAAGTAAGGTTGTTTCTATTTTATTTATGCATTGAAATATGTTCAATTACCTGTGCAGGACTCAAAAAACGAAGTTCCTACGGCGATTTTTCACAAAGTTATGGGTGTTATTTGTGGTCTTTTTAATTTTTCGTTTGGAGAGGCGCAGAGCCCTCTCTTTGAGTGGGGGATAAACCCTCTCAAAGAGGACACATTTTGATTTTGATTTCTCAAAAGATCGTCGAAATCGGTTGGATAGAAGCCAAGTTATAGCCATTTGAAAATTACCCAAATTTTTACAAATCTCAAAACAAATTGTTTCATTTTTTTTCGTTCGTGTAATTTGTTTGTTTTTATTGGACGAATGGAAAAATAGACGGATGGTGAGTTAGGCCCACATTTTTGTTCGACCCTACTAGTTCAAAGGTACAAAATGCGATATTTATGATTTCGCGCAAACAATGCATTTTCGTGCATACCTCAAAGAACATGCAAAGAAAATTTCATTCGTGAAAACGATAACAATTTCGTCGAAAAACTTCGGACTTATGAGTCAAAAAACCACAAAATTCGCTTTTTTTAAACACCCATAACTTTGTGGCAAATTGTCGTAGCAACTTCGTTCTTTGAGTCCTGCATAGGGAATTGATCAAATTTTAATGCTTCTATGGTGGATCAAGTTGACAAAAATTTTCCAACTCCATAGACATCGTCAAAGTTGGACATGGTTTCAAGAAAAAACTTTTTTTCATAGGGGCGCTAGAGGGGGGCGGAAGGGGTTACACTTAAGTTCGCATGCATGAGTTTAAAGAAGACACTTCAAAGCTTTTCGCCCTCAAAGAATCATCAAAATCAATTGAAAATACGCCGAGTTATAGTGGTTTGAAGTGAATTTTTTCCCCCAAAGTATTTAAAAAAAAAACATAAGATTGTGTTGTCTCTTCGATGTGGGACACACCCTGTATATATAAACATATTTTCCGATTATAAAGTCGATAGTTACTTAAATTTTTTACATAAATCATATTTTTCTATCTTACATATTTAAAGCCAAAAAGTTAGCCAGTGAGACACCCGGTATAACAAAAAAATATATTTTGAACATGTGAACCTGGCTAAAATAAAAAAATATAAATGGCAGAGATTTGAGGCCTCAAATGGTTATATCTCTACCATATGTGTTTGCCACTAGGAACGACTAGATGAGTTAGCAAACCATTCTACTTTTTTAAGCAACATTATTATTAATATTATTTTTTGAATGATTTGGGAGTTGGTCTCTACTACTAGACCACCTGGCACCACCATTGTTTGTATAGAAATTAGAAATTATATGAATAAATGATTACAACGACCATGGTCCCGAGCGGATATTCCGCGGCCCCGAAATCTTTCGCCCGGGCTGGGATTCGAACCCACACGGCAAGCAAAATTATGTTCAACCAAATTAAATAGTAATTAAAATTGAAAACTTCCACTTGTTGCAGATGCATAAAGTAGAATAAATACATTAAATATTTAATATTTAATTTTAAAATTAAATTAAAATTTAATCAATGTTAATTTGTAAACTTTATAGAATTTATGGTTAAACACTGGTTGATAATTCCACTAACTAAATTTCCATTTTATATGAAATTTGAAATAACAAACTAAGTGAATAAACACACACACAGAGAGACCGAAATCAAAGGGCATCACATAAATTGGCACTTCCCGCCCTATAATTTAGTTATACAACCGAGCAACGAAGGGCCACTTCGTCTCGCCCCAGGACCCAAACAGTTTTGCTCTTTGACGTCACTGCGGCCACATTTACCATCCTAGATATATAAACATCCATCCTCTCCGCCTCCTGCTTCCCTTATTCCCACAAAAGCTTTTCTAATCCCCAAATAATCCGCAGCCAGTCTTAACTTTAGAATAATCCCGCCGCTGTGAGTTTCCCACGCAAGCCTTCGTTCCCCCAATTAGTATAAATAATTTAATTCTACCAACCGGTTTTTTTTCTTATAAATCGTCCCAACCATCACCCTCAAGATAAAACGATTTCAGCTTAATTCCTCTCCTTACGGAGATTGCTCAAAAGTGTAACAAGCGGAAAAGCTTCAAGGCCGTTGTTTTCTTTTGTTCATCTCGGAAATTGGATGCAATATCCACAGAGATTATATCGGTTGGGGAATTATTTTTCTCCACGACCACCATAGAATTTAAGCATTCTGAAATCAATTTTGATTATAGAACGTACACATTCTCACTCTTGTTATGGAACAAAACACTATGCGCTTATGCGTTTTGCATGTAATTCATTCCATAACAAGGGATAGAATGAATATTCTCACATCGTTTCGAATAAAACAATTAGCCTTGGATATCACAATTGTCAAAATACTATAAACATAACCACAAACGTGATAAAACGTAAGTTCTTTGTGTTCATTATTTTATTAGTCTATTTTATCTGGTCGAGGAGAAAGTATAGTCTGTTACTCGGTAAGAATGGAAATTCAGATGCTCGTGGTTCCTCGCGCTCGCCTCACGGCTCGCGCTCGAAATATTCCACTCGCATCGAATTTCCATTCTAACCTTGTTACAGAATATACTATTTTCCGGTTCTAATTTTAGTTGTTCAGGGTTAATTTTAATTAAAGTGTTATCTGCGAAGTGACTGACGAGCTTTATCATTTTGTCAGCACTCGTCCAACCAATTTTCGTTCATTACGTTTTTTTTGCTGGTGGGAAATCTGTAAATAATTGTTTTGCATTTGCATAATGAAGGGCGTCAGAATTTGATCCCGGCCGGAAATTAAATGCAAATTGGCTGGAAATGCTGATTATTAATTTTTTTTCTCGGTGTTCGTTCATTTAGTACTTTATGCAACTGTTGTTAAATTGGAAATATTAAACCGCATATTTAATACTACGTGTAAAAACGAATGTCAAGAAAACTGTTTAATTATATTTATTGCCAACCTTTTCTCTCGGTGGGTAATAAATACATTACTTTGCCCACTTGTACTCTAACAATAAATACATTGCTTTGCCCACTTGTACACTTAAGTAATGGATTTATTGCCCATCGAGAGAAAAGGTTGGCAATTTTCTCGAGTGGTCACACGCAGGGCCGCACCAAGGCATGTTGCCGCCGGGGTGCGAGGCAAAAATTGCCACCCCATTTCAATATGAAAAGGGGGATAGAGAAAATGAATACCACCATTGATCGGCGCGTCTCTAAATTATTTAGAAAGAAAGAATTTCGATATAGACAAAGAGATACGTTCATGCATTTTGCGCTTGCATCCGTACGCAAAGAATAAATAATCACCTCCTATTTTACGAAAAAAAAGTATTTTAGGTGGATTTTTTTTACGAGCACCAATTTTAAATAAATTGTTTGCAAATTGTAAAAACCAATAAGAGTTGGTGGGTACCAAGCTAAGAGGCCTCTTAGCATCGATGCTTCGGGCTAATGACCGGCGCCTCTTAAATGAACTTGTATTCACCGTAATAATAAAAATATACATTTGCACATAAGATTTGTGATTATCAATCTGCTAGCTTAAACGTCTACATGAGAATGACTATTTACAATAATACAATTTTCCTCGAAAACAATTTGCCCTTCCATTAATGAGGACTGTAGTGGTGGGGTTCCTTCAAAATATCCCTTGTGCGAGCTTTTTCTTTTTTGTGATCACAATTCGGCCCAGAGCCCTGCAAGAGCAGGTTTTTGAAAGCCCGGCCCGGCCCGGCCCGATATTGCAAATTTTAGGCCCGTCCCGGCCCGGCCCGACGAAAATAAAAGTGCTACGGGCCCGGCCCGGCCCGGCCCGGAGCTGAATATTCAAAGCCCGGCCCGGCCCGGCCCGGCCCGACTAAATTTAAAAATTCTAAATTTTGATTATTCCATTTCGAAAAAAAAAAGTTTAAATGAAATATTATTCTTAATTAATATGACCTTGTTTACTACCTAATAATCCATATCAGGTTAGCACCCCGTATTTCGTCCATCAGGTTCAATCGCCCTCCAAAAATATTCTTAGCAACAATTCATACCCAGTCTGCAATGCGTCTGTGTCCCATAAAATTCTTTAATATATATTTTGACAATAACTTTGGCGTAAATAAATAAATTGTGTAGAAGGTGAATCTGATCAATATTATTATTTAATTAATATTCTTTCTGTAGCTTAGCTCAGAGCCTACCGATGAATAATCTAAAGTGGACAGGACAAGGCATGGCTATTTCTAATCTTATTTAATTATATTTCGGATTGGGTTTTTCTCTAGTGACATTAATTCAATTGTAAAGAATACAGGGATCATTTAAGACATTCAATATTTTTTTATGAATAATTTAAATTCAAATCATCTAAAACTCTTATTATTACATTAATAGTTCAAAAATTATTTTTGATTACATTAATTCATTAATTCGGGGAGTTACCAAATTATATGAACGGAAAAATTAATTTATGAAAAAATAAATAAAGCTTTATGTAAATACAGTATTTAACTTACCTTTCCCTATGTCAAAATACATTCAAAAGTGTGATTTTAAGATTTTTGCCGTTACCAGGATATGTTTATTTATTTTTATTAGAAGTGCACTTCATCAACACACATAAAACGCACGCCCGAGTTTACTATGTATATTTGGTTTAGTGAAATAAGTCGGGTCGACAAAAATTATGGAAACTTTAAATTTATTTGTATAAATAATTAATTCCTTTAGAACTACATCGAACGTCTACAATTATTTTGTAATATTATTCTTTAATTAACGTTAAAATTGGAGAGGAGGATATGGAAAGTTTATTATCTCATGATTAAATAGTTGTGGCTGGTGATAGTTGTTGAAAGTCCATGTTCACTTTGATATTGGTAAATAATATACAAATAATATACAATAATATTTGCAAATATTATTGTCTAAGTTCGCGACAATTGTTTCGCCACACTGTGGCTTTTTCAAGCAAAGAATCCACTTTGACAAATATTGAAAAAAACTAGAGATAAGGCGGCTTGTACATAACAAAAAACTGTTGACACGTCAGCAGCCGCCAGTGCGATGCGGATCACAAGAATATTTTCTAATCTTTCGATTGCTTTTGTTTTGATGATCCGAATTTATTGCTAATAATTTCGAATTTTATTGTATTTCTGATAAAAATATTGAATTAATTAAATAAATTACTGGGCCCAAGTACGCATTACCATTGTTATGATTAATTGAATTCATGTTGATAAAAAAAACTTTTGCATTATATTTTCATTGCTTTTTTTTTAATCTACTTTCTTGACTATTATAAAATTCAATTCAACCAAGCCCGGCCCGGCCCGGCCCGGTCAAAATTCACCATCATTAGGCCCGGCCCGGCCCGGCCCGGCCCGGCCCGGCCCGGCCCGAAGATTAAAAAGTACAGCCCGGCCCGACGTCGGGCCGGGCCGGGCTTTCCGGGCCGGGCCAAAGCCCGGCCCATGCAGGCCTCTGATTCGGCCCGCCCTAATGTACATTGTCGGAATCATCCTCGAATCGTTCAAAATGCAAGCATTTTTCGTCGTCATATTCAAGAAATTTTTTTTTGCCAAATATTGCTAAATTGATAGAAAACAATGAATTTTAAAGATAATAACTCTTGCGTAAAGACTCATGTTAACCTTACTTTAACATTATAAGTTTTTATATTAAATGGTTAAAGCAATAAGGCAGAATTATATTTTTTATAAAATTTGTTAATATTTTATTTGGTTTAGTACTGACGTAATTTTATCAGTATTTTTGGCAGCAACACAATTATAAAAGAAATGAAGAAAGCGTTTGAGTTCTTCAAACTTGTTTACAGGCATAACATCCTTAATTTGAACCATTCTGGTTTTAGCGGTCTAATATCTGATTGAGGAAAGTTGTCTGATGGCAGACATCCACATGAATATTCCTATGAATTGCTCCATTTCCTTAAAATTACTAGTAATTGGTTTGTTTAGTTTTTTCTGTGCGTTGTACAAACATGTTTGTTCTACCAGTTGAGAAATAAAGACACAAATTAAAGTCTTCTGAAAGAATTCCTCAAAAATTGTTGAAGATCTCTTACAGTTTTCGAGTTTGTTTTATGTATTTTAGTAATTATTTTTTTCGTAAGATAGCAGCACTTTGCCTAACAAAAATTATGTTCCCGTTTGGGTACAGTATGCAATAGAGCAGTGGTGGGGAAACTTTTTTAAGACGGGCCATTTGTAATAACTAGACAATCGTAGCGGGCCAAAGAATAATGCTTAATCATTAACTAATTTATGTGTTCTATAAACATATACATATATTATTACATACACTTATTATTTTAATAGTAAAAAAGCAAAAGGTAACAAAACTATAAGCACAAAATATAAAATGAATTTAGTGTAGTTCTTGATGTGAAGTATTATCACTTTATTTTCTGGTATCATTACTGGTTGATGGTGCATGAGAAAAATGAAATTGAGACTGTTTCATCAAAATTTCATCATAGTCCGGTTCCATTTGCAAAGCAGAAATTCTTAAAACTGATGAAAGGTGCTCATCTGTAATTCTGTTTCTTAAAGAAGTTTTCCTAAGCTTCATTGTTGAAAAGATTTGTTCGCATATACAGGGTGTCCTAAATAGAGTAGGATTGCATGGGTATCTTTCTTATTCTTAAAGCTAGAGATCTGGTTAAATGGGCAATGTTGTGCAGTTTTCTATGCTGATTCAGATTATGTTGAGAAATTTTCAAAATTCCGAGCAGTTTAGAAAATATTTAAAAAAAACTGAAAATCGCGATTTTCAAAAAAATCAAATATCTCAATAATTATTAAAGATGCGAAAAAAAGTTTTAAATAAGTTACTTGGTTTAATTAGGCAAACATAGAAATCAAGTCAAAATAAAATTCAAGATGGCGGTTTCCGAGATATTAATACCAAGTTTCTTATTTCAAATGGCCGCCATATTTGATTTTTACACGCATAAATAGACTTTTTTTTCTCTTGGTATTAATATCTCATTATCTTCATTGCATTAGATTTGGGAAATTATCTGGACTTAAATTTTTATAAAATTCTAGTAATGGTACTGTATGAAAAGTTTGTTTCAGGAGAGTATTACAGTTCAGTTCTATTAACTCAAGTTGAAATTATGCATCAACTTATTCGTAATTAAAATTGAATGGGGTCGCAAAAACTCCTGAAATCTCCTTTCAAATTCTGTATATAATTTTCTCAAATTAATTTCGTATTTTTTTAGTCTTATTGTTTGATATAGTGAATTTTAAAGATTGTATTGTTGGAAAATGAGAAAAATCAGATTTAGAGATCTGATTAGCAAATAATAATAACTGTAATTTGAAACTTTTCAGGTATTGCCAAATATCGTGAAGAAACTGAGTTTTTCCTTGCAATTTGAGATTAAGTTTATTCATGTGTACGAGGAGGTCTGTGAAAAAAGCGAAATCAATTTATAAATGTCTTTATCAAGAAGAAAATTCAGAATATCGTCTTTTAAATCCCAAATTCTTTCAAATACTTTTCCAGCACTTAACCAACGAACTTTTGAATAATACAGGATATCGGAATGCTCAGCATGTACGGACTCCAAAAACTGTTGAAACTGCCGATGTAATAATCCTCTGGAACGAATCATATTTACTAGTTTTACAACAATATTAAGTATATGGTCAATATCTAAAGCCGATTTACAGAGAGCATCCTGATGTATAAGGCAATGCAAAAAACAACATCATTTTCCGGATACTTAGAATTAAATTTCCCAACAAATCCTTGATTGATTCCAATCATATTAGGAGCACCATCTGTAGTTACATTACATAGCTTGTCAATAGGTAAACGAAGTTTATCGATGCAATTTTCAAATTCACAAAATATATCGGCACCAGTCGTTGTTCCTTTCATTGACTGCAGCCCTGCAAGTTCTTCTGTAATTTCAAAGTGGGCGTTGATTCCTCTTACAAAAATGAGTAACTGCGCAGTATCGCTGATATCTGTACTTTCATCCATGGCAATTGAATAAAAAATAATTAGATTTAGCAATATTATAAGTCAACACATAACTGGCTTTCGTAGCGCATCTTTGAGAATGATTAGCTCTCTGAAATAATTGTTGTTGACTTGATAAATTTTTTATTAAATCTTTCGATTTAATTTTTTTCACCTCTTCACTTAACGATGAGTAGGAGTGGTTTTCATGTTTGCTCTTGAAATGGCGTTGAATGTTATATTCTTTTAAAACTGCAACAGTTGTATTGCAAAGTAAGCACACAGGTTTTTCTTTAAATAAAGTAAAGAAATATTTCCACGTCCATTCTTCTTTAAAAACTCGACACTCTGAATCCACTTTTCTTTTTTTAACATCCATTTTAGACGTTACCTACTACGGAGAACAACACACAGAAACGCAATTGACGAAAGCTTACTGCTAACTAATGCTCTTACGCGGGAGTTTGTTGAGGCACTGGGAGTTTGGGGGATTACACAAACAATTACTCGAGTCACAGCGGGTCATTGCAGATGACTGACTAAGTCGCTAACTAACTGATCTTCGGGCGGCCTCGCTTGTATTTATACCTACCTGCGAGAGTGTCTGGAAGTTTCGAGTGAAGATGAGTCATCTGTTTAGGTCGGGTGGATTTGTCCAGAATACTATTGTGTTTTGAATATCGCCGCAGGTAGTTTTTATGCGGGTCGTCACATTACGAAGTAAGAACGCGTTCAAACATTCTCACGACGGCACTCTTAAACGGGCCGGATTAAACCTTTCCGCGGGCCGTAGTTTCCCCATCACTGCAATAGAGGGTTAAGGTGTCCTGGAACATCAACTGGGAGGTTTTCTTGTGTTTCTTATATTACAGGTTATAAAACTGGTAACAATCACAACAGGCATGAAGGTAGGCACACAAATTCTTCCAGATTACTCTTACGTCTTCTATTTCATACTGTTAGGACATGATGGATGCAATGAAATTCTAGAATTCACACATCGTGAGAACCTGCGC
Source organism: Ocypus olens (assembly GCA_910593695.2). Taxonomy (NCBI): domain Eukaryota; kingdom Metazoa; phylum Arthropoda; class Insecta; order Coleoptera; family Staphylinidae; genus Ocypus; species Ocypus olens. Next base: position 10,991,425 of record OU343053.1, on the reverse strand, counting down.
GTGATTTGTCACTCGCAGCAGTACTGACCTCACACTTGGGACATCTCACATCACAGAACGAAGTGCGGAAATGCACGAGTTATCTTCAGTTCTCGACGGCTTTAATTTAAAAAATTCCTAGTTAAATGTATAATTGGCGAAAGAACAATATTTACTTACATAGTTGTACATGTGGAAGCGTGTCCAAAACGATTTCTAATTATATTTCACGGCAGAGTTATTCGGAATGATCACGAACTGTCACGAATTGTGACGTTAGGTGTTTAATAAAATTATTATCCATTATTATCCACTTGCAAAGTTTTACTTACTAAAAGACCAGTTTCTCCGCTGTTTTAAATGCACTTTTTTATATATACGACTTAAATTATCGATTTAAAATGAAATTTAAATCAACTCGAGCAAACATGATATTTTAATTTCGCCACCACACGGAATCTTATTATTCACAGCGTCACGTTGAGAGCCCCTCGGAGGTAAATAGATTTTCAAACCCTGCGTTTGTGAATTTGAGAACATGCAGCTCGTGAATGTTTAAAAGAATTCCAAGTGCCGGGTTAAAACAGCCTCCGCCATGTTTTTGGCAAACATTATCATCGGGGAGAAACGGCAAATATAGATAACAGCCCGGGGGTCATTAAACACGTTATTTATACGACGGCTCCGGTAGGAAACTGCTTTTTAGGTAGAGTTATTACAAACAGCTGCAGGATGTGGATGAATTTTATTGTATTATCTAGATGGAAACAAGGGGATAATTAGAGCACGTACATAAATTCGAGTAAGTACTTGGGATACATCTGTTGGTGACTTGGATTTAGAATTATAATATTTTAAATTTAATTAATTAATATTACGAAGTATTTAATACCGTATCTAACTTTCTAATAATAATGGGGATAATAGGAAAGGAAGGCTTGTTAATTATAATTAAAGCCCGGATGAACAGGAAAAATGTCTGAAAATATTTGTTTTTGCAGATGTTTACTTTTAAGTGCTTATTTTATCTTAAATTTAAAACTACAATAGTTTAGAGACATTAGTACCTATTTGTCTTAAATCTAAAATATTACAAGTTTACAGAAATAACCGCATTGATAAATTAAAGTTGATTTCAGGACGAGAATGCTTTAACGGAACTTTATAATAAGACACTAATGTTAAATTTCACTTATATTTTTGTAATGATACTACTATAATTATTATTTACATAAAAAAGCAAAAAATGCTTGATGGATTGTCGGTAGGGTAAATTTAATACAATAGAATATTTCAAAACTCGACAATATTCAATATCCAACACAAAACTAATTTTGATACTTATCCACCCAGCTTATTCGATATCGAAACTTGAAATTACATTTCCATAAAACACAAGAATACAACATATCTATAACTTACTCGCACATCCGACAATCCGAATACGAAATTCAACATTTGTTTCAAAGAGGACGTGCGACGCCGTTTTCTCTGGGGATAATAAATATTGCGAGGCTGATATCACCAAAGATTTCATATCGGGGCATTCATATGTATGATTCGTCGTTCGCCATTTACCGATCTGAAAAGTTTGATTCAAGTTTCATTTATTAAGGATTTTTTTTAAGGGGGTTCTCGCATCGACGATGGCCGCACTTCAGACTTTTTGATAAAGTTCGGCTTTCACTTTATTTCCTGCGTGGGGCTATAAAGTTTGCCGAAGGAAAGATACTCGAACGATAATATTTACTGACAATAAAACGTATGATTTGAAAATAAATTGTCTACTTTGTTATTTTCTTCGAGTCAACTTTTCTTATAAGCTGCGTTCGTAAAATGTTTAATGGTGCGTGTTAAAAATTGTGTATTGTTACTTTAACTGTTTACTTGTATAATTTTATACTATACTTTTGTGATAAATGCTGAAAGCGATTACTTTGTGCTACCGTTTGAAGCAGGAACGTTATATGACTAAATACTTTTGCATAGTTTGTCAATGCAGCACATATAAAATACTTCTTTTTTTATAGTATTATATATTTTTTCCTGTACATTCGAGTTTTACCTTTTAACAAATTCCATGAAAATTGTTGCTTACATAACGACCTCATGGTAACATGCAAAAAATACTTACACACCATTAGTGCGAAACTAAGTAGATATAAACTTATAAATCACAATGAAATTTAAACTTATTTGCATTTATTAACGTGTACATGTATTTCAAAATTTAAATTATTGTTAAAATTTGTAGTTGGTTGAACACCACTAATTTTATTTAGGGAGCTACTACTGCTTATAGAAGCGCTTTCTCGTACCTGTCCCGCAACACATCACTGGCAACAAATTAAGTATCGTTGCACTCGTTTATGTCTGGGGGAGTACCAGTCCACTCGTCGTCATCGCTTATACCGCCTTCGTGCTGATTATTCATGAATAACAACTTAATACTACCAGAAAAATATGAATATAATTCACACTGACATCACAATGTGAAAATTGTAATGTTCTTAAAGCAATAGTTGATAATATTAAGGTGTGAGCCACAAAATGTTGTTTCTGTTGGCCATGCATGAGAGAGAGAAGCGTAGCAATCATGTACATGGCAATTGTTTTCATATTTTTCTTGTCATGAAAGTGATTGATATTTTTCCCAAATATACGCTCTGTTTGCATAAATTTATTTCAAAATTCAGAGAAAGGGTGTTTATAGTTCTTAAATAATAATAATTCAGGGTGTATTTTGAGTAATTTTGGCAAGTTTTAAGTCGATGGCAATTGTTTTTTTTTTCGAGTCACGAAAGTTATTGATACTTCTCTCAAATTTACGCTCTGTCTGCATAAATTTATTCAAAATTCAGGGAAAGGGTGTTTATAGTTCTTAAATAATAATAATTTAGGGTGTATTTTGAGTAATTTTGGCAAGTTTTAAGTCGATAGCAATTGTATTTATATTTTTTTCAAGACACGAAATTTATTAATATTTTTCGCATGTTTACGATCTGTTTGCATTAATTCATTTCAAAATGTATGTAAAGGGTGTTAATGGTTTTTAAATAATAATAATTTGGGGTGTATTTTGAGTAACTGTGGCAAGTTTCAAGTCGATAGCAATTGTATTTATATTTTTTTCAAGGCACGAACTTTATTAATATTTTTCGCATGTCTACGATCTGTTTGCATACATTTATTTCAAAATTTAGGTGAAGCGTGTTTATGGCTTTTAAATAATAATAATTAGGGGTGTGTATAAAGTAACTGTGGTAGCAATAAATAATAATTTAGAGTGTATTTTGAGTAACTGTAGCAAGTGTTAAGTCGATAGCAAATGTATTTATATTTTTTTTCGAGACACGAAATTTATTGATTCTTTTCTCAAATTTACGCTCTGTCTGTATAAATTTATTTCAAAATTCAGGGAAAGGGTTTTTATGCTTTTTAAATAATAATAATTTGGGGTGTATTTTGAGTAACTGTAGCAAGTTTTAAGTCGATAGCATTTGTATTTACATTTTTTTCGAGACACGAAATTTATTAATATTTTTCGCATGTTTACGATCTGTTTGCATAAATTTATTTTAAAATTTAGGGAAAGGGTGTTTATGGTTTTTAAATAATAATAATTTGGGGTGTATTTTGAGTAACTGTGGCAAGTTTTAAGTCGATAGCAATTGTATTTATATTTTTTTCGAGACACGAAATTTATTAATATTTTTCTCATGTTTAAGATCTGTTTGCATAAATTCATTTTAAAATTCAGGGAAAGCGTGTTTATGGTTTTTAAATAATAATAATTTAGAGTTAATTTTGAGTAACTTTAGAAAGTTTTAAGTCGATAGCAATTGTATTTATATTTTTTTCGAGACACGAAATTTATTAATATTTTTCGCATGTTTACGATCTATTTGCATACATTTATTTTAAAATTTAGGGAAAGGGTGTTTATGGTTTTTAAATAATAATAATTTGGGGTGTATATAGCAAATGTATTTACATTTTTTTCGAGACACGAAATTTATTAATATTTTTCGCATGTTTACGATCCGTTTGCATAAATTTATTTTAAAATTTAGGGAAAGGTTGTTTATAGTTTTTAAATAATAATAATTTGGGGTGTATTTTGAGTAACTGTGGCAAGTTTTAAGTCGATAGCAATTGTATTTACATTTTTTTCGAGACACGAAATTTATTAATATTTTTCGCATGTTTACGATCTGTTTGCACAAATTCATTTTAAAATTCAGGGAAAGCGAGTTTTTGGTTTTTAAATAATAATAATTTTGAGTTAATTTTGAGTAACTTTAGCAAGTTTTAAGTCGATAGCAATTGTATTTACATTTTTTTTCGAGACACGAAATTTATTAATATTTTTCGCATGTTTACGATCTGTTTGCACAAATTCATTTTAAAATTCAGGGAAAGCGTGTTTATGGTTTTTAAATAATAATAATTTTGAGTTAATTTTGAGTAACTTTAGCAAGTTTTAAGTCGATAGCAATTGTATTTACATTTTTTTCGAGACACGAAATTTATTAATATTTTTCGCATGTTTACGATCTGTTTGCACAAATTCATTTTAAAATTCAGGGAAAGCGTGTTTATGGTTTTTAAATAATAATAATTTTGAGTTAATTTTGAGTAACTTTAGCAAGTTTTAAGTCGATAGCAATTGTATTTACATTTTTTTTTGGGACACAAAGAAATTTATTAATATTTTTCGCATGTTTACGATCTGTTTGCACAAATTCATTTTAAAATTCAGAGAAAGCGTGTTTATGGTTTTTAAATAATAATAATTTTGAGTTAATTTTGAGTAACTTTAGCAAGTTTTAAGTCGATAGCAATTGTATTTACATTTTTTTTTCGAGACACGAAATTTATTAATATTTTTCGCATGTTTACGATCTGTTTGCACAAATTCATTTTAAAATTCAGGGAAAGCGTGTTTATGGTTTTTAAATAATAATAATTTTGAGTTAATTTTGAGTAACTTTAGCAAGTTTTAAGTCGATAGCAATTGTATTTACATTTGTTTCGAGACACGAAATTTATTAATATTTTTCGCATGTTTACGATCTGTTTGCATAAATTCATTTTAAAATTCAGGGAAAGCGTGTTTATGGGTTTTAAATAATAATCATTTAGAGTTAATTTTGAGTAACTTTAGCAAGTTTTAAGTCGATAGCAATTGTATTTACATTTTTTTCGAGACACGAAATTTATTAATATTTTTCGCATGTTTACGACCTGTTTGCATAAATTTATAACTATTTTTTTTAATGGAACACCCTATATATCTTGCCACCAATGCATGGAATTTTTAATAAGCTTTCCAATGATGTAAAATTTGTATAATGAAATATTAAGGATTCTTAAGATTTATCAATAAAAACATTTTTCTGTTTGTCACCTCCTGCTCATTTTTCAATTTTCAGCCAAAACTATGAATTTTCTGAAAAAATAATAAGAGACCAAAGTTGTAGAGCGGAAATTTTCGATCGACATAGGTCTTTCGACTTTTCCAATAATTCGTGCATTGCCCGCCAGAGTGTGCAAAATCGTGACCGTATATGCATTTTAGCGTTTTTCTCAATTTTTTTGTTAATTAATTTCACAATACTTTATTTTCCACGTCCTCTAGCAGAGAAACGGGTAATCAGAGAATTATTTAAATGACCTGCATCGATTGAAAATATTCCGCTCTACAACTCTTAAAAGAAGAAATTTTTGCCCAAAATGCATAGTTTTCGCTAAAAATGCAAAAAACCATTGAAAAACATCAAAATTGATACATACATTTTCAATTTGCATTTTTTGGGAAAACTATGGATTTTTGGCAAAAATTGCTTCTTTTAAGAGTTGTAGAGCGGAACATTTTCAATCGATATGGGCCATTTTAATTTCCCTATAATTTCCCGTTTTTCTGCTAGAGGGTGCAGAAAATAAAGTATAGTGCAATTTATTAATAAAAAATTTGAAAAGAAAACGCTAAAATGCATATACGGTCACGCATTATCTTAAAAGTTTAAAGACCTATGTCGATCTGAAATGTTTAGTTTTACAACTTTGGTCTCTTATAATTTTTCCTGAAAATGCATAGTTTTGGCTGAAAATTCAAAAATCAGCAGAAGGTGACAAAACAAATATGTTTTTATTGATAAATCTCAAGAATTCTTAATATTTTGTTATACAAACTGTATATCATTGGAAAGGTTATTAAAAATGCCATAGATTGGTGGCAACTTATATAGGGTGTTCCATTTGAAAAAAAATAGTTATCCATTGTTTTGCGTATGTTGACACCCTGTATAGCACTACGAATAAAAGAGAACCAAAGCCGATGTGTATTATTCTTTATGATGTGGGAAATTTTCTAGTGTATAAATAATGATTCTATCTTTGCTAGGAACGCTTCTGCAATGTTTTCAATGTGTACATGTTTTTGCCATAAATTTGCCCATAACTAACCAACCGTCCATAAAAGACCCATACTATCTTATACTATTTTTATCAGCTTCTCAAGAGGGTTGAAAATAAAGTATAAAATATAGGGTGTTCCATTAAAAAAAAACATAACTTTGTTCCGTTATGTATATTGGGACACCCTGTACAAAAACATACAGATTTTTAAAATATGTAGAATTAATGTGGGTACTAGTTCAAGAAAACTAGAAGTCGATATCTCAAATAGCAAATAAGTTATGGGGCTTTTACAGGTCCCTGGGTCACCCGGTATGTGCTTAGACATAATTTTGTAAATATTTATTACTTGTAGTCAGCACTTTGTTAGTTATTTACGGTTTAACCATCATAACCAAAATTACAAACAATACAAATATTATGATAGTACTACTAAACTAACTTAACCTAAGGTAAGCAAAGAATAGTACTACTAATGAGAACAGTAATTCATTTTTTTTTTATTCGATGCATAAACATTCCATGTGAAGTGGAGAAAATGTAAGAACATCTCAATTCTAAGCCCCATTGCATAAATTGGATTATTGGGGATACTAACTTTAAAGTTAAATTTCATGATTACTGTTCCTTTAAAAATAGCACTGTGAAGTTGATACAATTGTCACAATTTAAACCATCCAGAAATATTAATGGAATTTTCCCGATGTTTGTTCATAAATTAATTCAGTTCACGTCAGCATTCATTATACATGGCTTCAATCTTTACGCACGAGCAATCGATCCCCACATTTACGCTGGCCTGCTTCACACAAACAATAAATAGTTAATTGCACCAATAATTGTTTTCCAAGCTCAATTCATTCCCATGTAAATTACTTCTATAGCAATTACAAAATACTGCACTAATAAATGGTTTAGTATTTAATTACTTGAATAGAATTAACAATCAACAGTAATCCTCCAATGAATAAATAGAACACAATTTTCTAGGTTTTATAATATTCATTGATTTAAAACATAGAAAATTGTGTTTGTTGTTTATACCGTGGGTGACTACTTCATTATTAATAATCCATGTTAGATAATAAATAAATCACTTGTTGCAGAAGCATTAAATAAATTTAATAAAACGAAATATACCCTGAATATATGAATATTCAACCTGTCCGTAACTCTTAGTAAGTCTTAATTTTGCTTTGCAGTTGCGAACAGGTTGAATATTCAAATATTCAGGCTATATTTTGTTTTATTAAATTTATGTTGGATAATTGACTAAATTTTTTTTTTTACTTTAAAAAGGAAGGATAGTTGAGGACCACTAAATTAAAATAAATTATCTTTATTAGTTGGAGGGAAGCACTTTAACCATTTTGTTCAAATTTTTGTACAACAACTGAATAACACGAAGACGAACACGCCACAACCTAGATCGTTTTAAACCTCATGTAACAAGGAATCTAAAAATGCTCAAATATACAGGGTGTTCCATTAGAAAACATAAGTTATTGAGTCACCCTGCAAACATTTAAATATTTTTAGGACGTATAGCTCCCTATTCTGCACAATTTTTGAATAAAATACTTTTCGAAATTTGGACAAATATGCACGTGAATTATGAATTACATTAGCTATTAAAATAGTAAAATGGTTTTATCCGCTGTCTTTTAACCTTTCTACAAGCGGCGGCTCGTGGATTTCCGTTGGGAGGGCAAAGACAAAGATGTCGCTCGTGCCGCACTACTTGCTCTTATAGAGGAAGCAAATATTTCGTTGTTGTTTCGGCCAAAATTTCTTCCGTTGCACCACCGCCAAACATGCACGAGCCGCCACTGCTTTCTACTAATTTAGTAGCCTCCCACTGAAGCGTGTTTCTACACGTACAATGAACGCACTGTAATAGTGACTTACAATAGTCAGCAGTTGTCTTTGATATGAAAGAATCATTTATTCTTACATTTTCTGCTGTGGAATATACTTAGCTTGAGAAAAATTGATTGATTAAGATTCATGTGTATTGCAAGTAGATATAAATATAATATTTGTTTTGAATTCTTTGTTTGCTAATAAAAAAAAAAAATATCCTATAATTCGAATAACTGAAATAAATATCAACATTGCAAGGGTCGCAAGGTAAACATTTGATTTCCTTGCTCGTTGTATTGTATACATTGTATGAATTATTGTTCGTATTGGAATGTAATCGAATTATACGATAAAGTTTATTTCCGGTAGAGATTAATATCCATAATTGTAAGCTAATGTATTTAATAAAATGTACACAATTATTTAAAATAAATGTTAAAATATTTACAAGGAATACTTTAATTACTTTATCGTATATCTGCAATGCTCTGTAAGATATAAAACTTTGTTTAATGTAGTGTTAAATGAAAGCTGTTGTAAATGAAAATGGCAATCCTAAAAACGAGTTCGTGAATCCAGTGCGACCACACGTGCATCGATAAAAACTGGAGGATTTCCGTGGGATATCTCACATTTTATTTACTGTTCAGCCAAATAATAAAACAAACAAAAAATAACTAAAAGGTTGTCTCTGGGACAAAAACTGACGGTTATGTACTGGAAGTGTTCTTCCTCCTAGTCACCAAATAAATAACACTGTTGGTCGTTTCACCGTATATTCACGATTATTTTAAATATACAGTAGGACATGATATTTTTTCATTAGGTCAGCTCCTAGAATTTAAAATTAGTTTTAATGTTCAAGTGAACGGCGACTCGAATAGATGTGTTTAATAGTGCTCGAGTGAAAATTAATCGTTTAAGTGGTAGATAACAGTTATTTTAATCCGAAAATTTGTGAGTACATACAACATATAATCAACTATCACAAGTGAAAATTTGATAAACAACATACGATCCCATATCGCAAATAAATGATTTTATTAGCAATACAATAGTGTGCTCCACGTCTCGCTGATCGTTCACGGTCACTTAATCCAGACGAATATAAATTCTAATTCGTTTTTGTTCGATAACGTTTTTATACCTAATCTATTTGGTCAATTTATATACGAAATTACTCTCTTTTATTTTCATATTCCTTTGTTATATTTTTGTACCATCCGAGGCCTTCCTGTGAAATGTTACATAAGTCGTCTTGATCGGCCCCTAGACGTGAAGTTTTGTTTGTATCCCTGTCTCTCTTTTTTTGCGCTAAATTTTATTTTTTGAGTTTAATTATCAATCAACCATGGTGCAGTGTAATGTCTGTAAAGAGTTTATTAATCCTAATCTAATTAACACTGTTATAAAATGTACTGGGGATTGCAAAAAGTGGTATCATGCTGTTTGTGCGGATTTAATTGAGGCAGAAATAAATTTTTATGTCAATGAAAAAAAGAAACCTGATGGGGCCAAATGGAATTGTGTAAATTGTAAACAAATTAAAAGGGCAAATCAATCGTCCATGTCCTCTGAATACCCAACTGTAAGTAGTTTAGATAAAAACGTAAATCAACCTTCAATCGCAAGTTCGCCCGATGTTATTAACACGCTTAATCACCTTTTCTCTACATTTAGGAGTGAGATTCAGAACTTATTAACTGACATCTCATTCAAGATCGATAATATTTCAGACAAAGTGCGTTCTTTGGAAAATGAAAATAGAGAATTGAAAAGTGAAATTAATAAACTTAAAGCTCAATCTGACAATAATAATAATATACAAATTATTATGCAAGAGATTAATGAAAGACAAACCAAATCAAAGAACATTTTAATATTTAATTTAGTTGAATCAATCTCAACTGATGTAAATATACGTATGCAAAATGATTTGTCAGCCGTTATTAATTTATTCAAAGATAAAATTGAAGCTCCACATCCAGTCAAAACTATTCGAATTGGTAAGAAGACTGAGAAACCCAGACCATTAAAAGTAATTTATAATGATGATTACATTCCGAAAACAATTCTCAAATACGCAAGAATTATAACCAATAACTCGAATATCAGAATTCGTGCTGATCTAACTAATACACAAAGAACGCTAATACGAAATCTCAATGAGGAACTAGTTGCCCGAAAGACCAATGGTGAAACTGATTTAATAATAAAATACATAAATAATCATCCACAAATTATCCGAAACAATTCAAATTTGATTAAAATAAACAGTGCGTCTGCGAGCCATACTCCAAAAAACTAAAGATATATTTTCATAATGTGGGTGGTATTAAGGGGAAAATCAAAGATTTAATTCATGAAATTAATATTTGTTGTTATGATTTAATTATATTTGTGGAAACTTGGCTAAATGATGACATTTGTAACAATGAATTTCGTTGTTGTAACCATACAATATATAGAGCTGACCGTACATTCGATAACAGTGATAAATCTAGGGGTGGGGGAATTTTAATAGCAGTTAAAAACTCCATTGTATCGCGTGAAATTTGCATTTCGGAAAAAAGTGTTGAACAATTGTACATCGCTCTTAATATAAACTCTCAAAAAGCGATAATTGGAGGAATATATCTACCGCCTGGGTGCTCTACTGATAAATACTTAAAACATACCTTAACTGTGGAAACATTAAGACATGAATATGAATATCATGAGTTCATACTGTGTGGTGATTATAATTTGCCTAATATTGGATGGAGTAACGACAGCTTGGGAGTAAAGATAGCTAACACAAATAATGTATCTGCTAATATTATTGCAGACTCATTTAGTTTTTTAAACCTATATCAAATTAATACTTTACCTAATCAAAGAGGTACAATATTGGATCTTGTTTTTTCATCAGTTCTGAATTTAAAGGTAGAATTATCAAATAATATTTTAAGCAACAATTCATTGCATCATTATGGGTATGAGCTAGAATTAGTCACCTCTGGAACTGAACAAATATTACATTACCTTGATTATGCATACGACTTTAAAAATGGGAACTATTTGGAAATTAATGATCTTCTTGTAAGCATTGATTGGGATCAGTTATTCTTAAATATGAATATTGATCAAATGGTTGATCAGTTTTATGAGATTATAAACTACGCTATTTTAAAATATGTTCCAAAGATGCAAATCAAATCTACTTCATTCCCTTGTTGGTTCAACAAAACCCTGATTAATTTAACAAAGCAAAAGCATGCAGCCCACACAAAGTATAAATCAAGCAACAATGATGCAGATTATAATTATTTTCGAATTTTACGCGACCGTTGTTCAATATTGAGTAGATCATTGTATGAAACATATATTAAAAAAGTTGAGGCCAATATCCATCGGAGTCCCAAAGCCTTCTGGAAGTTTGTAAATGAATCTAGAAAGACGTCGGGGATCCCCTCAGCAATGATCTACAAGGACGCCCAACTGGAGAATGGAATGGACATCGTAAATTCATTTGCTGATTTTTTCTCATCAGTGTATGTTAGACCTAACGTCACCAGTATTAATTGTGAATATAATTTTGTTACATCAGTTGAGTCAAATCATTTTCAAATATCATTACAGGAAGTTTTTAACGAAATAATGTATCTGTCAAATAATTTTAGTTGTGGGCCTGATGGCATACCTGGTTTCTTTTTATCTAATTGCGTTTTTACAATTACAAAACCCTTATATATATTATTTTCAACCTCGTTTAAACGTTCTGTTTTCCCTAATTCGTGGAAAACTAGCTATATAACACCAATTTTTAAAAAGGGCAAACGTAATAATATTGAGGATTATAGAGGTGTATCGATTCAGTCTTCTATTCCTAAAATATTAGATAAATTGGTAGCAAAACAATTATCGTGGACTGCTAGACATCTTTTGAGTGACAGGCAGTATGGATTTACAGTGGGTCGGTCGACTATAACAAATTTGTTATGCTTTGAAAGTTACCTTTTAAGTGCCTTTGAGAAACAAAAGCAAGTTGATACGATATATACAGATTTCTCAAAGGCCTTTGATCGTGTCAACCATAGTATCTTATTGGCCAAGCTGGATGCATATGGTTTTAAGAGCCAAATTGTGGAATGGTTGAGATCATACCTATCTAGTAGATCGCAAATAGTGAAATTTAAAAATTTTAAATCTGAACCAATTTTTGTTTATTCCGGTGTGCCTCAGGGATCGCATATTGGCCCAATACTATTTTTATTGTTTTTAAATGATGTAGTTAATTGCTTCAAATCTTCCAGTTGTTTATTATTTGCAGATGACATTAAATTTTTTCGAATAGTGGACAATATTAATGATTGTTATAAACTTCAATCGGATCTTGATACTCTTCAAAACTGGTGTAATATAAATGATCTTCATTTGAATGTTGGAAAATGTAATGCTATTACTTTTTCTAGGAAAATTCAGTCATGTATATTTAATTATTCACTCAATAACTCGGTGTTAGTTAGGGTTTCAGTTATTAAAGATTTAGGAGTATTGTTTGACTCAAAGCTCAATTTCTCGGACCATGTTCATTTTATTTGTAATAAAGCTCTGAAGCACCTGGGATTTATAAAACGAAGTTGTAACAAGTTTAGTTTGCACACTTTGAAGATTGTATACTTTACATTAGTTAGATCCACTTTGGAATATGCCTCTACAATATGGTCTCCTTATTATGACTGCTACACGGAACGGATTGAACGTGTGCAGCGTAAATTTGTTACAATTGCTGCTTTCAGATTACAAAATTGTAGTAATGTGTCGTACGATGATATGTGCCAAACGTTATGTATGGATACTTTAAAAATTCGGAGAGTCAAAAATGACCTCATTTTGTTACACAAAATTATTTCAGGACGTATATGCAGTAATGATATTGTCAGTTCTCTAATTTTTTATGTCAATCGTGCTACTGTCACCACTAGAAGTAAATTTTTATTTCGATTACCGTGCGCTAGGACAAATTACAGCGTTAATAGTCCATTGTATAGATGTATGGAATTTGTTAACTGTTTGAATCATCTTCCTAATTTCAATATTATTGGTAGTACCTTACTTAACTTCAAACAACAATTAAATTCTATACAACTATATCGATATTTTTAAGGCATTACGTGTATCAATGTAAGTTCTAAAACTGTAAGTTACCTTGTAGATTCTTTGTTTTTTTTCATAATTTCGTCTTCTTCACTTGAATGAAGTATATATATATATATTTTTTTTGTATTTATATGTAAAATGGTGAATCCGTTAATAAATAACTAAACTAACTAAACTAAACTAAACTAAACTAAATAATCAATTATAGTCTTTGTCATTGTTCACACCCACCTCTCGACCAATTTGTTGATGACATTTCGCTTTTAAAGCTACCAAATTTATTCACAGATAATGCATTGCAGACAAAAAACAAATTACTAAAATAAATTCAAAAAAGTCTTAAACAATCTTTAAATTCTTTTCTTTCCAGAAGATCTTTCCAACTTGGATGAAAAACTTCGTTTAGTGGATTTTATTCTGTATTGCAGGGCCGGATTGTCCCTTTTTATTAACCAGCAGTAATCAACCATCATTGAAACATTCCACCGTCCTTGATACCTGCGTTCCATTTCTTTCACATCTTGGTGGAACCTCTCACCTTGCTCCTCACTCACATCACCAAGATTTTCGGGGAAGTAATCAAGATTCGAGTGTAAAAAGTGAACTTTTATGCTCACATTACATCCCAATTCCATAAATTTCTGTAGCATGTTTTTCACAAATTTCTTTGTAGTTAGGATTCTTGTTGTTTCCCAAAAAACCTTCAATAACATTAGCAAATGAAATCCATGCATCTTTCTCAGTTTCGGTTATGGTATTAACAAATTCTTGATCTTTCGTTAATCTCCTTATCTGAGGACTGAGAAAAATTCCTTCTTTTAATTGTGCATCTAAGATAGCAGGGAATTTTCTACAAAGGTATTTGAAACAATCTCTATCTTTATTTAAAGCTTTAAGGTATTGTTTCATTAATCCTAGTTTAATATGTAGTGGAGTTGACAAGATATTTTGTGGATCAACAAGACTTTCACGCAGAACATTTTTTGATCCGGGAGTTAAATTATGTTTCCTGATCCAGTCCTTTTTCTTCCAATGTTTATATCTACTGTGACTGTCCCACTCACACAAAAAAAAAACATGGTTACTTTGTATACCCTGACTGCTGTCCTAGTAGAAGTCCCACAATTTTCAAATCCTCACAATTTTTTCAACTATAATTATTGTATTTGATTTCTTCAAGCATTACTTTAAAAGATTTTCGTAGCTTTCTGTCATTTGCACAATGTGGGCAACTAGTACCGATGAAAAAACTTTCCCATTGTGCAAAAGAACAGCTTTAAGACTTCTTTTGGAAGAATCAATAAAAAGCCTTCGATCATCGGTATTGTATATGCCCCCAAGTTTGTTTATCAGACTGGAAATGTCGGTGCAATAAACCAGACAACCACTTTTTTCAAAATAGCCTGAATACTCGGACTCGCGTTTCCTAAAATACGAGATTTTAACGTCTTCTGCCAGTAAATTTTTACTTTGAAGTCTGGATGGTAAAATTTCGGAAAGAACCTTTGGAAGACCTACGTCTCTAACTGTCATTAAGAAAAAAAATTGGAAAATAACTGCGGTTGCTTAGAAACACAATATATTTCACTGGCATCGGTAAAGTTGTTTATGTTCGAAGGTACGAAAATAGTAACTTTGTGGGTTAATTTTTAGGCCAAAATGTACGCCATTTCGTACTGGTACCATAATTGATAAAATAAATTGGACTCTTATGTCAGTGTCAGAAATGACAGCTTTTAATTTTGGTTAGAACACCTAATCAATACAATACAAATTACTAATGAAAAAGAGTGATCAACAACGATAGTGGTTTATAGCGATAGTACTTACTATTATTCATTACACTTACTCCTGAAAAAGTTTGCAAGGTTTGGACGTTTATTGTGCGAGTTAGATTGTTTAACCTAATCATCCATTCTCTGCTATATTGTGGACTTGTTATATAAATAGCTATTTCATCATCTTCAGGTTCAGAACTGCTTGTAACATCTTCTAAGTTTCTTGGTTTCTCAGGTATTGGCACGTCTGGACCATGTGGCACTGGCCTAATTGTAGACTTCGGAGGTTCGGATAAATGATGCTTTTTATTTATTTTTTGTGTTGTATCCATGTACATTGCACATACAGAAATAACAGTCGTCGTGGTGATTTGTTAGCTCTCGCCAAATCATTGGTATTCCAAGGGGTAGTATATCCTCGTTTCATTACTCCAATGCCTTAAACCCTCTTTATTTCTTACATATATGTGGTGCCCAATGATTGTCTTGATCACCAATTTTTACTTTAAAATACGCGTAGTATTTGTGTTTCAACACTGATGTAATTTTACGTCTAAATTTCTTGGCCACAAACAACCACATACATAGCAAAAAGTATCTGGATTATTTTGACAGTCTTGGTATTTTAAACACGAATTTAACTGCAAAAAACTCACTAAACTCACTAAACAACGACTGCCTAGACCGAACGTAAACAGACTAATGAATGCGCTTGTTACATAAAGTCGTCTATTTATATCTCATTCGCCGACGGTCTGACTGTAAATCAGAGAATCCCAGCAATTAAATTTTACTTTCGGGAATTCCCCTATACTATTCTATTGTTTTTTTTTAAATATATTTAAAATTTAACCTTTAATTTACAAACAAAGATATATACTTTCAGCTGTAAATTAAAAAAATAGTTTTAATAAACGTGCATTTTTTCATATTTAGGCATATTTAAAAGTTTAGAAATTAGACACTTCGCCACTATTTTGTAAAAGCCACAAATAATCTTTAAGTAAATTTCTAATATTGTATTTTGACGTTCTATTTATTGACATTCAACGCATTTGGAAATTGTAGGCCTTAAAATTTAATAATAAATTACACACTACAATAAAATTGTTTTCGCTATTTTCTCGAATTACTAATAACTAATAGTCCAACCTTACTTATTGCAGAGAGTATTAAATAAATTCAAAAAAACGAAATATAGCCTGAATATATAAATATTCAACCTGTTCGTAACTCTGCAATCAAAATTAAGTCTTACTAAGACTACAAACAAATAACTTATTGAAACAACTACTTCCCTGGCTGATGCCACGCCGGATATTGAATGATACAAAAGAAATTTGCATGTTATTACTAGTACTACTAGTTAAATAACATTGGTTTAAGATCCCTTATTTCTACCCACAGGACTAACTTGAAAAATGAAACTAAATTGAATTTGAAAACTTTAAATTATAAAACTGAACCCAAAACTATGTAAAAATTAAGTAAATAGCTTATTCTTTAACATTCAATTTAAATGCGAAGCTGCACTGATGAGAGATAAATCTCGAAACGCGTCTGCAGATGGCTATTTACTTAATTTTTACATAGTTTTGGGTTCAGTTTTATAATTTAAAGTTTTCAAATTCAATTTAGTTTCATTTTTCAAGTTAGTCCTGTGGGTAGAAATAAGGGATCTTAAACCAATGTTATTTAACTAGTAGTACTAGTAATAACATGCAAATTTCTTTTGTATCATTCAATATCCGGCGTGGCATCAGCCAGGGAAGTAGTTGTTTCAATAAGTTATTTGTTTGTAGTCTTAGTAAGACTTAATTTTGATTGCAGAGTTACGAACAGGTTGAATATTTATATATTCAGGCTATATTTCGTTTTTTTGAATTTATTTAATACTCTCTGCAATAAGTAAGGTTGTTTCTATTTTATTTATTATTTAAATCGAGTATTCGGTTTTCCAACTGAAAACAAGATCATTTATTTCTTCACATCTGTACTTTCACTAATCACCTAAATTCAGGTATAAAATCAGTCCAACCCTTCTATAATCTCCTCATTTGTTTACGACTCCTTCACGGTCACGGTCACCTTCACGTAAGTGTATTTTATTCTTTAACATTCAATTTAAATGCGAAGCTGCACTGATGAGAGATAAATCTCGAAACGCGTCTGCAGATGGCTATTTACTTAATTTTTACATAGTTTTGGGTTCAGTTTTATAATTTAAAGTTTTCAAATTCAATTTAGTTTCATTTTTCAAGTTAGTCCTGTGGGTAGAAATAAGGGATCTTAAACCAATGTTATTTAACTAGTAGTACTAGTAATAACATGCAAATTTCTTTTGTATCATTCAATATCCGGCGTGGCATCAGCCAGGGAAGTAGTTGTTTCAATAAGTTATTTGTTTGTAGTCTTAGTAAGACTTAATTTTGATTGCAGAGTTACGAACAGGTTGAATATTTATATATTCAGACTATATTTCGTTTTTTTGAATTTATTTAACTAATAGTCCAGTAAATGAAGGGTCCATTTAGGCAAATTTGCAGAGGACGTTCATTTAAGTTTCAATTGGTAGATTTTGACTGGTACTGTTAAATTCGAAAATATCCTGGGAGAAAAGGTTATGGGGCAAACTCTGAAAAATGGCCCTAAAGTTCCAAGAGATCGGTTTTTCATCAACCCCTGCTAAAATGCGGCACGTAGAGATATTTTTTTGGACAACAAATGAAGATCAGTTGATTATCTACAAAAAGAGCCCCTATCATTTTTGTCGAAAATTCGATAGTTTTCGAAATAACGGGACCCGAACGTGCCCTGTATTTCTAGCTCCTGTCCTGATTCCAGAAGAGCACGTGTTATGCACTTACTCGTAGCTGGATGGACAAATTATTCGATAACTCGAGTTAAAATTGATATTTTTTGATGATTCAAAATTCATTTGAAAGGGGAAATCCATAGCTATCATATGCTGTGACTTGAGCCCTATTTTGATTTTTCCAAAATTTTGCAAAATGAGGCCAATTTTTTTTTTAAGAGATTTTTTTCGACTTTTATAAATTGACCCAGAATTTTGTTATCAATAGTCATTTATTCAGATTCTTTTTGGTAATAGGTCCTTGAAAGGTGTAGAAACAGCTGAGAAAGGTGGTTTTGGTTTTTTTTTAGCTTCTTAATGTAAAGTCACTTTTTCATTTTCGTTTTTTTTGCTGTTTTCGGAGTTTAAAAAAATTTCGCGCACAATCGTGGATTAAAAATGTATCAATCATTATATCGTTTTCTAATGCATATCACTGGGAAGTTTACAATGCCCCCTTTTTGATAGCACTTTTCTTTTTTTCTCACTTTTAGCAGTTTTTCAGAAATGGAGGAATTGGCCACGGAAGGGAAGTACGGTCATTTTTTACTTTCTCCGTTACGAAGTACGAGAAAGTATTGTGATCGTGATTTTTTTTTCAAAAATTTTTTTTACGGAAATATCCGTTTTGGGGTCCCTAGATGCTATTTCAACAATTTCTGGAAAAAAAATTTGTGTGTGTGTGTGTGTGATGGTGTGTCTGTGTGTGTGATGGTGTGTCTGTGTGTGTGTCTGTCGGTGTGTGTGTCTGTCGGTGTGTGTGTGTGTGTGTGTGTGTGTGTGTGTGTGTGTGTGTGTGTGTGTGTGTGTGTGTGTGTGTGTGTGTGTGTGTGTGTGTGTGTGTGTGTGTGTGTGTGTGTGTGTGTGTGTGTGTGTGTGTGTGTGTGTGTGTGTGTGTGTGTGTGTGTGTGTGTGTGTGTGTGTGTGTGTGTGTGTGTGTGTGTGTGTGTGTGTGTGTGTGTGTGTGTGTGTGTGTGTGTGTGTGTGTGTGTGTGTGTGTGTGTGTGTGTGTGTGTGTGTGTGTGTGTGTGTGTGTGTGTGTGTGTGTGTGTGTGTGTGTGTGTGTGTGTGTGTGTGTGTGTGTGTGTGTGTGTGTGTGTGTGTGTGTGTGTGTGTGTGTGTGTGTGTGTGTGTGTGTGTGTGTGTGTGTGTGTGTGTGTGTGTGTGTGTGTGTGTGTGTGTGTGTCTGTCTGCCTGTGTGCGCTGTATCTCAAAAACTAATAGAGCAATTGATATGAAACTTTGAACATCCGTCTTATTTGATAATCCGAAGAACTGAAAAGCTTTTGGTAAAATTTCGTACACCGGAAGTGGGCGTTTACCTTAACTGTTTTTTGTTTTTTGCCAATATTTTCTTAAATATGAAAAATATCACAAAAACATTTAAACAAACATCAAAGACAACAAAAAAATGAACATCTTTTGCTTGAAAATATTTTTCATAAAATCATTGCTATTCGAGAAAAAAATTTATTAATTTTTTTAAATTTTTGGTTTATAATTATGAAACTATAATAGTTACAGCAAATTTATGTTAATAATAATTGTAGAGAATGCCAAAATGAACAACTTCTAAAGAATAAGTTTTTTTCGAAATCTCGTTAGTTTTTGAGTAAACCGAGTTTTTGAATTTGAAGTATAATTTTTCCATATTTCATGATTTTGACGTTTTAAACGTCAGTTTCATTCGAGTTTACGCAACGCTCGATGTACATTTAAAATATGATTTTAATTGAAAATAAACCCATGAAAACGTAAATATAAAGTCGGAAAAAGTAACATGATGGCCACATCACCATTTTTTTAATGATTGTTTCCTCTTAGCTCTTGATTTTGTTCACTCTTATAGCTTGTTCGACATAAAGATGAGATTCTAAGCTTTTCATTCATGTATATAAAGCAAATGTTCCGATTTCTCAGGAAAAAATAATTTTAATAATAATAATTTGGGGTGGATGACGGATGTTTAATTGTTTGTGTATTTCTAATTTTGTATGAATTTTTTATAATAAGTGTGATTGAAAACAAAATTTTCAACTATTTTTCCAAAAATCTTTGCGAAAGAAATTGGCGAAATTTTGCAACAAATTGGCAATGACTTATGGAAAAATATCTCTAACTCCTGAAACATTATAATTTCCCTTATACAAAACCCTGAGGACTTGAAGCTGTTGTCACCTGGCAAAAAGTGTTTTTTGCAAGTTTCGGATCAATTTTTTAGCCCCATCCTCATGTTACAACGCTTAGGATATACTCAAGCATGTAGTCTAAACACTTATCTCCAGGCAAAAAATCACGTGTGCAACCCCAATAATTATTGAGAAATCGACCATTCCCGGGGTTTCTGATTTATAGCCGCAATAATAAATAGGGAAACGTGGCAGCGCCATCTACAATGTGTCTTTACAGTCCAAAACATGAAGCTAAGCGTATTTTCAGATCCCTCGATTGCAAATTTGATAAGAAACTGCCATATTTTCTCAGTACCAAAATTATGGATTTTTTACCCCTGTTTGTGCAAAAAGTATTGATGTTGCGAAAAAAATCATAAGAACAACTTTTTTAGATAATAAACTGATCTGCATTTTTCCCCTAAAATTTCTCTAAATGCCATATTTTTGAAGATATTAGCAAAAAACTAATTTTTGGAACCTTAGGGCCATTTTTCAGGGTCTGCCCCATACCTTTTTGTCCCAGGATATTTTCGAATTTCAAAGTACTAGTCAAGATCTACCAATTACACCTTAAATGAACATCCTCTGCAAATTCCC
The DNA here is from genome assembly GCA_910593695.2 of Ocypus olens. Classification (NCBI taxonomy): domain Eukaryota; kingdom Metazoa; phylum Arthropoda; class Insecta; order Coleoptera; family Staphylinidae; genus Ocypus; species Ocypus olens. The sequence goes on along the minus strand of OU343053.1, from coordinate 10,970,618 downwards.
CAACTTGGTGAGTTTTCCGACTTTTATTTACTGGACTAACCAGATACAAAATATTCATTGCATTACTTGTTATGGTATGAATTACATGCAAAACGCATTAGCGCATAGTGTTTTGTTCCATAACAAGAGTGAGAATGTGTACGTTCTATGATCAAAATTGATTTCAGAATGTTTAAATTCTACAATGGTCGTGGAGAAAGACCTATAACCTTCAGCTCATTAACGATCAAATGTCTAACAACACTTCGACAGACTATAAACGCATTGTTGATAGTTCTGCTAATTCCACTCATTTTTCCTGATATCCTGTCTCAAATTAATTTTTATTTTAAGGCAGATAATAAGTTAACTCGCCAACGCCCATTATTTCGAATACCTTTCCATAGAACCAATTATGGTGTAAATAGCAGCTTATCTCGTTTTATGCGTTATTCAAATTGTCTTTACGCTAATTTTAATATAGATTTCTTCGCAATGTCGCACGAAGAAATATTACGAAATTTAAAACGCGTCGATTGTCAAAAACTTAAAACTAATCAGGTTAAATAGTTAATGCGTAATTAATCAATATTTTAGTTTTAAGAAATAATTAATTATGTATTTTTTTGTAATGGAGAATCCGTAAATAAACCTTATTTATTTATTTATTTATTTTTAGAAAATAGTTCATTTGACAGATTATTTTATGACCTCCTCATAAAACAGCATAATTTTTGATAAAAAAATCTTTCAAGACATCAAATAGTTTTTGACCAAAATGCGTGGAAGGGCTCGATGCAGATCACCAACGTACAGAAACATAGTCATTAACAGATTTTTTTTTAATATTTATAATTCGTAATGAATTGGTCAATGGACTCGTAAATTTTCGTAAATAAAATTAAACTAGGGGCTTGAACTCCGCCTCCAGTTTCAATTTTTTGTTCTATAGTAGGCCTTGAATATATCAATACACCCTTGTAGATCACTAAAGTCGGACACAATCTATATGAATATGTTCAGCTAGAACCCTAAAGATTGATATCAATCTGCAAAATCCCCAATACGTCTTCACCCTTATCACGAAAATATGGCACACGATCAACGGTTTTCCATTACACATGCACGCAACTCCCCCAGATCTGTTTATAATTTCAATTTTATATAAAGCAATTTGCATTAATGGACCTTTCCGAATCTATTTATGTAATAGGTGACTACGGTGACATAATTCCAGAAGAGGTTCATTCATATTTATGAGCAACTTGATACATATAAATATTTTAGCGCTCCATTTTCCACTCCATGTTCTCGATTAAAAGGGTGTTGAAAGCCAATGTTATATTGATTACCGTCGCGAGAAATTTCCATCGCTTTGTGCCAATTTATTTATGAGTTTATTTTAATAGGTGTAATTGTAGGATATTTATTCAAACTACTGGATGCATTAACCCAGATTTGGCTGCAGTATTTTATGTCGGACAGCAATTTAAAATTTCCTGATGAAATTAAATTAGGGCAGAAAGACCGCAGGTCGATAGCCCATTCGGACTCAGTTAATTAAAGTGTTATATGTATGTTATATTGTTGTGTAATAAGCACCCGAATAAAGATAGTTATGTATGTATGTTAAATATGAAACAATTCTAACGTTATCTATGATTTTCTCTTAAAACGAGTGCATTTAGTGTATATTCAATTCAATTCAATGACTTTTGATAGAGAAATAAAAAATAATATTTATCTACGACCGATAAATAAAGCAGGCTTTTAGTTATTCATTCGTTTTCCGAACAGTTGAGCTTGCAAGCACGTTACCTATAGTAATGTGCGGGAAAGTACTTTCCCGCACATTTACATTAAATGTAGTCGGATTGGCTAAAGAAACCGGCCGTGGCATGAAGGGGATGTCTTGGCCCCATAGTCCTTATTGCAGTACGCAGACCGGATCGCCGATCGGCCCGAAATATGAATTTGAATTATTGAATCTGTGCATCATTATTTTTGTTATTTAACATATCATGTAAATGGACTAATAAAGTATTATCATTGTATATCGTGGCGGGTTGCAATATTTTACGACCTCTATTGTAGCGGTTGTAATGGATCTGAAGATAATAGAAGTAACAGTAATAATAAGATTTATGTCGCATACCGAAATGTAAATCGTTTGTGCTTTTTCAATTTTTGAAATAATACATGCTCCAAATAATAGATGGTTTACGATATTTGCCCATATAGAAGATACATATTTTTCTATCACTCCACGCTAACAAATATGTCACATGTATTGTAGCTGCAAGCCATTTCAAACCGACGTTGCGTAAAATTTTAGGGCGCCATAAAACAGGACAAATAAAATCGATGTGTATAATGCAATCCTAGTCTCAGGAACGTCTTACGTAAAGGAACCCCGAGAAAATAAACATCTGAATGTATGTACAGGCTGAACTATAACGGACATTATTTGATAATAAAGTCGAAAACAATGTTTTTACAAAAACACAACTTGGTATTTAATAATTTAACTCATGTATAAAAATGAACATCTAAAATGAGTGAGTAAGCGGGTTGCAAGCGGATGAACAGGTAAATAAAATATTGGAAGTAGATAATAATTGATTTACCTTCACCGTGACAACGGTCTTCGTATTTACAATTTTATTAACATCTAACATCAATTGACATAATAGTTATTTGTATTAATAATTTTATAGTCTATTTTCAATTTAAATTATGTATATTGTACATCGAGCACTATGCAGGATCGGATGATATTGACGTTTAAAACTACAAAATTATGAAAGTTGAAAATAACAAATTATTTTTCAAATTCTAATCATCCTTATCGCCAGTCACAATTGTTTTTTTCCCGAAATTTTTGAAACCGTCTTTAAGCACTTCAATGCGGATATTTTCGTGTAAAAAAATTGAAAAATTTTCACGATCACAAATGGTCAAAAATTCGCTTATAAAAATCAATAATTCTAGTTCAAAAATCTAAAACATTGGGCATAAAAATCGAAAATTTTAACAAATAAATCGAAAATGTAGGCTAAAATAAAGAATATTTGGGCCAAAATACAGAAAACTTAAATATTGTTTCCCTATCAGAACACCTACAGACCGGTTTCAACTTTTCAGGTCTCCAAACACCGTTAAAGGTAGAAACGCCAAAGTGGCGAAATTTATTGCCGGAATGTTGTACTGAAAAAAAAGAAAATTTACGCAGAAAAATACAAAATTTGGAACAAAAAATTCGAAAAATGTAAAATATAGGCCAAAAAATCAAGAATCTTGGTCTGAAAATGAAAAAAATAAATAAAAATTTCTAGTAAACGAAAAATAATTTTCCATTTTAAGCCCCAAAAATAACTCAAAATAAGCTCAAAATAAGTTTCCGACTAGAAATTCGAAACGCGTAAAAACAATAATTCCGGCTAACTCACCTAAATAAAGAGCAAAATATCAAAACTTTCTAGCAAGAAACTAGAAAATACCAGAAAAATCAAAATTCCCGTATATAAATCAATAATACAGTTTAAAAAATATTGTATATAGACCTAAAAACAAAAATGCGGACCAAATCGCAAATTTTAACAAATCTATAAAAAAATCAGGTAAAAATCTTGGAAATTTAAGCTAAAGAGTCAAAAATTAAGACCAAAGAAATCGAAATTACAGGTAAAAATCTAAAGTATAGACCAAAAAATCAAAAATCAGCAATGTAAGCCAAAAAGTCGAAAATTTGGGCAAAACATCGAAAACTCGAGCCTAAAGATAGAAAAATGCAGGCTTAAAACTCGAAAATTTCAACATACAAATCGGAAAATTTTGGCCATAATAAATAATGTTTAGGCAAAAAAATCGAAAATACAGGCCAAAGATCTAAAATACCGGGCACAAAATTACTGGTCTAGAAATAAAAAATGCAGACCTAAAAGAAAATTAAATAAAAATAATTTACCATTTTTAGCCCTGAAAATAACTCTGGAGCTCAAAATAAGTTTCCGACCAGAAACTCGATGGCTAAATAGCTAACATATAAAAAAAAATCGCCCGTAAAAAACAATAATTCAGGTTAACAAATCTAAAATCTAAAAAAGGCAGATAATCAAAAACTTAAAATAAAAAATTCGAAAATACCGGCAATGAACAAAAAATTCGCGCATAAAATCCATCTCAGGTAAAAAATTCAAAATAAAAACAAATTTGAAGAACAATTCGGGCCGAAAAATTAACAATGCGGACCAAAATAAATCGAATATTTTAAGAAACAAATCGAAATTTAGGCGAAAATAAAGAAAATTAAAATTAAACTAGGACAGAAAGACTTCAGGTCTAAAAAAATTTGAAACTTAAAAATTTAAAATACAGACCAAAGATCTAAAATATAGTGAAAAAATTCGAAAATTCTGGTCGAAAAATAAGATATACTAACCAAAAATTCATTTTTTTTTACAAATACATAGTAAATGTAGGTCTAAATAGGCAATATGTGTATTTTAACAATTTCGGGCCGGACTATTATTGTGCTATTGGACGCATGGAGAAAACATTTTAATTTTTTAAATTACACAATTATAAATTGAGATAATTTTTATTGTTCAAGTAAAAAAAAAATCCTCTAAAAATTAATTCACGCGTTGTTAAGTTGCGTTAAGTGTTTAATTAAAGTGCAGAAATGAAATAATTATTATCAGGCGCGCACCAACGGGGGGGGGGGGGGGGGGGGGGGGGGCTTCATCGGGCTTGAGCTTGATCGATCATATATGAGTTTTGTAGGAATTATCGTTGTTAACATTATATTTGATCGTATTTTGGATACCCGCTACCCTTAGGGAATTATTCATAGAAAACCACCCCCGATTTTACATAATAAATTCTACAGTGGTGGCCCTTAATCCTACGAAAAATGTTTTAAACAAGATTTGTTTAAAATTCAAATCTGCGCCAAATTGATAAAACTTATTTTTTCGAGATACGGCTGGTTTTTAATCGCATCTCGATTGCTAAAATCTGCTTGTAACATATTTGTTTAGAGAACGGCCATCTTGCTGTCACTATGATACCATCAAGTCGGAGAAAGTAACATGATGGCCATATCACCACTTGTCATTTCTACTTTCAGGCCTTTTTTAAGAATATTTCCCTAGAACCCATTTTGCAAGACTTTTCTACAAGACTATGTTTTCAGGAATCATCTTTAACGATTTTTCTTTAGGACTTGACTTTTCTTTTCAGAAGTTTTTTCGAGGATTTTTTCAAGACTTTATTTTAAAAAGTTATTGTTTTTGAGACTTCTTTTCGGGATTTTTTTACCAGAATTATTTCTCAGGAACATTTTTCATGACTTTTTAATGCCTTTTTTAGATCTTTTCTAAGTCCTTTTGCAAGACTCTTTTTGGGTTTATTTTGCAGGACATTTTTTTCAAAACTTTTGTAAAGAGCTTTTTAGGAATTTTTTCAAGATTTTATTTTCAGGATTCTTTTTTAACGACGTTTTTTCAGGACTTTTCTTTTGCAGAAATGTTTTCCAGGACTTTATTTTAAAAAGTTTTTGTTTGGTGCCTCTTTTTAGGATTTTTATCTGGATTATTTTTCTGAAACTTTTTTAATGCCTTTTTTCAGGTCTTTTCTTAGATTTTTTGCAAGACTCCTTTTGGGATTTATTTTGCAGGACAATGTTTTCAAAACTTTTGTTACGACTTTTTTCAGAACTTTTTTTAAGAATTTATTTTCAGAACTCTTGAGGCCTTTTCGCGATGTTTTTTCAGGACTTTTCTCGGGACCTTCTTAAGCACTCTTTGCAGGACTTTTTTCAGAAATTTCTTTCGGGACTTTATTTTCCAGGACTCTTTTTTAAGACTTTTTCCGGAGCTTTTTCACAGGCTTTATTCAGGCCTTTTTAAGGTCTTTATTCTGACTTTTCTGTATACTTTTTCAGTACTTTTCTTCTAGCCGTTTTATCAGAACTTTTTCTAGGACCTTATTTTCAGGAAGTTTTTATCAGGATTATTTTTCAGGATTTTTTATCAGGATTATTTTATCAAGACTTTTTTAATGCCTTGTATCAGTTCTTTTCTAAGGCTTATTTTATGACTTCTGTTAGGAATATTTTCTCGCCTTTTTTGGGGTCTTTTGAAGGAGGGGCTCTTTGCAGGACATTTTTAGGACTGTTTTTCTGGATTATTTTACAGGTTTTTTAGGACTTTCTAAGGTCTTTTTTCGAAGCCTATTTTCAGTACTTTTCTACAGTCTTTTTATCAGGTCTTTTTCTAGGACCATTTTTCTGATTTTTTTTGTGACGATTCAGTTTTCGGGACTTTTTCAGTTCTTTTTCAAGAACTTATTTTTCAAGAAAGTAATTTGTTAGAGCACTTTTTTCTGGACTCTTTTTCTGGACTTTTTATCAGGACTTGTCTATCAGATTTTTCAGAAATGTTTTATTCAAGACCTTTTCGGGTATTTTTTTTAGGAACTTTATAACTTCATAATTTTTTCAGGGCGTTTTCCGAAATCTTTTTCGGGACTTTTTTCAGGATTTATCAAGATTTGTTTTAGGACTTTTTCAAGAATTGTATGGATTTCTTAAGTTTTCTAATAAACTAATTTAAGATTATTTGAATTGGAAGTATAATTTGTTATTTTTATCTTTCATAACTTTGACGTTTTAGTCGTCAGTATTATCTGATCTAAAATTAAAATAAACCATGGTAGTATAAATATAAATAACTGTTATGCAATCAAGATCGGAGAGAGTAACATGATGGCCACATCACTATTTTTATTTATGTTATCAAAACATTGTTGCTTTTTGTAGAAGAAAAAAAAAACATATTAAACACGATATTTGTATGGTAACATCATATTAAGATACTCGATGGCTTATAAAATGTTGCCATCTTGTATCGTAATGTGATACGTTACGAAAGTAATATTGTAAATAACTATTTTTTGTTTCAATACGTAATATGTATGTATTTTTATGTAACATAAAAGTTTCTTTAAATTTGAATTTTTGTCAATCAATATTTTTACTAAAAATTTATAGATGGTCACCATCTATAAAGGTTACCAATTCTGTATTTCTATAATTAAAAAGAAAGAAAATAGACAGAAAGATTTCTGGTCGATAGCCATTTAGCAAATTAACAAACTAACATCACTTTATCATATGTCTGTTATTCATATGTAGTTTTGTTTCTGTTATTGAAGATGTATTATGTATAAAGAAAAATTTTATTCAATATTAGAAGTATTGTCTTATACTCTATAATAAAGAGAAATACGATTTTTAAAATACCATATGAAATAAGTAGTGCTACTATTTGATAATACCGCAGTACTTGCACGGATGGGCTAAAAATTGCGCAATTCATAGGATTATATAAAAAAAAAACTGTATCTGTTCGAGCATTTATTTTGCATTCAACCTTATCGAGCTTATCGGTCATAGTTGGGCCACTCCGTATACTCGTATATATGCCGGGCTTGCTCCTTGAAAACTTTTATCTCCAAAGTGCACTTAAGCGCCCGGAGATTAATAGAGACCGAGCGGTGCCGTGTTTTTTGCATGGGCCCTAATTAAATCAGCGCACCGTACTTAATTAGCATAGTCCGTTGCAAATCTAAATTTGAGATCGTGGAGAATGGAGAATATTTCACTGCTAATTGAGTTTTCTTTCGAGTTGGCGACTATGTTGTGTTGAAGTTGGCGCTGCTTGCAAATAAAATTATTCTGCTGTGCAGGAAAGTAGTAATTGCTTTAATGGTATTGGAGGCTGACAAAGTTTTCCTTAGTCACACTTTGTGCGATGGAGTCACAAATCGATGACTATTATAGCAAAACGCTGTAGCAGTGAATAGCCGACGCGTCGTCGTCACGGTGATGCAGGCAATTCAACTCATGTTTAATTGCGGTGATCGTATCTATAAAATTGTTACATTGTGTTACATTTGCAGCGTTGCATCAGTTTATACTTATGATTTGATAAGTGTTAGTGCATTGTATTATTATTATATTATTATTATTTCAACGCAACTATTATATTGTAATAATTTATCAAAAAATTAAATTAGGTTAAGGATACTTTTCAGCTTGTCTACATATTTGAATAATTAATTCATGCAGAGGAATAATCTGAATGCAATGCTTTGGATTACCAGTTTGCCAGACTTACTTCGTAGAGCAGAGGTACCCAAACTTTTTAAAATGTTGTACCGGTATGTAGTAGGCAATATTGTTTCGTACCAGTGCAGTGGGTAAATATTTTTGTAAAGAAATGAACTAGTTCTTCTCTTGTAGAAGAACAGGAACTTTATTTGAAAATTAATGTAGAATTACAGACGTAAGGAAATTGTGTAGTTTTTCTCTATATATGTTTTTATATCTCTCTTTTTATTTTTTATCTTCATCCTCGTGCTTCGCTGTTCCAGGTGACCCTACACCAGTGTTGCCATACGTACGGTAATTACCGTACTTGTACGGTATTCTGAGCGAAAGTACGGTATACGGTCCAAATGTTAAAACCGTACACAAATGTACGGTAATTTTCACCCTGTATAAAAGCATTTTTACCGCGTTTTTAATTCGACAAATGAATCGCGCGGTAGCAATGGCCGCTCTATTAAGAGCGTTGAAAGTAATGGAGAGTAGTGTTCAACAGTACGTTTTACGTACCAATTGCCTACTATTCAAAGGTAAAACAGTGAACTAATTCAAAGAAAAATAAATACAGATATGATTGAATTCCTAAAAATTGTAAGAAATTTTTGAAAATGAATATTTTTGGTAGTAGAAGAAAAAAAAATCTAAAAAAATAAATAGCGATAAAGAATTCCACAAAAATTTTAAAATCTTTACAATATATTTGCCAATTTCTTATGAACTTTTGAAAAGTAATATTTTAAGTTGTCGAACAATTGAACAAATAAAAATAAATACTTATATGATGGAATTACCTTAATATACACTTGGATTTTTGAAAATGTGTCGATTTCTACTCCAGTCATAAATTTTTAAAAACCAATTTTTAAGTGGTCGAATATTTAAACAAGGAAAAACTAAAAAAAAATCATATCCCTATGATTGAATTCCATAAAAAAACTCCGATGCAATTTACCTTCAAAATTAACCTTGATTTTTGAAACTGAATCAATTTTTGTGTTAGTTATGAATTTTTGAAAATTAATATTTTTAGTTGTTGAAGACGAACAAAAAAAAATCTAAAACAAATAAATAGTAATATAATTGAACTCCACAAACATTTTAAAATAGTTCTACTTTACAACTAACTTAAATTTTTACAAATTCGCCAATTTCTTCCAGTTATGATTTTTTGAAAATTATTTTTTTGTTGTCGAACAATTGAACAAATTAAGAGAAAATAAATACTCAAATGCTCGCAATTTTTAATATATCCACAGGATTTAACAAAAATTTTGATTTTTGAGTTATACATTTTTAAAAATGAATTTTTAAGAGGTCAAATATTTTTACAAGGAAAAACTAGAAAAAAAAATCATATCGATATGATTGAATTCCTTAAAAACTCTGATGAAATAATAATACATGAGTCGATTTTTGCGCGAGTTATGATTTTTTGAAAATTAATATTTTGGCTAAAAAATAAATACTGATATAATGTTAATTCCTCAAAAATTTTGATATCTTTACACAACATTTACCTTTAAAACTAACTAACTCTGCCAATTTCTGCGTGAGTTATGAATTTTTAAAAATTGGTCGAAATATTTTAACAAAGAAAAAATAGAAAAATAACACAATAACGATATGATTGCATTCTTTAAAAAGTCCGATGCTGTCATAACACATTTATGTACCTTTAAAAAAAAATTTAACTTTTGAATATGTGTTCATTTTTGGGTTTTAAATTGTCCTTTTTGGCAGTTGAAATTGTCATTTTTGGCAGTTAAAAATTGTCATTTTTGCCAGTTAAAAATGGTCGTTGCCGACACTTGAAAATTGGCCTTTTTTGCAGTTGAAAATTGTCATTTTGGCACCTTAAAATGGTCGTTTCCGACACTTGAAAATTGGCCTTTCTGGCAGTTGAAAATTGGCCTTGTTGGCAGTTGAAAATTGTCATTTTTGGCAGTTGAAAATTGTCATTTTTGGCAGTTGAAAATTGTCATTTTTGGCAGTTAAAAATTGTCTTTTTTGGCAGTTAAAAATGGTCGTTTCAGACACTTGAAAATTGGCCTTTTGGCAGTTGAAAATTGCCTTTTTTGGCAGTTGAAAATTGTCATATTTGGCAGCTTAAAACGGTCGTTTTCGACACTTAAAAATTAGCCTTTTTGGCAGTTGAAAATTGACCTTTTTGGAAGTTGAAATTGTTATTTTTGGCAGTTGAAATTTGCCCTTTTTGGCAGCTGAAAATTGTCATTTTTGGCAGCTTGAAATGGTCGTTTTCGACACTTAAAAATTGGCATTTTTGGCAGTTGAAAATTGGCCTTTTTGGCAGTTGAAATTGTCATTTTTGTCAGTTAAAATTTGTCATTTTTTGGCAGTTGAAAATTGTCATTTTTGGCAGTTAAAAGTGGTCGTTGCCGACACTTGAAAATTGGCCTTTTTGGGCAGTTAAAAAATGTCATTTTTGGCAGTTAAGAATGGTCGTTTCTGACACTTGAAAATTGGCCTTTTTGGGCAGTTAAAAATTGTCATTTTTGGCAGTTAAGAATGGTCGTTTCCAACACTTGAAAATTGGCCTTTTTGGCAGTTGAAAATTGGCATTTTCGGCAGTTGAAAATTGTCATTTCCGACACTTAATATATTACATGATATGCTAGAATTTATTAAAAATAAAAAAAAATAGTATATTCACAAAACATCTGAATTATCTTTAATTTTTGAAAATGCGTGAGTTTTAAATGTTTAAAAATGATTTTTTTTTAATTTGTCGAATATTTGAACGAAGAAAAGATAGGAAGAAAACAACTGATATGATTGAATTCCTTTAATGCAATCATAATATATTTAACTTTAAAATTAACTTTGAGTTTTGAAAATGCGTGTTATGAATTTTTAAATTGAATTTTTGGTGTAGACGCTCGGTCCGTGGTTGTTGTATATGTCTGACATTATTTGTTTCTTCATTTATTCATAGAAAAATGCAATTTAAAATCTAGCCGTGTGTGACTGAATAGCCTAAGTCAAAAAAAAAGAAAATAATTTTTTTTTTGAAAATGAATATTTAAAGTTATCGATATGATTGAATTCCTTAAAAATTCACTTCAGACTTGAATAAAAAAATCGATTTTTTTAATACACTCACAAAACATTTCCCTTTAAAACTTACTTAATTTTTGAAAATGCGTCACTTTTTCCGTAAGTTATGAATTTTTGAAAATTAAGTTTTAAGTTGTCGAACAAAAAAAAACTGATATAGAATTTCTCAAAAATTTTAGTAAGTATATTCACAAAACATCTGCCTTTAGAATCAACTTAGACTTTTTCAATTTTTGCTGACATTAATTTTTGAAAATTAATATTTAAAGTTGTTGAAGACAAAAAGTATTGTCCTGTACGGCCTGTGTAAGTAACGCACGGTTAGAGCGATGTTCAATAACCCTCGAAAGAGTGTATATGTGAACGTACCTAAAACACTAATCTGTTGAGCACTCCACTGGAGACATTTTGACGTTTATGAATACTTGTTTATACAAACAAATGGCAACCATAACAACAACTAAACTGCTGGGCAATGAAACTACTATCATTTGATTGGAAGTCACCTGTTGGGCAATGAAAATGCTATCATTTGATTGGACATCACCTGTGGAGAAAATGATTCGGCCGAGTAATGGACAACTTTCTCAATCAAAAATGATTCAGCAACGTTTACATTATTTAATAAGATGCGAACAAATCGTTTTTATGTGATATTTTCGGTAAAAGAAAAATAGAAAACCTTCGCCTCACCCCTGAAATCGTAAGTTTACATCATTATAAGTGTGTATTTCTCGTAGTCCACACCCTAATAAATGATCACATCTAACATATATGTACGGTAATTTATTAATAAGTACGGTAATCCAGACTGCTCGGAGACGGTAATTCGTTTTCGAACATATGGCAACACTGCCCTACACTATCATTATTATTTCATTCACTTATTGAGTACCAATAGCTCGACATTCACGTACCGGTACCAGTACGCTTACCACAGATTTTTAACGTGTACCCTAGTGAGTAACTTTCGATATGTTAGGGCTCGAATTGCACCATCTGGATCTGCAACGTCCCTCAAACACATTGGACGAACTTCGATAGGAAATTCAGATTGCCTGAGAGTATCTCAGGATGCTATTGCTCATTTATATTCTGGCATATCTGTCAGCTGGCATAAGAGTTTGAAGTGATTTCACATTCGAGCTTGCTTTTTTTCTTTAAAATTCCACTCAATAATAATATTGATATAATAAAATGTAAACTACTGCAATAATATGCGTCAACTCCTTGGTGCGAATCTAGCATCCAGAAGGAAAATTCCACATTTTATTTTATGTATGCAAAAAGTAGTTTACGCTAGACAAATATAACCTCGGCGTTTATTTTTCCGAGCATAAACCAGAATGCCGGTACTTGATTACACTTGTATAATTGACACGTAAAGCTTTTAATCTAGCCGGTGCGAGTAACCGTAAAAGCCACAATCCACGAGAACATTATATAAGCACGATTGCACACGCTCGAATTCGCCAGGAAAAAGAAAACCGTTACATCCACTGCGGCTGCAGAGAAATTCCCGGTGAAGATTATATTCAATCGATGAAAGGCAATTTTATAATGGAATCTTGACTCTTGTGGGAGCTTGCTGATTTTATTAGACCGTCTGGAAAAATGTATAAGCTGTGTTGTTTTTACTACCTCCCTTACGAAGTATGGGAAAGTATTGTATTCGTGACATTTTTTTTACCGAAATATCTATTTTGCGGTTCCTAGGGGCGATTTTAACGATTTCTGAAAAAAAAAATTGCTGTATTAGCACTGATGTTTTATCTGAACTTTGTTTCTACTACAACGTACCCACACAATGCCCAACCTTTACCCACTCTTGGACGAATTACCCCACCTTGATTTACCCATTTTAAACGATGTATTTAGGCCTATTTATTTCTGTTTTGGGCTCCCCCACCACTAGATTTTTCACTACCTTTTAATATTAGCAGTGCTTGTACAAGCAAAGGTAAAAAACTGCAAATAAAACAATCTCATCGGTTGAAAAATATTTTACCTACGACAACTTGGATATATGCTTATTACATGCTTGTTAATGATTAGTATATGTAGTGCATTGCTCACGCATTTCATTCTCGCATCGATTACCTGTGCTATAGTCTATTTTTCGTAAGATTACAGTCAAGGAAAGATAGGACCAATTTGACATTGTTCAGTGATTGCTTGAAATTGTGGGAAAATTCACACCAGACACATTCTATTCTCCATCTTTATTTTGTCTAGTGATCATTTGTCATTTTGATAGTTGACATAAGTGTAACATTCTGTATGTCTGCGTCCGTCATTATATCCGTCCACGTGTTGCTGTTTTGTGTTGTTTCGTGTTTTTTCTTATTGTTCTGTGTTGTTTCTTGACTTTTATATTTGTACCATGTCCGATAACGAGGTTCCGTCGACGAGTGCAACGAAAGTTATTAAAAACCCGCAGGGAAAATCTATTCGAAGTGGGCAGCGATTAATGGCCTACGACATTTATTTAAAATATAAATCCGGTTCAATGAAAACTGAAGCCATACGATTTGCCTCTGCAGACGTAGGAATTTCAGAGAAAACCATGTTTCAAATTGTTTCTAAGATGGATAAGACGGGAATTCTGAAATCACACAATTTGTTTGGGAGAAAATGGGCAGAGGTAAAAATAGTATGCTAATTGAAAAGGATGCAATTATTGATTGGAGAAGAAAGTATTTAACTAAAATAAAACAATTTAGACAAGAGGGACGCATCATCTATTATTTAGACGAGACAAATAACATTTGGAAGGATAATACAGTATATAGCACACGTCAGGCATTTGTGGAAAATTTATCTGTAGGATTAAAAAGCCCCTCAGGAAAGGTAAGTCGTCTAATAATTTGTCACATCGGGAATGAAAATGGGTTTGTAGAAGGTGGGTTATTATTATTTCAATCTAAAGACACAGGCGACTACCACGATGAAATGAATTCAACACAATTCGACGAATGGCTAATAAATATTTTGCCACGTTTAGAGGATAATGCGGTTATTGTAATGAGCAACGCGCCATACCACTCCGTTAAATTTGAGAAGGTTCCAACAAGTGCTTGGACCAAAAATAATATAAAAACATATTTGCTGGAAAAAGGGGTCGAAATAGATGATGACATGTTAAAAATATGTTAGTAACCATCCTGTGCCCTATAGAATTGATGAAATTGTTAAAAACACAAACCGAGAAATTTTATGATTGCCACCCTACCACTGCCAAATCCCATTGAGCTCGTATGGGCACAAGTAAAAGTGTACGTGGCAAAAAATAATAAAACTTTTAAATTGCCAGATCTACAAAATCTTTTTCATGAAGGTTTGCGGCAGGTAACACCAGAAAAATGGGGTAAATGTGTTGAACACATAAAAAAGAAGAGATAGAATTGTACAAATTAGACAATATTGTTGAAGAAATGCAATTACAATTCAATGTGAACACCGGCTCATCTAATGAAGAAGATTTTGCTGATATAGAATAAAAATTGTGTAATAAATATATATTTAAAATGTGTATTATTTTCATTAAATTCCAAAATTAAACATCACTGCATTTTTGATTACCATTTCGTCATAGTACACAGTACAGGAAGTATAACATACTTGAAAAACACTTTCATTAAATGAAATATTAAAAGGTAAGTACGTTTTTGCTTTTATCATGTCAACACAACTCATATCACTGTAAATTAATTTGATATTCACACATGTGTATGACATGAAATTAGTGTTGCATTTTTTATATCAAATTTATCAACTTCAAACAAATAATTTTTTCTATATCCGTTATAAAATTCATAGTTTTTACATTATACATGTAATCCACCAGATTTGAATTTGGCACCAATATTCGCGACCAGATTCACACATTTTAATGGTGTAAATTAGTCTTCTAGTTACTGTAATCTTAAAAAAAATAGACTATAGAATATATTCCAACACTGCACTGTCACTAGTGAAGCCTAACCTTCAATGTGTCAAAATGACGGAGTAGATGTTTCCTTCGTCTCTTCTACATACATGGGGCATTGGTTGTAGTACCTCGGCAAATTTGTTGTTTTCGATGTTTGTCTCTATACTATTTATACATACTTTTAAACACTAAGAATGTATAAACTCGAGAAATGATATAAACCATAAATAATGTTGCGGCTGGCGGCTTGGTTTTTGACTGACATTTGTTTCCGCGGTAACGTTAAGCAGGTGCCTCTTATAAAAGTTATTGCGTACGAATTGTCCGCTCTCGGTTTTTAATTATCTTAGCTGTCACAATGAAGCTCAACAAAGTTGTCGTAGGTAAAGCATAGTGTACAACTCGCATGGAATGACAATTTCTCGCTCTTATGAATTGCAGCATTCGCCTTTCGGCTCATGCTGCAAACTTCATACTCGCGAGAAATGAATGTCATTCCATGCTCGTTATACAATATACTATTTTCTACGACCGATTAATAAAGTGGGCTTTTGTGCATTTTTATTATTTTCTGTGAACTTGCCAACTTTTTGTTACTTGCACCAATCCCCCGAAATTTTTCATACTGCTTTTCTTACTTTCTATTAGATTTTTCCGGTAACTAACATATTGAAATAGAGGTCACAACATGTGCAATATCGCACGGTGTACTTATGAAATCACTGTCGTTGCTATTTTCACTGTTTCACTCATAATTATTTGTTGAAATAACAATTTTATCAATGTCGCACAATCAACTGACGTTTACTATCGTGGACGTCAGTTTTGTTTCTATTTATCAGCCTCCTAGATGTGCGTCTAACGTTTACCACCAAGCAAAATAATGGCATCTGGTTGGCACCCCATTTTTCAAAAAATTCCTGATAGCCCAATTTTATAGAACTCTTTTTAAAAAGTTGATAGTATTTCTAGATACATCAAAAGGAATTGAAAACTCTATTCAGAACTATTAGAACTTTTCATTGGGGTGCCAACTTGATACACTCAACATAAAATTTGTGCTTTCTTAGCTTCCTATCAATAGTGCTGTGAATGCTGTCTACCTCTATTTGCCTCACATTGGTCTTTTGGTCAAAGAAAACCAAAATCCACAGTCTTAAAGCGACCACTACTTCTTGCCATTTTCGGCATGGCAAAGGAAGATGGTACAATGACCGTGTTTACCACAACAGTCAGCGCGGATTCAAGTTTATGATGTTGTAAATCTTCGGACCCAAAAATCTGGAGTGTACTAAAATCGGTCGGTCCTTTTTACCTGCTTTTCAATTCAGATGTTTAATGCGACCGAACAACAGTGCAATAGTGAAATTCATAAGAAAATTATTATCAATAAGAATATCTGCAGTTTAATGAAGAATGATTGATAATTGAATGAAAATAAAATAAATCTGTCATAATTTTGAAGTTTCAAATATCAAAGCATCCTATCCTGCAAACACCTCTATGTACATATAAAGCATAATTTAAATTGAAACTAAACCATGAAAGTATTAATATAAATAACAATTATACTATCAAAACAGAGAGAGTGGCATGATGGCCACATCACAATTTTTTGCTCTTTATTCAATTCTAAATGTGTAATTTTCTTACTTCTTGTTTAATTATTGCTATAGTTTGAGCCAATAGCAGATCTCCATTTGGTGAAAATAAACCAATGTTTAATCATAATAGTGATTAAAACCACTGCTGTTCATCCAACTTAATTTTACAGTGATAAGTTCATCCAAAAGCTTCGGTATAACAGATTGAATTGATATGATGCAATAATCTTGAATATTATTTCTTTTGCCAGTCTGCTAACTTTTCTTCCAGAAGTCAGGAAATATATTATGTGAAAGTGATGACACTTATAAAATAGAGATTGGAAGTGTAATGGAATTTTTTTTAAGTTTGCAGGTATTCCGCTAGGACCAGTGCAATTGCTACATTTTAGATTATCAATAGCTTGGAATATTTTGCTTAGAGATAATAGAAGTGACGTTTAAACTACGTCAGACGAGAACTAGAAGTATGTGTATGAAGTCATTCCACGTCAAATCTCCCAATAAAAATGCAGTTTGACACCCACTGTCTCGGATTTTGATGAAATTTTTCTTAATTGTTCTTAACAAGGTCCTAGAGCCAAGTGTATTTTTTTGCTGTAGCCCTTGTTTTTTAAATTATTTATTTTGTTTTACGAGATTGGCGAAATTGAATAGCTCGGAAATAGAAGTACCGAGCTTCACTTTCTACTTCTAAGACTACTAGATATCAGTATAAAACTTTGCAACAATGTTGATAAACATACTAGCAGTAAGAGAAAATATACTAATAGGCCTAACATCTACTTGAGATAATGAAAAAAAAAATATTTTGCAATTATTAATTTAAAATTTTCGCACGACTGCATGAATAAACTAAAATTGGAATATTTGGAGTCTCGCATCATATAGAGAGCTAAAATTTATTTGAAAGTATTACTTACAATATAGGCTATCTGAAAAAGTAAAAATGTTCATTGCTTTTTAATACATATTTATTTACAAGACATGTTGAAAACCAATTTACAAAAAGGCAAAGCAATGTTATTATTATTACATTTAAAATAAAATCAAATTTAAATAAAAACTCAATATTTGAGATTTTCATGTTGTGATTGATATTTAGAAATATAGTTCTTCTAATGTATCCAACAATTTTTAGTAGTTTTCAACACAGCTTTTTGAAAATAATACGCTCTAAAAGACCTTGCTGGACAAGGGGGTGAAGGACAAGGGGGTGAAGCAGTTCAATATCACCTTATTCAAAAAATATTTTTTTTTACGAGGGCAAAATACCATTTTTAATCATAAACAGCATAGTCATTCACTGATGGTTGCTTCACATAGAAGTTTTGCAAAAGAAAAGATAAGTACAGAGTTTTAAATGTCAGTTGCTTTTCCCATCTCTATGCGATTGGTAGATATCGGTTTATGGTGATGGTAATTTCTGGTTCCTGATATTGTCCGAGTTTTGGAAAATTTTTCTTTAAGCTGTGAACGTAACACATCAGTATCTTTTTTGTCAATGTAGTGGAAGTGGATGTTTTCTATGTTTTTTGACAAAAAATGTATCGGGTGGCCCAAATTCGATCTTTTAATGCTATTATTGTAATTGTTATCGTTTTTGCTTTATCAAATTAATTAGCTCTGCTGTAAACCAAAATAAGTACGTGGGTACCTGGACAACTTTTTACGTTTACGAT
The DNA here is from genome assembly GCA_910593695.2 of Ocypus olens. Taxonomy (NCBI): domain Eukaryota; kingdom Metazoa; phylum Arthropoda; class Insecta; order Coleoptera; family Staphylinidae; genus Ocypus; species Ocypus olens. The sequence goes on along the minus strand of OU343053.1, from coordinate 10,952,174 downwards.
TACGATTTTATACAATACGTTATAGAATACATTAACCATGATAGTAATAGTAATAGTAATAGTAATAGTAATTTATTTCATGTTTTTGGCAGCCTAGCCTTACATACGTCAGAAATTTTACATAATAGTACATAAATATAATTCACATTAAGTTAAGTTAGGTCAATAAATAAAATACGTTTTTTATAATAAAATACATGGGACACTACTAACATTTTAAAAAATAATGTCACTATTTGATCAAGTCATATTGCCAACATCGACATCATTCAGAAAACTTTTAAAATCGTAATAAGATTTTTTAATCAGAAAAGTTTTTACAGATTTTTTGAATTTGTTAAGCGGCAGATTTTGAACGTTAATTGGGATCTTATTAAAGAACTGTATTCCGAGATGCCTTGTGCCAGTTCTCGATTTAAGGAGTCTATGCTGACTAGTTAAGATATCCATTTTGTTTCTGGTGTCATGGGTATGTACGTTTTCATGAGTGTTGTAGGAGTTCATGTTATTTTTTATGTATATCAGGCATTGTAATATGTATTCACCTGGAAATGTAATAATCCCATAGTTGGAAAACATACATTTGCAATCATCAGTATATTTTAAGCCAGCAATGATGCGCATAGCTCGTCTTTGTAATGAAAATACACGGTTCGACGCAGTACTATGGCCCCATGCTAGAATGGCATAAGACATGACCGAGTGGAAAAGTGCATAATAAGCACTGAGTAATGCTTCCGCTGGCAATTCGTGTGTCAATTGTCGTAACAAAAAGACAATCGATGATAATCTCCCTGTTACAACATCAACGTGTTTATTCCATTGCAAGGTGGGATCCAGATGTATCCCCAGAAACTTGACAAATTCCGGATTTTCTGCATCATCCAGTTTTTTCAGACTGAAAAACATTGTATGGGTTTTTTTTCATTCATGGTTAAATGATTAGTTTTAAACCATTTTTGGACCTGTGACTGCATCTCACAAGATATAATTTTCAGATTGTTTAGATCTTTATCCGTCGCCGATAGAGTAGTATCATCAGCAAACATAGTGACAGCACCATCCACACTCTCCTCCAAATCATTTACGTAGATGAGGAATAGTAGGGGCCCAAGAATAGAGCCTTGTGGTACCGCCAACTGTCACATATCTTTTATTTGACTTGAAGCTATTTATGTTTACGAGTTGTTGCCTATTAGATAGATACGAAGATACAAACTCTCAACAGACCCACACAATATTTTTCACCAATCCACAGAAAGTAAGTAATCATTACAGAGCAGAATAATTGGCCCTGTGAAAAATCATAAATAAATTCATCAAATTGGAACGATTTAGCTGGGATATTTAAAGGTATTGACATTAAACATGGCACATAATGCTGTTTTAAATTTAAAAAAATAATAATTAGAGGGTTAATAATGAAACATTACTATCGAAAATTATCAGTAGATATACGAAATTATAGTCACTAAATTATATTTGGTACTATAATAAAACACTTTTAACTTTGTTTTGTATAACTTATATGTTTATTATCGAAATTATTATCGAAACTTAAGTCACAAAAATAAACATATAAGTTATACAAAACAAAGTTAAAAGTGTTTTATTAAAATATTTAAAATGTATAACGAAGTAGAAGCCTCCAGCATAAACAATATTATATTTGGTACGTTATTAACAATGAAAGAGTTATAATTTTATTTAAATTTTTAATTTCGTTTTTTTCAAACAAATGTCGGAACTTATCCTAAAATAGTTTTCGCTGATTCCACTATTTTAATAGTATATTGTACAACGAGCATATAATGATGGCTATTAATCACGAGAACGATGTTTGCGGAACGAGCCGTAGGCGAGTGGAGCAAATCTGTTGAGTGATTAATAGCCATTATATGTGATCCAATCATCATTTGTTATGAAAAATCGTTTCTCACAGTAGCGTGGATAGAAAAAGTTTGCATTGCGTTCTCTTAAATTAATCTCAGTTTACTTATTTTTATTTTTTAAGAACTGTTTATGTTTACTCTACATTTTTCATTTGTATTTACTTTATACCTTTGGCGTGTTTTAAACAGTCTTATCATTTAGTTCTATTTTGTATTAGTTTTAGTTTTTAGTTTTAGTTTTATTTACATATACCGGGTGTGGCACTTAAGACGCCTCGGACCATAGCTCCTTTACGATAAAAGCTATCGACAAAAATCTAAGAACAAAGTGGTGCATAGTTACCGTCGCTATGTTTCAAAAATATTTCTAATCATCAGTGGCGTGCCGTACTCCAGTGGCGTACCAAACTTATGTTTTTTTTAAATGGAATGCCCTATTTTTTATTGCAGATTTGGAAAGTGCTCGACGATTACTTATTTTTTTATCTAACATGTTATACCCTTCACTTTAGCGGTTTCGCTGTTATAACCCCTTCTTTCAAAATTGCGCCCAATTTTTGAGATTTTTTTGTAGAGAAACTAATTGACGCCGGCGCCTAAATTTTGAATTGAGGTACAGGTTAAGACCTCGTATACCTTCACATAATTTTTTTTCGGGTAATTTATGGAAAAAAAATAATTTTTGATTGATCTTTGCATGTTGTCATTTTTTCCGAAAATTTCAAATGGCACCCCCCTAAAAAAATTACGGCGTTGTACAGCCAAAACTCTAAATTTTTCATTGGTGTAAAAAAAATTACACATTGCATAACAAAATTTCGGAGAAAAAAGGAATTTCATCGCAAATGTCGGGAAACGTTTTCCGTTCCCAAGTGTGTCATGAGAAAACAAATACACAAATACGGTCAACATAATAGTATGTACCTATCTATTCAACATGATATGAAAAATGCAGATAAAGGAAATTTAACAACTTAAACTAAATGTTCGAAATGACGACCTTCCTGCTGGAGGCATAACCGCAACTTCGACTCACAGGCTCTAGACACTGCCCTAAGGACTTCTGGTGATATACCGCGGAAAGCCGCGCGGATTCTCTCCCTCATATCCTCGACAGTAGTTGGTACCGTCCTGTAAACCTCGTCTTTGATATGGCCCCAAAGGAAGAAGTCAAGGGGAGTGAGGTCTGGTGATCTTGGCGGCCACCTCACAGGACCCCCACGACCAATCCAGGAGTCCGGATACGTTTCATCGAGAAATTCCCGAACGACACAGCTATTATGTGCAGGAGCTCCATCGTGCTGGAAAACTATCTGTCGAAGAGCGGCTAGAGGGACATTTTCCAAGAGATCATCCAAGTCGTCGCGAAGGAACCTCAAATAACTGTTGCCGTTCAGGTGCCCCTCGATGAAATAAGGACCCAAAAGGTGTTCTCCAAGTATGCCTCCTCAAACATTCAGCGACCATCTTTGCTGGTGGTTTATCATTCGCATGGCTTGTGGGTTTTCATCGGCGTAATAATGATAGTTGTGGCGATTGACATGCCCATTTCTATGGAACGTTGCTTCATCAGAAAATAATACGCGCATAAGAAATGATTCCTTCTGCTCAATTTTGTTGATAGCCCACATGCAGAAATCTTGCCTCGCATGAAAATCTTGAGGTTGTAATTCTTGGTGCAGTTGAATCTTAAATGGACGGAATTTGTACTTTTTAAGAACACGATGTACGGATCGCGTTGAAATATCGTGATTCCTACTAATATCACGGATACTGGTATGAGGATCTTCAATAACTGCTTCCAGAACCTGCAGTTCATTATTTTCGGTAATAACTGCCTTCTTTCTAACTCTCCTTGGCCGTTTCACACTTCCCGTAGTAGTAAATCTCTCCAACACTTCACTTTTTGAAACGCACGTTCATTTGGATGTGCCCTGTGCGGATATCTCGCAGCGTACACTCGCGATGCCAAGAAACAATTCTTGTTACATTCTCCAAGAATAAATATCATGTCAACCATTTCCTCTTGAGTTCGGAACATTTTTAGAACGTTTATCAAAAATGACTTATGGCTGCTACTGACGTCTAATAATTTACTTTGACAATTACCAATCTTTTGTTTTCTCATGGCACACTTGGGAACGGAAAACGTTTCCCGACATTTGCGATGAAATTCCTTTTTTCTCCGAAATTTTGTTATGCAATGTGTAATTTTTTTTACACCAATGAAAAATTTAGAGTTTTGGCTGTACAACGCCGTAATTTTTTTAGGGGGGTGCCATTTGAAATTTTCGGAAAAAATGACAACATGCGAAGATCAATCAAAAATTATTTTTTTTCCATAAATTACCCGAAAAAAAAATTATGTGAAGGTATACGAGGTCTTAACCTGTACCTCAATTCAAAATTTAGGCGCCGGCATCAATTAGTTTCTCTACAAAAAAATCTCAAAAATGGGACGTAATTTTGAAAGAAGGGGTTATAACAGCGAAACCGCTAAAGTGAAGGGTATAACATGTTAGATAAAAAAATAAGTACTCGTCGAGCACTTTCCAAATCTGCAATAAAAAATAGGGCATTCTATTTAAAAAAACATAAGTTTGGTACGCCACTGGAGAACGGCACGCCACTGATGATTGGAAATATTTTTGAAACATAGCGACGGTAACTATGCACCACATTGTTCTTAGATTTTTTTCTATAGCTTTTATCGTAAAGGAGCTATGGTCCGAGGCGTCTTAAGTGCCACAACCGGTATATTCATATATACATTTAATATTTTAAGGTTTGGATGGAAGAACAGTTGAGTTTTTACTCAAAACTGAATCCCGCCTTAGGTATTTGTAACATTATGTAATATTTATAACTCTGAATTCTATTTTGTGTTATTTCATTTTATTTTATTTTACAAATAAAAGTGGTTTATTATTATTATTATTATTATTATTTGCACTAATTATGCAATAGGAGCTTTTCTAGCTTCGCAGCCTTTAACACCTTTCCAAAAAATTTCAAACAACCTTTCCCGTCTGATTCAATTACTTTTTCACAATGAAAACCTCATTTTGAACTTTTACACTAGCACCAAGACTTTAACTTTTTTATTTTCTCTCATTACACAATTTGTATTTTCCATTTTTTTCATGATTCCCAAATAGTTTTCTGCTTTTTGCCTTTTAGCCATGTTCAAATTCTTGGTCCAGTCTTTTTCATTTACTTCATCTCTTTTTCTATTATGGTATTGCAGGTGACTCTTCTTGTGTCGGATTTAAGTTTATTTCTTCATTGGGAGTCAAAATTTATTCTCCTTCATCATCACGTCCTGCGGGCTTATCCTTTTATATTTTAGCATGATTATTTACTCGAAATAATCGTAATTGAGACAAACTCTGATTTTCTCCAACAAATATTGCTCCATTAGCTTCAAGCTGTACTGTTTGTTCAACAGATGGTAATTGACTTGTCAACTCTGAAGGGTCACCATTTTGTTTCTACCCTTAAAATACCAATTGTTTTCCAGTATATCAAACCTGCATTAATAATAAGTAGTTTTGGAAATTTAGAAGACAATTCCATGAATGAAATTTTTTTCTAGAATATTCCAAGAAGCAACTTTCGCTTATTCGACTTTAAGTTTCCAATGTCAATTCGATTTTAGGGTGTGAGAAAATGCATTATTTCTTACTCGTTTTAGAAATACTGAAGATAATTCCACGAGTAATAAAGTTCTTGGATTTTTTTAATCATACGACGCAAATTTTGCTTACTCGAATCGTAAATCGCCATTTTGTTTCTATCTTAAAAATATCAATTGTTTTCTAGTATGTCAAAAGTGCATTATTTCTAAGTACTTTTGGAAATTGGTGATATTTTACTTTAGAATATTTCTAATTCCAAGATTCAAATTTCACTGATTCGACTTCAAGTTTTGAATGTCGACATTTTATTTTCAGCTTAGAGATGTCAATTCGTGTTTAGTATGTGAAAAAAATGCATTATTTCTAAGCCATTTTAGAAATTCTGAAGATAATTCCTCGTGTAATAAAGTTTTAAGAACTTTTGTAATCCTACGACGTAAATTTTGCTTACTCGAATTCAAGTTACGAATGTTGCCATTTTGTCTGTAGCTTAAAAATATCAATTGTTTTCTAATATGTCAAACGTGCATTAATTCTAATTCATTTTAAAAATTTTGAAGACAATTCCATGAGTGATATTTTCTTTTAGAATATTTCTAATTCCAAGATTCAAATTTCGCGATTCGACTGCAAGTTTTGAATGCCGAAATTTTGTATCTAGCTTAGAAATGATAATTCGTTTCTAGTATGTGAAAAATGCATTATTTCTAAGCCGTTTTAGAAATTCTGAAGATAAATCCACGAGTAATAAAGTTTTTTAGAATTTTTCTAATCCTATTTTGCTTACTCGAATTCAAGTTATGAATATCGTCATTTTGTTTCTAGTCCAAAAATATTAATTGTTTTTTAGTATCAAACGTACAATAATTCTACATAGTTTTGGAAATTTTGAAGAAAATTCATTGAGTGATAGCAAAAATTATCCCTGAAGAATATAGCTGTTTAAATCACGGAAATGAACCAAACTACTAGCTACGATGACAGCTATAGCCGCTACTACTCAATGTCGTCCCAAAAATACTAAATTTCCATTTCTACTTGTCATTAACAGCACGTAACTTGACTGGATGATTTAATGAATAAAACCGTTAAAACCAAGAATAAATAATTATTTATTTGTTGTGATATTTGACATTTAAAAACAGTCAAATCCGGCAACTTTAAACGCCAATAATGTTTACACAATGAAGTATTTTGATCAAAACTAAACTGGTGGAAAAAAATGAAACACTTGAAATTCGTGAAATTTCGACCATTTTGAAACCGCCATAACTCGGCGTATTTTCAATCGATTTTGATGAATCTTTGAGGGCAAAAAACTTTAAAGTGTCTTCTTTAAAGTCATGCATGCGAACTTAAGCGTTACCCCTTCCAAGTGTTTCATTTTTTTTTCTCAGTATATATTTCAACAGAAAATTCATTAGCAGTATATCTAACCTTAGACATATTTACTTCATCAATTTATACAAAAGATTTGTAGGATTTAAACTAACCATTATTATGATTAAATGTGATCAATTCAAAACTGTACTGAATCGTTGAGTTTATCATGTTTCGCATAACAACAATATAAATTTATACACATTTTAACAATTCATCATAAATTTCGAAGTAGGCCAACTAGAAATAGTGTCGATTGTCACATATAACATTGCGTTGCAATATATTATCAGTGACATTAGCACAAATCCTGTCAGAGACCGTAATATATTCAGACAACGATAAGCAGGACTCGATTCGACATTCGACCTACTCCCCCAACGTCCCCAACATCCGCCATGTTCATTCATTCACGATTCCTCCGACACGAAAAATTGGCCCAATTATTCGGCCTGACGCCGATTTAGGAAATCCAATTTTCCCCAAATTGAGAGGGCCAAAGCGTTTTTACAGCAAGGGATTGATTCCGTTGGTGTTTATTAATTAATCACTAGTTTCTATGGACTGGCCTTGGCGATTATTAATCACCCGCCGCTTTCTTCGTATACAATTGGATAATTAATCTTAGATATGTCAGTTAAATCAAGTTCAAGTCTGCCCTTGTAATGTTATTATGTGTAGTTTGTGGTAATTAGTTATTGATGCAGTGTGTTTCAAAAAGACATTAATCGCAGTCATCTGTGAATAGGAAATTTACAGAAATAGCTACGTGAGTGTTGTTGAATTACGTTAGCTTTATTACTAAAATGGCACCGAAAAAAATCTTTCTGTTGAAGTGTCAATTAATTTTCACAGAAACGTATTTTAGAATTCATTCTAAATAAATTAAAAAAATTTTAAGTCAATGGCAATTGTTTTTATATTTCACTGAAGTTATTACATTTTTTCGAAACTTAACGTTCTGTTCACATTAAATTATTTTAAAATTTAGGGATGAAATGTTAACAATTTTTACAGAAACGTAATTTGGCTTTCATTATAAGCAAATTTGAGAAGTTTCAAGTCGATGGTTATTGTTTTTATATTTTTTCCGAGTCACTGAAATTATTACATTTTTTCGAAACTTAACGTTCTGTTCACATTAAATTATTCTAAAATTTAGGGATGAAATGTTAACAATTTTTATAGAAACGTAATTTGGCATTAATCATAAGCAAATTTAAGAAGTTTCAAGTCGATGGCCATTGTTTTTATATTTTTTCCAAGTCACTGAAATTATTACATTTTTTCGAAACTTAACGTTCTGTTCACATTGAATTATTACAAAATTTTGGGATGAAGTGTTAACATTTTTACAGAAACGTAATTTGGCATTCATTATAAGCAAATTTGAGCAGCTTCAAGTTGATGGTAATTGTTTTTATATTTTTTCCGAGTCACTGAAATTATTACATTTTTTCGAAACTTAACGTTCTGTTCACATTAAATTATTCCAAAATTTAGGATTGAAATGTTAACAATTTTTATACAAACGTAATTTGGCATTCATTATAAGTAAATTTGAGAAGTTTCAAGTCGATGGCCATTGTTTTTATATTTTTTCCAAGTCACTGAAATTATTACATTTTTTCGAAACTTAACGATCTGTTCACATCAAATTATTCCAAAATTTAGGGATGAAATGTTAACAATTTTTATAGAAACATAATTTGGTTTTCATTATAAGCAAATTTAAGAAGTTTCAAGTTGATGGCCATTGTTTTTATATTTTTTCCAAGTCACTGAAATTATTACATTTTTTCTAAACTTAACGTTCTGTTCATATTAAATTATTCCAAAATTTAGGGATGAAATGTTAACAAATTTTATAGAAACGTAATTTGGCATTCATTAAAAGTTAATTTAAGAAGTTTTAAGTCGATGGCCATTATTTTTATATTTTTTCCAAGTCACTGAAATTATTACATTTTTTCGAAACTTAATGTTCTGTTCACATTAAATTATTCAAAAATTTAGAAATGAAGTTTTAATACTTTTCACAGAAACATAATTTGATATTCATTCAAAGCAAATTTGAGAAGTTTCAAGTCAAAGGCAAATGTTTTTATATTTTTTCCGTCACCAACATTTTTATATTTTAAATATCGTATTAAATTTAAATAAAATTATAACCCGTATCAACCGTTATTAAATTGTAAATTACATTGGAAATCAATGGAAAAATTCTACTTAAGAAAATACATTTTTTAATCAATCGCATCCTTATTGTGGAAAAACTAGTGCATCATAATTCATGCACATGCAAATTTGCGATTCAAAGTGGATTTTGTTAGAGGTGTTGTAGCTGTTAGAGTAACTTAAAAACGGCGAATTTTGGACATGATTAATATTCAATCTATAAGAAATAAACTTAATTTCTTAGAAGTGTTTCTTAAAAAGGATAATAGCATTGATTTTCTTTGCATTAAAGAACCTACGCAGCTTATAAAATGTTATCCCACAGATAAATATGTTTTGTTCAAAAAGTTAATTGCTACGGTAAATACTTTGTTCACTGCACTCTTGATGAAACGAAATTGTAATATTAGGTAAATTAAAACACTAAATAAAAAATGAGTCAACAATTGACTTATTAGGTAAATTAAAACATTTGTTTAGTTTCAAATTCATAGATTCATTTTCCTGACACGTGTTGACCATTCTCAAAGGAATTAGAGTAACTGACTCAGTTAATTAATTATTCTTGTAATTTCTTTGATAATGGTCGTCATTGATCGAAACACGTGTCAGGAAACTGAATATATGAATAGGAAACTAAACAAATGTTTTAATTTACCTAATAAGTAAATTGTTGACTCATTTTTTATTTGGTCCCGGTATTACTCTATTTGATATGATATACAATTTTTAAAATCACGTAATAGAAATCAAACGAGTGCTTCAGAAAACCAAAGATTGCAAAAGTTTATATACTAGATATAACTCTAACATTGGCAATAAAAAGCGTTATATTTGAAGTTGGCCGGAGCGCTGCCTTGAAACTTGATGTACAAAACTATTCATAAAAGTTGGAACAACTGGCCCCGTTACAGGGGATGTACAGGAGGATAATAAAGAAATTTGCTCTCTCGGAATTTCTCAAGGGTCCATTCGAGAATCGGGCAGAGGAAATATTTTCCCAGTAAAAGCGCAAATAATTCAGCGGTGATGATTTATGGTATCTCCTTTCCCCAGTACTCGTAATAAATTTATATAGTTAATGGAATTATGACAATATTTGTTTTTGTAGAGGTTGCAAGGATACGAAAAGAATCGCTAATTTAATAATAAAATATTTTCTTCACTACCACTGTAGAATATAAGTATTTTGAAATCAATTTTGATCATAGAATCTACATATTCTTATTATCTTATGCTTTTTGCTTGTAATTTATTCCATAAACAGATATGGAATGAATATTCTTAGACCGTTCCGAATAAAACAATTGTCAAAATACTATAAACATAACCACAAGTATGTGATAATTGAACGTATTATCTTTAAGTTTATTATTTGATTTGTTTATTTGGTCTGGTCGTGGATAATAGTATATTGTACAACGAGCATATAATGATGGCTATTAATCACGAAAACGATGTTTTGAGGAACGAGCCGTAGGTGAGTGGAGCAAATCGTTTGAGTGATTAATAGCCATTATATGCGAGTTGTACACTATACTTTGTTCACGAAAATTAAAATCAAAATCAAAATTAAAAAAAAAACAAAATCAAAATTAAAATCAAAATTAAAATCGGAATTAAAGTTGTGATTATAATTACAATTAAAAAAAAATAAAATCAGTATTAAACAGGGTAAACAAAATATTATCATAAATCGCGTTCGGTGAATTAAAGCGCGAATTAGCGTGTTTAATAACCATATTAAACACGCAAATGTGTGTACGTGTTTAATAAGCATATTAAACACGCAAATGCGTGTTTAATAAATTCAGTGTTAAATGTACGCCATTAATGCTGCCAATACAATTAAATAATGCGCACATTATAACATTTTTGTGAACAAAGTATACTCTGCCACTCGGTAAGAATGGAAATTCTGATGGTCGTGGTTCTACTCGCATCGAATTTCCATTCCAACCTTGTTACAGAATATACTATTCTCCGCGACCACTGTAGAATTTAAGCATTCTGAGATCAATTTTGATCGTAGAACGTACACATTCTACCGACGAGAAGTTAGCCGTAAATTTCCAGCCCTAGCCATAGAAGATTTATTTAATTGTAAAATTGAATTACTTTTTACAATTAATTCTAATTTTGTATAACAAACTTTTCGTAAGTAGAATATCGAACACATAGTAAAATTAAAAAAAAAAAACAAAAGTTCCTGTTTTGCCCTATTTACAAATGATTTTGACGGCCACAAATGTTCTTCATAGTTTTTTTAACAATATTCGTTAATAATTGGAGGACCATCTTTCTTCCACTTTGTTTAATTAATTATTTCCAGAAACGCGTAACATTTGAAAACATGGCTAAATTGAAAAAATCAAAAGTAGTTGTTTGGCCCCATTTACAAATGATTGTTTCGGCCACAATGGTTCTTCATAGTTTTTTTTAACAATATTAGTCAACAATTAGACGACCATCTTCATTCCACTTTCTTTAAATATTTTTTTCCAGAAATGTGTAACATTCGAAAACATGGCTAAATTGAAAAATTAAAATATTTTATTTATTTATTTATTTATTTATTCATTCACATACTTAGCTATCATTCAGAATGCACAGTACAGTATTGTACAGATACATTTGATAGATGTACAAGTCAATTGTTAAAAAATAATAGTGTAAATACATTAAAATTATTATACATATGCACATACATATATAGTTATCACGATAATAACAAAACAGATAAAAACAGACTAAAACCCATATAAAATACAATAAATCGTACAGAATTTGTTACAAATCACATTGGGTCCGACATGAATTCGTTAAAATTATAGTAACACTTCTGTATGAGAAACTTTTTTAGTTGTGATTTGAAACAGTTTAATTTGGAGATGGTTTTAAATGAATTTGGTAATTTGTTGTATATACTGAGGCATGAGTATTTTCCAGATTTCTCATACAGAGTTGTGTTATGGCGTGTGGCTCTAATTGTATCTCTGTTTCTAGTGTGGTAATTATGTGTGTCCTTATTTTTCTCAAATAGGTGACTGTTGGTATGTACATATACAGCACATTTATATATAAATATACAGGACAGTGTTAGTATATTGTGTGCTCGGAATGTGTCCCTGCAGGTATCCGTTCTTTTTATATTAAATATAAGGCGGATTATTCGTTTTTGGGAGACGCTTAATCTGTTAGTGTCTGACCTTCCCCACGCAATAATATTGTACATCAAGTGTGGATATGCCAATGAATAATACACATGTAGTAATGATTCTATAGTTAATGAGTTTTTAAGTTTTAGAATAGCATAATAAGCGCTGTTCATCCTGGCAGATATATGGTCAATATGTTGTCTCCAAGACAGCCTTTCATCAACAAGACATCCCAAAAACTTAACGGTTGATACGTTATATTGAAGGCGACATATTAATGGTTTTCTATTAAAGAACTGCAGTTTAATTGTTTTATCTGCATTTAGAAGCAGGTTATTTTTGTTACACCATACCATCATTTCGTTTGTAACTGTACCGATTTTCTCTAATAGTTCTGTTTGCGTTTTTCCAGATACAATAATGGCAGTGTCATCGGCAAAATTGACCATATATCCGTCACTTACATGTTCAACTAGGTCGTTAATGTATAGTAGAAATATAAGAGGGCCTAGTGTAGAACCCTGTACTACACCAGAGTCTATTTCGAATATTTTCGATTTTTTACCGTTCACAGAAGTACACATTTTTCTCCCAGTAAGAAATGAAAGCACCAACTCAGCAACATGTCCGCGGATACCCAAAGCACAGAGTTTATTGTACACTGATACGGAATTAACAGTGTCAAATGCGCGCGAAAGGTCAAAAAATAAACCGGCAACACACATTCCCAAATCCATCTGTTTATTCACTTTCTCTAGTAAATCCACGGTCGCTGTTTCAGTTGACTTTCCGGTACGGAATCCATGTTGGTTATTTACCAATAATTTATATTTTGTAATGTACTCCCACAATTGGTTCATTAAACATTTTTCGAACACTTTTGAGATTGCCTTTAGAACTGATATTGGCCGATAATTTGCAATGTCTGTTTGAGGCCCTGTTTTGTAAATTGGCACAATTTTAGCAATTTTCAACAGGTCGGGAAATATCCCCGTTTCAAAACATTGATTTATTAAATAGGCGAGTGGATCATTTATTTCACCTGCAATTGCTTTGAGTACTTTCGTGCTTATCTCATCGATTCCTGAGCTTGTTTTGCTGCTTAGTGACATTATAACATTGAATACATCCTGTGGGGAAACGGGTTTAAAAAAAAATGTGGAATTATGTGACCGATTGGAAGTCGTACATTCTTGTGATGGGTTATTTCCAACATGTGCTTGCAGTTTCTTCTGAGTTATAGTAGAGAAATAGTGACCAAACTCGTCTGCTAGTTGCGAAGGATGCACAACATTTCCACTATCCATTATAATAATATCTTTGTGTTTCGTTTTCTGTTCTAGCTCTTCGTTCACAATTTTCCAGATTTCTTTTTGTTTGTTTTTCGCTTGCTTAAGTTGATTAGAGAGTGCAGCTTTCTTTGTTGTTTGAACTAATTTTTTATGTTTGTTTTTTTCATTCTTGTACAATTCATCCAATTCGTGTGACTGTGATTTTATTTTTAGTCTGAATAAATCTTTGAGGCAGTTGCCTGAATTTTTGATTTCGTTATTTATCCAGTTTTTCAGGATGGAATTTGCTCTCATATTGTTCTTTAGTATTGGACAGCTGATATAAAAGTGATGCAACAATTCTTCTTCAAATTTGCTGTATGATATGTTTACATCATTAGTTTTAATAAAATTCCAATTGATCTTAGTTAATCTGGATTTTAGTTCGTTTATATTATATTCTGTTACTGATCGTCGAGTCGTAGAAGTTTTTCTTTTGGCTACTTTTTCGTTAATTTGTTTCGCCTCATTTACAAATTATTTTTTCGGTCACAAATGTTCTTTACAATTCCCTTAACAATATTCGTTAACCATCTTTCTTCCACGTTGTTTAAATATTTTTTTCCAGAAATGCCTAACATTCGAAAACATGGCTAAATTGAAAAATTAAAATAGTTGTTTGGCCTCATTTACAAATTATTTTTTCTGTCACAAATGTTCTTTACAGTTCCCTTAACAATATTCGTTAACCATATTTTTTCCACGTTGTTTAAATATTTTTTTCCAGAAATGCGTAACATTCGAAAACATGGCTAAATTGAAAAAATCTAAAGTAGTTGTTTGGCCCCATTTACAAATTATTTTTTCGGCCACAAATGTTCCTCTCGGGTTTTTAAAGAACATTCGTTAACAATTGGAGAACCATCTTTCTTCCACTTTGTTTAAATAATTTCTTCCAGAAATGCGTCAAGAACACGGCTAAATTAAAAAAAAAATCAAAAGTTACTGTTGAGCCCCATTTACAAATAATTTTGACGGCCATAAATGTTCTTCATAGTTGTTTTAACAATATTCGTTAACAATTGGAGGACCAATTTGTAAATGGGGCCAAACAACTACTTTTGATTAAATAAAGCCATGTTTTCGAATATTACGCATTTCTGGAATAAATTATTAAAACAAAGTGAAAAAAAGATGATCCTCCAATTATTACCTAATATTGCTAAGAGAACTATGAAGAACATTTGTGGCCGTCAAAACCATTTGTAAACGGGGCCAAATAGTCACTTTTGATTTTTTTAGATTAAATATGTGTTACGATACTCGATTCAAGAAAAAAAGTTATATAAAATCAGAGATAAACGAAAAATTACTTAATTCATTTTAGCAATTAAATATTCCATGATGAAACATTTTATTGAGATGGCGATGGGATGCGCCGTGGCTAACTCTCGTCGGTACACATTCTCCCTCTTGTAATGGAACAAAACACTATGCGCTTATGCGTTTTGCTTGTCATTTATTCCATAATTAGTTATGGAATAATTTTCTCACACCATTCCGATTAAAACAATCAGCCTTGGATTTCACAAAATACTATAAACATAACCACAAACATGTGATCATAAAAGTTCTGTGTCTTCATTATTTTATTTGTTGTCTGGTCGTGGAGAAAGTATAGTCACCTGCTCGGTAAAATTGGAAATTCCGATGGTTGTGGTTCCTTATGGTCGCATCGAATTACCATTCTAACCTTGTTACAATTACTAACATACTGTTCTTTTAAAGAAGCAAGCTGCAAAGATATGTACACCTTTAATTAGCATGAATACGTAGCAAAACTCAATCAATAAGTAAAGTATGGTAGTAAAAATTCTTAAAAATTTAAAATTCAAAACATTTGTGAATTAAATTGATTTTATTAAATATTTTTAGAGTGAGGTTTAATATTTTTTCCAATTTTTTAAATTAGGAAACAAAATTTAAATTTTAAAAATTTTTGAAACTATTTTAAAATTTAGTTGAATTCAAATTTCTTTAATATACTGAAGTTACCGGAAATGGTCGATTAAGCGTTTTAGCGCCATCTATCCGTCTCTAGCTTCAAGAACCGCCGCAGCTGTAAGTTGTATATTTATTTATAATTTGTGAATATTTGTTTATTCAAATTTTTGTTAACAAGTTATGAAAAATACAGTTCTATTATTATTATTATTTCTATTATAAAACGGCCGTTTTATTTCCGGACTAGTTTCAGTTGAACTAATGAACCATCATCAGCAGAAACTATAAAATAAAAAAAATGCATTTTTACAGTTTGTCTAAATATCCAGTTTAAACAAAAATTTTATCGAGTCGAATGTATTGAATTTACAACCATGATCAAATTTCTATTTTAATTTAATTTAATTTTTTTCGAAATTCAAAGAGTTGTAATTATTAACTAAAGATGTGCCTTTCTTTGTTATTTTCAACATTTGTAAAAAGCTTCTTGTAATATTTTTATATTTAAATTTATTTGTAAAATAACAAGAAATGGTTAAGAAATACTCACGTTTTTGTTTTGTTGTATTAAATGATATGAAAATATTTCTAATTCTCAAGATTGTCAAATAAATAATAGTTTCAATTAAACAATATTTAGTAGTTTATTTAACAGTTGAATTTTACAAAATTTTATCTTGAACTGAAAGTTCAATCAAAGAAAACCTATGAAAGAAGGCTGAATTAAAAAAAATCTTATCAACATTCAAACAATTGAATTATATAAACTCATTTATAGGAAAATCGTTGAATTTAACAAATTTTCATTTGGAGAAAAAAAAATTGAATTTTAAGAAAATCAAGAAAACAGTTGAATTTTTCAATATTTTATCTGGTGAAAAAAAGTTGAATTAAAAAATCTATAAAAGAAAGTTAAATTTAAAAAATCTCATTTATAATGAAACGGTTAAATAAATTAAAAAAAAAATCATCAATACGAAAAGAAATAAGTAATTGTGGAGGCTTTCACTTCGTGATACATTTTGAATAATGCAAATAAAACAAATAACTTTGTTGGTATCACTTTATTAAACCTGTATATATTTTTATATTTTGTTTTTTATAATTCTATTATATTTTGTATCTTTGTAGTTTTTCTGCTGAAGATGGATTAATATCCAATACTAGTTCAGTAAAACAAAATTTTAACTAAATACTTGGACGTATGTCATGTTATTACACCAATTACATATTACCGAGTAACCATGGATTACAACACCAACAATTTCTTCATTTTTGTTTAAATAATTATTTACCTAGACACTTTTACGAAATTTCGTCTATTTTCAAAAAATCAAAAGTCACCGTTAGGCGTAGTTCAGGTTCGAAATTTTCGGCCACAAATTTTCGATGGCGCTTTGTTTATAATATTTAAGCTTAAAAAAATGACACATATTCTTCATTTTTGTTTAAATAATTATTTACCTAAACACTTTTACAAAATTTCGTCTATTTTCAAAAATATCAAAAGTCATCGTTAGGCCTAGTTTATATTCGATATTTTCGGTCACAAATGATCAATGGGGCTTTGTTTACAATATTTAGGTTTACAAAATGACACACATTCATCATTTTTGTTTAAATAATTATTTACCTAAACTCTTTTACGAAATTTCGTCTATTTTCAAAAAATCAAAAGTCATCGTTAGGCCTAGTTTAGGTTCGAAATTTTCGGCCACAAATTTTTGATGGAGCTTTGTTTATAATATTTAAGCTTAAAAAAATGACACATATTCTTCATTTTTGTTTAAATAATTATTTACCTAAACACTTTTACAAAATTTCGTCTATATTCAAAAAATCAAAAGTCATCGTTAGGCCTAGTTCAGGTTCGATATTTTTGGCCACGAATGTTCCATGGGGCTTTGTTTACAATATTTAAACTTAAAAAAAGTGACACATATCCTTGTTTTTTTGAAATTTGACTATGTTTCGGCAGTTGTTTTTTCGAAGAATCGGGGTAAATCCTAAGTTAAAAGCTTATTGTCATTACTATGGCACCACAGAAATTTCATTAATTATGAATTTTAATCAATTTTCTGTGGATTAGTAGAAACTACTTCGAAATTTATTAAATGTATAAATGGTGGCGGTGCCGGATTCTTGGCTGAAATTTAGGGCTAACTTCCAGTCGGTTGTTGAGGTCATTTGTGTCTCTTCATACATGTTTTCCTTCTCTCTCTCTCTCTCTCTCTCATCTACAAGATAAAGTAAATTTAAAATAAATTAATCCATAATAAAAACTGTTGAATCGAAAAAAAAATCAAAATTGATTTTTCTTTAAATGTTACGATTACAATACTTCAATCAAAATTGATTTTTCTTTAAATGTTACGATTACAATACTTCCGCCTACTTCATACAGAGAAAGTAAAAAATGTTTGTCTGCGAGTGTGTCTGCCTGTCTTGGGGCGCTGCATCTTAGAAATTAATTCAGGAATTTAAACTGAATTTTAAACATGGACTTTATTTTACAATCCAACCGGAAGTGGGTGTTGACCCTAACTGTTTTTTGTTTTTGTCTAAAAAAAATTACAATTTGTAGAGCACCATAATTGAAAAAAATATAATCGGGTCATCAAGACTTTTGGGTTTTTTTTTTAGTATACCGAAGTATAATTTGCCATTTCATAATTTTGACGTTTTTAACGTCAGTTTCATCCGAGTGTACGAAACGCTCGAAGTACATTCAAAATATTAATATAATTAAATATAAACCATGAAAGTATAAATCTAAATAACTATTATGCCCGGTTGCACCGTAAGTTAAGGAATCCTTAAAAACTAAGGATTTCTTAAAAATGACGGTTTGGTTTACGCCATTACTTTAAGTAGAAATTTGGAGGTTAAGAATTCCTTAACTTTAAGCGTTCGGGTGGTGGCGGCTTAAATTTTAAGTGCGTGCTAAGAAACGCATGAAGTACACAACATTATAAAATAGGCAAATTCACACACGTTATTCAACGTAAATAAAGAATTAAAAATTATTGTTTATTTTGACTACGATCGTGATATTCTAGATATCATTGAGCTCGAAATTCCACGAAATATACCATATGTATAAATTATTTAGATAAAGGGTGGCTTTGTATTTCGGAACGTACGTTGCAGGTTTGATACGTCGCATCACGTCTTCGCCACCAGATGTTCATATGACATAAAATCAACAGCGTGCTGAACTAATCTAAGACCGTGATTTTGTTTATCATGGCCATGCCTTATCTAAATAATTTTTATACATATGGTATAAATTACTTCTATGATATGAATGACTTTAATTTTTAATTAATGAAATCGATGTCTGTTCTATGCATGGAATGAACTAAACCGTTTCCCAGAAAATTCCTCCTACTCTCCCCCAAAATATATTCAGGAAATATTAAATTTCCCTAGATTTCATTATCTATAACCGTTACTCCCTTTGTCATTCCTTAGTTAAGGAACGCTGCAACCGGGCCTTATACCATCAAATCGGAGAAAGTAACATGATGGCTATATTACCATTTTTTTCATAATATCGTTGAAAATGCGAGGTAGCACAAAACATTTTACGATCAAAATACTTTTCCGTATATCGTACGAGGACATTAAAAATAGCATATGGCTCGATCTCTTGGTTTGGATGTTATGCTCTCATTCATAAATAATTTGCATAAATTCATGAAAATAAATTGCGGGAAATAATTAACAGAGAGAACGGAAGTGTAACATCTGTAACAGTCCTTAAAGTATTTATAACTCAATCGTTTCCAGCTGGGAAAATCTGCACTTATTTTCCTCGATGACAGTTCCTTCCTCCTTCATTCCTATTCAGTGCGTTTACTCGGGGGAAATTTGCCCTAGAGCGAAATTATTTTCCCTTTACGGGAGAGGCCGCCGCCCCGCTCGTCATTTCTCTCTCTAAAGACAGCCGTTTTTCAAGTGCTACATCCGTCCAGTCACTCTTGCAGATTACGAAGGAACGTGGAGTGAGTGAGTGAGTGAGGTTTAAAAGCCAATTCATCGGGAGCTAATTATGCAATAGCGCATTTGCCAAATTACAATTCACGTCAAAGCTGTTTGCTCTTTGCCCCCACAGCCGCATTCACGGCGTAACTAATTTTAGCTCGCGTGTCAAGTATAAACACTTCACGTGTGGAATTAAGCAATGTGCTAATTAAAACTGGATAATAATCCTGTGGTTGTTTATGAATAAAAGGGCTTACTCTCGTAAGAAGTAAATTTAAAATGTTTGATTATGTGAAAAAGAACCGTGTTTAATTCAACTTAACATACTTAGTAATTCAATCCTTATAATTAAAGAGCTGGTCTAAAATGCTCACGTTAAGTCAATAAATTGTCTTTTTTTAACCAAATTTTATAGTCTACCAAAAGTCACACAGATAAATTGTAAATTAAAAAAAATATTAACATGAATAGATGATATTTGCAATGCTTTTAACAATAACTGAACAAAATTAAAAATCAGATCGCTGAGGCTGACACTTTTGAAATTTACAGACTTTGACTTTAGTCAATACCAATAATTAAAACGTAAGATGTACTGCTTGTATAATATAGCAAAGTATATCGCAAAAGCTCTTTGTTATTTAACTTTCCTGTCATGTTCGTGAAGTGCCCAATTTTACATCACGCACAGTTGACGGGCGAAATTAAGCAGGGCGCTAATTAGGGCAGAATAATAACGGCCCTAATGATATGGCAAATATTGTTGTGTCTACGAGCTTTGCAGCATCAAAAGTTTGAGTGTTGGAAGGCATTTGCGCTAAGTGGAACACGGGATAGACGTAATTGTAAATAATCCTTTCTGTTTGCAGGAGTCACATACACTGGAAATGCATTTGGCGCCCACGGGGAGGGAGGTGGTACAGGCCCTCAGGGGTGTACTCCTGCAGGCGCACTGGCACACCTTCACCCTTCTCGCGGATCGGTCCACCGTAACGGCGATCCAGCGGCCCGAGCTGTGGGGACCTCTCGCTGCCGGCCCTCTCCACCCGATCCTCATCCCTCTGCCGAATCCACTCAGGGCCCAACAAATATTCAGGTAATTCGCTCGATTGTTGTGGATGCGGGTTTCCGATATCATAATTGCCATCTATCACCGTTTACTTGGGTAAACAGATTTAGAATATCGTGACTTTCTAATGGAATGGCTTAATTAGTGCGATGCCTCCAAGATTATACTATATCAATATTTGCAACCCTGAGGTAATCTTGGTAATGCTTATATAATTTAATTAGTTACAAATCCGAGCTTGGCGAACTTTACTCATAAAGGATATTTCTTTAAAAATAGATTATGTATCGAGCCAGCCCACCGTAATTACCCGTTTGCTTAGAAAGCGAGTAATATAATTTCAAAATTATCAATAACGTCATTATTTGTACCGAAAGATCTACGTTTGACTAACCTAAGTATGTAACTTATATATCTTTGTTCATTAAAATGTTATAATGTGCGCATTTGCGTGTTTAATATGCTTATTAAACACGTACACGCATTTGCGTGTTTAATATGCTTATTAAACACGCTAATTCGCGCTTTAATTTACAGAACGCGATTTATGATTATATTTTGTTTGCCCTATTTAATACTGATTTCAATATTTTTTCAATTGTAATTGTAATTACAACTTTAATTTCGATTAAAATTTGATTTTGATTTTAATTTTCGTGAAGAAAGTATAGTGTACAACTCGCATATAATGGGTATTAATCACTCGAACGATTTGCTCCACTCGCCTAGGGCTCGTTCCGCAAACATCGTTCTCGTGATTAATAGCCATCATTATATGCTCGTTGTACAATATACTATTAAATAACATTAATGCAGGTGGAGTGTGTACGCAGATTATTAGTAGTAATAACAATGTATCCTAACTAATACAATGAAACGAACATTTATAAGCCATTCAAAAGTACTGTGTTATATAGTAACCAAAAATGTTTTAATGTGCTTCCTCTGTTCCTAAATGAGAGTACGATTTCAGCTGTTTTAATGGAATATTTAAATAATTTAATTAAATGTCAGTAGTTGTTTATTCAAATTAAGCATGTAAAAAGTGAATTTGAAATTTAACATTTGTCAAAATAGTTTTTAAAGTGAACAGGTAGAATTTTGTAACTATTGTCAGTTTAGTTTTTTTACCTGCGGATAATTTGTTTAAAGTTAATTATTACAACCGTCATGGCAAAACTAGCCAAAAAAACAAAATTTGAAAAGCGGCAAGCGGCAATGTGTTCTACAATCTTTGGTCAAATACTTCCATAATGGTAAGTTAGAATATAATGCCACTATGCGCATCACTGTGAATGTTTACGTTTCTTCAAAAACCATTAATCGTATTTGGAATAGTGCAAAAACATGTTATGATTCTGGTTCTTCAGTAGCTGATGGTTAGGAACTTAGGAACTTTGGATTGCGTCTTAAAGGAAGGTGTTGTAAAAAGGGTTTCCGGTACCTTAAAACCATTCTTGCAAGATCAAAACATTAGAAAGTGTAGGTTAAACCAGAGCTTCTCAAAGTCAATATTTAAGGTCGCTTAACTATTCGTGGAGCTCGAGAAAAATTTACAAAAACAATTGCATGGCCCCAAAATCATTTAATAATAGTCATGCTCAAGATGCTAACTTTTTAACGATTAAAAAATAAAGCACATTGCCGCACTCTGGATCAGTAAAAAAATACAAAAGCAATTGCCGCAACCCTTGGAACTTTAAAAATTTAGACAAAATCGATTGTAATTCGTGTTACAGGCAAAATCAAAAATCACCCTCGAAACTTTATTTACTGAAAATCTAATATACAGCCGAGGAAAAAAAATGAAACACTTAAAATTCGTGAAATTTAGACCATTTTCAAACCGCCATAACTCGGCGTGTTTTCAATCGATTTTGATGAATCTTTGAGGGCGAAAGACTTTGAAGTGTCTTCTTTAAAGTCATGTATGCGAACTTAAGCGTAACCGCTTCTGCCCCCCTCTAACGCCCCTGTGAAAAAAAAGTTTTTTTCTAGAAACCATGTCCCACTTTGACGATGTCTTCGGAGTTGTAAAAATTTTGTCGACTCGATTCACCATAAATGCATTAAAATTTGATCAATTCCCTACGTAAAGGAATACTTCTACTTGTCTTCCAAATTGAAGCAATTGACTTTAATATGGTACATAATTCTGATTTATTTATATCTTCTGTTAATATATATATATCCATTTGACTCACAAAATGTAAACTGTTTCCAGATTGATCTCTTACTTTTAGTAGTGTTGACCGGAACCGTTTTTTCTACTTCTGCATCTATTTCATTGGTAGATTTATCACCAAATCGATTCATGTTTTCTGTCACTGTCACAAATTTCTCGATTGTTTGATATTTGCAGGAGCATAAAATCGGAAAAACAAATCGGAAAAAGTTCATTCTACCATAAACTTTTTTCCAAAATAATACGTCAATTTGAACTAATCAGAAACGTCCATTTGTTTATGAATGAAATAATCGACGAAATTGTTTTCGTTTTCTTAGCATGTTCTTTGAGGTATACGCGAAAATTCATTGTTTGCGCGAAATCATGAATATCGCATTTTGTACCTTTGAACTCTTTAAAAAAAAAAACTTTATTTTAGGTCAAAAAAGGCTCACTTTAACGATCTCTGTAGGGTCGGAAAAGAATGTGGTCCTATGGTACAAATGTACCACTTTGAAAGCCTGAGGTGATAAGTCAGAGGACATTCTTTCAGTATAGCCCAACATCTTTGCAGCCCGATTACAAATTCCATAAATGTGACTGTTAAATAATAATTTGTTATCAAAAATACCTCCCGTGGGCAGAAGTCGGGAACGTCGTAAAATTGACAAGTATGTTCAGGTACCAACGTATATTTTCTACACAAACAACTACTTCTACATAATAGGTACCTAATTATGTGAATAGTTCGATCTACGGTGTCATATATTTCCAGGGCAGAGAAGCTTGTAGGGTTAGAAAATAGTTGGCTAAATAGGCTCTGAGATCCCCTGCTCGTGACTTGTTGTTTATGGTCAGCCCCTGCGGGAGGAGAGGCTGTCTCATGACTTCATCGCCACGTACATCAACATTTGCATGATTTGACGAGTACTGCAGTCCTTCTAGTTTTCTCACAAAATTATGAAGAACCCAAGAAACTTTTATGACTGCTGTCACGATCTCAGGATCTCGGATGCGGATAGGACCGTTCAAAACAGCAAATTTCTCGCATGCCAGCCCGAAAGTGCATTTAATTGTTTTTCTTGCTCTGCTCAATCTGTAGTTAAATATTCGTTTAACATTATCCAGTCCCCTCGACAAGTAGGGTCTCATCAGATATCGTGACAATGGAAACGCTCCATCAGCTACGAAGTAACAAGGGAAGGGACTACCACTTTCATAGTATTTTAGTGGCGAAGGAGGAGGAATCCCAAAACGATCGTTTTGAATCCAGTGTTTCATTGCTGATGCACGGAATAAACCCCATCACTGTTTCTTCCAGCGTAACCCGTTTCAATTATTGTGAAAGTACTATCAGTATCGCAGCAAGCCATCAGTACTATTGAATGAAACGATTTGTAGTTGTAATTAGCTAAGCCAGTCCTGGGAAATTTCTCGATACGCACATGTTTTCCATCGATGGCACCTACGCAGTTTTCTAGATGCCGGAAAAAAGCATAAGACCATGGAATATGTTTACCAATAAATGAGGTTATTTTCTAATTATACAAATATAATCAAAACTAAGGACAGTTTACTACTGACCTTTAGTAAAATGATTGTCACCTTTATAAACTACCGATATGCGTTTGCATCAATAATTTATATTGTGTTGATCTGGAGAAATGTACACTTTATCACAAGTACGATATACACGATGTGCAATTGCAGAATTTATATTTATATTATATACACCGTGTCCAAGATATGAATGCACAGCATACAGATATTGAAAACGGAAGAAGATACATTAAAATTTATTTTTCTCTATTTTTTTTTTGGCTTTAGAAACATAATGTGTGATACATCGTTAAAGGGTATAGCGGAATAAGATAGTCAAAAGTGCCCCCAGATGAAATGAGCTGGGAGGTTAAAAATAATGTTTAGGATCATGAAAAAGTCAGATTCGACAAAAAATTAGCCCCCCATCCCTTGCTATAGTCAAAAACGTGTTTATTTGGTTTTTAATTTTTCCTGTGCATCCAACTAACTTTTGACTTTCGTTACCTTTCAGTACCTTAAGATAACAATATTATTTAATGTATTTAAAAAAAAACTGGAATTTTTGGCGGGAAATTTGAATTTTGACAATATAAAATATCACTAAATAGCGATTATTTCAGAGACGTTAAAAAGTGCACCTCTATAAAAAATATATAATAGGTGTCTGTTGTTTCTTAATATGTGCGATTTTTTTCAGAATTTTCCTAGTGGTAGAACATGGTCAAAATAATTAAAAACAGCATTTTTGACTAATTTTAACCTCATTTATCACTTTAATTTTGTGACATGTATTTCTAGAAATAAACTTATCTATTAGTACCATTTATTTTGCGTAAAAATTACTTACTTAACATTTTATATTAATTCGGCAGTACCACCTTTACGATTTTAACGAAAAAAGTAATTTTGAATGATTTTTTTTTTAGTTTCAGGTATTGAATCTTCTTCTTACTAAATGGGTAAAACAAAATTGTGTAGCATACATCAATACAGGAAATGACCTAAAATGTACAAATAAAAAGTTTTACAATGTTTTTTTTTACGTTTGAAAGTGATAAATAAGGTTAAAATTAGTTAAAAATGCGGTTTTCAATTATTTTGGCCATGTTCTACCACTCGGAAAATTCTGAAAAAATCACACATGTTAGGAAACAATATATTATATATTTTTTCTAGATGTGCACCTTTTAACGTCTCTAAAATAATCGCTATTTTGTGATGTGTTATATTGTCAAAATTCGAATTTCCCGCCAAAAATTTCCGTTTTATAAAAATGCATTAGATAATATTGTTATCTTAAGGTACTGGTACGAAAGTCAAAAGTTAGTTGGATGCACAGGAAAAATTAAGAATCAAAAAACGGCTGCACCGATTCCCATCCCGGGCGGAAGATTTTTCGGCGATCGAGAAGTATATAGGATCCGTGGTTGTTGTATATGTCTTACATGATTCATTAATAACAGCCGTATGTGACAGAATGGCCCAGCCTAAGTAAAAAAAATCAAAAAAACACGTTTTTGACTATAGCAAGGGATGAGAGGGGGATGGGGGGCTAATTTTTGGTCGAATCTGACTTTTTTATGATCCTAAACATTATTTTTAACATCCCAGCTCATTTCGTCTGGGGGCACTTTTGATCATCTTATTCTGCTATACCCTTTGTGATGAAAAATGCTACCATATACAAGGTGTTTCTACTATTGTAGCCATATAAAAAAATGAAGTTGATGATGATTTCTTGGAGATTAACATCGGATAAAAAATTTGAAGAAGCCATTCTGTAGAGCTTAAAAAGATCCCCATGCTCTGCATTCTTATCTTAAACATGGTGTATACTTTATATCTAAAGTTGTAATAATTTAGGAGATTCAAAACAATTATAATAACAATTGCAATCGTTCTGAAACTAT
This sequence comes from Ocypus olens, assembly GCA_910593695.2. NCBI lineage: Eukaryota > Metazoa > Arthropoda > Insecta > Coleoptera > Staphylinidae > Ocypus > Ocypus olens. The sequence continues at coordinate 10,925,978 of OU343053.1, read as the reverse complement.
CAAAAATTACTCAAAATTAGTTATAGTCTATCTCTAAGGAAAAAGCTACATACTAAATTTTAGGATAATTTCAGGTGATCTGTAAGAAAAGTTCAAATAGTTTTGACGATTCGAAAAAATACAATAATTTCTATCGATCTGAAACTTTCCAAAATTACTCAAATGTAATTCTAGAGTATGCTGCACCTTTTTTTTACATTAAATTTTAGGATAATTTCTAAAGTTCAGCGTGAAAATGTATGAAAATTATCAATTTTTACAATTCAAAATTGCTCAAAATGTATCATTTCGTGAAAAGCTAGATACCTTGCATCACTCAATTTTGGAATAATTATATTTGTTCAGGTTGAAAAATTATGAAAAATTGAATCTATTTTGACAATTCTTTAAAAATATGAAAACAATTCCCATCGATCTGAAACTCTCTAGAATTACTCAAAATTAATTGTAGACTATTATTTCGTGAAAAGCTACAAACATTTTGTCAGTAAATGTATGAAATATATTCATTTTGACAATTAAAAAAATTGAATTCTGAATTCTCCAGTTTTATTTTGTGAAAAGCTACATTCTTTTCATTACTAAATTTTGGGGCAATTCCATATGATCAGCGTGAAAACGTATGAAAAGTGCTACAAATTTTAACATTTCGAAAACAATATTAAAACAATTCCTATCGACCTGAAACTTTCCAAAATTACTCAAAACTGGTTGTATTATTTCATAGAAAGCTACATACTTTTCATCCCAGAATTTTGGAATCAGTTTATGTGATCAGCATTTTATAAATTTTGACAATTCGAAAAAAATATAATAAGAAATCCTATCGAAAATTTCTAAACTTACTCAAAATGAATTATCGATTATTATAAAAAGATATATTCTTTTTATCACTAAAATAAAAGATAATTTTATATGATCAGCGTGGAAAGTTACGAAAACTTGTAATAATTTTGGCGGTTTGTAAAAAAATTAAAAACAAATGCCCGGCCCGGCAGTGAATATTCAAAAGCCCGGCCCTGCCCAATGAAATAAAAAAAATTGTTAGCCCGGCCCGGCCCGGAATCGTTCTTTATTTTTTTGCTATTATTTAAAATATCTAATAAAATAAATGAATTATTGTGTTCAAAAAAAAATATATAATCAAATTAAATAATATCGACATACATTTCGAATAACTTTTCACTTTCACAATTTTCGAATTTATATTTTTACGGCCCGGCTCGGCCCGGTATTATGAATTGAGGGATCGGCCCGGCCCGGCCAGAAAATACAGCAACAAAGGAACGGCCCAGCCCGGCCCGTGCAGGGCTTTACTTCCATGTGACTTTAAATTAATTCAAGAGTATTTTATATATAAAAAATTATTTGCTCTAAGTTAAGAGTTATTACTATTTGTCACAATTTATGAATTATGAAACAAGCAAAAAAAGAATGAAAATTTATGCAAAGTAATGTTGACGAATAGAAATCAATTGCGATCGATTTGAAACTTTAAAAAGTAAGGTTGTTTCTAATTTATTTATTAATTTATTTAAAGCTTTCCATTACAGTAAAATTTTTAGGTAAAAAAGCTCCATACTTTTCATTACATAATTCTGGGTTAATTTTATATGATTAGTCTGAAAAGGTCTAAAGAATTGTGACCATTTTGGTGAAGATAAAAATAATTGCTAGGAACTTTTCAAAATTACTCGAAAAAGTTCTAAAATATGATATTGTTATATCTTTATTAATGGATTTTTTAAGATTTTTACGTAATCCTAGCTTAAAGTTGTGAAATAAAATGTAATAATTTCAGCGATTAAAAACAAGTGACATAAAAATACAACTTTTTTGAATTACTGAAAATTTGTTTGTTTAAATAATAAACTTTAAATCAAATATATTTTCTGTCACATTTATTAGAATTGTAAGTTGCGGAATAAAATTTAAAATAATGTAAACTTTCACCAACCACCCTATTATTGCCCTGTCGCAGATTACATTATCTAAAAGTAAAATTACTCCATAATTCTGTAGTTTGAAATCAAGAGTGGTGATAAAGTTCCGCACAAAATTCATAATTACTCTATTAAATGTTTTCAAAAAATCGCTTGTGCAGGACTATTTTTCTTCATTATTGCGCACTTTTTGACGCGCTCAAAAAAGTTGTGACATCACTAGTATGTGACGTGTGACAATATCGGAATTTTTTTAAATGGAATTTGATTTTTTTATTTGGCAACTTTTGTAGTGCTCTTAACCTTTTAACTGCGGAATTAATTTAAAAAACTCCTCACACAGTGCGGAATTAAAATCAAACAATGGCGAGTGTACACGTCGGATACAAGGCAAATAATCCTATTATAAATTTTACGAAACACGAGAAAGGATTATATTTTTATTTGGTAAAAAATAACAATGCATTTCTGAAAAGATTATTGTTATAAATTAATCTGTTAGTTATGTTTGACGAGTATACACGTCGAACGCACTTAACTGGTTAATTCTCTTTATTTTATCCTATAATGTTATCGTGCCAATAACTCCTTAGCAACGAGTAACGCTAAGGCATCTTTAACAACACTAGTGTTGTTATATTATCTTAACGCAACTCGTTGCTATGGAGATATTGGCATACAAACATTATCATAGTTTTTTGACGTTTGTTATTAAACATTATTTGAATTATAAAAAAATAGAAAAAATAAACCATGTTACGTCACACGTAACATTATTTTCTTTTACATTACTCCAGAATTTAAAAGCACTCGGTCCTGCGTCGCTCGTGTTTCAAACTTTTCACTCGTAATGTAAAAACCTTCGTAACGTTACTTATCTCGTTAATTACTATTAGTCACATATTTTTTTACAAAAATTCTTATCTTTTCCTTTAAATATTTTTCATTAATTTAGTTGATACTCCAGCATTATAGGTCAATCAATCACTCCATTTAAAAATGGTCGTTTATCTACAAAATATCTCTTGGTCGGTAACAGTAACCTAAATTGACATCTAAATTATTCATAGTGTAAAGTGGAAAAGGGGACGCGCAGCCCGAATGTTGCTTTTAATATATAATTTATACATTACACTTTAAAAATTCAATTGTTATTCAAACCGCCAGGTGGTTTCGTAAACTCAAATATGATCATCTTTCTACGCAACTGTACTAACAACTATATCACTCAATTGTGAAAAGGTTTGAATACTTCATAATTCCGTTTGTGATGTACGAGTTGTTAAACAAGTGCATTGATTTCTTTAAAATTATCTTCACATCATTAACGAAAAAAAAAATTAAGATAAATCTCGATACGCGTCTATGGATAGCAATGACATAATTTTGTGGAGGGTGATGTATAATATACCCTAATGATAATAATACGACTGCTCTCCTTGAAATACATTTATTAACTCGTGACTATTTCTGGACCATATAAAAAGTACAATAAGAAAAATATAAAATAAATACAATTATAAACTAAACAACTAGATGGCGCAAGAATGCATTTATAAATATAATATCTCATGACAGAGGGCTCTTTATATATCGCCCAATTTTTATTCAGTTAATTCGAATACACATTAAATAATCTATTGGAATAAAGTTCAAGGTGATTTTTTTAATACCAAATAAGGTGCAGGAGAAAATGATACACGTGCCATGCATACAAAATGTTGAAGCTTGATTTATTTTTCTAAATGTGGAGGCCTGCCGCATACGAAATATATTAAACGTGTGCTTGTACGTACGTGAGAAGTTCACAGCAATAAAGATTTATTTATCCTAATAAAATTAGTTCTGCAGAAAATTGAGCCGTTCTAAAATGTAATGGTTCAGACAAGGGCTGATAAATGCTTCTTCGGGACGAGTTAGACGCGTTCAATTAAACAAGCCAAGGTTAAGTGACAAGGCTAACATCTTAATCCTGCGGACTCCAACTGCACATCAATATTCCGCCCTTAAGGGAGAATTATAGGGTCACATGCTGAAATATAGTTTTTGCACTCGTCGAAGGAGGAAATGGGTCACCGATATAAATCTCGACGATCCTATTGATTATTTGCTTACGTTGGCAATAGTAACTTTTCCCTGAGGCTTTAGTTTTTTGTTTAGAAATATATGACCCACAATAAAAGTTTTCGTTTGGCAATAAATAACACCACAAAAAAATTTCGTGTTATAATATTAATTTGGTATTTGTATTATGATTTAATTACTGTTAAGATGAGATAAAACAAAAATCATATTTTTATATTATGTAATTTTAAACAAGAAATTAGATTAATGTAGTCTCTAATACTGGAAATTCTGAGTTTGAATCGCAGCTTCAATTACCCAATTAATTAACGAAGCGTTTCAAATAAAAGCGAACAGACTTCGGAAATGATTTCAGTAAACACGTTTAAGTTTTAAGTTTTAAGTTTTTTGGCTATGGTAAACTATGCCGATGCTAAGTGATCTGGTAAAAACTGTAAATTCTAATGCACGTAAAAAATATTTTTTTGTACCACCTCCAATTTATTTTGTTGGTGTAGTGGGTACAGGCGAACGCTTGTGCCGGTTGCGCCGCGGCCGCGTGGGTTTGATTCCCAGCCTGGACGAAAGATTTTTCGGTTTCGAGAAGTATTCGTTCGGGTCCGGTGTGTTGTTGTCTTTAATCATTCATTTGTTCATTTATTCATTTAATTTATAACTTAAAATATATAAAATTGATGATGGCTAATGGTCGTAGCACCAAGGCCAGGCATAACGCCGAAACCAAACAAAACAAAAAATTAGAGGTGTTTTAGAGGTTTTAAACATTCCACCCTATAATTATACATCATGCTATAATCAATATGCTAATAATTGCAATATAATCAAATAAGTGTCGAAGAAAATAATTTATTTAAGATATTACGATCCGATATCCGTAATCCATTTAATTTTATTCACACTACGAAAAGAAAAATGCAATGAATCACAGACACAAAAGCGTCGCGCGCTTATTTTCATTTCATTTCTCCACACAAAAGGGTAATAAATTTCTTACAATAAACCACATAACTCATGCGAGACGCAGGTATTCAAGTTTATTAAAAAAAAATATAACAACCGAAATGAAATATATACATATTCAGCGCTGCAATAAAATTTTCCTTTACGCGTTTGCGGTATAAAAACAAACCATCCGCAAATACACCGCCAGCTCATTAATAATGTGAAAATATTATTTCAAGTAAATTACCCGGCCGAATAAATATTATCCAAAGATGAAGTTATTATCCTCTAATGAATAAGCGATGAGATGAATCCACCTGAAAAGCAAACCCCGCGCTGAAAAAATAAATGTTAGAAGAAGGATGTCGCCCTTCGGGCTATCGCAAATTTTATGGACTTCGCGACCTTCCCGGGTTCGTTTCCACGGCGACCGCAGGAAAACAACGTGTAACAGCATGACGGGACATTTATTAGGCTACACCAGCTCTTCGTGTTACATTTGTTAAGGTGTCCTTAAAATATTACAGTACCTTTTCATTATTATAAGATAAAAGAATTAAATTTGCTTTTAACATTAGAACGTTTATTATATAATATGATAGTGCACGCAGGTTTATGGCTTATTTACTTTGTTATTAAAGTTATACAGTTACTCTGCCTTAATCATAGAGTTTTTTAAATGTCTGTGGTCATTTTTTCAAACACTATTAAAGGAGTTATGCCCAATCAGCAAGTCGAAATAAACGTATTTTTTGAGAGTTAAAAAAACTGTTGGGTATTTTTTTTTGACTTAGGCATGATCGATTCAGTCACATCAAGTTATTAATTTTATGTATTTTTAATTTTTGGAATGAGTGAATGAACAAATGAATAAATGAATAATGCAAGACATATACAACAACCACTGACCCGAACGAATGTTTCTCGATCCCCGAAAAATATTTCGGCCGGGCTGGGATTCGAACCCACACGGCACGTACCCTTTTTGGGTATTTTTATTTCAACGATTCCATATTACAATAAATATCTATCAACGTTTTCATAATGTTTTCAATTAGAAATATCAAGAAATGTAAGCACAGTGGCTATTTCCCAGTGACATTTTTTCGGCGCTTGGCGGTGAACAAGATTGCTCGAAGTTAGATCATCTGAAATAAAAAAAAATCCACCGGATAAAGCTTTCGTATGAACTCATCTAGACTAGGGGTGTCAAACTCAATTAAAATTGGGGCCATTGGGTGTAAGTTTATTTATAAATCGTTTATTGATGGAATTGAATATGCCACATTGACATATGCCACAAACCAGAATACTTTTGGAGATTTGTCAAGGATATGAAGAACACTTCAGGAATTCCTGAGTCCATGTCATATAAAGATATAGAATACGATAACAGGCTTGAAATTGCGAATGCCCTTGAGGCATTTTTACTTTCTCCGTTACGAAGTACGAGTACGACAGTATGTCTGTCTGTGTGCGCTGTATCTCAAAAACTAATAGAGCAATTGATATCAAACTTTTAACATACGTCTGATTTGATAATCCGAAGAACTGAAAAGCTTTTGGTAAAATTTCGTACAAGTGGGTGTTTAACTGTTTTTTGTTTTTTGCCAATATTTTCTTAAATATGAAAAATATTACAAAAACATTTAAACCAAAATTGAAGAAAACAAAGAAATAACCATCTTTTGCTGGAAAATATTTTTCATAAAATCATTGCTATTCGAGAAAAAAAATTATTAATTTTTTTTCAATTTTTGGTTTATAATTATGAAATGATAATAGTTACAGCAAATTTATGTTAATAATAATTGTAGAGAATACTAAAATGAACAACTTATAAAGAATAAGTTTTTTTCGAAATCCCTTTAGTTTTTGAGTAATCTGAGTTTTTGAATTTGAATTATAATTTTTCCATCTTTCATAATTTTGACGTTTTAAACGTCAGTTTCATCCGAGTTTACACAACGCTCGATGTACATTTAAAATATTATTTCAATTGAAAATAAACCCTGAAAACGTAAATATAAATGATACCATCATGTCGGAGAAAGTAACATGATGGCCACATCACCATTTTTTATTTAACTGACATTTGCTGTAATAAAATTACTGGTTTAATGTGAAAAACTCACGCAACTGCAACTACTTGAATTTTTGAAGTTATGAAAGAAAGTTTTATTTAAATTTACACCGAGGTAATTATAATTATGAAAAACAAAGAATCCCAGAAATAGGTAAAATATAGTTTAAACATCATATTACATAAATGATTCGTAACAAAAAGAGAATTTGGGTAGGATTAATTGAATTTCCAATTCACACTTGGAAAAATCGTTTACAATTGCCCCACCTTACCCTACTAGATTTTTAGTTTGTTCGTTTCCTGCTGCTCGTTTCTCTTGTGTCTGTCGTGATCGCACTGCACGTGCGCGATTTGTTTGTCGTGTACGGCGACCACTATTTGCAGGATGTCGTGGCATTTTGATTAAATTTGTATTTATTGTTTTGTTGATTGATTTTATGTGTATTTCGCAATGCACCGTAATGCGCATTTGTCTACAAAGCGCACGGCGACGTTTTTCACAGCAATATGCTCTGGCGAAAAGTTTGTAATTGATTACATTACCACTTTGTGTGCAAAACGAATAGCACGGAAGAAACAGCGAGGGTGCAATGTAAGTTTTATACGCGGCAAAAAGAGCCGTTTCTGCCGGTGTATTAATTCGTTGTGGATTTTTAATTAGCGTCGATCGATGCCTTACACGAGAACAAGAAACAAATGTAAACATAACCCCATTAAAGGAAATACGTAGTGTACTATAAGCTTAAATTGGTTTCAACTTACTTGGAAATGGTTTGTATATCGCACCCTTATTTCTGGAGGTGTGTAAGTAATATTCGAGATTAATTATGTTTTAAAATAAATGAAATGTCAAATATTAAATTCCTTCAAAACAAAAAAAATGTTTTTTTCTGTGCTGCCACATGTTGCAGATAAAACTTACTACGTTTATTTTTTTTTATTTTAAAAATTAATCCTACTAAAACTAAAGTAGAAAAATTAATATATTATAGTAGTATTTATTTTATAAGAGGCATTGTGGGCACCCTTTTCATTGGAGTACTCTTCTCTGCGCAAGTCGTGCTCCAATCCCCTTTATGTCTCAATAAACCCTCTTATTAAACTCGTATTAGCATGTACAATTTTATTGCTGAATAAAAATGCGTTGCATAATGGCTTTCATTAAGTTTCGCAAATGGCCCAGAATTGCATCAAAAACCAGTCGTTATAGATAAAAATATTTAATAGCGTGTATAGACCGAAATTATAGTACTATGAAATGGATATTAATCCTACCAAATAAAAACTCATTTTAGATTCTGAATGTTTAAAAGAGCTTCAACGAGTCGCTGGTTGGACATAGCTGAGCTATACAAATTACAATAATTATAAATAAAATAAACTGCATCTTTAAATAATGGTATTAATTTTTGAACATGTATTTTAATCAACAGAAAGTTGGCGGACATATCCAGATCAACGCGCGGCGTCGTCGTGCTATTCAGCAACCGCCCGACCGCCGTTCGAATCCTGGAGGATGCCAGAAGACTGAACATGCTGGACGGCCACTTCGTCTGGATATGGATCGACACGCACACACCATCCTACCACGTGAACATCACCGAAGACCTGTTTCTCAACGACCGCGACCACTTCGTCGAGGATAGTGATAACGAGGAGAAACCCCGCAACAAGCGCGAACTAGTTAAAAGTGAATTAAGTGATATGAACGTTAATTATTTATTAAAAAACGACCAATTCCTCCTGTTCAATCACCGCGATGCCGCGATCGAGCGTTCGGCGCCCGCGAAGCGCCGCCCGCAGGAACTTCCGCCCGACGCGAAGAGGCGGGATAGGGTCGAGAAGGAAAAGCCGTCGGAATTGCCTTTGGGCCTGCTCAGTTTACGTCCTATGCCTATTAAAGTCGACAGACATTTAGTTAAAGGTGCCGTTAGACTACTCATTGCCGCGTTAAAGGTGGTGTTCGTGAGGGGACCCGATTGGCTGATAGAAAGCATCGCCCTGGAAAAGCTCTCAACCAGCTGCTGGAAGCCTCTGGGAGTTAAGGAATTTAATTTCTCTGCCGTCTTCGGGAGGTAAGATTCGATTACGTTTAATCCATTGATCTCTAGACGTATTACTTATAGGTTATCCGCCCCCAGCTAACTCAAATCTACTACGGAATTGCGATTTAAACCATAACGTCCTGTATTTATCATTTAACTATTAATTCAATTATTCTTATAGGTATTATTCAAATGTCACATAATAGCAATAGTACGATCGAGTTTTGAGAGAAAATAATTAATTGTGTCATGCGTTAACTTTAAAGCACAGAAAAGTGTCTGTGAATACTGTGAGCTTCTACCACAAAAACATTTTCTGCACCTGGGAAAAAAATAACTATTACATCCTTGTCTGTAGTAGTTCCATTTAATTAGAAATCATATTCAATTAACCCTTTGTCTACCGCAAAGAAACTTTCAATACCTACCGCTTGGGTCCATTGAACCCATTTGTAATCTTAGGTGTTTTTCTGTATTTTTAAATAATTACTTTGTATATTTTAGTTATACTTATTCAAATCAATTTTTATACAATATAACAGAATGTTCTCCACATACATGTTGATTACATTTGTAGCATGTTGTTTTAGTTTTTCGCTCTTTTTTAGCTATGGCTCGTATGCTGTGCTGGTACCGGTTCTTCAAAATGTTTATTATATTGTGACAGCTGTTTTAACAATTCTGTAGTCAAATTTTCTTCGCTTACGTAACTTTTTGTCACAATTTCCATTGATAGCTGACCACACTATGAATGCATTTATAACGCTAATATCGATCATATTGTAAAAAACGGTCAGTGGCGATCTTCTAGTCCTTCGTTTTACGCTGTATGTCCTTGTCATTTGATCCATGGAATTGTTCGCAGATTTAGTTTTGTTTCAGAATTATTTTTTTTGGTTCCGTAATCAATTTTCTTGCCATTATATAATGTACAAAGTAATATTTCCTCTTTTTGGACAGTAAAAAATTATCAATTTATTGCTTTGAAACGCATATAATGTGGAAATGGTTTCATGGTTCTCGGGACTCGTTCGGTTGGGCAATTCCGGCATATTTTTTCGGATTGTTCTTACAATACTCAGTTTGTTTTTTTATAGTAAATAATTTATTTATTTTTTCTTTACATTAACGGAGCTTACCATTTACATTATATGGGACCAGTAAATACATTAAATGGTGGTACTTCTTAATTATCTTTGACATGGATATAGTGCGGAAGTGGGCATACTTTAGCTGATTGACTAGACGGTACATCCTGAAAATAGCAGAATTACTTCGGTAGTTGGTGCTGCATCTAGGGTCGTTGAAACTCGGAGTCTGAGGAAGATTCCTAGGTAGGACATTGAATGGCGAACTGAAGTGAAGTTTAGGATAGTCGATATTTCCCCTTATAATGTTGTAGACAGTTTTAATATCAATAACTGCTCGCCGATCTTTGATTTTCATGATCTGGAGAACCAGCTTCAGCCCATCTGAAGATTGTCCTTATTTAATAAATTTTGTTTATTCAGGGCAACCTTAAGTTTGTTGATATGTGTAATGGTGTACGACAGGCATGTCAAACTCATTTACCACCAAGGGCCACATCAAGTATTACACACAAGCCGCGGGCCGCATTACCAAAAAAAACTACAATTGAAACCAAACAAAAAATAATTATTTGTATATAATTTTTCTTTTTTAATATTTGATACCAACCTTGCCGGGCCGCGTGTTTGACATGCCTGCTCCAGAGTCCATTTCAAATATTTCTGTAAAAGAAAAATTTTGTATGTCTATATTGTGATCGGGAATTTTTTTTTAACGGAAATATCCGTTTTGAGGTCTCTAAGAGTCCATTTCAAATATTACTGGAAATAGTTATTTGTATGGTAAGAGCGCAAAGTGATACATTGTCGCTTGAGAGAGGAAGTTTCGGAAACCTCTCGAAAGCGGCAATGAGCTTTGCGCTCGCACTATACATAAAACATTTTCTACGACCGCTTTGAAAAAGAAACATAAATATAATTAAATATATAATACATGACTGTGGCGTGTGCTTATTTTCAGTCTGTTATACCGTGGTCAGCCATGGAATGTCGTATCCATGGTAACGGGTCAATAAAAATTGTGAAAAGTGACGTTTAGATAGTTGTTGTGAATACTTTGCCGCGCGGTGCTATAGGCAACGCGCGGCAAAGTACTTTGTCGCTCGCTCCTCGGGAAACGTTTACTTTGCGTTGACTAACGCAAGCGCAAAGGCCTGCTTTTTTTTAACGGAAATATCCATTTTGATGTCCTAGAGTCCATTTCAAATATTTCTGGAAAAAAAAAAATGTGTGTCTGTATTGTGACCGTGAATTTTTTTTACGGAAATATCCGTTTTGAGGTCCCTAGAGTCTATTTCAAATATTTCTGGGGGACAAAAATTTTTCTGTTTGTGTGTTTCTGTGTCTCTAATGTGATTGTGAAAATTTTTGCAATTTTTTTTTCACGGAAATATCCGTTTTGAGGTCTCTAGAGACCATTTCAAATATTTCTGGAAAAGAAAAATTGTGTGTGTATCTGTATTGTGATCGCAAAAATATTTTCAAATTTTTTTCACGGAAAAGTTCGTTTTGAGGTTTCTAGAGTCCATTTCAAATATTTCTGGAAAAGAAAAATTGTGTGTGTGTCTGTATTATGATCACAAAAATTTCTTTAAATTTTTTTCAACCCCTAGCCCTAGCCTCTTGAGTCCATTTTTCTGTATTGTGATCGTAAAAATGTTTTCAAAATTTTTTTAACGGAAATATCCGTTTTCGGATCTCTAGAGTCCATTTCAAATGTTTCTGCAAAAGAAAAATTGTATGTGTGTCTGTATTGTTACCGTGAAATTTTTTCCAAACATTTTTTTAACGGAAATATTCGTTTTGAGTTCTCTAGAGTCCATTTCAAATATTTCTGGAAAAAAAAATGTGTGTGTTGTCTCTCTTGTGATTGCGAAAATTTTTTCAAATGTTTTTTTACGGAAATATCTGTTTTGAAGTATTTCAAATATTTCTGGAAAAGAAAAATTGCGTGTGTGTCTGTATTGTGGTTGTGAAAATTCTTTCAATATTTTTTTAACGGAAATATGTGTTTTGAGGTCCCTGGCGTACATTTTAAATATTTCTGGAAAAAAAAATGTGTGTCTGCACTGTGACCGTGAAATTTTTGCAAAATTTTTTTTAACGGGAATATCTGTTTTAAGGTCCCTATTGTACATTTCAAATATTTCTGGAAAAAAAATGTGGTGTGTATGTGTCTGTGTGTGTACATACTGTGAGCGTGAAAGTTTTTCCAAAAATTTTTTAAACGGAAATATCCATTTTAAGGTCACTGGTATAGTCCATTTCAAATATTTCTAGAAAAAAAAAAATATGCCTGTCTGTATTGTAACCGTGAAAATTTTGACGAAATTTTTTTTAACGGAAGTATCCGTTTTGAGGTCCCTCGAGTCCATTTCAAATATTTCTTGAAAAGAAAAATTATGTGTGTCTGTATTGTAATGTGAAAAATTCTTCAATTTTTCTTAAGGGAAATATACGTTTTGAGGTCTCTATTCCATTTCAGATATTTCTGGAGAAAGAATTATGGGTGTTTTTGTATTGTGACCGTGAAAATTTTTTCAAAATTTTTTTAACGGAAATATCCGTTTTGCGGTCCCTACAGTCCATTTTACATATTTCTGGGGGAAAAAATGTGTGTGTGTCTCTATTGTGATTGTGAAAATTTTTTCAATTTTTTTTTACGGAAATATCCGTTTTGAAGTCTTTAGAGCAGGCATGTCAATCAAACTCGTTTACCACCAAGAGCCACATCAAGTATTACACACAAGCCGCGGGCCGCATTACCAAAAAAACTACAATTGAAACCAAACAAAAAATAATTATTTTTACCTTGTATATAATTTTTTTTTAAATATTTGATACCAACTTTGCCGGGCCGCAGACAACTTGTAAGCGGGCCGCGTGTTTGACATGCCTGGTGTACGATGACCATATACTTGAGCAATATTCGAGGATAGGTCTAATCATAGACTGATATAACCGTTTTATTTAGTAAGAAATCCTCGGAGTGCCTTTTGATGAATCCAAGTTGTCTTAGAATCTCACTTGTTATATGATATATTTGTGCGGTAAATGTAAAGTTCTCGGAAAAATGTACACCAAGATCACTTATAGTTGATGCATAAGCTATAAAATATACTAAATTCGGATGGAATGACATTACGAGTCCTTAAATGGTTTTGAGTTTCTCAATTGCCAACAGAGTCAATATCATTTTGAATTAGCTGGACGTCATTTGGCCTCGAGGCACCTCTAGACGGTCCCATGTAAGATCCTTGAGGCACGTCACTGATTACGGCCAATTTATTAGATATGAAGGCTTCTTTCTTCACGAATTTGAGGCAGCTAAGGAAAGGTCTATGAAATCCTATCTTCTCAAGTTTATAACCTAATAGGCTGTGATAAACTCTATAAAATGCCTTGGAGAAATCAGTATAAATACAATACCATTCTTCTTCAAGACTGTCTGTACAGAGGTTGCGCTGATGCCTTCTGCTTGAGCTACCCGCCGAGTCGTTGAATGGGTGTTCTCTGTAAAGGTGAGAAGAACTTGTAGGGAAGTTTCCTCGTCTGCAGTAGTTTTTGACCGTCCAGATCTCGGTCTATCCTTCACGGAACCTTATCACAAAAACAACAAAATTGAAACTGAGAATGCATTGAATAAAAAAGAAGCTTATCTGTCTCTTCGAACCTATCAGCAGTTCGCTTTACAGTTGATTTATTGATCGGATCCCGATTTTGGAATGTGACATTAAACAGTTCAACAGTTTGCTGACAAGTTCCCTGTCTATCGCTGTAACCCAGCATAATCAGGATTTGTATTCTCTCTTGTTCTATGAGAGGCATGATGAGTGGCAACAACTGCAATAAACAATGGGAAAGTAAATCGATAACGTTTAAGCAGTTTAAATTCTTTTGTTATTGTGCATACTCTTTTGACCCGGACCGACGAAGTTCGAGTAAAGAAAACGACGCTGCGGTGTCTGTTTGTGGAGTTTCGAACGTCCTTCGTTCGCACTGGTTTGATGTTCGATGTTTCTGCTTAATGTGCAAAAATTCGCGACGATGATGCGTTTATCAGTCTTTTTTGCACTGGGGATTGCTTACAGATAATAGCAATGAAACGAGATTTGACTGCAATACGACTCGATGTATTTTACTTGAGATACAACTTGGAACAGACTAATATTTTACAATTATGCTAACAGGAAAAAAATTACATAATGGGGCGAACATCGTGGTGGAAACAACACCGGTGAGGCTGGCCAATCGCAGCTCTTCTTCTTGGGATAAACTACTGCCGCAGGCGTGGCCAAAATTCCTGGAATTTGGGAAATGGGCCCAAGATCGGCCGCCTGTAATCCTTGGGTCGAGGGTCTTCGCGCGTACGCCACTCGCACCAATTTACGCACTCCGGGAGGTTCGCAAGATTAGTTATGTTTATTTCCCCCAATTACGTTAAAGGCACGATATAAAACTAACAACTACATTCAATACATTTTATATATTTAAAAATATTCAAGCGGTTCCAAACAGTGTCTTTTCTCCAACTATGAAAAAAAAATTCGCATAACTATTTTTGTAATTTCTAGCTTATTCATGACGAGGAAATTAACAGCGTTTTTTTTTGCTGTTTTATGATTGAATTCGTTTACACAGGTGACTACGGCTTTCTCGAGAAACCGCAGGAGACCAAAAAGTAGCAAATTATCCCAAAATGTTTCGGATTATTTTTCAATTTTTAACCCGGCCATATAACCAAATCTTGCAAAACGGCGATTTGGAATTTGATTCTTGGGGGTTTCGGATGAAAAAATTTCTCGGACAAAAGATTAATATTTTTTCAATGTATAAACAACTTCAAAGTAATACCTGAGCATAATTTGTCTCAAACTTGTTCTCGGAAAAAGTTTAGATTGTCATCGAGGCATGAAAACGTTAATAAAAGGCCAGAAAACCGATTTTTGAATCTGTGGGGTGAGGGAGGTTTCGGATTAAAAAAAAATCAGACAAAAAATTGATATTTTGTCCCCAAAAATCTGAATCCGCCGAGAAAAATGGGGGTTGTTATTTAAAATTTTAGGGGTGAGGGGGTGAGGGATGGTTTAGTATCCAAAAGATTCGTAACTCGTAACCAAGCAACTTGGGATCCAGACGACTTATGGAGAATTATAGGGGAGTGGCTATTCAGTCTGTAATCCCAAAATTGCTTGATGGAATTGTTGCTCGTCAATTACAATAGTTTGCACGTCACGTTATAATAAATAATCAGCACGGATTTATGCCTGGCCGTTCCATTGTTTCTAACCTGATGGAGTATAAGCAGTATTTGTCAAATGCCTTGGATTACGTACACAAGTTGATATAATTTATACTGATTTCACCAAGGCATTCGACAGAATAGATTGTAATATTTTATTAGATAAGTTAAGATTATATGATTTCAACAACAATACCTTGAATTGGATCTTCTTTCCTCTCAAATCGTACCCAACGTGTTAAAATAAACAATTTTCTATCAAATGAAATTAATGTTACATCGGGTGTGCCACAAGGATCACATTGTGGTCCTATATTGTTCGTGCTATTTATTAATGATTTACATAAAATTATTAAGCATTGCCAGTTTCTTTTATACGCAGACGATTTAAAATTTTTAATGTGGTGAACGAGGCAAACGATTGCTGCAAAATACAAGAGGACTTGGATCGTCTTAACGAATGGTGCACTAAAAATGGACTATTTTTGAATCTTAATAAATGTTATTCCATGTCAACTTTCAACAACCATGTCAACTTTGTTATTCCATAACAACACGTTATTCCAACGTGCAGGAATCCAATAGTATATGCATATACCACCGGCTCTTCTAACCTTGAGCGAGTTGATACAATAAAAGACTTAGGAATTACATTCGATACTAAACTTTGTTTTAACTCCCACATTCAAAATATTTGCATCAAGGCTTTTCGAACGTGGGGTTTTGTGTGGCGTATTAGTAGAAGTCTGGATGCGGATTGTATTAAAACTTTATACTGTTCACTGGTGAGGTCTCAATTGGAATTCGGATCCACGATCTGGACGCCATCCACAAATGTCAACATCAACAAAATCGAAAGAGTACAAAAGAAATTCTTACGTTGCATGGAACACATAAACGGATGTCAGCATACTACCGGCGAATATGATTCTATCATGAGAGAACTGAACATCACGGCTTTAGAAGATCGTCGAATAACGTTGGACATTTGTTTTCTACACAGGATAATTAGTGGACATTTAAACTCTCCCTTTTTGTTAGAACAACTGGCATTTTTTATCCCAAATAGAAAAACTCGTTACACCAACATTTTTTATTTAGATAATTTTAGAACTGCATCAGGTCTCCATAACTCTATAGGCCGCTTAATGGCACACGCAAATGTTTATCCTTGTTGTGACTTGTTTAACTCATCATTATCTGAATTAAAATTAAAATTAAAATGTCTAATGTCATGAACATTTAAAATAAGTACATGTTGATTATGTTGTATGATTTATATTTATACATATTTTTTTGTTAATAACTGCGTTTATTTTTATGTTTTGATTATTATTTCATGTAAAAGGTGTATACCGTAAAATAAAGTAATTTAATTTAACTTCTGTACCAAACTTTTTTTATAAAATCTCCCCTGGGGGAAATGTTGACCCCTTTGCCGGACTTTCTGCGCACCCGGTATAAAAGATTACAATACGCCTACATTAATATACAAGGTGTCCCAAAAGTTTGGAAACGATTGCATATCTCGAGAACAACACACCGGATCAAAAAGTTATAAAATACGTATTCATTTATTTTTGAAGATCTATTTAGGCATGCTGTGCAAACCACCGCCACCCCTCTGGGGGATGGTGTGAGGGGTAGTTCAGAAATTTCAAATGGAAACGCCCAAGTTTTATTGCACTATTGCATTCTCCATCAAAAACTGTTTATGGATTTGCAAATCATCCCCACCCCCCACCCCCTATGGTGGTTGAAAGAAGGGTAGATTTGAAGTGTTTAGCGAAAAAAATTATTTTGCTTGCGATGTTGCATTCTCCATCAAAAACTGTTCATGGATTTGTTAATCACCCCTACTCCCACCCCATTTAAGGGGGAAATAGGGGTAGTTTTTATTTTGTTAGCGAAAAATTATTTTGCTTGTACTGCTGCATTTGTCATAACAAAAACTGTTCCCTTGATTAAAAAATAACCCCACCCTCACCCCCTTGGGGGTGGAAAGAGGGGTAGTTTTGATTTCTTAAAAGGATTAAATTAAAACTCAAATGGAAACGCCTAAGTTTTGATGCACTATTCCATTCTCTATTAAAAACTGTTTATGGATTTCCTAATCACCCTCACCCCCAACCCCCTCGAGGGTGGAAAGAGGGGTAGTTTGGATTGTGTTAGGGAAAAAATGGTTTTGCTTACACAGTTGCATCGTCATAACAAAAACCTGGTCGCTGATTTGAATATCAACCCCCTACCCCAAAATAGCCTCATCTCAAAACCACAGATAACAACTAGCACTGTTCTGATTGACTCCAGAAAGTACACTAACAACATTTTTTAAGTTTTCAATTTACTTCTAAACATTCCTTGTTTTGATTTTTTAAATTTAGCTTTAAATTTTCTGAGCTATGAAAATTTTCTTAGAATTTTCTGGAATCGTCGAGAACGTCAACATTGGGCATTAGAAATAAATGTTCAATAACTACACATGTGTGCTTTCTTTTACAATTGTAAACATGACAAAATGGAAAAAAATGTTGCGACGATAAATGAATGAATACATGATTACGCATGCCGACGGTACCATTTAAGTTATTCTGATCTTGGAAGAGAGTGAACGAGATAGCAAAATAACAAGATGAAGAATGTTAATAATAATAACAACCAATTTTAGATGGGAAATCCAAAATGAGACAATGATCATTACATTCATTAAAAATGCTAAATGCTTGTAATCCCCCCCCCCCCATGTTGGCGATGGAAGAGTTTGTCACCAATTCCTAAACTAATATCTAATCCAGAATGCAAAAATGAGGTGAAACGTGATCGTTTCACAAACAATTTACTTTTAACAACCCTTCTTTCCACCCCCTATTTAGGTGGGGGGTGTTTTCGCTATTGTATTTAATGTTGTTTTATTAGTCAAAACTTTAATTAAACAAGATGGTTTCAAATCAAAAATATGAAATAACACTTTTTTCCACCACCCCCCAAAGGAGTAGAGAGTGGAAAATGCTGAAAATTAAATTGTTGTGAAAATATAATTCTTTTAAAGAATCACAATTGCTCCTTTTTCTACCCTCTTTGGGGGTAGGGGGGCGATTTTCAAATGCGCGAGTACGTTTTTGTTATGACGATGCAACTGTGCAGGCAAAACCATTTTTTCGCTAACACAATCCAAACTACCCCTCTTTCCACCCTCGAGGGGGTTGGGGGTGAGGGTGATTAGGAAATCCATAAACAGTTTTTAATGGAGAATGGAATAGTGCATCAAAACTTAGGCGTTTCCATTTGAGTTTTGATTTAATTCTTTTAAGGAATCAAAACTACCCTTCTTTCCACCCTGAAGGGGGTGAGGTTGGGGTTATTTTTTAATCAAGGGAACAGTTTTTGTTATGACAAATGCAGCAGTACAAGCAAAATAATTTTTTTCGCTAAACAATTCAAATCTACCCTTGTTTCAACCCCCATAGAGGGTGGGGGGTGAAGATGATTTGCAAATCCATAAACAGTTTTTGATGGAGAATGCAATAGTGCAATAAAACTTGGGCGTTTCCGTTTGAAATTTCTGAACTACCCCTCACACCATCCCCAGAGGGGTGGGGGTGGTTTTTGCACAGCATGCCTAAATAGATCTTCAAAAATAAATGAATACGTATTTTATAACTTTTTGATCCGGTGTGTTGTTCTCGAGATATGCAATCGTTTCCAAACTTTTGGGACACCTTGTATGAACAATGAATATAATTTTTAATATTTAATAACTAAATATACAGAGTGTCCATTATGTGCACTATAGATAACTTACACGTTTAAGATGAGTATAATAATGGTAGTATTAGTCATGCTAATCCACTTGAAAAAGAATGAAAAATAAATATTCTAAATGAAAACCAAACTATACTAATTTCCAAACATTGAATAAATATAAATTATACTAAATTATACATGTAGATTTTTGCAAATCACTACTAACAAACTCTAATATATTTGATATGTTACCGTTATGATAAACAAAAGTGATTAAAAAAAGTATTAGTTATTAAAGGTAGAAACGCCAAAGTGGCGGAATCTATTGCCTGAATGCTGTACTTGAACCAAATCCGGGTGGCTTTAACACCGATTTATATTCCAATAGTAATCTCCGTTTCCCCATCAGCAACCAACTACACTGATGAGACCTGAAAGGTCGAAACCGGTCTGTATGTGTTCTGATGGGGGAACAATATTTAATGTTCACATTTATATTGTTATATTTGCCGCCGCTGGCAATGTCCATATCTTGTCGGTGTTAAAGCCACCCGGATTTGGTTCAAGTACAGCATTCAGGCAATAGATTCCGCCACTTTGGCGTTTCTACCTTTAACGGTGTTTGGAATATTTATATTCCAATAGTAATCTCCGTTTCCCCATCAGCAACTAACTACACTGATGAGACCTGAAAGGTCGAAACCGGTCTGTAGGTGTTCTGATGGGGGAACAATATTTAATGTTCATATTAGTTATTAGTAACTGTTATTACAAATTAAAGTATCCTAATAATAATAATAATAATAATAATTCGTCTATTTTCCAACAGATCGTGGAATCTTATTACAGGGAAACATATATAGGATATAGCATATAAAAATAAAACAAAAGAAAAAGAACAAAATAAAGCAAACCTATATTATCTTCATCAATAAATAATGAAGATAATATAGTATACATTTTAAATTAATTTACCACTGACAGTCATGATATACGCGGATATAAATCAGTCTCGAATTTCCGAAATCAATAAAAAGCGAGCGGAAAATCTAATTCAAGAAACCTCGCGATAAGTACGTTATTTATTTCACCGGCAAGAAAAATGCTACAGAGGGATTTTCTTACAATCCCTTAAAGTATAAAACAGACTATTAGCGTCATATTTCAAGTTTTACCCCCTGTTTAAAAATAGTAACATACATTTTGTGCACTCTACTCAATTTATGGAACAAAGAAGCGAAACAATTACCGCCCATGAATAATGGATGCGGCGTTCAAGGTTAAAAGCTTAAATTAAATTTTCATTAAGTTGCTGAAACGAGAGACCGCAGCTAAGTGATATATCGGTGTTAATAGGGGTATAGGCTGAAAGACCTCTGGTCGATAGCCAATTATCAGACTAATCATTGTAATATCAGTTGTAAATATTGTAAATTTGTGTATAGGTTAACAGTTTGATAATAAAGATATTGTATATATATAGGGGTATATAATGCACCATAAATTTCATCGAGTCGTAAGTCTTTAACGTCTCTTGAAATGGATAGTGAAATATGTTCTGGTCTGATTTTAGCATGGAAGACGATTTGTAATTTCCCAACTGATTGCGAAAGTGCAATTTTTTCATTTCAAGGCCGAAGCCGGTTTTGTCCGTTTAATGGGGTGAAGGTAATCACTCACGAAATTACCCTATACAAACGCGGAGAAGCTGAATATTTCGGCCAATCGTCTTAATGGAATCTTGGATTCATCGCTCGAACCATTAAAAATCATTCAGAGGCGGATACTGTTTGTGCTGCTAATGAAATCCTAGAAGGGTCATTCTTTCTATTCGGAAGATTAATGTAAATGCAGCTGAATAAAATTTCTCAAATGTGTCTCCGGTTAATCGTATCCTGTACAGGATTACTAAAGGGTAAGGAAACGGTTCAAAATATTTTGATAGTGATTTATTAGAATTCGTTGATGATGAGGTCGTGATAGTTTTAATTTCACCAACTGTATTTTGTATTATACCGTAATTTGTTTTCGAGATCCGCTAATAATTGGACAGAAAGAGTAATCGAAAGTCGCTGTATTTTTTTAACGAGCAGCTGCATCTAAATTTATAGAACGCATGAGTACATACAATTTCAAAACATACGGTAAAATTTGGGATTATTTATGAAGCAATTCTATACAAGTGGTACAACCTGATATTATGTTAGGGGGCGGTATATCTTCAATAAGAACTCGGGAAAAGTTCATATTAGATAATATTTTTCGTGGATGAAAAATGAAGCTGTTTAATAGAATTTTATGTATTAACCCTCCGCCGGGCGCAATATTGTACCCGTACCCTCGAGTTCGCCTTGTAAAATTATCGCAAATAGTTATAGCTCTTCTGACATTTTTCAAATGCGTCACGTTTCGGAGCAAGACGGTCGAATTATTTTCCTTCTGCCCTGGTATTGGACGTCAAAACGAAGGCACCTTCATCACACAACCAGACGAACTTCGCCGACTTGGCATAGTTGGCGTTTTTTATTAGATGAGCACACAACCGAACTATCTAACGAATCTGAAAATGAAACTTGTACAAGTGAAGAAGGGAATTTGGTTTTTTATTTTCTTTTTTTCAAGCCACCAAATTATGTCAACTCTGTGTGTTTGATTGGGCAAACTAAAAAATGCGATGTGTTTTAAATAGGGGGATCTCTCGCAAAAACCTTTCCATTCAAGGCCCGTGATGGCGTTTTTACCGCGCTGTACAATTAAATGTAAAACATCTTAAGTAGAATAAAGTTTATAATAAAACACTTTTACTTTGTTGGTATAACACAACTTTTTTTATTATTTTTACAACATGTATAACGAAGTAGAAGCCTCCTCCATAAACAATAGAATAAAGTTTGTCTGTAGTTACTTCAATGGACCGGTTTATGTTGACCCTTAACGTTTTAAGTGCTTTATATATGTCCTAGTAAAAATGCAATTAAGTTTACGACAAACAACTAGATATATCTCCAAGATGTATTGAAATTATCTTCATGGTTACAAATAAATCTATCAAAAACGTTGTGGAATTTTAACAGGAAGTACAAGAAAATTACAAGTAAGAAATTTCTATGGAAGATTGGATGACAGGTACCAATCACCGTAAAGGCACAATTGGTAGGGCTTTGGATGACGAGGATGATCTCCACAAGTAAGAAATCTAAATTACACACAAATTCGTGTTTTAGTTATTCCTATGTTGTATTATAATAATAAGCAAGTATATTTCAGTAAGATTACTACAATAAAGAACATAAATAATACAGTAGTACATACAAACAATGAAATGTTTCCTAAAATTAAGTTAATTTTTAAATTTTCTGTTAATTCTGCCTAAATTATAATTATTTTTATTGGCTAAACTTAAGTATTTAGTTTTGCGACCGTGCTGCCTCTTGCGGAGTAATTTCCAAATAAAAGTTCTGTGCATCTAAAACAATTTTTCTGCAGCCGTTACGAAAATAAAACTTTTGGTACGATTTATTAAATCGAAAATATCACCTTACATAAATCGTACCGAAAGTAGTTATTTTTGGGACGATTTTGTTTCACTTTCGGAATGATTTCTTTACCTACGGGACGATTTTTTATTTAATAATGACAGCGCTTGTCATATATCATTCGTGTGTTTTTGCATACAAAATGGCTGCAGAAAAAATATTGTACGCAACACGTTTTAAAAGTGATTTTACCGGACTCGCAAGATTCCCTATTCATCCCGTCAAATATCACTTTTGGAACTTGTTACCTAAATTACTATTAATTTACACCAGATTCTATCAGAGGCGGCTCGTTATATAGGGTTAAGGAGCCATGGCACTACCTGTAGTTTCAAGCTGAGCAAGAATTTTTTTTCACCAGTTACTTTGATCTAGAAGATAAATCGTTCTTTCTTTCTTCAAAAAAGGAGGGGGTGGGGTTAGTGGTGTATTGGAGGGTGAACGGGGAGGAACGACGTTCCGGCACCTTTTTTCAGAAACGGAACGCGTTTGTGTTTGTTAATATTTTTTATAGTAAGAATAAAAAAAAAAATAAAAAAGCTTACAAGGAAAACAATAGTTTGCTTAAAATAAGATGATCTCCGAAAAACTTTCAGCAGGCTGCTTGTGGAAAGTCGCGGACTATTTTTTTGCTCTCACCATGCGTTCCCTTACTTCTTATTTTACCAATACACCACTGGGTGGGGTATATTCTATAAGTGACTCTACCATCAACATGTTTCACGAGCCGCCACTGTTCGTTGTTAAACATGCATTTTTAATTGCGTTCAAAATTGAAAATTTTCTAAAATAAATAAAAAATATTGAAAATTGTTTAAAAATTCTGAAATAATTCTATACAACTCCTTAATTATTATATTTTGAGAATTAAATCAACTTCCTAAATTCCAACAATGTTTTAATAAGTTATAACTGTTCGTTGTTAAACATGCATTTTTTAATTGATTTCAAAATTGAGTATTTTACAAAATAAATAAAAAATTGTAGAAATTGTTTAAAAATTATGAAATAATTCTACATAACTCCCAAATTATCAATAATATATTTAATCAAAAAATTTAATGTGATATAACTGTTAACACGTTGTTAAACGTGCATTTTTTAGTTGCGTTCAAAATTGAGCATTTTCTAAAATAAATTTAAAAAAATTGGATATTGTTTAAAAATTCTGAAATAATTCTATATAACTCTCAAACTATTATATTTTAAGGATATAATCAACTTCCTAAATTCCAATAATTTTTAAATGGGTTATAATAGTTCGTTGTTAAACATGCATTTTTTAATTTCGTTCGAAATTGAGCATTTTCTAAAATAAATAAAAAAATTGTAGAAATTGTTTAAAAAATTTGAAATAATTCTATACAACTCCCAAATTATTCTATTTTAGGAATATAATCAATTTCTTGCATTCCAATAATTTATTAATGTGTTATAACCGTTCGTTGTTAAACATGCATTTTTTTAAATTGCGTTCAAAATTGAGTATTTTCTAAAATAAATAAAAAAATAGTAGAAATTGTTTAAAAGTTCTGAAATAATTCTATATAACTCTTAAACTATTATATTTTAAGAATATAATCAACTTTTTAAATTCCAATAATTTTTTAATGGGTTATAAGTGTTCGTTGTTAATCATGCATTTTTTAATTGCGTTCGAAATTGAACATTTTCTGAAATAAATAAAAAAATGGTGATGTGGCCATCATGTTACTTTCTCCGACTTGATAGTACCATAGCCATTTATATTTACGTTTTCATGGTTTATTAAAATCATATTTTAAATGTATATCGACTCGGATGAAACTGACGTTTAGAACGTCAAAATTATGATACATGGAAAAATTATACTTCCAATTCAAAAACTCGGTTTACTCAAAAACTAACGAGATTTCGAAAAAAGCGTATTCTTTAGAAGTTGTTTATTTTGGTATTTTCTACAATTATTATTCATACAAATTTGCTGTAACTATTATCGTTTCATAATTATAAACCCAAAATTGAAAAAAAATTAATACATTTTTTTCTCGAATAGCAATGATTTTATGAAAAATATTTTCAAGCAAAAGATGTTCATTTATTTGTTGTCTTCAATGTTTGTTTAAATGTTTTTGTGATATTTTTCATATCTAAGAAAATATTGGCAAAAAACAAAAAACAGTTAAGGTAAACACCCACTTCCGGTGCACGAAATTTCACTAAAAGCTGTTTAGTTCTTTAGATTATCAAATAAGACGTATGTTGAAAGTTTCGTAACAATTGCTGTATAAGTTTTTGAGATACAGCGCACACAGAGCCACACACACACACACACACACACATTTTTTTTTCCAGAAATTGTTGAAATGGCATCTAGGGACCCCAAAACGGATATTTCGTACTTCGTAACGGAGAAAGTAAAAAGTAAAAATTGTTTAAACATTCTGAAATAATTCTATGTAACTCTCAAACTATTATATTTTAAGAATATAATCAACTTCTTAAATTCCAATAATTTTTTAATGGGTTATAAGTGTTCGTTGTTAATCATGCATTTTTTAATTGCGTTCGAAATTGAGCATTTTCTGAAATAAATAAAAAAATTGTATAAATTATTTAACAAATTTGAAATGATTCTATATAACTCCTAAATTATTCTATTTTAAGAATATAATCAACTTCTTGCATTCCAATAATTTTTTTAATGTGTTATAACCGTTCGTTGGTAAACATGCATTTTTAATTGCGTTCGAAATTGAGCATTTTCTAAAATAAATAAAAAAATAGTAGAAATTGTTTAAAAAATTTAAAATAATTCTATACAACTATCAAATTATTCTATTTTAAGAATATAATCAATTTTTTAAATTCCAATAATTTTTTAATCGGTTATTACCGTTTGTTGTTAAACATGCATTTTTTAATTGCGTTCAAAATTGAGTATTTTATAAAATAAGTAAAAAATAGCAGAAATTGTTTAAAAATTCTAAAATAATTCTATATAACTCTTAAACTATTATATTTTAAGAATATAATCAACTTCTTAAATTATTCTATACAACTGCCAAATTATTCTATTTTAAGAATATAATCAACTTCTTACATTCCAATAATTTTTTAATGTGTTATAACCGTTCGTTGTTAAACATGATTTTTTTTAATTGCGTTCAAAATTGAGTATTTTCTAAAATAAATAAAAAATAGTAGAAATTATTTAAAAATTCTGAAATAATTCTACACAACTCCCAAATTATTATATTTTAAGAATTTAATCAACTTCTTAAGATCCTCGTGAAGTACATAACTAACGTTCTACATCTTATCTCGACCTCCGTGTTAAAATTCGACCAATGTTTAATCTGCCCCTGGCGATTGAAGATAATCAAAATATTCGTTTTTTTTCTCGCCCGGAACGAGATTCAATTCTTATCACCAATCCGCGACGTATCTGTTGATAACAATTCAGTCTGCACTTCGCGGTCGCCAAGAATGTGCGTGTTCTGGTTCGGAATATTTATTTTTCGAAAGTTTTAATGCCCGTTGTGTTGTGATACATCTTCAGGATTTGCGTGTGTGTGTGTGTGTGTGTGTGTTGGTGTGTGTGTTCTTCCATCAATCCAAAGTAAGCGAAGAATCATCATCTAGATTACATCGTAACCGCCAAAACGCCTCCAAAGGATTTTCCTTTTTTGTAAGTTTTGATTTTCTTGCATTTCTTTCTTTCACCGAAAGTGAAATAAAGTATTGTAGCTGTAGAAAATTTTAAGTGTCAGGCAATTGCTTTTTCAATTGCATTCAAAATTGAGCATTTCTAAAATAAATAAAAAAAAATAGTAGAACTTGTTTAAAAATCTGAAATAATTCTATACAACTATCGGAACCAAAAAATTGGGACAAATCGCCTGTCTCACATATCAAAAATTCAACCTGGTGGAATCCAAACATTGTGGAACAAACCAAAATTGATTAACAATAATTTTTTTTTATGGGTTATAACTGTTCGTAATTAAACTTCAAAATTGAGCATTTTCTAAAATAAATAAAAAATAGTAGAAATTGTTTAAATAGTCTGAAATAATTCCATACAACTTTCAAACTATTATGTTGTAAGAAAATAATCAATTTCTTAAATTCCAATAATGTTTTAATGAGTTATAACTGTTCGTAATTAAACTTAAAAATTGAGCATTTTCTAAAATAAGTAAAAAAATAGTAGAAATTGTTTAAAAATTCTGAAATAATTCCATACAACTCTCAAACTATTATATTATAAGAAAATAATCAACTTCTTTAATTCCAATAATTTCTTAATGGGTTATATCTGTTCGTAATTAAACTTCAAAATTGTGTATTTTCTAAAATAAATAAAAAAGTAGTAGAAATTGTTAAAAATTCTGAAATAATTCTATACGACTCTCAAACTATTCTATTTTAAGAATAAAATCAACTTCTTAAATTCAAATAATTTTTTATGGGTTATAACTGTTCGTAATTAAACTTCAAAATTGAGCATTTTCTAAAATAAATAAAAAAATAGTAGAAATTGTTTAAAAATTCTGAAATAATTCAATATAACTCTCAAACTATTATATTTCAAGAATATAATCAACTTCTTAAATTCCAATAATTTTTTAATGGGTTATAATTGTTCGTTGTTAAACTTCAAAATTGAGCATTTTCTAAAATATATTAAAAAAAAAAGTAGAAATTGTTTAAAAATTCTGAAATAATTCCATACAACTCTCAAACTATTATATTGTAAGTAAATAATCAATCTCTTAAATTCCAATAATTTTTTAATGGGTTATAACTGTTCGTAATGAAACTTCAAAATTGAGCATTTTCTAAAATAACTAAAAAGATAGTAGAAATTGTTAAAAATTCTGAAATAATTCATTACAACTCTCAAACTATTATATTTTAAGAATATAGTAAACTGCCTAAATCCAATAATTTTTTAATGGGTTATAACTGTTCGTTATTAAACTTCAAAATTGAGCATTTTCTAAAATATATAAAAAAATAGTAGAAATTATTTAAAAATTCTGAAATAATTTTATACAACTCTTAAATTGTTATATTTCAAGAATATAATCAACTTCTTAAATTCCAATAATTTTTTTATGTGTTTTCACTGTTCGTTATTAAACTTTAAAATTGAGCATTTTCTAAAATAAATTAAAAAAATAGTAGAAATTGTTTAAAAATTCCGAAATAATTCTATACAACTCTCAAACTATTATATTTTAAGAATATAATCAACTTCTTAAATTCCAATAATTTTTTTATGGGTTATAACTGTTCGTTATTAAACTTCAAAATTGAGCATTTTCTAAAATAAATAAAAAAATAGTAGAAATTGTTTAAAAATTCTGAAATGATTCTATACAACTCCAAAATAATTCCATTTTAAGAATATAAGCAACTTCTTAAATTTCAATATTTTTTTAGTGTGTTATAACTGTTCGTTATTAAATTTCAAAGTTGAGCATTTTCTAAAATAAATAAAAAATAAGTAGAAATTGTTTAAAAATTGATGAATTTTAATGGACACGTGGGTCGCTTAGATTTTTTTTATTCGTTACATAAACATGTAATCGTTTTGGATGTAACCTTTACATATTAATTTGAAAGATTACCAAATGAAAATTAGAAATAAATATAAAGGATGTGCTGTTTTACTTTTATGAATAGTTTATAGGTGGTAAATTTGTTTTTTTTTATAGCATTAGAACTTTTCTAAGTTTTGGATTTAACTAATCTACAACTTAGTACGTTTTGCCTAAACCAAATAGTTTCGTCTTATTTAACACGTTCGCTGCCACCGACGCGCTAGTGCATCCGACTTTGTACTTGCATATGTGCAATCCCAATTGTAGTGGCAGCGAACGTGTTAATAGGGAATATGAAGAAAAAAAAATTGCTACCTTCTCAATACAATTTTTCTGGTTTAGCGGTATCACAATACAAAGACCGTTACTCTACGGTAATCCATAATTAAACTGAATTAAAAAATTCAGTATGTTTTAACCACAATACAATAGTTGAGGTTGTAATATAATGACCAATTTAGTCATTGAAATCAAATTTGTTTCCACTCATCAACAAATCATCATTATTCCTGTTTACCAAATCACGTTCGATTTTAATTGAACAACTATTGTAATATAAGTCAAAGTTTGCGAAACACACATAAAACGTCGTTATTGCATTAATGGAATTAAATTTGCGGCATTATACAACAATATTTCAAAACAAACTTTTCCAATTTCTCCCCTCGCAGAAGTCAACGCCATAACCAAATTGGAAACTGGGCCAGTAAGCAGATAACGGATTAATCGTTATAGGGTTCATCCGGCAATTTAACGCGAGCAGAATCCCGATGCAAATCCTCGCAGCATATGTCGCACAAAACCACCCTCCTCCTCTAATTACCTCTCGCCGCAACAACAAAAAAAACACACTTTTTGCTGAGATTATTCACTTAAAACTTATCGCCTAAACCGAAAATATAACTTGGCAACAAAGTTACTCAACCACTAATGGCACTCAAGTTTCTTTTTCTCCTTGCTGTACACTTTTTGCCGGCTAGGAGTTAAGAGTTAAAGGCATGCCGTGTCATAAGCCATTAAGGGTATACAGATCGAGGAATTACCGCGCCCTTGATATAATTTCTTATCTGTATTTTATGAGAGCCCTTATTCGAGTTTTTGCGCCTTTCGAATGACATTAAATATTATTTATTGCGGGTTTTCATGGCGGAATTTCAACGTAAATACTACTAAGCCTTCGCGGATGAAATATGACGGCGTTGTGTAACGATTATTTTAATCCGTCGTGTAATAGAAACGGACTGAAAAGGAAATGCTAGTTATGGAGGATTATCCTCCATTTTCTTTGATTTGTACTATTTCAACAAATGTTTCAAGGCGTTACCGTTTTCATACTGGTTCTTGGATATTTGCTTCCTCCTGCATAAGGATTTCGATACAAAAATAATTACAATGTAAGATAAATAGGGCAAAGATGTGCGGCTGCCAAGATAAAAAACAAACAACCTTTTAAGACGCTAAGGTAATTTAATTTTTGGCTACGAAAACTGTTCACGACATCCACAAAAAGGAATATTACTTATCAGCGAGTACAAACGAACGTATTGTTTTAACCCTTAATTAATGCCGTCATATTCGCGACAACAAAAATTATTCCCGTAGGATGGAATTTTGAAGAAAAAAAATTAAGGGTGGATTTTATCGAGAAAGAGAAAATATCTTTATTCAGACACTTACATTACATCTTTAAATTAACATAAAGTCTGTCCGGGCTATCGACCTGAGGATTTTCTCGATTTTCTCTGAAACTATCAATGATTCAAAAAAATGTTTCAGTTGAACGGTTCGGAGGGGAACATACGGTAGTGACATAGTGACCTTGATTTGACCTTGTGACATCTTCGTGACTGTGAAAGCCAAAGTGCGCGTTGTATCTCAAAAACCAATTAGGAATTAAGATTAAACTTTGAAGATAAGTCTTATTTGATGATACCAAGAACAGAAAAGCTTTGAGTAATATTTTATAAATTGGAAATGGGTGTTTACCTTAACCGCTTTTTGTTTCTTTATAATATTTTTTTAAATATGCCAAATATTACAAAATAGTACATTATTAAACGAGTGAGAAAGTTGGCCATTGCCACGAGGGTGAAGTTTGCAACACGAGCGGTAGGCGAGTGTTGCAATTCAACTTGTTCACGAGGAGAAAATGATTCGGCCGAGTAATGGACAACTTTCTCAATCAAAAGTTATTCAGCAACGTTTATATTATTTAATAAGATGCGAAAAACATTTAAACAAGTATTAAGGACAACATAGAAATTAACATCTTTTGTTTAAAAATATTTTTCATAAAATAATGAAATTTTAGATTTTCAAAAACTCGCAATTCGTTTGAAAATTGGCGAGTTAAAAAAACAATAGTGCTTTTAGTAGACTGATGCTTTAATAATTGAATATAGTTTTTTTTAAATTTAGTCTCCACGGTACATATTTTTTGGATTTTTTTTCTCAAATGTTCAACAAATGGAAACATGAAATTAAAAAAAAAACACTACTCGCTTGAAAATTGATGAAATATGGCTGAAAGACCTCGGTCGATGGCCTGTTGTATATCGATGTATCTCGAGTACAATAAACAGTTATACTACTTGATGAAATAAAAAAAAAACAATAGTGCTTTTAGTAGACTGACAGTTTAACAATTAATTATAGTTTTTTTTTTAGAATCCATTCTCCACGATGCATATTTTTTGGTTTTTATCTTCAAACGTTCAACAAATGGAAAAATTAAATTAAAAAAAAACTCGCTTAAAAATTGGTGAATTTAAAGAAAAAAACTAAAGTGGATTTTAAAGAGTGATATTTTGGTAATTGAATGCAGCTTTTCTAAAATTTAGTTTCTTCTTGCTCACTGGCCTCGTGGTTGTGGGTTCGAATCCCATCTGTGCGGTCACTTTTTCCGAACGAAGAAGAGGCCGTGCGGGTCCGTTGATGTCTAGTGTATGTCCCATTCATTATTAAAATGAGATCTCAAAAACTTAATTATGGTCAGTGGCCGAATAGATGCTTACGCCAATTCCAAATCATCCGCACTTCCTCAACCCGAATTCCCGTCAACCATCCTTCCCCTTTAATAAAAAAATAAAGTTTCTTCGGTTTTAATGTGCCAGATGTTCAACGCGTAAACTAAAAATTTCAAAAATTCGTAACTCATTTGAAAATCAATGGATTTTTAAGAATAATTGAAAGAGTGTTATTTTGGCAGTTTATTTTTTATTTTTAGGAAGGATGACTGACAGGAATTCAGGTTGGTGAAGCGCGGATGATTTGGGAATTGACGTAGCCAACTAGGGCATTCTGCCACAACCAATAATTTGTATAATAATCATTTATAATGATGAAAGGGACATACACTAAACATCCATGGACCCGCACGGCCATTTTTCGATCCGAAAAAGTGACCGCATGGATGGGATTCGAACCCACGGCCACGAGGCCCGTAAGCAGGAGCTCTACTCACTGGGCCACCGCGGCCCCTATTTTGGCAATTGAATATACTTTTTGGGATCTATTCTTTGCAGTTCATATTATTGCGAATTATTTCATCATTTAAAATAATTATGATTTGTTGATGACTGGAAACAAATTTGATATTAATGACTAAATTGGTCATTATATTACAACCTCAACTATTGTATTGTGGTTAAAACATACTGATTTTTTTAATTCAGTTTAATTATGGATTACCATAGAGCAGGCATGTCAAACTCATTCACCACCAAGGGCCACATCAAGTATTACACACAAGCCGCGGGCCGCATTACAAAAAAAAAACTACAATTGAAACCAAACAAAAAATAATTATTTGTATATAATTTTTCTTTTTTAATATTTGATACCAACCTTGCCGGGCCGCGTGTTTGACATGCCTGCTCTAGAGTCCATTTCAAATATTTCTGTAAAAGAAAAATTTTAACGGAAATATCCGTTTTGAGGTCTCTAAGAGTCCATTTCAAATATTACTGGAAATAGTTATTTGTATGATAAGAGCGCAAAGTGATACATTGTCGCTTGAGAGAGGTTTCGGAAACCTCTCGAAAGCGGCAATGAGCTTTGCGCTCGCACTATACATAAACATTTTTCTACGACCGCTTTGAAAAAGAAACATAAATATAATTAAATATATAATACATGACGGTGGCGTGTGCTTATTTTCAGTCTGTTATACCGTGGTCAGCCATGGAATGTCGTATCCATGGTAACGGGTCAATAAAAAATGTGCAAAGTGACATTTAGATAGTTGTTGTGAATACTTTGGCGCGCGTTGCTATAGGCAACGCGCGGCAAAGTATTTTGTCGCTCGCTCCTTGGGAAACGTCTACTTTGCGTTGACTAACGCAAGCGCAAACGCCTGCTTTTTATATCGGTCGTAGAAAAAAAAAATTATGTGTTTGTATTGTGACCGTGAAAATTTTGTCAAATTTGTTTTTAACGGAAATATCCGTTTTCAGGTCCATAGAGTCCATTTCAAATATTTCTGAAAAAAAAATTGTGTGTGCCTGTATTGTGACTGTGAAAAAATTTTCAGATTTTTTTTTTAACGGAAATATTTGTTTTGATGCCCTACAGTCCATTTCAAATATTTCTGGAAAAAAATATGTGTGTCTGTATTGTGGCCATAAATCTTTTTCAAACATTTTTTAACGGAAATATCCGTTTTGAAGTCCTTAGAGTCCATTTCAAACATTTCTGGAAAAAAAAATATGTGTGTCTGTATTGTGACCGTGAATGTTTTTTTACGGAAATATCCGTTTTGAGGTCCCTAGAGTCTTTCAAATATTTATTGGAAAAAAAATGTATCTGTTTGTGTGTTTCTCTGTGTCTCTAATGTGATTGTGAAAATTTTTGCAAATTTTTTTTTCCGAAATATTCGTTTTGAGGTCTCTATAGTTCATTTCAAATATTTCTGGAAAAGAACAAATTGTGTGTGTGGGTCTGTATTGTGATCGCAAAAATTTTTCCAAAATATTTTTCACGGAAATATCCGTTTTGAGGTCTCTAGAGTCCATTTCAAATATTTCGGGAAAAGAAAAATTGTGTGTGTATCTGTATTGTGATCGCAAAAATATTTTCAAATTTTTTTCTCGGAAATGTGCGTTTTGAGGTTTCTAGAGTCCATTTCAAATATTTCTGGAAAAGAAAAATTGTTTGTGTCAGAGGCCTGCATGGGCCGGGCTTTGGCCCGGCCCGGAAAGCCCGGGCCGGGCCGTACCGTATTTTTCAAACTCCGGGCCGGGCCGGGCTTTCCGATGGATAATTTAACCCGGGCCGGGCCGGGCCGGGCTTGGATGAATTGAATTTTATTATAATTTGGAAAGCAACAGCTAAGTGAATTGAAAAAAAAATGTTATTAACATGAATTCAATGTATTTTTGGAATTTTAAGGAGTACATAGGTCCAGTAATTTTATTTATTTAATTCAACATTTTTCGGAGACGGGCCGGGCCGGGCTGCGCTTTGAATATTCAGCTCCGGGCCGGGCCGGGCCCGCAACACATTTTCTTTGCAACGGGCCGGGCCGGGTTTTAAATTTTCACTGTCGGGCCGGGCCGGGCCGGGCCGGGCCGGGCTTTCAAAAACCCGCTTCTGCAGGGCTCTGGTGTGTGTGTCTGTATTATGATCATAAAAATTTCTTTAAATTTTTTTAACCCCTAGCCCCAGCCTCTTGAGTCCATTTTTCTGTATTGTGATCGTTTTGAGGTCCCTGACGTACATTTTAAATATTTCTGGAAAAAAAAATTGTGTGTCTGCACTGTGACCGTGAAATTTTTGCAAATTTTTTTTTAACGGGAATATCTGTTTTGAGGTCCCTATACATTTCAAATATTTCTGGAAAGAAAATGTGGTGTGTATATGTCTGTGTGTGTACATACTGTGAGCGTGAAAGTTTTTCCAAAAATTTTTTAAACGGAATTATCCGTTTTGAGGTCACTAGAATAGTCCATTTCAAATATTTCTAGAAAAAAAAATTATGCGTGTCTGTATTGTAACCGTGAAAATTTAGACGAATTTTTTTTTAACGGAAGTATCCGTTTTGATGTCCCTAGAATCCATTTCAAATATTTCTTGAAAAGAAAAATTATGTGTGTCTGTATTGTAATTGTGAAAAATTCTTCAATTTTTCTTAAGGGAAATATATGTTTTGAGGTCTCTATCCATTTCAGATATTTCTGGAAAAAAAATTATGGGTGTTTTTTTTTTGTAAACCGTGAAAATTTTTTCAAAATTTTTTTAACGGAAATATCCGTTTTGCGATTCCTAAAGTTCATTTTAAATATTTCAGGGAAAAAAAATTGTGTGTGTGTCTCTATTGTGATTGTGAAAATTTTTTCAATTTCTTTTTACGGAAATATCCGTTTTGAAGTCTTTAGAGCAGGCATGTCAAACTCGTTTACCACCAAGAGCCACATCAAGTATTACACACAAGCCGCGGGCCGCATTACCAAAAAAACTACGATTGAAACCAAACAAAAAATTATTATTTTTACCTTGTATATAATTTTTTTTCAATATTTGATACCAACTTTGCCGGGACGCAGACAACTTGTAAGCGGGCCGCGTGTTTGACATGCCTGCCATAGAGTAACGGTCTTTGTATTGTGATACCGCTAAACTAGAAAAATTGTATTAAGATGGTAGCAATTTTTTTTCTTCATATTTAGTCCTTATTAACACGTTCGCTGCTACTACAATTGGGATTGCACATATGCAAGTACAAAGTCGGACGCACTAGCGCGTCGGTGGCAGCGAACGTGTTAAATAAGACGAAACTGTTTGGTTTAGGCAAAACGTACTAAGTTGTAGATTGGTTAAATCCAAAACTTAAAAAAGTTCTACTGCTATAAAAAAAAACGAAATTTACCATCAAGAAATTATTCATAAAAGTAAAACAGCACATCCTTTATATTTATTTCTAATTTTCATTTGGTAATCTTTCAAATGAATATGTAAAGGTTGCATCCAAAACGATTACATGTTTATGTAACGAATAAAAAAAATCAAAGCGACCCACGTGTCCATTAAAATTCATCAGCCCGACTATATGAAGTAATCGAGGACCTTATATATTATGCATTAGGTTATGAAATATGGATCGCGGTTTCGGCACAATACACGTTATCCCACTAGCGCATATTAACAGGTGACTAAATAAGCCCTTCTTGCGAGACAGGGCCTGTGTTGTGCCGCGCTGTGTTCGCCGTAACATAATGTGCCTCGTAACAAAGCCTTGGGGTATCCGGGTTGCACTGCTTTATTCAAACAGAAGTGCGGCTCTGGTGCAGGCGCCGGGCATAATTGAAATTGGACGGCTTTAACGTGGCCAGAAATTGGACACGGATATAATTATTGTTCTAACTAGATTTTGTTTTAATGGTTGTAATTATGCTCGGTGTTATTGCTGTTTGCTGGCGGTAATTATGGTGTTTATGTTTTCGAATCACACTGTTTAGCATGCCTAATTTAGGAGTTAATTAAATTTCCTTTGTTGTTATTACAATAGAGTTGTTTTGAGTGACCACAGTTTCAACATTTACCGTACTGATGTATTCACCTGATTAGTCAGCATGCTGGTGGACCTTTATTTAAGACTAGGAAAATCTGAAAAACAGGATCAAGATAAAAACTATAATACTCTACCAGCTAATTTGCAAAATTTTAGTTTTACCGCGTTCAAGTCAAAAGTTAAAGAATTCATGCTGAAACAAGTATATTTCTCCTCTGAAGAGTTCCTTAATGATATCGGTACACGCGGGACATGAAATATCCTATATTTTATTAGAACGTATCATGCACAATAACATTTATTTCAAAGATACTTTATTACATTTATACTTAACATATTTTAATTGTGTATCTGTTCATCTATCAAGCATTTCATATTTTATATTTACAATGATTTTAAGGATCGAATGTTTCGCAATTTAATTTATACATAAATTTTAATTGCTTGTTTCTTGCCTTTTCTTAATTTTAAACAATATATGTATCACATTATACTGGACGATTGTAAACAAAGACGAAAAATAGCCAGAATATATTAATATTCAGCCTGTTCGTGACTCTGCAGCATTAAGTCTTACCAAGACTATAAACAATTTACTAATTGAAAGAACTACATCCCTGGCTAGTGCCATGCCGGATATTGAATGATACAAAAGAAAGTTGCATGTTATTACTGGCACTACTGGATAATAAAATTGGTTTCAGATCGTTAATTTCTACGTACAGGACTAATTAAAAAAATATTCTAAAATAAAATGTGAAACTTTAAACTGTAAATGTTATTTAAACAGAAAACATTTTGACAAGGAGACACAGTGCTAAACTTATCGAAAAATATATTTTTAAATTTCTTTAAATCATTTTTCGTAGAATTGCCCATTTATATGTGAACATTTTCTGGCAACAGGCGGAAGCTTTTGAAAAAACGGGCATTTTGGTTTTTATGTAATATTTGTAACTTGTATATTCGCTGAGATATCACATTTTGAAATTTTTGGCATAGGCATCAAAACAATGAAAAACGTTTTGTTTACCAATTATTGTTTAATAAGGCGTTCTTATCAAAAATAAAAGAATGTAAAAATTATTCAGAATATTTCCTGTGTTTGTACTGTTATTTTTAGCAAAGAAAAATTGATAAAAAGGTATTTGGGTAGACCATTTTCATAAATGTTTTCAGAGTTTTTCATTTAGTTGTTCGTCGGTAAAAAAAAAATGTTTAAAAAAACCTTTTTTTACCCCCAGAGGACGGAGGGGGTTGTCGCCAACTGACCATGGAGCCCTTATTTTTACACCCCAAAACACCCTCTTATTTTGACCACCACACTAGCCAACAGCCATTTTGTCCTTGGGACTAGACCGGAATTTTTCGATTGGTTGGGTGTAACGAAGTACCGAAATCGCGATGAAACCCCCGAGACTTTGGTTTTGAGGTTAGGATTCGCAAAAAACCTCTTTTTTTTTTACTTTTTTCACTATAACTTTGGAACAACGCAAGTTAATTTGAATCTGAAAATACTGCTTGAAAGCTTATAAACAGGGCTAGATTAGTATATAAATGACCTTGGTAGTGTAATCAAAACCCTAATAAAAACAAAACAGTAAAAAACTGCAAAAATCGGGTATTTTGAAACATTTTTGCGATTTCAATCGATTATAAAAAAAAACGACGCTGGATATCTCAGATCAGTTTCGCTGACCTAAAAGCTTATTAAACGGGCCACAATTTCTGTATGGCACACCTCTGTGACTTAATGAGAAGTCTTCGAAATAATGGGTTTTGTTTGAAAAAATAATTTGGCACTTGGTTAGCAGACGGCGCTCGTCGGTGGCGCCACCTGTGCGGGTGCGGTGGCACTGCGTTCGTGTCGTTTGAATGGCGCGCAGAATTCAAATTCGTGGTCGCGAACCCCACGGGCCATTGAAGTTACCAATTTATTTGAGATTCTAATTTCTATGCTATCAATCATTGAATATCATTCTGTTAATGATGGCTCAGCTCGGCGCCAGTGCGGTGACGCTACGTTCGCTATGTGTAGACAAATCCCGAGCGGGGAATACGAAATAGTTACAAAACAGGGCGAATTTGAATCTTCCCTTCGGGACAATAAAAACATGAGAATGAACAGTTTATGACGAAAACTACAAATTCTTTAATATTTTTTAGACTGATTTCTAAATGCTATGTAAATGTTATTCAAAAATATTGATGAATAATGAAAAATAAATTCGAAAAAATGCAGTTTTCGTGATTTTTTTCAAACACAAATTAATGTTTACAAAACTTCTGATCACGTAACAGAGGTATGCCATGTAGAAATTGTAGCCCTTTTAATAGGCATTCAAATGCATACGACAGCGTTGTGGAATTTTATATTTGAAGGGGAAAAAGGCCGAAAAAATTGCAAATTTCGCGATTTTTTCAAACAAAACCTATTATTTCGAACACTTCTCATTAAGTCACAGAGGTGTGCCCTACAGAAATTGTAACCCATTTAATAAGCTTTTAGGTCAGCGAAACTGATCTGAGATATCTAGCGTCGTTTTTTCTATAATCGATTGAAATCTCAAAAATGTTTAAAAATACGCGATTTTTGCGGTTTTTTTACGGATTTTTTTTTTATTAGGGATTTGATTACGCTACCAAGGTCATTTATATACATGTAGCCCTGTTTATAAGCTTTCAAGCAGTATTTTCAGATTCAAATTATCTTGCGTTGTTCCAAAGTTATAGTGAAAAAAGTAGAAAAAAGAGGTTTTTTGCGAATCCTAACCTCAAAACCAAAGTCTCAGGAGTCTCATCGTGATTTCGGTACTTTGTTACACCCAAGAAATCGAAAAATTTCGGTCTAGTCCCAAGGACAGAGAAAAAGTCCAATTTTGTTGGCTAGTGTCATAACCGTAGGTACCCTTTGGTGATGTTCCACTGAAAACAAATTGAGCAATCGCCCTCGAAGTTCACGTTTGATTTAAATCATAGCTTTTACAATTCACTCAAAATAACTCAAAAACAAGGCATATTTTTGGATTTTGATCGATATCACTGGTCAGTAAAAAAGAAAACTTTTTCAAGCCCAGGCACCATTCCTACTGATTCTTATGTAAAATGACTTCATGAATCGGAAAACGAGGGTCATATTTGGATTCATGCGGTCATTTAACGTAAGAATCAGCAGTGATGGTGTCAGGGCCAATTTTTACGCATTCATAGAAAATTTTATTGTAAATTTGTGTGACAAATTTGATGATTTTATACCAAGATAATTTCGAGATTTTAAAGCATCACACCCAATTAAATCAAATCAAAATAACTCGAAAACAAGGAAAGGACGTATTTTAGGATTTTAATTGATTTTCAAAGAACATAAATTCTCTATCTGCGTACCTAATTCGGCGATGTTCTGCAGAAGGAATTTGGAGCAACGCCATCGAAGTTCATTTTTGATATAAAATCACCAAACTATTACAATTAAGTCAAAATGATTCTAAAACCGGGGAAGGCATGTTTTTGGATTTTCATTTATTTCCGAAGGACATTAAATTGTCAATCTGCATCGAATATTTGGTGATGTTCTTCCAAGGTAACTTTGAGCAAACTAGGAAAGATACATTTAGAATAATTCAAATAAAACGAATAACTTTATTGATATCACTGTTGATGCCAACAAAGTTATTCGTTTTATTTGAATTATTCAAAATGTATTACGAAGTGAAAGCGTCCACAATTACTTACATATTTAGAACATTCTCAGCTTTTGTACCAAATCCGGTAATTCTCCTTTGAGGGAATTTCGAGCAATCGCCCTCGAAGTAATTTTTGATGTTAAATCATCACACTTTCACAATTAAGTAAAAACAATTCGAAAACTATTTTTGATTTCCAAATAATATTCAATTTTTAATCTGCGTGCCTATGGTGATGTTCCGCCGACACCCTCGTAATTAGATTTTGATGTAAAATCAATTGAATCAAAATAACTCGCAAAGTAGAAAAGGCGTATTTGTGGATTTTTATGAATTTCCAAAGAACGATAAATTCTCAACTTGCGTGCCAAATTTAGCGATGTTCTGCCGAAGGTATTTGGTGCAGTCACCCTCGAAGTTAATTTGTGGTGTTAAATAGTTACAATTAAGTCAAAATAATTTCAAAACCAAGGAAAGCATGTTTTCGAATTTTTTTTTTTGATTTCCAAAGAACATTAAATTGTCAATATGCGTGGCAAAGGGTACCTATGATTAAGATAGCCAAAATGCTCCTATCCCTAGGTTTTCGAATTTACCCGATAAGAGGATGTTTTGCGTGTAAAAATAAGGTCCCCATGGTCAGTGGGCCGAGAACCCCCTTTTTTCTAAACATTATTTTTTTTACTGCCAAACGAGTGAATGAAAATTTTTGAAAAAAAATCTGAAAACAGTCTACCCAATTACCTAGTTGACCAATTTTCCAAGGTCATTCAAAGTCATTTAAATTCTAAAAAAAATATAAAAGTTTTTTTTCCACTAGCAAAATTAATCGTATATAAAATAACTAAAATGAAGCAAATATTAAAAAAAAATCTCTACGTAGCCTCCTAGATTATTATATTTTTAGGATTGTAACTTTTATTAATTTTTATCAAATAGAACATGGTAACTTTTGTTCACAGTTTTTCAGAAAAAAAAAATAAACGTAACGTGTTATTTGCTAAAAATAACAGTTCAAAAAAAGGAAGTATTCTGAGAATTTTTTTAATTCCTTTATTTTCGATAAGAACGCATTATAAAACACAAATTGGTGACTTTTTAGTGAAAAACAAAAGCTTTTCATTGTTTTGATGCCTCCAACGAAATTTCTCCTCCGAAAATTTCAAAATGTGATACCTCAGCGAATATTTAAGTTACATTAATGAAATAAAAACCAAAATGTCCGCTATTTAAAAAGCTTCCGCTTGCCAGAAAATGTTGACATGTCTGTAGAAAATTCCACAAAAAATGGCAAATAAATATTTAAAGATGCCGCGGCATGATATAAATATGTCTTGATTTATGTTTTAGTAGATTTTTACTCGGTAAAAATGATGCAATTGTCAAAAACCGGGTACTGCAGGTTAAAAATCGATTTAAATACTAAGGGATTTTTTTAAGCTCTAAATGACCTTAAATGACCTTGAAAATTTT
Organism: Ocypus olens; assembly: GCA_910593695.2. Lineage (NCBI taxonomy): Eukaryota > Metazoa > Arthropoda > Insecta > Coleoptera > Staphylinidae > Ocypus > Ocypus olens. The sequence continues at coordinate 10,885,013 of OU343053.1, read as the reverse complement.
CGCGTAGACATCAAAATAATGAAAAACTTTTTTTTTACCAATTATTGTTTCATAAGGCGGTTTTTTTCAAAAATAAAGGAATTTAAAAAATATTAAGACTGTTTCCTGTTTTTGTACTGTTATTTTTGGCAAAATAAATTGGTTAAATAGGTAATTGGGTAGACTATTTTCATGATTTTTTCAGAATTTTTCAGTCACTCGTTCGGCAGTAAAAAATAATGTTTGCAAAAATATTTTTTAACCCTCCAGAGAGGGAACCATGGGGACCTTATTTTTACACACTAAAACACCCCCTTTTCGGGAAAATTTAAAAATCTAGGGATATGGGCATTTTGACTATCTTAACCCTTTCTGCTTCCAATATCTACAGCAGAGAAAGTCAATGTTTTCAAATACAAGAAGAAAATATTTCGCGTCGTTTCAGAACAAAAATGTTTACTCTAACATTATAATTATTAATTTTTAGCGAAACATTATAATAAAATATTTAGGTTATCATTTGAGTTGCAGTGCTTGTTAACAATTGAAAATCTGTAGACGTGTTAAAAGTTTTCATGGAATAATAAATCTGAATAAATTTGAATGTTTCAAGTCGATAGCAATTGTTTTTTTTATATTTATTTAAGGGAGACTTACACCTTGTAGGGCAATTTCGGAGCCTATTTTCAAGAATTTATTCTAAAAACCAGAGAAAATTTCGACGCGAAACTTTTTTTGTGTTATTGCACATCAATTGAATTTTACACCTGATTATTTTTACATATCAATGTTGACTTCGAAGACCTGGAGATGGCATTGACAGCGCCGCTGTGAGAAGTGATGGGTCAAACAATGTACAGGATTGGGTCAACCCTAGTTATCTGAAATATAATTTTCAACAAGACTTTTAATTGTTGTTATGTCAGCAAGGTCCCGATCGTTCACTTTTCAAAATTTTGATTTTTTGCAAAATGGCGGACATTTTTCCAAAAAACTCATTTTTTACTGTTTTTTGCCCTTCTTGAAGCTGTCAAAAATCAGCAAAATGAAATTTTCTAAAAATTAACGATCGGGACCTTGCCAAGTGTTGAAAAATAATTTAAAAAAATATATCGTGATACGTTCACTTGTTCTCCCGTAATCGTGTACACCAGTTTGAAAAATGAAAATATTGTCATTCTAAAAATTTTAATTTTTCAACTAATTATAAAATATAAAAACAATTATCACATACTTCAAACTTTCTAAATATATTTAATAAATATTATACTTTACATTTCATTAAAAATATCAAAATCTTTCGTCACAAGATTTGGAAATAATCACATGAGAACGGAATAAATTATCATTTTAAAAATCCTGATTTTTCAAGTGAATAAAAAATACAAAAACAATTGTCACCTACTTGAAACTTTCTAATTTTTTAAAATAATTATTATACTTTACAATTTATTAAAAATATCAGAATATTTCGTTACAAAATTTGGAGATAATGTCACGAGAGCGGAATATATTGTCATTCTGAAAATTTTTATGTTTCAAGTGAATAAAAATATGAAAACAATTGTCATATATTTAAAACTCTCTAAATTTACTTAATTATTATTATATTTAATAATTTAGTGAAAAAATCAAAATATTTCATCACAAAATTTGGAGATGATCACATGAGAACGGAAAATATTGTCATTCTGAAAATTTTAATTTTTCAAGTAAGTAAAAAATTTAAAAAAATTATCACATGCTTAAAACTTTCTAAATGTATATAATAAATATTATACTTTACAATTCAGTAAAAATATCAAAATTTTTCGTTGCAAGATTTGGAGATAATCACATGAGAACAGAATATATTGTCATTCTGAAAATTCCAATTTTTATTTTTCAAGTGAATAAATATATAAAAACAATTGTTACATACTTGAAACTTTCTAAATTTACTAAATAATTATTATATTTTACAATTTAAAAATATACCAAAATTTTTCGTCACAAAATTCGTCAAATATCGTCACACGAGAACGGAATATTTTGTCATTCTGAAAATTTAATTTTTTCAAGTGAATAAAAAATATAAAAACAATTGTCACATACTTGAAACTTTCGAAACTTATTTATTCGTTATTATACTTTACAATTTAGTAAAAATATCAAAATATTTTGTGACAAAATTAGGAGATAATTACATGACAACGGAATATATTGTCATTCTGAGAATTTTAATGTTTCAAGTGAATAAAAAATATAAAAACAATTAACTTTCGAAATTTATTTATTCGTTATTATACTTTACAATTTAGTAAAAATATCAAAATATTTTGTCACAAAATTTGGAGATAATCACATGAGAACGGAATATATTGTTATTCTGAAGATTCTAAATTTTCAAGTGAATAAAAAATATAAAAATAACTGTCACATACTTAAAACTTTCTAAATTGACTTAATATTTATTATAATTTACAATTTAGTAAAAATATCAAAATATTTCGTCGCAAAATTTGAAGATAATCACATGAGAACGGAATTAATTGTCATTCTGAAAATTCTAAATTTTCAAGTGAATAGAAAATATAAAAACATGTCACATGCTTAAAACTTTCCAAATTTATTCAATAATTATTATACTTTACAATTTAGTCAAAATATTAGAATATTTCGTAGCAAAATTTGGAGATAATCACATAAGAACGGAATAAATTGTCATTCTGAAAATTCTAAATTTTTATGTGAATAAAAAATGCAAAAACAATTGTCACCTACTTGAAATTTTCTAAATTTATTAATTAATTATTATACTTTACAATTTATTAAAAATATGAGAATATTTCATCACAAAATTTGAAGATAATCACATGAGAACGGAATATATTGTCATTCTGAAAATTCTAATTTTTCAAGTGAATAAAAAAAATTAAAACCATTATTGCATACTTGACACTATTTAATTCACTAATTGTATGCCTCGCTCATTTTCTGTAAAAAGAAGATTATTAATAGAAAAATATGAAGAGGATGGTTGCGACTGTTACAATGTAGTAATCCATAATTAAACTGAATTGAAAAAAATGGTGATGGCGGCCATCATGTTACTTTCTCCGATCTTGATTGCATAACAGTTATTTATATTTATACTACCATGGTTTATTTTCATTTTAGGTCAGATGATACTGACGTTAAAAACGTCAAAGTTATCATAAAAATAACAAATTATACTTCCTATTAAAATAATTCTATAATAGTTTATTAGAAAACCAAATAAAATCCTAATAAATTCTTGAAAAAAGTTCTAAAAACAAATCTTGATAAACCCTGAAAAAACCATGAAAAATATTTCTGAAAACGCCCTGAACGAATTCTGGTTATAAAGTTCCAAAGAGAATACAAGAAAAAGTCCTGAAAAAATCTGATAAAAAAGTCCTGATAAAAAGTCCAGAAAAAAACTGCTCTGACAAAGAAATGTCTTGAAAAACATGTTTTTGAAAAAGACCTGAAAAAAGTCCCGAAAACAGAGTCGTCACAATAAAAAATTTGGAAAAAAGGTCCTAGAAAAAGACCTGATAAAAAAAACTGTAGAAAAGTACTGAAAATAGGCTTCAAAAAGTTCGAAAAGGGCCTTAAAAAGTCCTGAAAAAAACCTGTAAAATAGTCCAGAAAAAAAGTCCGGCAAAGATTCCTCACAAAGGTCCTAAAAAAACCAGAAAAAAGTCGAGAAAATAACAGAAGTCATGAGAAAAAGGACTGAAAAAAGTCTTGATAAAATAATCCGGATGAAAAATCCTGAAAAAATCTGAAAATAAGGTCCTAGAAAAAGTTCTGATAAAACGGCCAGAAAAAAAGTACTGAAAAAGCATACAAAAAAGTCAGAATAAAGACATTAAAAAGGCCTGAATAAAGCTTGTGATCCTGAAGAAGCCCTAAAAAAGAGTCCTGAAAGAAATTTCTGAAAAAGTTCCGCAAAGAGTGCTTAAGAAGGTCCCGAGAAAATAGTCCTCACAAAAGCCTTAGACGAGATCTGATAAAAAGTATTAAAAAATTCTTGAAAAAGTAACCCTGATAAAAAAGGCCCTGAACATAATAGTTTTTTAAATAATCTTTGAAAAAGGGCCCTGAAAAAAATTCGAAAAAGATAGGTTCCGAAACAAAAGTCCTGAAAAAAAACGACGAGAAAAAATAAAGTCTTGAAAAAAGCGAACATTGTACTGCAAAAAGATTCTTGCAAAAAGCCTAAGAAAAGACCTGAAAAAAGGCATTAAAAAAGTTCCAGAAAAATAATGCAAATTAAAAATCCTGAAAACAGTCCCAAAAAAAAGGCACCAAACAAAAACTTTTTAAAATAAAGTTTTGAAAAAAGAGTCCTGGAAAAAAATTCTGCAAAAGAAAAGTGAAAAGTCCTGATAAAAAAGTCGTTAAAAAAAGTCTTGAAAAAAGTTCTAAAAAAACTAGTCCTGCAAAAAACCCAAAAAAAATCTTGAAAAAAGTTCCTGAAAAATAATTCTAAAAAGAAGTCTCAAAAACAAAAAGTTTTTAAAATAAAGTCTTGAAAGAAGAGTCCTCGAAAAAAATTCTGAAAAGAAAAGACCTGAAAAAACATCGTTAGATGATTCCTGAAAATAATAATAATAATAATAATAATTTATTTACGGGTAACCCCTTTTACATAAATAAACACAAAATACAGCAATACAAATCCAAAAATAAATATTTAAATTAAGAAAAAATAGTAAAAATAATTAAATGAAATACAAATTTCTTATAGTCTTAAAGAAAAGTCCTGCAAAATAAGTTATAGAGAAAGGTTCTTAAAAAAGACCTGAAAGAAGAAATGAAAAAATCCTGAAAATAAGGTCTTACAAAAAGACCTGAAAAAAGTCCTGAAATTTTTATTTATACTTTATGGATATGTATTGGATAATTCTGACGCTTGAAACGTCAAAATTATGAAAGATGGAAATGAAAAATGATACTTCAAATTCTAATCTTTACCGACGATATATATATATATATATATATATATATATATATATATATATATATATGTACAAATTGAATAACGGGTATTACGGCGGAGGGCTTTGTGGAGAAAGTAGAAACTCTTTTTTCACGTGTAATATTTCGCAATTGGTTTTATTGCTTCATCAGACACAACTAAAAATTAAGAGTAGAATAAACAATTTGACAGTGATTGTGAAGTTAACATTCTATGAGTTAAGTGAATTTACCAATTTTGGTTTGAAATTTACGTTCTATACAAATAATATAAATAGTATAAAAAAAAATTTAAAAATTTAAAAAAAAAAACTTACGAATTGAGTGATAAAGGTGTAACTAGCTAGGTATGCCTTACAGATTAACATGGTAACATCAACGGTGGTGGACAATTACCAACATGGTACATGGTGCAGCAACACACGGCGAAAACATGTTAAAATCGGGGAACATGAGGACTATCGTCCATCTCCCGAGCGGTTAAAAATATATTACTTGTAATGATCAATTTATAAAACTGTTTGTAATAAGCATTTTTGAAAACTTGTGTATGTAATAAAATTAAAAAATTAACGTTAAGTTGTTCGTTAATTGCGTGTTGAAAACAAAATGGAAACGATGAGAAAGGTAAAATTGCAAAAAACATTGATTAGGAAGACGAAAAACGGGAACGACGACTCGGTGTTATCACGTGAGTTTTGGTCGGGAAGGAAAACGGCGGTAAGTCACGAGTGTGGCTGTCAACATTTAAAAACTGGCGCGATGTTAGGTTACCGAGTGAGCCGGGGAGAAATGTATGTGAGGTTGCCTAGATGTACGAGCGTGAGGTGTATGTTATAGACGTTCGTAATTTCCAAAATGGTTAAGATTGAGTAACCATTTTATTTACTCTTCCGGACAGGCAACAGGGATGATGAAAGCCACGTAAGTAACATTTGGTTTATATGGGGTTTTGTTTTGTTTAGCGTAGAAATTGATATCTCAACGGGTAATATTTACAGTCAAATTTAGGGAATGTCTGAAGTGATAAAAAACTAAGGGGTTATGTTTTGTGTTGTTAGGTTAGGGGAAATACTACCGGAACTACCACCTACATTTAATAAATTGGCGTAAATGCTGCTGAGGCCGGATACATCAGTTCTTGCGTTCATTGTATTCGGAGTAATGAAAATGTGAGCCATTTCAAGAAACAGCCTATTATGTAAATTAGGGTCGGAGTCTAAAATTTTAATTCTATCATAGTCCATGCGGTGGTCGTGCGTGTTGGAATGTTCGGCAAGAGCGCAGGAATGTTTCCCTAAACGGGAGTCGCTCCTGTGCTGAATAACGCGATTTTTTAGCCATTGTGCTGTTTGGCCAATGTAACAACGATCACAATCTGCACATGGAATACAGTAAATTAAACATGATTTAAATTTGTTATCGGTATTAGATTTTAGTTGTGAAAAAAGGTTGTTGACAGATTTAATACTATATGATGCAATTTTTAAGTCTTCTTTTTTTAAAATGTTGATTAGTTGGGGTGTGAGTTCTAGAATGTGGGGTAGTTTCCTGTATTTGATGATTGCAGGTGTGTTGGATGGAATATTCGATGGGTCAGGAGGCAAGGGAGTAATTAGAGCAAAGGAGCGGTGGAATAAAATGTTATTTATTAAGGTGGGTGGATAACCGTTGTTTAGCAAGAGTGATTTTAATTTGTTTAGATTCTTTGTAATAAAAAGGGGGTGACATAGCTTAGTGATTCTATTTTTTAGAGCAGTTATAAGGTTTATTTTTTGTTGAAAAGGGTGATTTGATTGAAAATTTAAATATCTACCTGAGGCTGTTGGTTTTTGATACCAATCAAGGCGAATGATGTTATCAGTGCCACGTACCAGTAACATGTCTAAGAAGGGTACAGAGCAGTTGGATTCGACCTCAGTAGTGAATTGAATATGTGTATTGCAGGAGTTAAAGATATTAAGGATATTATTGATTTGGTCATTTGGAACTGCAGTGATGAGGTCATCCACATATTTTTTTAAAAAAGGGGGAGTGAAAGGAAGTTTGGGAAGGATCTGATCTAGGAGATAATCCATGACTAGACATGCAATGGAAGGGCTGAGGGGGGAGCCCATAGGTGTTCCAAAAATTTGACTGTAAAATTTATCGTTAAATATAAAGTAACTATTTTCGAAAATGAATGTTATTGTTTTTAGGAACCACTGCTTAGTGAAGGAGCAATGTTGTGAGATGGAATCCCACTTTTCGTCAATGATGTGTAGCACTAAAGGTAGTGGGATGTTAGTGAACAGGGAGACGACGTCCAAGGACAACAGGACATGGTTTGGAGGGAGTTTGAAATTGTTGAAATCCTTAGCAAAGTGGAAGGAGTCAAGGACATTGTAATTATTAGCCTCTTAAAGAGGCTTAAAGAGGACATTGTAATTATTAGCCTCTTAAAGAGGCTAATAATTACAATGTCCTTGACTCCTTCCACTTTGCTAAGGATTTCAACAATTTCAAACTCCCTCCAAACCATGTCCTGTTGTCCTTGGACGTCGTCTCCCTGTTCACTAACATCCCACTACCTTTAGTGCTACACATCATTGACGAAAAGTGGGATTCCATCTCACAACATTGCTCCTTCACTAAGCAGTGGTTCCTAAAAACAATAACATTCATTTTCGAAAATAGTTACTTTATATTTAACGATAAATTTTACAGTCAAATTTTTGGAACACCTATGGGCTCCCCCCTCAGCCCTTCCATTGCATGTCTAGTCATGGATTATCTCCTAGATCAGATCCTTCCCAAACTTCCTTTCACTCCCCCTTTTTTAAAAAAATATGTGGATGACCTCATCACTGCAGTTCCAAATGACCAAATCAATAATATCCTTAATATCTTTAACTCCTGCAATACACATATTCAATTCACTACTGAGGTCGAATCCAACTGCTCTGTACCCTTCTTAGACATGTTACTGGTACGTGGCACTGATAACATCATTCGCCTTGATTGGTATCAAAAACCAACAGCCTCAGGTAGATATTTAAATTTTCAATCAAATCACCCTTTTCAACAAAAAATAAACCTTATAACTGCTCTAAAAAATAGAATCACTAAGCTATGTCACCCCCTTTTTATTACAAAGAATCTAAACAAATTAAAATCACTCTTGCTAAACAACGGTTATCCACCCACCTTAATAAATAACATTTTATTCCACCGCTCCTTTGCTCTAATTACTCCCTTGCCTCCTGACCCATCGAATATTCCATCCAACACACCTGCAATCATCAAATACAGGAAACTACCCCACATTCTAGAACTCACACCCCAACTAATCAACATTTTAAAAAAAGAAGACTTAAAAATTGCATCATATAGTATTAAATCTGTCAACAACCTTTTTTCACAACTAAAATCTAATACCGATAACAAATTTAAATCATGTTTAATTTACTGTATTCCATGTGCAGATTGTGATCGTTGTTACATTGGCCAAACAGCACAATGGCTAAAAAATCGCGTTATTCAGCACAGGAGCGACTCCCGTTTAGGGAAACATTCCTGCGCTCTTGCCGAACATTCCAACACGCACGACCACCGCATGGACTATGATAGAATTAAAATTTTAGACTCCGACCCTAATTTACATAATAGGCTGTTTCTTGAAATGGCTCACATTTTCATTACTCCGAATACAATGAACGCAAGAACTGATGTATCCGGCCTCAGCAGCATTTACGCCAATTTATTAAATGTAGGTGGTAGTTCCGGTAGTATTTCCCCTAACCTAACAACACAAAACATAACCCCTTAGTTTTTTATCACTTCAGACATTCCCTAAATTTGACTGTAAATATTACCCGTTGAGATATCAATTTCTACGCTAAACAAAACAAAACCCCATATAAACCAAATGTTACTTACGTGGCTTTCATCATCCCTGTTGCCTGTCCGGAAGAGTAAATAAAATGGTTACTCAATCTTAACCATTTTGGAAATTACGAACGTCTATAACATACACCTCACGCTCGTACATCTAGGCAACCTCACATACATTTCTCCCCGGCTCACTCGGTAACCTAACATCGCGCCAGTTTTTAAATGTTGACAGCCACACTCGTGACTTACCGCCGTTTTCCTTCCCGACCAAAACTCACGTGATAACACCGAGTCGTCGTTCCCGTTTTTCGTCTTCCTAATCAATGTTTTTTGCAATTTTACCTTTCTCATCGTTTCCATTTTGTTTTCAACACGCAATTAACGAACAACTTAACGTTAATTTTTTAATTTTATTACATACACAAGTTTTCAAAAATGCTTATTACAAACAGTTTTATAAATTGATCATTACAAGTAATATATTTTTAACCGCTCGGGAGATGGACGATAGTCCTCATGTTCCCCGATTTTAACATGTTTTCGCCGTGTGTTGCTGCACCATGTACCATGTTGGTAATTGTCCACCACCGTTGATGTTACCATGTTAATCTGTAAGGCATACCTAGCTAGTTACACCTTTATCACTCAATTCGTAAGTTTTTTTTTTTAAATTTTTAAATTTTTTTTTATACTATTTATATTATTTGTATAGAACGTAAATTTCAAACCAAAATTGGTAAATTCACTTAACTCATAGAATGTTAACTTCACAATCACTGTCAAATTGTTTATTCTACTCTTAATTTTTAGTTGTGTCTGATGAAGCAATAAAACCAATTGCGAAATATTACACGTGAAAAAAGAGTTTCTACTTTCTCCACAAAGCCCTCCGCCGTAATACCCGTTATTCAATTTCTACATATTTTAAATCCAACGGCGTTACTCCCCTTCTGGATATTATATATATATATATATATATATATCCGTATATCCGTTTCCTAATTACAAAAAAAATGGTGATGTGGCCATCATGTTACTTTCTCCGACTTGATGGTATCATAGCCATTTATATTTACGTTTTCATTGTTTATTTTCAATTGAAATCATATTTTAAATGTACATCGAGCGTTTTGTAGACTCGGATGAAACTGACGTTTAAAACGTCAAAATTGTGAAAGATGGAAAAATTATACTTCAAATTTAAAAACTCGGTTTGCTCAAAAACTAACGAGATTTCGAAGAAAACTTATTCTTTAGAAGTTGTTCATTTTGGCATTCTCTACAATTATTATTCACATAAATGTGCTGTAACTATTATCGTTTCATAATTTTAAACCAAAAATTTAAAAAAATTAATACATTTTTTTCTCGAATAGCAATGATTTTATGAAAAATATGTTCAAGCAAAAGATATTCATTTCTTTGTTGTCTTTAATTTTTGTTTAAATGTTTTTGTGATATTTTTCACATTTAAGAAAATATTGGCAAAAAACAAAAAACAGTTAAGGTAAACACCCACTTCCGGTGTACGAAATGTTACCAAAAGCTTTTCAGTTCTTCGGATTATCAAATAAGACGTATGTTCAAAGTTTCATATCAATTGCTGTGTTAGTTTTTGAGACACACGCACACAGAAAGACACACACACACAGGCACACACACACGCACACACACACACACACACACACAGACACATTTTTTTTTTCCAGAAACTGTTGAAATGGTATCTAGGGACCCCAAAACGGATATTTCCGCAAAAAAATTTTTTGAAAAAAAAATCACGATCACAATACTTTCTCGTACTTCGTAACGGAGAAAGTAAAAATCACAATATTTTAATAACTATGTAGTTATTGTTAAAAATATTCTCACATTATATAATATTTTTTTTACCCAAAATTAGTTGTGGTTAAAACATAATGATTTTCAATAGGAAAATAGAGTAAGTTTAGGTCTTGCACATTCAATACCAATTGTAACCGCATTGTAACGCGAATGAAAGCCATTGTAACAAAATTAATGCAAACTTAAATCCACAATTCAAAATTGCTGCGTTCCACAATTATAATTTAGCTGAAAGCGGCAAGCGTCCTCGATCACTCCCCAAGCGGACTAATTGTAGTGGCGCAAATAAATTGACAAACTGGAATTTAAGGGATGATGCCGTCTTTGCTATTCCTCGCCCGTCGTAGGATCCATCCATTTAATTTGTCTGATCCTTCCCTCTCTGGCAACGCTTTCTCCGAGCAAAGAGCTCCCATTGAAAATCGCGTGCGTCGACGCTTTGATTTATTGCCCCCCGTGGAATCTGAATAAATGTAAAGTGGCTCCGGATTCTCAAATAAAATTATCTGCCCTAAGGGAAAAATTCACATTTGATTCTGCCTAATAAGAGCGTTCCCGTTAATGAAAATTCACCATGGGGATTTACATGTTAAAATTTGTATGTCTGTTAATGGCTTTTCGATTGCAAATTTCAGCACTATTTTTGGCAGGCTTTAAGTTTACACCTTCGATTTCAATTATCTCTGTATGTACGGTTGCCTAAATATTGGAATATTCAGGCTATTGTGTGTGAGTTTTATAGAAAATATGTTTTTTCTCGAGCACACTTCTAACAAAAATATCGAATTCGTTTCAAGGCAGTGGCTTTTGTTTAGAAGCTACAAATTACGTAATTTGTACTAGAAAAACCATTACCAGGCATAGAAATTTTAACATGTAAATCCAGTGACGGTTCGCGGGTTTTTTTGCTGGTACGGCCGAGGAACAAGAGGTGGTAATACAGATAGGTAGGGTCAGTTGCAGAGACGGCTGGCTGCGTGACCTTACCTATCTGCATTATCACCTCTTGTTCCTCGGCCGTACTAGAAAAAACCCCGCGAACCGTCACTGTGTAAATCCTATGTTTTACGTCACAGTAGTTTATTTGATGCCAACTTCATAAAAATACAATACAATACGACTAAGTACAGTCACTCGGCATATTATAAGTATTGTTGTTTTTTTTTTATATACAAATTACATCAGCGAAAGAATGCCTAAGGAAACACGTATTTATATATCACATTGACGGCATTCATTCCATTTTCCTGAGGTGATGTGGTTGAATTTTTCGCGTCGCCGAATATGAATTCGATGTTATTCGGAGCACAAAGTGGAATACACGTTTTTGTAGATTGGAAACTGAATCGATTTTCAAATATAAATATATTATGTTTTATATATTCGTACGAGAAGCAAGAAAGGGAAAACCAGTTACGAATGTAACTCGCGGTAAATAATATTGACGCTGTTACGTTTGATATTCGATAAATATACTACCGGGCATGCGAACGGCGTAATTATGTTAGAAAATCACAACGGGCGTATGGCTGCAAAATATATAGGGTGATTTATGGCGTCGATTTTTGAAATTTAGATTAGACTCGGTTTCTTAATTCAGTCTAAATTCAGAAAGATCGCAATATGAGATTTCGAGATAATCACAAGAAAACGCAGCTTGCAGTCATGCCAAAGCAATTAAGCATATTTCAGAAAAATAATTCGAGTGAAAATTACCTTTCTATATATCATATAGTTTTCAAATAACACAGGATAGTGAATACATTTCTCTTTGTTTTATAAAATTGTACCTTCATATATCTTTTTTGACAGGATTTGAACAAAACATATATTTTGAGAAGTCATTAATGAATAGAAACTCAACCTTTAAGTTTAGCGAGTAATTATATTTCCAACTAGTTGTTGACCACGCGGTCCATCAACATCATGAAGTATATAATCAGCAGTGTTTCTAACTTTCTACATCTTACCTCGACCCCCGTGTTAAAACTCGAGCAATTTTAATCTGCACAAGTTAGCCAGAGAAAATATTCGTTTTTTTGTCGAGATTAATCTGCGTCGTACAGGTTGATAACAATTCAGTTTGCAGGTCGTGGTCACGAAGAAAGTATGTTCTGGTTAGGTATATTTATTTTTACTTTCTCCGTTACGAAGTACGAGAAAGTATTGTGATCGTGATTTTTTTTTCAAAAATTTTTTTTGCGGAAATATCCGTTTTGGGGTCCCTAGATGCCATTTCAACAATTTCTGGAAAAAAAAATTTGTGTCTGTGTATGTGTGTGTGTCTGTGTGTGTGTGTCTGTGCGCGCTGTATCTCAAAAACTAATAGAGCAATTGATATGAAACTTTGAACATACGTCTTATTTGATAATCCAAAGAACTGAAAAGCTTTTGGTAAAATTTCGTACGACGGAAGTGGGCGTTTACCTTAACTGTTTTTTGTTTTTTGCCAATATTTTCTTAAATATGAAAAATATCACAAAAACATTTAAACAAACTTTGAAGACAACAAAGAAATGAACATCTTTTACTTGAAAACATTTTTCATAAAATCATTTTTATTCGAGAAAGGAAACTATTATTACTTTCTTCGTTACGAAGTACGAGAAAGTATTGTGACGTTTTGGGGTCCCTAGATGCCATTCCAACAATTTCTGGAAAAATTTTTTTTGCGTCTGTGTGTGTGTGTGTGTGTGTGTGTGTGTCTGTCTGTCTCTGTGTGTGTGTGTGTGTGTGTCTGTCTGTCTGTGTGTGTGTGTGAGTGTGTGTGTGTGTGTGTGTGTCGGTCTGGGTGCGCTGTATCTCAAAAACTAATAGAGCAATTGATATGCAACTTTGAACATACGTCTTATTTGATAATCCGAAAAACTGAAAAGCTTTTGGTAAAATTTCGTACACCGGAAGTGGGTGTTTACCTTAACTGTTTTTTGTTTTTTGCCAATATTTTCTTAAATATGAACAATATCACAAAAATATTTAAACAAACATCGAAGACAACAAAGAAATGAACATCTTTTGCATAAAAATATTTTCCATAAAATCATTGCTATTCGAGAAAAAAAATTATTATTTTTTTTTAATTTTTGGTTTATAATTATGAAACGATAATAGTTACAGCAAATTAATGTCATAATAATTGCAGAGAATGCCAAAATGAACAACTTCTAAAGAATAAGTTTTTCTCGAAATCTCGTTAGTTTTTGAGTAAACCGAGTTTTTGAATTTGAAGTATAATTTTTCCAAATTTCATGATTTTGACGTTTTAAACGTCAGTTTCATCCGAGTTTACGCAACGCTCGATGTACATTTAAAATATGATTTCAATTGAAAATAAACCCATGAAAACGTAAATATAAAGTCGGAGAAAGTAACATGATGGCCACATCACCATTTTTTCAATATGCATTCCTGTTAAAATGTATACCTGTTTGCTTGTGCGCGCTGTATCTAAAAAACTACTACTTGAATGAACATTAAACTTTGAACATAACCCTTATTTGATAATCCGAAGAACTGAATAACCGTTTTTTGTTTTTCTCCGATAATTTTTTAAATATGAAAAGTACTATAAAAGCACTCAAACAAATCTTGAAGAAAGCAAAAAAATGAACATTTTTGCTTGAAAATATTTTTCGTGAAATGTATGGTTTTTGAAAAATAAAAGCAATTAATTTTTTTTGTAATTTATGGTTTAAAATTATGAAACGATAATACTTACAGCAAATGTATTTTAATAATAATTGTAGATGATGCCAAAATGAACAACTTATATAGAATAAGTATTTTTCGAAATCTCTTTGGTTTTTGAGTAAATTGATTATTAGAATTTGAAGTATAATTAATTTGTCATTTTCATCTTTCATAATTTTGACGTTTTAAACGTCAGTCTCATCTCTATGCACATCATCACGCTCTATGAACATTTAAAATGTGATTTCAATTGAAAATAAACCATGAAAGTGTAAACATAAAGTACTATACCATCAAATCGGAAAAAGTAACACCATTTTTTAATTTTTTTTTGCCATTATTTTAGAGTTTCGTATCGTATCTTAATTCAAGCTTGTGTTATTTTTGGAGCAAATTATTTTTAGACCAGAATTTTTGTGCTCGTATTTTATATTTTTTGACTATTTCTTCGATTTTTTTCCTTTAAATTCTTGATTTTTTTTCATAAATATTCTTTATATTGGTCCCAATTTCAAAATGATCTGTTGAAATTTTTGACTTTTTTGGTCAGTATTTTGATTTTTAAGCTCGTGCCTTCGATTTTTGGTCTAAATTTTCGATTTTTTGCCATAATTGTTGAATTTTTATTTGTATTTTGGATTTTTTTTGGTCTAAATTTTTGATTTTATGTCCTAAGATTTCTTTATTTGGCCAAAATTTTCGATTTGTTTGTTAAGATTTTCGATTTTTTAACTTTTTGGTCGCATTTTTTTATTTTTAGGCCCATGTTTTCAATCTATTGGCCACAATTGTTAAATTTTGACCTGTATTTTCGATTTTTTGGTCCAAATTTTTGATCTTCTGTCCTAAGATTTCTTTATTTGGCTAAAATTTTCCTTTGTTTATTAAGATTTTTGATTTTTTAATCTGTATTTTTCATTTTTAGCCCTAAATTTTCAGTATTTGGTCCAAATTTTGTTTTTTTCGTCCTGTATTTTAAATTTTTCAATTTTCAATTTTAGTTTCTGTTCGGAAACTTACTTTGAGCTACAGGGCTATTTTGAGGGTGAAAATGGCAAACAATTTTTCTTTGCTTGAATTTTTTTTATCTGCATTTTTAGATCTCTGGCCTGTAATTTCTTTTTTTTTAAGTTTTGATTTTTGGCCTAAATATTCTTTATTTTAGCCTGCTTTTTTTAATTTTTTTTGTCCCAAATTTTCAGTATTTGGTCTAATTTTTTGTATTCTTGGCCCATATTTCAGATTTTTTTATTTTCAATTTGAGTTTCTGTTCAGAAACTTACTCTGAGATACAGGGTTATTTTGAAGGTGAAAACAACAAACTATTTTTCCTTTACTTGAATTTTTTTATCTGCATTTTTGGATCTCTGGCCTCTAACTTCGTTTTCTATTCCAAATTTTTGATGTTTGACCTAAATATTCTTTATTTTGGCGTGAAAATTTAGGTTGCGTGTTAAAAGTTTTTTTTTTGTCCGTATTTTTGATATTTAGGTCCTAATTGTTGGTTTAAGTTTTGGCTTTTTTGTGTTATACTCGTATTTTAAATTTTCTAATCTGAATTATTGATTTTTATGCGCGATTTTTTTGCCGGTATTTGCGAGTTTTTTGGTCGGTTTTTGATTTTTTGCCCTTTACTTTTTAACCTGAATTATTGTATTTTTTTTTTTGCATTATTTTCGAGTTTCTGATCGGAAACTTATTTTGAGCCAAAGAATTATTTTAGGGGCTAGCTAAATATTTTTTCTTTTACTTGAATTTACAATATTTTGGTCTGCATTTTTTTTTGGTCCACATTTTATTCCAAATTTTTAATTTTTTTGCCTAAATAATCTTTATTTTGGACAACATTTTCGATGTGTTTGTTGAAATTTTCGATGTTTTAGTTTCCGTTTTTTTTATGTTTAGGCCATAGTTTTCGATATTTTGATTTTTTTGGCCTATGTTTTAGTTTTATTGTTTAATTATTGATTTCTATCAACGAATTTTTGATATTTTAGATTTTTAACCTAAAGCAGCGATTTTTTAATGTTTTGCCAGTATTTTCAAGGTTTTGGTCTAATCGTCAAATCGGAGAAAGTAACATGATGGCCACATCACCCTTTTTTTTTTAATTTTTGGTTTATAATTATAAAACGATAATAGTTACAGCAAATTTAAGTTAATAATAATTATAGAGAATGCTAAAATGAACAACTTATAAAGAATAAGTTTTTTTCGAAATCCCTTTAGTTTTTGAGTAAACTGAGTTTTTTATTTTGAAGTACAATTTTTCCATCTTTCATAATTTTGACGTTTTAAACGTCAGTTTCATGCGAGTCTGCAAAACGCTCGATGTACATTTAGAAAATGATTTAGATAGAAAATAAACCATGAAAGTGTAAATATAAATGATGATACCATCGGAGAAAGTAACATGATGGCCACATCACCATTTTTTCGAATGTTTTAGTGCTGTGATCCATCTTCAGGATTTGTGTATGTTGGTGTTTGTGTTTGTGTTTTCACTCCATTCCGCCCCATCGATCCGAGAGAAGCAAAGAAGCATCATCTAGGTTACATCTTAACCGCCAAAATGCCTCGAAGGGACAACAACCCAGAAACGGCCCTTTTTATACATAAGATCAAAATGTATAGGTGGTGATGACATAATATTCAATAACTGGTTGATGGCCAAACTGGATATTTTTAAAAATGAATAATATGAACCACCAATTCGTAAATATTAAAACAATTCATTGGATATATTTAGATCATTGACAAAATCAAAATCATTTTAATAAATTCCATGTACATGACATAATAATGGTAGATTCAACTCACGCAGTAGTTAACCATTCGCCCGAAAAGAATCCATTTTAAACCCTCGCCGTTATAATTACAGCCGGCAGAATGGAGAAACGAATTAAAAATCTCCCGCCGAGAGAACAGAGCAGGTTTTATGCAGCTGAAAATGCGAAATGTAATTAAATCATTTCACGCGTCATTATATTAAAGCTGGAAATCGGCTGGAAAGAGTTGGAGTGAAAAATTAAATGAACCGAAAGTAATATCGGAGCCGCTCCCGCTAATCCAAGAAAAAAGACGATGAAAACCTAGGCGGGACCGAGAAAGATTTATGTTGATTCTCGACGGAATTATGCGGACAAACATGCAGAAGGTTCTTCGCGGTGGAGAAAGTAGATGTTCGTATGCACATTTTAAATAAATATTTGAATACCGGTGCTGAAATGGACCCCATTTATATTCGTTGACATTGAAGAATTGAGCCAGACAAATGTATTATGTTCCATCGTGCAAATACCAGTTTCCGGAGTGCACAAGTGACTTCTTCGTTCCATTATTATTAATAGAATAGAATCCGTTCTTATGCACGCAATTTTAATAATAGCTCCTTGTTATTGTACAAAGTTTACACAAGTCATGGTAAACATTGGGGTGAATGAATACAAGAGTTCAGACATAAAGCGTGATTATTAGTAGAAGTCGCCGGAATATGAAGCAATATTACGTCGCATAAGCAAATATTTACAGTTCTATAGTCCATTTTGTTAATCGGAGGAGTAATTTTAATTCGCCCGAACAAAAGCGAATTGTTCATTCCGGGAAGCCCTTCTGCACAGGCCTAAATTAAAATGTACAGGGTGTTTGATTAGAGATGGACGCCGGCTAACTCGAAAACTACTGGACATAGAAATTCAAGAAAAAAACAATTGTATACTAAAGTGGCCATGAGAAAATCCTGGAAATTATTTTTCAGTTCCGCATTTCGCCGAAAGAGGGCGCAATTGATAGAGTAAATCATAAAATTAAGGATTACTACGAAAATTCTCATTTTAAGATGTAACTTTAAAAACATCATTAGAAAGCCTGAAAAAAATCCGCATAATTTCTTGTTAAGGCTCATTGGCGTACCTACATTAATAATAGTGGGAAACGCTCCTGAATGTCTAATTATTTAAATCGTTGTAATTTCTAAACGGCTTGTCCGACTTAAGCAAACTCAGGCTTGTTTGAAAGAGAAATGTAAGTATCTTCAAATGGTATATCTAGTACCACTCTATAATTCCGAATAAAATTGCTAGGGGGGCGCACGATATTAATTTTTTTTTTATATAACCTTTGATGATGATCTGTAAAGATTTTTCTCCACACGTCGGGAAATGTATCATTTAAATACTCGCGTACGATCACTCCAAAATGCCCTGGTGCTCCGTCTTGTTGGTAGACAACCCGATCGAATTGATCTCCAACAATCTCTCGAATGGCAGGAATAATTTGTTGCGGGAGCATGTTGAGATATCTTGCAGCTGTGAGATTCTCTTCGAAGAAAAATGTTCCAATAATTCGGTTATTCAGAATTCCAGCCCAAACATTTATTTTCTGCTGAAATTGAGTGTGAGCATCTCTCATTCAATCGGGGTTCTCATCTGACCAATATCTCATATTATGCCGGTTTACTGAACCATTCATCTCGAACTTCGCCTCGTCGGAGAAGCAGATCCAGAAGAAAGTCAAAGGATCATCGCGATACCGTTACATCATCAATTCGCAGAACTCAATCCTCAAATCTAAATCATTCTCCATTAGTTCTTGCACCCGGCACATTTTGTATGGGTGATAACCATTCTTCTTCAAGACTGTCCGTACAGAGGTTGCGCTGATGCCTTCTGCTTGAGCTACCCGCCGAGTCGTTAAATGGGGGTTCTCTGTAAAGGTAAGAAGAAGGGAAGTTTCCTCGTCTGCAGTAGTTTTTGGCCGTCCAGATCGCGGTCTCTCCTTCACGGAACCATGTCAAAAACAACAAAATTGAAACTGAGAATGCGTTGAATAAAAAAAACATACCTGTCATTTCGAACCTATCAGCTGTTCGCTTTACAGTTGATTAATGATTCGACCCCGATTCTAGAATGTGACATTAAACAGATCAGCAGGTTGCTGATAAGTCCCCTGTCTATCGCCGTAACCCCTCATAATCAGGATTTGTATTCTCTCTTGTTCTGTGAGAGGCATGGCGAGTGGCAACAATTGCGCTAAACAATGCAGTTTAAATTCTTTTGTTATTGTGCGTAATCTTTTGACCCGGACCGACGAAGTTCGAGTAAAGAAAACGACGCTGCGGTGTCTTTTCTTCAACTATGTTAAAAAAAAAATTCGCAAAACTATTTTTTTAATTTGTAGCTTATTCGTGACGAGGAAATCAACAGCGTTTTTTTGTACAATTTTTTGATTGAATTAGCTTACACGGGTGACTACGACTTTTCTCGAAAAACTGCAGGATACCAAAAAGTAGCAAATTATCCCAAAATGTTTCGGATTATTTTTCAATTTTTCACCCTGCCCAAATCTAACCAAATCTTGCAAAACGGCGATTTGGGATTTGATTCTTAGGGGGGTTTCGGATGAAGAAATTTCTCGGACAAACAATATTTTTCCCCAAAAATCTGAATCCAGCGAAAAAATGGGGGTTGCCATTTAAAATTTCAAAGCCAGAGGAGTTGTGGCGTGGGTCAGTATACAAACGACTTCAAACTAATAACTGAGCATAATTTGTCTCAAACTTGCTCTCGGAAAAAGTTTAGATCGCCATCGAGGCATGAAAACGTTAATAAAAGGTCAGAAAGTGATGGTTTAGTATCCAAAGAATTCGTAACTCGTAACCAAGCAACTTTTGTATCAACATTTTTTTAAACCTATCCCCGGGGAAATATTGACTCGTTGCCGGACTTTCTGCGCACCCGGTAAATTTTGTTTCTTGAATTTCTATGTCCAGTAGTTTTCGAAAAATAGCCAGTGACCATCCTTAATCAAACACGCTGTATATAAAGGGTGGGCTGATTTGATAAATTTTTAAATTCCAGAACATGCAATAGCGGAAAAGTTGTGTCTTGACATATTAGAGAAAATATTGTTATAACGCGTTTTTTTTTTAAATTTTATTATTTTGAACTGCCGCAAAGCCTTGGAAGTTGTTTTAAAATCACTTTTTTGTAATTGCCTGAAATCAACAGCTTCCTTCTCTAAACATTGAAAAAAATTTCAAATGAATTGAAAGCTCTGCAAAAGAAACATCAAGACAGGATTGTATATGATTTTGTTTATTTATTAACTTAAATTTACGCGTTTTACGTGATTCTAATTTTGCTTACATTACGCCATCTCTATTTACGCGACCAAAACTGTAACAGAAGCTTTGATTACTGATTTGACATCCCCTTTTACTGGTTGAGCGTGGCATGGATATAATTTTATTGACCGATCACCACAAATCTTTTGATAAAGTATAGACGATATCTCTGAGGGAATTCTGGAATTCCAATTGTTTATGGTGGTTCAGTAAAAGTGATCCGTGCAAATCAATTAGGTCGATCTAGTTTGCAGCATGAAGATGGTTCGTAATCGTTGTTAAGTGTTAAAACCCCATGCTTTCAAAATACGTTGAAATGCAAGATCGCGAATATGTTTGTTTGGGTCTCCTGGCATTCCTAGCAGAACATTTTTGGGGTGTGAAAAATATCAATTTCGAATGATAGCCGGACCCATAAGCCATAGAAAGCTTGTGGGTCCGGTTATCATTCGAAATTGATATTTTGCACACCCCAAAAATGTTCTGCTTGGAATGCCAGGAGACCCAAACAAACATATTCTCAAGTTTTCTGATGAATTAGCAGTTATAAAAAAACGTATAAAGGTATAAACCAGTGTTTCTCAACGTGGGCGATCCGTATTTGGGGGGTGATGGTCATTTTGTGGGGGCGAATGCATTTTAAAGAACTACCTACAGAGATGGCTGAAATCGCCTAAAATTTGATTAATGTGACTTATGTGTCTTGAAAAAATTAGAACCAAATGTTATTAAACTTTGCCAAGATAAAAAAAAATTGCAAATTTGCCAAGTTGCGTTGATTTTACATGAAAATCTTGATTTTGTTGATTTTGAGTTCGGAAAATGTCGGATTTTAGCAATTTTAATTGTCTCTACATGAATATATTTAATTATTATTGTCCCAAAGCCATGTCGCTGCCTAAAGTTGAAGACATGAAACAAAATAAAACAAAACAGAGATCAGAGCTAATAACCTTGGCAGTCGATGCCGCCAAACATAAAACAACACTTAAAACACTTTAAATTCTCTTCTTTTTAACATATAAAATATCATAATTAAAACATGCGTTTAACACCTCGGGAATTTTTAAAAATTCAAAGCGCGAATTTTCTTTCTTTAAACTTCGAAACACCGGATGTTAGCATTTTTTAATTGATTTGACATGAATATTTCCTAATACTTTTTTCAAGCGCACTAAATTCGTTGCATTTTGTTATTTTAAATCTTTAAAATCCAATACCGCAAATCAAAGTTAAGCAATTTTTCAAAATCCAAAACGTGATTTTGTTGATGTTGATCTTGAAAAATTTCAGATTTTGCAATTTTCGGACTTTGACATGAATATTTTTTAATACTTTTTAAAACACGTTAAATTCTCCACACTTCAGCAAAGTGTATCAAGAAATGCTCATAATAACACCTTAGCATTTTTTTTTTTAATCAAAAACAAATTCTTTACATTTTAACAAATAAATCATTATAATTAAAAATATGTTTAATATCTCAGCAGTTTTTACTTTCTCCGTTACGAAGTACGAGAAAGTATTGTGATCGTGATTTTTTTTTTAAATTTTTTTTTACGGAAATATCCGTTTTGTCCCTAGATGCCCTTTCAACAATTTCTGGAAATATTTTTTACTTTCTCCGTTACGAAGTACGAGAAAGTATTGTGATCGTGATTTTTTTTTCAAAAATTTTTTTTACGGAAATATCCGTTTTGGGGTCACTAGATGCCATTTCAACAATTTCTGGAAAAAAAATTTTTGTGTCTGTGTGTGTGTGTGTGTGTGTGTGTGTGTGTGTGTCTGTCTGTGTGCGCTGTATCTCAAAAACTAATAGAGCAATTGATATGAAACTTTGAACATCCGTCTTATTTGATAATCTGAAGAACTGAAAAGCTTTTGGTAAAATTTCGTACACCGGAAGTGGGCGTTTACCTTAACTGTTTTTTGTTTTTTGCCAATATTTTCTTAAATATGAAAAATATCACAAAAACATTTAAACAAACTTTGAAGACAACAAAGAAATGCACATCTTTTGCTTGAAAATATTTTTCATAAAATCATTTTTATTCGAGAAAAAAAATTATTATTATTTTTTTAATTTTTGGTTTATAATTATAAAACGATAATAGTTACAGCAAATTTATATGAATAATAATTGTAGAGAATGCCAAAATGAACAACTTATAAAAAATAAGTTTTCTTCGAAATCTCGTTAGTTTTTGAGTAAACCGAGTTTTTGAATTTGAAGTATAATTTGTAGGGTATTTTTTACATCTTTCATAATTTTGACGTTTTAAACGTCAGTTTCATCCGAGTTTACGAAATGCTCGATGTACATTTAAAATATGATTTCAATTGAAAATAAACCATGAAAACGTAAATATAAATGGCTATGATACCATCAAGTCGGAGAAAGTAACATGATGGCCACATCACCATTTTTTTGGGTTTGTGTGTGTGTCTGTGTGTGTGTGTGTGTCTGTGTGTGCGCGCTGTATCTCAAAAACTAATAAAGCAATTGATATGAAACTTTGAACATCCGTCTTATTTGATAATCTAAAGAACTGAAAAACTTTTGGTAAAATTTTGTACACCGGAAATAGGCGTTTACTTTAACTGTTTTTTGTTTTTTGCCAATATGTTCTTAAATATGAAAAATATCACAAAAACATTTAAACAAACTTTGAAGACAACAAAGAAATGAACATCTTTTGTTAGAAAACATTTTTCATAAAATCATTTTTATTCGAGAAAAAAATTTATTATTTTTTAATTTTTGGTTTATAATTATGAAGTGATAATAGTTAGAGCAAATTTGATAATAATTGTAGAAAATGTTAAAATGAACAACTTCTAAAGAATAAGTTTTTTTAGAAATCCCTTTAGTTTTTGAGTAAACTGAGTTTTTGAATTTGAAGTATAATTTTTCCATCTTTCATAATTTTTAAGTTTTAAACGTCAGTTTAATTCGAGTTTACACAACGCTCAATGTACATTTAAAATATGATTTAAATTGAAAATAAACCATGGAAGCGTAAATATAAATGATACCATCAAGTCGGAGAAAGTAACATGATGGCCACATCACCATTTTTTTATTATGAACTTGGAAAATTTCAGATTTTGGCAATTCTCACTAACATGATATGAATATTTCTTAATTTTCTTAATTTTAACACACAAGTCAACTTTCTTTGACACGATATGTATATTTCTTTATATGTTTTAACACTAAATTTTGCTATATTTTAGCAAGTAAATGATAATAATCATATCATTAATCAATTTAAAATACACCAAATTCTCTGAATTTAGGCATTCAAATCGTCAAATAACGAGTTCTGAAGTTCGTCAATTTTCCAAAAGTAAACAGTCTATTTTGTTGACTTTGAATCCGGAGAATTTCGGATTTTTGTTAACTCAACATTGTATCTTTTTTATACCTTTCTTAAAATATAATAAATCCTCTAAATTTCAATATGCAAATCATCTTAATCAAAAACACGTTCAATACTTCAGCAATTTTTAAAAATCATGAACGGCTATTTTGACTTTAAACTTGTAAAATTTGGAATTTTGGTAATTTTCGTTAACTCGACATGGATATTTCTTAATATTTTTTTAAAGTCACAACATTCTCTGGGATTTAGCATATAAATCATCATAATCAAAAAACGCGTTCAATACCTCAGCAATTTAAGAAAATCAGAAACGAAATTTTGTTGCCTTTGAAACTTCCGATTTTTACCATTGTACTTGACTCGTCATGGATATTTCTTACCACGTTTTAAAGAAAACACTAAATTTATTACATTTCAACATATAAATAATTGAAATTCAAAAGTGCGTTCAACAACTTGGAAAATTTTAGAAATTATAAACGCGATTTTGTGGAAATGACGCGGAAAACTTGAAATATTGTTTGTGCTGATTTATACAACTTTTTTAATACTGTTATTAAATATACTAAAAATCTAAAGATTTTCATTGGAACTTTAAATTTGACGTAGAACTTTTAGATGTCGCCTTTATGGTGTATTTATTATTTCAATTTTTTTTCTTTGTGTCTTACTAACACCTAAGCTAAACCTAAGTTATATTAGGTATTACCATGCAATTTTCAGCTGTTAAAAATTAAAGGAGCCGAATCATGAAGTGGGCGGTTCGTCCAAAAAGGTTGGGAAACACTGGTATAAACGATTCACTGTTAGCCATCTTGAATGTACCATTTGACATGGTCTTCATCTGGATAACTCGGTAATAATTCTATTTGAAATTGTATGACTTCTGATCTACCCTTAAGTCGGAAGTAACTGATTTCCGAGATACGTTTGATTCAATTATGTGTAACTCTACAACATCTTTCTTTTCACATTTCTTGAGTACTTAACCAATAGGTCCACAAGAAAATTTATAAGATCGCGCAAAAGCAATTCAATGGCGTGTAAATGATTTTCCAATATTAACGTTTGTTACAGAATAAATAAATAATAAATAGAATAATAATAAAGAGAATAAAAGGGGCTACAAATTTACTGAAATAAAAAAAAATGGTTTCCATTAAAAAAAAATGTCTATGACGTCATACGTGAAAGACGTATAGTGACGTAATACTATTTTTAAAGACACTAAAAAGTGCACAATAAAAAACAAAAACCGAAGTGTCCGAGGATTTTTTTCTGGAACTTATCATTTCATAAATACCGAATTTGTTCCAGTTAAAGTTTCCACCCAATATAATTATTTACGTATAGGGTACTTTCCGAAGTACAATAGATGATTTATTACAATTTAGATACAATTTAGATGACTCACTCATGAATGTACTTTCTTTTTGTAAATAATTAAATTGAATTGAATCTTAATCAAATCATAATCATTTTAAAATTCTTTAAATTTTTGGCATTAAAATCATCAATATCAAATAATGAGGTCTGAAGTTAGGCAATTTTGCAAAATCAGAAACTCTATTCTGTTGATTTTGAATCTGGGCAATTTCGGGTTTTGGCAATTTTCGTTAACTCATTGGATCTTTCTTAATATATCCTTAAAATAAAATAAATTCTCCAAATTTCAATATGCAAATCATCATAATCAAAAACACATTAAATTTTTCAGAAATTTTTCAAAATCAAGAACTTTTTGACTTTAAACTTTTAAAATTTCGAATTTTGATAATTTTTGTTGACCTGACAAGAAAATTTAGTAATATTTTTTGAAAGATATTACATTCTCTAACATTTAGCATATAAATCATCATAAAAAAATGTGTTCAACAATTTAAAAAAATCAGAAACGGAATTTTGTTTCCTTTGAAAAATAGTACTTGACTCTCCATGAATATTTCTACCCACTTATTTAAATCAAAATAAATTTATTGCATTTCAACAAATAAATCAATCAAATTTAGAAAAAACCTGAAATATTGTCAATTTGCATTGTATGAAATAAGATGAAACTTTTTTAATACTTTTATTAAACATACTAATATCTAAATATCTAAAAGTTCTCATTATAAGTTTAAATTTTACGTAGAACGTTTATTATGTTCCTTTCATGGTGTATCTGTCTTCAAATAATATGTACTAAATGTTATTTTGCTTCGTTCCTTTTAATTTTTTTTTTGTTTTACGTCTTACTAACACCTAACCTAAGTTGCATTATTTTAGGGATTATCATACAATTTTAAGCTGTTAATAATTAAAGAGGGCGAACTAAGAAGTGGACCTAACAAAATGGACGTTTGGTCCAAAAAGGTTGAGAATTACTGTTCTATTCATGCCGACAAGAGGCAACAGTTCTCATTTAATTTGCTTCAGGTAATTGAACATTTAAAAGCGGTTGCCCGTGAAAAATCACGGTATAGATTTAAGGGGTCACGCCTAGTCAGAAATTTCAAAAAAACGATTTATAGGTTTTGACATTTTCAATAAGTAAAATGTTTAAAGAATATTCCCTAAAAAGTTGAAAGTAGTCCGATTGAAATTGACGAAGTTACAGGCGTTCAAAGTATGTTCCGATGGGGTCTGCCCAACTTGCCGAATGTCCAAAGTGCCGAATCTGTATTTTGCCCAAAGTGCCGAATTTCATATTACCGGCCATGCCCAAAGTGCCGAACGACGCCAGGCGACGTCTCATCGTTCGTAAACAAGGCGTCGGAGCCGAATGCCAATCGGCACTTTGGTCATTCGACAGAAAGTCTTCGCACACACCTACGAGTAAGGCCCAAAATGCCGAATGCACACTCTCCTGTATATTCTTCATAATGTGCGAAAATCATTTTTGGTAACACAAGTTTATCAACGGAAGGTTAATGGTTTTAGGCTTAGAAAATGTTTTTTTTATTTATTTAAAATATAACAAATTGTATTTTTGTTTTAAACGTTTTTAAACGAATTATAACATAAATATTCGGCATTTTGGGCCTTACTCGTACGTGCGTGCGAGAACCTTGTGCCGAATTCGTATGCATTCGACAGTTTGGGCCTTACTGATAGGTCGGTGCAAGGATAAAGTGCCGAATGTCCAAACTGCCGATTCGCATTCGGGTCCGACGCCTTGTTGACGAACGATGCGACGTCGATTAGGCGTCGTTCGGCACTTTGGGCATGGTCGATAGTATGAAATTCAGCACTTTTGGCTAAATACCGATTCGGCACTTTGGACATTCGGCACTTTGGGCATTCGATACTTTGTCCCGGCCCCCTTTAAACGCGTTTTTCTCAAAACCGCATTTTTAACACGGTGACCACGACATCTCGAAAACTACTGCACCGATTTTTTTCAAACTTGGCACGTTTGTTTGAGATATAATAGGCCAGTGATTGAACGAAGGATTTTGGTTTTAGACGTACAGTTTTTTTTTTTTTTTGTGAAAAACACGCGATATTTTCATGAAGAATCAAAACTTTAACTTCGAAGTCCGCCATATTGTCCCAGATCAATATATCTATAAACTATTCGTTCAATCACCAGTTACTTAAATATATTAGAGATATTTTCTTTTGTTTTTGATTTCTGATCATCCTAATCTAAGTAGCAGTGGTCACAGCGAAACCTGTTTTTTTTAAACGGCCTTCAGGAGCGTGGCCATATCTTTTTTTATTGCTAATGTTTTTTTTTATAAAATTTATGTTACATTCATAAAAATAAGTTCTATCACATACATCAACTCAATTTTAAACAAGTTTAATATTTTATGGA
This sequence comes from Ocypus olens, assembly GCA_910593695.2. Lineage (NCBI taxonomy): Eukaryota > Metazoa > Arthropoda > Insecta > Coleoptera > Staphylinidae > Ocypus > Ocypus olens. The sequence goes on along the minus strand of OU343053.1, from coordinate 10,857,325 downwards.
ATAAAAAATTCATAAAAATCACTTATGTTTCGGTTTTAAGACTAGGCATGACCCCTTAATAACACATTTGGTATTGAAATATTGCGATATTTATTTAACATATATAATTGCCCAGTAATGGCAATGTTTGATTTGTATGAAATTGCCCGGTAATGGCAATATAGAACGACAGCTAATAATATATTGTACAACACATTGATTTAACAACTTTACGAACACCCAACGTTTTACTCGTTCTAAAGTGTTAATCTGCTAAAATTCCGCTGCAATGGAAGCTGGGGTACCGATAAGAGATGGCGAGGACTTTATCCGGCACAATAAACTCTTCGGCCTTAGTGTTATTGTCGCGAACCGGTGTTATTTGACACAGGATGTCCGGTTCGCGAGTACTCCAGCCGCGTACTCAGCGAGTTTCAAGGACTTCCTCGATATTTGCTTGTCAATAAGTTTTTTGCTTATGAGTAAAAATCGAGGTGGTTCGGAAAAACTGCTAGGAGGTGTTCCGCCACGATCAGGTCAAGTTAAAAATATAATTCATAGTTTGAAGTTAAACCGTTGTTTTTTAATTGATGCACCGGCTCGTTAAGCTTAGGTAAGTACCTTAAATTTTATATAGTTGGTACCTATTGTTTTTGACTTTAAAGTCGCGATGACCCGCACGCGACATTATAACCAATATTTTGTAATCTTTAAATGTCACTGTCACTTTTGATATTTAAAGACGAATAAGACGTATGGGACGTATGGGCTGTCTCATCCTCTCCTTTCCCGCCCCTTCCTCTCCTGTCTTATTCCATCCTATCTCATCCTGTCCCATTCTGAACGGACCAATCGTATATGTCGAATGAAGGGGGACTCAGCTGACGTTAATTATAATTGGCTAATAAGTATATAATACCGCGTAACGCATAATCATAGTTACTCGATAACTGTTAAAAATACCAGAAATATTTATTCAACCTAATTTTAATTTTTTAAGATGGTTATTTTAAAAAGACTATTATTGTTGATTAAAGCTAATATTAGCAGTGAAGATTATTATATCAGCAATTTGTGTTAAAAGTGTATGAAACATTTATAAAAATTTAACAACTTTTGGATAAACATCAAAAATAACAGAAAATCCCTCAAGTGCCATCAAATCGGAAAGAGTTATGTAATGGCCAAATCAACATTTTTTAGTATTTCCAAAAGAATTAAATGTTATTATTCCACATATTTTTTGCTGGACGTTACATCAAAATGTGACGCTCGCTCGGGAATTGCACATGGCCGTAAAACAGATGAACTCAAACCAATTTTAACAAATTCCCGATAATACGAGGCGCACACTATAAGCACTGAAATGTATCCACTTTATCGACAAACGGTATTTTTGTTCGTTGATAAAGGGAATAAATTTTCGTATATCTGGGCGAATGAACCAATCGAACGAAGGCAAAAAATGCAGTGTATTTACAATTTTTAATTATCAGTGTGACCGATAAATAACCGCACATAGTTGCTTCCTGCATACAATAGAAGGCGATGCAGGAGGATTGATTTGTTTTGCAGTGTCTGGAGTCAATACTGTAAGTCTACTTAAAGTGGAAACAGTTAATTGTTTAAGGGCAGGGAATTCGTATGCTTCTTGAAACTTCATATTGTTCTCCTAAAGTTGATCTTGTAAACAGTTAAGAAACCAAAAATTATAAATACAATTGAATTGTTTATGTCTTGAACTATGTGTTATTGTAAAAAAAAACAAATTCTTATTTTTTTTTGTCATTAATTAGCGTAAAATTGTTTTATAGTCACTTATTTTGAGTTTGATGCATAGATAATTCAATTTAAAGTGACCATACTAAAACTCATCATTATTGATTGTCAATTACTCAACTTCAATAAGAAGTTAGATTTCTTAAAATTGATTAAAAGTTGTATGCGCGCGACGAAATTTAGTTCAACGCATTCCTCACGAGTAGCGCTCATCCCCTTCTCTCCAATCAGGTGGATGCTGATAACAATAATATATTCAAGGGGGCGTGATTATAGTTCTCGCCTTTATGTGAGCCACGCATCGTATATAGCAAAAAAAAAATGGAAAGGGTAGATACGTGATATTTCCGAGACCGCCTCCAGTTTTGTTCTCTCTTTAATATGACATCTCATAGTCGCTCGTCACATCTGAATACCGTGATCTTAACTAGGCAGATTTACTGATGCAGCTGAAGTTTTACAGCCGAGAAAGCGAGCGCACGAGGCTGTGAATCTAGCCTGGTCAGTAAATCTGCTTAATTTCCTTGTTAAGGCTGTGAATCTAGCCAAGTCAGTAAATCTGTTTTATTGCCTTGTTGAACATATAATTTTCTAGAGGATTGCTCAGAATAAGGTTATTTCTCAAACTAGATTAAATCTTTATTTCCGCAATCAATAATTCAGTTGTTGCAGTACGAGGCTTGACCGTAATCTAAGTACCGTTTCGTTCTACTGCCACCGCAGCGCTAGTGCCGTAGTTCCTCGCATGCTCACTCGTATCTCTGGTTCATTGTCTTTCCACTGACGCCATTACAGCCGAATTGTGTTGTGTTTAGTTTTTTTAGTGAGCGTTTAAAATGTTTAAGATAATTTCTGAGCCCGCCGACTGTGAAGTGCGTTCTGTAATACGGTTTTTGAGCGCAAAGAATGTTAAGCCAGCTGAAATTCATCGTCAACTTGTGGAGATTTACGGGGAAAATGTAATGATGGACGGAATGGTGAGAAAGTGGGTTAGGCAGTTCAATGATGGACGAAACAATGTTCATGACGAAGCACGGAGTGGGCGACCTTCTGTTGGTTGAAAAAGTGAATGAGAAAATTCGTGAAAACAGACGGTTCACAATAAGAACGCTTTCAAATGAGTTTCCACAAATTTCAAAATCCGTTTTGCATAGGAAAATCGCTTAAATTATCGTAAAACGTGTTCCCGTTGGGTTCCAAAAATGTTTACAGATGTCCACAAAACGAAGCGACTTGGCAGTGCTTTGGCATTTCTTACCCGATACAGTGATGAGGGAAATAACTTCTTAAACAGAATTCTGACCGGTAATGAAACGTGGGTGTGTCATGTCACTCCAGAATCCAAACAATAGTCGATGGCGTGGAGGTACTCAGGATCCCCCCAAACAAAAAAAATTCAAAACAACGTTGTCAGCACAGAAAATCATATGCACTGTGTTTTGGGACAGACAGGGCGTTCTGCTTGTTGAGTTCCTTCCCAGAGGTGAAACCATCAATGCGGAACGATACTGTGAAACATTGAGAAAACTTCGGCGCGCAATTCAAAACAAAAGTCGTGGAATGCTCAGTCGAGGCGTTGTGTTGCTTCATGACAACGCACGTCCCCATTCTGCTGGTGTCACTCAAAACCTTAATGAAGCATTCGGTTGGGAGCAGTTCGATCACCCGCCGTACAGCCCCTATCTCGCATCTTCTCACTACCACTTGTTCTTGAAGTTAAAGTGTGATTTTGGAGGAAGGCCCTTTGACAACAATGACGACGTACAAAACGGTGTCTTCACTGGCGGCATCTTTTTATGAAGAGGGCATAGAAAAGTTGGTTTTCCTCTACGACAAATGTCTGCGCAATGGTGGAAACTATGTTGAAAAATAGTTAAAGAAATGCTCTTTCGTGCAAAAATAAATTTTGTTTTAAAAAAAATGTTTTGTGTTTTTTTTTTTCCCAAAACAGTACTTAGTTTACAGACAAGCCTCGTAGTAGTGATAAGTCTTCATCCCGTCTTTAAATGTCACTGTTTCACTTTAATCCAAAAATAATATTACTTTTAATAATAATAATAATTCAATTTATTTAAAAAAATAATGCGAATACAAACACATATACATATACCTACAACACACTAAGTTGAAAACGTCCAATATAGTAAACTGTAGCAAAAATTATAGGAATTTTCACCAGTTAGTATTCAGAGAGTGAATAGAATTCTCTTTGAATTAAGTAATCTTTAAGATTTCTTTTAAACGCGTTTAAATTTACTTCTACCTGAAGTGCTCTAGGAAGTTGATTAAAAAATTTTACTGCAGCATAGTACGGGGATTTTTCGTATATTACTAATTTATGGATTGGTAGGTGAGATAAGAATGTTTTTTAGTACAATCTTTAAACACATGCCGATTTTTAAAATGATAAATAAGTACTTCATATACTAATAAGCTATAGAAGGTTAATATTCCTGCTGATTTGAAACGTCCTTTGCAGGAATCCTTATATTTCAAACCCAGAAGAATCCTGACTGCCTTCTTTTGAATTATAAATATTCTAGTACTAAATGAACTTCTTCCGTAAAATATTATTCCATATCTTATAATGGATTCGAAATTAGTATGATATAATGAAAGTAGTGTTTTTGTATCAAACATTTTTACCAAAGTTCTAAATGTAAAGCAAGTCGTGTTTAACTTGGAAGCAAGACTAGTACAATGTTCTTTCCAATCTAAATGCTGATCAATTCCTATATTTCACAATTATTTTTAAGGCTAATATTCGTATTTCCTAGCTGAATTTCGTTGATTTCATGGTTAATGTGTTTAGTACTGAATATTATTACATTTGTTTTTCCTTTATTTAATACTAATTTATTTTGATTCATCTATTTCTCTGCCATATTAAATAGCGCCTGAGCGTTTATTATTAAATTATTTAATGAATTGCTTTTGACTAAAATGCTTGTATCATCTGCAAAGTTAATTATAGTATTTTCACTTGTTATTTTGAGAAGGTCGTTAATGTATATAAGAAATAAGAGTGGTCCTAAAATACTCCCTTGTGGGACGCCAATGTTTGTTGCGATTTCAGTGGATAATTTGTCTCTTATTTTTACTATTTGTGTTCGACCTGACAGATATGATTTTATAAGATCAAGTGCGACACCACGGATTCCATACAATTCCAGCTTAGTAAATAGTATTTGGTGATCCATGGTGTCGAAAGCCTTAGAGAGATCGAGAAATATTCCAATAGATTTATTCCCGTTTTCCATTGCTTCCACTATTTCTATTACATAGCTATACAGTGCGAGTCTCCAACTTGGAATAAATTCAGTAAATCAAACAAAGTTTATTTTTTGGAAATATGCTCGGACACGTCGATTAGTATTTTAAATTGCGCTCTTTTTGTTGTAATAAAATTTTATACAGCGTGTCCCAAATTTGAGATATGACGTCATTGACTATTTTTTTTAATAGCAACCCTAATTTTTTATCACTATTCTTAAAGAGTATATCAAGTTACACATGTGTGCCAAATTTCAAATTTTTTTTCCCTGTCATTTAGAAGATATTTAACAAACATTATCAAATTTGTAGAATGAAGAAATCAAGTCACCTTAATCGAATTTTTATGCATTTTAAAAGTGGAATGCCAAAACGTGCTGGTTTGTCATTTTTTTTCAAACTGACGTTTATCATTTTGACGTTTAGTTATAAAAACAAGTAAGAAGTGTAGTATCGCATTCCACGCATATTCGAGTGAGGAGAGTATTAGTCGTTCCATTGTTGTGTTGACTGTTGTTCACCGTTGGTCGAAAAATTATACTAACATGCCGTACTTAACTGAAACCCACAAAATCGAAATTTTAATGATGATTGGCTATGGAGATAGGACAAGAACACAAAATGAAGTTATTTATTTATTTAGAGAGAAGTATCCTGACTTACCAGCCATATCTCAAAGTACCGTAAGCAAGATTGAAAGTCAGTTTCGGGAAAATGGGCATTTAAGAAAAACGAATAATCATCGTCAGAATGCGCATGTTAGTTTTTGAGTAAGATGGTCTGATATATGACTATCAAAGACTTGAGTCAGACATATTAGTTATAATATTGACAATTAGTGAGTTACAGGTTGAACTAATTCTCGTATCGCTATCAATCGTAATACTCGCATTGTATGATCTTAACAATGTCAAAAATTTAAACGATTCAGCAGTATCATCTCTAATATTTATGTTGAAGTCCCCGGATATAATGTAAGTTGCTTTTTCCACTAATAACTTGTTTAATAAAAAGTTAAACTTTTGAAAAAATTCTACAATATAATGACTATATGGCGCTCTATAAATTGTGATAATTACATATTTATTATTATAGAAGATACATTCGACTGCCGCACACTCAAACGCACTTATGGTTGATATTTTGTTTATATCGCTTCTCATTACACATTTCACACCATCGCGCACATATATTGCTGATCCACCGTAAACTGTTTCTCTCCGAGGATGCTCCTCCCTACAGAACGACGACTTGAGAATGAAGTTATTCATTGTTAACATTTTTAGTTTGTCTGCCGATTGCCAGTGTTCCGTAAGTGTTAAGAATAGGCAATCAGTATGTTCTTCCGTGAGTGCTTCGAGTTTATTTATGTTATTTTTAATAGAACGTGTATTTAAATGTATTAATGATATTTCACTAATTTTATTATGTCCTTATGGTGTAGAGATTATTGAGTGATTTTTGTTTTCTTGCGCTCCAAGAAAAAATAATATTTCTGCAGTTTAATATTTGCAGGCCAGTTCCCAGCTTCTTTGATTTTTTCTTCGAATTTGGATTCAAATCCAATTTTAAATGCGTTTTCATTTTCTCTATTGATTTTCAACTGTGTAACTTCTAGTAGACCATCTTCGCAGATGTGTTTCCTTATGTAAGATTCGATTTCCACTTGACTTGTTTCCGGATCGACTCTTCCTAAGAAATACCATGTCATCATTGGAATAGCTTTAAATAAACCTTCCGTTTTTCCCGATCCCATAATTACATTACGTGTTGAATGTTTTTTTCTTTTATAGGTAACCTTTTCCCAATTTTCTTTGTTAGAGTGATTTTCGTTGTTTGAAATTTCCGACTTGTGTTCTTTTAGTTCAATTGATTTGTTTATGTTTACTTTTGGCGTTTTTACTAGCTTTTCTTTGTATGAATGTTTATTTGGAGGCACTGCGATTCCAGTGTGTTTTTGTTTGTCTGTTATTTTTGGTTTTATCGTCTCAACCAGGACTAACTGCTCCATCTCTTGATTTTGCAGCAAATCCATATCTAGTTTATCTGCAGAATTATTTTCATTAATACTGCAATGTTTGGCCTCGATTTGTTCTAATCTATTTAATAAATATTGATTTGTTAAAATAAGCGCATTGTTGTTTTGTTTCAATGTACTATTTAGCTCATTTAATTGCATAACAGATTTAGTGAATGCTTTAATTTGATTTTGAAGTACCTTGAACTCCTTAATGCCTTCTTCGATTGACACCGTACATGTATGGTTTGGGTGAGAATCCTGTTTCCCCTTTATAGAGTGTCAGTTTTAGAGTTGCAAAGCAATCATAACAAATACAAGAAGTGACACGAGCTAACAGTAAACATGGTCAATAAACACGATAAAGAGGGTAAGGACATTTAATAAAGCAAAACCCCGCATTGCTAATAAACTAAACCCTAATAGGAATTTACTGCCCAGATTATGATTTAACGGTCCGCTGGATTATGACATGAAATTTATGGAATTTCGATATGCCCCGAGAATGTGTCGCAAGGGTCCAAATTTCGAAATGTTTCTCCTCGCGTAACTAATTCAGGTGTGGATGATGCTTCACGCACTTCGCTCCGGAAATATGTGCCCGTTTCCGGTTTCGCTATTACCCTCGGGGATTAGCGGGCTCGAGGGCGCAGTCCCAACCAACCTAAACAACGACGCATTCCTTTTTTTAAGGAAAAAAAAAATAACGGTAGCGAATATTTCATCTGAATTTGTGAAGCCCTGCGGATATTCTTGCGAGGGCGTATAAATTTCCTTCGGTGAAAAATAAAAGTTCGCGTATAATATCCGTTGTATCGTATATTTTATTTATCCACATTTACAATTTAAACGTTCCTTAACGCGAAATTTGTGAATTATGGCATTGGATATCATGGAAATGAAAAAAAAAACCAGCTTTGTTTCACACAAACATGGTTTCGGGCAATAAATTTATCTTGCTCGCCTCGCCACTCAGTAATGTGCAAACAGATGCGGGGAAGCAAAAGTGCCGTTATTTAATTTTCTTTTAAAAATAAATGTTTTCAGAATGCATCGATACGATCTATGCCTGACCCGATTTATAATCAAAATGTTCACGTTGTAGTATAACATATTCAAATTTGCAATTTTTCACGTTATAAATCACAGCCCGGCGCGCTCACCCGAACGTAAAGCTGGTGTTTTTGAATGGATGAGTAATGGTGAACGTCCATTTTACATTAAGTACACCTCGCAGGTTTAGTGAAAGAGTAAAGTTGACGGTAAGAATGGACACAAGTGTAGACAATTGGATCTTGAAAGCTCAGCACTAAACCATGTGCTGTCGAGAGTTTTAAATTAATTAGTATTCATATATGTCAGCAGATTTGTTATAGTCGGGCCGCTGAGAGCTGCCTGTGACTTATCGCTTAAAATCGCATGAATCAAGATTTAAGTAAACGTATGTCCGTAAGAAAATTTGGTGCCGTGTTGATTTTTATTGGCGGGATATTTAAAAATTCTCGCGCAAACTTTTTACGGTTATGTTATTTGACGTAGCACTCGCGTGTTTTGTGTGTTTATATGAAGCGTGCCAATGCGATGCAAGAGTCATGCGTGAGCTTAGACGTACGTTTACGCTGCCCTATTCTTTAACACGCAGACACACGTTTCGTCTTTTATTTCATACTGTTTGGTACATGATAGAAAAAGATAGATATAAAATGCAAAGCAATTCTTAGTACGAAAATGCATGAGTCACCGTCAGCTCTCAACGGATGAACTATAATTACATATTTCGTGACTTATCTATGAAATAACGGCTGTGTTATCGTTGCATACAATGTAGAATATAATAATATTTAATGCTTTTAATATTAATGTATAGGTAATTCATATTTTTAATAATACTAAAATTTTCAATTATTTTTTTTCTTTTCTAGGAACTATCATTCAATGAATAATATTGTTCAACATAAGGTATTGATTTTTTTATTATCTTAAATATTTGTTTACGTGTTTTAGAATATTCTTCGTATTTAAAAAACAATAAAAAAAGACGGTTAAGGTAAACAGCCATTTTCGGTTTTCAGAATGTTACCAAAAGCATTTCAGTACTTTGTATTGTTAAATAAGGCGTATGTCTTATGTTTCTTGTTAATTGTTGTATTCGTTTTTGATACAGTGTGCACAGTTATTGTTTTAACCAATATGTTGTGTTATTTGACAATAAAATGTCACTGTCAGTTTTGATATTTAGAGATGAACAGCCGAATGAAGGGGGACTCAGTGGACGTTAATTGTAATTGTCTAATATGTAAATAATATACAGAGCTTTTATTTTAACTCTGAACATATAATTATTAATGCCTATGTTCAATCGTAAAATAATTACATCTACGCATTAACAGGCAACCATACTTACTCAATTTTATTTAATTGTCAAAATTGTGATAACAACAATACTGGGTGCGTGAGTAATTTTCATAGTAAAATGGCTAAGAGAAGTCACATTTTAATGGAAGAGATGAAACTCAACGTTTTATGTTACGTAGAATATAATCCCATATCATCTTTAATTTCAGCAAAGTTTCAAATAAGTTCAGACATTAATTAAAATAATTTAAATACAATGCTTACAAGTTCTTAAATCATCAGCAATTATCAAATGAAGACAAAAACAAACGAATGGAATTCTGTGAAACCGTATTTAATTTAAATAATATAACTTTATTCGTAATGCGTTAAGCTGTGTCGCTGTCACCTTTGTGTACTTAGTTGCAAATAATTTCAATGAAATGTTATGCGTTGATGTGATTATTTTACAATTGAACATAGGCATTAACAATCAGAGTTAAAATAAAAGCCCTGTATGTGCTTTGTATATTCGTAATGGATCACTTACGATTGGTGGAACAGTTCGGTAATTAATAAATTAAAGTGAGAGTAGGTAAAATATTTTTTTTTATATTTCCTTATGCTATTTCTAACGATTTTCCTGTAAAAGCCCAAAATATTTATTTTCAGTTTTCAAATTTTGGGTTCTAAATTTTGGGTTTTAAATTTGGTATATTTAATCTAAAAAAGTTGTACATTTAAACTAAATTAATAGATTTTGGGTTTTACATTCACATTCTTGGCCGAAAACTTTGGATACATTTTCGACCCTAAATTTCAAAACCGGAGCCAAAAATCCAAAATTTTGGACCAAAAAATGCAAAATGTAGAGCCCAAAATCTAAAAATTTAGGTAAAATATATCGAAATTTGAGGCCAAAAAATGAATGAAATTTAAAAACCAAACAAAAGATCTAATCAAATATAGTTAAAGAAAAAAGACTTGTCTAGACTTCTTAATGCTATTTCTAACAGCTTTCCTTAAAAAAATTAAAATTTCCAGTCCCAATTTTTAAATTTGGGATTCTAAATTTCGTATTTTTAAATTTTGGGTTTTACATTTCTTATATTTGACCTCGAATTTTTATACATTTGGACTATTTTTTTGGATTTTGAGCATTTTGATTTTTGACTTTGGAACTATTTTTGGCTCAAAATTTTTAAACCGAAGCAAAAATACTAAAGTTTTGGAGCTCAAAATCCATAAACTTAGGTCGAATATATAAAAATTTGAGATCAAAAAACTAAATTTAGAACCTAAACGAAAGATCTAATCAAACCCCGTTAAACAGATTTTTTTAGATTTTCTAATGCTGTTTTTAACGATTTTCCTTTAAACATTCAAAATATTTAGTTCTAGTTTTAAAATATTTTGTTCTAAATTTCGAATTTTTAAATTTTGGGTTGCCGTTGGTGTAGTGGGTAAAGGCGAGCGCTTGTTCCGGCTGCACCGCGGTCCTGTGGGTTCGATTCCCATCCCTGGCGGAAGATTTTTCGGCGATCGAGAAGTATTCGCTCGGGTCCGTATTTGTCGTATATGTCTGACATTATTCATTTCTTCATTTATTCCATTATTCATACAAAATATATAATACAAAATTACAGCCGTGTGTGACTGAATGGCTCAGCCTAAGTAAAAAAAAAAAACTGGGTTTTAAATTTCGTATATTTGAGCTAAAATTTTTGTACATTGGACCTAAATTTATGGTTTTTGGGCTTACAAAAGATCTAATCAAATCTGGTTAGAGAGATAAACATTTTTTAGATTTCCTTATGGTACTTCTTCGGATTTTCCTTCAAAAATCTAAAATATTTAGTCCCAATTTTTAAATTTTGCGTTCTAAATTTCGTATTTTTTAATTTTGGGTTTTAAAATTCGAATATTTGATCTAATATTTTTTGTACTTTTGTGCTAAATTTATGGATTTTGGGCTTTACATTTTGCATTGTTGGTCGTAAAGTATGGAACCATTTTTGACCCAAAATTTCTAAACTGGAATAAAAAAGGTTTTGGAGTAAAATTGCTAAATTTAAAGCTCAAAGTCTGTAAACTTAGGTCAAATATATAAAAATTAGAGATCAAATAACGAAATTTAGAACCCAAACGAACGATCTAATCAAATCCTGACAAAGAGCAGACATTTATTTAGATTTCCTAATGCGATTTCCAACGATTTTCTTAAAAAAATCCAAAATATTTAGTTCTAATTTTAAGTTCTAAATTTCGTATTTTCAAATTTTGAGTTTTACATTCCGTATATTAGACCACATTTTTTTTACATTTGACCTAAATCGATGAATTTTAAACCGTAGATTTTGTATTTTAGATCATAAACTTTGGATCTATTTTCGACCCAAAATTTCAAAACCGGAGCCAAAAATCCGAAGTTTTGGACTAGAAATGCAAAATTTAGGTAAAATATATAAAAAATTGAGGCAAAAAAACAAATTTAAAACCCAAACGAAAGATCTAATTAAATCTCGTTAAAGAGATATTTTTTAGATATTAGGATAAAGAAAATCGTTAGAAGCAGCATTAGGAAGCTGTTTCTAACGAGTTTCTTTTAAACATTGAAAGTATTTAGTTCCAATTTACAAATATTTTGTTCTATTATATAAAAAATGGTGATGTGGCCATTATGTTACTTTCTCCGATGGTATCATCATTTATATTTACACTTTCATGGCTTATTTTCTATTTAAATCATATTTTAAATGTACATCGAGCGTTTTGTAGACTCGCATGAAACTGACGTTTAAAACGTCAAAATTATAAAAGATGGAAAAATTATACTTCAAATTTAAAAAACTCAGTTTACTCAAAAACTAAAGAGATTTCGAAAAAAACTTATTCTTTATTTATAAAAATAAAATTTCACCTGTACACTTCATTTCAACAAATCTTTAAATACTCGTATTTCGAAAACGGTAAACGATAGGTATAGGGATTATTGAAGTAACTCACCTTTATTTGTTCCCTAGAATTCAAAAATGACAAAAAATACTGGGTGTTCCATTAAAAAAAAAAACATAACTTTGATGAGTATCTTTTTAATGGGACACCCTGTATAACTGGTAATAATTTTAAATTGTGCATACAACGATCCCACATCCCCAGAATAACATGAAGTTGCATGGTTTTCTATAAAAACGATCGTGTTGTATGCGGTGCCCTACCCTGTATAGCGTCGAATGTCATTAGTTTGGTCTTTTTTGTATGTTTAGGATCAAGCACCAACTTTTATAAAGAATAAAATTTACTGAGAAATTAATAATAAAAAAGTTTCCCATATGTTGCATACTTACGTGGACACGTTGTATATACCTATTCCCTTAATTTTTTATTTTACGTTTTGGAAGAATTGTGACTATTAGCATATGGACCTTATTGTTCTGAAGTGCCAAAAGATGTGTTGTATTTAGTGGCAGTTATATTCGAATTTTCAGTAAATTCTGCATGAAATTCTTTCTTTGCAAGTCGTCATTAGAGCACTGTAATATGATGCGATTTAAGTCACCATGGGCACCACACGGACATAAAGGAGAGTCTAGTAAGTTTAGTCTGAACAAACGTGCTGGAAATTTACCATGGTTTATTTTAATTCTAGTTATTGTTGTTGTCGCACATATACAAGGGTCATTTTTTCAACCTCCGATGGGCCATAATAAAAAGACAAGTGTATTTAGAACAATGATTTTTATACCAAAAGTTATGTACACTTATGGTTATTTATCGACATAATCACCTTGGAGATTGAGGCATTTGTCGTACCTGTGGACGTTTTTCCAATACCCTCTTCATAAAATGTTGCCGCCAATGAATTTAAATATGTCTTGGCGTTGTCTTGAAGCTCCTCGTTATTTTGGAAGCGCTGCCCTTATTAGGCACTGTTAGTTAAAGTTCAATATTTTTGACCGCAAGTGTTCTAACAGGCTTCGTTAATGATATTAAAGAATAGAAAAGACACATATTCTTCATTTTTGTTTAATTTTTTTTTACCTTACCACTATTAAGATATATAGTCAATTTTCAAAAAATAAAATCATTGTTGGGCCTAGTTTAGGTTCAATATTTTTGATTTTCATTTAAATAATTTTTCAACTTAGCACTATTAGGAAATATGGTCAATTTTGCAAAAATCAAAAGTCATTGCTGGGCTAGGTTTACGTTCGATATATTTTGCCACAAATGTTCTAACAGGCTTTGTTAATCATATTAAGTATTAAAAAAAGAACACATATTTTTCATTTTCATTTAAATACCTTTTCAACTTAGCACCTTTAGGAAAATTGGCCATATTTCCTCATAGGTCTAAATTAAAAAAAATATTTAAATGAAAATGAAAAATATGTGTCCTTTTTTATTGTTTGATGTTATTAACAAAGCCTAAAAAAATATATAATTTTAAATTGACCATATTTCGCTAGATGTCATCTAAAAATCCGGGTAAATCCTTAGTTAAAAGCTTACTGTTATTATTATAGCATCACTGCTATTTAATTAATTATGACTTTTTTATCCATTTTCAGTAAATTAGTAGAGATTACTTAGAAATTTAGTGAAGGTAAAAATGGTGGAGGCGCCAGATTCGTGGCTGAAATTTATGCCTTAATGTTCCAATTGGTAATATTTACGACTCAAGTTTCGACGTGGTATTGTCATTATCAAGCACTTGATTATATTTAACTTAATTATAAGATTATCAGGTAGTAACGGTCGCAACCATCATCATAAATGTATTTTAAACGTCAATAAATTAATTAAAATCAATTCTTTATCCGCTTAATATCGAATGGTTTTTAACTGTACAAATTTATGCATTTATTTAAATTATAACTTTCCTTAAATGTTATTATTACGTTTACATCTGACATTCGTATTACACTTTTATTTATTATTTGCACGACAGAGGCAAAAATCTTGTAAATTTATTTCGCAGATTTAGGGCTGTATCCCAGATTTCCAACAAAATCAGTGCACTAAGCCCCTTTCAACATACGAACGCGCTAAACGTCTGACATATTTCTTATCCTAGATTTCCAACCGAGGATGAAGACAACCCCCAGACTGACAAATAAAATTATTCTTTTTTCTCGTCCGTAAAAAATAATAAAACTATCTTTGTTTTTGCAGTAATAAAGGATGTAGAACACAAATGTACACATTTCTTTGATTAGGTTCTTATTCAGCACGTAAGACATAATGTACGGAGAAAAAATAATCGCGGTCGCCTATGAATTAAAATGCGTGTGATTAAACATTCGTCTCATTCTGACACTTGTGAGGCCACTTAGATGACGTGACGGTTACCTCCAGATGGAGGGCTTAGCTTGTCCTTGGGGTCGCTTGGGTGACATACCCTAAACCTCTGGAGGGGGGTCCTGAGGAGGCAATTAATCAAACCCGGTGGAATCTTACGGGTAGATGAACAGTTTGAATTTCTGCTCCTTATATAAATTTCGTAAGGTAAATCTCTATGAAAACGATATGTCATATTATTCGTTGCCAAACCGGGTGTCTTACTGAAGCAGCAAAGAAACTTTTTGAAATTGAAAAATATAATTTATATAGAAGTTTTAGATAATTATCGAAAAATATTTTTATGTATACAGGGTACCCCGCAAAGGAGAGCCTACACAAACTTATGTTTTCTTTATTGGAACACCAGGTATATTTTTGCATTTTTATGCGTTGTTTTTAATACTAATTAAACTAACTATAACTTTAATTGGGTTAAATTTAACCGGTTCTGAGTTATTCTGGTTTTAATAAAAAAAAAAAAAACAAGCAATATTTATTAAATAACAGTCGCAGAAAAATTATAAGTTGATATTTTTAAATTATCTAAGCTTTTTTTAGTAATAGAAATACATTTTTAAATTATTAGGTTTGAGTAATTAAATGCTATTTTTACAAAGAAAGAAGACCTTCGCTTAATGTAAAGAAATCTTTTTGTTAATGGAACATCCAGTATATTTTAATATAAATTTAATGTCCCAAAAATACCTAGTTTACTATGTTTATAAATTATTTAAAAAAACTTTCAAAGTATTATTTATGGTCATGTAAGCGATCACTCATATATACTTATTTCGTAACCTGTTAGTCTTATCAAAACTTTTCAAATTATAAACTTTATAAATAATGTTAATAATGTTAAATATAAAACTGTTTACTTCAATATCAGTTATTTTTCGCGACACGAAGAAAATTAAATTTCCACTCGTGCTTGCCTGTTTTATGGTACTCGACACATAAAACTTAAACCAAATGGCCCCGCGTTAAAAAGATGCAGACACGCAGAAATTTGCCTTCGCCTTTATTATCTCAACTTATTGTCAGGTCAACGCTCGTGAGCAAGCAGGAATTTCCTTAATCGATAGCGAACCCGAGTTTTTTACGGCCAATATAATCCCGAGGGATACGTTTTCATAATTCTCATCATCCAACTTTAACGCGATCCCCTTTAAATGAAAAAGCCGGCGACAGCAAAAAGCGCATTTTACAATTGGACAAAAGTGTAATTCGCGTAAACACGGTTGAGCCCTGTTCCAAACTTCGCCAAATATTTTAATCCAATACATGTTGCGTGATTTATTTAGCAAGTTTGACGTGTGTACACCGCGGGATAAACGCGAGCACAAAGGGCATACGTGCATAAAAGGGTCGTCGCTTTTGGTGTGCTTCGTGTTTGGTAGATTATGTGCTCATGTGAATGGACTTATTTTACTTGATCTGTTTGCGAAGCTTTCCTTCAAACAAATTTTGCCATTTTCGATTTGTATTCAAATTTGCAATACATTCTCGAATATAGGGTCTTTTTTTTAACTCAGAACATATGATTGTTAATGTCTATGTTCTATGTTATAATAATCACATCAACGCATTGCAATGTATTGACAATGTAGGCAACCAAGTAAGTAAGTAAGTAAGTAAGTAAGTATTTATTGGTGCTAGAACTAATGTTTACACAGGTCATAATACTAAGGCTATATATATACACATACATATGCATACATATACACATATACATACACAAGGGTAAGAATAGTACATTATACATGCATAAATTTCAAATTGTAAATATGTATGAAAGAATGATTAAATCAAAAATATTAAGATCCTGATTAATATTGTTAAAATGGATTGAATTACAAAACAACTTTAAACTAAATATCTAGAAAATGAAATAAATCACCAAGCATTTGTGAAAAACACACGGTAAAATTTAATACCAGACAGATGTATCGAAAACTGTTATATAGTAGTCAGATTGCTGGATAAAAATTCATCTATGCTAAAAAAGGCATTAGCGGTGAAGTAGGATTTCAATTTAAATTTGAATTTAATGGCTGACAGTTTCTTTATATCACCAGGTAATACATTATACAACAGAGGACCATAATAATTAATTCCATTTTGTGATCTTGTTAAACGGCGGTGAGATGAGCAAATTTGATCCCTGTTTCGTGTATTATGCTCATGAATGTCAACGTGTCGGTTATATTTATCGAAATTGTTGTGTACATACATCAGACACTGTAACATGTATATACAGGGCACTGTAAGAATAGCATGCATAATAAAAGAGGACCGACAATCACTTTGAAAATGCAATGAATCAATTATCCGGATTGCACGTCTTTGCAATCCAAATAATCTTGACACTATACCGGAATGCCCCCACGCAAGAATACCATATCCTAGGTGGCTCTGAATAAGTGCAAAGTAAGCTGTTTTTAGAGCACTGATTGGCAAAGCGTTACTAAGCTGCCTCAAGAGATAGGTATTCCTACAAAGTTTGTAGGTATCTAGGTGTACTCCAAGGAACTTAGCACTACTATCATGGGTATTTTGTTTTAAGGAGAACATGACAGTTTGTGTCTTCTCTGGATTCACGGTGAGTTTATTAGACACAAACCATTTCTTTGCCTTTAGTACTGAGCCCCCATTGTTCTGAAGTGCAAGCGACTGCTCACGTGAGTGGCTCCATAATGTAGTGTCATCAGCGAATAGAGTATAAGAGCAATTAAATTGTTGCCACCGTAAATCATTGATATAAATTAAAAATATTAAAGGCCCAAGAATAGATCCTTGAGGAACACCATGAAATAAATACACCTCCTCGGATAAACAGTTGCCAACTGCGACAGCTTGCTGTCGATTTGACAAGTAAGAGGTCAACATCCGACAAGCTAACGGTGAGAAATTATAATAATACAGTTTTCGCAGGATAACCACATGAGATATGCAATCAAATGCCTTGGTGAGATCTAAAAATGCTGCTACTGAACAAGATCCACTCTCAAAACATTGATATATTTCCTCAGTTAAGGCAATAATTGCATCCACTGTTGATTTACCTCTGCGAAAACCGTATTGACAGGTAGATATTACATTGTATTCATCCAAAAAATCTGTAATTTGATTAAATATGATTTTTTCAAGCACTTTTGAAATTATTGGTAGAATAGATATCGGCCTATAATTGTTTACGTCATCTGTATTTCCCTTTTTGTGTACAGGAATGACTCTAGCTCTTTTAAGGCAATCTGGAAAAATACTAAATGCAATGCACATGTTAATCAATTTTGTAAGAGGGGAAATTATAACATCGATAATTGACTTAAGAATGTTAGAACTTAAACCATATATATCTTTACTCTTACTATTTTTTAAACTCAATATGACCTCACGGACCTTAGACTGACTTACTTCATGAATTTTGAAATAACCCTTTATGTTAGGTGGGGCAGAGAGCATAAATTTTATCGGATCATCGCCTGGAGGCAGGTTTTGTAGAAGATCGTCTGCGATGTTAGTGAAATGTTTATTAAAAAGATCTGGATTGATATTACAGTTATTTTCACTGGATGCATGCTGATTAGGTTTAATTAGGGTCCAGAGCGCTCTGGGATTGTTACCCGAATTATTAAGAAATTTAAGATTAGCACTCTTTTTTGCATTCGATAATGCCAAGGAGTAGCTTTTTTTTAAATTAACATAATTTGGTCTAAGACTGGGTTCTCTTTTGTTCTTGCATCTTTCAGAAACAAGACTGTTTCCCGCATGTTTCGGAGGTTGTTGTCGTACCAGTAAATTTTGTTTTTATTCGGGTTGACTGAGGAGAGTTTCTCTGGAAAACACTCATCTAAACAGTTGCTTAATATATTATAAAATTGTTCAAATTTACTATTTACACATGTGTCACTGTAAATAAATCCCCAGTCTGTGTCTCCTAACAATCTAAATAAATTATGAGAACCACTTTGGGTAATTGGTCTAGTTAGTTGTTTCGATGTTCTTATGTTTGGAATCATATTTTTTAACTGTACATGGATGCCAATATGATCTGAGATACCACAGTCCAGTGAGCTAATTGTTAAGTTAATGGGGTTGATATTTGTGAATACATTATCCAGGCAGTTAGTCTGTCTAGTATTAAAATCCACCTGTGGTTCGAGCCCATAGGTTGCAAATAAATCGCAAACCATGGTAGCCCTAGGGTCATTGCAGTTAAATTTAACATTAAAATCACCGCCGATGAGAATCGCTTTATTTGAGTTGATTTTATGTAACAACTCGCTGATAATAAGTATAAATTTATTAAAATCACCTAGGGGAGACCGATTGATAGTAATAATAATTATATTTAAGGATGCAATTTTAAGCAATGTTGCAGCTATCTCTCCATTTAATTCATCCGATAAATTGTTCAACGTTTTTAAGATTTGGAATTGAAAATTATTTTTGAATAGCTGCAACACGCCACCATGGATATGATCGGTGCGCGCAAAATACGAGGCAATATTATAATCAGCAATTTTTAACATGGGTGTTTCACAGTTATCTAACCAATGCTCACTTATACATAGAGCATCAAACCCTTTATTTGTGTCGATTACGAATGCTTCGAATTCGTTTATTTTGTTACGTATGCATTGGATGTTAGTAAAGTACAAATTAAGAATTTGAGAATTTTTATAACAAAGCTTACTTTTATTATGTGATGGTTGTTTGTTGTCGGTCATGTCTAAAAATATAGCGGTTGAGGACGATACCCTGTGGCCAATTTTTAGGGTTGATGAGTTTGTCGTGTTCGACATAGTCAGCTCCGATTTTGTAAGCTGAATATGACATTTTAGCATTAACCTTTTCGCATGTAAAATTCTTGGAGTTTAATATCAACTCAAGATGTTCTTGGAGTTCCTCGATGGTAACGTTATTGTTGACTCGTTTTAGGAATAGCCATGTCTTCCGTGGTTCTGCTATTAGTTTAGACTGTATCGTACCCCCCGAACCCACCATTAGAGGTTCTGGAGGGACCCTGCGTTTTTTCTATGGGTGACTGTAGTAAAGCCGTCTGTCACCGCTGGCACTTTGAGATTATTATCGTTGTTTACAACGATCAGCTGGTTCGCGCCGTCACCTCGATCACCCGGGCCAGCTGTTAGCGTTATCGGTCTTTCCAGTAATTTCTTCGTAGACCGCTTCTCTTCAGTTGGACCGGCGCGCGCGACGTTCGCTCTCGGTGTTTTCGTTGCTGCGACGTTGTAGGATTTTCTCGGTGCAACTTCACCTGGAACTGTAAGCGCGGGAAAATAATACTTTTCCTCGCCCTCAACGGATAACCCTGGGTGGTTGCTTGATGGTATGCCTTGTTTAAGCATCTTGATTTCGTGCCAAATCATTACTAATTCCCTCTTGATAGCTGTATTGTCCGAAAAGTTCTCGTGTTCTTGTCCCGTGTTAGAGGTTATGCTCATGTGAATTTTCTCACAACACACAATATTACTGCTTTCGTCCACATACAAGCCCGGCACTTTTATTGCACAGTCATTATGATAAATGTTTTCACACTTGATACACTTTATATATTTTTTCGCGGCAGCCCGACATAATTTACAAGCCGGATCGTCCGACACACTTTTACTGCGCGTAGCGTTCGCCATATTAATAGATAGATCGGGATAGCTCTGATTGGTACATAAATGTACCATTGAATGCTTCTTCTTCTTCTTCTCTCGGCCCCGTCGACCTGTCACAGTACAGTGAAAGCTTAAAATTATTACGAATAAAGTGAGGTTAATGAAACAAACAATGATAAATCGTAAGTAATTATAATAAATATTCAAAATGACCACCTTCACTATCTAAGCAGTAGCCAAGTCGATTATAAAATCCTAGAATAGCATTTCTAATGTGTTGAAGATTTCTTCTTAATTCATCGCAAACAGTAATTATACGATCTTTTAACTCTGAAGTATTGTTTATAATAATGTTATTATAAACATTGCTTTTTAGATACCCCCACAAAAAAAAGTTGTTTGGAGACAAATCAGGCGACCGGCCAAGGTATTGGACCAAATCTACCTATCCAGCGATCAGGAAGTAATTCACTTAAATAATTATTAATGGCAGCTGTAGAATGTGGAGGCGCTACATCCATCTGATAATAAGGAGCAGCAATGTTTAGTGTATAAATTTCTGGCATTATACGAGTTCGCAGAAGATCTAAGTAAACATTACTGTTTAGATTTCCATTCATAAAAAAAGGACCAATAAGGGTATCATTAATTAGTCCAGCCCACACATTAACTCTCGCATTGTATTGTGTGTGCGTCATATTTTGTAAGCGAGGATTATTGCACGCCCAAAATCTAAAAGGTGAAGGAATGAATGTAAGGAATGGGTATCGATAAGGAATGAAGAATACTAACCTATAATTTTGTGGATTAACTTCACCATTTAAGGAAAATGATGCCTCATCAGTAAATATTATTCTGTGTAAAATTTCTTGATCATTATTAATTAAATTGTATGTAAGAACGGTTTCACAGAATTCTGTTCGTTTGCCTTTGTCCCCATTTGATAGTTGCTGATGATTTGAAAACTTGTAAGCATTGTATTTAAATTCTTGTCTTATAAACGGAAGCTGAAATTATTTGAAACTGTGCTGCGATAACTCTTAACGATGATATGGGGTTCGGCTCTACGTAACATAAAATATTGAGTTTCATCTCTTCCATTAAAATATGATTTCATTTAGCCCTTTTAATGTGAAAATTACTCACGCAGCCAGTATTGTCAAAATGATGGACAATATTACAAAATGTTGAGATGGATGGAACTTGTCTGCTCGGATACTCAACCGAAAACAAATCTCTAACACGTCTAATGCTGTTTCTACTCTTGTACCAATTAATTATCTGTATTCTTTCTTCGGTGGTGAAATAAATTTTTATTATTAACATAATTTTGACAATTAAATAAAACTGAGTGTAAGTATGGTTGCCTACATTGTCAATACATTGCAATGCGTTGATGTGATTATTATAACATAGAACATAGACATTAACAATCATATGTTATGAGTTAAAAAAGACCATGTATGTATATGTTTTATCCTATACCGTTTCATGCAAGCTGCGAAGGCATTGTACTGAAGTTGATCTTATGATATCGTTAGGCAGCAAGTCATGCGTAGCAGCTTATACTGCCTCAGCCACTTCCGGAGGAATAATTTGTAACATGCAGTTACTCTCAGAATTTATTGTATTTTTTTTATAAATCAATGAAGTTAATCTAATATTTATATAAGTGACACATAACATACAATGACATTAAAATATCGAGTTTGCTAATTCGGTTACCTGGACTCTCTCGATTCATGTTCATATATGAATGGAGATTTAAACATTTAACTTCCAGTGATTAAAAGTACAACTTTAGTCACTTATTTGAATTGAATTTGGAAAACAAATAATTTTTATGCCGAATTGGGCGCTGCTTTTTAAACATAGATCAATGATAGTGGCCTATGTATTAAAATCCCATTTATCTAATTAACGCTTATTTGCATAATAGTCAACATTGGTACGTTAACTTATCTGAATGACAACTACGAATGCTTAATCAGAGACATGCGCATTTCATTGCATTCCCGACTACGATAATTTCTTTTTGAAACACACCGTATAACATGCTGTTTTATAAATTAGAAACAACCTTACTTGTTGCAGAAAGCATTAAATAAATTCAATGAAACGAAATGTAGCCTGAATATTTGAATATTTAACCTGTTCGTAACTCTCAACCAAAATTAAGTCTTACTAAGACGTTTTATTGAATTTATGAAGTTTTATTATGAGTTACCACGTAACAACGGTCGCAACCATCCTCTTTGGGCAACCATATATTTAATATGCTGTTTATGTGTTGAAGTTGAATGACTGAATGCTTAGCCAATATTTACGTAAAATACTAGGAAAACCCCGGTCACTTTTCTTGCAGTTGTTAAGAGAGGGCGCTTTAGTAAAGAGGAATCTGTCTGTCTGTGTTTAAAATTATATTACCATTATTATGTGTCTTAATTCGCGGTAAAATGTTAAGTAAATTGATGTAGAGTTGGGACAGGAATTTTACATTTAGGTAATATATTTGGATCTCTGGGGATTTGTTTAATTATTTATATAAAAAATAACAAATATGAAAAATAGTGAAAAGTTTGCAAATGTTGATTTGCACTAACCAGTGTATCAATATTATTATCAATATTTGTTGTTGACAAACCTTGCTTAAGACCCCCGAGCCTCACGTTCGGTCCTACATAACAGATCTATTTTTTCAGGGGTTCTTATGAAAATTTTCGAAATAATTCGATTTGAAAATAAGCGGTAATCGGTTACTACTAAGAATGAAAGTGCTACTAAGCTTTGGCCAATCTTTGAACCATAGTTATTGTGGTGTTCCATCTTGTTAAAGCAAAGCCAGAAAATAGTGCCTATGAAAAAACAAAACTGCCATATAGAGATAAAAATGATTTATTCGAAAAGTTAAAAAAAAGGGATACGCTGCTATTACGAAAAAGGCATTTTTGCCATAAAAGCGAAATAATAAAGGCTAAAATGAGAATGCAACACTGCGAGCGATCTGGTGAAGCTGTGTTGTTCTACTTCACAAGACAGGTGTGTTCATCCCTTCCAGATGCTCAGTTCGAGTTTCAACTCTGTACGGCCATCACGTGGTTTTTGAGAGTGCCATCAGTTACACTGCCTTGTCATGCCGCGGGGTAGGGGTAGTTATACCGACATTCATAAGAATGTAGCAGGAACACACTCTACTTAATTCATCCTTTCTATTTGATGTTCAACTTAACACTGGCTAAATTACACTATTTTACAACAGTCGAAAGTACCTTACATTCAGGTGATGCAACTGTTACCAAGTGAATTCTTGCTAACAAATTGATAATGCATTGAATCTAGAGTGTTGTCTCAGATATTGATTGCAACTATCGCATTAGTTTATTCAACTCATCCGATTGCTTATTAGACATAATGACTTTGTGCTACTTCATCCACTACACAACCTCTCTTACTGAGCAAAAAACATTAAAACAAAAGACTTAACCTACATTAAATAAATTATCTCACTCGCTATATAGCTTCACTCTGTCTTTATGCGCTAAAATGGTACCGTTTCTTTTTATAAAAGTCACATTTGGCTCTTCGTCCTGTCTACAGGGTCCGAGAAAAATTGGTTAACTTTTGTCCTTGGAAGGGTTGCGCACTAACACCTTATCTGTTACCTGTTATATTAATCTTAACGCAACTCGTTGCTATGGAGATATTGATGAACAAACATGATTTCGCTTTTTGACAGTTTTCAATAAACATTTTTTTAAATTGATAAAATAAACCGTGTTACGACACACGTAACGTTATTTGCTCTTACAATGTAATACATATTTATGCATTAAGGGAGATATGAAATGTTTTTTCCCGAGGTTGACAGGGTTACAAACCGAGGGCCCCTGGCCATAGGTTTGTAAGTCAACCGAGGGTAAAGGACATGAATATCTCCCGTGGTGCATACAATATTTTATTTTTTAGTTAAATATTAGTGATTCGTAAAAATATTCAGTATATCGATCTGCAATATGTATTTGCATGGTTGCTATGAGTTTGTTTTAAATCAAAACGCCCGCATTTCATGAACTAACGGTTATTTAATTTGATTTGATTTGACGTTAAGTTTTAACAAAAAAACGTACAGCTGTGAATAAAATAGTGCACAAACCTGGATGAAAAGTGTAATTCTTGTCTCGCTATGAAGTTGGTCATGAGCAGACGCAAGATTGTCTATCTTTAACCATCGCCTTGAGCGGAGAATTTGAAAATTGTACATACTATTTGTCAAGTAAACAGAGACTCCCTTGGGAGATATAAGTCATATCTCCCGAGGGAATTATGAGTGCGTTTTCATGCCTTGCATCCATGACGATAATAGTAAATATCATACTACTAAAAAAATAAAAACCTTTATAACGTTACTTGTATCGTAAATGACTATAATTGTATCATTTGCACAAATATTAACAAGTTTTCTCAACGTTTTACCTAAGTTTACCGCCGATCGAGTGGCTTGTTCATTAATAAAAATTACTCCTACTTTATTTCAATATCATAAAAACAGTCTCTAACATATGTACAGTTTGCACATTTTTCTCATTTATTACTCGAATTTCAGTACAATCAATTGGAGGTTTTAAGAGTTCGATCATACCGGGGTAATCAGTCCTAAGATCTACCTTTTTCTCAATTGACAATTCATTAGTAGTTTTTCTGGCTTGTGCTCTCATTGTAATATTTACTTGTTCGTTTTTATTCCCAGACATTTTTTTTCAAACTATCTGAATCTATTTTAATCCTAGATAAAGCATCCGCGATAACATTATTTCTACCCTTAATATATGTGACAGTAAAGTCATACACTTCCAAACGTAACCTAAAGTAAGTAAGTCTACTAGACGGATTAGTTATATCAAATAGATAAACTAAAGGCCTATGGTCCGTAGATATTTCAAATTTTCTGTCAAAAAGATAAGGTCTTGTTACCTGCGTAGCTCAGATCGGTAGTAAATAATTGGGTTCTGTAACCTAGAGACACAGGTATTAGTAAACGACTCCCACGTGCCAAGGTGACCTTGTGACCGACTTTGGCAACTAAGTACAACATTGCTACTTCTGGACCGTTTGGGTGGATAGGCTGATTGGGAGGCACAGGGGTCCCTGGCAAAGCGCTTGCGGCAACGCTCCTAGTCGATTAGCACCCAAGGAATCGATTAAACAGTTCCACAGTTGTTGTACTTACTTGAGCTCCAGCGCCACGCCAAGGCAGGGGTCACTGACTGGGGTCAACTTAGGGATAAGGGTATCGCGCTAGAGGGGTCACTAACGGGTCAATCGGCGGATAAGACTGAGTCCGATGTTTACGCCACAAAATCACATACAAGACTGGAGCACTGAGTTTTCGTACCAGGGTTATATATCAGTCCAAACGTAGTAATTGCCCACACTATGGTATGCATCAATAGTACAATAGTTTTTTTTTCTCCTGGTCATAATGTTCTACTGGCATAGACGACTGGTTTGCCATTTCTATCTTCATACCATGCATCCCCACGATTTTCAACAATGGTTCAGCAACAATGTATGGGTTGGAATCATCGATGGTCGTCGGATTGGGCCATAGATTCTTCCATACATATAACAGTAGATAGGATTCACGGGTTCTACGCCCACCCATGTAAAAGTTCCCATAAGACGTCATAAAACACCCCCCTCCACAAAATGGCGGACTTAGTGTTCTGTAAGTGTTGCAGACCTCCGGGCAATAGGTGGCGCCAGAGGGTACCTGATGGGTTCTGTTCTCGGCTAAGTGGAAGTCCGCGCAATAGGTGGCGCTAGTTGGTACCTGGGTGGAATCTATACTCAGCCAATTGGAAGGTTCGCGCAAGAGGTGGCAGCACGTCGGCATCTAGGAGCGGGATCAAGCTGAGGTTAGGTAAAGCCGGACCAGATCTGAGCTGATCAAGCTGAGCTTGGGTAGATCTGGACCAGATCCGGATCAGAGTCGGATCAGATCCAGATCGGATCAAGCTGGTCCGGACCGGATCTGCGGTGGGAGCTTGGCGGGTTTTTTTAAAGACAACGATGCATTATAAACATTTATTTTCTCACGTACAGACCTTATCTAACGCTTGGTATGTTTGTAGTATTTGTTCCACATTAACCTTCATACACTCGCAAATACCTACAATTGATAAGTCCTGCACACCGCATTTCTTAGATAAAAATGTGAAACAGGCAGTAGCGCTAAAAGAAGGTGTTTTTAATATAAACTCATCGGTGGTCGCGACCTTTTCTGCTAATTTAACGCACATATTTAGAGAAACAGTATTATCTTTTACATGTCCAAACCTTAATAGTAACAAGTTTAGAGAATCTACAATTGTCGTTGTCGGTATTTCCCAATTTAGTTCAGACAAAATTTGTTTTTCACATCTAATTATATCACTTTTTGTTACACTCTTAGCCGTATACAATATTAATAATTCCAACGAAAGATGAAAGTCACTCACAAATTTTGAAGCGAT
Organism: Ocypus olens; assembly: GCA_910593695.2. Classification (NCBI taxonomy): domain Eukaryota; kingdom Metazoa; phylum Arthropoda; class Insecta; order Coleoptera; family Staphylinidae; genus Ocypus; species Ocypus olens. Next base: position 10,830,461 of record OU343053.1, on the reverse strand, counting down.
CCAAAGACACGCAACTGCAATGCGTTGAAATGTATGTTTCTCGATATTTTTCAAACACAAAAATCTGTCCAAACAATTAACGGCGACAAAGAAGACGGGAACTTCGCTCCTAGAATCTTCGCACACCTCCAATATCCATTCAACAATAATTTTTCTCATATAGGGTTCAATACTTGTTTGTATTGAATCGAAATAATCTAGACGTTCCATTTTAACAACTACGACGGACTATGGTTTTGCACGATGTGTGTAAGTAAAATTAAGCTACACTGTTGCATTGGGCACATTTATAAATTGGAGTAGGAGGCCCGTCCCAGTGTGTTTTTCCGATATTATAATGTTTGTGACAAGGTAACCTTTTTTGGTATTTTACATCAGCCTGCTTTGATGTTGAGAGCAGTGTCCAAATATTTTCCAATTGCAAACCCTCAATTTGCTCCATATAACAATTGGGTAGGTATTGTAGATGTTCTGACGATAATTGATGGTTGCAATATGCGGCTATCGCAGCATCAACTTTATCAGATACCATTTCCGGCTTATCTGTAGTTAGTTGCTCATGTAAAATGCGGTTGTACTCTAAATCTATTTTAAATTTTTCTTCGCAATAAATACCAACTTCCAGTAAACACTCAATATTCTCGACGGGTATGGTGGCTTGATCAAAAGTAGCGTTCGTGAGTATAGTAAGTGCTTCAGTCGTAGTACATTCGCGCTTTACATTTAGAACTTGAGACAGACATTGGTCATAAAAATCGAGAAAATGAAGTGATTCCAACCGTGAGATTCTTGATTCAATGAGCGGGAAAACTTTACACAAAGAATTAAAAGTTTTCAAATCTAAAGTTAGTTTGTCACTATTTTTACGGATAGACGCATAGCGAGTTTTCGATCTAGCTCCAAGAAATACGTCACATTCATCAAAGATATTTAGAAATGGCTTAACTTCATCTACAGTAGCACATTTACAGCATTGTCTCATTTTAGTCGTTAAATATGTATTAATTATATCTTTCTTCTTTACAAATTGTAACCATTCACTATGTAAAAAATGTAAATTCACCTTTCTAGGTCCAGATAGTCTTATGGATGGATAAAATCCTCTTACCGCACTAAATCCAACAGCCACATAAAGATTTCCACTTTTGTTAATATTGTAGCGGGTTTCATTAATATATTTATTTTCATTGCGCACAGTTTGGTTGAAATCATTTAACATATCATCGAGAAACTCGAAACAGCTGCCTTCGTCACTGACTAGATCAATTACTTGCTCGTGGTTTGCCATCGCGAAATAAATAACAACTAATCAAAAATATGAAAACATCTTTATTTATACAATAAACCAACCAATCACATGTTACAATTAGAAAAAACATTTATTCATACGTTTCCAAATATTTAAATAATAATTTTACATTTGAAAGAGCGCAGTGGCAGTAAATTGAATTGTGAAAGAAACACCCGGGCTCCGAAACATTATTTTTGAGGGATGGCTCTTCACTCGGAAATTCTTGAACAAGAGGACCCAAATATTTTTTCAACAAATTAACTTTTGGTACTCCTTTAGCGTAGACGACATCGTGTCCTTGAGATATTTCAAATAAAATCGGACATAATTGATCCAAATCCGCAAAACCAGAACACCATCTTAAACCGTGATAGTTGTTTTCTAACCATCTAAGTTGTCGTATTTCATTTGTTGTGAGAAATACTTCATTGAAGGGTGGTTTAAATAAAATATGGGTAATTTTTTCACCATCAAATGCTGCCAATTCCTTCGGTATAAATTTGTTTCCATCCAGAGTATATCCTTGAATATCAATCACCAACATCTTAGAGGACTTTGCGCACTAAACCACTTATTGGACTATATTCGACTAGACAATCGCTGATAATTAGGCAATAGGCAATTGTGTTTTCTGGAAACTTTGTCTTCGATTCAAATTCGACTTGCACGTCAACGCTTCCTCCCACAACTGACTCAATTTGCTTGGAACAATCAATTATAAAGAGCGGGCAATTTTTAAACTGCTTATATGAGAGGAGGGGGTCATTAAATTCTCGATCATAATAATGTCCTTGAAAGTTGCTGTAATCTTGGTGCGCCTTACTATATTTACCCTCGCCAAAGTCGTACTCTTGTTTATCGTATGGATAGCTCTCTGAATTTAAATAGAGCTTAAAGTTGCACAATGTAACGTGATCAAAGTTACTGGCATCTTCAGTTTTAACGTTTTTTTTGTTTGTTTGAAACGCTAAAAGAATATATCTCGGTCTTTCTAAATGTGATGATGTGCGAATTGCCCATTTATCTGACGTGTTGTGTCGCAATGATGGCAGTTCATGCAATTCCCAGCGACGAAAAGGAATTTGTATGGGTCGATCAGTTTTTAAAAACTTCCAAAGTTTCAATTTTACCTCATCGTTAACATTAATATGGGGAACGTGCCATTCGACTTTAGTTAAGGTTAGTTTTCCGTCCGTCTGACCTTTGCTAATATTTACATCTGACCGTGATCGCAAGAGAATGAGTTCTTGTTTACAATTAATTAATATTTTTTTATACATTTCTGCAAATCCTAGCCATAATTTTAATGGAATACAAGCAGTAAATAATTTTTCAACTTTGTACCACGTAGACGGCGACTTATCAAAATTCCATCCGCTGGTTTCATATGCTCTAGCATCTGCAGGCGTGAAAGAAACCAGCTGTTTCATAGTGGAAGTTATTCCTACATCCTTAATCGAATCAACAACTACACCATTGATTTCGTAACGAATTTGGTCAAAAAGAAAGGCAAAAGCATTGTTGATTAAAACGGATGCAGTATCACCAGCTCCACCATCAAATTCGCCCTCTATGTATAAGAAACTCTCGCAGGGTAAAGTGTAGATCTCTTGAGATAAGATAGGGATGCGAATTTCATCGTTATTATTATAGCTTGCTGTAGAATACGGCTGATAAGTATGATATTCTTTTTTAGTGACTACATCATCGAAATTAACTTCTTCAAAAATGTTTAATATGTTTTCCGACATGTCTTTTAAGTGTAAATCCCAAGCTCTGTAGAAATTTTAAATTTTCACGTGTTAATGGTTCTGCTGCTCGCCACGTTGTGATTGCTCCCCTACCAAATCTGCCCCTTTTATTTATTTTTGTTTGTATCTGCTTATACGTTAGTCCCATGGCTTTAGCTCCAATTTAATTTCAATGTCCTCTTTTTGAAAATCTAGCAACTCTCTATTTTGATCCACTATTCTAAGAGTAATGTTGTGAATAGTTGGAACACTTACTGGTAAATAAATTATATTTCTAGGGTGCTCATTTATAGATACTGCATGCCCAACATTAGGAGCAAAATGATGTAAAGAATGTACATCTTGTTGATTATGGTAAGAACCCGATGTTATATTACATTCTATTCGTATAAGTTTAACTTTAACTAAATCTACGGGAAAATCTGCAAAACATATATTTTCCTTCTCATACTTTTGTTGTTTAAAACCTAATTCCTTATGTAAAGAATCACCAGGAGTAAAATCTACATCAAATTTCGACCATAGTTCGCACTTTGAGCTAGGATTATGCGCTTTTAGAAAAATATTTTGTGCGCCTATTTTATCTTTTAAGAACTTTTCGAGATCCGTGATGTCGTAATATCCATTAGGAATTGCTAACTCTGTACCGCTGTTATAATAAAACTTTTTATTGATCAAATTTGGCACGGTGAAAAACGTGTTGAAACTGACAAGACCCAAAGCATATCTTTTTCTAGGATTTAGATGTATGGGAGGGTGGTATGTGGCGGAGAGCACAGGCCCAGTACCACTCAGACTAAATGTTAACGACATTCTGCACACAAATATGTATTTCAATTTTATTTATACAAAAATTCTAAACATAGATGTCCACAAATATACGATCCGAAGGTTTGATATCTTTGATGATTATACAAAATTAAACATTGTTTAAAATAATTAATTACTTCAAGCGGGGGAGACAAATCTCCAAAACTATCAAACCAGTAAACTGTATTACCCCTCTTTTTATATGCACACCAGTGAGTGCCCGGCCCATCTTTATCATCCAAATTTACAATGCCATATTCATTTTTCCAAGGTCCTCTAATTGGAAGATCATTTCTCATAAAAATTCCTCTGAAATATGAAAGCTTATTTTTCTTAATAAACTTTTCCAAATCTATGTTGGTAAGAGGCCGGTGGGGTAAACATATTAGTTTTTTGAAATGTATAAACCGACGCCGGATTTTTTAAATCGTTCAAAGCGTAAACCTCGATCTACATGAATTGCTTCCATGGCCTTATTGTGCCTCATTGCCTCCTCCAACCGTTTTTTGGCATCCTTAGCTTTAGTTACTGCTGATGCAACAGATGCAGAGCCTCCTACAAATTAAATAATTATCTATTGTTTTCGTACGTCAGTGGACCAACTAACCAATTAATGCACCCAATGCTGACAATCCCGCGAATAGCGGTATAAGAAATCCTCCGCTTTTCGGTATTGGTATTATTCTCGGAATTTGGACATTTTTCTTACCTCCAGATCGTTTTAATGCCCGCTTTGCCGCTCTCAAAGCAAGTCTTATGTTTTCTCCCGAAGTCAAACCACTTTTAGAGTGTTTACTTATTTCTTCTTGAATGGGCTTTAAAATGTTTTTCCTAAATGGCAAGCGTTTTTTAAGCTTACCACCACACTTCTTGTGAGTTATTTTTTTAGAACCCATACCAAGTTTTGTTTTGGCGTTCATGGCATTCGTAACAGCATATGAGGCAATTTTTTCTGACATTCCTGAATCTTTTGCTTTAAATCTTTCCCAAGCTAAATCTGCTAATTGTTGATCTGCGACTCTTCTCTTGTGAGGATCCTCACTCACTGAATACTCAATATCGTGTGTCCTACAAGCCTGATCGAGTTTGTTTATGCCCGGATCGCCTCGTGCTAAACGCCTTTTTAGTTTTGTACCAGGTCCACAATATTGGTATCCAGGCAGGTGCAGTTCAAAAGGCAGCTTGTTGATTAGCATGTTTATAACACTTTGGCTGGCAATCATTTGAAGTCAAGATTATCTAAATACATGTGAATATAAAGATATTATTCAGTTTTCAAAGTTACATCATGAGGGTAGTACAGCAAACTGAGCAATTTGAAATTAAAAATTTTGATTATGTGTTCACAAAAGACAAAGCGGAAAAACGCCATGGAAACCTTTTTCCGAATAACATTAGATGTTTAATAACTGGGGCGAGCAATTCAGGAAAAAGCAATCTTTTGCTCGGTATGATTGCAAACGCAAATGGATTATTTTTTGAGAATATTTATGTATATTCAAAATCGCTACACCAACCAAAATACCTCTACTTAAAGCAATTGTTACGTGAAATTGTTAACTATTACGAGTTTAAAGATACTGATGAAATTGTTCCGTACACCGAAGCAAAACCTAACTCAATTTTCATTTTTGATGATGTTTCCTGTTCACCGCAGAGTAGTATTCGAGACTACTTCTCTTTTGGAAGACATCAAGCTGTTGACTGTTTCTACCTATGTCAAACTTACACCAGAATTCCTAAGCAATTGGTGAGAGACAACGCAAATTTGATTATTTTATTCAAGCAAGATGAATTGAATTTGAAACATGTATATCAGGATCATGTAAATACCGATATGTCTTTTCAAAAATTTGTAGAACTATGTTCACAATGTTGGAAAGATAAATATGGATTTGTTGTGATAGACAAAGAAAGGGAAATTAAAAATGGGCGTTATCGAAAAGGTTTAGATCATTTCATATATATATAATTACATTTATTATGTTCCCCTGCAGTGCATATTAAGATGGCTTTGACTCCTGAAGTTCCCGATGTTGGGTTAAAACGAGAATTAATTAAAGCAAGAAATATAATTCGCAAGAAAGCTAGAACAATTCGCCGAAGTCGCCTCCAATCTGAAGAATTGCTACAGAGAGGGTATAAATTTATTGTTGAACCTCTTAAAGCAGTTGTTGAGCTTAAAAAAGAAATTAAAACTGAAAAACCTGAAACAGATATTTCGTCTGAATATACACAAAATGTACAACCTAGGGCGTCAACAGCAAATTGGGGTGAATCGGAAGATGAAGATGAGGTTTTTGAATCTCAACCAGAAAACGTTGCTGAAGTTGAAAATTTGCCAGAGGAAAGACACGAAACATCGTTGAATCAGTTGCGTGACATGTATTCTACTACAAGTGGGCGCAAATCAATCAGCGATACTTTTAGAGAGGCCGGCGTAGGCCCCCTAGCAACAAAATATTTTGATCTACTTTTAACAAATGCTAAAGAAATGGATTATACTTACGGCATCAGATGGGACTCTGAAGCAAATTGTTGGAAAATTGGTATTAAGGCACCCGACTTTATTGATAATGATGTGTACATTGAAAACACAAAATTTAAGGGGACTGAGGGGTTGTATAATTTACTTTTTCTGAATAAGCCTGAAAAGTATAGTGCCGATGATTTGGAAAACTATAAAAGAATCTTGCGTTTGTCGAACGCTCATAAACGGCAATATGGTGCAGGAAATCAAATTAACCGAAGCGGTGGATTTAAATATAAAAACATAATAAGTAAATTATTTCCTCCTCAAACTAGCATTCCAAAACACCTATCTCCCGTAACAAATCAGCCTAGAACATTGAGATCAACAAGGGGGACCGCATTAAACAAACAAGTTTCATTCAAACCAGAATATATATATTGGAATTCTGTCAATGAGCTGGTAGATAGACTAAAGCTTTTGTATGCTGCAAAGGTGGCAGGTAATAATTCGGTGAACAACGAGATTGTGTCAATTATTGAAGAATTGCGCGAGGCAAATGTTATAGTATGACTGTTGACAAATTCGGTCGATATTCATCTCATGTCGCGGCTTCGGGCAGCTTCACAGTAGATGCAAATGGTAATTGGAATGCTCAAAATAAAAGGATAGTTAATGTTGGTGAACCCTCATCAACAACAGATTGTGTTACTAAAAATAGTTTGGATTATGTGACCCAAATATTTCAACAAAGACTAGTATCGATTGAACAAGATCTACAAAAATTAAAGGTAACGCTAGACACGCAGAAACATCCACCTGAAAAACGTCAGGTAGAACATTTCGATGGAAAAACGACAGGTAGTTTATGAACTACATAAACCCGCTCGGAAGCATTTTCCGAGACGGAGAACAATTGTAAAAGGACTATTTGATTTGCTTCAAGCAGATTTAATGGAAATGATTCCTTTTGCAAAAGAAAACAGGGGTCATAAATATATACTGGTAGTTATTGACTGCTTTAGTAAATTTGTTTGGACTCGGCCCTTAAAATCTAAAAACGCTCAGAATGTTACTGAAGCTATGTTAAAAATTTTGGCAAAAATTTCGGCTCCAGTAAATAATTTGCAAACAGATTTGGGGCTCGAATTTTACAATAAAAACTTTATAGCACTTTGTAAAAAACGTAACATCAACTTATATTCTACATATAGTACAACAAAAGCAAGTATTGCGGAGCGAGTAATTAGAACTCTAAAAAGTTGGTTATATAAGGAATTTAGTTTACGTGGAAAATATAAGTGGCTTGATATTTTGGATGAAGTTACGGAAAGGTATAATAACACAGTTCCACAGTACTATTGGTTTAAAACCATCAGTGTCAATAGGAAAAATGAATCATTTCTTTTAAAAACAGCATATTCTCATTTAAAAATTGCTAAAAGTGGTCGCTATAAGCAGGGAGATTATGTTAGAATTAGCAAATACAAAAATATATTTGCAAAAGGATATACACCAAATTGGACTACAGAGATTTTTAAAATAAATAAAGTAAAAATGACTAATCCAGTTACTTACCTTTTGGAGGATTCTAACAAACAACCAATAAAAGGTGCATTTTACGAACAAGAAATACAGAAAGTAATGTATCCAGACGTATTCTTAGTGGAGAAAATTTTACGTAGGAAAGGAACAAAGGCGTATGTTAAATGGTTGGGTCTCGATTCAGCACACAATTCGTGGATTAATTCAAAGGATATGTTATAGACAAGTGTACATTAAAAATAAAAAAAACACTCATATTAGATTTTTGTTTATTTACAAAACAATTCATTCTTATCTAACAAACTAACAAATTACTCATTTTAAATAACAAAGAGGACAAGACTCTAACCCAAATGTCACATACAGGGTCTGGAAACATGAAATACAAAAAGTTGGTTCTACATTTCTTACTTCGCATATGATGTGTCTTGTAACCAACTCATAATTGTGCAATTGATTTGACATGTCTCCCACATAACATTCTCGACAAATTCGGGTATTCCATGCGTTAACCTGTCTATAATAATTTGACAACACACACACGAATGACTCTTCACTTAAACACTCCTCCCATCGAGATGTAAGTGAAAGTGAATTATCAAAATTTCCTGAACACATCATTTTCCCTACTAACAACTTAATTTCTAAATCAAGAAGTTTGCCTTTAACTAAATTGAAACCGCTTAAATTTTCAATTGAATATAATATAATATTAAAATCTTCTGTCTTTATAAACTCGAAAAACTTTTTATCCTTTAAAAACTTATGGTATTTTTCGCGACTAAAATTATTATTTAATAGTTCGAGATATTGAAGCCCAACACATCTACACAGACCCGTTGTTGTCACACATGTGCACGTTGTATCCATCAACGACTAAATAATTTTGCAATTGTTTGTTTATTTTATCAATATCTTCTTGCGTCAGGTGCGTATTAAATCGCGCCGGCAAAAATACAATTTCATTGGATTTAATAAGGTCACATATAATCTTGGGGCCGTATGTTGTAGGCATGAATCTCAGGTTGGTGACTGGTATTTTAGTTTTCTGAGGTAAATCTATCAACTTTTTGATGTTGCGCTGTTTTCCTATTTGATTGAAACGTTCCTTAAGAAAATAATATTAATTAAATTCTATAATAAACTGTTTACAGTTCTCTAAACAATTTTCTTATCAAGAAAAAATGAAATCGGAATTGATTTTACTCACCATATTCAGAATATCAACTTGAGACGGACTTGACCCTAGCTTCGACTTGACAGACTATCAACTAACAAACTTAGAATGTTTTCTATTTATATATATTTTCAGCAAGACCACATTTTCGTTATCTTCCAAAAATTGCAAGAAAAAAATGCCGGTCGATAAAACTGCTATTTTAACGAGCACACTATTATCTCACTACGCAGGACGCAGAACATACCAGTCCAGCAATTTCTTAATGCCACCAGTAGGAAAATTCCAGAAAGAATGTCAGTAGCTAAAAACTGCTATTTTAACGAGCACAATGTTTGCTTCTAGCAAATTCCGCAAATACTGATCCACAATACCACTACACTAAGATGGCTATAAATTCAGATTATCACTCTTCGCCAAGCTAAACTGAAACAATGACTTCTACTATCGCCAATATAATATTTGCTCTTCGTGCTAGGCTGGAGGCCCCAATATCCGTAAGTTTTATTACTGTACAATTTTCTTATTGTCAGAACTAAAATATTTTTAGACATATCCAATGATAATAAACCTGGCGCCAACCAGCCTACCTGAGGCAAACCAGGTTATAACCTTATTTAAGGGGTATGTAACTAAATTTATAAACTTATTTTCCTCAAGTGGTATTTTTTAAGTTTAAGATTCATCATTAAAGCAGTATTTTTTTTTTTTTACAGTGAACTATTGGGTCTTCGCCTGTGGGCATACGTAGACCCCATTGACGACGATGAATTGATACAGGTCAAAAGATTTTAACCTCACCAGAGTTCTCTGGTGGGTTTAAAATCTTTTGATGGGGCTACCATAATAAAATTTTATATATCCTTATGTCCCCAGGCTAGAGTATTTACACCATTAGTGCAAATATAACGTTTATCGTCAAAAGGTGAAAGAGCTAATTTATTTTGAGTAATGGAATAAATTGAGTGTTTAATTGATCTAAATAAATTTTGTTTCCTACTGATGGTAGTTTGAGTGAATAAACAGTTTTTGTAATCATTTCCAGCCAGATCTTGTTGAACTACACATTTCTTAACCCCTTTTGCTTTTTTGGACCAGTCGCCCTCAACGTTATTGGCATACATTTTTGATCTTAATCCAACAAATTCTGTCATAATCTTGCCTCCGTTCTCATCCTTCATCAATCCCAAAACGGCTTTATTTTGAAGAGGGATGTTATGTAGATTTTGTGGATCAAAATTACTAGTATCAAATTTTGAAAGGTCTTGCTTAATGTCTTGAAATATGTCTTTTGTTTTTATAAGTAGTGTTAAACTGTCTGTGTCCATATAGCATAATGTCACATCATTTTCATACTTTGATTTTACATAATTATAATAAAACTCATACATTAATAATTTTGACAGCTCTAAAACCGAAAAACCAATATAAATGGGCTTATTATAAACAACTTTCAACCGGTCCAATTGAATAGCAACAAGATTTTCTGTGAAAATTGAGACGCAATTAAAATTTGGTTTAGCTATTAAACTTTCCGCGCCGCGACGCTTGCCAACATCTTCCCAATGATTAATCAATTTAACGTCAACACGCTTATCAACATTTTCCATTGTTTTGCCAAAAACAGAATTATTCATTAATTTATAAAAGTCTTTTTCGAAATCATTTTTAGCCACTTGCCGCATACTGGTATTTAACTCAATATATTTTTTTAACCAGTCAGATTGCTCAAATTGTAAAACCCTATGAATTTTTGTTAATTTTAACCCGTTTAATAGTGCCTGTTTTAAGTTTCGATAGTGAACTATATACTTTGTTTTATTATTTAAGTTTGAAATTAATTTTGTGTTCTTAAATTTTGACCCGGGTGGTACAATATTTTCTGCGAGAAATGGTAGATCATTGTGGAGATTGTGCAGTTTTTTTGGATATTCTATATCCACCTCCAAAAAATACCCCGTTAGTGAATCATCTTGTATATTTGTTACATTAAACTTTTCAATTTCTCCCGCGTTTAACCATTTAAAATTACTGTGCGGCATGAGTTGTGACATTGCCCATCCATATAAATTATTGGCGTCCCAGTACGTTAAAAATTTTGTCGGGTTTGTTTTGTCATATTCAGTCATGTACTTGTTATTAGCTTTAGCATATCGTAATGAACACTGGCTTATTCCACCCCGAATACCCTTACGTACAAAGTGATGCATGTCAATGTCTGTCAGTAATTCTAATTTAATGTCAGTTAATTTAAGCATAGCATCCCACGACAACCCCGGAGCTGTATAGTAGTGTAGAGGATCCAAATTATATGCTTTAAAACAAACATCGCGAAAGTTTTCGAAAATATCACATAAAAGTAAAACGTCTGTTTTGAGATATAAATCAGAGTACTCTTTTAAACTTTTACAATTAAAATGTTGCCAAACGTTTTCTGCATGTTCATATTCCTTGGTATTAATATCGGTGTTTGTGAGGGAATTAAAAAAGAATCTTTTAGCGGGTAATTTTGTTTCGTCTAATTTTGATAAAGAGTCTATGTACTGATAAGGGAATACTCCTTTTTTCGTCACCAATTCAAATTGTTCCTTAATAGGAAAATGGGCACCAACATTCTTTAATTGATCAGGTTTTAAGTTTTTTGCTAATTTTTCTAATGATGAGGCCATAAATTTAAAAGAATCTAAAAATCTTAGTTTCAAATAAACATCTCGATCAATTCCTCGATTATCAGTATAGTTACTCACTTTAATTGATTTTGAAAATGAGATATATTTCTCCTTATTTTGGGGAATTACATCGATTTTATCATTATCGAGGCCAAATTCTTTAATGAATAAATGTGAGTCATATCCTGATAAATTATGAAAAAATATTGGTAAAAACTTAGGGACCTTATAATTCAAATTACATTTGGAGTGGGCTGCTCCTACAAATTTTCCCGTTAAGTGACAATGATCGGCAACTTTCTCACAAGGGAGTAACTCTTTTTCGCATATGTGGCACTCGGTTGCAGAATCTAATAATAGTTGTTCATTTGGGGCTAATTTCGACATTGGTATAATGGGTTCCAAATAATTTTCATAAATTAATTTCGCGTCAGCACTTAATTTTTCCATAAAAACTCTCGGACAATCTAAGCCCGTATAAGTAACAAATTTGTCAAAATCTTGATTAAAGGAGCATTTAATATAATACGCGAAACTGTAAGGAGTATGAACATGCGTTGAGTAAGTATACGATAAATTTGGGTCCGGCTCACACGATTCAATTGGGGTGAGAATGGATTCAAAGTCGGCATAAACGGCGAATGGTACCCGCATTTTAGAATTAAAATTATTAAATTGTAATAAATTACCCGGAACCATCTCACCATTTTTATTTTTAATTAAATCAGTCGTTGGCATCACAGAGTAAATTTTGTTGCAGTCATTCAAGCTGTGGGTTAAGAGCGCTTGATCGCTGGGGAAAAAGGTTAAACACCCATCACACAAATACGTTTTAGCCTTCTGTGTGGACACTTGGCTTGAAATTAGTCGAGATAAATTTTTGATCCAAACATAATGACCTGTTTCCCCATCTTCGATGTACAAAAGGTTAATGTGTGTGTCGCGCTTAGTTTTTGAAAAATAAATTGGCCCTACCACCTCAAGACTGTGCTTTTCACTGTTGAACTCTAGCCCGTACAAATTAATTGAAATGTTATTTAATTCTTCAAATTTGGGGATATTATTAATTTTAAATGGTAGCTCCATACCTGTCAAATTTAAGACATCGCGATAATGGGGATATGATGCGGTGCGTTCTGGATGATAGGCGGGATCTACCGGATGTAGTGCTGAAGTTACCGCCCATGCGAAGCAAGCGTCGTCATTATTCTGGACATTGATGCAGGCGCGCTTTTTCTTTATCGCCGAGGGTAGCTCCAGGTATGATGATCCACGGATGGGGGTATACCGATTGATGTTCACCTCCAGATGGGATACCATGAGAAGAGCCCATCCGCTATCCCGCTCCTGCGTAATTTAATTCAGATATCACATTTTGTAATTTTTTTCTTTAATTTACCAAAATACATAAAAATACTTGTACTTACTTGAAATTCCTCGCTTTTTGTCTTTACGGTGCTACATAAACGCTGGTACAGCTCGCTTAAATCGGTAGTGGGTGTTCCGATTTGAAAACGGGTGTTGAATGATTTCAGCTCGGGTTGCACATCATCCCCAGGTTTAACGTATAACCCGAACAGCTCGATGTTGGTCTTTACGCTTTGCCGGCTTCGTCGACTCCCATCAACCAACCAAATAAACTTTTCCTCACAACTTTCAAGGAATGAAGGGATATCCGTTTGGTCCTGGGGTGATGGAATCCGATAACTAGCGATGCGGGTCTTAAATGCTGATTTAATTTTTACAACCCCATTTTCCAGGGGTTCTCCCATATTCTGAAGATGGCGTTGTGTTCGAAGATGACCAACGTATGAAGGGGTTGTAGTAAAATCTTCGGCGCAAACATTGCACCGAATATGTTTAGATGTTGTTGCTTGTGTTTGACTTAAATTTCCTTTAAATTTCTTAGAAGGTGGTTCATCATCGCTACAACGATGTTTGTGCAATGCTACTCCACCCTCTAACACAACACCACACACTTGACATAGTTGCTGACTAGAGTGATATTTTTTTAAATGCCGATGTAAACTGTCTGGGCGCGAAAACGAACTAGCGCATATTTTACAATGAAACATTGTTGCCGTGGTAGTTGGTAGTGATATGACAGAATAGTCACATTTAAGGCGCTTATATAGCCAGGCGTAACCTCGCTGGCGTTATTTGACGTGTTTGACAGGAAAACAGTTTCCAACAGTACCTCGTTGGCTTGTTCGACTCTTTTTATCAGTTATTTCCAACACTGCGCGAACTCATGGCGGAAACGGGTAAATACTTTTATTTCATGATCATATTAGAGACTCACATATTTACTCTTTTAGAAAATTTCAGAATGTGTGGGACCTATTGTGTGTGTTACTTCCATCTCGATATCAACAAAGTACGTTTAATGCCAATGTTTATTCCACAAATTAAACAATCAATGAGAGTCTGTTTGGACTGCTTTAAGAACGAGACCGCCGAAAATTACTTTAAGGTTAGATGTGTAGAAATTAACAATAGAATTTCCGCCGAAGATTTGAAGAAAGAAATTAAGACGTGTGAAAAATGCCAAACCTCTTTGTTTAAAATTGAAAAAGATGTTTAGATCTTACTAACACACCACCACTGCTTCGATTATCGCCTCACCTGCATGTAAGTCAGTGTTTAAGTTCTGAACGTGAGAAAATAAATGTTTATAATGCATCGTTGTCTTTAAAAAAACCCGCCAAGCTCCCACCGCAGATCCGGTCCGGACCAGCTTGATCCGATCTGGATCTGATCCGACTCTGATCCGGATCTGGTCCAGATCTACCCAAGCTCAGCTTGATCAGCTCAGATCTGGTCCGGCTTTACCTAATCTCAGCTTGATCCCGCTCCTAGATGCCGACGTGCTGCCACCTCTTGCGCGAACCTTCCAATTGGCTGAGTATAGATTCCACCCAGGTACCAACTAGCGCCACCTATTGCGCGGACTTCCACTTAGCCGAGAACAGAACCCATCAGGTACCCTCTGGCGCCACCTATTGCCCGGAGGTCTGCAACACTTACAGAACACTAAGTCCGCCATTTTGTGGAGGGGGGTGTTTTATGACGTCTTATGGGAACTTTTACATGGGTGGGCGTAGAACCCGTGAATCCTATCTACTTACACCCTTTTACAAAATGATTGTTGTAATAATTACGGTAACATTTAATCAATATACTGGGTGGAAACTTTAACGGGAACAAATTCGGTAATAATGAAATGAGAAGTTCCAGAAAAAAATTCTCGGACACGTCGATTTTTGTTTTTCTATTGCGCACTTTTTAGTGTCTTTAAAAATAGTATGATGTCTTTCACGTCTAATAATAATAATAATAATAATAATAATAATAATAGGCCTTTATTTTTATAACCTGTACATATAATATAAATAAACCAAAATTCAAAAATTATACATTATATGACGTGAATTTTTGAGTAAACTGAGTTTTTGAATTTTTTAGTTTCATTCGACCCTTCAATACACTTGATGTACATTTAAAATATCATTTAAATTAAAAATAAATCATGAAAGTATGAATATCAATTATTATTAAACCTTCAGAGAAAGTAACATGATGGCCACATCACCGTTTTTGAATTCTTGTAATGTCAGTAAGGATAATTTTACTATCAATTTGTACTATCAAAAGTTGTATTATTTTTTAACTATTAAAGATGTCCCTTATCAACTAACAAAGATAACATTTTGAACTGACAAAAATTGTAATTTATATCTGTAAAGAATGTTTTTTTTCTAGTGTTAAAACTTTGCCAAAAATAATATATTATTCAGCGAGCGATAAAAAGGCAATGTTCGCGAACTTAAAAAAATGAATTCAATGAGTTTAACACGTTACCTTTTAGATCACCAATAATTGTATTCTATCATTGTTAAAAATTATGTTTCTGCGCTGTTAAAACTGGGAACATCGCGAAGAATTGTCAAATATAGTATAGGACAAATGGGGACTAACTTTCAAAAATTATATTTTCTCATTACCAAAAATAATAGTATACTACTATCAAACATTGTATTTTCTCGTTATCAAAAATGGTATATTTTCACTGGAAAAAAGTCAAAATAAGTATTTCTCCTCGACCAAGAAAGATTTTTTTGCTGTCAAAAACCATAATTTTTCATTGTCAAAAATTGCATTTTTTCATTGTCAAAATTTATCGCCTAAAATAGAATTTTGTTAATAAAAAATTGTGTTTCTAACTGTCAAAAATGGTTTTTCTTCCCTGTCAAAAATTATGTTTATTAACTGTCAAAAATGGATTTTATTCCCTGTTAAAAAATGTACGTTTACACTTTCAAATATAGTACTTCAGCACCGTCAAAATTGCCTGTCTCCATTGTCAAATCTTCAATTTCCCAAAAACAGTATTCTGCCACTGCCAAAAATCATCTTTTTTAACTGTCGAATATTTTTTCACTTGAAGGAACGGTATTTTTCCACCATCAAAAATATGTTTTCTTTGTCAAAAAATCAATTTTATATCGCTAAAAGGGTATATACTGTTAAAACGTGTCGAGAATCATTTTTCTCCCCTTTCAAAAATTATGTTTTTCCCCGGCTAAAAATAGTATTTCACCGCCCTCAAATTGTATTATTCCATTGTCAAAAATAGTATTTCACCACGCTCAAAATTTTATTTTTATATTCTGAAAAATTAGTTTTCTCTATCGCCAAAAGTAGTTTTTTAACTGTCAAAAATAGTATTTTTTCCACTGCGAAGAACGGTATTTTTCCACCGCAAAAACTATATACTTCATTGTCAAAAATTATATTTTTACATTGCAAAAAATTGTATTCTAGCACTGTCAAAAATTGGATTTTGTTACTGTCGAAACTTGTGCTTTTTAACTGTCAAAATTGATATTCTTTCATGGAGAAGAACGATATTTTTCCACTACAAAAATTGTATTCTTCGTTGTCAAAAATTATATTTTTACATCGCCAAAAATTGTATTCTAGCAATGTCAAAAATTGAATTTTGCTACTGTCGAAACTTGTGCTTTTTAACTGTCAAAAATGATATTTTTCCAGTGGGAAGAACGATATTTTTCCACCACAAAAATTGTATTCTTCGTTGTCAAAAATTATATTTTTACATCGACAAAAATTATATTCTGCCACGGATAAAAATTGTACTTTCCCACTGCCAAAACTTGTTTTTTTAACTGTCAAAAATGTTTTTGTTTTTACTGTGAAGAACGGTATTTTTTCACCACAGAAATTGTATTCTTTGTGTTGACAAAACTTATATTTCTACATCGCGAAAAATTGTATTTTGACCCTGTCAAAAATTATTTATGTTCAACTGTCAAAAATGTTTTTTTTTTTACTGGGAAGAAGGGTATTTTTCCAACACAAAAATTGTATTCTTTGTTGTCAAAAATTATATTTTTACATCTCGAAAAATTGTATTTTGTCACTGTTAAAAATTGTATTTTAGCACTGTCAAAAATTGTGTCTTTTAATTGTTAATTTTTTTATTTCACTGTGAAGAACGGTATTTTTTCCACTACAAAAATTGTGTTCTTCGTTGTCAAAAATTATATTTTTACATCTCGAAAAATTGTATTTTGTCACTGTTAAAAATTGTATTTTAGCACTGTCAAAAATTGTGTCTTTTAATTGTTAATTTTTTTATTTCACTGTGAAGAACGGTATTTTTTCCACTACAAAAATTGTATTCTTCGTTGTCAAAAATTATATTTTTACATCGCCAAAAATTGTATTCTGTCACGGTCAAAAATTGTATTTTCCCACTGTCAAAACTTGTATTTTTATTTTACTGTCAAAAATGTCTTTATTTTTACTGTGAAGAACGGTATTTATCACCACAGAAATTGTATTCTTTGTGTTGACAAAACTTATATTTTTACATCGAGAAAAATTGTATTTTGCCCCTGTCAAAAATTATTTGTTTTCAACTGTCAAAAATGTTTTTTTTTTACTGGGAAGAATGGTATTTTTCCACCACAAAAATTGTATTCTTCGTTGTCAAAAATTATATTTTTACATCTCGAAAAATTGTATTTTGTCACTGTTAAAATTGTATTTTAGCACTGTCAAAAATTGTGTTTTTTTTTTATTTCACTGTGAAGAACGGTATTCTTTCCACTACAAAAATTGTATTCTTCGTTGCCAAAAATTAAATTTTTACATTGCCAAAAATGTATTTTCCCACCGTCAAAACTTGATTTTACTAATACTTTCAGACAATGCCAAAATTAACAAGTTTTTTTTCGAAACCTCTTTGGTTTTCGAATAAACTGACTATAAAGATTATTCGATGACTTTGATGTTTCAAATCAGTGTCATCCGATCCTGCAAAATCCTCGATGCACTAAAATATATAAATTGAAAATAAACCATGAAAATATAAATAAAAATAACTATTATACCATCAAATCGGAGAAAGTAACATGATGGCCACATCACCATTTTTAACTTTTTTTGGCGGGCACCGAACTTTGAAAAAAAACTTCAGTTAATGCGACGGCGTATCCATTTTCGGAGAGTGTGGCGGATTATTTATTTTTTGATAAAGTAATCCAGGGCTCAGGGATTTTGAAGTTCCTAGAGGCGATTTTAACGATTTTTGACAATCCAATCCAATTTGGTAAAATATTGTACACCGGACACAATTGTTTTGTCCAGAAATCTTTGAAATCACCTCTAGGAACCACAAAACGGATTTCAGTAAAAAAAATTCACGACCACAATACTTTCTCGTCCATTCTCTCTTCGTAACGGAGAAATCCGAAAATTTCCTTAAATTTGTGTATTTACTTTTAAGTTCGGAGACTCAAATCGGATCGCCATTTATGTTCGTCCAATAAGGCGAAACTTTTGATTTATTAGAAATAATGCATCTTTAGGAAAATGGCTCAATGGGTAAATTAACGTAGGCGATGAGGTAACCAGAGATACCAAACATCAACAGAATGATAGTTCAATGCATCGGTAAAAAGGTTTCCACTCGAGCTCCGGCCCGCACCCGATAACTTCTTGGGATCCAGAAGTTTCCAAATTGCCTGGACCTCGAAGGGCTTATTGATTATATTCTAATTACTTAACTAATTAATTAATTGAAATATACCGTGTGAAACAGGCTCACCTCTACAGTTTTTTTTATTGTTTGATACATCTATATGAATTTTGGTAGGGTTATACTAAAAGCAAATTGGAGTTTTCTGGTCATCCAAAAAATTTTGTAGCACCTTTGGTTTTACTTTATTTTATAAAAACTTTTTCAAATGGAAACATAGCGGCTTATTATTATTTTTTAAGGATATCCTATCTATAGTACAGGATGTCCCATCGAGATGGTACATTAAAAGTATATGGACTTGTAATTAATGTATTGTAATGAGATTTTCAGAGTTTACGTAATTAATGGTGCCCTTTTTCAATGAAAATATTTTTAAGATTATTCAACACCAACTTCCTTATTTTAAATGGAATGGTATATTTTTTATTGCAAATTTGGATGTCACATAAAATTCTGTGAAAAAAAATATTTAGTAACATAACCTCAAAATTTAAGCGTTTTCGAAATATTTTACATTAAAAAAAATTGTGCTTTTTCATAATTCACTATAAGAATACATATCTCCGAACAATACAAAATTGAAGGGATGTAATGTTGGCCATAAAAAGCCAATACCCGAAGGTACCCAGTGGTCATTTATTTTTGGAAAAATAAAATTAAGAGTGTTCAAAATTTCATACCACATTTTGTCAACTTTGAAGCATTAAATCTCGATTTTTTAACTGAAACGCCCTGTATATTTTTATATATTTCAGCGCAGAATTCAATTCAAATTGTAAAAAAGTTGTAAAAGTAAAGTAAAGATAGCAAGGTTAGTCTGTAGATCTATAATTATGGAAGATCTACATTCTAAATATGATACTTGTACTGAATATACATTAGCAAGACATACACAAGTGCAGCCAAGATCCATTATGTACTACTTACATTAAAAACCGATCACTCCTCGACATCTGGATATAAAGCAGAAATAGCCCACGATGTGTTTACGTTTCCAGTTTTGTGTATATTTAAAGAAAAAGTTAATATTTATCACTTAATCTAAATATTATCTCGTATAGGTAAGGTCGTAATAATATACGGCAAGTTTCAAATTAAAATACACTTACTCGATCAAAATACGATCGCCCGAGCAGGGACTTGAACCCTGGACCCTTGCATTAAAAGTCCAATGCTCTACCGACTGAGCTACCCGGGCTTGAGAACTTTGTTTACAGTCTGATGTTAAAATTCTATGATCTTTAATTAATGATTTATGTATATAATTAGTAGTAGTCCTACTAGGCCAAAAAAATGGTGATGTGGCCATCATGTTCTCCGACTTGATGGTAGCATTTATATTTACGCTTTCATGATTTATTTTTAATTTAAATCGTATTCTAAATGTACATCGAGCGTTTTGTAGACTCGGATGAAACTGACGTTTAAAACGTCAAAGTTATGAAAGATGGAAAAATTATACTTCAAATTCAAAAACTCAGTTTACTCAAAAACTAAAGGGATTTTGAAAAAAACTTATTTTTTATAAGTTGTTCATTTTAGCATTCTCTACAATAATTATTAACATAAATTTGGTGTAACTGTTATCGTTTTATAATTATAAACCAAAAATTTAAAAAAAATAATACATTTTTTTCTCGAATAAAAATGATTTTATGAAAAATGTTTTCAAACAAAAGATGTTCATTTCTTTGTTATTTTCAATGTTTGTTTAAATATTTTTGTGATATTTTTCATATTGAAGAAAATATTGGCAAAAAACAAAAAACAGGTAAACACCCACTTCCCGTGTACGAAATTTTACCAAAAGCTTTTCAGTTCTTCAGATTATCAAATAAGACGTATGTTGAAAGTTTCATATCAATTGCTGTATTAGTTTTTGATATACAGCGCGCACAGACAGACACACCAGACACAGACACAATTTTTACTTTCTCCGTTACGAAGTACGAGAAAGTATTGTGATCGTGATTTTTTTTTCAAAAATTTTTTTTACGGAAATATTTGTTTTGGGGTCCCTAGATGCCATTTCAACAATTTCTGGAAAAAAATTTTTTGTGTCTGTGTGTGTGTGTGTGTGTGTGTGTGTGTGTGTGTGTGTGTCTGTGTGTGTGTGTGTGTGTGTGTGTGTCTGTGCGCGCTGTATCTCAAAAACTAATAGACCACTTGATATGAAACTTTGAACATAAGTTTTATTTGATAATCCGGAGAACTGAAAAGCTTTTGGTAAAATTTCGTACACCGGAAGTGGGTGTTTACCTTAACTGTTTTTTGTTTTTTGCCAATATTTTCTTAAATATGAAAAATATCACAAAAACATTTATACAAATATTGAAGACAATATAGAAATGCGAATATTTTGTTTGAAAACATTTTTCATAAAATCATTGATATTCGGGAAAAAAATTTATTAATTTTTTTTTCATTTTTGGTATACAATAATGGAATGCTAATAGTTACAGCAAATTTATGTTAATAATAATTGTAGAGAATACCAAAATGAATAATTTATGAAGAATAAGTTTATTTCGAAATCTCTTTAGTTTTTGAGTAAACTGAGTTTTTGAATTTGAAGTACATTTTTCGATCTTTCATAATTTTGACGTTTTAAACGTCAGTTTTATCCGAGTCTACGAAACGTTCGATGCACACTTAAAATATGATTTAAATTGAAAATAAACCATGGAAGCGTAAATATAAATAATACCATCAAATCGGAGAAAGTAACATGATGGCCACATCACCATTTTTTTTTCAGAAATTGTTGAAATGGCATCTAGGGACCCCAAAACTCCATAAAAAAAATTGAAAAAAAAATCACGATCACAATACTTTCTGGTACTTCGTAACGGAGAAAGAAAAAAAATTATAAGAAATAAAATAAAATATCACGAGTACGTTGAAATTTCCTGCTCAGAAATTGTTAGAAGCAGTGAAAACGCATTCACGATAACTATACATTAAGCTTGTGCCGAAAGTAGTTATTTGCGAAACTGTTTTTCGGGCCCGTAATAGCAATGACCACTTCTGGAGGTCCGGAAAACCGTTTGCGGACTTTTATGCACATCTCGTATATATAAATATAGAAAAAAAATATTTCATCTGCTAAACTTGAGGGGTAACTTAAAAATTTTCTAGTGCCGCTGTCAGTAATGATGAGCCCAAAATTGTAGCAAACAACTTTTATAGGGGCGGATAACCCTCTAAAAGGCTGCGGGAAAAGTTTCCTCGATTATTGGATAAAAAAAACATCGTAACCGGATTTGCACTGCACTCAATTGGCTGAAAATTCTTTTTGATTATTTCTTTACTCCCTGTCCCACAGGGGAAACATGTTCCGTCGAAAATATTAAATAAACCCAAGGCAAGAGTATGAAATTATATTATTCTCAGTTTTAAAATTATTAAATTTCTGATATGCACTGTATCCTCTTTCACATACGGTAGTTCCACATAGTTTTTTTTTTTAACTTTATATCCTCAAAAGCAATCCGGAAATTCAATTAAAAAAGACCGCGTATTTTGTAAACGGAAACAAAGGCGTGTATTTGTTTAATTCGTTTTATTAAAATCTAAAATCATAATCCTCTTCATCTGTGCTGGCTTTGTATCTCGGTCAACATACGAAACACAAATATTCATATTTCACCACTACGAAAATTATCGAACACACAGAAAACAGCTTTTCTTAAGTAAATTAATTCGGGGAAAGTGTAATCTTCTTAGAGGCGAAGTGAAATAAATTCGCTCGATGGCAATGAGCTTTCCGGATTTCCATTGCACTAAGACGCTCTCCGATTTCAAAAGAATACTTTGAATTAAGCGCATTCTCGATTGGACGGATGCGTGAATAATTTATCGCCGGAATGCGCAACAAGCGCACGAAATTGAAATATCCCGCAGAGGTGCAAAATTTTAATCCAATTGCTTATGAAAGATGAAATAAATGGATATCTTAACTAAACCTCAAACGTGACCTAAATACGTGTTGAAAAAATGAGAGCTAATAGTATTTTAACCTTTACCTAACGAATGCCGCAATATTCACGACAACACAAAAATATTCGCGACAATAATAGCTATTTATGTAACTAGTCCACAACATAGCACTTGGAGGAGACGTTTTATGGCCGAGAGAGCAAAACAAGAGAGGCTTATAATAGAGGCGAGTCCATGAAGTGCTATTGTGGACGAGTTACATACAAATCTTTATGTTCGACTGCTTCTGGCATTTTTTGAATACTTTAAATACAAACTGAAGCAATTTATTTATATATATTTTAATCATAGTCTGCATTTGTGTGTTGTAAGATCGAATGTAGCTACAAGCGCTTGGTTAATTTTCAAGTTCCCGGCGCATCCACCAAAATATCGATGCATAAATGAGATTTTAGTGATCTGTAAAGCGATGGTTGAGACTATTTAAAACTAGCTCGAGAAGGTAAAAGTTTTGTCGAAGATAAACATTCAAATAAGAATGGTATCGTTGAATATAATTTTGAAAATAAACTTTTTTAAAACCCATATTATATTCTTGTTTCTCGTGAAATATATAATAAATGTAATAAATTTGATCAAATTACATATGAAATTGTTCAATACTGCGACGTTCTTTATAGTTCATATCATAAATATATAAGAATTCTGACATATACGAAATGTAATATATGTTTCCTATTTTTCAGGTAATGGAGTGACTGGAGCAAAGGAATATTATAAAAATGAGTTCCAATATGAATGAGGTAAGTTAGTCATTTCTTATACTATAGTTGTTCGAGCGTACGGTGATTTCCTCTATCCGTATCTTTCGTTTTGTTGTAAATTATAACAATAAAGTTGCGTTCAAATTGTCTATTTACATACACTTTAGCAATTTACGATTATTACAATTATTTACAAAATGTTTGCAGTTGGACACTTTCAATTAACTGCCTAGGCTGTTAGTGCAATAGTTATAGGTTATAAATATTTGAAAAATATCTGACGGACATATTTGACAATCCTATACAAAAATAATCTGCAAAAGTGGACGTAAAGGGCTTAAAAGATCAATTAAACGTATTGGAGACCGCTCTAATGATCGTATTTTGGAATAATATTTTCAGCATAATGAATAAATCCAATACTTCCCTTTAGAAAGTATAAATTAATACTTTTTTTGTATAATGCATTAGAAGAGTATATACAGGATAAGCGCAATGAAGATAGCTTTAATTATTATAAAATTCAAGAACCTTAGCTGTTTTTTGTTTTTTGCCAATATTTTCTTAAATATGAAAAATATCACAAAAACATTTAAACAAACATTGAAGACAACAAAGAAATGAACATCTTTTGCTTGAAAATATTTTTCATAAAATCATTGCTATTCGAGAAAAAAATTTAAATTTTTGGTTTATAATTATGAAACGAAAATGCCAAAATGAACAACTTCTAAAGAATAAGTTTTTTTCGAAATCTCGTTAGTTTTTGAGTAAACCGAGTTTTTGGATTTGAAGTATAATTTTTCCATCTTTCATGATTTTGACGTTTTAAACGTCAGTTTCATCCGAGTTTACACAACGCTCGATGTACATTTAAAATATGATTTCAATTGAAAATAAACCCATGAAAACGTAAATATAAAGTCGAAGAAAGTAACATGATGGCCACATCACCATTTTTTTATAATCGATTTTAAACATGAATAATATAGGAAACAAGTTTTTAACGTAATTAATACATGATAAATTCAGACAGCTTCTTGTCTAGACGGTTTCCTAATTTCAGGTCTAAACATTGTTTTTCACTTCTGATAATCCTCCGATGTATGATTTTATGTTTATGTTATTCCTCAAGTTCATATTGCTTTCGTTATTTTGCCATTGATATGATTAGATAAACTCGACAATTATTTTTAAAAGCAATGAAATGAACTTAATTATTCACTAAATTGAAATTTCAAATAATTGATGCATAAATTCAATCAAACAAAATGTAGCCTGAATATATGAATATTCAACCTGTTCGTAACTCTGCACAGCAAAATTAAGTCTTACTAAGACTATAAACAAATAACTTATTGAAACAACTACTTCCCTGGCTAGTGCTAGTTATTTGTTTATAGTCTTAGTAAGACTTAATTTTGATTGCAGAGTAACGAACAGGTTGAATATTCATATATTCAGGCTACATTTCGTTTTATTGAATTTATTTAATGCTTTCTGCAACAAGTAAGGTTGTTTCTAATTTATTAATTGATGTATGTTATCAATTAATTAGTCTATGAAATGCCAGGGAAGTTTATTACTATTTATGGAATTTTAGGGGGCTTTTCAGGGACGTTGCCGCCAAAGTATGCCGAACAAGCCCGTAAATTATGAAAAATACAGGAGCTTATTGATTTCAGAACTTGCTGTTCCCGTAATATGGAAATTTATAGAAGAAATTCAGAACGAAGACTTAAAAAAAAAAAAAATATAGACATTAAATATTGTATACCCATCAGAACATCTACAGACCTGTTTCAACCTTTCAGGTTTCATCAGTGTAGAACTACACTGATGTGTTTGGAATATTTATATTCCAATAGTAATTTCCGTTTCCCCATCAGCAACTGACTACACTGATGAGACCTGAGGTCAAAACCGGTTTGTAGGTGTAATATTTAATGTTCATTTATGTTTAGATTTAATATTTAAAATGATTTATTCAAGACTTTCATATAAATCTGCAGTTGATTAAATTACATTACATGAGTTGACGATGTTTTAAATACCTATCTCAGTAAAATGTGGTGTTTCGCGAGGTTCCCTATTGGTGCTAGATATACGCTATTGCATGCACTGATTGTTTTTTTTAAGACAATCGATTTTATCTGCACAATCTCAACTATACGTTTTGAAAAGTAAAAATTTTAATTGAATTAACATAGTCTTTGCGAGAATAACGGATTCAAAGTCTGACTTTGGAAGCTAACGAGGTGTGCTTAAAAAACTGCGCATATACGAAGCCTACCAATGATCAAGTAATTATAGGCGTCAAAAAAGAGTTTAAAATCTACTTTAAAATTAGTATAGTTGGTATTTTGTAAAATACCTCTTTTTATAACTACTAAAATAGTGAACAGGAGGCTAATTTTGTTTTCTTCTTTTTTTCAGATGATACATAATAAATCGAAATCATTGACATTGGGCGACATTAATGATATCATCATAGAGATGTGCTACAAATTGGAAACAAGTGAGTATACTTCTCATGATATTTTGGTTAGCAATTAAAGGGCTCGGTGCAAAAACTGGTTAATAAAGGAGGGTACAACTTTTTGGGGTGTTTCGCTACAGCTCGGGAATCGTTTTATTTCTGCATTGTCTTAATAAGCATAAACTTATCATTAGAAGAACTTCATACTTAAGGAAAAATTGGTACATTGAATAATGGGAATAATAGTTTTTTTTTGCCTCGGAAACGTAGTCCATATGGCCAGCTCAAGGCGGCTACTATTTATATATAGAAATTTTGGGTGAATAAATGAACAAATGAATAATGTCAGACGTATACACAACAACCATGGATCCGACCGAATACTTCTCGATCCCCGAAAAATCTTTCGCCCGGGCTGGGATTCAAACCCACACGGCACGCGGTGCAACGGGCACAAGCGCTCGCCTGTACCTACTACACCAACGGGCCGCCCAGAATAATAGTTAATTATGTATCTACTTTGTTAGATTAAAAAAAAATATTTTTTTTTTATTTTGCATTTTTTGGAAGCTGTAGGTGTATAGAATATTGTGTCCAAATGGCAAGTTGATATTTCAAATGAAAATGCTTATAAACAGCGAGGCTAAGCGCGCACCGCGTGGCGGGGATTTTCAAACGCATTTTTCTCAGAACAGTGATTTTTTGGCGGAAGTGACTGCGCGCAATCGATCTGAAATTTTTCCTAAATATTCTAAGAACATACCCGCAAGGTTATGTAGCATGAATTTAAAAAATATATATTTATTGATTTCATATTGCAAAAAAAAACGAGCCGCAAAAAAGTCAAAATTTTTTTCCGAAGAAGCGTCATTTTGTTGTTTATCCGAATTTTAAAATTCCATGCTACATAACACTGGCAAATATAATAAACTTTAACACGTTATGTCGTTTTTTGATTTCACACTATTTTTGTGGATCGAGGAACTTCCACCAATGAGGCATGCCCGTGTGACATCCCAACTTCGACGATGTGACAACATAATTAATTTTTATATAAAACTATCAAAAAAATCACAATTTGTACTTAAAGGCTTATTAAATTTCTAGGAAAAACATTCAAGTTAACAACTTTATTAATCATCTCAAAAAAAAAATACCGAAAATCACCCTTTTTCGGGCCCGCAAAGTAGACTGTACCCTTACGAGTGCAAAGTGCGTGTTTGCCAATTGAAATCGGCAAACGGGATTTGCGCTCGAAATTACACACAATATTTTTCTACGACCGTTTTGAAGAAAAACCCAAACGTAAGTTTGTAACTTTGTAGCAAATCAATAAAAAAACTTTTTAGAACATGTACGCCAAATTTTTGATTCTAAAATTTATTCCCCTTAATTTAATTTCGAAAGAAATTGCAATTTAAAAAAAAAAATACTTTCTCCGTTACGAAATACGGTATTGTGATCGTGAAACAAGATGGTGTGATACTTCATGTTTAGGGATAAATGAAACACAATTTTCTATGTTTTGTACCACTGTCAATTGTGATAAAGTATCAACAATATGTACAGAAGATTGTACGAGTTATCCCTATTGTGATCGTGAACATTGTTACTTTCTCCGTTATGAAGTACGACAAAGTATTGTGATCGTGAAAAATTTTTCAAATTTTTTTTTACGGAAAGATGCGTTTTGGGGTCCCTAGATGCCATTTCAACAATTTCTCTGTATGTGTGTTTGTCTATGCGCGCTGCATCTCAAAAACTAATAGAGCAATTGGTATGAAACTTTGAACATACGTCTTATTTGATAATCCGGAGAACTGAAAAGCTTTTGGTAAAATTTCGTACGCCGGAAGTGGGTGTTTACCTTTACTGTTTTTTTGTTTTTGTCAATATTTTCTTAAAAATTAAAAATATTTAAACAAACATTGAAGACACCAAAGAAATGAACAAATATTTTTCATAAAATCATTGTTATTCGAGAAAAAAACTTCTTTTTAATTTTTGGTTTATAATTATGAAACGATAATAGTTACAGCAAATTTATGTGAATAATAATTGTAGAGAATGCTAGAATGAACAACTTACAAAGAATAAGTTTTTTTCGAAATCCCTTTAGATTTTGAGTAAATAATCAATACTGGAATTAACATAAAACTTTACACATAAGCCATATTTGACAATCCGAAGAACTGAAAAGCATACACCGGGTAGGTGTATTTTTTGTTTTTCCGAATTTTTTTTTAATATGGAAAATATTTCAAAAACGTTTCAACAAATAATGAATATAAAAAGAAATGATATTTTTTTTTTCGAAAAAAATGTATACTAAAATTATATTGCCATAATTGACGCATACAAAAGACATCGCCTGGATGTATATGTAGCAAGTTCCGGTAGTCAAAACTTGCAAGTTCTCGGTTAAAGTATAAAATGTCGACTTGTTCTGTTTATTGTAAAATAAGTTCGCCTGCTCTTTATTTTTTTAACTTCCAGAAGGGTTTTGGTTTCTGAAGTCTTCTGCTGCTTTGTATTGGTCATTCAGATTATCTGACCTTGAGTCACCAAAACTAAGATTATGGCAATTATAATAATTAGAGCTTAATTTAATGCTGCTCTGGCTCAAATTGTTTTAACTAAATAAATGTAATGAAGACGAAATATAGCCTGAATATAATAATAATTATTATTATTATTCCCAAGAGGCCGGATAACCGTAATTACAGGAATTTTAACTAAATCGAAACATAAATTCTTAAAAATAAAGTTTGGGGCGTCCGTGGCGGAGCGGTTTAGCTCCCGCTTTCGGTGCGAGGCGTCGCGGGTTCGAGTCCCACGCTCGGGCGGTAGCTTTTATTTATTTATTTATTTACAAAATACAATAGACTCAATGTCTATTGACAGGGTTACAAAATAAAGTACAACTACAAATTAATCACAGAATAATTAATAGTGTTACAAAATAATAGCATAACTACTAACATAAAATTACAAATAATTTGCGAATTACAAAGGTGCATGCAACAAAATGATCGAAGAATAAACTTAAATTTAAATTGCTTGAAGACATTTAGGTAGATCGCGCTTAAATTGAGGAAATTGAAATTGAAATTAACGAAAAGTTAGCGCTCGTGTTTCATGGTTGTTCAGTATTTGTCCCATTCATTATAAAAATGAATTTTCAACAATATTAAAAATCAACGTTAGTGACCGAACAGCTAAAACGCCGCAAATTCCCTTAATCATTCACTCTTCTTAACCCGCTATTCCGTCAAACATCCTTCCTTTTGATAAAAAAAAGTTAAACTAATAGTGGACTTAAAGTTGTACTTAATATTATGTTGAATAGAAAAAAATATATAAAAAGTATACAAAATTTATACAAAATTTATAAGAGTTCTTTTAAAGTGGTGGAGAACGCGTACGAGCTGCCATCAAAAATTAACTGATTGAGGTTGGCGGCACTTACTTCGTGATACATTTTTAATTAAATAAAACACACTTTTACTTATTACACTGTTTATTTACCAGACACTTATAGTTTGATAATGATCATTGTTTGATCGAAACTGCAGTCACTATAAATAAACAGTGTGATATTAACTAAGTAAAAGTGTGTTTTATTTAGCCATAAAAAAATCCACAGAATGGTGTATATGAATATTCAAACTGTTCGTGACTGCAAAATTAAGTCTTACTAAGACTATAAACAATCTTCTTCATTACATTTATTGAATATTATTTAATGTGAGGTTGTCTCAATTTTAAATTTTTACTAAACCCTGTACATTTTTGATACGAATAGGTCAGGTTTGTTATCAACTCTGCTGTAATGAGATTATTTTCAAGGACAATGTTTTATAAAAATAATAATAATAATAATAATAGTCTTTATTTCCTCAAATAAAACAATACAATAATAATATACAGTATATATGCAAAAAGACATATCGAGAAAAAAGGCGGAGTTCAGCATTTGTGTACAGACACTGCTGGTCTGCCACTCAAACCTAAAAACTGTAGTTAATAATAATAATAATAATAATAACAGTTTTACATAAGTCAAAGTGTGTAAAAATGAAATATAAATTAAATTATATAAATGGATAGCACTCAAGACAAATATAATAAAAGTCAAATGCAGTTTCGATCAGGCCATCAGATTTTTGGATTAGCTTAATAATTACAAAATACAAACATTGTTAAAATATAAAAACATATACATAAAAGAGCATGAAATAGTTGATCTGTGTTAAACGTTTGTTATGTTTTGTTAAAAATTCATTAAACTGCAAAGGGTTTGTGTACGGTGAGAATCGTACGTTTATTTATTTAAGTTAATTAGAAAGGGTCTGTTTTCAATGAATTATTCAAATCGTATTTATAATTAATTTAAAATTAACCCTTTGATTCGAAATCCTATTAATTCATTTAATTAATACAAATTTAATTCATTCTACTGAAATTTGATTCGTGTTTACAGGGTTTTGAGTCATTAACTTTTCCTAAAGCTATTAATTATTATCAGAGAAATGTCGTGCAAGAATATCGTCTTGTTTAAGACAAAATTAATTATCACGAAATTGATCGTCATTTTTGAAGCAATAATTTAGTATGAACATTAAATATTGTTCCCCCATCAGAACACCTATAGACCGGTTTCGACCTTTCAGGTCTCATCAGTGTAGTTAGTTGCTGATGGGGAAACGGAGATTACTATTGGAATATAAATATTCCAAACACCGTTAAAGGTAGAAACGCCAAAGTGGCGGAATCTATTGCCTGAATGCTGTACTGAACCAAATCACTGATGAGACCTGAAAGGTCGAAACCGGTCTGTAAGTGTTCTGATGGGGGAACAATACTTAATGTTCACATTAATATTGTTATATTTGCCGGCGCTGGCAATGTCCATATCTTGTCGGTGTTAAAGCCACCCGGATTTGGTTCAGTACAGCATTCAGGCAATAGATTCCGCCACTTTGGCGTTTCTAACAATAATTTAGTATATAAAAAAAGCTTTGATTTCTAACATTGCTTGTAGAGAAACCGAATTGTTTTCGATGTTGACACAAGTGAGCGAAGACCAGGGCAAAAAAGTCAGAAACGAACAAAATATTTAATACTACCTCTGTTCCATAATAAGTGAGCCATTTGAGTTTTCTTTCAAACTTATTGACACTTAGTTATTTTTTTAATTTCAATTTTGATATTCTTAATATACACCAAATTTAATCACATGTGCCATGGACGTCAAAATATTTGACACTTTAATTTTTCAAAAGCAACAATTAACATTTGATATTTTAAGCGAAAGTCTTCTAACTCCGAAAGTTTCAAACGATGAGAAGACAAAATTTAATTAACCAAAAACGAACGGCTATTATTCAGTTTTTACTGAAACATCAGAAAAATGGACGGATGAAAAAGGAAGCGGTGATTTTGGCAATTTGGCAAAAATTCACTATAAAAAGAATATGGAAACAAGGTAATGATTCTGTTTGTGGTTTGGATGAGAATACGCCTATGAATGTTGATTCTCAAAAGAAAGGAAAGTCGGGTTGCAAAAAAATTAACAGAACAGAAAAAATTGCCAACATTCGATTAGTTAATCACAAAAGAAGAGGGACATTCCGGTCGTTATCAGTTGCAGATTCGGTAATGGCTCAATCATTATGGAAAACATATAAAACGTAATGGCTCACATATTATGGAAAAAATAAAAATCGATAATGGCTCACTTATTATGGAACAGAGGTGGTAATTTTTTTTCACGAAAAAAAAAAAATTTTTTAGTTGTCTTCAATATTCGTTGAAATGTTTTTGTTATATTTTTCATTTTAAAAAAATTATTGGAAAAAAAAACAAAAAACGGATAAGGTAAACTTCCCACTTCCGGTGTACGATATATTACCAAACGCTTTCAAGTTGATTTTTCCGACTTTTTTTCATTTTCGAGTTTTCTTTGCGAACGCACCACGGGCTATAAAATGTATCAATCTTTAATTGATATAGGTAAAAAAAAGTTTTTAATTTTCAAAAAAATTATTGTTGCAGTCGATGGATATTGTCCGCCAACGGTGTCCAAAATCAACGATCACGTGACCTGTTGGCATGCCACGCAGCCAGGAACCGAGGCCAAAGCGGAATGTCCGAAATTGGAATTTTTCGACACCAAAAATTTCGTCTACAAAAAATGCTGGCCGAACGGCACGTGGTTTGATCATCCAGACAATTCGGATAACATGACCCAGTGGGCAAACTACACTTCTTGTATAGATTTCGAAGGCTGGAAGGTAAGTCTACACAAACATACATATTTACATAATTCGTTAATGTCTTTAATATTATCGACTGCTTTTTTATCATAAGAGCTATTTAAAGTTGTTCAGGAAGGTTTAAACTTAAAGTCTGTCAAAAATAATGCTGAAATTCGCGAGGGAAAAACCATTCCAACATGTAAATCCACATGATGCATTGATATAAAAACGCACTAGTTTAATTTAATATTTCGTACGGCATTTTCCAACTGTCTCGGAGTTAGAAGCAGGAAGCACCTTGAAAGAATTTTACCAGAAACCTGTGAAAGAAATGCCAATTGTTTAAATTTGCTGCGCATTTATTGAAAAAAATGTATGCAGCTTTCAGCAGTGTAAGCTTAGTAGCATTATATGGAATATGATAACTGCAAGTAAACATGTAATTTTAAAATAGTATTAACGGATAAAATCGCATAAAATCTGTTAATGCATTTATCCGCTCAACTCAAACCGGTGGTCAATTCTCCACCGGTGAATTTCACAAACATTTATTTAAGCCTGTTTTCTCGTAAGCCGGTATTATATTTTCAGCTGTGTAAACGTTCTGTCACTGTCACTGTTAGTCACCGAATACATTTTTGAATTGTTATTGAAATGGAGCCTCCGAGAAGAGGATTTAAGGTAAAAATGCATCGTGATAGAAAAGAATTTGTTAATAAACATTGTGACAGAGTAAATATCAATTAAAATATGTGTAATGTAATCACAGAACCTAACCTCAAATTATGCATTCCGTGTACCACTCGAAACATCGTTTACACAGCCGAAAATATAATACCAGTTTAAGCCAGTTACATTTATTATACTCTGGCCGCGCTATGAAGGCGTCTGAGGTGATTAACGAAGGGTCGGAAGGGCCGCCCTCATCAGAAGTGATTGGATATTTTGTTACTTTACACTCACATATGCTGGCTAATTATTGGTGCTTCTATTTATAAATCAGTGGTTCTTGAAAGGTTACAGATAACTTTGGTCTAAGTTAATCACCTCATGTGCCATCATAACACGTCCAGACTTTACCACCTTTGTGTTGTATTTCTTGCTCTTTGAGCGTAACATTTCCCACACTGAATCATAATGTACTGGTCTCAATTTTTAATAATATTCCTATTTAAATATTAACATAAATAAATATTAAAGGCCAAAGATGTTTTTTTGGGAGTAATTTGCTAATATTAGATCGTTTGATGGATAGCGTTTGCTTAGGACAGCAAATTCAAATTATCGGATATTTAGGGGCGACTCCGCATGTTTCACTAATTGGTGTTTTCTCTTTTCAGTTCATCAATTTCCTGAATGACTTGTTCGTTATCGGTTATTCC
This sequence comes from Ocypus olens, assembly GCA_910593695.2. Classification (NCBI taxonomy): domain Eukaryota; kingdom Metazoa; phylum Arthropoda; class Insecta; order Coleoptera; family Staphylinidae; genus Ocypus; species Ocypus olens. The sequence goes on along the minus strand of OU343053.1, from coordinate 10,796,855 downwards.
ATCTCGCTGGTTACTTTGATAATATCTGTGGTGATATTTTGTATGTTTCGGTAAGTTTATTGAATTTATAAATCTGACAAGGACAAGGTTACACTCCCACGTATGCCAATAATAGCAACATTTAAACTCATACGAATCGTAAACTATGTTTTTACTCAGTTCACATTTTATTTTCACTGCAGTCGATGTTTTTGTCCTTATATTGGCATGTTGTATTTTTGATAGTAATGATTGAAGTATGTTGTTAACCTATAATTTCAATAAAACGTCGTCAAACAAAATTTTTACATGTGAATGAGGGATATTATAAAATGCAACAATGCACTACACATAACCAAAAAAGTGCAATAACATAACTAAATTGTTAGTAACTTTTTTACTACCAACAAAAATGTCACCCGAACAAAGCCTACTGCGGCGTGAAAAATGTGTGTAAAGATTGAATAATAATGTTAGAAGATAATTAAGCAAATAGGCCTAAGAATATTATGAAATACACTCGGCGCCAAAAAAAGCACCACTCGAAAAATCGCGAAAAAACTCGATTTTTCAAACCGTCGTAGCTTGGTTCAATTTGGTGGAAAATCAATGAATCTTTCAGTTTGGGAAAGATTCAAGTTTTATCTTAAAGAATGTGTAGTTGATTTTGACCCCAAGTCCAACCCACCCCCCGTAACAACGCGATGGAAAAAAAATGTTTTTTATGTAATTGTCCAACTTTGACAAGCTGTACAGTGCGCAAAAAAAATCGGCGGAAAATTTCACCACAATGGAAAAAAAATGTAATCAATTTCCTTTAAATGCCTTAAAAATTCGAGTCGTTTCGATGATTTGGAGCAAAGTTATGAATTTTTGAAAAAAAATTACATTTTTCATATGAGTAATTTTGCACCAAAATCGATGAACTTTTGCAGTCTGAACAGTTTCAATGAACAGTTTCAAATTTTCTCTTCAACGTCATGTGAATTGTTTTGTTGCTAAAACGATTCTACCCCCTGCCACCCCCTAAAGGAAAAAAATGTTTTTGAAGTTTAAATGTGCAAATTTGGTTTCTTGTACCGTGTGCAAAAAAAAATTGTGGACTCAATCGGTCTGCATGGTAATAAAGTTCAATCATTTTCCTCCAATTTCCTCCAAAATTCAAGTCGATGCGATGATTTGGCGCGAAGTTATGCAGTTTTGAAAAAAAATTACATTTTACGCCTTTTTGGCCATAACTAGGCAAATTTCGCACGAAACTCGAATGGAATTTTGCGAACTAAGAAGTTTTCGACTTTCGTGACCCCTGAAAACCCCTACAAAAAGTGTTTTGGATTGACAAAAAATGTTAAATTTTTACAACTTGTTTTTTTTTCAAAAATTCATAACTTTGCTCCAAATCATCGAAACGACTCGAATTTTTAAGACATTTGAAGGAAATTGATTAAATTTCTCTGCCATTGTCGTGAAATTTCCCGCCGATTTTTTTTGCGCACGGTACAGCTTGTCAAAGTTGGACAATTTTTTACATAAAAAAACATTTTTTTCCATCGCGTTGTTACGGGAGGTGGGTTGGACTTGGGGTCAAAATCAACTACACATTCTTAAAGATAAAACTTGAATCTTTCCCAAACTGAAAGATTCATCGATTTTCGACCAAATTGAACCAAGTTACGACGAGTTTTTTCGCGATTTTTCGAGTGGCGCTTTTTTTTGACGCCGAGTGTACATAATTAAATTATGACGTGTCTAATTTTGTTTTCTAAGAAATGAACAGACTAATAAATTCCAAGGAGACACTTCACTGTGTGAACATTGGGAGTTTCAATTTTAAATTAATGAGAAAAGTTGAGATGGCCCTCTCGACTCTTTTTAAAAGTGGCCATTCCTTTTCATCTGAGGACATTATCTCACAATCTGTCTGCAGTCTGCAGATCATAATTTATGATCATTTTATTTTCAGATCTCTTAGCTGCACCAGAATCAGGATTCACATCCAGCTATTTATGTCGTTCATCTTGAATAATACCGTATGGATCATTTGGTATCTCGAGGTGATTCCAGATTCGGGAAACTTTGCAATAGAAAATTCTGTAAGTACTTATATTATATTCTTATGAAACAGGTCAATTTACCATATAATTGTATTGCTAGAAAATCTTTACGAGTGCATTTTGCTATGTTGAACAAATCCCATAAAACAACTTGAAGGATTTTTGCCATTATAGCGCATGATAAATATGAATATATAAATATTTTTTTCATAATTAAAATCTCTTTGTAATTGGAAATCCTTAATTGTTTCAGAGGCATTAATCCTTAAAAAATTACTTACATCCCATCACTGGATTTTGTGAAAAATTTTAATAATTTTTGCATTTCGAAATTAATAGAAAAACAATTGCTATCGACTTGAAACCTTCTAGAATTAATCAATATACATTTGAGATTATGATTTAGTAAAAATCCACTTGCACTCCATTACTGATTTTGGGAAAATTATATGCAATCAGAGCGCAAAGTTGTGAAAAATTTTAATAATTTTTGCGTTTCGAAATTAATAGAAAAACAATTTCCATCGACTTGAAACCTTCTGGAATTACTCAAAATACATTTGGGATTATGATTTAGGGAAAATTCACTTGCACTCCGTTACTGATTTTGGGAAAATTCTATGCAATCAGAGCGCAAAGTTGTAAAAAATTTTAATAATTTTTGCGTTTCGAAATTAATAGAAAAACAATTGCCATCAACTTGAAACCTTCTAGAATTACTCAAAATACATTTGAGATTATGATTTCGTGAAAATCCACTTGCACTCCGTTACTGATTTTGGGATAATTCTATGCAATCAGAGCGCAAAGTTGTGAAAATTTTTAATAATTTTTGCGTTTCGAAATTAATAATAAAAAAACAATTGCCATCAACTTGGAACCTTCTAGAATTACTCAAAATACATTTGAGATTATGATTTCGTGAAAATCCACTTGCACTCCGTTACTGATTTTGGGAAAATTCTATGCAATTAGAGCGCAAAGTTGTGAAAAATTTTAATAATTTTTGCGTTTCGAAATTAATAATAGAAAAACAATTGCCATCAACTTGGAACCTTCTAGAATTACTCAAAATACATTTGAGATTATGATTTCGTGAAAATCCACTTGCACTCCGTTACTGATTTTGGGAAAATTCTATGCAATTAGAGCGCAAAGTTGTGAAAAATTTTAATAATTTTTGCGTTTCGAAATTAATAATAGAAAAACAATTGCCATCAACTTGAAACCTTTTAGAATTACTCAAAATATATTTGAGATGATGATTTCGTGAAAATTCACTTGCACTCCATTACTGATTTTGGGATAATTCTATGCAATCAGAGCATAAAGTTTTGAAAAATTTTAATAATGCGTTTTGAAATTAATTGGAAAACAATTGCCATCAACTTGAAAGCTTACTCAATTACTCCAATTACTCAAAATAGATTATAAATTTTGTTACCCTAAAAGCCTATAAACCTACTTATAACCCATGATTGAATTTTGAGATTTAAAAAATTGTAATAATTTTGGCGTTTCAAAAAACAATTGCCAACGACTTGAAACCTTCCAAAATTACTCAAAATAGATTGCTGGTTATAATTCCCCGAAGAGCTACATACCTTCCATCCCTGGATTTTGGGATAAAGAGGTGTGGACCTTTTTTTAGCTCTCTATTATGTTTTCGGGGTAAATTGAAAATTTTTCGATGTTTTTACTCATCAACATTTTTTGGGTACAAATTCACAATTTTTAAGATTTCACATCTGCGAGTCAAGCACTGACTCTTCTCACTGAGTCAGAGCTTGTGAAGACAAAAAAGAGTCAGGAAAAGCTCCAACGAAATTGTACTATTTATTCAAAAGTGTTACTTATTTAGATATTTAACCAGTGGCGGATCCGGGAGGTATTTAAGCACTCGAAACAAATACTCAAAATAATTTAATGAACAATTGAGAAAGAGAGAGAGAGAGAATACATTTATTGAGACACTTTTACAAATGATCTCAACAGGCAATTGACCAGAGGTCTTCAGCCTGAACAATTGAATAAGATAAAATTAACATTTATTTTTTAAATACCACCACTGATATTTTCACACAAGATTAAAACTTGATAACGATTTTTATCTGTATTCAAAGCATACAAATGGTTAAAATTTAACGGTACCTTTTGACTCAGTGCTGAACTAAAATAAGTCTGTAATTCTATTGTTTCCGCACTGTATACAACTATGTGTTCACCTTCAAATTACAAATCAATGCTCTTACCCATTTTTACCCGTTGTGAATTATATAGATATAACCATCGTAAGTACACGTCGTTATATACATAAAGATTGTTTACTTGCAACGTGGGGCGTAATTATCATGCGATGATGTGATTTTTTAATTTTCACTCAAGCATATCACAAAATTACCGAGAATGAAATACCATTATAGAATACAATGTGTAAAAACATATGTAATACAGAAAGAGTACTTTTATTATTTTTCAATACAAAATAAAATGAAAAGGTTTGAACGTAATAGTTTCATTTCGTGAAAAAAAAGAGATAGGATTATTTAATTCCGAATTCGTAATAATCATAAGATATAAAGCGGCAGGACCGTACTTGGGATTTCGGCGCCCAAATAAAAGTAAAAATTAAAAACTGTGATAGGCTAATGACTGGTGGATACAGAACAGCGTCTATCAGCGGTGAAATCACGGGAGATTAAGCAAAAAGAAAAACAGATAAAGATGGCCCAGGAAATAATTCTATAACAAGCAAACGCGAAAAAACGAAAATAGAGACAGAAATAAATACAGAGAACACAAAAATGGGAGAAATCAAGGAAATTATTCTGCCGGGCATAAGCGCAGAATAAAAACTTATTAGGGAAAAAGGAACAAATACAACAAGAAAAAAATAATGTGATCTTAGAAGAAAACAAAGGGATGGAGAAACAAATAGAGCAGTTGGAAAAAAGGGTAGAAAGATTAGAAAAATAAAAGAAAAGAAATAATCTAATTGCTTCGGCAATGACTATAGAAACAAAGGAAAATAACACGATGAAAGAAGGCATACAAAAATTTGTGAATAATATATTAGAAGTAGAATCTGAGATAAGAAGTGTAAAGAAGATAGGAAATAATACATCCGTTTAAAAAAAAAATTGAAGGAAAAACGCTACTAAAGGCCAAGAAAAAACTGAGAGACCATGAAGAAAGAATATACCTAACAGACAAGGAAAAGGAATTTCAAGGATATATCAAAAAAATAATGATAGAAGAGACAGGTAACGGAAATAGATTAAAAATTAGGTATCAAAAATTAGTTACAAACGGAAAATAATGGAAATAGAATGAAGAGAGCTACAACTTAATAGAAATGAAAAACATTAGTGGGTACACAACTAAAAAACTATTAAGAGAGGGGACCACAGTAAAAGATGAAACACAATTAAAAACGAAATTGCGCAAACAAAAACAGCAGAGGATTACGAAACATTCAAAAGAAAAAGGTTCAAAGGAATAGTGGCAGAAGCCAAAAGAACCAGCTGGGACGACTTTGGGAGGAAAATTGAAGGGTAGAGGAGATAATGAAAAAGTTGTTCTACAGGATTATGAAATGCTTCGGGAAAGAAAAGAAACAACTCAAGGATAAATAAGGAGACGTTCTATATGAAGACAATATTAAAAGATGGAAGGAATATTCAAGAACTTTTAGTCGGGAACGACGAAGCAACAAACAAGGACAAGATAAAACACTATCCTAGAAAAATAAAGTCAGAGGTAATAAGAAAGAAACAGACAAAATATCAGAGAACGAATTACGAACAGCAATCAAACGAGCAAAAGTAGAAAAAGCAGAAATGATCAAAAACCTAGACGATTCAGGATTCAAGAAGTTACAAAAAATTATCAACGAGAAGAAAATATCGAAAGACTAGAAGTATGGCATAATAATACCAATATTTAAGAACGGCGACAGAAGAAATTGCGTGAATTATAGAGGGATAACGCCACTATCGATCACGGGGAAAAATTATGAAGCAATTTTTGGCAAGACTTAGAGAGAAAGTTAGAAGAAAGCGGATTTGGAAGGGGAAGATCATATATTCACCATAAGACAAATATCGGAGAAATTAAAATCATTTAACAAGGCAATATATTTAAATTTATGTTCTTAAGATTTGTTACGGTAAATGAATACAAACATGTTTCTGTAGACCTTTATGTCATACTTGTTTATTATTGAAATAATAATGGCATGGAAGCAACGTATACTAAATGACAAATAACGCTCTAGGGCGTTATTTCCATAACACCCGCTTATAGTAATTATCAACAGATCGACTGTCAACAATTCGCCAAACGCAAATCAAGCGTGCGAACGCCGTAGACATCTGCGCGGCGCGGCTTTCGACGCGACAATCCGTCAGAAAATAGTATAAGAAAATCTTCGATAAATTTAATACAAGTATGACATAAAACATTGAAGGAATCACGGGCGTCATGAGCAAAACGCCCACGGTCGACCTAAATCCCTCGGGCCCCATCTGAAACTACGCATTAGATCAAAAAAAAGTTCTGAATATTTGTGGGCCTGGAAGAGGGTCATCTAATGATATCAAAGTTGGACAACTTCCAAATCTTAATGGGAACCTCCGTTTTTTGTTGCTGATTCGGATTCCTCATAAAAAAATAAGTAACTTTTTTTCGATTCGTGATAGATGGCGCTGTAATCGTAAGTAACCTGATTTTTGGGAATATCTCGATAAACTACACATCGAAAAAAGGAAACAACACATGTTTAATCTGCCAAAAAGCTATTTAACGCTACGAAACTCGATCCACCCTCCCCCCACCCCTTCCCCATTGGGGTGGAAATAGAAGTTGCTTCAAAATAGTGATTGGAAAACCCAACTTTTTATAGCAAATCCTGGTTTTCCAAGAGAAAATCCGTTGATTTTACTCTATTTGTTGATAGTACATTTTCTCACACATGAAGCTGCAATCGAAAGCCAGGCGAATGGGACTCTCATCCACAGCCACATCTCATTGCTTTAATTATAAAAACAATTAAACTGCGAATTTTTAAACAATTTCTACTAGTTTTTATTTATTTTAGAAAATGCTCAATTTTCAACGCAATTAAAAATGCATGTTTAACAACGAACAGTTATAGGAAATTGAAAAATTATTGGAATTAAAGAAGTTGATTATATTCACAAAATATAATAGTTTGAGAGTTTTATAGAATTATTTCAGATTCTTTAAACAATTTCTACTATTTTTTTATTTATTTTAGAAAAAGCTCAATTTTGAACGCAATTAAAAATGCATGTTTAACAACGAACAGTTATAACCCATTGAAAAATTATTGGAATTAAAGAAGTTGATTATATTCTTAAAATATAATAGTTTGAGAGTTTTATAGAATTATTTCAGATTTTTTAAACAATTTCTACTATTTTTTTATTTATTTTAGAAAATGCTCAATTTTGAACGCAATTAAAAATGCATGTTTAACAACGAACAGTTATAACCCATTAAAAAATTATTGGAATTAAAGAATTTGATTATATCCTTAAAATATAATACTTTGAGAGTTTTATAGAATTATTTCAGATTTTTTAAACAATTTCTACTATTTTTTTATTTATTTTAGAAAATGCTCAATTTTTAACGCAATTAAAAAATGCATGTTTAACAACTAACAGTTGTAACCAATGGCGGCTCGTGGAACATGTTGATGGTACAGTCACTTATACAATATACCCCAACCCACTCCTTTTTTGAAGGAAGAAAAAACGATTTATCTTAGACCAAAGTAATTGGCGAAAAAGTGTTTTATTAAGAATTAATTAAAATTTCTTGCCGAGTTGAAACTACAGGTAGTACCATGGCTCCTGATGTATTTAATAAGAACCAGCAACAATAAGAAACAAGCCATGGTTCAGACACATTAAAAACTTAT